>OW052186.1:0-4800000 GCA_932526625.1 Rhingia campestris | reverse complement strand
AGCCATCCAGATGTTGTTGCAAACCTGAAAAGATTAGGGAGAGGGATTTCGGATAGATCCGTGAGGTCATGTAAAAAGTATTTTCCTAAGGTTCTCATTCTTAATTGGCTGAGTCCTGGGCAGTGGCATAGAAAGTGGGGGGTATCCTCGTGTCTTTCTTCATCACCGCAGCCTCTACAGAGGTCATCATCTATGAGATGCATTTTCAGTTTGTGGCTTTTTAGTAAGTTGTGTCCAGTAAGAATCCCAACTAAAGTAGAGACAGATTTCCTGTTCCTACGAAGTAGTTTATGGGTGCTGGCTTTGTCATACTCAGGCCACATCCTTTTGGAAGTTTCACAGGTGGGAAGGGTGGAGCTTACACCACAACACGTCTGGCAACGGGCTTAGGCTAATTGACATCGCTACGGAACGGAAAATGCCACTATAGCCAGCACACGGTTTCTTCACCTCGACATAAATAAGCGGACATGGTGGTCTCGAGATCAACGAACAATCAACCAAATTAATCACATTGCGATACAAAAGAGGCACGCATCCAGTATTTTGGACCTCCGAACATTCTGAGGGGCTAACATCGACTCGGACTACTACCTTGTTGCAGCCAAGGTAAGGGTGCGGATATCCACCACGCCACAAAAAAACAGAAATACTGTGAAAAAATTTAATGTCGAAAGACTGCGATAGCCAGAGACCGCGCAACGCTTGTCCCTTAACCTCTCGATTCACACCATACCACCAGAATCGAATGTCGAAGAACAATGGCAACGATGCTAACAGGCAATTAGATCAGCCGCAACTGATGTCCTAGGTTTCTCGGCAAGAAACCCCAGGTTTGATGAGCAATGCTGACAGATGCTCGCAGCCAAAAACTAGAACTACAAGGCTAAGCTGCAGGTAAAGACGAGGGCTGCCATTGAGCTCATTAGGCAGAGATGAAAGGAAGAACATCAGCCTTTCAGAAAGAAGAAAAAAGAGCAAATGAGCGCGCGATCGAGAGGTGCCACTCCAGGATACAACGCTCGAAAAGAATCGAGATGAAAAGGGAAATATCACTGTTGAGACACAGTCGAAGCTGAGGATATGGAAAAACCTTTTCTGCAGACTGTTAAACGGTGATGACGAACAACATTCCGTTGTCTGAACGAACCATTTAATATTGGCCACAGTAGCAATAACTGCCAACCACCCGACCTAAGTGAAGTGAGGATAGCAATATCGAAACTCCAGCTTAACAAGGCCGCCGGAAATGACGGCCTTAACGTCGATTTTTATAAAGCCGTCGGAGATGACTTGGTAAGTAACATCCACCAACTCATAAGCTAAATCTGGTTGGATGAAAGTATACCTGATAAATGGAACCTCAGCATCATTTGCCCGATCCACAAAAAAGGAGACCCTCTGAACTGCACCAACTACAGAGGCATAAGTCTGCTCAACATCGCCTACAAGATCCTATCTGCCGTAATATGTGAACGCCTGAAACCGTTTACCAACAACCTGATTGGCCCTTATCAGTGTGGTTTTAGGCCAGGAAAGTCCACAACCGATCAAATTTTCACACTTCGGCAGATCCTGGAAAAAACTCAAGAAGTGCAAATCGATACCCACCACCTATTCATCGATTTCAAAGCCGCATATGACAGCATTTATAGAGACAAACTATACAGAGCCATGTCTAGTTTTGGTATAACGCCCAAACTCGTCCTTTTGTGTAGGACGACGATGGAGAACTCTTGCTGCTCCATCAGGGTCGAAAACAACCTCATCTATACATTCGATACCATAAAAGGCGCTGTCATCTGACTTCTTGAAGTTGATTCTTGAGAGGAATGTATGAAACTTCCGAGCCATCACCAGAGGCACAATTTTCCAAAAATCGGTTCAACTACAAGCATACGCCGACGATATTGACATCATTGGTAGGACTCGACGTGATGTCATAGCCACGTTTGCTAGTATAGAGAAGGAAGCGGCAAAAATGGGTTTAGCAGTAAATTAGGGTAAGACTATGTATACGCTGTCAACACGAAATGACACACAACATCGACAAATTGGACAGAACGTCGCCATTGACAGATATAACTTTCAGGTAGTACGGGACTTTGTCTATACCTCGGCTCCCGCTATTAGCTTTGACAGCAACAACTCGTCAGAAGAAGTACTCTTGCCAACCGCTGTTTCTTTGGGCTAAGAAGGAAATTTAGTATATAAGTATATAAGACCCTGATCATCCCAGTCTTGCTCTACGGCGCTGAAGCATATGGACCGTATAAAAGCGGATGAAGAAATCCTTGATCGATTCGAGAGAAAAATTCTTCGAAAAATCTTCGGTCCCGTTTGCGTTGACGGGCTATGGACACCAATACTCCGGCTCGCAGAGTCTTCGATTCCCAGCCAGACGTCGGACGCAGTAGAGGAAGACCTCACCTTAAGTGGCGCGCACAAGTAGAAACCGACCTCAACCAACTTGGAGTGCCCAACTGAAGGCAGTTAGCTAAGGACCTGGCTAATTGGAGAGGCATGTTGGTTGAGGCCCATGTTCACCCCGGACTGTAGCGCCACTAAAGTAAGTAAGTTAGGTCATATCAAACTTTAATAAAAGATACCGTATTTGCCAGCAAAACCGTGGTGGCCATTTATCCGTCTGCTTTTCCAAACATAACCCCTTTAACTCTATGAATCAATTTTTTTCTATTAAAATTACAGTTTGCGCGAATATTGGGCCACCCTTTAAATTGGACTACGGACTCTTAAATTATAGAACCACATGTATCTTAAATATTTAGAATGCCTCTGTTAATGTAGCCTCGGCAAGGACATTGTTTGCTGTAAATCATCCGTTAAATAAACAACATTTGAGTTTGAACGCGCATGTTGTTTGTCCATTTTTTTGGTTTTAAAAAGCCGAATTGTACCTTAACCGATGTTTAGCATTATTGTTTCCATGTATCACATGTGCTGCAGGTGTCACTACATGGATGGCGGAAGGAAAGATTACATTTTGTCACAAAAATATTTTCCTTAAATGATTCGTTTACAAGTTAGCAGTCTTCTTTGTTTTCAAGACCGCATTTTTCAATATAAAGTGAGGTAAAAGGTATTTTTTATTTATTGACTGATGTGATTCATCAGCAAGAAACTGCTCACTATAATATGTTCTCCTACATATGCCGTCACTTCGTTGGCTGTTCGTACAAGACGAAATACAATTAGCGCTGAGGTGCGCCGTTTTGATGCCAAATACTCGTGCGGTTAAATGTTATGTCTTGTTGTTAGTTGGCGTCCCAGGGGGGTTGGGCCCCTACTGGGCGCGTCCTCAGGTGGTGGATAGAGGTAGCGGCAGGAAAGCTTGTTTCGTTAATTCGTTACTTAGCGATCTGCGGTGAATGTGGTCATAGCAGTTTACTGTGAAAGCCCACGCGAACCAATCCAAGCCGACTTCATGTGGATCCACAACCATTTGGCTGCTATAACTCGCCGTAAGGACATTCTTTGTTCGGTAAACGAATAAAGATTTGTCCGAAAAGGCGAGGCAGTCAAGCTCTTTTGTTGAATGAACAAACGTGTGTTCAATGAACAACTAGAGTAAATGGTGCATGAAGTGGGAAAGTTACTTGTTGTTGCCACTGAGGAATCAGTGTGGAGTCTCACCATTGACTATAGAATGGTACCACTGGAATCAGAGCCCCTAGGACAATGTCCTAGACTGATTTTGAGGTAGGCCCCCTTGTGGGAGTATCGTGGTGGTTATGGTTGTCAGAAGTTCGTTGAAGCGTATGGCATTCTAAAGAGGGTGCAGATAGCCTCGGGCCTTAGCAAGGTTGAAGTTCGTGCCTAACACATGATTTTCAAAATGTTACCGATGCAGTGCGCGGCCTGCATTGGGGTGCTAACCACATTTAAAAATGGTTGCGATATGTGGGTAGGCCCACCGTGAGATAAGAGCCGTAAAGGCTAGGTGCTCACGTTAAGCATGCTTACATTATCTGTTAGTTGGCGTGTACTAAATCCATCCAGTGACATTAAGGAAGGCGATCAGTTCTTTGATTTGTTTGTCAGAGTGGTCGCGGATATTGTCAAAGAAAGGTTTGCCTAGAGTTCGTTGCCTTGCTCTTGACAGAGCCGGGCATTTGCACAGAAAGTGAGTTAAAGTTTCCTTCTCCCCCACCTCCTTGAAACTGCGACAGTTGGTGTTGTGGGGTATACCCATTCTAACAGCATGGTCACCGATGGGCCAGTGTCCAGTGGTAATTGCTATCACCCTGGAGACTTCCTTACGGGATCTGCTTACGAGGTCGCGTGTTTTTGTCTTGTTGAAGCGAGGCCACATATCTCTTGAAATATCGCACCCACTATTATAGTTTTTAAAGGAGTGAGAATGCCGATTGCACGTGAGCTGGGAAGAGACGAGCCCAACCTGGCTAGGGCATCAGCCTGTTCATTTCCATCTATGTCACTGTGGCCTGGAACCCATATGAGAGTGATACTGTACCGACTCCCAATGGAGGCCAGTTCGTTCTGGCATTGAAGTACTAGTTTTGATGACGTCGATACCGAAATAATCGCCTTAATAGCGGCTTAACTGTCGACAAAATAGCGATATTTTGCTTGGGAGTACTATCGTGTCTAATCGCGTGACATGCCTCCCTAATAGCCAACAATTCCGCTTGGAATACGCTGGAGGAATCAGGGAGGCGAAACGATTTTTTTATTTTTAGTGTGTCCGAGTAGACACCTGTGCCCACTCCGCAGTCCATTTTGGAGCCGTCGGTGTATATAAGTGTGTCAAAATCTTTTTCAACCACTGCGTTTTTCCAATCCTCTCTAGTTGGAAAGCCAGCGGTGAAGTGTTTGTGGAAGGTCAGTTTGGGTATCATGTAGTCGGTATGATGGTCAGCTAGACCTGCTGGCATTGAATCGAGGATATTGCTGTGCCCATAGGGCTTATTGAAACCAGCAGCCAGATTCTTTGAGCCTGACTGCACTGCACATTGCAATGTCTTTGATATGGATATCTACAGGGAGAAGGTGGAGAAGAACCGTTAAGGCATCAGTGGGACAAGATCTCATGGCTCCAGTTGTGCTGATACAAGCAGTTCTTTGTACCCTCTTAAGTTTGTCAATGATATACCCTTTACTCACAGAAGGCCACCAGACTAGTGCCCCATAGGTGAGTATCGGCCGAACAACAGCAGTGTACAGCAGTCTAGGCCCCATCTTTTGCCAAATGTTTTTCTACAGGCATAGCAAGCTATACATGCTTTCTTGACCCTTTGTTCTTTGTTAGTTTTCCAATTAAGCTTAGTATCTAGGATAGTCCCTAGATATTTGGCATTGGATGAGAGTGAGAGCGCTTGTCCATTAAGTCGGGGGAGATTAAAGGCTGGTATTTTGATCTTCGTGGTGAAGAGCATCATTTTCCGTTTTGCTCGGATTAACACCCAGGCCACAGCTTGAAGCCCACGTGCTCACAGAACTCAGAGCATACTCCATAATTTCGCTAATCATTGGGAGAAACTTTCCTGACAATAGGATCAGGACGTGCAAACTGTTTTCCTCTTTTATCCAGTGACGGAACTGACTGACCAGATTCATGCTTTTGCTGTAAAACTCTTATTTTTCTTATACCGATTTGGAACAGAGAACAGAGTGCAAACTTGCAAACTCTAATCGGTTTTCCTTTTCTATTAACGTAGTACTCGTAGCTAACCTTTCTCGTGCTTATGGAAGCCTTTCGCATATGGGGATTTCTTTTGCCACTAAGCACTAACTAGCAGCGCAATTTTCGCATTAATATCGAACGTATAAAAGTCAACTGTTTGTATCTTCAATTTTTTCTAGGTTCACATAAGTATTCCTGTATTTACAACTTTTTCTCTCATCAAGATACCTCCTTACCTTGAGCTCTAAGCAAAGCAGCCGATTGGATTTTTCGTAGATTTATTTGATGATTTTATATTTACAGTATTTACAGATACTTCTGCTGCCCCAATCCCATTTTCATTGAAAATTCACTTCACTGTCTCCCCCTGGGAAAATCCACCCGCTTTCACCTCTTGAAGTTGGATTAGCAGCATTTAAAGTCTAAGAGTAATCATTAGTATCTATGAATAAAATAATTTGAGTACGTACATAACAAAAGATAAATTACCAAATGAGATTAATTGCCAACGGCAACCGGACATTCACGACCTATCCTGTTGTTCTGATTCCTTTCGGTTGAAGTTATATGTAGGGCTGGGTGGAAAATAACGATTTGTACACACTACAGCACACAATCAACAATACATACAACACTTGCTACTTGCTCTCATTTCATTCATAAATAACTGGAAATAAATTTTCCAGGAAGGTGTTAATTGCTCACACAGCACCTTTATGTTCAAGTTCCTTTATTTCTTTTTGGCTGTGAAGGGCTTTAAGGCTTTTTTCATTAGAATTCGCTTAAACACACCTGAACGGTTGTATAGTTATGCCTTATGCAGTGAATAAGTATTTATTCAACAAGGGTAGAACACAGGGTTTGTGTCAAAAAAAAGTACAAAAATCAACTGCAATATACAATTTGAAAACATAAACAATACTCAGCTGTTCATCTGTATACATAAAACTCAAATGTCGTTCGTTGGGAATCGCATCATTTGAGAACGACTGCACCGATTTGGGTTATTTTTATTCCCTAGGCCATAGTTATACCCTATCCCGTAGGGGTATATTAGTTTTGATGCATAGTTTGTAACAAAAAGAAATGATTAAGCTAGATATACCTTAAAGTGTATGGATCGACTACAAATCGCTAGCTGTCAGCCTGTCCGTCCATCTGTAGGTCAAAGGTTTCAAGGCATTAAATTTTGAGCTTACATAATGTGGCCCTACAGTCCGGAATGAATCTGAGCCTCAGCCAGCATGCCTCTCCAATTAGCACGGTCCTTAGCTAACTGCCTCGAGTTGCGCACTCCAAGTTGGTTTGGGTCTACTTATGCACGCTACTCAAGACGAGGTCTTCCTCTACTGCGTCCGACGTCTGGCTGGGAATCGAAGACTCTGCGAGCCGGAGTATTGGTGGCCATTCGTTCTACATGCCATATCCATCTTAAACGTCCAATGCGGAGTTTTTTAACCAGGGGCATGTCGCTGTATAGCTCGTATAGTTCTTGGTTGAATCTTCGTCTCCATAGCCCGTCAACGCAAACGGGACCAAAGATTTTTCGAAGAATTTTCCTCTCGAATCTACCAAGGATTTCTTCATCCGCTTTTGATACAGTCCATGCTTCAGCGCCGTAGAGCAGGACTGGGATGATCAGGGTCTTATATAGGATCTCCTTAGTAGTTCGAGTGAGGGCTTTACTACTAAATTGACTTCTTAGCCCAAAGAAACAGCGGCTGGCAAGAGTAATTCTTCGTTTGATTTCTGACGAGATGTTGTTGTCAGAGTTAGACAAAGTCCCGTACTACCTCAAAGTTATATCTGTCAATGGTGACGTTCTGTCCAATTCGTCGATGTTGTGTGTCCTTTCGTGTTGACAGCATGTACTTAGTCTTACCCTCATTTACTGCTAAACCCACTGTTGCCGCTTCCTTCTCTATACTAACAAACGTATCTGTTAAGAAATGAAATACCTAATAACATTAATCATAAAATTATTGTAACTTGAAATTAATCATGTAACTAATTGAACTCCTGTAGTCGCATTTCTTTATATTTTATAATCAGCCCAACATTGAATAATTTACCTTAGGTAGCTTTACGATATGGTTTTTATTGCTAGCAAAGATGAACAGCTACGTGAAGTTGTATTATATATTGAATATGCATACTGATGCATTTGCTTAGATGATTTCCCACAGCATGAACGCTTAAAAGGCTAGCGTTTCAAATTTACGGTTTGCGCCGCTGGGTTTATGCGTTTGTGTTGTGGGAACGAAGCGGTACTGTTTCTCTTTTTGAGGGTCATTCTTGTAGAAGTTGGCTACTCGTTTTTACTTCTTCCCTTTTTGATAGCAACCACCACGGGAGTCACATCTTTGCGCGCGCTAATATTTGTCTTGACGAGATTTGTTTGGCGAATAAAACTTTTATAACGTTTTTGACATTTTATTCTTTTTTTTTTAAATCTCGATCAAAGTTGATCCTTCGTGAAGCCGGATAATTGTTGATTAGTTCGCTCGTTTGTTCGATTTGTTAAGAGAGTGGTTGCTTTCATTGATATGGAATTTTAATACAGTCCATCTACCCACACACATAATCCTGGAGGATAGGTAATTAATTCAAATAAAATTAATTGTTGCTGCGGACCTTTGATTTGGGGATTATTGTTGCTCGTGTTGCTTTGGAATTTGTGACAGAAAGTTGAGGTTAATATAGAATTGTGTTAGCAGATAGGATTCGTCATTCCCGTGTTTCTTCGATTGGCTTTAGTGCATAGCAATGGAAACGTTATTGCAATCGCGAGAACATATCAAAGCTTCTATTAACCGTGTTTATAATTTTACACAATCCATTCCAGAGGACACTTTGGTTGAGGCTCTGGAAGTGCGTTTAGATCGGCTGGAGGAGGCTTGGAAGGATTTCAGCGGAAATCAATATGACCTTCACCAATACCATGCCGATGAAGGTTACGTTGATCCGGAAGAAGATTTTACGAGCTTTGAATCTAAATTTATTACTGCTAAATCACTGCTTTTAAAATCCCTTAGGGGGAAAATACCCTCTCGCGATTCGTTTGGTGGGAAAATTCCCACTCGGACTTCGAATATTGGAATCCGAAATACAAATGATTCCTCAGCGGAGCGAAATATTTCAGCTTCTAACGACACAACTCGGAATGAGGCACATGTGTCTACTGCTGACGTTGAAAATGTTCCCCTTAGTTCGAGAACGTTACGATTTTCTGAAATTGAGTTGCCATCGTTTAAAATTACCCCCTTTGCTGGTGATTATCGGGAGTGGCCGTGTTTTCGCGACATGTTCCTAGGTAGCATAGACTGTAGAAAACATCTATCCGGTTCGCAAAAATTTCGGTACCTCAAATCCTTTTTGCGGGATGAGCCTGCTAGTTTGTTGAACGGTATTTATATATCCGACGCGAATTATGAGCCGGCTTGGGAAAAGCTTGAACGCCGATACAATAGGCCATTATATATCATCAACCAATTTGTTGAAACATTCTTGAATATGCCGTCGGTAAATAGTACAGATAGTGGTCAGTTGCGCAAATTAGTGGACAACGCTGATGAGGTTATTCGTGGCTTAAAGGCGATGGAGTCTGAAGATAGGGATCCATGGCTGATATACCTCTTAATTAACAAAACTGACGCTGAAACGCGTAAGGCTTGGGCTTTAACTAACCAAAATTCGGAAGTCACCACTATTCATGAGTTGATAGAATTTTTAGAGGATAGGTGTAGTGCCTTAGAGACAAGTGAGACTAAGTTTCGTGTTAATAAAACCGGCTCGCGTTCATCAAACCTTTCGGGAAGAGTGAGAAGCCTAGCTGTTGCAAATGTTACATGTCCAAAATGCCAAGGTAGCCATCCTTTATATCAGTGTTCGGACTTTATCGCTCTGGCTATTGAAGATCGTCGTCGTTTTGCTAGAGACCAAAGACTTTGCTACAACTGCCTAGGAACACAACATTCGTCGTCGCGTTGTCATGCGAGGAGTCGATGCTCGCATTGTCGGGCGCGTCACCATTCGTTGGTGCATCTAGATAGTCCAGGCACCTCTCCCTCAGGTAATGTTAATGATTCGAATGATTCTGCTGTAGTTTCTTCACCATCGCCATCGATTACGAGTCATCACATAAGGTCCGGTAACCCAATGTCTGGTATTTTACCAACCGTCTTAGTTGATGTTTTGGATGCTGCAGGAAATCCTCATATTTGTCGCGCTCTTCTGGACACTGGATCGCAGGTCTCCTTTGTAACCGATCGGGTGGTTAGGATGCTAGGGCTTTCACGTCGCCATGCTCGTTTGCCCATATCTGGGATCTCTGCTATTGATGCTGGTGTAACGCAAGGAGTCGTAAACCTGCAATTGAAACCTCGTTTTGATACTTCTCTATTGAATGTGGAAGCCTTTGTATTGAAAACCATTACATCCATTACACCCTCAACCGCCTTTGATTTTGCAGGCCCTCTTGTTTTGAACGATCTGCCATTAGCGGATCCTGGATTCAACACCCCGGCTCCTATTGATATTTTGCTTGGTTCGGACAGGGTGTGGAGTAGTTTGCGGGATGGTCATCGGTCGGATGGTTTTGGAAATATTATTGCCCACAACACTGTTTTTGGTTGGGTAATTGCGGGCAACATACCCAACAGTCATGCCGTTTCTTTGCATGTAGGATTGGATATCGACGTGTTTTTAAAATCGTTTTGGGAGATAGAAGAGGTCGGTTCTCATATTCCCTCGGTTGGCAGTGAAGACGATGCTGATCGGCATTTTGAAGCAACCTTTTCTAGAGCTCCCGATAACAAGTTTATTGTAGAACTGCCGTTTCGCCAGGGTGAAGTGAGCTTTGGAAATACCCTTTCTGGTGCTTTATCGAGGTTATGTAGTTTGGAGCGTCGCTTTACTCGGGACGAAAATCTTCGTACAGAATATTGCAAGTTCATGAGGGTGTACGAAGAACTAGGCCATATGGAGCGCATTCCGGAAAGAGAAGTTGAAGCTACGTCGGGAAAAACATTTTACTTGCCTCACCATGCCGTCGTGACAACCAAAATGAGGGTGGTTTTCAATGGTTCGCATAAGGATTCGACTGGCGTTAGTTTAAATGAAGTCCTCCACATCGGACCTCCCTTGCAGAAAAATTTGTTAAATGTTTACATGCAGTTTCGATTGTATCGGTTTGTCTTTTGCGCTGACATTGTAAAAATGTTTCGCCAGATTTGGGTCAGCCCTAAAGATCGCGATTTCCAACGCATTGTTTGGCGAGAATCTCCCGCCGACCCCATTGCTCATTTTCGTCTTAGAACGGTAACTTATGGTACTGCACCCGCACCCTTTTTGGCCATAAGAGTTTTAAGGCAGTTGGCTAAGGACTACAAGGAGCAATTTCCAAAGGCTTCTTATGCGATTCTGCACAATTCTTATGTTGATGACTTTGCTGCTGGCTCGGATTCGTTGTCTGGTGTTTTGGAGTTAAAGGAACAGTTGGTAGGGCTTCTTTCATGTGGTGGATTAGAGCTGAGCAAATGGGTGTCTAACTGTTGGAGGATTCTCAATACCACGGAAGGGTGTCAGACTGTTTCATTGGATCCTGAAACAGAATGGAAGAAGGTGCTTGGAATTGTTTGGAATCCATATCTTGACATGTTCACCTTCAAAATAACATTGGAAGATTGTGCAGCGCCTACCAAAAGAATTTTGCTCTCGGAAGTGTCGAAAATCTTTGATCCTATGGGGTTCTTAGCACCATCCGTTGTTTTATTTAAGATGTTGTTCCAAGAGCTTTGGCTACATAAGATTAATTGGGATGATCCATTACCCCCAGAGATTTCGAAAAAATGGCTTTCCTTTCGCCAGGAACTAAAACATTTTAGTCAGCTAAGGATTCCTCGAAGATACACGTTAGATGCAAAGCGTTTTGATTTGGTAGGCTTCTCTGATGCGTCGGAAAAGGCATATTCTGCTGTGGTGTATGCCCGCAGTATTTCGGAGAATGGTGTCGTTGAGGTGCATCTCGTAGCTGCAAAAACTCGAGTAGCCCCAGTGAAGCAGGTTTCGATTCCACGCCTTGAATTATGTGGGGCGCTCCTTCTTAGTCGCATTATGAAGCTGGTTTGCTCGTCGTTGGATACCACACCCGGGAAACTCTTCGCTTTCACGGATTCGACTATTGTTTTGGCTTGGTTTTCTTCTCTTCCTCGCAGGTGGGGCACATTCGTGGCTAACCGTACAGCTGAAATTTTGGATAACCTGCCGCGTTCGGTGTGGAGTCATGTTCGTTCGGAAGAGAATCCGGCGGATGTCGCTTCAAGGGGAGTGGAACCAAGCAAGCTACTGGATTTGGAACTATGGTGGAAAGGTCCAGCATGGATCGCTTTAGAACCCAGCCAATGGCCGGCCACATTCGTTAAGGAAGTCGACAATATTCCTGAGGAAAGGAGACACCCAACTGCTGTACTTACCTCGCAACCGGAAGACCATTTTTTGCATGAACTACTGAGTAAGATTTCTTCTTGGCCCAAACTAATTCGAATTGTTGCATATGTCCTGCGTTTCGCTCGGAATTGTAAGCTTTCCCTTGAAGAGCGTTCTATTAATTTTTTAGCCTTCTCTGAGCTCCGTGATTCCAAGGATGCATGTCTTCGCTTCTGTCAGGGGGAGTTCAAGGAAGAAATTCGGATGTTGAAACACCAAAACCAGGTTTCCCAGCAGTCGAAACTATCTTCTTTATCTCCGTTTATTGATGAGGTCGGGTTGCTGCGAGTTGGGGGACGGATTTCAAATGCTCCATATGTTTCATTTAGCATCAAGCACCCAATAGTTTTGCCAAAAAATCATCGCATTTCACAACTCATACTTTTGGATGCCCACAAGAAGTTTCTTCATGCAGGTGTGTCGGAGTTGTTTTCCGTGGTTCGCCAGGAGTTCTGGATAGTTGGAGCGAGAAACATGATTCGGAAGGTGGTACACGACTGTCTGGATTGTTTTCGTTTGCGTTCTTCGACCTCATCACAGCTGATGGGGAATTTGCCTTCGTCTCGTCTATCGCCATCATTTGCATTTGATCAAACCGGTTGCGACTATGCTGGTCCAATTACGCTTCGTGCATCGAATCTTCGGAAAGCAAAGCTGATAAAGGGGTACTTTGCTCTCTTCATTTGTATGGCGACTAAAGCGCTACACTTGGAAGTTGTCAGCGACCTCTATACGGATCCCTTTATCGCTGCCCTGAGAAGATTCATCGCTAGAAGGGGAAAGTGTAGTGTCATCCATTCTGATAATGGCACCAACTTTCAAGGAGCTGCTCGCAGGTTATCGGAAGTTTACGAGTTGGTTCGGTCTTCAAAGCACAATGAGCTTGTTTCAACGACTTTGGCAGCAGAGAACATTCGATGGGAATTCATTCCACCTCAAGCTCCTCATTTTGGAGGATTGTGGGAAGCGGGTGTCAAATGTGTTAAGCAGCATCTTTATCGCATCGTTGGAAAAAATCTTCTCACATTTGAAGAAATGGGCACTTTGCTAGCCCAAATTGAAGCTTTGCTGAATTCTCGCCCATTATGTGCCATTTCAGATACTGATTTGAACCCGTTAACCCCCTCTCATTTTGTTATAGGTCGCCCATACACCGCCCTACCGGAACATAGTTTGTTGGGAGTTCCAACAAATCGATTAGGACGCTGGGAACTGGTGCAAAGTATGCTGCTAGGCTTTTGGCAGAGATGGCAGTCCGATTATATAACATCGCTTCAGCAACGGCCAAAATGGAGACAGACAAGCAGAGACTTCAAACTGAATGACCTTGTTGTGGTGAAAGAGAATAATCTGCTTCCTTCCCAATGGGCTTTGGGTCGCATAGAAGAGCTACATTCAAGCAAGGATGGACATATTCGTGTGGTTACCCTTCGAACCAAGAACGGGCTGTTCAAGAGACCTATTACTAAGCTGGCTCTATTACCAACTTCCTGAAGTGTCCTTCAGGGGTGGCGGCGTGTTAAGAAATGAAATACCTAATAACATTAATCATAAAATTATTGTAACTTGAAATTAATCATGTAACTAATTGAACTCCTGTAGTCGCATTTCTTTATATTTTATAATCAGCCCAACATTGAATAATTTACCTTAGGTAGCTTTACGATATGGTTTTTATTGCTAGCAAAGATGAACAGCTACGTGAAGTTGTATTATATATTGAATATGCATACTGATGCATTTGCTTAGATGATTTCCCACAGCATGAACGCTTAAAAGGCTAGCGTTTCAAATTTACGGTTTGCGCCGCTGGGTTTATGCGTTTGTGTTGTGGGAACGAAGCGGTACTGTTTCTCTTTTTGAGGGTCATTCTTGTAGAAGTTGGCTACTCGTTTTTACTTCTTCCCTTTTTGATAGCAACCACCACGGGAGTCACATCTTTGCGCGCGCTAATATTTGTCTTGACGAGATTTGTTTGGCGAATAAAACTTTTATAACGTTTTTGACATTTTATTCTTTTTTTTTTAAATCTCGATCAGTATCTATGACATCACGTTGAGTCCTACCAATGATGTCAATATCGTCGGCGTATGCTAGTAGTTGCACCGATTTTTGGAAAATTGTGCCTCTGGTGTTGGGTCGGGAGTTTTGCACAATCATCTCAAGAATCAAATTGAAGAAGTCACATTACAGCGCATCGCCTTGCCTAAATCCTTTTTTGGTATCGAATGTGTCGGTGAGGTCGTTTCCGACCCTGATGGTGCAGCGAGAATTCTCCATCGTCATCCTACACAAACTTACGAGTTCGGGCGGTATACCAAAACTAGACATGGCTCTGTATAGTTCGTCTCTATAAATGCTGTCGTATGCGGCATAATAGGTGGTGGGTATCGATTTGGACTTCTTGGGTTTTTTCCAGGATCTGCCGAAGTGTGAAAATTTGATCGATTGTGGACTTTCCTGGCCTAAAACCACACTGATAAGGGCTGATCAGGTTGTTGGTAAACGGTTGCAGGCATTCACACATTACGGCAGATAGGATCTTCTAGGCGATGTTGAGTACACTTATGCCTCTGTAGTTGGCGCAGTTCAGAGGGTCTCCTTTTTTTGTGGATCGGGCAAATGATGCTGAGGTTCCATTCTTCAGGCATGCTTTCAACCGACCAGATTTGGCTTATGAGTTGGTGGATATTGCTTACCAAGTCATTTCCGCCAGCATAATAAAGCTCAGCGGGAAGGCCGTCATTTCCAGCGGCCTTATTAAGCTTGTTTAGATATTTCTATCCTCACTTCACTTAGGTCGGGTGGTTGGCAGTTTTCGCTGTCGTTGCCAATATTGAATGGATCGTTCTGCCTGACAGCGGAATGTTGTTTGTCATCGCCGTTTAACAGTCTGCAGAAGTGGTTCTTCCATATCCTCAGCATCGACTGTGTCTCAACTACAATATTTCCTTGTTCATCTCGACAGGATTCTGTTCGAGCCTTGTATCCTTGGCTTTGACGTTTTACACTTTGGTAAAACTTGCGAACATCGTTCCGGGAGTGGCACCTCTCTATATCCTCGATCGCGCGCTTTTCTTGCTCTTTTTTCTTCTTTCTGAAAAGCCGATGTTCTTCCCTTCTTCTTTGCCTGTAGAGCTCAATGGCAGCTCTCGTCTTCACCTGCAGCTTAGCCTTGTAGGCCTCGTTCTTGGCTGCGAGCATTTGTCGGCATTCGTCATCAAACCAGGGGTTTCTTGCTGGTGGCCGCGAGAAACCTAGCACATCGGTTGCGGCTGATCTAATGGGTTCATCGTTGCCATTGTTCTTCGACATTAGATGCTGGTGGTGTGTTGTGAGTCGTGAGGTTAAGCGATACGCGTTGCGCGAAGGTCTTGGCGGTCTCTGGCGATTGCAGTCTTTCGACATTAAATTTTTTCACAGTATTTCCGGTTTGTTGTGGCGTGGTGGATATCCGCATCCTTAACTTGGCTGCAACAAGGTAGTGGTCCGAGTCGATGTTAGCCCCTCGGAATGTTCGGGCTTTCAAAATACTGGATGCGTGCCTCTTGTCTATCGCAATGTGATCAATTTGGTTGACTGTTCGTTGATCTGGAGACCGCCATGTCTCCTTATGGATATCGAGGTGAGGAAACCGTGTGCTGGCTATAGTGGCTTTTCGTTCCGTAGCGAAGTCAATTAGCCTAAGTCCAGACGTGTTGTCGTGTAGGCTATATTTTCCGATAGTACTGCTAAAGATGTCTTCTCTTCCTACCTTTGCGTTAAAATCTCCCAACACGATTTTAACATCGTACTTTGGTAGTCGCTCAAAGGTTTTGTCGAGGAGTTCGTAGAAGCAATCCTTAGTTATATCATCCTTTTCCTCCGTCGGAGCATGAGCGCATATAAGGCTTATGTTGGCGAATTTGGTCTTGATGCGGATTGTTTTAACGCGTTCGCTAATGTCTTGGAAACATTAGACCTCTTGCCTAAGTCTGGCACTTATAACGATCCGCATCCGAATAGACGCTTTTTTTCCTCACTATAACACGATCCATAGTAGATGTAACAGTTTATCATCTTCTTTTTGTCTGGCCCATCCAATCGTATTTCCTGGATGGCAGTCTGCTTTGTAGCAGTTTAGGGCTTCCGCTAGTTGATTGCCTGCATCTTTCCTGTTTAATGTTCTCACATTCCAGGTGCAGATTCGAACGTCGTTGTCCTTTTTTCGTTTAGCAGATTCATTAACAATAATATCAGTCCTTTCCGAGGCTTATAAAGGACACCCACCAAATTTTGTAAATTTAGCACCACCAGGGCAGGAGCTGTCCTGAAAGGGTAAACGTTGCTGGCCAGAAAGTTACAGTCAATGGTGACCGGTATAGAGCCATGGTTACTGACTTTTTCGTTCACCAATTGAACAACATGATGTGCAGGAGCTGTGGTTTCAACAAGACGGCGCAACATGTCACATAGCTCGTGCCACAATTGATTTGTTGTAGGAAACGTTCTGTGAGAGCATAATTTCGCGATTTGGTCCTGTGAATTGGCCTCCAAGATCGTGCGATTTAACGCCGCTTGACTATTTTTTGTGCTGGGACATATGAAGTCGGTAGTCTACGCCGATAAGCCCAAAACTATTGACCACTTGGAGGACAACATTCGCCGAGTTATTGCCGATATACGGCCACAAATGTTGGAAAAAGTCATCGACAATTGGACCTCGAGACTAGACTACGTTCCGAGGCAGCCGTGGCGGTCATATGCCAGAAATCATATTTGAATTCCAATCCCAGAAGATTATCTTTCGAATAAAGTAAATTTCATGTCAATTTAAAGAAATCGTCTTTGTTTTATTCCATTTCAAAGTTCTTAAGGTATATCCAGCTGAATTAATTCTCTGTGTTACAAACTATGTGTCAAAACTAATATACCCCTATGGGATAGGGGTTAGAGTTGCGGTTGCGAAATATCCATTGACTTCGAAGGTGGAAATCCTCTTGTATATGAACGCGTTGTATTGCAACAGAAAGGTTATTTCCTATGCGTTGATTAGGTATGTTGGTGAATGTGCATGTTGATTTGAAGAATATTGAGGGTTTGAATAGGTGGGCCTGGTATGAGGTTGGAAATTATGATTTACTCGTCTGTTTTGATAGGTACTCGCATGAGGGTGGATTTGTAGCAATATGTAGGGGTGAGCAGAGTTTAAATTGCCCACATAGCAGCGGTTTTCACGCTTGCAAGGACCAGATGAAAAGCTCGATGAATGGGGGTGGAGTTACTTCTGGGTCATTCCATTATCGCGGGTGCAACATTTAGACGCTTGTTTTAGTTTAACCTAATTAAATAAAAAACGTTTTTAATTAAATTAGTATTTAAAAGACTACATTTTAATATGTTTACTTTATATTAATAAACAAAAAGTTTAATATGATATTTTAAAAGCCATGAGAAAGGTTCAAATTGCCATCGCGGGTGCAACAAATTTGGCCCAACCTTTCCAGATCACAAACAAAAAACACGTCATATATCTGTTAATTCTAATACATTTAATATATTATGCCTTAATATTTTGAAATGTATTAAAGTAACAAAGAACATAAAATAAAAACTCTAAACAAAACAATAATAAACAATGAATTATTCATTTTTTTAATAATCGCGGGTGCAACACCAAATTATCGCGGGTGCAACCAGTCTAATTTAAGTGGACATAAACATCAATTTTACTTTTAAAGGAACAAAATAAGAGATCAAACCATATTTATTATTAACAATTATACTTTTATTGTCGCTTATATTAATAATTTCTTTTGAAATACGTAAATAATTGCCAAAAATTCTATGAACATATTATTTCCATCAGTCTTTTTTTGGCGCTTCCAACTTCGCGATGATATCATCAAACAATTTCTGTGAATCTTTTGCCATCAACCGTCGGTCGTCATAAATTGTACTCTAACTTCTTCATCTTCATCCATATCACTCTGACACAACCCCACATATTGAGTATTTTTTTGCCGGTTTTGCAGAGCAATTGTACGAGCACATACACGCAGCGCAAATATTTTTCGGTAGGCCAGTAGCTTGGACAGTAGTAGTTTCAGGACAAGCTTCTGGTGAAAATGTTGAAGCTTGACGAGATGTTGATGGTGTTTCGTCATTTATAAATTCATTGTCTGAATCAGTGTCTAAATCACTGTTAACATCAGAAACGCGCAATCTCTTTTTAAGTGACAATAAAGATTTGCTCTGATCCGAAACTGAAGGAACAGATATATCAGGACCCGGAATTATTATTCTTAATTTGTGATTTGTAAGAGGTTCCAAATCGTCATCGGCCCAATCACTATCTGTATTAACTGTGAGTTTTGGCGACTTCAAAACCAATGAGCCTCTTCAGATTGGAAGAAATGTTTGGATTTGCTAATTAAGATCTGTTTTGGTCTCTGATTCTGAAAGATCCAGGCCTTCCAATTAACACAGGGATTGGAATCTAGAGTAATATTCCAAATGTTGGATTCTTTACATGCATTGCAACTACTGGGCATGCATTCTTCATTGTCGACACTACATGATACCTGTTCCAGAAGGTCTTGGTGCGTTTTAGGAAAGTCTGTCGCATGTTTCGAAATATCGAGAAGAAAATTAATATAATTTGAGTGCGTTGTACATACGCAAACATTATGAGGAGTATCATTAATTAGCAGAATGTGAGCTGGTCTCTTATTATAAAAGACAGTCTTGCCTATAGATATTTCAGTATGAGTTTCTTTAAAAATTTCGAAGGCTTCTCGAATACTCATAATCATTGTTCTTTTCTGGATTCGCATTTTCGTTCCTGTATTGGTCTTGACTGTTTTCACATCTTTTATGCCGGGCATTTGTCTGCTTATGTCATCCCTATTATAAAAATCACAAATCAGTTTTTTTCCCTCCATGCGTTAACTTTCGAGGCGCTGCTTTTTGTCAAAAGCAGCAATATTGTATTCAGAAGCTATTTTTTTTTTACAACTGCTTTAGTGGAACTTGCTGGTAGATTGCGTTTTATTTTTGTCGCAGCCTTCCCTAGTGTGCGAGGACTGCTGTATCTAGTAGATGTTTGTTTAAATTGTTCTTCCTTTCGTCGCTTTCTAGTTGCCTGCATTCTTTCTTTTGGATCTTATTATAGCCAATATTTTCAAATCTACATCTGTCTCCATGTTAATTTTCATTACTTCTCTCCGTTTGGAATCACGAGCCCTTTCCCGTTGGAGGTGTTCAGCATGAAGTTCAGGATTTTCTTTTCTCTTCTCACATCGAGATCGCGGGTGCAAACAATTTAAGTTATCGTTTATTTTAACCTTACAATCATTACACTCTCAAAAACAAATAATTTAAGTTTGGTTTTGATTTCTTCTTACTTTTGCAAAGTTTCAGGACGTTAGCTCTTTATTTCTGTGAAAAAAGTAAACTTTTATATCTTTTGCATCGCGGATGCAACAAGTTAACAGTGCGCGTTGGTTTTGAATTTCTGTAAATTGTAATGGAGAGGAAAAACTGAGTTTCATAGTACGTCCGAAGATAGGCTGATTAGCATTCGTGGTACGGCGAGTATTACGGTTGAATTGTTGAAGGGGCGGAATGCAGCTGGCTATTTCTTAGAGCATTTGTTGTTTTAATATCGGTAGAAGGGTGTAAGGCAGGAGACATTCCTACTATGTTCGAGCGAAACAATGGAGTTCGCTATGGATGTCCTATAAATTTTATCGCACGCTTTTGTATTCTATCTAATAGGTGCAATGATGTTTTGGCTGCACCTGACCATATGTGGGGGTTGAACTAAAGTTTTGGGCGTATGTACGCTTTATATATTGAGGACAGATCAGAAGGGCTGAAGTATTTCTTGCATCGATTGAGGAAACGTAGACATTTTGCCGCATTTTTTGGCGATTTCGAATATGTGGCCGTTCCGACGAAGGTCGTTACTAACATACATACTGAGATGGAAAAATTTTTGGTTTCGACGATGCAAGTGCCATTCATGTATAGTGGCTGTAAAATTTGGTTTCGTTTGGATGACAGAAGACAGCATTGCGTTTTGGAAGCATTAAATTCCACTCTATTAGATTTACCCCATTTAATTATGCTGTCGAGGTCGGAATTTATTTAACTTAACATATTTTGTCGTTTTCTTCCACATCCGAAGGTGAGGGGCGTGAATTCGAGAACGAATATGAAAAGCTGAGGGTACTGTCATCAGCAAAGGCATGGATTGGATTAGAAGCTGCAGCCAATAGGTCATTAATAAATATGAGAAAGAGTGTCGGAGACAAAGCTGAGCCTTGGGGAACACCAACACCAACATTTTTTAAACCGTCCTTGAATTGAACGTTTTGAGAGGTAGTCTCTAATCCATTGAAGAAGAGTATCACCGATACCAAAAGCACGCATTTTCGACAAAAGGGCTTGATGCCAAACTCTGTCAAATACAAATACAAATTTTTGGCGCAACAGGCTCGTTAGTACCCAGGGCCTAGCTTTCTCACAACCATTCATATGTGCGTGTGTACTTCTTGCACGATGGCGGGACCTCCTGTTTTATGCCGACTCCGAACGGCTAAGTTGAGATAAGCAATTCTTGACAATTGATACTACTCGGACGATTTGTCAGATCATCACGAGAGGAGGGCCAGTGAAAAATCATTTAGGTGTTGCTACGGCTGGGAATCGAACCCAGACCTTCTGCGCGGCAGTTTATCGCACCAACCATCTCACCACTGAGCCCTCAAACTCTGTCAAATGCCTTTGAAATATCAAGTGCAACTATCTTGTTTTCGCCACCAAGGTGGATTGATTGGTTCCACTTTTCGGTGAGATATGACATCAAATCACCAATGGACCTGTTTGAACCATATTGTCGGTCATTCAGGAGTTTTCGTGAATCAAGATATTTCATAAGCGGACGGTTTATCAGCGTTTCCATGACCTTAGAAAGAAGGGAGGTAAGTGCGATAGGTCGGTAGTTGGAGAGAGAAAAAGATTCGCCTTTTTTGGGGACGGGCTGGACAAATGCAGTTTTCCATCGACTCGGAATTAATTTTTATGGGCTGATGTTGAATGTGAACCTAAACGTCAAGTTTTTTTTCTGCATTTCATTTGACATTTCTCAATTTCAGATTAACTCAATTTGAACCATGGGAAGATACACAATCGAGCAACGCGTTAAAGTTATTCAGGCTTATAATGAAAATGGGCGTCCAAATCAAAATGCATATCGTGCATATCGTCCACTTTGTAATTTTTTCGGTCAATTTAATCGTCCAAATGTGCGTACAATCGGAAAATCGTGCAAAAATGTGAGCAAACCGGGAATGTAGGATATGCAGAAAATATTGCTGCTGTTCGCGATAGTGTGCCTGAAGGGCCGTCCACCTCAAGTCCTCTTCGTGCATAACAATTGCACCTCTCACGCTCGTCGTTTATGAACATTATGCATAAAGACTTGCATTTACACACTGACAAGGTGCAATTGAAATAAAGCCTCTTGACCATTTCAAGCGTCGTCAATGGTCAGAATGATGCAAGAAATGGCAACAGTGGATGATCAATTTTCGAAGAAAATCATCTTCAGTGATGAGGCACATTTTCACCTCAGTGGATTGGTCAATAAGCAGAATTGCCGCATTTGGGTGAATGTAAATCCAAGAGTGATTGTCGAAAACCCAATGCACCCACAACGACTGACTGTTTGGTGAGATCTATGGGCTGGCGGTATCATCGAGCCGTATTTTTTCAAAAATGAGGCCGGTCAGGCAGTTACTAAGAATGGTGTTCGATATCGTGAGATGATAACGAACTTTGTATGACCAGAATTGGAAGATATGGATGTGGACGATATGTGGTTTCAACAGGACGGTACCACTTGCCACACAGCTAACGAAACAATGGCTCTTTTGCGCGACAAATTCAATGGCCGTGTTATCTCAAGATCATGTGATTTGACACCGATGGACTTCTTTCTTTGAGATTATTTGGAAGAAAAGGTGTACGTCGTCGATAAGCCAGCAACAATTCAAGAGTTAAAGGATGAGATAATTGAGCACATTAATGGCATAAAACCTCAATTATGCCATTCATTTGGACCATCGGATGGAGATGTGCCACCAAAGTCGCGGTGGCCATTTGGCCCATATTTTGTATCATACATAATTGAACCATACCAATATTATAATAATAAAAAGAAATGACCATAATTTCCTTAATATTTTGTGGTTTATTCAAAATCAACATCGGCCCTTAAAATTTAACCACCATTTACTTAATAATTTTATATCATTCTCTAACGTAACTCTCTCTTGATGTTCTAATGTATTAAATTTGCCGATTGTTTTCTATTGTAATGCAGTTAAATGCAATTCAAATTATGCTATAGTGAGCAGAAACAGCGACTATTCGGATGCGGATTTGTTATAAGTGCCAGACTTAGGCAAGAAGTCTTATGTTTCCAAGACATTAGCGAACGCATAGTAACAATCCGCATCAAGGCCAAATTCGCCAACATAAGCCTTATATGCGCTCACGCTCCGACGGAAGAAAAAGATGATATAGCTAAGGATTGCTTCTACGAGCTCCTCGACAAAACCTATGAGCGACTACCGAAGTACGATGTTAAAATCGTGCTGGGAGATTTAAGCGCAAAGGTAGGAAGAGAAGACATCTTTAGAAGTATTGTCGGAAAACATAGCCTACACGACAACACGTCTGGCAACGGACTTAGGCTAATTGACTTCGCTACGGAACGAAATGCCACTTTAGCCAGCACACGGTTTCCTCACCTCGATATCCATAAGGAGACATGGCGGTCTCCAGATCAACGAACAGTCAACCAAATTGATCACATTGCGATAGACAAGAGGCACGCATCCAGTATTTTGGATGTCCGAACATTCCGAGGGGCTAACATCGACTCGGACCACTACCTTGTTGTAGCCAAGGTAAGGATGCGGATATCCGCCACGCTACAGCGAAACAGAAATACTGTGAATAAATTTAATGTCGAAAGACTGCAATCGCCAGAGACCGCCAAGACCTTCGCGCAACGCGTATCCCTTAACTTCTCGACTCACAACACAACACCAGCATCTAATGTTGAAGAACAATGGCAACGATGCCAACAACCCATTAGATCAGCCGCAACCGATGCGCTAGGTTTCTCGCGGCCACCAGCAAGAAACCCCTGGTTTGATGAGGAATGCCGACAGATGCTCGCAGCCAAGAACGAGGCCTACAAGGCTAAGCTGCAGGTGAAGACGAGAGCTGCCATTGAGCTCTATAGGCAAAGAAGAAGGGAAGAACATCGGCTTTTCAGAAAGAAGAAAAAAGAGCAAGAAAAGCGCGCGATCGAGGATATAGAGAGTTGCCACTCCAGGAACGATGTTCGCAAGTTTTACCAAAGTGTAAAACGTCAAAGCCAGGGACACAAGGCTCGAACAGAATCCTGTCGAGATGAACAAGGAAATATCGTAGTTGAGACACAGTCGATGCTGAGGATATGGAAGAACCATTTCTGCAGACTGTTAAACGGCGATGACGAACAACATTCCGCTGTCGGGCAGAACGAACCATTTCATATTGGCAGCGGCAGCGAAAACTGCCGTCCACCCGACCTCAGTGAAGTGAGGATAGCAATATCAAAACTCCAGCTAAACAAGGCCGCCGTAAATGACGGCCTTAACGCTGAGCTTTATAAAGCCGGCGGAGATGATTTGGTATGTTACCCACCATCTCATAAGCCAAATCTGATCGGTTGAAAGTATGCCTGAAGAATGGAACCTCAGCATCGTTTGCCCGATCCACAAAAAAGGAGACCCTCTGAACTGCGCCAACTACAGAGGCATAAGTCTCCTCAACATCGCCTACAAGATCCTATCTGCCGTAATATGTGAACGCCTGAAACCGTTTACCAACAACCTGATCGGCCCTTAACAGTGTCGTTTTAGGCCAGGAAAGTCCACAATCGATCAAATGTTCACACTTTGGCAGATCCTGGAAAAAACTCAAGAAGTCCAAATCGATACCCACCACCTATTTATCGACTTCAAAGCCGCATGCGACAGCATTTATAGAGACGAACTATACAGAGCCATGTCTTGTTTTGGTATACCGCCCAAACTCGTCCGTTTGTGTAGGATGACAATGGAGAACTTCTGCTGCTTCATCAGGGTCGAAAACGACCTCACCGATACATTCGATACCAAAAACGGATTTAGGCAAGGCGATGCGCTGTCATGTGACTTTTTCAATTTGATTCTTGAGAGGATTGTGCAAAGCTCCCGAGCCGACACCAGAGGCACAATTTTGCAAAAATCGGTGCAATTAGTAGCATACACCGGCGATATTGACATCATTGGTAGGTCTCAACGTGATTTCATAGCCACGTTTGCTAGTATAGAGAAGGAAGCGGCGAAAATGGGTTTAGCAGTAAATGAGGGTAAGGATAAGTATATGCTGTCAACACGAAAGGACACACAACATCGACGAATTGGACAGTTCGTCACCATTGACAGATATAACTTTGAGGTAGTACGGGACTTTGTCTACCTCGGCTCCGCTCTAAACTCTGACAACAACATCTCGTCAGAAATCAAACGAAGAATTACTCTTGCCAACCGCTGTTTCGTCGGGCTAAGAAGGCAATTTAGTAGTAAAGCCCTCACTCGAACTACTAAGGAGATCCTATATAAGTCTCTGCTTATCCCAGTCCTGCTCTACGGCGCTGAAGCATTCACCGTATCAAAAGCGGGTGAAGAAATCCTAGGTCAATTCGAGAGAAAAATTCTTCGGAAAATCTTCGGTCCCGTTTGCGTTGACGGGCTATGGAGACGAAGATTCAAACACGAACTATACGAGCTGTACAGCGACATACCCCTGGCGGAAAACTCCGCATTGGACGTTTAAGATGGCTAGGACATGTAGAACGATTCTTCGATTCCCAGCCAGACGTCGGACGCAGTAGAGGAAGACCTCGCCTTAAGTGGCGCACACAAGTAGAAACCGACCTCAACCAACTTGGAGTGCGCAACTGGAGGCAGTTAGCTAAGGACCAGGCTAATTGGAGAGGCATGTT
The DNA here is from genome assembly GCA_932526625.1 of Rhingia campestris. Classification (NCBI taxonomy): domain Eukaryota; kingdom Metazoa; phylum Arthropoda; class Insecta; order Diptera; family Syrphidae; genus Rhingia; species Rhingia campestris. Next base: position 4,774,759 of record OW052186.1, on the reverse strand, counting down.
GGTTGAGGCCCAGGTTCATCCCGGACTGTAGCGCCACTTAAGTAAGTAAGGCTCGGTCTCTTTCGTTGCTGACTGTCGACCGTGTATTACCTGCTCGAATAACAGTTGAGTTCATAAATTGATGACTTGTAGCTTTTTGATTTCTTTCTTTTTGAGTTTAGTGATAAACATCTATGTTCGACATCACATAACAACTGCATCCTACATTTTTATCTATGCATTGCATATTAAACGGTGATGGCAAACAGATGTCACACGACAAGAATAAACCACTTGGTTATCTATAACTGAACCCCAAGGGACAGTATCTCATAAAATGCAAAATAATGCATTTTGTAAATATAATCGGGTTTCAGTATAATCCTGTATCGGGTACAATCACACAGTGGATAAGGGATGAAAATCCTAAGGGATGAAAATGCAATGCGTGTGGAGTATCGTGTTCAATATTCGAGGCGTTAAAATAAATTCAGATAAAAGGCGTTGGTGCATACTATTCACACCCCTTAATTAGCACTTTATTAACATCGGGTAATCAAATTATTTTTCTGTTCGTATGAAGCGAAATTTTTATTTTCTGTCTACTTTGTCATTTGGGTGGTTTAAAGGAGACATACCCAGATCTATGAGTAATATAGACCTAATGCAATGGAGGACAAGTTGTCCAAGGGTTGCAGCATAAATTCTATCGAATAAAAGTGTACTGTGGCTAGGCCGATTGTATCAAAAACAGTACAATTGTATCAACTTTTGCAACCCTTGGACATATTTCAACTTTACTTTAATAAGTTTTTTTTTATCTAAATATGTTTTTAAAACCCAAAACATCACATAATTTGCTTTGTTACCAAAAATCCGTTCGAGTTTATATCATATACCGATTCCCTGGTCGTTCGACAACGACTGCGCAAACACTGCGCCGTTTGGTCACCAACCTTGAAGAGTATGGGACCCTATTAGACGTTGCCAAGAGTGGCCGGCCCCGGAGTGCGCGTTGTTTTAAACTAATTACTCTATATATTAAAATATTAAAAATATAATAAAACACAATTAACCAACACCCCATCTCAAGTCCTTCGATCCCACCGCCACACAGTTCCATCGTTTTTTTTTTATATATTCTTTATTGAGACTTAAATTCACAAATTCAGTTTTGATAACAATGTTTTTTTTTTTATGCTGCCGACTTTATTAATTATGTCTGGCTTACAAAATATGAAATAAAAGAATGGTTAAGTTTTCTTTTCGATAGTAATATATGAATGTGTACAAAGGCTATGCCAACTATTATCTTTGGTATACATATATAAAATAAGATATACAATGTATATGTTTTTTTTATTTATTTTATTAATTAACAAGGGTAAAAACAATTTTATCCTCTAAGAGCATTCAATGAGGTAAAGTCAGTGTATCATTCATCTGAGGTTCTATTAAATTTCGGGATCTATTATGCAAAAGATCGAATGGCGATTGATAATACTCGAGGTATGAGCTTCCATTAACAACATTTTTGTCCCATAATCCTTTGACAAGTGGATTTTGATGGTGAGCAGTAGATTCTAATCTGGATTTTAATAAGGTTGTCATATAAATCATTAAAGGTTTCACCTTTGTTAAATTGTACAATGTATAGTTAGAAAACCATTTTTTGTTGGGTCTTCGATACTTTCCACTACAAAATCGTAAGATTGTTCTTTCGAACTTTTCTAATTCTTTTGCTGCCGTTGGAGAAATAGTGAACCAGGTACTAAAACCATACGAGATAATTGGTCTTATCAATGCTTTATATATGAGAATTTTTGTATTTTGGGATAAATGCTTTGACGAAAGTATTTTTTTTTAAAATAGCAGTGGCCATTTTCGCTTTGTTTAATACATTCCGTGGATGTTTGTTAAATTTGACCTTATTTTGATAATGAATCCCTAAGTATTTTGTTTCTGTTTTTAATGGAACTATCTCATCATCAATACGCAAGGATAACTCCCTGCTTTCTTTGACAGCCTTTCGGTGCCCTTTTCCATATGAGTTTCTGAAACAGGTTAGCCCACATTTTTCAGTTTTTATTTTTAAGCCCCAAGATTTCAAATACGAGAGTAAACTAGGTAAAGCGATTTGTAATTTTTCTAATGCATTCTTTGGCCTTATAGCAGAAGCTAAAAGTTTTGTGTCGTCTGGGTACAAAAGTGCTTCAGTCTCAGATTCTGAGTTGCAAAACGGCATATCATGTAAAAATACATTAAATAATTTTGGTCCAAGTAATGTTCCCTGAGCAACTCCTAAGAGTACTGGAAAAGAATCTGAAAACTCCGATCCAATGACAATGGACGCGGTTCTTGAATTAAGAAAACTGATAATCATGCTTATGAGAGCCTCAGGACAGTTCAATATAATTAACTTAAAGATAAGACCTTTATGCCAAATAGAGTCGAATGCTGCCTCTAAATCAATATCCAGGACAACTGTGCACTTTTTTTGTCTCAAATTGTGAACAATTTTATCATTAAGCACTAAAAGACAATGCTCCGTTGAATGTTTTTTCTTAAAACCAAATTGTGAGTTTGGTATAATATTTGAGTCATCGAGAAAACTATCAAGAGATTCTGCTATAACTCTTTCGAATAGTTTTCCTATGTTGGAGAGTAGAGATATTGGACGAAAATCTTTTATATTTTTGGCGTTATTCTTTTTAGCTATAGGCATTATTTTGGACTGTTTCCATGCAGTTGGAAAGTATCCGTTATTTATACATTGATTAAAGAGACAAGTAAGAGTGAGATCAAGGGAAATCGGACATTTCCTTAACACAAAGTTTGAAATTTTGTCAAGACCAAAAGACTTTTTGTTATTCAAATTGATTCTAAATATATTGACTTTTTGATGTGTAGTGAAAGGTAAAGAAACTTGGTTAATTGCTGTGTTTGATGGTGTAAATGTCGTTAAAGGGTTATCTAAATGAGTGTTACAAAATTCATCTACTTTTGAAAATACTTCATTATTTAAATTTAAATCATGTGACGGCGTTCGGTCTGCAATAAGATTAGCGTACATGGTCCTGAATGCATTGAGTTTAGCCTCAATATCAACCAGTTCCTGTCCGTCGATATTCAAAACATCCTTGATAATATCCGCCCCGAAAACTTTTCTCCCTGTAATTTTATCAATCTCCTTAAAGGCATGCGGAGAAGGTCTAATTTTATTAGGACGTGTTCTGAACTCTTGGTCAAGGTCATGTTTTACTCTCTCTTTTATTATTTTACAAAGACACTGTATTTGCGAGTGAAGTTGTTGATACTCTGAGTTGCGTCTATTTAAATGCCCATGAAAGATTCTCTTGAGTTTTCTTAACCAAATGTTGCGAATTTTCAAAAGATTTTTTGTAAGATTGGAAATATTTTTATATTTAACGTCTTTTGCATTTCGATATATTTTGGTTTATATTGTCCAAAATTGCATCAATTTCTGTATTTGTAATATTTTTATCCATGGGTGCTGTCACTCTTGAGAGCCTGTTGTGAAGTTGTATTCTAAACACATCCCAATCAGTTCTTTCGAAGCTGGTATAAGATTGAGGTGGTATCAATATCGGATAAACATCAAAAATATCAAGGTTTATTTCTATACCATAATGATTTGAAAACGTAGGGAATGTTTTGCAAAGCCTATTATTAATATTATTTGGGGTTTGCGAAAGTGAACTAGATGTAAGGAAATAGTCCAATATTGATGAGGATTGCGGATAGGTTGGGCTAAATGGAGAAATGAAATCAAGATGGAGATATGGTCCATTATTATACCATTTGTATATAATGTTGCCATTTGAATTGCTCACTGAGTCTCCCCAGGATGGATGACGGGCATTGAAGTCACCACCTATAATTGTTGAATCGAACGTTTTAAAAATGTCATTTAGTCTATCTAATTCGATAGAAAGTCCTTGTCCTGCGTTTGTTGGTATATAAATACTTCCAATAAGGATACGTTTAGTTATACCAGAGTTATTTTTACAAATTAAGACACCTAGGCAAGCTGAAAATATGTCACTATGGAAAAGGAGCGTGTTAAACTTTAATTTTTCATCAATAGCAGTTCCTCTGCCATCGTCATTGCGTATGATGTTAAATCCTTCAAAAGAAGGTTTATGTCTAGTCTTCAAAACAGTTTCACATAAATAACAGATTTGGGGTTTGTGACTTTTTAGAAGGCTTACTAATGCTAATCTTCTATCATTAGATATTATGGAATTTGCATTAATCGAAATTGTTTTAAGTTTCAGTGTGGAGTCCATTATATAACAATTGATGCCACAAATTCAAGACATGCAAACATCTTGTCTTCTTTGTTTTGTAGTTTCTGGTACTTTGGCCAAAATTCTCTTATTTTATACAAAAGATCTTTAAAAGAAATATTAAATAAGCTCTTAGCTTCATCTAGAAATTCAGTAATATTGTTTTGCTGGCATCTCGGGAGAACGACGTCTGCCGGATCGCTGTATTGCACTTGATAATGTTCAAAATGCTGGCTTTCGTGTGTGTCAGATCCGATGGATCCAGTTCCCAGACAAACGTCTTGCCATGTTGATTGCCCAGGGCAATCACCTTGTGCCAGACGTTGAAGTCAAACCGGACAAACCAGATCTCGCACTCGGCATAATCAAAGTTGTGAATGATAGTGCTAGTCGAGTCTGAGACTTTCATATCTGTCTCTGGCTAATTCATTCGACCCGGCTTCCAGCAGACAATTGAATTCTCGCACGACTAAGAGAGGACAAAGTCCCCGAACCACTGTACGCAATCCACGTAATTGCGGTGAATGTCTCGAGTGCTAAAGTCGGGAAAGTGCTCCTTGACCGTTGGAAACGGAAACACAGTCTTGTTTGGATTGAAGGTGCGACTCTTTTCGATTTCCTCCTTGAATTCGGCTTTGTCTATTCGCCACAATTTCAGCGAATGATCCATTCCACTGGACATGATCCGATTACCCCGCAGATCAAAGTCAACACTGAGCACCTCGTCACGATGACCTTCGACGCCACCGAATGTAGCGATACATACGTCCGATTGGATGTTCCACAAGCGCAGCGAGTGATCTTTACTGCCTGAAAGCAGCAGGTATGGAATTCGAGGGTGGAACTTCAGCTCATTGATTGCATGCCCATGGCCGATGTAGTGCTTAATACGCGTATGACTCCACGGTACCCGGCTGCCGCAAGAAGTGGCTCTCCACTCCGAGAATCGTATGACCATACGCAGGTGTAGAAATTCTCATCAACATCAGGATCCGAATAGCATTGTACAAGTTTGATTCCACCTTCGCGGGGGCACTCGTACACCGTGACACGCGTTGTGCCCACTGTCGCGAACACCATTGGTTGATCTTTACCCAGACAGTGGTTGAATCGCACTCCAAAGATCGCCTGTCCATGATCTTCTTTCAAACTACAGTGGTACTTGTACGGCGGCTTCTGCACATTGGAAGACTTCTTCTTACGACAGCGCACCGAACGACGAGCTGTCGGTGATTTACTCCGCGAGGTACTCGTACTGACGCTGGCTGTTTCTTCGCAACCAGATTCTTCGCTTTCATGCTCACTTTGGGTGCTTGTCACCATTTCAGTCTTGACTTTGGACATGATACGCTTCGTTAATTATTAAAATTTAAATCACAATGAGAACAAACAAATTATAAACATTCGCAATTCGCATGGAATGCAAATTCAGTTGATGAAAAAATTCGATTTTTGGCGGCAATTCTTAGTCACAGTGGAGAACTGTCAACAGTAACAGTTGTGCCGAGAATATCGCCGAGGATGTCGAGCTGTCGCCGGAAACATCGACCAGACGCCGTGCCTCGCAATTAGCCATCAGCCGGTCACCCGTAAGGCGAATTTCGGTCAAAGACTTGCGCATGTTTCCGTACAAAGTCCAGTCCGTGCATCAGCTGCTGCCTGTCGACCGCCAAACGCGTGTAACCTACGCCCAAACCATCCTCAATCTCGAGGACGAAGTGGACCACTTTCTGCCGAATATTTGGTTCCATGCGCAGAAAGCATTTGCTGCTTTCTTAACTCTTTCATTGACATTAAGTTTCCAATTGAGCTTTCTGTCTAAAATTATTCCCAGATATTTCGCACTTTCAGCTATTTTAAGGGGTATTCCCTCTATAGCTGGTGGTTCGAAGTGTGGTGTTGTTCTTTTATTTGTGAACAACACAAGCTCGGTTTTTTTTGGGGTTGACCCCAAGGCCGCATTGCTTTGTCCACGTGTTGAGTGTCCGGAGCGAGTTTTCTAACAGCTCGCTTATGTTGGTAAGAATTGGCCTGTCGCAAGCATGGATAGTTTAGATTCATAAATCAGCCCGGCAGATGTCGCTATTTACACTCCAACTAAACGGCTGGATAAACTTAATATATCATGCAGGACAACGTCTGTCGGTTCCGCTAGTATTTGTATAAAAAAGGTGGCTTATATGCACCAAAAATTAATGGAAATTATTAAGTACCTACACTTTTAATACAATTTTGTTTCAACTTTCAATACATTCCTGAAAAGTCATTTTTCATCACTGATATGTCCTCTTTATGAAGCAGCTGTTGGCATGCTTGCGGTGCACTAGGGGTGGGATCTTGCTGCTTTTCCCTTGCGCACAAAATATCGTACAAAATAAACAAAAATATGGAAGGAGGATACAACAACCTCCCATATCAAAGGTTATAAATAACAAAATGGCCGTGTTCAGGATTTCAGATTTCGAAAGATATCTTAGATGAAGATATGCTCTCATTGGTTAAAATGTTCGATTGAACAATTAGAGCAGAACTTCATCTAAGATATCTTACGAAATCTGAAATCCGGAACACGGCCTGGGGTTGATACTATTGCTGGAATGAGGTGAAATGATTGTAAGAAAGAAGAAAAGGGTGATATGACCCTCCCCTTGCAACTGGCATACGCCATTGCCACATGACTATATCCTCTCCTGAACGTCCATGAGAATAGTCCCGTAAATAACGGTCACATGCACCACTAGGCACTAACACATCTCAACAAATTATAATTAATTTAGCACATCCTGATTTTTAAATAATTCAACAAGCTTAGCCTACAGATAGGGTGTTTTTTTTAGAGGTAAAGAACTTCGAATTGAAGTTAAACACAAGAAAATCGTTGTAATGTCCATCAAGTTGGATTTATTGGAAGGATAATTTTATGCCATTAATATTTAAATATGATTTCGGGCATGTGGCCGCCGAGGCTGGTTCGAATAAAGCTAAGTCTAGAGGTCCAATTTTTAACCACTTTTTCTAGCATTTGGGGACGTATAACGCCACGAAAGTTGGCTTCCAAGTCCCCTAACGTTTCTGGTTTGTTGGCGTAGACGAGCGACTTCACATATCCCCAAAGAAAATAATCCAATGGCGTCAAATCACACGACCTTGGTGGCCAATTGAAAGGTCCAAAAAAATACAAATTTTTGGCGCAACAGGCTCGTTAGTACCCAGGGCCTAGCTTTCTCACAACCATTCATGTGTGCGTGTGTACTTCTTGCACGATGGCGGGACCTCCTGTTTTATGCCGACTCCGAACGGCTAAGTTGAGATAAGCTATTCTTGACAATTGATACTACTCGGATGATTTGTCAGATCATCACGAGAGGAGGGCCAGTGAAAAATCATTTAGGTGTTGCTTACGGCTGGGAATCGAGCCCAGACCTCCTGCGCGGCAGTTCATCGCACTAACCATCGCGCCACTGAGCCCTGAGCCCCCCCACTGAGCCCTCCATTCATTGACAGGTCCATTCCGCGAAATTATGCGCTCATCGAATGTTTCCTTCAATAAATCGATTGTGACGTGTGCTGTGTTGCATCAAGCGCGCCGTCTTGTTGGAACCACATCTCATCCACATTCCTGCCATCCAATTCGGGAAGAAAATAGTCGGTTATCATGGCTCTATACCGGTCTCCATTGATGGTAACTGACTCTCCAATGACTCCACCAGCCTTCCAAACAGTCAGTTTTTGTGGATGTAATGGCGTCTCAAGGGTCTCATGAGGATTCTCTTCACTCCAAATGCGGCCATGTTGCTTGTTGACATAGCCATTCAACCAAAAATGAGCCTCATCACTGAACAAAATTTTGCGATGAAAATCAGCATCGAGATCAATCTCATTTTCGGCCCATACACCAAAAACACGGCGCGGCTTTAATTCTTGCACAAGCTGGATCTTGTAAGGTCGTAAGCCAAGATCTTTGCGCAAAATCTTCCATAAAGATGGACAAAGCTCCAATTGCTGTGCACGGTGGCGAATCGATTCATTCGGGTCGTCTTCAACACTTTGCTCTACAGCGGCAATTGTTTCTTTGGTGCGCACTGTTCGACGTCTCTACGGATGCGTATTATCACATAGAGTAAACGTAGTGCGAAAACGATCCATGGTTAATCGAATTAATTGCTCTGATGGACGATTATGTCCACCATAAAATGGACGGAACTTGCGGTAAACTTCGTCAATTGAACCATTATTTTCGAAATAAATTTGCACGATTTGCAAGCGTTGTTCATTTTCCAACCTGTTCATGATGAAATGGCAAACCAAACTGAACACAAAAAATGACATTAGAGTTGCCCGATTTGACCACAAAATTCGATCTCCATTCGAAAAACCAACCTCTAAAAAAAAAACTGTAACTTCTAAATCTATGGGGACTGGACACAGTCCACCGCCCATGAATCTTTAACACCTCTACTGGAAACCCACTTTCCAGGATGTCCTACCCGGAGGACTCCAGACACAACCGTCTATAATTGCAACCCCATAACAGCAGAAATGGAGGATATGGTTAGTATAGAAAGAATCAATTGGGCAATTGACTCCTTCTCCCCCTATAAATCCCCAGGAGTCGATGGTATTATCCCGATCATGCTACAAAAATCGAAAAACCTGGTAACAGCATTCCTACACAAATTGTTTGTTGGTATTCTAAAATGCGGCTACATCCCTAGGTGCTGGCGGGAAGTAAAGGTAGTCTTTATCCCAAAAGCCGGCAAGCCCAGCCACACGACCGCGAAGGACTTTAGACCAGTAAGTCTTACATCCTTCGTACTAAAAACCTATGAAAAACTAATGGATGCATTTGTCTACATTCGTGACAAATTCGACCCCCAATACATATCCTCGGCACAGCATGCCTACACGAAAGGTAAGGGAGTCGAAACTGCCCTACATGATATACACTCGCTGCATTTCTCGACATTGAAGGAGAAGGGGTAAAAGTCCTAACCTACGCAGACGATGTAGCGATACTAGTTAAAGGGAAACTCCTATCCACTATCAGTGAGCTACTCGAGCGGGCATTGAACACTCTCAATGAGTGGACAAAACAATGTGGGCTTGGCATCAACCCCCAGAAAACGGAACTCGTTCTCTTTACGAATAAGAGGAAGATACCAATATTCGACCTACCGGCTATCGATGGGACTACCCTCAAACTAGCCGATAGTGCAAAGTATCTGGGTGTCATTCTTGATAGAAAACTCAACTGGAACCTAAATGTGCGCGAGCGCATTAAAAATGCCACAGTCGCTTTCTATACGTGTAACCGAATATTCGGAGAAAACTGGGGTCCGAACCCCAAGATCATCCTATGGATGTACACGGCTCCCTGAGAACAGGAGTGTCTTCCAAGCCGAAATATTGGCAGTAGCAGAGGCAGCCAAAGCGACCTCAATGCTGGCGATACCACCAGATGATATCACCATCTTTATTGACAGTCAGGCTGCAATAAAAGCTATCTCTGCTGTTGAAATAAAATCTCGGCTTGTGAAACGTTGTCGTGAAGAGCTAACGGTTCTTGGCGTCCAACATAATGTTAAGCTCTGCTGGGTCCTCGGACACAGAGGCATACAGGGCAATGAAATTGCTGACGAACTGGCGAGAAAAGGATCTGCCTCAAGCATTGACCAAGCAGACCAGTCTGTCAAACCACCACTATGTGACCTCAAATCTCGGGTGGGACAGAAAACACAGATCACTGCCAAAAACAGGTGGAACTCCCTTCCCACCTGTGAAACTTCCAAAAGGATGTGGCCTGAGTATGACAAAGCCAGAACCCATAAACTACTTCGTAGAAATAGGAAATCTGTCTCTACTTTAGTTGGGATTCTTACTGGACACAACTTACTAAAAAGCCACAAACTGAAAATGCATCTCATAGATAATGACCTCTGTAGAGGCTGCGGTGATGAAGAAATACACGAGGATACCCTCCACTTTCTATGCCACTGCGCAGGCGTCAGCCAATTAAGAATGAGAACCTTAGGATTACATGACTTCACGGATCTATCCGAAATCCCTCTCCCTAATCTTTTCAGGTTTGCAACAACATCTGGATGGCTGGAAAGAGGCCAACAATAATGGACAGTAACGGGACAATGAATGAACCAACCACACAAGTGGACCCCCAACGGGCATCACAATAGGTCTATATTGACCTGAGTGCGATGAGGGAAGACACACACCGTCTGCCTCATCAACCCACCAACCTAACCTAACCTAACCTACTACTAAATCTATACAAACAGGTATATAAAAACTATGTTCTGTGGCTTGGACTTACTTACTTACTTATCCGGCTCCCGGCCCGTGAAGAGTCTCCACCTGAGCCTTTGCAGCCTAGAACAAGCGCTCTGCCATCCGCAATGGTTTGGTCTCTGAAACGGAGGTTCGGTCTTCCTTTCCTTCTCGAACCTGGGTGCCGGGATTTGAAGATCCTCTTAGCTGGAGCATTATTGTCCATACACTCGATGTGGCCGAGCCAATGTAGTGGACGTGTTTTGGCTTTTTGGACTGCATCCACACTTTGGTACAACTTATAGTTGTATCTTCTCCTCCATTCGCCCTTCTCATGCACAGGACCAAAAATCCGCCGAAGTATTTTTCTTTCGAAGGAGTCCAGTATCAGCTCTCCCTTCTTGCTTATCGTTCAGCACTCGGCGCCATAAAGCAGAACTGACAGGATTAGGGTTTTGTAGAGCACAAATTTTGTCCTTCGAGTTAGGAGTTTCGAATCCAGTTGTTTCGCCAAACCGAAGTAGCAGAGGTTTCCTACGATAATTCTTCGACGGATCTCGAATAGGGAGTCATTCGTGGAGTCTATGTTTACTCCTCGAAATTGCTGCTATCAATAGTGACGTTTTGTCCTAGGCGGTGGACAGATACTTGTTTGTTTGTTTGTTTATAAGCATGTAGTTACTAAGTCTAGTCGTCATTTACTTCAAGTCCAACGGATTTCGCCTGTTCTTTAATCTCCGTGAGCGCTTTTATCACGTTCGCTAATGTCTTGGAAACATAAGATTTCTTGCCTTAGTCTGGCACTTATAACAAACAGCATACGAATAGTCGCTGTTTCTGCTCACTATAACACGGTCCGTAGTAGATGTCAAAGTTTTTCATCCTGCATTTGCCCGACCCATCCCATCATATTTCCTGGATGTCAGTAATGTCTGCTTTGTAGCTAGTTGTTCGCCTCCGCTAGTTGTTCACCTCTCCTGTTTAATGTTCTCATATGCAGATACGAACGTCGTTGTCCTTTTTTCGTTTAGCAGGGTCGTCAACCATAATATCAGTCCTTTCCGAGGCTATTGCGATTGCTTCGTAACAATGGTTTTGTTCATGGGATGGTAGTTAACCCAAAGCGCAACCCTCAACCTAGAGGGCCAGTTCCAATTTATTAGATACCCCTAGCCTAGGACACAGGACCATCAGTATCCACTACGGGATTGGGCGCTGCCGTGGACTTTTCGGTTCATCCGCCACCATCTCTCTTCAAGGGGCCTGACTTACCCTTGAGATTTCTAGATAACCTGCTGACCGAATATGTCGCAGCAGCTTATCTAGGTTCGCCTGGGACGGCAGACCAGGTATTCATTCCGCGCCTTTCTAAACAGGGTGATTATAGTGTTGCTGTTTTACGTCTTGTTATCAACACTCGCAAGCCAAATCCGGTTGGATGAGACCAGTACCCGATGGTTACCTCTTGGATGTTCAAAATAAGCACATTTGATGTGTAGTCAGAATTGCGAGCACTGGGCATTGCCAAGTTAAAGTCAATCAGAGTCTACCCTCGTTCTACGACATCCAACCAGTTGTCCATTCCTCTTCGTTGTGTATTTTATAAACATTTGGTCCATCACATCCTTCACTTCGTATTGTTAAATTTATAATTCCCGGTTTGTTATTTTCCTACAAACATCTGGTGTCATTATGAAGAGTTGATAACATCAAAACCGCCTTTTTCTTCTGAGGCAAATAATATGAACAAAGGAACATCTTGTCATTGAAACCGAATTCGCTGTTGAACACTGGTCGTCTATTCAAAGCTTTAAACTCATACGGGAACGCATCTCTTGTTCTTTTTTTTTTCAACCATTGACAAGTTCCTGTCTAGTAATTGTTCTTCGAAGGAAAGGGTTAGAGGTACAAACAATTGTCCATCGTCAGTGTTATTGTGCAGCGAAATCCTTGACAACTCGCTCTCCTTGGGTGACGTCTCTGGTTTCATTTCTGGCTTTGATGGAATATACTGGGTGAACTTTGTTGTAAAAGTTGTCCATCAACTGTGATACATCCAATACTCTGTATTCAGGAATATTTTCTTCATCATCATCAGATCGATATCAGGGATTGTAGTTGCTCCTCGTACGGCAAACTAAAACCATATGTAACCAATTGCTCGCCCTTCATCTTTCTTATTGTATCTGCTACATAAATATTTACCTGGATAATACCACATTCAGTTTTGATCCATATTCACAAATTTAAAATTCACGAGTTCACTGATTGAATATGAGAGCCAAAGAAACCTTTTGAGGAAATTCGCTCCGTTTGCAGTGTGAAACCACATGTGGCGTAATCCAGCTGTAAAAATATTAAATCGTGAAAAACGGTTTTAGAAAAATTCAAAAAAAACTGCCTACTGCGATTCCCTATACACCATCCGGATCCCTTTTTGCGAACACAGATTTTCGACCATTTCAATGCACTCAGTACCAACATACAAACTTGGCAAAAAAATCAAATAAACGAAAATATTAAAAAAAAAATTATTTTGTCATCATCCATCGTACTTATACATATAAGTGTGGAAAGTATATATATTCGTGGCGAAGCTGATATCGATTATTTTATTCTTTTGAGCTGCAAATAGGCTAGAGCTGATCATCTGCGAAACTATGCGCAATTTCTTTAATAATTTTGAACAAATAGCTGAAGCCCTAAACTGCTACAAAGCAGACATTACTGCCATCCAGGAAATACGATGGGATGGGCCGGGAAAAAAGAGGATGAAAAACTATGACATCTGCTGTGGACCGTGTTATAGTGAGCAGAAACAGCGACTATTCGGATGCGGATTTGTTATAATTGCCAGACTTAGGCAAGAAGTCTTATGTTTCCAAGACATTAGCGAACGCATTGTAACAATCCGCAGCAAGGCCAAATTCGCCAACATAAGCCTTATATGCCTCTCATGCTCCGACGGAGGAAGAAGATGATATAACGAAGGATTGCTTCTACGAGCTCCTCGACAAAACCTATGAGCGACTGACAAAGTACGATGTTAAAATCGTGCTGGGAGATTTTAACGCAAAGGTAGGAAGAGAAGACATCTTTAGCAGTACTGTCGGAAAATATAGCCTACACGACAACACGTCTGGTAACGGACTTAGGCTAATTGACTTCGCTACGGAACGAAATGCCACTATAGCCAGCACACGGTTTCCTCACATCGATATATATAAGGGGACATGGCGGTCTCCTGATCAACGAACAGTCAACCAAATTGATCACATTGCGATAGACAGGAGGCACGCATCCAGTATTTTGGATGTCCGAACATTCCGAGGGGCTAACATCGACTCGGACCACTACCTTGTTGCAGCCAAGGTAAGGATGCGGATATCCACGACGCCACAGCAAAACAGAAATACTGTGAAAAAATTTAATGTCGAAAGACTGCAATCGCCAGAGACCGCCAAGACCTTCGCGCAACGCGTAACGCTTAACCTCACGACTCACAACACACCACCAGCATCTAATGTCGAAGAACAATGGCAACGATGCCAACAAGTCATTAGAACAGCCGCAACTGATGTGCTAGGTTTCCCGCGACCACCAGCAAGAAACCCCTGGTTTGATGAGGAATGCCGACAGATGCTCGCAGCCAAGAACGAGGCCTACAAGGCTAAGCTGCAGGTGAAGACGAGAGCTGCCATTGAGCTCTATAGGCAAATAAGAAGGGAAGAACATCGGTTACCAGAAAGAAGAAAAAAGAGCAAGAAAAGCGCGCGATCGAGGATATAGAAAGCTGCCACTCCAGGAACGATGTTCGCAAGTTTTACCAAAGTGTAAAACGTCAAAGCCAGGGACACAAGGCTCGAACAGAATCCTGTCGAGATGAACAAGGAAATATCGTAGTTGAAACACAGTCGATGCTGAGGATATGAAAGAACCACTTCTGCAGACTGCTTAACGGCGATGACGAACAACATTCCGATGTCAGGCAGAACGAACCATTTAATATTGGCAACGACAGCAAAAACTGCCAACCACCCGACCTGAGTGAAGTGAGGATAGCAATATCTAAACAAGCTTAATAAGGCCGCCGGAAATGACGGCCTTCCCGCTGAGGTTTATAAAGCTGGCGGAGATGACTTGGTAAGCAACATCCACCAACTCATAAGCCAAATCTGGTCGGTTGAAAGCATGCCTGAAGAATGGAACCTCAGCATCATTTGCCCGATCCACAAAAAAAGGAGACCCTCTGAACTGCTCCAACTACAGAGGCATAAGTCTCCTCAACATCGCCTACAAGATCCTATCTGCCGTAATATGTGAACGCCTGAAACGTGAAAAAATCCCAAGAAGTCCAAATCGATACCCACCACCTATTTATCGATTTCACAGCCGCATACGACAGCATTTATAGAGACGAACTATACAGAGCCATGTCTAGTTTTGGTGTACCGCCCAAACTCGTCCGTTTGTGTAGGATGACGAATTCACGTCGCTCCATTAGGGTCGGAAACGACCTCACCGACACAATCGATACCAAAAAAAGGATTTAGGCAAGGCGATGTGCTGTCATGTGACTTTTTCAATTTGATTCTTGAAAGGATTGTGCAAAACTCCCGAGCCAACACCAGAGGTACAATTCTCCAAAAATCGGTGCAACTACTAGCATACGCCGACGATATTGACATCATTGGTAGGACTCAACGTGATGTCATAGCCACGTTTGCTAGTATAGAGAAGGAAGCGGCAAAAATGGGTTTAGCAGTAAATGAGGGTGAGACTAAGTACAAGGTGGCGCAAAAGTAATCCTCCTATCAGAAAATAAATCTGAAGGTTATTTTTGCGCCACCTTGTATATGCTGTCAACACGAAAGGACTCACAACATCGACGAATTGGACAGAACGTCACCATTGACAGATTTAACTTTGAGGTAGTACGGGGCTTTGTCTACCTCGGCTCCGCTATTAACTCTGACAGCAACATCTCGTCAGAAGAATAACTCTTGCCAATCGCTGATTCTTCGGGCTAAGAAGGCAATTTAGTAGTAAAGCCCTCACTCGAACTACTCAGGAGGTCCTATATAAGACCCTGATTATCCCAGTCCTGCTCTACGGCGCTGAAGCATGGACCGTATCAAAAGCGGATGAGGAAATCCTTGGTCGATTCGAGAGAAAAAAATTTCGGAAAATCTTTGGTCCCGTTTGCTTTGACGGTCTGTGAAGACAGCGACATACCCCTAGTCAAAAAACTCCGCATTAGACGTTTAAGATGGCTAGGACATGTAGAACGAATGGACACCAATACTCCGGCTAGCAGAGTCTTGGTGCCCAGCCAGACGTCGGACCAGTAGAGGAACGCCTTAACTGGCGCGCACAAGTAGAAACCGACCTCAACCAACTTGGAGTGCTCAACTGGAGGAAAAAAAGTGTCGACTTTTGTTATTCCCATTGATCCTTCGAGTTTTTGTTTATAGTTATCGGACTTAAGATGTCGTGTAATGTCATTTTCTCCTCCAGAAGCAATGGAAAACTCGCTGCCGCAAATATTGCATCTAACAAGACTCAGAGTATCTTTGATTGTTGGCTTTATGAAACTGAATTCTTTCTGCATCTCTTTAGTGTATTTGCACTCCCTTTTTGGTTTTTTGTGTGCCATTCTAAATAGACAAAAAAAATCAAAGAATTTTTCTTCTTATGACATTTTTTCGACTCAATTTGTAAAAAAAAATACTCACTTCAACAAATAAAATGAACCGAAAGTGCAACCATAGAGTTGTTCAGGACAACGTCAGTGTCAATGAAAAACTGACAGCATCTGTAGGAAAACAAACACATTTGACATTTGTATGATGGCAAATTCATTGGCAAGCGACAGGGGTTGTTTTTTGAACATTTTTAAAATTGCTTTAAAATTGTGTATAAGTACTAAATGAGAACAGAACAATTTATAAACTAAATAAAAATATTCAGAGGTGTTGTTGTTTGTGAAAACGAGAACATAATAATCTTTACTACACGAAAACTAGCCAACTTCGTTTGCACTCGGATTTATGTCCAGCTTTGCAATGGCACTGGTTATCAATTTCACTCTTTTTATTTCTATTTTATAATTATACACACTCTCTTAGTATCGCTATGTATTTATAATTTGAGTTTCACTTTGAACAACTTATATTTTCATATTTCAAAGCAAATTATCCAAAAATTAGTACTCCCGCCATATAAAATATCACATTGTTTTCCTCCAATTGATTTTGACGTTTTAAAAAAAGAGACAACGCACTTGGGAGGGAGATAGTCTCATGAACAACTCTATTGATATATAATTTTGTTTTGACAGCAACGTCAAACCAAAATGTGAAGTATGTTATATCTTTAAGCAGAGTCTACATGTGCATTATTGTAAAATCACTTCTTAAAGGTAGTGTGCATGAGATACTCTTCCTGCATTATTTGTGTATATTTTTAATTTTGGGGGACTTTGCACAACAAGTCTGTGAATGAGGGACATTTCATGATACGGGACAACATTGTGAAATGCGGGACTGTCCCGCATAACCCGGGACGTATGGTCACTTTACCAACAGGTAATAACCCCATAAGCTCAGGCTCCATAGGCACACCTGCCTGTTGGATCGCCTATGATTACTTTATATTATTTGAATGAAATTCGAATTTTTAGACCTTAAATCTTACAATATCTAGATTTTAATAAAGACTTGCAATTAATTATAACAATTTTATATAAAACACTGTTCATCCCTGTGCTACTTAATAGAATACCAAGTCAATAGAATGAGCAAATCCTTGGTCGTGTTAATAAATCACTCCACATCCACATTAAAGCCAACAAAGCAGTTTAAACTTTAGGTTCCACCTATTAAATGTTCCAATCCAAGCAAGCAGTTAATGTCACAACGACGCAAGTGATGAACAGCAGCAGATTTCTGCAACAACATCAATCGGCTTTAACCAAGCTGTTTAAATTACACGTGGACTGCTTGTACCTAACAAAAGTATACATCTGCCACCCCATAAACTTGACCATCAGATTCAACTGGTGACTTATTGAACTGCGAGTAAATTATTCAAAAACATGTGCAACACCAATATATATGCCACCTTGCCGCCGGCAATATTTGAATGTTCACTGTATACGTGTGGGGGATAAATGGTCCCCACCAAGGATGACTTGTTCACCTTTACATTAACTGCATATGCAATGATTCGACATTGAATTTAAATTGAAACGCCGAAATTAGATTTTCAAATGAATATGCCTGAGGTGTCAAAAAAAACAAATACTGAGGTGCGCATCTGCAAGGACATAGCAGATACAATTTAAAAAAAAACAGGCATAAAAATAGTATCCAGTGCAATTGGTTTGTATGTTATCGCTGCGCGGATACATGTAACACCCACTTGCACTGTATATGCGAATGGGGTTTCCTAGTTTTCAAATTTTGTGATATTTTTCGTTGTGGACTGTTGCTCGCCGCAGGAAAATCCTTCAACATGTATAGAAATTTTTGTTCAGTTTAACGGTCACATGTTCCTTTTTAAATAGGGCTATATGAGCATTTTAAATTTTATCATGTCTGGGACACTTTCTGCTTAAATATTTGATACATTTTGAAAAATTCAAATTGACGGTTGATGACGACTAATGTTACGTCAAATTGTAGCAAACGTACTTTAATATTTTAATACTTTAATTTCTGTATGAAATATCTCTAATTTATGCTTTAACTTCCGTTTTCCTCTACATACATTTACACAAGCTTTTGTGTTTATATATTTATACCCATAAATATGCATGTGCATATGTATATACATTATGTTTACCTATTTGTTTCGCTGAAATACAGAATAATTTGGAAATTATCTGTGATTTATCGGGATTAAAAATGAAAAAAAAACAGGATTATTTTCAATTTTATAAATAATTTATTAATCTTCATCCTCTTCCGAATACTTTAAACCTCATTCGATTCTTTAAGGACTTCCAACCAACACGCCTCTCCAATTAGCCAGGCCCTTAGCTAACTGCCTCCAGTTAAGCACTTCAAGTTGGTTGAGGTCGGTTTCTACTTGTGCGCGCCACTTAAGGCGAGGTCTTCCTCTACTGCGTCCGACGTCTGCCTGGGAATCAACGACTCTTCGCGATGGAATATTGGGGTCCATTCGTTCTACATGTCCTAGCCATCTTAAACGTCCAATTCAGAGTTTTTTTTACCAGGGGCATATCGCTGTACAGCTCGAATAGTTCGTGATTGAATCTTCGTCTCCATAGCCCGTCAACGCAAACGGGACCGAAGATTTTCCGAAGAATTATTCTCTCGAATCGACCAAGGATTTCTTCATCCGCTTTTGATACGGTCCATGCTTCAGCGCCGTAGAGCAGGACTGGGATGATCAGGGTCTTATATAGGATCTCCTTAGTAGTTCGAGTGAGGGCTTTACTTCTAAATTGCCTTCTTAGCCCGAAGAAACAGCGATTGGCAAGAGTAATTTTTCGTTTGATTTCTGACGAGATGTTGTTGTCAGAGTCAATAGCGGAGCCGAGGTAGACAAAGTCCCGTACTACCTCAAAGTTATATCTGTCAATGGTAACGTACTGTCCAATTCGTCGATGAGTGTGTCCTTTCATGTTTTTGCCGCTTCCTTCTCTATACTAGCAAACGTGGCTATGACATCACGTTGAGTCCTACCAATAATGTCAATATCATCCGCGTTTGTTAGTAGTTGCAACGATTTTTGGAAGATTGTGCCTCTGGTGATGGCTCGGAAGTTTCATACATTCCTCTCAAGAATCAACTTCAAGAAGTCAGATGACAGCGCCTTTTATGGTATCGAATGTATAGATGAGGTTGTTTTCGACCCTGATGGAGCAGCAAGAGTTCTCCATCGTCATCCTTCACAAAAGGACGAGTTTGGACGGTATACCAATACTGGCTCTGTATAGTTCGTCTCTATAAATGCTGTCGCATGCGGCTTTGAAGTCGATACATAGGTGGTGGGTATCGATTTGGACTTCTTGAGTTTTTCCAAGATCTGCAGAAGTGTAAAAATTTTATCGGTTGTGGACTTTCCTGGCCTTAAACCACACTGATAAGGGCCGATCAGGTTGTTGGTAAACGGTTTCAGGCGATCACATATTACGGCAGATAGGATCTTGTAGGCGATGTTGAGGAGACTTATGCCTCTAGTTGGCGAAGTTCAGAGGGTCTCCTTTTTTGTGGATCGGGCAAACGATGCTGAGGTTCCATTCTTCAGGCATGCTTTCATCCGACCAGATTTGGCTTATGAGTTGGTGGATTGGTAAGTAACATCCACCAACTCATAAGCCAAATCTGGTGAGTTGGTGGATGTTACTTACCAAGTCATCTCCGCCAGCTGTATAAAGCTCGGCGAGAAGGCTGTCATTTCCGGAGGCCTTATTAAGCTTGAGTTTAGATATTGCTATCCTCACTTCATTTAGGTCAGGTGGTTGGCAGTTTTCGCTGTCGTTGCCAATATTAAATGGTTCGTTCTGCCTGACAGCGGAATGTTGTTCGTCATCGCCGTTTAACAGTCTGCAAAAGTGGTTCTACCATATCTCGACATCTCGAGGATCATCCCAGTCCTGCTTTACTGCGCTGAAGCATGGTCCGTATCAAAAGCGGATGAAGAAATCCTTGGACGATTGAGAGAAAATTTCTTCGAAAAATCTTTGGTCCGGTTTGCGTTGACGGTCTATGGAGACGAAGATTCAACTAAGAACTAAACGAGCCGTACAGCGACATACCCCTACTCCGCATTGGACGTTTAAGATAGCTGTGACATGTAGAGCGAATTGAAACCAATACTCCGTCTCGCAGAGTCTACGATTCCCACCCAGACGTCGGATACAGTCTTCGTCTTAAGTGGCGAAGTAAAGGGTAATAATATTGGTATGGTCCAATTATGTATGGAACAAAATATCGGCCAAATGGCCGCCGCGACCTCGGCGGCACGCCTCCATCCACCATTGACGACGCTTGAAATGGTCAAGAGGCTTTATTTCAATTGCACCTTGTCAGTGTGTAAATGCAAGTCTTTATGTATAATGTTCATCAACGACGAGTGTGAGAGGTGCAATTGTTATGCACGAAGAGGACTTGAATTGGACGGCCCTTCAGCCACACTATCGCGAACAGCAGCAATATTTTCTGCAGTACGAGCTGTACGAGCATGCACCGGTGTTTTCACAACTCCTACAGACCCGGTTTGCTTAAATTTTTGCACGATTTTTCCGATTGTACGCACATTTGGATGATTAAATTGACAAAAAATATCACAAAGTGCACGATATGCATTTTGATTTGGACGCCCATTTTCATTATAAGCCTGAATAACTTTAACGCGTTGCTCGATTGTGTATCTTTCCATGGTTCAAATTGAGTTAATCTGAAATTGAGAAATGTCAAATGAAATGCAGAAAAAAACTTGACGTTTAGGTGTGGTTCACATTCAACATCGGCCATTAAAAATTATTTCCGAGTCGATGAAAAACTGCATTTGTCCAGCCCGTCCCCAAAAAAGGCGAATATTCTTCTCTCTCCAACTACCGACCAATTGCACTTACCTGCCTTCTTGCTAAGGTCATGGAAACGCTGATAAACCGTCAGCTTATGAAATATCTTGAATCACGAAAACTCCTGAATGACCGACAATATGGTTTTCGTAGCAACAGGTCCAATGGTGATTTGATGTCATATCTCACCGAAAACTGGAACCTATCAATCCACCTTGGTGGCGAAAACAAGATAGTTGCACTTGATATTTCAAAGGCATTTGACAGAGTTTGAGGGCTCAGTGGTGCGATGGTTAGTGCGATGAACTGCCGCGCAGAAGGTCTGGGTTCGATTCCCAGCCGTAGCAACACCTACATGGGTTCTGGGTTCGATTCCCAGCCGTAGCAACACCTAAATGATTTTTCACTGGCCCTCCTCTCGTGATGATCTGACAAATCGTCCGAGTAGTATCAATTGTCAAGAATTGCTTATCTCAACTTAGCCGTTCGGAGTCGGCATAAAACAGGAGGTCCCGCCATCGTGCAAGAAGTACACACGCACATATGAATGGTTGTGAGAAAGCTAGGCCCTGGGTACTAACGAGCCTGTTGCGCCAACAATTTGTATTTGACAGAGTTTGGCATCAAGCCCTTTTGTCGAAAATGCGTGCTTTTGGTATCGGTGATACTCTTCTTCAATGGATTAGAAACTACCTCTCAAAACGTTCAATTCAAGTAGTTTTGGACGGTTTCAAGTCTGCTACTCACCAAAGCAAGGCTCAGCTTTGTCTCCGACACTCTTTCTCATTTATATTAATGACCCCTTGTCTGCAACTTCTAATCCAATCCATTCCTTCGCTGATGACAGTACCCTCAGCTTTTCATATTCGTTCTCGAATTCACGCCCCTCACCTTCGGATGTGGAAGAAAAACGACAAAATATGTTAAGTTCATTAAATTCCGACCTCGACAGCATAATTAAATGGGATAAATCTAATAGAGTGGAATTAAATGCTTCCAAAACGCAATGCTGTCTTCGGTCATCCAAGCGAAACCAAATTTTACAGCCACTATCCATGAATGGCACTTGCATCGTCGAAACCGAAAAACTTTCCATGCTCGGTATGTGTGTTAGTAACGACCTTCGTTGGAACGACCACATATTCGAAATCGCCAAAAAATGCAGCAAAATGTCTACGTTTCCTCAATCGATGCAAGAAATACTTCAGCCCTTCTGATCTGGCCTCAATATATAAAGCGTACATACGCCCAAAACTTTAGTTCAACCCCCACATATGGTCAGGTGCAGCCAAAACATCATTGCACCTATTAGATAGAATACAAAAGCGTGCGATAAAATTGATAGGATATCCATAGCGAACTCCATTGTTTCGCTCGAACATAGTAGGAATGTCTCCTGCCTTAAACCCTTCTATCGATATTAAAACAACAAATGCTCTATGAAATAGCCAGCTGCATTCCGCCCCTTCAACAATTCAACCGTAATACTCGCCGTACCACGAATGCTAATCAGCCTATCTTCGGACGTACTATGAAATATAGAGATTCATTCCTTAACCGAACAACACGAATGTGGAATGCTAACTCAGTTTTTCCTCTCCATTACAATTTACAGAAATTCAAAACCAACGCGCATCGGTATCTCCTCTTCTCTACTCCTCTATTTCCTTAATGCCCGCGCTGTGCTCAAACACTTTAAGGGTGTTAATAATCCCTTTAGCGCGAGCCTTATAAAAAAAAGACCACCCGCTATATTCTTTTGGCAGCTATATTTAAAAATACCAACATTTTAAATTTGAAACTACACTTGAAGATACCTAAATTGAAACTACTTTTAAAGACCCCTACCTTTAAATAACCTTTATTGAAACACCTGTGTTTAAAATATCTAACGTATATAAAACAACGTCATTGAAACACCTGCTACCTTCAGCTACCCAAATTTTAACATTATTACCACCTACCTATTCAATCTCATTGACAATGCTGGAACATAATTTGAATTTTGTGAGAATAATTCTCTTTCCTTAGGATTTGTTTAGACCAGTTTATGACGATTAGCTCATTGACAAATTATTGTGGTCGTGGCTTGTGTTGATACACATTGACACGAATTTCTTTTGTAGTAACAGCAGCAATAGTAGAAGTAACTCCACCCCAATCCATCGAGCTTTTCATCTGGTCCTTGCAAGCGTGAAAACCGCTGCTATGTGGGCAATTTAAACTCTGCTCACCCCTACATATTGCTACAAATCCACCCTCATGCGAGTACCTATCAAAACAGACGAGTAAATCATAATTTGCAACCTCATACCAGGCCCACCTATTCAAACCCTCAATATTCTTCAAATCAACATGCACATACCAACATACCTAACCTAATCAACGCAAAGGAAATAACCTTTCTGTTCCAATACAACGCGTTCATATACAAGAGGATTTCCACCTCCGAAGCCAATGGATATTTCGAGTTGAAGCACTAACCGCAACTCTATACCCCTATCCCATAGGGGTATATTAGTTTTGACACATAGTTTGTAACATAAGGAAATAATTCAGCTAGATATACCTTAAGAACTTTGAAATGGAATAAAACAGAGATGATTTCTTTAAATTGACATGAAATTTACTTTATTCGAAAGATAATCTTCTGGCATTGGAATTTAAATATGATTTCTGGCATATGACCGCCACGGCTGCCTCGGAACGTAGTCTAGTCTCGAGGTCCAATTGTCGATGACTTTTTCCAACATTTGTGGCCGTATATCGGCATAATAACTCGACGAATGTTGTCCTCCATGTGGTCAATCGTTTTGGCTTATCGGCGAAGACTACCGACTTTACATATCCCCGCACAGAAAATAGTCAAGCGGCGTTAAATCGCACGATCTTGGAGGCCAATTCACAGGACCAAAACGCGAAATTATGCACTCACCGAACGTTTCATTCAACAAATCAATTGTGGCACGAGCTGTGTGACATATTGCGCCGTCTTGTTGAAGCCACAGCTCCTGCACATCATGTTGTTCAATTGGTGAACGAAAAAGTCAGTAACCATGGCTCTATACCAGTCACCATTGACTGTAACTTTCTGGCCAGCAACGTTTACCCTTTCAGGACAGCTCTTGACCTGGTGGTGCTAAATTTACAAAATTAGGTGGGTGTCCTTTTTAAACCTCGGAAACGACTGATATTATTGTTAACGACTCTGCTAAACGAAAAAAGGACAACGACGTTCGTATCTGCACCTGGAATGTGAGAACATTAAACAGGAAAGATGCAGGCAATCAACTAGTGGAAGCCCTAAACTGCTACAAAGCAGACTGCCATCCAGGAAATACGATTGGATGGGCCAGACAAAAAGAGGATGAAAAACTGTTACATCTACTATGGATCGTGTTATAGTGAGGAAAAAAAGCGTCTATTCGGATGCGGATCGTTATAAGTGCCAGACTTAGGCAAGAGGTCTAATGTTTCCAAGACATTAGCGAACGCGTTAAAACAATCCGCATCAAAACCAAATTCGCCAACATAAGCCTTATTTGCGCTCATGCTCCAACGGAGGAAAAGGATGAAATAACTGAGGATTTCTTCTACGAGTTCCTCGACAAAACTTATGAGCGACTACCAAAGTACGATGTCAAAATCGTGCTGGGAGATTTTAACGCAAAGGTAGGAAGAGAAGACATCTTTAGCAGTACTGCCGGAAAATATAGCCTACACACAACACGTCTGGTAACGGACTTAGGCTAATTGACTTCGCTACGGAACGAAATGCCACTATAGCCAGCACACGGTTTCCTCACCTCGATATCCACAAGGGGACATGCCGGTCTCCAGATCAATGAACGGTCAACCAAATTGATCACATTGCGATAGATAAGAGGCACGCATCCAGTATTTTGGATGTCCGAACATTCCGAGGAGCTAACATCGACTCGGATCACTACCTTGTAGCAGCCAAGGTAAGAATGCGGATATCCACCACGCCACAACAATCCAGAAATACTGTGAAAAAATTTAATGTCGGAAGACTGCAATCGCAAGAGACCGCCAAGACCTTCGCACAACGCGTATCCCTTAACCTCTCGACTCACACCATACCACCAGCATCTAATGTCGAAGAACAATGGCAACGATGCCAACAGGCCATTAGATCAGCCGCAACTGATGTGCTAGGTTTCTCGCGCCCACCAGCAAGAAACCCCTGGTTTGATGAGGAATGCCGACAGATGCTCGCAGCCAAGAACGAGGCCTACAAGGCTCAGCTGCAGGTGAAGACGAGAGCTGCCATTGAGCTCTATAGGCAAAGAAGAAGGGAAGAACATAAGCTTTTCAAAAAGAAGAAAAAAGAGCAAGAAAAGCGCGCGATCGAGGATATAGCGAGGTGCCACTCCTGGAACGATGTTCGCAAGTTTTACCAATGTGTAAAACGTAAAAGCCAAGGCTACAAAGCTCGAACAGAATCCTATCGAGATGAACAAGGAAATATCGTAGTTGAGACACAGTCAATGCTGAGGATATGGAAGAACCACTTCTGCAGACTTTTAAAAGGCGATGACGAACAACATTCCGCTGTCAGGCAGAACGATCCATTTAATATTGGCAACGACAGCGAAAACTGCCAACCACCCGACCTAAGTGAAGTGAGGATAGAAATATAAAAACAACCTTAATAAGGCCTCCGGAAATGACAGCCTTCTCGCCGAGCTTTATACAGCTGGCGGAGATGACTTGGTAAGTAACATCCACCAACTCATAAGCCAAATCTGGTCGGATGAAAGCATGCCTGAAGAATGGAACCTCAGCATCGTTGGCCCGATCCACAAAAAAAGGAGACCCTCTGAGCTGCACCAACTACAGAGGCATACGTCTGATCAACATCGCCTACAAGATCCTATCTGCCGTAATGTGTGAATGCCTACAACCGTTTACCAACAACCTGATCAGCCCTTATCAGTGTGGTTTTAGGCGAGGAAAGTCCACAAGCGATCAAATTTTTACACTTCGGCAGATTCTGGAAAAATTCTAAAGTCCGAATCGATACCCACCACCTATTTATCGATTTCAAAGCCGCATACGACAGCATTTATAGAGACGAACTATACAGAGCCATGTCTAGTTTTGGTATACCGTCCAAACTCGTCCGTTTGTGTAGGATGAAGATGGAGAATTCTCGCTGCTCCATCAGGGTCGGAAACGTCCTCACCGACACATTCGATACCAAAAAGGATTTAGGCAAGGCGATGCGTTGTCATGTGACTTATTCAATCTGATTCTTGAGATGATTGTGCAAAACTCCCGAGCCAACACCAGAGGCACAATCTTCCAAAAATCGGTGCAACTACTAGCATACGCCGACGATATTGACATCATTGGTAGGACTCAACGTGATTTTATAGCCACGTTTGCTAGTATAGAGAAGGAAGCGGCAAAAATGGGTTTAGCAGTAAATGAGGGTAAGACTAAGTATACACCGAAAGAATTTCATTGGTAAAATCAACTATTTTCATTAGTTGAAAATGCGTCAACTAAGGAACGTTATCAATTCAACTAAGGTTTCGTTGTCAATTTTTTTATCAAAAAGTTACCACGTTCATTACTTGATTCAACAACCCCATACTTAATTTTGTGTTTAAGCTAACACATGCTATGTTTAACCAATCACATTCATGTTTGCCTGAATACTGTCTGTGATCGTAATTTGATCACGAATGTGATCCTTTCCGTATAGTGTTCGTTATAAGGTTATCACGTACATTGTTTGATTTTACAACCCCCTTGTTGATTTTACGTGATAAGCCTATCACATGGGCTTCATAATTAATCACGACAAAGTTTACTTGATAACTCATGTGATCAAAAATGATGATTAACTTTGTTAGTTAAGCACGGTCCGTGATGGCAAAAGTATAATTTATGTGATTATTCCAATAGCAATATTTTTGTTCACCAACTTTTGTGTTTACCTCTCAATGTTTGTGATCAATGTCAAATGTTCAAATTTTAGAACATTCACGATAATTATTATTCTAACACGTCTTATATTTGGTCCCAATATTACTTACCTGATATATCAAATGTTAAATTGTCCATAATGTATAAATAATACAGCAACTTTAACAATTTCTCAAATAGTTTTATTTATTTGATAATCATTTTAAATAATTTACATACACGTACATAAATCTACTAGTACAAAGATATTTATTATGACTTGTAACATAAATAAAATTATATTTTTAAAAAAATTTTAGGAAAGTAAATTTTTGAAAATTTGAAAATGAATACATAAGTACGTATAGAAATTTTGGAAGAAATGTTAGAAAAAAAACATGCGCAGGAGGAAAGAAGTAGAATGAATTGTTAGTATACAATTTGTCCGAAGCCTATACTCGGGGAAGGCGGATTTGATGTAGATGGTGAAGCTATTGATGAAATAGCTCCGTTTTTCTGTTGTCGTAGAACGCTGACTTATATATTCCAACAATTTTTGGGTTACAAGCAATTGTTGTACTTGGTGTTCATGTATTTCTTCTAATACATTTTTCCCATATTTCACTACCGACTCAGATGGAGCAAATATTTCCTAAAAGAAAAAGAAAAGCGATAAAATAAAAATGTATTGACTGTAGGATTGCGAACTGCTTACGTTTTTAATTCGCCATTGACGGAGTTGGTGCTTAAATTCTGCTCTTACTCCTATTGATTTGCTTGCAAAGATATCTTTAATATCATCGTTGTCAATGAACTTCAATACTTCTACAGCAAATTCCTCAATTCGAGATTGGTATTATTTTCACTGACATTTTCTTTATCGCGTGCGCATTCTGGTATTATATTATAATTTGACGATATTTCACCAAGCACAAGATAATCAAGTGAACTATTTTCATCAGCCACAGTATCTATCTTCTTCCGAGAAAAAATCTTCAACACCCTCCATATTTCACCGAGCACAAGATTTTAATTTTTGTAGTTTATATTTAATAAATAACAGAGTCTTTTATAGTTTGACACTCGTTTTTCAAAAATGTTCACTGATTTGTTTAACACTTACTAAATTATACACCTTATCCGTAACAAGTCCACTGAAAAGTGACGATTATCATGCCATCGTCGACACCGATGACTGGATTATGCCACACACGTTGAGTACGTTTGTGATTGTTTTATTACATATGTAACGGGTGATTTTTTAAGAGGTTTAGAACTTTTAAAAAAAAAAAAACACAAAAAATTCCAAAAAATGAATGAAATATTTATTTGATAGTTTGAACCTTGCAATTTAATGTTTAAAGATAATTTCATGCAAATGTTGACCGCGTCTCAGGTAGCCCATCCGCTGAGTCCAATTTTGGCATACTCTTTCACACATATCGGCCGGTATCTCACGAATGAATGCATGGATGTTGGCTTCCAGTGCGTCAATCGAAGCGGGCTTGTCCCTATAGACATTAGCCTTGACATACCCCCACAAAAAATAATCTAATGGTGTCAAATCGCACGATCTAGGCGGCCAATTGACCGGCCCGAAACGTGAAATTAACTGTTCACCAAACTCGCCTCGCAATTGCGCCATTGTTTCGCGTGCTGTGTGGCATGTGGCACCGTCTTGTTGAAACCACATATCATGCAAGTCAAGAACTTCCATTTCG
Source organism: Rhingia campestris (assembly GCA_932526625.1). Classification (NCBI taxonomy): domain Eukaryota; kingdom Metazoa; phylum Arthropoda; class Insecta; order Diptera; family Syrphidae; genus Rhingia; species Rhingia campestris. The sequence goes on along the minus strand of OW052186.1, from coordinate 4,745,975 downwards.
GGCAAAAAAAAGTTTGTTATCATCGCTCGGTAGCGTTCACCATTGACAGTAACGATGCGATTCGCATCATCTTTGAAGAAATATGGCCCAATAATGCCGCCGGCCCATAAACCGCACCAAACAGTGGCTTTTTCGGGATGCATTGGTAGCTGTTGCAATGCTTCTGGCTGATCTTCACTCCAAATGCGGCAATTTTGCTTATTTACGTACCCATTCAAACAAAAATGAGCCTCATCGCTGAACACAATTTTTCGATAAAAAAGCGGATCCTCGGCCAGCTTTCCAAGAGCCCATTCACCAAAAATTCGGCGTTGTGGTAGGTCGGCTGGCTTTAGTTCTTGCACCAGCTGTATCTTAAAAGGCTTTACGCCCAAATCCTTCCGCAAAATTTTCCACGTAGTGCTGTAACAAAGGCCTAACTGCTGGGAACGGCGCCGAATCGACATTTCGCGGTCTTCTTTCACACTAGCTGATACGGCCGCAATATTTTCTTCACTACGCACAGTACGTAAACGTGTTGGTGGTTTAATGTTCAACAAAGTAAATTTGGTGCGAAATTTGGTCACAATCTTCCGAATAGACTGCTCAGAAGGTCGAGAATGCCGATCATAAAATGGAAGCAGCGCGCGATGAACATTTCGAACCGAGCACGAATTTTGATAGTAAAATTCAATAAATTGCAAGCGTTGTTCATTTGTAAGACGATCCATGGTTAAATTGCAAACCAAACTGAAGCTGCTTGACAGTGACACAAGGTACTAAACACACGTCAGCTATCAAAACCAGTGTTGCCAAAACCAAACCAGCTAAAAAATCACCCGTTAGTAATCGTTTTAAGGAAAGGAAATACCTACAAATTTACGTAGTAAATGGGCTATATCTGTGTTTTTTTGATCACGTTTGTGATGGCTCAAACCATTTTGTGTTCAAGAAATCATATTTTCATTTTTCTTTAAGTATGTTTGTGATATATTTTTTATTTTTTGAAGCCGGTCAAGGGCTGACATAGTAAAAATGTAATGTTATCACATTCGTTATTAATTAATCATTTTTTTTATTCACGGAATTATTGATGTACACAGAAATAATACTTGAAGCAATCAAAAAACGTTTTTAAACCAAATATTTTCGTGATCGTATAAATAATTTTGTTCAACAATGTTTTATTAGTTGAATTAACAACGATTCCTTATTTGAATCAATCACAAACGTATTTAATTTCACCATTTTCAACCAATTTTTGATCTATCACGAAACATAGTTAATTCAACTAATGAATTTTTTTTTCGGTGTATGCTGTCAACACGAAAAGACACACAACATCGACGAATTGGACAGAACGTCACCATTGACAGATATAACTTTGAGGTAGTACGGGACTTTGTCTACCTCGGCTCCGCGATTAATTCTGACGACAACATCTCATCAGAAATCAAACGAAGAATTACTCTTGCCAATCGCTGTTTCTTCGGGCTAAGAAGGCAATTTAGTAGTAAAGCCCTCACTCGAACTACTAAGGAGATCCTATATGAGACCCTGATCATCCCAGTCCTGCTCTACGGCGCGTAAGCATGGACCATATCAAAAGCGGATGAAGAAATCCTTGGTCGATTCGAGAGGAAAATTCTTTAAAAATTCTTCGGTCTCATTTGCGTTGATGGTCTATGTCGACGAAGATTCAACAACGAACTATACGAGCTGTTTAGCGACATGCCCCTGGTCAAAAAACTTAGCATTGGACCTTTTGAGATGGCTAGGATATGTAGAACGAATGGACACCAATAGTCCGGCTAGCAGAGTCTTCGATTCTTAATGCCGTATGTGCACAATTTTTAAATTATGTATCTGTATGAGTAAAAGAAAATATTGAGTACACGACAAACTGATTTTGTAATAAATTTTAAATATTTAAGAAACTAAAAGTGTTTTAGAAAAACTTCTCACATATTTTGAAAGATGATTTCCCTATGAATATCGTGTCAAAATGTGATTTCCCAAAATCATTAAAATGACGTTTACGGCAACCCAATATTGGGGCTACAATATGTAGAGATACGAAATCCGTGTTTTTTTTTTACTTCACTTCGGTACGAAAGCCGTAACTCGCGCAACGGTAAAACTCGATAAAAAATCTAAAACCCATGAAAATGTACCTAAAATACTCAAATTTATATATTACAAAAACTGTACTTACCCTTATCAACAAATGGAACTGTAGCTGAAAGTGGAGTTGGAGATGAAGATATCTATACTACACTGCACTACACTGAATTTCACTTAAACTCTGAATTCTTAAGGAGGATTTTATATTTATTTAATAAAGAAATCCAGAGTTTTATCACACACAAAAGGAAATTTTAAAGCGTCACGCAAACATTTAATTTTAAATCGGGACGAGACAACATCAAAAGGCGACCGACCAACCGAAATTCAACTCGAAATTCAACTCATGCATCAGCAGTGATAAACAATTCATCAACACCAATCAGGAAAACAAATCACCGTAGCTGTGCTCTAATAGAAAAGAGAATTGCAGTATAGTATCTATAAAACCGAGATAATTCATGAATGACTGCAGTGCATTACGTTATGATAGTTAAATTTATTTTACTATCGGAGAGCTGAGATAAGAGATACAACGTTGATATTTATACATTTTCTCTTTGTCTGCTGTATTATGTTCATGTGACAATTCTACTCATCATTTTTTTATATTATCAATCCACGTGATAAGAAGGCAGGTGGAGAACGCCGCGCCAGGGCCTACTAGATGAGATGTTCGGTTCACAATCACAGTAGCGGCCGTAAAATAGATAGATATATATATGTTCGTTAATAAGGACAGTTTGCTATCGCACAATTTAAATTATTCGCACAGATATATATATCTTTGAACTAAATAATTATTTTTAAATTTTAAGTGATGATATAAATTTACAAAAAAAGAACCTAAGGAAACAACGAAAAACGAGTGGTGGGTGCACGACTGGGTCGTACGCAACTTTCTCTTTCACAGCAAGTTGGGCGTTAGATCTAATCATAAGCATTTTGATTATTGATGCTAAAATGATATAAATAATGTCGAAATGTATTTATACGAATTTTTACTCCAAAATTTGAAGGAATCGATGTCAATGTGAAAAATAATGATTTTCCGTTTTTGGCCAAAACTGAAAATTCCGTTTGGTAATAGTTGGGCTAAAACTAATTATGTGGAATTGCTTCAAGCTGTAATAGTAGTATATGTATTAAATTTCATTCAATTTGACACAATAGTTTGCGAGATATTAACAATTTTCTTTATATGGCCTAAATGACAAAATCCGTTATATGGATTTTCTCGAAAAAACTGGGTATGCAGTTTTGTTGGAACTAATATGGTTATAGTATATATAAAGTTTAATCAAAATCGTTAGAGCTGTTTTCGAGAAAATTGAGGTTATGTGTAATTTTTATATGACAGGTACCAGTTTTAACATGGCTTACTTACTTACTTAAGTGGCGCTACAGTCCGGAATGAACCTGGGCCTCAACCAACATGCCTCTCCAATTAGCCCGGTCCTTAGCTAACTGCCTCCAGTTGCGCACTCCAAGTTGGTTGAGGTCGGTTTCCACTTGTGCGCGCCACTTAAGGCGAGGTCTTCCTCTACTGCGTCCGACGTCTGGCTGGGAATCGAAGACTCTGCGGGCCGGAGTATTGGTGTCCATTCGTTCTACATGTCCTAGCCATCTTAAACGTCCAATGCGGAGTTTTTTGACCAGGGGCATGTCGCTGTACAGCTCGTATAGTTCTTGGTTGAATCTTCGTCTCCATAGCCCGTCAACGCAAACGGGACCGAAGATTTTCCGAAGAATTTTCCTCTCGAATCTACCAAGGATTTCTTCATCCGCTTTTGATACGGTCCATGCTTCAGCGCCGTAGAGCAGGACTGGGAAGATCAGGGTCTTATATATTATCTCCTTAGTAGTTCGAGTGAGGGCTTTACTACTTAATTGCCTTCTTAGCCCGAAGAAACAGCGGTTGGCAAGATAATTCTTCGTTTAATTTCTGACGAGATGTTGTTGTCAGAGTTAATAGCGGAGCCGAGGTAGACAAAGTCCCGTACTACCTCAAAGTAATATCTGTCAATGGTGACGTTCTGTCCAATTCGTCGATGTTGTGTGTCCTTTCGTGTTGACAGCATATACTTAGTCTTACCCTCATTTACTGATAAACCCATTTTCGCCGCTTCCTTCTCTATACTAGCAAACGTGGCTATGACATCACGTTGAGTCCTACCAATGATGTCAATATCGTCAGCGTATGCTAGTAGTTGCACCGACTTTTGGAAAATTGTGCCTCTGGTGTTGGCTTTGGAGTTTTGCACAATTCTCTCAAGAATCACATTAAAGAAGTCACATGACAGCGCATCGCCTTGCCTAAATCCTTTTTTGGTATCGAATGTGTCGGTGAGGTCGTTTCCGACCCTGATGGAGCACCGAGAATTCTCCATCGTCATCCTACACAAACGGACGAGTTTGGGCGGTATACCAAAACTAGACATGGCTCTGTACAGTTCGTCTCTATAAATGCTGTCATATGCGGCTTTGAAGTCGATGAATAGGTGGTGGGTATCGATTTGGACTCCTTGGGTTTTTTCCAGGATCTGCCGAAGTGTGAAAATTTGATCGGTTGTGGACTTTCCTGGCCTAAAACCACACTGATAAGGGCTGATCAGGTTGTTGGTAAACGGTTTCAGGCGTTCACATATTACGGCAGATAGGATCTCGTAGGCGATGTTGAGGAGACTCATGCCTCTGTAGTTGGCGCAGTTCAGAGGGTCTCCTTTTTTGTGGATCGGGCAAACGATGCTGAGGTTCCATTCTTCAGGCATATTTTCATCCGACCAGATTTGGCTTATGAGTTGGTGGATGTTACTTACCAAGTCATCTCCGCTGGCCTTATAGAGCTCAGCGGGAAGGCCGTTGAACGATTAACACGATTATTAATCGTCAACCTAAAATCGCTACTTCCTATGTCGTAGTACGATTCTGGTTGATAGGTACGAATAGGGATTTATTAGTTATTTCCGATGACCGACTAGGATTTAAACGAATAGGCGAATTATGGATCGCAGCGAAACGAGTGGATATTATCTTATCCTGTCCAAGAAAACGATCGTGTTACCACCAATGCGGTTGTACAAAATGCTCAAAAGCTCTTTATTTTTGGGTGTTTTTATAGTTTTTTACAATTGGTTTTGTTCTTTGTTTTGTTTTAAAAGCTTTATTATACAATGTAATTAATTAAATAATGATGGCGAATGGTATAAAAGAAGGCGCTAGATTCAAAAATTTATAGCAAACTATCTGCTCCAACATTCCGCCCCCTTTGAAAGCTCTGCCTTTCAAACTGGCAACACAGCTAGTTTTCGGATAGGTCGTCGGATAGTGCCTCTCGCTGTCTTCACATCTGCAACTCGAACCTTTCCATCTTGGCCCTGGATGACGTTGGTTATCCTTCCCATCTGCCATCTTTGGGGTGGAACGTTGTCGTCGTGAACGATGACCAAACTCCCACGTTCTATGTTAGGGCTTTCTGATGACCATTTCGAACGACACTGAAGCTCGTTGACGTACTCAGCTGACCATCTTTGCCAGAAGTGTGTCTTCACTGCATTAATCCTGCGCCACCGCTGGATATAGCTAATGTCCGGAACTTCTGTTGCTGGCTCAGGGATGGCTTTCAGAGAAGAACCGATGAGTAGGTGACCAGGGGTAAGTGCTTCGAAATCGTTGGGATCTGATGTCATCTGCGTGATGGGCCTTGAATTCATCACCGCTTCGATCTCCACAAGTGCAGTTGACAATTCTTCGAAGGTTAGCTTGGCTCCGCCCAGGCTGCGATACAAATGGCCTTTGGCAACCTTGACGGCTGCCTCCCAAATGCCTCCAAAGTGAGGTGCCCTGGGGGGTATAAAATTAAAATGTATGTTTGTGTTACTACAAAATTTTGAAATGGTTTCTTGTTCTTTCATCAACATATTGCGCAATTCGAGAAGTTTTGAATGGGCCCCTACGAAATTGGTAGCATTATCGCAATGAATATTGCTTGGAAGACCTCTACGACCTATCATCCTCTTAAGAGCAGCAATGAATGCTTCAGCCGACAAATCTGTCACAGCCTCCAAATGAACTGCTTTCGAAGAAAAGCACACAAATACCGCCACGTATGATTTGTAGGGTACTTTTCCACGAATCTTCAGATATGTGCTGATTGGACCACAGAAATCTACTCCGCAAACTAAAAACGGACGTGAAGATGTCAACCTCTCCTGGGGTAAATTTCCCATTACTTGCTCCAATAGTTTCGGACGATATTTGACGCAGTGGATACATCGTCGGACAACTTGCCTAGCAATCTCCCTCGCGTTGATTATCCAAAATCTCTGCCGTACCAGTGCTACTAGAGACTTCGCTCCTGCATGGTAATTCGACCGATGCAAATGTCTGACGAGAATGTTGCTGAATTCGTTGTTTCGCGGCAGCAGAAGCGGATGCTTACAATCTTCGGGAAGATTAGCATGCTTTAGGCGTCCACCTACCCGTAGCAAGCAATGTTTATTTGCCTTCTGGATGAACGGATTAAGCCATTTCATACATCCCCTGATTTCTTTGTTTTTCTCCACAGCTTCCATTTCGGCAGCAAAACAACTAGTTTGTACCGCAGATACCACAAGTAAAAGTGCGTCATCTAGTTCGTTTGGAGTTAACGTACCCTTGGTGACATTTGTTTTATTTTTGATGCGATTGCAAAATCGAACAACATATGCCACAATTCTAAGAATTTTGTTATAGGAACTGCAGCGCTCTACAATTGACAACAAAAAGTTTTGTTTTGTTTTCCTACAGACAAGGACAACTTTTCGCTTTTCTAGCTCTAACTCATCTGGGGAAAGGGTAAGTTCGACGACTGACGGCCAATTTTCTTCCTTCTGATACAAGTATCTCGGACCTTTAAACCAAATGGAGCTTTTCAACTCATCCACCGTACATCCTCTGGACACAATGTCTGCTGGATTCTCAAATGTTGGCACGTGTCTCCAGGTTGCATCCTGGGTCTCCTCCTGTATTTCTGCCACTCTATTTCCAACAAAAGTTCCTAACTTGGATGAATGAGTTGAAATCCAGTGAAGCACAATTGCAGCATCCGTCCAAAAATAGATATTTGGTTTTGTGGCTCCGAAGATATGTTTGATCCTCGTCCATAGCTTGGAAAGGAGGTGTGCAGCGCACAGTTCTAGGCGAGGGAGCTGCTTTTTTCGCGTTGGTGCAACTCGTGATTTAGCCACTAGAAGGTTTGTCTGCACTAAACCTGACGAATTTGTAGCTCTCAGATACAAACAGCAGCCATAGGCCTGCATAGATGCATCCGCAAATCCATGGATTTGATACGTACACGTATCTGCTATTAAAGCGTGTCGTGGAACAGTCAAGTTTTGTAGCGAATGCAGGTCATCCATGAACTGTCGCCACTCTACATCGATAGCCTGTGGGATTGATGCATCCCAATCGAGTTTTTCGATCCATAATCGTTGGAGAATTGTCTTTGCCCTGATGATTACTGGACTCATTAGTCCCATAGGGTCAAAGAGCGACGAAGCGAGCGAAAGAATGGATCTTTTTGTGTACTTATTGTGCATCTGATTTGGTTTGTAGGAGAAGCTAAACTCATCAGAAACAGGGTTCCAAGCGATTCCTAATGTACTTGTAAGATTGGATTCTGTGATGGTTATCTTCTTCTCTTCTCCGCTGATAGCCTGGACAATGCTTGGACAGTTACTATTCCATTTCGACAACTCCAACCCTGCATTTTTCAGAATTTGCGAAACCTCTTTTTGTATCTGTAATACAGTTTCAATATTGTCGTCTCCTGTCAGCAGATCATCTACGTAAAAGTCGGTCTTAATCACCTGTGAGCCAAGTGGAAAGCTATTCTTATTTTGCTCGCTCAAGTGAAGAAGACTGCGAATGGCTAAATAAGGAGCTGAAGACGTACCATATGTCACCGTATTAAGCTGATAGGTCTTTACTGGCGTTGTCTCGCTTTCTCTCCACAAAATAAATTGAAAGCAGCGATGAGATGGGTGCATCATAATTTGCCGATACATTTTTACGATGTCTGCAGTAACAGCGTAGCGATGCAAGCGAAAACGAAGAAGGATGTTGAAAAGATCTTCCTGGATGGTTGGACCAACCATTAAGATTCCGTTGAGGGAAATTTGCGATGATGTACGACAAGAAGCATCGAAAACTACTCTTAGCTTTGTTGAGGTGCTATTTGGCCTGACTACACATTGATGTGGCAAATAATAATGGGGTTGGCTCAAATTTGGTTCTTTAACCAACGTCATGTGACCTAGAGCTTCATATTCTTTCAAAAAAGCTAAATACTGGGACTTAAGTGCATCGTTTTTGGACAGTCTTCGTTCCAGTGCTAAGAACCTTCGAAACGCAATGTCGTATGATACCCCTAAACAGCCTGGATCCTTTTTAAACGGAAGTTGAACCATAAGTCGACCGCTGGGTAAAACTTCAACATTTTGCGTGAATAGGTCCTCACACTGCTTTTGTTCCTTTGTCCATCTACACTTTCGTCCTTGAACCTCCTCCAACTCCCAGAATTTCTCGACATACTGCTCCAAGTTGTCTTCTCTTGTTGAACTGGTACAGCAACGTTGATTCTGCTTCTCCTTCAATGTTTTGTATCTGCCCGATACAATCCAGCCCAATGAGGTTTGTTGCAACGTTGGAAGTCCTTCGCCGAGCTTAATTTGTCCTACTTGCAGCACATCAAAGAATGCTTCAGCACCCAACAGCAAGTCTATTGATGATGATTCGTTGAAGTATTCATCTGCTAGTTCCAAGTTCCTCGGCATATTCCAGTTCGTTACATTGAGCGCTGATTCCGGCTGATACCCTGTTATTGATGGAGCCACTAGGAATTCCAATGACAACTCAAAGTTATTATACCTCGAGCGGATGGTTGTTTGTGTTTGACAATTGATCTTCGTTTCAGTAACCCCAATCCCAGCGATGCTAACAATTTTCTTTTCTTTTCTAAGCTGAAGACTGTTTGCGAATCTTTCATTCACAAGATTTACCTGCGAGCCCGAGTCGAGAAGAACCCTACCAATTTGAAAGCTACCAGACGAATCCTGCACAAGAATCAAAGCTGTTGCTAAAATAACTTGAGTTTTTGTAACTCTTCTGCTTTCAACTGCTGCGTGGACTGCTGCTGACGTTGACGGCTCTCCTCTTCTATCGTTACCATGTGATGATGAACCTTCCTCGCTTCTTCCGATGCCTTCATTTGCTTGTGTCCTGTGTAAGAGACTGTGGTGCGGTTGTCTACAGCTCTTGCATCTATATGTTGATGGACACTTTGCTACCCCATGCCCCTTTCCTAAGCAATTAAGACAAAGTCCCAACTTCTTCACGTTTGCGAATCGATCCTTAATAGAGAGTGAAATGAAAGTTGAACAACTTGGTATGGAATGGCTGGAATCACGGCAAAAAACACAACAGCGCTGAGTCATAGACAGTGAGGTTTGAGAGCGATGGTTATGATGTGGTCTATTCAATCCTTTTTGAAGTGGTTCCGATCGATGCTGTTTGCTTTCCCTCGCTTCAAGGTATTGGCAGCGTTTGTTCAGGACCTTAGCGCAGTCTTCCCACTTAGGAAGGGTGCTATAGTCTAGTTGTTCTTCCCATTTTGACTGGCTTTCGGAATCGAGTTTGGACATAGCGACATATATGATGATTGCGTTACATATATTTTCAAATGAGCCTATTGATTGTAGCGAATTGTAAAGAGCAGAAATGTTGTCAACTAAACCTTGCAACGAACTCGCAGACGATTTAGTAATCTTGGGTAACTCGAACAATTCCGAGATATACTCTATAAAAATAAGACAATCATTGTCATATTTTTCCTTGAGTCTGGCTATAGCTTTGGAATAGTTCTCCTCAGTGACTTGAAACGTTTTTATGGTTCCTAATGCTTTATCAGTTAAGCATGTCAGTAAGTGATTGAACTTTTCTATTTTTGTCAATGATGGATCGCTATCCACCAAAGTAGTAAACGAATGGATGAAATTCTTGTATTCGGAATATTTACCATTAAATCGAGGTAGCCTTAGCTTTGGTAAATGATTAGCCGAATGTGGAATGGAAAATGATGCCTCTGCAACGCTGAGGCGCCTATTTGTTCCCAAAAGAGAAAGAATTTTTGTTTTTGTGGAAATATACAAATCTTCTAAATCTCCACGACTTTTTTCAGTTGGTACTATTCGTTCTATCTGGGTTTGGTATGCAAGAAGTTGCTTGAAGTATGACTCCACAATACCCAAACGACATTCCAATTCTGTTGGAGAAAGAGAACTTCCCTTTGTATCGACAATATTTTTAATTCTGCTAATATTGCCCTTGGTTGATGAGCGCAGCTGTTTTAATTCTTCAATGGTTGTGGTACTATCCTCATCTGTCATATTGAACAAAATTATTTATTCAATTTAAATTCAAAAATTTCTAAAGGTTTGAATGTTATCAAACGACAGCGACCCGATGCGACAACCGCTGAAATTAAGCTTTTATTACAAAAGCTAAACCGCAAATTCTATTCGTACGAATGTGTAATAGTCGAGCAAACCAAAATCCAACGACGACCTAATTCCCACGGCGAACAATTATACCAAAACGTTAAATCACGTATGCGGCAATATTTTATATCGATGGTTTGTGAATGATGAGATAACGACTAATAGTTATAATAATTTTATTTATAACGACAAGTTAGTGATTTCCGAAGAATACTAATGTGGAATATATTCTGCTGGCTGCGAATTCAAAGCTTTCTTTCTTCATACAATGGATGCAGCACCTTCTCCGGCGACGACGAAAAGTTGTGATGAGTGTGGCGATGTGGGCGAAATAATAATGTATGAAATGAAAGAATGCTTCAGTGTGCGCAGCTTTTACGAAAATGATTAAAACGAACTCGATAAGTAGTTCGATTTCCTATGAGCGAGCGATCTAGCGACGATCAGTGCATGTGCATTGGTGAAAGCTTTTACGAAGACGATTGAAAACGAACACGATAGTTCGATTTTCTATGAGCGAGCGATCTAGCGACGTGCAGTGCATGTGCATTGGTGCAAGCAACGAAGATGATTGAAAAAGAACACGATAGTTCAATTTCCTTTTGACGAGCGATCTAGCGACGAGCAGTGCATGTGCATTGGTGAAAGCTTTTACGAAGACGATTGAAGAAAGTTGTGTAATGAAAGTGGCGAAAAAAAGTGGAATGCAAGATCGTTTTGTGGATTTTAAGTTTTATGTTCCTTGTGTTAACATGGATTATTTAACATGACGTAGAGAAAAACGAATTTGGCACTTTGGACTCTATGCAGCAATATGTTGAATAATATGTCATACATATATTTGATGGTTTATGAGTTACGTAAACCTTTAAGCTACGAATTTGCATGCGTGTCTTATTCCGTCGAATGTGCGCTTTTCTTTACCGAAAGTGTATTCATTTACCATTAAATGAATTTGGTTTGAATTTTGAATTTTTGCGCACGTTCGATTGAATGGACTTATGTGACGTACCTGTGTTGGGAGATTATACTTCTCTACCCACTGGACTTTGACTCCTTGGTGTTGGATGGTTTCTTCTTGGATGGTGTCTTCCTTGTCCTCTTTGTCTCCGCCTTCCACCTTCGTCTTGGTGTGATTCCACTGGGCTTTGCACTTTGCACTCGCGTAACCGAACCGAAACCGAAACCGATGTCGCAACACGTAATTTCTGTTTCGACAGATTTTACTCGTATTTTTGAGTGGTATATTGAATTTTGTGTCTTTTATTGTCTTTCACTACCACATTTGTCTATATATCACCTAATCGGCAATGCATATAATTTAACCGGGGTTCTTTTCAAACACTTTGGGCGCCAAAATGAACGATTAACACGATTATTAATCGTCAACCTAAAATCGCTACTTCCTATGTCGTAGTACGATTCTGGTTGATAGGTACGAATAGGGATTTATTAGTTATTTCCGATGACCGACTAGGATTTAAACGAATAGGCGAATTATGGATCGCAGCGAAACGAGTGGATATTATCTTATCCTGTCCAAGAAAACGATCGTGTTACCACCAATGCGGTTGTACAAAATGCTCAAAAGCTCTTTATTTTTGGGTGTTTTTATAGTTTTTTACAATTGGTTTTGTTCTTTGTTTTGTTTTAAAAGCTTTATTATACAATGTAATTAATTAAATAATGATGGCGAATGGTATAAAAGAAGGCGCTAGATTCAAAAATTTATAGCAAACTATCTGCTCCAACAGCCGTCATTTCCGGCAGCCTTATTAAGCTTGAGTTTAGATATTGCTATCCTCACTTCACTCAGGTCGGGTGGTTGGCAGTTTTCGCTGTCGTTGCCAATATTGAATGGTTCGTTCTGCCTGACAGCGGAATGTTGTTCGTCTTCGCCGTTTAACAGTCTGCAGAAGTGGTTCTTCCATATCCTCAGCATCGACTGTGTCTCAACTACAATATTTCCTTGTTCATCTCGACAGGATTCTGTTCGAGCCTTGTATCCTTGGCTTAGACGCTTTACACTTTGGTAAATCTTGCGAACATCGTTCCTAGAGTGGCACCTCTCTATATCCTCGATCGCGCGCTTTTCTTGCTCTTTTTTCTTCTTTTTGAAAAGCTTATGTTCTTCCCTTCTTCTCTGCCTATAGAGCTCAATGGCAGCTCTCGTCTTCACCTGCAGCTGAGCCTTGTAGGCCTCGTTCTTGGCTGCGAGCATCTGTCGGCATTCCTCATCAAACCAGGGGTTTCTTGCTGGTGGGCGCGAGAAACCTAGCACATCAGTTGCGGCTGATCTAATGGCCTGTTGGCATCGTTGCCATTGTTCTTCGACATTAGATGCTGGTGGTATGGTGTAAATCGAGAGGTTAAGGGATACGCGTTGTGCGAAGGTCTTGGCGGTCTCTTGCGATTGCAGTCTTCCAACATTAAATTTTTTCACAGTATTTCTGGATTGTTGTGGCGTGGTGGATATCCGCATTCTTACCTTGGCTGCTACAAGGTAGTGATCCGAGTCGATGTTAGCTCCTCGGAATGTTTGGACATCCAAAATACTGGATGCGTGCCTCTTATCTATCGCAATGTGATCAATTTGGTTGACCGTTCGTTGATCTGGAGACCGCCATGTCCCCTTATGGATATCGAGGTGAGGAAACCGTGTGCTGGCTATAGTGGCATTTCGTTCCGTAGCGAAATCAATTAGCCTAAGTCCGTTACCAGACGTGTTGTCGTGTAGGCTTTGTTTTCCGACAATACTTCTAAAGATGTCTTCTCTTCCTACCTTTGCGTTAAAATCTCCCAGCACGATTTTAGCATCGTACTTCGGTAGTCGCTCATAGGTTTTGTCGAGGAGCTCGTAGAAGCAATCCTTAGCTATATCATCTTTTTCTTCCGTCGGAGCGTGAGCGCATATAAGGCTTATGTTGGCGAATTTGGCCTTGATGCGGATTGTTACTATGCGTTTGCTAATGTCTTGGAAACATAAGACTTCTTGCCTAAGTCTGGCACTTATAACAAATCCGCATCCGAATAGTCGCTGTTTCTGCTCACTATAACACGGTCCGTAGTATATGTCACAGTTTTTCATCCTCTTTTTGCCCGGCCCATCCCATCGTATTTCCTGGATGGCAGTAATGTCTGCTTTGTAGCAGTTTAGGGCTTCCGCTAGTTGTTCGCCTGCACCTCTCCTGTTTAATGTTCTCACATTCCAGGTGCAGATACGAACGTCGTTGTCCTTTTTTCGTTTAGCAGGGTCGTCAACAATAAAATCAGTCCTTTCCGAGGCTATTGGTTGCTTCGTAACCATGTTTTTTTTCTGTGGGTGGGTAGTTAACCCAAAGCACAACCCCCAACCTGGAGTGCCATTCCAATTTATTAGATACCCCTAGGACACGGGGCCATCAGTATCCACTACGGGATTGAGCGCTGCCGTTGGCCTTTCGGTTCATCCGCCACCATCTCTGTTCAAGGGGCCTGACTAACCCTTGAAATTCCTAGACAACCTGTTGTCCGAATGGCTAACAGCAAACAAAAAAAATGGCCTAGAATTATGACCAAAACAAGCTTGGATACGAAGTTTGAAGAAAATCGGTCAAGCCGTTTAGGCTGGGGAGACCGTCACGGACAGACGGACCGACGGACCGACGTACGGAATTCCAAAAACCACTTTTTTAGGCTCCGCTATCATCGTAATGTTAGAATCAATTAAAATCTCGAGGTCGAAAATTTTCACGAAAACAATATCTTTCTCTTTGTAAGAGAAAGTTAAAAAACTCAATTTGAAAGAACAAAGAAAAAAAATATTTTTATATAAAGAATATGTATAGTTTTTTTATTATATACGAATGTAACAAGAGTGGCTTACTCTATAGATACAACTTGAATAAATGTTTAAACAAAATAAATAATATTAAATAAATAACATAAAATGACTAGATAAATTGAAAAAATTAATAAATAAATGATATAACAAAAAAATTAACAGATAACAGATATATCTAGATAGATAGATAGATATTTTTTTATATATACATTTACATTAGGTAAGTTAACACACATTTTACAATACAGTAAAAGCCCTTTAATTCGGAAAACTCGTTTATTCGGAAAAAAAATATTTTCCGGATAAAAGGGTTTTTCCTAATAAATGAGAGTCGCTTTTAAATTTGTGTATGCAAAAATTAAATTAAATTAATTAACGATTCAACACGTAAAGGTAGCAAATAGATCTCAAATATGTAGAAGTCGGAACAAATCATCAGAATGTTTTTTTTTGGGGGGGGGGGAGTCCACTCAATTCACAGGTAGAAGTCGGGAAAACCCATAAAAAAATTATATTGGGGGAACTCCGGTAATCCTGTTGACGATATGTATATGCAAATCATAATTCATAGTCCACAAAGTTGATACATATTTCTGCATAAGTAAACATTACTTATAACACAGGTAAAAATGTCAGTTAAACATTCTGCAATTTAATCATTAAATTAAATCATTAAACTTAAAAGAAAAATAAGAAGTTCTTGATAAAAAGTGGAATGAATTACAAAAACGTTTTTGACAAGTTTTACACAACTTAATCTATATTTTTCGACAAAAGAAAAATAAATACAAAACAAATACAAAATAATAAACGGAAACTCATTGTGCAGAAAATTGAAATTAAAAATAAAATGCTGTTGCTGGAAGAGCAAAGAACTCGCCAAATGTTCAGAAACTCACAAGATTAATAATTAAGTGAATTGAATTAAATTTATTTTTTGTTTATTGATCTTGTGTAGTGTTTTGTTTGAGGTACTAAGTATAAAGTACCTCAAGTTATATATAAAATAACAATGCACATTAAGTAATACATTTTTTTAGTTTGGATTGAAGTAACATTTATTTATGCTTTCGTTTTAATAAAAACAGTACAAGAAAAATTATCTGTTGATTTATTGCCGGAAACCATCTCTTAGTTGATCTCTTATTGCAAGAGCTTGGCTGTATCTTGCTGCGGCTGCAATTTCAACAACATTCTCATCATCATCGTCACTCTCATCCTCATTTGGGAGCACAAAAACTTCATGCTCGGGAACTTTAAAATGGATGCATATGTTCTGTAAGGTACAACATGTGTAAACAATTTGGGAAGCTTTTGCAGGACTATAGTGTAATGCCGCAAAATACAGCGGAATCGGTTTTTCCAAACACCAATAGTTCGCTCGACAATGTTTCTGCACTTGCTATGTTTGTTGTTATATCGCCTCTCGGCACTCTCGGGAGCGGTATTTCTATATGGAGCCATGAGAAAATGTTCCAGTCCGTAGCCAGAATCCCATAATAACCAAGAATTCCTCATTCCATTCCGGGATTTTCTTTCCATATAAGAATGCACGTTCGTAACATTCCACACTGCTGAATCATGGCAGGATCCTGGATGCATTGAATCTACTGCAGTAATGCGCAGTTTATCATCGCAAACCTAAATATTATTGTCACAAAGCTGTAGATATGTAATGTAACTAAAAGTTTAAATAACTTACAACCATTACGTTGAGGCTAAAATATTGTTTCCGCCATTAAAATAAATGCTTGTCTTTTACAGGTTGCAGAATTTTTACATGTGTACCATCTTCGCACCCAATCACTACAGGAAACCCAGTTTTGTCAAAAAAATGTCTCTTGGTCCTTTGTATTTTTTCTTCACATTTTTCAATTTGTATCCATTTAGGACACAGGTGCTCTTCCGCGAGGCTGACAAACTCCTTCAAAACTTTGCTGAAAGTTGACCTTCCCATAGCTACGTGGAAGTCATTTCCAACTCCACGTTGGTACCCGCCTTCAGCGAAAAATCTTAAGCAAGCGGATAATGATGATTGATGTGCTCTTGGCGGCACATCTAATAAACAATTTCTTGATTACTTACATGGTGTAATTTTGCTTTGACAGCTCCTTTCATAGAAACAGCTGATTTCGAATTCGCTTTGTTGATATTTAGTTGGTAGTACTGGTAAGCGAATTCGACCGTAAATCAGAACACCCTTTTCCATTCCGTATGGATTTAATTTCGGTTTTCGTTTTCAAATTCGGTCGGAAATCAGAACAGCCGTATGTATTCCATTACAAAAGAGAATCGCAATCGCAATGTATGCGCTTGGTTCGTCTGCTGAAATTGTTAAAGCATTTTGGCATGTTCTCCAGCTGAAATATCTATGCTCCTATCAGCTAACAGAACAAACAACATGTTTTGGAGCTATAGGTAAATATAACTTGCTCATAATGACAAAGACTACATATAAACTATTCAAATTCTAAAGATGGTTGCCATATCGAAGTTAAACCTCCTGAGCACGATGCCGTGGATTATTACAATTATAAGGGATGGTATTCTACTGTATTACTGGCTGTTGTTGATTATCGGTAAGATCTAAACATTATAATAAGTACCTACCCTTCTTTTCATACTAATAATGTAAACACATTAATATAAAGGGTCCGCCAAATAACTTTTTTGAAAATGCTATAAAAAAAAAACTACTGAATATTTTTTCAAATTTATTTTTTTATTTCAAAGTACAATCCTTCCGGATAATAATGGAAAATAATTTCATTCAAATGGCTTCCTCGGCTGGCCATACAGTAGCCTACACGATCGGTCCAATTTTTAAGTACATTATCGATTGTGTGCAGTTGTATTTCACCAATGGCTTCACGAATATTGTTCTTTAAAGCGTCAATTGTCTCTGGCTTGTCGGCGTAACACTTATCTTTTACGGCACCCCACAAATAATAGTCCAACGGTGTCAAATCGCAGCTCCGAGGTGGCCAAACGACATCAGCTCTGCCGCTGATAATGCGATCTTCAAAAACAGGGCGCAAAACATCGAGTGTAGCTTCGGCTGTGTAGCATGTAGCTCCGTCCTGTTGAAACCAAATATTGCCAATATCCTCCTCTTCAATTTTTGTGAACAAAAATTCGTTCAACATGGCCCGATAACGATCGCCATTGACTGTAACGGCCACTCCTTGCTCATTTTCGAAGAAAAAGGGCCCAATTATGCCTCTGGACCAAAATCCGCACCAAACAGTGACTCGTTTTGGGTGTATCGGATTTTCAATGTATGCGTGCGAGTTTTCTGTGCCCCAAATGCAACAATTTTGCTTTTTTGCATACCCGCCAAGATCAAAATGAGCTTCATCTGAAAAGATGATTTTTTTGGCAAAATCGGCATCTTCTCTAAGTCGATCGCAGGCCCACTTGGCGAAGCGAAAACGCATTTGATGGTCAGTTGGCTTCAACTCCTGAACCAATTGGACTTTGTATGGCGTCATACCAAGGTCTTTATGCAAAATTCGTCTCAATGATGTCTCCGAAATGTTCAATGTTGAGAACGAAGGTGAATTGATGTTGATGGCGCTTCACGCACACTTTCTGCCACAGCAGCAATATTCTCGGATGCACGCACTGTTTTTGGCTTTTCACGCTTTGGTTTATCGATAAGGATGCCAGTTTCTTTCACTTTTTTCACAAGATAACAGGAGCTGACGGTGCTTCTCTTCTTCCAAAGTCCGTACGCAATTTTCGCACATATTCTGCAACATTACCATGATTTTCAAAGTAATGTCGTAATATTTCCCAGCCTTCCTTGAACAACTCAAGCGTATACACAACCATATTCGTTCAGCGGAAGGATAAAACTAATTATCTGTCAAATCAGACATGAGCTAAGTGTTACCATCACGAAATAAGCAATAGTTGAAAAAAACATATGAGAGGCTACAATCCGCTATGCGGATCGTTGAATACCCTATCCCATCCCATCCTTTAAATTAATATCCTCAAAATATAGGCCTTATGGCGATGAAATACAGAAAATGACATTGTCACAATATATTGCTCAGACAGTTTCTCAAAATCTTGTGTGGTTCGACAAAAAGCAACGTATTTCTATTGCTAATGCCTTGGGATGGGGTATACAAATGGTTTTTGTATGAAAACACCCCCAAAATGTGGGCGTAGGTGAAAATGATCTATGGACAAAATGTCTATATTACCATTTCGGAAGTATTTGCATCAAAATACAAAAAGCGTTTTTTACTAAAAACGCCCCCAAAAAGTGGGCGTGGCAAAAAACTTTGTATGAACGAAATATAGATATAAGGATTGTCTAAATATGCTACTCAGACACCTTTTTGAAATTCCTTACGGTTTTCCTTAAGTTTTCCTAAAAAGGGGGCGTGGCAGTGGGCGGATTTCAAAAATTTTTACACTTGTTCTGGTGGCACGGACGAGGATCCTCTATACCAAATTTCATTATCCTAGCTCAAAATTTAAGGCCCAAAAACCGCTGACGAACAGACAGACGGACGGACGGACGGACGGACAGACAGACATGGCTTATTCGACTCAGCTAGCGATTCTGAGTCGATCCATATACTTTGAGGTATATGTAGCAAAATTATTTCTCTATGTTACAAACTAAGTATCAAAACTAATATACCCCCCTATGGGATAGGGTATAAAAAACGTTAGATGGCGGACCCGTTATATAGTTATAGATTTCTCTATATCAACGTGGGAAGTCCTGGCCGATACAACGATTCACAAATTTATGAAAGGTCATATTTAAAAGAACAACATCAGAACCCAATTCTCAAGGAAATATCAAATAATCTATGCATCGTTGATGTTCCAGTAGTCCTTATTGGAGACTCTGCATTTCGATTTTCGGACACTTTAATGAAGCCTTTTCCATTCAACACTGCCGCATCAGCAGAAGAAAAGAACTTCAACTACGCTCTTTCAAAATGTCGAAGAGTATTTAAAAACTGTTTTGGGCAGATTCAGACGAATCGAAAAAGGTATTGATAACCAAATGGACATTTTCTTACCAATAAATTAAGATTTTTTTCAGGATTTTTAATTTATTATTTTATCATAAATTTTGAAAAAATATATTTTTTTCTCTTACTTGAATAGTTTTTTATAAAGTTATATAGTCTGTAAGTTGAAATAACAATGGTAGACTTAAATAAATAAAGAAATAAACAATTAGGATGACCAAAATGTGGCGGAAATAAGTTTTCACAATTAGTAAGCGCTGTTCTGGGGTATGTCTAGTCAGGATGAAATGGCAATGCATACTGAACACAAAGGTCATATTAACAAGCCAGTTGACAAAAAATAACTGTTAAATCAACGCTATTGAAAATATAGCTCCTGAATCCATTTCAGCCGCTTTCTGCTCTATACAACACGACTCTGCATAGGTGGTAGGTAACGACTTGGACTTGTTAGATTTTTTTTCAGGATCTTAAATAGTGAAAGATTTGATGAGTTATTTGCCGAATATCTTTTCCCTTAGTTTTCATTAATTCATTCGGTTTAAAGTAGGAATAGAGAGAGACATTCACAGAACTCTAAGTAAATGTCAAGGACAATGGCATTACCGCGAATGTAGTTAAAGTATCAATTAAATTTTACTGAATGGAGCTTTATCAAGGACGAATGTGTAGACACCCTCATCAGTGTGCTGAAATGGAAAATTATCGTTTGTTTTCTTATTAATACGGGGCGGTAATGGAAACCCTAATGAGCGAAATCCTAAATAGAATGGATTCCGTGGAAAAATCAAACAAATCAATATTACCAAGAATATCCTTTCTTGAGGGACAGAGCAACAATAAAAGAGCCGTACCGAAAACACAAATATGATGGATAAAATAAATATTCTTTAATGGAAGGAAGGAGGAGACTCAAAAAATTCTTGATATTAACTTAAACGACATATGTCTCATCTCAGAGACTCACTTTGAATTAAAGACGGTCTTTAAACTGCAAGGATTTAAGTTATATTATTCTCCATATTCTCAAAACTGTCCAAAAGGCTGGGCTACAGTGTTAACCCTAGTACATGTTTATTTTTTATACGTTTAGGACATGCTTCACCGAATCGACGTGTCGTTTATAAACTGGTTTGAGCGCCCTGATAATGTTGTGAAGTTCATCTTCTTTCTCTGGGGGACACGTAATACCCATTCAAGTTTTTTTTTCAAATTTTCAAGTTTTCCGTCAAGAAGTCCTTGTGAGCTTTCTCTTACCAACTCATGGAGCTGTTTTCTGATCAGAGACAAGGTGAAATCAGAGTAATCTGGAATAATATAGAAAATTTATTAGTTAGGGTCGCTTTAAGGAGGTTTTTTTCGCAGGATCGTGAAAACTTGTGAATGGTTTTGAAAGCTAAGATTATTTTACACATCCATGAGTTTCCATTAGATCAGCCGCAACTGATGTGCTAGGTTTCTCGCTTCCACCAGCAAGAAACCCCTGGTTTGATGAGGAATGCCGACAGATGCTCGCAGCCAAGAACGAGGCCTACAAGGCTAAGCTGCAGGTGAAGACGAGAGCTGCCATTGAGCTCTATAGGCAAAGAAGAAGGGAAGAACATCGGCTTTTCAGAAAGAAGAAAAAAGAGCAAGAAAAGCGCGCGAGGATATAGAGAGGTGCCACTCCAGGAACGATGTTCGCAAGTTTTACCAAAGTGTAACACGTCAAAGCCAAGGATACAAGGCTCGAACAGAATCCTGTCGAGATGAACAAGGAAATATTGTAGTTGAGACACAGTCGATGCTGAGGATATGGAAGAACCACTTCTGCAGACTGTTAAACGGCGATGACGAACAACATTCCGCTGTCAGGCAGAACGAATCATTCAACATTGGCAACGACAGCGAAAACCCGACCTGAGTGAAGTGAGGATAGCAATATCTAAACTCAAGCTTAATAAGGCTGCCGGAAATGACGGCCTTCCCGCTGAGCTTTATAAGGCCGGTCGAGATGACTTGGTAAGTAACATCCACCAACTCATAAGCCAAATCTGGTAGGCTGAAAGCATGCCTGAAGAATGGAACCTCAGCATCGTTTGCCCGATCAACAAAAAAGGAGACCCTCTGAACTGCGCCAACTACAGATGCATATGCCTCCTTAACATCGCCTACAAGATCCTATATGCCGTAATGTGTAAATGCCCGCAACCGTTTACCAACAACCTGATCGGCCCTTATCAGTGTGGTTTTAGGCCAGGAAAGTCCACAACCGATCAAATTTTCACACTTCGGCAGATCCTGGAAAAAACCCAAGAAGTCCAAATCGATACCCACCACCTATTTATCGATTTCAAAGCCGCATACGACAGCATTTATAGAAACGAACTATACCGAGCCATGTTTCGGTGACGATGAAGACCTCACCGACACATTCGATACCAAAATAGGATATAGGCAAGGCGATGCGCTGTCATGTGACTTCCTTAATCTGATTCTTGAGAGGATTGTGCAAAACTCCAAAGCCAACACCAGAGGCACAATTTTCCAAAAGTCGGTGCAACTACTAGCATACGCTGACGATATTGACATCATTGGTAGGACTCAACGTGATGTCATAGCCACGTTTGCTAGTATAGAGAAGGAAGCGGCGAAAATGGGTTTAGCAGTAAATGAGGGTAAGACTAAGTATATGCTGTCATCATCATTGACAGATATAACTTTGAGATAGTACGGGACTTTGTCTACCTCGGCTCCGCTATTAACTTTGACAACAACATCTCGTCAGAAATCAAACGAAGATTTACTCTTGCCAATCGCTGTTTCGTCGGGCTAAGAAGGCAATTTAGAAGTAAAGCCCTCACTCGAACTACTAAGGATATCCTATATATGACCCTGATCATCCCAGTCTTGCTCTACGGCGCTGAAGCATGGACCGTATTAAAAGCGGATGAAGAAATCCTTGGTCGATTCGAGCGAAAAATCTTCGGTCCCGTTTGCGTTGACGGGCTATGGAGACGAAGATTCAACCAAGAACTATACGAGCTGTACAGCGACATGCCCCTGGTCAAAAAACCGCATTGGACGTTTAAGATGGGTAGGATATGTAGAACGAATGGACACCAATACTCCGGCTCACAGAGTCTTCGATTCGACTGATTTTGCTCACTAGACCGCACATTAGCGCCACCATAAGTGTCATCACTGAACACTTTATAAAAGGTAGGCATGCAGAAAGGCTAGGCCTTCATTCAAGAAGATCCGAGGGACTGATTTCGATAACTAGACCGCACATTAGCGCCACCATAGGTGTCATCACTGAACGCTGTCTAATAGGTAGGCACGCAGTAAGGCTAGGCCTTCATTCAAGAAGATCCAATGGACTGATTTCGCTCACTAGACTGCACGTTAGCGCCACCATAGGTGTCATCATTGAACACTGTCTAATAGGTAGGCACGCAGAAAGGCTAGGGCTTCATTTAAAGGGTTTTTGAAGTTCCAAGAGACTGATTTCGCTCACTAGACCGGACACTAGCGGCACCATGGGTTTCATCACTGAACGCTGTCTAAAAGGTAGGCACGCAGAAAGGCTAGACCTTCATTCAGACGGTTTTTGAAGATCCAATGGACTGATTTCGCTCACTAGACCGCACATCAGCGCCACCATAGGTGTCATCACTAAACACTGTCTAATAGGTAGGCACGCAGAAATGCTAGGCCTTCATTCAAGAAGATCCAAGGGACTGATTTCGCTCAATAGAAGACCGCACATTAGCGCCACAATAGGTGTCATCACTTAACACTTTCTAATAGGTAGGCATGCAGAAAGGCTAGGCCTTCATTCAAACGGTTTTTGAAGATCCAATGGACTGATTTCGCTCACTAGACTGCACGTTAGCGCCACCATAGGTGTCATCATTGAACACTGTCTAATAGGTAGGCACGCAGAAAGGCTAGGGCTTCATTTAAAGGGTTTTTGAAGTTCCAAGAGACTGATTTCGCTCACTAGACCGGACACTAGCGGCACCATGGGTTTCATCACTGAACGCTGTCTAAAAGGTAGGCACGCAGAAAGGCTAGACCTTCATTCAGACGGTTTTTGAAGATCCAATGGACTGATTTCGCTCACTAGACCGCACATCAGCGCCACCATAGGTGTCATCACTAAACACTGTCTAATAGGTAGGCACGCAGAAATGCTAGGCCTTCATTCAAGAAGATCCAAGGGACTGATTTCGCTCAATAGAAGACCGCACATTAGCGCCACCATAGGTGTCATCATTGAACACTGTCCAATAGGTAGGCACGCAGAAAGGCTAGGCCTTCATTCAGACGGTTTTTGAAGATCCAATGGACTGATTTCGCTCAGTAGACCGCACATTAGCGCCACCAAAGGTGGCATCACTGACCACTGTCTAATAGGTAGGCACGCAGAAAGGCTAGGCCTTCATTCAAGAAGGTCCAAGGGACTGATTTCGCTCACTAGACCACACATTAGAGGTACCATATGTGTCATCACTGAACACTGTCTAACACTGTAACTGCCCAGCCCTATCAAATAGAAGGAAGCTTCATCTTGGAACTTACTTCTTTCAAAATCTCAGCAATTTGACAAAATCTTAACTGAGAAATCTCCTCCGTTTCATAATTAGCTCAGTTTGGTTTTCTCACAGGTAACAAGGACATTGGTATCACAATGATAGCCACTCTAAAGTAACCTTACCTAACCTTCATAGTTTCTCCTAATCCAAACCATCTACTTTCGTTCTTGCCTCCATAAAAACATTGGTACCCAGTATGTCAGGACCACGTACCCGTATTACACGCTGTCCTCTTGTTCAATTTCTTTTGACAAATAACCCATCAAGTTGTCAATTCCCACCATAATCTCCTTAAAGCAGTTTATTCATGCAAATACTCTTTAAATCAAATAACGCTAATTGTTGGTCATAACACTCATCTGTGTGCAAAGTGTCCTGAACAGATTTCAACCATCCATACGAAATAGAGGCGTGAAATCTAACTGCATCTGTACATAATTAATAAAGTTGCAAAACTCAACCCTTATTCGGTCTGCGGTTAGAAAACTCTGCAAGGTAAACGATAGCAGCGTGTAATTGATGCCCTGCGGATGAAGATTTTCAAAGACGAAGAAGTTCAATTTAATTCCGCACCACTAAATATTGGAAACCTAACCCCCACAAGAATGTTGGTAGGTGAGAAAAATTAAATATTTCCCATGGTAACGGCAGAAGCATTCAATCAATTAATTAGTTACGGTCAGATGGCACAAATAATTTGCTCGCCTGTATCCTTGCAACACAAAGCCAAAATCCCACCCAGCACCACCACCTCCACCCACCATATTTACCACCTCCGAAACGTAATATCCCTAGACAATGCCGACTTCTCGTTGACCTTACTCAAGCACACAGGGGTTGGAGTCAAAACAAATACGTGGCGTCGGGATTAAATTCAAAGAAATACTCATTAGAAGGACTTCACAGAATGTTGTACTTTTGCAAGTGCATCTCTCACAGTTGATCCACTTCAGCGGAACCCGTCCACAATCAGTGTGGCACAATGAACAACAATATTAAATTCCTTGGAACTTGTTGTGATGAATCCCCTCGTTATGGCAGACGAACTTGGAAACAATAACAGCGCCAACGTCTCGATGACAACGCTGACAAGGGGATAATTGGATAATTAGGATGAAGCGTTCAATTAGTGCAAGGGGCGCTAAATGGTATACAAGTACCCTTATATTTTTTTTACGTTAACAGTTTAATTCCTTTAATCTTGAGATGAAGAATTGAAAAGGATTTTAAATAAGGCAGGCGATTATATGAAACCATGAGTTTTCACCTTGCTGACGCCTACCAACTCCGACCCCCAGCCTTCCCGTGGCTAACGCTGAGTGTCTACCACTTTGACCGCAGGATCTCAATCCCTGTGGAAAGTCTTGGCGACAGTAGATGAGAGCGGGGGGAAGGCGTGTTCTCACACTAATGCACATATTCCATTTCCAAGCGGCAGCGAAAAACCTCCTAAGATGTAGTCAACGGTGGCGTTCCAGTTAGGAAGGACAAAGTGAATAACCTAACTTCGACATATGCGGACAACTGGCAATTTAGGAATTCTAAGAGTAAGTCCGGCCCCTTGAACAGAGATGGACAGGATGAGCTCAATCCTGTAGTGGATACTGATGGCCCCGTGTAGTTGAGGGGTATCTTATAAATTCAAACTGGCACTCCAGGTTGGGGAAAAAAAATTTTGTTACGAAGCAACCAAGAGCTGATTTTACTGTCGACGAACGTGCTAAATGAAAACGGACAACGTCTATGGTATCTGCACCTGGAATGTGAGAACAGGACAGGTGGAGGCGACCAAATAGAGGAAGCCGTGATCAGGCAGCAGTATTGCAGAAAAACACAACCTACACGCCTACACGTCTGGCAACGGACTTAGGCTAATTGACTCCACTGCGGAACGAAATGCCACTACAGACAGCACAAGGTTTCCTCACCTCGATAATCATAAGGGGACTTGGTGGTCTCCAGATCAACGAATAACATTGCGATAGACAAGAAGCACAAGTATCCAGTATTTTAGATGTCCGAACATTCCGAGGGGCTAACATCGACTAATGTGAAATACTGTGAACAGATTTAATGTCTAAAGAATGCAACGGCAAGAGAGCGCCAAATCCATGGCAGAAAGTGTATCCATTAACCTCACAGTGACAGCAGCATCTAAAGTCAAAGAACAATGTTAACGATGATAAAAATCCATTAGATTAGCTGCAACTGATGTTCAGCAAGAAACCCTTGGTTTGATGAAGAATATCGACAGATGCTGAATGAAGCCTACAAAGCTCAGCTGCAGGTGAAGACGAGAGTGGCCAATGAGCTCTATAGGCAAAAGGGAAGGGAAGAACACCAGCTTTTCAGAGAGAAGAAAAAAGAACAAGAAAAGCTCGCTATCGAGGATATGGAAGGGTGCCACTCCAAGAATGATGTTCGCAAGTTTTACCAAAGTGCAACATGTTAAAGCCTAGGAATCAAGGCTTGAACAGAATCCTGTCGAGATGAACAAGGAAATATCGTAGTTAAGACACAGTTGATGCTGAGGATATGAAAGAACCACTTCTGCAGACTATTAAACGGCGATGACGAACAACATTCCGCTGTCAGGCAGAACGAACCATTTAATATTGGCAACGACAGCGAGAACTGCCAACTACCCGACCTAAGTGAAGTGAGGATAGCAATATCTAAACTCAAGTTTAATAAGGCCTCCGGAAATGACAGGCTTCTCGCCGAGCTTTATACAGCTGGTGGAGATGACTTGGTAAGTAACATCCACCAACTCATAACCCAAATCTGGTCGGATGAAAGCATGACTGAAGAATGGAAAAAAAGGAGACCCTCTGAGCAGCACCAACTACAGAGGCATACGTCTGCTCAACATCGCCTACAAGATCCTATCTGCCGTAATATGTGAACGCCTGAAACCATTTACCAACAACCTGATCGGGCCTTATCAGTGTGGTCTTAGGCCAGGAAAGTCCACAATCGATCAAATTTTCACACTTCGGCAGATCCTGGAAAAAACTCAAGAAGTCCAAATCGATACCCACCACCTATTTATCGATTTCAAAGCCGCATACGACAGCATTTATAGAGACGAACTATACAGAGCCATGTCTAGTTTTGGTATACCGTCCAAACTCGTCCGTTTGTGTAGGATGACGATGGATAAATCTCGCTGTTCCAGCAGGGTCGGAAACGACCTCACCGACACATTCGATACCAAAAAAGGATTTAGGCAAGGCGATGCGCTGTCATGGGACTTCTTCAATTTGATTCTTGAGAGGATTGTGCAAAACTCCCGAGCCAACACCTGAGGCACAATTTTCCAAAAATCGGTGCAACTACTAGCATACGCCGACGATATTGACATCATTGGTAGGACTCAACGTCATGTCATATCCACGTTTGCTAGTATAGAGAAGGAAGCGGCAAAAATGCGTTTAGCAGTAAATAAGGGTAAGACTAAGTATATGCTGTCAACACGAAAGGACACACAACATCGACGAATTGGACAGTACGTCACCATTGACAGATATAACTTTGTCTACCTCGGCTCCACTATTAACTGTGACAACAACATCTCGTCAGAAATCAAACGAAGAATTACTCTTGCCAATCGCTGTTTCTTCGGGCTAAGAAGGCAATTTAGTAGTAAAGCCCTCACTCGAACTACTAAGGAGATCCTATATAAGACCCTGATCATCCCAGTCCTGCTCTACGGCGCTGAAGCATGGACCGTATCAAAAGCCGATGAAAAAATCCTTGGTAGATTCGAGAGGAAAATTCTTCGAAAAATCTTCGGTCCCGTTTGCGTTGACGGGCTATGGAGACGAAGATTCAACCAAGAACTATACGAGCTGTACAGCGACATGCCCCTGGTCAAAAAAACTCCGCATTGGACGTTTAAGATGACTAGGACATGTAGAACGAATGAACACCAATACACCGGCTCGCAAAGTCTTCGATTCGCAGCCAGACGTCGGACGCAGTAGAGGAAGACCTCGCCTTACACAAGTGGAAACCGACCTCAACCAACTTGGAGTGCGCAACTGGAGGCAGTTAGCTAAGGACCGGGCTAATTGGAGAGGCATGTTGGTTGAGGCCCAGGTTCATTCCGGACTGTAGCGACACTTAAGTAAGTAAGTAAGTTGCAACACTGCATTCTCAAAAACAAAAATATAGGTACTTTGGCATTATATTCGACAGCACACCCGGAGAATCACATATCGACCAAATGAGCGAGGTTTTTAGATACGTTCATAGGGGGGTCATGAGCAATCGCTCAATAATCGTCTGTGATTTGACGAGGCTGTTAGCCGATTGAAGTAACATTTTGTGAAGATAGTTTTTACTCTTGAACTCCTTTGTGATCCTCAAAAGGAAAATTTGGATACAATAGGGGCTTCAACTTTACTCTTATCTGCTGTATAAGAATTTACGTTTTGTGTTATCTTTCAGAAATACTTTCAAACACCCAACCTCTCATTAGAAAAATCTATAATAAAACTAAAGGCATTCGTGAGTTTTCTTCCTCCGCAGGACTGTTCTGTTGCACCTGCTACCCATTGATATTTAAGGCTACCAAATTGCAACTAGCTCGGACATTCGACTTTAGTTCGTCCAAAAGTGATAAAAAATACAGAATGGCTACTCCACAATGATACCATTACTAGGTTAAACTCCAGAATAAATTTCCAGGTCCATATCTTGTATTGGCATAACAGCAAACTTGTAGTCTTGCGATTATCAGATCAATCCTCAGTTGGATCTGGGGTATATTGTGTTAGGTTTCTAAACAGATCTGGATTTGGATTTGGATACAATTGCGCCCTTATAGTTCAGATTCGGCGTTTAACAGGAGGTCCCCTTCATTGTGATGGGAGATTGTCGCGAGAGAACCTGTTTTAGGACCTGTACGGGCCGTTGACATTTATGCAATGACTTTTCCAAAAGTTGTGTTGATGAAAAAGAAGAAATCCACAATTCTTCAACTTCTTTGTACCTTTCCGGTCCACCGAAAGCTTCACCTTCGTATCTTCTGCTTTTGAAATCTCTGTGATTATTCATGGAGGTGAAAAAACATATTGTCCGAATATGTTCGAGCATAAATTTAAAGACAGAGTGGCTGCCAGAGAGGTTTGCTAGTATGATTTCAAGAAAATATCAAGAACTCAATATGCAGATTTTGCTTTCTGCTTCTACTTTTTGAAGTCATCATCCACTCGGACAACCGGAGCAATGCACATCTTTTGCAAAATTATTTCCAACTCCTACCTACCCACCTGGAGCAGTAAAATAACCCCTGCGGAAATAGCCCCAGAGCTTATTTCCTTATCGAAATGGAACTAAGCCCCGCCAAAAAAAGCATTAACAACCACAGGGGTTATTGCCATTTGAAATTGGCAATTCGTACTCAAACTTGTCCGTACCAAATCAGTTGGCCATTCTACTGCGCAGGTATCTTAAAATTTAATTTAGAATAGGCGACTCTACCCTACGACCCAGTCGTGCACAAACCACTCGAGGTAGCACTATTGTTTACCGTCCTATTCCGTTGGAGTCTGGCGAAAGAAATACTACAATCGCTCAGGAATTTGGTGTTTCACATTCAACCGTATCAACAATATGGAAAAATCGTGAAAAAACTGAAAAAAACCTTTGAAGAAGGCTGCATAAAAAATAAAAAAAATCGACAGTCAACCAACCCTGAAATCGATGAAGCGTTATTGAAATGGTTTAAGAGTAAGAGAAGACAAAATATCCCAATAAATGGACCAATTCTTATCGGCCAAGCTAACAAGTTTGGAATATTGTTCGGAAAGAAAGACTACAGATGTTCTGAGGCCTGGATAAGACGCTTTAGGCAACGTCACAACTCGGCCCTAGCGAGGTATCCGTCGGAGCGGAAAATTCTCCGATTTTGTACGATTCCGATGGTTTTTGCTTGGAGGTATTCTTCCGAAAAGCTGTTCGGAAGATTTCTCCGACATTTCGTAACGCATCCCAGCGAATTGCGTTAAAGTGCGTTCAGGTGCATTTTTTGTTTAATTTTTGACAGCTAAGTGCAATTCTTTTTCCGATTTCCTCCGACACAAATTCTTCGCGGAATTTGTTTACGAAGTGAAGTGGAGTGATAGCAAAATGTATGTAATTATACAAAACTATTTATTTAAGCAATTTTCATAATAATCGTTTGAATTTGTGTTTCCAGGGCGAGCTTAAAGGAAAAAACCACCCCTCAACAGTACGAGCTTTTGGTCAACATGATGCAGCAAAAACCCGACATTGCGCAAAATTACACTAAGAGATCCACAGAAGATGTGGCTGAATTTTGGGACGATGTGACGGACCAACTTAACCAACTAGGTCCACGACAAAGAGATGCTGGTGGTTGGAAAAAGGTATCTATATACCTGCCTCAAAATTCAAATTTACATATATGTGTGTACACTTCTTTTAAGGTTTGGAGTGACTACAAGTCATATATATATATAAAAAAAATTGACTGCAAATAAAAAAGAATGTTCGGGCACAGGTGGTGGTCCATATAGACAAAAATCGTTTACCCCTTTGGAGGATGCTGTGATCGCTTTAGGAAAAATTAGCAGCTCAGTTGATGGCATTGGGGCGATGTCTTTTGGATCAGGTAATGAGCAAGAGGCAGCAAGACAACCCTCCTCACGACCTTCATCACCAAACGCAACAGCAGATTATGACGAATTCGGTGAGGATATATACACAGAGGAACTGGCAATACTGCGAACTGCAAATACTCCAAGAAATAGGCCACGAAAATCACTAACGTCCATTTAGCTCCTTAGGCAGCAGGTTGAAAATCAAGAACATTTTTTTAACGAAATGAAAACGTGTATGCAAGACACTACAAAGGTTTTGCAGGGTGTATCAAATACTTTGAAAGACACGGCGAATCATCTCAAAAGGGTGTATACATCAGTGGAAAGTATCAGCGAAGTGGAACAAAAAAAACTAAAAGAAATGCAGAAACACAACGCTGAAATGAAAATAATTGCACTGCGCAAACTGGAGAAGAAGACTAAAAACTAAAAAAAATATACCAAAACAAATGCCAAGGAGGCTATACTTTTTTGTTTTTTTACGAGAATAAGTTTATTTTTTGTTTTTGTTACTTTGTTTTAAGAATTTTTTCTTGTTATTTTTTTTTTTCAATAAATGTATATTGAAATCATCATGATGGTTGGGTGTTGTAGAACGAGGGTAGACTCTGATTGGCGTTAACTTGGCAATGCCCAGTGTTGCAACTTTGACTACACATCAAATGTGCTTATCTTTACCTCCAAGTGGTAACCATCGGATACTGGTCTCATCCAACCGGATTTGACTTGCTAAACGATAAGTGCGAGTGTTGATAACACGACGAAAAACAGCAACACTATAAACACCCTGGTGAGAATGGCACGGATGAATACCCGGCCTGCTGTCCCAGGCGAACCTAGATGAGCTGCTCTGACATATTCGGACAACAGGTTGTCTAGGAATTTCAAGGGTTAGTCAGGCCCCTTGAACAGAGATGGTGGCGGATGAACCGAAAGGCCAACGGCAGCGCTCAATCCCGTAGTGGATACTGATGGCCCCGTGTCCTAGGGGTATCTAATAAATTGGAACTGGCCCTCCAGGTTGGGGGTTGTGCTTTGGGTTAACTACCCATCCACGGAAAAAACTATTGTTACGAAGCAACCAATAGCCTCGGAAAGGACTGATTTTATTGTTGACGACCCTGCTAAACGAAAAAAGGACAACGACGTTCGTATCTGCACCTGGAATGTGAGAACATTAAACAGGAGAGGTGCAGGCGAACAACTAGCGGAAGCCCTAAACTGCTACAAAGCAGACATTACTGCCATCCAGGAAATACGATGGGATGGGCCGGGCAAAAAGAGGATGAAAAACTGTGACATATACTACGGACCGTGTTATAGTGAGCAGAAACAGCGACTATTCGGATGCGGATTTGTTATAAGTGCCAGACTTAGGCAAGAAGTCTTATGTTTCCAAGACATTAGCGAACGCATAGTAACAATCCGCATCAAGGCCAAATTCGCCAACATAAGCCTTATATGCGCTCACGCTCCGACGGAAGAAAAAGATGATATAGCTAAGGATTGCTTCTACGAGCTCCTCGACAAAACCTATGAGCGACTACCGAAGTACGATGTTAAAATCGTGCTGGGAGATTTTAACGCAAAGGTAGGAAGAGAAGACATCTTTAGAAGTATTGTCGGAAAACATAGCCTACACGACAACACGTCTGGTAACGGACTTAGGCTAATTGATTTCGCTACGGAACGAAATGCCACTATAGCCAGCACACGGTTTCCTCACCTCGATATCCATAAGGGGACATGGCGGTCTCCAGATCAACGAACGGTCAACCAAATTGATCACATTGCGATAGATAAGAGGCACGCATCCAGTATTTTAGATGTCCGAACATTCCGAGGAGCTAACATCGACTCGGATCACTACCTTGTAGCAGCCAAGGTAAGAATGCGGATATCCACCACGCCACAACAATCCAGAAATACTGTGAAAAAATTTAATGTCGGAAGACTGCAATCGCAAGAGACCGCCAAGACCTTCGCACAACGCGTATCCCTTAACCTCTCGATTAACACCATACCACCAGCATCGAATGTCGAAGAGCAATGGCAACGATGCCAACAGGCCATTAGATCAGCCGCAACTGAAGTGCTAGGTTTCTCGCGCCCACCAGCAAGAAACCCCTGGTTTGATGAGGAATGCCGACAGATGCTCGCAGCCAAGAACGAGGCCTACAAGGCTAAGCTGCAGGTGAAGACGAGAGCTGCCATTGAGCTCTATAGGCAAAGAAGAAGGGAAGAACATCGGCTTTTCAGCAAGAAGAAAAAAGAGCAAGAAAAGCGCGCGATCGAGGATATAGAGAGGTGCCACTCCAGGAACGATGTTCGCAAGTTTTACCAAAGTGTAAAACGTCAAAGCCAAGGATACAAGGCTCGAACAGAATCCTGTCGAGATGAACAAGGAAATATTGTAGTTGAGACACAGTCGATGCTGAGGATATGGAAGAACCACTTCTACAGACTGTTAAACGGCGATGACGAACAACATTCCGCTGTCAGGCAGAACGAACCATTCAATATTGGCAACGACAGCGAAAACTGCCAACCACCCGACCTGAGTGAAGTGAGGATAGCAATATCTAAACTCAAGCTTAATAAGGCTGCCGGAAATGACGGCCTTCCCGCTGAGCTCTATAAGGCCGGCGGAGATGACTTGGTAAGTAACATCCACCAACTCATAAGCCAAATCTGGTCGGATGAAAATATGCCTGAAGAATGGAACCTCAGCATCGTTTGCCCGATCCACAAAAAAGGAGACCCTCTGAACTGCGCCAACTACAGAGGCATAAGTCTCCTCAACATCGCCTACAAGATCCTATCTGCCGTAATATGTGAACGCCTGAAACCGTTTACCAACAACCTGATTGGCCCTTATCAGTGTGGTTTTAGGCCAGGAAAGTCCACAACCGATCAAATTTTCACACTTCGGCAGATCCTGGAAAAAACTCAAGAAGTCCAAATCGATACCCACCACCTATTCATCGATTTCAAAGCCGCATATGACAGCATTTATAGAGACGAACTGTATAGAGCCATGTCTAGTTTTGGTATACCGCCCAAACTCGTCCGTTTGTGTAGGATGACGATGGAGAATTCTCGCTGCTCCATCAGGGTCGGAAACGACCTCACCGACACATTCGATACCAAAAAAGGATTTAGGCAAGGCGATGCGCTGTCATGTGACTTCTTTAATCTGATTCTTGAGAGAATTGTGCAAAACTCCAAAGCCAACACCAGAGGCACAATTTTCCAAAAGTCGGTGCAACTACTAGCATACGCTGACGATATTGACATCATTGGCAGGACTCAACGTGATGTCATAGCCACGTTTGCTAGTATAGAGAAGGAAGCGGCGAAAATGGGTTTAGCAGTAAATGAGGGTAAGACTAAGTATATGCTGTCATCACGAAAGGACTCACAACATCGACGAATTGGACAGAACGTCACCATTGACAGATATAACTTTGAGGTAGTACGGGACTTTGTCTACCTCGGCTCCGCTATTAACTCTGACAACAACATCTCGTCAGAAATTAAACGAAGAATTACTCTTGCCAACCGCTGTTTCTTCGGGCTAAGAAGGCAATTTAGTAGTAAAGCCCTCACTCGAACTACTAAGGAAACCCTATATAAGACCCTGATCATCCCAGTCCTGCTCTACGGCGCTGAAGCATGGACCGTATCAAAAGCGGATGAAGAAATCCTTGGTAGATTCGAGAGGAAAATTCTTCGAAAAATCTTCGGTCCCGTTTGCGTTGACGGGCTATGGAGACGAAGATTCAACCAAGAACTATACGAGCTGTACAGCGACATGCCCCTGGTCAAAAAACTCCGCATTGGACGTTTAAGATGGCTAGGACATGTAGAACGAATGGACACCAATACTCCGGCTCGCAGAGTCTTCGATTCCCAGCCAGACGTCGGACGCAGTAGAGGAAGACCTCGCCTTAAGTGGCGCGCACAAGTGGAAACCGACCTCAACCAACTTGGAGTGCGCAACTGGAGGCAGTTAGCTAAGGACCGGGCTAATTGGAGAGGCATGTTGGTTGAGGCCCAGGTTCATTCCGGACTGTAGCGCCACTTAAGTAAGTAAGTATATTGAAATCATTGATTCATTTCGTATTTCGGCTCCCTGGTTACGAAGTAAGCTTGGGGCAACTTCCTCGGATTCCTGGTCGTCTTCTCGTTCATTACTTTCTAAACTATCCATATTTAAGTAATTGTTGTCAAAATAAAGACATATGTTGTGCAAGGCGCAACACACATTCACAATTTGTGCCGCTTTCATTGGTTCATAGTGCAGTTGTCGAGCACTCAAGCAACGGAACCTACTTTTTAACAAGCCTATGGTACGTTCAACTATATTTCTTGCTTTTTTGTGAGACGTATTAAAGCAGCTCTCAGCGCTATGTGTTCTGGGAGTCCGGAATGGTGTCATTAGCCACGGTTCCAATGCATATCCCGAATCACCTTGTAAAAATGAAATTGAAATTAGAACAATAAAGTATTACGAAATAAATTGACTCACCCAGCAACCAGCTATCTCTAGCACCACTAAAATATTTTTGTTCGAAATACCGTCGTTCCGGACTCAAAGACCACACATGAGAGTCGTGATTGGCTCCTTGGTAGTTGGCGTTAACAGCTCTAATTTTCATTTCATAGTCGCAAATCTTAAACAAAACAAAAAAAAAAATGTGAGCGACTACATTTTATTTAGCTTGTAATTATTACAATCATCACGTTAAGACTGAAATGTCCTTTCCGATTTAAAAAGAGGTGCTTGTTGTCTACGGGCGCAGTTATTTGGACATGAGTGCCATCCACACAACCAATCACTCCTGGGAAGCCCGTTTTATCAAAAAAGAATATTTTTGACTGCCGAGTTTCTTCTTCTGACATCTTTAAGGATATCCAATTGCTGCAAAGGGTCTGTTCCATTATATCCAGTGTTTCTTTTAGAACACTCGAAAAGGTGGTTTGGGCAATAGTAGACTGGTAATCTTTTCCTACCCCATGCTGGTAATTTCCCTCAGCGAAGAATCTAAGGCACGCTGCTAGTTTATGCTCCGGTGTAACGGCATCAGAGCGATGTACGATCTTGAATTTTCCTTTTATTTGTTGAAGGACGTATTCAAATGCCCTTTTATTGAGGCGAAAGTTCTTTTTAAATCTGTAAGATAAATATTAATAAGGTACCTAATTAAAAATGTAATCTAAAATAACTTACGCTGCGTCGTTCAATTCGTACAATTCGCTCACATTTCTTAAAATTTTCCTTTTTGCTTTGCTTTCTGCCCTTAGCTCTCTGGACTCAGCCTCCAAAAATAAGGCAACGGTATCCATTTTAAAATTTTTAGTTTGGAAACAATCAATTAAATTTAAAACTTCAACTTATTTGTCATTTGTTGTGTTGATTTTTTTATATTTTGGCAACTCGGTAATGTCAGTTTGAATAAGTTAGAGATGTGGTTTTCGAAATTATATATCGATATTTACCGATTCGATACATTTTGAAAAGGAATATTGGTATGTCTATTTTTTTTTCTAGTAAACGCCAGCGTACAATTTATTTGCACATTAGTATTCTTCCTAGTTAGAATCTATTTAATTCACCTCCCCATATAGATATTATGATGATTAAGAGCTCCTTTTGTGTTTATACATAGAAAATATCAGAATTCATATCGACTTATCGATATAATGATTTATTTTGCACATCTCTATTAAAATCCTAAATCTGTCGCATGTCAAAACATAGCGCCGATGCGCGTCGTCGCATTTGTGTAGTATTTCTTTCCGATGACACATACCTTGAATGGAATTTGAATCTCCGACGAAGTATGCGTTGCGGAAAATGTTCCGCTCCGACGGATACCTCGCTAGGGCAGATATTCACATTCACACCATATCTGAAAGAATATTACAAACAAAACATATGAGAGGCTACAATCCGCTATGCGGATCGTTGAATACCCTATCCCATCCCATCCTTTAAATTAATATCCTCAAAATATAGGCTTTATGGCGATGAAATACAGAAAATGACATTGTCACAATATATTGCTCAGACAGTTTCTCAAAATCTTGTGTGGTTCGTATTTCTATTGCTAATGCCTTGGGATGGGGTATACAAATGGTTTTTGTAAGAAAACGCCCCCAAAATGTGGGCGTAGGTGAAAATGATCTATCGACAAAATGTTTATATTTCCATTTCGGAAGTATTTGCATCAAAATTTTTTTCGAAAGTTTTAAAATTTGGACAAAAAGCGTTTTTTACTAAAAACGCCCCCAAAAAGTGGGCGTGGCAAAAAACTTTATATGAACGAAATATAGATATTAGGATTGTCTAAATATGCTACTCAGACACTTTTTTGAAATTCCTTACGGTTTGGCCAAAAAATAAGTTTTCCTAAAAAGGGGGCGTGGCAGTGGGCGGATTTCAAAAATTTTTACACTTGTTCTGGTGGCACGGACGAGGATCCTATATACCAAATTTCATTATCCTAGCTCAAAATTTAAGGCCCAAAAACCGCTGACGAACAGACAGACGGACGGACGGACGGACGGACGGACGGACAGACAGACATGGTTAATTCGACTCAGCTAGCGATTCTGAGTCGATCCATATACTTTGAGGTATATGTAGCAAAATCATTTCTCTATGTTACAAACTAAGTATCAAAACTAATATACCCCCCTATGGGATAGGGTATAAAGATGTATGACACACATCCCTCAACTTGATTATACCCTATCCCATAGGGGTATATTAGTTTTGATACTTAGTTTGTAACATAGAGAAATGATTTAGCTATATATACCTCAAAGTATATGGATCGACTCAGAATCGATAGCTGAGTCGATTTAGCCATGTCTGTCCGTCCGTCCGTCCGTCCGTCCGTCCGTCCGTCCGTACGTCACCAATTTTTGGGCCTTAAATTTTGAGCTAGAAGGATGAAATTTGGTACACGTGCTCTTTGTTGCTCCCAGCAGAACAAGTGTAAAAATTTTTGAAATCCGCCCACTGCCACGCCTCCTTTTTAGAAAAACGTATTTTTTGGCCAAACCATAAGGAATTTTGAAAAACTTTCTTAACAACATATTTGGATAATCTGAATATCTGTATTTCGTTCATATAAAGTTTTTTGCCACGCCCACTTTTTGGGGGCGTTTTTCATAAAAAACGTTTTTCTGTCAAATTTTAAAATTTTCGAAAAAAATTTTGATGCAGAATCATTAGTAATATAAATATGAACATTTCGTCAATAGACCATTTAAAGCCACGCCCACTTTTTAGGGGCGTTTTTATATAAAAACCATTTTTATACCCTACCCCATAACATATGCAGGAGAAAACCTTGTCTTTTGTAGAACCGTAAAAGTTTTTTATAAGCAGTCTGAAGAATTTGTTGTCACCATGTCATATTCTTAATTTTATCCACATCGTGTTTTTAGCCATGTCCACTTTTTGGGAATTTTAGTTTTACAGATAGGATGGGATAGGGTATTCAACGATCCGCACAGTGGATTGTAGCCTTCTCATATGTTTTTCTTTTTTTTTCAATTTTTAGTTTTTTATTTTTCACAAAACTCATAAAAACAACAAAAAAACGATCTACGCACTGTGTATGGCTAGAGGGAAAAAACTGATACACATGAAAAACCATGCAAACAAAGGTATGTATCCGAGTATGATCGCCGCGACAGATTTCGTGGTATATGTCTGGAATGCAATGTATGTACCTATGTGAGAAAATACTGGAACACCCAAGATAATTCAACAGAAACTTCAGAATAAATTCAACTTGATTCAGTTTACATTGTTCGAGCTTAGCAATAGCTTCGTTCTCATCATATGGAGATTTTACTTTCGACAAATACATCAGATTCACCTTTCTTGTGTGATAAGGGCAAATGAGTACAAACAAATTCGTCTGAAGTAACTTCTGAGAAGACACTGTTAACGCGAGTCCTGTATCAACATTTTCATTTTAAACCTTCAAAGCATCACCTTTAGTTGGGTCTAAAACCTTTGCCCGGAAATAATCGTTGCAAATCATTGCTAGGACGAGATCTCCCTTTTCATAGTTGGCTAGGGCGAGCGGCTTACAGTCCTTCGAAGCAGATGTAAATATGTTTGGATACATCTTGGTACACACAAGAGCAATGAAGATTTCAGAGTGGCTAACAACACGAGTCACATGCACTATGCTGCCTGAAATTAATGGCTCAATCTAGTCTTTTGGGTCAATATTTACTTCCTTGCCTCTGTAATTGAATGCCTCAACTTCAGCCACATTGGTGCCATCGCTTTTAACCATATAACAGGGCATACGCTCATCTCGACCGACTAGGTCATCAGAGAAGTTTGTTCTTGGAGACAAAATTTTTTGCAGTTCTATGGCAAATACTTAACGCGATTCGACAATAAATATGTCTTCGCCGACCAGGGCATCAGAGACGTTTGTTCCTGGAGACAACATTTTTTGCAGTTCTATGGCAAATACCTGCATTGGAATTGATTTGTATTTGATGGAATAGACGATTGCCCTCCCGCTTAACTACCCACGGACGTATAATGTTGAATAAATCGTGGGATTCGCTTTCTTCGATTTCAGTATTTACGAAATTTTACAAAAATTCATTAAATAAAATTTTAATTCAGTTTTCTTACAAACTAACTTAATCCTAGTTACAAAAGTTGACTTAAATTTACTTAAAAATAAAGGAAAACCAATAACTACAACCAATATCAATTTTGAATGCTTCTTATCCCTTTGTCGAAGCTATCCGTTTTGCCCTAGCAATTCCCGTCACTCCATTAATTCAGATTTAAATATTTCGCGTACGTACCACTTACGATATCTTCGATTGTATTCATTCGTCAAGTGATGATCTACTTCTAAGCCGCCGCTTGCTCATCTATTATGTGGCATCTCGTCCTAAGGGTCGTATTCGTGGCACTTCACTGTCTTTGGTGTCGTTCCTGGTGTTGAATTCGCTGTTTCCGCGCTGTCCAGTATCTTGGATAAAAACCTTCAACCACAGTTTTTTGATTGTCCAGTTAAAATCACAGAGACTGGCTTATGCACTCAATTCTTCACGTGTAATCTAAACTCCACTTCTACTCCCAATTCCACTTCACTGTTAGACTTTTTTTTAATCTCGAATTTGCCCTTAGCTCACTTTAAATTGCTTTCCCGGACGAACTGCACTCTTCAGATTCACTTTTCATCATCCAGTCATTGTCAGTACTACTTCTATATGAAACCTCGTATCGTACCATTTTGCTGGTTTGTTTTCTACGAAGTTACAGCTACGACCTGATCGCGCCATAGTCCTGCTAGATTTGCCGATATCAGATACAACAAAAATATCAGATACCAAAAAAAAAAGTGGCCCTTTGGCGATTAGACCCCACGCTCTTCGAACACCGAGCCCACCATACATGCCCTACGCTGCTATCTCCTATAATTTTCTAGTGCCAGATTACACATATTACACTTAGGTACATTAGCCTATAATGCTTGCTTAGAACAACGGTCTCATACGAAAACCTTTTGATCTCGTAATCTATTATAACCTTTTCAACTAAGGCAATGCGGCCCACATCAATGAGATAAACAAGATAATTATTGTGATAGCTGCTCATCAGTAAGCTCGAGACCATCCACTTGGAATGTGTACAACAATGTAATCTCCATCTTCTGGCGGCTTCTGCAATGTCAACTTGGAGGTGGGATCTTTGCACAATAACTTGTTCATCTCTTCCAAATCGTTGGTTACACTTTCATTGTAAAGGTGGAGCAGTGCATATATTCCGTTTTGGAAGTCTTCGATTTCCGCAACTTGTGTGGAAAGCTGACTGAGTTAAGTTGCCAACGGTGTAGAGAAATGTATTGTTCGACAAATTGCCAAGCTCTCGACTGGAGGGAGCATAAGAAATTCTGTACCCAAATGCCGATACTTGTACCTAGAGATGCCCCGCGTATTCGGACACCGAACAACGATAATAAGAATTCAAAACGTCCAATGGCTCCTCGTAACCCTTTAGGAATTCCTCGTGACGATGGTCGATATTAAATCGCAAGAAACCAACACCAATCATCAATCATTAATACAGACTAATGTATTTAAAAAACCTTCTGGGTTTGTGAAAGAATAAAAAATATATAAATACATTTTCTTAAAAATATTCGTCCTTATTCTCCAGTTGTAGTAAGTGGGAATCCAGCTCCATACTTGTTACATTAGCAACGATGATTGAATCAGATTGTGTGGCCATAATAATCTTTTCCAAGCTTAGTTATGGTACTTCACCAGAAATACCATCAAAAAGACACACTGTTACGTTCCGCTTGGCGATTCAGGATCGAGGTCCAGCCGACTTAGTGAAAATGGTCCTGGGAGTTAGATGGTAGCTGGGCGCCACGCGATTTAGCTCAGACCCTGAAACCTTTAGATTGTAATCGCGACCGTTCAAAAGGACTCGCTTATCGGATAATTGAAAAAAAAACTACCAATCGCTTATTTATCATTTGAAATATTTGATTCGTCAATATATTTCATGTAGGAATTCATTCCATTGACGAACTTATTCAACAAAAAAAAAATATATTTATAATAAAAATTCAAACTAACCCTTCCCCAAAAAGCGTCGCAACGCTGCAACCCCCTTCGTTTACAAAGTGATTAGGGGAGATAAAAAAAGGTGAAATATTAAATAAAAAGAAAAAAAAACAAGTAATAGGCTTCAGTCAAGGTCTTAAAACATTAAAATAAACGATAAATAAGGAGAAAGACAAATTATATAAAAAAAAAATATATCAAAATAAAGTATGTGTATAGAAACAAAAAAAAAAGATGTGTAACTCTCGAACTATTGGGGTTTGACCCAGGATGGTTAGAGTAAGAAGTCAACGTCTTACTCCCTGCACCAACTCCCACCACCCAACTTCAATTGTCAGGGATACTTCAGGGATCTCGCCTTGATGTCGCCGGGGAAAACCTCAGACTTCTTGGACCTCCCTTAATAAAACGAGCGTACTACAGGAGCACCACAAATAAACATCCCCTCTCACCTTATAAAGCCACTTGGGAATGCTTAAGTTGTTGGAAGCCACCTTTCAAAACTACCAGGTATCCTGGATTTACACCATTAATGAAGTCTATATGCGTATGTATCTATCGATATATATTCATTCGCTTCGCACTTTTATATTTGTATTATCACTTCGTATAGATAGATAGATATGCACAATTGCACAATCTCAGATTTTATCTTAGACCACAAAC
Source organism: Rhingia campestris (assembly GCA_932526625.1). Classification (NCBI taxonomy): domain Eukaryota; kingdom Metazoa; phylum Arthropoda; class Insecta; order Diptera; family Syrphidae; genus Rhingia; species Rhingia campestris. Next base: position 4,703,999 of record OW052186.1, on the reverse strand, counting down.
AACTAAGTAAATCTACTTTTCTAAGTAAAAGTTGGCCAACAATAATGAAAGAGAACTTCCTGGACTAAACACTCCTGCCCATGTGGAATTCACTCTGCACACTGAATCATCGCCTGACCTATTACGTGTTCTTTGACCATTCCTGTATGTCCTCCGCTCGACCTCTTATTATTAAAAAAATAAAACAAAAATACCCTGCTTCTGGACTCGAACTTTCACCCTTTGAATCCCGAGTATCCAACCTTGCCTCCAGCCCAGCCCATGCTTAAAGAGGTGCGGTACCCAAATCACGGCGTTCGACAGTCTAATGGTATCTCGCTTTGCGTGAAAACTTCCATACAACCACGAACCATAACAACTCATTAGCATTTGCTGGGAACATGAGTTCGCTGGTCACTTTTCTGATTTTGCTTTTGTGCACGCGACAAAAGTTTCCATAACCCAGATCCAGAAACATGACGTTGAACATATCATCCTGCATTTTCTCTACGCACATTGCACGATACCATTCGTTGTCGACATCGTAGACCGCTTTCTTCGACGCTGGGAGTGTATTCGTCTTGGTCACTCAGTCCTGCACAATACTTTGCCACCATCGGCAAGTACTCAGATTCAAGTGTTTTCAAAAACTCAGTATTAGCAAGACCACGTCCGGTTATATAGCCCTTTGAGATTGTGCTGCTATCAAGGATCATAATCGAAACATTCTCTCCACATATTCTCCGTTGGAATAATTTCCAAATCCTTCAGAGTGTATGTAGTGTCCGACTTCGGACTAAGTGGCGGTTTTGACATTGCAGACGACAGTTTTTCAGGTAGTTCTATTTCTTCTCTAATTTTCTTATCGTCAATTTTTCTCTTTTCAAAGACCATTGGCAAAAGCTGTTAGTTTAGTGAAGGGCTTCGAGTCCGGAAACTATTGGATAAAATGAAAAAACACACACAGATGATTTTATCTATTTTATTATTTTCACTTTTGTATCTATCACCATACTGAATGTACGGCTACCATATAGGTGAGTTTTTGATATAATTCAACAGAAACTTCAGAATAAATTCAACTTGATTCTGTTTGATTCTGTTTACATTGTTCGAGCTTAGCAATAGTTTCGTTCTCAGCATATGGAGATTCTACTTTCGACAAATACATCGGATTCACCTTTCTTGTGTGATAAGGGCAAGAGAGTACAAACATTTGGGTGAAGTATCTTCTGAGAAGACACTGTTAACATTTAAAACCTTCAAAGCATCACCTTTAGTTGGGTCTAAAACCTTTGCCCGGAAATACTCGGTGCAAATCATTGCTGGGACGAGATCTCCCTTTTCATAGTTGCCTGGGGCGAGCGGCTTACAGTCCTTCGAAGCAGATGTAAATATGTTTGGATACATCTTGGTACACACTAGAGAAATGAAGATTTCAGAGTGGCTAACAACACGAGTCACATGCACTATGCTGCCTGAAATTAATGGCTCAATCCAGTACTTTGGGTCAATATTTACTTCCTTGCCTCTGTAATTGAATGCCTCAACTTCAGCCACATTGGTGCCATCGCTTTTCACCATATAACAGGGCATGCGCTCATCTCGACCGACTAGGTCATCAGAGAAGTTTGTTCCTGGAGACAACATTTTTTGTAGTTCTATGGGAAATACCTGCATTGGAATAGATTTGTATTTGCCTGGTACACCTAACACCTTTTCAACTAAGGCAATGCGGCCCTCACCAATGATGTAAACAAGATAATTATTGTGATAGTTGCTCATCAGTAATGCACGAGACCATCCACATAGAGTGCGTACAACAATGTAATCCACATCTTCTGGCGGCTTCTGCAATGTAAACTTGGAGGTGGGATCCTTGCACAATAACTTGTTCATCTCTTCCAAATCTTTGGTAACACTTTCATTGTAAAGGCGGAGCAGTGCATATTTGACGCTTTTGGAAGTCTTCGATTTCCGCAACTTGTGTGGAAAGCTGGCTGAGTTAAGTTGCCAACGGTGTAGGGAAATGTATTGTTCGACGAATTGCCAAGCTCTCGACTGGAGGGAGCAAAAGAAATTCTGTATGCAAATGCCGATACTTGTACCTAGAGATGCCCCGCGTATTCGGACACCGAACAACGATAATAAGAATTCAAAACGTTCAATGGCTCCTCGTAACCCTTTAGGAATTCCTCATGACGATGGTCGATATTAAATCGCAAGAAACCAACACCGATCATCTTCATACTGAACCAGATTTTACGCTCAAACCGAAGTTGACCACTAAATCAACACCCCCCTCGAAAAGGAAGTAAAATCCAAAGTGTCTCAGGTCTCTTCATGTAATGCTGCATGGAAAACTCCATATCCCAGTCCGGAAGGAGATTTTTTCGATGTTATCGTTCAGTACGCGGGAAACAATGAATCTGGTAGAGTGTGGGTCACTGAGTGTACGTACGATGGGGCCTTACGAAAGCTGTTGTTGGAAATAAATAGGAACATTGATGCAAACACTCGTTGTAGCACTGAGGAGATACAAACCGGTGCACTTATTGCTGCTCCATTTGAGAATCTGTATTATCGAGCTGAGATTATAGAAATTGTGGAAGTTTCGAAAATGGTCGTTGTCCATCTCATTGATTATGGCAATGTGGTTGATGTAGCATGCGAAGATTTACGTCCGTCGATACCAATAATAAGCAATTTGAACGCATACGCCTTTTGTATTCGCTGTATGAAGCCGGTAAAATTGGAGACCATTTTGTGTATTCGCGTGGTTAATTTTGAGCCTACTGGGGTTGTCGAAGTTGTCGAAGAGAAGATAAAGGGTTTGCCAGTGGAAGTAACGGCTGAAACCTTTGATATCAAGCCGAAAGCTGAGCTTTTGAAGATTTTGAAAGCGGCAAATATGCACTGCTCCGCCTTTACAATGAAAGTGTTACCAACGATTTGGAAGAGAAGAACAAGTTACTGTGCAAAGATCCCACCTCCAAGTTGACATTGCAGAAGCCGCCAGAAGATGGAGATTACATTGTTGTACACACTCTATGCGGATGGTCTCGTGCTTTACTGATGAGCAACTATCACAATAATTATCTTGTTTATCTCATTGAAGAGGGCCTTAGTTGAAAAGGTGTTAGGTGTACCAGATAAATAACTACAAATCTTGCCATACAACTGCAAAAAATGTTGTCTCCAGGAACAAACTTCTCTGATGACCTAGTCGGTCGAGATGAGCGTATGCCCTGTTATATGGTAAAAAGCGATGGCACCAATGTGGCTGAAGTTGAGGCATTCAATTACGAGGCTAGGAAGTAAATATTAACCCAAAAGACTGGATTGAGCAATTAACTTCAGGCAGCATAGTGCATGTGACTCGAGTTGTTAGCCACTCTGAAATCTCCATTGCTCTTGTGTGTACCAAGATGTATCCAAACATATTTACATCTGCTTCGAAGGACTGTAAGCCGCTCGCCCCAGGCAACTATGAAAAGGGAGATCTCGTCCTGGCAATGATTGGCAACGAGTATTTCCGGGCAAAGGTTTTAGACGCAACTAAAGGCGATGCTTTGAAGGTTTTAAATGTTAACAGTGTCTTCTCAGAAGATACTTCACCCAAATGTTTGTACTCTCTTGCCCTTATCACACAAGAAAGGTGAATCCGATGTATTTGTCGAAAGTAGAATCTCCATATGCTGAGAACGAAACTATTGCTAAGCTCGAACAATGTAAACAGAATCAAACAGAAACAGTTGAATTTATTCCGAAGTTTCTGTTGAATTAATCAAAAACTCACCAAATCATCCCCTATATGGTAGCCATACATTCAGTATGGTGATAGATACAAAAGTGAAAATAATAAAATAGATAAAATCATCTGTGCGTTTCTTTCATTTTATCCAATAGTTTCCGGAATCGAAGCCAGAGTTGGGAGTAGAATTGCTTTTGAATATTGGCCCTTCGCTAAACTAACTGATGTCAAAATACCAACATTCGATACTCGATACTCGAATCTCGAATGCGGTCATACCAAATCATCATTTTTAAGTGACGTATGACTCGATAACTGATGTCGTAATTCGACCCCTGCTTTTGCCAATGGTCTTTGAAAAGAGAAAAATTGATGATAATAAAATTAGAGAAGAAATAGAACCACCTGAAAAACTGTCGTCTGCAATGTCAAAACCGCCACTTAGTCCGAAGTCTGACACTACATACACTCTGAAGGATTTGGAAATTATTCCAACGGAGAATATGTGGAGAGAATGTTTCGATTATGATCCTTGATAGCAGCACAATCTCAAAGGGCTATATAACCGGACGTGGTCTTGCTAATACTGAGTTTTTGAAAACACTTGAATCTGAGTACTTGCCGATGGTGGCAAAGTATTGTGCAGGACTGAGTGACCAAGACGAATACACTCCCAGCGTCGAAGAAAGCGGTCTACGATGTCGACAACGAATGGTATCGTGCAATGTGCGTAGAGAAAATGCAGGATGATATGTTCAACGTCATGTTTCTGGATCTGGGTTATGGAAACTTTTGTCGCGTGCACAAAAGCAAAATCAGAAAAGTGACCAGCGAACTCATGTTCCCAGCAAATGCTAATGAGTTGTTATGGTTCGTGGTTGTATGGAAGTTTTCACGCAAAGCGAGATACCATTAGACTGTCGAACGCCGTGATTTGGGTACCGCACCTCTTTAAGCATGGGCTGGGCTGGAGGCAAGGTTGGATACTCGGGATTCAAAGGGTGAAAGTTCGAGTCCAGAAGCAGGGTATTTTTGTTTTATTTTTTTAATAATAAGAGGTCGAGCGGAGGACATACAGGAATGGTCAAAGAACACGTAATAGGTCAGGCGATGATTCAGTGTGCAGAGTGAATTCCACATGGGCAGGAGTGTTTAGTCCAGGAAGTTCTCTTTCATTATTGTTGGCCAACTTTTACTTAGAAAAGTAGATTTACTTAGTTGTTTGTGGTCTAAGATAAAATCTGAGATTGTGCAATTGTGCATATCTATCTATCTATACGAAGTGATAATACAAATATAAAAGTGCGAAGCGAATGAATATATATCGATAGATACATACGCATATAGACTTCATTAATGGTGTAAATCCAGGATACCTGGTAGTTTTGAAAGGTGGCTTCCAACAACTTAAGCATTCCCAAGTGGCTTTATAAGGTGAGAGGGGATGTTTATTTGTGGTGCTCCTGTAGTTCGCTCGTTTTATTAAGGGAGGTCCAAGAAGTCTGAGGTTTTCCCCGGCGACATCAAGGCGAGATCCCTGAAGTATCCCTGACAATTGAAGTTGGGTGGTGGGAGTTGGTGCAGGGAGTAAGACGTTGACTTCTTACTCTAACCATCCTGGGTCAAACCCCAATAGTTCGAGAGTTACACATCTTTTTTTTTTGTTTCTATACACATACTTTATTTTGATATATTTTTTTTTTATATAATTTGTCTTTCTCCTTATTTATCGTTTATTTTAATGTTTTAAGACCTTGACTGAAGCCTATTACTTGTTTTTTTTTCTTTTTATTTAATATTTCACCTTTTTTTATCTCCCCTAATCACTTTGTAAACGAAGGGGGTTGCAGCGTTGCGACGCTTTTTGGGGAAGGGTTAGTTTGAATTTTTATTATAAATATATTTTTTTTTTGTTGAATAAGTTCGTCAATGGAATGAATTCCTACATGAAATATATTGACGAATCAAATATTTCAAATGATAAATAAGCGATTGGTAGTTTTTTTTTCAATTATCCGATAAGCGAGTCCTTTTGAACGGTCGCGATTACAATCTAAAGGTTTCAGGGTCTGAGCTAAATCGCGTGGCGCCCAGCTACCATCTAACTCCCAGGACCATTTTCACTAAGTCGGCTGGACCTCGATCCTGAATCGCCAAGCGGAACGTAACAGTGTGTCTTTTTGATGGTATTTCTGGTGAAGTACCATAACTAAGCTGCGAAAAGATTATTATGGCCACACAATCTGATTCAATCATCGTTGCTAATGTAACAAGTATGGAGCTGGATTCCCACTTACTACAACTGGAGAATAAGGACGAATATTTTTAAGAAAATGTATTTATATATTTTTTATTCTTTCACAAACCCAGAAGGTTTTTTAAATACATTAGTCTGTATTAATGATTGATGATTGGTGTTGGTTTCTTGCGATTTAATATCGACCATCGTCACGAGGAATTCCTAAAGGGTTACGAGGAGCCATTGGACGTTTTGAATTCTTATTATCGTTGTTCGGTGTCCGAATACGCGGGGCATCTCTAGGTACAAGTATCGGCATTTGGGTACAGAATTTCTTATCCTCCCTCCAGTCGAGAACTTGGCAATTTGTCGAACAATACATTTCTCTACACCGTTGGCAACTTAACTCAGTCAGCTTTCCACACAAGTTGCGGAAATCGAAGACTTCCAAAACGGAATATATGCACTGCTCCACCTTTACAATGAAAGTGTAACCAACGATTTGGAAGAGATGAACAAGTTATTGTGCAAAGATCCCACCTCCAAGTTGACATTGCAGAAGCCGCCAGAAGATGGAGATTACATTGTTGTACACATTCCAAGTGGATGGTCTCGGGCTTACTGATGAGCAGCTATCACAATAATTATCTTGTTTATCTCATTGATGTGGGCCGCATTGCCGTAGTTGAAAAGGTTATAATAGATAACGAGATCAAAAGGTTTTCGTATGAGACTGTTGTACTAAGCAAGCATTATAGGCTAATGTACCTAAGTGTAATATGTGTAATCTGGCACTAGAAAATTATAGGAGATAGCAGCGTAGGGCATGTATGGTGGGCTCGGTGTTCGAAGAGCGTGGGGTCTAATCGCCAAAGGGCCACTTTTTTTTTTGGTATCTGATATTTTTGTTGTATCTGATATCGGCAAATCTAGCAGGACTATGGCGCGATCAGGTCGTAGCTGTAACTTCGTAGAAAACAAACCAGCAAAATGGTACGATACGAGGTTTCATATAGAAGTAGTACTGACAATGACTGGATGATGAAAAGTGAATCTGAAGAGTGCAGTTCGTCCGGGAAAGCAATTTAAAGTGAGCTAAGGGCAAATTCGAGATTAAAAAAAAGTCTAACAGTGAAGTGGAATTGGGAGTAGAAGTGGAGTTTAGATTACACGTGAAGAATTGAGTGCATAAGCCAGTCTCTGTGATTTTAACTGGACAATCAAAAAACTGTGGTTGAAGGTTTTTATCCAAGATACTGGACAGCGCGGAAACAGCGAATTCAACACCAGGAACGACACCAAAGACAGTGAAGTGCCACGAATACGACCCTTAGGACGAGATACCATATAATAGATGAGCAAGCGGCAGCTTAGAAGTAGATCATCACTTGACGAATGAATACAATCGAAGATATCGTAAGTGGTACGTACGCGAAATATTTAAATCTGAATTAATGGAGTGACGGGAATTGCTAGGGCAAAACGGATAGCTTCGACAAAGGGATAAGAAGCATTCAAAATTGATATTGGTTGTAGTTATTGGTTTTCCTTTATTTTTAAGTAAATTTAAGTCAACTTTTGTAACTAGGATTAAGTAAGTAAGAAACCTGAATTAAAATTTTATTTAATGAATTATTGTAAATTTTCGTAAATACTGAAATCGAAGAAAGCGAATCCCACGATTTATTCATGATTATACGTCCGTGGGTAGTTAAGCGGGAGGGCAATCGTCTATTCCATCAAATACAAATCTATTCCAATGCAGGTATTTGCCATAGAACTGCAAAAAATTTTGTCTCCAGGAACAAACGTCTCTGATGCCCTGGTCGGCGAAGACATATTTATTGTCGAATCGCGTAAAGTATTTGCCATAGAACTGCAAAAAATTTTGTCTCCAGGAACAAACTTCTCTGATGACCTAGTCGGTCGAGATGAGCGTAAGCCCTGTCATATGGTAAAAAGCGATGGCACGAATGTGGCTGAAGTTGAGGCATTCAATTACAGAGGCAAGGAAGTAAATATTGACCCAAAGGACTGGATTGAGCCATTAATTTCAGGCAGCAAAGTGCATGTGACTCGTGTTGTTAGCCACTCTGAAATCTTCATTGCTCTTGTGTGTACCAAGATATATCCAAACATATTTACATCTGCTTCGAAGGACTGTAAGCCGCTCGCCCTAGCCAACTATGAAAAGGGAGATCTCGTCCTAGCAATGATTGGCAACGAGTATTTCCAGGCAAAGGTTTTAGACCCAACGGAAGGTTTTAAATGTTGATACAGGACTCGCGTTAACAGTGTCTTCTCAGAAGATACTTCAGCCGAATTTGTTTGTACTCTCTTGCCCTTATCACACAAGAAAGGTGAATCCGATGTATTTGTCGAAAGTAGAATCTCCATATGCTGAGAACGAAACTATTGCTAAGCTCGAACAATGTAAACAGAATCAAACAGAATCAAGTTGAATTTATTCTGAAGTTTCTGTTGAATTATATCAAAAACTCATCTATATGGTAGCCATACATTCAGTATGGTGATAGATACAAAAGTGAAAATAATAAAATAGATAAAATCATCTGCGCGTTTTTCTCATTTTATCCAATAGTTTCCGGATTCGAAGCCAGAGTTGGGAGTAGAATTGCTTTTGAATATTGACGATCGCCCTTCGCTAAACTAACAGCTTTTGCCAATGGTCTTTGAAAAGAGAAAAATTGATGACAAGAAAATTAGAGAAGTAATAGAACTACCTGAACAACTGTCGTCTGCAATGTCAACACCGCCACCAAGTCCGAAGTCTGACACTACATACACTCTGAAGGATTTGGAAATTATTCCAACGGAGAATATGTGGAGAATATGTTTCGATTATGATCCTTGATAGCAGCAAAATTTCAAAGGGCTATATAACCGGATGTGGTCTTGCTAATACTGAGTTTTCGAAAAAACTCGAATCGGAGTACTTGCCAATGGTGGCAAAGTATTGAGCAGGACTTAGTGACCAAGACGAATACACTCCCAGCGTCGAAGACTTATGCTTAACGGTCTACGATGTCGACAACGAATTTAAATTTTCAGCCGCAGCTCTTGACGATTGTTTTGTAAGGAGCTGCATTGAGTATTCCACTCTCACTTGTAATTTGACAACGCTCTCGACGATCGAAACAAACAAAGCCCCTACATGGGTACCGTCTTCTGGCTCCTCGAGGGGGTTGTCTTCTTCTGAAGTATCTGCATCTGGTTGTCATTTGGAAAAAAACAATATCTGCGGTTCCAGCTGCAATAATTCGGGGTCCAGCTCCTGATCAGTTTGCAGTACATCATTTGCATTTTTTTTTTAATAAATGGTATCTATCTCTCTGCTTTGGGGAATTAATTTTTGTTTGCCGTTGCTGATTCTTAATAACTGGTGTTTCGATTCTCCGATGTTGAACCGCTAGCACAATTTTGTGATGGTATGGATGCATCAAAACATTCGGATTGACTATCCAGCTCTTCCAGTAACTAACAACATTAAAAATCATTTTCATATATTATGTTTAAAAAAATATAAAAAAAACATACCTGATTGAAATTGCATCTATTTTCGTCTGCGTTTTAGAAAACCGGAAGAATTTTTCGTGCACCGGCAGAACGTTTTTTTTATGGTTTTCAACGCATAAATTCCTTCAGCTTTGCTGGTATCGCTTTGGTTGGACATCGCACGAATTTCATTTACGGCTTGCGTGTAAGTTGGTATATTAGATCGCTTTAATATACAATTGTGTTCCGTCCATCCGTCGGCCACAGTACCAGGCGGTACCAATGGATTTATCTTTTGATTTATGGGGCGGCCACATCAATTTTCCATTGCGCTCCCAAAGCCGTGGCACTGGGGTCAGAAGTATTTTTCCACCTTCCACCGTTTGCACAATTTTATAATAGTTCGGCTCCTTTCGCCGCATCTTAGTTCAAATAATTTGAACTTTTTAGCGAATCGCTCATACACAATCGAGAAATCTATTATTTTGTTGCTATGGTTGCAAACTGGCGTTCAAATAAGGTAATCGACTGTGCAACTGTTTTCCAATAAGGAGTTTCTCGCGCTTCCATCTATATCAACTATAAGTTTGTGAAGTAAGCGAATTGTTTTACCAAATAGTTCTGCAGCTTCAACGTCTGTTTCAATTGATTTTTTTAGTAAACGCCATTTGCTTATGATTATGCCAAATGTGCATTCTATGGTTTTCCTAGATTTTGAAAGCAATGGTTTGAAGAGTTCAGTTTCACTGTCCAAGTTTGTTTTTGAATATGGGCGCAATAAATATTCCCTGAGTGGGTACGCTTCATCCCCTAGCATAACAAATGGTGCAGGAATTGATGTTCCCGGTAGATGTTGCTCTTCTGGAATTTCATATTCTCCTGTTTCAATTTGCTTATGTAAATTTGAAAATTCGAAAATACCACCATCACTCTGTTTACCATAGGCTCCAACTTCTACGGCAATAAATGTATAATCAGCAGATGAAACGCCTTGTAACGCGATTGAATAAAATTGCTTGTAGTTGTAAAACATGCTGCCAGAATGTGGTGGACATTTACAACGAATATGTTTGCCATCGATGCTTCCAATACAGTTTGGAAATCCCCATTTAGATTGGAATTCCTCAGAAATTTGTACCAATTCATCTTTTGTTTTGCGACTCAAATGTTTGCACATAAGGGAATTCCATATAGCGGTACATACATACTTCTTTTACAATACTGACCACTATAGATATTCCCATCCGATAAGAAAAAGCAAGATATCGGAATGAATTTCCAGTAGCTAGGAACCTAAGAACAATAAATAACGCAGCTTAATTATCTAGTTTTGCTATTATTTTCATAGTACATCATAATATTTGTTTCATTTTCAGCTGGATCTGGATCAAAAAAATGGAAAAATCTAAAGGATTCATTCCGCAGGGAACTGCGTGGATTCATCTAAGTGGATTCACTTTAATGACTTGTGCTTCCTCAAAGATATTATGGAACCACGCAATATGTCAGGAAATCTAAATCTGGCCAACAACTTCTATGAAGAGGTGGAAATAACTGATTTTGATGAGGATCTAATTCCGGACACTTTCAAGGACGTACCCCCTCCTAAACGGGTTATTAAGAGGAAGCAAACTGCCGACTCGGAATTTTTAGAGGTACAGAAGAGAAAAATTGCGATGCTTGAAAAGAACGTTGATGATGAAGATGATGATTATCATTATTTAATGAGCTTCCGAAAATACATAAAAAAATGGACGACGAAAAAAAAATTAAGATTCCGTGTAAAAATGCAAGAGGTTCTATATGATAAACACTATCAGATCTGTGTCGTAGCGAGCTTAATAAGAGCAGCATCTACGAGCAGAGATTTGCCACAGCATATAATATGCATCCACAGGCTCATCATTTAGTGCATTTGTTAGTGGGACATAACAGAACATAGATGGTATTAAGTTTGACAACACTAACAAAATCAGTAAACGATGAAATTACAATTTAGCTATATAACAATTTTACATACACTTATTACGACTCTAGCATACAATTTCGCAGAGTATTTTTTAAACTAACATGTAGTTCAACTACATCGTTATTTTTATTGTATACCCTACTCATACTACTAATGGCCTCATGCATACCATAGTTCTGTTTATGATTAGGTATATGTAATATATTTAATCTACGCAAGTTGTAGGAACCTCCCCGGGTATTAAAACCAATGGCACTTAAAAGATCAGGAGCATCAATTTGTCCTGATAATAATTGGTGTAAGAAAACCATGTCATTGTTAAGTCTACGTTGCGACAAAAGCAATAGTTGCAGCAGTTTAACTCGACACCTTTACGGAGGCAGATTGTGTAGATCATCCCATGGAAGTCCTCTCAAAGCAAATCTTATGAATTTACGTTGGACTGATTCAATTCTATTCGAATGAACTACATAAAAGGGTGTCCAAACTTGTGAGGCATACTCCAAGTGAGGGCGAACTAGACAATTATAGAGTGAAAGAGTAAACTCTTTTGACCACCTTTTTATAAATCCTAACATAGAGTTGGATTTATTGACGATAACGTTAATGTGTTTATTTAATTCCAATTTAGGATCAAAATAAACATCAAGATCTTTAAAACTGTCTACACGACAGAGAGTGTGCCCCGACAGAGTATAATTAAAATTGGACGGAATACGTTTTCGTGAAAATGACATATGCTGGCACTTTGTAGGGTTCAGATTCAAACCGTTTTTAAGACACCATATGGTAAAACTATTTAAATCGGTTTGTAGTGAAAGCGAATCATTTAAATCTCCTACATATTTGAAAATTTTCATATCATCAGCATATATCAATATTTTGCTATCTCGAATACAGGCTTTTACATCGTTAATTGCAAGTATAAATAAAATTGGTCCCAAATGACTTCCTTGAGGTACTCCAGATTGAGCAACAAAAGGTATGATGTTTTATAGCTCGAATATTAACATAACTCCAGAATCACAACATTACACTTTGCGAACAAGTGACTCCATTTGTTATATAAAAATATTATAATTTTGTAAAAAGATATTTACAGCTAGGTTCTACTTTTCACTTTCACTTGAAATGAAATTAAAATCGTTCTAAAGTGAAATTTTGGGTTCCACATTTCACTTTTGCCGATTTCAATTTCACATTTTTCGAAGTTAAAAAAAATTAATTTCCATGTTCTACAATTCGGTTCGTTTTGTGTGTGATTTCAATTCGATCATTTTAGTGTCTGTGAAATTGTTGGGATGAGCTGACGTGATTGAATGTGTAAGTGAATAATATCTGAGTGTACTAATATTGTTTAGATTTTGAATAGATATACTAAACGATAATGTATTTTACCAATGGTTAACACAAAAATAATTCACAGGAGGCAACATTTATTGATTTTATGGAGAGACATAAAGATCTTGTCGGAGGATTTATGAAAGGAGATCCAGTTGCAGCGGACGCTCTGTTTTTGAAAAGATACTATTTTTGGATCCTACTCACAATCAGTGCATTAACTGAGAAGTATTCTTCCTGCCTTCGTTGTCGATGACTCCAGGAATAAGAAATTGGTCAATGAAATCTTGTTTTGATTTCCGTTTTTCTTCATCCGACATGGAATGTTTGACCATCTTGGACAAATGTTGTTCTCCAAAACATTTATAACTCTTTTCAATATCTGTAATACAGTGCTACGGCCCAAAGCAACATCAGAATATTTTCCAATTGATCTCAGAAAGCTTCTTTCGGTAAGGAAACGCAAGACTGAAGCGAACTGCATCACACAAAAAATCTATGATTGTATTAGGTGTGGCGCAAAAGTTTGCAGCAAAATTTGGAAACATGTTTATTAAGTCGATAATATGACATAAATCTAAATGAAATAACAATTTTTAATTTTCATTTGAAATTTATTTGTTTTAGTTACGCAGCATCTGCAATTTCTAAAGGATTAGAAAGGGGTCTTCGTACACCTTTTTGTTTTTCCTCTGCGTACTTTTGTTTTTCAACTTGCAACACCGCAGCAATATAAATAGCACTCAATATTTTATAATTTATTATTTCTTTTATAAAAATTAAGCAGAATTTGTAAACAAACAAATTTATCGAAATAAAAATAGTTTTGCAATGTCCCAGATGACAGATTAGCTATCTCTAATTTTACCGAGTGATTTCGAAAACTTTTCGAAGTTATGAAATCGGTCGGAATGTGGAACACCAAAAACAAATTCACTTGATTTACAAAAGTAATTTCACTTTCATTTCCCTCGATTTCTGGAACCTAGCAGTTAATAAACAAAAAAAATTAATTTTCTTACCTTAATGCCAATGAAAGTCTTTCTGTTGCATCTATAGGTGTTTCCTGATATCTACTATCCTTTTGTATCTGCGAAGATATCGCTTCCAATATGCATTCAAAAGTGTTTGTATTCACGATAAGTCTTTAAATTTCTCAGGAAATTGTTGGAGATGGGCGTGCAAGTGATGAAATTCTCCATGGCGCCTGCGTTCTTTATTGATTGGATGCACTTGAAATCTTTTTATTTTTCGACTTTTTAAATACATTTGATGGAGTAAATAACTGTTTTCCAACAGTAAAATGCGTTTTACTTGAGCGCGCATGAATGAAAGGAGGCGAAATAGCTCCGTCACTATATCAATGCCAATACAGGAATGAAAGTAGGCGAAATCGCTCCGCCATAAACACTCAATCGCTTGTAGCGATGTCGCTCTTAATCGCGCGAAAAGCCATCGCGTCGCGCGACGCGAATACGCAGCCTAAAGAAAATAAACACAATGTAAATAATGCACAACACTAAGATTCAATTCTTCACTATTTAATTTTGTAAATACACGACATACCTTTAATTTGATATTATTTTTACACGAAGAAGAACAGTCGTTGGCTTAGGAGATCCAGTCCAGATCCAGATTAACAACGCCTCTCTAAATCCAATTACATGTATTTATATACAATATACATACATTCTCCGGTAACAATCACTTGCAGATATATCGTGTTGATACACGTATTTTCATTTCTTCTATGGGTTATTTCTTGTAGATGGATGTGCTATATACCGCTCATTCAAATATCTGCATCCCGTGGATAGTATGTGGAAATACTACTTTTCGTACTACTACGCAGTTAGATCTATGGGTATCTGATATTTGCTGTATTTATTTAGTATTTTTAGCATTTTTTAGCAGTTTTCAGCAGTTTTCAAACAAAAAAAAATTATAAATGTTTTTAATTGTTAGGGCGACAGTAAACACGAATACACGATCGTCTTCAAGAAAAATGATCGCAAAGATGAAATGCAAATACGCAGAGTTAGGATCAGAAAGTAAACAAGGTGGTGTCGGTGTGGTGGATACCTATTGATGTAACTGCGTAGCATTTTCAAAAGGAAAGGATGCAGATAGTTATTATATTATTTACATAGGCATTGTTTGGACAACGACACTCAATCCAAATTGTGTATTTATTAAATGCGTATGTCACTCGGTTGCTCTAGCTGTCAGTCATGCCAGTAAGAAATTGCCAAGATCCATTGAGCAATTGGTCAAAGATGTCTAATCACACTTTTATCAAAGTAGTAAAAGACAACGAGAATTTTTAGGATTCCAAGAGTTTTTTGAAACAGAAAAGCATAGGATTTTGCGTCACTTATACATTAGATGGCTATCGCTACATGCTTCCGTCAATCAAATTGTAGAACAACAATAAGTATCCAACAATAACTAAATTTGCAATATTTATGCTTACCGACATCTAATACTTGTGAAACAATATTTTCGCAGGTAAATTCGTTAAAAACTAAAAAGCGTAATCGCTTCAGTAACGAAAATGTTGCTTTGTAAGTAAAGCAGGGGGTTTCTTAAGGTGAAGGCTGTTCTAACTTTGTTCCAACAAATAAAATGATAACTTTAATAAATAAAGATTCCGAACGATTTAATTTAATAACTTTGTAGATATTTAAATTTAAAAATTATCATCTTATATAATAACAAATGTAACTGTATATGTATTTTTGAACTAAAAAAAAGAAACGTATTTCTCAAGGAAAAATTTACCGCCGTTTTTTTAGCATTTTTTTACATTTTTGTCCAGCAGGTTTTGCAGTTTTTCGTCCTACCTTTAGCAGGTTTAAATGAATTTATCTGGTAACGCTGCTTCGAATCCCAGTGAGATATTAAGCAGTTTTTCTAAATTAATTGAATTGAATTAAATACGTAAGTAATTAATTTAATACAAAAGTAATTTAAATATAATAATAAAATATAGAAAATATAGTAAAATATATGAAAGACATTTTTTTTTGCCGTTTCTTGTTTTTTTTTTCGGAAAGACCTTTGCGAAGCTAATAATTTGCTTCTGCAAGGCATTTTATAAGCAAATGCAGGTTTTTTGTAAGGCTTAATAAAAGAAGTCTTATAAAAGTAAATAGCTTCCGAAAAGTGCGCCAAATGTTTTTCCATAAGACTTCCTACAAGTAATATCGCTGGAGGGGAAAAAGCTTCGATAGTGCTTTATCGAAGCGAAATTGTTAGTTGGGGGACATGTGGTTCCAACAGGAGAGAGCAACGGCACACACTGCGCGAGCCACAACCGATATTTTGAAGGGCAAAACAACATCGGATGACTTCTGTTGTCACCCTTAAAATTTTCACCCACCCTTAATTAATTAATGTCGATGGCATCCAAGTGGCGAGAAGGAAACCTAAAAAAGTATCTCAGTCAGCCGACAGACGGGATAGCGAAAAGATACTAAAAGAAAACGACAACGATTACGAAGGTCTATATTTTATACTTGAGATTGTTTAAATGAATTCTTAGCTTTCTGCCCTTTGAGATTTTGTTACGATAAATAGTTTTTTTCATTGAATAAATTTATTTAATATATACAGATTTAATAAAATTGTGTTATTTGCCGTCGACTTTACATGTTTTTCTCTTATTTTTGAGTGCATTATTTAATGCTTTTTATTTCGTCATTTATACAGACTAATGTATTTAAAAAACCTTCTGGGTTTGTGAAAGAATAAAAAATATATAAATACATTTTCTTAGAAATATTTGTCCTTATTCTCCAGTTGTAGTATGTAGGAATCCAGCTCCATACTTGTTACATTAGCAACGATGATTGAATCAGATTGTGTGGCCATAATAATCTTTTCGCAGCTTAGTTTTGGTACTTCACCAGAAATACCATCAAAAAGACACACTGTTACGTTCCACTTGGCAATTCAGGATCGAGGTACAGCCAACTCAGTGAAAATGGTCGTGGAAGTTAGGTGGTAACTG
Source organism: Rhingia campestris (assembly GCA_932526625.1). Taxonomy (NCBI): domain Eukaryota; kingdom Metazoa; phylum Arthropoda; class Insecta; order Diptera; family Syrphidae; genus Rhingia; species Rhingia campestris. The sequence continues at coordinate 4,687,189 of OW052186.1, read as the reverse complement.
GGCGCCTCGCGATTTAGCTCAGACCCTGAAACCTTTAGATTGTAATCGCGACCGTTCAAAAGGACTCGCTTAACGGATAATTGGAAAAAAAAAACTACCGATCGCTTATCTATCGTTTGAAATATTGGATTCGTCGATATATTTCATGTAGGAATGCATTCCATTGACGAACTTATTCAAAAATAAAAAAATAAAGATACATAAAAAATTATATTTACAATAAAAATTCAAACTAACCCTTCCCCAAAAAGCGTCGCAACGTTGCAACCCCCTTCGTTTACAAAGTGATAAGGGAAGATAAAAAAAAGGTGAAATATTAAATAAAAAGAAAAAAAAAAACAAGTAATAGACATCAGTCAAGGTCTTACAATATTAAAATAAACGATAAATAAGGAGAAAGATAAATTATATAAAAAAAATCAAAATAAAGTATGTATAACTCTCGAAATATTGGGGTTTGACCCTGGATGGTTAGAGTAAGAAGTCAACGTCTTACTCCCTGCACCAACTCCCACCACCCAACTTCAATTCTCAGGGATAAACTTCGATGCTTCTGGACTCGAACCTTCACGCTCTGAATCCCGAGTGTTCAACCCTGCCTACAGCCCAGTCCATGCTTAAAGAGGTGGTCCCCAAATTACGACGTTCGACAGTCTAATGGTATCTCGCTTTGCGTGAAAACTTCCATACAACCACGAACCATAACAACAAATTAGCATTTGCTGGGAACATGAGTTCGCTGGTCATTTTTCTGATTTTGCTTTTGTGCACGCGACAAAAGTTTCCATAGTCCAGATCCAGAAACATGACGTTGAACATATCATCCTGCATTTTCTCTACGCACATTGCACGATACCATTCGTTGTCGACATCGTAGACCGCTAAGCATAATTCTTCGACGCTGGGAGTGTATTCGTCTTGGTCACTCAGTCCTGCACAAAACTTTTCCACCATTGGCAAGTACTCCGATTCAAGTGTTTTCAAAAACTCAGTATTAGCCAGACCACATCCGGTTATATAGCCCTTTGAGATTGTGCTGCTATCAAGGATCATAATCGAAACATTTTCTCCACATATTTTCCGTTGGAATAATTTCCAAATCCTTCAGAGTGTATGCAGTGTCAGACTTCGGACTTGGTGGCGGTGTTGACATTGCAGACGACAGTTTTTCAGGTGGTTCTATTACTTCTCTAATTTTCTTATCAATTTTTCTCTTCTCAAAGACCATTGGCAAAAGCTGTTAGTTTAGTGAAGGGCTTCGAGTCCGGAAACTATTGGATAAAATGAAAAAAACGCACAGATGATTTTATCTATTTTATTATTTTCACTTTTGTATCTATCACCATACTGAATGTATGGCTACCATATAGGTGAGTTTTTGATATAATTCAACAGAAACTTCAGAATAAATTCAACTTGATAATGTTTGATTCTGTTTACATTGTTCGAGCTCAGCAATAGCTTCGTTGTCAGCATATGGAGATTCTACTTTCGACAAATACATCAGGTTCACCTTTCTTGTGTGATAAGGGCAAGAGAGTACAAACAAATTTGGGTGAAGTATCTTCTGAGAAGACACTGTTAACGCGAGTCCTGTATCAACATTTAAAACCTTCAAAGCATCACCTTTAGTTGGGTCTAAAACCTTTGCCCGGAAATACTCGTTGCCAATCATTGCTAGGACGAGATCTCCCTTTTCATAGTTGCCTGGGGCGAGCGGCTTACAGTCCTTCGAAGCAGATGTAAATATGTTTGGATATATCTTGGTACACACAAGAGCAATGGAGATTTCAGAGTGGCTAACAACTCGAGTCACATGCACTATGCTGCCTGAAATTAATGGCTCAATCCAGTATTTTGGGTCAATATTTACCCCCTTGCCTCTGCAATTGAATGCCTCAACTTCAGCCACATTCGTGCCATCGCTTTTTACCATATAACAGGGCATACGCTCATCTCGACCGACTAGGTCATCAGAGAAGTTTGTTCCTGGAGACAACATTTTTTGTAGTTCTATGGGAAATACCTGCATTGGAATAGATTTGTATTTGCCTAATACACCTAACACCTTTTCAACTAAGGCAATGCGGCCTTCATCAATGAGATAAAAAAGATAATTATTGTGATAGTTGCTCATCAGTAATGTACGAGACCATCCACTTAGAGTGCGTACAACAATGTAATCTCCATCTTCTGGCGGCTTCTGCAATGTCAACTTGGAGGTGGGATCTTTGCACAATAACTTGTCCATCTCTTCCAAATCGTTGGTAACACTTTGTTGTGAGTCACTGTCGGGCCACAGAGGCATCTTCAGTGGAGGTAAGGAGGGCATGGCACGCTTGTGGATGCTCAGCTAAGCTCGTCGGAGGGGGAAGTTCTTGCCCGCTCACCATCATCATCATTTTGAAAATTTTAAAATTTGACCAGAAAACGTTTTTTATAAAAAAAAAACGCCCCCAAAAAGTGGGCGTGTCAAAAAACTTTGTATTGACGAAATATAGATATTACCATTGTATATTTAGAGTAGAACTGTGTAAATTATGTGAGTGGATCTCCATTAAATCTAATAAAGAGAGCGTAAAATTTACAGCCCTCTTTGGCCTAGTAGTATCTCGCGCCGATAGAGGCACCACCATCGATTTGCCAAAGTGATAGTACTATTAGTTTCATATACAATGATATTACGATTCTCTAAATATGCTGCTCAGACGATTTTTTTAAAATTCCTTACGGTTTGGCCAAAAAAGACGTTTTTCTAAAAAGGGGGCGTGGCAGTGGGCGGATTTCAAAAATTTTTACACTTGTTCTGGTGGCACGGACGAGGATCCTATATACCAAATTTCATTATCCTAGCTCAAAATTTAAGGCCCAAAAACCGCTGACGAATAGACAGACGGACGGACGGACGGACAGACAGACATGGCTAATTCGACTCAGCTAGCGATTCTGAGTCGATCCATATACTTTGAGGTATATGTAGCAAAATTATTTCTCTATGTTACAAACTAAGTATCAAAACTAATATACCCCCCTATGGGATAGGGTATAAAGAAGGAAGGAAGCTACTCTACGTTGACTGCAGACGGACAATTCAAGATGTGAAAGACTAGGAAGAAAAGAAGGACACTACTCATGACATGTGCCACTATCGGTGAGAACTCGGAAAACACTTCGCGTGGCTAAACGTGCAAAAAGGAAGATCCGCGTAAGCCCTATCCGTAATGAATTGGATCCCAGTATTTCTCACCAATAGGAGGTTCGCTAGTTTCTTCGAGATATGCCTTGTTGTTGATGGCAAGAGAGGGCTATCCCACAACACTACCTATTGCTATCACCCTGGCCGCGTTTTGAGTGATAGCCCCTGAAATGTTCTCTCAAGTCAAAACTAGTCAATATAAGTACTTCTTGTCATATCTTGTCTGTTAGGTCAGTCGCGTTCGTTGACTTCACTTCATGTCCACGTCGACCTGAAAAAGGACGGCCTTCCCGAAAACACACACACACACCGTTCGCGTAAAAAAATCTAACCGCTCATTTCAATGAGAACAGAAATCCACAAAAGCAAGTAGAGAAACCGCAAAACATTCATTGATTGGGTGCCTCAAATGAAATAAATCCTATCTTAGGTTTTACTTAAATCTAAAAAAATTAAACTACGAAATAACAAGTAAACCAAAAACAAATAAGAAGCGAAAGTAAAAAAAAGGAAAAAAATAAAAAAAAAAATAAAAACTGCGCTTAACAGCAAAAAAAATGATAAAGAATGTTCCAAAAAAAACTTAATAGCTTAGACCTACGATATTTTTCTCGTCCCCCGAAGTCCTGCCGGCAGCACGTGAAGAGACGCTGAAATAAACATATGAGAGGGCTACAATCCACTGTGCGGATCGTTGTATCCCCTTTCCCATCCCATTTGTAAAACTAATATCCCCAAAAAGTGGATATGGCTTAAAACACGATGCGGATTTAAATATAGAAAATGACATTGTCAGAACAAATTTTTCGGTTCTACATAAGACAAGGTTTTTCTCCTGCATATGTTATGGGGTAGTGTATAAAAATGGTTTTTATAGAAAAACGCCCCCAAAAAGTGGGCGTGGGTTAAAATGGTCTATAGACGAAATGTTCATAACGGGTGATCTAAGTAGAGATACTTTTTTCAATAGCCTTTTTTGACAGATCACGTGTGAGTCGTGTCATGCTGTCATGTTATTTTTGTTTAGTATTGTTTGGCATTTCATAATGGAAAGACTTACGCGTGAACAACATTTACAAATTGTTCAACTTTATTATGAAAATTCACGTTCTGTGAGGAATGTGTTTCGTGCACTTCGCTCAACTTATGGTCAACATAATCGGCCTACTGAGCGTACTATTCGCAACACCATCACCCATTTTGAGACCCAGCATTCATTATTGGATAATATTCGACCGAATAGACCACGTCCAGCACGCTGTGAAGAAAATATAGCGGCCGTAGCTGAGAGTGTAAAAATTATGCCGGTGCGAACGTAACCGTCAATGGCGACCGTTATCGTGCCATGATAACCGACTATTTGATGCCTGAAATTGAAGCTCGTGATCTCGGCGACATTTGGTTTCAGCAAGACGGTGCCACTTCCCACACATCGCATCAATCAATGGACTTATTGAGAGAACATTTCGGTGAGCACATAATTTCACGTTTTGGGCCGGTCGATTGGCCACCAAAATCGTGTGATATCACACCGTTAGACTTTTTCCTGTGGGGATATGTAAAGTCAAAAGCTTATGCCGACAAACCCGCTTCGATTCAGGCCTTGGAGGAAAACATCACGCGTGTCATTCGCCAGTTACCAGTCGAAATGCTTGAACAAGTGATCGAAAATTGGACTCAACGGATGGACCATCTACGACGTAGCAACGGCCAACATTTGATAGACATAATCTTCAAAAAATAAATGCCAAAGAATGTTCTTTCAAATGATAATAAACATTCTCCATTAAATTTGAATTTTCTGTGTTTTTTTCTTTAAAAAAGTAGGGAACCTCGAAATGGATCACCCTTTATCACGAAGTAAAGATGGAATTTCATTAATAAACAAGATAAAAAACAGTGGGCCCAAGTGGCTACCTTGAGGAACTCCTGAAGTCGCAGAGATGGTTCTGGACATGACATTTGATATTTTAACAATCTGCTTTCTATTCCTCAAATAACTTAAGATCCATTTTAAAAGTTGGGAATGAATTCCAAAAGAATGTATTTTTTGAATTAAAATTTGTTACAAACAGTATCAAATGCTTTAGTAAAATCAGTATAGATTGTATCTACTTGTAAACCAGCTTCGAAAGAACTAAAAATAAATTTGATAAACAAAACAAGATTCGTTGTTGTAGATTTACCACGCATGAACCCATGTTGAAATGGGGAGATATGTTCATTTAAATGAAAATATAATTTTTCTCTAACTAAGAATTCAAACAGTTTTGGTATAGCAGATATTTTGGATATACCACGATAATTTTCTACCTTATGTTTATGTCCGGATTTATGAATCGGAGTTATGAATGATAATTTCCATTCATCCAAGAAGACACCTGTTGATAGGGAAGAGTTAAATAAAAGCTGAAGTGGTAAAGCTAATGATTGTTTACAATTTTTCAAAACATATGAGGGGATTTCATCAGGACCTGAATTCATACTCAGTTTTAAAGATGTTAGACCCTCTAGAACATCATTTAAAGAGAGATACAAAGAGCCGATATTTTGAGTAGTAGTAACAGAATCACTTTGAGAAGTATGTAATAACAACACTTGAATGATTTCTGTACACAGATTCGAAAAATGATGCAAACAATTCGCATGTCCCTGTTAAATCGGTAGAGGTTTGATTATTATATTGCATGCTGTTAAATATACTTAATGACTTTTTCTTTCCATTTATGAAAGACCAAAAAGCTTTAGGATTAGTTGATATTTGCGACTCGATATTCATTATATACTGTTTGTATAGGAATTTGCTTAAGAATTCAAATTCTCTTCTTAGTTGGATGTAACGATTTTTATCCATATCATTATTAGATTTTTTAAACTTTTTAAAAACCTTGCGTTTTGTGTTCTTTAAATTTATAAGTCGCTTGTTATACCACGGTAGTTTAACAGAAGACAATATACATTTAAATGGAACAAATTGTGAAAATCCATTTTGAAAATGTTGTAAAAGTGTTATATACGCTTCGTAAACATTAGCACCAGTAAGTATATTTTCCCAATCAAAAGACAGAAAATAATTATTAAGTGCTGCGTAGTTTGCTTTAGCAAAGTTATAAGTTTTCTTAAAATTTGGTTTTACTACATTATTTACAGAACTCATATAAAATTTAAGTTTAATACATACTACATTGTGATGTATCGATTTTTTTAATAGAGGGCATAGTACTTCGGTAACTTCATGCATTAAATTGTTGCTTATAAAAGTGAGATCCAGAGATCTATGCAAAGAGTTGACAATATTGTTTATTTGAATTAAATTTAATGATAACAACGAATCTATAAAAATAATATCACATTCTCTCTTGATGTTATATAGAATCAAACATTTGTCATCTTCCGAATAAGACCAATTTACATCACTCATATTAAAATCTCCTAAAATGCATGGGTACAGATAATCAGAAAGATTATTTAATATAAATTCAATATTCTTTAAATGCATGTCATATACTAACCTAGCACTATTTGGAGGAATATAACTTACAATAAAAACAATTTCAATTATTCCATCAAACATATTTACACGTACAGCCAGCTGTTTAATTTGATCATTAATGATTGGAGATCAACTACCAAACTGCCATATGATGAATTGGAAGATTGTGATAAATTGGCAGCTATTGTCAAAGCTTTGACATATACGACAATATTGGAAGATCTTCCAATCGTCTCAACGTAGCTTAGATCTTTTCTTGCTTTTCCCCTGCCTTTGTCTAGATAAATTTCCCTATTTGCCTTCCTTTCTTTTTTTCTAACACAACGTAATCAAAATTCTAATCCTATCATTTTCCTTTTCTAATTTCTCTTGATTAGTTTTATTAATATCATTAGTCAGTCCTCTTGAGTGATTTTTTTTTAATTCGTTTGTGTGTAGTCTAGTCATGTTGAGTCAGGTCCTCGTATTATTCTTATCGTAATATTGCCTACTTATCTTACTTCACGTACTTTCGTATTCTAATCTTTTCTACTTTATATATCGATCTACCTTACCATTTCTTGTGAGCTTAGCACCTACAACAACCTATATAAACACAGTACCAAAATTGACATAGGGACATGACAGATAATGACATTAATAGAAAACGTCAAAACAATTTTTATTTTGTGGGACGAGTATAGCACGTGAAGACAAGGTAACTATTTTTGGATTAAATAATTTAAATTATTATTTGTTAGCAATTCTTTTTATTTATTGCATTTAGGAAGGACGATCACAATGTACCTATGGGGAAAGTGTTTTGTCTGCTGGGGTATACACCACGGATGGCGTTTACCAATATCCCACCCTGGCTTACACTTTGTTTACGTTGTTTTTTTTTTGATAGGTAAGTACACACACATGGTTATGACAAAATGTTCAATTGGTTTCTTTTTAGGAATTGTTTCCTTGGTGGATACCTACTACAACCTTTCGTACCAGGGTGAATTTTACCTGGCCACGCAACAACTTTCATTGTAAAGGCGAAGCAGTGCATATTTGCCGCTTTTGGAAGTCTTCGATTTCCGCAACTTATGTGGAAAGCTGGCTGAGTTAAGTTGCCAACGGTGTAGGGAAATGTATTGTTCGACGAATTGCCAAGTTCTCGATTGGAGGGAGCATAAGAAATTCTGTATGCAAATGCCGATACTTGTACCTAGAGATGCCCCGCGTATTCGGACACCGAACAACGATAATAAGAATTCAAAACGTCCAATGGCTCCTCGTAACCCTTTAAGAATTCCTCATGACGACAGTTCCATGCCACCAATGGTCGATATTAAATCGCAAGAAACCAACACCAATCATCTTCATACTGAACCAGATTTTACACTCAAACCGAAGTTGACCAAAAAATCAACACCCCCATTGAAAAGGAAGCAAAATCCAAAGTGTCTCAGGTCTCTTCATGTAATGCTGCATGGAAAACTCCATATCCCAGTCCGGAAGGAGATTTTTTCGATGTTATCGTTCACTACGCGGAAAACAATGAATCTGGTAGAGTGTGGGTCACTGAGTGTAAGTACGATGGGGCCTTACGAAAGCTGTTGTGGGAAATAAATAGGAACATTGATGCGAACACTCGTTGTAGCACTGAGGAGATACAAACCGGTGCACTTATTGCTGCTCCATTTGAGAATCTGTATTATCGAGCTGAGATTATAGAAATTGTGGAAGTTTCGAAAATGGTCGTTGTCCATCTCATTGATTATGGCAATGTGGTTGATGTAGCATTCAAAGATTTACGTTCGCCGATACCAATAATGCGCAATTTTAACGCATACGCCTTTTGCATTCGCTATATGAAGCCGGTAAAATTTGAGACCATTTTGTGTATTCGCGTGGTTAATTTTGAGCCTACTGGGGAAGCAGTTGTCGAAGAGAAGATAAAGGGTTTGCCAATGGAAGTAACGGCTGAATCCTTTGACATCAAGCCGAAAGCTGAGCTTTTGAAGATTTCGAAAGCGTAAAATATGCACTGGTCCGCCTTTACAATGAAAGTGTTACCAACGATTTGGAAGAGATGAACAAGTTATTGTGCAAAGATTCCACCTCCAAGTTGACATTGCAGAAGCCGCCAGAAGATGTGGATTACATTGTTGTACGCACTCTAAGTGGATGGTCTCGTGCATTACTGATGAGCAACTATCTTGTTTATCTCATTGATGAGGGCCGCATTGCCTTAGTTGAAAAGGTGTTAGGTGTACCAGACAAATACAAATCTATTCCAATGCAGGTATTTGCCATAGAACTGCAAAAAATGTTGTCTCCAGGAACAAACTTCTCTGATGCCCTGGTCGGTCGAGATGAGCGTATGCCCTGTTATATGGTAAAAAGCGATGGCACGAATGTGGCTGAAGTTGAGGCATTCAATTGCAGAGGCAAGGGGGTAAATATTGACCCAAAAGACTGGATTGAGCCATTATTTTCAGGCAGCATAGTGCATGTGGCTCGTGTTGTTAGCCACATCTTCATTGTGTGTACCAAGATGTATCCAAACATATTTACATCTGCTTCGAAGGACTGTAAGCCGCTCGCCCCAGGCAACTATGAAAAGGGAGATCTCGTCCTAGCAATGATTGGCAACGAGTATTTCCGGGCAAAGGTTTTAGACCCAACTAAAGGCGATGCTTTGAAGGTTTTAAATGTTAACAGTGTCTTCTCAGAAGATACTTCACCCAAATGTTTGTACTCTCTTGCCCTTATCACACAAGAAAGGTGAATCCGATGTATTTGTCGAAAGTAGAATCTCCATATGCTGAGAACGAAACTATTGCTAAGCTCGAACAATGTAAACAGAATCAAACAGAAACAGTTGAATTTATTCCGAAGTTTCTGTTGAATTAATCAAAAACTCACCAAATCATCCCCTATATGGTAGCCATACATTCAGTATGGTGATAGATACAAAAGTGAAAATAATAAAATAGATAAAATCATCTGTGCGTTTCTTTCATTTTATCCAATAGTTTCCGGAATCGAAGCCAGAGTTGGGAGTAGAATTGCTTTTGAATATTGGCCCTTCGCTAAACTAACTGATGTCAAAATACCAACATTCGATACTCGATACTCGAATCTCGAATGCGGTCATACCAAATCATCATTTTTAAGTGACGTATGACTCGATAACTGATGTCGTAATTCGACCCCTGCTTTTGCCAATGGTCTTTGAAAAGAGAAAAATTGATGATAATAAAATTAGAGAAGAAATAGAACCACCTGAAAAACTGTCGTCTGCAATGTCAAAACCGCCACTTAGTCCGAAGTCTGACACTACATACACTCTGAAGGATTTGGAAATTATTCCAACGGAGAATATGTGGAGAGAATGTTTCGATTATGATCCTTGATAGCAGCACAATCTCAAAGGGCTATATAACCGGACGTGGTCTTGCTAATACTGAGTTTTTGAAAACACTTGAATCTGAGTACTTGCCGATGGTGGCAAAGTATTGTGCAGGACTGAGTGACCAAGACGAATACACTCCCAGCGTCGAAGAAAGCGGTCTACGATGTCGACAACGAATGGTATCGTGCAATGTGCGTAGAGAAAATGCTGGATGATATGTTCAACGTCATGTTTCTGGATCTGGGTTATGGAAACTTTTGTCGCGTGCACAAAAGCAAAATCAGAAAAGTGACCAGCGAACTCATGTTCCCAGCAAATGCTAATGAGTTGTTATGGTTCGTGGTTGTATGGAAGTTTTCACGCAAAGCGAGATACCATTAGACTGTCGAACGCCGTGATTTGGGTACCGCACCTCTTTAAGCATGGGCTGGGCTGGAGGCAAGGTTGGATACTCGGGATTCAAAGGGTGAAAGTTCGAGTCCAGAAGCAGGGTATTTTTGTTTTATTTTTTTAATAATAAGAGGTCGAGCGGAGGACATACAGGAATGGTCAAAGAACACGTAATAGGTCAGGCGATGATTCAGTGTGCAGAGTGAATTCCACATGGGCAGGAGTGTTTAGTCCAGGAAGTTCTCTTTCATTATTATTGGCCAACTTTTACTTAGAAAAGTAGATTTACTTAGTTGTTTGTGGTCTAAGATAAAATCTGAGGTTGTGCAATTGTGCATATCTATCTATCTATACGAAGTGATAATATAAATATAAAAGTGCGAAGCGAATCAATATATATCGATAGATACATACGCATATAGACTTCATTAATGGTGTGAATCCAGAATACCTGGTAGTTTTGAAAGGTGGCTTTCAACAACTTAAGCATTCCCAAGTGGCTTTATAAGGTGAGAGTGGATGTTTATTTGTGGTGCTCCTGTAGTACGCTCGTTTTATTTAGGGAGGTCCAAGAAGTCTGAGGTTTTCCCCGGCGACATCAAGGCGAGATCCCTGAAGTATCCCTGACAATTGAAGTTGGGTGGTGGGAGTCGGTGCAGGGAGTAAGACGTTGACTTCTTGCTCTAACCATCCAGGGTCAAACCCCAATAGTTCGAGAGTTATACATACTTTATTTTGATATTTTTTGTTTTTTATATTATTTAACTTTCTCCTTATTTATCGTTTATTTTAATATTGTAAGACCTTGACTGATGTCTATTACTTGTTTTTTTTTTTCTTTTTATTTAATATTTCACCTTTTTTTTATCTTCCCTTATCACTTTGTAAACGAAGGGGGTTGCAACGTTGCGACGCTTTTTGGGGAAGGGTTAGTTTGAATTTTTATTCTATATATATTTTTTTATGTATCTTTATTTTTTTATTTTTGAATAAGTTCGTCAATGGAATGAATTCCTACATGAAATATATCGACGAATCAAATATTTCAAACAATAGATAAGCGATTGGTAGTTTTTTTTTTTCAATTATCCGGTAAGCGAGTCCTTTTGAACGGTCGCGATTACAATCTAAATGTTTCAGGGTCTGAGCTAAATCGCGTGGCGCCCAACTACCACCTAACTCCCACGACCATTTTCACTGAGTCGGCTGGACCTCGATCCTGAATCGCCAAGTGGAACGTAACAGCGTGTCTTTTTGATGGTATTTCTGGTGAAGTACCAAAACTAAGCTGCGAAAAGATTATTATGGCCACACAATCTGATTCAATCATCGTTGCTAATGTAACAATTATGGAGCTGGATTCCCACTTACTACAACTGGAGAATAAGGACGAATATTTTTAAGAAAATGTATTTATATATTTTTTATTCTTTCACAAACCCAGAAGGTTTTTTAAATACATTAGTCTGTATTAATGATTGATGATTGGTGTTGGTTTCTTGCGATTAAATATCGACCATCGTCACGAGGAATTCCTAAAGGGTTACGAGGAGCCATTGGACGTTTTGAATTCTTATTATCGTTGTTCGGTGTCCGAATACGCGGGGCATCTCTAGGTACAAGTATCGGCATTTGGGTACAGAATTTCTTACGCTCCCTCCAGTCGAGAACTTGGCAATTCGTCGAACAATACATTTCTCTACACCGTTGGCAACTTAACTCAGTCAGCTTTCCACAAAAGTTGCGGAAATCGAAGACTTCCAAAACGGAATATATGCACTGCTCCACCTTTACAATGAAAGTGTAACCAACGATTTGGAAGAGATGAACAAGTTATTGTGCAAAGATCCCACCTCCAAGTTGACATTGCAGAAGCCGCCAGAAGATGGAGATTACATTGTTGTACACATTCCAAGTGGATGGTCTCGAGCTTACTGATGAGCAGCTATCACAATAATTATCTTGTTTATCTCATTGATGTGGGCCGCATTGCCTTAGTTGAAAAGGTTATAATAGATAACGAGATCAAAAGGTTTTCGTATGAGACTGTTGTACTAAGCAAGTATTATAGGCTAATCTACCTAAGTGTAGTATGTGTAATCTGGCACTAGAAAATTATAGGAGATAGCAGCGTAGGGCATGTATGGTGGGCTCGGTGTTCGAAGAGCGTGGGGTCTAATCGCCAAAGGGCCACTTTTTTTTTTGGTATCTGATATTTTTGTTGTATCTGATATCGGCAAATCTAGCAGGACTATGGCGCGATCAGGTCGTAGCTGTAACTTCGTAGAAAACAAACCAGCAAAATGGTACGATACGAGGTTTCATATAGAAGTAGTACTGACAATGACTGGATGATGAAAAGTGAATCTGAAGAGTGCAGTTCGTCCGGGAAAGCAATTTAAAGTGGAGTGGAGTTTAGACTACACGTGAAGAATTGAGTGCATAAGCCAGTCTCTGTGATTTTAACAGGACAATCAAAAAACTGTGGTTGAAGGTTTTTATCCAAGATACTGGACAGCCGGAAAACAGCGAATTCAACACCAGGAACGACACCAAAGACAGTGAAGTGCCACAAATACGACCCTTAGGACTTGATACCATATAATAGATGAGCAAGCGGCGGCTTTTTAGAAGATCTAAGTATATCGTCACTTGACGAATGAATACAATCGTAGATATCGTACGTGGAACATGTATTTATATGTCAGAATAGTGCGCTCTTGCCGTAGGCGGTATATTTTTATAAAGTCGCTTAAGTGGGCTCAATGCCAACTACTGTTTGGGTGCGTTGATTCGTTTTTTTTTTTTTTAAAACCAGAAAAAATAACGTCGGTGGGTTGAATGCCAACTATTGTACGGTGGGGTTGATTCGCTTGTTTGAGAAAAAAAAAACGTACGTGAAATATTTAAATTCGGAATTAATGGAGTGACTGGAATTGCTAGGGCAAAACAGATAGCTTCGATAAAGGGATAATATTCAAAATTAATATTGGTTGTTGTTATTGGTTTTCCTTTATTTTTAAGTAAATTTAAGTCAACTTTTGTAACTAGGATTGAGTAAGTTTGTAAGAAACCTGAATTAAAATTTTATTTAATGAATTATTGTAAAATTTCGTAAAAACTGAAATCGAAGAAAGCGAATCCCACGATATATTCACGATTATGCGTCCGTGGGTAGTTAAGCGGGTGGGCAATCGTCTATTCCATCAAATACAAATATATTCCAATGCAGGTATTTCCCATAGAACTACAAAAAATGTTGTCTCCAGGAACAAACTTCTCTGATGCCCTGGTCGGCGAAGACATATTTATTTTCAAATCGCGTAAAGTATTTGCCAAAGAACTGCAAAAAATGTTGTCTTCAGGAACAAACTTCTCTGATGCCCTGGTTGTCGAAGACATATTTATTGTCGAATCGCGTAAAGTATTTACCATAGAACTGCAAAAAATTTTGTCTCCAGGAACAAACTTCTCTGATGACCTAGTCGGTCGAGATGAGCGTATGCCCTGTCATATGGTAAAAAGCGATGGCACGAATGTGGCTGAAGTTGAGGCATTCAATTACAGAGGCAAGGGGGTAAATATTGACCCAGAGGACTGGATTGAGCCAATAATTTCAGGCAGCATAGTGCATGTGACTCGTGTTGACTCTGAAATTGGTCTTGTGGGTACCAAGATGTATCCAAACATATTTACATCTGCTTGGAAGGACTGTAAGCCGCTCGCCCCAGGCAACTATGAAAAGGGAGATCTCGTCCTAGCAATGATTGGCAACGAGTATTTCCAGGCAAAGGTTTTAGACCCAACGGAAGGTTTTAAATGTTGATACAGGACTCGCGTTAACAGTGTCTTCTCAGAAGATACTTCAGCCGAATTTGTTTGTACTCTCTTGCCCTTATCACACAAGAAAGGTGAATCCGATGTATTTGTCGAAAGTAGAATCTCCATATGCTGAGAACGAAACTATTGCTAAGCTCGAACAATGTAAACAGAATCAAACAGAATCAAGTTGAATTTATTCTGAAGTTTCTGTTGAATTATATCAAAAACTCACCTATATGGTAGCCATACATTCAGTATGGTGATAGATACAAAAGTGAAAATAATAAAATAGATAAAATCATCTGCTCGTTTTTTCATTTTATCCAATAGTTTCCGGACTCGAAGCCAGAGTTGGGAGTAGAATTGCTTTTGAATATTGGCGATCGCCCTTCACTTAACTAACAGCTTTTGCCAATGGTCTTTGAAAAAAGAAAAATTGATGACAAGAAAATTAGAGAAGAAATAGAACTACCTGAACAACTGTCGTCTGCAATGTCAACACCGCCACTTAGTCCGAAGTCTGACACTACAAACACTCTGAAGGATTTGGAAATTATTCCAACGGAAAATATGTGGAGAAAATGTTTCGATTATGATCCTTGATAGCAGCACAATCTCAAAGGGCTATATAACCGGATGTGGTCTTGCTAATACTGAGTTTTTGAAAAAACTCGAATCGGAATACCTACTTGCCAATGGTGGCAAAGTATTGAGCAGGACTGAGTGACCAAGGCGAATACACTCCCAGCGTCGAAGAATTATGCTTAGCGGTCTACGATGACGACAACGAATTAAGATTTTCACCCGCAGCGCTTGACGATTGTTTTGTAAGGAGCTGCATTGAGTATTCCACTCTTACTTGTAATTTGACAACGCTCTCGACGATCGAAACCAACAAAGCCCCTACATGGGTACCGTCTTCTGGCTCCTCGAGGGGGTTGTCTTCTTCTGAAGTATCTGCATCTGGTTGTCATTTGGAAAAAAACAATATCTGCGGTTCCAGCTGCAATAATTCGGGGTCCAGCTCCTGATCAGTTTGCAGTACATCTGGTGCACTTTTTTTAAAAAAAATGGTATCTCTCTGCTTTGGGGTAATTTTTGTTTGCCGATGCTGATTCTTAATAATAATAACTGGTGTTTGGTTCTCCGATGTTGAACCGCTAGCACAATTTTGTGATGGTATGGATGCATCAAAACATTCGGATTGACAATCCAGCTCTTCCAGTAACTAACAACATTGAAAATCATTTTCATATATTATGTTTAAAAAAATATAAAAAAACATACCTGATTGAAATTGCATCTATTTTCGTCTGCGTTTTGGAAAACCGGAAGAATTTTTCGTGCACCGGCAGAACGTTTTTTTATTGTTTTCAACGCGTAAATTCCTTCAGCTTCGCTGGTATCGCTTTGGTTGGACATCGCACGAATTTCATTTAGGTACGGCTTGCGTGTATGTTGGTATATTAGATCGCTTGAATATACAATTGATTTCCGTCCATCCGTCGGCCACAGTACCAGGCGGTACCAATGGATTTATCTTTTGATTTATGGGGCGGCCACATCAATTTTCCATTGCGCTCCCAAAGCCGTGGCACTGGGGTCAGAAGTATTTTTCCACCTTCCACCGTTTGCACAATTTTATAATAGTTCGGCTCCTTTCGCCGCATCTTAGTTCAAATAATTTGAACTTTTTAGCGAATCGCTCATACACAATCGAGAAATCTATTATTTTGTTGCTATGGTTGCAAACTGGCGTTCAAATAAGGTAATCGACTGTGCAACTGTTTTCCAATAAGGAGTTTCTCGCGCTTCCATCTATATCAACTATAAGTTTGTGAAGTAAGCGAATTGTTTTACCAAATAGTTCTGCAGCTTCAACGTCTGTTTCAATTGATTTTGTTAGTAAACGCCATTTGCTTGTGATTATGCCAAATGTGCCTTCTGAAGAGTTCAGTTTCACTGTCCAAGTCCAAGTTTGTTTTTGAATATGGGCGCAATAAATATTCCCTGAGTGGGTACGCTTCATCCCCTAGCATAACAAATGGTGCAGGAATTGATGTTCCCGGTAGATGTTGCTCTTCTGGAATTTCATATTCTCCTGTTTCAATTTGCTTATGTAAATTTGAAAATTCGAAAATACCACCATCACTCTGTTTTCCATAGGCTCCAACTTCTACGGCAATAAATTTATAATCAGCAGATGAAACGCCTTGTAACGCGATTGAATAAAATTGCTTGTAGTTGTAATACATGCTGCCAGAATGTGGTGGACATTTACAACGAATATGTTTGCCATCGATGCTTCCAATACAGTTTGGAAATCCCCATTTAGATTGGAATTCCTCAGAAATTTGTACCAATTCATCTTTTGTTTTGCGACTCAAATGTTTGCACATAAGGGAATTTCCATATAGCGGTGCATACTTCTTTTACAATACCGGCCACTGTAGATATTCCCATCCGATAAGAAAAAGCAAGATATCGGAATGAATTTCCAGTAGCTAGGAACCTAAGAACAATAAATAACGCAGCTTAATTATCTAGTTTTGCTATTATTTTCATAGTACATCATAATATTTGTTTCATTTTCAGCTGGATCTGAATCAAAAAAATGGAAAATCTAAAGAATACATTCCGCAGGGAACTGCGTGGATTCACTTTAATGACTTTTGCTTTCTCAAAGATATAATGGAACCACGCAATATGTCAGGAAATCTAACGCTGGCCAACAACTTCTATGAAGAGGTGGAAATAACTGATTTTGATGAGGAGCTAATTCCGAACACTTTCAAGGACGTACCCCCTCCTAAACGGGTTATTAGGAGGAAGCAAACTGCCGACGCGGGATTTTTAGAGTTAGAGAAGAGAAAAATTGCGATGCTTGAAAAGAACGTTGATGATGAAGATGATGATTATCATTATTTAATGAGCTTCCGAAAGTACATAAAAAAAATGGACGACGAAAAAAATCAAGATTCCGTGTAAAAATGCAAGAGGTTCTAACGGGTCCGCCAAATAACGTTTTTTTTTTTTCAACTAGACTTATTTCGTGAATGGTAATACTTAGCTCATGTCTGATTTGACAGATAATTGGTTTTATCCTTCCGCTGAACGAATATGGTATACGCTTGAACAACGCTGAGAAATATTGCGACATTACTTTGAAAATCATGGTAATGTTGCAGAATGTGTGCGAAAATTGCGTACGGATTTTGGAAGAAGAGAAGCACCGTCAGCTCCGTATGTTCGTTTCTTGTGAAAAAAGTGAAAGAAACTGGCATCCTCATCGATAAACCAAAGCGTGAAAAGCCAAAAACAGTGCGTACACCCGAGAATATTGCTGCTGTGGCAGAAAGTGTGCGTGAAGCGCCATCAACATCAATTCACCGTCGTTCTCAACAATTGAACATTTCGGAGACATCATTGAGACGAATTTTGCATAAAGACCTTGGTATGACGCCATACAAAGTCCAATTGGTTCAGGAGTTGAAGCCAACTGACCATCCAATGCGTTTTCTCTTCGCTAAGTGGGCCTGCGATCGACTTAGAGAAGATGCCGATTTTGCCAAAAAAATCACCTTTTCAGATGAAGCTCATTTTGATTGAAAACCCGCACGCATACATTGAAAAGCCGATACACCCAAAACGAGTCACTGTTTGGTGCGGATTTTGGTCCAGAGGCATAATTGGGTCATTTTTCTTCGAAAATGAGCAAGGAGTGGCCGTTACAGTCAATGGTGATCGTTATAGGGCCATGTTGAACGAATTTTTGTTCACAAAAATTGAAGAGGAGGATATTGGCAACATTTGGTTTCAACAGGACGGCGCTACGTGCCACACAGCCGAAACTACACTCGATGTTTTGCGCCCTGTTTTTGAAGATCGCATTATCAGCCGCAGAGCTGATGTCGTTTGGCCACCTCGGAGCTGCGATTTGACACCGTTGGACTTATTTTGTGGGGTGCCGTAAAAGATAAGTGTTACGTCAACAAGCCAGAGACAATTGACGCTTTAAAAAACAATATTTGTGAAGCCATTGGTGAAATACAGCCGCACAAAATCGATAATGAGCTTAAAAATTGGACGGATCGTGTAGGCTACTGCATGGCCAGTGGAGGCAGCCATTTGAATGAAATTATTTTCCATTATTAACCGGAAGGATTGAACTTTCAAATAAAAACAGAAATTTAAGAAAATATTCAGTAGTTTTTTTTATAGCATTATAGCAAAAAAAAAAGTTATTTGACGGACCCTTTATATGATGTTTTATAGCTCGAATATTAACATAACTCCAGAATCACAACATTACACTTTGCGAACAAGTGGCTCCATTTGTTATATTAAAATATTATAATTTTGTAAAAAGATATTTAATAAACAAAAAAAATTAATTTTCTTACCTCAATGCCAATGAAAGTCTTTCTGTTGCATCTATAGGTGTTTCCTGATATCAAAGATTATGATACAGATGACGCATTGAGAACAAAAAACAGAAACTTTTGCTCAGTAGCTTCACGGTACGGGCGGGCGGTGTGCACGAAAACACATGAAAAACAAGAACTGGCACAGCCCGCCATAGAACAATTTTTCTTATATGGAGTGCGTCATCTGTATAGAATTCATAATCTTTGCTGATATCTACTATCTTTTATATCTGCGAAGATATCGCTTCCAATATGTATTCAAAAGTGTTTGCATTCATAGGATAATATTCTTTAAATTTCTCAGGATATTGTTGAAGACGGGCTTGCAAGCGATGAAATTCTCCATGGCGCCTGCGTTCTTTATTGATTGGATGCACTTGAAATCTTTTACTTGAGCGCGCATGAATGAAAGGAGGCGAAATAGCTCCGTCACTATATCAATGCCAATACAGGAATGAAAGTAGGCGAAATCGCTCCGCCATAAACACTCAATCGCTTGTAGCGATGTCGCTCTTAATCGCGCGAAAAGCCATCGCGCCGCGCGACGCGAATACGCAGCCTAAAGAAAATAAACACAGTGTAAATAATGCACAACACTAAGATTCACTTTTTAATTTTGTAAATACACGTCATACCTTTAATATTACTTTTACACGAAGAAGAACAGTCTTTGGCTTAGGAGATCCATTCCAGATCCAGAATAACTATGCCTCTCTAAATCTAATTTCATGTATTTATATACAATATACATACATTCTCCGGTAACAATCACTTGCAGATATATCGTGTTGATACACGTATTTTCATTTCTTCTATGGGTTATTTCTTATAGATGGATGTGCTATATACCGCTCATTCAAATAACTGCATCCCGTGGATAGTATGTGGAAATACTACTTTTCGTACTACTACGCAGTTAGATCTATGGGTATCTGATATTTGCTGTATTTATTTAGTGCGTTTACTGTGTCCTTGTTTGGGGTAATTTCTTGAAGACGAGCATGTTGAACTAAAAATACGATTCAAGTAGTTCGTTGTTGATAAGCTTCTCTCATGTTCCAGAGTACAGCCCAGTGTTGCCGGAGAGAAATATTATAAGGGAGTACTGCAGCCAAACAAGGGGAGTATTTTGAAAAAATAGGAGTACAGACAATTTTTAGTCTTTAAAAATAAGTATGTGCACAGCATCTTTGTATACTCTATCCCATAGGTGTATATTAGCCTTGTTTTTAAGTTATGTTTTTGACATTATATACCTTAGTCAATCTAGCAATGTCTCTCTGTCTGTCCGTCCGTTCGTTTGTGTATCACCGACCTTTGGCCCTTACATACCTGAATTTTGAGATAGAGTTTTGAAATTTAGTGCATAGACTCTCTTTCCAA
Organism: Rhingia campestris; assembly: GCA_932526625.1. Classification (NCBI taxonomy): domain Eukaryota; kingdom Metazoa; phylum Arthropoda; class Insecta; order Diptera; family Syrphidae; genus Rhingia; species Rhingia campestris. The sequence continues at coordinate 4,667,087 of OW052186.1, read as the reverse complement.
CGAAGCAGAATAAACGTCTTTTCTGACCAAATCATAAGTAATTAAAGAAAAGTGACTGAGCAAGAAATTTAGACTATGTCATTATCTATATTTCCTTCATATATAGCTTTGAACAATTTTTGGCGAAATTTTATTAAAAAAGTGAGATTTTCACAAAAAAAAAAACATTTCGTTGCCATATATCATTTTGATTCCCTACCCAGCGTTGCAGGACGGCCCGATTTGGTGGGACGTCCCGATTTTTAGCCCAAAATTAAATTTCTGCTCGGGACAGGCACAGTCCCGCTTTCAAGACATGTTCATTCCTCTCTTTCAAATATCATAGCAATCATGGCAACTATGAATGTTAATTGCGGTAGGACAAAGAGTGAAGCAAAAGTTTCTGAAGTATTGACAAAATAATTTTGAAGGATGCAATACAATATTTTAAAGAATATTCATTCTATTTGATTTCTATGTATGCCAGCAATATGTCTGAGATATTTTAGTTTCGAGAAAGGCATACAAAACATTTTTTGGATTTTGTAGAGAGTAATGATGAAACAGCTTACCAAATAACAACGGTTCTTAGTGAAACATTGCATAATCATAGCTTAAAATTATCGCAAGTAACTTCATATGAAGCTGAGAATGCAAATGTAAACTTCTGTTCAACTAAAAATATAAGTATTAGAAAAACATACTGACTACTTATGCTCTTTATGTCCCCCTTTGGACGTAAGAATCCCGCTTTTATCAAAAGGTTTCAAAATCCCGCTTTGCCCGAAAAAAATCTGGCAGCGCTGACCCTACCCCGTAGCATATGCCATAGAAAAACATTTTTTGGCGAACCATAAAAGATTTATATAAATTGTCTGTTCAACCATCCCTCAAATAAATGACCCCAAAAAGTTTAAATATGTCTAAAACTGAATGAAGAAATATAGAAAATGTCACATCTGATTAAGAAAGTTTATCTTATTTCTTGGTTCGACAAAAAAAAGGCCTTTATCTATGGGATCGTTTTTACAAATAGTTTACGAAAACGGCCCCAAATATAGTCGGTTAAAATGATGTATAGACGAAATGTTCATAGAATTACTTACGAACCTTTTTTAAATTGTACCTAAAACCGTTGTTTACAAAAAACGACCGAAAAAGGGGGCCTGGCTAAAAGATTTATATGTATGAATTATAGGTTTTGAGATTTTCTAAATATGTTTTACAAAAACTTTTTGAAAGTTCTTTACCGTTTGGCCAAAAACAACGTTTTACTGAAAAGCGGGCGTGATTTTTAAGGCCTAAAAATTGATGATGGACAGACAGGCTAATTCGACTAAGCTAGCAATTCTGAGTCGAACCATATACTTCAAGGTATATTGTTAAACGAAAATGATTGTAAAGATCTATAAAGATTAAGTATTTAATGCGAAAACCCATTTTGCATGTTTAAAAATAGAGCGTCATGTTTTGAAACGAGACGGCTTGCAGTTAAACTATGTAAAACATTTGGTTTAAAAATAAAAAGTGATCACAAGTGAATTTCAGTTTTATTAAATAAAAAATTATTAAATCAAAACAATTATACAGCTATGGGATAGGGAATAAACACACAAGAAAGAATGAAAATCACTTTTTGATGACAGTTTTGAATTTTAAGTGAATTAAATTATTTTGGTTGACATTCACCTAGCTGCAAGTGTATTATATTTTAGGTCTTTGAAAAATAGGAGTACGAATGTGAAAGGAGGAGTATCGGAGTACGGAGGCATTGAAAGTAGTACAATACTCCTATGGGAGTACTTTCGGCAACGCTGGTACAGCCTAGTGGATAACGTGTTGGGCTACAGTGCTAGAGAACTCGACTTCGAATCGGCGTTACCAGATTTAGCAGTTTCCTGCGATTTTAGCAGTTTTTGATCATGAAAATGACCTGCAGCAGTTTTTTTTTCAGCATTTTCTTAAATTTTAGCAGTTTTCAGCAGTTTTCAAACAAAAAAAAATTATAAATGTTTTTAATTGTTAGGGCGACAGTAAACACGAATACACGATCGTCTTCAAGAAAAATGATCGCAAAGATGAAATGCAAATACGCAGAGTTGGGATCAGAAAGTAAACAAGGTGGTGTCGGTGTGGTGGATACCTATTGATGTAACTGCGTAGCATTTTCAAAAGGAAAGGGTGCAGATAGTTATTATATTATTTACATAGGCATTGTTTGGACAACGACACTCAATCCAAATTGTGTATTTATTAAATGCGTATGTCACTCGGTTGCTCTAGGTGTCAGTCATGCCAGTAAGAAATTGCCAAGATGCATTGAGCAATTGGTCAAAGATGTCTAATCACACTTTTCTCAAAGTAGTAAAAACAACGAGAATTTTTAGGATTCCAAGAGTTTTTTGAAACAGAAAAGCATAGGATTTTGCGTCACTAATACATTAGATGGCTATCGCTACATGCTTCCGTCAATCAAATTGTAGAACAACAATAAGTATCCAACAATAACTAAATTTGCAATATTTATGCTTGGCGACATCTAATACTGCTTGTGAAACAATATTTTCGCAGGTAAATTCGTTAAAAACTAAAAAGCGTAATCGCTTCAGTAACGAAAATGTTGCTTTGTAAGTAAAGCAGGGGGTTTCTTAAGGTGAAGGCTGTTCTAACTTTGATCCAACAAATAAAATGATAACTTTAATAAATAAAGATTCCGAACGATTTAATTTAATAACTTTGTAGATATTTAAATTTAAAAATTATCATCTTATATAATAACAAATGTAACTGTATATGTATTTTTGAACTAAAAAAAAGAAACGTATTTCTCGATCGCAGTTTTTTTTAGCATTTTGTTACATTTTTGTCCAGCAGGTTTTGCAGTTTTTCGTCCTACCTTTAGCAGGTTTAAATAAATTTATCTGGACACGCTGCTTCGAATCCCAGTAAGATATTCAGCAGTTTTTATAAATTAATTTAATTAAATTAAATAAGTTCTATTAATAACAAAATGGTAAGGATTAAAAATTGATATTAACAAAGGAAATTTAAATATAATAATAAAATATAGAAAATATAGTAAAATATATGAAAGACTTTTTTTTTGCCTTTTCTTGTTTTTTTTTTCGGAAATACTTTTGCGAAGCTAATAATTTGCTTCTGCAAGGCATTTTATAAGCAAATGCAGGTTTTTTGTAAGGCTTAATAAAAGAAGTCTTATAAAAGTAAATAGCTTCGTAAAAGTGCGCCAAATGCTTTTCCATCAGACTTCCTACAAGTAATATTGCTGGAGGGGAAAAAGCTTCGATAGTGCTTTATAGAAGCGAAATTGTTAGTTGGGGGACATGTGGTTCCAACAGGAGAGAGCAACGGCACACACTGCGCGAGCCACAACCGATATTTTGAAGGGCAAAACAACATCGGATGACTTCTGTTGTCACCCTTAAAATTTTCACCCACCCTTAATTAATTAATGTCGATGGCATCCAAGTGGCGAGAAGGAAACCTAAAAAAGTATCTCAGTCAGCCGACAGACGGGATAGCGAAAAGATACTAAAAGATTTGTGTTATTTGCCGTCGACTTTACATGTTTTTTCTTTTATTTATTTGTTTGAGTGCTAATGTATTTAAAAAACAAAAAAAACCTTCTGGGTTTGTGAAAGAATAAAAAATAAATAAATACATTTTCTAAGAAATATTTGTCCTTATTCTCCAGTTGTAGTAAGTGGGAATCCAGCTCCATACATGTTATATTAGCAACGATGATTGAATCAGATTGTGTGGCCATAATAAATTTTTCGCAGATTTGATTTTCACCAGAAATACCATAAAAAGACACATTAGCATTTGCTGGGAACATTAGTTCGCTGGTCATTTTTCTGATTTTGCTTTTGTGTACGCGACAAAAGTTTCCATAGTCCAGATCCAGAAACATGACGTTGAACATATCATCCTTCATTTTCTCTACGCACATTGCACGATACCATTCGTTGTCGACATCGTAGACCGCTTTCTTCGATGCTGGGAGTGTATTCGTCTTGGTCACTCAGTCCTACACAATACTTTGCCACCATTGGCAAGTACTCCGATTCGAGTTTTTTCAAAAACTCAGTATTAGCCAGACCACCTCCGGTTATATAGCCCTTTGAAATTTTGCTGCTATCAAGGATCATAATCGAAACATTTTCTCCACATATTCTCCGTTGGAATAATTTCCAAATCCTTCAGAGTGTATGTAGTGTCAGACTTCGGACTTGGTGGCGGTGTTGACATTGCAGACGACAGTTGTTCAAGTAGTTCTATTACTTCTCTAATTTTCTTGTCATCAATTTTTCTCTTTTCAAAGACAACCGGCAAAAGCTGTTTGTTAAGCGAAGCCGAGTCAGGAAATTTCAGAATAAATTCAACTTGATTCTGTTTACATTGTTCGAGCATAGCAATAGCTTCGTTCTCAGCATATGGAGATTCTACTTTCGACAAATACATCAGATTCACCTTTCCTGTGTGATAAGGGCAAGAGAGTACAAACATATTCGGCTGAAGTATCTTCTGAGAAGACACTGTTAACGCGAGTTCTGTATCAACATTTAAAACCTTCAAAGCATCACCTTTAGTTGGGTCTAAAACCTTTACCCGGAAATACTCGTTGCCAATCATTGATCATAGGACGAGATCTCCCTTTTCATAGTTGCCTGGGGCGAGCGGGTTACAGTCCTTCGAAGCAGATGTAAAAATGTTTGGATACATCTTGGTACACACAATGAAGATCTCAGAGTGGCTAACAACACGAGTCACATGCACTGTGCTGCCTAAAATTAATGGCTCAATCCAGTCTTTTGGGTCAATATTTACCCCCTTGCCTCTGCAATTGAATGCCTCAACTTCAGCCACATTCGTGCCATCGCTTTTTACCATATAACAGGGCATACGCTCATCTTGACCGACTAGGTCATCAGAGAAGTTTGTTCCTGGAGACAACATTTTTTGCAGTTGTATGGCTAGATTTGTATTTGTCTGGTACACCTAACACCCTTTCAACTAAGGCAATGCGGCCCTCACCAATGAGGTAAACAAGATAATTGATAGTTGCTCATCAGTAATGCACGAGACCACCCACATAGAGTGTGTACAACAATGTAATCTCCATCTTCTGGCGGCTTCTGCAATGTCCACTTGGAGGTGGGATCTTTGCACAATAACTCGTTCATTTCTTCCAAATCGTTGGTAACACTTTCATTGTAAAGGCGGTGCAGTGCATATTTTCCACTTTCGAAATCTTCTATAGCTCAGCTTTCGGCTTGATATTAAAGGTTTCAGCCGTTACTTCCACTGGCAAACCCTTTATCTTCTCTTCGACAACTGCTTCCCCAGTATGCTCAAAATTAACCGCGCGAATACACAAAATGTTCTCCAATTTTACCGGCTTCATATAGCGAATACAAAAGGCGTATGCGTTCAAATTGGGCATCATTGGTGTCGGCGAACGTAAATCTTTGAATGCTACATCAACCACATTACCATAATCAATGAGATGGACAACGACCATTTTCGAAACTTCCACAATTTCTATAATCTCAGCTCGATAATACAGATTCTCAAATGGAGCAGCAATAAGTGCACCGGTTTTTATCCCTCAGTGCTACAACGAGTGTTCGCATCAATGTTCCTATTTATTTCCAACAACAGCTTTCGTAAGGCCCCATCGTACTTACACTAAGTGACCCACACTCTACCAGATTCATTGTTTTCCGCGTACTGAACGACAACATCGAAAAAATCTCCTTCCGGACTGGGATATGGAGTTTTCCATGCAGCATTACATGAAGAGACCTGAGACACTTTGGATTTTACTTCCTTTTCGATGGGGGTGTTGATTTAGTGGTCAACTTCGGTTTGAGTGTAAAATCTGGTTCAGTATGAAGATGACTGGTGTTGGTTTCTTGCGATTTAATATCGACCATCGTCACGAGGAATTCCTAAAGGGTTACGAGGAGCCATTGGACGTTTTGAATTCTTATTATCGTTGTTCGGTGTCGGAATACGCGGGGCATCTCTAGGTACAAGCATCGGCATTTGGGTACAGAATTTCTTATGCTCATTCCAGTCGAGAACTTGGCAATTCGTCGAACAATACATTTCCCTACACCGTTGGCAACTTAACTCAGTCAGCTTTCCACACAAGTTGCGGAAATCGAAGACTTCCAAAAGCGGCAAATATGCACTGCCTTTACAATGAAAGTTGTTGCGTGGCCAGGTAAAATTCACCCTGGTAGGAAAGGTTGTAGCAGGTATCCACCAAGGAAACAATTCCTAAAAAGAAACCAATTGAAAATTTTGTCATAACCATGTGTGTGTACTTACCTATCAAAAAAAAAAAAAAAACGTAAACAAAGTGTTAGCCGGGGTGGGATATTGGTAAACGCCATCCGTGGTGTATACCCCAGCAGCCAAACCACTTTCCCCATATGTACATTGTGATCGTCCTTCCTAAATGCAATAAATAACAAGAATTACTAACAAATAACAATTTAAATTATTTAATCCAAAAATAATTACCTTGTCCTCACGTGCCATACTCGTCCCACAAAATAAAAATTGTTTTGACGTTTTCTATTAATGTCATTATCTGTCATGTCCCTATGTCAATTTTGGTACTGTGTTTATATAGGTTGTTGTAGGTGCTAAGCTTACAAGAAATGGTAAGGTAGATCGATATATAAAGTAGAAAAGATTAGAATACGAAAGTACACGAAGTAAGATAAGAAGGGATGTGCAATATTACGATAAGAATAATACGATGACCTGACTCAACATGACTTGACTACACACAAACGAATTAAAAAAAAAATCACTCAAGAGGACTGACTAATGATATTAATAAAATTAATCAAGAGAAATTAGAAAAGGAAAATGATAGGATTAGAATTTTGATAACGTTAAATGTTAGAAAAAGAGAAAGGAAGGCAAATAGGGAAATTTATCTAGACAAAGGCAGGGGAAAAGCAAGAAAAGATTAACACCAGAAGCCGGCATATTGTACCAACCAGCATACCGAGTGGTTGTGGTATCAAAGTAACAGTTTAGTTTTTGAAAAACAATTTCCGTACGAGCAAATTCGGTACGAGCGAGATAACTTTACTAGTGGGTATGTTTGAAAAATTAAAGTAAAAGTTTAATTAGGAATAATTATATTACAAGTTTTAAGTAGATCTGTGCTTAGAAAAGTGGTGAAGAGGTAAAAAGGGACAAAGTGCATATATGTATATGTAACCCGCTGCAGAGGTAATTTGCATTTTTTTTGTTAGTTTGATGAGTAGCAACTAAGAAAAAATTTACTCTCTAGACACTAGATTTGATCTGCCCCATTTGAGGATACCACATCCAGGGTCTTTGCACAAATAACGCTTAAGTGAAAGCATAGACGTTGGTTCCGTTCTGTGATGGCAAAGTCTTTGGCGACGTTAATAAATACAACACAGCTTGAATGTTTGATAGTGACTGACTTTATTGGATGGATACTTTTATTGTGTATAACAGTGTTTATGCTATAAGTGCATGTGTGTGTTATGTGTGAAGCGTATGTTCATTTTAAAGTATGAGATACTGTGACATCTCCCCTTAAAAAAAAAAAATCTATATATAAAAAAATGGATCTTGGTTTGTTCGGATGCTTAAAACTCGAAAACGACTGGACCAAATTGGATACTTCCTTCTGCGGATTTGTTCGTAATTGCTCCGCGAAGGTTTAGGAAAAAAAAAAAAAAAAAAAAGTGGCGCTGTAGGCGGTCATTCCATTTGATAATGGCAAAACAACGTTTGACGGGCCAGCTTGTTTTATATAATTTCAATAATTAAGTTTGAAAGTAAAGATTGAATTTCATTTAAAGTACAAATTATTTTGTTTAATATTAACTAGGATATCAAGTAGAAATTAAATTATTGTTGAGAAAAAAAAAAATTTTTTGATTTCAAGTACATAACTGATTGAAATTTCAATTTAAAATCGTTTATTACATCTTGTGTTGGGGATGAATTCAGGATATAATAATAACATCTATAATTATAAATAAAGAACATATTAATAATATAAAACTATAAATTTAAGCGTTTTAATGGTTTAATAACTCTTCCGCTACGCATGGTTTTGGTTGCTGAATGTGTCGGTTGTTAAATCTGGGGTGGTATCGGCTAAGGTGATAGTTGATAGTTGACAATCAAAATCATCGCTTTACCTCCACGTAAGGTGATTGTCAAATTGATAATCGCTTTTTTGCGATCAATTTCATGTGACAGCTATTTAGGTGTCGCTTTCATACATTTGTGTCATTTTTATAGGTAGAAGCAGAAGAAGAAGAAATCTTCTACACCAAATAAATTAAATACTTTAGTGATAAAAGAAAATATTGAATAAATTAAAATAAAAAACTTTAAGTGAAAGTGAAGATTCGTGAAGTGCTATGTTTACTTCATTGGAACTTTTCTACTCAAACAGAGAGGAAAATGAAGAAAATAATTACAAAAATGTCCAACTATTAAGAAGAAACCTGAGGAATAAAGCAAATATCTTGGAACTTCCAAACCCGATGTAAGAATGCATATATTTATAAATATTCATTGTTGAAGTAGCATTATTTATTGTGTGTCTTTTTGATTTTTTAAAAACTTTCGCTTATGAAAAGAAGCGTTTGTGTTTGTTTTGGGACTGCTTGATTTACCAACTGGAATACGGTCAACTCACGTTCCACCCATACTGCAATTGGCTGCAACGTTAAATCTTAACATTTTAGTATTCTAAGTTCACTTACATTTTCACAATACAAACACTCCGAATAAAATTGTACCTATCAGCTGCTCGGAATGACAGCATCGGCAAGGTAGTGACGTTCCAAATCTTAAGTGCTGCCAATAATCAATCATTTTTTTGTGATCGCTTTACGCAGAGCAAAGAAAAGTTGATAATCAAAAACGACATTCAACAAAGCGATGATCAACTATCACCTTAGCCGATTCCACCCGTGGTCTTGGTTGTTTACAGTCTCTGTTGACTTCTCTGGTTATTTCTTCTTTAAAATTAGTGTATTTTTTAACATTTTCCGGTAACTTTTTGTCCTTATCAGGCCATCCTCTCAAGACAACCTGTTTCAGCAACTGCAACTCGAGATCATCGGATGTAGATTTTATAAATCGATCACGTGCCTCATCGGTAAATGAAAGTACGATGTTGACTAAATACTCTTTATCATTGCCTGCGTCTATTGGGTTGCAATTTCGGCTAAGTGTGTCAGCTATCGGAATTTGTGTGCCTTTTTTGTAGGTGACAATTGGAGAGTATTGGATGACGTCCCATAGAATGCGTTGTAATCTCAGTGGTGCATCTTGTAGCGGTTTTTTAAAGATGGTTTCGAGTGGTTTATGATCTGACTCGACTTCGATCCGTTTACCATAAACGTACTCATGGAATTTCTTGCATGCGAATTTTATCGCCATCGCCTCTTAAATTCTATCTGAGGTTATTTTGTTGAGTAGGTGTTAAAGCGCGTGTAGCGTACGCCACTGGCTGGTCATTTTGCAACAAGCATGCTCCAAGTGCTTTTGAGCTTGCATCAACGGAAAGTTTCACTGGTTGGTTCACGTCGTAGAACTTTAGCACAGGAGTTGAACTTATATTTTTCTTTACATTTTGCAATGCTTTTTTTTTGTCAACATCCCAGTACCATTCAGTTTCTTTGTGGAGCAATTTTTGTAGTGGTTCGGTGATAGCGGACAAATTGGGTATGAATTTAGACAAATACGTGACCATTCCCAGAATTCATTGAAGTTCATTAACGTTTGTCGGTTCACGCAAATTCTTAATCGCTTCAATTTTGTCGGTATCAGCTTCAATACCTTTGGCTGTAAAGACATGGCCAAGAAATTTAACTTTTTGCTTTACATACCCACATTTTTTCTTGTTAAGCGTGAACCGGCTACCATCAAAGGATCGACTACTTTTGTTGTTGTTGCGCGAAGCTTTTCAACATTTTCTGCATACAAAAATATATCGTCCATAGCAACTTTGCAACCTGGTATGCCTTCCAATGTGTTGTTCATAATTTTAGAGAAAATCTCTGGGGCGGATGATATTCCAAACGGAAGTCTTAAAAATTGGTATCTGCCCCACGGTGTTGAAAATGTTAAATATTCCGATGTTTTTTTTTTCGTCACGGGTATTTGCCAGAATCCCTTTTGACAATCTAATTTAGTAAATATTTTAGCATTTTGCACACTCGCTGCAATTTCTTCAACTGTCTGCAGAGGATAGTGCCGACGTTTAATATTTTTATTAAGGTCGGTCGGATCCATGCATATTCGAATTTAGTCCTTTTTTGTGACGATGACTATTGGACTTACTGCTGGTGTTGGGTGACTCACCGGTCGAATGACTTTCATTTTGACCATGTTGCTCAATTCAGCCTTGACCCTACCGCGCAGAGCATGAGCGGTACGACGTGGAGGTATAATTTTGAATTTTGGATCATCGATGAGATCAATTTCGTATGTGAAATTCTTGCAACAACCAATTTTTTCATCATCTGTCGTTGCCTCATGTATGCGAGCGATAAGTCTTAGTTTTTCGCATGATAAACGTCCTAGTATCGGCGTCAAGTCTTCAGACACAATTTTGAATGAGACCAATATTGAAATTCTTCTTGTTTCACAACGCGCAGTTTTGAATTTCTTTTTTTTTTATTTTTTTTTCCTTTTTTTTTTACTTTCCCTTATTATTTTTTTTGGTTTACTTGTTATTTCGTAGTTTAATTTTTTTAGGTTTAAGTAAAACCTAAGATAGGATTTATTTCATTTGATTAATAAAGAGGCACCCAATCAATTAATGTTTTGCGGTTTGCTTTTGTGGATTTCTGTTCTCATTGAAATGAGCGGTTAGATTTTTTTACGCGAACGGTGTGTGTGTGTGTTTTCGGGAAGGCCGTGCTTTTTCAGGTCGACGTGGACATGAAGTGACGTCAACGAACGCGACTAACAGACAAGATATGACAAGAAGAACTTATATTGACTAGTTTTGACTGGATAGAAAATTTCAGGGGCTATCACTCAAAACGCGGCCAGGGTGATAGCAATAGGTAGTGTCGTGGGATGGCCCTCTCTTGCCATCAACAACAAGGCATATCTCGAAGAACCTAGCGAACCTCCTATTGGTGAGAAATACTGGGATCCAATTAATTACGGATAGGGCTCACGCGGATCATCCTTTTTGCACGTTTAGCCACGTGAAGTGTTTTCCGAGTTCTCACCGATAGTGGCACAAGTCATGAGTAGTGTCCTTCTTTTCTTCCTCGTCTTTCATATCTTGAATTGTCCGTCTGCAGTCAACGTAGAGTAGCTTCCTTCCTTCTTTTTTTTTTTTGATGATTTTTGGCACGAACGAAATGTTTGTCGAGCAGGTGGTGTGTGGTGAGCGGGCAAGAACTTCCCCCTCCGACGAGCTTAGCTGAGCATCCACAAGCGTGCCATGCCCTCCTCACCTCCACTGAAGATGCCTCTGTGGCCCGACCCTGACTCACAACAAAGAGTTACCAACGATTTGGAAGAGATGAACAAGTTATTGTGCAAAGATCCCACCTTCACGTTGACATTGCAGAAGCCGCCAGAAGATGGAGATTAAATTGTTGTACACACACTATGTGGATGGTCACGTGCATAACTGATGAGCAACTATCACAATAACTATCTTGTTTATCTCATTGATGAGGGCCGCATTGCCTCAGTTGAAAAGGTGTTAGATGTACCAGACAAATACAAATCTATTCCAATGCAGGCATTTCCCATAGAACTACAAAAAATGTTGTCTCCAGGAACAAACTTCTCTGATGACATAGTCGGTCGAGATGAGCGTATGCCCTGTCATATGGTAAAAAGCGATGGCACGAATGTGGCTGAAGTTGAGGCATTCAATTGCACAGGCAAGGGGGTAAATATTGACCCAAAAGACTGGATTGAGCCATTAATTTTAGGCAGCACAGTGCATGTGACTCGTGTTGTTAGCCACTCTGAAATCTTCATTTCTCTTGTGTGTACCAAGATGTATCCAAACATATTTACATCTGCTTCGAAGGACTGTAAGCCGCTCGCCCCAGGCAACTATGAAAAGGGTGATCTCGTCCCAGCAATGATTTGCACCGAGTATTTCCGGGCAAAGGTTTTAGACCCAACTAAAGGTGATGCTTTGAAGGTTTTAAATGTTGATACAGGACTCGCGTTAACAGTGTCTTCTCAGAAGATACTTCAGCCGAATTTGTTTGTCCTCTCTTGCCCTTATCACACAGGAAAGGTGAATCTGATGTATTTGTCGAAAGTAGAATCTCCATGAGAACGAAACTATTGCTAAGCTCGAACAATGTAAACAGAATCAAGATGAATTTATTCTGAAGTTTCTGTTGAATTATATCAAAAACTCACCACATCATCCCCTATATGGTAGCCATACATCCGGTATGGTGATAGATACAAAAGTGAAAATAATAAAATAGATAAAATCATCTGTGCGTTTTTTTCATTTTATCCAATAGTTTCCGGACTCGAAGCCCTTCACTAAACTAACAGCTTTTGCCAATGGTCTTTGAAAAGAGAAAAATTGATGATAAGAAAATAAAAGAAGTAATAGAACTACCTGAACAAGTGTCGTCTGCAATGTCAACACCGCCACTTAGTCCGAAGTCTGACACTACATACACTCTGAAGGATTTGGAAATTATTCCAATTCCATGTGGAGAAAATGTTTCGATCCTTGATAGCAACACAATCTCAAAGGGCTATATAACCGGACGTGGTCTTGCTAATTCTGAGTTTTTGAAAAAAACTCGAATCGGAGTACTTGCCAATGGTGGCAAAGTATTGTGCAGGACTGAGTGACCAAGATGAATACACTCCCAGCGTCGAAGAATTATGCTTAGCGGTCTGCGATGTCGACAACGAATGGTATCGTGCAATGTGCGTAGAGAGAATGCAGGATGATATGTTCAACGTCATGTTTCTGGATCTGGACTATGGAAACTTTTGTCGCGTGCACAAAAGCAAAATCAGAAAAATGACCAGCGAACTCATGTTCCCAGCAAATGCTAATTTGTTGTTATGGTTCGTGGTTGTATGGAAGTTTTCACGCAAAGCGAGATACCATTAGACTGTCGAACGCCGTAATTTTGGAACCACCTCTTTAAGCAAGGGCTGGGCAGTATATCCTGAGTATATAAAAGGGAGAAAAGCTGCCCAAGAACACTTCCGGGCGGTACGCCGGACGAGCTTTCCTTAAGATACGAGTATTTGTTTCCATGTCTAGCACGAAAGAGTCTATTCTCGAGATATGGTATCATATAGGCGTCGTCGGCAAACGTTGTTGAAGTGGGGACTTCAACCAAAGATGACGTTGGGAATGTACACAACAGTGGTACGTCCAATCCTCACATACGGCTCATTAGTATGGTGGCCCGTATTGAGTAAAGGCTTACAAACTAAAAAGGCTGTAAAGAACAGCCAGTATACGTACCACGGGCATGCTGAGGTCAGCGCCAACGGATGCCCTTACTGCTGTGCTATTGCATATCTTGCCTCTCGACCTACACATTAAAAATACCGCTTTCTGCAGCTCAATAAGACTCAAGGAGTCAGGATGCTGGAATGCAAGGCCGCATGTCCACAGTAATACCCTGGACTCGTTACCAAACGGCGTGGTCACGTTTCCAACCGACTATACATAACACCTATTCTAAGCTTCAAGAAAGGCTCCATGTAGGATTTCCTACCAGAACTCAGTGGAAGAGAAACGATCGTCTACACCGACGGATCTAAGATGAACTGTGGTGTGGGGTCCGGAGTCTACTCGGAATCACTGATAATATCAGTAGCATACCGCCTACCGGACTTTGCAAGCGTATTCCAGGCGGAACTATTGGCTATCTGAGAGGCTTGTACGCTTCTGTAGGTGTGACACTACGGAAAAGCAAAATATTGTTATTCTCATAGATAGCCAAGCGGCCATAGAGGCCATCAACTCGGCTACCATATCCTCCAAACTGGTACAGGAAAGGCGGAACGAACTTGCCTACATTGGCGAACGCTTCAGGGTCACACTTCTCTGGGTTCCAGGGAACAGTGACATTGAAGGAAACGAGCGTGCAGACGAGCTGGCCAGGCAAGGTTCAGCTCTTCACGGCTAGGTGCGGTTAAGGGACAAATACACTCACACTTCCTGAAAAAGGCCGACTCCAAATGGAAAAGGTTAAAAATTGCGTCATATCGAGGACGACATGGCCCTCCGACGACAAAAACAGAACAAACGATCTACTGAATAGAACCCACCCAGATATCGCAAGAATTATGGCAATTGTCGCAGCGCACTGGCCAATTGGAGCCCATGCGGCCAAACTAGGGATCCCATACAACTCTCAATGCCGCAGTTGCAGGAACACAAATGAGAGAGAAACACTCTCCCATTTCATCTGCAAATGTCCGGCACTAGCAGTGTTGGATACTCGGGATTCAGAGGGTGAAGGTTCGAGTCCAGAAGCAGGGTAATATTTATTTTATTTTTTTATTAAATAGAGGCCGAGAGGAGGACATACAGGAATGGTCAAAGAAAACGTGATAGGTCAGGCGATGATTCAGTGTGCAGAGTGAATTCCACATGGGCAGGAGTGTTTAGTCCAGGAAGTTCTCTTTCATTAATATTGGCCAACTTTTACTTAGAGAAGTAGATTTACTTAGTTGTTTGTGGTCTAAGATAAAATCTGAGATTGTGCAATTGTGCATATCTATCTATCTATACGAAGTGATAATACAAATATAAAAGTGCGAAGCGAATGAATATATATCGATAGATACATGCGTATATAGACTTCATTAATGGTGTCAATCCAGAATACCTGGTAGTTTTGAAAGGTGGCTTCCAACAACTTAAGCATTCCCAAGTGGCTTTATAAGGTGAGAGGGGATGTTTATTTGTGGTGCTCCTGTAGTACGCTCGTTTTATTAAGGGAGGTCCAAGAAGTCTGAGGTTTTCACCGGCGACATCAAAGCGAGATAGACGAAGCGGGTACACGGCTTCTACGGACGCATCAAAGTTTATCCCTGACAATTGAAGTTGGGTGGTGCGAGTTGGTGCAGGGAGTAAGACGTTGACTTCTTACTCTAACCATCCAGGGTCAAACCCCAATAGTTCGAGAGTTATACATACTTTATTTTGATATTTTTTTTATATAATTTATCTTTCTCCTTATTTATCGTTTATTTTAATATTGTAAGACCTTGACTAATGTCTATTACTTGTTTTTTTTTTTCTTTTTATTTAATATTTCACCTTTTTTATCTTCCCTTATCACTTTGTAAACGAAGGGGGTTGCAACGTTGCGACGCTTTTTGGGGAAGGGTTAGTTTGAATTTTTATTATAAATATATTTTTTTATGTATCTTTATTTTTTTTAATGTTGAATAAGTTCGTCAATGGAATGAATTATCCGGTAACCGAGTCCTTTTGAACGGTCGCGATTACAATCTAAAGGTTTCAGGGTCTGAGCTAAATCGCGTGGCGCCCAGTTACCACCTAACTTCCACGACCATTTTAACTGGACCTCGATCCTGAATCGCCAAGTGGAACGTAACAGTGTGTCTTTTTGATGGTATTTCTGGTGAAGTACCAAAACTAAGCTGCGAAAAGTTTATTATGGCCACACAATCTGATTCAATCATCGTTGCTAAAGTAACAAGTATGGAGCTGGATTCCCACTTACTACAACTGGATTTTTATATATTTTTTATTCTTTCACAAACCCAGAAGGTTTTTTAAATACATTAGTCTGTATTAATGATTGATGATTGGTGTTGGTTTCTTGCGATTTAATATCGACCATCGTCACGAGGAATTCCTAAAGGGTTACGAGGAGCCATTGGACGTTTTGAATTCTTATTATCGTTGTTCGGTGTCCGAATACGCGGGGCATCTCTAGGTACAAGTATCGGCATTTGGGTACAGAATTTCTTATGCTCCCTCCAGTCGAGAACTTGGCAAATTGTCGAACAATACATTTCTCTACACCGTTGGCAACTTAACTCAGTCAGCTTTCCACAAAAGCTGCGGAAATCGAAGACTTCCAAAACGGAAAATATGCACTGCTCCGCCTTTACAACGCAGTGCAGTGCGTTCAACGTATAGCGTCTAGACGTGTTTTTATTTCTGTGCTTATTTCATCGTTTAAAAGTAATTTATTTGTATTAAAATCGCGTTTCGTGTTTTTTAATCGTTTGTATTTTACTTTATTTCGTTTACTGTTGATATTTTGTTCTAATTGAGAGCTTTAATATAAAGTCTCAACTCTTCAATCAAATTATCATCTACAATATTAACAATACTCAGTGTTCCTTTGTTATTCGTGTTGACATTAAACAGCTGTTTTTGCTGTATAATAACATTGCCTACTTTTTGGTATTTGCCTTTCCGTTTAAATTTATTGCATACTTTGTGGCATACATTTTGTTATTTAATTCTTGTCCTGTTAAATCACTGCATTACTTCTCGAAATTATGTCTTGCTTTGAATGTTCCATTGAATTGGGGCCTAATGAGCCGTACGTCCTTTGTAGTGGCATCTGCGGATGTTTTGTCCACTATAGTTGTGCAAAACTCGACCAAGTCACTTTTAAAAAATTGAGTTATTTACCGAATTACCACTACTTCTGTCGTAAATGTAATTTTATAGGAGATAGCAGCGCAGGGGATGTATGGTGGGCTTGGCTTTCGAAGAGCGAGGGGTCAAATCGCCAAAGGGTCAGATACTTTATTTCTTTTTTTTGTATCTGATATCGGAAAATCTAGCAGGACTATGGCGCGATCAGGTCGTAGCTGTAACTTCGTAGAAAACCAGCAAAATGGTACGATACGAGGTTTCATATAGAAGTAGTACTGACAATGACTGGATGATGAAAAGTGAATCTGAAGAGTGCAGTTCGTCCGGGAAAGCAATTTAAAGTGAGCTAAGGGCAAATTCGAGATTAAAAAAAAAGTCTAACAGTGAAGTGGATTTGGGAGTAGAAGTGGAGTTTAGACTACACGTGAAGAATTGAGTGCATAAGCCAGTCTCTGTGATTTTAACAGGGCAATAAACAAACTGTGGTTGAAGGTTTTTATCCAAGATACTGGACAGCCGGAAAACAGCGAATTCAACACCAGGAACGACACCAAAGACAGTGAAGTGCCACAAATACGACCCTTAGGACGAGATACCATATAATAGATGAGCAAGCGGCGGCTTTTTAGAAGATCTAAGTATATCGTCACTTGACGAATGAATACAATCGTAGATATCGTACGTGGAACATGTATTTATATGTCAGAATAGTGCGCTCTTGCCGTAGGCGGTATATTTTTATAAAGTCGCTTAGGTGGGCTCAATGCCAACTACTGTTTGGGTGCGTTGATTCGTTTTTTTTTTTTTAAACCAGAAAAAATAACGTCGGTGGGTTGAATGCCAACTATTGTACGGTGGGGTTGATTCGCTTGTTTGAGAAAAAAAAAAACGTACGTGAAATATTTAAATTCGGAATTAATGGAGTGACGGGAATTGCTAGGGCAAAAAAGATAGCTTCGATAAAGGGATAAGAAGCATTCAAAATTAAAATTGGTTGTTGTTATTGGTTTTCCTTTATTTTTAAGTAAATTTAAGTCAACTTTTGTAACTAGGATTAAGTTAGTTTGTAAGAAAACTGAATTAAAATTTTATTTAATGAATTATTGTAAAATTTCGTAAATACTGAAATCGAAGAAAGCGAATCCCACGATTTATTCACGATTATACGTCCGTGGGTAGTTAAGCGGGTGGGCAATCGTCTATTCCATCAAAAACAAATACAAATAGAACTGCAAAAAATGTTGTCTTCAGGAACAAACTTCTCTGATGCCCTGGTTGTCGAAGACATATTTATTGTCGAATCGCGTAAAGTATTTACCATAGAACTGCAAAAAATTTTGTCTCCAGGAACAAACTTCTCTGATGACCTAGTCGGTCGAGATGAGCGTATGCCCTTTCATATGGTAAAAAGCGATGGCACGAATGTGGCTGAAGTTGAGGCATTCAATTACAGAGGCAAGGGGGTAAATATTGACCCAAAGGACTGGATTGAGCCAATAATTTCAGGCAGCATAGTGCATGTGACTCGTGTTGTTAGCCACTCTGAAATCTTCATTGCTCTTGTGTGTACCAAGATGTATCCAAACATATTTACATCTGCTTCGAAGGACTGTAAGCCGCTCGCCCCAGGCAACTATGAAAAGGGAGATCTCGTCCTAGCAATGATTGGCAACGAGTATTTCCGGGCAAAGGTTTTAGACGCAACTAAAGGCGATGTTTTGAAGGTTTTAAATGTTGATACATGACTCGCGTTAACAGTGTCTTCTCAGAAGATACTTCAGCCGAATTTGTTTGTACTCTCTTGCCCTTATCACACAAGAAAGGTGAATCTGATGTATTTGTCGAAAGTAGAATCTCCATATGCTGACAACGAAGCTATTGCTGAGCTCGAACAATGTAAACAGAATCAAGTTGAATTTATTCTGAAGTTTCTGTTGAATTATATCAAAAACTCACCAAATCATCCCCTATATGGTAGCCATACATTCAGTATGGTGATAGATACAAAAGTGAAAATAATAAAATAGATAAAATCATCTGTGCGTTTCTTTCATTTTATCCAATAGTTTCCGGAATCGAAGCCAGAGTTGGGAGTAGAATTGCTTTTGAATATTGGCCCTTCGCTAAACTAACTGATGTCAAAATACCAACATTCGATACTCGATACTCGAATCTCGAATGCGGTCATACCAAATCATCATTTTTAAGTGACGTATGACTCGATAACTGATGTCGTAATTCGACCCCTGCTTTTGCCAATGGTCTTTGAAAAAAGAAAAATTGATGACAAGAAAATTAGAGAAGAAATAGAACTACCTGAACAACTGTCGTCTGCAATGTCAACACCGCCACCAAGTCCGAAGTCTGACACTACATACACTCTGAAGGATTTGGAAATTATTCCAACGGAGAATATGTGGAGAATATGTTTCGATTATGATCCTTGATAGCAGCAAAATTTCAAAGGGCTATATAACCGGATGTGGTCTTGCTAATACTGAGTTTTCGAAAAAACTCGAATCGGCCAATGGTGGCAAAGTATTGTGCAGGACTGAGTGACCAAGACGAATACACTCCCAGCGTCGAAGAAAGCGGTCTACGATGTCGACAACGAATGGTATCGTGCAATGTGCGTAGAGAGAATGCAGGATGATATTTTCAACGTCATGTTTCTGGATCTGGACTATGGAAACTTTTGTCGCGTGCACAAAAGCAAAATCAGAAAAATGACCAGAGAACTCATGTTCCCAGCAAATGCTAATGAGTTGTTATGGTTTGTGGTTGTATGGAAGTTTTCACGCAAAGCGAGATACCATTAGACTGTCGAACGCCGTGATTTGGGTACCGCACCTCTTTAAGCATGGGCTGGGCTGGAGGCAGCGTTGGATACTCGGGATTCAGAGGGTGAAGGTTCGAGTCCAGATGCAGGGATTTTTTTTTATTTTTTATTTTTTTTTAGCGGAAGACATACAGGAATGGTCAAAGAACACATGATAGGTCACGCGATGATTCAGTGTGCAGAGTGAATTCCACATGGGCAGGAGTGTTTAGTCCAGGAAGTTCTCTTTCATTATTATTGGCCAACTTTTACTTAGAAAAGTAGATTTACTTAGTTGTTTGTGGTCTAAGATAAAATCTGAGATTGTGCAATTGTGCATATCTATCTATCTATACGAAGTGATAATATAAATATAAAAGTGCGAAGCGAATGTATATATATCGATAGATACAAGCGTATATGGACTTCGTTAATGGTGTTAATCCAGAATACCTGGTAGTTTTGAAAGGTGGCTTTCAACAACTTAACCAATCCAAAGTGGCTTTATAAGGTGAGAGTGGATGTTTATTTGTGGTGCTCCTGTAGTACGCTCGTTTTATTTAGGGAGGCCCAAGAAGTCTGAGGTTTTCCCCGGCGACATCAAGGCGAGATCCCTGAAGTATCCCTGACAATTGAAGTTGGGTGGTGGGAGTTGGTGCAGGGAGTAAGACGTTGACTTCTTACTCTAACCATCCAGGGTCAAACCCCAATATTTCGAGAGTTATACATACTTTATTTCGATATATTTTTTTTATATAATTTATCTTTCTCCTTATTTATCGTTTATTTTAATATTGTAAGACCTTGACTGATGTCTATTACTTGTTTTTTTTTTTCTTTTTATTTAATATTTCACCTTTTTTATCTTCCCTTATCACTTTGTAAACGAAGGGGGTTGCAACGTTGCGACGCTTTTTGGGGAAGGGTTAGTTTGAATTTTTATCATAAATATATTTTTTTTTGTATCTTTAATTTTTTTTTTTTGTTGAATAAGTTCGTCAATGGAATGAATTCCTACATGAAATATATCGACGAATCCAATATTTCAAACAATAGATAAAGCGATTGGTAGTTTTTTTTTCAATTATCCGGTAAGCGAGTCCTTTTGAACGGTCGCGATTACAATCTAAAGGTTTCAGGGTCTGAGCTAAATCGCGTGGCGCCCAGCTACCACCTAACTCCCAGGACCATTTTCACTGAGTCGGCTGGACCTCGATCCTGAATCGCCAAGCGGAACGTAACAGTGTGTCTTTTTGATGGTTTTTCTGGTGAAGTACCAAAACTAAGCTGCGAAAAGATTATTATGGCCACACAATCTGATTCAATCATCGTTGCTAATGTAACAAGTATGGAGCTGGATTCCTACTTACTATAACTGGAGAAAAAGGACGAATATTTTTAAGAAAATGTATTTATATGTTTTTTATTCTTTCACAAACCCAGAAGGTTTTTTAAATACATTAGTCTGTATTAATGATTGATGATTGGTGTTGGTTTCTTGCGATTTAATATCGACCATCGTCACGAGGAATTCCTAAAGGGTTACGAGGAGCCATTGGACGTTTTGAATTCTTATTATCGTTGTTCGGTGTCCGAATACGCGGGGCATCTCTAGGTACAAGTATCGGCATTTGGGTACAGAATTTCTTATGCTCCCTCCAGTCGAGAACTTGGCAATTTGTCGAACAATACATTTCTCTACACCGTTGGCAACTTAACTCAGTCAGCTTTCCACACAAGTTGCGGAAATCGAAGACTTCCAAAAGCGGCAAATATGCACTGCTCCGCCTTTACAATGAAAGTGTTACCAACGATTTGGAAGAGATGAACAAGTTATTGTGCAAAGATCCCACCTCCAAGTTGACATTGCAGAAGCCGCCAGAAGATGGAGATTACATTGTTGTACACATTCCAAGTGGATGGTCTCGGGCTTACTGATGAGCAGCTATCACAATAATTATCTTGTTTATCTCATTGATGTGGGCCGCATTGCCTTAGTTGAAAAGGTTATAATAGATTACGAGATCAAAAGGTTTTCGTATGAGACTGTTGTACTAAGCAAGCATTATAGGCTAATGTACCTAAGTGTAATATGTGTAATCTGGCACTAGAAAATTATAGGAGATAGCAGCGCAGGGGATGTATGGTGGGCTCGGTGTTCGAAGAGCGTGGGGTCTAATCGCCAAAGGGTCAGATACTTTCTTTCTTTTTTTTTTTGTATCTGATATCGGAAAATCTAGCAGGACTATGGCGCGATCAGGTCGTAGCTGTAACTTCGTAGAAAACAAACCAGCAAAATGGTACGATACGAGGTTTCATATAGAAGTAGTACTGACAATGACTGGATGATGAAAAGTGAATCTGAAGAGTGCAGTTCGTCCGGGAAAGCAATTTAAAGTGAGCTAAGGGCAAATTCGAGATTAAAAAAAAAGTCTAACAGTGAAGTGGAATTGGGAGTAGAAGTGGAGTTTAGACTACACGTGAAGAATTGAGTGCATAAGCCAGTCTCTGTGATTTTAACAGGACAATCAAAAAACTGTGGTTGAAGGTTTTTATCCAAGATACTGGACAGCCGGAAAACAGCGAATTCAACACCAGGACCGACACCAAAGACAGTGAAGTGCCACAAATACGACCCTTAGGACTTGATACCATATAATAGATGAGCAAGCGGCGGCTTTTTAGAAGATCTAAGTATATCGTCACTTGACGAATGAATACAATCGTATATATCGTACGTGGAACATGTATTTATATGTCAGAATAGTGCGCTCTTGCCGTAGGCGGTATATTTTTATAAAGTCGCTTAGGTGGGCTCAATGCCAACTACTGTTTGGGTGCGTTGATTCGTTTTTTTTTTTTTAAACCAGAAAAAATAACGTCGGTGGGTTGAATGCCAACTATTGTACGGTGGGGTTGATTCGCTTGTTTGAGAAAAAAAAACGTACGTGAAATATTTAAATTCGGAATTAATGGAGTGACTGGAATTGCTAGGGCAAAACAGATAGCTTCGATAAAGGGATAATATTCAAAATTAATATTGGTTGTTGTTATTGCTTTTCCTTTATTTTTAAGTAAATTTAAGTCAACTTTTGTAACTAGGATTAAGTTAGTTTGTAAGAAAACTGAAATAAAATTTTATTTAATGAATTATTGTAAAATTTCGTAAATACTGAAATCGAAGAAAGCGAATCCCACTATTTATTCACGATTATACGTCCGTGGGTAGTTAAGCGGGTGGGCAATCGTCTATTCCATCAAATACAAATCAATTCCAATGCAGGTATTTGCCATAGAACTGCAAAAAATGTTGTCTTCAGGAACAAACTTCTCTGATGCTCTGGTTGTCGAAGACATATTTATTGTCGAATCGCGTAAAGTATTTACCATAGAACTGCAAAAAATTTTGTCTCCAGGAACAAACTTCTCTGATGACCTAGTCGGTCGAGATGAGCGTATGCCCTGTCATATGGTAAAAAGCGATGGCACGAATGTGGCTGAAGTTGAGGCATTCAATTACAGAGGCAAGGGGGTAAATATTGACCCAAAGGACTGGATTGAGCCAATAATTTCAGGCAGCATAGTGCATGTGACTCGTGTTGACTCTGAAATTGGTCTTGTGGGTACCAAGATGTATCCAAACATATTTACATCTGCTTCGAAGGACTGTAAGCCGCTCGCCCCAGGCAACTATGAAAAGGGAGATCTCGTCCTAGCAATGATTGGCAACGAGTATTTCCAGGAAAAGGTTTAAGACCCAACGGAAGGTTTTAAATGTTGATACAGGACTCGCGTTAACAGTGTCTTCTCAGAAGTTACTTCAGCCGAATTTGTTTGTACTCATTTGCCCTTATCACACAAGAAAGGTGAATCTGATGTATTTGTCGAAAGTAGAATCTCCATATGCTGAGAACGAAGCTATTGCTGAGCTCGAACAATGTAAACAGAATCAAACAGAATCAAGTTGAATTTATTCCGAAGTTTCTGTTGAATTATATCAAAAACTCATCTATATGGTAGCCATACATTCAGTATGGTGATAGATACAAAAGTGAAAATAATAAAATAGATAAAATCATCTGCGCGTTTTTTCATTTTATCCAATAGTTTCCGGACTCGAAGCCAGAGTTGGGAGTAGAATTGCTTTTGAATATTGGCGATCGCCCTTCGCTAAACAAACAGCTTTTGCCAATGGTCTTTGAAAAGAGAAAAATTGATGACAAGAAAATTAGAGAAGAAATAGAACTACCTGAACAACTGTCGTCTGCAATGTCAACACCGCCACCAAGTCCGAAGTCTGACACTGCATACACTCTGAAGGATTTGGAAATTATTCCAACGGAGAATATGTGGAGAAAATGTTTCGACTATGATCCTTGATAGCAGCAAAATTTCAAAGGGCTATATAACCCGATGTGGTGTTGCTAATACTGAGTTTTTGAAAAAACTCGAATCGGAGTACCTACTTGCCAATGGTGGCAAAGTATTGAGCAGGACTGAGTGACCAAGACGAATACACTCCCGGCGTCGAAGATTTATGCTTAACGGTCTACGATGTCGACAACGAATTTAGATTTTCACCCGCAGCGCTTGACGATTGTTTTGTAAGGAGCTGCATTGAGTATTCCACTCTCACTTGTAATTTGACAACGCTCTCGACGATCGAAACAAACAAAGCCCCTACATGGGTACCGTCTTCTGGCTCCTCGAGGGGGTTGTCTTCTTCTGAAGTATCTGCATCTGGTTGTCATTTGGAAAAAAACAATATCTGCGGTTCCAGCTGCAATAATTCGGGGTCCAGCTCCTGATCAGTTTGCAGTATATCTGGTTCATTTTTTGTATAATGAATGGTATCTCTCTGCTTTGGGGTAATTTTTGTTTGCCGATGCTGATTCTTAATAACTGGTGTTTGGTTCTCCGATGTTGAACCGCTAGCACAATTTTGTGATGGTATGGATGCATCAAAACATTCGGATTGACTCTCCAGCTCTTCCAGTAACTAACAACATTAAAAATCATTTTCATATATTATGTTTAGAAAAAATATAAAAAAACATACCTGATTGAAATTGCATCTATTTTCGTCTGCGTTTTGGAAAACGCACCGGCAGAACGTTTTTTTATGGTTTTCAACGCGTAAATTCATTCAGCTTCGCTGGTATCGCTTTGGTTGGACATCGCACGAATTTCATTTACGGCTTGCGTGTAAGTTGGTATATTAGATCGCTTGAATATACAATTGTGTTCCGTCCATCCGTCGGCCACAGTACCAGGCGGTACCAATGGATTTATCTTTTGATTTATGGGGCGGCCACATCAATTTTCCATTGCGCTCCCAAAGCCGTTGCACTGGGGTCAGAAGTATCTTTCCACCTTCCACCGTTTGCACAATTTTATAATAGTTCGGCTTCTGTCGCCGCATCTTAGTTCAAATAATTTGAACTTTTTAGCGAATCGCTCATACACAATCGAGAAATCTATTATTTTGTTGCTATGGTTGCAAACTGGCGTGCAAATAAGGTAATCGACTGTGCAACTGTTTTCCAATAAGGAGTTTCTCGCGCTTCCATCTATATCAACTATAAGTTTGTGAAGTAATCGAATTGTTTTACCAAATAGTTCTGCAGCTTCAACGTCTGTTTCAATTGATTTTTTTAACGCCATTTGCTTGTGATTATGCCAAATGTGCATTCTATGGTTTTCCTAGATTTTGAACGCATTGTATTGAAGAGTTCAGTTTCACTGTCCAAGTTTGTTTTTGAATATGGGCGCAATAAATATTCCCTGAGTGGGTACGCTTCATCCCCTAGCATAACAAATGGTGCAGGAATTGATGTTCCCGGTAGATGTTGCTCTTCTGGAATTTCATATTCTCCTGTTTCAATTTGCTTATGTAAATTTGAAAATTCGAAAATACCACCATCACTCTGTTTTCCATAGGCTCCAACTTCTACGGCAATAAATTTATAATCAGCAGATGAAACGCCTTGTAACGCGATTGAATAAAATTGCTCGTAGTTGTAAAACATGCTGCCAGAATGTGGTGGACATTTACAACGAATATGTTTGCCATCGATGCTTCCAATACAGTTTGGAAATCCCCATTTAGATTGGAATTCCTCAGAAATTTGTACCAATTCATCTTTTGTTTTGCGACTCAAATGTTAAGGGAATTCCATATAGCGGTACATACTTCTTTTACAATACTGGCCACTGTAGATATTCCCATCCGATAAGAAAAAGCAAGAGATCGGAATGAATTTCCAGTAGCTAGGAACCTAAGAACAATAAATAACGCAGCTTAATTATCTAGTTTTGCTATTATTTTCATAGTACATCATAATATTTGTTTCATTTTCAGCTGGATCTGAATCAAAAAAATGGAAAATCTAAAGAATACATTCCGCAGGGAACTGCGTGGATTCACTTTAATGACTTTTGCTTTGTCAAAGATATTATGGAACCACGCAATATGTCAGGAAATCTAACGCTGGCCAACAACTTCTATGAAGAGGTGGAAATAACTGATTTTGATGAGGAGCTAATTCCGAACACTTTCAAGGACGTACCCCCTCCTAAACGGGTTATTAGGAGGAAGCAAACTGCCGACGCGGGATTTTTAGAGTTAGAGAAGAGAAAAATTGCGATGCTTGAAAAGAACGTTGATGATGAAGATGATGATTATCATTATTTAATGAGCTTCCGAAAATATATAAAAAAAAATGGACGACGAAAAAAAATTAAGATTCCGTGTAAAAATGCAAGAGGTTCTAACGGGTCCGCCATCTAATGTTTTTTTTTTCAACTAGTACTTATTTCGTGCATGGTAATACTTAGCTCATGTCTGATTTGACAGATAATTAGTTTTATCCTTCCGCTGAACGAATATGGTTGTGTATACGCTTGAACAACGCTGAGAAATATTGCGACATTACTTTGAAAATCATGGTAATGTTGCAGAATGTGTGCGAAAATTGCGTACGGATTTTGGAAGTAGAGAAGCACCGTCAGCTCCGTATGTTCGTTATCTTGTGAAAAAAGTGAAAGAAACTGGCATCCTCATCGATAAAACAAAGCGTGAAAAGCCAAAAACAGTGCGTACACCCGAGAATATTGCTGCTGTGGCAGAAAGTGTGCGTGAAGCGCCATCAACATCAATTCACCGTCGTTCTCAACAATTGAACATTTCGGAGACATCATTGAGACGAATTTTGCATAAAGACCTTGGTATGACGCCATACAAAGTCCAATTGGTTCAGGAGTTGAAGCCAACTGACCATCCAATGCGTTTTCGCTTCGCTAAGTGGGCCTGCGATCGACTTAGAGAAAATGCTGATTTTGCCAAAAAAATCACCTTTTCAGATGAAGCTCATTTTGATCTTGGCGGGTATGCAAAAAAGCAAAATTGTCGCATTTGGGGCACAGAAAACCCGCATGCATACATTGAAAAGCCGATACACCCAAAACGAGTCACTGTTTGGTGCGGATTTTGGTCCAGAGGCATAATTGGGTCATTTTTCTTCGAAAATGAGCAAGGAGTGGCCGTTACAGTCAATGGCGATCGTTATCGGACCATGTTGAACGAATTTTTGTTCACAAAAATTGAAGAGGAGGATATTGGCAACATTTGGTTTAAACAGGACGGCGCTACGTGCCACACAGCCGAAGCTACACTCGATGTTGCGCCCTGTTTTTGAAGATCGCATTATCAGCCGCAGAGCTGATGTCGTTTGGCCACCTCGGAGCTTCGATTTGACACCGTTGGACTATTATTTGTGGGGTGCCGTAAAAGATAAGTGTTACGCCAACATGCCAGAGACCATTGACGCTTTAAAGGAGAATATTTATGAAGCCATTGGTGAAATACAGCCGCACAAAATCGATAATGTGCTTAAAAATTGGACGGATCGTGTAGGCTACTGCATGGCCAGCGGAGGCAGCCATTTGAATGAAATTATTTTCCATTATTAACCGGAAGGATTGAACTTTCAAATAAAAACAGAAATTTAAGAAAATATTCAGTAGTTTTTTTTTATAGCATTATAGCAAAAAAAAAGTTATTTGACGGACCCTTTATATGATGTTTTATAGCTCGAATATTAACTCCAGAATCACAACATTACACTTTGCGAACAAGTGGCTCCATTTGTTATATTAAAATATTATAATTTTGTAAAAAGATATTTAATAAACAAAAAAAATTAATTTTCTTACCTTAATGCCAATGAAAGTCTTTCTGTTGCATCTATAGGTGTTTCCTGATATCTACTATCCCTTTGTATCTGCGAAGATATCGCTTCCAATATGTATTCAAAGTGTTTGTATTCACGATAATATTCTTTAAATTTCTCAGGATATTGTTGAAGACGGGCGTGCAAGTGATGAAATTCTCCATGGCGCCTGCGTTCTTTATTGATTGGATGCACTTGAAATCTTTTACTTGAGCGCGCATGAATGAAAGTAGGCGAAATCGCTCCGCCGTAAACACTCAATCGCTTGTAGCGATGTCGCTCTTAATCGCGCGAAAAGCCATCGCGTGGCGCGACGCGAATACGCGTAGCCATGAACGCAGCCTAAAGAAAATAAACACAATGTAAATAATGCACAACACTAAGGTTCACTTTTTAATTTTGTAAATGCACGACATACCTTTAATATTATTTTTACACGAAGAAGAACAGTCTTTGGCTTAGGAGATCCAGTCCAGATCCAGAATAACAATGCCTCTCTAAATCCAATTACAGTATTTATATACAATATACACACATTCTCCGGTAACAATCACTTGCAGATATATCGTGTTGATACACGTATTTTCATTTCTTCTATGGGTTATTTGTATTTCTTGTAGATGGATGTGCTATATACCGCTCATACAAATATCTGCATCCCGTGGATAGTATGTGGAAATACTACTTTTCGGACTATTACGCAGTTAGATCTATGGGTATCTGATATTTGCTGTTTTTATTTAGTGCGTTTACTGTGTCCTTCTTTGGGGTAATTTCTTGAAGACGAGCATGTTGAACTAAAAATACGATTCAAGTAGTTCGTTGTTGATAAGCGTCTCTCATGTTCTCTTCCAGAGTACAGCCTAGTCAGTGATAGGACTTGGGAAATGCAGATTAGTGGTATATAGCCAACAAAAAAGTTGGTAGAAAAGTGTTAGATGAAAAAAAATGTTTCAAGTTAATTTAATAATTTATTTCAACAAAATAAGCAAAAATAACTCAAAAAAGAAGTAACATACAATTTTTTTTCAAAACAAAAATGTAAATAAACTAAAATCAGTTCATCTCAGGACAAAAACATATGAGAGGGCTACAATCCGCTGTGTGGATCGTTGTATACCATATCCCATCCCATTTGTAAAACTAATGTCCCCAAAATGTGGACGTGGCTTAAAACATGATGGGGATTAAATATAGAAAATGACAATGTCACAACAACTTGTACGGTTCTACAAAAGACAAGGTTTTTCTCCAGCATATGTTATGGCGTAGTGTATAAAAATGGTTTTTATATAAAAACGCCCCCTAAAAGTGGGCGCGTGTTAAAATAGACGAAATGTTTATATTAATATAACTTATTATTCTGCATCAAAATTTTTTCGAAAATTTTAAAATTTGTAAAAGGTTTTTTATTAAAAACGCCCCCAAAAAGTGGGCGTGGCAAAATACTTTATATGAACGAAATATAGATATTACGAATGTCGGATTTCAAAAATTTGTAGTTGTGTTCTGTGTTCTTGTTCTGCTGGGAGCAACAAAGACCACGTGTACCAAATTTCATCATTCTAGCTCAAAATTTAAGGCCCAGAAACTGGTGACGTACGGACGGACGGACAGACATGGCTAAATCGACTCAGCTATCGATTCTGAGTCGATCCATATAGGACTTTGAGGTATATGTAGCTAAATTATTCCTCTATGTTACAAACTATGTATCAAAACTAATATACCCCTATGGGATAGGGTATAAAAAAAACACAACAGTGCACAGTTGCACACACACACAATCGAACTAATAAAGTTTAGTGAAGTGGTGTATTGGGTCCAGAAAATATTCATCCAAAACAAAATATTGATGAAAGTGTGTGTGAAACACAATGAAGGGAACATTATAAACGATGGGCAAAAAGGTGGTAGATTTAGAGTTGAGGTTGGTAGGATTTCCAACTTTGTAAAAAGTGGTAGATATACCACTTAGTGGTAGAAGTCCCATCACTGAGCCTAGTGGATAACGTGTTGTACTGTACTACAGTGCGAGAGAACTCGACATCGAAATTCGAATCCCAGTAAGATATTAAGCAGTTTTTCTAAATTAATTGAATTAAATTAAATAAGTTCTATTAATAACAAAATGGTAAGGATTAAAAATTGATATTAACAAAGGAAATTTAAATATAATAATAAAATATAGAAAATATAGTAAAACATATGAAAGACATTTTTTTTGCCTTTTCTTGTTTTTTTTTCGGAAAGACTTGCAAATATTTTCGGAAAGACTTTTGCGAAGCTAATAATTTGCTGCTGCAAGGCATTTTATAAGCAAATGCAGGTTTTTTGTAAGGCTTAATAAAAGAAGTCTTATAAAAGTAAATAGCTTCGTAAAAGTGCGCCAAATGTTTTTCCATAAGACTTCCTACAAGTAATATTGCTGGAGGGGGAAAAGCTTCGATAGTGCTTTATCGAAGCGAAATTGTTAGTTGGGGGACATGTGGTTCCAACAGGAGAGAGCAACGGCACACACAGCGCGAGCACCAACCGATATTTTGAAGGGCAAAACAACATCGGATGACTTCTGTTGCCACCCTTAACATTTTCACCCACCCTTACTTAATTAATGTCGATGACATCCAAGTGGCGAGAAGGAAACCTAAAAAAGTATCTCAGTCAGCCGACAGCAGAGATAAAGGAAGTAAAGAGATACCAAACTTCTACCTCTCTCACCCTGAATCCCCGCAAAAGTTGGTTGTTTTTGTTGTAATCCACCACCAATGCACTCCTGTCTGTGAATACATGTATTTCCGACTGAATGAATTCAGCAGACGAACAATTTTGGGTTTGGACATTTTCATTAACAGCTGTTTAGTAGTGTGGTGGATTTATTTTTGTTTTGACATTTCAATTGGCATAATATTTTTTCGCAAATGTGGAAATTTTAAAATAACACAGAAAAATGGTGGTAGCGGTGGAGGCGAAAAAAAAAACAAAACAGAAAGAATGAAGACAATAACTATGACCGTGGATGGGTAAGCAATCGAAAAGTAAAATTTATCATGTCGATTAAACATTTTTTTTTATAGATATATGCATTCAGTGACATCAGGATAGCGATTCTTCACCATCGGCGACCTGCTGGACTTCGATTCGTCAACATGGTCTGCCCCGAAAATTGCAACACAAACCACCACCAAGGTATGGGCACTTTAAAATTGATTTGGATGACGATCGTCTGCTGATTGTTGGAGGTTGTGGCGGACCAAATAGCATGTATACGGACTCATGGCTTTTGGATATGTCTAAGGAGGTGTGGCAATGGAAAATAGTACCGATAAGAAACAAAAAGTGGGACGTGCATGTGAACTTAATCGTTTGGATAACTTTCGAACTGTCGATGATATGCATGAATAGAAGGTGAGTTGGCTTGAACAAAAACCATCAACACAACAACAATAACATTCTGTCTGTTCCTGAAGACAGAAACCACAACCATCCACAATAAAAAGCCGTTCGCAATCATAATGATTCAGTTTAACTGGCCCCACTCGCACCACCAGCCAATAATCCAAATGATATATAAGCGGCCAACAGTTTGCAGAGAAATTTGGCACTCCGATGTCGTGACTACGAACCGCGATTACCAAAGCGATTTGATGATCTTTTTGAGGTAGGTACTACTTGCATTTGCACGACGAAAGTAACTAAAGTCTTTATTTTGCAGGACCCATTTCGCATTGCAGCATTTAACGTCCCAAATGAACGGATTCGTCGAATGGAGGAACAAATGAATGCCATACGGAATTCGAGGAGAGCCCTTGTAGCCGAGCAACAAATCAAAGGAGAGTTAATTCTCTTCAGCGTTGTACACAAAGAGACGCTATCTGAGATTACACACTTGAGCGCTCCCCGGAATATAGTTTAGTTTAGTTTTTTTTTAAATTTATTCAATACCGCCTAACACAGGTATATATTTATAAAAAGAAATAACGTACACACGGCAGGTGTATATTCTTTAAAAACTCAACCAAAGTTGCATATTATTTTATTATATTAATAAAACAAAATAGAATTTAAATTCATAAAAACATAAATTATACAAAGAAACGCACAGAACCAATTTCAAAATGTAATGCCATAACCGCTTAAGTGCATGGTATAAATTGCTACAAGGGAGTCAATGTACTACAAATACAATGGACTTTCCATATGAATTGTGAAATATACCAGCAATCGATGTAACCCAAATGAATTCGATTAATTTTTAATATTTTCTATTAATAAAAATAACTTTGAAAACAATTGACTTTGTTGTTTGATGTTGTACAAACGGATAATTATCCTTCATTATCTGATGCAGAGTTAGATACTTTTTTGATAATTTATATGGTTTCGTCTTTACGATGCCTAAAAACCACCCTCGAAATATCAGAGCGTGTAAGACGAAGCTGTATATTAAATGTGTTGTCGGTGAAGAACGTTTTTATTTATTAGCTTATCTTTATTCAGGTATGGCGAACCTATAACGCTCAAGGAGCTACCTGAAATGATGCTTGCAGATGTTGAGTGAATCTGTACTGATAAGAGTAATCACTGTCGCCGATGTAGAAGACCAGTCTGTTTTGGCTCTTTAAATAATTTGCACTCAGTGGCAAATACATCTAGAAATGATTCTACAAATTCTATATATTGTATTTCATAATGGTCAACATTTATTTAAAAAAAAAAAAAAAAAAATACACTTTTAATACTACAATGGTTGTAATAGTCGATATATTGGCACACTTTCAGATTCGGCGACCGCAGCATTAGTAATTTCAATTTCAGTAAGTGCCTCTTGCTTCGCTCTGCGTGTAATCTTGGATTCAGACGACTCGTTTGTCTTTTCTTGAAGTTGTAGTTGAACTTGGTTAAGTTTGGTTTTGTATTCTTCAAGTTCATTGGCCTATTAAAAAAAGTTTGTAGAAATAAATAAAATTAGTCCATATGATATGTGACTTTACCAGTAGATCCATTTCATTTGTGTCCGGGTACTCATAGTTATCCAATTCGCTGATTCGATCATCAATTCGATTCAATTTCTCGATTCTGTTGGATGTTCTTTTTTGTAGCTTGCAACTCTGGCCGGATCTGCTTTAAGGTGACTTCGTATGGTTCGATTTCTCCTTTCCGGTTCATCAACTCCTGTTCCATATGACTGAAAATAGAGATTTCCTGATTAAATTACATCAAAAGAAGAGACTGTTGTTTTACTCACCTCATTCTTTCACGGATATCCACTTGAAGAATCTTGCTGGCGAATGTTAATCGAATACATTCTATACGATGGATCTGGACAATATTCTATGCCCGAATTTATCACAATGATCATGCTCAAATTTTGTGGAACATTCTCGATGTTTGATGTAAAGTGTTGGGCGACTTCTTTTTTATCTGTGAGGTGAATTGTTTCTATAGAGCCTCGATCGATGAGGTAGTATAGAACAACATGGTCACGACAGCGTATCTGATCCATAAGAAGGCGTTTCCATAAGGCTAGGAGAAATAAGGTATAACAAATTAATAGCGTGAAACCACATGACTCAAGTACACTCATTGTCAACTAACCTTGTCCATGAACTTAGTAGTAATGATTGAAGGATTAACGTTCCGAAGAGACTATTTTGTGAGCCATTGCAGGGAGTATTATTGTAGATGGTATGATGAGGTTCCTAGAATGTAAATTGAATTTAATAACCTATTTCACTCAACCTCTGCTCGCAATAAGTTTACCTTTTTTAATGCTGATTTCATTTCCATACTGGGATTTCACTGGGATTCAGTTGTTATGCATAACCTTATTCAGCACTTCTTGCCCGTTTATCTCCAGCCCGTTTTCCAGTCATAACACAGTGACACTTTTAGAAATAATTTTAAATGGATTCACAAAATAAAAAAAAGTAAAAATGTTTGTTTACATTCTAATAGTGACAGATTCAGAATTTGGTGAATATAATCAAATGGTTATGAACGTATTCAGTTAAGTAAATATTTTTTTTCAAATAAAATAAATTGAATGTATTCAACTCTTCGGTTAGAACGTAAAACAAACTATTTATATATTTTATTATCTATAATTACCAAAATGATTTCCAAGAGTATTTATTAATTTTATAATCGCCTACGGGTATTTGTAGACCATTAATACATGTTGCGTAATTTAATATGAAAGATTCTGAGGATAATATATTCTCAAGTCAGATTTTATGAGTAGGGTAATTTGATATTAAAGAATCTAAGGAATAAAATATAATTGTTGGCCAGCGGCTAGCTGGAAAATTCCCTCTTCAAAATAAATATCCAAAATGGATTTAAAAAATGATTAAAAATGATTGATTTTATTTTCTAAAAACAAAAACGTTAATAATACATAAAAGAAATATTATTCATTCTTACATTGGTATGAAAATTAGGAATCTTGATACGGTCAACGTGGTAATGTGCGTATCGAAAACAAAATGGTGCAAAAAACGGTATGCACAAGAAATTAACATTTCGAATTCGAACTGTACCCACGTCGTTACCAGTTAAAAAAAACACCAAGTAGGAAGTTCATGAATACATATATATTTTTTAAAAATAGATTTGCTCGATGAAAATAATTTACTAAGCAAATAATGAAATTTATGGATAATTTTTCATGAGGTATATGAGAATTCCTACTGGTGGCTTGTCAGCTATTTCAAATACAAATTCTTTGTTGTTGTGTATCTTAACACGCTTATTCATAAACTCATTATAAGGGTTGAATAAAGTTATGTACTTCTTAAAATACCTCTAAACGCAAAAACCTTATAAAACTTATACAATGAATATTAGAGGCTGCATATGTTTTAGGAAATTCTAATAAATAAGGGTGTAATTGTATAAAGGTGTTTTGTACCAAATTAATATATAATTTATTTTTTATTTTTTAACATAAAATCTACTAATTCACGGAAGTAGGTGAATTAATTAGGAATTAAATTGAAATTTGGCGAAAAGATGATGTCAATTGGAATTTTAGTTTTGTTTTTTTTGTTAAGTAGAGCACAGGTAGGGAAACAAGTATAAATGAGACTTTTAAGGCACACAGTTCCAGCAATGAATTCTATGAGAAGTTTTATTTATTTACTACCTTTATTTTTTGGAAACTATTTTGCACATACTTTCACACTTTGTGTCCAATTTTCGGTTGTTCAACAGATTGGATAACTTGTGAATTAGAGGATTATAAGAATAAGGATTATAAGGAAATAAAATTGATTTTATTATGATCTAGATCGCATTGGAAAATCTCGATTTCCTACCTACTTACACCACCTACTTGCTTCCTTATGTCAGTTTGAAATTTTCATTTCGATAAGTTATTTATTTTTCTGAATTAAAAAGATGAATTAGTGGGTGCAAATTACGTTTGATTATAGCTCTGATAAAATATGTTAAAAAATAAACGCATTTAAAAGTTTGATAATGTAGTTTACATGTAATTTGTTTAAATCAGTTTCAACGGTTTAATTTGTATTTATTTAGAAAACATGTTTTTTTCTTACAATAATTAAAATAATAAAATAATTGTAAAAATATCGAATATAAACACCGGAGAATACTGATTTCTCTTTTATTATGTTTGGTTGCAATTTATTCAAGAATTTCCTCTAATTTTTCCGAATGTAAAAAAATTAATATTGGTTAAAGGTTTTAACGATTCTCTACAGTTGCGATATGTTTGCTGAACGAGTTTCTGAGTTCATAATATTTTTGTCGGATGCACTCACTTGCGCATGCGCAGTTCGAAAACCGTAACTTTGTGGTGGAAAACCGTAACTTTGTGGTGGAAAACCATAACTTTGTGATGACACAACAAATTTCCCCTATTTTGGCTGAAGTTTTTGGGAAAGGTCGGTGAAGAGCAGGAGGAAAACTGGAGAAAATTGGTGAATACCATAACTCACGCACACATGTTTGAGTTATGGTTTTTTGGTGAGTTCAAGCTTGTAGGCAAATCCAGAAGTTTGGTATCTCTTTACTTCCTTTATCTCTGGCCGACAGACGGGATAGCGAAAAGATACTTAAAGAAAACGACGATTACGAAGGTCTATATTTTATACTTCAGATTGTTTAAATGAATTCTTAGCCTTCTGCCATTTGAGATTTTGTTACGATAAATAGTTTTTTTCATTGAATAAATTTATTTAATAAATACAGATTTAATAAATTTGTGTTATATGCCGTCGACTTTACATGTTTTTCTCTTATTTTTGAGTGCATTATTTAATGCTTTTTATTTCGTCATTAATGCAGACTAATGTATTTAAAAAACCTTCTGGGTTTGTGAAAGAATAAAAAATATATAAATACATTTTCTTAAAAATATTCGTCCTTATTCTCCAGTTGTAGTAAGTAGGAATCCAGCTCCATACTTGTTACATTAGCAACGATGATTGAATCAGATTGTGTGGCCATAATAATCTTTTCGCAGCTTAGTTTTGGTACTTCACCAGAAATACCATCAAAAAGACACACTGTTACGTTCCACTTGGCGATTCAGGATCGAGGTCCAGCCGACTCAGTGAAAATGGTCGTGGGAGTTAGGTGGTAGCTGGGTGCCACGCGATTTAGCTCAGACCCTGAAACCTTTAGATTGTAATCGCGTAGTTTGAAAAAAAAAACTACCAATCGCTTATCTATCGTTTGAAATATTTGATTCGTCGATATATTTCATGTAGGAATTCATTCCATTGACGAAATTATTCAACAATAAAAAAAAAAAGAAACATAAAAAAAATTTATGTAAGAAAAATTCAAACTAACCCCAAAAAGCGTCGCAACGTTGCAACCCCCTTCGTTTACAAAGTGATAAGGGGTGATAAAAAAGGTGAAATATTAAATAAAAAGAAAAAAAAACAAGTAATAGACATCAGTCAAGGTCTTACAATATTAAAATAAACGATAAATAAGGAGAAAGATAAATTATATAAAAAAAATATCAAAATGAAGTATGTATAACTCTCGAAATATTGGGGTTTGACCCTGGATGGTTAGAGTAAGAAGTCAACGTCTTACTCCCTGCACCAACTCCCACCACCCAACTTCAATTGTCAGGGATAAACTTCGATGCGTCCGTAGAAGCCGTGTACCCGCTTCGTCTATCTCGCTTTGATGTCGCCGGGGAAAACCTCAGACTTCTTGGACCTCCCTAAATAAAACGAGCGTACCACAGGAGCACCACAAATAAACATCCACTCTCACCTTATAAAGCCACTTGGGAATGCTTAAGTTGTTGGAAGCCACCTTTCAAAACTACCAGGTATCCTGGATTTACACCATTAATGAAGTCTATATACGCATGTATCTATCGATATATATTCATTCGCTTCGCACTTTTATATTTGTATTATCACTTCGTATAGATAGATAGATATGCACAATTGCACAATCTCAGATTTTATCTTAGACCACAAACAACTAAGTAAATCTACTTCTCTAAGTAAAAGTTGGCCAATAATAATGAAAGAGAACTTCCTGGACTAAACACTCCTGCCCATGTGGAATTCACTTTGCACACTGAATCATCGCGTGACCTATCACGTGTTCTTTGACCATTCCTGTATGTCCTCCGCTCGACCTCTAATTATTAAAAAAATAAAACGAAAATACCCTGCTTCTGGACTCGAACTTTCACCCTCTGATTCCCGAGTATCCAACCCTGCCTCCAGCCCAGCCCATGCTTAAAGAGGTGCGGTACCCAAATCACTGCGTTCGACAGTCTAATGGTATCTCGCTTTGCGTGAAAACTTCCATACAACCACGAACCATAACAACAAATTAGCATTTGCTGGGAACATGAGTTCGCTGGTAATTTTTCTGATTTTGCTTTTGTGCACGCGACAAAAGTTTCCATAGTCCAGATCCAGAAACATGACGTTGAACATATCATCCTGCATTTTCTCTACGCACATTGCACGATACCATTCGTTGTCGACATCGTAGACCGCTAAGCATAATTCTTCGACGCTGGGAGTGTATTCGTCTTGGTCACTCAGTCCTGCACAAAACTTTTCCACCATTGGCAAGTACTCCGATTCAAGTGTTTTCAAAAACTCAGTATTAGCCAGACCACATCCGGTTATATAGCCCTTTGAGATTGTGCTGCTATCAAGGATCATAATCGAAACATTTTCTCCACATATTCTCCGTTGGAATAATTTCCAAATCCTTCAGAGTGTATGTAGTGTCAGTCTTCGGACTTGGTGGCGGTGTTGACATTGCAGACGACATTGTTCAGGTAGTTCTATTTCTTCTCTAATTTTCTTGCCATCAATTTTTCTCTTTTCAAAGACCATTGGCAAAAGCTGTTTGTTTAGCGAAGGGCGATCGCCAATATTCAAAAGCAATTCTACTCCCAACTCTGGCTTCGAGTCCGGAAACTATTGGATAAAATGAAAAAACGCGCAGATGATTTTATCTATTTTATTATTTTCACTTTTGTATCTATCACCATACTGAATGTATGGCTACCATATAGATGAGTTTTTGATATAATTCAACAGAAACTTCAGAATAAATTCAACTTGATTCTGTTTACATTGTTCGAGCTCAGCAATAGCTTCGTTGTCAGCATATGGAGATTCTACTTTCGACAAATACATCAGATTCACCTTTCTTGTGTGATAAGGGCAATAGAGTACAAACAAATTCGGCTGAAGTAACTTCTGAGAAGACACTGTTAACGCGAGTCCTGTATCAACATTTAAAACCTTCAAAGCATCGCCTTTAGTTGGGTCTAAAACCTTTGCCCGGAAATACTCGTTGCCAATCATTGCTAGGACGAGATCTCCCTTTTCATATTTGCCTCGGGCGAGCGGCTTACAGTCCTTCGAAGCAGATGTAAATATATTTGGATACATCTTGGTACACACAAGAGCAATTTCAGAGTGGCTAACAACAAGAGTCACATGCACTATGCTGCCTAAAATTAATGGCTCAATCCAGTCTTTTGGGTCAATATTTACCCCCTTGCCTCTGCAATTGAATGCCACAACTTCAGCCACATTCGTGCCATCGCTTTCTATCATATAACAGGGCATACGATCATCCCGACCGACAAGGTCATCAGAGAAGTTTGTTCCTGCTAATAACATTTTTGGCGGTTCTATGGCAAATACTGTACGCGATCCGAAAGTAAATATGTTTTCGCCAACCAGGGCATCAGAGAAGTTTGTTCCTGGAGACAACATTTTTTGCAGTTGTATGGCTAGATTTGTATTTGTCTGGTACACCTAACACCCTTTCAACTAAGGCAATGTGGCCCTCACCAATGAGGTAAACAAGATAATTATTGTGATAGTTGCTCATCAGTAATGCACGAGACCATCCACATAGAGTGTGTCCAACAATGTAATCTCCATCTTCTGGCGGCTTCTGCAATGTCCACTTGGAGGTGGGATCTTTGCACAGTAACTTGTCCTTCTATTCCAAATCGTTGGTAAGACTTTCATTGTAAAGGCGGAGCAGTGCATATTGTCCGCTTTTGGAAATCTTCAAAAGCTCAGCTTTCGGCTTGATATCAAAGGATTCAGCCGTTACTTCCACTGGCAAACCCTTTATCTTCTCTTCGACAACTGCTTCCCCAGTAGGCTCAAAATTAACCACGCGAATACACAAAATGTTCTCCAATTTTACCGGCTTCATATAGCGAATACAAAAGGCGTATGCGTTCAAATTGCTCGTTATTGGTATCGGCGAACGTAAATCTTTGAATGCCATCAACCACATTGCCATAATCAATGAGATGGACAACGACCATTTTCGAAACTTCCACAATTTCTATAATCTCAGCTCGATAATACAGATTCTCAAATGGAGCAGCAATAAGTGCACCGGTTTGTATCTCCTCAGTGCTACAACGAGTGTTCGCATCAATGTTCCTATTTATTTCCCACAACAGCTTTCGTAAGGCCCCATCGTACTTACACTCAGTGACCCACACTCTACCAGATTCATTGTTTTCCGCGTACTGAACGACAACATCGAAAAAATCTCCTTCCGGACTGGGATATGGACTTTTCCATGCAGCATTACGTGAAGAGACCTGAGACACTTTGGATTTTACTTCCTTTTCAATGGGGGTGTTGATTTAGTGGTCAACTTCGGTTTGAGTGTAAAATCTGGTTCAGTATGAAGATATTGGTGTTGGTTTCTTGCGATTTAATATCGACCATTGGTGGCATGGAACTGTCGTCATGAGGAATTCTTAAAGGGTAACGAGGAGAAATTGGACGTTTTGAATTCTTATTATCGCTGTTCGGTGTCTGAATACGCGGGGCATCTCTAGGTACAAGTATGGGCATTTGGGTACAGAATTTCTTATCTCATTCCAGTCGAGAACTTGGCAATTCGTCGAACAATACATTTCCCTACACCGTTGGCAACTTAACTCAGTCAGCTTTCCACACAAGTTGCGGAAATAAAAGACTTCCAAAAGCGGCAAATATGCACTGCTCCGCCTTTACAATGAAAGTTGTTGCGTGGCCAGGTAAAATTCATCCTGGTACGAAAGGTTGTAGTAGGTATCCACCAAGTTAACAATTCCTAAAAAGAAACCAATTGAACATTTTGTCATAACCATGTGTGTGTACTTACCTATCAAAAAAAAAAACAACGTAAACAAAGTGTAAGCCAGGGTGGGATATTGGTAAACGCCATCCGTGGTGTATACCCCAGCAGACAAAACACTTTCCCCATAGGTACATTGTGATCGTCCTTCCTAAATGCAATAAATAAAAAGAATTGCTAACAAATAATAATTTAAATTATTTAATCCAAAAATAGTTACCTTGTCTTCACGTGCTATACTCGTCCCACAAAATAAAAATTGTTTTGACGTTTTCTATTAATGTCATTATCTGTCATGTCCCCATGTCAATTTTGGTACTGTGTTTATATAGGTTGTTGTAGGTGCTAAGCTCACAAGAAATGGTAAGGTAGATCGATATATAAAGTAGAAAAGATTAGAATACGAAAGTACGTGAAGTAAGATAAGTAGGCAATATTACGATAAGAATAATACGAGGACCTGACTCAACATGACTAGACTACACACAAACGAATTAAAAAAAAATCACTCAAGAGGACTGACTAATGATATTAATAAAACTAATCAAGAGAAATTAGAAAAGGAAAATGATAGGATTAGAATTTTGATATCGTTAAATGTTAGAAAAAAAAGAAAGGAAGACAAATAGGGAAATTTATCTAGACAAAGGCAGGGGAAAAGCAAGAAAAGATCTAAGCTACGTTCAGACGATTGGAAGATCTTCCAATATTGTCGTATATGTCAAAGCTGTGACAATAGCTGCCAATTTATCAAAATTTCCAACTATCTTCCAATTCATCATATGGCAGTTTGGTAGTTGATCTCCAATCATTAATGATCAAATTGAACAGCTGGCTGTACGTGTAAATATGTTTGATGGAATAATTGAAATTGTTTTTATTGTAAGTTATATTCCTCCAAATAGTGCTAGGTTAGTATATGACATGCATTTAAAGAATATTGAATTTATATTAAATAATCTTTCTGATTATCTGTACCCATGCATTTTAGGAGATTTTAATATGAGTGATGTAAATTGGTCTTATTCGGAAGATGACAAATGTTTGATTCTATATAACATCAAGAGAGAATGTGATATTATTTTTATAGATTCGTTGTTATCATTAAATTTAATTCAAATAAACAATATTGTCAACTCTTTGCATAGATCTCTGGATCTCACTTTTATAAGCAACAATTTAATGCATGAAGTTACCGAAGTACTATGCCCTCTATTAAAAAAATCGATACATCACAATGCAATATGTATTAAACTTAAATTTTATATGAGTTCTGTAAATAATGTAGTAAAACCAAATTTTAAGAAAACTTATAACTTTGCCAAAGCAAACTATGCAGCACTTAATAATTATTTTCTGTCTTTTGATTGGGAAAATATACTTTCTGGTGCTAATGTTTACGAAGCGTATATAACACTTTTATAACATTTTCAAAATGGATTTTCACAATTTGTTCCATTTAAATGTATATTGTCTTCTGTTAAACTACCGTGGTATAACAAACGACTTATAAATTTAAAGAACACAAAACGCAAGGTTTTTAAAATGTTTAAAAAATCTAATAATGATATGGATAAAGATCGTTACATCCAACTAAGAAGAGAATTTGAATTCTTAAGCAAATTCCTATACAAACAGTATATAATGAATATCGAGTCGCAAATATCAACTAATCCCAAAGCTTTTTGGTCATTCATAAATGGAAAGAAAAAGTCATTAAGTATATTTAACAGCATGCAATATAATAATCCAACCTCTACTGATTTAAGAGGGACATGCGAATTGTTTGCATCATTTTTCTAATCTGTGTACAGAAATCATTCAAGTGTTGTTATTACTTCTCAAAGTGATTCTGTTACTACTACTCAAAATATCGGCTCTTTGTATCTCTCTTTAAATGATGTTCTAGAGGGTCTTACATCTTTAAAACTGAGTATGAATTCAGGTCCTGATGAAATCCCCTCATATGTTTTGAAAAATTGTAAACAATCATTGGCTTTACCACTTCAGCTTTTATTTAACTCTTCCCTATCAACAGGTGTCTTCTTGGATGAATGGAAATTATCATTCATAACTCCGATTCATAAATCCGGACATAAACATAAGGTAGAAAATTATCGTGGTATATCCAAAATATCTGCTATACCAAAACTGTTGGAATTCTTAGTTAAAGAAAAATTATATTTTCATTTAAATGAACATATCTCCCCATTTCAACATGGGTTCATGCGTGGTAAATCTACAACAACGAATCTTGTTTTGTTTATCAAATTTATTTTTAGTTCTTTCGAAGCTGGTTTACAAGTAGATACAATCTATACTGATTTTACTAAAGCATTTGATACTGTTTGTAACAAATTTTAATTCAAAAAATAAATTCTTTTGGAATTCATTCCCAACTTTTAAAATGGATCTCAAGTTATTTGAGGAATAGAAAGCAGATTGTTAAAATATCAAATGTCATGTCCAGAACCATCTCTGCGACTTCAGGAGTTCCTCAAGGTAGCCACTTGGGCCCACTGTTTTTTATCTTGTTTATTAATGAAATTCCATCTTTACTTCGTGATAAAGGGTGATCCATTTCGAGGTTCCCTACTTTTTTAAAGAAAAAAACACAGAAAATTCAAATTTAATGGAGAATGTTTATTATCATTTGAAAGAATATTCTTTGGCATTTATTTTTTGAAGATTATATCTATCAAATGTTGGCCGTTGCTACGTCGCAGATGGTCCATCCGTTGAGTCCAATTTTCGATCACTCGTTCGAGCATTTCGACTGGTAACTGGCGAATGACACGCGTGATGTTTTCCTCCAAGGCCTGAATCGAAGCGGGTTTGTCGGCATACGCTTTTGACTTTACATATCCCCACAGGAAAAAGTATAACGGTGTGATATCACACGATCTTGGTGGCCAATCGACCGGCCCAAAACGTGAAATTATGTGCTCACCGAAATGTTCTCTCAATAAGTCCATTGATGCGATGTGTGGGAAGTGGCGCCGTCTTGCTGAAACCAAATGTCGCCGAGATCACGAGCTTCAATTTCAGGCATCAAATAGTCGGTTATCATGGCATTGACGGTTACGTTCGCACCGGCATAATTTTTACACTCTCAGCTACGGCCGCTATATTTTCTTCACAGCGTGCTGGACGTGGTCTATTCGGTCGAATATTATCCAATAATGAATGCTGGGTCTCAAAATGGGTGATGGTGTTGCGAATAGTACGCTCAGTAGGCCGATTATGTTGACCATAAGTTGAGCGAAGTGCACGAAACACATTCCTCACAGAACGTGAATTTTCATAATAAAGTTGAACAATTTGTAAACGTTGTTCACGCGTAAGTCTTTCCATTATGAAATGCCAAACAATACTAAACAAAAATAACATGACAGCATGACACGACTCACACGTGATCTGTCAAAAAAGGCTATTGAAAAAAGTATCTCTACTTAGATCACCCGTTATGAACATATCGTCTATAGACCATTTTAACCCACGCCCACTTTTTGGGGGCGTTTTTATATAAAAACCATTTTTATACACTACCCCATAACATATGCAGGAGAAAAACCTTGTCTTATGTAGAACCGTAAAATTTGTTCTGACAATGTCATTTTCTATATTTAAATCCGCATCGTGTTTTAAGCCATATCCACTTTTTGGGGATATTAGTTTTACAAATGGGATGGGAAAGGGGATACAACGATCCGCACAGTGGATTGTAGCCCTCTCATATGTTTATTTCAGCGTCTCTTCACGTGCTGCCGGCAGGACTTCGGGGGACGAGAAAAATATCGTAGGTCTAAGCTATTAAGTTTTTTTTGGAACATTCTTTATCATTTTTTTTGCTGTTAAGCGCAGTTTTTATTTTTTTTTTTTATTTTTTTCCTTTTTTTTTTACTTTCGCTTCTTATTTGTTTTTGGTTTACTTGTTATTTCGTAGTTTAATTTTTTTAGATTTAAGTAAAACCTAAGATAGGATTTATTTCATTTGAGGCACCCAATCAATGAATGTTTTGCGGTTTCTCTACTTGCTTTTGTGGATTTCTGTTCTCATTGAAATGAGCGGTTAGATTTTTTTACGCGAAAGGTGTGTGTGTGTGTTTTCGGGAAGGCCGTCCTTTTTCAGGTTGACGTGGACATAAAGTGACGTC
Source organism: Rhingia campestris (assembly GCA_932526625.1). Taxonomy (NCBI): domain Eukaryota; kingdom Metazoa; phylum Arthropoda; class Insecta; order Diptera; family Syrphidae; genus Rhingia; species Rhingia campestris. The sequence continues at coordinate 4,622,603 of OW052186.1, read as the reverse complement.
AACGAACACGACTGACCTAACAGACAAGATATGACAAGAAGTACTTATATTGACTAGTTTTGACTGGAGAGACAATTTCAGGGGCTATCACTCAAAACGCGGCCAGGGTGATAGCAATAGGTAGTGTCGTGGGATGGCCCTCTCTTGCCATCAACAACAAGGCATATCTCGAAGAACCTAGCGAACCTCCTATTGGTGAGAAATACTGGGATACAATTCATTACGGATAGGGCTAACGCGGATCTTCCTTTTTTGCACGTTTAGCCACGTGAAGTGTTTTCCGAGTTCTCACCGATAGTGGCACAAGTCATGAGTAGTTTCCTTCTTTTCTTCCTCGTCTTTCATATCTTGAATTGTCCGTCTGCAGTCAACGTAGAGTAGCTTCCTTCCTTCTTTATACCCTATCCCATAGGGGGGTATATTAGTTTTGATACTTAGTTTGTAACATAGAGAAATAATTTTGCTACATATACCTCAAAGTATATGGATCGACTCAGAATCGCTAGCTGAGTCGAATTAGCCATGTCTGTCTGTCCGTCCGTCCGTCCGTCTGTCTATTCGTCAGCGGTTTTTGGGCCTTAAATTTTGAGCTAGGATAATGAAATTTGGTATATAGGATCCTCGTCCGTGCCACCAGAACAAGTGTAAAAATTTTTGAAATCCGCCCACTTTTTAGAAAAACGTCTTTTTTGGCCAAACCGTAAGGAATTTTAAAAAAATCGTCTGAGCAGCATATTTAGAGAATCGTAATATCTATATTTCGTCAATACAAAGTTTTTTGACACGCCCACTTTTTGGGGGCGTTTTTTTTTTATAAAAAACGTTTTCTGGTCAAATTTTAAAATTTTCAAAATGATGATGATTTTTGGCACGAACGAAATGTATGTCGAGCAGGTGGTGTGTGGTGAGCGGGCAAGAACTTCCCCCTCCGACGAGCTTAGCTGAGCATCCACAAGCGTGCCATGCCCTCCTTACCTCCACTGAAGAGATGGACAAGTTATTGTGCAAAGATCCCACCTCCAAGTTGACATTGCAGAAGCCGCCAGAAGATGGAGATTACATTGTTGTACGCACTCTAAGTGGATGGTCTCGTACATTACTGATGAGCAACTATCACAATAATTATCTTGTTTATCTCATTGATGAGGGCCGCATTGCCTTAGTTGAAAAGGTGTTAGGTGTATTAGGCAAATACAAATCTATTCCAATGCAGGTATTTCCCATAGAACTACAAAAAATGTTGTCTCCAGGAACAAACTTCTCTGATGACCTAGTCGGTCGAGATGAGCGTATGCCCTGTTATATGGTAAAAAGCGATGGCACGAATGTGGCTGAAGTTGAGGCATTCAATTGCAGAGGCAAGGGGGTAAATATTGACCCAAAAGACTGGATTGAGCCATTAATTTCAGGCAGCATAGTGCATGTGACTCGTGTTGTTAGCCACTCTGAAATCTTCATTGCTCTTGTGTGTACCAAGATGTATCCAAACATATTTACATCTGCTTCGAAGGACTGTAAGCCGCTCGCCCAGGCAACTATGAAAAGGGAGATCTCGTCCTAGCAATGATTGGCAACGAGTATTTCCGGGCAAAGGTTTTAGACCCAACTAAAGGCGATGCTTTGAAGGTTTTAAATGTTGATACAGGACTCGCGTTAACAGTGTCTTCTCAGAAGTTACTTCAGCCGAATTTGTTTGTACTCTATTGCCCTTATCACACAAGAAAGGTGAATCTGATGTATTTGTCGAAAGTAGAATCTCCATATGCTGACAACGAAGCTATTGCTGAGCTCGAACAATGTAAACAGAATCAAGTTGAATTTATTCTGAAGTTTCTGTTGAATTATATCAAAAACTCACCTATATGGTAGCCATACATTCAGTATGGTGATAGATACAAAAGTGAAAATAATAAAATAGATAAAATCATCTGTGCGTTTTTTTTTTTTTCATTTTATCCAATAATTTCCGGACTCGAAGCCAGAGTTGGGAGTAGAATTGCTTTTGAATATTGGCGATCGCCCTTCGCTAAACAAACAGCTTTTGCCAATGGTCTTTGAAAAGAGAAAAATTGATGACAAGAAAATTAGAGAAGAAATAGAACTACCTGAACAACTGTCGTCTGCAATGTCAACACCGCCACCAAGTCCGAAGTCTGACACTACATACACTCTGAAGGATTTGGAAATTATTCCAATTCCGTGAGGAGAAAATGTTTCGATTATGATCCTTGATAGCAGCACAATCTTAAAGGGCTATATAACCGGATGTGGTCTTGCTGCTGTTTTTGAAAAAACTCGAATCGGAGTACTTGCCAATAGTGGCAAAGTATTGTGCAGGACTGAGTGACCAAGACGAATACACTCCCAGCGTCGAAGAAAGCGGTCTAAGATGTCGACAACGAATGGTATCGTGCAATGTGCGTAGAGAAAATGCAGGATGATATGTTCAACGTCATGTTTCTGGATCTGGACTATGGAAACTTTTGTCGCGTGCACAAAAGCAAAATCAGAAAAATGACCGGCGAACTCATGTTCCCAGCAAATGCTAATTTGTTGTTATGGTTCGTGGTTGTATGGAAGTTTTCACGCAAAGCGAGATACCATTAGACTGTCGAACGCCGTGATTTGGGTACCGCACCTCTTTAAGCATGGGCTGGGCTGGAGGCAGGCGATGATTCAGTGTGCAGAGTGAATTCCACATGGGCAGGAGTGTTTAGTCCAGGAAGTTCTCTTTCATTAATATTGGCCAACTTTTACTTAGAAAAGTAGATTTACTTAGTTGTTTGTGGTCTAAGATAAAATCTGAGATTGTGCAATTGTGCATATCTATCTATCTATACGAAGTGATAATATAAATATAAAAGTGCGAAGCGAATGAATATATATCGATAGATACATGCGTATATAGACTTCATTAATGGTGTAAATCCAGAATACCTGGTAGTTTTGAAAGGTGGCTTCCAACAACTTAAGCATTCCCAAGTGGCTTTATAAGGTGAGAGTGGATGTTTATTTGTGGTGCTCCTGTAGTACGCTCGTTTTATTTAGGGAGGTCCAAGAAGTCTGAGGTTTTCCCCGGCGACATCAAAGCGAGATAGACGAAGCGGGTACACGGCTTCTACGGACGCATCGAAGTTTATCCCTGACAATTGAAGTTGGGTGGTGGGAGTTGGTGCAGGGAGTAAGACGTTGACTTCTTACTCTAACCATCCAGGGTCAAACCCCAATATTTCGAGAGTTATACATACTTCATTTTGATATTTTTTTTATATAATTTATCTTTCTCCTTATTTATCGTTTATTTTGATATTGTAAGACCTTGACTGATGTCTATTACTTGTTTTTTTTTTTTCTTTTTATTTAATATTTCACCTTTTTTTATCTTCCCTTATCACTTTGTTAACGAAGGGGGTTGCAACGTTGCGACGCTTTTTGGGGAAGGGTTAGTTTGAATTTTTATTCTATATATATTTTTTTATGTATCTTTATTTTTTTATTTTTGAATAAGTTCGTCAATGGAATGCATTCCTACATGAAATATATCGATGAATCCAATATTTCAAACGATAGATAAGCGATCGGTAGTTTTTTTTTTCCAATTATCCGTTAAGCGAGTCCTTTTGAACGGTCGCGATTACAATCTAAAGGTTTCAGGGTCTGAGCTAAATCGCGAGGCGCCCAGTTACCACCTAACTTCCACGACCATTTTCACTGAGTTGGCTGGACCTCGATCCTGAATTGCCAAGTGGAACGTAACAGTGTGTCTTTTTGATGGTATTTCTGGTGAAGTACCAAAACTAAGCTGCGAAAAGATTATTATGGCCACACAATCTGATTCAATCATCGTTGCTAATGTAACAAGTATGGAGCTGGATTCCTACTTACTACAACTGGAGAATAAGGACGAATATTTTTAAGAAAATGTATTTATATATTTTTTATTCTTTCACAAGCCCAGAAGGTTTTTTAAACACATTAGCCTGTATTAATGACGAAATAAAAAGCATTAAATAATGCACTCAAAAATAAGAGAAAAACATGTAAAGTCGACGGCATATAACACAATTTTATTAAATCTGTATTTATTAAATAAATTTATTCAATGAAAAAAACTATTTATCGTAACAAAATCTCAAAGGGCAGAAAGCTAAGAATTCATTTAAACAATCTCAAGTATAAAATATAGACCTTCGTAATCGTTGTCGTTTTCTTTTAGTATCTTTTCGATATCCCGTCTGTCGGCTGACTGAGATACTTTTTTAGGTTTCCTTCTCGCCACTTGGATGCCATCGACATTAATTAAGTAAGGGTGGGTGAAAATGTTAAGGGTGACAACAGAAGTCATCCGATGTTGTTTGGCCCTTCAAAATATCGGTTGTGGCTCGCGCAGTGTGTGCCGTTGCTCTCTCCTGTTGGAACCACATGTCCCCCAACTAACAATTTCGCTTCTATAAAGCACTATCGAAGCTTTTTCCCCTCCAGCAATATTACTTGTAGGAAGTCTGATGGAAAAGCATTTGGCGCACTTTTACGAAGCTATTTACTTTTATAAGACTTCTTTTATTAAGCCTTACAAAAAACCTGCATTTGCTTATAAAATGCCTTGCAGAAGCAAATTATTAGCTTCGCAAAAGTATTTCCGAAAAAAAAAACAAGAAAAGGCAAAAAAAAAGTCTTTCATATATTTTACTATATTTTCTATATTTTATTATTATATTTAAATTTCCTTTGTTAATATCAATTTTTAATCCTTACCATTTTGTTATTAATAGAACTTATTTAATTTAATTAAATTAATTTATAAAAACTGCTGAATATCTTACTGGGATTCGAAGCAGCGTGTCCAGATAAATTTATTTAAACCTGCTAAAGGTAGGACGAAAAACTGCAAAACCTGCTGGACAAAAATGTAACAAAATGCTAAAAAAAACTGCGATCGATTTTTCCTTGAGAAATACGTTTCTTTTTTTTAGTTCAAAAATACATATACAGTTACATTTGTTATTATATAAGATGATAATTTTTAAATTTAAATATCTACAAAGTTATTAAATTAAATCGTTCGGAATCTTTATTTATTAAAGTTATCATTTTATTTGTTGGATCAAAGTTAGAACAGCCTTCACCTTAAGAAACCCCCTGCTTTACTTACAAAGCAACATTTTCGTTACTGAAGCGATTACGCTTTTTAGTTTTTAACGAATTTACCTGCGAAAATATTGTTTCACAAGCAGTATTAGATGTCGGTAAGCATAAATATTGCAAATTTAGTTATTGTTGGATACTTATTGTTTTTTACTGACATTTCCTTTAATTTTTTTTTGTATCAAAATAGTGAATATAGGCATAATCGCTTTGAAATATAATGTTGAACTTGTTTACCATAGGTAAAATGTAATCTAAAGCATAAAAAGTATTATTATTACTATGACAGTATCATATAGTGTCATTCAAACTATTAAAAATAAATTCGTTTGGGACAGAATTTGTTGTTAAATATTCACCTTGGAAATACAATTTTAATGCACTCCATCATTTTAACCCCACTATATTTGGGGCCGTTTTCGTAAACTATTTGTAAAAATTATCCCATAGATAAAGGCATTTTTTTGTCGAACCAAGAAATAAGATAAACTTTCTTAATCAGATGTGACATTTTCTATATTTCTTCATTCAGTTTTAGACATATTTAAACTTTTTGGGGTCATTTATTTGAGGGATGGTTGAACAGACAATTTATATAAATCTTTTATGGTTCGCCAAAAAATGTTTTTCTATGGCATATGCTACGGGGTAGGGTCAGCGCTGCCAGATTTTTTTCGGGCAAAGCGGGATTTTGAACCTTTTGATAAAAGCGGGATTCTTACGTCCAAAGCGGGACACAAAGAGCATAAGTAGTCAGTATGTTTTTCTAATACTTATATTTTTAGTTGAACAGAGTTAACATTTGCATTCTCAGCTTCATATGAAGTTGCTTGCGATAATTTTAAGCTATGTTTATGCAATGCTTCACTAAGAACCTTTGTTATTTGGTAAGCTGTTTCATCATTACTCTCTACAAAATCCAAAAAAATGTTTTGTATGCCTTTCTCGAAACTAAAATATCTCAGACATATTGCTGGCATACATAGAAATCAAATAGAATGAATATTCTTTAAAATATTGTATTGCATCCTTCAAAATTATTTTGTCAATACTTCAGAAACTTTTGCTTCACTCTTTGTCCTACCGCAATTAACATTCATAGTTGCCATGATTGCTATGATATTTGAAAGAGAGGAATGAACATGTCTTGAAAGCGGGACTGTGCCTGTCCCGAGCGGAAATTTAATTTTGGGCTAAAAATCGGGACGTGCCACCAAATCGGGCCGTCCTGCAACGCTGGGTAGGGAATCAAAATGATATATGGCAACGAAATGTTTTTTTTTTTTGTGAAAATCTCACTTTTTTAATAAAATTTCGCCACAAATTGTTCAAAAACTATATATGAAGGAAATATAGATAATGACATAGTCTAAATTTCTTGCTCAGTCACTTTTCTTTAATTACTTATGATTTGGTCAGAAAAGACGTTTATTCTGCTTCGTTGGAAAGAGAGTCTATGCACTAAATTTCAAAACTCTATCTCAAAATGCAGGTATGTAAGGGCCAAAGATCGGTGATACACAAACGAACGGACGGACAGACAGAGAGACATTGCTAGATTGACTAAGGTATATAATGTCAAAAACATAACTTAAAAACAAGGCTAATATACACCTATGGGATAGAGTATACAAAGATGCTGTGCACATACTTATTTTTAAAGACTAAAAATTGTCTGTACTCCTATTTTTTCAAAATACTCCCCTTGTTTGGCTGCAGTACTCCCTTATAATATTTCTCTCCGGCAACACTGGGCTGTACTCTGGAACATGAGAGAAGCTTATCAACAACGAACTACTTGAATCGTATTTTTAGTTCAACATGCTCGTCTTCAAGAAATTACCCCAAACAAGGACACAGTAAACGCACTAAATAAATACAGCAAATATCAGATACCCATAGATCTAACTGCGTAGTAGTACGAAAAGTAGTATTTCCACATACTATCCACGGGATGCAGTTATTTGAATGAGCGGTATATAGCACATCCATCTATAAGAAATAACCCATAGAAGAAATGAAAATACGTGTATCAACACGATATATCTGCAAGTGATTGTTACCGGAGAATGTGTGTATATTGTATATAAATACTGTAATTGGATTTAGAGAGGCATTGTTATTCTGGATCTGGACTGGATCTCCTAAGCCAAAGACTGTTCTTCTTCGTGTAAAAATAATATCAAATTAAAGGTATGTCGTGTATCTACAAAATTAAAAAGTGAACAAGTGAATCTTAGTGTTGTGCATTATTTACATTGTGTTTATTTTCTTTAGGCTGCGTATTCGCGTAGCGCGACGCGATGGCTTTTCGCGCGATTAAGAGCGACATCGCTACAAGCGATTGAGTGTTTATGGCGGAGCGACTTCGCCTACTTTCATTCCTGTATTGGCATTGATATAGTGACGGAGCTTTTTCGCCTCCTTTCATTCATGCGCGCTCAAGTAAAAGATTTCAAGTGCATCCAATCAATAAAGAACGCAGGCGCCATGGAGAATTTCATCACTTGCACGCCCGTCTTCAACAATATCCTGAGAAATTTAAAGACTTTTATCGTATGAATGCAAACACTTTTGAATACATATTGGAAGCGATATCTTCGCAGATACAAAAGATAGTAGATATCAGCAAAGATTATGAATTCTATACAGATGACGCACTCCATATAAGAAAAATTGTTCTATGGCGGGCTGTGCCAGTTCTTGTTTTTCATGTGTTTTCGTGCACACCGCCCGCCCGTACCATGAAGCTACTGAGCAAAAGTTTCTGTTTTTTGTTCTCAATGCGTCATCTGTATAGATTCCATAATCTTTGATATCAGGAAACACCTATAGATGCAACAGAAAGACTTTCATTGGCATTAAGGTAAGAAAATTATTTTTTTTTTGTTTATTAAATACCTTTTTACAAAATTATAATATTTTAATATAACTTGTTCGCAAAGTGTAGTGTTGTGATTCTGGAGTTATGTTAATATTCGAGCTTTAGAACATCATATAGAACTTCTTGCATTTTTACACGGAATCTTAATTTTTTTTCGTCGTCCATTTTTTTTATGTATATTCGGAAGCTCATTAAATAATGATAATCATCATCTTCATCATCAACGTTCTTTTCAAGCATCGCAATTTTTCTCTTCTCTACCTCTAAAAATTCCGAGTCGGCAGTTTGCTTCCTCTTAATAACCCGTTTAGGAGGGGGTACGTCCTTGAAAGTGTCCGGAATTAGCTCCTCATCAAAATCAGTTATTTCCACCTCTTCATAGAAGTTGTTGGCCAGATTTAGATTTCCTGACATATTGCGTGGTTCCATAATATCTTTGAGAAAGCACAAGTCATTAAAGTGAATACACTTAGATAAATCCACGCAGTTCCCTGCGGAATGTATCCTTTAGATTTTGTCCATTTTTTTGATCCATATCCAGCTGAAAATGAAACAAATATTATGATGTACTATGAAAATAATAGCAAAACTAGATAATTAAGCTGTGATATTTATTGTTCTTAGGTTCCTAGCTACTGGAAATTCATTCCGATATCTTGCTTTTTCTTATCGGATGGGAATATCTACAGTGGCCAGTATTGTAAAAGAAGTATGTACCGCTATATGGAATTCCCTTATGTGCAAACATTTGAGTCGAAAAACAAAAGATGAATTGGTACAAATTTCTGAGGAATTCCAATCTAAATGGGGATTTCCAAACTGTATTGGAAGCATCGATGGCAAACATATTCGTTGTAAATGTCCACCACATTCTGGCAGCATGTTTTACAACTACAAGCAATTTTATTCAATCGCGTTACAAGGCGTTTCATCTGCTGATTATAAATTTATTGCCGTAGAAGTTGGAGCCTATCGTAAACAGAGTGATGGTGGTATTTTCGAATTTTCAAATTCACATAAGCAAATTGAAACAGGAGAATATGAAATTCCAGAAGAGCAACATCTACCGGGAACATCAATTCCTGCACCATTTGTTATGCTAGGGGATGAAGCGTACCCACTCAGGGAATATTTATTGCGCCCATATTCAAAAACAAACTTGGACAGTGAAACTGAACTCTTCAATACAATGCGTTCAAAATCTAGGAAAACCATAGAATGCCCATTTGGCATAATCACAAGCAAATGGCGTTTACTAAAAAAATCAATTGAAACAGACGTTGAAGCTGCAGAACTATTTGGTAAAACTTCACAAACTTATAATTGATATACCTAGATGGAAGCGCGAGAAACTCCTTATTGGAAAACAGTTGCACAGTCGATTACCTTATTTGCACGCCAGTTTGCATCCATAGCAACAAAATAATAGATTTCTCGATTGTGTATGAGCGATTCGCTAAAAAGTTCAAATTATTTGAACTGTAGATTCTCGTCGCTCACGTCGCCGACAGTCGCTAGCGATGGCTAAATTCACGTTTTCGCTAAACTGCCCCTCCATGAACACTTCCATATATACACATCCAATTGATCGCTAGTAGCGAATCAAATCTCGTCGCGCGACGCGAATACGCGTAGCCATTAACGCAGCCTTATGATATAGATTCAATAATTTCGAATTGCTTCGGTATTTTCTAAGATGCGGCGAAAGGAGCCGAACTATTATAAAATTGTGCAAACGGTGGAAGGTGGAAAGATACTTCTGACCCCAGTGCCACGGCTTTGGGAGCGCAATGGAAAATTGATGTGGCCGCCACATAAATCAAAAGATAAATCCATTGGTACCGCCTGGTACTGTGGCCGACGGATGGACGGAAATCAATTGTATATTCAAGCGATCTAATATACCAACATACACGCAAGCCGTACCTAAATGAAATTCGTGCGATGTCCAACCAAAGCGATACCAGCGAAGCTGAAGGAATTTACGCGTTGAAAACAATAAAAAAACGTTCTGCCGGTGCACGAAAAATTCTTCCGGTTTTCCAAAACGCAGACGAAAATAGATGCAATTTCAATCAGGTATGTTTTTTTATATTTTTTTAAACATAATATATGAAAATGATTTTTAATGTTGTTAGTTACTGGAAGAGCTGGATAGTCAATCCGAATGTTTTGATGCATCCATACCATCACAAAATTGTGCTAGCGGTTCAACATCGGAGAACCAAACACCAGTTATTAAGAATCAGCATCGGCAAACAAAAATTACCCCAAAGCAGAGAGATACCATTTATTATACAAAAAATGCACCAGATGTACTGGAAACTGATCAGGAGCTGGACCCCGAATTATTGCAGCTGGAACCGCAGATATTGTTTTTTTCCAAATGACAACCAGATGCAGATACTTCAGAAGAAGACAACCCCCTCGAGGAGCCAGAAGACGGTACCCATGTAGGGGCTTTGTTTGTTTCGATCGTCGAGAGCGTTGTCAAATTACAAGTGAGAGTGGAATACTCAATGCAGCTCCTTACAAAACAATCGTCAAGCGCTGCGGGTGAAAATCTAAATTCGTTGTCGACATCGTAGACCGTTAAGCATAAGTCTTCGACGCCGGGAGTGTATTCGTCTTGGTCACTCAGTCCTGCTCAATACTTTGCCACCATTGGCAAGTAGGTACTCCGATTCGAGTTTTTTCAAAAACTCAGTATTAGCAAGACCACATCCGGTTATATAGCCCTTTGAGATTGTGCTGCTATCAAGGATCATAATCGAAACATTTTCCCCACACGGAATTGGAATAATTTCCAAATCCTTCAGAGTGTATGTAGTGTCAGACTTCGGACTTGGTGGCGGTGTTGACATTGCAGACGACAGTTTTTCAGGTGGTTCTATTACTTCTCTAATTTTCTTATCATCAATTTTTCTCTTTTCAAAGACCATTGGCAAAAGCTGTTTGTTTAGCGAAGGGCGAACGCCAATATTCAAAAGCAATTCTACTCCCAACTCTGGATTCGAATCCGGAAACTATTGGATAAAATGAAAAAAACGCACAGATGATTTTATCTATTTTATTATTTTCACTTTTGTATCTATCACCATACTGAATGTATGGCTACCATATAGATGAGTTTTTGCTATAATTCAACAGAAACTTCAGAATATATTCAACTTGATTCTGTTTGATTCTGTTTACATTGTTCGAGCTCAGCAATAGCTTCGTTGTCAGCATATGGAGATTCTACTTTCGACAAATACATTAGATTCACCTTTCTTGTGTGATAAGGGCAAGAGAGTACAAACAAATTCGGCTGAAGTATCTTCTGTGAAGAGACTGTTAACATCACCTTTAGTTGGGTCTAAAACCTTTGCACGGAAATACTCGTTTCCAATCATTGCTAGGACGAGATCTCCCTTTTCATAGTTGCCTGGGGCGAGCGGCTTACAGTCCTTCGAAGCAGATGTAAATATGTTTGGATACATCTTGGTACACACAAGAGCAATGAAGAATTCAGAGTGGCTAACAACACGAGTCACATGCACTATGCTGCCTGTAATTAATGGCTCAATCCAGTATTTTGGGTCAATATTTACCCCCTTGCCTCTGCAATTGAATGCCTCAACTTCAGCCACATTCGTGCCATCGCTTTTTACCATATGACAGGGCATACGCTCATCTCGACCGACTAGGTCATCAGAGAAGTTTGTTCCTGGAGACAACATTTTTTGCAGTTCTATGGCAAATACCTGCATTGGAATTGATTTGTATTTGATGGAATAGACGATTGCCCTCCCGCTTAACTACCCACGGACGTATAATCGTGAATAAATCGTGGGATTCGCTTTCTTCGATTTCAGTATTTACGAAATTTTACAATAATTCATTAAATAAAATTTTAATTCAGGTTTCTTACTTACTTAATCCTAGTTACAAAAGTTGACTTAAATTTACTTAAAAATAAAGGAAAACCAATTACAACAACCAATATTAATTTTGAATGCTTCTTATCCCTTTATCGAAGCTATCCGTTTTGGCCTAGCAATTCCCGTCACTCCATTAATTCAGATTTAAATATTTCACGTACGTTTTTTTTTTCTCAAACAAGCGAATCAACCCCACCGAACAATAGTTGGCAATCAACCCACCGACGTTATTTTTTCTGGTTTTTAAAAAAAAACGAATCAACCCACCCCAACAGTAGTTGGCATTGAGCCCACCTAAGCGACTTTATAAAAATATACCGCCTACGGCAAGAGCGCACTATTCTGACATATAAATACATGTTCCACGTACGATATCTACGATTGTATTCATTCGTCAAGTGACGATATACTTAGATCTTCTAAAAAGCCGCCGCTTGCTCATCTATTATATGGTATCTCGTCCTAAGGGTCGTATTTGTGGCACTTCACTGTCTTTGGTGTCGTTCCTGGTGTTGAATTCGCTGTTTTCCGGCTGTCCAGTATCTTGGATAAAAACCTTCAACCACAGTTTTTTGATTGTCCTGTTAAAATCACAGAGACTGGCTTATGCACTCAATTCTTCACGTGTAGTCTAAACTCCACTTCTACTCCCAATTCCACTTCACTGTTAGACTTTTTTTTTAATCTCGAATTTGCCCTTAGCTCACTTTAAATTGCTTTCCCGGACGAACTGCACTCTTCAGATTCACTTTTCATCATCCAGTCATTGTCAGTACTACTTCTATATGAAACCTCGTATCGTACCATTTTGCTGGTTTGTTTTCTACGAAGTAACAGCTACGACCTGATCGCGCCATAGTCCTGCTAGATTTGCCGATATCAGATACAACAAAAATATCAGATACCAAAAAAAAAAGTGGCCCTTTGGCGATTAGACCCCACGCTCTTCGAACACCGAGCCCACCATACATGCCCTACGCTGCTATCTCCTATAATTTTCTAGTGCCAGATTACACATATTACACTTAGGTACATTAGCCTATAATGCTTGCTTAGTACAACAGTCTCATACGAAAACCTTTTGATCTCGTAATCTATTATAACCTTTTCAACTAAGGCAATGCGGCCCACATCAATGAGATAAACAAGATAATTATTGTGATAGCTGCTCATCAGTAAGCTCGAGACCATCCACTTGGAATGTGTACAACAATGTAATCTCCATCTTCTGGCGGCTTCTGCAATGTCAACTTGGAGGTGGGATCTACGCACAATAACTTGTTCATCTCTTCCAAATCGTTGGTAACACTTTCATTGTAAAGGCGGAGCAGTGCATATTTTCCGTTTTGGAAGTCTTCGATTTCCGCAACTTGTGTGGAAAGCTGACTGAGTTAAGTTGCCAACGGTGTAGAGAAATGTATTGTTCGACAATTTGCCAAGTTCTCGACTGGAGGGAGCATAAGAAATTCTGTACCCAAATGCCGATACTTGTACCTAGAGATGCCCCGCGTATTCGGACACCGAACAACGATAATAAAAATTCAAAACGTCCAATGGCTCCTCGTAACCCTTTAGGAATTCCTCGTGACGATGGTCGATATTAAATCGCAAGAAACCAACACCAATCATCAATCATATATACAGACTAATGTATTTAAAAAACCTTCTGGGTTTGTGAAAGAATAAAAAACATATAAATACATTTTCTTAAAAATATTCGTCCTTTTTCTCCAGTTATAGTAAGTAGGAATCCAGCTCCATACTTGTTACATTAGCAACGATGATTGAATCAGATTGTGTGGCAATACGTTCCACTTGGCGATTCAGGATCGAGGTCCAGCCGACTCAGTGAAAATGGTCGTGGGAGTTAGGTGGTAGCTGGGCGCCACGCGATTTAGCTCAGACCCTGAAACCTTTAGATTGTAATCGCGACCGTTCAAAAGGACTCGCTTACCGGATAATTGAAAAAAAAAACTACCAATCGCTTATCTATCGTTTGAAATATTGGATTCGTCGATATATTTCATGTAGGAATTCATTCCATTGACGAACTTATTCAACATTCAAAAAAATAAAGATACATAAAAAAATATATATAGAATAAAAATTCAAACTAACCCTTCCCCAAAAAGCGTCGCAACGTTGCAACCCCCTTCGTTAACAAAGTGATAAGGGAAGATAAAAAACGGTGAAATATTAAATAAAAAAAAAAAAACAAGTAATAGACTGATATTAAAAAAAAAAGGTCTTACAATGTTAAAATAAACGATAAATAAGGAGAAAGATAAATTATATAAAAAACAAAAAATATCAAAATAAAGTATGTATAACTCTCGAAATATTGGGGTTTGACCCTGGTTGGTTAGAGTAAGAAGTCAACGTCTTACTCCCTGCACCAACTCCCACCACCCAACTTCAATTGTCAGGGATAAACTTCGATGCGTCCGTAGAAGCCGTGTATCCGCTTCGTCTATCTCGCTTTGATGTCGCCGGGGAAAACCTCAGACTTCTTGGACCTCCCTAAATAAAACGAGCGTACTACAGGAGCACCACAAATAATCACACTTATCATGAATTTCGCCCGAACAGCATTCCGCATGAAAAATTTCCCTTTTTTCTTTTCGCCTATCATAAATTTCGCGTGAAAAAGAATCCTATGTTCGAAAAAATTCCCTTATTGCAAACACAAATTCCGGGCGAAATTAAATCTCAAACAGAGCTAAAATGTTCACTTGCTTTTTGGAAGTGAAGAGAAGGGAACACACAATTAAAATGTAAGTTACACTTTTAATTATGGCGGAAAGGAAATTTATTATTATTCTTATTATTTATTATTTTTCCTTTTCGGTTATAGAAAACGTCTTTATTTGAAGATGGCGATATAATGTTGACGTGCGTGTCATCAATACAGCCTATAGCACCTGGAATCTTATATCTTGAATAAAAGTCTTGAAAAAATTTCCGTTGTTCGTCTGTCGTTGGCCGCGTTATCCATTGTGGACAAAGTTTTTCTTGAAAAATATCTAATACTTCGGAAAGTATGACACTGAATGAGGATTGTGCCAGACCAACGTCATGATCCTTTCCTACTCCTTTCTGGTACCCACCTTATGCAAAAAAACGTAAGCAAGCGGCGTTCCACTATTGTTGGAACAGCAAATTTTTTTTTTGCTGGGACCGAAACGTTGACAAGTACATCCAGCAAGTACTTAAAAGCTGATATGTTTAGCCTATAGTATTGTTGATATCTGGTAAAATATAAATGTATTAATTTATTTTAACAAAGGCTAACATTTTAGATAACATACAAAGGCTCACGCCTTCGAATCAATTTGAATTGGTTAATTTCTTCTTCATTGTTAAAATCCTCATGGCTATACTGTGCATTTTAAATTAAATACAAAATTATAAAAACTGTTTACTCTATTTAAATATGCCAATTTTGTTTATTTTTCAACTGTTATGAAGATCAAAATTGTTCGAAATGTCACAGCTGATTCGAAGTGAAATTTTGTTCGGGTGGAATTCACAATAACCTTTTTGTATTTCGGGCGAACAAAAATATTTCGGGTGAAATGCTGTTCGGGCGAAATTCATGATAAGTGTGAATCATCCACTCTCACCTTATAAAGCCACTTGGGAATGCTTAAGTTGTTGGAAGCCACCTTTCAAAACTACCAGGTATCCTGGATTTACACCATTAATGAAGTCTATATACGCATGTATCTATCGATATATATTCATTCGCTTCGCACTTTTATATTTGTATTATCACTTCGTATAGATAGATAGATAGACCACAAACAACTAAGTCAATCTACTTTTCTAAGTAAAAGTTGGCCAATAATAATGAAAGAGAACTTCCTGGACTAAACACTCCTGCCCATGTGGAATTCACTCTGCACACTGAATCATCGCCTGACCGATCACGTGTTCTTTGACCATTCCTGTAAGTCCTCCGCAATCCCGAGTATTCAACCCTGCCTCCAGCCCAGCCCATGCTTAAAGAGGTGCGGTACCCAAATCACGGCGTTCGACAGTCTAATGGTATCTCGCTTTGCGTGAAAACTTCCACACAACCACGAACCATAACAACAAATTAGCATTTGCTGGGAACATGAGTTCTCTGGTCATTTTTCTGATTTTGCTTTTGTGCACGCGACAAAAGTTTCCATAGTCCAAATCCAGAAACATGACGTTGAACATATCATCCTGCATTTTCTCTACGCACATTGCACGATACCATTCGTTGTCGACATCGTAGACCGCTTTCTTCGACGCTGGGAGTGTATTCGTCTTGGTCACTCAGTCCTGCACAATACTTTGCCACTATTGGCAAGTACTCCGATTCGAGTTTTTTCAAAAACAGCAGCAAGACCACATCCGGTTATATAGCCCTTTAAGATTGTGCTGCTATCAAGGATCATAATCGAAACATTTTCTCCTCACGGAATTGGAATAATTTCCAAATCCTTCAGAGTGTATGTAGTGTCAGACTTCGGACTTGGTGGCGGTGTTGACATTGCAGACGACAGTTGTTCAGGTAGTTCTATTTCTTCTCTAATTTTCTTATCATCAATTTTTCTCTTTTCAAAGACCATTGGCAAAAGCTGTTAGTTTAGTGAAGGGCTTCGAGTCCGGAAACTATTGGATAAAATGAAAAAAACACACAGATGATTTTATCTATTTTATTATTTTCACTTTTGTATCTATCACCATACTGAATGTACGGCTACCATATAGGTGAGTTTTTGATATAATTCAACAGAAACTTCAGAATAAATTCAACTTAATTCTGTTTACATTGTTCGAGCTTAGCAATAGCTTCGTTCTCAGCATATGGAGATTCTACTTTCGACAAATACATCAGATTCACCTTTCTTGTGTGATAAGGGCAAGAGAGTACAAACAAATTTGGGTGAAGTATCTTCTGAGAAGACACTGTTAACGCGAGTCCTGTATCAACATTTAAAACCTTCAAAGCATCACCTTTAGTTGGGTCTAAAACCTTTGCCCGGAAATACTCGTTGCCAATCATTGCTAGGACGAGATCTCCCTTTTCATAGTTGCCTGGGGCGAGCGGCTTACAGTCCTTCGAAGCAGATGTAAATATGTTTGGATATATCTTGGTACACACAAGAGCAATGGAGATTTCAGAGTGGCTAACAACTCGAGTCACATGCACTATGCTGCCTGAAATTAATGGCTCAATCCAGTATTTTGGGTCAATATTTACCCCCTTGCCTCTGCAATTGAATGCCTCAACTTCAGCCACATTCGTGCCATCGCTTTTTACCATATAACAGGGCATACGCTCATCTCGACCGACTAGGTCATCAGAGAAGTTTGTTCCTGGAGACAACATTTTTTGTAGTTCTATGGGAAATACCTGCATTGGAATAGATTTGTATTTGCCTGGTACACCTAACACCTTTTCAACTAAGGCAATGCGGCCCTCATCAATGAGATAAACAAGATAATTATTGTGATAGTTGCTCATCAGTAAGCCCGAGACCATCCACTTGGAATGTGTACAACAATGTAATCTCCATTTTCTGGCGGCTTCTGCAATGTCAACTTGGAGGTGGGATCTTTGCACAATAACCTGTTCATCGCTTCCAAATCGTTGGTAACACTTTTTTGTGAGTCAGGGTCGGGCCACAGAGATATCTTCAGTGGAGGTCAGGAGGGTATGGCACGCTTGTGGATGCTCAGCTAAGCTCGTCGGACGGGGTAGTTCTTGCCCGCTCACCACACCACCTGCTCGACAAACATTTCGTTCGTGCCAAAAATCATCAAAAAAAAAGAAAAAAAAGAAGGAAGGAAGCTACTCTTCGTTGACTGCAGACGGACAATTCAAGATAGGAAAGACGAGGAAGAAAAGAAGGACACTACTCATGACTTGTGCCACAATCGGTGAGAACTCGGAAAACACTTCGCGTGGCTAAACGTGCAAAAAGGAAGATCCGCGTTAGCCCTATCCGTAATGAATTGGATCCCAGTATTTCTCACCAATAGAAGGTTCGCTAGGTTCTTCGAGATATGCCTTGTTGTTGATGGCAAGAGAGGGCCATCCCACGACACTTCCTATTGCTATCACCCTGGCCGCGTTTTGAGTGATAGCCCCTGAAATTTTCTCTCCAGTCAAAACTAGTCAATATAAGTACTTCTTGTCATATCCTGTCTGTTAGGTCAGTCGCGTTCGTTGACGTCACTTCATGTCCACGTCGACCTGAAAAAGGACGGCCTTCCCGAAAACACACACACACACCGTTCTCGTAAAAAAATCTAACCGCTCATTTCAATGAGAACAGAAATCCACAAAAGCAAGTAGAGAAACCGCAAAACATTCATTGATTGGGTGCCTCTTTATTAATCAAATGAAATAAATCCTATCTTAGGTTTTACTTAAATCTAAAAAAAATTAAACTACGAAATAACAAGTAAACCAAAAAAAATAAGAAGGGAAAGTAAAAAAAAAGGAAAAAAAAAGAAATTCAAAACTGCGCCTAACAGCAAAAAAAAAATAATGAAAATGTTTCAAAAAAAAAACTTAATAGCTAAGACCTACGATATTTTTCTCGTCGAAGTCCTGCCGGCAGCGCGTGAAGAGACGCTGAAATAAACATATGAGAGGGCTACAATCCACTGTGCGGATCGTTGTATACCCTATCCCATCCCATTTGTAAAACTAATATCCCCAAAAAGTGGACATGGCTTAAAACACGATGCGGATTTAAATATAGAAAATGACATTGTCAGAACAAATTTTACGGTTCTACATAAGACAAGGTTTTTCTCCTGCATATTGTATGGGGTAGTGTATAAAAATGGTTTTTACATAAAAACGCCCCCAAAAAGTGGGCGTGGGTTAAAATGGTCTATAGACGAAATGTTCATAACGGGTGATCCAAGTAGAGGTACTTTTTTCAATAGCCTTTTTTGACAGATCACGTGTGAGTCGTGTCATGCTGTCATGTTATTTTTGTTTAGTATTGTTTGGCATTTCATAATGGAAAGACTTACGCGTGAACAACGTTTACAAATTGTTCAACTTTATTATGAAAATTCACGTTCTGTGAGGAATGTGTTTCGTGCACTTCGCTCAACTTATGGTCAACATAATCGGCCTACTGAGCGTACTATTCGCAACACCATCACCCATTTTGAGACCCAGCATTCATTATTGGATAATATTCGACCGAATAGACCACGTCCAGCACGCTGTGAAGAAAATATAGCGGCCGTAGCTGAGAGTGTACACAAAGACCGTAGAGAGTCGATTCGGCGCCGTTCGCAGCAACTCGGACTGACGTATGGAACGACTTGGCGCATTTTACGTCAAGATCTTAAATTGAAAGCGTACAAAATACAGCTTGTGCTGCAACTGAAGCCGCTCGACCTTCCCAAGCGACATCGCTTCGCTCTATGGGCTCTTGAAAAGTTCCAAGAAGATCCGACGTTTTCGAGGCAAATTTTGTTTAGCGATGAGGCCCATTTCTGGCTCAATGGGTATGTAAACAAACAAAATTGCCGCATTTGGGACGAAGAGCAACCTGAAGAGATTGAAGAACTGCCACTTCATCCAGAAAAAACAACGGGTGGTGTGGTTTGTGGGCCGGTGGAATCATCGGTCCATATTTCTTTAAAAATTATGCCGGTGCGTGCCATGATAACCGACTATTTGATGCCTGAAATTGAAGCTCGTGATCTCGGCGACATTTGGTTTCAGCAAGACGGCGCCACTTCCCACACATCGCATTAATCAATGGACTTATTGAGAGAACATTTCGGTGAGCACATAATTTCACGTTTTGGGCCGGTCGATTGGCCACTAAGATCGTGTGATATCACACCGTTAGACTTTTTCCTGTGGGGATATGTAAAGTCAAAAGCTTATGCCGACAAACCCGCTTCGATTCAGGCCTTGGAGGAAAACATCACGCGTGTCATTCGCCAGTTACCAGTCGAAATGCTCGAACGAGTGATCGAAAATTGGACTCACCGGATGGACCATCTGCGACGTAGCAACGGCCAACATTTGATAGACATAATCTTCAAAAAATAAATGCCAAAGAATGTTCTTTCAAATGATAATAAACATTTTCCATTAAATTTGAATTTTCTGTTTTTTTTTTCTTTAAAAAAGTAGGGAACCTCGAAATGGATCACCCTTTATAACGAAGTAAAGATGGAATTTAATTAATAAACAAGATAAAAAACAGTGGGCCCAAGTGGCTACCTTGAGGAACTCCTGAAGTCGCAGAGATGGTTCTGGACATGACATTTGATATTTTAACAATCTGCTTTCTATTCCTCAAATAACTTGAGATCCATTTTAAAAGTTGGGAATGAATTTCAAAAGAATGTATTTTTTGAATTAAAATTTGTTACAAACAGTATCAAATGCTTTAGTAAAATCAGTATAGATTGTATCTACTTGTAAACCAGCTTCGAAAGAATTAAAAATATATTTGTTAAGCAAAACAAGATTCGTTGTTGTAGATTTACCACGCATGAACCCATGTTGAAATGGGGAGATATGTTCATTTAAATGAAAATATAATTTTTCTTTAACTAAGAATTCAAACAGTTTTGGTATAGCAGATATTTTGGATATACCACGATAATTTTCTACCTTATGTTTATGTCCGGATTCATGAATCGGAGTTATGAATGATAATTTCCATTCATCCAAGAAGAGACCTGTTGATAGGGAAGAGTTAAATAAAAGCTGAAGTGGTAAAGCCAATGATTGTTTACAATTTTTCAAAACATTTCATCAGGACCTGAATTCATACTCAGTTTTAAAGATGTTAGACCCTCTAGAACATCATTTAAAGAGAGATACAAAGAGCCGATATTTTGAGTAGTAGTTACAGAATCACTTTGAGAAGTAATAACAACACTTGAATGATTTCTGTACACAGATTCAAAAAATGATGCAAACAATTCGCATGTCCCTCTTAAATCAGTAGAGGTTGGATTATTATATTGCATGCTGTTAAATATACTTAATGACTTTTTCTTTCCATTTATGAATGACCAAAAAGCTTTAGGATTAGTTGATATTTGCGACTCGATATTCATTATATACTGTTTGTATAGGAATTTGCTTAAGAATTCAAATTCTCTTCTTAGTTGGATGTAACGATCTTTATCCATATCATTATTAGATTTTTTAAACATTTTAAAAACCTTGCGTTTTGTGTTCTTTAAATTTATAAGTCGTTTGTTATACCACGGTAGTTTAACAGAAGACAATATACATTTAAATGGAACAAATTTGAAAATGTTGTAAAAGTGTTATATACGCTTCGTAAACATTAGCACCAGTAAGTATATTTTCCCAATCAAAAGACAGAAAATAATTATTAAGTGCTGCGTAGTTTGCTTTAGCAAAGTTATAAGTTTTCTTAAAATTTGGTTTTACTACATTATTTACAGAACTCATATAAAATTTAAGTTTAATACATACTACATTGTGATGTATCGATTTTTTTAATAGAGGGCATAGTACTTCGGTAACTTCATGCATTAAATTGTTGCTTATAAAAGTGAGATCCAGAGATCTATGCAAAGAGTTGACAATATTGTTTATTTGAATTAAATTTAATGATAACAACGAATCTATAAAAATAATATCACATTCTCTCTTGATGTTATATAGAATCAAACATTTGTCATCTTCCGAATAAGACCAATTTACATCACTCATATTAAAATCTCCTAAAATGCATGGGTACAGATAATCAGAAAGATTATTTAATATAAATTCAATATTCTTTAAATGCATGTCAACCTAGCACTATTTGGAGGAATATAACTTACAATAAAAACAATTTCAATTATTCCATCAAACATATTTACACGTACAGCCAGCTGTTCAATTTGATCATTAATGATTGGAGATCAACTACCAAACTGCCATATGATGAATTGGAAGATAGTTGGAAATTTTGATAAATTGGCAGCTATTGTCACATCTTTGACATATACGACAATATTGGAAGATCTTCCAATCGTCTGAACGTAGCTTAGATCTTTTCTTGCTTTTCCCCTGCCTTTGTCTAGATAAATTTCCCTATTTGTCTTCCTTTCTTTTTTTTCTAACATTTAACGATATCAAAATTCTAATCCTATCATTTTCCTTTTCTAATTTCTCTTGATTAGTTTTATTAATATCATTAGTCAGTCCTCTTGAGTGATTTTTTTTAAATTCGTTTGTGTGTAGTCTAGTCATGTTGAGTCAGGTCCTCGTATTATTCTTATCGTAATATTGCCTACTTATCTTACTTCACGTACTTTCGTATTCTAATCTTTTCTACTTTATATATCGATCTACCTTACCATTTCTTGTGAGCTTAGCACCTACAACAACCTATATAAACACAGTACCAAAATTGACATAGGGACATGACAGATAATGACATTAATAGAAAACGTCAAAACAATTTTTATTTTGTGGGACGAGTATAGCACGTGAAGACAAGGTAACTATTTTTGGATTAAATAATTTAAATTATTATTTGTTAGCAATTCTTTTTATTTATTGCATTTAGGAAGGACGATCACAATGTACCTATGGGGAAAGTGTTTTGTCTGCTGGGGTATACACCACGGATGGCGTTTACCAATATCCCACCCTGGCTTACACTTTGTTTACGTTGTTTTTTTTTTGATAGGTAAGTACACACACATGGTTATGACAAAATGTTCAATTGGTTTCTTTTTAGGAATTGTTTCCTTGGTGGATACCTACTATAACCTTTCGTACCAGGGTGAATTTTACCTGGCCACGCAACAACTTTCATTGTAAAGGCGAAGCAGTGCATATTTGCCGCTTTTGGAAGTCTTCGATTTCCGCAACTTGTGTGGAAAGCTGGCTGAGTTAAGTTGCCAACGGTGTAGGGAAATGTATTGTTCGACGAATTTCCAAGTTCTCGACTTGAATGAGCCTTAGAAATTCTGTACCCAAATGCCGATATTTGTACCTAGAGATGCCCCGCGTATTCAGACACCGAACAGCGATAATAAGAATTCAAAACGTCCAATTTCTCCTCGTTACCCTTTAAGAATTCCTCATGACGACAGTTCCATGCCACCAATGGTCGATATTAAATCGCAAGAAACCAACACCAGTCATCTTCATACTGAACCAGATTTTACACTCAAACCGAAGTTGACCACTAAATCAACACCCCCATTGAAAAGGAAGTAAAATCCAAAGTGTCTCAGGTCTCTTCATGTAATGCTGCATGGAAAACTCCATATCCCAGTCCGGAAGGAGATTTTTTCGATGTTATCGTTCACTACGCGGAAAACAATGAATCTGGTAGAGTGTGGGTCACTGAGTGTAAGTACGATGGGGCCTTACGAAAGCTGTTGTGGGAAATAAATAGGAACATTGATGCGAACACCATTCGTTGTAGCACTGAGGAGTTCCAAACCGGTGCACTTATTGCTGCTCCATTTGAGAATCTGTATTATCGAGCTGGGTTTATAGAAATTGTGGAAGTTTCGAAAATGGTCGTTGTCCATCTCATTGATTATGGTAATGTGGTTGATGTAGCATTCAAAGATTTACGTTCGCCGATACCAATGATGCGCAATTTGAACGCGTACGCCTTTTGTATTCGCTATATGAAGTCGGTAAAATTGGAGACCATTTTGTGTATTCGCGTGGTTAATTTTGAGCCTACTGGGGAAGCAGTTGTCGAAGAGAAGATAAAGGGTTTGCCAGTGGAAGTAACGGCTGAATCCTTTGATATCAAGCCGAAAGCTGAGCTTTTGAAGATTTCCAAAAGCGGCAAATATGCACTGCTCCGCCTTTACAATGAAAGTCTTACCAACGATTTGGAATAGAAGAACAAGTTACTGTGCAAAGATCCTCCAAGTTGACATTGCAGAAGCCGCCAGAAGATGGAGATTTCATTGTTGTACGCACTCTATGTGGATGGTCTCGTCCATTACTGATGAGCAACTATCACAATAATTATCTTGTTTATGTCATTGATGAGGGCCGCATTGCCTTAGTTGAAAAGGTGTTAGGTGTACCAGACAAATAACTACAAATCTAGCCATACAACTGCAAAAAATGTTGTCTCCAGGAACAAACTTCTCTGATGCCCTGGTTAGCGAAAACATATTTACTTTCGGATCGCGTACAGTATTTGCATTGAACCGCAAAAAATGTTATTAGCAGGAAAAACCTTCTCTGATGACCTTGTCGGTCGGGATGATCGTATGCCCTGTTATATGGTAGAAAGCGATGGCACGAATGTGGCTGAAGTTGTGGCATTCAAATGCAGAGGCAAGGGGGTAAATATTGACCCAAAAGACTGGATTGAGCCATTAATTTCAGGCAGCATAGTGCATGTGACTCGTGTTGTTAGCCACTCTGAAATCTTCATTGCTCTTGTGTGTACCAAGATGTATCCAAACATATTTACATCTGCTTCGAAGGACTGTAAGCCGCTCGCCCAGGCAACTATGAAAAGGGAGATCTCGTCCTAGCAATGGCTGGCAACGAGTATTTCCGGGCAAAGGTTTGAGACCCAACTAAAGGTGATGCTTTGAAGGTTTTAAATGTTGATACAGGACTCGCGTTAACAGTGTCTTCTCAGAAGATACTTCAGCCGAATTTGTTTGTACTCTCTTATCACACAAGAAAGGTGAATCTGATGTATTTGTCGAAAGTAGAATCTCCATATGCTGAGAACGAAGCTATTGCTAAGCTCGAACAATGTAAACAGAATCAAGTTGAATTTATTCTGAAATTTCCTGACTCGGCTTCGCTTAATAAACAACTTTTGCCGGTTGTCTTTGAAAAGAGAAAAATTGATGACAAGAAAATTAGAGAAGAAATAGAACTACCTGAACAACTGTCGTCTGCAATGTCAACACCTCCACCAAGTCCGAAGTCTGACACTGCATACACTCTGAAGGATTTGGAAATTATTCCAATTCCGTGAGGAGAAAATGTTTCGATTATGATCCTTGATAGCAGCACAATCTCAAAGGGCTATATAACCGGATGTGGTCTGGCTAATACTGAGTTTTTGAAAAAACTCGAATCGGAGTACTTGCCAATGGTGGCAAAGTATTGTGCAGGACTGAGTGACCAAGACGAATACACTCCCAGCGTCGAAGAATTATGCTTAGCGGTCTGCGATGTTGTCAACGAATGGTATCGTGCAATGTGCGTAGAGAAAATGCAGGATGATATGTTCAACGTCATGTTTCTGGATCTGGACTATGGAAACTTTTGTCGCGTACACAAAAGCAAAATCAGAAAAATGACCAGCGAACTAATGTTCCCAGCAAATGCTAATGTGTGTCTTTTTATGGTATTTCTGGTGAAAATCAAATCTGCGAAAAATTTATTATGACCACACAATCTGATTCAATCATCGTTGCTAATGTAACATGTATGGAGCTGGATTCCTACTTACTACGACTGGAGAATAAGGACAAATATACCCAGAGATTCTTATAGATTTTTCAAACTCCTGTGGAACAGCAAATGGTATAACAACTTGAGTGGGTCCCAACCGCCATGCACCAACTTGTAGTACTTTGATTGAGAGTTGATTCCTAATTATAACGAAACAATTAAGAAAGATAATAAAATTCAATCTGGTATTGGCTTAAGCACAATATACATATTTCGATCCTTGCGCTTTTCCTAAGAAACCATTTCTTTGCACTCGGAATAGAGAAACTCTAGACGGTCAATGATAAAGCCTTCTTCACACTGCTTACGCAACTTCGATATTGAACTGAAAAGTTATTACAATAACTCGACGGGGTCATAAAAAAAAAAACATATGAGAAGGCTACAATCCGCTGTGCGGATCGTTGAATACCCTGTCCCATCCCATCTGCAAAACTAATGTCACCAAAATGTGGACATGGCTTAAAACACGATGGGGATTAAACATAGAAAATGATATTGTCACAACAAATTTTACGGTTCTACAAAAGACAAGGTTTTTCTCCTGCAGTGTATAAAAATGTTTATACCCTATCCCATAGGGGGGTATATTAGTTTTGACATTAAGTTTGTAACATAGAGAAATAATTTCGATACATATACCTCGCTAGCTGAGTCGATTAAGCCATGTCTCTCTGTCCGTCCGTCCGTCCGTCAGTGTGTCACCGATTTTTGGGCCTTAAATTTTGAACTAGAGTGTTGAAATTTGGTATGTAGACTCTCTGGCCGACGAAGCAGAACAAGTGTAAAAAATTTTGAAATCCGCCCACTGCCAGGCCCCCTTTTAGAAAAACGTAGTTTAAAGCCAAACCCTAAGGAATTTCAAAAAAGTGTCTGAGCAGCATATATAGACAATTCTAATTTCTATATTTCGTCCATACAAAGTTTTTTGCCACGCCCAATTTTTTGGGGCGTTTTTTATTAAAAAACGCTTTTTGTCCAAATTTTAAAACTTTCGAAAAAAATTTTGATGCAAATACTTCCGCAATGGTAATATAAACATTTTGTCCATATATATTAGGATTCTTTCAATACGCTTTTCAGACATTTTTTCGAAATTCTTACGATTTGGCCAAAACTCCTTTTTTTTAAAAAAGGGGGCGTGGGAGTTTGCGGATTTCCAAAATGTTTACACTTGTTCTGCTGGGAGCAACAAAGAGCACATGTACAAAATTTCATCATTCTAGCTCAAAATTTAAGGCCCAAAAACTGGTGACGTACGGACGGACAGACAGACATGGCTAAATCGACTCAGCTATCGATTCTGAGTTGATCCATATACTTTAAGGCATATCCAGCTAAATTATTTCTCTAAGTTACAAACCTATGGGAAAGGGTATAAAAAGCCGCAAGGAGTACAAGAACATTTCGAATGATAGCTATTCAAAAAAGCTAAGCTATCATTGAACATCAACCGGATCCTTTCACGAAATATTTCAACCATTTCATTGGCTCCTTTTTCTAACGGAAATGGCTCTTCAATAATTCAATAATTATAAATGGACTTACCTTTAAAATGGAAAAACGACAGCACTGTCCCGGGCTTTAGATTTGCAAGTATGAAGCTTCGATGCTTCGCTTTGCTGACATTGCTTTGCGCACGCTTTGGCATATTCACTTGCTAAACGGTTGCAACTTCTGCTACAAAAATGGTGGAAATGATTAAAATCTCCGCTGAAAATATCATACTCCACAACCCTCTCAGAAAATAACTCAGAAAACAGCAAGTTTTTAAATTGAACTTACTGATACTAGAAAGCTCCAAAAACAAATCTATAAACCATTCATCATTCTCTCCAATTTTTTATGTCAAGTCTCAGCTGTGTTTTCTCAGCTTCTGCGTCGGATTATTGCCGTCGAGAGCGAACGCTACTTCAACATAACCTTTTGGTTCTCAACGATCACCCCAGTTTTCCTATAGACACTTGCCAGTGTTATAGGCCAACTCGGTGTCGATCCTGGACAAATTTTTATGTCAACCAGACATATGCCACGAATGCGTTGACATTTCGTTCGCGACTCTACTAAATACTACGTCGGGCACGTTTACGACGACCCACGTGACCAATTTAACTACCGCTGAGTAGTAACGTCAAACGTGAGGACGTACACATCTGTAAGGGGGGAGGAGGCCATTGCTCATTGTAGGACTTGGTGAGCATTGAGTATAGAGAGTAGGAGAGTGCCATACAACAAAACAATTTTTCGCGACCTACATTAGTTGTTTCGCGTGCAGATTTTGGGGTATGGGATGTGTCATTCGGTTGCCATCCTATAAATCGAATGTATTTTTAGGTTGGGCTTGAGACATTCCACAGTCTTTGCTTGTGGTTAACGATGTGTCCAATTGTTGTGGACATGCCCCGTGTTTCATTTTGGACATCACCTTCTGTCCTCCGTGATGTCTATTATGTATTTAATGTTGTGTTTGTGTTGTGGCGAGGGTGTTTATTTCTGGCCGTCCGCCTAAACACCTCGCTTTCTCCTCCGTTTGCTTCATTGGTGGTGGGTAGAGATCGTCCTCCCTCACCCATCGAACTGTTCAGACCGTTCCTGTCTGATGTTGGCCGTCGCGAGTCTCCCATATCCTTTGGGCTTCGACGACGGCGTTTTCCGTGGACTCCTGTCGCACGCTTTTGCTTGGCGTTGCTCTGTCGTGAGTCTACCCATTCTGCCTGGGGCTTGCACCGAACTGAGTTGGGACTTCTTCATCTTTAGTGGACTCCTCTCTCGCACTCGTTACACCTACATTGGGTTGCCTTCTCAGGGTCTGAAGGTAGTGGACCATTGCTGCCCACTACTTCCTACATATTCTGGGTTAGCGACCATAATTAAACTAGGGACCGAAAGTATATTAGGGATAGAGGGTGAGATTTTGCTGACGTTGCTTTGCTCACGCTTTGGCATATTCACTTGCTAAACGGTTTCAACTTCTGCTACAAAAATGGTGGAAATGATTAAAATCTCCGCTGAAAATATCATACTCCACAACCCTCTCAGAAAATAACTTAGAAAACAGCAAGTTTTTAAATTGTACTTACTGGAAAGCTCCAAAAACAAATCATTAAACCAAAATGCTTTTGCGTGTTATATTTGGAGAATATATGAACCTATGGGTGGTATTCAATATGCACCAACCCCCATGTAATTGTCAAAGTTAGCTGGAATTAAAAATCACCGAAGGACATTGCCGAGGTGTTATCGCGAAGGGAACCTTCTGCAACCCGATTAACCCGATCTAAAAAACCCTCCAGAAGACTGACTTTTTATGTATTCAAGGAATAGCACCTAGTCGTTGGACTAATCAGACTTTCTATGTATTCAAGGAATAGCACCTAGTCGTTGGACTAATCAGCAATTCATTTTTTATTTGTAAAATATATGTAATACAACGAGGGCCAAAAGAGATCACCCTATTGGAAGAAACTCTTATTTTTGCAAATGACCGCCACTAGACAATATGTAGCGTGGTTCACTTGTAACAAGCCATGGAGCGAAATTTTTTCCCCGGCCGTCCGATACCGACTGCGCAAACACTGCACCGTTTGGCCACCAACCTTTAAGAGTAAGGGACCACACGAGACGTTGCCAAGAGTGGCCGACCCCGGAGCGCCCGTATTGACGAGAACATCGCCGCTGTTGCCGAGGAAGTCGAGCTGTCGCAGGAAACATCGACCAGACGCCGTGCCTCGCAATTAGCCATCAGCCGGTCGTCACTAAGCCGAATTTTGGTCAAAGACTTGCGCATGTTCCCGAACAAAGTCCAGTCCATGCATCAGCTGTTGCCTGTCGACCGCCAAACGCGTTTAACCTACGCCAAAATCATCCTCAATCTCGAGGACGATTTTTCGACCAAAATCATAATGAGCGATGAGGCTCATTTCTACCTCATCGGGTACGTGAACAAGCAAAACTATCGCTTCTGGGGCAACCCAGTTTTTTTCTGCCGCAATTGGACGAATTAGGACTGGAGGACATGTGGTTCCAACAGGACAGAGCAACGGCACACACTGCGCGAGCCACAACCGATATTCTGAAGGGCCAAACAACATCGGATGACTTCTGTTGTCACCCTTAACATTTTCACCCACCCTTACTTAATTAATGTCGATGACATCCAAGTGACGAGAAGGAAACCTAAAAAAGTATCTCAGTCAGCCGACAGACGGGATAGCGAAAAGATACTAAAAGATTTGCGTTATTTGCCGTCGACTTTACATGTTTTTCTTTTATTTATTTTTTTGAGTGCTAATGTATTTAAAAAACAAAAAAAAAAACCTTCTGGGTTTGTGAAAGGATAAAAATATATAAATAAATTTTCTTAAAACTATTCGTCCTTATTCTCCAGTCGTAGTAAGTAGGAATCCAGCTCCATACATGTTACATTAGCAACGATGATTGAATCAGATTGTGTGGTCATAATAAATTTTTCGCAGATTTGATTTTCACCAGAAATACCATAAAAAGACACACATTAGCATTTGCTGGGAACATTAGTTCGCTGGTAATTTTTCTGATTTTGCTTTTGTGTACGCGACAAAAGTTTCCATAGTCCAGATCCAGAAACATGACGTTGAACATATCATCCTTCATTTTCTCTACGCACATTGCACGATACCATTCGTTGTCGACATCGCAGACCGCTAAGCATAATTCTTCGACGCTGGGAGTGTATTCGTCTTGGTCACTCAGTCCTGCACAATACTTTGCCACCAGTGGCAAGTACTCCGATTCGAATTTTTTCAAAAACTCAGTATTAGCGAGACCACATCTGGTTATATAGCCCTTTGAGATTGTGCTGCTATCAAGGATCATAATCGAAACATATTCTCCACATATTCTCCGTTGGAATAATTTCCAAATCCTTCAAAGTGTATGTAGTGTCAGACTTCGGACTAAGTGGCGGTGTTTACATTGCAGACGACAGTTGTTCAGGTAGTTCTATTACTTCTCTAATTTTCTTATCATCAATTTTTCTCTTTTCAAAGACAACCGGCAAAAGTTGTTTGTTTAGCGAAGGGCGATCCCCAATATTCAAAAGCAATTCTACTCCCAACTCTGGATTCGAGTCAGGAAACTATTGGATAAAATGAAAAAACGCGCAGATGATTTTATCTATTTTATTATTTTCACTTTTGTATCTATCACCATACTGAATGTATGGCTACCATATAGGTGAGTTTTTGATATAATTCAACAGAAACTTCAGAATAAATTCAACTTGATTCTGTTTACATTGTTCGAGCTTAGCAATAGCTTCGTTCTCATCATATGGAGATTTTACTTTCGACAAATACATCAGATTCACCTTTCTTGTGTGATAAGGGCAAGAGAGTACAAACAAATTCGGCTGAAGTATCTTCTGAGAAGACACTGTTAACGCGAGTCCTGTATCAACATTTAAAACCTTCAAAGCATCGCCTTTAGTTGGGTCTTAAACCTTTCCCCGGAAATACTCGTTGCCAATCATTGCTAGGACGAGATCTCCCTTTTCATATTTGCCTCGGGCGAGCGGCTTACAGTCCTTCGAAGCAGATGTAAATATATTTGGATACATCTTGGTACACACAAGAGCAATTTCAGAGTGGCTAACAACACGAGTCACATGCACTATGCTGCCTAAAATTAATGGCTCAATCCAGTCTTTTGGGTCAATATTTACCCCCTTGCCTCTGCAATTGAATGCCACAACTTCAGCCACATTCGTGCCATCGCTTTCTACCATATAACAGGGCATACGATCATCCCGACCGACAAGGTCATCAGAGAAGTTTGTTCCTGCTAATAACATTTTTGGCGGTTCTATGGCAAATACTGTACGCGATCCGAAAGTAAATATATTTTCGCCAACCAGGGCATCAGAGAAGTTTGTTCCTGGAGACAACATTTTTTGCAGTTGTATGGCTAGATTTGTAGTTATTTGTCTGGTACACCTAACACCTTTTCAACTAAGGCAATGCGGCCCTCATCAATGACATAAACAAGATAATTATTGTGATAGTTGCTCATCAGTAATGCACGAGACCATCCACATAGAGTGTGTCCAACAATGTAATCTCCATCTTCTGGCGGCTTCTGCAATGTCCACTTGGAGGTGGGATCTTTGCACAGTAACTTGTCCTTCTATTCCAAATCGTTGGTAAGACTTTCATTGTAAAGGCGGAGCAGTGCATATTGTCCGCTTTTGGAAATCTTCAAAAGCTCAGCTTTCGGCTTGATATCAAAGGATTCAGCCGTTACTTCCACTGGCAAACCCTTTATCTTCTCTTCGACAACTGCTTCCCCAGTAGGCTCAAAATTAACCACGCGAATACACAAAATGGTCTCCAATTTTACCGGCTTCATATAGCGAATACAAAAGGCGTATGCGTTCAAATTGCGCATTATTGGTGTCGGCGAACGTAAATCTTTGAATGCTACATCAACCACATTGCCATAATCAATGAGATGGACAACGACCATTTTCGAAACTTCCACAATTTCTATAATCTCAGCTCGATAATACAGATTCTCAAATGGAGCAGCAATAAGTGCACCGGTTTGTATCTCCTCAGTGCTACAACGAGTGTTCGCATCAATGTTCCTATTTATTTCCCATAACAGCTTTCGTAAGGCCCCATCGTACTTACACTCAGTGACCCACACTCTACCAGATTCATTGTTTTCCGCGTACTGAACGACAACATCGAAAAAATCTCCTTCCGGACTGGGATATGGAGTTTTCCATGCAGCATTACATGAAGAGACCTGAGACACTTTGGATTTTGCTTCCTTTTCAATGGGGGTGTTGATTTTTTGGTCAACTTCGGTTTGAGTGTAAAATCTGGTTCAGTATGAAGATGATTGGTGTTGGTTTCTTGCGAGTTAATATCGACCATTGGTGGCATGGAACTGTCGTCATGAGGAATTCTTAAAGGGTTACGAGGAGCCATTGGACGTTTTGAATTCTTATTATCGTTGTTCGGTGTCCGAATACGCGGGGCATCTCTAGGTACAAGTATCGGCATTTGCATACAGAATTTCTTATGCTCCCTCCAATCGAGAACTTGGCAATTCGTCGAACAATACATTTCCCTACACCGTTGGCAACTTAACTCAGCCAGCTATCCACACAAGTTGCGGAAATCGAAGACTTCCAAAAGCGGCAAATATGCACTGCTTCGCCTTTACAATGAAAGGCCAGGTAAAATTCACCCTGGTACGAAAGGTTGTAGTAGGTATCCACCAAGGAAACAATTCCTAAAAAGAAACCAATTGAACATTTTGTCATAACCATGTGTGTGTACTTACCTATCAAAAAAAAAACAACGTAAACAAAGTGTAAGCCAGGGTGGGATATTGGTAAACGCCATCCGTGGTGTATACCCCAGCAGACAAAACACTTTCCCCATAGGTACATTGTGATCGTCCTTCCTAAATGCAATAAATAAAAAGAATTGCTAACAAATAATAATTTAAATTATTTAATCCAAAAATAGTTACCTTGTCTTCACGTGCTATACTCGTCCCACAAAATAAAAATTGTTTTGACGTTTTCTATTAATGTCATTATCTGTCATGTCCCTATGTCAATTTTGGTACTGTGTTTATATAGGTTGTTGTAGGT
Organism: Rhingia campestris; assembly: GCA_932526625.1. NCBI lineage: Eukaryota > Metazoa > Arthropoda > Insecta > Diptera > Syrphidae > Rhingia > Rhingia campestris. The sequence goes on along the minus strand of OW052186.1, from coordinate 4,589,550 downwards.
GCTAAGCTCACAAGAAATGGTAAGGTAGATCGATATATAAAGTAGAAAAGATTAGAATACGAAAGTACGTGAAGTAAGATAAGTAGGCAATATTACGATAAGAATAATACGAGGACCTGACTCAACATGACTAGACTACACACAAACGAATTTAAAAAAAATCACTCAAGAGGACTGACTAATGATATTAATAAAACTAATCAAGAGAAATTAGAAAAGGAAAATGATAGGATTAGAATTTTGATATCGTTAAATGTTAGAAAAAAAAGAAAGGAAGACAAATAGGGAAATTTATCTAGACAAAGGCAGGGGAAAAGCAAGAAAAGATCTAAGCTACGTTCAGACGATTGGAAGATCTTCCAATATTGTCGTATATGTCAAAGATGTGACAATAGCTGCCAATTTATCAAAATTTCCAACTATCTTCCAATTCATCATATGGCAGTTTGGTAGTTGATCTCCAATCATTAATGATCAAATTGAACAGCTGGCTGTACGTGTAAATATGTTTGATGGAATAATTGAAATTGTTTTTATTGTAAGTTATATTCCTCCAAATAGTGCTAGGTTGACATGCATTTAAAGAATATTGAATTTATATTAAATAATCTTTCTGATTATCTGTACCCATGCATTTTAGGAGATTTTAATATGAGTGATGTAAATTGGTCTTATTCGGAAGATGACAAATGTTTGATTCTATATAACATCAAGAGAGAATGTGATATTATTTTTATAGATTCGTTGTTATCATTAAATTTAATTCAAATAAACAATATTGTCAACTCTTTGCATAGATCTCTGGATCTCACTTTTATAAGCAACAATTTAATGCATGAAGTTACCGAAGTACTATGCCCTCTATTAAAAAAATCGATACATCACAATGTAGTATGTATTAAACTTAAATTTTATATGAGTTCTGTAAATAATGTAGTAAAACCAAATTTTAAGAAAACTTATAACTTTGCTAAAGCAAACTACGCAGCACTTAATAATTATTTTCTGTCTTTTGATTGGGAAAATATACTTACTGGTGCTAATGTTTACGAAGCGTATATAACACTTTTACAACATTTTCAAAATGGATTTTCACAATTTGTTCCATTTAAATGTATATTGTCTTCTGTTAAACTACCGTGGTATAACAAGCGACTTATAAATTTAAAGAACACAAAACGCAAGGTTTTTAAAATGTTTAAAAAATCTAATAATGATATGGATAAAGATCGTTACATCCAACTAAGAAGAGAATTTGAATTCTTAAGCAAATTCCTATACAAACAGTATATAATGAATATCGAGTCGCAAATATCAACAAATCCTAAAGCTTTTTGGTCATTCATAAATGGAAAGAAAAAGTCATTAAGTATATTTAACAGCATGCAATATAATAATCAAAACACTACTGATTTAACAGGGACATGCGAATTGTTTGCATCATTTTTTGAATCTGTGTACAGAAATCATTCAAGTGTTGTTATTACTTCTCAAAGTGATTCTGTTACTACTACTCAAAATATCGGCTCTTTGTATCTCTCTTTAAATGATGTTCTAGAGGGTCTTACATCTTTAAAACTGAGTATGAATTCAGGTCCTGATGAAATCCCCTCATATGTTTTGAAAAATTGTAAACAATCATTGGCTTTACCACTTCAGCTTTTATTTAACTCTTCCCTATCAACAGGTGTCTTCTTGGATGAATGGAAATTATCATTCATAACTCCGATTCATAAATCCGGACATAAACATAAGGTAGAAAATTATCGTGGTATATCCAAAATATCTGCTATACCAAAACTGTTTGAATTCTTAGTTAGAGAAAAATTATATTTTCATTTAAATGAACATATCTCCCCATTTCAACATGGGTTCATGCGTGGTAAATCTACAACAACGAATCTTGTTTTGCTTAACAAATATATTTTTAATTCTTTCGAAGCTGGTTTACAAGTAGATACAATCTATACTGATTTTACTAAAGCATTTGATACTGTTTGTAACAAATTTTAATTCAAAAAATACATTCTTTTGAAATTCATTCCCAACTTTTAAAATGGATCTCAAGTTATTTGAGGAATAGAAAGCAGATTGTTAAAATATCAAATGTCATGTCCAGAACCATCTCTGCGACTTCAGGAGTTCCTCAAGGTAGCCACTTGGGCCCACTGTTTTTTATCTTGTTTATTAATGAAATTCCATCTTTACTTCGTTATAAAGGGTGATCCATTTCGAGGTTCCCTACTTTTTTAAAGAAAAAAAAAACAGAAAATTCAAATTTAATGGAAAATGTTTATTATCATTTGAAAGAACATTCTTTGGCATTTATTTTTTGAAGATTATGTCTATCCAATGTTGGCCGTTGCTACGTCGCAGATGGTCCATCCGGTGAGTCCAATTTTCGATCACTCGTTCGAGCATTTCGACTGGTAACTGGCGAATGACACGCGTGATGTTTTCCTCCAAGGCCTGAATCGAAGCGGGTTTGTCGGCATAAGCTTTTGACTTTACATATCCCCACAGGAAAAAGTCTAACGGTGTGATATCACACGATCTTAGTGGCCAATCGACCGGCCCAAAACGTGAAATTATGTGCTCACCGAAATGTTCTCTCAATAAGTCCATTGATTGATGCGATGTGTGGGAAGTGGCACCGTCTTGCTGAAACCAAATGTCGCCGAGATCACGAGCTTCAATTTCAGGCATCAAATAGTCGGTTATCATGGCACGATAACGGTCGCCATTGACGGTTACGTTCGCACCGGCATAATTTTTACACTCTCATCTACGGCCGCTATATTTTCTTCACAGCGTGCTGGACGTGGTCTATTCGGTCGAATATTATCCAATAATGAATGCTGGGTCTCAAAATGGGTGATGGTGTTGCGAATAGTACGCTCAGTAGGCCGATTATGTTGACCATAAGTTGAGCGAAGTGCACGAAACACATTCCTCACAGAACGTGAATTTTCATAATAAAGTTGAACAATTTGTAAACGTTGTTCACGCGTAAGTCTTTCCATTATGAAATGCCAAACAATACTAAACAAAAATAACATGACAGCATGACACGACTCACACGTGATCTGTCAAAAAAGGCTATTGAAAAAAGTACCTCTACTTGGATCACCCGTTATGAACATTTCGTCTATAGACCATTTTAACCCACGCCCACTTTTTGGGGCGTTTTTATGTAAAAACCATTTTTATACACTACCCCATACAATATGCAGGAGAAAAACCTAGTCTTATGTAGAACCGTAAAATTTGTTCTGACAATGTCATTTTCTATATTTAAATCCGCATCGTGTTTTAAGCCATGTCCACTTTTTGGGGATATTAGTTTTACAAATGGGATGGGATAGGGTATACAACGATCCGCACAGTGGATTGTAGCCCTCTCATATGTTTATTTCAGCGTCTCTTCACGTGCTGTCGGCAGGACTTCGAGGGACGAGAAAAATATCGTAGGTCTTAGCTATTAAGTTTTTTTTGGAACATTCTTTATCATTTTTTTTGCTGTTAAGCGCAGTTTTTATTTTTTTTTATTTTTTCCTTTTTTTTACTTTCGCTTCTTATTTGTTTTTGGTTTACTTGTTATTTCGTAGTTTAATTTTTTTAGATTTAAGTAAAACCTAAGATAGGATTTATTTCATTTGAGGCACCCAATCAATGAAAGTTTTGCGGTTTCTCTACTTGCTTTTGTGGATTTCTGTTCTCATTGAAATGAGCGGTTAGATTTTTTTACGCGAACGGTGTGTGTGTGTGTTTTCGGGAAGGCCGTCCTTTTTCAGGTCGACGTGGACATGAAGTGAAGTCAACGAACGCGACTGACCTAACAGACAAGATATGACAAGAAGTACTTATATTGACTAGTTTTGACTTGAGAGAAAATTTCAGGGGCTATCACTCAAAACGCGGCCAGGGTGATAGCAATAGGTAGTGTTGTGGGATAGCCCTCTCTTGCCATCAACAACAAGGCATATCTCGAAGAAACTAGCGAACCTCCTATTGGTGAGAAATACTGGGATCCAATTCATTACGGATAGGGCTTACGCGGATCTTCCTTTTTGCACGTTTAGCCACGCGAAGTGTTTTCCGAGTTCTCACCGATAGTGGCACATGTCATGAGTAGTGTCCTTCTTTTCTTCCTAGTCTTTCACATCTTGAATTGTCCGTCTGCAGTCAACGTAGAGTAGCTTCCTTCCTTCTTTATACCCTATCCCATAGGGGGGTATATTAGTTTTGATACTTAGTTTGTAACATAGAGAAATAATTTTGCTACATATACCTCAAAGTATATGGATCGACTCAGAATCGCTAGCTGAGTCGAATTAGCCATGTCTGTCTGTCCGTCCGTCCGTCTGTCTGTTCGTCACCGATTTTTGGGCCTTAAATTTTGAGCTAGGATAATGAAATTTGGTATATAGGATCCTTGGCTGAGTCACCAGAACAAGTGTAAACATTTTTAAAATCCGCCCACTGCCACGCCCCCTTTTAGAAAAAACGTAGTTTTAAGCCAAACCGTAAGGAATTTCAAAAAAGTGTGTTAGCAACATATTTAGACAATCCTAATATCTATATTACGTCCATACAAAGTTTTTTGCCACGCCCACTTTTTGGGGGCGTTTTAAAAAAAAAAACGCTTTTTGTCCAAATTTTAAAACTTTCGAAAAAATGTTTGATGCAAATACTTCCGCAATGGTAATATAAACATTTTGTCCATGGATCATTTTCACCTACGCCCACATTTTGGGGGCGTTTTCTTACAAAAACCATTTGTATACCCCATCCCAAGGCATTAGCAATAGAAATACGTTGTTTGTTGTCGAACCACAAAAGATTTTGATAAACTGTCTGAGGAATATATTGTGACAATGTCATTTTCTGTTTTTCATCGCCATAAGGCCTATATTTTGACGATATTAATTTAAAGGATGGGATGGGATAGGGTATTCAACGATCCGCATAGCGGATTGTAGCCTCTCATATGTTTATTTGAAAGTTCAATCCTTCCGGTTAATAATGAAAATAATTTCATTCAAATGGCTGCCTCCGCTGGCCATGCAGTAGCCTACACGATCCGTCCAATTTTTAAGCTCATTATCGATTTTGTGCGGCTGTATTTCACCAATGGCTTCACAAATATTGTTTTTTAAAGCGTCAATTGTCTCTGGCATGTTGGCGTAACACTTATCTTTTACGGCACCCCACAAATAATAGTCCAACGGTGTCAAATCGCAGCTCCGAGGTGGCCAAACGACATCAGCTCTGTGGCTGATAATGCGATCTTCAAAAACAGGGCGCAAAACATCGAGTGTAGCTTCGGCTGTGTGGCACGTAGCGCCGTCCTGTTGAAACCAAATGTTGCCAATATCCTCGTCTTTAATTTTTGTGAACAAAAATTCGTTCAACATGGCCCGATAACGATCGCCATTGACTGTAACGGCCACTCCTTGCTCATTTTCGAAGAAAAATGGCCCAATTACGCCTCTGGACCAAAATCCGCACCAAACAGTGACTCGTTTTGGGTGTATCGGCTTTTCAATGTATGCATGCGGGTTTTCTGTGCCCCAAATGCGACAATTTTGCTTGTTTACATACCCGCCAAGATCAAAATGACCTTCATCTGAAAAGGTGATTTTTTTTGGCAAAATCGGCATCTTCTCTAAGTCGATCGCAGGCCCACTTAGCGAAGCGAAAACGCATTGGATGGTCAGTTGGCTTCAACTCCTGAACCAATTGGACTTTGTATGGCGTCATACCAAGTCATTATGCAAAATTCGTCTCAATGATGTCTCCGAAATGTTCAATTGTTGAGAACGACGGTGAATTGATGTTGATGGCGCTTCACGCACACTTTCTGCCACAGCAGCAATATTCTCGGGTGTACGCACTGTTTTTGGCTTTTCACGCTTTGGTTTATCGATGAGGATGCCAGTTTCTTTCACTTTTTTCACAAGAAACGAACATACGGAGCTGACGGTGCTTCTCTTCTTCCAAAATCCGTACGCAATTTTCGCACACATACTGCAACATTACCATGATTTTCAAAGTAATGTCGCAATATTTCTCAGCGTTGTTCAAGCGTATACACAACCATATTCGTTCAGCGGAAGGATAAAACTAATTATCTGTCATATCAGACATGAGCTAAGTATTACCATTCACGAAATAAGTACTATTTAAAAAAAAAAAACGTTAGATGGCGGACCCGTTAGAACCTCTTGCATTTTTACACGGAATCTTAATTTTTTTTCGTCGTCCATTTTTTTATGTATTTTCGGAAGCTCATTAAATAATGATAATCATCATCTTCATCATCAACGTTCTTTTCAAGCATCACAATTTTTCTCTTCTCTAACTCTAAAAATCCCGCGTCGGCAGTTTGCTTCCTCCTAATAACCCGTTTAGGAGGGGGTACGTCCTTGAAAGTGTCCGGAATTAGCTCCTCATCAAAATCAGTTATTTCCACCTCTTCATAGAAGTTGTTGGCCAGCGTTAGATTTCCTGACATATTGCGTGGTTCCATAAAGTAAATCCACTTAGATGAATCCACGCAGTTCCCTGCGGAATGTATCCTTTAGATTTTGTCCATTTTTTTGATCCATATCCAGCTGAAAATGAAACAAATATTATGATGTACTATGAAAATAATAGCAAAACTAGATAATTAAGCTGTGATATTTATTGTTCTTAGGTTCCTAGCTACTGGAAATTCATTCCGATATCTTGCTTTTTCTTATCGGATGGGAATATCTACAGTGGCCAGTATTGTAAAAGAAGTATGTACCGCTATATGGAATTCCCTTATGTGCAAACATTTGAGTCGAAAAACAAAAGATGAATTGGTACAAATTTCTGAGGAATTCCAATCTAAATGGGGATTTCCAAACTGTATTGGAAGCATCGATGGCAAACATATTCGTTGTAAATGTCCACCACATTCTGGCAGCATGTTTTACAACTACAAGCAATTTTATTCAATCGCGTTACAAGGCGTTTCATCTGCTGATTATACATTTATTGCCGTAGAAGTTGGAGCCTATGGTAAACAGAGTGATGGTGGTATTTTCGAATTTTCAAATTTACGTAAGCAAATTGAAACAGGAGAATATGAAATTCCAAAAGAGCAACATCTACCGGGAACATCAATTCCTGCACCATTTGTTATGCTAGGGGATGAAGCGTACCCACTCAGGGAATATTTATTGCGCCCATATTCAAAAAAAAAACAATTCGCTTACTTCACAAACTTATAGTTGATATAGATGGAAGCGCGAGAAACTCCTTATTGGAAAACAGTTGCACAGTCGATTACCTTATTTGCACGCCAGTTTGCATCCATAGCAACAAAATAATAGATTTCTCGATTGTGTATGAGCGATTCGCTAAAAAGTTCAAATTATTTGAACTGTAGATTCTCGTCGCTCACGTCGCCGACAGTCGCTAGCGATGGCTAAATTCACGTTTTCGCTAAACTGCCCCTCCATGAACACTTCCATATATACACATCCAATTGATCGCTAGTAGCGAATCAAATCTCGTCGCGCGACGCGAATACGCGTAGCCATTAACGCAGCCTTATGATATAGATTCAATAATTTCGAATTGCTTCGGTATTTTCTAAGATGCGGCGAAAGGAGCCGAACTATTATAAAATTGTGCAAACGGTGGAAGGTGGAAAGATACTTCTGACCCCAGTGCCACGGCTTTGGGAGCGCAATGGAAAATTGATGTGGCCGCCACATAAATCAAAAGATATCGCAATTAAAAATCCATTGGTACCGCCTGGTACTGTGGCCGACGGATGGACGGAAATCAATTGTATATTCAAGCGATCTAATATACCAACATACACGCAAGCCGTACCTAAATGAAATTCGTGCGATGTCCAACCAAAGCGATACCAGCGAAGCTGAAGGAATTTACGCGTTGAAAACAATAAAAAAACGTTCTGCCGGTGCACGAAAAATTCTTCCGGTTTTCCAAAACGCAGACGAAAATAGATGCAATTTCAATCAGGTATGTTTTTTTATATTTTTTTAAACATAATATATGAAAATGATTTTTAATGTTGTTAGTTACTGGAAGAGCTGGATAGTCAATCCGAATGTTTTGATGCATCCATACCATCACAAAATTGTGCTAGCGGTTCAACATCGGAGAACCAAACACCAGTTATTAAGAATCAGCATCGGCAAACAAAAATTACCCCAAAGCAGAGAGATACCATTTATTATACAAAAAATGCACCAGATGTACTGGAAACTGATCAGGAGCTGGACCCCGAATTATTGCAGCTGGAACCGCAGATATTGTTTTTTTCCAAATGACAACCAGATGCAGATACTTCAGAAGAAGACAACCCCCTCGAGGAGCCAGAAGACGGTACCCATGTAGGGGCTTTGTTTGTTTCGATCGTCGAGAGCGTTGTCAAATTACAAGTGAGAGTGGAATACTCAATGCAGCTCCTTACAAAACAATCGTCAAGCGCTGCGGGTGAAAATCTAAATTCGTTGTCGTCATCGTAGACCGCTAAGCATAATTCTTCGACGCCGGGAGTGTATTCGTCTTGGTCACTCAGTCCTGCTCAATACTTTGCCACCATTGGCAAGTAGGTACTCCGATTCGAGTTTTTTCAAAAACTCAGTATTAGCAAGACCACATCCGGTTATATAGCCCTTTGAGATTGTGCTGCTATCAAGGATCATAATCGAAACATTTTCCCCACACGGAATTGGAATAATTTCCAAATCCTTCAGAGTGTATGTAGTGTCAGACTTCGGACTTGGTGGCGGTGTTGACATTGCAGACGACAGTTGTTCAGGTAGTTCTATTACTCCTCTAATTTTCTTATCATCAATTTTTCTCTTTTCAAAGACCATTGGCAAAAGCAGTTTGTTACGCGAAGGGCGATCGCCAATATTCAAAAGCAATTCTACTCCCAACTCTGGCTTCGAGTCCGGAAACTATTGGATAAAATGAAAAAAACACACACAGATGATTTAATCTATTTTATTATTTTCACTTTTGTATCTATCACCATACTGAATTTATGGCTACCATATAGGTGAGTTTTTGATATAATTCAACAGAAACTTCAGAATAAATTCAACTTGATTCTGTTTGATTCTGTTTACATTGCTTGAGCTCAGCAATAGTTTCGTTCTCAGCATATGGAGATTCTACTTTCGACAAATACATTAGATTCACCTTTCTTGTGTGATAAGGGCAAGAGAGTACAAACAAATTCGGCTGAAGTAACATCTGAGAAGACACTGTTAACGCGAGTCCTGTATCAACATTTTAAACCTTCAAAGCATCACCTTTAGTTGGGTCTAAAACCTTTGCCCGGAAATACTCGTTGCCAGCCATTGCTAGGACGAGATCTCCCTTTTCATAGCTGTCTGGGCGAGCGGCTTACAGTCCTTCGAAGCAGGATGTCAATATGTTTGGATACATCTTGGTACACACAAGAGCAATGAAGATTTCAGAGTGGCTAACAACTCGAGTCACATGCACTATGCTGCCTGAAATTAATGGCTCAATCCAGTATTTTGGGTCAATATTTACCCCCTTGCCTCTGTAATTGAATGCCTCAACTTCAGCCACATTCGTGCCATCGCTTTTAACCATATAACAGGGCATACGCTCATCTCGACCGACTAAGTCATCAGAGCATTTTGTTCCTGGAGACAACATGTTTTGCAGTTCTATGGCAAATACTTTACGCGATTCGACAATAAATATGTCTTCGACGACCAGGGCATCAGAGAAGTTTGTTCCTGGAGACAATATTTTTTGCAGTTCTATTTGTATTTGTATTTGATGGAATAGACGATTGCCCACCCGCTTAACTACCCACGGACGTATAATCGTGGGATTCGCTTTCTTCGATTTCAGTATTTACGAAATTTTACAATAATTCATTAAATAAAATTTTAATTCAGTTTTCTTACAAACTAACTTAATCCTAGTTACAAAAGTTGACTTAAATTTACTTAAAAATAAAGGAAAACCAATAACAGCAACCAATATTAATTTTGAATATTATCCCTTTATCGAAGCTATCTGTTTTGCCCTAGCAATTCCAGTCACTCCATTAATTCCGAATTTAAATATTTCACGTACGTTTTTTTTTTCTCAAACGAGCGAATCAACCCCACCGTACAATAGTTGGCATTCAACCCACCGACGTTATTTTTTCTGGTTTTAAAAAAAAAAACGAATCAACGCACCCAAACAGTAGTTGGCATTGAGCCCACCTAAGCGACTTTATAAAAATATACCGCCTACGGCAAGAGCGCACTATTCTGACATATAAATACATGTTCCACGTACGATATATACGATTGTATTCATTCGTCAAGTGACGATATACTTAGATCTTCTAAAAAGCCGCCGCTTGCTCATCTATTATATGGTATCAAGTCCTAAGGGTCGTATTTGTGGCACTTCACTATCTTTGGTGTCGTTCCTGGTGTTGAATTCGCTGTTTTCCGGCTGTCCAGTATCTTGGATAAAAACCTTCAACCACAGTTTTTTGATTGTCCTGTTAAAATCACAGAGACTGGCTTATGCACTCGATTCTTCACGTGTAGTCTAAACTCCACTTCTACTCCCAATTCCACTTCACTGTTAGACTTTTTTTTTAATCTCGAATTTGCCCTTAGCTCACTTTAAATTGCTTTCCCGGACGAACTACACTCTTCAGATTCACTTTTCATCATCCAGTCATTGTCAGTACTGCTTCTATATGAAACCTCGTATCGTACCATTTTGCTGGTTTGTTTTCTACGAAGTTACAGCTACGACCTGATCGCGCCATAGTCCTGCTAGATTTGCCGATATCAGATACAACAAAAATATCAGATACCAAAAAAAAAAGTGACCCTTTGGCGATTCGACCCCTCGCTCTTCGAAAACCGAACCCACCATACATCCCCTGCGCTTCTATCTCCTATACTTTTCTAGTGCCAGATTACACATATTACACTTAGGTACATTAGCCTATAATGCTTGCTTAGTACAACAGTCTCATACGAAAACCTTTTGATCTCGTAATCTATAATAACCTTTTCAACTAAGGCAATGCGGCCCACATCAATGAGATAAACAAGATATTTATTGTGATAGCTGCTCATCAGTAAGCCCGAGACCATCCACTTGGAATGTGTACAACAATGTAATCTCCATCTTCTGGCGGCTTCTGCAATGTCAACTTGGAGGTGGGATCTTTGCACAATAACTTGTTCATCTCTTCCAAATCGTTGGTTACACTTTCATTGTAAAGGTGGAGCAGTGCATATATTCCGTTTTGGAAGTCTTCGATTTCCGCAACTTGTGTGGAAAGCTGACTGAGTTAAGTTGCCAACGGTGTAGAGAAATGTATTGTTCGACAAATTGCCAAGTTCTCGACTGGAGGGATCATAAGAAATTTTGTACCCAAATGCCGATACTTGTACCTAGAGATGCCCCGCGTATTCGGACACCGAACAACGATAATAAGAATTCAAAACGTCCAATGGCTCCTCGTAACCCTTTAGGAATTCCTCATGACGATGGTCGATATTAAATCGCAAGAAACCAACACCAATCATTAATGTATTTAAAAAACTTTCTGGGTTTGTGAAAGGATAAAAATATATAAATACATTTTCTTAAAAATATTCGTCCTTATTCTCCAGTTGTAGTAAGTGGGAATCCAGCTCCATACTTGTTACTTTAGCAACGATGATTGAATCAGATTGTGTGGCCATAATAAACTTTTCGCAGCTTAGTTTTGGTACTTCACCAGAAATACCATCAAAAAGACGCACTGTTACGTTCCACTTGGCGATTCAGGATCGAGGTCCAGCCGACTTAGTGAAAATGGTTGTGGGAGTTAGGTGGTAGCTGGGCGCCACGCGATTTAGCTCAGACCCTGAAACCTTTAGATTGTAATCGCGACCGTTCAAAAGGACTCGCTTACCGAATAGTTGAAAAAAACTACCAATCGCTTATCTATCGTTTGAAATATTGGATTCGTCGATATATTTCATGTAGGAATGCATTCCATTGACGAACTTATTCAAAAATAAAAAAATAAAGATACATAAAAAAATATATTCATAATAAAAATTCAAACTAACCCTTCCCCAAAAAGCGTCGCAACGTTGCAACCCCCTTCGTTAACAAAGTGATAAGGGAAGATAAAAAAGGTGAAATATTAAATAAAAAGAAAAACAAAAACAAGTAATAGACATTAGTCAAGGTCTTACAATATTAAAATAAACGATAAATAAGGAGAAAGATAAATTATATAAAAAAAATATCAAAATAAAGTGTGTGTATAGAAACAAAAAAAAAGATGTATAACTCTCGAACTATTGGGGTTTGACCCTGGATGGTTAGAGTAAGAAGTCACAGTCTTACTCCCTGCACCAGCTCCCACCACCCAACTTCAATTGTCAGGGATACTTCAGGGATCTCGCCTTGATGTCGCCGGGGAAAACCTCAGACTTCTTGGACCTCCCTAAATAAAACGAGCGTAGTACAGGAGCACCACAAATAAACATCCACTCTCACCTTATAAAGCCACTTGGGAATGCTTAAGTTGTTGGAAGCCACCTTTCAAAACTACCAGGTATTCTGGATTGACACCATTAATGAAGTCTATATACGCATGTATCTATCGATATATATTCATTCGCTTGGCACTTTTATATTTATATTATCACTTCGTATAGATAGATAGATATGCACAATTGCACAATCTCAGATTTTATCTTAGACCACAAACAACTAAGTAAATCTACTTTTCTAAGTAAAAGTTGGCCAATAATAATGAAAGAGAACTTCCTGGACTAAACACTCCTGCCCATGTGGAATTCACTCTGCACACTGAATCATCGCCTGACCTATCACGTTTTCTTTGACCATTCCTGTATGTCCTCCTCTCGGCCTCTATTTAATAAAAAAATAAAATAAATATTACCCTGCTTCTGGACTCGAACCTTCACCCTCTGAATCCCGAGTATCCAACACTGCTAGTGCCGGACATTTGCAGATGAAATGGGAGAGTGTTTCTCTCTCATTTGTGTTCCTGCAACTGCGGCATTGAGAGTTGTATGGGATCCCTAGTTTGGCCGCATGGGCTCCAATTGGCCAGTGCCCTGCGACAATTGCCATAATTCTTGCGATATCTGGGTGGGTTCTATTCAGTAGATCGTTTGTTCTGTTTTTGTCGTCGGAGGGCCATGTCGTCCTCGATATGACGCAATTTTTAACCTTTTCCATTTGGAGTCGGCCTTTTTCAGGAAGTATGAGTGTATTTGTCCCTTAACCGCACCTAGCCGTGAAGAGCTGAACCTTGCCTGGCCAGCTCGTCTGCACGCTCGTTTCCTTCAATGTCACTGTTCCCTGGAACCCAGAGAAGTGTGACCCTGAAGCGTTCGCCAATGTAGGCAAGTTCGTTCCGGCTTTCCTGTACCAGTTTGGAGGATGGCCTCTATGGCCGCTTGGCTATCTATGAGAATAACAATATTTTGCTTTTCCGTAGTGTCACACCTACAGTAGCGTACAAGCCTCTAAGATAGCCAATAGTTCCGCCTGGAATACGCTTGCAAAGTCCGGTAGGCGGTATGCTACTGATATTTTCAGTGATTCCGAGTAGACTCCGGACCCCACACCACAGTTCATCTTAGATCCGTCGGTGTAGACGATCGTTTCTCTTCCACTGAGTTCTGGTAGGAAATCCTACGTGGAGCCTTTCTTGAAGCTTAGTATAGGTGTTATGTATAGTCGGTTGGAAACGTGACCACGCCGTTTGGTAACGAGTCCAGGGTATTACTGTGGACATGCGGCCTTGCATTCCAGCATCCTGACTCCTTGAGTCTTACTGAGCTGCAGAAAGCGGTATTTTTAATGTGTAGGTCGAGAGGCAAGAGATGCAATAGCACAGTAAGGGCATCCGTTGGCGCTGACCTCAGCATGCCCGTGGTACCTATACTGGCTGTTCTTTACAGCCTTTTTAATTTTGTAAGGTTGTAGCCTTTACTCAATACGGGCCACCATACTTATGAGCCGTATGTGAGGATTGGACGTACCACTGTTGTGTCCATTCACAACGTCATCTTTAATTGAAGTCCCCACTTCAACAACATTTGCCGACGACGCCTATATGATACCATATCTCGAGAATAGACTCTTTCGTGATAGACATGGAAACATATACTCGTATCTTAAGGAAAGCTCGTCCGGCGTACCGCCCGGAAGTGTTCTTGGGCAGCTTTTCTCCCTTTTATATACTCAGGATATACTGCCCAGCCCTTGCTTAAAGAGGTGGTCCCCAATTTACGGCGTTCGACAGTCTAATGGTATCTCGCTTTGCGTGAAAACTTCCATACAACCACGAACCATAACAACAAATTAGCATTTGCTGGGAACATGAGTTCGCTGGTCATTTTTCTGATTTTGCTTTTGTGCACGCGACAAAAGTTTCCATAGTCCAGATCCAGAAACATGACGTTGAACATATCATCCTTCATTTTCTCTTCGCACATCGCACGATACCATTCGTTGTCGACATCGTAGACCGCTAAGCATAATTCTTCGACGCTGGGAGTGTATTCGTCTTGGTCACTCAGTCCTGCACAATACTTTGCCACCATTGGCAAGTACTCCGATTCAAGTGTTTTCAAAAACTCAGTATTAGCCAGACCACATCCGGTTATATAGCCCTTTGAGATTGTGCTGCTATCAAGGATCATAATCGAAACATTTTCTCCTCACGGAATTGGAATAATTTCCAAATCCTTCAGAGTGTATGTAGTGTCAGACTTCGGACTTGGTGGCGGTGTTGACATTGCAGACGACAGTTGTTCAGGTAGTTCTATTTCTTCTCTAATTTTCTTGTCATCAATTTTTCTCTTTTCAAAGACCATTGGCAAAAGCTGTTAGTTTAGTGAAGGGCTTCGAGTCCGGAAACTATTGGATAAAATGAAAAAACGCGCAGATGATTTTATCTATTTTATTATTTTCACTTTTGTATCTATCACCATACTGAATGTATGGCTACCATATAGGTGAGTTTTTGATATAATTCAACAGAAACTTCAGAATAAATTCAACTTGATTCTGTTTACATTGTTCGAGCATAGCAATAGCTTCGTTCTCAGCATATGGAGATTCTACTTTCGACAAATACATCAGATTCACCTTTCCTGTGTGATAAGGGCAAGAGAGGACAAACAAATTCGGCTGAAGTAACTTCTGAGAAGACATTGTTAACGCGAGTCCTGTATCAACATTTAAAACCTTCAAAGCATCGCCTTTAGTTGGGTCTAAAACCTTTGCCCGGAAATACTCGGTGCAAATCATTGCTGGGACGAGATCTCCCTTTTCATAGTTGCCTGGGGCGAGCGGCTTACAGTCCTTCGAAGCAGATGTAAATATGTTTGGATACATCTTGGTACACACAAGAGAAATGAAGATTTCAGAGTGGCTAACAACACGAGTCACATGCACTATGCTGCCTGAAATTAATGGCTCAATCCAGTCTTTTGGGTCAATATTTACCCCCTTGCCTCTGCAATTGAATGCCTCAACTTCAGCCACATTCGTGCCATCGCTTTTTACCATATGACAGGGCATACGCTCATCTCGACCGACTATGTCATCAGAGAAGTTTGTTCCTGGAGACAACATTTTTTGTAGTTCTATGGGAAATACCTGCATTGGAATAGATTTGTATTTGTCTGGTACACCTAACACCTTTTCAACTAAGGCAATGCGGCCCTCTTCACGAGACCATCCACATAGAGTGTGTACAACAATTTAATCTCCATCTTCTGGCGGCTTCTGCAATGTCAACGTGAAGGTGGGATCTTTGCACAATAACTTGTTCATCTCTTCCAAATCGTTGGTAACTCTTTGTTGTGAGTCAGGGTCGGGCCACAGAGGCATCTTCAGTGGAGGTGAGGAGGGCATGGCACGCTTGTGGATGCTCAGCTAAGCTCGTCGGAGGGGGAAGTTCTTGCCCGCTCACCACACACCACCTGCTCGACAAACATTTCGTTCGTGCCAAAAATCATCAAAAAAAAAAAAGAAGGAAGGAAGCTACTCTTCGTTGACTGCAGACGGACAATTCAAGATAGGAAAGACGAGGAAGAAAAGAAGGACGCTACTCATGACTTGTGCCACTATCGGTGAGAACTCGGAAAACACTTCGCGTGGCTAAACGTGCAAAAAGGAAGATCCGCGTTAGCCATATCCGTAATGAATTGTATCCCAGTATTTCTCACCAATAGGAGGTTCGCTAGGTTCTTCGAGATATGCCTTGTTGTGGATGGCATGAGAGGGCCATCCCACGACACTACCTATTGCTATCACCCTGGCCGCGTTTTGAGTGATAGCCCCTGAAATTGTCTCAAACTAGTCAATATAAGTACTTCTTGTCATATCTTGTCTGTTAGGTCAGTCGCGTTCGTTGACGTCACTTCATGTCCACGTCGACCTGAAAAATGACGGCCTTCCCGAAAACACACATACACCGTTCGCGTAAAAAAATCTAACCGCTCATTTCAATGAGAACAGAAGTCCACCAAAGCAAGTAGAGAAACCGCAAAACATTCATTGATTGGGTGCCTCAAATGAAATAAATCCTATCTTAGGTTTTACTTAAATCTAAAAAAATTAAACTACGAAATAACAAGTAAACCAAAAACAAATAAGAAGCGAAAGTAAAAAAAAAGGAACAAAATAAAAAAAAAAAATAAAAACTGCGCTTAACAGCAAAAAAAATGATAAAGAATGTTCCAAAAAAAACTTAATAGCTAAGACCTACGATATTTTTCTCGTCCCTCGAAGTCCTGCCGGCAGCACGTGAAGAGACGCTGAAATAAACATATGAGAGGGCTACAATCCACTATGCGGATCGTTGTATACTCTATCCCATCCCATTTGTAAAACTAATATCCCCAAAAAGTGGACATGGCTTAAAACACGATGCGGATTTAAATATAGAAAATGACATTGTCAGAACAAATTTTACGGTTCTACATAAGACTAGGTTTTTCTCCTGCATATTGTATGGGGTAGTGTATAAAAATGGTTTTTACATAAAAACGCCCCAAAAAGTGGGCGTGGGTTAAAATGGTCTATAGACGAAATGTTCATAACGGGTGATCCAAGTAGAGATACTTTTTTCAATAGCCTTTTTTGACAGATCACGTGTGAGTCGTGTCATGCTGTCATGTTATTTTTGTTTAGTATTGTTTGGCATTTCATAATGGAAAGACTTACGCGTGAACAACGTTTACAAATTGTTCAACTTTATTATGAAAATTCACGTTCTGTGAGGAATGTGTTTCGTGCACTTCGCTCAACTTATGGTCAACATAATCGGCCTACTGAGCGTACTATTCGCAACACCATCACCCATTTTGAGACCCAGCATTCATTATTGGATAATATTCGACCGAATAGACCACGTCCAGCACGCTGTGAAGAAAATATAGCGGCCGTAGCTGAGAGTGTGTAAATTATGCCGGTGCGAACGTAACCGTCAATGGCGACCGTTATCGTGCCATTATAACCGACTATTTGATGCCTGAAATTGAAGCTCGTGATCTCGGCGACATTTGGTTTCAGCAAGACGGCGCCACTTCCCACACATCACACAATCAATGGACTTATTGAGAGAACATTTCGGTGAGCACATAATTTCACGTTTTGGGCCGGTCGATTGGCCACCAAGATCGTGTGATATCACACCGTTAGACTTTTCCTGTGGGGATATGTAAAGTCAAAGCTTATGCCGACAAACCCGCTTCGATTCAGGCCTTGGAGGAAAACATCAAGCGTGTCATTCGCCAGTTACCAGTCGAAATGCTCGAACGAGTGATCGAAAATTGGACACAACGGATGGACCATCTGCGACGTAGCAACGGCCAACATTAAATTTGAATTTTCTGTGTTTTTTTCTTTAAAAAAGTAGGGAACCTCGAAATGGATCACCCTTTATAACGAAGTAAAGATGGAATTTCATTAATAAACAAGATAAAAAACAGTGGGCCCAAGTGGCTACCTTGAGGAACTCCTGAAGTCGCAGAGATGGTTCTGGACATGACATTTGATATTTTAACAATCTGCTTTCTATTCCTCAAATAACTTGAGATCCATTTTAAAAGTTGGGAATGAATTCCAAAAGAATTTATTTTTTGAATTAAAATTTGTATCAAATGCTTTAGTAAAATCAGTATAGATTGTATCTACTTGTAAACCAGCTTCGAAAGAATTAAAAATATATTTGTTAAGAAAAACAAGATTCGTTGTTGTAGATTTACCACGCATGAACCCATGTTGAAATGGGGAGATATGTTCATTTAAATGAAAATATAATTTTTGTTTAACTAAGAATTCAAACAGTTTTGGTATAGCAGATATTTTGGATATACCACGATAATTTTCTACCTTATGTTTATGTCCGGATTTATGAATCGGAGTTATGAATGATAATTTCCATTCATCCAAGAAGACACCTGTTGATAGGGAAGAGTTAAATAAAAGCTGAAGTGGTAAAGCCAATGATTGTTTACAATTTTTCAAAACATATGAGGGGATTTCATCAGGACCTGAATTCATACTCAATTTTAAAGATGTTAGACCCTCTAGAAGATCATTTAAAGAGAGATACAAAGAGCCGATATTTTGAGTAGTAGTTACAGAATCACTTTGAGAAGTAATAACAACACTTGAATGATTTCTGTACACAGATTCAAAAAATGATGCAAACAATTCGCATGTCCCTCTTAAATCAGTAGAGGTTGGATTATTATATTGCATGCTGTTAAATATACTTAATGACTTTTTCTTTCCATTTATGAATGACCAAAAAGCTTTAGGATTAGTTGATATTTGCGACTCGATATTCATTATATACTGTTTGTATAGGAATTTGCTTAAGAATTCAAATTCTCTTCTTAGTTGGATGTAACGATCTTTATCCATATCATTATTAGATTTTTTAAACATTTTGAAAACCTTGCGTTTTGTGTTCTTTAAATTTATAAGTCGTTTGTTATACCACGGTAGTTTAACAGAAGACAATATACATTTAAATGGAACAAATTTGAAAATGTTGTAAAAGTGTTATATACGCTTCGTAAACATTAGCACCAGTAAGTATATTTTCCCAATCAAAAGACAGAAAATAATTATTAAGTGCTGCGTAGTTTGCTTTAGCAAAGTTATAAGTTTTCTTAAAATTTGGTTTTACTACATTATTTACAGAACTCATATAAAATTTAAGTTTAATACATATTGCATTGTGATGTATCGATTTTTTTAATAGAGGGCATAGTACTTCGATAACTTCATGCATTAAATTGTTGCTTATAAAAGTGAGATCCAGAGATCTATGCAAAGAATTGACAATATTGTTTATTTGAATTAAATTTAATGATAACAACGAATCTATAAAATAATATCACATTCTCTTTTGATGTTATATGGAATCAAACATTTGTCATCTTCCGAATAAGACCAATTTACATCACTCATATTAAAATCTCCTAAAATGCATGGGTACAGATAATCAGAAAGATTATTTAATATAAATTCAATATTCTTTAAATGCATGTCATGTACTAACCTAGCACTATTTGGAGGAATATAACTTACAATAAAAACAATTTCAATTATTCCATCAAACATATTTACACGTACAGCCAGCTGTTCAATTTGATAATTAATGATTGGAGATCAACTACCAAACTGCCATATGATGAATTGGAAGATTGTGATAAATTGGCAGCTATTGTCAAAGCTTTGACATATACGACAATATTGGAAGATCTTCCAATCGTCTCAACGTAGCTTAGATCTTTTCTTGCTTTTCCCCTGCCTTTGTCTAGATAAATTTCCCTATTTGCCTTCCTTTCTTTTTTTCTAACACAACGTAATCAAAATTCTAATCCTATCATTTTCCTTTTCTAATTTCTCTTGATTAGTTTTATTAATATCATTAGTCAGTCCTCTTGAGTGATTTTTTTTTTAATTCGTTTGTGTGTAGTCTAGTCATGTTGAGTCAGGTCCTCGTATTATTCTTATCATAATATTGCACATCCCTACTTATCTTACTTCACGTACTTTCGTATTCTAATCTTTTCTACTTTATATATCGACCTACCTTACCATTTCTTATCAGCTTAGCACCTACAACAACCTATATAAACACAGTACCAAAATTGACATAGGGACATGACAGATAATGACATTAATAGAAAACGTCAAAACAATTTTTATTTTGTGGGACGATATGGCACGTGAGGACAAGGTAATTATTTTTGGATTAAAAATTTTAAATTGTTATTTGTTAGTAATTCTTTTTATTTATTGCATTTAGGAAGGACGATCACAATGTACCTATGGGGAAAGTGTTTTGGCTGCTGGGGTATACACCACGGATGGCGTTTACCAATATCCCACCCCGGCTAACACTTTGTTTACGTTTTTTTTTTTTTTTGTAAGTAAGTACACACACATGGTTATGACAAAATTTTCAATTGGTTTCTTTTTAGGAATTGATTCCTTGGTGGATACCTACTACAACCTTTCGTACCAGGGTGAATTTTACCTGGCCACGCAACAACTTTCATTGTAAAGGCAGTGCATATTTGCCGCTTTTGGAAGTCTTCGATTTCCGCAACTTGTGTGGAAAGCTGACTGAGTTAAGTTGCCAACGGTGTAGGGAAATGTATTGTTCGACGAATTGCCAAGTTCTCGACTGGAGGGAGCATAAGGAATTCTGTACCCAAATGCCGATACTTGGACCTAGAGATGTCCCGCGTATTCAGACACCGAACAACGATAATAAGAATTCAAAACGTCCAATGGCTCCTCGTAACCCTTTAGGAATTCCTCATGACGACATTTCCATGCCACCAATGGTCGATATTAAATCGCAAGTAACCAACACCAATCATCTTCATACTGAAGCAGATTTTACACTCAAACCGAAGTTGACCACTAAATCAACACCCCCATTGAAAAGGAAATAAAATCCAAAGTGTCTCAGGTCTCTTCACGTAATGCTGCATGGAAAACTCCATATCCCAGTCCGGAAGGAGATTTTTTCGATGATATCGTTCAGTACGCGGAAAACAATTTTTTTTTTTTTTTTTTTTTTTTTTTTCCGTGGGCTGGTGGAAATCTTCATAGACACGATGAGCACGTGCCCAAAGTAGTGTGAGATTTTTACTCACTAAAACCACCACCCATTTGGTATTTCTATTGCAACTAAGTATTCGACTTATCCAGCAATTTTTTTATCACGATTATATAATATGTTTGGCAGGTAACTTTCCTTTGAGAGTTCCTGCTTTTCCGCAATTATAGCGCGGTTTGTTATTATCGGGCCAAATCTAAGGGTTTAGTTCTTTGAAGACGCCGCAATATATTTGTTTCGTCCAGAATTTGGAGGACTGTTGTGTTAACGTGTCCTAATAAACGTTTTTTATGTTTTCGTGCAAAATTTTTTGTTTCATCTTTAACCGCGGGAATACCCAGATCTCTGCGTAGATCTTCGTTCCTTATGTACCACGGCGCATTGACGAATGATCTTAACATTTTGTTTTCAAAAGTTTGTAAAATGTTTAGATTCGTTTCACTGGTACAACCCCATAGTTGTATACCATATGTCCAAACCGGTTTTAGCACTTGCTTGTATAATAGCAGCTTGTTATCAAGGTTAAGCTTCGAATATTTTCCGAGCAACCAGTACAGTTCTCTGTATTTATTCTTAAGTTCTTCGCATTTCTTTTTTACATGCGACTTCCATTTTAATTTTGCATCGAGTGTCATACCGAGATATTTCGCTTCATTTGCAAACGGGACTCGAACCGTATTTAGAAATACAGGCAAATTGTTTGTCCGTTTATACGAAAAATCTACATGGATCGATTTGCTCTCATTAAGTGCAATCCGCCAGGATTTAGTCCATTCATTAACCTCGTTAAGAGCGTTTTGTAATTTAATATTTGTTTCCTCTATTGTTGTGGCAACTGCTAGTATAGCAGTATCGTCAGCAAACGTTGCAACTATTGTATCGTTTGTTTGTGGGATATCACGAGTGAATATGAGGTACAGGATTGGTCCAAGGACGCTTCCTTGCGGTACACCTGCCATTATTTCTTTCAACTCGGAATATTCGCTTCCAAGTTTCACACGGAAGAGTCTATGCTCAAGATACGACACGAGGATTTTATATAATTGTTCTGGCAAAACTTGACTTAGTTTATAAGTAAGGCCTTTGTGCCACACCTTGTCAAAAGCTTGCGACACGTCAAGAAATACGGCTGAACAAATTTTCTTTTCTTCGAAAGCTTTCTCAATTACATCTGTAATTCGATGTACTTGGTCCACCGTTGAATGTTTACTTCTAAACCCAAATTGATGGTCAGGTAAAAGACGTTTCTGTTCAATTATGGGGTGTAAGCGACCGAGTAATATCCGTTCAAAAACTTTTGAAATGATTGGAAGAAGTGAAATAGGCCTGTAAGATTTTATTTCATTCGGTGATTTTCCTGGTTTTAGAACCATAATCACTTCCGCGACTTTCCACTGTCTTGGTATGTATTCTAATCTGATTGCTGCATTTATAATAAAAAGAAGCTTAGTTAATGCTTTCCGAGGCAACATTTTAAGAAGTTCTCCTGTAATCAGGTCATAACCCGGAGCTTTTTTAGGCTTTAGTTTCTGTATTTCCCGTTTAAGCTCGGCAATACTTGCATATCTTACTATGTTATTATCGGTTGTACTCTCGAATATATTAATGTTTTCATTTTGCGCCGGACCATCAAATGGCTTAAATGTTTCCTCAAGATGTGAGGCAAAAACGTCAGCTTTTTCCTTATCGCTCTTTGCCCAAACGTCTTGAGTTACCCTAATGGGCGGCACAGCGATTTTTGGCCGTTTTATGACTCTAATTGCTTTCCAGAGCGAATAATTCGATTCCTTTCCAGCGGTTAGGCTTTGCAGATAAGTTTCTACTGAATGGTTTTTAAAGTATTTAATCGAATTTGATAGCAAATTACTCAACCGATTGAGATGTGTTTTATCTTGCGGGGCACGAGTTTGGTGCCATCTTTTACGAGCTTTTCTTTTTTGTCTTACTAAATCTTGTATTTCACGGGGGTACTTAATTTTACTATAGCTCACTATTTTGTTCTGTTGAGGAGTATTATTCCATGCTGCTTTTTGGATGGTATTGATAAATGAGTCAACAGCGACTTCGAGTTCCAATGGGGTTCTAAGCGATACACCCAGTCGGATATTATTTTCAATATCGTTTTTGAAACCTTCCCAGTTGGTTTTCGCGTTTGTTAATCTGGGTGGTTTTTCATTTATAATCAGTGACTCGCTCATTGTTAAAATGACTGGAGAATGATCAGAGGAAAGATCAAAGCATTCTTCAACTTTGATTCGATTGGACGGCAGACCTTTTACAATGAAAAAATCGATCAAATCCGGTATTTTTCTAGCATCAGTTGGCCAGTAAGTTGGTTTTCCCGTAGAATGAAATTCGGTATTGTACTTTCTACCTATATCATAAAGCATCCTACCTTTCTGTGATATGCATCTAGATCCCCAGAATGTATGTTTTGCATTAAAGTCCCCTCCGATGACAAAACGTTGTCCAAGGGAATTAAGCAAGTTTTCAAAGTCAATTTTCTCAACCTTGCATCGTGGTGGGCAGTAAATAGACGATATCTTCAGAAAGGATTGTCTGCTTTTGACTTGTATAGAGCTAACTTGCATTGTTTCGATTTCTAGTTTAAGATCAATCGAATGTTCGATACACTCTTTTATATATAGTGAGGCTCCACCTCTAGCCTTATTCGATGGATGTAGAGCATGATAGTCGAGGTAACCTTTTATTTTTAAGTTCGAATTACTCTTTGCGTGAGTTTCGGATATTAAACAGATGTCTATATCTTTTTCCTGCATAAATAATTCAAGTTCTCCAAGTTTTTGCCAAAGGCCATTGACATTCCACGTAAGAATTTTAAGCAATCTATTCATGTTAAAGGTGGGGTACTTCTATTGCGAATACTATTTTCGAGCTTAACGAGCCTGTCAAAAATAAGTTTATTCGTTTTGCTTTGTTCCTCAAGTTTTGAAAGAATAATCGAAAATACATTTGAAACTGGGTCAGGTGAGATATTTTTTTGGGCGTTATTGGATACTGTAGCTTGAGCATACGTTTGTACATCTGGTTTTGGATGTACAAGATCCGAACGGATATCTGATGGCCGCGTAGTTTGTGGACATTTAGGTTCTTCGATTATGGCCTGCTTTTTCTTCGACATATTTTTGTTCGGAATTTTAGGCTGTTGCTTGTTTAAATTTAATTTCTGTGAATTAATACTATTAAATTTCGTCCGTCTTTTTTGCAACTCTTTAGCTACTTCGCAGCCGCGATAATTTGCCGGATGATTGCCTTTACAGTTAATGCAGATAGCAAGAGCTTTCTTATCTGACATACAATCTACCGTCAGGTGATTGCCGGCACATTTTACACACCGCGGTTCTTTTTGACAATAGCTTTGCGTATGATTGTATCCTTGGCAGCGCTTGCACTGGGGAACTAGTTTGGAATCCTTACGCATAGGCTCTATTTTTACAACAATATTAAGTATTGTTTTTATTTCATAAATTTTGTTCAAACTTTCTGTTTTATCGAAAGTGAGTATAAATAAAGGAAGGCCGCGTTTTATTACATTTCCTTCGCCATCTTTTTGCTTTTGGTCTCGTTTGACAATGTTAACGGCATCTATGACTTTATATTGCCTGTTTTTCAGATCATTTACAATGTCATCCTTTAAGCACGACGCATGTAACCCTCTAGCTACAACGCGTAAAGGCCTTTCAGATTTATTTTCAAAAGAATACCATTCTATTTTATCGATATTAAGCTTGCGAGATAATAGACGGTAACTTTCAGGGTCTTTAACGCAGACTTTCCATGTATTTTTTCTTAGCGAAGTTACTTGGTAGCCCGATAATGGCAACGATTTTAGCAAGGTATGCAACTTGTTAAAGTCGTCAATACCGATCACATTAATTGGCGGTGGGGGACGTTGTTTTAGCTGTTTCGCTTTGTTAATAATCTCTTTGTCGCGGTTTATTATTTCAGGAGAGGATACAGCTTTCCTCTTTTTAACTGGTCTTTTCTTTAAGATCCAGTCAGTTTCGCGACTGAGTTCTTCTTCATCCGTGTGGTATTCCGAATTCACGGGGCCGTTTGAACTTGTTTTTGGTATTTTAAATGAACTCTTCAGAGTCATATTTTCTTCCTTTAGATGGAGAATTTCTTTACGAAGCTCTTCGCAGAGCAGTTCGACATTGTTAAGCCTTGTTCGAAGAACGTCGTTTTCTTCCTTTAGGCTCTTATTTTTCACTGAGTCTCGTTTTTCGTGGGCTGACACTTCTGGTGTTGTCGAGCTCCTTGAGACACATATATTTTTTTGAGATCCTGATGTAGGTGACCTCGTTACCCTTGAACTTTTCCCGAAAGGGTTACACATTTGCAATAATT
Source organism: Rhingia campestris (assembly GCA_932526625.1). Taxonomy (NCBI): domain Eukaryota; kingdom Metazoa; phylum Arthropoda; class Insecta; order Diptera; family Syrphidae; genus Rhingia; species Rhingia campestris. The sequence continues at coordinate 4,563,968 of OW052186.1, read as the reverse complement.
GGCTCTCCCCAGAATCCGTAGAGCCGACCTCCGTAGAGGGTGGATTTTCCAGTGAAACTGAATTGCCACCTGGGGTAGTAAATCTTTTCGTTGTACTCATTGCATTTTTGTTGTTTGTATACGCTTTACACTCGGTATACGGGGAGTGGATTTTAGTCGCCTTCTACGACAGGCATGCCTTACCTCGGGTATATTCTGACCCCTAACCCGAAGGGGGTTAATGAATCTGCTAGAGTGCGGGTCACTGAGTGTAAGTACGATGGGGCCTTACGAAAGCTGTTGTTGGAAATAAATAGGAACATTGATGCGAACACTCGTTGTAGCACTGAGGAGATACAAACCGGTGCACGTATTGCTGCTCCATTTGAGAATCCGTATTATCGAGCTGAGATTATAGAAATTGTGTAATTTTCGAAAATGGTCGTTGTCCATCTCATTGATTATGGCAATGTGGTTGATGTAGCATTCAAAGATTTACGTTCGCCGACACCAATAACGAGCAATTTGAACGCATACGCCTTTTGTATTCGCTATATGAAGCCGGTAACAATACAAATCTAGCCATACAACTGCAAAAAATGTTGTCTCCAGGAACAAACTTCTCTGATGCCCTGGTTGGCGAAAACATATTTACTTTCGGATCGCGTACAGTATTTGCATTGAACCACAAAAAATGTTATTAGCAGGAAAAACCTTCTCTGATGACCTTGTCGGTCGGGATGATCGTATGCCCTGTTATATGGTAGAAAGCGATGGCACGAATGTGGCTGAAGTTGTGGCATTCAAATGCAGAGGCAAGGGGGTAAATATTGACCCAAAAGACTGGATTGAGCCATTAATTTCAGGCAGCATAGTGACTCGTGTTGTTAGCCACTCTGAAATCTTCTTTGTTCTTGTGTGTACCAAGATGTATCCAAACATATTTACATCTGCTTCGAAGGACTGTAAGCCGCTCGCACCAGGCAACTATTAAAAGGGAGATCTCGTCCTATGATCAATGATTGGCAACGAGTATTTCCGGGCAAAGGTTTAAGACCCAACTAAATGTGATGCTTTGAAGGTTTTAAATGTTAATACAGAACTCGCGTTAACAGTGTCTTCTCAGAAGATACTTCAGCCGAATATGTTTGTACTCTCTTGCCCTTATCACACAAGAAAGGTGAATCTGATATATTTGTCAAAAGTAAAATTTCCATATGATGAGAACGAAGCTATTGCTAAGCTCGAACAATGTAAACAGAATCAAGTTGAATTTATTCTGAAATTTCCTGACTCGGCTTCGCTTAATAAACAGCTTTTGCCGGTTGTCTTTGAAAAGAGAAAAATTGATGACAAGAAAATTAGAGAAGAAATAGAACTACCTGAACAACTGTCATCTGCAATGTCAACACCGCCACCAAGTCCGAAGTCTGACACTACATACACTCTGAAGGATTTGGAAATTATTCCAGTGGAGAAAATGTTTCGATTTTGATCCTTGATAGCAGCACAATCTCAAAGGGCTATATAACCGGATGTGGTCTTGCTAATACTGAGTTTTTGAAAAAACTCGAATCGGAGTACTTGCCAATGGTGGCAAAGTATTGTGCAGGACTGAGTGACCAAGACGAATACACTCCCAGCGTCGAAGAATTATGCTTAGCGGTCTGCGATGTCGACAACGAATGGTATCGTGCAATGTGCGTAGAGAAAATGAAGGATGATATGTTCAACGTCATGTTTCTGGATCTGGACTATGGAAACTTTTGTCGCGTACACAAAAGCAAAATCAGAAAAATGACCAGCGAACTAATGTTCCCAGCAAATGCTAATGTGTGTCTTTTTATGGTATTTCTGGTGAAAATCAAATCTGCGAAAAATTTATTATGGCCACACAATCTGATTCAATCATCGTTGCTTATGTAACATGTATGGAGCTGGATTCCTACTTACTACAACTGGAGAATAAGGACGAATATTTTTAAGAAAAGAAAATGTTTTATCCTTTCACAAACCCGGAAGGTTTTTTTTGTTTTTTAAATACATTAGCACTCAAAAAAATAAATAAAAGAAAAACACGTAAAGTCGACGGCAAATAACACAAATCTTTTGTATCTTTTCGCTATCCCGTCTGTCGGCTGACTGAGATACTTTTTTAGGTTTCCTTCTCGTCACTTGGATGTCATCGATATTAATTAAGTAAGGGTGGGTGAAAATGTTAAGGGTGACAACAACGATGTTGTTTGGCCCTTCAGAATATCGGTTGTGTCTAGCGCAGTGTGTGCCGTTGCTCTGTCCTGTTGGAACCACATGTCCTCCAGTCCTAATTCGTCCAATTGCGGCAGAAAAAAACTGGGTTGCCCCAGAAGCGATAGTTTTGCTTGTTCACGTACCCGATGAGGTAGAAATGAGCCTCATCGCTCATTATGATTTTGGTCGAAAAATCGTCCTCGAGATTGAGGATGATTTTGGCGTAGGTTAAACGCGTTTGGCGGTCGACAGGCAACAGCTGATGCATGGACTGGACTTTGTTCGGGAACATGCGCAAGTCTTTGACCAAAATTCGGCTTAGTGACGACCGGCTGATGGCTAATTGCGAGGCACGGCGTCTGGTCGATGTTTCCTGCGACAGCTCGACTTCCTCGGCAACAGCGGCGATGTTCTCGTCAATACGGGCGCTCCGGGGTCGGCCACTCTTGGCAACGTCTCGTGTGGTCCCTTACTCTTAAAGGTTGGTGGCCAAACGGTGCAGTGTTTGCGCAGTCGGTATCGGACGGCCGGGGAAAAAAATTCGCTCCATGGCTTGTTACAAGTGAACACATTTGCAAAAATAAGAGTTTCTTCCAATAGGGTGATCTCTTTTGGCCCACGTTGTATCACATATATTTGACAAATAAAAAATGAATTGCTGATTAGTCCAACGAATAGGTGATATTACTTGAATACATAGAAAGTCTGATTAGTCCAACGATTAGGTGCGATTCCTTGAACACATAAAAAGTCAGTCTTCTGGAGGGTTTTTTAGATCGGGTTAATCGGGTTGAAGAAGGTTCCCTTCGCGATAACACCTCGGCAATGTCCTTTGGTGATTTTTAATTCCAGCTAACTTTGACAATTACATGGGGGTTGGTGCATATTGAATACCACCCATACTTACTTACTTACTTAAGTGGCGCTACAGTCCGGAATGAACCTGGGCCTCAACCAACATGCCTCTCCAATTAGCCCGGTCCTTAGCTAACTGCCTCCAGTTGCGCACTCCAAGTTGGTTGAGGTCGGTTTCCACTTGTGCGCGCCACTTAAGGCGAGGTCTTCCTCTACTGCGTCCGACGTCTGGCTGGGAATCGAAGACTCTGCGAGCCGGAGTATTGGTGTCCATTCGTTCTACATGTCCTAGCCATCTTAAACGTCCAATGCGGAGTTTTTTGACCAGGGGCATGTCGCTGTACAGCTCGTATAGTTCTTGGTTGAATCTTCGTCTCCATAGCCCGTCAGCGCAAACGGGACCGAAGATTTTTCGAAGAATTTTCCTCTCGAATCTACCAAGGATTTCTTCATCCGCTTTTGATACGGTCCATGCTTCAGCCCCGTAGAGCAGGACTGGGATGATCAGGGTCTTATATAGGATCTCCTTAGTAGTTCGAGTGAGGGCTTTACTACTAAATTGCCTTCTTAGCCCGAAGAAACAGCGGTTGGCAAGAGTAATTCTTCGTTTAATTTCTGACGAGATGTTGTTGTCAGAGTTAATAGCGGAGCCGAGGTAGACAAAGTCCCGTACTACCTCAAAGTTATATCTGTCAATGGTGACGTTCTGTCCAATTCGTCGATGTTGTGTGTCCTTTCGTGTTGACAGCATATACTTAGTCTTACCCTCATTTACTGCTAAACCCATTTTCGCCGCTTCCTTCTCTATACTAGCAAACGTGGCTATGACATCACGTTGAGTCCTACCAATGATGTCAATATCGTCAGCGTATGCTAGTAGTTGCACCGACTTTTGGAAAATTGTGCCTCTGGTGTTGGCTTTGGAGTTTTGCACAATTCTCTCAAGAATCAGATTAAAGAAGTCACATGACAGCGCATCGCCTTGCCTAAATCCTTTTTTGGTATCGAATGTGTCGGTGAGGTCGTTTCCGACCCTGATGGAGCATATATACCACCCATAGATTCATATATTCTCGAAATATGACCGCAAAAGCATTTTGGTTTAATGATTTGTTTTTGGAGCTTTCCAGTAAGTACAATTTAAAAACTTGCTGTTTTCTGAGTTATTTTCTGAGAGGGTTGTGGAGTATGATATTTTCAGCGGAGATTTTAATCATTTCCACCATATTTGTAGTAGAAGTTGAAACCGTTTAGCAAGTGAATATGCAAAAGCGTGTGCGAAGCAACGTCGGCACAGCGAAGCTCCGAAGCTTCAGGCGTGCAAATCTAAACCCGGGGTTGTTACGGTAAATTTGACCGCAACAAATCTCAACCTCTATCCCTAATATACTTTCGGTCCCTAGTTTAATTATGGTCGCTAACCCAGAATATGTAGGAAGTAGTGGGCAGCAATGGTCCACTACCTTCAGACCCTGAGAAGGCAACCCAATGTAGGTGTAACGAGTGCGAGAGAGGAGTCCACTAAAGATGAAGAAGTCCCAACTCAGTTCGGTGCAAGCCCCAGGCAGAATGGGTAGACTCACGACAGAGCAACGCCAAGCAAAAGCGTGCGACAGGAGTCCACGGAAAACGCCGTCGTCGAAGCCCAAAGGATATGGGAGACTCGCGACGGCCAACATCAGACAGGAACGGTCTGAACAGTTCGATGGGTGAGGGAGGACGATCTCTACCCACCACCAATGAAGCAAACGGAGGAGAAAGCGAGGTGTTTAGGCGGACGGCCAGAAATAAACACCCTCGCCACAACACAAACACAACATTAAATACATAATAGACATCACGGAGGACAGAAGGTGATGTCCAAAATGAAACACGGGGCATGTCCACAACAATTGGACACATCGTTAACCACAAGCAAAGACTGTGGAATGTCTCAAGCCCAACCTAAAAATACATTCGATTTATAGGATGGCAACCGAATGACACATCCCATACCCCAAAATCTGCACGCGAAACAACTAATGTAGGTCGCGAAAAATTGTTTTGTTGTATGGCACTCTCCTACTCTCTATACTCAATGCTCACCAAGTCCTACAATGAGCAATGGCCTCCTCCCCCCTTACAGATGTGTACGTCCTCACGTTTGACGTTACTACTCAGCGGTAGTTAAATTGGTCACGTGGGTCGTCGTAAACGTGCCCGACGTAGTATTTAGTAGAGTCGCGAACGAAATGTCAACGCATTCGTGGCATATGTCTGGTTGACATAAAAATTTGTCCAGGATCGACACCGAGTTGGCCTATAACACTGGCAAGTGTCTATAGGAAAACTGGGGTGATCGTTGAGAACCAAAAGGTTATGTTGAAGTAGCGTTCGCTCTCGACGGCAATAATCCGACGCAGAAGCTGAGAAAACACAGCTGAGACTTGACATAACAAATTGGAGAGAATGATGAATGGTTTATAGATTTGTTTTTGGAGCTTTCTAGTATCAGTAAGTACAATTTAAAAACTTGCTGTTTTCTGAGTTATTTTCTGAGAGGGTTGTGGAGTATGATATTTTCAGCGGAGATTTTAATCATTTCCACCATTTTTGTAGCAGAAGTTGCAACCGTTTAGCAAGTGAATATGCCAAAGCGTGCGCAAAGCAATGTCAGCAAAGCGAAGCATCGAAGCTTCATACTTGCAAATCTAAAGCCCGGGACAGTGCTGTCGTTTTTCCATTTTAGAGGTAAGCCCATTTATAATTATTGAATTATTGAAGAGCCATTTCCGTTAGAAAAAGGAGCCAATGAAATGGTTGAAATATTTCGTGAAAGGATCCGGTTGATGTTCAATGATAGCTTAGCTTTTTTGAATAGCTATCATTCGAAATGTTCTTGTACTCCTTGCGGCTTTTTATACCCTTTCCCATAGGTTTGTAACTTAGAGAAATAATTTAGCTGGATATGCCTTAAAGTATATGGATCAACTCAGAATCGATAGCTGAGTCGATTTAGCCATGTCTGTCTGTCCGTCCGTACGTCACCAGTTTTTGGGTCTTAAATTTTGAGCTAGAATGATGAAATTTTGTACATGTGCTCCCAGCAGAACAAGTGTAAACATTTTGGAAATCCGCAAACTCCCACGCCCCCTTTTTTAAAAAAAAGGAGTTTTGGCCAAATCGTAAGAATTTCGAAAAAATGTCTGAAAAGCGTATTGAAAGAATCGTAATATATATGGACAAAATGTTTATATTACCATTGCGGAAGTATTTGCATCAAAATTTTTTTCGAAAGTTTTAAAATTTGGACAAAAAGCGTTTTTTAATAAAAAACGCCCCAAAAATTTGGGCGTGGCAAAAAACTTTGTATGGACGAAATATAGAAATTAGAATTGTCTATATATGCTGCTCAGACACTTTTTGAAATTCCTTAGGGTTTGGCTTTAAACCACGTTTTTCTAAAAGGGGGCCTGGCAGTGGGCGGATTTCAAAAATTTTTACACTTGTTCTGCTTCGTCGGCCAGAGAGTCTACATACCAAATTTCAACACTCTAGTTCAAAATTTAAGGCCCAAAAATCGGTGACACACTGACGGACGGACGGACGGACAGAGAGACATGGCTTAATCGACTCAGCTAGCGAGGTATATGTATCGAAATTATTTCTCTATGTTACAAACTTAATGTCAAAACTAATATACCCCCCTATGGGAAAGGGTATAAACATTTTTATACACTACCCTATAACATATGCAAGAGAAAAACCTTGTCTTTTGTAGAACCGTAAAATTTGTTGTGACAATATCATTTTCTACATTTAATCCCCATCGTGTTTTAAGCCATGTCCACATTTTGGTGACATTAGTTTTGCAGATGGGATGGGAAAGGGTATTCAACGATCCGCACAGCGGATTGTAGCCTTCTCGTATGTTTTTTTTTACGAGCCCGTCGAGTTATTGTAATAACTTTTCAGTTCAATATCGAAGTTGCGTAAGCAGTGTGAAGAAGGCTTTATCATTGACCGTCTAGAGTTTCTCTATTCCGAGTGCAAAGAAATGGTTTCTTAGGAAAAGCGCAAGGATCGAAATATGTATATTGTGCTTAAGCCAATACCAGATTGAATTTTATTATCTTTCTTAATTGTTTCGTTATAATTAGGAATCAAATCTCAATCAAAGTACTACAAGTTGGTGCATGGCGGTTGGGACCCACTCAAGTTGTTATACCATTTGCTGTTCCACAGGAGTTTGAAAAATCTATAAGAATCTCTGGGTATATTTGTCCTTATTCTCCAGTTGTAGTAAGTAGGAATCCAGCTCCATACATGTTACATTAGCAACGATGATTGAATCAGATTGTGTGGCCATAATAAATTTTTCGCAGATTTGATTTTCACCAGAAATACCATAAAAAGACACACATTAGCATTTGCTGGGAACATTAGTTCGCTGGTCATTTTTCTGATTTTGCTTTTGTGTACGCGACAAAAGTTTCCATAGTCCAGATCCAGAAACATGACGTTGAACATATCATCCTTCATTTTCTCTACGCACATTGCACGATACCATTCGTTGTCGACATCGCAGACCGCTAAGCATAATTCTTCGACGCTGGGAGTGTATTCGTCTTGGTCACTCAGTCCTGCACAATACTTTGCCACCATTGGCAAGTACTCCGATTCGAGTTTTTTCAAAAACTCAGTATTAGCAAGACCACATCCGGTTATATAGCCCTTTGAGATTGTGCTGCTATCAAGGATCAAAATCGAAACATTTTCTCCACTGGAATAATTTCCAAATCCTTCAGAGTGTATGTAGTGTCAGACTTCGGACTTGGTGGCGGTGTTGCCATTGCAGATGACAGTTGTTCAGGTAGTTCTATTTCTTCTCTAATTTTCTTATCATCAATTTTTCTCTTTTCAAAGACAACCGGCAAAAGCTGTTTATTAAGCGAAGCCGAGTCAGGAAATTTCAGAATAAATTCAACTTGATTCTGTTTACATTGTTCGAGCTTAGCAATAGCTTCGTATATGGAGATTCTACTTTCGACAAATACATCAGATTCACCTTTCTTGTGTGATAAGGGCAAGAGAGTACAAACAAATTCGGCTGAAGTATCTTCTGAGAAGACACTGTTAACGCGAGTTCTGTATCAACATTTAAAACCTTCAAAGCATCACCTTTAGTTGGGTCTAAAACCTTTACCCGGAAATACTCGTTGCCAATCATTGATCATAGGACGAGATCTCCCTTTTAATAGTTGCCTGGGGCGAGCGGCTTACAGTCCTTCGAAGCAGATGTAAATATGTTTGGATACATCTTGGTGCACACAAGAGCAATGAAGATTTCAGAGTGGCTAACAACACGAGTCACATGCACTGTGCTGCCTAAAATTAATGGCTTAATCCAGTCTTTTGGGTCAATATTTAACCCCTTGCCTCTGTAATTGAATGCCTCAACTTCAGCCACATTCGTGCCATCGCTTTTTACCATATAACAGGGCATATGCTCATCTCGACCGACTAGGTCCTCAGAGAAGTTTGTTCCTGCTAATAACATTTTTTGCGGTTCTATGGCAAATACTGTACGCGATCCGAAAGTAAATATGTTTTCGCCAACCAGGGCTTCAGAGAAGTTTTTTCCTGGAGACAACATTTTTTGCAGTTGTATGGCTAGATTTGTATTTGTCTGGTACACCTTTCAACTAAGGCAATGCGGCCCTCACCAATGAGGTAAACAAGATAATTATTGTGATAGTTGCTCATCAGTAATGCACGAGACCATCCACATAGAATGTGTACAACAATGTAATCTCCATCTTCTGGCGGCTTCTGCAATGTCCACTTGGAGGTGGGATCTTTGCACAATAACTTGTTCATCTCTTCCACACTTTCATTGTAAAGGCGGAGCAGTGCATATTTTCCAAATGCATATTTTACAAAAGGCGTATGCGTTCAAATTGCGCATTATTGGTATCGGCGAAATCTTTGAATGCTACATCAACCACATTACCATAATCAATGAGATGGACAACGATCATTTTCGAAACTTCCACAATTTCTATAATCTCAGCTCGATAATACAGATTCTCAAATGGAGCAGCAATAAGTGCACCGGTTTGTATCTCCTCAGTGCTACAATGAGTGTTCGCATCAATGTTCCTATTTATTTCCCACAACAGTTTTCGTAAGGCCCCATCCATCGGACTTACACTCAGTGACCCACACTCTACCAGATTCATTGTTTTCCGCGTACTGAACGATAACATCGAAAAAATCTCCTTCCGGACTGGGATATGGAGTTTTCCATGCAGCATTACATGAAGAGACCTGAGACACTTTGGATTTTACTTCCTTTTCAATGGGGGTGTTGATTTAGTGGTCAACTTCGGTTTGAGTGTAAAATCTGGTTCAGTATGAAGATGATTGGTGTTGGTTTCTTGCGATTTAATATCAACCATTGGTGGCATGGAATTCTTATTATCGTTGTTCGGTGTCTGAATACGCGGGGCATCTCTAGGTACAAGTATCGGCATTTGGGTACAGAATTTCTTATGCTCCCTCCAGTCGAGAACTTGGCAATTCGTCGAACAATACATTTCCCTACACCGTTGGCAACTTAACTCAGTCAGCTTTCCACACAAGTTGCGGAAATCGAAGACTTCCAAAAGCGGCAAATATGCACCGCTCCGCCTTTACAATGAAAGTTGTTGCGTGGCTAGGTAAAATTCACCCTGGTGCGAAAGGTTGTAGTAGGTATCCACCAAGGAAAAAATTCCTAAAAAGAAACCAATTGAACATTTTGTCATAACCATGTGTGTGTATAGTCCGTCCCATAAAAGAAGAAAGATCCCATTTAAGGGAAATTTTCTCTTTTAAGGTATTTTTGATTGCATGAAATTGTTAATGCTTTTCTGTACTTTATCTTTTTTGCAGCGATATTGGAAAACGTAATTGTTTTATTATTGATACGTGTTTTAACTGTCATTGAGTTTCACCAATAAATTATTGTAGTAACTCATGAAAAAAGTTTCATGCACGAAGTAGAACATTACATTCAAGAAAATAAAGAAATAATAAAAAATATCAAAATTGAAATAAAATAATGTAAAGCAAAGAAAATGAATACGTATCAAAAAAAGATATTGTTTGAAAAAATAAACAGTTGAGATTTTATTTAGAGTTATAAATAGTGTTTTTTTTTCATAAAAAGTTATTTGTTTTATAAATAGTGGATAATATTAATCGGAATCCGTTGTGTCGGTTTCAAAATCATCTCCATCAGATGAATCATCTGCTGGGTGTATAACAATTCTTTCAGTTATTCTATCCCATGCAATTTCTGCGCGATGATATTCATCTTCTGTGCGTATTGCTTTTTCACAAACAGAGTTCCAATTTTCCGGAGTTATTTTGTTGAATTCTTCTTCCGCAATATTTTTGACATCGTCCAGTTTAAAAGTTGTATTTCTTGCTGCTACTCTGCTTTTTACTATTCGCCATATATTTTCTATAGGATTTAGGTCCGGATGATAAGGGGGTAATCGTAAGACTTCATGGCCTGCACTCCTAATGATGTCATCAATTTGAAGCTTTCGGGAGGACTTGTTTTGTTTTATTAATCCATATAGCTGTACTTTGCAGCCAGCTGGTTGGTGAGGTATTTTGTTTTCGGATAGCCATTTAATCATATCAGCCTTTAATGATGACGAGTTGGGGACAGTACCATCAATTTTATAGTGATATGTTGCATTGTCCATAACAATAAATGACGGTTCTTCTAAGTTACAAAGAACTTGTTCCCTTAACCATTTTGAAAAGTTTTCGTAGTTCATCTCATTATGGTAGTCACCAGTCTTGCTTCCAGATTTAAAAAGCAGTAGTCCATTTCTAACAAATCCTCCTTTTCCACCAGCATGAGCTATAATCAACCGTGATCCTTTGGAAATATTTGACTTTAAGCCGTCCAAGCTGCCATCTGTCCAAGTATTGGGTCGAGTATGTGTGCTATGAATATATATGAATATGAATATAACTTTCATCTATATAAATAATTGCGTAGCCTTTCTCTCGGAATTCTCGTACTTGGGCAATATACTCGTAGCGTTTAAGTTTTATATCCGTTCGTTCGCATAAAATTCTTCGGTTGTTCTCTGTTTTTTTAAATCTGTATCCATTGTATTGTAAAACCCTGTGTACAGATGATCGGCTCATGTTGATCTGCAAATCCGAAGCTATTCGTTGATTCAGTGCATTTAGTGTAATTATCATTTTTTCTTCTTTATGAAAATTTTGAATTATTCTTTTCATTACGTTGATGTCAAAGTTGTCCAGTCCGGTGACATAATGGTTGTGAGGTCCTTTTTTTTGGACTTCTGACTGTACCGCTTCTTTCATACTCTTTAAAAATCCTCCATATTGAGCTTCTGGATACTCCTGTTGTTTTGGATGCTTCATCAATAAATTTCCAGCTCTGAACTCTCAAATGTGTTTCGGCCTTCTCCATCTCATGTTTTATAACGTTGATGATAACATATTTGAGAAGTGCAACACCCAGCAAATTTCCCTTTTCTTTGGGGTGGGTAAAGTGTATCTATTGCATGCGCCAACGACGGTTCTGTGTGGACAATCAGTCATTCCTCGATCGTCGATCGAGAGAGATGTTTTCGCAAGCAGGGGTATGCTTGCTTTATGAAATGCGTACACATTTTTTTTAGCTGTAGTTTTTGTTGGAAAAGTAGTTTTGCTTTCTCTAAGAGAATAAAATCCCTGATGTGAAGAGACCTGCGCAAGATATTTTCAGGTACTTTGGGACGGGCTATACTTACCTATCAAAAAGAAAAAAACGTAAACAAAGTGTTAGCCGGGGTGGGATATTGGTAAACGCCATCCGTGGTGTATACCCCAGCAGCCAAACCACTTTCCCCATATGTACATTGTGATCGTCCTTCCTAAATGCAATAAATAACAAGAATTACTAACAAATAACAATTTAAATTATTTAATCCAAAAATAATTACCTTGTCGTCACGTGCCATACTCGTCCCACAAAATAAAAATTGTTTTGACGTTTTCTATTAATGTCATTAGGTATCTGTCATGTCCCTATGTCAATTTTGGTACTGTGTTTATATAGGTTGTTGAAGGTGCTAAGCTTACAAGAAATGGTAAGGTAGGTCGCTATCAGAGATCTGCACCGATACACCGCACTCTCCAATACATCGCATGTATACTCGGTTTTTAAATGACTCAGTCTCAAAAATATCGCAAACAAAAACTATCGCCACCGCATTGACTCAAAACACGAACGCTATTGCGGTGTTACACACTCTCTCTTACTCATATACTCTGAGTATAAGTAACTCTTTATTATGTCAAAGCGGTGTTTGCGTAAAATAAGTGTGAGTATTTATAATAAGCGATACCAGGGTTGTAAAAGTCGATACAATTGTACTGTTTTCGATACAGTCGCCCTAGCTTCAGTACACAAATACACTTTTATAAAATCCGATACAATTTGTGCTGCAGCTATTTTAATAGGTATTTATCATCAAAATATGTTTAAAAAAACGAAAACATCAACGAAATTTGATTTGCTACCAAAAATCTGTTCGAATTTATATAAATACCACTGAAAGTATGTGCCAATTTTCAATTCACAATTTCACAATCACTTTTTTTCTATATTCGCGCCATTTTTTTGCCTGAATACAGTTTATCAGCTGTTTGATGGTTATTTTTTAAATTTTTCTTATGAAAGTTTCGTACCGAAAATACATGTCTTCTTGTCTTCTTATTTTTAGGGATCTTGAAGATCTTAGTTAGTCATTAACTAACAAAATAGACAATAAGGAGATAACTAAATTTAAAGACATTTTATGGTTTTGAAATTACAATTATGCTGATAAAAATGGATTTTTATTTTTAGGTTATTATTTGGTTTACCTCACTTGATGTCATAATTTCTATAAGCAAAAAGACAGTTAATTTACTTGATTTTAAGAGCAATATACTTTATGATTTTTACCTGTATGGGATTTCGAACGTTATTGTATTATACACAAAATTATTTTTAGGGTATTTATATCAATAAAAAATATGTAAAGCAACGGTTTTTAACCAAAACACTTTCGCTTCGAATTTTAAGTCACTATCATGTTGATCAGGTTCCGGCAAGCGCTCTGCATCTTAAAGATAATGGGTTGGAAGATCCTTATACATGGCACAAGCTCTTTTTGAAAGTTTCACCAAATCAATTAATTTTTGTTTTGATATGGGTAACTTACCCTGGTAAATGGGTTCAAGAACCACAGGAAATCCCCCAAACAGCTATATTTTTATAGTTGAAACTATTTTTCGTTCTTTCGTTTAGTGGAGCTACAGTTCTACATGTCCTAGCCATTTTTGGGCCGGTTTTTCAGTGCTGAGTTAACTCTGAGTTAACTCTGAGTTAACACAGAGTTTAATAACTCCGGAATAAATTTACGCTAGAGTTTACTCATGAAGCTGTTTTTCAGTACAGAATTAAATTTGACTCCGTGTGTGATGATTTAATTTGGTAGCACTCATGATTTACCGATTTTGCTCAGTTATCACTTTATCAGCTGTTTGGTTTCCTTTTCCCCAAACAAAAGAAAATGCTTTTGTCACAAACTCGCAAGTCTTCTTCTTAAAACAATATTTAAAACAATTTCAAGTCGCTGAGATCTGCATAATATAAGTTCAAATTGGAATTGAAAAAAATTGTTTGCCTGGTATTACATCATCTTTCAAAAACATCTGACCATTTAATCCCGGTGTAAACTCAGTAAACTTGCTGGATTAACTCGAAGTTAACTCTAGATTTAAATCGCCTGAAAAACTGCTTTCTCAAGTTAGTTCGAGTAATCTCCCGAAACTAAGATGATCTTGCACTGAAAAACTGGGCCTTAAACGTCCTTTTCGAATTTTAACGATTTAAATTTAAGCCAATAAATTTTGTAAGCCATCTTTATATTTTTTGCATCCATAGAATCGTACTCCATTTGGGAACGCCTTGACTCTAAAAACTTTAACTCTATTTTTGTAAATGACGAAATAGAAAAAACGAAATCTTGATGACTGTTGTAAGCAACGATTTTATAGATTTAAACAATTCTGATTCTGGCAAGCTATCAAGAGTACACTCAAAACAGAAATATTACAAGCTTTCGCTTGTTTTTTCCGTTAAATGATCATATGACTAAAAATTGGCGATAAATGGAAAAAAATGATCATAAGTAGTGACCGATACGGCCATTATGTGCATTGAAAAACAAAACTAAGTGAGATAGAGGTTTTTTTCCTTTTAAGAGAAATTAAATGCCTGCTTTGAATGATTTTTATTATGTCGTAATTCCTGTAAAAATTACAATCATGCCTCGGTTATTATTTCCAGCTATAAAACGTGAAAAATTATGGTTATTTTCTTTAAAAAAACATATTTTCACCAAATCTGTACACAGTACCTATAATTGTATAACATAGATAGCTTATAAAAACACCAAACGATGATGGAAATCAACCAGTACAATTTCAATACAATTTTTTTTTTAACTTTCAATACAATGCTGAAAAGCCATTTTTCATCCCTGAGCGATACATGTGTTAACCGCCACCGCAGTGCAATGATTGCTCTTCGTAAGGCTCTATTGTTATAACGTATAATAACTAATTTTGTTCATTTACAATGTTTTATGTTTCATTCAAAAAAAAAAGTAAAAACAAAACTAAAATACCTTTTATTTTGCGTTTGGTAGAATATTCCATGAATTAATTGCGGTGTTTGCAGAAACACCGCATATACCGCAATTGACACCGAGGCGAGCCGGCAGCATTCAGAAGCGGTGGTGCTTAACACTCGAGTATGCGAGAGAGCCATACACTCATTGACTCCTTTGTTGAACATATTCTCAACGCAACTATCGCATAGCTTGCGATGGCGGTATACACCTGCACCGCTTTTTTCTGAGTCTATCGCAAGATATAAAAACATGACCGCATGCAGTTCTCTGTTCAGGTAGTTCTATTACTTCTCTAATTTTCTTGACATCAATTTTTCTCTTTTCAAAGTCCATTGGCAAAAGCTGTTAGTTTAGCGAAGGGCGATCGTCAATATTCAAAAGCAATTCTACTCCCAACTCTGGCTTCGAGTCCGGAAACTATTGGATAAAATGAAAAAAACGCACAGATGATTTTATCTATTTTATTATTTTCACTTTTGTATCTATCACCATACTGAATGTATGGCTACCATATAGATGAGTTTTTGATATAATTCAACAGAAACTTCAGAATAAATTCAACTTGATTCTGTTTGATTCTGTTTACATTGTTCGAGCTTAGCAATAGTTTCGTTCTCAGCATATGGAGATTCTACTTTCGACAAATACATCAGGTTCACCTTTCTTGTGTGATAAGGGCAAGAGAGTACAAACAAATTTGGGTGAAGTATCTTCTGAGAAGACACTGTTAACGCGAGTCCTGTATCAACATTTAAAACCTTCAAAGCATCACCTTTAGTTGGGTCTAAAACCTTTGCCCGGAAATACTCGTTGCCAATCATTGCTAGGACGAGATCTCCCTTTTCATAGTTGCCTGGGGCGAGCGGCTTACAGTCCTTCGAAGCAGATGTAAATATGTTTGGATACATCTTGGTACACACAAGAGAAATGAAGATTTCAGAGTGGCTAACAACACGAGTCACATGCACTGTGCTGCCTAAAATTAATGGCTCAATCCAGTCTTTTGGGTCAATATTTACCCCCTTGCCTCTGCAATTGAATGCCTCAACTTCAGCCACATTCGTGCCATCGCTTTTTACCATATGACAGGGCATACGCTCATCTCGACCGACTATGTCATCAGAGAAGTTTGTTCCTGGAGACAACATTTTTTGCAGTTCTATGGCAAATAACTGCATTGGAATAGATTTGTATTTGTCTGGTACATCTAACACCTTTTCAACTGAGGCAATGCGGCCCACATCAATGAGATAAAAAAGATAATTATTGTGATAGTTGCTCATCAGTAATGTACGAGACCATCCACTTAGAGTGCGTACAACAATGTAATCTCCATCTTAAGGCGGCTTCTGCAATGTCAACTTGGAGGTGGGATCTTTGCACAATAACTTGTCCATCTCTTCCAAATCGTTGGTAACACTTTGTTGTGAGTCACTGTCGGGCCACAGAGGCATCTTCAGTGGAGGTAAGGAGGGCATGGCACGCTTGTGGATGCTCAGCTAAGCTCGTCGGAGGGGGAAGTTCTTGCCCGCTCACCACACACCACCTTCTCGACATACATTTCGTTCGTGCCAAAAATCATCATCATTTTGAAAATTTTAAAATTTGACCAGAAAACGTTTTTTATAAAAAAAAACGCCCCCAAAAAGTGGGCGTGTCAAAAAACTTTATATTGACGAAATATAGATATTACGATTCTCTAAATATGCTGCTCAGACGATTTTTTTAAAATTCCTTACGGTTTGGCCAAAAAAGACGTTTTTCTAAAAAGGGGGCGTGGCAGTGGGCGGATTTCAAAAATTTTTACACTTGTTCTGGTGGCACGGACGAGGATCCTATATACCAAATTTCATTATCCTAGCTCAAAATTTAAGGCCCAAAAACCGCTGACGAATAGACAGACGGACGGACGGACGGACAGACAGACATGGCTAATTCGACTCAGCTAGCGATTCTGAGTCGATCCATATACTTTGAGGTATATGTAGCAAAATTATTTCTCTATGTTACAAACTAAGTATCAAAACTAATATACCCCCCTATGGGATAGGGTATAAAGAAGGAAGGAAGCTACTCTACGTTGACTGCAGACGGACAATTCAAGATGTGAAAGACTAGGAAGAAAAGAAGGACACTACTCATGACATGTGCCACTATCGGTGAGAACTCGGAAAACACTTCGCGTGGCTAAACGTGCAAAAAGGAAGATCCGCGTAAGCCCTATCCGTAATGAATTGGATCCCAGTATTTCTCACCAATAGGAGGTTCGCTAGTTTCTTCGAGATATGCCTTGTTGTTGATGGCAAGAGAGGGCTATCCCACAACACTACCTATTGCTATCACCCTGGCCGCGTTTTGAGTGATAGCCCCTGAAATTTTCTCTCAAGTCAAAACTAGTCAGTATAAGTACTTCTTGTCATATCTTGTCTGTTAGGTCAGTCGCGTTCGTTGACTTCACTTCATGTCCACGTCGACCTGAAAAAGGACGGCCTTCCCGAAAACACACACACACACCGTTCGCGTAAAAAAATCTAACCGCTCATTTCAATGAGAACAGAAGTCCACCAAAGCAAGTAGAGAAACCGCAAAACTTTCATTGATTGGGTGCCTCAAATGAAATAAATCCTATCTTAGGTTTTACTTAAATCTAAAAAAATTAAACTACGAAATAACAAGTAAACCAAAAACAAATAAGAAGCGAAAGTAAAAAAAAGGAAAAAAATAAAAAAAAAATAAAAACTGCGCTTAACAGCAAAAAAAATGATAAAGAATGTTCCAAAAAAAACTTAATAGCTAAGACCTACGATATTTTTCTCGTCCCTCGAAGTCCTGCCGACAGCACGTGAAGAGACGCTGAAATAAACATATGAGAGGGCTACAATCCACTGTGCGGATCGTTGTATACCCTATCCCATCCCATTTGTAAAACTAATATCCCCAAAAAGTGGATATGGCTTAAAACACGATGCGGATTTAAATATAGAAAATGACATTGTCAGAACAAATTTTACGGTTCTACATAAGACAAGGTTTTTCTCCTGCATATGTTATGGGGTAGTGTATAAAAATGGTTTTTATATAAAAACGCCCCCAAAAAGTGGGCGTGGGTTAAAATGGTCTATAGACGAAATGTTCATAACGGGTGATCTAAGTAGAGATACTTTTTTCAATAGCCTTTTTTGACAGATCACGTGTGAGTCGTGTCATGCTGTCATGTTATTTTTGTTTAGTATTGTTTGGCATTTCATAATGGAAAGACTTACGCGTGAACAACGTTTACAAATTGTTCAACTTTATTATGAAAATTCACGTTCTGTGAGGAATGTGTTTCGTGCACTTCGCTCAACTTATGGTCAACATAATCGGCCTACTGAGCGTACTATTCGCAACACCATCACCCATTTTGAGACCCAGCATTCATTATTGGATAATATTCGACCGAATAGACCACGTCCAGCACGCTGTGAAGAAAATATAGCGGCCGTAGCTGAGAGTGTGTAAATTATGCCGGTGCGAACGTAACCGTCAATGGCGACCGTTATCGTGCCATGATAACCGACTATTTGATGCCTGATATTGAAGCTCGTGATCTCGGCGACATTTGGTTTCAGCAAGACGTTGCCACTTCCCACACATCGCATCAATCAATGGATTTATTGAGAGAACATTTCGGTGAGCACATAATTTCACGTTTTGGGCCGGTCGATTGGCCACCAAGATCGTGTGATATCACACCGTTAGACTTTTTCCTGTGGGGATATGTAAAGTCAAAAGCTTATGCCGACAAACCCGCTTCGATTCAGGCCTTGGAGGAAAACATCACGCGTGTCATTCGCCAGTTACCAGTCGAAATGCTCGAACGAGTGATCGAAAATTGGACTCACCGGATGGACCATCTGCGACGTAGCAACGGCCAACATTGGATAGACATAATCTTCAAAAAATAAATGCCAAAGAATGTTCTTTCAAATGATAATAAACATTTTCCATTAAATTTGAATTTTCTGTTTTTTTTTTCTTTAAAAAAGTAGGGAACCTCGAAATGGATCACCCTTTATAACGAAGTAAAGATGGAATTTCATTAATAAACAAGATAAAAAACAGTGGGCCCAAGTGGCTACCTTGAGGAACTCCTGAAGTCGCAGAGATGGTTCTGGACATGACATTTGATATTTTAACAATCTGCTTTCTATTCCTCAAATAACTTGAGATCCATTTTAGAAGTTGGGAATGAATTCCAAAAGAATTTATTTTTTGAATTAAAATTTGTTGGCAAACAGTATAAAATGCTTTAGTAAAATCAGTATAGATTGTATCTACTTGTAAACCAGCTTCGAAAGAATTAAAAATATATTTGTTAAGAAAAACAAGATTCGTTGTTGTAGATTTACCACGCATGAACCCATGTTGAAATGGGGAGATATGTTCATTTAAATGAAAATATAATTTTTGTTTAACTAAGAATTCAAACAGTTTTGGTATAGCAGATATTTTGGATATACCACGATAATTTTCTACCTTATGTTTATGTCCGGATTTATGAATCGGAGTTATGAATGATAATTTCCATTCATCCAAGAAGACACCTGTTGATAGGGAAGAGTTAAATAAAAGCTGAAGTGGTAAAGCCAATGATTGTTTACAATTTTTCAAAACATATGAGGGGATTTCATCAGGACCTGTATTCATACTCAGTTT
Organism: Rhingia campestris; assembly: GCA_932526625.1. Classification (NCBI taxonomy): domain Eukaryota; kingdom Metazoa; phylum Arthropoda; class Insecta; order Diptera; family Syrphidae; genus Rhingia; species Rhingia campestris. The sequence continues at coordinate 4,544,445 of OW052186.1, read as the reverse complement.
TAAAGATGTTAGACCCTCTAGAACATCATTTAAAGAGAGATACAAAGAGCCGATATTTTGAGTAGTAGTAACAGAATCACTTTGAGAAGTATGTAATAACAACACTTGAATGATTTCTGTACACAGATTCAAAAAATGATGCAAACAATTCGCATGTCCCTGTTAAATCGGTAGAGGTTTGATTATTATATTGCATGCTGTTAAATATACTTAATGACTTTTTCTTTCCATTTATGAATGACCAAAAAGCTTTAGGATTAGTTGATATTTGCGACTCGATATTCATTATATACTGTTTGTATAGGAATTTGCTTAAGAATTCAAATTCTCTTCTTAGTTGGATGTAACGATTTTTATCCATATCATTATTAGATTTTTTAAACTTTTTAAAAACCTTGCGTTTTGTGTTCTTTAAATTTATAAGTCGCTTGTTATACCACGGTACAGAAGACAATATACATTTAAATGGAACAAATTGTGAAAATCCATTTTGAAAATGTTGTAAAAGTGTTATATACGCTTCGTAAACATTAGCACCAGTAAGTATATTTTCCCAATCAAAAGACAGAAAATAATTATTAAGTGCTGCGTAGTTTGCTTTAGCAAAGTTATAAGTTTTCTTAAAATATGGTTTTACTACATTATTTACAGAACTCATATAAAATTTAAGTTTAATACATATTGCATTGTGATGTATCGATTTTTTTAATAGAGGGCATAGTACTTCGGTAACTTCATGCATTAAATTGTTGCTTATAAAAGTGAGATCCAGAGATATATTCAAAGAGTTGACAATATTGTTTATTTGAATTAAATTTAATGATAACAACGAATCTATAAAAATAATATCACATTCTCTCTTGATGTTATATAGAATCAAACATTTGTCATCTTCCGAATAAGACCAATTTACATCACTCATATTAAAATCTCCTAAAATGCATGGGTACAGATAATCAGAAAGATTATTTAATATAAATTCAATATTCTTTAAATGCATGTCATATACTAACCTAGCACTATTTGGAGGAATATAACTTACAATAAAAACAATTTCAATTATTCCATCAAACATATTTACACGTACAGCCAGCTGTTCAATTTGATCATTAATGATTGGAGATCAACTACCAAACTGCCATATGATGAAGAAAAATTTTAATCCTATCATTTTCCTTTTCTAATTTCTCTTGATTAATTTTATTAGTACTTTCGTATTCTTATCTTTTCTACTTTATGTATCGACCTACCTTACCACTTCTTGTAAGCTTAGCACCTACAACAACCTATATAAACACAGTACCAAAATTGACATAGGGACATGACAGATAATGACATTAATAGAAAACGTCAAAACAATTTTTATTTTGTGGGACGAGTATGGCACGTGAGGACAAGGTAATTATTTTTGGATTAAATAATTTAAATTGTTATTTATTAGTAATTCTTTTTATTTATTGCATTTAGGAAGGACGATCACAATGAACCTATGGGGAAAGTGTTTTGGCTGCTGAGGTATACACCTCGGATGGCGTTTACCAATATCCCACGCTGGCTAACACTTTGTTTACGTTTTTTTTTTTTTGATAGGTAAGTACACACACATGGTTATGACAAAATGTTCAATTGGTTTCTTTTTAGGAATTGTTTCCTTGGTGGATACCTACTATAACCTTTCCTACCAGGGTGAATTTTACCTGGCCACGCAACAAATTTCATTGTAAAGGCGAAGCAGGGAATATTTGCCGCTTTTGGAAGTCTTCGATTTCCGCAACTTGTGTGGAAAGCTGACTGAGTTAAGTTGCCAACGGTGTAGGGAAATGTATTGTTCGACGAATTGCCAAGTTCTCGACTGGAGGGAGCATAAGAAATTCTGTACCCAAATGCCCATACTTGTACCTAGAGATGCCCCGCGTATTCAGACACCGAACAGCGATAATAAGAATTCAAAACGTCCAATTTCTCCTCGTAACCCTTTAAGAATTCCTCATGACGACATTTCCATGCCACCAATGGTCGATATTAAATCGCAAGAAACCAACACCAATCATCTTCATACTGAACCAGATTTTACACTCAAACCGAAGTTGACCACTAAATCAACACCCCCATTGAAAAGGAAGCAAAATCCAAAGTGTCTCAGGTCTCTTCATGTAATGCTGCATGGAAAACTCCATATCCCAGTCCGGAAGGAGATTTTTTCGATGTTGTCGTTCAGTACGCGGAAAACAATGAATCTGGTAGAGTGTGGGTCACTGAGTGTAAGTACGATGGGGCCTTACGAAAGCTGTTGTGGGAAATAAATAGGAACATTGATGCGAACACTCGTTGTAGCACTGAGGAGATACAAACCGGTGCACTTATTGCTGCTCCATTTGAGAATCTGTATTATCGAGCTGAGATTATAGAAATTGTGGAAGTTTCGAAAATGGTCGTTGTCCATCTCATTGATTATGGTAATGTGGTTGATGTAGCATTCAAAGATTTACGTTCGCCGATACCAATAATGCGCAATTTTAACGTATACGCCTTTTGCATTCGCTATATGAAGCCGGTAAAATTTGAGACCATTTTGTGTATTCGCGTGGTTAATTTTGAGCCTACTGGGGAAGCAGTTGTCGAAGAGAAGATAAAGGGTTTGCCAGTGGAAGTAACGGCTGAAACCTTTAATATCAAGCCGAAAGCTGAGCTTTTGAAGATTTCGAAAGCGGAAAATATGCACTGCTCCGCCTTTACAATGAAAGTGTGGAAGAGATGAACAAGTTATTGTGCAAAGATCCCACCTCCAAGTTGACATTGCAGAAGCCGCCAGAAGATGGAGATTACATTGTTGTGCGCACTCTAAGTGGATGGTCTCGTGCATTACTGATGAGCAACTATCACAATAATTATCTTTTTTATCTCATTGATGTGGGCCGCATTGCCTCAGTTGAAAAGGTGTTAGATGTACCAGACAAATACAAATCTATTCCAATGCAGTTATTTGCCATAGAACTGCAAAAAATGTTGTCTCCAGGAACAAACTTCTCTGAAGCCCTGGTCGGTCGAGATGAGCGTATGCCCTGTTATATGGTAAAAAGCGATGGCACCAATGTGGCTGAAGTTGAGGCATTCAATTACAGAGGCAAGGGGGTAAATATTGACCCAAAAGACTGGATTGAGCCATTAATTTCAGGCAGCATAGTGCATGTGACTCGTGTTGTTAGCCACTCTGAAATCTTCATTGCTCTTGTGTGTACCAAGATGTATCCAAACATATTTACATCTGCTTCGAAGGACTGTAAGCCGCTCGCCCAGGCAACTATGAAAAGGGAGATCTCGTCCTAGCAATGGCTGGCAACGAGTATTTCCGAGCAAAGGTTTGAGACCCAACTAAAGGTGATGCTTTGAAGGTTTTAAATGTTGATACAGGACTCGCGTTAACAGTGTCTTCTCAGAAGATACTTCAGCCGAATTTGTTTGTACTCTCTTGCCCTTATCACACAAGAAAGGTGAATCTGATGTATTTGTCGAAAGTAGAATCTCCATATGCTGAGATCGAAGCTATTGCTAAGCTCGAACAATGTAAACAGAATCAAGTTGAATTTATTCTGAAATTTCCTGACTCGAATTCAGAGTTGGGAGTAGAATTGCTTTTGAATATTGGCGATCGCCCTTCGTTAAACAAACAGCTTTTGCCAATGGTCTTTGAAAAGAGAAAAATTGATGAGAAGAAAATTAGAGAAGAAATAGAACTACCTGAACAACTGTCGTCTGCAATGTCAACACCTCCACCAAGTCCGAAGTCTGACACTGCATACACTCTGAAGGATTTGGAAATTATTCCAATTCCGTGAGGAGAAAATGTTTCGATTATGATCCTTGATAGCAGCACAATCTCAAAGGGCTATATAACCGGATGTGGTCTTGCTAATACTGAGTTTTTGAAAAAACTCGAATCGGAGTACTTGCCAATGGTGGCAAAGTATTGTGCAGGACTGAGTGACCAAGACGAATACACTCCCAGCGTCGAAGAATTATGCTTAGCGGTCTGCGATGTCGACAACGAATGGTATCGTGCAATGTGCGTAGAGAAAATGAAGGATGATATGTTCAACGTCATGTTTCTGGATCTGGACTATGGAAACTTTTGTCGCGTACACAAAAGCAAAATCAGAAAAATGACCAGCGAACTAATGTTCCCAGCAAATGCTAATGTGTGTCTTTTTATGGCATTTCTGGTGAAAATCAAATCTGCGAAAAATTTATTATGGCCACACAATCTGATTCAATCATCGTTCCTAATGTAACATGTATGGAGCTGGATTCCTACTTACTACGACTGGAGAATAAGGACGAATAGTTTTAAGAAAATTTATTTATATATTTTTATCCTTTCACAAACCCAGAAGGTTTTTTTTTTGTTTTTTAAATACATTAGCACTCAAAAAAATAAATAAAAGAAAAACATGTAAAGTCGACGGCAAATAACGCAAATCTTTTAGTATCTTTTCGCTATCCCGTCTGTCGGCTGACGGAGATACTTTTTTAGGTTTCCTTCTCGTCATCGATATAATTTAAGTAAGGGTGGGTGAAAATGTTAAGGGTGACAACGAAGTCATCCGATGTTGTTTGGCCCTTCAGAATATCGGTTGTGGGTCGCGAAGTGTGTGCCTTTGCTCTGTCCTGTTGGAACCACATGTCCTCCAGTCCTAATTCGTCCAATTGCGGCAGAAAAAACTGGGTTGCCCCTATAGCGCGCCCGTCCACATCGTTTGACCAGCGGCGTTCTCGACAAAAAAAAAATGGTCCGATGACTCCTCCAGCGTGAACAGTGCACCATGCAGTTATTTTGGTTTAATGGCTCCTCGTGCATTACTAGTGGATTTTCGGTGCCCCAGAAGCGATAGTTTTGCTTGTTCACGTACCCAATGAGGTGGAAATAAGCCTCATCGCTCATTATGATTTTGGTCGAAAAATCGTCCACTTTGTCCTCGAGATTGAGGATGATTTTGGCGTAGATTACACGCGTTTGGCGGTCGACAGGCAACAGCTGATGCACGGACGACCGGCTGATGGGTAATTGCGAGGCGATGTTTCCGGCGACAGTTCGACATCCTCGGCAACAGCGGCGATGTTCTCGTCACAACGGGCGCTCCGGGGTCGGCCACTCTTGGCAACGTCTTGTGTGGTCCCATACTCTTCAAGGTTGGTGGCCAAACGGTGCAGTGTTCGCGCAGTCGGTGTCGGACGGCCGTGGAAAAAAATTCGCAAAAAAATTTCGCTCCATGGCTTGTTACAAGTGAACCACGCTACATATTGTCTAGTGGCGGTCATTTGCAAAAATAAGAGTTTCTTCCAATAGGGTGATCTCTTTTGGCCCACGTTGTATCACATATATTTGACAAATAAAAAATGAATTGCTGATTAGTCCAACGAATAGGTGATATTACTTGAATACATAGAAAGTCTGATTAGTCCAACGATTAGGTGCGATTCCTTGAACACATAAAAAGTCAGTCTTCTGGAGGGTTTTTTAGATCGGGTTAATCGGGTTGCAGAAGGTTCCCTTCGCGATAACACCTCGGCAATGTCCTTCGGTGATTTTTAATTCCAGCTAACTTTGACAATTACATGGGGGTTGGTGCATATTGAATACCACCCATAGGTTCATATATTCTCGAAATATAACACGCAAAAGCATTTTGGTTTAATGATTTGTTTTTGGAGCTTTCCAGTAAGTACAATTTAAAAACTTGCTGTTTTCTGAGTTATTTTCTGAGAGGGTTGTGGAATATGATATTTTCAGCGGAGATTTTAATCATTTCCACCATTTTTGTAGCAGAAGTTGAAACCGTTTAGCAAGTGAATATGCCAAAGCGTGCACAAAGCAACGTCTGCAAAGCGAAGCTCCGAAGCTTCAGGCTTGCAAATCTAAACTCGGGGTTGTTACGGTAAATTTGACCGCAACAAATCCCAACCTCTATCCCTAATATCCTTTCGGTCCCTAGTTTAATTATGGTCGCTAACCCAGAATATGTAGGAAGTAGTGGGCAGCAATGGTCCACTACCTTCAGACCCTGAGAAGGCAACCCAATGTAGGTGTAACGAGTGCGAGAGAGGAGTCCACTAAAGATGAAGAAGTCCCAACTCAGTTCGGTGCAAGCCCCAGGCAGAATGGGTAGACTCACGACAGAGCAACGCCAAGCAAAAGCGTGCGACAGGAGTCCACGGAAAACGCCGTCGTCGAAGCCCAAAGGATATGGGAGACTCGCGACGGCCAACATCAGACAGGAACGGTCTGAACAGTTCGATGGGTGAGGGAGGACGATCTCTACCCACCACCAATGAAGCAAACGGAGGAGAAAGCGAGGTATTTAGGCGGACGGCCAGAAATAAACACCCTCGCCACAACACAAACACAACATTAAATACATAATAGACATCACGGAGGACAGAAGGTGATGTCCAAAATGAAACACGGGGCATGTCCACAACAATTGGACACATCGTTAACCACAAGCAAAGACTGTGGAATGTCTCAAGCCCAACCTAAAAATACATTCGATTTATAGGATGGCAACCGAATGACACATCCCATACCCCAAAATCTGCACGCGAAACAACTAATGTAGGTCGCGAAAAATTGTTTTGTTGTATGGCACTCTCCTACTCTCTACACTCAATGCTCACCAAGTCCTACAATGAGCAATGGCCTCCTCCCCCCTTACAGATGTGTACGTCCTCACGTTTGACGTTACTACTCAGCGGTAGTTAAATTGGTCACGTGGGTCGTCGTAAACGTGCCCGACGTAGTATTTAGTAGAGTCGCGAACGAAATGTCAACGCATTCGTGGCATATGTCTGGTTGACATAAAAATTTGTCCAGGATCGACACCGAGTTGGCCTATAACACTGGCAAGTGTCTATAGGAAAACTGGGGTGATCGTTGAGAACCAAAAGGTTATGTTGAAGTAGCGTTCGCTCTCGACGGCAATAATCCGACGCAGAAGCTGAGAAAACACAGCTGAGACTTGACATAACAAATTGGAGAGAATGATGAATGGTTTATAGATTTGTTTTTGGAGCTTTCTAGTATCAGTAAGTACAATTTAAAAACTTGCTGTTTTCTGAGTTATTTTCTGAGAGGGTTGTGGAGTATGATATTTTCAGCGGAGATTTTAATCATTTCCACCATTTTTGTAGCAGAAGTTGCAACCGTTTAGCAAGTGAATATGCCAAAGCGTGCGCAAAGCAATGTCAGCAAAGCGAAGCATCGAAGCTTCATATTTGCAAATCTAAAGCCCGTTTTTCCATTTTAGAGGTATGCCCATTTATAATTATTGCAGTATTGAAGAGCCATTTCCGTTAGAAAAAGGAGCCAATGAAATGGTATGAAATATTTCGTGAAAGGATCCGGTTGATGTAATGATAGCTGTTCAATGATAGCTTAGCTTTTTTGAAAGCTATCATTCGAAATGTTCTTGTACTCCTTGCGGCTTTTTATACCCTATCCCATAGGTGTATTTTAGTTTTGATAGATAGTTTGTAACATAGAGAAATAATTTAGCTACATATACCTCAAAGTATATGGATCGACTCAGAATCGATAGCTGAGTCGATTTAGCCATGTCTGTCCGTCCGTCCGTCCGTACGTCACCAGTTTTTGGGCCTTAAATTTTGAGCTAGAAGGATGAAATTTGGTACACATGCTCTTTGTTGCTCCCAGCAGAACAAGGGTAAAAATTTTTGAAATCCGCCCACTGCCACGCCCCCTTTTTAGAAAAACGTATTTTTTGGCCAAACCATAAGGAATTTTGAAAAACTTTCTGAACAACGTATTTAGACAATCTGAATATCTGTATTTCGTTCATATAAAGTTTTTTGCCACGCCCACTTTTTGGGGCGTTTTTAATAAAAAACGTTTTTCTGTCAAATTTTAAAATTTTCTAAAAAACTTTTGATGCAGAATCATTAGTAATATAAATATGAACATTTCGTCAATAGACTATTTTAACCCACGCCCACTTTTTGGGGGCGTTTTTATATAAAAACCATTTTTATACCCTACCCCATAACATATGCAGGAGAAAACCTTGTCTTTTGTAGAACCGTAAAAGTTTTTTTATAAGCAGTCTGAAGAATTTGTTGTCACCATGTCATTTTCTTTATTTTATCCACATCGTGCCTTTTCCACTTTTTGGGGATTTTAGTTTTACAGATAGGATGGGATAGGGTATTCAACGATCCGCACAGTGGATTGTAGCCTTCTCATATGTTTTTTTTCATTTTTAGTTTTTTATTTTACACAAATACACAAAACTCATAAAAACAAAAAAAAAACGATCTACGCACTTGTGTATTTCATGATACACACGAAAAACCATGCAAACAAAGGTAGGTATCCGAGTATGATCGTCGCGACAGATTTCGTTGTATATGTCTGGAATGCAATATATGCATGTGAGAAAATACTGGAACAACCAAGATAATTCAACAGAAACTTCAGAATAAATTCAACTTGATTCAGTTTACATTGTTCGAGCTTCGTTCTTAGCTTCGTTCTCAGCATATGGAAATTCTACTTTCGACAAATACATCAGATTCACCTTTCTTGTGCGATTCGGCTGAAGTATATTCTGAGAAGACATTGTTAACGCGAGTCCTGTATCAACATTTAAAACCTTCAAAGCATCACCTTTAGTTGGGTCTAAAACCTTTGCCCGGAAATACTCGTTGCCAATCATTGCTAGGACGAGATCTCCCTTTTCATAGTTGCCTGGGGCGAGCGGCTTACAGTCCTTCGATGCAGATGTAAATATGTTTGGATCAGACATGGGAGTAATGCATTGGCATTGCGATTTCATTAGCATTGAGTGAAAGTAATGCTAATGAAAAAAATTTCATTAGCATTGAAAATAATAATGCCAATTGAAAAAAATTGCATTGGCATTGATTTTTTTAATGCCAATGAAAAGTAGTAATTTTGAATGAAATCTATTTTCATTGAGTAATAAGGCATTTTTTATTTATTTTTTTTTTTTTTGAAAAAAACCTCATGCAACTATAGAAGAAACACAATGTTTGTTGAGTTATTAATTAACTGTGTAAACCTAGTGGAATAAAATGGAATGTGCATGGTAGCAGCAACTGAAATCGTTGCTTCCAACTACAAACTCTCCATGGAACCAGAAAACAATAATTCCATTTTCCAAACAGAGGTCTATGCAGTGTTTGGGTCAAATTGATAAGTAACAAATAAAAAGAGGACAGCACGAACGATGTTTTTGGGTCGCAGAGCTCTGTTGGGCTTACATATGATTATGGTATATCATCCCAATATCTTAAAAAAAAATTAAAAAAAAAATGGTGTACTTTATTTTTTCATACTTTTCATTAGCATTGCAAAATGGTAATGAAAATTGATTGCATTGAAAATTTTCAATGGTAATTAAAAAAAAGTCATTAGCATTGTGTTACTCAATGCTAATGAAATTTTTTTCATTGGCATTACTTTCACTCAATGCTAATGCTGTTTCCAATTTCATTTGTGTAGTAATGCATTACTCCCATGTCTGGTTTGGATACATCTTGGTACACACAAGAGAAATGAAGATTTCAGAGTGGCTAACAACACGAGTCACATGCACTATGCTGCCTGAAGTAAATGGCTCAATCCAGTCTTTTGGGTCGATATTTACCCCCTTGCCTCTGCAATTGAATGCCTCAACTTCAGCCAAATTCGTGCCATCGCTTTTTACCATATAACCAGGGCATACGCTCATCTCGACAGACTAGGTCATCAGAGAAGTTTGTTCCTGGAGACAACATTTTTTGCAGTTCTATGGCAAATACCTGCATTGGAATAGATTTGTATTTGTCTGGTACACCTAACACCTTTTCAACTAAGGCAATGCGGCCCTCATCAATGAGATAAACAAGATAATTGTTGTGATAGTTGCTCATCAGTAATGCACGAGACCATCCACTTAGAGTGTGTACAACAATGTAATCACCATCTTCTGGCGGCTTCTGCAATGTCCACTTGGAGGTGGGATCTTTGCACAGTAACTTGTTCTTCTCTTCCAAATCGTTGGTAACACTTTCATTGTAAAGGCGGAGCAGTGCATATTTTCCGCTTTCGAAATCTTCAAAAGCTCAGCTTTCGGCTTGATATTAAAGGTTTCAGCCGTTACTTCCACTGGCAAACCCTTTATCTTCTCTTCGACAACTGCTTCCCCAGTAGGCTCAAAATTAACCACGCGAATACACAAAATGGTCTCCAATTTTACCGGCTTCATATAGCGAATACAAAAGGCGTATGCGTTCAAATTGCGCATTATTGGTGTCGGCGAACGTAAATCTTTGAATGCTACATCAACCACATTACCATAATCAATGAGATGGACAACGACCATTTTCGAAACTTCCACAATTTCTATAATCTCAGCTCGATAATACGGATTCTCAAATGGAGCAGCAATAAGTGCACCGGTTTGTATCTCCTCAGTGCTACAACGAGTGTTCGCATCAATGTTCCTATTTATTTCCAACAACAGCTTTCGTAAGGCCCCATCGTACTTACACTCAGTGACCCGCACTCTAGCAGATTCATTGTTTTCCGCGTACTGAACGATATCATCGAAAAAATCTCCTTCCGGACTGGGATATGGAGTTTTCCATGCAGCATTACGTGAAGAGACCTGAGACACTTTGGATTTTATTTCTTTTCGATGAGAGTGTTGATTTAGTGGTCAACTTCGGTTTGAGTGTAAAATCTGCTTCAGTATGAAGATGATTGGTGTTGGTTACTTGCGATTTAATATCGACCATTGGTGGCATGGAAATGTCGTCATGAGGAATTCCTTAAGGGTTACGAGGAGCCATTGGACGTTTTGAATTCTTATTATCGTTGTTCGGTGTCTGAATACGCGGGGCATCTCTAGGTCCAAGTATCGGCATTTGGGTACAGAATTCCTTATGCTCCCTCCAGTCGAGAACTTGGCAATTCGTCGAACAATACATTTCCCTACACCGTTGGTAACTTAACTCAGTCAGCTTTCCACACAAGTTGCGGAAATCGAAGACTTCCAAAAGCGGCAAATATGCACCGCTCCGCCTTTACAATGAAAGTTGTTGCGTGGCTAGGTAAAATTCACCCTGGTGCGAAAGGTTGTAGTAGGTATCCACCAAGGAAACAATTCCTAAAAAGAAACCAATTGAAAATTTTGTCATAACCATGTGTGTGTACTTACCTATCAAAAAAAAAACAACGTAAACAAAGTGTTAGCCGGGGTGGGATATTGGTAAACGCCATCCGTGGTGTATACCCCAGCAGCCAAACCACTTTCCCCATATGTACATTGTGATCGTCCTTCCTAAATGCAATAAATAACAAGAATTACTAACAAATAACAATTTAAATTATTTAATCCAAAAATAATTACCTTGTCCTCACGTGCCATACTCGTCCCACAAAATAAAAATTGTTTTGACGTTTTCTATTAATGTCATTATCTGTCATGTCCCTATGTCAATTTTGGTACTGTGTTTATATAGGTTGTTGTAGGTGCTAAGCTTACAAGAAATGGTAAGGTAGGTCGCTATATAAAGTAGAAAAGATTAGAATACGAAAGTACGTGAAGTAAGATAAGAAGGGATGTGCAATATTACGATAAGAATAATACGAGGACCTGACTCAACATGACTAGACTACACACAAACGAATTAAAAAAAAAATCACTCAAGAGGACTAATAAATAAACGTTTTTCCATTTGATCCATTTCGAGGTTCCCTACTTTTTTAAAGAAAAAAACACAGAAAATTCAAATTTAATGGAAAGAACATTCTTTGGCATTTATTTTTTCAAGATTATGTCTATCAAATGTTGGCCGTTGCTACGTCGCAGATGGTCCATCCGTTGAGTCCAATTTTCGATCACTCGTTCGAGCATTTCGACTGGTAACTGGCGAATGACACGCGTGATGTTTTCCTCCAAGGCCTGAATCGAAGCGGGTTTGTCGGCATAAGCTTTTGACTTTACATATCCCCACAGGAAAAAGTCTAACGGTGTGATCATACGATCTTAGTGGCCAATCGACCGGCCCAAAATGTGAAATTATGTGCTCACCGAAATGTTCTCTCAATAAGTCCATTGATTGATGCGATGTGTGGGAAGTGGCGCAGTCTTGCTGAAACCAAATGTCGCCGAGATCACGAGCTTCAATTTCAGGCATCAAATGGTCGGTTATCATGGCACGATAACGGTCGCCATTGACGGTTACGTTCGCACCGGCATAATTTTTACACTCTCAGCTACGGCCGCTATATTTTCTTTACAGCGTGCTGGACGTGGTCTATTCGGTCGAATATTATCCAATAATGAAAGCTGGGTCTCAAAATGGGTGATGGTGTTGCGAATAGTACGCTCAGTAGGCCGATTATGTTGACCATAAGTTGAGCGAAGTGCACGAAACACATTCCTCACAGAACGTGAATTTTCATAATAAAGTTGAACAATTTGTAAACGTTGTTCACGCGTAAGTCTTTCCATTATGAAATGCCAAACAATACTAAACAAAAATAACATGACAGCATGACACGACTCACACGTGATCTGTCAAAAAAGGCTATTGAAAAAAGTACCTCTACTTGGATCACCCGTTATGAACATTTCGTCTATAGACCATATTAACCCACGCCCACTTTTTGGGGGCGTTTTTATGTAAAAACCATTTTTATACACTACCCCATACAATATGCAGGAGAAAAACCTTGTCTTATGTAGAACCGTAAAATTTGTTCTGACAATGTCATTTTCTATATTTAAATCCGCATCGTGTTTTAAGCCATATCCACTTTTTGGGGATATTAGTTTTACAAATGGGATGGGATAGGGTATACAACGATCCGCACAGTGGATTGTAGCCCTCTCATATGTTTATTTCAGCGTCTCTTCACGTGCTGTCGGCAGGACTTCGAGGGACGAGAAAAATATCGTAGGTCTTAGCTATTAAGTTTTTTTTGGAACATTCTTTATCATTTTTTTTGCTGTTAAGCGCAGTTTTTATTTTTTTTTATTTTTTTCCTTTTTTTTACTTTCCCTTCTTATTTTTTTTTGGTTTACTTGTTATTTCGTAGTTTTATTTTTTTTAGATTTAAGTAAAACCTAAGATAGGATTTATTTCATTTGATTAATAAAGAGGCACCCAATCAATGAATGTTTTGCGGTTTCTCTACTTGCTTTGGTGGACTTCTGTTCTCATTGAAATGAGCGGTTAGATTTTTTTACGCGAACGGTGTATGTGTGTTTTCGGGAAGGCCGTCATTTTTCAGGTCGACGTGGACATGATGTGACGTCAACGAACGCGACTGACCTAACAGACAAGATATGACAAGAAAAACTTATATTGACTAGTTTTGACTGGAGAGAAAATTTCAGGGGCTATCACTCAAAACGCGGCCAGGGTGATAGCAATAGGTAGTGTCGTGGGATGGCCCTCTCTTGCCATCAACAACAAGGCATATCTCGAAGAACCTAGCGAACCTCCTATTGGTGAGAAATACTGGGATCCAATTAATTGCGGATAGGGCTCACGCGGATCATCCTTTTTGCACGTTTAGCCACGTGAAGTGTTTTCCGAGTTCTCACCGATAGTGGCACAAGTCATGAGTAGTGTCCTTCTTTTCTTCCTCGTCTTTCATATCTTGAATTGTCCGTCTGCAGTCAACGTAGAGTAGCTTCCTTCCTTCTTTTTTTTTATGATTTTTGGCACGAACGAAATGTTTGTCGAGCAGGTGGTGTGTGGTGAGCGGGCAAGAACTTCCCCCTCCGACGAGCTTAGCTGAGCATCCACAAGCGTGCCATGCCCTCCTCACCTCCACTGAAGATGCCTCTGTGGCCCGACCCTGACTCACAACAAAGAGTTACCAACGATTTGGAAGAGATGAACAAGTTATTGTGCAAAGATCCCACCTCCAAGCTGACATTGCAGAAGCCGCCAGAAGATGGAGATTACATTGTTGTACACACTCTATGTGGATGGTCTCGTGCATAACTGATGAGCAACTATCACAATAATTATCTTGTTTATCTCATTGATGAGGGCCGCATTGCCTTAGTTGAAAAGGTGTTAGGTGTACCAGACAAATACAAATCTATTCCAATGCAGGTATTTCCCATAGAACTACAAAAAATGTTGTCTCCAGGAACAAACTTCTCTGATGACATAGTCGGTCGAGATGAGCGTATGCCCTGTCATATGGTAAAAAGCGATGGCACGAATGTGGCTGAAGTTGAGGCATTCAATTGCAGAGGCAAGGGGGTAAATATTGACCCAAAAGACTGGATTGAGCCATTAATTTCAGGCAGCATAGTGCATGTGACTCGTGTTGTTAGCCACTCTGAAATCTTCATTTCTCTTGTGTGTACCAAGATGTATCCAAACATATTTACATCTGCTTCGAAGGACTGTAAGCCGCTCGCCCCAGGCAACTATGAAAAGGGAGATCTCGTCCCAGCAATGATTTGAACCGAGTATTTCCGGGCAAAGGTTTTAGACCCAACTAAAGGTGATGCTTTGAAGGTTTTAAATGTTGATACAGGACTCGCGTTAACAGTGTCTTCTCAGAAGATACTTCAGCCGAATTTGTTTGTCCTCTCTTGCCCTTATCACACAGGAAAGGTGAATCTGATGTATTTGTCGAAAGAAGAATCTCCATGAGAACGAAACTATTGCTAAGCTCGAACAATGTAAACAGAATCAAGATGAATTTATTCTGAAGTTTCTGTTGAATTATATCAAAAACTCACCACATCATCCCCTATATGGTAGCCATACATCCGGTATGGTGATAGATACAAAAGTGAAAATAATAAAATAGATAAAATCATCTGTGCGTTTTTTTCATTTTATCCAATAGTTTCCGGACTCGAAGCCCTTCACTAAACTAACAGCTTTTGCCAATGGTCTTTGAAAAGAGAAAAATTGATGACAAGAAAATTAGAGAAGAAATAGAACTACCTGAACAACTGTCGTCTGCAATGTCAACACCGCCACTTAGTCCGAAGTCTGACACTACATACACTCTGAAGGATTTGGAAATTATTCCAATTCCATGTGGAGAAAATGTTTCGATCCTTGATAGCAACACAATCTCAAAGGGCTATATAACCGGACGTGGTCTTGCTAATTCTGAGTTTTTGAAAAAAACTCGAATCGGAGTACTTGCCAATGGTGGCAAAGTATTGTGCAGGACTGAGTGACCAAGACGAATACACTCCCAGCGTCGAAGAATTATGCTTAGCGGTCTACGATTTCGACAACGAATGGTATCGTGCAATGTGCGTAGAGAGAATGCAGGATGATATGTTCAACGTCATTTTTCTGGATCTGGGCTATGGAAACTTTTGTCGCGTGCACAAAAGCAAAATCAGAAAAATGACCAGCGAACTCATGTTCCCAGCAAATGCTAATGAGTTGTTATGGTTCGTGGTTGTATGGAAGTTTTCACGCAAAGCGAGATACCATTAGACTGTCGAACGTCGTAATTTTGGAACCACCTCTTTAAGCAAGGGCTGGGCAGTATATCCTGAGTATATAAAAGGGAGAAAAGCTGCCCAAGAACACTTCCGGGCGGTACGCCGGACGAGCTTTCCTTAAGATACGAGTATTTGTTTCCATGTCTAGCACGAAAGAGTCTATTCTCGAGATATGGTATCATATAGGCGTCGTCGGCAAACGTTGTTGAAGTGGGGACTTCAACCAAAGATGACGTTGGGAATGTACACAACAGTGGTACGTCCAATCCTCACATACGGCTCATTAGTATGGTGGCCCGTATTGAGTAAAGGCTTACAAACTAAAAAGGCTGTAAAGAACAGCCAGTATACGTACCACGGGCATGCTGAGGTCAGCGCCAACGGATGCCCTTACTGCTGTGCTATTGCATATCTTGCCTCTCGACCTACACATTAAAAATACCGCTTTCTGCAGCTCAATAAGACTCAAGGAGTCAGGATGCTGGAATGAAAGGCCGCATGTCCACAGTAATACCCTGGACTCGTTACCAAACGGCGTGGTCACGTTTCCAACCGACTATACATAACACCTATACTAAGCTTCAAGAAAGGCTCCATGTAGGATTTCCTACCAGAACTCAGTGGAAGAGAAACGATCGTCTACACCGACGGATCTAAGATGAACTGTGGTGTGGGGTCCGGAATCTACTCGGAATCACTGATAATATCAGTAGCATACCGCCTACCGGACTTTGCAAGCGTATTCCAGGCGGAACTATTGGCTATCTGAGAGGCTTGTACGCTTCTGTAGGTGTGACACTACGGAAAAGCAAAATATTGTTATTCTCATAGATAGCCAAGCGGCCATAGAGGCCATCAACTCGGCTACCATATCCTCCAAACTGGTACAGGAAAGCCGGAACGAACTTGCCTACATTGGCGAACGCTTCAGGGTCACACTTCTCTGGGTTCCAGGGAACAGTGACATTGAAGGAAACGAGGGTGCAGGCGAGCTGGCCAGGCAAGGTTCAGCTCTTCACGGCTAGGTGCGGTTAAGCGACAAATACACTCATACTTCCTGAAAAAGGCCGACTCCAAATGGAAAAGGTTAAAAATTGCGTCATATCGAGGACGACATGGCCCTCCGACGACAAAAACAGAACAAACGATCTACTGAATAGAACCCACCCAGATATCGCAAGAATTATGGCGATTGTCGCAGGGCACTGGCCAATTGGAGCCCATGCGGCCAAACTAGGGATCCCATACAACTCTTAATGCCGCAGTTGCAGGAACACAAATGAGAGAGAAACACTCTCCCATTTCATCTGCAAATTTCCGGCACTAGCAGTGTTGGATACTCGGGATTCAGAGGGTGAAGGTTCGAGTCCAGAAGCAGGGTAATATTTATTTTATGTTTTTATTAAATAGAGGCCGAGAGGAGGACATACAGGAATGGTCAAAGAAAACGTGATAGGTCAGGCGATGATTCAGTGTGCAGAGTGAATTCCACATGGGCAGGAGTGTTTAGTCCAGGAAGTTCTCTTTCATTAATATTGGCCAACTTTTACTTAGAAAAGTAGATTTACTTGTTTGTGGTCTAAGATAAAATCTGAGATTGTGCAATTGTGCATATCTATCTATCTATACGAAGTGATAATACAAATATAAAAGTGCGAAGCGAATGAATATATATCGATAGATACATGCGTATATAGACTTCATTAATGGTGTAAATCCAGAATACCTGGTAGTTTTGAAAGGTGGCTTCCAACAACTTAAGCATTCCCAAGTGGCTTTATAAGGTGAGAGGGGATGTTTATTTGTGGTGCTCCTGTAGTACGCTCGTTTTATTAAGGGAGTTCCAAGAAGTCTGAGGTTTTCACCGGCGACATCAAGGCGAGATCCCTGAAGTATCCCTGACAATTGAAGTTGGGTGGTGGGAGTTGTAAGTAAGACTTTGACTTCTTACTCTAACCAACCAGGGTAAAACCCCAATATTTCGAGAGTTATACATACTTTATTTTGATATTTTTTGTTTTTTATATTATTTAACTTTCTCCTTATTTATCGTTTATTTTAATATTGTAAGACCTTGACTGATGTCTATTACTTGTTTTTTTTCTTTTTATTTAATATTTCACCTTATCACTTTGTAAACGAAGGGGGTTGCAACGTTGCGACGCTTTTTGGGGAAGGGTTAGTTTGAATTTTTATTCTATATTTATTTTTTTATGTATCTTTATTTTTTTTAATGTTGAATAAGTTCGTCAATGGAATGAATTCCTACATAAAATATATCGACGAATCCAATATTTCAAAGGTAGATAAGCGATTGGTAGTTTTTTTTTTCAATTATCCGGTAACCGAGTCCTTTTGAACGGTCGCGATTACAATCTAAAGGTTTCAGGGTCTGAGCTAAATCGCGTGGCGCCCAGCTACCACCTAACTCCCACGACCATTTTCACTGAGTCGGCTGGACCTCGATCCTGAATCGCCAAGTGGAACGTAACAGCGTGTCTTTTTGATGGTATTTCTGGTGAAGTACCAAAACTAAGCTGCGAAAAGATTATTATGGCCACACAATCTGATTAATCATCGTTGCTTATGTAACAATTATGGAGCTGGATTCCCACTTACTACAACTGGAGAATAAGGACAAATATTTTAAGAAAATGTATTTATGTATTTTTTATTCTTTCACAAACCCAGAAGGTTTTTTAAATACATTAGTCTGTATTAATGATTGATGATTGGTGTTGGTTTCTTGCGATTTAATATCGACCATCGTCACGAGGAATTCCTAAAGGGTTACGAGGAGCCATTGGACGTTTTGAATTCTTATTATCGTTGTTCGGTGTCCGAATACGCGGGGCATCTCTAGGTACAAGTATCGGCATTTGGGTACAGAATTTCTTATGCTCCCTCCAGTCGAGAACTTGGCAAATTGTCGAACAATACATTTCTCTACACCGTTGGCAACTTAACTCAGTCAGCTTTCCACAAAAGCTGCGGAAATCGAAGACTTCCAAAACGGAAAATATGCACTGCTCCGCCTTTACAACGCAGTGCAGTGCGTTCAACGTATAGCGTCTAGACGTGTTTTTATTTCTGTGCTTATTTCATCGTTTAAAAGTAATTTATTTGTATTAAAATCGCGTTTCGTGTTTTTTAATCGTTTGTATTTTAATTTATTTCGTTTACTGTTGATATTTTGTTCTAATTGAGAGCTTTAATATAAAGTCTCAACTCTTCAATCAAATTATCATCTACAATATTAACAATACTCAGTGTTCCTTTGTTATTCGTGTTGACATTAAACAGCTGTTTTTGCTGTATAATAACATTGCCTACTTTTTGGTATTTGCCTTTCCGTTTAAATTTATTGCATACTTTGTGGCATACATTTTGTTATTTAATTCCTGTCCTGTTAAATCACTGCATTACTTCTCGAAATTATGTCTTGCTTTGAATGTTCCATTGAATTGGGGCCTAATGAGCCGTACGTCCTTTGTAGTGGCATCTGCGGATGTTTTGTCCACTATAGTTGTGCAAAACTCGACCAAGTCACTTTTAAAAAATTGAGTTATTTACCGAATTACCACTACTTCTGTCGTAAATGTAATTTTATAGGAGATAGCAGCGCAGGGGATGTATGGTGGGCTTGGCTTTCGAAGAGCGAGGGGTCGAATCGCCAAAGGGTCAGATACTTTATTTCTTTTTTTTGTATCTGATATCGGCAAATCTAGCAGGACTATGGCGCGATCAGGTCGTAGCTGTAACTTCGTAGAAAACCAGCAAAATGGTACGATACGAGGTTTCATATAGAAGTAGTACTGACAATGACTGGATGATGAAAAGTGAATCTGAAGAGTGCAGTTCGTCCGGGAAAGCAATTTAATGTGAGCTAAGGGCAAATTCGAGATTAAAAAAAAAGTCTAACAGTGAAGTGGAATTGGGAGTAGAAGTGGAGTTTAGACTACACGTGAAGAATTGAGTGCATAAGCCAGTCTCTGTGATTTTAACAGGACAATCAAAAAACTGTGGTTGAAGGTTTTTATCCAAGATACTGGACAGCCGGAAAACAGCGAATTCAACACCAGGAACGACACCAAAGACAGTGAAGTGCCACAAATACGACCCTTAGGACGAGATACCATATAATAGATGAGCAAGCGGCGGCTTTTTAGAAGATCTAAGTATATCGTCACTTGACGAATGAATACAATCGTAGATATCGTACGTGGAACATGTATTTATATGTCAGAATAGTGCGCTCTTGCCGTAGGCGGTATATTTTTATAAAGTCGCTTAGGTGGGCTCAATGCCAACTACTGTTTGGGTGCGTTGATTCGTTTTTTTTTTTTAAAACCAGAAAAAATAACGTCGGTGGGTTGAATGCCAACTATTGTACGGTGGGGTTGATTCGCTTGTTTGAGAAAAAAAAAACGTACGTGAAATATTTAAATTCGGAATTTATGGAGTGACGGGAATTGCTAGGGCAAAACAGATAGCTTCGATGAAGGGATAATATTCAAAATTAATATTGGTTGTTGTTATTGGTTTTCCTTTATTTTTAAGTAAATTTAAGTCAACTTTTGTAACTAGGATTGAGTTAGTTTGTAAGAAAACTGAATTAAAATTTTATTTAATGAGTTATTGTAAATTTTCGTAAATACTGAAATCGAAGAAAGCGAATCCCACAATTATACGTCCGTGGGTAGTTAAGCGGGAGGGCAATCGTCTATTCCATCAAATACAAATCAATTCCAATGCAGGTATTTGCCATTGAACTGCAAAAAATGTTGTCTCCAGGAACAAACTCCTCTGATGCCCTGGTCGGCGAAGACATATTTATTTTCAAATCGCGTAAAGTTTTTGCCATAGAACTGCAAAAAATGTTGTCTCCAGGAACAAACTTCTCTGATGAACTAGTCGGTCGAGATGAGCGTATGCCCTGTTATATGGTAAAAGGCGATGGCACGAATGTGGCTGAAGTTGAGGCATTCAATTGCAGAGGCAAGGCGGTAAATATTGACCCAAAAGACTGGATTGAGCCATTAATTACAGGAAGCATAGTGCATGTGAATCGTGTTGTTAGCCACTCTGAAATCTTCATTGCTCTTGTGTGTACCAAGATGTATCCAAACATATTTACATCTGCTTCGAAGGACTGTAAGCCGCTCGCCCCAGGCAACTTTGGAAAGGGAGATCTCGTCCTATGATCAATGATTATCAACGAGTATTTCCGGGCAAAGGTTTTAGACCCAACTAAAGGTGATGTTAACAGTCTCTCCACAGAAGATACTTCAGCCGAATTTGTTTGTACTCTCTTGCCCTTAACACACAAGAAAGGTGAATCTGATGTATTTGTCGAAAGTAGAATCTCCATATGCTGACAACGAAGCTATTGCTGAGCTCGAACAATGTAAACAGAATCAAACAGAATCAAGTTGAATTTATTCTGAAGTTTCTGTTGAATTATATCAAAAACTCACCACATCATCCCCTATATGGTAGCCATACATTTAGTATGGTGATAGATACAAAAGTGAAAATAATAAAATAGATAAAATCATCTGTGCGTTTGTTCATTTTATCCAATAGTTCCCTGACTCGAATCCAGAGTTGGGAGTAGAATTGATTTTGAATATTGGCGATCGCCCTTCGCTTAACAAACAGCTTTTGCCGGTTGTCTTTAAAAAGAGAAAAATTGATGACCAGAAAATTAGAGAAGTAATAGAACTGAACAACTGTCGTCTGCAATGTCAACACCGCCACTAAGTCCGAAGTCTGACACTTCATACACTCAGAAATTATTTCAATTGAGAAAATGTGGAGAAAATGTTTCGATTATGATCCTTGATAGCAGCACAATCTCAAAGGGCTATATAACCGGATGTGGTCTCGCTAATACTGAGTTTTTGAAAAAAAACTCGAATCGGAATACCTACTTGCCAATGGTGGCAAAGTATTGAGCAGGACTGAGTGACCAAGACGAATACACTCCCGGCGTCGAAGACTTATGCTTAACGGTCTACGATGTCGACAACGAATTTAGATTTTCACCCGCAGCGCTTGACGATTGTTTTGTAAGGAGCTGCATTGAGTATTCCACTCTCACTTGTAATTTGACAACGCTCTCGACGATCGAAACAAACAAAGCCCCTACATGGGTACCGTCTTCTGGCTCCTCGAGGGGGTTGTCTTCTTCTGAAGTATCTGCATCTGGTTGTCATTTGGAAAAAACAATATCTGCGGTTCCAGCTGCAATAATTCGGGGTCCAGCTCCTGATCAGTTTGCAGTACATCATTTGCATTTTTTTTTTAATAAATGGTATCTATCTCTCTGCTTTGGGGTAATTTTTGTTTGCCGATGCTGATTCTTAATAACTGGTGTTTGGTTCTCCGATGTTGAACCGCTAGCACAATTTTGTGATGGTATGGATGCATCAAAACATTCGGATTGACTATCCAGCTCTTCCAGTAACTAACAACATTAAAAATCATTTTCATATATTATGTTTAGAAAAAATATAAAAAAAACATACCTGATTGAAATTGCATCTATTTTCGTCTGCGTTTTGGAAAACCGGAAGAATTTTTCGTGCACCGGCAGAACGTTTTTTTATTGTTTTCAACGCGTAATCGCTGGTATCGCTTTGGTTGGACATCGCACGAATTTCATTTACGGCTTGCGTGTAAGTTGGTATATTAGATCGCTTTAATATACAATTGTGTTCCGTCCATCCGTCGGCCACAGTACCAGGCGGTACCAATGGATTTATCTTTTGATTTATGGGGCGGCCACATCAATTTTCCATTGCGCTCCCAAAGCCGTGGCACTGGGGTCAGAAGTATTTTTCCACCTTCCACCGTTTGCACAATTTTATAATAGTTCGGCTCCTTTCGCCGCATCTTAGTTCAAATAATTTGAACTTTTTAGCGAATCGCTCATACACAATCGAGAAATCTATTATTTTGTTGCTATGGTTGCAAACTGGCGTTCAAATAAGGTAATCGACTGTGCAACTGTTTTCCAATAAGGAGTTTCTCGCGCTTCCATCTATATCAACTATAAGTTTGTGAAGTAAGCGAATTGTTTTACCAAATAGTTCTGCAGCTTCAACGTCTGTTTCAATTGATTTTTTTAGTAAACGCCATTTGCTTGTGATTATGCCAAATGGGCATTCTATGGTTTTCCTAGATTTTGAACGCATTGTATTGAAGAGTTCAGTTTCACTGTCCAAGTTTGTTTTTGAATATGGGCGCAATAAATATTCCCTGAGTGGGTACGCTTCATCCCCTAGCATAACAAATGGTGCAGGAATTGATGTTCCCGGTAGATTTTGCTCTTCTGGAA
Organism: Rhingia campestris; assembly: GCA_932526625.1. Taxonomy (NCBI): domain Eukaryota; kingdom Metazoa; phylum Arthropoda; class Insecta; order Diptera; family Syrphidae; genus Rhingia; species Rhingia campestris. The sequence goes on along the minus strand of OW052186.1, from coordinate 4,521,582 downwards.
TTTCATATTCTCCTGTTTCAATTTGCTTATGTAAATTTGAAAATTCGAAAATACCACCATCACTCTGTTTACCATAGGCTCCAACTTCTACGGCAATAAATGTATAATCAGCAGATGAAACGCCTTGTAACGCGATTGAATAAAATTGCTTGTAGTTGTAAAACATGCTGCCAGAATGTGGTGGACATTTACAACGAATATGTTTGCCATCGATGCTTCCAATACAGTTTGGAAATCCCCATTTAGATTGGAATTCCTCAGAAATTTGTACCAATTCATCTTTTGTTTTTCGACTCAAATGTTTGCACATAAGGGAATTCCATATAGCGGTACATACTTCTTTTACAATACTGGCCACTGTAGATATTCCCATCCGATAAGAAAAAGCAAGATATCGGAATGAATTTCCAGTAGGAACCTAAGAACAATAAATATCACAGCTTAATTATCTAGTTTTGCTATTATTTTCATAGTACATCATAATATTTGTTTCATTTTCAGCTGGAAATGGATCAACAAAATGGAAAAATCTAGAGGATACATTCCGCAGGGAACTGCGTGGATTCATCTAAGTGGATTCACTTTAATGACTGTGCTTTCTCAAAGATATTATGGAACCACGCAATATGTCAGGAAATCTAAATCTGGCCAACAACTTCTATGAAGAGGTGGAAATAACTGATTTTGATGAGGATCTAATTCCGGACGTACCCCCTCCTAAACGGGTTATTAAGAGGAAGCAAACTGCCGACTCGGAATTTTTAGAGGTAGAGAAGAGAAAAATTGCGATGCTTGAAAAGAACGTTGATGATGAAGATGATGATTATCATTATTTAATGAGCTTCCGAATATACATAAAAAAAATGGACGACGAAAAAAAATTAAGATTCCGTGTAAAAAATGCAAGAGGTTCTATCAGCTAGGTTCCAGAAATCGAGTGAAATGAAAGTGAAATTACTTTTGTAAATCAAGTGAATTTGCTTTTGGTGTTCCACATTCCGACCGATTATAACATCGAAAAGTTGTCGAAATCACTCGGTGAAATTAGACATAGCTGATTACTGTTGCCAGATTTTGCTCGCAGCTCGGCGGGACATTTGACAAAACCATGGAAAAAAGCCGGGTTTTCCAAATTTCTCCCGGGACAAAATAAAAACCCATTTTTTTATTTAAATGAGTCGCAAGTATGAGTTTGAACATATGTATTGGTATGTTAACTGGGTACGAGTTTTCAATTCATAAGATAACATTGTTAAAAATAAATCAAAATATATAAATATAAAAGAAAAGAATGCGAACAAAAAAAGTCATTATGAATAAAATTAAATAGGTACTTCAAACTATTTCATATTAAATCTAAACTTATTAATAATTTTTTTTTTAAATTTATGTAATTAAACATACATATTCACCCTCTTTGTTAATTTATAAAACAAAAAATAGTAATATTAAGTTACTTTGTATATTTTTAGGAAAAATATAATCATTTCAGGATTATTTTTTACAAAATTGTAAAATTCCGAACACGTCCATTTCAGAACCATCTGCGAAAATACTCTTTCCGCAAAACAATTGCAACTAGGAAAATAAACACAAAGGGAATTATTTTGAATAAATTTGGTATTTCGTCCAATGAAAAACTTTTAAAAGTGTTGTTTCATTTTGTGAAAGAGCAGATTTCTTTATCATTGAGTACCAAAAGGACATTCATCTGATTTTAAATTTTTCATAAAGGGAATCCAAATCTATTTCCTCAATACGTAGCAGGCGCACTTTAAAAATGTTTAAAATTTAAGGGTTCATCTAAACATAAAAATGAGAGCTTAGATAGAATATTAGTTTCAGAAAAATCATACCATTTTTCTACATGTTCAATAATTAATATAGAATCGTAATAAATCATTTTGCTTTGGCATCCGGCATTAAATCAGAAAGACATTGTCTTGCCCTGCTTCCGAAAAATATGTCGTTTAGTCTTTGCTTAAAATTGTCACAAATTTCGTGCATTTTTATATGTTATTTTCTACTAAGTCGAGAAGCCGATTCTCAACGCCTGTATCAAAGAAATATCAAATGCAAATTGGAAACATTTTTCGATTTTTCCTATTGCTTGCATCGGTAGTGATGGAGAAGTATATGTTATTAACTTTTTTTTTTATTATCTTAACAGATATATTTAAGATTTATTAAAGCTACTGCATTTGTTCACCCACAACTCATTTTTTGGGCTTTTTTCGAATCGCCTAAAATATATGCCAGTAATTTGTGCCCGCAATCCATACTGCTGTAGCCTAACGAATGTTTTACGGTGTGAAAGACAGATGTTAATTCAGCAACAGCAATCCTTTCTTCCGAATCTGAATGTGCTCCAGAAGTTCCTACCTTTGAAAATTAATTCAATACACTTGAAGATGTCACATTCTGAACAGTATTAAAGTGAGATTTTGTGGATGCATGTGTTCTCAAATGATGTTGTCCTCATTCCCATGTTGTTGTCCCTTCCCATTGTCTTTTATAAGTGGTAAGTCGTTTGAACTTTTTGTGGGGACACCACTACTCGACCCAGAAGCCGAATAAGAATCACTGTCGCTTAATGCTGAATTTGATTCGCTCATTTTAAAAGTGACGTGCATGTAGTATAAACAAATCCGAAAAAAAAATTAGTAATAAACAAATCGAAATACAGGAGAAAAATTTTAAAATTTTGTTATTTTTATTGATTTCAATGATATCTGTCAATTTGAAAAAATGACACTCTAAAATGCTTGCATTAGTTTTCTTATTTTGTGACTGAGTCGCTACCCGGGACGAAAGCTGTCCCGGCGGGACAACCGAAAATACATCTTAAATCCGGGACGTCCCGGGCAAACCGGGACGTCTGGTAACGCTAAAGCGGATACTATCTGTCATATGGGACATTGCAAAATTATTTTTATTTTGATAAATTTGTTTGTTTACAAATTCTGCTTAATTTTTATAAAAGAAATAATAAATTATAAAATAATGAGTAAAATTTATATTGCTGCGGTGCAATATGCATAGGAAAAAGTAAAAATATTTGACCCCTTTCTAATCCTTTAGAAATTGCTGATGCCGCGTAACTAAAACATATAAATTTCAAATGAAAATTAAAAATTGTTATTTTATTTAGATTTATGTCATATTATCGACTTAATAAACATGCTTTCCAAATTTTGCTGCAAACTTTTGCGACACATCAATAACCATCAACGATATCTTGAGTGTTGCAGTGTGTTGCTTTCTGAGATGCATTGGAAAAGAATCTGATGTTGCTTTGGGCCGTACCACTGTATCAAAGATATTGAAAAGAGTTCCTAATGCTTTGGAGGACAAAATTTATCCAAGATGGTCAAACATTCCATATCGGATGAAGAAAAACGGAAATCAATCAAAAATGTGAAATTGAAATCGGTAAAAGTGAAATGTGGAACCCAAAATTTCACTTTAGAACGATTTCAATTTCATTTCGAGTGAAAGTGAAACGTAGAACCTAGCTGTATATGATGTTTTATAGCTCGAATATTAACATAACTCCAGAATCACAACACTACACTTTGCGAACAAGTTATATTAAAATATTATAATTTTGTAAAATGATATTTAATAAACAAAAAAAATTAATTTTCTTACCTTAATGCCAATGAAAGTCTTTCTGCTGCATCTATAGGTGTTTCCTGATATCAAAGATTATGGAATCTATACAGATGACGCATTGAGAACAAAAAACAGAAACTTTTGCTCAGTAGCTTCATGGTACGGGCGGACGGTGTGCATGAAAACACATGAAAAACAAGAACAAAAACATATGCTGTGCCAGCACGACCCGCCATAGAACAATTTTTCTTATATGGATTGCGTCATCTGTATAGAATTCATAATCTTTGCTGATATCTACTATCTTTTATATCTGCGAAGATATCGCTTCCAATATGTATTCAAAAGTGTTTGCATTCATACGATAATATTCTTTAAATTTCTCAGGATATTGTTGAAGACGGGCTTGCAAGCGATGAAATTCTCCATGGCGCCTGCGTTCTTTATTGATTGGATGCACTTGAAATCTTTTACTTGAGCGCGCATGAATGAAAGGAGGCGAAATAGCTCCGTCAGTATATCAATGCCAATACAGGAATGAAAGTAGGCGAAATCGCTCCGCCATAAACACTCAATCGCTTGTAGCGATGTCGCTCTTAATCGCGCGAAAAGCCATCGCGTCGCGCGAGGCGAATACGCAGCCTAAAGAAAATAAACACAATGTAAATAATGCACAACACTAAGATTCAATTGTTCACTTTTTAATTTTGTAAATACACGTCATACCTTTAATATTACTTTTACACGAAGAAGAACAGTCTTTGGCTTAGGAGATCCAGTCCAGATCCAGAATAACTATGCCTCTCTAAATCTAATTTCATGTATTTATATACAATATACACACATTCTCCGGTAACAATCACTTGCAGATATATCGTGTTGATACACGTATTTTCATTTCTTCTATGGGTTATTTCTTGTAGATGGATGTGCTATATACCGCTCATACAAATATCTGCATACCGTGGATAGTATGTGAAAATACTACTTTTCGGACTATTACGCAGTTAGATCTATGGGTATCTGATATTTGCTGTATTTATTTAGTTCGTTTACTGTGTCCTTCTTTGGGGTAATTTCTTGAAGAACAGCATGTTGAACTAAAAATACGATTCAAGTAGTTCGTTGTTGATAAGCGTCTCTCATGTTCCAGAGTACAGCCTAATGGATAACGTGTTGTACTACAGTGCGAGAGAACTCGACTTCGAATCGGCGTTACCAGATTTAGCAGTTTCCTGCGATTTTAGCAGTTTTTGATCATGAAAATGACCTGCAGCAGTTTTTTTTAAGCATTTTCTTAAATTTTAGCAGTTTTCAAAAAAAAAAAAAAAAATATAAATGTTTTTAATTGTTAGGGCGACAGTACACACGAATACACGATCGTCTTCAAGAAAAATGATCCCAAAGAAGAAACGCAAATACGCAGAGTTAGGATCAGAAAGTAAACAAGGTGGTGTCGGTGTGGTGGATACCTATTGATGTAACTGCGTAGCATTTTCAAAAGGAAAGGGTGCAGATAGTTATTATATTATTTACATAGGCATTGTTTGGACAACGACACTCAATCCAAAGTGTGTATTTATTAAATGCGTATGTCACTCGGTGAGGGCTCAGTGGCGCGATGGTTAGTGCGATGAACTGCCGCGCAGAAGGTCTGGGTTCGATTCCCAGCCGTAGCAACACCTAAATGATTTTTCACTGGCCCTCCTCTCGTGATGATCTGACAAATCGTCCGAGTAGTATTAATTGTCAAGAATAGCTTATCTCAACTTAGCCGTTCGGAGTCGGCATAAAACAGGAGGTCCCGCCATCGTGCAAGAAGTACACACGCACACATGAATGGTTGTGAGAAAGCTAGGCCCTGGGTACTAACGAGCCTGTTGCGCCAAAAATTTGTATATTTTTTTTTTTTTTGTATGTCACTCGGTTGCTCTAGCTGTCAGTCATGCCAGTAAGAAATTGCCAAGATCCATTGAGCAATTGGTCAAAGATGTCTAATCACACTTTTCCCAAAGTAGTAAAAGACAACGAGAATTTTTAGGATTGCAAGAGTTTTTTGAAACAGAAAAGCATAGGATTTTGCGTCACTAAAACATTAGATGGCTATTGCTTCATGCTTCCGTCAATCAAATTATAGAACAATGGAGTGCATTAAAATTGTATTTCCAAGGTGAATATTTAACAACAAATTCTGTCCCAAACGAATTTATTTTTAATAGTTTGAATGACACTATATGATACTGTCATAGTAATAATAATACTTTTTATGCTATGGATTACATTTTACCTATGGTAAACAAATTCAACATTATATTTCAAAGCGATTATGCCTATATTCACTATTTTGATACAAAAAAAAATTAAAGGAAATGTCAGTAAAAAACAATAAGTATCCAACAATAACTAAATTTGCAATATTTATGCTTACCGACATCTAATACTGCTTGTGAAACAATATTTTCGCAGGTAAATTCGTTAAAAACTAAAAGCCGTAATCGCTTCAGTAACGAAAATGTTGCTTTGTAAGTAAAGCACTAAAAAAAAGAAACGTATTTCTCAAGAAGAAATTGACCGCCGTTTTTTTTAGCATTTTTTTACATTTTTGTCCAGCAGGTTTTGCAGTTTTTCGTCCTACCTTTAGCAGGTTTAAATGAATTTATCTGGTAACGCTGCTTCGAATCCCAGTGAGATATTAAGCAGTTTTTCTAAATTAATTGAATTGAATTAAATACGTAAGTAATTAATTTAATACAAAAGTAATTTAAATATAATAATAAAATATAGAAAATATAGTAAAATATATGAAAGACATTTTTTTTGCCGTTTCTTGTTTTTTTTTCGGAAAGACCTTTGCGAAGCTAATAATTTGCTTCTGCAAGGCATTTTATAAGCAAATGCAGGTTTTTTGTAAGGCTTAATAAAAGAAGTCTTATAAAAGTAAATAGCTTCCGAAAAGTGCGCCAAATGTTTTTCCATAAGACTTCCTACAAGTAATATCGCTGGAGGGGAAAAAGCTTCGATAGTGCTTTATCGAAGCGAAATTGTTAGTTGGGGGACATGTGGTTCCAACAGGAGAGAGCAACGGCACACACTGCGCGAGCCACAACCGATATTTTGAAGGGCAAAACAACATCGGATGACTTCTGTTGTCACCCTTAAAATTTTCACCCACCCTTAATTAATTAATGTCGATGGCATCCAAGTGGCGAGAAGGAAACCTAAAAAAGTATCTCAGTCAGCCGACAGACGGGATATCGAAAAGATACTAAAAGAAAACGACAACGATTACGAAGGTCTATATTTTATACTTGAGATTGTTTAAATGAATTCTTAGCTTTCTGCCCTTTGAGATTTTGTTACGATAAATTGTTTTTTTCATTGAATAAATTTATTTAATAAATACAGATTTAATAAAATTGTGTTATATGCCGTCGACTTTACATGTTTTTCTCTTATTTTTGAGTGCATTATTTAATGCTTTTTATTTCGTCATTAATACAGACTAAAGTATTTAAAAAACCTTCTGGGTTTGTGAAAGAATAAAAAATATATAAATACATTTTCTTAAAAATATTTGTCCTTATTCTCCAGTTGTAGTATGTAGGAATCCAGCTCCATACTTGTTACATTAGCAACGATGATTGAATCAGATTGTGTGGCCATAATAAACTTTTCGCAGCTTTGTTTTGGTACTTCACCAGAAATACCATCAAAAAGACACACATTAGCATTTGCTGGGAACATGAGTTTGCTGGTCATTTTTCTGATTTTGCTTTTGTGCATGCGACAAAAGTTTCCATAGTCCAGATCCAGAAACATGACGTTGAACATATCATCCTTCATTTTCTCTACGCACATTGCACGATACCATTCGTTGTCGACATCGTAGACCGCTAAACATAATTCTTCGACGCTGGGAGTGTATTCGTCTTGGTCACTCAGTCCTGCACAATACTTTCCCACCATTGGCAAGTACTCCGATTCGAGTTTTTTTCAAAAACTCAGTATTAGCAAGACCACATCCGGTTATATAGCCCTTTGAGATTTTGCTGCTATCAAGGATCATAATCGAAACATTTTCTCCACATATTCTCCATTGGAATAATTTCCAAATCCTTCAGAGTGTATGTAGTGTCAGACTTCGGACTTGGTGGCGGTGTTGACATTGCAGACGACAGTTGTTCAGGTAGTTCTATTACTTCTCTAATTTTCTTGACATCAATTTTTCTCTTTTCAAAGACCATTGGCAAAAGCTGTTAGTTTAGTGAAGGGCGATCGTCAATATTCAAAAGCAATTCTACTCCCATCTCTGGCTTCGAGTCCGGAAACTATTGGATAAAATGAAAAAAACGCACAGATGATTTTATCTATTTTATTATTTTCACTTTTGTATCTATCACCATACTGAATGTATGGCTACCATATAGGTGAGTTTTTGATATAATTCAACAGAAACTTCAGAATAAATTCAACTTGATTCTGTTTACATTGTTCGAGCTTAGCAATAGCTTCGTTCTCATCATATGGAGATTTTACTTTCGACAAATACATCAGATTCACCTTTCCTGTGTGATAAGGGCAAGAGAGGACAAACAAATTCGGCTGAAGTATCTTCTGAGAAGACACTGTTAACGCGAGTCCTATATCAACATTTAAAACCTTCAAAGCATCACCTTTAGTTGGGTCTAAAACCTTTGCCCGGAAATACTCGGTGCAAATCATTGCTAGGACGAGATCTCCCTTTTCATAGTTGCCTGGGGCGAGCGGCTTACAGTCCTTCGAAGCAGATGTAAATATGTTTGGATAGGGAGCATAAGGAATTCTGTACCCAAAGAGATGCCCCGCGTATTCAGACACCGAACAACGATAATAAGAATTCAAAACGTCCAATGGCTCCTCGTAACCCTTTAAGAATTCCTCATGACGACAGTTCCATGCCACCAATGGTCGATATTAAATCGCAAGAAACCAACACCAATCATCTTCATACTGAACCAGATTTTACACTCAAACCGAAGTTGACCACTAAATCAACACCCCCATCGAAAAGGAAGTAAAATCCAAAGTGTCTCAGGTCTCTTCACGTAATGCTGCATGGAAAACTCCATATCCCAGTCCGGAAGGAGATTTTTTCGATGATATCGTTCAGTACGCGGAAAACAATGAATCTGCTAGAGTGTGGGTCACTGAGTGTAAGTACGATGGGGCCTTACGAAAGCTGTTGTTGGAAATAAATAGGAACATTGATGCGAACACTCGTTGTAGCACTGAGGAGATACAAACCGGTGCACTTATTGCTGCTCCATTTGAGAATCTGTATTATCGAGCTGAGATTATAGAAATTGTGGAAGTTTCCAAAATGGTCGTTGTCCATCTCATTGATTATGGCAATGTGGTTGCTGTAGCATTCGAAGATTTACGTCCGTCGATACCAATAATAAGCAATTTGAACGCATACGCCTTTTGTATTCGCTGTATGAAGCCGGTAAAATTGGAGACCATTTTGTGTATTCGCGTGGTTAATTTTGAGCCTACTGGGGAAGCAGTTGTCGAAGAGAAGATAAAGGGTTTGCCAGTGGAAGTAACGGCTGAATCCTTTGATATTAAGCCGAAAGCTGAGCTATAGAAGATTTCGAAAGCGGAAAATATGCACTCCGCCTTTACAATGAAAGTGTTACCAACGATTTGGAAGAGATGAACATGTTATTGTGCAAGGATCCCACCTCCAAGTTGACATTGCAGAAGCCGCCAGAGGATGGAGATTACATTGTTGTACGCACTCTATGTGGATGGTCTCGTGCATTACTGATGAGCAACTATCACAATAATTATCTTGTTTACCTCATTGGTGAGGGCCGCATTGCCTTAGTTGAAAGGGTGTTAGGTGTACCAGACAAATACAGATCTAGCCATACAACTGCAAAAAATGTTGTCTCCAGGAACAAACTTCTCTGATGCCCTGGTTGGCGAAAACATATTTACTTTCGGATCGCGTACAGTATTTGCATTAGAACCGCAAAAAATGTTATTAGCAGGAACAAACTTCTCTGATGACCTAGTCGGTCGAGATGAGCGCATGCCCTGTTATATGGTTAAAAGCGATGGCACCAATGTGGCTGAAGTTTAGGCATTCAATTACAGAGGCAAGGGGGTAAATATTGACCCAAAAGACTGGATTGAGCCATTAACTTCAGGCAGCATAGTGCATGTGACTCGAGTTGTTAGCCACTCTGAAATCTTCATTGCTCTTGTGTGTACCAAGATGTATCCAAACATATTTACATCTGCTTCGAAGGACTGTAAGCCGCTCGCCCCAGGCAACTATTAAAAGGGAGATCTCGTCCTATGATCAATGATTGGCAACGAGTATTTCCGGGTAAAGGTTTTAGACCCAACTAAAGGTGATGCTTTGAAGGTTTTAAATGTTGATACAGAACTCGCGTTAACAGTGTCTTCTCAGAAGTTACTTCAGCCGAATTTGTTTGTACTCTCTTGATGTATTTGTCGAAAGTAAAATCTCCATATGATGAGAACGAAGCTATTGCTAAGCTCGAACAATGTAAACAGAATCAAATTGAATTTATTCTGAAATTTCCTGACTCGGCTTCGCTTAACAAACAGCTTTTGCCGGTTGTCTTTGAAAAGAGAAAAATTGATGATAAGAAAATTAGAGAAGTAATAGAACCACCTGAAAAACTGGTGTCTGCAATGTCAACACCTCCACCAAGTCCGAAGTCTGACACTGCATACACTCTGAAGGATTTGGAAATTATTCCAATTCCGTGAGGAGAAAATGTTTCGATTATGATCCTTGATAGCAGCACAATCTCAAAGGGCTATATAACCGGATGTGGTCTTGCTAATTCTGAGTTTTTGAAAAAACTCGAATCGGAGTACTTGCCAATGGTGGCAAAGTATTGAGCAGGACTGAGTGACCAAGACGAATACACTCCCAGCGTGGCAGAATTATGCTTAGCGGTCTACGATGTCGACAACGAATGGTATCGTGCAATGTGCGTAGAGAGAATGCAGGATGATATGTTCAACGTCATGTTTCTGGATCTGGACTATGGAAACTTTTGTCGCGTACACAAAAGCAAAATCAGAAAAATGACCAGCGAACTAATGTTCCCAGCAAATGCTAATGTGTGTCTTTTTATGGTATTTCTGGTGAAAATCAAATCTGCGAAAAATTTATTATGGCCACACAATCTGATTCAATCATCGTTGCTTATGTAACAATTATGGAGCTGGATTCCTACTTACTACGACTGGAGAATAAGGACAAATAGTTTTAAGAAAATCTATTTATATATTTTTATTCTTTTATTTCAGGAGGTTTCTCTTGTTTTTTTAAACACATTAGCGCTCAAAAAAAAATAAATAAAAGAAAAACACGTAAAGTCGACGGCAAATAACACAAACCTTTTAGTATCTTTTCGCTATCCCGTCTGTCGGCTGACTGAGATACTTTTTTAGGTTTCCTTCTCGTCACTTGGATGTCATCGATATTAATTAAGTAAGGGTGGGTGAAAATGTTAAGGGTGACAACAACGATGTTGTTTGGCCCTTCAGAATATCGGTTGTGGCTAGCGCAGTGTGTGCCGTTGCTCTGTCCTGTTGGAACCACATGTCCTCCAGTCCTAATTCGTCCAATTGCGGCAGAAAAAAACTGGGTTGCTCCTATAGCGCGCCCCGTCCACGTCGTTTGACCAGCGGCGTTCTCGAAAAAAAAAAATGGCCCGATGACTCCTCCAGCGTGAACAGTGCACCATGCAGTTATTTTGTTTAAATGGCTCCTCGTGCATTACTAGTGGATTTTCGGTGCCCCAGAAGCGATAGTTTTGCTTGTTCACTTACCCGATGAGGTGGAAATAAGCCTCATCGCTCATTATGATTTTGGTCGAAAAATCGTCCACTTTGTCCTCGAGATTGAGGATGATTTTGGCGTAGATTACACGCGTTTGGCGGTCGACAGGCAACAGCTGATGCACGGACTGGACTTTGTTCGGGAACATGCGCAAGTCTTTGACCAAAATTCGGCTTAGGGACGACCGGCTGATGGGTAATTGCGAGGCATGGCGTCTGGCGATGTTTCCGGCGACAGTTCGACATCCTCGGCAACAGCGGCGATGTTCTCGTCACAACGGGCGCTCCGGGGTCGGCCACTCTTGGCAACGTCTTGTGTGGTCCCATACTCTTCAAGGTTGGTGGCCAAACGGTGCAGTGTTCGCGCAGTCGGTGTCGGACGGCCGGGGAAAAAAATTTCGCTCCATGGCTTGTTACAAGTGAACCACACTACATATTGTCTAGTGGCGGTCATTTGCAATAATAAGAGTTTCTTCCAATAGGGTGATCTCTTTTGGCCCACGTTGTATCACATATATTTGACAAATAAAAAATGAATTGCTGATTAGTCCAACGACTAGGTGCTATTCCTTGAATACATAGAAAGTCAGATTAGTCCAACGACTAGGTGCTATTCCTTGAAAACATAAAAAGTCAGTCTTCTGGAGGGTTTTTTAGATCGGGTTAATCGGGTTGCAGAAGGTTCCCTTCGCGATAACACCTCTGCAATGTCCTTCGGTGATTTTTATTTCCAGCTAACTTTGACAATTACATGGGGGTTGGTGCATATTGAATACCACCCATAGATTCATATATTCTCGAAATATAACACGCAAAAGCATTTTGGTTTAATGATTTGTTTTTGGAGCTTTCCAGTAAGTACAATTTAAAAACTTGCTGTTTTCTAAGTTATTTTCTGAGAGGGTTGTGGAGTATGATATTTTCAGCGGAGATTTTAATCATTTCCACCATATTTGTAGTAGAAGTTGAAACCGTTTAGCAAGTGAATATGCAAAAGCGTGTGCGAAGCAACGTCGGCAAAGAGAAGCTCCGAAGCTTCAGGCTTGCATATCTAAACCCGGGGATGTTACGGTAAATTTGACCGCAACAAATCTCAACCTCTATCCCTAATATACTTTCGGTCCCTAGTTTAATTATGGTCGCTAACCCAGAATATGTAGGAAGTTGTGGGCAGCAATGGTCCACTACCTTCAGACCCTGAGAAGGCAACCCAATGTAGGTGTAACGAGTGCGAGAGAGGAGTCCACTAAAGATGAAGAAGTCCCAACTCAGTTCGGTGCAAGCCCCAGGCAGAATGGGTAGACTCACGACAGAGCAACGCCAAGCAAAAGCGTGCGACAGGAGTCCACGGAAAACGCCGTCGTCGAAGCCCAAAGGATATGGGAGACTCGCGACGGCCAACATCAGACAGGAACGGTCTGAACAGTTCGATGGGTGAGGGAGGACGATCTCTACCCACCACCAATGAAGCAAACGGAGGAGAAAGCGAGGTGTTTAGGCGGACGGCCAGAAATAAACACCCTCGCCACAACACAAACACAACATTAAATACATAATAGACATCACGGAGGACAGAAGGTGATGTCCAAAATGAAACACGGGGCATGTCCACAACAATTGGACACATCGTTAACCACAAGCAAAGACTGTGGAATGTCTCAAGCCCAACCTAAAAATACATTCGATTTATAGGATGGCAACCGAATGACACATCCCATACCCCAAAATCTGCACGCGAAACAACTAATGTAGGTCGCGAAAAATTGTTTTGTTGTATGGCACTCTCCTACTCTCTATACTCAATGCTCACCAAGTCCTACAATGAGCAATGGCCTCCTCCCCCCTTACAGATGTGTACGTCCTCACGTTTGACGTTACTACTCAGCGGTAGTTAAATTGGTCACGTGGGTCGTCGTAAACGTGCCCGACGTAGTATTTAGTAGAGTCGCGAACGAAATGTCAACGCATTCGTGGCATATGTCTGGTTGACATAAAAATTTGTCCAGGATCGACACCGAGTTGGCCTATAACACTGACAAGTGTCTATAGGAAAACTGGGGTGATCGTTGAGAACCAAAAGGTTATGTTGAAGTAGCGTTCGCTCTCGACGGCAATAATCCGACGCAGAAGCTGAGAAAACACAGCTGAGACTTGACATAATTAATTGGAGAGAACGATTAATGGTTTATAGATTTGTTTTTGGAGATTTCTAGAATCAGGTAGTACAATTTACAAACTCTCCGCTTTCTGAGTTATTTTCTGAGAGGGTTGTGGAGTATGATATTTTCAGCGGAGATTTTAATCATTTCCACCATATTTGTAGTAGAAGTTGAAACCGTTTAGCAAGTGAATATGCCAAAGCGTGAGCAAAGCAACGTCAGCAAAGCGAAGCTCCGAAGCTTCAGGCTTGCATATCTAAACCCGGGGATGTTACGGTAAATTTGACCGCAACAAATCTCACCCTCTATCCCTTATATCCTTTCGGTCCCTAGTTTAATTATGGTCGCTAACCCAGAATATGTAGGAAGTAGTGGGCAGCAATGGTCCACTACCTTCAGACACTTAGAAGGCAACCCAATGTAGGTGTAACGAGTTCGAGAGAGGAGTCCACTAAAGATGAAGAAGTCCCAACTCTGTTCGGTGCAAGCCCCAGGGAGAATGGGCAGACTCACGACAGAGCAACGCCAAGCAAAAGCGTGCGACAGGAGTCCACGAAAAACGTCGTCGTTGAAGCCCAAAGGATGTGGGAGACTCGCGACGGCCAACATCAGACAGGAACGGTCTGAACAATTCGATGGGTGAGGGAGGACGATCTCTACCCACTACCAATGGAGCAACGGAGGAGAAAGCGAGGTGTTTAGGCGGACGGCCAGAAATAAACACCCTCGCCACAACACAAACACAACATTAAATACATAATAGACATCACGGAGGACAGAAGGTGATGTCCAAAATGAAACACGGGGCATGTCCACAACAATTGGATCGTTAACCACAAGCAAAGACAGTGGAATGACTCAAGCCCAACGTAAAAATACATTCGATTTATAGGATGGCATCCGAATGACACATCCCTTCCCCCAAAATCTGCACGCGAAACAACTAATGTAGGTCGCGAAAAATTGTTTTATTGTATGGCACTCTCCTCCTCTCTATACTCAATGCTCACCAAGTCCTACAATGAGCAATGGCCTCCACTCCCCTGACAGATGTGTACGTCGTCGCGTTACTCCTCAGCGGTAGTTAAATTGGTCACGTGGGTCGTCGTAAACGTGCCCGACGTAGTAGTAGAAACGCGAACGAAATGTCAACGCATTCGTGGCATATGTCTGGTTGACATAAAAATTTGTCCAGGATCGAAACCGAGTTGGCCTATAACACTGACAAGTATCTATAGGAAAACTGGGGTGATCGTTGAGAACCAAAAGGTTATGTTGAAGTAGCATTCGCTCTCGCCGGCAATAATCCGACGCAGAAGCTGAGAAAACACAGCTGAGACTTGACATAACAAATTGGAGAGAATGATGAATGGTTTATAGATTTGTTTTTGGAGCTTTCTAGTATCAGTAAGTACAATTTAAAAACTTGCTGTTTTCTGAGTTATTTTCTGAGAGGGTTGTGGAGTATGATATATTTAGTGGAGATTTTAATCATTTCCACCATTTTTGTAGCAGAAGTTGAAACCATTTAGCAAGTGAATATGCAAAAGCGTGTGCAAAGCAACGTCTGCAAAGCGAAGCTCCGAAGCTTCAGGCTTGCAAATCTAAACTCGGGGTTGTTACGGTAAATTTGACCGCAACAAATCCCAACCTCTATCCCTAATATCCTTTCGGTCCCTAGTTTAATTATGGTCGCTAACCCAGAATATGTAGGAAGTAGTGGGCAGCAATGGTCCACTACCTTCAGACCCTGAGAAGGCAACCCAATGTATGTGTAACGAGTTCGAGAGAGGAGTCCACTAAAGATGAAGAAGTACCAACTCTGTTCGATGCAAGCCCCAGGGAGAATGGGCAGACTCACGACAGAGCAACGCCAAGAAAAGCGTACGACAGGAGTCCACGGAAAACGTCGTCGTTGAAGCCCAAAGGATGTGGGAGACTCGCGACGGCCAACATCAGACAGGAAAGGTCTGAACAGTTCGATGGATGAGGGAGGGCGATCTCTACCCACCACCAATGGAGCAACGGAGGAGAAAGCGAGGTGTTTAGGCGGACGGCCAGAAATAAACACCCTCGCCACAACACAAACACAACATTAAATACATAATAGACATCACGGAGGACAGAAGGTGATGTCCAAAATGAAACACGGGGCATGTCCACAACAATTGGACACATCGTTAACCACAAGCAAAGACTGTGGAGTGACTCAAGCCCAACGTAAAAATACATTCGATTTATAGGATGGCATCCGAATGTCACATCCCATACTCCAAAATCTACACGCGAAACAACTTATGTAGTTCGCGAAAAATTGTTTTATTGTATGGCACTCTCCTCCTCTCTATACTCAATGCTCACCAAGTCCTACAATGAGCAATGGCCTCCACTCCCCTGACAGATGTGTACGTCGTCGCGTTACTCCTCAGCGGTAGTTAAATTGGTCACGTGGGTCGTCGTAAACGTGCCCGTGCCCGCATTCGTGGCATGTGTCTGGTTGACATAAAAATTTGTCCAGGATCGACACCGAGTTGGCCTATAACACTGGCAAGTGTCTATAGGAAAACTGGGGTGATCGTTGAGAACCAAAAGGTTATGTTGAAGTAGCGTTCGCTCTCGACGGCAATAATCCGACGCAGAAGCTTAAAAAACACAGCTGAGACTTGACATAACAAATTGGAGAGAATGATGAATGGTTTATAGATTTGTTTTTGGAGCTTTCTAGTATCAGTAAGTACAATTTAAAAACTTGCTGTTTTCTGAGTTATTTTCTGAGAGGGTTGTGGAGTATGATATATTTAGTGGAGATTTTAATCATTTCCACTATTTTTGTAGCAGAAGTTGAAACCGTTTAGCAAGTGAATATGCCAAAGCGTGCGCATAGCAATGTCAGCAAAGCGAAGCATCGAAGCTTCATACTTGCAAATCTAAAGCCCGGGACAGTGCTGTCGTTGTTCCATTTTAGAGGTATACCCATTTATAATTATTGAATTATTGAAGAGCCATTTCCGTTAGAAAAAAGGAGGCAATGAAATGGTATGAAATATTTCGTGAAAGGATCCGGTTGATCTAATGATAGCTGTTCAATGATAGCTTAGCTTTTTCGAAATGTTCTTGTACTCCTTGCGGCTTTTTATACCCTATCCCATAGGTGTATTTTAGTTTTGATACATAGTTTGTAACATAGAGAAATAATTTAGCTGGATATGCCTTAAAGTACAAGGTGGCGCAAAAGTTGTCACCCGTCGCAAAAGCTGTCACCCGATGTTTTTTGGTTGCAAATATTTGAATTCTTCCGCAAAAAAAAAGTAGAAAAATTTATTCCACGATTCATGTCCTATGCGCCACCTATAATAATTGTTTCGATTTTTTTGCAAAACACTTAAAAAAATGACGGCCAAGAATCATCGGGTGACAACTTTTGCGACGGGTGACAACTTTTGCGCCACCTTGTATATGGATCAACTCAGAATCGATATCTGAGTCGATTTAGCCATGTCTGTCCGTCCGTCCGCACGTCACCAGTTTTTAGGCCTTAAATTTTGAGCTAGAATGATGAAATTTTGTACATGTGCTCTTTGTTGCTCCCAGCAGAACAAGTGTGAACATTTTTGAAATCCGCAAACTCCCACGCCCCCTTATTTAAAAAAAAGAGTTTTGGCCAGTTCGTAAGAATTTCGAAAAAATGTCTAAAAAGCGTATTTAAAGAATCGTAATATCTATATTTAGTTCATATAAAGTTTTTTCCTACGCCCACTTTTTGGTGGCGTTTTTTAACTAAAAACGGTTTTCGGTGAAATTTTAATATTTTCGAAAAAACTTTTGATGCAGAATCATTAGTAATATTATATGAACATTTCGTCTATAGACCTTTTTAACCCACGCCAAATTTAAGGGGTCGTTTTTATATAAAAACCATTTTTATACACTACCCCATAACATATGCAGGAGAAAAACCTTGTCTTTTGTAGAACCGTAAAATTTGTTGTGACATTGTCATTTTATTTATTTATTTATTTATTCATCTATGGATATAAAATCTTACAGATTACTAACAATTCATAAAAAGTTATTAGATATCTAATATAAAAGATAACTTAAAGCTAATGTACAATGTTTCGTAATTTTATTTTAAATTCCAATCTGTTTATTGAGAGATCAAGCTCATTTTATTTAGAATTAAAAAGTTGTATACACTAAGAAAAAGATTCATTGCAACCATAATTGTATCTATGTTTGGGATTGTTAAAAAAATGACGAAGACGCAATCTTCTCTCCGGAATATAGATTTCAAAGTAGGTAAGAATTTGTGGACACTTAATACGATATGAAAATACATCATGAACAAACAATATACACTGAACAGAACGTCTTTTTTCTAATGAATCAAGACCAATCAAGGCACACCTAGATGCATATGAAGGAGAATCAATTCTCCACCCCAGCTGCCTGACTACAAATTTTGTAAAAGTCTTTTGAACTCTTTCAATACGTGTTATCCCAATAGAGGAAGAAAGAAACCATACAATTGAACAATACTCAAGAATTTGACGAACTAAAGACATATAAACCGATTTTAAAGCATAGGGGTTAGAGAATTATTGCAGTTTCGCTTAACGAAACCAAGCATTGAATTTGCCCTTGCTATTATATAGTCTACATGTAACGAAAATGACAACTTTGGATCAAAATTGACTCCAAGATCACGAATCTCAGATTTGCGATCAAGAATCTGATTGAAAATTTGGTAGTTGTGTATCATTGGAACTAAAGTACGATGTGCCGTAAGAGCATTACATTTTTTAATATTTAAAGGAAGAACATTTTTTTTACACCAATCGGATAAAACATTTAAATCATTTTGAAGATTTTGATGATCAATTCTATTTTTTATGCGTAGATATATTTTTATGTCATCAGCATACATCACACATAAAGTATTCTTAAAAAGAGATGGGATATCATTAACGAAAATGTTAAAAAGAAGTAGTCCGAGGTGACTTCCTTGAGGAACTCCCGATGAAATTTTGATGGTACTAGAGAGGAAATTTCCTAATTTCACACATTGCGTTCTATCATTAAGGTAGCTGGGGATATCCATTTCAGGAGCAAACCATGAATACCAAAAACTTTAAGTTTAGCTATAAGTATTTTATGATAAATTGAATCGTTTACTTTGACAAAATCTGTGTAGATAGTGTCAACCTGGTAGCCAGATTCAAAAGAATCGGTGACATATCTACAGTAGAAGCATTTTCTACATTTAATCCCCATCGTGTTTTAAGCCATATCCACATTTTGGTGACATTAGTTTTGCAGATGGGATGGGAAAGGGTATTCAACGATCCGCACAGCGGATTGTAGCCTTCTCGTATGTTTTTTTTTATGACCCCGTCGAGTTATTGTAATCACTTTCCAGTTCAATATCGAAGTTGCGTAAGCAGTGTGAAGAAGGCTTTATCATTGACCGTCTAGAGTTTCTCTATTCCGAGTAAAAAGAAATGGTTTCTCAGGAAAAGCGCAAGGATCTTCGAAATATGTATATTGTGCTTAATAGTGCATTCACACCGAACCATAAACTGAGTTTTCGCAAAAACACCTGAAACCTTCACCGAAAACCGAGTTTTCCCATACATTGTCAGTTCTCAAAACCTAATAGGTTACGACGTAACCTACTCATAATCACTTTGCAGACGTCATCTCGTTGCAGGTTGTTGGAAAGAATACACCTTTTCATACATTCTACACGTGTTCCACATGTCCCACAAAACAGCTGGATGAACTCGCTGTCAAAACAATGTTTTTTTTATCAGAAATTTACACACCAGATGAAATAAAAACAAAACAAGCGGCGGGCTTGAGAGTCAAAAACTGTTGTCAAAATCTTTAGATTTGTTTCATTTTGAACTTCAAATGCTAATATTAGTTTGATTATATTAGAATTCATTTATTATTCAGTTACAATATTTTCACACACAAATGTTGCAGCTAGTATCACAATTCACAGCTGATTGAAATGTCAAACAAAACCTGGTCAGAGTCGGTGTGAAAGCATCCAGTGGTTTACGTAAACTTTTTGCCAAAAACTCAGTTTATGATTCGGTGTGTAAGCACTATAAGCCAATACCAGATTGAATTTTATTATCTTTCTTAATTGTTTCGTTATAATTAGGAATCAACTCTCAATCAAAGTACTACAAGTTGGTGCATGGCGGTTGGGACCCACTCAAGTTGTTATACCATTTGCTGTTCCACAGGAGTTTGAAAAATCTATAAGAATCTCTAGGTAGTAACAACTTAACTTACAAATCGAATGCGCGTTCCTTTTAAATATGGCTTCTTCATGAAGTTAGTTGTGAGTTATCATTCCCTTCGATTCGGCAGTGGTTGGCGATATGACGACAAGATGCCGATGCCGTTTATATGGCTCATGTTACATTTTCGTTCATCACAATAAATTTATTAAGGCCGTGTGCCAATTGCGTTAAACAAGGGGTTAAATTTTATCCACCGGCTAATTTTTGACATCTCCCCTGTGGTAAACAAAATTTGGCTTTTAGCTGTGTCAGTTGGGATATTATTTTAATACTATTTTCAATAATTTCCCAAAAGAATTGGAACAAAATTCCTTTCTATATATTCTCTTGTAATACATATTATTGACATTAAAACATAATTGCTTTACAATTTGTGTTCATGATTCAAGATATCCATTTTACTTTGTTCAAGTTAAACATGCGAAATATGCGAAAATAGCATACAAAATATACCGAAATAAATGTAGTCATGCCATTTTAGAAACCATCCTTTTTCAAAAACCCAATTTTAGTTTATGTTTCAACTTTGTTAACATATTCAGCCCTATCGAGGTATCCGTCGGAGCGGACAATTTTCCGCAACGCATACTTCGTCAGCGGTTAAAATTCCATTCGAGGTATGTGTCATCGGAAAAAAAAAACTAAACAAATGCGACGGCTTTATTTCACTACAATTCGTAAATAAATTCCGCAAAGAATTTGTGTCTGAGGAAATCGGAAAAAAATGACACTTAGCTGTCATAAATTGCACGAAAAATGCACCTGAACGCACTTCAACGCAATTCGCCGGGATGTGTTACAAAATGTCGGAAAAATATTCCGAACAGCTTTTCGAAAGAATTCCTCGAAGCAAAAATCCTCCGAATCGTACAAAATCGGAGAATTTTCCGCTACGACGGATACCTCGATAGGGCCGATTATCTGATATGAAATACACATTCTTTGCTTTTTAAATGTGAACACTGGTTTGCTTTCCATCACTCTCACTCATCAGTAGGTTAGGTATACCAAATGTCAAAAATTAGCCACTGGTTAAATTTTAGCGAGCTGTTGAGTAGGTTAAAATTTTGAAGTCTCTATTCACCACACTAATGTCAAAAATTATCCACTAAAATTTTAACGCAATCGGCATACGGCCTAACAATAAAACAACCAATAAAAATGATATTACAAAACTGTCTGTCCCTATGTGTTTTGTTTTTATAGAAAAACCATCAATCCACCATCTCATCATCTGCAATTACAATTCGTATCGGCAATTATTCAGCCCTATCGAGGTAATCGTCGGAGCGGACATTTTTCCGCAATGCATACTTCGTCGGAGGTTTATATTTCATCGGAAAAAAAAACCACACAAATGCGACGGCTTCACTTCACTACAATTCGTAAATAAATTCCGCGAAGAATTTGTGTCGGAGGAAATCGGAAAAAGAGTGGCACTTAGCTGTCAAAAATTACACGAAAAATGCACCTGAACGCACTTCAACGCAACGCGTTACAAAATGTCGGAGAAATATTCCGAACAGCTTTTCTGAAGAACACCTCGAAGCAAAAATCCTCCGAATCGTACAAAATCAGAGAATTTTCCGCTCCGACGGATACCTCGATAGGGCCGATTATGTTGGGGAACATAAACCAGGGCCACGCTTTGATTTTGCATCGAGCCGGATGTGACGAAATTAATAAAAAACGTCATCGAAGTTAATTTTTTTCATTCCGAACCATATGACATGCGAATTTTGAACTGTTACAATATCCAGAGCGGCTTTCATTTGGAATGTCAATAAATAAATCGCAAGGGCAGTCGCTAAGTTTTTGTGGCATCAATCTTGAAAATCTATGCTCTTCACAGGGCCAATTGTATGTCGCCTGTTCACGTGTCAGAAAATCAATGTTGTGTATGTTTTTTTCAATAATTTTGTTGTATTATTTCATCCAGTTCAAATTGAATATTCATAGCTACGACAGAAGATCGCATAGTTAACAATAAATTATGAAAATCCCCTTTTCTTTATTTTATCCATACATATAAAGTGTTAAGCCATGTCCACTTATTTTGAGGATGGGTTAGGAATGGGTTTTAACGATTCGCACAGCGGATTGAAGCCTTCTCATATGTTTCCTTTTGCCTTTTTCCCTATAGAGCACTGTTCGATACAATGTCAATGTCAAATGAAAGCTGACATTTGTATGAACACAAATTCCAAAAATCAGTACTCCCGCCATATAAAATATCTCATTGTTTTCTACATATCGTAAGAAAAATACAACGAATTTGTGAGGGAGGTAGTTTCACTCTATTGCAATAATTGGCCCTTAACTCAATCTGCAAATTAAACATCCAACGAATACCTAAATCGAACTTGAATTCGAAAAGTTATTTTGTTCTTCGTAAATTGAACTTTAACGGGCTTTTAGTAATGGAGCCAAAAGCTCCTAAAACAGACATTATGACAGCGCTGTCTTTATTTACAACCCCCACTAACTCACACAAAATAAAACAAGTTTATCCGCTTCTGTCATTAACTAGCAAACTTTTTCTTCTCTAGTCAGTAGTGGTGTGCAATTTGATTACTTTTGAGTAACAAATGAGTACTAAAAACTTGAAAATCATTATTCCGTATTTGGTATTCGATACTAGTACGTTCTCACAGAGCAAAAAAGAGCATTTTGGCATTAAATTTGTAAATACGATTAAATTGCCCATACAAAATCAAATGTCCGTAATGGGATACTACATTTGTGTGAAATGTGGTTTCTAATAAGAAGTCAAACAAACGAACAATCCATTTTTCATTGGAATGGAACAGCTAAAATGTCAAATTGAAATTAACGTGACAAACAAAAACACGGTAATTGTAAACATTGTATACGTACACCTACTTTTGAATTTGTGAGATGTAATTTGGAAGCAATTAAAAAAGATTAAATACTTGTGAGCATGTAGGAATATTAATATTTAAATATTAAATAGTTACATCACTTATAGGACCATTTGGATATGGACATAGAAACCGACGAGGTCAAAAACTAACAGAATGGATACATGAAATGAACTTAACAGTCGGAAATACGTTCTTTGAAAAAAAGGACGCAAACAAATGGACATGGATATCACCAGACGGGAATACAAGAAACGAAATAGACTTTATATTGACAAATAAATAGAAAACCCTAAGTGATGTATCCATAATAAAAAACTAAAATTTGACAGTGATCACCAAATGCCGAGAGGAAAAATAACAATAAATCACAAGACATTAGAGGGGAACCAAAGAAAACAATATATTCCAAGAATGACTCCAGCTAATATCATAGCAAGATATAACGAATCATTAAATAGACAAATCCAATGTGAAATAAATGTACAAAATATAGACACCGAAAGTCAGACTATTTATAACAAACTTGAAGTAATAATATAAACGACAGCTAAAACAATTCTAATGAAAACAAAAGCCACAAAAATTGACAAAATTTCAGAAAACACCAAAAATCTAATAAAGGAAAGGGAAAACTTGAGAAATAAAATGAACCTCAACAACGAGGAGAAGTGCGAACTCAAACATCTAAGAAATACTATAAAAAAAGCACAGAAAAGGATATACAAGATTACAACGAAAGAACTATTAAAGAAATATTTACCAACACAAAATCAATTAAAAAGACAAAAAATTATCTAAACAATGATAAGGAATGGATAACATCAATCAAAAATAATAACAAAGATACTACAAATAGAAAAGACATTAACGAAGCAGCAACGATCTTCTTCGAGTCTTTATTCAAATCGACAGAACACATTTCAGACCAACAAATTACAGAGAGCAACATAACTACCTCAAGCTATTTTGATCAAACTGAAATTAACTCCTCTATAGACAATTTAAAAACAGATAAAAGCACTGGCAACGACGGTCGATGTGTATATTACTGCTTAGGCAGGTCAGAATTAAAAAAAAAAAAATAACTACAGACCGATAAGCATAATCTCGACTCTATATAAACTCTTCTCGAAGACAATATATATGAAAATGAAACATTAATTAAATGATAAACAACCAAGGGAGCAAGCTGGCTTTCGAGAAGGATATTCAACTACTGACCATTTACAGACTATCAACCAATTGATCGAAAAATTCAACGAATACAAGAAACCTCTCTATTTTCTATTTATTGACTTCAGTAAAGCTTTTGACATGGTAGAACAAAAAAGTATTTGGACGGCGTTGGAGAACCAGAACATTGACCCCATCTTCATAACAACATTTAAAAATATTTATTCCAACAATACAGCAAGAATTAAAACTGACAAAACGGGACGAGAATACAAAATTAACAGAGGAGCTAGACAAGGAGATCCAATATCGCCTCCACTATTCGCAGCTGTATTAGAAGATATATTTATGCAAATGAATTGGACCAATAAGTATGAAGTAAAAATACATGGACAACGTTTGAACAATTTAATATTCGCTGACGATATCGTTCTTATATCAAATAAATCTGACAACATCCAGACAATGCTTAACCAACTTTCAGTAACATGTAAAATTCATGGACTAAGTATAAATATGACAAAAACTAAAGCTATGACTAATCATATAAAATATCCCATAATACTATCTAATAATGCCATTGAATATGTTGAAGACTACTTATATCTAGGACAAATAAAATCATTTTCAAATCAGGAGGAAAAAGAGATCAACAGACGAATCACAAATAGCTGGAAACAATACTGGAGTACTAAACAAATACTGGATTGTAATATAGGAGCAGACACGAGAAGATATATATTCGACTCGACGATCCTACATGTTATGACATATGGACTACAGACATTAGCAATGACAACAAACATAGCCGAGAAGATTCGAATTTGCCAGACGAAAATTGACAGACACTTATTAAATATTAGACAAATAGAACGAGTCAGAAATGATGAAATAAGGAGACGCACAAATATAATAGACGTAATCACAAAAATAAAACAATTAAAATGCAGCTGGGCAGGACAAATATCAAGAATACAGGACCAAAGATAGACGAAAATAAAAACAAAATGGATACCGGATGATAATAGACCAGTAGGACGACCAAAGAAAATATGGAATGATGACCTACTTAAATTCAGTCGCAACTGGTACAACGACGCAAAGAACAGGAATCTATGGACAACAATGGGGGAGGCTAATGCCAACCGAAACAACGACTAGAAAATATTAAATATAAAAGACAATTACTAACGGAACATTCAAATTTTAGAAGAATTAATTGTAAAACATAAGATCGCAACAATTATTTAACTTATATATGTAAACACAAGATTGTAAAAATGTAAATGTAATTGTAATATAGAATTAGTATATATGGCTATAATAAAAGCTTCTAATAATAAACATCATGTTTTTCCTTTCATTTAATATAGAAATGAATAATAAAAAAAAACAAAAAGAAAAAGAAAGAAGTAATTTGGAAGTGCGATGCGGAAGAATTGCTCTGCGATTTGTGGCAGGAGAGGATCGGCAAAATTAGAGGCAGCCACAATAATACACATATCTACAAAGAGATGCCAGTAAAAATGTTGGAAAGGGGATTTCATTTCACCCCAGCTGAGTTGCATATACAAATTAATAACCTGACGACAAAATACAAGTTAGTTCTTCTCGTTATTTCTCTAATATTTATCAAAATGTAAATGCTCTATAGGGAAAAAGGCAAAAAGGAAACATATGAGAAGGCTTCAATCCGCTGTGCGAATCGTTAAAACCCATTCCTAACCCATCCTCAAAATAAGTGGACATGGCTTAACACTTTATATGTATGGATAAAATAAAGAAAAGGGGATTTTCATAATTTATTGTTAACTATGCGATCTTCTGTCGTAGCTATGAATATTCAATTTGAACTGGATGAAATAATACAAAAAAATTATTGAAAAACATACACAACATTGATTTTCTGACACGTGAACAGGCGACATATAATTGGCCATGTGAAGAGCATGGATTTTCAAGATTGCTGCCACAAAAACTTAACGACTGCCCTTGCGATTTATTTATTGACATTCCAAATGAAAGCCGCACTGGAAATTGTAACCGTTAAAATTCGAATATCATGTGGTTCGGAATCAAAAAATTGTGACTTCGATGACGTTTTTTTTTATTAATTCCTTCACATCCTGGCGCTGGTTTATGTTCCCCAACATATGGTGGTAATCCGGGAAATAATGTATAAAAACAAAACACAGGGACAGACAGTTTTGCAATATAATTTTTATTGGTAATGTTTTATTTAATTTATAAAATTTATTAACAATAATTTAATGTGATGAACGAAAATGTAACATGAGCCATGAACGAAAATGTAACATGAGCCAAATAAACGCCGACGCCATCTTGTCGTCATATAGCCAACCACTGCTTAATCCAAGGGAATATAAATCACAACTAACTTCATGTAGAAGCCACATTCAAAAGGGACGCGCATTCGATTTGTAAGTTGTTTTGTTACTTCCGAAAAGAAAAGACGAGAACATTTAAACATCGAATGCGCGTCCCTTTTAAATGTGGCTTCTACATGAAGTTAGTTGTGAGTTAAAGGTACACTTCCTTCGATTCAGCAGCGGCTGACAATATGAATTAACTAATCAAATTGCACACCACTAACGACTAGAGAGGAAACTGTTTGCTAGTTAATAACAGAAGCGAATTGACGAGTGAAGAGCCGACCACAATGCTTATCTGTAGCCGGTATTTGTAGCTGAGTGAAAAAATAAAAACAAGACAATCCGTAAGCGCTTAAGCGCTGTGTATCTTCGTAAATCTGTAGGTTGAAGTTGAATAGAGGGCAACTTCATGCAAGAAATGTATCTTTCTTTTGACAGCGATGCAAGATACCAGCTACAGATATGCATTCTGAGCAGGCTTTTAATACTACGTTCTTCACATGGGTTTGACAACTGGCTATTCATTCATATTGTTAAGAAACAAAACAAGTACTACAATTATTCTAAATCCTTTAAAATGGATTTTAGTGACTAAATTTGTGGTCAACTCAATAGGATACATTGTATTAAAGCTCACAAGTCTAATCTTTTTAAATTGCTATCAAATTACCTCTCACAAATTCAAAAGTAGGTGTATACAATGTTTACAATTACCGTGCTTTTTTTTTGTCACATCAATTCCAATTGGACATTTTAGTTGTTCCATTCCAATGAAAAAAATTCGTTTGCTTGACTTATTAGAAACTACATATCACACAAATGTATTATCCCATTACGGACATTTGTTTGGGAAATTTAATCGTATTTGCAAATTTATTGCCGAAATGAGCCTTTTTTCTCAGTAAAAACGCCGACCAGAATGCGTATCTGTAGCTGAGTGAAAAGTTACACACAAGACAACCCGTAAGCGCTTACACAATGTGTTTCTTCGTGAATCTGTAGCTTGAAGTTGAATAGAGGTTCATATCATTCATGAAATGACAGCGATGCTAGATACCAGCTACAGATATGCATTCTGGGAAGGCCTTGAAGGCTAGTATTTTGGTATACATCGTCTGGTAAAGAGATAGCACCATATTAAATGTCTGAGACCTAACGGGTGATTTTTTAAGAGTTAAGTTCTTCAGGTTGGCAGAGTAGAGTGAAAAGTTTTCACTATACTCTGCCATTTAATCATGGAAAGACTTACAAACGAGCAACGATTGCAAGTTATTGAAATTTACTATCAAAATTAGTGCTCTGTGGCCATAGAACAGCTTCATGAAAATTCCCTCTTTTATCGAAAAAATGTGTTCAGCGATGAGGCTCATTTCTGGCTCAACGGATACGTAAATAAGCATAACTGTCGCATCTGGAGTGATGAACAGCCACATGCCATACAAGAATTACCGATGCATCCCGAAAAAACAACAGTTTGGTGTGGTTTGTGGGCTGGTATCATCATCGGTCCATTTAACTTTAAAGACGACCTTGGAAGAAACGTTACCGTCAATGGCGAACGATATCGAGCCATGATACGCGACTTTTTTTTGCCCCAGTTGGCAGAGTTGAACTTGGTTAACATGCGGTTTCATCAAGACGGTGCCACATGAAACAAAATTGATATGTTGATGGATGAATTTGGGGAGCAGCTTATATCTCGAAATGGCCATGTGAGTTGGCCGACAAGATCATGCGGTTTAACGCCTCTT
The DNA here is from genome assembly GCA_932526625.1 of Rhingia campestris. Taxonomy (NCBI): domain Eukaryota; kingdom Metazoa; phylum Arthropoda; class Insecta; order Diptera; family Syrphidae; genus Rhingia; species Rhingia campestris. Next base: position 4,493,420 of record OW052186.1, on the reverse strand, counting down.
GATTATTTCTTGTGGTGTTATGTAAAGTCGTTATTCTATGTGGACAAGCCGAACAAGATTGAAGCAGCCTTACAGGATAACATAACACGCGTAATTCGTGGAATACAGGCCGAAATTCGATTTAAAAAACAAACTACGTTCAGCCCGGTTTTTCAGTGCTGAGTTAACTAAGAGTTTACTAAAACCGGAATAAATTTAATCCAGAGTTCACTCACAAAGCAGTTTTTCAGTGCACAGGATTAAATTTGACTTCGTTTGTGGTGACTTGATTTGGTAGCACTCATTTTTGCTGTCAAAAAGTATTCAAATATATCCGCTGTTATCAGCTCTTTGGTTTTCATAACAACAACAAAATGATTAAGAGAGGAACGAATTTCAGTTCTCAACACCAGTTCTGACACCAACTTGTCAATGAATGAATTTATAAAAAAAAAAACCGCAAGAAGTAAAAGAAAATTTCCAACGATGTTTTTCAATGATAGCTATAATTGGGCCCTAACTGAGCCCTAATTGTCTAAATAGCATTTCAATAGTTAACAACGTTTACCATCTCAGTTTTCAGATTTCCCATGCAAATTTTGACAGTTTATTTATCACGTTTACAACATTTACGACGACTTTCCGCCGTTGCATGGAATACCCCTATTATTAACCTCAGCACCAATAAAATGCTGACAGACTGTCATATTTAGGTTTAAATGTTTCAGAGGTTTATATTTATGGGCAAAACTTTTGGTAATATCTTACACCAAAAAATCTCAGCGGGCTCTTGGTCAAAAGGTCTTCCCAGAATGCATATGTGTAGCTGGTTTCTTGCATCGCTGTCAAAAGAGAGATAAATTTCTTGCATGAAGTTGCCCTCTATTCAACTTCAAGCTACAGATTCACGAAGATATATACCTACCCCCTTATTCATTAGATTTCACCAAAGATTATGAATTCTATACAGATGACGCACTCCATATAAGAAAAATTGTTCTATGGCGTTCATGCTGGTACAGCCCGTCATATGTTTTTGTTCTTGTTTTTCATGTGTTTTCATGCACATTTTCTTTGATTTCACTAAAACACATTTCAACGGTTGTATAGTTATGCAGTGCATAAATTTTTATATAGCCTTTATTCAGGGTCGCACAATTTCTTATTCATAACATATTTCCCCATCCATATTAGTTATACAGGGTTTGTGTCAAATAAATTACCAAAAAGCTCGGCAGAGTTACCAGGGGATCATTTTTATGGTTGCAAAAATCATGGTGACAACTTTGTTTTCTACACTTTTATAACATTTTGGTGACTTATGTTGACTCAAATACATCGTTTACAATGTTAAGTCTGTAGGTAAAGAAGAATTACCATTTGAACAAATTAAACAGTGAAACACAACTCCTAAAATACAAAGGACCCTCGATGACTTTTTTAAACTTACAATTGAATTGGTAACCCTGATGATCAGCCGTTTGTGTACACAGAAATAAAAAAATAAATATCCTTATACAGCAAGCGACAATTGCACATATATTTTAAAGAGAGAAGGAGAACTTAATATACTTTCAGTGTACGTGGATGATATGTTGATTGCGTGTTCCAGAAACAAAACGCTGAAATGGATAAAGCGGCAAATCGAAATGGAGTTTGATGTTATCGATAAAGGAGAGATCCATTATTTTCTTGGTATGGAAATAGAGCGAGACGTAGACACCTTAAGTGTTTCCCAAAGGCAGTTTATAATTGAGTTGCTACACAAATACAATATGACGGAGACCAGGAAATGCTGTACCCCGATTGATCCAGGATTGAAGCTCAAAAAATGTAAAGAATGTTTGAGATGCGTGAAGGTGGATTCAAAATTATATCAATCGCTGATCAGTTCGTTTATGTACCTTGCTATATCCACGAGACCGGATATAATGCACAGTGTTTGCAAGTTAGCACAGTTTAACATTGATCCTCACATGGAACACATGACGGCAGCAAAACAAGTTCTGAGATACCTTAACAATACAATAAACCGAAAGCTTGTTTACAGGAAAACTGGTGAACGTTTGCAAGGGTATGCCGACGCGGATTGGGCTGGTAGTTGTGATGATAGGCACAGGTTTCGTTTTTTACCGTCAGTCGCTCTTAGTAGCACAGAGGCTGAGTACATGGCCTTGTCGTCTGCAGCGAAGGAGACAGTCAACCTAAGGCATTTTTTGTTTGAACTTCGTCTTCAGAAAATTGTAAAAGGACCTACTAAACTGTATGGTGACAATCTGAGCTCCCTGAACATGGTAAAAAATCCAGTCTACCACGCCAGAAGCAAACATATAGACATCCGGTTTCACTATATCAGGGAGGTGTTCCAGAAAAAGATGATTAGCTTACAGCATGTCTCAAGTCAAGATAATGCTGCTGATATTTTAACAAAAAGCTTACAAAAATGTAAGCATATGAAGCTTGCAAATATGTTAGGATTATCTTAATCATAATTGCTTGTGTAGTGTAACATATGATTGAGAGAAGGTGTTGAGTATTTGGCAACCATATGCTACACATCACTTGCATAACATATACATATTTTTCTTTTACATTTGAATGTATGTAAAACTAATGTTAATTGTATTACCCATACATACATACATGTTTATTTCGTTTATCGTTCATGCATTATATTTTTCTTACGTCTAGTTTAGTTCGTTATCGTTACTCATTTAATAAATATCTCCTGTGAAACAATATAAGGTGTTCAGTTCTGTTTTATTCCAACATAATATTGATATCTTCTTCTTGCAGGTAATTCTTTTCGAAGTAAACCTTAGCTCCCTTAACAATGGACATATTCCTATGAAATGGTAAATGTCCTCTCTTACCCGCATATTGCATAGAGAGCAAATTTCATCCAAATCGTTCCTGTGCGCCATATAACGGGTGATTTTTTAAGAGGTTTAGAACTTTTTTTTTCGAAAAAATTCGAAAAAATGAATGAAATATTTATTTGAATCGATAGTTTGAACCTTGCAATTTAATGTTTAAAGATAATTTCATGCAAATGTTGACCGCGGCTGCGTCTCAGGTAGCCCATCCGCTGAGTCCAATTTTGGCATACTCTTTCACACATATCGGCCGGTATCTCACGAATGAATGCATGGATGTTGGCTTCCAGTGAGTCAATCGAAGCGGGCTTGTCCCTATAGACATTAGCCTTGACATACCCCCACAAAAAATAATCTAATGGTGTCAAATCGCACGATCTAGGCGGCCAATTGACCGGCCCGAAACGTGAAATTAACTGTTCACCAAACTCGCCTCGCAATTGCGCCATTGTTTCGCGTGCTGTGTGGCATGTGGCACCGTCTTGTTGAAACCACATATCATGCAAGTCAAGAACTTCCATTTCGGGCAAAAAAAAGTTTGTTATCATCGCTCGGTAGCGTTCACCATTGACAGTAACGCTGCGATTCGCATCATCTTTGAAGAAATATGGCCCAATAATGCCGCCGGCCCATAAACCGCACCAAACAGTGGCTTTTTCGGGATGCATTGATAGCTGTTGCAATGCTTCTGGCTGATCTTCACTCCAAATGCGGCAATTTTGCTTATTTACGTACCCATTCAACCAAAAATGAGCCTCATCGCTGCACACTTTTTTTCGATAAAAAAGCGGATCCTCGGCCAGCTTTCCAAGAGCCCATTCACCAAAAATTCGGCGTTGTGGTAGGTCGGCTGGCTTTAGTTCTTGCACCAGCTGTATCTTAAAAGGCTTTACGCCCAAATCCTTCCGCAAAATTTTCCACGTAGTGCTGTAACAAAGGCCTAACTGCTGGGAACGGCGCCGAATCGACATTTCGCGGTCTTCTGTCACACTAGCTGATACGGCCGCAATATTTTCTTCACTACGCACAGTACGTAAACGTGTTGGTGGTTTAATGTCCAACAAAGTAAATTTGGTGCGAAATTTGGTCACAATCTTCCGAATAGACTGCTCAGAAGGTCGAGAATGCCGATCATAAAATGGAAGCAGCGCGCGATGAACATTTCGAACCGAGCACGAATTTTGATAGTAAAATTCAATAATTTGCAAGCGTTGTTCATTTGTAAGACGATCCATGGTTAAATTGCAAACCAAACTGAAGCTGTTTGACAGTGACACAAGGTACTAAACACACGTCAGCTGTCAAAACCAGTGTTGCCAAAACCAAACCAGCTAAAAAATCACCCGTTAGTTGAGTTTAAGCAGTTCTCCCGTTGCTTTAAAAATTGGGCTTATCAATTTTCAAGAATGATTTTTTGTAAAATAATTTTAAACATTTAAGTTATAGTTTATTATTGCGTATATAGTTCTTGCACTCGATGACCTTGCTTGTTCTATGAATGAATATCTCTCATTATCGTCGATATTTTGTATCACTTCATAAAGTTGTAGAGGATTCGCATCTACTAGGTTGAGATTCCATCGACAGTTAGCTGCATGATCAACCCAATCCTTGTAAAATAGCGACTTTCGACGTACCGCATTCATAAACACTATCTTCGGCAATCTGGTGTCCTCCATTTTTACTACCCTTACCAGGTAATGTGCATTTAGCTTCAGTATGGATACGAAAAGCGTAGGAAGTCCTGTTTCCAAGTAGTACATGTATTTTGAAGAGTTTAGCGGCAACAGAAAAACCTTTCTTAAAAAAAACCTCAATAAGCACTCCACTATCTCGAATTTCTTAATACCCCAGGTTTGTGCTCCGTAAATAGTATAGCTTTAGCCGTGGCATTAAAAACATTTTACTTAGCGTTTGTCGAAATATACTTATTGTTGAATATTTTTTTCCAATTTGCACAAATAGCTTTTTTCGCTACATCCGCCTTGGCTTGAGGTGTTTTTCCATATTTAAATTGAAGGAAATCGTCATTCCAAGGTAAGTGTATTCTTTTACTAAAGGGTGATCCATTTCGAGGTTCCCTCCTTTTTTAAAGAAAAAAACACAGAAAATTCAAATTTAATGGAGAATGTTTATTATCATTTGAAAGAACATTCTTTGGCATTTATTTTTGGAAGATTATGTCTATCAAATGTTGGCCGTTGCTACGTCGCAGATGGTCCATCCATTGAGTCCAATTTTCGATCACTCGTTCGAGAATTTCGACTGGTAACTGGCGAATGACACGCGTGATGTTTTCCTCCAAGGCCTGAATCGAAGCGGGTTTGTCGGCATAAGCTTTTGACTTTACATATCCCCACAGGAAAAAGTCTAACGGTGTGATATCACACGATCTTGGTGGCCAATCGACCGGCCCAAAACGTGAAATTATGTGCTCACCGAAATGTTCTCTCAATAAGTCCATTGATTGATGCGATGTGTGGGAAGTGGCGCCGTCTTGCTGAAACCAAATGTCGCCGAGATCACGAGCTTCAATTTCAGGCATCAAATAGTCGGTTATCATGGCACGATAACGGTCGCCATTGACGGTTACGTTCGCACCGGCATAATTTTTAAAGAAATATGGACCGATGATTCCGATGGACCGATGATTCTACGGTTGTTCGTGTACACTCTCAGCTACGGCCGCTATATTTTCTTCACAGCGTGCTGGACGTGGTCTATTCGGTCGAATATTATCCAATAATGAATGCTGGGTCTCAAAATGGGTGATGGTGTTGCGAATAGTACGCTCAGTAGGCCGATTATGTTGACCATAAGTTGAGCGAAGTGCACGAAACACATTCCTCACAGAACGTGAATTTTCATAATTAAGTTGAACAATTTGTAAACGTTGTTCACGCGTAAGTCTTTCCATTATGAAATTCCAAACAATACTAAACAAAAATAACATGACAGCATGACACGACTCACACGTGATCTGTCAAAAAAGGCTATTGAAAAAAGTATCTCTACTTGGATCACCCGTTATTTCCAACTTTGTTTCGCCATAACTCCAGTGTTCTTCTCGAGACGTTCTTCCAGCTCCATCATCACTTTTGTCTTTTCAGTATTGACTTCTAAGCCCCATCTTTTACAGTAGTCCAAAGGTCTGTTTATATTCAATTGTAGTGAGGTTGTTATGTTTTAAATTTTGGCAGATACACTAGTCGGCATAAGTATTTTGACGAAATAAAAATCGTGCATTTTTGAGTTTAACTTCTAAATGGCTTGACAAGAATTCATGTTTATTTTTTCATTTTTATATATAACTAATACAAACTTAAAAATAGGCAAACAAATATTTTTTCATAGAAGTCAAAAAAGATATAAATTAATTTGTAATTTCGTGTGTTGGCATAAGTATTTTGACAAGTATATAACTCTAAGAAAAAACATTTTAAACTTAACAAAAGTAAATAAATATAGAAGAATTTAGTAAAATATATAACCTCCTTTGGATTCAATAACTTTTTGAAGGCGTCTCGGTACTGAATCTACTAAATTTTGAAGAATCTCTGGAGATATCTCTTCCCAAAGGGAAGTGACCTCAGAAATCGTCTCCTCTCTGGTTTTATTTAAAGAAACTGTTCTTTTGCGTTTCAAAAGAGACCAGACGTTTTCTATTATATTTAAATCTGGACTTTGAGGTGGCCAGTCCAAAGTGGCAACACCAACATCCTTCAAAAATTTAGTTATCATCCGGGCTTTGTGGCATGGGGCATTGTCCTGTTGCAGGATAAATGATTCACCAATAAGCCTACCTCCGGAAGGAAAGGCATTATCATTTAGGGTTCTTAAATATTGACCTTGGTTCATCGAGCCGGTGATAGGAACCAATTCACCCAGGCCATTACACGCAACACATCCCCAGAACATGACAGAGCCTCCACCATGGCTCACTTTTTGACAAACGGGGCGTCTTTTTTGCCTTTCTACCTTTGGCAATCTAACGTAAAATTTGTTTTTTGATGAGTTATACTCAAAGGAGCTTTCATCTGTCCATAGAACGCTTCTCCAGTACTCCTTTGGCTTGTGCAGATGTTCCTTTGCGAAAGACAGTCTTTTAAGCTTGTTTACCTTTGATATGTACGGCACGTCCTTAGCTTTAAATGTTTTAAAATCTCCTTCCATTAAACGTCGTCGGACAGTGCGCTCACTGATTGGATTCGTTGCCGTCAAATTCCATTGATTTGCAACAGTTTGAGGCTTCAGGAATATATTCCTTTTAAATTCCCGTAGAAGGGTTCGGTCTTCAGTGGGCGTTGTTTTGCGCTTAGCACCTGATCTCATTAGGTTTGTGATGTCATTATGATTTTTAAACTTATTGATTTGATAGTGCACAGTTTGACGAGACACATTAAACTCACTTGCTATGTCTTTTACTGCCGTTCCAGCGTTAAACTTCGCTACCATTGAAGATCTGACAACCAAACTCAACTCAGCCGTTTTACCCATGGTTTTTAATAAATTTTAATAAATTTTTATTTTGTTATCAACGTTTAATGTAAATTAAAGTACACAAGTTTTTTTGGTTATCACGTGCTCAAAACTGTTAAAATATTTACACAAAGTTTCCGTCAAAATACTTATGCCACGTAAAAATTCTTTGTCTGCATGCGTTCTTATCAGCAGAAAGAGAATGCAAAAGGTAAACAATACAAAACTTGGCATGCATAGAGCTAAAAATAGATTCTTTGTTTCGCGCATCATTTTTGCACCGTTGTTTTAACGATACCAAGCAAAGTTAGTCTCAATTAGTCTCAATCTCAATAGTCACAAAAAGGTTTCGTCAAAATACTTATGCCGACTAGTGTACACTAACTTCACAGACACGAAATGACACCAATACAATAACAAAAAAAAAATCTGAATCGTGTTCCATTGACACTCAAAAAGATCAAATTTCAGATCAAAATCTAGATTTCCCAATGGAAAACGCCATAAGTGAAATTACAAATATTCCCATTAAAATCCCAGTAAGAACGTAGTACTAACTCTTCAATTGGCACACGACTTCAGTATCGATACTCAATAAAAGTACCGAATATTTAATAACGAATAACTACTTTTTGCACACCACTACTAGTTATAAAAAGCTCAGCTAGAGCAGGCATCCAACTAAAAAAAAGCCAAACAGCTAGTTTAGTCAAAGTTGTCAGCGCCGTTTGATGCTGTTTAGTATTCTCTCGTCATATAAGTGGTGTACACACGAATTTCGTTTAAATTAAAAGAAAAAAAAAGAAACAAAACATTGCGGTGGTGTGCTACATAATCGGACACGGACATATGTTCAATAAGAACAAAAGTGTCTCGGTAGCTAAAATCATCTCTGTCGCGTGTATATAATTTAAAAAAAAACAAAATGATTCTGTCGACAATAATTCGTATAAATGCCACTGCATTTACTCGCAAAACCATAAACAAATGCCGTCCATTGTTTATTAATTGTTCCTTGTTACGCTCTATTAACGAAACTGCCCATGGTGGTGTTATTTGCGCTTCCCCGATGTCAACTGCTGGCAAAAAACCCTCATCGATGGATGATTTCAGGCGCATTTACGAACTAAGCAAGGACAAATTCGAATGTAAGCATAAGCAAATCTGTTAACTCCATTTCGTAGTCTTTTAGAAAAGCTGAATTTTTTTTTTTCATCCACACATATAACATTTTTACAGGTGAAAAGGATAACTCCTACATAAATTATTATTTTAAATTTATTTTTCTTCTTTTTTTTGCATTTTGTAACGAAATACGTGAATCTCCGACTATTTTAACATAGCAAAGCTCTAACATACAACTGCAACCAATTTGAACAATCTTCCGGTTGTATTTATAGAATTTTATGGACGCAAACTGAGTGTCACAAATGATGCGTTTCGATTAAATTTAAGCTATGTGTAGCTATGCTGAGTTTTGGTTGACATTTGCCATTGATATTGTTGTAGTTGAGATTTTAAAATAAAATCTCTCAACGTATAGCTACAGCATTCGGCAGATTGTCTAATTACCTACCTTGAATAATTTTGTTTGCATCCCGATTTGTTTCAATGACCGTGTTTTGATTGTTTATACAGGGTGGCGCAAAAGTTGTCACCCGTCGCAAATATTTAAATTCATCAGCAAAAAATGTAGAAAAAAATTATTCCATGATTCATGTCTTATGCGCCACCTATAATATTTGTTTCGATTTTTTTGCAAAACACTTTAAAAAATGGCGGCCAAAAAACATCGGGTGACAACTTTTGCGCCACCTTGTATCTTATCCGGGTATGTTAGCGTTGATACGCGTTGGTAACTTAGAAATGAAATACGGACTGGGAAAAATTGGCGGTAAAACCCTATTGTGCACACTGTACCTCCATAAAAGTTATTTTCTATATTTTTTCATTCAATTTTGTTTGGATAAATCGCTGCAATCGGTATGTCCAGAAACGCTAAGTCTATTAACCCATTAAGTCCCGAATTAATTTTTCTTAATACCTACAAACCTTCCATATTTATAACCCTGACTTAGAAATTATAAAATTGCTGTTTTTTTGTTAAAATTATAATTATTGGGTAAGGGGTCTTAGTTTTATGAGCTGTGATCTCTTTTGAGATCGCTGGGACTATAATATAAAAAAAAGTTTTTCACATTTTGCACAAAAGTTCTAGGCCTTCCTGTGCATCCGTCTAATTGGCAAAGCCTCTGGATCTTTTCTCTAAGATATGGTTCTTGCCATCATATCTTATCCCTGGTAGAACCTGAGAACGCGAAGATGATGGTGTTGATGTTGCGACTCTTATATCATTTCCCAACTTTAGATACTTACTTACTCGAGTGGCGCTACAGTCCGGGATGAACCTGGGCCTCAACCAACATGCCTCTCCAATTAGCCCGGTCCTTAGCTAACTGCCTCCAGTTGCGCACTCCAAGTTGGTTGAGGTCCGTTTCTTCTTTTGCGCGCCATTTCTTCCTCTACTGCGTCAGACGTCTGACCGGGAATCGAAGACTCTGCGAGCCGGAGTATTGGTGTCCATTCTTTCTACATGTCCTAGCCATCTTAAACGTCCAATGCGGATTTTTTTTTTTACCAGGAGTATGTCGCTGTACAGCTCGTATATTTCTTTGCTGAATCTTCGTCTCCATAGCCCGTCAACGCAAACGGGATCGCAGATTTTTCGAAGAATTTTTCTCTCGAATCGACCAAGGATTTCTTCATCCGCTTTTGATACGGTCCATGCTTCAGCGCCGTAGAGCAAGACTGGGATGATCAGGGTCTTATATAGGATCTCCTTAGTAGTTCGAGTGAGGGCTTTACTACTAAATTGCCTTCTTAGCCCGAAGAAACAGCGGTTGACAGGAGAAATTCTTCGTTTGATTTCTGACGAGATGTTGTTGTCAGAGTTAATAGCGGAGCCGACGTAGACAAAGTCCTGTATTACCTCAAAGTAATATCTGTCAATGGTGACGTTCTGTCCAATTCGTCGATGTTGTGTGTCCTTTCGTGTTGACAGCATGTACTTAGTCTTACCCTCATTTACTGCTAAACCCATTTTCGCCGCTTCCTTCTCTATACTAGCAAACGTGGCTATGACATCACGTTGAGTCCTACCAATACTGTCAATATCGTCGGCGTATGCTAGTAGTTGCGCCGATTTTTGGAAAATTGTGTCTCTGGTGTTGGCTCGGGAGTTTTGCACAATCCTCTCAAGAATCAAATTGAAAAAGTCACATGACAGCGCATCGCCTTGCCTAAATCCTTTTTTGGTATCGAATGTGTCGGTGAGGTCATTTCCGACCCTAATGGAGCAGCGAGAATTCTCCCTAGTCATTCTACACAAACGGACGAGTTTTGGCGGTATACCAAAACTAGACATGGCTCTGTATAGTTCGTCTCTATAAATGCTGTCGTATGCGCCTTCGAAATCGATAAATAGGTTGTGGGTATCGATTTAGACTTCTTGGGTTTCTTCCAGGATCTGCCGAAGTGTGAAAATTTCATCGGTTGTGGACTTTCCTGGCCTAAAACCACACTGATAAGGGCCGATCCGGTTGTTGGTAAACGGTTTCAGGCGTTCACATATTACGGCAGATAGGATCTTGTAGGCGATGTTGAGGAGACCTATGCCTTATAAGTTGGCGCAGTTCAGGAGGGTCTCCTTTTTTGTGGATCGGGCAACCGGTGCTGAGGTTCCATTCTACAGGCATGCTTTCATCCGACCAGATTTGGCTTATGAGTTGGTGGATGTTACTTACCAAGTCATCATCAGCTTTATAAAGCTGGCGGAGATTGCAGTCTCTCGACATTACCACATTTCTGGTTTGTTGTGACGTGGTGGATATACGCATCCTTACCTTTGCTGCAACAACGTAGTGATCCGAGTCGATGTTAGCCCCTCGGAATGTTCGGACATCCAAAATACTGGATGCGTGTCTCTTGTCTATCGCAATGTGATCAATTTGGTTGATCTGGAGACCGCCATGTACCCTTATGGATATCGAGGTGAGCAAACCGTGTGCTGCCTACAGTGGCATTTCGTTCCGTAGCGAAGTCAATTAACCTATGGCCGTGTTGTCGTGTAGGCTTTGTTTTCCGACAAGACTGCTAAAGATGTCTTCTCTTCCTACCTTTGTGTTAAAATCTCCCAGCACGATTTTAACATCGCACTTTGGTAGTCGCTCATAGGTTTTGTCGAGGAGCTCGTAGAAGCAATCCTTAGTGAGAGACACTAAGCATGAGACTTCTTGCCTAAGTCTAGCACTTATAACAAATCCGAACAGTCGCTGTTTCTGCTCACTATAACACGGTCCATAGTAGATGTCACAGTTTTTCACCCTCCTTTTGCCCGGCCCATCCCATCGCACTTCCTGGATGGCAGTAATGTATGCTTTTAGCAGTTTAAGGCTTCCGCTAGTTGTTCGCCTGCACCTCTCCTGTTTAATGTTCTCACATTCCAGGTGCAGATACGAACGTCGTTGTCCTTTTTTCGTTTAGCAGGGTCGTCAACAATAATATCAGTCCTTTCCGAGGCTATTGGTTGATTCGTAACATAATCTCTTTTCCGTGGATGGGTAGTTAACCCAAAGCACAACCCCCAACCTGGAGGGCCAGGCCCTTCTTTTGACCCTAGGACAGCGGGCCGGACAAAATACCGATGTCAGTAGCATATTTTGGGATATGAGCGCTGCCGTTGACGCATTGAGGGCTCCTCCGCCACCAACTCTTTTCCAACACTTTGGCTCAGTATTGGAAATCCCTATAGACCTGGTGTTCAAATATGTCAAATATGAAGCAGCTCATATAGGGATTTCCCTACCAGTTCGATCAAACTGGAGCTGTAGGCGCCACTGTTGACTCCATCTAGGGAATTCCTCCGCTGCCGCCTGAGAGTGAGTGCCTTAGTGAGAGGACACTCCTCCCCCTCTCTCGTTTGCTGCCGCCAACGACCTTCCACAGGGGTTTAATACCCCATCTCTAGTCGAGGTACTAGGCACCCACCAGTCACCAGCGTGGAGGTGAGAGTAGGAGTTGATAGTGAGAGGCTAGAGTGAGAACGCTTGTGTCCTCATATAATCGCATCACTATCCTTAAGCACCGGCGATATAAGCATGCTGGTTTGGGGAAAGATAGCCTGTATTCAAGTTACTACGTATTTGAATATCTAGTAGTCTTTCCAGAGTTTTCAATAGGAATGAGGATAAAGGAAGGTGCTGACTAATGTTGGCATAATGTAGTTAGCAGTCTTTTGTAGAATCATGGATGTTATGCCGTCGGGGCTGCTGTTTTGTAGGGCTCAATTGTGTTGATGGCCCATATAATTCTTTCCTTGCATATATATTTGTTTATATTGGAGCCGCGTCCAGAGGAGCGGTGAGCTTCACTGTTGTCATTTGTGTTGTCAGCATCCGATGTGCTGTTGCAGTTAGGGAAGTGGGCGTTAAGGAGCAGATCTAGTGTATCGGCGCTGGATTCTGTCCATTTGTCATCTGAGATTTTTAGAAATCCTGGGCTGCGTGCTTCTTTTGACAGGATTTTTCTCAATCTGGCGGAGTCGTTTGTGTCCTCAATACTGTTGCAGAAGTCTCTCCAGGCCTTCCTTTTGGCGTTCTAATGTCTTTTATGAATTTGCTAACACTGCTTTTATATAGATTCCAGTCTGTTACATTGTTTGTCCTCTTTGCCGTCCTAACGAGTTCTCTAGATTCTTTTTGTCGGTTGGCGAGTTCCCTGGACAACCAGTGACTTTGTTTTTTTTTTATTGTTTTACATTTCCTGCTGCCATGCTGCCATGCATTCGTGAACATCGTGACGATTTCGTGCACGCTTGTGTCAATGCCATTTTGTCCAGTTGCAGAGCTCCTGAAGGTGTGTTCGGAGATGTTCGTCTTGAACATATTCCAGTTGGTATTTCTTGGATTACGGAATGGAATAGGGGTGACTATTTTACCTGTTACGGAGAAATCTATGATCCTATGCTCTGAGAAGCTAAGTTGGCTTGACACTTTCCAGTCGGAAATTGTTAGGGTGTTTGAATTTGAGGAAATTAGGTCAAGGACTTGCATTCTGTTCTTAATAATGAACGTGGGTTCACTTCCACGGTTGTGTGTTACGAGGCTATGTTTTATATTGTATTGACAGAGAGACTCACCTCTGATATTTGTGTCACTACTGCCCCAGCTTGTGTGGTGGGCGTTAGCATCTCATCCGATTAATATGTCTCAACTCTTCGTCGCAGTATGTTGGACCAGGTCTTTGATAGCGTCGGCAGGATGGGTGTTGCTGAGTCGTATGGTAGGTAGGCTGACCAGAGGACCAACGGATTAAGAGATTCGGATTTGAGTTCGAAAATTACCCCTTTCGAGATCCAAGGTTCCTGAAGGAGGGCAATGTCGACGTGCTGTTTTGCAAGGTGTATTAACAGGTTGGTGCTGGTCGACCTACTGTGGTGAAGGTTTAGTTGGAGTACCTTCATCAGGGTTGGCATCGTTTGGTCGATGGGCGTTTTGACCACCGACTCTTGTTACCACGTAACTCAAGCCTACCTTTAGCTTAAAGCCATCATTATTTAACTTCGCCAACGTTAGATTGTTGAGCGATAAGCGGATGCATTTGTCCTTTGACAGATGGTTCAAACATCTAACCCAGTTATCGGAGGGAAAGTCAGGATTTTTTCGCCTGAGCATTTCCAAAAGTCAGACAGGGCCTGGAATGAACTTTCTACCCCTGGGACCCGATGGGAGATTTTTGTGCTCTAGGTTAACTCCGGGCCAAGCGTTGGTCATTTTCTCGACCTGGGTTCTGAGCCACTGAAAGGTCCAGTTGTTGTCGCAGGACATCATCCGGAAACCTTTGTAGTGAACCATTTTGCCGAATGTTGGGGCATCATTTGCCGTATCGGTTGCCAGAGCATTGCTGTGGCACAGCAATAAATTGTTGTGTACCAGCCGCCATTGCTCCTCGTTCAGCCGTAGGTCAGGGTTTGAGTTATCTACCACCGCAACACGCAGATGTTCCTCGCTAGCGGGGACTACATTTTGGGTGGCGAAGCGAGTGCGCTTTTTAGGTGTCACAAATTATATGGAACCGCTGATGTTGAGCCGACTGCGCTTGACTGCACCTTGCGACAGTCCTGCAGCAGCCGGTTAGTTATGGTTTGCTTGCCGGTCTATAGCACCCGCCATTCTAGCAAATATTGCCTCGGCAGCTGTGGGTATTACCACAGGTGCTTTGGATACTATCCCTAGAATGGCCGGTTTCCACGGACGGCTTGCTACAACTGCGTTGCTATTTGGCTTCAAGTTGGCGTCGCCCGCCTCTCCAGCTGAGCTTCCTTTGGCACCCGTGGGTAGTCCCAACGGTACTTCGGGGTTACCCTCTAGAATGGCCGGTCTTGCCTTTTTGTTGCCATCAATTGTGCTTGTCGGTTCCCATTTGGTGTCGCCCGCCACTCCAGCTGGTCTTACTTCTGCGTCTGTGGGTAATCCTGACAGAGTTGCAGCGTGGCCTGGCGTGGCCGGTCTTACCTCATGGTTACCGATATTTTTTATTTCCCTATCGAATTCGCGAACATCCGAGGGGGGAGGCAGTCCCAAAGAGAAGAGCGCTCTAGCAAGTTCGCGACGTTGTGGCTTACGACGGTTAACCGGTGCGATTTTACTGATCCCCCTGATCGTTCGTCTTGCGTTGCGTCTACTGCTACCGCTTAGCCCCGAGGCTTAAGAGACCGAGTCTGGGTCCCCCCGTATATGTCTCACGGTCGTGTTGAGGCTATTTTCAAGGATTCTATCGAGGCGTTCGAGTCATCCAAGTCTATTTTCGTTACTAGGGTCGTTAACTCTGTCGGTTTAATCTCAAGGGATTGCTCCCTTGGGTTGCCAGCTAACATTAGCTTAAACACAGCGTCGGCTGCGGAATGGGACGCGGCGACTAGTGACGTCTCAACAGTATCGCTCGAAGTGTCCAAACTTATTCCCATGGCAGAGGCCGTTACTTTTGCCATCTTATGCCCAAGGGATTGCTCCCTCGGGTTACCAGGTGACATTGGTTTAACATCTGCGCAGGTCCTAATGGTTCCCGGTAGAGTATGACGTTCAGGTGTGGAGCTCCTTTCCCCCAAAATCGGCGGAAGCTTGCACAGTCCGTGCGTGCGAAACCGTGGAGTAAGCCATTTTAGTGAATGGGGTTATACATAGAGGACGGGGAGGGCTTTGGGAGATGGTTGTACTGGAAGTAAGTCTCGTAAGTCGTTAGGCGAAAATTCTGTTGTAGGATTCTTCTGCGAGTTGAGCACACATTGCAAGTTTCGCAGCTCTACGTCCCAACCTCTTGTATCCGATTGGCTGAAACGCAAACAAGAGAGTATGGACTGGTTGATACGCTCGACCTGTCCACTTGCCCTATGTGTTCGAACAGCAGTTTTTATATGGCGAATATCGTTGGTGTCACAAAATTCCGAAAAGTGCTTCGAGGTAAAAGCGGTACCTCTATCGGATATTAGTGTTTTTGGTAAACCGAAATATGAAGTTAATTCATTGAAAACCTGGATGACTGGAACGGTTTTAGTATTTCTAACAGCCTTCAATATACAGTACTTCGTGATACGATGAACAAATGCAATAACATTCGTATTCCCTTTCCGGCTCTTAATAAACGGTCCAAGATGATCAACATGTAACGTCTGGAATGGAATAAATCGTTCATGTTCTTCAATATGCAGTCTTTCCTCTTCCTTTCCTCCGGGTTTACGGTGATAACAGCACTCAATAGATGCTGCAATGTAGTTTTTTTCACGTGGCTACGCATCTTCGGAAACCAATAACACTTCTGAAGTTTATTAAGCGTTTTCTCCACAGCGACTCTCCATCGTACTGCTTTCGGAACAACCCACTTCAAACTATCACCATGCTTTCGAAACAATTTTGATTTTTCCAAAACGTACTCACTTTTAATTTGCTTTTCGTCATCAGATTTGATTTTGTTTGGCAGAACAGCTACAATTGTCTTCAGATTGGGATCTTGCAACTGCATTATTGCGCGAGCCAGTCGTCGGTGGAAATCTATACAAAGAACTTTTTCTGCAACTGTATCGGGTTCTTGTCCGATTTTGTTCGGACTCCGACTAAGAGCATCAACGTGAGCCATACGTGCTCCGGGTCGATGCGTCGTCTCGAAACCAAAATCCTGCAATAACAGATAACAGAGTGGTAACCTTCAAAGTAGTAACGGCTGAAGAGTCTGTCACTACACGAAAACGTTTGCCCACTAAATAAAGTCGAAAACGTTCGAGTGATTCCACCTCTAGCTCGTAGCTATGGTAATTTTGTTCTGCTCCGGCACAGTGGCGGCTGTAATAACAAACAGGTTTCAATTGATTCTCGTCAGAACGCTGCATCAGTATTCCCTCGAGTCCCGTTGCACTGGCATCTGTATGCACTTCATGGTCCCTCCGATGATCGTAAATCGCTAAGATCGGCTCTGAACAAAGCTGTTGTTTAAGCTGCTGAAACGCTTCTTCCTGTGGTGTAGTCCAGGCAACGGTATTATTATCCTTTTTCAGCAACATCGTAATAGGCTTTGAAACGACTGAGTAATTTTTGACTTATTTTCTGAAGAAGCCTGTCAGTCCCAAAAAAACGTCGGAACTCATTACGCTTTTTGGTCGTTCAAACTCCTTAATGGCGGTGATATGGTTTTCTCCCGGTCGTATTCCATTTTCGTTGATTCGGTGTTCAAAAAAATTAATTTCCCTCGACAAAAAAGTACATTTGGATAATTTCAACGTCAGTCCAGATTCACGGATTATGTTCAGAAATCTTTGCAAACCTTTTTCTTTCGTACGGCTAGGAACTGCCACGTCATCCAAATACGTGATGATTTCCCCAGGTTCCATTTCACTGACTACAGAGTTCATGACCGATTGAAATACTGATGGAGCGTTCACCAGGCCGAATGGCATAAAGTTATATTCGAAGTGCCCTTCGTTGGTCAGAAAGGCGGTAAATTGTTTGCTATCTTCATCCACAGCGATTTGATGATAGCCGGACATAAAATGAAGAGTTGTGAAGTATCGGTTGCCTGCAAGCGATGAAAACAGCTCCTCCATGATAGGCATCGGAAATGGTTCTTTTACTGTATTGCTGTTTAGCTCGCGGTAGTCAACACACAAGCGGTCTTCGCCATTCTTCTTTTTCACAAGGACTATTGGTGAAGCATAAGGAGATTCGCTTCGACGGATGATATTATTTTGAAGAAGCTCATCAATAATAGATTTCACCACTGTGCGCTTGGCGAAAGGCAATCGATATGGTCGTCGGCTTACTGGTATATTCGATTTTAGTCGAATTGTCATCTTCTTAGAGTATTTGCCTAGCTGTGAAACTTTTGAAGAGAAACAATCCGCATGACTTACCAGCATCTGGTCCAGTCGGTGTTTCGTAGCGTAATCAAGTTCTTCGCCTAATTTCCATTCGGTTAATTCGATTTTATCGATTCGGCAACAATCGTTTTCGATAACAAATCGTACTCCTGGGGCCCTACCCTGTATTTCGATTCGAATGTTAAAATAATTCGGAAGTGTTTTTCGAATCGAATTTGAATTGGCACTGTGTACTACTTTCGAAATGAATAAAAATGCTACCAAACAAATATTTCCAACTTTCGGACATTTTGTTCGAGAGTAGATACTCACACATACTCGGACATTTTTTTTTTCGAGAGTCGTGATACTAATATGAGAATTGTCAAAAAAAATTGTAAACAAAGTGAAATTAAAAATTATTAACGATCGTTCCAAAAAATTGCATAAACCATTAATTTGATAATGGACTCAGTAGCACTGTGGTTGGATAGAAAGAAGAATTCAAAAGAAGCGTTCATATATGTTTTGAACAGCATACGCGATAATTTTGCCACCGCAATAAGATCAACATCCATTCCAATAATTATAAAGTTAGGAGCAACGCTAAAGTTCCTTGGTCAAGGCGGCTACCAACTCCAAATTGGTCAAGACCGACACATTGGTGTAGCACAGCAGACAATGTCAAGTTGCATTGCAGAAGTTTGTAGTGCCATTGAAAGTATGTTGTGCCCAAAACACATTAATGGCGTTTCCATTGGGAAAATTTTTTTTTTTTTTAATCTGAATACGTTACAAGACCTTCGCACAACGCGTATCCCTTAACCTCTCGATTAACACCATACCACCAGCATCGAATGTCGAAGAGCAATGGCAACGATGCCAACAGGCCATTAGATCAGCCGCAACTGATGTGCTAGGTTTCTCGCGCCCACCAGCAAGAAACCCCTGGTTTGATGAGGAATGCCGACAGATGCTCGCAGCCAAGAACGAGGCCTACAAGGCTAAGCTGCAGGTGAAGACGAGAGCTGCCATTGAGCTCTATAGGCAAAGAAGAAGGGAAGAACATCGGCTTTTCAGCAAAAAGAAAAAAGAGCAAGAAAAGCGCGCGATCGAGGATATAGAGAGGTGCCACTCCAGGAACGATGTTCGCAAGTTTTACCAAAGTGTAAAACGTCAAAGCCAAGGCTACAAGGCTCGAACAAAATCCTGTCGAGATGAACAACGAAATATCGTAGTTGAGACACAGTCGATGCTGAGGATATGGAAGAACCACTTCTGCAGACTGTTAAACGGCGATGACGAACAACATTCCGCTGTCAGGCAGAACGAACCATTCAATATTGGCAACGACAGCGAAAACTGCCAACCACCCGACCTGAGTGAAGTGAGGATAGCAATATCTAAACTCAAGCTTAATAAGGCTGCCGGAAATGACGGCCTTCCCGCTGAGCTCTATAAGGCCGGCGGAGATGACTTGGTAAGTAACATCCACCAACTCATAAGCCAAATCTGGTCGGATGAAAATATGCCTGAAGAATGGAACCTCAGCATCGTTTGCCCGATCCACAAAAAAGGAGACCCTCTGAACTGCGCCAACTACAGAGGCATAAGTCTCCTCAACATCGCCTACAAGATCCTATCTGCCGTAATATGTGAACGCCTGAAACCGTTTACCAACAACCTGATTGGCCCTTATCAGTGTGGTTTTAGGCCAGGAAAGTCCACAACCGATCAAATTTTCACACTTCGGCAGATCCTGGAAAAAACTCAAGAAGTCCAAATCGATACCCACCACCTATTCATCGATTTCAAAGCCGCATATGACAGCATTTATAGAGACGAACTGTACAGAGCCATGTCTAGTTTTGGTATACCGCCCAAACTCGTCCGTTTGTGTAGGATGACGATGGAGAATTCTCGCTGCTCCATCAGGGTCGGAAACGACCTCACCGACACATTCGATACCAAAAAAGGATTTAGGCAAGGCGATGCGCTGTCATGTGACTTCTTTAATCTGATTCTTGAGATAATTGTGCAAAACTCCAAAGCCAACACCAGAGGCACAATTTTCCAAAAGTCGGTGCAACTACTAGCATACGCTGACGATATTGACATCATTGGTAGGACTCAACGTGATGTCATAGCCACGTTTGCTAGTATAGAGAAGGAAGCGGCGAAAATGGGTTTAGCAGTAAATGAGAGTAAGACTAAGTATATGCTGTCAACACGAAAGGACACACAACATCGACGAATTGGACAGAACGTCACCATTGACAGATATAACTTTGAGGTAGTACGGGACTTTGTCTACCTCGGCTCCGCTATTAACTCTGACAACAACATCTCGTCAGAAATTAAACGAAGAATTACTCTTGCCAACCGCTGTTTCTTCGGGCTAAGAAGGCAATTTAGTAGTAAAGCCCTCACTCGAACTACTAAGGAGACCCTATATAAGACCCTGATCATCCCAGTCCTGCTCTACGGCGCTGAAGCATGGACCGTATCAAAAGCGGATGAAGAAATCCTTGGTAGATTCGAGAGGAAAATTCTTCGAAAAATCTTCGGTCCCATTTGCGTTGACGGGCTATGGAGACGAAGATTCAACCAAGAACTATACGAGCTGTACAGCGACATGCCCCTGGTCAAAAAACTCCGCATTGGACGTTTAAGATGGCTAGGACATGTAGAACGAATGGACACCAATACTCCGGCTCGCAGAGTCTTCGATTCCCAGCCAGACGTCGGACGCAGTAGAGGAAGACCTCGCCTTAAGTGGCGCGCACAAGTGGAAACCGACCTCAACCAACTTGGAGTGCGCAACTGGAGGCAGTTAGCTAAGGACCGGGCTAATTGGAGAGGCATGTTGGTTGAGGCCCAGGTTCATTCCGGACTGTAGCGCCACTTAAGTAAGTAATACATTCGAGATTCGAACGAGTTTGACATAACGAATCGAGTTGCCAAGTGCTGAAATTCCGATTTTCGAGTACTAAAAAAATGCCAAAGAGATTCGGAAATTTAATTCCGAATTTCGAATTACTGAGTGCCAATTTTCCGTTTCCGAATGATTTAACTTTCGAATCGAAATACATGGTAGGGCCCCTGGTTGGCATAAGACATCGTTACCTACCAGAATTGGCTCGCTCATGAGATCGTTATCGACGATTAACAAATCCACTTGTAAGTTAACCCCGTCGATTAAAATAGAAACGGACAGTTGTGACGTACAGACAAATGTACCACCAAACATTCCATGCAGGGGGCGTCCATCGCACGGTTTCTCACCACGAAACAATGACTCGATGCTTTGTTTGATTAATGATACAGAACTACCCGGATCAATAAACGCTTTCAGGAAATCACCTTTAATCTGAACTTCTTTAATATTAGCGTCCTTTTTCCACATTGATTATTTTTAATTTGTTTGACTGAATGTTTTAGGGACTTGCAGTTCTCTTTCGTGTGGCCTGCTTTTGAACAAGTCTTGCATCGCGGACGTTTTGCTGGATGCTGGCAGTTAATAGATAAGTGCCCGACTTCGTTGCAGTTATAGCGTCTAGGGCGCGATTTTACTGCTGCATGAGCAGTCGTGGGAAGCTTAGGAACCGGTTGCCGTGCAATATTCCTCTCGTTGTATTCCTTTCGTTGTGGTGCCCTTAGAGGCGCGTTGGATATATATCGCCGGATCGAAACTAATAACTCATTCGCAGAGACGTAGAAACTGCTGCCCTTTGAGGATAAATTTAACAATCGAGTCATCCCCTAGCAATCCTCGCCGTCCCTCCGCCAATACCTACTTACTTACTTAAGTGGCGCTACAGTCCGGAATGAACCTGGGCCTCAACCAACATGCCTCTCCAATTAGCCCGGTCCTTAGCTAACTGCCTCCAGTTGCGCACTCCAAGTTGGTTGAGGTCGGTTTCCACTTGTGTAAGGCGAGGTCTTCCTCTACTGCGTCCGACGTCTGGCTGGGAATCGAAGACTCTGCGAGCCGGAGTATTGGTGTCCATTCGTTCTACATGGCCTAGCCATCTTAAACGTCCAATGCGGAGTTTTTTGACCAGGGGCATGTCGCTGTACAGCTCGTATAGTTCTTGGTTGAATCTTCGTCTCCATAGCCCGTCAACGCAAACGGGACCGAAGATTTTCCGAAGAATTTTCCTCTCGAATCTACCAAGGATTTCTTCATCCGCTTTTGATACGGTCCATGCTTCAGCGCCGTAGAGCAGGACTGGGATGATCAGGGTCTTATATAGGGTCTCCTTAGTAGTTCGAGTGAGGGCTTTACTACTAAATTGCCTTCTTAGCCCGAAGAAACAGCGGTTGGCAATAGTAATTCTTCGTTTGATTTCTGACGAGATGTTGTTGTCAGAGTTAATAGCGGAGCCGAGGTAGACAAAGTCCTGTATTACCTCAAAGTAATACCTGTCAATGGTGACGTTCTGTCCAATTCGTCGATGTTGTGTGTCCTTTCGTGTTGACAGCATATACGTCTTACCCTCATTTACTACCTAAACCCATTTATGCCGCTTCCTTCTCTATACTAGTGAACGTTGCTATGACATCACGTTAAGCCCTACCAATGATGTCAATATCGTCGGCGTATGCTAGTAGTTGAACCGATTTTTGGAAAATTGTACCTCTGGTGTTGGCTCGGGAGTTTTGCACAATCCTCTCAAGAATCAAATTGAAAAAGTCATATGACAGCGCATCGCCTTACCTAAATCCTTTTTTGGTATCGAATGTGTCGGTGAGGTCGTTTCCGACCCTAATGGAGCAGCGAGAATTCTCCCTCGTCATTCTACACAAACGGACGAGTTTGGGCGGTATACCAAAACTAGACATGGCTCTGTAAAGTTCGCCTCTATAAATGCTGTCGTATGCGGCTTCGAAATCGATAAATAGGTGGTGGGTATCGATTTGGACTTCTTGGGGTTTTTCCAGGATCTGCCGAAGTGTGAAAATTTGATCGATTGTGGACTTTCCTGGCCTAAAACCACACTGATAAGGGCCAATCAGGTTGTTGGTAAACGGTTTCAGGCGTTCACATTTTACCGCAGATAGGATCTTGTAAGCGATGTTGAGTAGACTTATGCCTCTGTAGTTTGGGGCAGCTCAGAGGGTCTCCTTTTTTGTGGATCGGGCAAACGATGCTGTGGTTCCGTTCCTCAGGCATACTTTCATCCGACCAGATTTGGCTTATGAGTTGGTGGATGTTACTTACCAAGTCATCTCCACCAGCTTTATAAAGCTCAGCGGGAAGGCCGTCATTTCCGACGGCCTTATTAAGCTTAAGTTTAGATATAGCTATCCTCACTTCACTTAGGCCTGGTGGTTGGCAGTTTTCGCTGTCGTTGCCAATATTAAATGGTTCGTTCTGCCTGACAGCGGAATGTGGTTCGTCATCGCCGTTTAACAGTCTGCAAAAGTGGTTCTTCCATATCCTCAGCATACACTGTGTCTCAACTACGATATTTCCTTGTTCACCACGACAGGATTCTGTTCGAGCCTTGTATACTTGGCTTTGACGTTTTACACTTTGGTAAAACTTGCGAACATCGTTCATGGAGTGGCACCTCTCTATATCCTCGATCGCGCGCTTTTCTTGCTCTTTTTTCTTCTTTCTGAAAAGCCGGTGTTCTTCCCTTCTTCTCTGTCTATAGAGCTCAATGGCAGCTCTCGTCTTCACCTGCAGCTAAGCCTTGTAGGCCTAGTTCTTGGCTGCGAGCATCTGTCGTCATTTCTTATCAAACCAGGGGTTTCTTGCTGGTGGGCGCGAGAAACAAGGTAGTGGTCCCTCGGAATCTTCGGACGTCCAAAATACTGGATGCGTGCTTCTTGTCTATCACAATGTCATCAATTTGGTTGACCGTTCGTTGATCTGAAGACCGCCATGTCCAATTATAGATATCGAGGTGTGGTAATCGTGTACTGGCTATAGTGGCATTTCGTTCCGTAGCGAAGTCAATTAGCCTAAGTCCATTGCCAGACGTGTTGTCGTGTAGGCTACGTTTTCCGACAGTACTGCTGAAGAGTGAAGATGTCTTCTCTTCCTACTTTTGCGTTTAAATCTTCCAGCACGATTTTAACATCGTACTTCGGTAGTCGCTCTTAGGTTTTGTCAAGGAGCTCGTAGAAGGGATCCTTAGCTATATCACCTTTTTCATCCGTTGGGGCGTAAGCGCATATAACGCTTATGCTGGCATTGTTACAATGCGTTCGCTTATGTGTTGGAAACATGAGACTTCTTGAACAGTCGCTGTTTCTGCTCACTATAACACGGTCCATAGTAGATGTCACAGTTTTTCTTCCTCCTTTTGCCCGGCCCATCGCATTGTATTTTCTTGATGGCAGTCATATTTGCCTTGTAGCAGTTTAGGGCTTCCTCTAAATATTCGTCTGTACCTCTCCTGTTCAGGATTCACATAGCGGATTGTAGTTTTTTAAATGTCTTACTTACAAATAAAATAAATTTCTATAAAAAAACAAATTGTATGTGAATAAAACGCGACCTTTTTTAAATATTTCTAGCAAAGAGGCTGCCCAAGGATGTCAATCCTAAAGAGGTTTTTGCTTGCAATGAATTAGACTTGAAGGAAGTTTCTGTTTATGGCTTCGATTATGATTACACCTTGGCTTGTTACAAATCGTCTTTGCACGATTTGCTCTACAATCTTGGTCGCGATGAACTTATTCATTCATTGAAGGTAAGTTTTAAGGACCCATGCTAGTTCTGCCTTTCCGTTTTATACGTGTTTTCTCCTCGCCTAAGCAGTATCCGCCAGGAATTTCAGAACTCGCATACACACATGGATTCGCAGTGCGCGGTCTGCACTACGACATTGAAAAGGGACTCCTACTAAAGCTGGATTCATTTTTGCAAATTCAGTTGGGTTCTGTTTATCGGGGTTTTACCAAAATTCCTGACAGTGAAGTTCTAAGAATCTACAAAAATCGTATTTTACCGATTGCATATGTTGAAGGTCATACTCGGAGCTACCAGGTATACATACAGACTCTTGCCAGTCATCAAAGATCTATTTATTATTATTTCTTTTATTTTTTTTACTTTTTTGTTGAATTATTTTCTTAGCCCGATGTGAAAGCAAAAATGGTGCAGCTGGCGGATTTGTTTTCCGTCCCAGAAATGTGTTTGCTTTGTAATGTCGCTGAGTATTTTGAGAAAATGGCCATAAAATATCATCCGGAGATATTGTTTCATGATGTTAAGAGATCCATTCAACGCTCTCATCCAAGAATGCATGACATTGTATTGAGGAAACCCGACAAATATATCCGAAAAAATCCCATGTTGACAAAATTTTTTGACCGCCTAAAAAGTGCGGGAAAGAAGCTGTTTTTAGTAACGAACAGCCCATTTCCATTTGTGTAAGTACTTGGGTATTGTAATAGGGTCATGATATTTATTTCGGATAGGTTTTTGGAAGAATTAATAAGCGAATTGGTTCTTTGATTATGAAAAATGTACTCTGACATCACTTTAAATTGTATGAGCATGCAAAATCCTTTACTCCAAAGGGAAATCAAGAATTTTAACAAATTCAACTGACAAATCTGTTGCTAGATGGATTGACTTCATAGGCTTGAAGTAATATATCCAGGGAATTGGTAGTTATTCTCACAACCATTCATGAGTGTGCATGTACTTTTTGCACGATGGCGAGACCTCCATCCTTTTTATTCTGAATCCGAACAACTGAGTTGAAAAAAGCTTTTATTGACAGTAGCTGTTATTATTCGGATGATTTATTAATTTTAAATTGTTGCCCCCCTTTTTAAAAAACGCTGATTAGCTAATCAGTGACTAACTTTTGACATTGTGCGAGTAATTCTTATTTGGAAAACGGTCAAGTTGACCACTGATTAGCTTATCAGCGTATATTAATCCGGGTATTGGTGGCAGTTCTTCACACCAACCATCGCTCCTTTGAGTCTGTCAGAGATTTGACATTATCATGTTCATGTTCGAAAATTGTGGTACGTCTGGAGAGTATGTAAACCGTCTGGATATGCAATACATGTGCGAGTATATAAAGGGTCCGCCAAATAACTTCTTACTACTGAATATTTTCTCGAATTTCTTTTTTTATTTGAAAGTACAATCCTTCCGGTTAATAATGGAAAATAATTTCATTCAAATGGCTGCCTCGGCTAGCCATGCAGTAGCCTACACGATCGGTCCAATTTTTAAGCACATTATCGATTGTGTGCAGCTGTATTTCACCAATGGCTTCACGAATATTGTCCTTTAAAGCTTCTATTGTCTCTGGCTTGTCGGCGTAACACTTATCTTTTACCGCATCCTATAAATAATAGTCCGACGGTGTCAAATCGCAGCTCCGAATATTGTCCTTCAAAGCGTCAATTGTCTCTGGCTTGTCGGCGTAACACTTATCTTTTACGACACCCCACAAATAATAGTCCGACGGTGTCAAATCGCAGCTCCGAGGTGGCCAAACGACATCAGCTCTGCGGCTGATAATGTGATCTTCAAAAACAGGGCGCAAAACATCGAGTATAGCTTTGGCTGTGTGGCACGCGCCGTCCGTTGAAACCAAATGTTGTCAATATCCTCCTCTTCAATTTTTGTGAACAAAAATTCGTTCAACATGGCCCGATAACGATCGCCATTGACTGTAACGGTCACTTTTTTTCGAAGAAAAATGGCCCAATTATGCCTCTGGACCAAAATCCGCACCAAACAGTGACTCGTTTTGGGTGTATCGGCTTTTCAATGTATGCGTGCGGGTTTTCTGTGCCCCAAATGCGACAATTTTGCTTGTTTACATACCCGCCAAGATCAAAATGAGCTTCATCTGAAAAGATGATGTTTTTTGGCAAAATCGGCATCTTCTCTAAGTCGATCGCAGGCCCACTTAGCGAAGCGAAGTCAGTTGGCTTCAACTCCTGAACCAATTGGACTTTGTATGGCGTCATACCAAGGTCTTTATGCAAAATTCGTCTCAATGATGTCTCCGAAATGTTCAATTGTTGAGAACGACGGTGAATTGATGTTGATGGCGCTTCACGCACACTTTCTGCCACAGCAGCAATATTCTCGGGTGTACGCACTTTGGTTCACGCTTTGGTTTATCGATGAGGATGCCAGTTTCTTTCACTTTTTTCACAAGATAACGAACATACGGAGCTGACGGTGCTTCTCTTCTTCCAAAATCCGTACGCAATTTTCGCACACATTCTGCAACATTACCATGATTTTCAAAGTAATGTCGCAATATTTCCCAGCGTTGTTCAAGGGTATACAGAACCATATTCGTTCAGCGGAAGGATAAACCTAATTATCTGTCAAATCAGACATGAGGTAAATAATACCATTCACGAAATAAGCAATAGTTGAAAAAAAAAACGTTAGATGGCGGACCCGTTAGAAGCACTAGAAAGCCAATCTGCTAGCTACACGTTTCGCAGTATATCCAAAAATATAATCCGTTTAAAAACACTTTGATTGCAAAAATATAACTTTTGACAAATAAGTCTCGAAAGGCAAAAACGCCTTTTAAAAGAAAAAAAACTAAATAAATAGAATAAACACTGCAAAGCACAAAGTGTTCTGAAATGGACTATACACGATCAGTTAATATTTAATTTTGTTTTTATTAAGTTTTGAACTTCTGGCATTATTCTGCAGATTGGTATGTAAAATTTAGTTTCTAAACATTAAACCAAGTTTATGAATTATTTTTTAAGTTTAAATAGATCACAGTCTGTCCGATTGAAAACAAATATCATGGCCTAAATTAGACATCTTTTACAAAGTATTAAGTTTTATTTTCATTTCAACACAACATTTAGGGACAAGGGAATGAATCTTCTCGCCGGACCAGAATGGAGAGACTTTTTTGACGTTATCATAGTTCAAGCTCGGAAGCCAAAATTTTTCACAGATGAATCTCGACCAATACGTATATATGATCAATTGTCAAACACTCGTTTATGGGATCGAGTGAATAAACTAGAGAAAGGGAAGATATACTATGAGGTAGGTCGTTGACATGTTTTACAAAAGGAATCATTATATAGCCACGAGAATTAAGAAGTTTGATTCTTTTGAATATTTATTTTATTTTAATTAAACGCAGCTGATTTTACTTTTAATTTATTTTTTATTATATTACCTTTCTCATCAAATAATTCAGTCGCAGTGAGAAGGATCTATATACAAAATAAAAAGTGCGATAGAAATAGTTGTTATTGCAATTAAATAGTGCTACCAAATTACAGATTTTAATACTCCTCCTCAATTTAAAAATATAACATTTAAACAAAAACAGTTTTGAATTGTCTTTAACCAATCAAAATGTTACTTCCATGCCCTAAAAATGTATCTTTGCCTAAGGCTTTTGTCATAATATCGGCAATATTATCCTCTAAACAAACAAATATATAATTGCTGTTCTATGCCGTTAATAAGCCGAATTATCTCACCCTTTAGCCCTTGAATATTTGCAGGCTTATCGACGTACAACTTTTTACATAACCCCAAAGAAAGAAGTCCAACGATGTCAAATCACATGGTCTTGGCTGCCAATTGACATCGCCACCACGTGAGATAACATACCAATTGTCGCTCAAAAGAGCCATTGTTTCGTTAGCTGTGCGGCAAGTGGCACCGTCCTGTTGAAACCACATATCGTCCGCATCCATATCTTCCAATTCGGACCACAACAAGTTCGTTATCATCTCACGATGGCGAACACCATTCACAATAACTGCCTGACCGGCCTCATTTTGGAAAAAATACGGCCCGATGATGCCGCACCAAACAGTCACTCTTTGTGGGTGCATTGTTTTTTCGACAATCACTCTTGGCAATTCTGCTTATTGACGAATCCTTACTTACTTACTTAAGTGGCGCTACAGTCCGGTATGAACCTGGGCCTCAACCAATATGCCTCTCCAATTAGCCCGGTCCTTAGCTGACTGCCTCCAGTTGTGCACTCCAAGTTGGTTGAGGTCGGTTTCTACTTGTGCGCGTCACTTAAGGCGAGGTCTTCCTCTACTGCGTCCGACGTCTGGCTGGGAATCGAAGACTGCAATCCCGAGTATTGGTGTCCATTCGTTCTACATGTCCTAGCCATCTTAAACGGAGTTTTTTGACCAGGGGTATGTCGCTGTACAGCTCGTATATTTCTTAGTTGAATCTTCGTTTTTTGAAGAATTTTTCTCTCGAATCGACCAAGGTTTTCTTCATCCGCTTTTGATACGGTCAATGCTTCAGCGCCGTATAGCAAGACTGGGATGATCAGGGTCATATATAGGATCTCCTTAGTAGTTCGAGTGAGGGCTTGACTACTAAATTGCCTTCTTAGCCCGAAGAAACAGCGGTTGGCAAGAGTAATTCTTCGTTTAATTTCTGACGAGATGTTGTTGTCAGAGTTAATAGCGGAGCCGAGGTAGACAAAGTCCCGTACTACCTCAAAGTTATATCTGTCAATGGTGACGTTCTGTCCAATTCGTCGATGTTGTGTGTCCTTTCGTGTTGACAGCATACACTTCCTTCTCTATACTAGCGAACTTGGCTATGACATCACGTTGAGTCCTACCAATGATGTCAATATCGTCGGCATATGCTAGTAATTGCACCGATTTTCGGAAAATTGTGCCTCTGGTGTTGGCTCGGGAGTTTTGACCAATGCTCTCAAGAAATAAATTGAAGAATTCACATGACAACGCATCGCCTTGCCTAAATCCTTTTTTGGTATCGAATGAGGTCGACCCTGATGGTGCAGCGAGAATTCTCCATCGTCATCGTACACAAACGGACGAGTTTGGGCGGTATACCAAAACTAGACATGGATCTGTATAGTTCGTCTCTATAAATGCTGTTGTATGCGGCTTTGAAATCGATGAAAAGGGATAGGGTATCGATTTGGACTTCTTGGTTTTTTTTCCAGGATCTGCCGAAGTGTGAAAATTTGATCGGTTGTGGACTTTCCTGGCCTAAAACCACACTGATAAGGGCCAATCAGGTTGTTGGTAAACGGTTTCAGGCGTTCACATATTACGGCAGATAGGATCTTGTAGGCGATGTTGAGGAGACTTATGCCTCTGTAGTTGGCGCAGTTCAGAGGGTCTCCTTTTTTGTGGATCGGGCAAACGATGCTGAGGTTCCATTCTTCAGGCATGCTTTCAACCGACCAGATTTGGCTTATGAGTTGGTGGATGTTGCTTACCAAGTCATCTCCGCCAGCTTTATAAAGCTCAGCGGGAAGGCCGTCATTTCCGGCGGCCTTATTAAGCTTGAGATTAGATATTGCTATCCTCACATCACTTAGGTCAGGTGGTTGTCAGTATTCGCTGCGGTTGCCAATATTAAATGGTTCGTTCTGCCTGACAGCGGAATGTTGTTCGTCATCGCCGTTTAACAGTCTGCAGAAGTGGTTCTTCCATATCCTCAGCATCGACTGTGTCTCAACTACGATATTTCCTTGTTCATCTCGACAGGATTCTGTTCGAGCCTTCTATACGTGGCTTTGACGTTTTACACTTTGGTAAAACTTGCGAACATCGTTCCTGGAGTGGCACCTCTCTATATCCTCGATCGCGCGCTTTTGTTGCACTTTTTTCTTCTTTCTGAAAAGACTGTGCTCTTCCCTTCTTCTCTGCCTATAGAGCTCAATGGCAGCTCTCGTCTACACCTCTAGCTTAGCCTTGTGGGCCTCGTTCTTGGCTGCGAGCATCTGTCGGCATTTCTCACCAAACCAGGGGTTTGTTGCTGGTGGCCGCGAGAAACCTAGCACATCAGTTGCGGCATATCTAATGGCTTGTTAGCATCTTTGCCATTTTTCTTCGATATTAGATGCTGGTGGTGTGGTGTGAATCGAGAGGTTAAATGATACGCGTTGCGCGAAGGTCTTGGCGTTCTCTGGCGATTGCAGTCTTTCGACATTAATTTTGTAAACAGTATTTCTGGTTTGTTTTGGCATGGTGGATACCCGCATCCTTACCTTGGCTACAACAAGGTAGTGGTCTGAGTCGATGTTAGCCCCTCGGAATGTTCGACATCTAAAATACTGGATGTGTGCCTCTTGTCTATCGCAATTTGGTTGACTGTTCGTTGATCTGGAGACCGCCATGCCCAACTATGGATATCGAGGTGAGGTAATCGTGTACTGGCTATAGTGGCATTTCGTTCCGTAGCGAAGTCAATTAGTCTAAGTCCGTTACCAGTACTGTTGATTAAAATTGCCTTTTGAATGTTATACAACATAGGTCTGTTCCCGTACTTTTCCAGTAAAAATTAGTAAATTCTCAAATTTCTTGGAGGGGGGTAAATTATCTCAGAAAGAGACAAAATTACCATAAAGTACGGGAACGCGTTTAACTAAAAAAGTAAAAAAATATTTTGTATGCCTTTTAAAGAACAAATGACATAAATCACCTGTCAAAACAAGCGAGTTGTCACTTTTAGATACCAACTGACAGTTTACTGATTTTTACCAACAGAAATATCTGCAGTCAATTTTTGTACAGATTTTTTTGGAGGGGTAGTTTTTTGCTCTCTCGTGAGCTGTCTCTTTTACTTATTTTTGCGTACGGGAACGGCAATAAGTAAAAATCAGTACGAATCAGTAAATATTATTTTGTACGGGAACAGACCTATTACACAAGTCATATATCAAATCTCAATATGTCATCCCATCAGACCACATACAAATTTTCATCTTCATCTTGTAGGCTCTCTCGTTCAACCTGTCCCTTTCAAAGTACCACAATTTGTATTTACATCCACAAACGTCAGAGGTTTTCCCGATATCTAGCATCTCGTTTTAAAAATGCAGTCATATGAAAAACACCGTCCTTCCTGAAGGTAACACTCCAATTCCAAAAATACATCTTCCTTATCACTAATCACATACACACATCTAAAACTCAATCAACTGTTTGGATTCAAGCTTTACAATTACGTCAGACACACACCATCTCTAAAAACACATTTATGACACCAACATCAGCTGTCATTTCAACATTCAGAGGGAAATAATCATTTGTGGCCACCTACATGTTACCAAATGTCGCATCCATATACGTAGCAATCAATGGATATTGCTTTCCTGGACTCACCGATAAGTTTCATAATTTGATCTTGCTCACCCGAGGTTTAGATTTGTAAGTATTAAATTTATTACTTCTTTAATGGTGTTGGTTTTGTGAGTGTATGTGTAACTTTCAACTGGTGAAGGGTTCTAACTGCATGCATGAAATTACCTGACATTACAATACAAATGTTATACCCGGCAGAAACAATCGCAGAAGTGTAAACGAGAAAACATACCAAATGTCAAATTCACATTCATGGTGTTTTCGACATAACTTGCAGGCAAAATGTTTCGAACACTATTAAAGGGTTTTTTTTAGAGGTATAGAACTTCGAATTGAAATAAAACACAAGAAAATCGTTTAAATGTCCATCAATTTGGCTTTATTGAAGGATAATTTTATGCCATAAATGTTTAAATATGATTTCAGGCATGTGGCCTGAGCCAAGTCTAGAGGTCCAATTTTCAACCACTTTTTCGAGCATTTGGGACCATATGTCGGCAATAACGCCACGAATGTTGGCTTCCAAGTCCCCTAACGTTTCTGGTTTGTTTGGTCTAGACGAGCGACTTCACATATCCCCAAAGAAAATAATCCAATGGTGTCACACCACACGATCTTGGTGGCCAATTGACAGGTCCATTCCGCGAAATTATGCGCTCATCGAATGTTTCCTTCAATAAACCGATTGTGACGTGCGCTGTGTGGCATGTAGCGCCGTCCTGTTGGAACCACATCTCATCCACATTCATGCTATCCAATTCGGGAACAGAATAGTCGGTTATCATGGCTCTTACCGGTCTCCATTAACGGTAACTGACTCTCATGATGGTTGGAGATTGGGCCATAATTTGGAAGAATTAAGGCCCAATGACTCCACCAGCAGATAGAGCACACCAAACAGTCAGTTTTTGTGGATGTAATGGCGTCTCAAGGGTCTTATGTGGATTCTCTTCACTCCAAATGCGGCAATTTTACTTGTTTACGTAGCCATTCAACCAAAAATGAGCCTCATCATTGAACAACATTTTGCGATGAAAATCAGCATCGAGATCAATCTCATTTTCGGCCCATACACCAAAATTACGACGTATTGCATCGTCTCGCGGCTTCTTGTAATGTCGCAAGCCAAGATCTTGTCTCAAAATCTTCCACAAAGTTGATAAACAAAGCTTCAGTTGCTGTGCACGGTGGCAAATCGATTCATTCGGTTCCTCTTCAACACTTTGCTCTACAGCGACAATCGTTTCTTCAGAGCGCACTGTTCGACGTCTCTGCGGATGCGTATCATTACATAGAGTAAACGTAGTGCGAAAACGATCCATGGCTTACCGAACTTATTGCTCTGATGGACGATTATGTCGACCATACAATGGACGATTATGTCGACTATGAAATGGACGTTTAACTTCGCGAACTTAACGATTTTCGAAATAAATTTGCACTATTTGCGTTGTTCATTTGTCAACCTGTTCATGATGAAATAGCAAACCAAACTGAACAAAAATGACATTAGAGTTGCTCTATTTGACCATAAAATGTCAGTTTTATATCTATTCGAGAAACCAACCTCTTGAATTTAATACTTTCAAATCTAAACCCCAAGTCACACACAATCCCACGTACCCATATTTACTTATTGACAGACAACACACTTTCTTGGTGCATACCGGTGCACCAACGTCCTTTTTGTTAAATTAATTTTTATTTTTCTTCATCCTAAAACTAACTTATATGCTAGACAAAAACTAATGAAAAAACTAGCATACTTTTCTACTAACTAAGCTAACTTACTGATCCTTTGCGGGCGCCCTAAATTAAACAATTACAACTTAAATCTAATGCCTTTCGGCTTATAATCATTAATTGAGGTATATATCATATACCTACACTGTGTCAAACAATTGTCCCTACACCTATAAATTTTTATATAATCAAGTAAAAAACAGATTTTCTTAGTATCAAATAAAAAAGTTAACATTTATTTCAAGAGCGTGATATATCATAGTACTTAACAAAAAAATAAAAACGGTTTTATCAATTCATTTACTAAAACAATATTTACAAGAATAGTATTTTTTTTTTTTTTTTTAAATTCTGACCTGCCTAAGCAGTAATATACACATCGACCTAAAAGATCTATTGTGCTTGCCGTCAGATGCTTTTTAGGTTAGTAGCGCTTCTACTTTCCTAATGTAGCTGATAATACTTTCAGCCGAAGATTTCCTCAATTCTTCGGGACTTAAGAATTCCCTGAAGAAAGATTCTCTTCTCATACCGTAAAGAGCCGGGCATTCACATATGATATGCTCGGCTGTTTCGTCTTCTTCTAGACAAAGTCTGCACTCCGGTGAGTCGACTAGACGCATTTTATTTAGGTGATATCGCAGACCGTGATGACCAGTTAGGTAGCCTACTAAGTTTTTGATATAGTGCCTGCGAAGATTTAGTATCTTGTCGGCATCTGATTTGAAGGGCTGAATAGCTCTTTTGGCCTGTCTTAGGCCTGGGATGTTTCCCCAGTATGAAACACATCTGTTTTGTTACCAGTTTTTTATGACTAGATTTATGGCTGATTTGGGGATTGCACAGAAAGGTTCAGGTCCAATGAAGGGGGTTTCGGAACCTTTTCTGGCTAGTTCATCAGCTTTTTCGTTACCTTCAACTCCCTTATGTCCGGGGACCCACCATAGTTTGGTTTTGTTCCTGGAACTGAGTGTTTGGAGGGAGTTGAAGCAGTGTAGTACTGATTTGGAGTCAATGATGTGTGAGCTAAGGGCTTTTATAGCTGCTTGACTGTCCGTGAATATATGGATGTTTGCGCCTTTAATACCTGAGTTATGTATTAGGTTTGCGCATTCTTTTATGGCATGGAGCTCAGCTTGGAATACACTAGGGTTTTTTTCCCATAGAATAGTAAAAACAAGAAAAAAGAAGCAAAATAATTGTCCGTACGACTTTAAAATTCGGGGTTGATTATATTTTGGGATGGTGCTTAGTACCGTGTATGTAGCCCTTTTGCTAATATCACTGCTTTAAGCCTTTTTTGCATAGATAACGCCAGTTTTTTTTGTTGTTTCTGGAGGTATTTTTTCCCATTCTTCTCTTATTACAGTTTTCAGCAGGTTTTTTGTTGTAATCTTATGGCCCTGATTTTTTTCTCTAAAACATCCCATAAATGTTCAATTGGGTTAAGATCTGGCGATTGGGGAGGGTGGGGGAGTGTGTGTTTAACATTATAAAGAAGCCATTCCCTAACAAGTAATGAAGAATGCTTTGGATCGTTATCCTGAAGAAAAGAGAAGTCGTTTCCCAAGCCTAATTGAGTCGCCGTTACCTTCAAATTTGTTTTTAAAATTTCTAAATATTTGAATTTGTCCATTGTTTTTTCAATAAATTCCAATTTCCAACTCCGTTTGCGCCCATCGCTCCCCACACCATAATGCTTCCTCCGCCGTGCTTGACTGTAGGCTTTAAATTTTTTTTCTCCAGCTCAGTATTAGCCCGACGCCACACAATTCTCTCTTCATCTGAACCAAATATGTTGAATTTGCTTTCGTCCGTGAAGATAACACTTTCCCAAAATGCATCGGACTTGTCAACATGATCCCGGGCATACTGCAACCTCGTCTTAACATTTTTGTCTGATTTCATCGGCTTCTTGCGTGCAACTCGCCCTGAATATCCCTTCCTATGCAAACAAATTTCTTATGGTTTGGGGACTTACGGTTAAGTTTTCTATCTCTGAGAGTTCCGCAGCAATTTCGGGAGCACTTAGCTTGGAATTTTTTTTCATTTGCCGTTCGATTTTGTGTTCCAGATGCTC
This sequence comes from Rhingia campestris, assembly GCA_932526625.1. Lineage (NCBI taxonomy): Eukaryota > Metazoa > Arthropoda > Insecta > Diptera > Syrphidae > Rhingia > Rhingia campestris. The sequence goes on along the minus strand of OW052186.1, from coordinate 4,457,776 downwards.
ATTCAGCAGCTTAGGTCGACCTCTCCCAGGCGTGATTTCCAAACTGTTTGTCCTTTGAAAGTTGTAAACCACGTATTGCACCGACGATTTGGGTTTCCCAGTAATTTTGGCTATTTCCGAAAGTGATTTGCCTTCTTGCTTCAATTTTACCATTATTTCTTTTACCGGAATTGGTATTTTTTGGTGTGCAAAGGACATTTTTCAAAAAAAAATTAATAAACCGCAACTTTGACTATATAATCGAAAGATATTCTCAACAACACACTGAGGCGACTGCAAACTACTAATGTTTGTCATCTGACAGTAACCAACAAAGAAAATGTAACGGGATAACGGACAATATTTGCGTCGTACGGACAATTTTTAACTTTCTCTTACAAAGAGAAAGATATTGTTTTCGTGAAAATTTTCGACCTCGAGATTTTGATTGATTCTAACATTACGATGATAGCGGAGCCCAAAAAAGTGGTTTTTGGAATTCCGTCCGTCGGTCCGTCTGTCCGTAATGGTCTCCCCAGCCTAAACGGCTCGACCGATTTTCTTCAAACTTCGTATCCAAGTTTTTTTTGGTCATAATTCTAGGCCATTTTTTTTGTTTGCTTTTAGCGATGTTAATAACGGTACCTGCCATACAAAAATTACACATAACCTCAATTTTCTCGAAAACGGCTCTAACGATTTTGATTAAACTTTATATATACTATAAGCATATTAGTTCCAACAAAACTGCATACCCAGTTTTTTCGAGAAAATCCATATAACGGATTTTGTCATTCAGGCCATATAAAGAAAATTGGTAATTTCTCGCAAACTGCTATGTCAAATTGAATGAAATTTAATATATATACTACTAAAATAGTTTTAAACAATTCCACATAATTAGTTTTAGCCCAACTATCACTTAACGGAATTTTCAGTTTTGGCCAATAGCGAAAAATAATTATTTTTCACAGAGACACCGATTCCTTAAAATCTCGGAGTAAACGTTCGTATAATCACATTTCGACATTTTATATAATTTTTAGCATTAATAATCAAAATGCGCACTATTTGATCTAACGCCCAACTCGCTGTGAAAGAGAAAGTTGCGTACGACCCAGTCGTGCACCTACCACTCGTTTTGCTAGGTTTTTCTCTTTACTTCGTTCTTTCTTTTGTTGTTGTTGTTATTGTAATGCATATCACATAAGTCATAACGTGTACAGATACAAGAATGTATGAGTACATATTAAAAAGAAAAAGTTAAATCTTAGGAGCCGTATTTTTCGAAATATGGATAGTTCGTTCTGGTATAAATAAGCGTACGGACAATTGTTTGATGCAGTGTATATACATATATGAAAAAAAAACTGTTCAATATTTTTAAAAGGTTGAAAATATAGATCGTTCGATCAAGTTCAGAATATCCCTTTTCAAATTTCGCAACATTTTGGGAGCACATCATCTATTTTGGAAATTATTTTCAACGTTGTTCAAGGTTCAAGCATAAACCGTATCGCTTAAATATAATCATTGTCAATTTTTTGCGATTTGTTATCGTGAGAATCTCATATGATTTAAAAAGAAACCTACAGATAGATAGATAGAATAACAGATTTGTTAGATTTATATTTGGTGGAATATACAATTGACCTTTCATCGTTTCAAGCGCGAAAGACGAAAACTAAAACGTTTATTTAGCAAAAGATAATTTATTAATAATAAAAGTGCGACTTGTCACAATGGCAACTGAGAGACGAGTGACAAAGAAGAGAAAAAAAAATTACATACTTTACATGTGCATGTGTATGTGTGTGTGTGTTCATGTTAAAAGAAAAAGTTTAAAGGGTTACTTTATAGTTCGAGTGCTGGTGTTCCCCAAGGCTCTGCTTTGTCTCCGACACTCTTTCTCATTTTTATTAATGACCTATTGTCTGCAACTTCTAATCCAATCCATTCCTTCGCTGATGGCAGTACACTCAGCTTTTCATTCTCGAATTCACGCCCTTCACCTTTGGATGTGGAAGAAAAACAACAAAATATGTTAAGTTCATTAAATTCCGACCTCGACAGCATAATTAAATGGGGTAAATCTAATAGTGTGGAATTTAATGCTTCCAAAACGCAATGCTGTCTTCTGTCATCCAAGCGAAACCAAATTTTACAGCCACTATCCATGAATGGCACTTGCCATTTTCGAACCCGAAAATTTTTCCATGATCGGTATGTGTGTTAGTAACGACCACATATTCGAAATCACCAAAAATGCAGCAAAATGTCTAGGTATCCTTAATCGATGTAAGAAATACTTCACCTCTTCTGATCTGGCCTCAATATATAAAGCGTACATACGTTGCAAACTTGAGTTTTTAGTGTTTCAAATAACGGACACTCAATTAAATTTCTTTTAAATATGAACACTTTATTTTTAATATACTTAATCTTAAATTAGGGATGCTTACCGGCGAAGTGCTTGTGCTAAACTAAACTATTTTGTTCTACTGGACCGAATATCACATAGCATTTCTGTTTAACATTTGTGTTACACATAACGCGTATAATATTTTACATATGCTATGTATGTGTTGGTATGCTAAGTCAGTCAGTCGTCGCTACAGCACCCCCTCCTCAGTGAATCCTTACGATGATTCACTATATCTCGTAGGTGTTTTTATTACCCTTCCTGACCTCGATGTGTTGGGTAAGGATTTTGTCACATCGCAGGGTTCGAAGGAAACCCTTAAGTTTGTTTTCCTTTGACGGATTCTAGGAACATTATCAGGTGTGTTTGCACATTCTTCTTTCCCGTCGTGTGTGGTTTCTACGAATGCTGGTTTTAGTCTGTCTATGCTGACATTAACCGCAGTCGATTTTATTAGTACTGAAAAATACTTTTTTTACGTTCTAGAACTTTGAACGGGCCTTTATATGGTGGTTGCAAAGTTGCTCGGACTGTGTCGTCCCTGACGAATACGTACATTCAAAGCTTTAAAAACAAATGGTTTTTCTGAAGCGTGATTTGAAGGCGGCGCTGGTCTTATGTTTTCGAAATGACGCTTTAGTTGATTAGCAAATTCGGTTTGATGGGTAGATTTGCTAGATTGAAACAAATCACTGGGTAATCGGAGATTTTGTCCGTATATTAATTCAGCCGAGGAAGTACTCAACTCTTCCCGTAGGGCAGTGCGTAGTCCCAGTAAAACGTACGGCAAAGATTTAGACCATTGCGAATCTTGCCGACACATTATAGCAGATTTAAGGGTTCGATGCCATCGCTCGATCATTCCATTAGCTTGTGGATTATAAGCAGTGGTGCGATTTCGTTGAAATCCTAGGAAGGTGTCGAGCTCTTTAAACAATAGGGATTCAAACTGCTTACCTTGATCTGTAACTATAGTGCGTGGAACACCGAATCGTGGTACCCACTCGCGACATATTGCCTCCGCTACAGTTTCTGCTCTAATATCAACCAAAGGAATTGCCTCGGGCCAACGTGTGAAACGGTCAATTAGCGTAAGACAGTATCGGTAGCTTTCCGATGTCGGCATCGGGCCGATCAAATCCATGTGTACAGTGTCAAAACGTTCACCCATCTGATTAAATTGACCAATTGGGCTTTTGACGTGCCGTGAAATTTTTGAACGTTGGCAAGAAATACAACATTTCGCCCACGTGCGAACGTCTTTTTTTATAGATGGCCATACGTATCTAAGACTCATCTCTTTCGTACTGGCTTTAATGCCTGGATGAGATAGGTTGTGGATGGCGTCAAAGGCTATTTTTCGGAATCTCAGTGGTACGTATGGACGGACCCTTCCAGTTGCGACGTCACAATAGAGAAGCATTTTAGACCCGTTTATTGGTAGCCGCTTTAATTGTAGGGATGTATGTGATGTTAACAATGTCTTTAGCTCTTTGTTCCGTCTCTTGATCAAGTGCCATATCATCGTAATTGATTGTTTCTGGCAAAAAAAGTTCGTGTACTCTAGAAAGTGCATCGGCTATAGTGTTCTCCTTGCCAGGTATGTACCTAATATCAGTTGTGTATTGGCCTATGAGGTCCAAGTGTCTGAGCTGACGTGGGGAAGCTTTGCCTAGCTTCTGTTGAAAGGCGTAAACCGTGATCCGTAAAGAGAGTGAATGACCAACCCTCTAACAGGTGTCGGAAATGGCGGATTGCTGAGTATGCCGCCAGCAGTTCTCGGTCATAGGCGCTGTACTTTCTTTGAGCATCACTCAATTTTGATGAAAAGAAACTGAGCGGTTTCCAAATGTCTTTCACCTTTTGTTGCACAACCGCTCCTACCGCAGTATCAGATGCATCGACAGCTAGTGATAACTCTGCGTTAGGAGTTGGAAATGTTAGGATTGTGGCGTCTCTTAATTTATCTTTGCAGGAATTGAACGCCTGTAAAGATTTTGGAGTCCACTCGATTTTGAGATGATCATTTTTTTATTTGCTACCCTCAAGGTGCTTATTTAATTCGATTTGTGCCGCGGCTGCGTGGGGCAAAAATCGGCGGTAGAAATTAAACATACCTAAGAACTTACGCATTTCGCCCACGGTTTCAGGCTTTTTGTAATTCATGATAGCTTCGACTTTGGTTTCCTGTGGCCGGATACCGCTTGCATCAATTTTGTGCCCGAGGAAATTTACAGGAAATTTACAAATTCGGATGTCAGGATTGAGTACGGAGTTCGAAACGACCGAAAGCCTTGAAGATCCGCCTACCAAGCGTCCCTTGGAGAAAAGGGTTGTGAGAGGGTCTATAAGTCGTTTTCCTTTTAGATCAACCAAAATGCCATAGGTTTTTAAAAAATCATTTAAAAAAAACCTATGATGGGTTTTTCTACCTCTGCTAACACAAATACCCATTGAAACTTGCGTCTGAGGCCAAGGTCGAGCTGCACCTTCTTTTTTCCGAAGGTATTGACGTGTGAAGCGTTTGCAGCGAATAATGAAAAGTTGGGATCGGGTTTGGAACGAGTTTTAAGACATGCTGGAAGGACCGAAATGTCGGCACCGGTGTCGACTAGATAGTGTGTCTTACTGGTTGGGTCAAAAACAAAAAGGCGACTGGAGGTTACTTGGAGAGGGTCGACTGTCGCCAAGGTAAACCCTCCATCTAGTTTTCCGAACTTGAACTATGGGCCCCGTAGGAGCATGGTCTTTTACAACGTCGAGCGTCTTTCTCATACTTCCTGTGGTACCAGCAGATTCCTGAAGGGGTCTGACTTCTGCTCAAAGGAGGCCTTTGGCGACTTCTGGACCTTGGTCTGTTAGGTCTGTGAAAACCTTTCAATTCGCTAAGTTGAGACGATATTATGTCTATACGTTTTTCTAACGCGCTTAGCGAACCAACAGATGTAGAAGAAGCTGGATATGGTGAGCGCTCGATGGGTTTGGCACGATCTAAGCTAGTTACATTGAAACCTTGAGTTGCCTCAGTTATCTTGTCTGCCGTTAAGGCTAAAGGTTCTAGCTCTTCTGTACTTCCAGCTAAGATCGCTTTAACCATATCTGGCAACCTCTGTAACCAAAGTTTCTTTATCATTGTTGCGGAAAATTCAGTACCTGCTAAAGCTTTCATATCACGGAGAAGTTGACTGGGTTTTTTGTCCCATAAATCTAAACCTCCGAGTAATTGCTGCAGACGAGTGTCTTCGGAGTTCATTAACCGGGAGAGTACGGCTATCTTTAGAGCTTCGAATTTATTTTGCGCTGGTGGGGTTGCTATGATGTCACGGACTCGTTGAATGCTGTTCACGTCCATGAGTGATATTGCGGTATAAAATTTTCGCTCATCGGACATGTTTCTTGCCAGGGCAAATTGACCTTCCATGGCCGTAAACCATAGGTCCGGGCACGAAGGCCAGAAGTTGATGGGCTTGTACGTAATAGAATCATTCTCCATCTGCAACCCCGTGCTGGTTTGAGGTGCTAATGCTGTATTTGTAATTCTGGGTACTGCGTCCGAATTCGCGATTCCCGTACGTTTGTTTTCGTCCTTGTTGTCGGTCATTTCAGCCAGAAGGAACAAAAAAAAATAATAAAATGTATCGATTGGATATTATGACAATTTTCAATTATGGTTTACACTCTGGGCACGGATTTTCGAGCCTTACCGCAATTGGAAACTTTTCGTTGCTTCGGTCCAGCAAGTTTTCTACTTAACCTACTACAATACGTTAATTTAGTATAGCATATACAAATATACTGGATGAATAATGTTTTTTTATAATAAAAAAAATGATTTGAAATACCGATGATCTGGCTGCAATGCTGTTCCTTCGGTATGTCGTCGTGAGAAAAGTAACACTATAGCCGGTTTTAAAACGGTGTACAATTTTGCAGTATATCCAACCGCGATAACTGCAGAGGGAACGATCGTTTAAAAAGTCCCACGTTGTCCAGCGGTGCTATCTGCAAAGGGCACGATAGTTTTTTTTTTTTTTTGTATGATCGACGCTGTCCAACGAAGTTACCGTTCACGATATATAACGGTGTTCTTTGACCGCCTCCGATGCCGCTACGTATTCTGATTTTGTTGGAGACATCGAGACACATTTCTGTCGCGTACTGCACCAACTGATAATCCCATCATTGTAATTGAAAACAAAAGCTGATGTTGATCTTCGTGTGTCGACGTCACCAACATAGTCCGCATCGCTAAATCCACACAAAAGATGACTTCCCTTTGCGTTGTATAGGATACCAAAGTTTATTGTACCTTTAATGTATTTCAAAATTCGCTTGAGAGCATTCTCGTGTGCCACCGTTGGTTTTTCTGAGTGTCGACTCAAATTGCCTATGACATAAATAATATCTGTTCTAGTCGCTATGGCCAGATACATAGGACTCCCAACCAACTGCCGATATGGAAACTTGCTTGGCTCTGATTCCTCAAACATGAAACTTGGTTTGGATCACTTTGAATTTAAAGGCATACTGGATTGCAGTCTACGAAATGGAAAATTTTCAAAATCTTCTGACCATATGCTGTCTGATGCATGAAGATGGAACCAAGAAAACAGCCGATTTGCATTACTTTGATGTTAAAATATTCCTATAGATGTTTAATTACGAATTCCACACTCGCCTTATTGTTTTCTGCAGCAATTCCATTATCCACATAAATAGCCAAAATGCCAGTTTTTTTCGTTTTGTTGACTAACAAAAACACATGGATCGGAATCACATGCTATGAAACCAAAAAGTTTGATGAATGCCTTGAACTTTCGGTTCTAACAGCGCGAAGTTTGCTTCAAACCATGTAGACTCTTCAGCAATCAACAAATGCGTCCACTTCCGTCGTTGAAACCAACGGGTTGCTGCATGAAGACAACTTCTTCCAGTTCACCGTTCAAGAAAGCCGTTTGCACATCAAACTGCTTCATGTGCATCCCCTTCTCAGCAGCTATGGCCAGAATCGCTCGCAATGACGTAAATCGAACCACTGGACTAAGTGTTTCCAAATAGTCGAAGCCATACTCCTGATTTAATCCACGACACACCAGTCGAGCCTTGAAGCGTTCATTTGAATCGTCTGGGTTCTTCTTCACTTTAAAACCCCATTTGTTGTCTATTACCTTTTGGTCCTTTGGTTTCTTAACTAATGTCCACGTCTGGTTCCTCAAAAGCGAATCGAACTCCTCCTTCATTGCTTTCAACCACTTGTCACTTTTCTTGGAGTTTAAAGCTTCTTCGTATGTCTTCGGCTCCTCACTGATCGATAACAAAGCCATCGCCATTGAAACCCCTTGAATTTACGCAAACGTGTGTCTTAGATATTGCCTCCATCAATTTTAGCTTCTGGTATCGGTCGTCCTGGCAGTTTCCCTGCAAATTGTTGATCATTAGAATCCTGACGATTTTTAACTTCTGCTTCCTGATTATCTTCAGCTTCAGCTTCCTGATAATCTTCAACTTCTTGATGTTGTTCAACTTCTTGATGATCTTCAACTTCTTCAGGATCGTCCTCTATGAAGATATTGTTGCATTCCGGTTCCTCCTCGTCAATAGTGACAGTTGATGTTTCCTCTTCCAAAAACTTTACGTCACGGACCACTGAGATAGCATTTGATTTGTCCATGACACGAAATCCTTTTTTACATTCATCGTAACCAACAAAAACACATTTTTTTGACTTCGCGTCTAACTTTCTGCGTTTTTGCTTTGGTATATGAACGTAGACTTCTGAGCCAAAAATACGGAAATGTTCAAACGATGCGCGCTTGCCATACCACAGTTCATATGGCGTTTTGTTCTTTATAGTACTGGTTCCCGTTTGGTTCAGAATAAAAACAGCTGTCTGCACCGCCTCCGCCCAAAGCTTTGGATTAAGTCCCTTTGCGTGAATCATGGACCTAGCCGATTCCATGATGGTTCGGTTCTACACACCCATTTTGTTCAGGCGTGTATGCAACGAATCTACGATGATGGATTCCATTTTCCTCCAACAGCTGCTTTAAGGGACGGTTCACGAATTCCAGGCCATTATCGGTTTGAAGATTATTAATGGGGTGACCACATTGTTTTTCTGCTTACCTCAGGACTATTTTAAACTTTTCAATCACCTACGATTTATTTTTGTGAAAGTACACAAAACGAAATTTTGATAAATCATCTAAAAAGAACAAAATACCTTGAGCCTCCAAGAGAATCCACCTCCATGGGACCGCAAACATCCGCATGGATGATTTCACCGCACTTTGTTGATCTGCCTGGTCGCAAATTAAAGCTCAGACTATGTTGTTTCCCAAATGCGCAACCATCACAGTCATAAAATCAATACATGAGACAGATTTTGATGACCTAAACGTTCATGCCAAATACGCAACGAATCACCTTTCATATCCACCATTGATTTGTCGTGCCTCTACTCAATTATTTTAAAAAGCATTTGAAACATACCGCCTTGTCTTGCTTCCACTACAACAACATTCTTACCATCCAACAGCTTAAATTAATTTTTGTCTGACCAGCTTGTGTGTCCATTGTCCATTGCCTTTGTTGACGAGAATAAATTCGCAAACAAATTCGGTGCATACAGAACATTTTGGATTGTTTTCTCGTTCCAAGTTGTCCCATTGTATGACAGCACCTCTATATCGCCTCGTCCTATTGCATGCATCAGCTTTCCATCACCAAGAAGAACTTCGACTGGTTTTTCTGATTTAGTAACCGTCATGAACCAATCACGCCGTCTACACATATAATTTGTTGCCCCTGAAACAACGAACCAAGCATCGCTTGTTCCCAGAGACTGAACAATGTTGCTGAAGAATGCCTTATCTCCATCTGCCTTACCCTGTGCATTGCAGTCGCGTTTCCAGTGTCAGTTAATCCGCATTTAAAACATTTTCCTGATCGCCTTGGTTTGTCCTTCTTTTTGAACTCCATTGCTTCTTGACCGCACCAGTGTATCGCTTTCTTCACCTAGATTCATGTTTTGAACTCTTATTCGACTTTCCTCAACTAACAGCCGATTCGTTAAGTTGATAATCGTTCGATGATCCCTAGCTGTTGAGTCGCATGCCGTAGAAAAATAACGGTACTCTGATGGTAGCGTCATCAATCTTTTTGTGACTAACATACTGTCATCTATGTTGACGCTTACTTACTTACTTAGGTGGCGCTACAGTCCGGAGTGAAACTGGGCCTCAACCAACATGCATCTCCAATTAGCCCGGTCCTTAGCTAACTGCATCCAGTTGGTCCTTAGCTAACTGCGCACTCCAAGTTGGTTGGGGTCGGTTTCCACTTGTGCGCGCCACTTAAGGCGAGGTCTTCCTCTACTGCGTCCGACGTCTGGCTGGGAATCGAAGACTCTGCGAGCCGGAGTATTGGTGTCCATTCGTTCTACATGTCCTAGCCATCTTAAACGTCCAATGCGGAGTTTTTTGACCAGGGGCATGTCGCTGTACAGCTCGTAAAGTTCTTGGTTGAATCTTCGTCTCCATAGCCCGTCAACGCAAACGGGACCGAAGATTTTTCGAAGAATTTTCCTCTCGAATCTACCAAGGATTTCTTCATCCGCTTTTGATACGGTCCATGCTTCAGCGCCGTAGAGCAGGACTGGGATGATCAGGGTCTTACATAGGATCTCCTTAGTAGTTCGAGTGAGGGCTTTACTACTAAATTGCCTTCTTAGCCCGAAGAAACAGCGATTGGCAAGAGTAATTCTTCGTTTGATTTCTGACGAGATGTTGTTGTCAGAGTTTAATAGCGGAGCCGAGGTAGACAAAGTCCCGTACTACCTCAAAGTTATATCTGTCAATGGTGACGTTCTGTTCAATGTTGTGTGTCCCTTTCGTGTTGACAGCATACACTTAGTCTTCCCTCATTTACTGCTAAACCCATTTTTGCCGCTTCCTTCTCTATACTAGCAAACGTGGCATGACATCACGTTGAGTCCTACCAATGATGTCAATTTCTTCGGCGAATACTAGTAGTTGCACCGATTTTTGGAAAATTGTGCCTCTGGTGTTGGCTCGGGAGTTTTGCACAATCCTCTCAAGAATCAAATTGAAGAAGTCACATGACAACGCATCGCCTTGCCTAAATCCTTTTTTGGTATCGAATGTGTCGGTGAGGTCTTTTCCGACCCTGATGGAGCAGCGAGAATTCTCCATCGTCATCCTACACAAACGGACGAGTTTGGACGGTATACCAAAACTAGACATGGCTTTGTATAGTTTGCCTCTATAAATGTTGTCGTATGCGGCTTTGAAATCGATGAATAGGTGGTGGGTATCGATTTGGACTTCTTGAGTTTTTTCCAGGATCTGCCGAAGTGTGAAAATTTGATCGGTTGTGGACTTTCCTGGCCTAAAACCACACTGATAAGGGCCAATCAGGTTGTTGGTAAACGGTTTCAGGCGTTCACATATGACGGCAGATAGGATTTTATAGGCGATGTTAAGGAGACTTATGCCTCTGCAGTTGGCGCAGTTCAGAGGGTCTCCTTTTTTGTGGATCGGGCAACCGATGCTGAGGTTCCATTCTTCAGGCATGCTTTCAACCGACCAGATTTGGCTTATGAGTTGGTGGATGTTGCTTACCAAGTCATCTCCGCCAGCTTTATAAAGCTCAGCGGGAAGGCCGTCATTTCCGGCGGCCTTATTAAGCTTGAGATTAGATATTGCTATCCTCACATCACTTAGGTCAGGTGGTTGTCAGTATTCGCTGCGGTTGCCAATATTAAATGGTTCGTTCTGCCTGACAGCGGAATGTTGTTCGTCATCGCCGTTTAACAGTCTGCAGAAGTGGTTCTTCCATATCCTCACCATCGACTGTGTCTCAACTACGATATTTCCTTGTTCATCTCGACAGTATTGACAGTATGGAGCCTTGTATCCTTCGCGCGCTTTTCTTGCTCTTTTTTCTGTTTTTCTGAAAAGCCGACGTTCTTCCCTTCTTCTTTGCCTATAGAGCTCAATGGCAGCTCTCGTCTTCACCTGCAGCTTAGCCTTGTAGGCCTCGTTCTTGGCTGCGAGCATCTGTCGGCATTCCTCATCAAACCAGGGGTTTCTTGCTGGTGGGCGCGAGAAACCTAGCACATCCGTTGCGGCTGATCTAATGGGCTGTTGGCATCGTTGCCATTGCTCTTCGACATTCGATGCTGGTGGTATGGTGTTAATCGAGAGGTTAAGGGATACGCGTTGTGCGAAGGTCTTGGCGGTCTCTTGCGATTGCAGTCTTCCGACATTAAATTTTTTCACAGTATTTCTGGATTGTGGCGTGGTGGATATCCGCATTCTTACCTTGGCTGCTACAAGGTAGTGATCCGAGTCGATGTTAGCTCCTCGGAATGTTTGGACATCCAAAATACTGGATGCGTGCCTCTTATCTATCGCAATGTGATCAATTTGGTTGACCGTTCGTTGATCTGGAGACCGCCATGTCCCCTTATGGATATCGAGGTGAGGAAACCGTGTGCTGGCTATAGTGGCATTTCGTTCCGTAGCGAAATCAATTAGCCTAAGTCCGTTACCAGACGTGTTGTCGTGTAGGCTTTGTTTTCCGACAATACTTCTAAAGATGTCTTCTCTTCCTACCTTTGCGTTAAAATCTCCCAGCACGATTTTAACATCGTACTTCGGTAGTCGCTCATAGGTTTTGTCGAGGAGCTCGTAGAAGCAATCCTTAGCTATATCATTCAGTAAAAATAATATTTTACGGGAACATAATTGCAGTAGAATGTTATATTCATCTAAATTTTATAATCATGTGTGATACTGAATTAACGACAAATAAATATATTTTTTGAATATTTTTTATAAGCAATTAATCTAAACTTGTTTATCAAATCTATTATCACTAGGGTACTGTTAAACAGCTGCAAGAACTAACTGGATGGAGTGGACATTCAGTACTTTACTTCGGCGATCATCCTTACAGTGATTTGGCAGATGTTACATTGGAACATGGTTGGCGAACTGGAGCTATTATTGAAGAATTGACGGTATGTTTTGTTTATTAAATATATGTGCACACACGGAATGATTATTGATTTCATTTACGTTTGAGACTGTAATAGATTAGGATATGTAGATATGCGGTCCAGTACCGCTTTCCTTTTAACAGTGAGCTCCCGCCTACGCTAAGCTTTGATTTTGACGTTGGCTTATAGTCCATCCCAAAACGATGAGTTGGCATAATGACTGAATTCCAAAATGCAGTATTTTTGCATTACTGGTTAATGAAGCTCTCCAAAGCACGGATTACTTAAGTCTTTCATTTAGCGTTTCTTATCTTTAAATTAAAAATGTGTGTGATATATCATCGACATTTTTTATTCGTTTGAACGGTCTATCGATGCCATCTTTTATGGAATATAACATCGTTCGAATGTCCGCCCAAGCTTCCATTTTTGGCGCCCATCCGAAATGGGGCACATCAATGAGGATGAATTTGAACGATGTCACTGTAGAATATTTTTTTTTATTTATTTCTACTAAACCATAGTTACTAGTTAGTTCTATGTGAAACTTCAAATAATAAAGGCATCGATGTGAAACCTCGAGAAGGAGCATAAACATTTATAGTAGTAGTAGATGTAGTAGTAGTTCCTTCTTTTACATAAAGATTCGCTAGTGCACTTAGTTACTTGCTAATTACTTACTTAATTGGCGCTACAGTCCGGGATATACCTGGGCCTCAACCATTAGCCTCTCTTATTAGCCCGGTCCTTAGCTAACTGCCTCCAGTTGCGCACTCCAAGTTGGTTGAGGTCGGTTTCTACTTGTGCGCGCCACTAAAGCGAGGTCTTCCTCTACTGCGTCCGACGTCTGGCTGGGAATCGAAGACTCTGCGAGCCGGAGTATTGGTGTCGATTCGTTCTACATGTCCTTGCCATCTTAAACGTCCAATGCGGAGTTTTTTTGGCCAGGGGTATGTCGCTGTACAGCTCGTATAGTTCTTGGTTGAATCTTAGTCTCCATATCCCGTCAACGCAAACGGGACCGAAGAATTTTTCTCTCGAATCGACCAAGGATTTCTTCATCCGCTTCATGCTTCAGCGCCGTAAAGCAGGACTGGGATAATCAGAGACTTATATAGGATCTCCTAAGTAGTTCGAGTGAGCGCTTTACTACTAAATTGCCTTCTTAGCCCGAAGAAACAGCGATTGGCAAGAGTAATTCTTCGTTCGATTTCTGACGAGATGTTGTTGTCAGAGTTAATAGCGTAGCGGAGGAAGACAAAGTCTGGCACTACCTCAAAGTTATATCTGTCAATTGTGACGTTCTGTCCAATTCGTCGATGTTGTGTTTCCTTTCGTGCTAACAGCATAAACTTAGTCTTACCCTCATTTACTGCTAAACCCATTTTTGCAGCTTCCTTCTCTATACTAGCAAACGTGGCTATGACATCACGTTCAGTCCTACCAATGTATGCTAGTAGTTGCACCGACTTTTGGAAAATTGTGCCTCTGGTGTTGGCTCCGGAGTTTTTCACAACCCTCTCAAGAATCAAATTGAAAAAGTCACATGAGAGCGCATCGCCTTGCCCAAATCTTTTTTTTGGTATCGAATGTGTCGGTGAAGTCGTTTCCAACCCTGATGGAGCAGCGAGAATTCTCCATCGTCATCCTACACAAACGGACGTGTTTGGACGGTATACCAAAACTAGACATGGCTCTGTATAGTTCGTCTCTATAAATGCTGTCGTATGCGGCTTTGAAATCGATGAATAGGTTGTGGGTATCGATTTGGACTTCTTGAGTTTTTTTCCAGGATCTGCCGAAGTGTGAAAATTTGATCGGTTGTGGACTTTCCTGGCCTAAAACCACACTGATAAGGGCCGATCCGGTTGTTGGTAAACGGTTTCAGGCGTTCACATATTACGGCAGATAGGATCTGGTAGGCGATGTTGAGGAGACTTATGCCTCTGTAGTTGGCGCAGTTCACAGGGTCTCCTTTTTTGTGGATCGGGCAAACGATGCTGAGGTTCCATTCTTCAGGCATACTTTCAACCGACCAGATTTGGCTTATGAGTTGGTGGATGTTGCTTACCAAGTCATCTCCGCCAGCTTTATAAAGCTCAGCGGGAAGGCCGTCATTTCCGGCGGCCTTATTAAGCTTGAGATTATATATTGCTATCCTCACTTCACTTAGGTCGGCTGGTTGGCAGTCTTCGCTGTCGTTGCCAATATAAAATGGTTCGTTCTGCCTGACAGCGGAATATTGTTCGTCATCGCCGTTTAACAGTCCGCGGAAGTGGTTCTTCCATGTTCTCAGCATCGACTGTGTCTCAACTACGATATTTCCTTGTTCATCTCGACAGGATTCTGTTCGAGCCTTGTATCCTTGGCTTTGACGTTTTACACTTTGGTAAAATTTGCGATTCCTGGATGGCACCTGTATATCCTCGATCGCGCGCTTTTCTTGCTCTTGTTTCTTTTCTCTGAAAAGCCGGTGTTCTTCACTTCTTCTTTGTCTATAGAGCTCAATGGCAGCTCTCGTCTTTACCTGCAACTTAGCCTTGTAGGCCTCGTTCTTGGCTGCGAGCATCTGTCGGCATTCATCATCAAACCAGGGGTATCCTGCTGGTGGCCGCGAGAAACATAGCACATCAGTTGCGGCTGATCTAATGGCTTGTTGGCATCGTTCCCATTGTTCTTCGACATTAGATGCAGGTGGTGTGTTGTGAGTCGAGAGGTAAAGGGATATGCGTTGCGCGAAGGCCTTGGCGGTCTCTGGCGATTGCAGTCTTTCGACATTAAATTTTTTTCACAGTACTTCTGGTTTGTTGTGGCGTGGTGGATATCTGCATCCTTACCTTGGCCGCAACAAGGTAGTGGTCCGAGTCGATGTTAGCCCCTCGAAATGTTCGAATATCAAAAAATACTGGATGCGTGCCTATTGTCTATCGCAATGTGATCAATTTGGTTGACTGTTCGTTGATCTGGTGACCGCCAGGTCCCCTTATGGATATCGAGGTGAGGAAACCGTGTGCTGGCTATAGTGGCATTTCGTTCCGTAGCGAAGTCAATCAGCCTAAGTCCGTTACGAGACGTGTTGTCGTGTAGGCTATATTTTCCGACAGTACTGCTTAAGATGTCTTCTCTTCCTACCTTTGCGTTAAAATCTCCCAGCACGATTTTAACATCGTACTTTGGTAGTCGCTCATAGGTTTTGTCGAGGAGCTCGTAGAAGCAATCCTTTGTTATATCATGTTTTTCCTCCGTCGGAGCACGAGCGCATATAAGACTTATGTTGGCGAATTTGGCCTTGATGCGGATTGTTACAATGCGTTCGCTAATGTCTTGGAAACATACGACTTCTTGCCTAAGTCTGGCACTTATAACAAATCCGCATCCGAATAGTAGCTGTTTCTGCTTACTATAACACGGTCCATAGTAGATGCACAGTCAAAATTCGCAAAAGTGTGGTCTGCGAGAGGCTGAGTTCTTGTGAGCGAAGCGATATCTATTGGCTCGGATTCTCCTGCACACCCTCACGGACAGGGGCGATATTTTCCGCATATGTATCATCTTGGTTTTTGATGCGTTGATAACTAGACCGTTATCGTGGCACCATTTTACTGCAGCATTCAACTCCTCCTGCATAATGCTCGACGCTGTGTCCAGAGACCTGTGGCGTACCACAATCGCCGTATCGTCAGCGAAGGCAAATGGAATGCTTTGCTTAAAAACGCGAAGTAGTTCGTTTGTGTAAAGGATGAAGAGAATTGGACCTAGTTTTGATCCCTGAGGGACTCCATACTGCACGTCCTTTTTCTCACTCATCACATCCTTAATTTTTACAAAAAACAGCCTGTTGTGTAAATAATCCTTGAGCCAATCAGCCATTACTCCTCGTATGCCAATCCGTCTAAGCGCTTCTAGTAACTTCGAATGGTTAAGAGTATCGAAAGCTTTACTGAAATCCATGAACAGGACTAGGACATGATGGCTTTTGTTTAAACTTTCATTGATACAGTTAACGAATTCACCTAGTAGTTTGCCTGTATTCCTATTTTTTAGAAACCCGTATTGGCTTTTATGAATAAGAGAGTGCTTGTCAATAAAACTCTGCAATCTTTGCGAAATTACGCCTTCCAGACACTTTTCAATTACTGGAAGTATTGATATCGGTCTATAATTATTCAGTTGATTTTTAACTCCACTCTTATAGATCGGCCTCACTACAGCGGTTTTCAGTGTTGACGGGATTTTTGACTGTGTCAGGCTCAGGTTAAACAGCTTGCATAGGATAGGAGCAAAAATGTCGGCGTGTCTTCTGATATCCACGGCTCTAATTCTATCAATTCTTGGCGATTTGTATTCACCAAGGGAACTTATAATGTCGCTCATTTCTTCGATATTTGTAGCATTAGCAAAAATTGAGTTCTCTACTCTTGCATTCATATGGTTCGATGTGATAGAGTTACAGTGATGAATAATTTGCGACGTCTGTGTAAAGAAAAGTTGTGCACAATTGTTGGACAATGTTTTGATTTCAGTTGAAAAATGTTTTATCATGGTTTTATCTAAATTTGGCCTTTTCCTTCTTAATAACGGGTGATTTTTTAAGAGGTTTAGAACTTTTTTAAAAAAAAAAACACAAAAAATTCGAAAAAATGAATGAAATATTTATTTGAATCGATAGTTTGAACCTTGCAATTTAATGTTTAAAGATAATTTCATGCAAATGTTGACCGCGGCTGCGTCTCAGGTAGCCCATCCGCTGAGTCCAATTTTGGCATACTCTTTCACACATATCGGCCGGTATCTCACGAATGAATGCATGGATGTTGGCTTCCAGTGCGTCAATCGAAGCGGGCTTGTCCCTATAGACATTAGCCTTGACATACCCCCACAAAAAATAATCTAATGGTGTCAAATCGCACGATCTAGGCGGCCAATTGACCGGCCCGAAACGTGAAATTAACTGTTCACCAAACTCGCCTCGCAATTGCGCCATTGTTTCGCGTGCTGTGTGGCATGTGGCACCGTCTTGTTGAAACCACATATCATGCAAGTCAAGAACTTCCATTTCGGGCAAAAAAAAGTTTGTTATCATCGCTCGGTAGCGTTCACCATTGACAGTAACGCTGCGATTCGCATCATCTTTGAAGAAATATGGCCCAATAATGCCGCCGGCCCATAAACCGCACCAAACAGTGGCTTTTTCGGGATGCATTGGTAGCTGTTGCAATGCTTCTGGCTGATCTTCACTCCAAATGCGGCAATTTTGCTTATTTACGTACCCATTCAACCAAAAATGAGCCTCATCGCTGAACACAATTTTTCGATAAAAAAGCGGATCCTCGGCCAGCTTTCCAAGAGCCCATTCACCAAAAATTCGGCGTTGTGGTAGGTCGGCTGGCTTTAGTTCTTGCACCAGCTGTATCTTAAAAGGCTTTACGCCCAAATCCTTCCGCAAAATTTTCCACGTAGTGCTGTAACAAAGGCCTAACTGCTGGGAACGGCGCCGAATCGACATTTCGCGGTCTTCTGTCACACTAGCTGATACGGCCGCAATATTTTCTTCACTACGCACAGTACGTAAACGTGTTGGTGGTTTAATGTCCAACAAAGTAAATTTGGTGCGAAATTTGGTCACAATCTTCCGAATAGACTGCTCAGAAGGTCGAGAATGCCGATCATAAAATGGAAGCAGCGCGCGATGAATATTTCGAACCGAGCACGAATTTTGATAGTAAAATTCAATAATTTGCAAGCGTTGTTCATTTGTAAGACGATCCATGGTTAAATTGCAAACCAAACTGAAGCTGTTTGACAGTGACACAAGGTACTAAACACACGTCAGCTGTCAAAACCAGTGTTGCCAAAACCAAACCAGCTAAAAAATCACCCGTTATTTAGTTTATTAATCCCCAGGTTTTTCTAGGATCGGTCTTAAATTGCATGAATTGGTTCTTATAGAAGTTTGATTTTTGTGCTGCTATCAATTTATTTGTTTTGTTCCTGTAACTTTTGTACTCTCTTTCATAGGTTTTGTTGCCTCTATTATTTTTCCACCTTCTATAGAGTTGATCCCTTTTTTTGCATTCAGTTATCAGGTAAGGGGTTGCCCAGGGGCTATTTTTTTCGTTTGTTCTGTATTGATTTTGTGTAAGTTGATCTTTTATAAATATCACTTAGTTTCCTTACCAGTTTTTTATACAACTTCTCGGCATCTTCTTCATTACTGACTTCTGACCAGTCTGCTTCCAAAATTAACTCATTTACTCTGCCGTTGCATATATAAGAAGTACGTACTATGTGGTTCTCTGATGTTGCTAAGTCATCTGTGGAGTAAAGAGTCGGGTAATGGTCGGTGATACCACTCTCGATCACGGCGGAATTAATTTGTTTGTCTACTCTGCTTGCAAGGATGTGATCAATTATTGATTTCGTCCCCTTCTTAGGATCTACCCTTGTGCATTCAGTAATGACATTCATCAGTCTCAATGATGCTAACATCTCCAAATATTCTTTCACATAGCTTGAGTTAGAATCATATATATTAATATTCATATCCCCCATCACAATCATTTCTTCATTCTTTCCTATTTGACCTAGATTATTTGCAATTTCATCAATAAATGACTTTTTACTATAACCTGGTGGTCTATATACTCCAACAACGTGCTTTGTAATGTTTACTATGCCACCGAGCAATATCCGACTCGTCGCTATAGATGTTTTATTGCCCAACATTGGCATTGGTTTACAAAACCATCGTTTCTTCTTAAAAAATAATAAGTTCTCTATCTGCTATGTATGAGAACGTCTGAAACCGTTCACTAACAACCTTATCAGTGTGTTTTTAGGTCAGCAAAGTCTAAAACTGATCAAATTTTCACATATCGCACGAACTATACAAAATAGTATGTCCGTTTGATAATGATAATCGAGAATTATCTCTTTTCCATCAAGATCATCAACGTCCTCAACGAAACAGTTTACAAAGGTATACAAATCCAGTAAGTCTGCATATGACAAACATCATAGCTCCTCTATATAGGATACGTTGTCCGTACTTTTTTTAGCTAGAAACTTCGACCTGCAAGTCAGATCATTAGTTGTGTAAATATTGTTGATTAATTCCATTTTCAGCACGAAATCCACACACTCAACCAGACTAGATTTAAAAAGCACGCCAACTGGCTACAAATGCTCACTCAAATGATCGAAGATCATCAGGACAATGAAAGCGAAGCAGCTAAGATATTCTTACGAAATTGGATGAAAGAAAGAGATGACCTGAGGTGAGAAAAATTAAATCAAATAAAAACTAAAATTACAAAACTTATCTTTTTTGATTAGGAACGATACCAAAAAAGTTTTCAACGAGCAATTCGGAAGCGTCTTTCGAACATATCACAATCCAACGTACTTTTCGAGGCGCCTATTCCGCTTTGCGGACATCTACACAAGCGAAATAACCAACCTACTCAAATACTCTGTATCGCATACATTCTATCCTCGTCGAGGTGTGATGCCTCACGAGTATACATCATATTTTATGTAAACGAAGCTTTACTTTAATTTAATTTACCTTATCTTACTTTTCTTTACCTTACCTTACTTTTCTTTACCTTACCTTACCTTACTTTAATTAACTTAATTTACTTTTCCTATCATTTAATCCTCGTCGAGGTTTGATGCCTCACGAGTATAAATCGTTTTATATGTAAACGCAGCTTTACTTTACTTGAATTTACTTTACCTTAACTTACTTTTCTTTACCTTACCTTACTTTAATTAACTTGATTTACTTTTTCCTGTCGATTAATCCTCGTCGAGGTGTGATGCCTCACGAGTATAAATCGTTTTATATGTAAACGCAGCTTTACTTTACTTGAATTTACTTTCCCTTACCTTTCTTTTCTTTACCTTACCTTACCTTACTTTAATTAACTTGATTTACTATTTCCTATCGATTTATCCTCGTCGAGTTGTGATGCCTCACGAGTATAAATCGTATTTTATGTAAACGCAGCTTTACTTTACTTTATTTTACTTTACTTTAATTTACTTTACTTCACTTTGTCATATCCATTTATTAAATAAAAGGAATGGGTATCTTATTCCCACCAGAGGCTCTCTTGTTAAACCGTTAAACTCTGTTCTTTTTTTTGTATTTGTAAGACAATCTTAAATTTAAAATGTCTTTCGAGTATTTAAAATGTAATGTAGAGGCAAACGAGAATGCAACAAGATCCATCCGCTGAGAAACAATTGTTGGATATCGGCGATGGAAAAGTTGCTGCCCATGGCAAAACTGATTACATGAAATTGCCCACCGATTTCTGCATGGTTTGGGTGTTGTAGAACGAGGGTAGACTCTGCTTGGCTTTAACTTTACAATGCCCAGTTGTTGTAACTCTGACTACACATCAAATGTGCTTATTTTTAACCTCCAAGTGGTAACCATCGGGTACTGGTCTCATCCAACCGGATTTGACTTGCTTAATGATACGTGCGCGTGTTGACAGTAAGACGAAAAACAGCAACACTATAAACAGCATGGTCAGAATGGCACGGAATACCTTGTCTGCTGTTCCAAGCGAACCTGGATGAGCTGCTTCGACATATTCGAAAAACAGGTTATCTAGGAATCTGAAGGGTAAGTAAGGGTAAGTCAGGGCCATTGAACAGAAATGTTGGCGGATGATCCGAAAGGTCAACGGCAGCGCTCAATCCCGTAGTGGATACTGATGGCCATGTGTCCTAGGGGCATTTAGTTAGTTAGTTTGATTGGCTGTTCGTACAAGACGAAACACAATTAGCGCTGAGGTGCGCCGTTTTGATGCCAAAAACTCGTGCGGTTAAATGTTATGTCTTGTTGTTAGTTGGCGTGTACTAAATCCAACCAGTGGCATTAAGGAAGGCGATCAGTTCTTTGATGTGTTTATCAGAGAGGTCGCGGATATTGTCAAAGAAAGGTTTGCCTAGGGTTCGTTGTCTTGCTCTTGACAGAGCCGGGCATTTGCACAGAAAGTGAGTTAGAGTTTCCTTCTCCCCCACCTCCTTGCAACTGCGACAGTTGGTGTTGTTGGGTATACCCATTCTAACAGCATGGTCACCGATGGGCCAGTGTCCAGTGGTAATTGCTATCACCCTGGAGACTTCCTTACGGGATCTGCTTAAGAGGTCCCGTGTTTTAGTCTTGTTGTAGCGAGGCCACATATCTCTTGAAATGGCGCACCCACTGAGGTTTCGCCACCTATGTTCTGCTGTTTTAAGAGAGTGTGTGTTGATATTATTCATGATAGTTTTTAAAGGAGTGAGAGTGCCGATTGCACGTGAGCTGGGAAGGGACGAGCCCAACCTGGCTAGGGCATCAGCCTGTTCATTTCCATCTATGTCACTGTGGCCTGGAACCCATATGAGAGTGATACTGTATCGACTCCCAATGGAGGCCAGTTCGTTTTGGCATTGAAGTACTAGTTTTGATGACGTCGATACCGAAATAATCGCCTTAATAGCGGCTTGACTGTCGACAAAAATAGCGATATTTTGCTTGGGAGTACTATCGTGTTTAATCGCGTGACATGCCTCCCTAATAGCCAACAATTCCGCTTGGAATACGCTGGAGGAATCAGGGAGGCGAAACGATTTTTTTTATTTTTAGTGTGTCCGAGTAGACACCGGCGCCCACTCCGCAGTCCATTTTGGAGCCGTCGGTGTAAATAAGTGTGTCAAAATCTTTTTCAACCAATGCGTTTTTCCAATCCTCTCTAGTTGGAAAGCCAGCGGTGAAGTGATTGTGGAAGTTCAGTTTGGGTATCATGTAGTCGATATGATGGTCAGCTAGACCTGCTGGCAATGAATCTAGGATATTGCTGTGCCCATAGGGCTTATTGAACCAGCAGCCAGATTCTTTGAGCCTGACTGCACTACACATTGCAATATCTTTGATATGGATATCTAGAGGGAGAAGGTGGAGAAGAACCGTTAAGGCATCAGTGGGACAAGATATCATGGCCCCAGTTGTGCCGATACAAGCAGTTCTTTGTACCCTCTTAAGTTTGTCAATGATATACCCTTTACTCACAGAAGGCCACCAGACTAGTGCCCCATAGGTGAGTATCGGCCGAACAACAGCAGTGTACATCCAAAGTGTCATCTTTGGTTGTAGGCCCCATCTTTTGCCGAATGTTTTTCTACAGGCATAGAAAGCTATACATGCTTTCTTGACCCTTTGTTCTATGTTGGTTTTCCAATTAAGCTTAGTATCTAGGATAGTCCCTAGATATTTGGCATTGGATGAGAGTGAGAGCGCTTGTCCATTGAGTTGGGGGAGGTTAAAGGCTGGTATTTTGGTCTTCGTGGTGAAAAGCATCATTTCCGTTTTGCTCGGATTAACACCCAGGCCACAGCTTGTAGCCCACGTGCTCACAGAACCCAGAGCGTACTCCATGATTTCGCTAATCACTGGGAGAAACTTTCCTGACACTAGGATCACCACGTCGTCCGCGTATGCCACTGCCTTAATCCTATCCCGATCAAGTCAGACTAACAGTTTGTTCATAACAATAAGCCACAGCAGAGGAGATATCACACCGCCCTGTGGTGTACCTCTGTCAGCATATCGCGTTAAGCTGCTGTTGCCTAGTGTTGATTGAATGATTCTAGACCTTAGCATGGATATAATCCATTGGCTACAATGCTCCTCTACACCAGTTACGGTTAGGGCTTCTAGTATGCTGTCAGTTTGTACATTATTGAAAGCCCCTTCTATATCAAGGAAAGTGGCTAGGGTGTACTCTTTGTAGTAGAGGGATTTTTCGATGGTCCCAATCACCTCATGCAGAGCGGTTTCAGTCGATCTGCCTTTGAGATAAGCGTGTTGTGATGTGGATAGCGGTGATTCATTAAGAATGCTTCGCACATGGATGTCAAGGATCCGCTCCAGGGTCTTTAGTATAAAGGAGGCAAGGCTGATGGGCCTAAAATCTTTTGCAGATTCATGTCCACGTCTGCCCGCCTTTGGTATAAAAACTACCCTGACACGTCTCCATGAGTGTGGAATAAAGTTTAATAAAATACAACTTCTATAAATTGGCAACAACCACGGTAATATAGTATCCAGTGAGTTTTGTAGCATGATCGGCAAGATGCCATCAAGGCCAGGTGATTTATAGGGTGAGAAGCTATTAATTGCCCAGGATGTCTTTTCTTTGGTTATAATGAATTTGATATTTTCCCAAGTAGTATGGGGCATTTAATAAATTTGAATCCCTTGATAAAGAGGGAATTATGAAAACAAAAAATGCACATAGTATATATTTATTTTTTATTTATTTTAGGAATTATTATTTCATAGAAAATATGTTTACAATGTGTGGCTTAAATTAGATTTCAAGAGTACCCTCTTCTCAAACATTTCATCTGAGAGTCTATGCGACTTTGGTGAATTTGTCACAGTTGCATATGAACAAAATTCGTGTTCAACTGGACCCGAGGAAGGTGGATCGGGCAAACGATGCTGCGGTTCCATTCTTCAGACATGCTTTCATCCGACCAGATTTGGCTTATGAGTTGGTGGATGTTACCAAAGATTATGAAGTCTATACAGATGACGCATTGAGAACAAAAAAACAGAAATCTTTGCTCGGTAACTTCATGGTACGGGCGGGCGGTGTGCATGAAAACACACGAAAAACAAAAACATTGGCGGGCTGTGCCAGCACGACCCGCAATAGAATATTTTTTGTTATATGGAGTGCGTCATCTGTATAGTCTTCATAATCTTTGATGTTACTTACCAATTCATCTCCGCCAGCTTTATACAGCTCAGCGGGAAGGCCGTCATTTCCGGCGGCCTTATTTAGCTTGAGTTTAGATATTGCTATCCTCACTTCACTTAGGTCGGGTGGTTGACAGTTTTCGCTGTCGTTGCCAATATTAAATGGTTCGTTCTGCCTGACAGCGGAATATTGTTCGTCATCGCCGTTTAACAGTCTGCAGAAGTGATTCTTCCATATCCTCAGCATCGACTGTGTCTCAACTACGATATTTCCTTGTTCATCTCGACAGGATTCTGTTCGAGCCTTGTATCCTTGGCGTTGACGTTTTATACTTTGGTAAAACTTGCGAACATCGTTCTTGGAGTGGCAGCTCTCTATATCCTCGATAGCGCGCTTTTCTTGCTCTTTTTTCTTCTTTCTGAAAAGCCGACGTTCTTCCCTTCTTCTTTGCCTATAGAGCTCAATGGCAGCTCTCCTCTTCACCTGCAGCTTAGCCTTATAGGCCTCGTTCTTGGCTGCGAGCATCTTTCGGCATTCCTCATCAAACCAGGGGATTCTTGCTGGTGGCCGCGAGAAACCTAGCACATCAGTTGCGTCTGATCTAATGGCTTGTTGGCATCGTTGCCATTGTTCTTCGACATTAGATGCTGGTGGTATGGTGTTAATGAAGAGGTTAAGGGATAAGCGTTGCGCGAATGCCTTGGCTGTCTCTTGCGATTGCAGTCTTTCGACATTAAATTTTTTTCACACTATTTCTGTTGTGGCGTGGTGAATATCCGCATCCATACCTTGGCTATAACAGGGTAGTCAAGCAGACTTATGTCTCTTTAGTTGACGCAGTTCAGAGGGGCTAACGTTGTCTGAGTCGATGTTAGCCCCTCGGAATGTTCGGACATCCAAAAGGAGACCCTCTGAACTGCGCCAACTACAGAGGCATAAGTCTCCTCAACATCGCCTACAAGATCCTATCTGCCGTAATATGTGAACGCCTGAAACCGTTTACCAACACCCTGATCGGCCCTTATCAGTGTGGTTTTAGGCCAGGAAAGTCCACAACCGATCAAATTTTCACACTTCGGCAGATCCTGGAAAAAAACCCAAGAAGTCCAAATCGATACCCACCACCTATTTATAGAATACAAGACATCCATTGTGGATACGATTATTACAATAATTGAGGAAAACGCGGACGCCAAGGAGTCTGGTCTCTCGCATTTGTGCGAGTTCATCGAGGATTGTGAGCACACCTCGTTGGCTGTCAGAATTCTACATCTCCTCGGCAAGGAAGGTCCATTTGCCAGTAATCCCTCAAAATACATTCGTTTTATATACAATCGTGTAATTCTTGAAAGTCCAACTGTACGGGCTGCAGCTGTTACCGCGTTGGCCCAATTCGGGGCATCATGTCCTACGCTACTGGCTAACATTCTGGTTCTTCTTGGCCGCTGTCAAATGGACCCCGACGATGAAGTTCGCGATCGTGCTACCTACTATTGGCGAATTTTGCTCTCGGACAAACAGGACCTCTACAAAAGTTACATTATTGAGCGATCGCACTGTTCGTTGCCCTTGTTGGAGAAGGCGCTTGTTGATCACTTAACCGGTGATTTGACTGAGCAATTCGATCTTTCCATCGTACCCAAGGCAGTGATCGTCAAAGAAGAGGTTTCCAACGAAGCCATGCTCATTTCGAATGCGCCTCGAGTACCAAAGGTCACCCGCGAAGAAGAGAGTGCCACACGATTGGCAAAATTGCCTGGAATTCAAGTTCTTGGCCCCATCCATCGAACGACACCAAAAATTCAACTTACTGAAAGCGAGACGGAGTATACCGTGCAATGTATTAAACATATTTTCAAAAATCACATTGTATTCCAGTTCGATTGTCTCAACACATTGTCCGATCAGATACTGGAGAATGCTCGAGTTGAGCTCACAATTCCAGAAGGATTCACCACACGAGCAGTCATTCCTTGTCCAAAATTGCCGTACAATGACCTAAAGACTACCTTTGTAATCGTAGAATTCCCTCAAGACTACGCCAGCTCAGCAGCAACCTTTGGCGCGACTCTACGCTTCGTTGTGAAAGATTGCGATCCAACGACTGGAGAGCCAGATTCCGAGGACGGCTATGACGATGAATACATGTTGCAAGACATGGAGGTGTCCGTTGCCGATCAAATACAAAAGTCCAAGAAGAGCAATTTCGCCGCTGTTTGGGATGCCGCGGACACCGAGGAATGGGTTGAAGCTGAAGATACATATTCTCTATCTGCCGTAAATACCATGCAAGAAACAGTCAACACGATATTGAAATTCCTTGGCCTTGGTCCAGCTAACATGTCCGAAAAAGTACCCAAAGGAACACACACCCATACACTTCTATTTTCAGGTACATTCAGAGGTGGTGCTGAGATTCTAGTACGAGCCAAATTAGCACTTGCCGATGGTGTTACAATGCAGTTGACCGTGCGAACGACAGACTCTGATGTAGCAGAGTTGGAAACATCAGCAATAGGATAAGATCACAGTTTCCTTTGTTATTAGAAGCTTAACCAGAACGCTGTCTAAGGCTACAATGTTATGTTTCCCTTATTATTCTCGTTTCTATTAAACTACAAAACAAGATATACATACACAAGAACACATTCAATCAATTTAATTGGCATTTATTCGAAGTGCATAAATATATCGTTTTATTTTAATTTTACTATGTGTTTCGTTTCGATAAAATTAAAAAAAAAATATTATGTTGAGCATATGAATATTAGTACGTAATTAATAACTATTTATCGATTTCAAAGCCGCATATGACAGCATTTATAGAGACGAGCTATACTAGTTTTGGTATACCGTCCAAACTCGTCCGTTTGTGTAGGATGACGATGGAGAATTCTCGCTGCACCATCAGGGTCGGAAACGACCTCACCGACAAATTCGATACCAAAAAAGGATTAAGGCAAGGCGATGCGCTGTCATGTGACTTCTTCAATTTGATTCTTGAGAGGATTGTGCAAAACTCCCGAGCCGACACCAGAGGCACAATTTTCCAAAAATCGGTGCAACTACTAGCATACGTCGACAATATTGACATTATTGGTAGGACTCAACGTGATGTCATAGCCACGTTTGCTAGTATAGAGAAGGAAGCGGCAAAAATGGGTTTAGGAGTAAATGAGGGTAAGACTAAGTATATGCTGTCAACGCGAAAGGACACACAACATCGACGAAATGGACAGAACGTCACCATTGCCAGATATAACTTTGAGGTAGTACGGGACTTTGTCTACCTCGGCTCCGCTATTAACTCTGACAACATCTCGTCAGAAATCAAACGAAGAATTACTCTTGCCAATCGCTGTTTCTTCGGGCTAAGAAGGCAATTTAGTAGTAAAGCCCTCACTCGAACTACTAAGGAGATCCTATATAAGACCCTGATTATCCC
Organism: Rhingia campestris; assembly: GCA_932526625.1. NCBI lineage: Eukaryota > Metazoa > Arthropoda > Insecta > Diptera > Syrphidae > Rhingia > Rhingia campestris. The sequence continues at coordinate 4,430,141 of OW052186.1, read as the reverse complement.
AGTCCTGCTTTACGGCGCTGAAGCATAGACCGTATCAAAAGCGGATGAAGAAATCCTTGGTCGATTCGAGAGAAAAATTCTTCGGAAAATCTTCGGTCCCATTTGCGTTGACGGGCTATGGAGACGAAGATTCAACCACGAACTATACGAGCTGTATAGCGACATACCCCTAGTCAAAAAACTCCGCATTGGACGTTTAAGGTGGAACGAATGGACACCAATACTCCGGCTCGCAGAGTCTTCGATTCCCAGCCAGACGTCGGAAGCAGTAGAGGAAGACCTCGCCTTAAGTGACGCGCACAAGTAGAAACCGATCTCAACCAACTTGGAGTGCGCAACAGGAGGCAGTTAGCTAAGGACCGGGCTAATTGGAGAGGCATGTTGGTTGAGGCCCAGGTTCATTCCGGACTGTAGCGCCACTTAAGTAAATAAGTTATTGTGGGACATCTCTTTTAAAAAGTACTGCCAGATGAGGCTACTTTTCCATCAACTCTACCAGGCTTTTCATCTGTTGTGGATTCGTTATTTTCACCCTTGAAGACAAATAAATAACTAAATAACTTAACTATACTAAACAGTTGAAAATATAAACAAAACTCACATTTTAAAGCGACAAGAAATGACGTTTAAGTCCTTTTGTGAGCCTAAAATACGAATACGAAGTCGAACAAGAAATTAAGTTCCACATGAACTAAAACGACATCTACCGTTTAATGACGTAAAACGACTCATCAAACGCCTGCTGTAATGCCGAGTAGAACATTGTCGTTTTGTGACGTGTCGTTAAACGACTGTTGGAATAAGGGTGATTACTTCACAGGAGGCAATATATATTGAATTCATGGAGGGAGAGGCATAAAGATCTTGCCAGAGGACTCATGAAAGAAAATCGTGTAACAGCCGATGCTTTGTTTTTGAAAAGATACTATTTTTGAATACTAGAATTATTTTTTCCTGCCGTCGATGTCGATGACCCCAGGAATACGAAATTCGTCCATGAAATGTTGTTTTGATTTCCGTTTTTCTTCATCCGACACGGAATTTTGAAACAACTTGGAAAAAGTTTGTTCTCCAAAACATTGAGAACTCTTTTCAATCGGCCCTATCGAGGTATCCGTCGGAGCGGAAAATTCTCCGATATTGTACGATTCGGAGGCTTCAAGGTATTCTTCCGAAAAGCTGTTCGGAATATTTCTCCGACTTTTTGTAACGCATCCAGGCGAATTGCGTTGAAGTACGTTCAGGGGCTCTATTTCATAAAACGAAACGAACGGCAAGTAAACGAAACAGAAGTAAACGATAGTCACGACAAAGCGCGAAAACGAAAGCTATACGACTGCCCAATACCAGTCGTAAGAAATTACGAGTATCGTAAAATCAAGAACGATACTCGTTTTATGTAATCGAATTTCAACGAGAACGAAGTGATTTCAACGATATTCGTTTTATTGAATATGGCCCCAGGTGCATTTTTTTTTTGCAATTTTTGAGAACTAAGTGCCGTTTTTTTTTTCGATTTCCTCCGACACGAATTCTTCGCTGAATTTTTTTTACGAATTGTAGTAAAGTGAAGCCGTCGCATTTGTGTAGAATTTTTTTCCGATGACACATACCTCAAATAGAATTTAAACCTCCGACGAAGTACGCCTCGTAGTAGAAGTACCTCGATAGGGCTGAATATCTTTGATACAGTGCTACGGCCCAAAGCAACATCAGAATCTTTTCCAGTTAATATCAGAAAGCTTCTTTCGGCAAGGAAACTCAAAAATGAGACTAACTGCAACATACAAGAAATCGATGATGGTTTTAGATGCGGCGCATTTGGAAAGCATGTTTATTAAGTCGATAATATGACATAAACCTTAATGAAATAACAATTTTTTTATTAGTTACGCCGAGGGGGAAGTAATCAATATTTTTGCGTGGTCCTAGACTACAGAATACACAAAAATACACGGAATACTGTATTCAATGTGTGATTACATAATGAATACTTATGAATACATGTGAATACATGGGAATACACGGGAATACATATGAATACGCGTAAATTAATTAGAATACATCAGAATACACGTGAATACACGTGACTACACTTGAATACATTTGAATACAAATGCACAAATTTGAAAACACTTGCATTGAAATCTTCATTTTTAAGCAATGCATGTCGGTTATCCAGTTATCAAGCCATTTATTTCATGCAGAAGATCGTTTATTAATCGTCAGCAAAACTTGATGATATGGCATACAGACAACTTAAACTATACAAATGATAACAACCTTATTATAAAAATAAGGCCCATCATCATAAGGACCATTCTCACAATAGATTCAAACAACAAATCAAATTCAATCAAAATTCCCTTAGCATTTTTTTTATTGAAGCACATCCTTTTTAAATTGAATCGAAGACCACTGAGTAAGCTTAAGGCGAAGAATATATCTTAACAAATAATCAATTTTTTTATTTCTCTCAGAAAAATTTCGGGTCAAGATCGAATATACGTGAACCAGCTATGAGCAATTTGATTGCTCAGATGAATGACGGACTATACCATGAAACAAGTTTGCATTGATCAAATACGTTAACACATTTGAGATCGGAAACATAAACAATAATCTTGCACTATGGTTCCTAATTCATCGATTATACAAAATAAATATGTTTTAAAATTAGAAATCGTATTAGCATTTATCATTAGCTTAAATGTTTTTGTCACAGATGGGGCAGGTACATGTTGAACGTAATTAGATATGTCAACATACTTATGATTCATAATATCTAGCATCTCTAGTTGTCCAAACTCATCCCATATATACCAATGTGCCAGCACTCCCAAAACTTGTACTAATCAGTCCTACGACTACGCGCAATAAGCGGGAATATACTCGACATTTGGTTATTTTGATTAAGAAAATGACATATAAGTCAACGAAACGTATTATGCAAGAAGGACGGTGCGATAATTATACGAACACACAGTTCTGACGCATTGTAACAATCCGCATCAAGGCCAAATTCGCCAACATAAGCCTTATATGCGCTCATGCTTCGACGGAGGAAAAAGATGATATAACTAAGGATTGCTTCTACGAGCTCCTCGACGAGTACGATGTTAAAATCAAGCTGGAAGATTTTAACGCAAATGAAGGAAGAGAAGACATCTTTAGCAGTACTGTCGGAAAATATAGCCTACACGACAACACGTCTGGTAACGGACTTAGGCTAATTGACATCGCTACGGAACGAAATGCCACTATAGCCAGCACACGGTTTCCTCACCTCAATATCCACAAGGGGACATGGCGGTCTCAAGATCAACGAACAGTCAACCAAATTGATCACATTGCGATAGACAAGAGGCACGCATCCAGTATTTTGGATGTCCGAACATTACGAGGGGCTAACATCGACTCGGACCACTACCTTTTTGTAGCCAAGGTAAGGATGCGGATATCCACCACGCCACAAAAAAAAAAAAAAACAGAAATACTGTGAAAAAATTTAATGTCGAAATACTGCAATCGCCAGAGACCGCCAAGACTTTCATGCAACGCGTATCCCTTAACTTTTCGATTCACACCATCCTACCAGCATCGAATGTCGAAGAACAATGGCAACGATGCCAACAAGCCATTAGATCAGCCGCATCGCGTTGAAATGTCAAAAACTCATCGAGCTTATGGGAACATGTATAAGTGGGCAATCTGAACGCCGACGCGACGCAATGGACGTTAGCTACACAGAAAAGTTGATTCAACTTCAACTTTCTTGCGCATCGACGCATTGGAATGTCAGTTTGAAAGCTGTCAGATGGTATGTTTGTGAGAATCTTGAGATTACTTTCATAGGTTATAAATAAACAAAATAAATTAAAAGTACTGAATTAAATTTTCTTCTGTAAGAATTGAAAAACAAACAAAATCTTCAACGGCTAATGGTGAACTGTCAATCAAGTGACATCGCATCGCGTCGCGTCGTGAGCGTCGAGATTGCCACCACCACTCAAATCCTCACCATTTTTGACACTTCAATGCGAAACCGTCTGCGTCGCGTTCGTCGCGTGCGTCGAGATTGCCACCACCATAAAACGTCAAAGCCAAGGCTACAAGGCTCGAACAGAATCCTGTCGAGATGAACAAGGAAATATTGTAGTTGAGACACAGTCGATGCTGAGGATATGGAAGAACCACTTCTGTAGACTGTTAAACGGCGATGACGAACAACATTCCGCTGCCAGGCAGAACGAACCATTCAATATTGGCAACGACAGCGAAAACTGCCAACCACCCGACCTGAGTGAAGTGAGGATAGCAATATCTAAACTCAAGCTTAATAAGGCTGCCGGAAATGACGGCCTTCCCGCTGAGCTCTATAAGGCCGGCGGAGATGACTTGGTAAGTAACATCCACCAACTCATAAGCCAAATCTGGTCGGATGAAAATATGCCTGAAGAATGGAACCTCAGCATCGTTTGCCCGATCCACAAAAAAGGAGACCCTCTGAACTGCGCCAACTACAGAGGCATAAGTCTCCTCAACATCGCCTACCAGATCCTATCTGCCGTAATATGTGAACGCCTGAAACCGTTTACCAACAACCTGATCGGCCCTTATCAGTGTGGTTCTAGGCCAGGAAAGTCCACAACCGATCAAATTTTCACATTTCGGCAGATCCTGGAAAAAACCCAAGAAGTCCAAATCGATACCCAGCACCTATTTATCGATTTCAAAGCCGCATATGACAGCATTTATAGAGACGAACTGTACAGAGCAATGTCTAGTTTTGGTTTACCGCCCAAACTCGTCTGTTTGTGTAGGATGACGATGGAGAATTCTCGCTGCACCATCAGGGTCGGAAACGACCTCACCGACAAATTCGATACCAAAAAAGGATTTGGCAAGGCGATGCGCTGTCATGTGACTTCTTCAATTTGATTTTTGAGAGGATTGTGCAAAACTCCCAAGCCGATACCAGAGGCACAATCTACCAAAAATCGGTGCAACTACTAGCATCCGCCGACGATATTGCCATCATTGGTAGGACTCAACGTGATTTCATAGCCACGTTTGCTAGTATAGAGAAGGAAGCGGCAAAAATGGGTTTAGCTAGCAGTAAATGAGGGTAAGACTAAGTATATGCTGTCAACACGAAAGGACACACAACATCGACGAAATGGACAGAACGTCACCATTGACAGATATAACTTTGATGTAGTACGGGACTTTGTCTACCTCGGCTCCGCTATTAACTCTGACAACAACATCTCGTCAGAAATCAAACGAAGAATTACTCTTCCCAATCGCTGTTTCTTCGGGCTAAGAAGACAATTTAGTAGATGTCGATGTTGTGTGGCTAAGAAGGCAATTTAGTAGTAAAGCCCTCACTCGAACTACTAAGGAGATCCTATATAAGACCCTGATCATCCCAGTCCTGCTTTACGGCGCTGAAGCATGAAGCGGATGAAGAAATCTTTGGTCGATTCGAGAGAAAAACTCTTCGGTCCCGTTTGCGTTGACGGGCTTTGGAGACGAAGATTCAACCAAGAACTATACGAGCTGTACAGCGACATGCCCCTGGTCCAAAAATTCCGCATTGGACGTTTAAGATGGCTAGGACATGTAGAAAGAATGGACACCAATACTCCAACTCGCAGAGTCTTTGATTCCCAGCCAGACGTCGTACGCAGTAGAGGAAGACCTCGCCTTAAGTGGCGCGCACAAGTAGAAACCGACCTCAACCAACTTGGAGTGCGCAACTGGAGGCAGTTAGCTAAGGACCGGGCTAATTGGAGAGGCATGTTGGTTGAGGCCCAGGTTCATCCCGGACTGTAGCGCCACTTTTGTAAGTAATTAAGCACAGTTCTGACGTCATAAAAATGAATATGCGAATACGTGATTACACTAAAAATACGCTGACTACACATTGAATACGCGTGAATACTTGTGAATACACTTGAATACATATGAATACGTGAGAATACATGCGAATACGTTTGAACTGTGATTCACCATGAATACGTCCAGAAAAGTTCCTTGAATACACTGATTACTTCCCCCTCGAGTTACGCAGCATCTGCAATTTCTAAAGGATTAGAAAGGTTTCCTCTGCAATAAATAATATTGGTTGGTGTTTTCTTCGGTAAACAAATATGTTGTCAGCAGCATCTGAGAATTTCTCTTCGGCGATTTCATTTCAGAAGACGCCAAAAACGCTTCTGTTAACATTTTTGTTCACCAATGGAAATAAGTGCAATTCAATTGTTTAAGTGAATAAAACAAATTCCCTTGTTATTCAAATAAATTTATTCGTTTTGTTAGCGGGAGCTGGTTACAAACACAACATCTCACAATAAATGGGGAACGTAAAAACAGTTTCATTTCTAATAACGTATAGCATTACTTAATAGCTTATAAAATATTTCAAGAAACAAGCAACAAACACAATAACAACAGCGTTCATGCGCTTTATAGATTTAGATTTATCTTTCTCTTTCAAATACTCTCGTAATATTATCTTCTCTTCTGTTTGTGCGATAACATTTTTAAATGCATTCCAACGATTTATTAATTTCTTTTTTTTTTCATTTGCGAATTAGGTAGTGTAGTGGTGTTTATTTTGCAGTTTCATTGTATAGTTTCTATTATCTACGTTTATAAAAAAAATGTAAAAAAGAGTCGTTGTTAATTGCATTTCCCTACAATGTTTAAATTAACTTTAAGATTATACACATTTTGAAGTGTGTATTTTTTTTTTAATAAATTAGAATACATACAAATAAAGTAAAAAATAAACAAATTGCGGATGATTTAATATTTAAGATCCCCGTCGTCTATGAGAAATACATTCATCTTTTAAAGTGCGTTTGCATTAACTTAATATTGATACCAGGGTTGACGTCTGACCCATTGCAATCGGTTGCTTGTCTGATCGGAACGGATCTTTATGCTGGCACCTTCGGCAGCACGAACTGTTTCCTTGACCTATAGTGACATAAGGGTATCACATTTAGTTATCCAGCTTGCTTATTAAATTTAATTTATCTACTTACACTTTGCATAAGATTCTGTGCGTTGCCGACTAACATTTCAGTTGCTTCACGATCCTCATCTGATCCTTGGGCCCCCAACATTGTCGCTTTGACAGTCGATAGAATTTTCAGCTGTGTACCAATAGTTGGGATGCGCTCGCAGACTTGGAGCAGATTAGTACGAATTCGGCGATCTGTACATTGACGTGCCAAATCCTTTGCTAGGCGTGTAACATCCTCTGATGCTTCCGCAATAAGTTTGGCAGTAGCGATGAGTTCACGTTTGCTACCCTTCGAATCAGCTCGAACCAATTCAGAGAGTCTTGCCATTAGGACTGCCATGCGTTTGGCGGCTGCAATAATTTCATTGTCCTTTGACGACCATTGGCGAACCTCTTGGTGGAGACCACGAGCAGCAATCTGGGTGGGAGAGAAATGAGAGGGTCAGTTACAAAGGACTTGAGAGTGGCAATCATTTGCTTACCAAAATAGGTTGATTGGCATTTGGCGTAGTGCGGAAAACTTCATCCTCATCATCGGTCTCTGGTGGTGGTGGACGATTTGGCACCATTCCTTCACGTGGTAGAGGTGGACGAGGTGGAGCATGCTCGACTATAAATTAACATTTTAGAAATGTACAACTTTCACTTTTGTGCTGCTTACCTTTAGCGTTATTGGCCAAATTGGATAGATGCATAGCACTAAGTTCAGGCACTGGTGGTGGTACTTCTTCAGCGTGAGATGGTGCAATTGCCGATCTAACATCACGAACATCAGCGAGAAGCTAAGAATGGCAACAGTCAACATACAATTTTCATATACCTACTCGCTCGCAACTCACCCTCTTAAAGGAATCCCTCCAGGCACTTGCGCAACCGCTTTGGTTAATGTTGGTTGCTACCATTTTGGCATCTCCAACCATGGCAGGGAGAGAATTCTCCAGACGATTCGTGGCTGCATTCAGCTTGGCTGTAAAGACTGGATCTTCAGAGTTGTCTGCCTCCTGTTTAGCAACTAACAAGACGCGGTTGACCAGACGGGCGATGTTCGAAGTGTTGTCAACCATTTTTTGTGGCTGCTTGGTGTGAATAGCATCCTCGCATAGTTTCTCGTACACCTGCATGTGATCCTCGGAAGTCTTAATGAAATCAGCTGGGTTTGTAGCTTGGTCACAGAGTGTTCTCATCCGAAGAATGGTATCGGCATATTGTTGCTTCAGGTTAGTCAAATGCTCGTCAGCCGCAGAGCTGCCTGGATAATTCATCCGTATGCGACCAGCAGATACAAGCTGTGGAGTTAAACTATCAACTTGAGTTGCCGAAGATAATAAAATCTCAGCAATTTTCTTATTGCCTCCAGAGCCGCCGGCGGCCACCATTCGACTTGTCTTGGATGCACGATCGCTAAATGCTTGTAGGTTGTTTGACTTTTGGCCAAAATTCTGTTCACGGTTTGGTGTGCCTTCCGGAACCATAACAGCATCGCTAAACTGCTTCAATGGTGTGGACACGTCCATAAAGTCCTGAACGATTCTGTTGACTAGTGCGTTCTGAATTGCCTCCTTTAGTTCGTGCAGCTTACAAGTAAGCTTCTTGGCGAATTCTTTAGCTTTCGGAGAGTTGCCGGCGGCATTCATTTTTAGATATTCCACCTCGTCACAAAGTTGCAAAATTTCAGCCTTCTGATACCCAGGACATCCTTCAGCTACTTTTTTGCCTTCATCGACAATCAGAGCGATCGCTCGTTCACCCAGGCCATTATCATTGATCTCGGGATTTTGAAGCCATTTGCATGCCTGCTCCAACCGCCCTTGGATGGTATGGGCTGTTTGTTGTACACCGGCCTTATTGACTCCAGCCACAGCATTCAGTAAAGTATGTTGCAGATTTCCAAGCTTATCACGAATGTTTTTAGCTAAACTCTCTGCTTGTGGACTGGTGCCTTTACCATCCTGACGAAGTTCACATAACGCGTTTGCCATGGTTGTGATATCATCTGCCATTTTACGAATCGGCATTGAATCTTGTGGCAGACACCTATCAGCGACCTCGTGAGCATTTTCGATTATTTGACGCAGTGCCTTTTCACCGACTCCTCCCTTTAGTGCATATGGATTGGCCAACCAGTCGTTAGCAAGTCCTGTTTTGTTGTGAATGGCATTACTAATCTTCTTAAGCACCGTTAGGTTGTCTAACTCGCTAGTGTCCTCATCATATGTAGTCAATTGAAGGACACGAATTATTTCCTGAATTTCATCGGTCATGCGTGATGCCAGATAGTTTCGATTCTCGGCTGCTTCAGCAACTCCAACGCCATTCTGTTCGACGATATGAATGTACACCTTCATGCTGCAGATAAGTATTGGCGCCAGGATCTTAACCTGCTCAAGGCAGCGCACCAAAATTTCACTATGCACCTGATGCGTGAGTTCCTTCTCACGACCACTAACCTCTCTTGAGACTTTACTAAGGCACGGACTTAAATCTTTTAGGAATTGCACCAGATCCTCCATAGATCCAATCACTTCAGCAATGGCCAGGTAGTCTAATACGCGTTTGCATTCTTGGATGATTTTTCGCACCTCCGATTCATCAAAGCAGAGCAGGAGAGCCGAGGTACCTTGCAAAATACCACGACTTCCTTCGATAAGTTTTTTGCGTGCTGGACCGGAGTATGGATCCCCTTTAAGCATATTGGATGCCTCCTCTAAATGTTGGGATGCATTCTCGACACGCATTAAGGCGGACGGCATGTCTTGTTTAAGAATATTGTCATCGGAGCTATTGATTGTCTCACGGCCAACTTTGATGAGATTGGTCACAGCCATTGATACCACCTGAACCGGCCGGCTGAGGTCTGGCATGGCGTTGCCATCTTCAGCTTCTTCATGTAGGATTACCAAACGGGATACCTTAAAGGAAAAATAAAATGTAAAAATAAATTTCAAAAAGTTTTGCTTAGTAAACTATAAAATGGCTGCAGATTTATTTCTTCTTATTATTTTCATCCTTAGTTTATATTTTTTTTTACGATTAAGTAAGTTGGACTCTGCCCATCGTAATGCACGATCGAGCCGAGCCAATCGTAATACATGATCGAGCCGAGCCATTTGACGTTCTATTATTGACAAGATCTCTAAAATAGGATAAGACAGAACAACCTGTCTCGGTAAAAGCCCACACATGGGATTTTCGAAGCTAGACTTGTTGGATTTTGGACTTAAGTTCCCAAGCAAATTATTCAGAAGCCATGAATCTCTCAGAGAATTTATGGTATGCGAGGAGGATCTCCTTTATAACATAAATTTGAGAAGCTTCTCTTGACAGTGTTACACTATTGGGTGTTTTTCAGACTATCGCAAAATTTTGGGGAGTGAAAAAAAAACACTTAGGTGCTGGTACACTCAAAATTTAAGCCAGGGACGCCGCGCCTAGAACTCCAACGCACTAGGACACTGCATCCAATTTTGACATAAGTATGCGGAATGTAGCAACCTTACACCAATTAATCGTCATGTCAATGATACAGCAAAAATCGCAGAACGACTCAGAGAAGCCGGAAACCTGTGCATTTTGGCAACAGCACAATATTGAAATCGGTGGCAGATGACGAATTACGTCATCTTTACTATGTTGTGCGCGTTGTGTTCATTTTATTGCAGACGCGGTGCCCCTTCAAAGTCGACTCTCCAGTGTTTGTCGGCCAAATTCGAGACGACTGGTACGTGATGTCATCAGCCATCGTTCATACATTCGTACGTCAATAAAACGTCGGATCGGCCAATATGATCTCGAATGTTTCGGCATCTCCTGCACATTTTAACGGATAGAGACGAATCCGAAACACCCGAAACAATCAATTGATGCGAATCCGTAAAAATGTGAAGGAGAACCCGAAACACTCGATTCCTTTCGCCCACTGGAACCGTCGAACTGGCCAAGAAGCTCAAAGTTGACTGTCCAATCTGGAAAAAAACATCTTAAAACCGGCGCTATGTGCCACACAGCGGACTCCACAATGTACTTTCTGCCTAAACGATTTGAGAGTAGGATTTTCTCTCGCGGAGATGACGTGACTTTGTTACCAACATCGTGCGATTTAACCCTGTTCGACTTTCTTGAGGGATTTTCAACATAACCGAGGATATCCACCACAAATGAGAAATACTGTGAAGAAATGTTATTTCGAAAGATTGCAATTCCAAGAGACCTTTGCAGAACGAGGAACCTTTGCAGAAATGGAAATGAAATAATGCCGACAGATACTCGCAGCCAAGAACTAGCCCTACAAGGCAAAGCTTCAGGTGAAGACGAGAGCTAAAATTGAGCTTTATAGGCAAAGAAGAAGGGAAGTATACTGGCTTCTTCTTTCAGAAAGAAGAAAAAAAAATAAGAAAAGCGCGCGATCCAATACATAGAGACGCTACTCCACGGAAGATGTACGTAAATAATACCAAAGAGTATAAAACTAAATAGAGTGCGCATCTCATACAACGAATCTTTACTATGTGGGGTACAAATATTGAAAATACAGTGTACCACAGCATCAATCACAAGCATACGAACTACAAAATTCCCCTTCGCACTTACCGCCCGCGTCTTGAACGGCTACACAATTTTTAGCTGGGATGCATAGTCTATGTAGTTCTATTTTCTTTGGTAATGCGTAAAAGCCAGGGATACAAAACGCAAACATAATCCGGTCGAGATGAACAAGGAAATATCGCAGTTGAGAGAAACCGATGCTGAGAATATGGAAGAGCTACTTCGGCAGACTGTTAAGCGGAAATGATGAACAATCTTCTGATGTTAGGCAGAACGAACCATTTGATATATTTTTTCAATTCAATTTTAGAAAACTATGATCTTCCTCAAGGATACACAACTTCCGATAGCATCCACTTGTCTTCCGTTGCGATTCACTTGATCTTCTTCTTCTTCAGCTGCTGCGGCACCACCTTAGTTCTTCTTCATGTTCTTCCTCTTCGAGCGACCAGAACGGCCACAACCGAAGGGCAACTTCAGGGAGAAGTTAATGTGTTTTTGAGAATCCAGACGCACAACGAACGATGGGATGTTCACCACCTGTTTGCGGAAACGGATATGTCTTTGGCGGATGGACATACGAGCATGTTAGATAGACTCGGCCAATCCCAATTTAAAGACTTGAGTCTGGAAACGATGTTCCAAGAAATCTTCGATTATCAAACCCAAACAATCTCTTCTCATCCTTCGAAAAATACCAACCACCCGAACTAAATGAAGTGAGGATAGCAATATATAAACATAAGCTTAACAAGGCTGCCAGTAATGACGGCCTAACCGAGATGATTTGGTAAGTAACATACACCAACTCATAAGCAAAATTCAGTCGGATGTAAGTATACCTGAAGAATGGAAGCACAGCATCGTTTGTTCGACCCACCAAAATGGAGACCCTTTGAACTGCGCCAAGTTCAGAGGAATAAGTATCCTCAACATCGCCTACAAGATCCTATCTGCCGTAGTATGTGAACGTCCGTAACCGTTTACCAACAATTTAATCGGCCTAATCAGTGTGGATTTAGGCCAGGAAAGACTACAACTGGTCAAATCTACACATTTCGGCAGATCCTGGAAAAAATTCTCAAGGGCTCCAAATCGTTACCCACCACCTGTTCATCGATTTCAGAGCCGCATACGACAGCATTTATAGAGACGAATTTTACAGACCTATGTCTTGGTTTGGTATGCCGCCCAAACTCTTCCGTATGTGCTGCTCCATCAGGTTCGGAAACGACTTATCCGACACATATGATACAAAAAAAGGATTTAGGCAAGGCTAACATGATTTTTGTGAGAATTGGGCAAAACTCCCGACCCAAAACCAGGCACAATCATCCATACATCGCGATGGATCGGTGCAGCTACTAGCATAGGCCGACGATATTGGAATCGTTCGGACTGAACGTGATGTCATAGCATGCAGCAAGAATGGGTTTAACAGTAATTGAGGATGATAAGCCAAAGTATATGCTATCAACGCATACATGTTGACGAATTTGGCAGAACGTCGCCATTGACGGATAAAACTTTGAGGTAGTACGGGACTTTGCTACCTCGGCTTCCCTATTAACTTTGACAACAACAACTCGTCAGAAATAAAACGAAGAATTACTCTTGCCAGCCACTGTTTCTTCGGACTATGAAGGCAATTTAGGCAATGACTCGAACTTCTAAAGAGATTCAAGTCTCTGATCATTACAGTTCAGGTATACTGCGCTGATGCATGGACCATAGCAATAGCGATTGAAAAATTCCTTTGTCGCTTTCAGCTAAAAATTCTTCGAAAAATCTTCAATCCCTTCTGCGTTTGCGGGCTAAGGAAACGAAGATTCAACCACGTATACTATACGAGCTGTATCGCGACATAGACGCGGCCAAGGAACTCCGTTTTGGACGTTGAATATGGCTAGAGCGTATGGACACCAATAATCTGTCTCACAGAGTCTTCGATTCTCAGCCGGACGTGCGTCGCGTCGAACGCAATAGAGAAAGCCCTCGCGCCGTATGTAGCACGCACAAATTGAAATCGGGGGCATTTAGCTAAAGGCTGGGCTAATAGGAGAGGCATGATGATTGAGCTCCAGGTGCCTTCTGGCCTGTAGCGCCACTAGTTCAGTAAAACTAAAATCCCTAGAGAAATGTCAGAAATTTGCCAGTGGATAAAATTGATTCCAAATTTGAACACAATTGTCACCCAGCCTTAGGTTTTAGCGGCCATTTTAATCCAACAACTGTCAAATTTGTTGTCAATTGTCCGGCCTAGTTTGTTATGGCAAATCACCGTTGATGATTAAAGCGGTGGACAACATTTATTTAGACGGAAAACTGAGTGTCCTTAGAGACAAATCCTTTAATTTAATCATCAATTTATGTTCGTCTTTTATCTATTAAAAATCAAAATCGTGACAAGTAGCTCAAAGCATTATTCGATATGCAAATTATATTGATATGGGCGAGACGGTATCTTCGTGATGTAAGAAAACCAAACACCCATGTCAATGTTAATGAATGACTTCGTCAAGTAAACCAAAAATGGTAACAAACGCTACCTACACCTAGTATAGTACTTTTCACAGCTTAAACTCGATCAAGATGTTCGTGAATTTTATTTTTAGCTGTGTTGCCAAGTTCGGTTCGGATGCACACACATTACGAGAAGCCATTCGTAATCTACTTGCGCCCACATAAAAATAAATAAAACTACTGACACTCTCTCGGGGCATCATAGTGCTCCATTTACGTAGGTAACCAAACAGGTTGAAAGATTTGATTGTTGACTCTTTGATTATGTCAGAAAGCACCTGTTTGTGTCATTCGGTTAATTCATGCCAGGTATCAGTTGAGATACTTTGCTGTTTGTGTGGTATGTTTTTGTATCGTACACACCCTATTATGGCATAGTGTGATCGTTCAGTTCGCTATATTTTTATGTAAATTTAAGCTCCTCGGTGCCATAAATGGAACGAATAGACTCTAAATGGCGTATCAATGTTGTCGCCTTGTTTTCAGTGAGGCGGGTCAGTTGGCAGTAGTGGGTGAATGGGAGGAATTTACGCGTTCTTACCATATGGATGCATTTTATGTGTTCGCAAACGCCCATACAGGTTTGTACGAATAGCTGTAGATATGGTTTGCTATAGCACACACAAATCAATAAATCCAGGTGTTTGTGGTAGCAGGGTTCTGTGGATTATTGACATGGATTCTGCGGTGTACATACTTTATATGCGTTACGTTGGTGCATGTAGATTGGAGATTTCCATAGGTACTAACACATTTTTTCCGCTCTGAATGTGTGGTGTTTCCATGTAGTTATTGACACTATCTGTTCGTGGTTTGGGTTCATATTGGTTCATATTTTCCGTTGAATGGTATTACTATTCAATTCACAGATGTATCGTAAAAATATCAAAAAGGTCATTTCTATGATTTTTCGATTTGAGTTGGATTTTGATACGTAACAGCCCTTTTCTGATCTTCCATTTTGAATGTGTAAAATTGGCGTTATTTTCTTATAATTAGTGTTTGAGTACAGTGTGAGGCATTTCGTTTGAGTATTTGTTGTTATAATGCCGGTAAAAGAGTGTAAGGCAGGAGACATTCCTACAATGTTCGAACGAGACTTTGAAGTTCGCTAAGGTTGAGTCTCCTATCAGTTTTATCGCACGCTTTTTTATCCTATCTGGTAGGTGCAATGAGGAGGGGAGGAGTGTCCCCCACTAAGGCACTCACTATCAGGTGGCAGCGGAGGAATTCCATAGAAGGAGTCAACGGTGGCGCCTACAGCCCCAGTTTGATCGAACCGGTAGTGAAATCCCTATATGAGCTGCTTCGACATCTTTGAACACCAGGTCTATAGGGATTTCCAATACTGAGCCAGGGTGTTAGAAAAGAGTTGGTGGCAGAGCAGCCCTCAATGGGTCAACGGCAGCGCTCATATCACAAAATGGGCTACTGACATCGGAATTTTTTCCGGCCCGCTGTCCAAGGGTCAAAACAGATTATGTTACGAAGCAACCAATAGCCTCGGAAAGGACTGATTTTATTGTTGACGACCCTGCTTAACGAAAAAAGGACAACGACGTTCGTATCTGCACCTGGAATGTGAGAACATTAAACAGGAGAGGTGCAGGCGAACAACTAGCGGAAGCCCTAAACTGCTACAAAGCAGACATTACTGCCATCCAGGAAATACGATGGGATGGGCCGGGCAAAAAGAGGATGAAAAACTGTGACATCTACTATGGACCGTGTTATAGTGAGCAGAAACAGCGACTATTTGGATGCGGATTTGTTATAAGTGGCAGACTTAGGCAAGAAGTCGTATATTTCCAAGACATTAGCGAACGCATTGTAACAATCCCCATCAAGGCCAAATTCGCCAACATAAGCCTTATATGCTCCGACGGAGGAAAATGATGATACAACTAAGGATTGCTTCTACGAGCTCCTTGACAAAACCTATGAGCGACTACCAAAGTACGATGTTAAAACCGTGCTGGGAGATTTTAACACAAAGGTAGGAAGAGAAGACATCTTTAGCAGTACTGTCGGAAAATATAGCCTACACGAAAACACGTCTGGTAACGGACTTCGGCTAATTGACTTCGCTACGGAACGAAATGCCACTATAGCCAGCACACGGTTTCCTCACCTCGATATCCACAAGGGGACATGGCGGTCTCCAGATCAACGAACAGTCAACCAAATTGATCACATTGCGATAGACAAGAGGCAAGCATCCAGTATTTTGGATGTCCGAACATTCCGAGGGGCTAACATCGACTCGGACCACTACCTTGTTGTAGCCAAAGTAAGGATGCGGACATCCACCACGCCACAAAAAAAACAGAAATACTGTGAAAAAATTTAATGTTGAAAGACTGCAATCGCCAAAGACCGCCAAGACCTTCGCGCAACGCGTATCCCTTAACCCCTCGATTCACACCATACCACCAGCATCTAATGTCGAAGAACAATGGCAACGATGCCAACAAGCCATTAGATCAGCCGCAACTGATGTGCTAGGTTTCTCGCGGCCACCAGCAAGAAACCCCTGGTTTGATGAGGAATGCCGACAGGTGCTCGCAGCCAAGAACGAGGCCTACAAGGCTAAGCTGCAGGTGAAGAGGAGAGCTGCCATTGAGCTCTATAGGCAAAGAAGAAGGGAAGAACATCGGCTTTTCAGCAAGAAGAAAAAAGAGCAAGAAAAGCGCGCGATCGAGGATAGAGAGGTGCCACTCCAGGAACGATGTTCGCAAGTTTTACCAAAGTGTAAAACGTCAAAGCCAAGGATACATGGCTCGAACAGAATCCTGTCGAGATGAACAAGGAAATATCGTAGTTGAGACACAGTCGATGCTGAGGATATGGAAGAACCACTTCTGCAGAATGTTAAACGGCGATGACGAACAACATTCCGCTGTCAGGCAGAACGAACCATTTAATATTGGCAACGACAGCGAAAACTGCCAACTACCCGACCTAAGTGAAGTGAGGATAGCTATATCTAAACTCAAGCTGAATAAGGCCGCCGGAAATGACGGCCTTACGCCGACCTTTATAAAGCTGGCGGAGATGACTTGGTAAGCAACATCCACCAACTCATAAGCCAAATCTGGTCGGATGAAAGCATGCCTGAAGAATGGAACCTCAGCATCGTTTGTCCGATCCACAAAAAAGGAGACCCTCTGAACTGCGCCAACTACAGAGGCATAAGTCTCCTCAACATCACCTACAAGATCCTATCTGCCGTAATATGTGAACGCCTGAAACCATTTACCAACTACCTGATCGGCCCTTATCAGTGTGGTTTCAGGCCAGGAAAGTCTACAATCGATCAAATTTTCACACTGCGGCAGATCCTGGAAAAACCCCAAGAAGTCCAAATCGATACCCACCACCTATTTATCGATTTCAAAGCCGCATATGACAGCATTTATAGAGACGAACTATACAGAGCCATGTCTAGTTTTGGTATACCGCCCAAACTCGTCCGTTTGTGTAGGATGACGATGGAGAATTCTCGCTGCACCATACCAAAAAAGGATATAGGCAAGGCGATGCGCTTTCATGTGACTTCTTCAATTTGATTCTTGAGAGGATTGTAACTCCCGAGCCAACACCAGAGGCACAATTTTCCAAAAATCGGTGCAACTACTAGCATACGCCGACGATATTGACATCATTGGTAGGACTCAACGTGATGTCATAGCCACGTTTGCTAGTATAGAGAAGGAAGCGGCAAAAATGGGTTTAGCAGTAAATGAGGGAAAGACTAAGTATATGCTGTCAACACCAAAAAACACACAACATCGACGAATTGGACAAAACGTCACCATTGACAGATATAACTTTGAGGTAGTACGGGACTTTGTATACCTCGGCTCCGCTATTAACTGTGACAACAACATCTCGTCAGAAATCAAACGAAGAATTACTCTTGCCAATCGCTGTTTCTTCGGGCTAAGAAGACAATATATTATTAAACCCCTTACTCGAACTACTAAGGAGATCCTATATAAGACCCTGATCATCCCAATCCTGCTCTACGGGGCTGAAGCATGGACCGTACCAAAAGCGGATGAAGAAATCCTTGGTCGATTCGAGAGAAAAATTCTTAGCATTGTTTTTATCAATGCCAATGAAAACTCAATGCTAATGCATTACTCCCATGTCTGGTTAGTACCTAGTCATGTTTAGAAATTAGCCGTTAGACTAAAGAACTGGAATCAGTGTCAAAGCGGATTTATGATCAACCGCTGGAATTGGGAGATTTACAATCATTCTTATTAAGATAACAGCCTTCCGGACAAGAATGATCGTTTCATTTGCTAAAGTCCCTGCGCAAAGTTAGCTTGAATCACCAATGAGTAAGTGTGACCAACGAGTCTCCATAGAAAGCAACCCCAAAATGGATATGGTAATGCTCTGAACAAAATTATATTGCTTTAGGAAATTGCGTATTCCAACAAATCATCAACAAGCGCGTCCAAATGTTACTTGTCGCGCCTGTCAAGTTTACAAAAAAAAAACACATCCCAGGCGTCGCTTTCGCTTCTCCTCCGCTCCGACTTGGTTATATTTATGCAACCAATGTGGCGTAGTCGTATCCAATCGAATCTGACTCACAACGATGACTCACCATCTTTGCGTGGCGCACTAAAACACATCTCCCTTCAAATAGAACAGAAATAACAACAACAAAAATAAATACTGCAGCCATTCAGATTCGGTTAGTCTGTATATCGGTGCGTTGAATGTTTTAAAAATATCCTCGTGATTTATTGCCTCACTTTGATGTCTCTTTTTTCTTTTAATCTTCTGGGATGAACAACATGAACTACACCATAAAATAAATTATAAAAGTATCTATCTATATGAACTTACCTGTTGAGCGACAGGATCCAAAATACTTTCGATGGTTTTTGTATGGAAGACTGGCATGATGTTGTCGTTGGCTGTTAATATTCACAAAATTATGAATTAGCGCCGCGTACGAAAATACGAGTAAAATTTTAAAATATGATCGCGCGTATATAAACAACAAAAAAAATTTATAAAACAATTTTGTGTCGTTTGAAATCCACTTTTAAGAACACAATTCTCTTATTCACCCTTCTGAATAAACAAACAAAAAATTTATAAAAAAAAAAAATAACACAGAAACTGCCCGATAACAAAACGGATCTTGTATATGGAAGGGGGGTTGTAAATTGACTACCTACGTACTCGTTGATTGATGAAGCTAAAAATACGATTGAGATTTCATCATGTATATGACATGCACATGTATGAACAGAGCAGACCTAATAAGTTCTATAGAACTAGAGTTCGATAGGGAAATGTGTTGATTGCCCACTCACTGGTTGCGATATACTTTTACAATGAATTCGACTTTCTTGAGTTGGAATTCTGTGTGTTCGCTGAATGTTTAAGCAGGGTTACACATGTAGACATGTGTATCTACAATTCTACATGAATCAAGTAAACATGCAACATGAGGTGGAGGGCAGGCAAGGCATTTTTATCAATTACGCTAAATTCTGAAGTTGAATATGAACGATAACCTTCTTATCCAACTTCAGAATTTAGCGTAATCGATTTTTTGTTCTCAGCTGGGTTAGATTTATATGATCGAAAGCAAAACTCCTTCACCCTAAAAGCCTCTTTACACTGCAGTCACTTTGGAAGCACGTTTTCCCACAGTGGTACCCAAAAAATCCCTTTTATCCCACACCGTTGTTATAAAAATCCCACAATTATCCCCTGAAATAAAAACAATAGAAAATATGCAGGAGGCTGCAATCCACTGTGCGGATCGTTGAATACCCTATCCCATCCTTAAAATTAATTTCCCCAAAGTGTTGGCTTTATGGCAATGAAATATAGAAAATTACATTGTCACAACATATTGTTCATACTGTTTATCAAAATCTTTTATGGTTCGACAAAAAACAACGTTTTTCAATTGCATATGCCTTGGGGTAGGGTATATAAATGGTTTTCGTAGGAAAACACCCCCAAAAAGTGGGCGTAGGTGAAAATGATCTTAGGACAACATGTTTATATTACCATTACGGAAGTATTTGCATCAAAAGTTTTTTTCGAACTTTTTAAAATTTGAGCAAAAAGCTTTTTGTACTAAAAACGCCTCCAAAAAGTGGGCGTTTCGTGCTCATGGCTCACAACCAAATTGAAGCAAGTTAAACCTTTAGATTGAAATGAAGACCTCAATATGCAAATTGAATTCATCATTTATTTACCTAACCTACACTAGTCGGCATAAGTATTTTGACGAAACCTTTTTGTGACTAACTTTGCTTGGTATCGTTAAAACAACGGTACAAAAATGATGCGCGAAACAAAGAATCTATTTTTAGCTCTATGCATGCCAAGTTTTGTATTGTTTACCTTTTGCATTCTCTTTCTGCTGATAAGAACGCATGCAGACAAAGAATTTTTACACGTGCCATAAGTATTTTGACGGAAACTTTGTGTAAATATTTTAACAGTTTTGAGCACGTGATAACCAAAAAACTTGTGTAGTTAACTTTAATTTACATTAAACGTTGATAACAAAATAAAAATTTATCAAAATTTATTAAAAACCATGGGTAAAACGGCTGAGTTGAGTTTGGTTGTCAGATCTTCAATGGTAGCGAAGTTTAACGCTGGAACGGCAGTAAAAGACATAGCAAGTGAGTTTAATGTGTCGCGTCAAACTGTGCACTATCAAATCAATAAGTTTAAAAAGCATAATGACATCACAAACCTAATGAGATCAGGTGCTAAGCGCAAAACAACGCCCACTGAAGACCGAACCCTTCTACGGGAATTTAAAAGAAATATATTCCTGAAGCCTCAAACTGCTGCAAATCAGTGGAATTTGACGGCAACGAATCCAATCAGTGAGCGCACTGTCCGACGACGTTTAATGGAAGGAGATTTTAAAACATTTAAAGCTAAGGACGTGCCGTACATATCAAAGGTAAACAAGCTTAAAAGACTGTCTTTCGCAAAGGAACATCTGCACAAGCCAAAGGAGTACTGGAGAAGCGTTCTATGGACAGATGAAAGCTCCTTTGAGTATAACTCATCAAAAAACAAATTTTACGTTAGATTGCCAAAGGTAGAAAGGCAAAAAAGACGCCCCGTTTGTCAAAAAGTGAGCCATGGTGGAGGCTCTGTCATGTTCTGGGGATGTGTTGCTTATAATGGCCTGGGTGAATTGGTTCCTATCACCGGCTCGATGAACCAAGGTCAATATTTAAGAACCCTAAATGATAATGCCTTTCCTTCCGGAGTTTTTTTTTTTTTTTTTAAATTCTGACCTGCCTAAGCAGTAATATACACATCGACCTAAAAGATCTATTGTGCTTGCCGTCAGATGCTTTTTAGGTTAGTAGCGCTTCTACTTTCCTAATGTAGCTGATAATACTTTCAGCCGAAGATTTCCTCAATTCTTCGGGACTTAAGAATTCCCTGAAGAAAGATTCTCTTCTCATACCGTAAAGGGCCGGGCATTCACATATGATATGCTCGGCTGTTTCGTCTTCTTCTAGACATAATCTGCACTCCGGTGAGTCGACTAGACGCATTTTGTTTAGGTGATATCGCAGACCGTGATGACCAGTTAGGTAGCCTACTAAGTTTTTGATATCGTGCCTGCGAAGATTTAGTATCTTGTCGGCATCTGATTTGAAGGGCTGAATAGCTCTTTTGGCCTGTCTTAGGCCTGGGATGTTTCCCCAGTATGAAACACATCTGTTTTGTTCCCAGTTTTTTATAACTAGATTTATGGCTGATTTGGGGATTGCACAGAAGGGTTCAGGTCCAATGAAGGGGGTTTCGGAACCTTTTCTGGCTAGTTCATCAGCTTTTTCGTTACCTTCAACTCCCTTATGTCCGGGGACCCACCATAGTTTGGTTTTGTTCCTGGAACTGAGTAGGTAGGCTTATTGGTGAATCATTTATCCTGCAACAGGACAATGCCCCATGCCACAAAGCCCGGATGATAACTAAATTTTTGAAGGATGTTGGTGTTGCCACTTTGGACTGGCCACCTCAACGTTCAGATTTAAATATAATTGAAACGCAAAAGAACAGTTTCTTTAAATAAAACCAGAGAGGAGACGATTTCTGAGGTCACTTCCCTTTGGGAAGAGATATCTCCAGAGATTCTTCAAAATTTAGTAGATTCAGTACCGAGACGCCTTCAAAAAGTTATTGAAGCCAAAGGAGGTTATATATTTTACTAAATTCTTCTTTATTTATTTACTTTTGTTAAGTTTAAAATGTTTTTTCTTAGAGTTATATACTTGTCAAAATACTTATGCCAACACACGAAATTACAAATTAATTTATATCTTTTTTGACTTCTATGAAAAAATATTTGTTTGCCTATTTTTAAGTTTGTATTAGTTATATATAAAAATGAAAAAATAAACGTGAATTCTTGTCAAGCCATTTAGAAGTTAAACTCAAAAATGGACGATTTTTATTTCGTCAAAATACTTATGCCGACTAGTGTATTTCTTTTTTTTTATTTGACATCGGTAACAACCGAAAATATCCTTTCTACCTCTGCGTTTGAGTGGGGAAGAGTCAAAGCGACTTTAACTAATTTTCCTTAATAATAGTATGTCGTCAAAATTTTGCATTTGACAAATCTCGAACCACATTTTATCTGTAATGGTAGGCATGACTTTGACGTACAGATGAGTATGTTAGACAATGTTCTTGTGCGCATGCAGATGTGATTAATTTGACTACTTTCATAAGTAATGAATACGTGTGAGTAAGCAGCTTGCCTTGTCATCAAAAATGAAAATTAATGCATTCAGATATAAAGGCTGTGTTCTTTTTTGAAGAAGAAAACGTTTATAGTTGGATATAATATTCTTCATGATTAAACGAACAATTACTTTGGGAAATGATCTGAGCATAACGTAAAATCCCTCATTTTTGCACTATGGGCTTGGAAAAATCCCTTTTAGCTTATTTTAGACGAAAAAATCCCACAAAAAGGGATAAATCCCACGATCTGGCATCACTGCTTTACAGCTCGAGTCATACCACCCGTGTACCTTCGGTTTGATACTCTTTACCCGGTGAGGGATAAAGGATTTCATACCCAGGAGTATGGTGTTAGTTATCCCATCAGTAGTAGCATCCACGTCACTATCGAGGAAGCATAATGAATTGACCAATTAAAATTCGTAAAGAAACCATTTAGAGCTTCCCAGTTGGCTTTCTCGTATTGCCGTACAGTTCTTTTAAGAATTTGCTACTTAACTATGTGGTTGGAGTACGAGAAATTAGCTGATACGATTCAGTGATCTGACATGCCTAGAGGCGATAATACATTTATAGTGTATTTGTCGGGGTAGGATGTTAAACACAAGTCCAGGGTGACCGCCATATCCGGAATGCGCGTTGACTCTTTAACAAGCTGAGTTAAGTTGTTCAGGACAGCAAAGATCTCGACATACCTTCCTTCGGGTGTTGACTGTCCAGAATGTCGAAGCCACGAAGAATTGTGTAAGAGTCGTTAACAACAGGCTTATCAATTATGAAGAGTCGTTCGTTTTTGACGACAACATAAGGGCCATTCATATACAACAGCTGCAGTCCTTGATTGCGATCGAATGACGGAAGACAGGATTGTATTTTGAAAATATTTAAATCTGCTTTATTGGACCGTGCCCATTTAATTAGGCTATCGGGGTCAGAATTTAATTAACGTCACACAATTTTTTTTTCCCTTTCTATGATGGAGGGCGTGGGCTTGAAACGAATACGAAAAGCTGATGGTGCTGTCAAAAGCAAAGACATGGATTTCATTAGAAAGAGTCTTCTAGACTAGTCAGAGATGGGGAACACCATTATTTGATGAGAAGTCGATTTGAAATCGCTGTAGTTTCTAATCCATAAAAGAAATTCATCGATGAAACGATTGCAAAAGCTGATACTCGCTGAACACACATCTCCGGAACCTTAAAGAGGTTATACCATCATAACTTCGGCAATGCTGCATAATATCTTAAACAATCTTCTACCCAAACAATCAACTGCAAAAATGTTCAACATCCGCGCACAAGTACTATATAAGGCCTACAGAAATAATTGCTTGTAGAAATTTAATTGAGGGGCTCAGTGGCGCGATGGTTAGTGCGATGAACTGCCGCGCAGGAGGTCTGGGTTCGATTCCCAGCCGTAGCAACACCTAAATGATTTTTCACTGGCCCTCCTCTCGTGATGATCTGACAAATCATCCGAGTAGTATCAATTGTCAAGAATAGCTTATCTCAACTTAGCCGTTCGGAATCGGCATAAAACAGGAGGTCCCGCCATCGTGCAAGAAGTACACACGCACACATGAATGGTTGTGAGGAAGCTAGGCCCTGGGTACTAACGAGCCTGTTGCGCCAAAAATTTGTATTTTTTTTTTTTTGAAATTTAATTTTATTACCTTATAGAGGATTCTCAACGGAGATCACAACCAGAGAAGCATGGTGTAGCAACAACCCACCAAACTGCCTAAACGGCCTAAAGTGGTATACGGATTGTTCGAAAATGTACTCAGGGGTAGGAGCTGGCATACATGGACCAAATAAAAACATCTCAATTCCTATGGGAAAAAACCCTAGTGTATTCCAAGCTGAGCTCCATGCCATTAAAGAATGCGCAAACCTAATACACAACTCAGGTATTAAAGGCGCCAACATCCATATATTCACCGACAGTCAAGCAGCTATGAAAGCCCTTAGCTCACACATCATTGACTCCAAATCAGTACTACACTGCTTCAACTCCCTCCAAACACTCAGTTCCAGGAACAAAACCAAACTATGGTGGGTCCCCGGACATAAGGGAGTTGAAGGTAACGAAAAAGCTGATGAACTAGCCAGAAAAGGTTCGGAAACCCCCTTCATTGGACCTGAACCTTTCTGTGCAATCCCCAAATCAGCCATAAATCTAGTCATAAAAAACTGGGAACAAAACAGATGTGTTTCATACTGGGGAAACATCCCAGCCCTAAGACAGGCCAAAAGAGCTATTCAGCCCTTCAAACCAGATGCCAACAAGATACTAAATCTTCGCAGGCACGATATCAAAAACTTAGTAGGCTACCTAACTGGTCATCACGGTCTGCGATATCACCTAAACAAAATGCGTCTAGTCGACTCACCGGAGTGCAGACTATGTCTAGAAGAAGACGAAACAGCCGAGCATATCATATGTGAATGCCCGGCCCTTTACGGTATGAGAAGGGAATCTTTCTTCAGGGAATTTTTAAATCCCAAAGAACTGAGGAAATCTTCGGCTGAAAGTATTATCAGCTACATTAGGAAAGTAGAAGCGCTACTAACCTAAAAAGCATCTGACGGCAAGCACAATAGATCTTTTAGGTCGATGTGTATATTACTGCTTAGGAAGGTCAGAATTAAAAAAAAAAATATATATATAGAGGATAAATTGTTAGTTGGGCGTTTTCGACAGAAGAGCCTTATGGAAGACTTTGTCAAGTGAATTTAAACACCAGTATTTGGTGAGAAGCCGATTTAAAATCGCCATAGTTTCTCATCTAACGGGTCCGCCATCTTACGTTTTTTTTTCAACTCATGTCTGATTTGACAGATAATTAGTTTTATCCTTCCGCTGAACGAATATGGTTGTGTATGCGCTTGAACAACGCTGGGAAATATTGCGACATTACTTTGAAAATCATGGTAATGTTGCAGAATGTGTGCGAAAATTGCGTACGGATTTTGCAAGAAGAGAAGCACCGTCAGCTCCGTATGTTCGTTATCTTGTGAAAAAAGTGAAAGAAACTGGCATCCTCATCGATAAACCAAAGCGTGAAAAGCCAAAAACAGTGCGTACACCCGAGAATATTGCTGCTGTGGAAGAAAGTGTGCGTGAAGGGCCATCAACATCAATTCACCGTCGTTCTCAACAATTGAACATTTCGGAGACATCATTGAGACGAATTTTGCATAAAGACCTTGGTATGACGCCATACAAAGTCCAATTGGTTCAGGAGTTGAAGCCAACTGACCATCCAATGCGTTTTCGCTTCGCTAAGTGGGCCTACGATCGACTTAGAGAAGATGCCGATTTGCCAAAAAAAAATCATCTTTTCAGATGAAGCTCATTTTGATCTTAGCGGGTATGTAAACAAGCAAAATTGTCGCATTTGGGGCACAGAAAACCCGCACGCATACATTGAAAAGCCGATACACCCAAAAAGAGTCACTGTTTGGTGCGGATTTTGGTCCAGAGGCATAATTGGGCCATTTTTCTTCGAACATGAGCAAGGAATGGCCGTTACAGTCAATGGCGATCGTTATCGGGCCATGTTGAACGAATTTTTGTTCACAAAAATTGAAGAGGAGGATATTGGCAACATTTGGTTTCAACAGGACGGCGCTACGTGCCACACAGCCGAAGCTACACTCGATGTTTTGCGCCCTTTTTTTAAGATCGCATTATCAGCCGCAGAGCTGATGTCGTTTGGCCACCTCGGAGCTGCGATTTGACACCGTTGGAGTATTATTTGTAGGGTGCCGTAAAAGATAAGTGTTACGCTGACAAGTCAGAGGCAATTGACGCTTTAAAGGACAATATTCGTGAAGCCATTGGTGAAATACAGCTGCACACAATCGATAATGTGCTTAAAAATTGGACCGATCGTGTAGGCTACTGCATGGCCAGCCGAGGCAGCCATTTGAATGAAATTATTTTCCATTATTAACCGGAAGGATTGTACTTTCAAATAAAAAAAGAAATTTCAGAAAATATTCAGCAGTTTTTTTTATAGCATTTTCAAAAGTTATTTGGCGGGCCCTTTATATACACTCAACACCAAAGGACACACAACATCAACGAATTGGACAAAACGTCACCATTGACAGTGGCCTATTAGTAAGTACGTTGGACTGCTAATCGCAGTCACAGTCAAGTGACAACACCTGAGTTTTTTTAGTGTTCCACCCCGTGCAAAAGTCTGACAAACATCCTAGAGTAACACTGTCATGAGAAGCTTCTCAAATTTGCTGTTCAACTGGGCGTCATCTTCTTTGTGGGAACAAAATAACTTCACACACACAAATGATGGGAAAAGCTAGGTTTGAGGTCCTGTATGACAGATATTTAATTTTGTTGTCACCATTGACAGAAACAACTTTGAGGTAATAAGGGATTTTGTCTACCTCGACTCTGCTATTAACTCTGCCAACAACATCTTATAACACCTAGTTAGCTAGGGGTCGGGCTAATTGGAGACGGATGTTAGTTGAGGTCCAGGTTCATTCCGGACTTAAGTAAGCAAGTAATTAAGACGGGGAAAATACAACCCCTAGGTTTATGATTTGTGCCAAGACGCCACGTCAATTTAATTTCCCCAACAACATCGAGCGAATGACCCAGCCCGGGGGATATTTAAATCCCAGCGTTTAGTAAAAAAAATAAAACACCAAAGGAAGACAAGTGCGGATATATACCAACTAATATGAGAAGCATAGTTCTTTGGTGTGGGTTGGATTTGATGTTCTTTTGGCGTTAATTATAGAATTCAGGTTGAAACTATCACACATGTTAGTGCCTGGCTACACGATCATCCCAAAGACTTTCCAATTCCATGAACTGGAATGGAATCCGATTTTTGACCTGTAATACATTAAAATCTAAAACGATTCTCTTTTATTTTCGTGTCTCTGGTAGCAATATCAAGTCTTTGCTAGGTGAAACTTGGCGCAATCTTCCCTTCACTTTTTGGGTCACACAAATTGTTCCTTACAACATTCTTAGTGCGCTGACGGTTTGGAGGAGTTTCACATCCAAGTTTAGCCAAATTTAAGAGGTGATACCACCTTCTCCGACAGGCTAAATCCCAGCCTTTCTTTTCTTCTTCTTGATCATTTCAGCGTGTTCCAGGCGGAACCCATGACGATCAAAGATACCTTATATTGGCTGAAAGAGAATTTAATATCTGCCAAGGATATAAGCATCTTCTCGGACAGCCAAGAGGCCATAAAATCCCTGAATCAGTATCAACAAACTCAACGGCAGCCCTAGATTGCCACTCATCTTCGCAAAAATTGCCAGAGCAGTTTAACATTCACATTTGCTGGGTGCCGGGGCATAATGACATTGCAGAGGCTGATGAACACGCCAGACATGGAACTAAATTACAAGTAGTACCCGACACGAGTGCCGCAGGTGTATCTATCGCTACATGCGAAATCTTACTAGCGGAGCATGCTAACAGCAAATTAAATCTCAGATGGAGTTTAGGCACGACGTGTCAAATAACCATTCAAATTTGGCCAATGCTGGATTTAAGAAGATTCAAGGGACTGATTTCTTTCACTTGACCGCATATTAGCGCCACCATTGTTGTCATCACTGGACACTGTCTAATAGGCACGCAGAAAGGCTAGGCATTCATTCAAACGACTTCAACAGGACCTGTATGGACGAAGAGGAAGAAGAAACAATTCTTCATCTTCTTTGTAACTGCTCGGCCCTATCAAACAAAAGGAACCTTCATCTTGGAGTTTACTTCTTTCAAAATCTCAACGATTTGACAAAAACGGAAGTAAGATGTAAGAGTAAGAGGCACGCATCCAGTATTTTGGATGTTCGAACATTCCGAGGGGCTAACATCGACTCGGACACTACCTTCCGCTGTCAGGCAGAACGAACCATTTAATATTGGCAAACTGCCAACCACCCGACCTAAGTGAAGTGAGGATAGAAATATCTAAACTCAAGCTTAATAAGGCCGCCGGAATTGACGGCCTTCCCGCTGAGCTTTATAAAGCTGGCGGAGATGACTTGGTAAGCAACATCCTCCAACTCATGAAGAATGGAACCTCAGCATCGTTTGCCCGATCCACAAAAAAGGAGACCCTCTGAACTGCGCCAACTACAGAGGCATAAGTCTACTCAACATCGCCTACAAGATCCTATCTGCCGTAATATGTGAACGCCTGAAACCATTTACCAACAACCTGATCGGCCCTTATCAGTGTGGTTTTAGGCCAGGAAAGTCCACAATCGATCAAATTTTCACACTTCGTCAGATACTGGAAAAAACCCAAGAAGTCCAAATCGATACCCACCACCTATTTATCGACTTCAAAGCCGCATACGACAGCATTTATAGAGACGAACTATACAGAGCCATGTCTAGTTTTGGTATACCGCCCAACTCGTCCGTTTGTGTAGGATGACGATGGAGAATTCTCGCTGCACCATCAGGGTCGGAAACGACCTCACCGACAAATTCGATACCAAAAAAGGATTTAGGCAAGGCGATGCACTGTCATGTGACTTTTTCAATATGATTCCCTAGAGGATTGTGCAAAACTCCCGTTGAACGAATGGACACCAATACTCCGGCTCGCAGAGTCTTCGATTCCCAGCCAGATGTCGGACGCAGTAGAGGAAGACCTCGCCTTAAGTGGCGCGTACAAGTAGAAACCGAACTCAACCAACTTGGAGTGCGCAACTGGAGGCAGTTAGCTAAGGACCGGGCTAATTGGAGAGGCATGTTGGTTGAGGCCCAGGTTCATCCCGGACTGTAGCGCCACTTAAGTAAGTTAGTAAGGAAGTAAGATGTCTCCTCCGTTTCATTAACAGCTCAGATTAGTTTTCTCACAGGTTACAAGGAGAATGAACGAAATCCATCTACCAAAAACTGGTCCAAGTTTGCTGGTGAATCGGTGGCAGCCACTATAACCTAGCCTACGCTTGAATACGCGGACGGACCTAATATAACAATTTAAAATATTTCAAGAAAAATAATCGATAGGCTTCACTTTATGGCATAAAGCACAGAGGCAATGCTGTTACAGTTACTGAGTAGAGTTTCCTCACTAGTTTTCAGTAAAAAAAAAGATTGCAGACTGCGGAACAACTGTGGATACTTAAGGCATCTAATCCGCAGTGGATGAACATAAATCTCCTCTGCGAAAAGTAAACGACAGTGACGAGTCCAACACGTGGTGCGTTTTTAGCTGAGGCGGCATTTTAGTGAATAACATTTCGTCGTTAAAAAACGAGACACACACTTTTATTATTATGGGCGAATGCTTCCAAGGAATATCGTATTGGTGCCGGAAGTGCAACACAGTGTGTGTTGTGGGGCTGGAGAAGCACATACATGGTATGATGGTCTGAAGAATCATGGCGGCCATTGTTACAGGCGCCCTTTTTATGAGTCGTTCGCGCAGAGTGGTGTATCAAGTACCAACTGACGCCGATGCTTTAGTAGCGATTCGATGGGCAAAAACTATTCTATGACTTGGAGTTCGAAATATGTTATGAAGCCACTTTTTCAAATTCTTCTTTGGTTCGTGCACTGGTCGGATTTTACATTTGTACGACTAAACAATGATTCCGTAAATTCGTCACTTCATCAATCTTTATTAGATTTGAAAAACTGCTTACGAATGGACGAACTGCCAAATCGTTTCATCCCTTTTTTTTTTTGCTAACGTGTGGAACTTGGATTCTCTGGTTACTGTTGGCTACCAATTAGGTAGGCCATAATCGGCCTACCAAGAGGACTATTCGCAGTGTGGTGGATACATTTGAGTCCACTGTTTCTGTAACCGAACAAACGCGTACGTCGAAGAAGCGCAAGATCTGCCTAAAACATCGCCCCTGTCCGTAAGAGTGTGCAGGAGAGTCTGATACAGTCAATTTCACTTCGATCACAAGAACTCGGCCATTCGCAGACCACAACTTGCCCATTTTTCGTCGTCACTTGGTCCTGCACCCGTACAAAATTCAACTGGTACAGGACCTGAAAGTATACCACCATACACATAACGACGTGTGTTCGTTTCATGGGCTCTGGAGCAGTTGGAAACTGACCCAAATTTTCATCGAAAAATCATCTTCAGCGATGAGTCCCATTTCCAGATAAAATTTTCAAATTTGGGATGATATCAATCCACATGAGAGCTCATGTGAATTGGGTCCAATGTCACTGTTTGGTATGGATTTTGGGATGGCGGTGTCATCGATGCATATTTCTTTGAGAACGACGTTGGCTAGACCATCACCTTCAACGGGGAGCGCTATATGTGGATGATTACCAACTTTTTTTTGTCCAGAATTTGATGATATGGATACCAACGACATGTTGTTTTAACAGGACATCGCTAAGTGCCACACAGACACACACCACATTGGAAATTCTGCACGAATGATTCGAGGAGATCATCTTACGTTTCCTATCTGTAAGCCAACACGCCTATATAAAGGGCAAATCGGTGTAAACGGCTCTACACGAAGTAGTTCGCACAGTAGAAAATTCACTGCATTACAAAGAATATACGTTAGCAGCCTTTTAGATATAGAAAGAGCCTTCAACGACGTTAAAACTGAAGCAATTGCTGAGGCACTTGCCAAAGCTGAAATAGAAACGGTTTCTAGCAATTGGATCTTAACCATGCTCAATAACCGGATCATTTCGTCAACACTAGGCGATTGTACCAAAAGGATCACAACGTCAAGAGGTTCCCCCCAGGGAGGCGTACTATCCCCACTCCTCTGGTTATTAGTAGTCAACGAAGCACTTAAGAAGCTGGATATCACTGCAATAAAAACAGTGGCATACGCTGATGACGTAGTCCTCATTGCGTGCGGAAAATTCCTACAGACACTGAGTGAAATTATTCAAAGGAGTCTCAATATACTCAGCAAGTGGGCAAAGTCTTGCGGGCTGGGTGTAAACCCAAACAAAACAGAACTGGTTCTCTTTACTAACAGGAGATCGATCCCAGCATTTCCGGCACCGTCTCTGGAAGATTCGACTCTCTCAATGTCAGCAAGCGCGAGATATCTAGGGGTGGTACTTGATAGTAAACTGGAACTGGAAATATTGCCCTCTATAGCTGCAACAGAATCTGCGGCAAAAAATGGGGCCCATCCCCGAAGGTCACAAAATGGCTATACACAGCCATTGTCAGACCAATCCTAACATACGGTTGCTTGGTCTGGTGGAATGCTATGAAAAAAGGAAAACATATGACCAAGCTAACGAAAGTTCAAAGGACAGCATGCATACTCACGACAGGAGCCATGCGCACTAGTCCCACAGTAGGCTTGGTCTGGTGGAATGCTATGAAAAAAGCAAAACATATGACCAAGCTTACGAAAGTTCAAAGGACAGCATGCATACTCACGACAGGAGCCATGCGCACTAGCACCACAGTAGGTTTAGAAACAATCCTAAACATAACACCAATTGACTTACAAATCAATGACACGGCAGCAAAAGCGCAGCAAGACTCAAAGAAACGGGCAATCTACTCGGCCATAGCTCAACATTTAACTCAATGGCATATCCGGATGTAGCATCTCACTACATGATCCCATATCACGACTTTGTTACTAATTACTCTATCAGAATACCAAGCAGAAACGAATGGTCTTCAAACAATGTTATCTTACATTGAAATAGCAATTTATACCGACGGATCCAAAATGGAAGTCGGAGTGGGCTCTGGTGTCTACTCTGAAAAGATCGGGCTAGCTACATCCCTGAGATTAGCAAACTCGTGTAGTTTATTCTAAGCTGAGATCCTGGCCATACTCGAAGCTGCCGAATCGGCTAGGGTATTGGACATATCACATGAGGATATCTCCATCTATGTGGATAGTCAAGCGGCCATTAAAGCTCTGGCATCCAATATAGTAAAATCACGGGTAGTTGGACGCTGCCGCGAAGAGCTGAAGGCTCTTTGTAACCAGAACAAAGTCCAAATTATCTGGGTGCCAGGACATAATGACATTATAGGAAATGAGAAAGCAGACGAGCTAGCCAGACTAGGATCGTCCAGTTGCATTTCCCTAGCTGATAAAAGGGTCAATCCCCCGCTAGCATCTAAAAAAAATGTAATAACCAAGCAAACTCAAAAAGCAACCAGAACAAGATGGCAAAATACAATCACTTGTATGCCCACAAAATCTCTCTGGCCGGAGTTAAGCGCAGCAAATCAAACAAGCTAATAGCTTTGAACAGAGCATCCATTTCTATAGCGGTGAGAGTGATAACAGGTCACAACCTGTTGGGTAAGCACTCCAATAAGATAAAACTGACTGGTGCGAACCAACTTTGCAGGAAATGCAGCGACCCAGACGTCGAAGAAGAGGTCTCACACCTACTATGTCACTGCCCTGCGATCAGTGGCAGTCATTTAAAAATACTAGGCAGCCTATACTTCGACGACCTAAGAGACCTAACGACTATCGCAATAGCGCTGATAGTCCGCTTTTGTAGCAGATCAGGATGGAGCAACTACCTGTTTGAGGCTGAAGGAGCAACACAGACCAGCACCGCATAAGTATCACTAGTGAGCTTAACCAGGTATCCTCTTTCTCTATTTCAGGGTTCTTTCTTCGAAGGGTATCGCTATGGGCCCACGTAGGCCTATGCGAGCTTGACGACTCACTCGAGCGTCAGCAGCCCATCTAACCTAAACTAATCGGCCACCGAGATCGTACGATTTGAACACGTTAGATTTTCTCTTGTGGGGTTTTCTGAAGTGCGAATAAGCCACAAACCACAACGGTCCATAAAAAGCCAACATTACCATTGTCACAGGGCCAACTCATAGTGGAAATAGGACGACATTTCTTATCCGCGCCACCCAGACAAGCCGCGGCAGACATGAGGTTATATTCCATACATAATGGCATAAATGAGGGCGCAAGACTATGTATATACTGTCAACACGAAAGGACACACAACATCGACGAATTGGACAGAACGTCACCATTGACAGATATAACATTGAGGTAGTATGGGACGTTGTCTACCTCGGCTCCGCTATTAACTCTGACAACAACATCTCGTCAGAAATCAAACGAAAATTTACTCTTGCCAATCGCTGTTTCTCCGATGCTTAAGGATAGTGATGCGATTATATGAGGACACAAGCGTTCTCACTCTAGCCTCTCACTATCAACTCCTACTCTCACCTCCACGCTGGTGACTGGTGGGTGCCTAGTACCTCGATTGGATATGGGGTATTAAACCCCTGTGGAAGGTCGTTGGTGGCAGCAAACGAGAGAGGGGGGAGGAGTGTCCTCTCACTAAGGCACTCACTCTCAGGCGGCAGTGGAGGAATTCCCTAGATGGAGTCAACGGTGGCGCCTACAGCTCCAGTTTGATCGAACTGGTAGTGAAATCCCTATATGAGCTGCTTCGACATAATTTGAACACCAGGTCTATAGGGATTTCCAATACTGAGCCAGGATATTGGAAAAGAGTTGGTGGCGGAAGAGCCCTCAATGGGTCAACGGCAGCGCTCACATCCCAAAATGGGCTACTGACATCGGTATTTTCCGGCCCGCTGTCCTAGGGTCAAAACAAGGGCCTGGCCCTCCAGGTTGGGGGTTGTGCTTTGGGTAAACTACCCATCCACGGAAAAAAGACTATGTTACGAAGCAACCAATAGCCTCGGAAAGGACTGATATTATTGTTGACGACCATGCTAAACGAAGTTTCGCAAGTTTTACCACTGTATAGAACGTCAAAGCCAAGGATACAAGGCTCGAACAGAATCCTGTCGAGATGAACAAGGAAATATCGTAGTTGAGACACAGTCGATGCCGAGGATATGGAAGAACCACTTCTGCAGACTGTTAAACGGCGATGACGAACAACATTCCGCTGTCAGGCAGAACGAACCATTTTATATTGGCAACCGCAGCGAAAACTGCCAACCACCCGACCTAAGTGAAGTGAGGATGGCAATATGTAAACTCAAGCTTAATAAGGCCGCCGGAAATGACGGCCATCCCGCTAAGCTTTATAAAGCTGGCGGAGATGACCTGGTAAGTAACATCCACCAACTCATAAGCCAAATCTGGTCGGTTGAAAGCATGCCTGAAGAATGGAACCTCCGCATCGTTTGCCCGATCCACAAAAAAGGAGACCATCTGAACTGCGCCAACTACAGAGGCATAAGTCTACTCAACATCGCCTACAAGATCCTATCTGCCGTAATATGTGAACGCCTGAAACCATTTACCAACAACGTGATCGGCCATTATCAGTGTGGTTTTAGGCCAGGAAAGTCCACAATCGATCAAATTTTCACACTTCGGCAGATCCTGGAAAAAACGCAAGAAGTCAAAATCGATACCCACCACCTATTTATAGATTTAAAAGCCGCATACGACAGCATTTATAGAGACGAACTATACAGAGCCATGTCTAGTTTTGGTATACCGCCCAAACTCGTCCGTTTGTGTAGGATGACGATGGAGAATTATCGCTGCTCCATCAGGGTCGAAAACGACCTTACCGACACATTCGATACCAAAAAAGGATTTAGGCAAGGCGATGCGATGTCATGTGACTTTTTCAATT
This sequence comes from Rhingia campestris, assembly GCA_932526625.1. Taxonomy (NCBI): domain Eukaryota; kingdom Metazoa; phylum Arthropoda; class Insecta; order Diptera; family Syrphidae; genus Rhingia; species Rhingia campestris. Next base: position 4,394,664 of record OW052186.1, on the reverse strand, counting down.
TGATTCTTGAGAGGATTGTAACTCCCGAGCCAACACCAGAGGCACAATTTTCCAAAAATCGGTGCAACTACTAGCATACGCTGACGATATTGACATCATTGGTAGGACTCAACGTGATGTCATAGCCACGTTTGCCAGTATAGAGAAGGAAGCGACAAAAATGGGTTTAGGAGTAAATGAGGGTAAGACTAAGTATATGCTGTCAACGCGAAAGGACACACAACATCGACGAATTGGACAGAACGTCACCATTGCCAGATATAACTTTGAGGTAGTATGGGACTTTGTCTACCTCGGCTCCGCTATTAACTCTGAAAACATCTCGTCAGAAATCAAACGAAGAATTACTCTTGCCAATCGCTGTTTCTTCGGGCTAAGAAGGCAATTTAGTAGTAAAGCCCTCACTCGAACTACTAAGGAGATCCTATATAAGACCCTGATCATCCCAGTCCTGCTCAACGGCGCTGAACCATGGACTGTATCAAAAGCGGATGAAGAAATCCTTGGTAGATTCGAGAGGAAAATTCTTCGAAAAATATTCGGTCACGTTTGCGTTGACGGGCTATGGAGACGAAGATTCAACCACGAACTATACGACATACCCGTGGTCAAAAAAAACTTCGCATTGGACGTTTAAGATGGCCAGGACTTGTAGAACGAATGGAAACCAATACTCCGGCTCGAAGAGTCTTAGATTTCCAGTCAGACGTCAGACGCAGTAGAGGAATCCTCGCCTTAAGTGGCACGAACAAGTAGAAACCGACCTCAATTAACTTGGAGTGCGCAGTTAGCTAAGGACCGGGCTAATTGGAGAGGTATGTTGGTTGAGGCCCAGGTTCACCCCGGACTGTAGCGCCACTTAATTTTCGATGATATCCCACACACACTTTGTTTTATTTAAATTTAGAGATAGGAAGCGCTTAATGAACGACTCTTTACAATGGTTTCGGTTTAATAAGGAGGGCGTGAGTTGACCTATTTTATACACAATTCACCCACCAGTAGGAATATACAAAACAATCCTACATACCCCTTAAAAGCACCAGCTTAAGGTTCATGTAAGACAGAAGAAATATCAAAAATATAATTTCCCTGTCCTCGATTTGACAGGAAGGCACACTAGGAAACCTACTTCCTTAACTCATGGATGTAAATTGGTTTAGTGGATGTTTATTCTCCCTGTTCTTGTAAATTCGCATGGGCGTGCGTGGGCACGAGTTTGACCTTTCATCCGAGCGCCAACACACCCATAAAACCTTACCTATGGTCGTATGTCACACTTTTATTAACTCAAGGTGTGCATGCAAATACATAATAGGCGCACGTTTGGCGGCACGCCTCCGAGCAGATGGACCATAATACGGCTGGTTAACTTTTATGCTAAGCGTGGGACAGTTTCCGGAATGTCTTTGCAAAGAATTCCGACGGTTCGGAAGCAGATAGCAATCGCTGCTGTAGCTGCTGGCATACAGGTCACTTCAGCAACGATAGTTGCCACCAAACTTGCTTTGATTTTGGGAATAATGGGGGAAAAGGAAGTCACTCGTTCTGAAATTTTGATAAAAAAAAATGTTGTAGATGATTCTCTATTCTCACTGGTCAATTGGCCAATTTAATCTGAGACATCTCAAGTAAATTACGTACGGGTATTTGGCATTTCGCTCTGATTCATACAATGTGTTCATGGAATTCTGAATCATTGTTAATCTATAGTTCTATACCACTGATGGTGTTTGTCAATGAATTCTGGAAGTGTGTTCCTTTCAGAATTACCCGTTTCACCACCTCTTCTGAAACAGAGGAAATGCATATATTGCGATTCGTACATACCAGTGGATGGACAACCAACGGACAGATCCTTAAGCCGAATATTTAAATTTTCTCGAGTTTGATATAATTTAATCTAAATGGCAAAAAATGGGGGAAAAATCACTTCAATTCAACGGAATACGGAATACCCATCTAGGTATTCACTTGATCCTCCTTTTTTTACCATGGAAAATAAGAACTCACGCACTTAATCAACTCACTACAGCTGGGCTAATTGAAAACCACTTAATCACCAATAAATTATAAATGCGCACAAATTTCTGGAACTGCCCGCACACTCTTCCCCTATAAAAACAACCAAACCCAGCTACAATTTGACAGAAGAGTGGCAGGCAGAAAAGCCTGCTTGGTGCGGTATTAGAAAAATAAAAACAAATCATTGAACACACATTTTTGTTTACATTTCGACACAGTGATGTAAAAATAAATGTTGCCTCATAACTATTAGAACGTTTCGAATTTAGCTATATGTACAATTTTGTTTTTGCCTTCTGTTTGAAAATGCAGATTATGTTTACAATTCCCCCCTTCACATACACGCAACAGTACTGCCTATGCAGTGTCAAATTTCACACGAGTTTATGCGTAGAAAAACAAAAATTCACTTTTTGCCGAATAATTGATAATTAATTATTTTTTCGTTACGTACACACACAAACCGCAAGATATGAAAATAACAAAACAAAAAAACGAAACTAAAAGAAAACCAAAGGAAGCAGCGATATGCTATGAACCTCCAGCGTGCTTAATCAATGATCAACTAGCGAAGAAGTTAAACTTGAATGTGGAAAGCAGTCATTCAGCATTCAACGTAAAATGAACGTGCTGTGGACTGTGGTGTGTTATGTCATTTCATGAGTCATGGCGTTCCGACAAAGGAGATAGTTGTAAGAAAAGACAGAGGAGAGAGTGATATAACTGATGACATTCGACTCGGAATGAATTTTTTTCACCAACAGAATGTGGTGGGTGGCAGCGTTACCAGATAAAATTTTTTAAACCTGCTAAAGCTAGGACGAAAAAATGCAAAACCTGCTACACAAATATGTAAAAAAACTGCGATCGATTTTTCCTTGAGAAATAAGTTTTTTTAGTTAAAAAAATACATTATACAGTTACATTTGTTATAACAGTAGTCCCTCGATAATGTGAATTACCGATAATGTGAATTTCTCCAAAATGTGAATCGGCAAAACTTTACATTGTCATCTCTATAATGTGAGCTTCCGAAATTTTCAACCTCTAAAATGTGAATTTTGTTTGTAAACGTTTTTATGTTTCTTTTGTTTCTCTTGCTCGTTTTGCGTGCGATATTAGGGACTAAATAACTGTTATTTGTCTCTAAATTGTAAACGCAGCTGCAGGGTATAAGGAGACAACAACTGCCATTTGTGTGGATATGGATATATTATGATCAGTTGTGTTTATATTGGTTCAGTTAGTTGTGTCTTGTGTGATTCGTGTTTCTTATTTCGTTTTGTGTGTAAAATAAGTTCAGTTCGTATCTACATAATGGCACCTTAACAGAAATTGCATCGATTTTTATCGATTAAAGATAAGTGCAAAATTTTACGCGAACTAGATGCTGGACATCCTGGATTTGCATTTTTGCATTTACGAAGTCACTCCAGCTGCTCCCAAAATAGCTAACTCGCAAGCAATCCAGTGTACAAATACGCTTCTTGAGTACGCCGATCAAAATGAATTGGACGCAGAAACGATTTCCAGTTTGCTGAAATTAAGGGCAAAAGCAATAGAAAGATCAACTCAAGCTATTTGTCAGTCCAAAATAACAAAATATTTTACCAAACATTAAGAATAACAATATCGGAATGTTTTTACTTTTGTTTTTTTTTTTAAATGAATAAAATTTTTTATTTTAGTTTTTCTTCTAAAATAATAAATATTGAAACTGTAATTTTAAAAATCATTTTGTGTTGTTTTTAATGGATTTGAAAATCGTTTCAATCAGTTTAGTAAGCACTGAAAAAATGTTCCAGTAATGTGAATCCCTCTTAAATCCGAAAACGCATTGTTTTAATTAGTTCACATTATCGAGGGACTACTGTATATAAGATGATAAATATGTACAAAGTTATTAAATTAAATCGTTCGGAATCTTTATAGAGAATTTTTGAATTTATTAAAGCTACCATTTTATTTGTTGGAACAAAGTTATAACAGCCTTCATCTTAAGAAACCCCCTGCTTTACTTCTAAAGCAACATTTTCGTTACTGAAGCGATTACGGTTTTTAGTTTTTAACGAATTTACCTGCGAAAATAATGGGTGATCCATTTCGAGGTTCCCTACTTTTTAAAAGAAAAAAACACAGATAATTCAAATTTAATGGAGAATGTTTATTATCATTTGAAAGAACATTCTTTGGCATTTATTTTTTGAAGATTATGTCTATCAAATGTTGGCCGTTGCTACGTCGCAGATGGTCCATCCGTTGAGTCCAATTTTCGATCACTCGTTCGAGCATTTCGACTGGTAACTGGCGAATGACACGCGTGATGTTTTCCTCCAAGGCCTGAATCGAAGCGGGTTTGTCGGCATAAGCTTTTGACTTTACATATCCCCACAGGAAAAAGTCTAACGGTGTGATATCACACGATCTTGGTGGCCAATCGACCGGCCCAAAACGTGAAATTATGTGCTCACCGAAATGTTCTCTCAATAAGTCCATTGATTGATGCGATGTGTGGGAAGTGGCGCCGTCTTGCTGAAACCAAATGTCGCCGAGATCACGAGCTTCAATTTCAGGCATCAAATAGTTCGTTATCATGGCACGATAACGTTCGCCATTGACGGTTACGTTCGCACCGGCATAATTTTTAAAGAAATATGGACCGATGATTCCACCGGCCCACAAACCACACCAAACCGTTGTTTTTTCTGGATGAAGTGGCAGTTCTTCAATCTCTTCAAGTTGCTCTTCGTCCCAAATGCGGCTGCTTGTTTTGTTTACCTACCCATTGAGCCAGAAATGGGCCTCATCGCTAAACAAAATTTGCCTCGAAAACGTCGGATCTTCTTGGAACTTTTCAAGAGCCCATAGAGCGAAGCGATGTCGCTTGGCAAGGTCGAGCGGCTTCAGTTGTTGCATAAGCTGTATTTTGTACGCTTTCAATTTAAGATCTTGACGTAAAATGTGCCAAGTCGTTCCATACGTCAGTCCGAGTTGCTGCGAACGGCGCCTAATCGACTCTCTACGGTCTTCATGTACACTCTCAGCTACGGCCGCTATATTTTCTTCACAGCGTGCTGGACGTGGTCTATTCGGTCGAATATTATCCAATAATGAATGCTGGGTCTCAAAATGGGTGATGGTGTTGCGAATAGTACGCTCAGTAGGCCGATTATGTTGTCCATAAGTTGAGCGAAGTGCACGAAACACATTCCTCACAGAACGTGAATTTTCATAATAAAGTTGAACAATTTGTAAACGTTGTTCACGCGTAAGTCTTTCCATTATGAAATGCCAAACAATACTAAACAAAAATAACATGACAGCATGACACGACTCACACGTGATCTGTCAAAAAAGGCTATTGAAAAAAGTATCTCTACTTGGATCACCCGTTATTAGGGGTATTCATGCAACATCGGAAAGTCGTCGTAAACGTGATAAAATTACGACGTGATAAATGAACTGTCAAATTTTGTATGGGAAATCTTTTCTAACAATATCGGAATTTTCTCACAGGAATTGGGTGCGTAAACTGAGGTGGTAAATGTTGTAAACTTTTGAATTGCTATTTTGACATTTAATCAGTCACTTTCACACAACAAAAGTATGCGCCGAACTGAAACAAATTATCGAGAACGGAAAGACAACAATAAGAACAAAATTCTATCAATAAATAAATTACTAGTATTACAGTATTAGATGCCAGTAAGCATAAATATTGCAAATTTAGTTAAAGCCGTTTGTCATATGCGTTCAAATATTATAAATTCCGAGAAGAATTTGTGTCGGAGGAAATCGGAAAAAGAATTGCACTTAGCTGTTGAGATATAAAGGTAAATCAACCAGCGCACTGGCAACATTTATTTTTCTCTTTGTATGGCAATGTCGTTGCCCTTTTGAATTATAACGATTGTATCTGTCAGAGTGTCAACATGCTTTTATATATGCATCTAATTTTTCACTTCTCTTTTTCAATAAGTAATATTTCATTTGTTTGCTTTTAAACGGACTTTTAATTGAAAATAATTAAAGATTAGCTGTCAAAAATTGAACGAAAAATTCACCTGAACGCACTTCAATGCAATTCGACGAGATGCATTACAAAATCTTGTTGCGTGCTGGTTCACGAGTCGTTGCTGGCATGCTGGTTCCGGCTTTCTACTCGTCGGAGGGCGTAGGCCCTTGACTCGTAAACGTCACAAAATGCCAGTCTTGTGGCAAAAGATGACTGTTCGCCTGCGAGAAAATTTTCTTACCCACCCTACCTTGACCTCCTTACTCGCCTCGAAGGTCCCTTAATATGGCATCTTCAATTCCTATTTTCACTATTTTCTTCTTCTAATTGCTTACCTAAATATGGATTATTCCTATTTTTTTGTATTATGTTATATGTAGTAAATTTCTTTGTAGTTTCTCGGGTTGCTCTTCACCGTCTACCTTCGGGCACTTTGAATTTTGAAGTGTCGGTTGCGGTTCAAATAACGTCCCGCTGAAACCGAACATCAAATTCTCTGTTTTATAAAGAACTACTTTTCCACTAGCTTGAGTGTTTTGTTTAGTGGTTGTAGTCCCTACTTTTTTCAATCCTGTCCCTAAACCCTTCTTATTCTCGCCGGATGAATTATCCACTCAACTAGTAAATTAATTCATCGTTTTGAGAACAAGTGTAAACTGTCAGGTGACAGCTCTTCCTCGCATGCATTTGTTTTGATTTTGCTCGCGTGTTACATCGTTCGTAATTAAGTAATAAAAATGTTAAAATAATCTTCGTAATAATCTCGGAGAAATATTCCGAACAGCTTTTCGGAAAAATACCTCGAAGCAAAAATCCTCCGAATCGTACAAAATCGTAGAATTTTCCGCTCCGACGGATACCTTGATAGGGCTGATTATATTTATTAAATCTTAACTTATATTACTATTATTACTTTTGACATCATATCTATCATAGGTAGATTTCCCACCGTACTTGAACACTAGTTTTGACAGTAAGAAACAAAAAAAAATAATAATTGACCCCATATCAAATTGTAAATTTCGTTCAATATCATCCGCAGTAAAATTTGCAGAGCAAATCCGAGCTGTATTCGGATTTACATTGTCCTTCCTTCTGAGAAGTGTATCTACTGCTTCCGCTTGATATTGTCTTTTGGAAAGCAATAGAATCGCACATTTGACTGTCCTTATACCCTATCCCATAGGGGTATATTAGTTTTGATACATAGTTTGTAACATAGAGAAATAATTTAGCTAAATATACCTCAAAGTATATCCGTCCGTCCGTCCGTACGTCACCAGTTTTTGGGCTTTAAATTTTGGGCTAGAAGGATGAAATTTGGTACACGTGCTCTTTGTTGCTCCCAGCAACACAAGTGTAAAAAATTTTGAAATCCGCCCGCTGCCACGCCCCTTTTTAGAAAAACGTATTTTTTGGCCAAACCATAAGGAATTTTGAAAAGGTGTCTAAGAAACGTAATTAGATAATCGTAATATCTATATTTCGTTCATATTAAGTTTTTTGCCACGCCCACTTTTTGGGGGCGTTTTTAATAAAAAACGTTTTACGGTCAAATTTTAAAATTTTCGAAAAAAATTTGATTTACAATAATTAGTCATATTAATATAAACATTTCGTCTATAGAATTTTTCAAATTGTTCGCGCGGAAATCAAAATATCAAGTCAAATCTGACATCCGTATATGTAGAAGTGAATATCCGCTGGTCACGGCCTACGTAAGCAAAATTGACAGCTGGAGACGAACATGCGCAAAGCGTAATCTTGTAATATATAGGGGTATTCATGCAACGGCGGAAAGTCGTAATATTACGTTCTCACTGGGGTTCAAATGATATTATTTCCAATTTCACCAAAAAGGTGTTCTCACTAAGTTTTTTTGTTTGATAACTTGCGTTTGAAAACAGAGGAAGCGTGATATGCAAAGACTTCTGTTCCGGATTCAAATGTTATGATTCCTCATGTAAATTTGCTTTATTCATTATATAGCTATAAACCTAAAAGGGTTTAGAATTTAGGCAGGATGAAATTTAAATGGATATGGTTCTGGACGAAATTATAGCAGAAAATACAGAGCAATAAATGTACCATCAATTGTTGTATAAATAACAAAATGAAAAAATACATTTTCGGGAGAATGTTTCCAATGTTTACATTTTTACAATCAACCCTTCCTTTTTTGTCACATGAATCCCATCCAATTTGACATTTTAGCTGTTCCATTCCAATGAAAAAAGGTTTGTTCGTTTGTTTGACCTCGTATTTTTTCATATTAGAAACCACATTTCCCACAAATGTGATGGTATTCTGCCCTAGCGAGGTATTCGTCGGAGCGGAAAATTTTCCGCAACGCATAATTCGTCGGAGATTCAAATTCCATTCGAGGTATTTGCCATCGGAAAGAAATACTACACAAATGCGACGACGAAGCTCGTACTGTTCAGGGGTGGTTTTTTCCATTGAGCTCGCCCTGGAAACACAAATTCAAACGATTAGTACGAAAATTACTTAAATAAATAGTTTTATATAATTACATATATTTTTCTATTACCCCACTTCACTTCGAAAACCAATTCCGCGACGAATTTGTGTCGGAGGAAATCGGAAAAAGAATTGCACTTAGCTGTCAAAAATTGAACAAAAAATTCTCCTGAACGCACTTCAACGCAATTCGCTGGGATGCGTTACGAAATGTCGGAGAAATATTCCGAACAGCTTTTCGGAAGAATACCTCGAAGCAAAAATCATCGGAGTCGTACAAAATCGGAGAATTTTCCGCTCCGACGGATACCTCGCTAGGGCCGATTATCACATTACGGAAATTTGGTTTTGTATGGGAAATTTAATCGTATTTGTAAATTGATTTCCGAAATGAGCTTTTTTGCTCAATGAGAACGTGGTATTAAACGTGACAAAATTACGACGTGATAAATGAACTGTCAAAATTTGTAAAGCAAATCTTTTACACAATATCGGAATTTTCTCACAGGAATTGGGTGCGTAAACTGAGGTGGTAAACGTTGTAAACTTTTGAAATGCTATTTTGACATTTAATCAGTCACTTTCACATAACAAAAGTATGCGCTAAACTGAAAAAAAAAAAATAATCGAGAGCGGAAAGAGAACAATAGGAACAAATTTCTATCAATAAATAAATTACTTAAATGAGATTGAATTAAGTGGGTTACCGCATTATTTTGTGGTGCAGTTTAAGGGTCGTTCATGAAAAAGTGAAGCGAACCGTAAATCCTGCTGACTTCCGGCCGGTCAACATGCTTATGACAGAGAGCAAGATTTTGGAAAAAGTGGTAAAAAAGCAATTACAAAAATACATGGAAAGCAATCAATTTATGGCAGATTACCAATCAGGTTTTCGACAAAAACACAGTTGTGAATCTTTGCTTAATATTGTGATTACGTAATGGAAAACCCAAATCAATGACAAAAAAGTAATAGTTGCTGTTTTCTTGGATTTGCAAAGAGTGTTCGAGACAATAGATAGAGAAATAATGATACAAAAACTTGAAAATTACGGTGTCAAAGGAGCAGAAATTGAGTGGTTCAAAAGTTATCTGTCGAACAGAGTGCAACAAACTAGGATATCGAATGTAATATCTGAACACATGGCTGTAACACTGGGTGTACCGCAAGGAGCTGTGCTTGGGGCTTTACTATTTATTATTTATATCAATGATTTGGATAAAGTACTAATGCATGCTGAGGCAAGACTGTTTGCGGATGATACATTGCTGTACGTTACTGGAGATTCTGCCGATGAATGTATCAACAAACTGAATACAGATTTAAAAAGCGTTGAATGGTATTTAAAAATGAATAAACTAAAGCTGAATACAGGTAAAACAAAAGCAATTGTAATTAATGGCAACTCTTCTATGAACATTTTTATTAATGGAGAGATTATTGAGAAGGTTAATGAGATAAAGTATCTAGGAGTAGTTTTAGATAAAAAAATTAGCTTTTGAGACACACCTTAATTATATTTGTAATAAAATTGCAAAGAAAATTGGATATTTTCAAAGAATTAGAAGCAAATTAACTATGGCTTGTGCAATAAATGTCTTTAATGTTATGGTAAAACCACATTTCGAGTACTGTTCAACAATTATATTTTTAGGTCCCAACCAAATGTTAAATAGACTGCAAAAATTACAGAACAGACGAATGAGGTGTATTTTAATGTGCAATTTGTTAACACCCATACGCTTAATGTTAGATACTTTACAATGGCTTACGATAAAACAGAGAACATATATGAATGTACTCCTTTTTATATTTAAAATAAAAAAACAATATGTTGCCAAATTATCTATTTAATCAAATAGTTTATGTTGCAAATGTACAGCCATATAATTTAAGAAATAGGGAAGACTTCAGACTTCCTTTTTTACCAACCAACAGATCTCAAAATATACTATTTTATAAAGGTTTTAAACTATTTAATAGCTTGCCAAATACCATAAAGGCAGAAAATAATATAATTATTTTTAAAAGATTGTTAATATTGCATGTAAAGGAATTTTATAACTGATATCACAGATATGTTAATTAGTTTTTAAGTTATCGTTTGTAACAAATAGCTAATGCTAAATAAAGAAAGCGAAAGCGAATCATCAAAATGAAAGGTCGTCGTAAAATAATAATCTTTCGCACGTTATACTACGTTCTCACTGGGGTTCAAATGAGATTATTTCCAATTTCACCAAAAAAATTGTTCTCACTAAGTTTTCGAATTACGTTTGACAACTGGCGTTTGAAAACAGAGGAAGCGGGATATGCAGAGACTCAAGAGATTCAAATATTGTCGACTCTGAAATTAAAATGGAAAACTGCAAAGAGGTTCTTGACGAAATTATAGCAGCAAATACAGAGCAATAAATGTACCATCAATTGTTGTATAAATAACAAACTAAAAAAAAAACATTTTTCGGGAGAAAGTTTCCAATGTTTACATTTTTACAATCAACCCTCCCTTTTTTGTCACATGAATCCCATCCAATTTGTCATTTTAGCTGTTCCATTCCAATGAAGAAAGGTTTGTTCGTTTGTTTGACCTTTTATTTTTTCATATTAGAAACCACATTTCCCAAAAATTTGATGGTATTCGGCCCTAGCGAGGTATCCGTCGGAGCGGAAAATTCTCCGATTTTGTACGATTCCGATGAAATTTGCTTGGATGTATTCTTCCGAAAAGCTGTTCGGAATATTTCTCCGACATTTCGTAACGCATCCCAGCGAATTGCGTTGAAGTGCGTTCAGGTGCATTTTTTGTTCAATTTTTGACAGCTAAGTGCAATTATTTTTCCGATTTCCTCCGACACAAATTCTTCGCGGAATTTGTTTACGAAGTGAAGTGGAGTGATAGCAAAATGTATGTAACTATACAAAACTATTTATTTAAGTAATTTTCATGATCATCGTTTGAATTTGTGTTTCCAGGGCGAGCTTAAAGGAAAAAACCACCCCTCAACAGTACGAGCTTCAGGTCAACATGATGCAGCAAAAACCCGACATTGCGCAAAATTACACTAAGAGTGACTGCAAATAAAAAAGAATGTTCGGGCACAGGTTGTGGTCCATATAGACAAAAATGGAAACAATCAATTAAATTTAAAACTTCAACTTATTTGTCATTTGTTGTGTTGATTTTTTTTTGACAACTCGGTAATGTCAGTTTGAATAAGTTAGAGATGTGGTTTTCGAAATATATATCGATATTTACCGATTCGATACATTTTGAAAAGGAATATTGGTATGTCTATTTTTTTTCTAGTAAACGCCAGCGTACAATTTATTTGCACATTAGCATTCTTCCTTTTAAGAATCTATTTAATTCACCTCCCCATATAGATATATGATGATTTAGAGCTCCTTTTGTGTTTATATTTATGTAAAATATCGGAAGTCATATCGACTTATCGATATAATGATATATTTTGCACATCTCTATTAGAATCCTAAATCTGTCGCATGTCAAAACATAGAGCCGCTGCGCGTCGTCGCATTTGTGTAGTATTTCTTTCCGATGACACATACCTCGAATGGAATTTGAATCTCCGACGAAGTATGCGTTGCGGAAAATGTTCCGCTCCGACGGATACCTCGCTAGGGCAGATTATCACATTACGGAAATTTGATTTTGTATGGGAAATTTAATCGTATTTGCAAATTAATTTCCGAAATGAGCTTTTTTGCTCAGTGAGAACGAACGTAGTATAATAAAATTACGACGTTGCATGAATACCCTTATTATTCTTGAACTACCTCAGTTGTGTAGCAGACGTAACAAATTACAAATATAGTTATTCAAAAAAAAGTATAATTTCTGCCATCTTTGGGCAGAAGCCATTGCACTGCATGTATTTCGAACAAAAATTCTGTTTGCTGCACTGCAGTTTAGTACATGTGTCTCTGGCATAACTTTTCTGTTGCTGTATTCTACCATTATATATCATTCACATCGCAAAAAAAAAAAGAAATTGTACCAGATTAACGAAACACATCACTACTGACAGTCAAAGTTGACATCATCAAAACAGAAAAACGAAATGACTCCATCGCTTAAGAATATTTCCCCACTCTTCATCATCAAATGTTCTTATTTCAATTCACTTGCCGTCGTGAATTTGCTTTCGTAGAGCAAAGATTGTTCTTCTTTGTCGCATAATTCTAGTTTCTCTTTCAAAAAATTTCCAACAATATAAAAAAATCCGCTTGTTAAATATATTTCAAGAACAAGAAAAGTAAACATCTACGTGGAACAGATTTTAATTTTCCAATTGTGTGCCGACAAAGTTCTTGGTCCCCCATTCTTTCTACGTGACAATTTGGAATAAGTAAATAAAATATGGGCTTGACTATCTCCAGCCTTCTCACCCGCTTATTTGGCAAAAAACAAATGCGGATATTAATGGGTAAGTCGTAGAAAACGTTTCAAACATAAATTAATTGAACCCGGAGCATCCAAATGCTGTGATACGTCTTGCTGTTCCTTTATCAGTTCAATGAATTCGCACATTCCTCCTCATTCTGGGTAATTTGCTCCAAATCCCCATCAATGTGAAAATAAATTGCAAATCGGCGAACAATAACAAGAATCTACATGGTATACCCGAATAATTAAAAATGGAAAAGAAATTTAGGTAAACCTATGATACTAGTCGGTGCGAAAACAAACAAAGAGGGGCGGTGTCTGGTTGGGACACGTAAAGAAACATATTTCTCTCGTCTAATTGAAAACCATAGTTTTGCAATCGGGCCAGATGGAAATTCTATAGATATGATGTGTTTTTTTCTTTATCAATTTTCTCTCTCTCTTTTCATGTGTTGTTTGATTAAACATTCATTTACGTGTATGGCATATGTTTTCCCATGAATCTACCCAAGCTGGTCTTATCTTAGTCATAGACAATGAGATAAAAAGTGTGAATACTTGTAGACTTGTCAAATGTATCTAATAATTCGTACTAGCGCAAATTTTCTAGGCGACAAGAAGCACAAATTCAGAATATTTCTTGTCATGGTGGGTTGTGTGTTCGTAAATACGATGGCTACGAGTGAACCATTGGCCGAAAAGATGTTCCTATTTACTGATTAGAATTTGAGACACGATTCTCAGGTGGTACCCTCTGTGAGTAACATAAACTTATGCTATGGAACTAAGAACAAACCAAGAGAGATCCACACAAAAAAGTACAGATCCGTGATAAGGTACTATTTCTCTAAATTGAAGAATGTGAAACCCTCCAAGGGACATGCCATTTTAAAGACTTGCTGTTTTTTTTTAATAAAAATTGTAATGATCCGACTTGGGTCAAATAGAGGGTCTTTCGCTCCCTATCTTTCAATTCAAAATAAAACAAAGTGTGTGTGGGATATCATCGAAATCCGTTTGAAAGGCCTATCTATGGAATCAAAGAGTCTAGAACTACATAGAGTACGCATCCAACGAAAGTTTACTATGTGGGGTACGGATATTAATACCCCAGTGTTCACATTAGTACCACAGCATCAATCACGACCACAATCGATGCATACGAACCACGAAAATAGCCCATCTGCAACGAAAATTTTTAGCTGTGATGCGTACTCTATGTAGTTCTTTACTCTTTGATGGAATATAACATCGTTCTTCGTCCGCCGGGGCTTCTCTGGGTGACGCGCTTCAGAAATGTCCAATTTTCATGACTCTGGCGCATAAATCAGACTGAATTTGACCGATAGTCGTAGTGGCTAGTGGCTTATTCGCTTAGACCTGCGACTTCAGACCATAAGAATGAGTCGAACGCATTGCAAGATCTCGGTGGCCAGTTCACATCATCTCCACTTGAGATAACCATGCCCATGAATCGTTCGTGCAGAATTTCCAATGTAGCGTGAGTTGTGTAGCATCAAAGATTATGGAATCTATACAGATGACGCATTGAGAACAAAAAACAGAAACTTTTGCTCAGTAGCTTCATGGTACGGGTGGGCGGTGTGCATGAAAACACATGAAAAACAAGAACAAAAACATATGGCGGGCTGTGCCAGCACGACCGTTGATGTCCCTATCATCCAATTCAGACCAAAATAAGTTGGAAATCACCAAACTAAAGCGCTCACCGTTGACGGTTATGTCCTGGCCAACGTCGTTCTCAAAGAAAGATCGACCGATGACGCCGTCAGCCCAAAATCCACACCAAACATTGAATTTTCGGGATGCATTGGACGCTCTTGTATCTCATGTGGATTGGTGTCATCCCAAATTCGACAATTTTGTTTGTTGACATACCAATTCATCCAAAAATGGGCCTCTTCTTACTTACTAACTTAAGTGGCGCTACAGTCCGGTATGAACCTGGGCCTCAACCAACATGCCTCTCCAATTAGCCCGGTCCTTAGCTAACTGCCTCCAGTTGCGCACCCCAAGTTGGTTGAGGTCGGTTTCTACTTGTGCGCGCCACTTAAGGCGAGGTCTTCCTCTACTGCGTCCGACGTCTGGCTGGGAATCGAAGACTCTGCGAGCCGGAGTATTGGTGTCCATTCTTTCTACATGTCCTAGCCATCTTAAACGTCCAATGCGGAGTTTTTTTTGACTAGGGGTATGTCGCTGTACAGCTCGTATAGTTCGTGGTTTAATCTTCGTCTCCATAGCCCGTCAACGCAAACGGGACCGAAGATTTTTCAAAGAATTTTTCTCTCGAATCGACCAAGGATTTCTTCATCCGCTTTTGATACGGTCCATGGTTCAGCGTCGTAGAGCAGGACTGGGATGATCAGGGTCTTATATAGGATCTCCTTAGTAGTTCGAGTGAGGGCTTTACTACTAAATTGCCTTCTTAGCCCGAAGAAACAGCGGTTGGCAAGAGTAATTCTTCGTTTAATTTCTGACGAGATGTTGTTGTCAGAGTTAATAGCGGAGCCGAGGTAGACAAAGTCCCGTACTACCTCAAAGTTATATCTGTCAATGGTGACGTTTTGTCCAATTCGTCGATGTTGTGTGTCCTTTCGTGTTGACAGCATATACTTAGTCTTACCTTCATTCACTGCTAAACCCATTTTTGCCGCTTCCTTCTCTATACTAGCAAACGTGGCTATGACATCACGTTGAGCCCTACCAATGATGTCAATATCGTCAGCGTATGCTAGTAGCTGCACCGATTTTTGGAGAATTGTGCCTCTGGTGTTGGCTCTGGAGTTTTGCACAATCCTCTCAAGAATCAACTTGAAGAAGTCACATGACAGTGCATCGCCTTGCCTAAATCCTTTTTTGGTATCGAATGTGTCGGTGAGTTCATTTTCGACCCTAATGGAGCAGCGAGAATTCTCCCTCGTCATTCTACACAAACGGACGAGTTTGGGCGGTATACCAAAACAAGACATGGCTCTGTAAAGTTCGCCTCTATAAATGCTGTCGTATGCGGCTTCGAAATCGATAAATAGGTGGTGGGTATCGATTTGGACTTCTTGGGTTTTTTTCCAGGATCTGCCGAAGTGTGATCAGTTGTGGACTTTCCTGGCCTAAAACCACACTGATAAGGGCCAATCAGGTTGTTGGTAAACGGTTTCAGGCGTTCACATATTACGGCAGATAGGATCTTGTAGGCGATGTTGAGGAGACTTATGCCTCTGTAGTTGGCGCAGTTCAGAGGGTCTCCTTTTTTGTGGATCGGGCAAACGATGCTGAGGTTCCATTCTTCAGGCATATTTTCATCCGACCAGATTTGGCTTATGAGTTGGTGGATGTTACTTTCCAAGTCATCTCCGCCGGCCTTATAGAGCTCAGCGGGAAGGCCGTCTTTTCCGGCGGCTATATTAAGCTTGAGTTTAGATATTGCTATCTTCACTTCACTTAGGTCGGGTGGTTGGGAGTTTTCGCTGTCGTTGCCATATTAAATGGTTCGTTCTGCCTGACAGCGGAGTGTTGTTCGTCATCGCCGTTTAACAGTCTACAGAAGTGGTTCTTCCATATCCTCAGCATCGACTGTGTCTCAACTACGATATTTCCTTGTTCATCTCGACAGGATTCTGTTCGAGCCTTGTATCCTTGGCTTTGATGTTTTACACTTTGGTAAAACTTGCGAACATCGTTCCTGGAGTGGCACCTCTCTATATCCTCGATCGCGCGCATTTCTTGCTCTTTATTCTTCTTTCTGAAAAGCCGATGTTCTTTCCTTCTTCTTTGCCTATAGAGCTCAGTGGCAGCTCTCGTCTTCACCTGCAGCTTAGCCTTTTAGGCCTCGTTCTTGGCTGCGAGCATCTGTCGGCATTCCTCATCAAACCAGGGGTTTCTTGCTGGTGGCCGCGAGAAACCTATCACATCAGTTGCGGCTGATCTAATGGCTTGTTGGCATCGTTGCCATTGTTCTTCGACATTAGATGCTGGTGGTATGTTGTGAGTCGAGAGGTAAAGGGATACTCGTTGCGCGAAGGTCTTGGCGGTCTCTGGCGATTGCAGTCTTTCAACATTAAATTTCTTCACAGTATTTCTGGTTTTTTGTGGAGTGGTGGATATCCGCATCATTACCTTGGCTGCAACAAGGTAGTGGTCCTAGTCGATGTTAGCCCCTCGGAATGTTCGGACATCCAAAATACTGGATGCGTGCCTCTTATCTATCGCAATGTGATCAATTTGGTTGACCGTTCGTTGATCTGGAGACCGCCATGTCCCATTATGGATATCGAGATGAGGAAACCGTGTGCTGGCTATAGTGGCATTTCGTTCCGTAGCGAAGTCAATTAGCCTAAGTCCGTTACCAGACGTGTTGTCGTGTAGGCTTTGTTTTCCGACAATACTTCTAAAGATGTCTTCTCTTCCTACCTTTGCGTTAAAATCTCCCAGCACCATTTTAACATCGCACTTTGGTAGTCGCTCATAGGTTTTGTCGAGGAGCTCGTAGAAGCAATCCTTAGTTATATCATCCTTTTCCTCCGTCAGAGCATGAGCGCATATAAGGCTTATATGCAACCTGATCAGCTCTGGATGGCAGTTATGTCTGCTTTGTAGCAGTTTGGGGCTTCTGCTAGTTGTTCGCCTGCACCTCTCCTGTTTAATGTTCTCACATTCCAGGTGCAGATACGAACGTCGTTGTCCTTTTTTCGTTTAGCATGTAATATCAGTCCTTTCCGAGGCTATTGGTTGCTTCGTAACACAACCTTTTTTTTCCGCCACCAACTCTTTTCCAATACCCTGGCTCAGTATTGGAAATCCCTATAGACCTGGTGTTCAAATATGTCGAAGCAGCTCATATAGGGATTTCACTACCAGTTCGATCAAACTGGAGCTGCAGGCGCCACCGTTGACTCCATCTAGGGAATTCCTTCGCTGCGGCCTGAGAGTGAGTGCCTTAGTGAGAGGACACTCCTCCCCCCTCTCTCGTTTGCTGCCACCAACGACCTTCCACAGGGGTTAGTTACCCCATCTCCAGTCGAGGTACTAGGCACCCACCAGTCACCAGCGTGGAGGTGAGAGTAGGAGTTGATAGTGATAGGCTAGAGTGAGAACGCTTGTGTTCTCATGTAATGGCATCACTACCCTTAAACACCGGCGTGTTTCTACTAGTTCATATAACATTGGGTTTGCTGATTGCTTTAAAATTGTTTCCAAGTATAAGCTTTATATAATTTCCCGGAGTATAATACATTTAGGAACGTTAAATTGCTTTAACATCTGGGGGTAATGAGCTAGTTTGGTCTAATAATACATTTTAATGAGGTCTATATTCATATTCAGACAAATAGGGATTCGAATAGAGACTATGCCGACAAACTTTACACTAAACTATCGATGTCAATAACCCTGTAGCTCGTAATTTCTATGGAAAACGAATATCTGACATTAACGGCCCATACAGGGCATTAAACCTAGCCCTCCCTTCATTTGTTTATGTATAGATTTGTATTTTTGCAGCAAAGAAAAGGACCTCCTATTTAAGGGCAGCTCCGAACGGAGAAAATTCTGATGGCTGTGTTATACCAAAGATTATGAATTCTATACAGATGACGCATTGAGAACATTAAACAGAAACTTTTGCTCATTCGCGTCATGGTACGGGCGGGTGGTGTGCATGAAATCACATGAAAAACAAGAACAAAAACATATGGCGGGGTGTGACAGCACGACCCGCCATAGAACAATTTTTCTTATATGGATGGAGTGCGTCATCTGTATAGAATTCATAATCTTTGGTTATACTCTTGGATGTTTGTCAGACTTTCGGAAGAGGTGGGTCAGTGAAAGAACTTAGGTGTTGTTACTTTCGGAATTACAACCAGAGACCGTAGGCCAGTGTACCCACTTTAAAGCCGCTTTCTTTTTAACGTGGCAGATATTGAATTTACTCTCAGATTAACAAGAAAGGCTATCACCTGCCTTAAACTCATTATCTTCATAAAATGCAGCCTTTAGAGCTCTACTCGACCGCGAGAAGTTATAACAAAAAGCAAAATTACTTTCTCGAGAAGAAACGATGCATTAAGAAATATCTATATTTTAGATTACTTACTTACTTAAGTGGCGCTACAGTCCTGGATGAAACATGCCTCTCCAATTAGCCCGGTCCTTAGCTTACTGCCTCCAGTTGTGCACTCCAAGTTGGTTGAGGTCTGTTTCTACTTGTGCGCGCCACTTATGACGAGGTCTTCCTCTACTGCGTCCGACGTCTGGCTGGGAATCGAAGACTCTGCGAGCTGGATTATTGGTGTCCATTCGTTCTACATGTCCTAGCCATTTTAGATTTACAAAAAAAAAAAACAATTAACAGGTCCCAATATTTGCAATCATATTTATGCCATTTATTACATTTGTTGATGATTTTTGTGAAAAACAAAACGTGAGTCCTGAGCAATTCCGACCTTAGGCATAAAGTTAACGTTCAGGGACTTATATTATAGACCGTTGTGCAAAAAAAAGTCCGCAAATTAAAAATAAAACAATTTCGATGTTTCAATTAATTTATGTATGTAGCTGATTCAACATTTCCTGAATAAGCAATAAGCATAAGCTACTCCGGTAACCATATTTACCACCTGTCTGTATCAAGTAAAATCAATGTTTACCTACTCAAGGCCATTTGGAACATTGTGTCGTAGCTCCACCCATCAAACGGTGACCACTATTATGATTGAATTACATTTTGCACGTGTTTTGTGGGAGGAGACAAACAATTGCGTCACTAACATTTCGTTTGGAAAGACTCAGTATGAGAAGGGTGAAGGCAATTGGCCAGCTATTATCGTTGTAGACTGTAAGATTGTTGAAATATTTCTTCCAAAATCTTGGAAACCGAAAAACTGCCAATGTTCGGTATGTGTGTAAGTAAAGACCTTCGTTGGGACGGCCATATATTCGAAGTTGCTTAAAATTCAGCGAAATGTCTAGGTTTCTTTATCGAATTAAGAGAAAACTTTCTTTCGTTATAAATTTAACTTTTTTTTCAAAAATAATCTTAATAACTAACAATGATTATATGGTTTCGACGACGCTAGTTTACTACAAAGGAAAACGAGGTGTGAAGGTTCGCGGTGGCCAAAAAACTAAAAACGAAATTATTTTAATGTCACTGAAGACAACTACCTCTGGAAGCGTGATGTTATCCGTTTCAACGGAGCCGAAACGTACCAGTCGATGTGTATGTACATACATACGTTGGGCATACTGTTTATGCAATGAGGTGATGTCTCGAATGGTACGGTAGCTGCGAGGTTGAGTGTTGCCGCTGAATAATGTTAGTAATCGCTACACTACTCCCCCTCTAGTCGGAAGGTCCTTGAATCGCAATTTAACCACCCTGCCTGATCGAGTTTTATAGGGGTCTAATTTTGGTCATGGCGGTGTTATGTTTGGATCTTCACTAATTTTTTCTGCAGCGATGAAAGCTGCCTTCAGACGATCGATGGAAACCTTCTGCACGCTGTCATTGATAATAACTTTAAAGTACTTTTGATATCGCTTCATCGGTTTAAATGGTCCAATGTATGGCGACTGGAGAGGTTTCCGAAATGCGTCTATCCGCACGAATACGTTAGTACATGTTGATAACGCTGGTTGTAGGAAAAATGATTTCTTGGAACTGTGGTGAATGTTGTTGCCAAGTCGAAATGCTTGTAAGGATTTTGAAAGCTGACGGACGAACTTGCTGTCGTTGATGTTTTCCTGATGAGATACGAAAAATTGTCCAGGTATTTTAAGTGTCTTATAGCATTTTCGCCGGCGTCGCGTTAACGTTTTCCTTACATGCGACTCGTAGTCCAAGCAAAATAAGCGGCAGCTCTTCTGACCAGCTGGCTGGCATCTTCGTTTTAAACGCCGCTTTTAGAGAACGGTGCCAACGTTCTGTTGATATCCAGCCCGCAAGAAACGCCTTTGCTACGCTCTCTGCCGTGATGTTGGTGATGGGAATTGCCTCCGGCCATCGTGTTGCTCTATCGATGATAGTTAGCAGATACGTAAAGCCATTCGATGGTGGCAATGGGCCCACTAGATCGATGCGCAACTGATCATAGAGTTCGGTGGGTTCATCATATGACTGCAATGGAACCCTGTTATGTCTTTGAACATTTGCTTTCTGGCAAGAAATGTAGTGTTTTACGAATCGTTTGCAGTCCTTCCGCATGTTTGGCCATACAAATCGTTGCTGGACTAGCTTGGTCGTTGCTCTACTACCCAAATGTGCTAAGCCGTGAATTTTAGCTAGAACTGAATTTCGGAAACGTTTAGTAATGAAAGGTCTTACGTACATACCTGACACATCGCAGATTAAATTTCTTGACGATTCTGGATTTTCGACGGCTTTAAAAGCCGTTTTTTGTTATCGCTGAGCAACGCCTGCAGTTCTGAGTCCTCGTTTGGATCAGCTTCGAGCTGGCGATAGTCGAGGGTGTTTTCGACTGCCACTCCTTCGATTCTCGACAGCATGTCGGGGACGATGTACTCCTTTCCAGCAACGTGACGTATGTTTGTCAAAAATTGGCTAATGTGTCTAACAGCCGTGTTTGCCTGCGATAAGCCTTATCCGATTTTTGCTGGAACGCAAAGACCAATGGTTTATGGTCGGTGTAAATGGAAAAAATCCCATCCCTCCAGAAAGTGGCGAAAATGTCGTATTGCTTCATAAACCGCCAGCAACTCACGGTCATACGTCGAGTATTTAAGCTGAGCACTGGAAAGCTTTTTTGAAAAAAAAACGCCAATGGTCTTGTCTCTGCATTGGTTGTTTGTTGTACAACGGCACCCATGGCGAAGTCCGAGGCATCCACAGCAATAGAAACATGAGCATTCATTGCTGGATGGGCCAGCATAGCTGCGTTACACAATGCTGTTTTGTACTGGTCGAAAGCAGCTTCAGCGTCAGATGTCCATGCGATTTTGCGATTGTCGTTTTTTACGTTGCCATCTATTAAGACCTGCAACCGATGTTGCATGTCTACGGCGTTTGGAATGAAATGCCTGTAAACGTTAATCATCGCTATAAATCGTCGCGAATCCTTAGCTACCTTCGGTTTTTCGTACTTGCGTATGGCCACGACTTTACTTGGTAAAGGCTTTATTCCTTCGGGTAGGACCAAGTGGCCTAGAAACTGCACTTCAGATTTGCCCAGCACGCATTTAGAAAGGTTGATGATCAGCCCGTTGTCCTGAAGTCGCTCGAAGATTGTTTGTAGATGAAGCTCGTGTTCGTCCAGTGTGTCAGAAGTAACCAAGATGTCATCAATGTAGGCCACTGAAAAATCAAGGTCACGAAGCACCTCGTCGATTAGCCTTTGAAACGTTTGCGCTGCATTTCGTAGTCCATAAGTCATAAACAAAAATTCATACAACCCAAAAGGAGTTATAATCGCCATTTTGGGAATATCGCTTGGCTCCACTGGCACTTGGTGATACGCTTTCTTCTAGTCGATTGTGCTGAACACCTTCCTATTATGAACGACATGGGCGAAGTCCTGGATGTGAGGTACAGGGTACTTGTCGGGCACCGTTGATGCATTAAGGCGCCTGTAATCGCCGCATGGTCGCCAAGTGGCGTCCTTTTTCGGCACCATGTGTAACGGCGAGGCCCAATTGATTTTGGAAGGCCTACAAATACCGTGTGCCATAAGTTCCTGAAACTCCGCCATTGCCGCTGCCAATTTTTCAGTTGGAAGGCTTCGGGGCTTAGCTGTCACCGGTGGCCCGTTTGTGAGGATGCAATGTGTGACGTTCGTCTTCACTTGTTTGATTTTTTATGGCTGGTCATCAAAAATGTTTTTAAATTTCCTAAAAGGGACGAAAACCGATTATTTTGATCGATAATTGTTACCTGGGGTACGTCAGATTTACGAATTTGACCACTATGGCACATATTTGTTGAATTATCGATGAGTCTTCGCCTACGTAAGTCAACCGACAAGTTGTAAAAGTTAAGGAAATCTGCGCCTATTATTGATGTCCGCACGTCTGCTATCGTGAAATGCCAAGAAAAATTTCGTCTAAGACCCGAAATGGAACAAGTCGTTCTTGGCCGTACGCGGTGATTTTCGTTACATTGGCTGCGTAGAGATTTAATCGATTGGACTCGTTGTTCAACTAACAGAATGAACGCTTCTTTGGTGGAATGATGGAGACGTCTGCGCCGGTGTCTATAAGGAAATTCTGTCCCGTTGTTTCATCATATATGAAAAGGCGAGCAAAAGTAACGCCAAGCTCAGTCGCCTCAGTATAAGCTCGGCTTTTTAGTTTTCCGACCGAAATGAGCATGGTGGACGACATTTAGTTGCTTGTGCTTTAAATCTGTTGTGGTACCAACATTCCCCTTTCGGATTAGTTCTTGTCTGCGAGTCATTTCTTCGTCTGCTGGTTGAACGGGATGTCGAACGATCGCGATTGAAACGAATTCCTTTTTCAAGCTCTTGAAAGCGTCTGCAAATGTCATCCATTTGCGCTGTTAGTTTACCCAGCGTAGATTCCTCGGTGAAATTGCTCTTAGCACTGGTTGCTGATATGATAACTAAATTCATTGTTTCTACAATGTTGTCAGCAATTTTTGCTAATTTGTCCAACGTTCCTTCACTCCATGGCGATAAAATTTGAAGTGTCATAGGCAAACACCCTAGCCACAAAGCTACATTTCCTTAACCGATGCAAAACATATTTCGCCCCTTCTGATCTGACCTCAATATATAAAGCGTATATACGCCACAAACTTGACTTCAACGCCCACATCTGGTCAGGTGCAGCAAAAACATCATTGCACCCACTGGGCAGGATACAAAAGCGTGCGATAAAACTGATAGGAGACCCATCTGTAGTGATGGTGTTTAACGATTAGGTTTAAATACCGATCGTCCATATCGACTTGTTGTTAGATAGTAGGAGGTCTAGTCACATTAGAGGTTCTTGGTAAAACTTCTTCTTTGGAATCACTTGCGGTGGAAACAGTATCAGATATTCCTGTTTCCGTCGTTTCTCTTTCAGTTTCGACAAAATATGACCGTGGTTGTTCAGCTTTGTTTAAAATTTTACCCCAAAGTTTAAGATCTCGAACCCAAACAACGTCACCGGGTTTGATATTATTATGACTGTTGACTCCATGCCCGTTGTTGTATTTTATTGCTGCCTTCTGCTTAAAATGAATCTCTTTCTGCTGAAGTTCGTCTTGATTAATGGACTTGGGACGCAATTGCTTAGGTGCAAGTGGTAAAGTCGTTCTCAACCGTCGATTCATCAGCATTTCAGCAAGGCTATATCCATTTGCAATTGGAGTTTTGCTCTATATTCCATTGGGAGCAAGGTAAGGATCTTCGTTTTTCTTTAAAAGGAGTTTGATGATTTTGACTGCAGACTCTATAAATCCGTTGCTCTGCGGGAACCTTGGACTCGATGTAATGTGTGCAAATTTTCTAAACTCTGACATATCAAGCTGCTTAAACTGCGGACCAATGTCTGTTCGTACTATCTCTGGAATTCCGAATCTAGAAAATATAGATTTAAGTTTAGAAACAATACAACTAGCAGATTGATTTTCCAGTAGGGCAAAATAGTCGCTGACGATCAGATAAATTTTCGACTGGCAGAAAAATATGTCAGCTCCAACCATCTGGAGTAATAGTAGGGTTAAGTGGTTCATGCCTCGGGACAGTCTGTTGAATGCAGTCTTCGCATCCTTTGACGACATGTTCCACTTGTTTTGCACATCCAGGCCACCAAACCGATTGCCTGGCGCGAGCTCTGCATTTGTTGATTCCTAGATGACCTTCATGGATCCTTTTTAACATCTTGGTACGCAGGTTAGATGGTATGACCAAACGGTTGCCGTACATCAACAGTCAATCATTGGAAGATAAACTGTACCGATCGTTATAATATTCCTCTGCGCCGGGGGATATATTCTGTCTCATAGGCCATCCATCTTTGACATACTTCGCTACTTCGATTAAAATGGTATCATCATTTTGGGCTGCCTTGATTTCGTCGAGTTTGTTTGCTGTTGCGGGTATCTCTACCATCAGTGCTTTGACGAAAGTACTTAAACCTTCTTCGCTTTCCGAATTATGATTTGACAATACCACTGGGCTTCACGATAAGGCATCAGCTGCTATCAAATCTTTTCCAGGGGTGTAATATATTTTATATAAGAACTGCATCATCCGCATTCTAAATCTCTGAAGTCTTGGTGTTAAGTTTTGTAATTAAAATTTTCTTTAGATTTAAAAATGCATTCTTTTGACTTACACCCCATTGAAAGCTGACGTCCTTTCTCAGCAGTTCATTTAGTGGATAACAAATCGACGACAAGTTAGGAACAAATTTGCCTAAGTAGTTGACGAGACCCAAAAATCAACAAATTTCCCTAAGTAGTTGACGAGACCCAAAAATCTTCTTAATTCAGGATCGTTCTTCGGATCAGAAAACTTTTCGATCGCTTCGACTTTCGATCTGCCTGGATGGATGCCGCTCTCATCGATTTTGTGTCCCAGAAAACTTACTGACGTAATGCCTACTTGACATTTCTCTCTGTTAAGTGTCACTCCTTGCAACTGTCTTAAAACTCTTCGCAGATTGCTATCGTGATTACTCATCGTAGACCCATATAAAAGGATGTCATCAGTTTGACACACTACCACTGGAATGCCTTCAATTATACGTTGAATCTGTTTTTGAAAAATCTCTGGAGCGCTAGAAATTTCGAAAGGTAGTCTTCGAAAACAAAATCTGCCAAACGATGTGAGAAAGGTTGTCAATAGCTGCGACTGAGGTGAAATTTTCACCTGCCAAAACCCGTTCTTCGTATCCAATTTGGTGAAGAATTTTTCACCAGCCAACTAACCAAGGGTATGATCCGCACTGGGCATGGGATGCACTTCCCATTCGACGCACTCATTTAGCCTTGTAGATCGACACAAAGGCGAATATCGCCATCGGGCTTAGTTACTAGTACAAGAAGAGCACACCACTCCGTCGGCTCATCCACAAATCTGATGACATTAAGCCTGGCCATCTCATCGAGTTTTAATTTTAATTTTGCGATCAACGGAATAGGTACTCTACGTGCCGCATAAATAGCATACGGATTGCTTGGGGTTTTTAATCGTATTTCATACTGTCCAGGTGGGCAGCCTAATTCCTGAAACAATCGAGGAAATTCCGTCTTAATTTTGACGCAAGACTGAATGTTTGATTTAATATCATTTATTGCATTTAGTCTCTGTAGTAGTTTCAAATCCTCACATGTACTTAAACAAAGTAGCGGAGCTTTTAAATCTCTTATCACATACATTTTGGAATTGATAACCATACCACGACACTATAATCTAGCGTCAAATGAACCGACAATTTTTAAATTTTCTCCCACTGGTCCCATAAGACTGTGATCACTGACATCCAAAATAGTCGTAGGAAAACATGATTCGAAGGCCATTGAGGGAATAACATTAACTGGAGCACCACTATCAAGAAAAAAATTCACTTTAACACCATTAACCGCAATATTTTCCGTCCACTGTTTGCAGGTTGTTTTTGTGTGAAAGGTCCCGATGAATGTGTCAAGTACATTCATATTCGATGTGCCCTCAGCTATTGAGTTGATATTACTTAGCGGAACCTTGTTAGATTTGCATACATAGCTAACTATAATGATTCCACTTCTTACACTTGCCATACGCAGGGCATTTGTGTTTGTTGGTGTGGGCATCATTACCGCAAAAATGGCATTTGTTGTTGCTGCTTGCTGCATGATTTCCACCACTCCGATTGATAGCGAAGCTTCCCTGTTGCTGGTCGTTTGTGTTTCGCTGACAACTAACTGTTGGTTTCTTGTATGATGATTGCTTCTTATTAGTTATTGCTCCATCATGCGTTTGTTGAAAACGGTTTACCGTTGCTGTTGTATTTAGCTCTTGCTGCTGGCGTCGGACTGATATATTGCTGCGTATTATCGTTATGTCTCTATCTAATGTAAGAGATGGTTTCAGCTGTAACTTTTCGGAGAGACCCTTGTCTCTCACACCTACAACTAACCGATCCCGTATCATCTCGTCTTTAAGAGAACCATAGTTACAGGTTTCTGAAAGTCTGTAAATTGCAGTTATGAAGTTCTCCACAGATTCACACTCTTCTTGATGCCGAGAATTGCATTGTGTCTCACAAGAAAACAATTTTCAAAGGCTTGCAACACCATTTTGTAGTCCTTAATACGCTCGAATAGCCGTTTCCATCGTCCCCATTGCGAAGGTTCGTCGAACGAAAATTCTTTTGGCGGATCGACCGCATAATTACTATTATTAATTGTACCTTTAAAATCTCTTGGCTCAGTCATTTTCGATAGGAAAGAGAAGTAAAACAAACTTTTAAATTACAGTGGAAGTCGTTTATAACGACGGTGTAGGGACCGAGGAAAGGCGGTTGTTATAACCGGCGGTCGGTATTTCCGACTGCCCGCCACAAGAAATCAGAAAAAAAATTAAAACATTTTTAAACAAAAATAATTCATTTTATTTTGAAATTATTCAAGAGGAAATTAAATTTTGTTTTACATTTCAAAGTTTAAGAAAAAATCATGAATTTTGGTTTGCTTTTGATAGAGGCAATTTAAATAGGCAGAGTTAAAATCTGCTTCTAAAACAGAAAGGGTATTAATTGTGTTCTCCCCAAATGCATTATAACAAACAAAAGTCCGCAACAATTCAATAGCTTTTAATGCTTCCAAGGCTGTAGGAGGAGTTACGTTATATTCTAGCTCATCATCATCTTCACTTTCTTCATCTTCTCCTTGACGAGCTACCTGCCGTACAATATCGTCGTCAGTTTCCATCGATGACGTCAAAACATTGTCGTCAATATTAACATACTGCTCCCATTCGTCAGCTGTTACCACTCCGTTTATAATTCTAATCGCTAGTTCGCTCAATGGAATATCGTCTTCTTCAGTGAAATCAAAGTCTGCAATCAGAGGAGCTAGAAAACCAGCATGCTTCCAGCAATTTGCCATGGTCTTCTGCGTGACTTCACTCCAAGACTTGGATATCATGAGCACAGCATCCAGGATAGAAGGATTAAAATAAATATCTGAATCAATCATTTTCAGAACAAATAATTTACGGAAGTGCACTTTTAAATTCGTTATTATTCCTTGGTCCAAAGGTTGCAAAACGGATGTTGTGTTTGCAGGAAGAAATATCAGTTTTATGGATTGTAAGCTTTCCACGTTTGGATGACTAGGACAATTATCTACAGTCAAAATAATTTTCTTGTTTTGTCGCTTTAACTCTTTATCCCATTTATGAAGGTAATGAGCAAAAATATTTGACGTCATCCATGCAGTTTTATTTGCTTCATAAAAGACCTGTAAGGACTTAACATTTTTGAAACAACGAGGGGATTTCGATCACCAAAAGTTTTCTTTATCGATCCCGTCATATTGCAAGCAGCCATAACCGTTACTCTATCTTTGGAGAATTTTCCACCCATGCAGCGTTCGCCTCTAAACCGGAGGGACTTATCTGGGGCAAGCTTATAGAATAGTGCGGTTTCATCAGCGTTAAAGATGTCCTCATCTGAATAACCCTTTCGAAGATTAGGCCAAACTTTTTGAATCCATTCGTCACACAATGTCGCATCGACTTTGGCTGCTTCGCCTGAAACTTTTCCAAAAACAATGTTGTGACGTTGCTTAAAGCGTCTTACCCAGGCCTCAGAACATCTGTAGTCTTTCTTTCCGAACAATATTCCAAACTTGTTAGCTTGGCCGATAAGAATTGGTCCATTTATTGGGATATTTTGTCTTCTCTTATACTTAAACCATTTCAATAACGCTTCATCGATTTCAGGGTTGGTTGACTGTCGATTTTTTTTTATTTTTTATGCAGCCTTCTTCAAAGCTTTTTTCAGTTTTTTCACGATTTTTCCATATTGTTGATACGGTTGAATGTGAAACACCAAATTCCTGAGCGATTGTAGTATTTCTTTCGCCAAACTCCAAACGTAATATAATCGCTGCCTTTTCTTCTACAGAAAAATTCCTACGTTTTCCAGAACTCATAGCTGGAAAACAAAATGGATATCCTAACCTCCTACTGTATCACAAAATTACAAGCCTTTTTATCCAAAACGCATTAACCGCAATTAAAACTAAGAGCACACGTCCCAGCGACAGATTAAATAGACTGCAATAATATTCAACAAATATGAACAGCTGCACAATGTGGAATGTTCATTTTCATCGGCAACGCAACAAACCGGTTTGTCACTTTGTAAAATCACAAAAAAAATGTCAGTGTTTTTTATTTTCCTATCCTTCCTCCTTCCGTCGTTATAAGCGATGAAAACGATTGATTTTCTTTCGGAAATTGGTCGTTATATCCGACAC
Organism: Rhingia campestris; assembly: GCA_932526625.1. Taxonomy (NCBI): domain Eukaryota; kingdom Metazoa; phylum Arthropoda; class Insecta; order Diptera; family Syrphidae; genus Rhingia; species Rhingia campestris. The sequence goes on along the minus strand of OW052186.1, from coordinate 4,365,285 downwards.
GTCGTTATATACGATGACATTATATCCGACGGTAGAATACCTAAAAACGTAAAGAAACCAACCAAATGAAGGGAAAGTGGACGTTATAAGCGACTAGTCGTAATAAGCGAGGTCATTATAAGCGACTTCCACTGTATATGTATTACGAACGCGTGAACAAACTTTTTACGTAATAATCGATTTTAATAATTTTTCTTTTCCACGTGCGGAGTAAGTACCACCGCTGCCACCATGTGTTGTTTGCAATCAAAGACCAACGATGTTGTTCGTAAGAGAGTACTTTAATAACTAACTAGACACTAGGATAACAAATAACTCATAGCTTATACTAATAGCTTATCTTATAAGTATCTCTAATGTGATTGAGAGTGTATAGGTGTGCCTACACACGTAATACTCGCCGTGCCACGATGCTTATCAATTTACCCTCAAGGCTATCTTCGTACGTACTTTGAAATATAGAGATTCATTCCTTATCTGAACAAAACGAATGTGGAATGCTCAGCTCAGCTTTTCCTCTCCATTACAATTTGCAGAAATTCAAAACCAGCGCACATCAGTATCTCCTCTTCATTTCCCCAATGCCCGCACTTGTCATAAACCTTTAAGCGCGTGCAAATTATAAAAAAATAAGGTAATGTTAGGTTTAGGCAAATACCAACGGTCCCGAATATTTTAATAGATATAAAATCTCTTTAAGTTGATCGTATGAAATAACTAACCAACCCTTATGTCATTTTTCTTATTACAGTTGGGTTAGATGCGGCGGGTAAGACCACAATCCTATATAAATTGAAGCTCGGTGAAATCGTTACAACTATACCGACCATTGGTTTCAACGTCGAAACCGTTGAATACAAAAACATATGCTTCACCGTCTGGGATGTCGGTGGACAAGACAAAATTCGTCCATTATGGCGTCACTATTTTCAAAATACCCAGGGACTTATATTTGTGGTTGATTCAAATGATCGAGACAGAATCAATGAGGCAGAGAAAGAACTGCAAAACATGGTAACTAAGCAAATTAACACAAAATAACAACAAGTCACAGCAATGAGGTTTCTTACTTGTAGCTTCAGGAAGACGAACTGCGAGACGCGGTTCTCCTGGTGTTTGCCAACAAACAGGATCTACCCAACGCTATGAGTGCAGCCGAGCTCACCGATAAATTACGTTTGAATCAACTCCGTCAAAGACATGTAAGAAACACGCTACATCAATCCATTCAAAAAGATTTTCAAATTTGTTTTTTTCTTTTTATTTATATTTTAGTGGTACATTCAAGCTACTTGTGCCACACAAGGGCATGGGTTATATGAAGGCCTCGATTGGCTGTCAAACGAACTCGCTAAGAAATGATAAATCAAAAGAAGTTTTAAAGTAATTTTTACAAAGGGTCTTTATATAATAAATTATAATAACTAGAAATAAAGAGGGGAAACGAATACATTCGCAAACATATAAAACCTAAAAAAAAAATAAACAATACATAAAGAATCGTTGTGTTACGTCTACCTGTAAAGAACAGATAAATAAATAATGTCCATGTTACCCAATAAATTGCAAAATACCTTCAGCTAAAATGTCGTGTGTTAAAAGTTTTATTAGCAACAGATGATGACCAGGAGGGCATAGTGGCGGTGTTGGTTAGTGCGATGAAGAAGATCTGGGTTCGATTCCCAGACGTAGCAACACCTAAATGATTTTTCACTGGCCCTCCTCTCGTGATGATCTGACAAATCATCCGGGTACTATCAATTGCCAAGAAAAGCTTATCTCAACTAAGCCGTTCGGATTCGACATGAAACAGGAGGTCCCGCCATCGTGCAAGAAGTACAAACGCACAGACATGACACAGGAGGTCCCGCCATCGTGCAAGAGGTACACACGCACAGACATGACACAGGAGGTCCCGCCATCGTGCAAGAAGTACAGACGCACACATGAATGGTTGTGAGAATGGAAGGCCCTTGGTAATAACGAACCTGTTGCGCCAAAAATTTGTTTTTAATTTTTAGATGATGAACAGAATATCCACATGATAGAAAAAAAATCTACGTTCACATGACGGCTGTTCGATTACATTATTTTTCATTTACAGGTTATCGAATATTTCATATTTTCAAAGCTGCTGATCGGGCCTACTTACAAGTTCGTACGAAAATGATGTTTTTGCATTCCTTTTTTTTTTGTTATAAAGTTTTCTCAGTTTAGTCAAACCTATAACACTCCAGGAGGGCCCTAAGATGGTGCTTGCAGATGTTTGTTGACTTACTTACGACATGCCTCTACAATTAGCCCGGTCCTTAGCTAACTGCCTCCAGTTGCGCACTCCAAGTTGGTTGAGGTCGGTTTCTACTTATGCGCGCCACTTAAGGCGAGGTCTTCCTCTACTGCGTTCGACGTCTGGCTGGGAATCGAAGACTCTGCGAGCCGGAGTATTGGTGTCCATTCTTTCTACATGTCCTAGCCATCGTAAACGTCCAATGTGGAGGGGCATGTCCCTATACAGCTCGTATAGTTCGTGGTTGAATCTTCGCCTCCATAGCCCGTCAACGCAAACGGGACCGAAGATTTTCCGAATAATTTTCCGCTCGAATCGACCAAGGATTTCTTCATCCGCTTTCGATACGGTCCATGCTTCAGCGCCGTAGAGCAGGACTGGGATGATCAGGGTCATATATAGGATCACCTTAGTAGTTCGAGTGAGGGCTTTACTACTAAATTGCCATCTTAGCCCAAAGAAACAGCGATTGGCAAGAGTAATTCTTCGTTTGATTTCTGACGAGATGTTGTTTTCAGAGTTAATAGCAGAGCCGAGGTAGACAAAGTCCCGTACTACCTCAAAGTTATATCTGTCAATAGTGACGTTCTGTCCAATTCGTCGATGTTGTGTGTCTTTTCGTGTTGACAGCATATACTTAGTCTTACCCTCATTTACTGCTTAACCCATTTTTGCCGCTTCCTTCTCTATACTAGCAGCGTATGCTAGAAGTGGCACTGATTTTTGGAAAATTGTGCCTCTGGTGTTGGCTTTGGAGTTTTGCACAATCCTCTCAAGAATCAAATTGAAAAAGTCACATGACAGCGCATCGCCTTGCCTAAATCCTTTTTTGGTATCGAATGTGTCGGTGAGGTCGTTTCCGACCCTAATGGTGTAGCGAGAATTCTCCATCGTCATCCTACACAAACGAACGAGTTTGGGCGGTATACCAAAACTAGAGCTCTGTATAGTTCGTCTCTAAAAATGCTGTCGTATGCGGCTTTGAAATCGATAAATAGGTGGTGGGTATCGATTTGGACTTCTTGAGTTTTTTCCAGGATCTGCCGAAGTGTGAAGATTTGATCGATTGTGGACTTTCCTGGCCTAAAACCACACTGATAAGGGCCGATCAGGTTGTTGGTAAACAGTTTCAGGCGTTCACATATTACGGCAGATAGGATCTTGTAGGCGATGTTGAGTAGACTTATGCCTCTGTAGTTGGCGCAGTTCAGAGGGTCTCCTTTTTAGTGGATTGTTGACCACTGCTCTTAAATTGTTGCGTGCTCTGTAACGAAAAGCATTTTTTGTCCTGCTTTTTCCGTGTCGTTTTTAGATGGATAGTGTGCCTGTGAGTTCAAACTGCGTCGTAGGTCGTTGAAATGCAACGGATCTAATGATGATTTCTCTAAACATCTCCGAACCTCTAGCGTTATAATCGGCCCTATCATCCGTATCCGTTCGGAACGAAAAATTGTCCGATTTCGTACGAATCAGTCTCCGACTGGGTTTGCGTTGCGTAGAAAATTGCTCTCCGAACGAATACCATGATAGGGCCAAACGTCTGTAAAAAGACAGATCTCCTACAAAGGTCACAGATTTGAGGTAAGAAACGAATCGTTTGTAAGGCGTCTTTCGTTAGAGTCAAGTAAGGTCAGTGTCAGTGTGTTTCGGGGATGAACTCCAAACATGAGAACTGTTTTCAAGATCTGTTCGTCGTACTGGTGTAAAATATATTTTAGCTCTGAAAAGGTCACTTAGGTTAGATGTTGTTGTCATGGTATATCTGAAGCAAGTGTGATGCCGAGCAGATGTGTGGATGTTTCTGATTCTCCATTTCGATTTGCACAACTGTGGACTTGTTCTTTCTCGAAAATGATGTATACTGTGTTTTCGTTGAATTGAGCTATGGTTTTCTTTCCCCACAGTATAAACGTTCGCTTATAGGGCAGAATTGTTTGCATTTCTACTTCTTTCTACTTCGCAGCACTAGAGATAACAGGCAATGTCGATTGAGTAAGTGCTATCATCTGTAAATCTGAGCAGAAATAAAGTGGGTGAGAGAATTGATGCCTGAGGAAACCCCATCCATCATTACTTGCAAAGATATCAGTTTAAGTAAGTTTTCTATCCAGCCGCACAGTATTTGATGATGTCCATATGCTTTCAATTTGGTTAGCAAAGCCCTGTACCAAACTCGATTGATAGCCTCATTCCGTAAAGTGATTATCGTTTGAAGACAACATTTCGACGGTACATCTTGCATCACGTAGTAGTTTTTTGCTCTCGGCGGTAACACATTATTTGGTTCACTTTAAACAATAATCGCCAAAACACAGACGATGATTGAGCGATTGCTCATGAGGTCTCGGCTACCGTCTGAGTGATAATCGTTTTCAACGTTACAAAATGACCTCCCAGCGCAACAGCTAGCAATTCTCCCCTTTCTAAATAACTTAATAGGTCTCCAGTTGAGCTTTTTCTTTCGGAAGCCATATTGCCAATCGCTTAATGCCTTTTTGCATTACCATTGAAAGTATGGTTAGCAAAGCATTCCCGGGAATTTTTCCCTTATCAGCAATGCTGAATGGGAACAGTTTCCCTAGAAAATTTATTCGCAATAGGGCTGATTGGGTCTGTAGTTTTAGGGAATGCATTTTCATCAATATTTGGAAGTCAGACTATTGAAAGTATGGATAGCAAAGCATTCCCGAGAATTTTTCCCTTATCAGCAATGCTGAATGGGAACAGTTTCCCTAGAAAATTTATTCGCAATAGGGCTGATTGGGTCTGTAGTTTTAGGGAATGCATTTTCATCAATATTTGGAAGTCAGACTATTGAAAGTATGGATAGCAAAGCATTCCCGGGAATTTTTCCCTTATCAGCAATGCTGAATGGGAACAGTTTCCCTAGAAAATTTATTCGCAATAGGGCTGATTGGGTCTGTAGTTTTAGGGAATGCATTTTCATCAATATTTGGAAGTCAGACTATTGAAAGTATGGATAGCAAAGCATTCAAGGGAATTTTTCCCTTATCAGCAATGCTGAATGGGAACAGTTTCCCTAGAAAATTTATTCGCAATAGGGCTGATTGGGTCTGTAGTTTTAGGGAATGCATTTTCATCAATATTTGGATATCAGACTATTTTCCATCAACTGGGTTAAACCTGTCTGTTCCCGTAGAATATTATCTTAATGGATTCTAACTGAATTTTGCTGATTTTGACTTATTGACTTTCCCGCATGCAGAAATTAGTAAAATAAAGAGCTAAGGCGAGAGGGAAATTCTACCCGTCCATATAAATCTGTAAAATAAAAATTTCTGTTGGAAAGAATGAGTAAATTGCCAGTTGGTATCAGAAAGTGACAAGTCATATGTTTTGTCATTTTGTTGCCACACGAAACGAATGGTTTTACTGTAATTTTCTTAAAATCGTTCCCGTACTATTCAGTAGAATCTTTCTAAGAGAATTTACACACTACAAGGAATTTGAGAATTTAAGTAACTTCAGTAAAATACAAGCAAATTTTTATTAAAAAGGACATGAACATGTTTTATAACTAATATCACAGGGTGGTATTGATTTTTTAAAAATAAACATGGAACAGATTATTGGATACTAGAGGCGTTTTAATTTGCAATCTGAGCAATCATTATTGTTGTTGTCCGTGAGCTCGTTGATTTCGTTGATATCGTTCACCTGATCATTGGTGTCGATCTTGAGTTTTTGAAACTTCTCGACCAATGTGCATAACCAATCAGGTATATTTGGGATACCACCTGGTTTACGCTTCAGAGCTGAACTTTTATGAGCTGCGATATCTACGGGAGGTTCTTTGATGTTTTCAGCTTCCATTCCTGAAGGATTACCCATCGATTCAATTTCACTTTTTTGCTTTGGTAAGGTCGAAGTATGGATCATGATCAGATCAGGCGGCTTTGGCGATTCCTTGGTGGTCTGCAACATCTGCTGTTTGTGATCAGATTTTGTCTGTTCTGCGGGGTTGTGTGGAGACCCCTCTCCTTTTTTGTCGGTTTGCATTGGGTGGAACTCCTTCCGATCCGGGATTGGCGACAACGTGTATAGCGTTATGGGCGACAAGGAGTCGGTTATGGAATCTACACGTATAAATGATGGCAGACGATTTGGCTTACAAGCATTGGCCATGCTCACATCAGGTGGTAGTTGTGGTTCCTTGGTGTTCCGCAACAGCTTTAGATCTTCGCGATTATTTTTTTCCTGTCCTGTCGGGTTCTGTGGAGGACTCTGTCCTTTTTTGTTGGTTTCCATTGCGTGGTGCGTGCTTTCCAGTGGGTGATGAAGATGCGGTTGTGGGTAAACCAGTACTATCCTAGTAGTCTTAGGCGTCGTCTCCGTTGATTCCGGTACTCCTGAAACGAATCGATTTTTAAAATTAGTTGCTCGTTGCTGACTAGTAATCCTTTCGTTGTTATTACCTAATTTGTCTAATGCTACTGCTTTTGGGTTGGATGCTGCAGTTGTGGATTGGTTGCACGAAGATGACTCCGTTACTGTAGACCAGTTAAAGTATCAAATATTTTGGATTTTATTGCTTTATGCATGCGTGGTTTCCAGTGGGTGATGAAGATGCGGTTGTACTTTGGCTTTTATTGCTTTATGGATGCGTGCTTTCCAGTGGGTAATGAAGATGCGGTTGTACTTTGGCTTTTATTGCTTTATTGAGGATATATTCACCAGTCTTTGCTGTACATTCAAGAAGAAAAAAATCAAAAGTAACTGTTAGCACTGCTATGATATACGGATTAAGTAGCGCAAAAGTTGATAACCCTATATGATTGCCAGAGACAAGTCAGTTGTCCAAATACACTGAATCCAGAATCACAAGAAATATAATTTAGTGCAATCTAATGGAGGAATAGGAGCTCCAAAGTAAAGTTCAACGTTGCCTTATTCGTTCCACCGACAAGCTGATAGGGTGTTTTTTTTTTATAAGTTGCGCGCACTCAAGGGGTTTTGAATACCCTTTACATGTTTTAACACAGTGCGGGCGTTAAGGAAATTAGGGATAAGAAGAAAGGAGATACCGATGCACATTGGTTTTAAATGTCTGTAAGTTATAATGGAAAGGGAAAACAGAGTTTGGTAGAGCATTCCACATTCGTGTTGTTCGGTTTATGTACGAATCTATGTATTTCAGCGTACGTCCGAAGATAGGCTTGAGGGTTAACTGATTTGCATTCATTGCGTAACGAGTATTGCGGCTGAATTGTTGAATGGGAGGAATGCAGCTGGCTATTTCATTTGAACATTGGTTGTTAAAATAGCGATAAAACAAGATAAGGCAGGAGATGTTTCGACGGTGTTCGAGCGAAACATAGATTATCACTGAATAACACAAATGATAGCAGGTATTGTGAGAGAAGCAAACGTAACACTTCATTAGAGTGGTAGACGTTGAATCTAACGACTAGTAAGGTAAACCCAATGGTTTTAACAAAATTACAAAACATCTAATCGGTTCTATTTATAGGTGCAGCACTTGTTAAGTGATTGAGCAACTATCACAAAAAATCTTTCGTGTATCTGGCAATATCCAATATTTATTCACAATCAGTATCTTGAACGTGCAGCCCCATTACAGAACATCACGGAATCTCCAAAGAGTGGCCACACATTCTCAAGAAAACGCGAGTTTTCCGCGTCCCAATAAAACCAATTTTTCCGAAGTTGTAGAAGCCAAGAACAACATGACTCCGAATAATTCAACTAAGGGAAGAACGATTGAGTAGCTGAAGCATTGATATCACAGTGCACACAAATATTTTAACCCATATTCGGCCAATAATTTCATCCGATTTTTAACTTCGGCGAATACATGTCCTTCGCGACGCGCACATTGTCGAAACGCAAACGTTTTTCGTTGTCAAACTGTTTTTCTGCGAAACCTTCAATTGAAGAAACGCGATTATCGAAATATATGGTCCAAACACTTTTTCACAAAATTACAAAACATCTAGGTAATCGGTTCTATTTATAGGTGCAGCACTTGTTAAGTGATTGAGCCACTATCACAAAAAATCTTTGGTGAATCTGGAAATATTCAATATTCATTGACAATCGGTATCTTGAACGTGCAGCCCCATTACAGAACATCACAGAATCTCCAAAGAGTGGCCATACATTCTCAAGAAAACGCGAGTTTTCCGCGTCCCAATAAAACCAATTTTCCCGAAATTGTAGAAGCCAAGAACAGCATGACTCTGAATAATTAAATTAAGGGAAGAACGATTGAGTAGCTGAAGCATTGATATCACAGTGCACACAAATATTTTAACCCATATTCGGCCAATAATTTCATCCGATTTTTAACTTCCGTGAATACATGTCCTTCGCGACGCGCACATTGTCGAAACGCAAACGTTTTTCGTTGTCAAACTGTTTTTCTGCGAAACCTTCAATTGAAGAAACGCGATTATCGAAATATATGGTCCAAACACTTTTTCACAAAATTACAAAACATCTAGGTAATCGGTTCTATTTATAGGTGCAGCACTTGTTAAGTGATTGAGCCACTATCACAAAAAATCTTTGGTGAATCTGGAAATATTCAATATTCATTGACAATCGGTATCTTGAACGTGCAGCCCCATTACAGAACATCACAGAATCTCCAAAGAGTGGCCATACATTCTCAAGAAAACGCGAGTTTTCCGCGTCCCAATAAAACCAATTTTCCCGAAATTGTAGAAGCCAAGAACAGCATGACTCTGAATAATTAAATTAAGGGAAGAACGATTGAGTAGCTGAAGCATTGATATCACAGTGCACACAAATATTTTAACCCATATTCGGCCAATAATTTCATCCGATTTTTAACTTCCGTGAATACATGTCCTTCGCGACGCGCACATTGTCGAAACGCAAACGTTTTTCGTTGTCAAACTGTTTTTCTGCGAAACCTTCAATTGAAGAAACGCGATTATCGAAATATATGGTCCAAACACTTTTTCACAAAATTACAAAACATCTAGGTAATCGGTTCTATTTATAGGTGCAGCACTTGTTAAGTGATTGAGCCACTATCACAAAAAATCTTTGGTGAATCTGGAAATATTCAATATTCATTGACAATCGGTATCTTGAACGTGCAGCCCCATTACAGAACATCACAGAATCTCCAAAGAGTGGCCATACATTCTCAAGAAAACGCGAGTTTTCCGCGTCCCAATAAAACCAATTTTCCCGAAATTGTAGAAGCCAAGAACAGCATGACTCTGAATAATTAAATTAAGGGAAGAACGATTGAGTAGCTGAAGCATTGATATCACAGTGCACACAAATATTTTAACCCATATTCGGCCAATAATTTCATCCGATTTTTAACTTCCGTGAATACATGTCCTTCGCGACGCGCACATTGTCGAAACGCAAACGTTTTTCGTTGTCAAACTGTTTTTCTGCGAAACCTTCAATTGAAGAAACGCGATTATCGAAATATATGGTCCAAACACTTTTTCACAAAATTACAAAACATCTAGGTAATCGGTTCTATTTATAGGTGCAGCACTTGTTAAATGATTGAGCCACTATCGCAAAAAATCTTTGGTGAATCTGGAAATATCCAATATTCATTCACAATCAGTATCTTGTACGTGCAGCCCCATTACAGAAAGTCACGGAATCTTCAAAGAGTGGCCACACATTCTCAAGAAAACGCGAGTTTTCCGCGTCCCAATAAAACCAATTTTTCCGAAGTTGTAGAAGCCAAGAACAACATGACTCCGAATAATTCAACTAAGGGAAGAACGATTGAGTAGCTGAAGCATTGACATCACAGTGCACATAAATATTTTAAACCATATTCGGCCAATAATTTCAACCGATTTTTAACTTCGGTGAATACATGTCCTTCGCGACGCGCACATTGTCGAAACGCAAACGTTTTTCGTTGTCACATTAATATTCCAAAGAAGTATTTTCAACGATAAACGTTTCAATAGAGGATTATAATGATAACATTACTCGAGAAATAGAAATCTTGGTCAAACTGTTATTCTGCGAAAGCTTTAATCACAGAAACGCGATTATCGAAATATATGGTCCAAACACTTTTTCACAAAATTACAAAACATCTAGGTAATCGGTTCTATTTATAGGTGCAGCACTTGTTAAGTGATTGAGCCACTATCACAAAAAATCTTTGGTGAATCTGGAAATATCCAATATTCATTCACAATCAGTATCTTGAACGTGCAGCCCCATTACAGAACATCACGGAATCTTCAAAGAGTGGCCACACATTCTCAAGAAAACGCGAGTTTTCCGCGTCCCAATAAAACCAATTTTTCCGAAGTTGTAGAAGCCAAGAACAACATGACTCCGAATAATTCAACTAAGGGAAGAACGATTGAGTAGCTGAAGCATTGATATCACAGTGCCAATAAATATTTTAAACCATATTCGGCCAATAATTTCATCCGATTTTTAACTTCGGTGAATACATGTCCTTCGCGACGCGCACATTGTCGAAACGCAAACGTTTTTCGTTGTCTCATTTATATTCCAAAGAAGTATTTTCCACGATAAACGTTTCAATAGAGGATTATTATAGAAATCTTGATCAAACTGTTTTTCTGCGAAAGCTTTAATCAAAGAAACGCGATTATCGAAATATACGGTCCAAAAACTTTTTCAAAATGGCGTCGCATTTGACCAAAAACAAAGTTGAAAAGTGGCTTGATTTCGAAAACTTGAAGACCTTTTCTGGTTACTCGGACGTAGAGGAATAATTGTTTTTCACTCATACACATTGGGGCATTGGGCTTCTGCCAGATTCACACGAAAAGCAAGCGTGAGCGTAAATTTTGAATTTTTAACGGACAACCGATGTTTTCTCAAAACAGGAGGGGTTGCCGGTTTTTGGATTTTTCGCGTGAAGCGTACTGCGACACCAACATACAAATTAACACCACAGAAGATGTGTATTTTTTTTTATGGTAAATCACACATAAAATCGACACAGTTTATATTAAAAAAATATATCAAATTTAATTAAGAAGGAGGAAAGGATGAAATGTTGCTGTATTAGCATTCACAAATGAATGTTAACTTAGTTAATCACTATATAGATACATACAATTATACACTTTCTTAATACACTTTCTACACTATTTCGGCACTGATTTGATAAAGAAAAACAATTATTTTATGTAATTTAAAAAAATACGCACAATTTAAAGTCGGCTTCGATGATCTTTTGAATTTTCGATGGGAACGCGCCAGGGATGCTAACAGTAATAGAAAATAGAAACCTAACGACGAAAGAAAAAATATTTGTCTGCACTTTCGTTAAATATTTCCCTCCTAGATTTAGTACTAGATTTTTAATTTTATTCTGTTTTCTTAAAAATAATAAAAAGTTCATTAAATAGCGAAAACAAAATAAAGAGATAATGAAAAAAATAGCAGTATCCCATTCCATCCTTAAATTAAGCATCCCCAAAAAAGTGGGCGTGCCTGAAACTGAATGGGGATGAAAAATAGAAATGGTATACCATCGATATTAATATCAAAATGTAGTTCATCTCTTTCGATTCTGGGGATCTAGATGTTAAAATTTGAAAATAGTTTAAAAACATCATTTAGTTACTCAAATAGTCTAACATATAACTTTTCTAAAGGTGATTTCGTGGCACTCAATAATTACATTGACTCTGTTGATTGGAATCAAATCCTTTTCGGGCTCTCATTAGAAGATACATACATTAAGTTCCAGAATGTACTACATTGTGGATTTTCACAATTTATTCCAAAAAAAAAAGAAGTTAACGTAACTTTAAATTACCGTGGCATAACAAACGACTTGTAAATTTAAAAAATATCAAAAACAAAGTTTATAAAATATATAAAAAATCGAATTTGGATGTTGATTTGGTTGTTGATTTTTGTCAATTGAGAAGAGAATATGATTTTTTAAACAAATATTTATACAAATAATATATTTTGAACATACAGTCTCGCATAACAAATGATCCGAAAGCATTTTGGGTATTTCTAAATGGCAAAAGGAAATCGGTTTCTCTTCAGGAATGCATGGAGTATAATGGGCAATCATCAATTGATCTTGAAAACACATGTGAACTTTTCGCAACCTTTTTCGAGTCAGTGTATATCAATCATTCTGTCGTTAGTCCATCGTACGTTGAACATTCAAATATTGGCCATACTAATATAAGCTCTATTTTAATATCTGAAATCGAGATCATAAAAGGTATAACAAAATTGAATTGTTCTATGAATCCTGGCCCCGATGGAATTCCATCATTTTTCTTAAAACAATGTTAATTTGCTTTGGCCATTCCCCTTCAAATAATTTTTAATTTATCATTGTCTTCAGGGATTTTCTTGGATGAATGGAAGCTTTCCTTTATAACACCAATACACAAGGCTGGTCCAAAGAGTAATATTGAAAATTATCGTGGAATATCAAAGCTATCTGCAATCCCAAAACTCTTTGAGTTGATCGTCTCTGATAATCTTACCTTTTTTTTAAAGAGCATATTTGTATTGAACAGCATGGGTTTGTAGCTGGTAAATCCACTACAACCAACCTTATACTGCTTTCGAAATATGTCATAGAAGCATTTGAATCCAGCTATCAAGTCGATGTAATATACACAGATTTTATAAAAGCTTTTGATACTGTCTGTCATAACACATTGATTGTCAAAATTGAATCATTTGGTATACATGGCATGCTCTTAAATTGGATCCAAAGTTACCTCAAATGTAGGAAACAATGCGTTAAAATTAGCAATATTTTATCAAGGTACATAAATGTATCGTCGGGTGTTCCACAGGGTAGCCATCTTGGTCCTCTTTTATTTAATCAGCCCAATTCTAAATATTCCCAGGGAAAAGATCTCCCCGGGAATTGCATTCTCCCGGGAGTAAAATTCCCTAATTCCGAATTCCCCGGGAGAACATTTTTCCCTTCGAATGCGGGAATGCGAATTTCGAATGTTCGAACAACTGTTTCGCATCATTTGACATAAAGAATTGCTTACGTCATGATTTGTAAAATAAAATAAAATGTTCAGTATTGCCTTAAGGACTTTGTTTGATGAAGAAGAAGAGTTTGAAGAAGAAGAGTTTGATAAAAGGGACCTTCGACAGCCAAGGGCTATTAGAAGATCATTACGCGATTGCTACAACCCTTTGGAGTTGCCTCAACGTTTGTAAGTACATACAAAAATAAATTAAATTAATTTTAAATATTTGTTGGATGTACTCACGAGGTCATGTCAGCCAGCTAAAAAACGTTTTAGAATTCCACCAATTATAAAATTAGTTGCATGTTTGCGTTTCTTTGCTGAAGGAGGATACCAAACAGGTGTTGGAAATGACAACGGTGTTGGTCTAGCCCAATCTAGTTTTAGTAAGGTCCTCGCCGAAGTCTTGGAAATCTTGGAACAGGAGCTATGTCCACATTGGATAAACATATGCAAAACGACCATAGAAATAAGGAAAATTGCATTGGCATTCTACTCTCAACACAATTTTCCAGGCATTGTTGGGTGCCTCGACGGAACACACGTTCGGATCATTGCCCCTGCTGTGAACAAACATTTATTTTATAATCGGAAAGGAACTTATAGCTTAAATGTCATGCTAGTTTGTGATGATAAATTGAGAATTCAATACGTCGATGCTTCCCATCCCGGGGCATGTCACGATTCCTTCATTTGGAATGTAAGCTCATTGAGATTGCAGGTGTATTTAAGTGGGACAAGAAATGTTTGGCTTCTTGGTAACCATAAACATAAATTATCACACACATTAACTCATTTGTAATATTTATAGGAGACGCAGGATATCTTTTGGAACCGTGGCTTCTAACGCCTCATAGAACACCTGTAGCCGGGCCAAATGAAAGTAAATTTAACGAAGTCCACACACGTGCTCGCAACATTATTGAACGCACTAATGGGGTAATTAAAAATAGATGGAGATGTCTTCTTGGTGCGAGAGAGCTACACTACAGCCCGAAGAAAGCGGCAAAGGTTATTAATGTTTGCTGTGCATTACATAATATATGCATATTTTATAAAGTAGATGTTGATGATGAACAGGTTTCCATAGAACCATCTGAAAGTCCAGAAATATTCAATGAACTCACAGCATTAGGAAGTTCCGAATATATGACAACGGCGAGGAAAATTCGCACAAATATTGGAATCAACCTTTAATTTTTTTAAAACAAATAAATATAAACGATAAAATATATGTATTTATTCAATAGTCAACGAAAAATGATTATTAAAGTAAAAAAAAACTAAACAACATAACACATTAATATAAAAAAAAATGAATACAAACTAAATTCATACTTCAATGTAAATTACGATAAATTATTATAAAAAAAAAAATTGCACAGAAAAGTTGTCCGTAATTTATTTCAACATTTCTTGTTTTAGCTCCTCAATTTCTAAAAGCCGACGATTGTACTCAATCCTATCTTCAATCTCTCGTATTCGTAAGTCTTCTATGCAATATCTTGTTGATCTTCCATCATATTCAAAAGCATTTGTAGCTGAGATTTATTTGTAGTTTTCGACCTTTAATATAATTTAAATTTTAATATACATTTTTGTTGCAAAAAGGAAATAACTTACATTTTTTTGTTGAGCTCCCCAGCAAATGTGTCGGGAACAAACTCGCGTCAAATGAATATAAATTCTCCCTTTTTTTGGCATTTAGAATACGTACTTTTTTCCCAGAGTACTTTTCCCAAAATTCGAAGTCAGTTTAGAATATGGGAAATGGGAATAGGGAACAAAACTCCCGGGAATTTTTCATTTGGAATAAGAGAATAGGGAAATTGGAATAAACTCCCAGGGAGATTTCATTTAGAATTGGGCTGAATGTTTCAATTGGATAAGTAAAATGTTTACCTGTGGTACAAAGGACTGGTGGAACCACTCCATGAAAATTGAAGTAGTCATCCAAGATGATTTGGAGCTTTTGTATTCTGTCGGACAAGTAAAGTTTTTGAAGCAGCGTGGGTTTTTCGCCTTTCCTATAATCAACAACTTAAGCCTGTGTGTGCCTGAAGCATTTGCGCAACACAAGAAAGTAAATCGCTGCTTCTCTGTCTTTGCGCTCCAGATTTCTCTAATGCTGAAACGTAGGTTTTCTCGGGCAAAAGTTTCCAGAACAAGCCAGACTCATCTGCATTGTATAACTGATCTTTACACAGTCCCATTTCTTCAATTTTTTCTTTTAGTTTTAATTTAAACGGATCAACTAAGTGAGGCTGCGATGATAGCTTCTCACCAGTTATTTTTAGAAGTCGAATGCCATATCGTTTTTTAAAACCACTTAACCATCCATCACTTGCCAAAAAACCACCTTCACTTTCCTTTATTTTTGAATGTAACTCTTTAGCTTTTTCTTTCAGCATTAGTCCGCTCACAGGCCAATTATTATTTCGCATTCGAACGAACCACTTGTAAAGACATTTTTCCATTTTTGGAAGCTCTGATGATCTTAGTGTCTTTCTTTTTCCCGGTCCAGAGTATGTATTACTAACACACTTCAAAATTAAATCTTTTTTCTTTTTAATACTAACGGGTGATTTTTTAAGAGGTTTAGAACTTTTTTGAATGAAATATTTATTTGAATCGATAGTTTGAACCTTGCAATTTAATGTTTAAAGATAATTTCATGCAAATGTTGACCGCGGCTGCGTCTCAGGTAGCCCATCCGCTGAGTCCAATTTTGGCATACTCTTTCACACATATCGGCCGGTATCTCACGAATGAATGCATGGATGTTGGCTTCCAGTGCGTCAATCGAAGCGGGCTTGTCCCTATAGACATTAGCCTTGACATACCCCCACAAAAAATAATCTAATGGTGTCAAATCGCACGATCTAGGCGGCCAATTGACCGGCCCGAAACGTGAAATTAACTGTTCACCAAACTCGCCTCGCAATTGCGCCATTGTTTCGCGTGCTGTGTGGCATGTGGCATGTGTGCATGATATGTGAAACCACATATCATGCAAGTCAAGAACTTCCATTTCGGGCAAAAAAAGTTTGTTATCATCGCTCGGTAGCGTTCACCATTGACAGTAACGCTGCGATTCGCATCATCTTTGAGGAAATATGGCCCAATAATGCAGCCGGCCCATAAACCACACCAAACAGTGGCTTTTTCGGGATGCATTGGTAGCTGTTGCAATGCTTCTGGCTGATCTTCACTCCAAATGCGGCAATTTTGCTTATTTACGTACCCATTCAACCAAAAATGAGCCTCATCGCTGAACACAATTTTTCGAAAAAAAAGCGGATCCTCGGCCAGCTTTCCAAGAGCCCATTCACCAAAAATTCGGCGTTGTGGTAGGTCGGCTGGCTTTAGTTCTTGCACCAGCTGTATGTTAAAAGGCTTTACGCCCAAATCCTTCCGCAAAATTTTCCACGTAGTGCTGTAACAAAGGCCTAACTGCTGGGAACGGCGCCGAATCGACATTTCGCGGTCTTCTGTCACACTAGCTGATACGGCCGCAATATTTTCTTCACTACGCACAGTACGTAAACGTGTTGGTGGTTTAATGTCCAACAAAGTAAATTTGGTGCGAAATTTGGTCACAATCTTCCGAATAGACTGCTCAGAAGGTCGAGAATGCCGATCATAAAATGGAAGCAGCGCGCGATGAACATTTCGAACCGAGCACGAATTTTGATAGTAAAATTCAATAATTTGCAAGCGTTGTTCATTTGTAAGACGATCCATGGTTAAATTGCAAACCAAACTGAAGCTGTTTGACAGTGACACAAGGTACTAAACACACGTCATCTGTCAAAACCAGTGTTGCCAAAACCAAACCAGCTTAAAAATCACCCGTTACATATTGTTGACTTAGCGACACCATATCTTTTTGATAAGTTTGTCACGCTTACTCCTTTTTTAAAGCTTTCCAAAATGTCTGCTTTTTCGTTTAATGTTAAAACCTTAACTTTCTTTGAACACATTTTTAAACAGAAAATAAGACGTTGATGCAATCAAAAAACCGCAACCGAATGAGGGATGATAGCTATGCAATACGCACACGTACGTGTGGCACCAAATACATACATACTACGCATTGTCAATATTATGGGATTCCCCGAATTAAATAATTCAGTGCATTTTTATGTAGAAATGTTGAAAAAATTTCTGTTCACGTTTTAGAGCTTTTAGATTTGTTCACGTTTTAGAGCAGTCAATGTAAAAAATACAGGGTTCACGTTTGGTTCACGTTTTCCAATGTTCACTGTACTAGCAGTTGGCAGAACAATAGAGGAAACAAATATCAAATTACAAAACGCTCTTAACGAGGTCAATGAATGGAGTAAATCCTGGCGGATTGCATTTAATGAGAGCAAATCGATCCATGTAGATTTTTCGTATAAACGGACAAATAATTTGCCAGTATTTCTAAATACGGTTCGAGTCCCGTTTGCAAATGAAGCGAAATATCTCGGTATGACACTCGATGCAAAATTAAAATGGAAGTCGCATGTAAAAAAGAAATGCGAAGAACTTAAGAATATTATTATTATATTCTTCTTTATTTCATTAACAATTACATATTTTTTTTTTTTTTTAGTAGAAATGGTTGGGTGTTGTAGAACGAGGGTAGACTCTGATTGGCGTTAACTTGGCAATGCCCAGTGTTGCAACTTTGACTACACATCAAATGTGCTTATCTTTACCTCCAAGTGGTAACCATCGGATACTGGTCTCATCCAACCGGATTTGACTTGCTAAACGATAAGTGCGAGTGTTGATAACACGACGAAAAACAGCAACACTATAAACACCCTGGAGAGAATGGCACGGATATACCCGGCGTGCTGTCCCAGGCGAACCTAGATGAGCTGCTCTGACATATTCGGACAACAGGTTGTCTAGGAATTTCAAGGGTTAGTCAGGCCCCTTGAACAGAGATGGTGGCGGATGAACCGAAAGGCCAACGGCAGCGCTCAATCCCGTAGTGGATACTGATGGCCCCGTGTCCTAGGGGTATCTAATAAATTGGAACTGGCCCTCCAGGTTGGGGGTTGTGCTTTGGGTTAACTACCCATCCACGGAAAAAACTATTGTTACGAAGCAACCAATAGCCTCGGAAAGGACTGATTTTATTGTTGACGACCCTGCTAAACGAAAAAAGGACAACGACGTTCGTATCTGCACCTGGAATGTGAGAACATTAAACAGGAGAGGTGCAGGCGAACAACTAGCGGAAGCCCTAAACTGCTACAAAGCAGACATTACTGCCATCCAGGAAATACGATGGGATGGGCCGGGCAAAAAGAGGATGAAAAACTGTGACATATACTACGGACCGTGTTATAGTGAGCAGAAACAGCGACTATTCGGATGCGGATTTGTTATAAGTGCCAGACTTAGGCAAGAAGTCTTATGTTTCCAAGACATTAGCGAACACATAGTAACAATCCGCATCAAGGCCAAATTCGCCAACATAAGCCTTATATGCGCTCACGCTCCGACGGAAGAAAAAGATGATATAGCTAAGGATTGCTTCTACGAGCTCCTCGACAAAACCTATGAGCGACTACCGAAGTACGATGTTAAAATCGTGCTGGGAGATTTTAACGCAAAGGTAGGAAGAGAAGACATCTTTAGAAGTATTGTCGGAAAACATAGCCTACACGACAACACGTCTGGTAACGGACTTAGGCTAATTGATTTCGCTACGGAACGAAATGCCACTATAGCCAGCACACGGTTTCCTCACCTCGATATCCATAAGGGGACATGGCGGTCTCCAGATCAACGAACGGTCAACCAAATTGATCACATTGCGATAGATAAGAGGCACGCATCCAGTATTTTGGATGTCCGAACATTCCGAGGAGCTAACATCGACTCGGATCACTACCTTGTAGCAGCCAAGGTAAGAATGCGGATATCCACCACGCCACAACAATCCAGAAATACTGTGAAAAAATTTAATGTCGGAAGACTGCAATCGCAAGAGACCGCCAAGACCTTCGCACAACGCGTATCCCTTAACCTCTCGATTAACACCATACCACCAGCATCGAATGTCGAAGAGCAATGGCAACGATGCCAACAGGCCATTAGATCAGCCGCAACTGAAGTGCTAGGTTTCTCGCGCCCACCAGCAAGAAACCCCTGGTTTGATGAGGAATGCCGACAGATGCTCGCAGCCAAGAACGAGGCCTACAAGGCTAAGCTGCAGGTGAAGACGAGAGCTGCCATTGAGCTCTATAGGCAAAGAAGAAGGGAAGAACATCGGCTTTTCAGCAAGAAGAAAAAAGAGCAAGAAAAGCGCGCGATCGAGGATATAGAGAGGTGCCACTCCAGGAACGATGTTCGCAAGTTTTACCAAAGTGTAAAACGTCAAAGCCAAGGATACAAGGCTCGAACAGAATCCTGTCGAGATGAACAAGGAAATATTGTAGTTGAGACACAGTCGATGCTGAGGATATGGAAGAACCACTTCTGCAGACTGTTAAACGGCGATGACGAACAACATTCCGCTGTCAGGCAGAACGAACCATTCAATATTGGCAACGACAGCGAAAACTGCCAACCACCCGACCTGAGTGAAGTGAGGATAGCAATATCTAAACTCAAGCTTAATAAGGCTGCCGGAAATGACGGCCTTCCCGCTGAGCTCTATAAGGCCGGCGGAGATGACTTGGTAAGTAACATCCACCAACTCATAAGCCAAATCTGGTCGGATGAAAATATGCCTGAAGAATGGAACCTCAGCATCGTTTGCCCGATCCACAAAAAAGGAGACCCTCTGAACTGCGCCAACTACAGAGGCATAAGTCTCCTCAACATCGCCTACAAGATCCTATCTGCCGTAATATGTGAACGCCTGAAACCGTTTACCAACAACCTGATTGGCCCTTATCAGTGTGGTTTTAGGCCAGGAAAGTCCACAACCGATCAAATTTTCACACTTCGGCAGATCCTGGAAAAAACTCAAGAAGTCCAAATCGATACCCACCACCTATTCATCGATTTCAAAGCCGCATATGACAGCATTTATAGAGACGAACTGTACAGAGCCATGTCTAGTTTTGGTATACCGCCCAAACTCGTCCGTTTGTGTAGGATGACGATAGAGAATTCTCGCTGCTCCATCAGGGTCGGAAACGACCTCACCGACACATTCGATACCAAAAAAGGATTTAGGCAAGGCGATGCGCTGTCATGTGACTTCTTTAATCTGATTCTTGAGAGAATTGTGCAAAACTCCAAAGCCAACACCAGAGGCACAATTTTCCAAAAGTCGGTGCAACTACTAGCATACGCTGACGATATTGACATCATTGGCAGGACTCAACGTGATGTCATAGCCACGTTTGCTAGTATAGAGAAGGAAGCGGCGAAAATGGGTTTAGCAGTAAATGAGGGTAAGACTAAGTATATGCTGTCATCACGAAAGGACTCACAACATCGACGAATTGGACAGAACGTCACCATTGACAGATATAACTTTGAGGTAGTACGGGACTTTGTCTACCTCGGCTCCGCTATTAACTCTGACAACAACATCTCGTCAGAAATTAAACGAAGAATTACTCTTGCCAACCGCTGTTTCTTCGGGCTAAGAAGGCAATTTAGTAGTAAAGCCCTCACTCGAACTACTAAGGAAACCCTATATAAGACCCTGATCATCCCAGTCCTGCTCTACGGCGCTGAAGCATGGACCGTATCAAAAGCGGATGAAGAAATCCTTGGTAGATTCGAGAGGAAAATTCTTCGAAAAATCTTCGGTCCCGTTTGCGTTGACGGGCTATGGAGACGAAGATTCAACCAAGAACTATACGAGCTGTACAGCGACATGCCCCTGGTCAAAAAACTCCGCATTGGACGTTTAAGATGGCTAGGACATGTAGAACGAATGGACACCAATACTCCGGCTCGCAGAGTCTTCGATTCCCAGCCAGACGTCGGACGCAGTAGAGGAAGACCTCGCCTTAAGTGGCGCGCACAAGTGGAAACCGACCTCAACCAACTTGGAGTGCGCAACTGGAGGCAGTTAGCTAAGGACCGGGCTAATTGGAGAGGCATGTTGGTTGAGGCCCAGGTTCATTCCGGACTGTAGCGCCACTTAAGTAAGTAAGTAAGAAATACGGACTTGACAATTATGCCGTCTGCCGGTTATGACATTTCATATGGATAAAATGGTTTAAATAGAAGATGTAACAAAAATATATATTGTCACATAATAGAGTGACGTCACTGCTCCTAATCAACATAAGGCACTTTTTGCAACATTTGGTATTGGTTCTCAAATACCAAATGTTGTGTCAACTCTCTCTCTGTCTCTTTAACTTCATCTTCTCGAAAAGATAAAGTTGGAGTCCGTATCAAGAAGCGGAGAAGGTATGAGGTTAGTCGTATATTAAGCGTTGGTCTATTAAGTTAAGTATACTACTAAATTGTGACTTAGAATTAAATAAACTTAAAGCATGAAAACATTCTCGTGTTTCAATTCTACTTAATTGGCGCAGTCGAAAAAGTTCGAGTGGAAAAAGTTTAAGAACATAAAATAACAAATTAATACAAAAAATGAAATACCAACTTATACTAAGCTTTATCGGTATCCAGAAATTCATGCTCAAGAGGTGGATAGACAGATTGATGAAATGCTGTATCAAGGAATTATTGTGCCAAGTAATAGTCCGTACAATTCGCCTATCTGGGTAGTTCCCAAAAGAGACGACACGAATGGACAAAAACAGTGGCGAATTGTCATCGATTACAGGAAACTAAACGAACAGACTGTAGATGATAGGTTTCCTATGCCAAACATAGATGACTTGTTCGACAAGCTTGGCAAATGCAATTTTTTCTCCACTATCGATCTTGTCAAAGGTTTTCACCAGATTGAAGTTGAGCCACGCGACAGAACAAAAACTGCTTTTTCCACCAGGAGCGGCCATTATGAATTCGTGAGGATGCCGTTTGGGCTTAAGAATGCCCCTGCCACATTCCAGCGGTTAATGAACAATGTCCTAAAAGAGTTCATAAATAAAATTTGCGTTGTTTATCTCGATGATGTTCTTGTATTCTCCACAAGCTTCGAAGAACATCTGCAGCCACTGAGAAAAATTTTCCAAAGGTTAAAAGATTGTAATTAAAAAATCCAGATTAATAAGTGCCATTTTGCAGAATTATCCACTTGCTACTTAGGGCATATCATTGTAAATAATGGAATTAAGCCAGATGAGAATAAAGTAAAGTAAGGTGGGCTCAGTGGCGCGATGGTTAGTGCGATGAACTGCCGCGCAGAAGGTCTGGGTTCGATTCCCAGTCGTAGCAACACCTAAATGATTTTTCACTGGCCCTCCTCTCGTGATGATCTGACAAATCGTCCGAGTAGTATCAATTGTCAAGAATAGCTTATCTCAACTTAGCCGTTCGGAGTCGGCATAAAACAGGAGGTCCCGCCATCGTGCAAGAAGTACACACGCACACATGAATGGTTGTGAGAAAGCTAGGCCCTGGGTACTAACGAGCCTGTTGCGCCAAAAATTTGTATTTTTTTTGAGAATAAAGTAAGGGCAATTACTGCAATGAAGATACCAACCACTGTCAAGGGCATAAAGCAATTTTTAGGTATAACCGGATATTACCGGAAGTTTATAAAAGATTATGCCAAAGTAGCATATCCCATTATTAAATATTTAAAAAAGTCTACTAAGATAAATGTGTCAGATCCTCAATTTATAAAAGCATTTAATAATTTAAAAAAATTACTTACTTCAGACCCCATTCTTAGAAGTCCTGATTTTGACAAACAGTTCGTCCTTACCACCGACGCCTCGAACTATGCACTTGGTGCAGTGTTAAGTCAAAACAACCACCCCATTTGCTATGCCTCTCGTACACTGAACGATCACGAATTTAACTATTCAACGATCGAGAAGGAGCTTCTCGCAGTCGTTTGGGCCGTTAAATATTTTAGGACATATTTGTACGGTAGAAAATTTATTGTTCGCACAGACCACAAACCATTGGTTTGGTTAAATGGTATAAGGGAGCCTAACATGAAGCTTCAGCGGTGGAAAATCTTTCTGAATGAATACGATTTTGACATTGCATACCTTAAAGGGAAAGAAAATGTTGTAGCTGATGGTCTTAGTAGGTACATAGTTGAGGATGAAAACATAAATAACCCTAACCATAACGAAGAAGTTAGTTTAAGGGCTATTTTTAATAACGAAATAGTCGTTACAAATTTGCGTGATACTAACGATGAAGTTATTTCTGCAGTTTTGAGGTCTGAAAATGAAGAAGCTATGTCTACAGCTGCTACCATACATAGCGCAATGGAGGACGAAACGCGTCATGTATATATTACGGAAAAGCCTATTAACGTATATAAAAACCAGGTATATCTATCTTACGGTAATAAAGAAAAAATTACACTTAAAATAACACACAAAAAACTACAAAACCACGTTGTTTTAAAGAAAGAAAGATGTAACCTTCTTGAACTAATGAAGAGATTTCTCATCAATAAAGGGCTCATATGCATTTATTGTGAGGATTTATCATTATTTCTTCAGTTTCAGGAGTTATACGTTAAATTTTTTTCCATGAATAGAAACCTTAAATTACTTAAATCCAGTCTGAGATTACAGGATATTACAGATAAAAACGAAATGTTAACAATAATTCAAAAAGAACATATCAGTAAAAATCACAGGGGGATAAACGAAGTTTTTTCTGAACCAAGGAAGCTTTATTTCTACCCGAATTTACAAATCGAAATACAGAAGTTTATCAACAACTGTGAAGTATGTAATCTCGCAAAACATGATCGTCAACCTGTACGAATTCCAATGCAAATAACTGAAACACCCAAGTGCTTCAATGAAATTGTTCACATAGACATATGGTTTCCGGAGCGAAACAAAATGTACCTTACTACCATTGACAAATTCTCGAAGTACGCAACAATCCACATGTTAGAAGATAGAAATTGGATTGCTATTTTAGCTGCCATTAAACAAAGAATTCAATTTCTTGGAAAGCCGAAGAAAATTGTATCTGACGGGGAAACTTGTATTTTGCATTCTGCAGTTGAACAATTTTTGAAAGAGAATCAAATATCATTTCACCAAACAACAGCATCACTAAAAACCGGAAACGCTGACATCGAAAGACTACATGGGACATTAAATGAACATTTAAGGTTAAGAAACGCAGTTAAAGACCATTTAGAGTTAGACGATAAATTGTTTAATATCATTAACATATACAACACTACGATACACTCTACGACAAAACTTAAACCATTGGACTTCATTTGCAAAAATCTTAGTAAGGAAGATATTATTGTTCTGGCTCAACAATTTAAAGATGATAAAGAGTGTAGAGTAGGAAACAGAAACAGAAATAAGAACAATTATAGACATTTAACTCAGTGTTCCAATATAGTTAAAAATAGGACCATTGTGAAGAGTAAGCCGAAATACAAGAAACTGAACAAATTCACAACACAGGGTAACTACGTAACAGACACATCAACAAAAAGAAACACTAAATATTATCTTAAACAACTTAAGCGAAGATATAAATATCAAAATATTAAGGAATAAACAAAATTGAACAAAATAATACAAATCAATATGTAGCTTTGCATTTGAATATTACGCTACCATAACCAACTGCAAAGCGATTTAGCCGCTTCAGTACCTTTTTTTTATTATTATATTTTCGTTTTCCTTCTCAATATATTTTCTGTATGGTTATTAGTATAGCTTCTTTCTTTAATGTGATGGTTCAGGATAAATTGTATAATTTATCTAATTAAACATAGGACTTCAGTAAATACTTTGGATTGTTCGGGTCATCATAGGATTTAGATTGAAAAAGTAGTTGACAGCGAAAGCCTTCAATTAAATTAAAATTGTACCTACTCGTCAAAAAAAAAAAACAAAATTGTACACGTAGAAATGATCAATAAATACAAAAAAAAAAAAATAGTTCGTAAGTGCATTAAAATATTGATAATTCTGTAAAAAAAAAAAAATATTAATCAATTTATTCAAAGAAATACCTAGTTATAGACTTAGGATATTATCTATAGAATTAACTATGTATGTTGAAAAAAAATAATTTGAATTTTTCTAAGAAAAAAAAAAAAATAATTTGAGTTTTCCTAAAGATACTATTTCAATCTAATATTATTTAATTTTTGCTATACAATTTGTTTAAAATATTAAATTGAAGCTGTTAAAATATATTTGCCGACAGAATTGAATTATGTCGGAGTTTTTGGAGACCAAAAATGCTTGGGGGAGAGGTGTCACATAATAGAGTGACGTCACTGCTCCTAATCAACATAAGGCACTTTTTGCAACATTTGGTATTGGTTCTCAAATACCAAATGTTGTGTCAACTCTCTCTCTGTCTCTCCAACTTCATCTTCTCGAAAAGATAAAGTTGGAGTCCGTATCAAGAAGCGGAGAAGGTATGAGGTTAGTCGTATATTAAGCGTTGGTCTATTAAGTTAAGTATACTATTAATTTGTGACTTAGAATTAAATAAACTTAAAGTATGAAAACATTCTCGTGTTTCAATTCTACTTAATTATATACATACAAAAAAAAGAAATTACGAACAATCGAAAGATACGAAATATTAATGTTTGAAAAGAGAATAAATAAAATGAGTTAGCGAGAGGTCAATGTGCAATTTTAATGATTTGAAACATAAAAGCTTGTAATTTTAAATGATTTAAAACATAAAAAGTTTAAATGCTTTCAAACAAATAAAATTATGTTAAAAAGCAGTTACTGAAAATAGACGAGTGGTAAGTAATAACTTATCAGAAGCTATTCCGATAAGTAAGGGCATGATTACAAAATTTATACAAAACGAGCCAACCTCGTGCCCCATTTAATACTTCGTAAAGACTACTTAATGACAAAAAACTTTCTTGGAAGTGTAAACGTCGGATTTCTTTTAGGATCGGACAAACCGCAATAAAATGGTAGATGTTTTCAGGTTCTCTCCTGTTGCATAGATTACAAGTTTGTTGAAGATCGGCTCTATGTGGAATGAAATTTAACTTTAGTAGTTCAACTCTGGCTCTGAAAATGGTGCTAATAAGTTCCGACGACTATTTGATGTTGAAATAGCTTTCTTGGGAGAAGATTTGATGGTTTAAATTTTTGTACAATAATCTGGACGCCGAAGAAGATGCTCTAGTTAAATGTTGGTCATATATTTTTTCATCGACCTTAGCGATGATCATTGCAAATATATTATGCCATTCAGTAATGTTGCTCTCTGTAAGAGAAATATTGAGGTCGTGCGATAACGCCAGTTGGTTCCAATCTCTGAAAGGTGAAGCATTTGTTTGCAATAATCTAATTAATATTGACCTATGAAGACTGTTTTCACTTCTCTTCATCAATCTGGTTAGATAATCTGAATGAGCTTTTAGGTTTTGCAAGTAAATGGGTGGTAAGCCCGATTCCACGTGGATTGCGTAGGTTGGTGTCACGTTCGGTAGTCGAAATAGACGCTTAAAGAAAAATCTTTGAACGGCTTCAAATTCTTCAAAGGGGCTCACACCAAAGGCCTGCACACCGTAACACATGCAGGTGTTAACTGTAGCATTGAATACTTGATATTTAGAGGACAGATCAATGTTTTGGTTTGCGAAGAATTTCGGCCACATCATGTTTAGTGCCAGTTTTGCCTCGCTGCTTTTTTCTTTCGCATGATTGTGGAAGTTTAAGTTGTTTGTTAATAGCACACCGAGGTACTTAAATTCATACACCACATCAATCCTCTCGTTGTTGAGGCGCCAGGATTCTTCACGACGTCTTGTTCTCTGTCGGTTCTCAAAGATCATGACCTTTGTTTTCATGACGTTGATTTGGAGATCCCAGGTTTCACAAAACGACTGAAGTCTTATTTATTTGCAGTTGGAGCGCAAATGGATTATCCGCCAGCAACACCAAGTCATACGCATAAAGGAGTACTTTTATGTGATTGCCCGCAAAGCTTACGCCTCCAGGAAGAAAATCTGATATGGCATCAATGTACAAGGCGAACAGAACTGGGCTTAAAATGCAACCCTGTGGAACACCTGCAGACGTGTCAAACCATTCAGATAACTTAGATCCATCCCACACAGCTGCACTTGATGACGACAAAAAATTTTCATATACTAAAAGGAACTTTCTTGTTACTCCAAGCGATGCCAGTCTGTAGATTAAAGCTTGTCTGTTGACGGTGTCAAACGCTGCTTTAAAGTCTACAAAGCATACATACAGCTTCTTGTTCATTTCAATATATGGATGGAAGAATGGAGATTCCTCTATAATTCTCTGCCATACTCGCGTTCCCTTTTTTTAAAAATAGGAAACACAAGCGCTTTGGTAAAACAAAAAGTAAAACAAAACTTAAGAATAAATACAGAGAACTGTACTGGTTGCTCGGAAACTATTCGAAGCTTAACCTTGATAACAAGCTGCTATTATACAAGCAAGTGCTAATACCGGTTTGGACATATGGTATACAACCAAGGGGTTGTACCAGTGAAACGAATCTAAACATTTTACAAACTTTTGAAAACAAAATGTTAAGATCATTCGTCAATACGCCGTGGTACGTAAGGAACGAAGATCTACGCAGAGATCTGGGTATTCCCGCGGTTAAAGATGAAACAAAAAAATTTGCACGAAAACGTAAAAAACGTTTATTAGGACACGTTAACACAACAGTCCTCCAAATTCTTGACGAAACAAATATATTGCGGCGTCTTCAAAGAACTAAACCCTTAGATTTGGCCCGATAATAACAAACCGCGCTATAAATTGCGGAAAAAGCAGAAACTCTCAAAGGAAAGTTACCTGCCAAACATATTATACAAAATACAAATACACGCAACAGGCTCGTTAGTACCCAGGGCCTAGCTTTCTCACAACCATTCATGTGTGCATGTGTACTTCTTGCACGATGGCGGGACCTCCTGTTTTATGCCGACTCCGAACGGCTAAGTTGAGATAAGCTATTCTTGACAATTGATACTACTCGGACGATTTGTCAGATCATCACGAGAGGAGGGCCAGTGAAAAATCATTTAGGTGTTGCTACGGCTGGGAATCGAACCCAGACCTTCTGCGCGGCAGTTCATCGCACTAACCATCGTGCCACTGAGCCCTCTCAAAGATATTATATACTCGTGATAAAAAAAATTGCTGGATACGTCGAATACTTAGTTGCAATAGAAATACAAAATGGGTGGTGGTTTTAGTGAGTAAAAATCTCACACTACTTTGGGCACGTGCTCATCGTGTCTAAGAAGATTTCCACCAGCCCACGGAAAAAAAAAATTCTCTTTCGATAACACTAATATTAATTTTTAATTTATCCCTTTCCACAGGCAATTTCCTAAATTGTTGGAAATATTTATTTGTAACGCCAATTTATAAATCCGGTAGTAGGAATTTGGTAACAAACTATCGTCCAATTTCGAAGATGTCAACGATTCCGAAATTGTTCGAAAGTTTAGTGAAAGATAAGATATACTTCTTTGTAAAGGAATCCTTATCCACCAATCAACATGGATTTATGAAAGGAAGATCCACAGTTACTAATTTTATTCTATTTACTAATTTCGCCTTAATGGCATTAGAAGAACGTTCACAGGTTGATGCAATCTATACAGATTTCGTTAAGGCTTTTGATTGGGTAGACCAAAAATTGCTTACAAGAAAATTAGAAGCACTTGGTATCCATTCAATACTTAACAAGTGGATTGCACCCTACCTAAGTAACAGGAAGCAGTTAATTAGAATAGGAAATACTTATTCGAGGCATTATTTTGAACCAAAGTCTGGTGTTCCTCAGGGAAATCACTTAGGACCTTTGTTGTTTGCATTAGTTGTGAACGATATAGATTCAAGGGTGTTTGCAGATGACTGGAAGTTTTTTTTTGTAAAAACAATTCTGTAGCCGATTGCCAAAACCTACAGATTGATATAGACGCAATTACCGATTGGTGTAATTGTAATAATTTGCAACTGAACTTAGGGAAATGTAAGGTTTCGTCATTTTTCACATGAGGTGGCCTATATTCCATGGTTACTCCATAGGTGGACATGGAATAAATAGGGTTGAGGAAATTAAAGACTTGGGCGTTACCTTTGATCCGAAATTAAATTTCAATAAACACATAGACAGTACAATATCTAAAGCAAATTCGCTTCTTGGGTTAATTAAAAGGAACAGCAAGCATTTTTCAGACATACAAACTCTTAAAATCTTGCATTGTTCTTTAGAAAGATCTCTTTTAGAATACTGTTCTATTATTTGATCACCAGCTTATCAGGTGCATATAAATCGTATTGAACGTATACAAAAGTCTTTTTCAAGATATTGCCTTCGTCACTTTAATGGGTCAGTAGAAATGACCAGTTATGAAGAAAGATGTCGGATAATAAACTTAAAGTCCTTAGAAATGAGAAGACATATCATATATAGACATATACCATTACGTGCGCATGGCTTATTTTATGAACCTAATCATTCAACAAGCTATGGAAGGAATGAGCCTTTAACAAGGTGCATTGGGAGTTTTAATTCAATATGCAATACCGTTGATTCCAGTATTGATATTTCGATCAACAGCAAAAATTGCGAACAGCAAAAATTGTTTTTGGACAGATTCAATACGTGAAATATGACAGGCGTAATATGGGCACCATTCTTGACATCAAAATTCCAACACAGAACGCACAAGACCAAAATAAAGACTTTTCGTAACATATGGTTCATTAAGTTCTCTAGACCAACGCTTAATCATAGCTAAGCGGGAAGAGGCTTTATTTATAGATGAGTTGATATGCAACTTAATGTCCAGTTTAGGGTCAAAAATTACTCCGAGGTCAAGAAAATGATTCACTCTTTCAAGACATGCGCCACTAATAAAATAGTCAATTAGATGAAAACTTTTGGTCCTAGCAAAAGTCATAATTTTACATTTATTAGTGTTGAGTGAAAGATAATTATGATTGCACCATGATGAGAAATTATTTAAATCTGCTTGTAGTTTTGTATGCTCGTTCATATTTTTGTACGTTAAAGATATTTTTGCATCATCAGTATACAAATGGACGTCACTGTATTTTATCACAGAAGGTAAATCGTTTATGAACAGGAAAAACAAAAGAGGTCCCAGGTGGACTACCTTGTGGAACTCCAGACTTGACATTGATAATTCCAGATACGTGACATTTAAATTTAACGAAATTGTACACGAGACGACAAGTAACATTTAATCCATAAAATGTATTTCGGAGACAGGCCAATACAATGCAGTTTATTGATAAGCATGCGATGATTTATTTGATCAAAAGCTTTCGAAAACTCAGTATAAACGACATCGGTTTGGAGTCCATTCTTAAGTCCACCAGAAACATGAGAGGAAAACTCATGAAGATTTGTTACAATTGATCGTTACAAGTTGATATAATTGATTTCGTTTTGTGTGATAAGTCTTCAGTTATTAATGCCTCAAATAACTTCGGAATCACACTAAGTTTTGCAATGCCTCTATAATTACTTATATTATTTCGTAGGCCTTTCTTAAATAAAGGAATTATATGAGAAGATTTCCAAACTTCCGGGAATTTTGATTCAGTTAGAGATAAATTAAATAAATAACATAATGGACGAGCTAATATATCACAGCAATTCTTAAGAACACAAGATTGAACGTTGTCGGGACCAGCACGAATATTTCAGCTTCTTAATAGCGTTTACAATGTCAGTTAACATTAAATCAGGTACTTCAGCATATGGACATAAATTGGACTTCACATAAGTATCACAAATGTTATCACAGTTTTTGGTGGTGTCATCAGTCACATAAGTTTCATTAAACATTTTTGCAAACATATTGCATATTTCCATATCGTCATCTGAAGTAGTATCCTTGTGTGTCATAAACGTTGGAGTACTTTTAATCTACCTTTTCGTATTAACAAATTTCCAGAAAGCTGATTGGTCACGAATTAAATCAGATTTTGCTTTGATATGTATGCAGAAACAGCGACTATTTGGATGCGGATTTGTTATAAGTGCCAGACTTAGGCAAGAAGTCTTATGTTTTCAAGACATCAGCGAACGCATTGTAACAATCCGCATCAAGGCCAAATTCGCCAACATAAGCCTTATATGCGCTCGTGCTCCGACGGAGGAAAAGGATGATATAACTAAGGATTGCTTCTACGAGCTCCTCGACAAAACCTTTGAGCGACTACCAAAGTACGATGTTAAATCGTGCTGGGAGATTTTAA
Source organism: Rhingia campestris (assembly GCA_932526625.1). Taxonomy (NCBI): domain Eukaryota; kingdom Metazoa; phylum Arthropoda; class Insecta; order Diptera; family Syrphidae; genus Rhingia; species Rhingia campestris. Next base: position 4,333,657 of record OW052186.1, on the reverse strand, counting down.
CGCAAATATAGGAAGAGAAGACATCTTTAGCAGTGCTGTCAGAAAATATAGCATAAACGACAACAAGTCTGGTAACGGACTTAGGCTAATTGACTTCACTACGGAACGAAATGCCACTATAGCCAGCACACGGTTTCCACACCTCGATATCCACAAGGGGACATGGCGGTCTCCAGATCAACGAACAGTCGACCAAATTGATCACATTGCGATAGACAAGAGGCACGCATCCAGTATTTTGGATGTCCGAACATTCCGAGGGGCCAACATCGACTCGGACCACTACCTTGTTGTAGCAAAGTAAGGATGCGGATATCCACCACTCCACAAAAAAACAGAAATACTGTGAAAAAATTTAATGTCGAAAGACTGCAATCGCCAGAGACCGCCTAGACCTTCGCGCAACGCGTATCTCTTAACCTCTCGACTCACAGCATACCACCAGCATCTAATGTCGAAGAACAATGGCAACGATGCCAACAAGCCATTAGATCAGCCGCAACTGATGAGCCAGGTTTCTCGCGGCCAACAGCAAGAAACCCCTGGTTTGATGAGGAATGCCGACAGTTGCTCGCAGCCAAGAACGAGGCCTACAAGGCTAAGCTGCAGGTAGGACGGGAGCTGCCACTGAGCTCTATAGGCAGAGAAGAAGGGAAGAACATCGGCTTTTCAGAAAAAAGAAAAAAGAGCAAGAAAAGCGCGCGATCGAGGATATAGAGAGGTGCCACTCCAGGAACGATGTTCGCAAGTTTTACCAAAGTGTAAAACGTCAAAGCCAAGGCTACAAGGCTCGAACAGAATCCTGTCGAGATGAACAAGGAAATATCGTAGTTGAGACGCAGTCGATGCTGAGGATATGGAAGAACCACTTCTGCAGACTGTTAAACGGCGATAACGAACAACATTCCGCTGTCAGGCAGAACGAACCATTCAATTTTGGCAACGACAGCTAAAACTGCCAAACACCCGACCTAAGTGAAGTGAGGATAGCTATATCTAAAGTCAAGCTTAATAAGGCCGCCGGAAATGACGGCCTACCCGCTGAGCTTTATAAAGCTGGCGGAGATGACTTGGTAAGCAACATCCACCAACTCATAAGTCAAATCTGGTCGGTTGAAAGCATGCCTGAAGAACGGAACCTCAGCATCGTTTGCCCGATCCACAAAAGAGGAGACCCTCTGAACTGCGCCAACTAAAGAGGCACAAGTCTCCTCAACATCGCCTACAAGATCCTATCTGCCGTAATATGTGAACGCTTGAAACCGTTTACCAACAACCTGATCGGCCCTAATCAGTGTGTTTTAAGGCCAGGAAAGTCCACAATCGATCGGAAATAACCCAAGAAGTCCAAATCGATACCCACCACCTATTCATCGATTTCAAAGCCGCATACGACAGCATTTATAGAGACGAACTATACAGAGCCATGTCTAGTTTTGGTATACCGTCCAAACTCGTTCGTTTGTGTAGGATGACGATGGAGAATTCTCGCTACACCATCAGGGTCGGAAACGTCCTCACCGACACATTCGATACCAAAAAAGGATTTAGGCACGGCGATGCACTGTCATGTGACTTTTTCAATCTGATTCTTGAGAGGATTGTGCAAAACTCCCGAGCCAACACCAGAGGCACAATTTTCCAAAAATCGGCGCAACTACTAGTATAGGCCGAAGAAATTGACATCATTGGTAGGACTCAACGTGATGTCATGCCACGTTTGCTTGTATAGAGAAGGAAGCGGCAAAAATGGGTTTGGCAGTAAATGAGGGTAAGACAAAGTATATGCTGTCAACACGAAAGGACACACAACATCGACGAATTGGACAGAACGTCACCATTGACAGATATAACTTTGAGGTAGTACGGGACTTTGTCTACCTCGGCTCCGCTATTAACTCTGACAACAACATCTCGTCAGAAATCAAACGAAGAATTACTCTTGCCAATCGCTGTTTCTTCGGGCTAAGATGGCAATTTAGTAGTAAAGCCCTCATTCGAACTAGTAAGGAGATCCTATATAAGAGCATGACCATCCCGATACAGCAACTACCATGTAGTGAGAAGAGACCGACCCCACTCCTCCCAAGGGGGTGGGTTCGCTGTCTTATTACGCAAAGGCTTACGCCATAAAGTCATATATAGCGGAGAAGTAAGTAGGTTCCGGGTGCTGGAAGCATGCATGGTATGCATTCCTCTCCACAGTGGGAGGAGAATGTATGTGGTGTCGCTTTATGCGCCTGAAGCAACTTAACAAACTCAATTTATAGCAGAGCTCGAGACACTTTTTCGTTACCTACAGCTTCATTTGGCTGAAAACTATTCCTTTTTGGCCGGCGATCTTAACGCTAAGCATGCGGCTTGGGGAAATACAATCGCGAACACTAGAGGCCGACTGCTTCAAATTTGGAGGGAACAAAATACGATTGAGTACAAACTTAGTTTGTACGCGACCGATATCCCGTCTTTCCCGAGGGGAAACTCTTTTTTGGACTTAGCGCTTATGGACAACAGACTAGAACTGACAAATAACGAACACGAGCGGAACTGTGTGCGAGCATTCGATTACGATAGTGACCACCTCGGAATCGATGCCGTATTCAGAATCCCAAACGAGCAAACTCAACTGGAGGAGTTCGACCAGGTGCGTTCTTTCGACTATCGAAGGACGAACTGGCCGCGCTTCGCCAGAGTTGTAAAGCGAGAATTACGTTTGAGCGAAATCAACCCTCCGACAAACCGAAACCTTACGAACGACGAAATCGACCAAAACTTATTAAAAATGAATGAGGTCATTAAAAGGTCAATGGATCGAGTTATCCCCAAGGTAACTAGTTCTGACGACCAGACGGAGAAGTATCGAACGCCAACAATCGATGCACTCCATAAACACAAAAGCAGACTGGTCTCGAGGCTTAAACGGCTGCGGAGGAAATTTACTAGCAGACAAGACCCGGAGGTTCGGACATTGAAGTCGTTGATCAAAAACCTCAAACAGTTAATCACGGAGAATTACAGACAAGCTGTAAGTTTGTACTGGGGCAAGAAAATTCGGGCTATAAAAACCACTAGCCCGAATATGTTCCCGCAAATAAATAAAATTTTCAGGCGAAAGGATCATAACGACATTCCATGTGTCCGAATTTCCCAAACGAAAGAGAACAGACAGACACTCTGTTATTCGTGCAAAAAGATGAACTCCTGGACATCTTTGTATCACTGAAGAATAAAAAGTCGGTGGGAGAGGACGGGGTCCCAAACGTCGTGTTGAGACACCTGCCAATAGAGGCAGTCGATATTTTCACCACGCTGTTTAACAATGCACTGAATAATGCACATTACCCGGTGCACTGGAAAACGGCGGTGGTACATCCTATCCCCAAAAAGGACAAGGACAGAACAAACCCTGCAAATCTTCGGTCAATAAGCCTTCTGCCGAATGTAAGCAAGGTATTCGAGAAGATTGTCAATAGGGCTCTGCTTGAGTGGGTCGAGGAAAATAAAATTATCCCGGAAAATCAGTTTGGTTTTCGAGCGAGGCATGAGTGCATGACACTATTCATGCCGCGTCGAAACTAGTCTCCGCCATCCAATGGAATAAATCCAAAGGTCAATGCACAGGGGCCTGTCTGGTTGACTTTGAGAAGGCCTTCGACACCGTATGGTTAGAAGGGCTTTTCTACAAGCTAACCAGACTTGGCATGCGTAAACCCATGCTATATATGATTTATGAAATGCTTTGGGAAAGAAGTTCGTCGTCAAATGCGGCAACGTAACTTCGAGTAAAGTCTTTGAAATTAAAAACGGTTTACAACAGGGGGCAAGTGATCTTGTAGGTTCCCTTAGTCACGCTATAGCGTATGCAGATGATCTGGTGGCGTACAGATCAGGTCCGAAAATCGGAGTCATCAACATACTTTTGCAACGTGACTTCGATCACATAAAGGGTATTGCGACGACTGGAAATTGAGGATCAATTTCCAAAAAACCGAAACAATTCTGTTCGGGACCCCAGTGCAGAGGGCATCTTACGATACCAGAAAAAACTGGAAAAAATTGTGCATCATTGGACAGCATGGACGGCCGTTGGCGCTGAGAACTGAAGTCAAATACCTTGGCATCTGGCTTGACAAGTTTCTGTATTTTAATAAAAATGTGGATGCTTGTCTGGCTAGGGCTAGGGGGGCTTATGCTCTGACAAAAAGATTGTTTCAAAGCAGTCAACTTGATTCAAGGGTGAAAGTCATCTGCTACATGGCCCTCATAAGGCCGATCATCGCCTACGGTTGTCCTGTGTGGTTCAATATTTCACCATCCTACATGGAAAGGATACGGCTGTTTGAGAGGCGTTGTCTCCGATCCTGCTTAGGATTGTACCGAACGCCGGACTCCGAGTACATAAAATATTATCGCAACGAGGTTCTTTACAATGGGGCCCAGCTGAACAGAATCGACAATTTCCTTATTAAGGTGATTCGAAGGCACGCTGCAAGGCTAGCGACAACAGCCTGATCTTTGGGGCTTATTACCCCAATGAAACATATATGGAGAGTACGCTCGTGTCGGGCTTTATTCCACCAGAGGCGTTTATTTATATCGATTCGTTAGGATTGGTACAGGACAGGAACGGTATCCCGGTTTTATACCACCGCTACCGTGACGCGCGTGACAAGCGGCTAATCCGCGACGGGTATGTCGACAATGCTCCGGAGCTCCTCCGCTTTAGCACTTCGGTATCGGATCGCGATAGGACCGATGCTGAAAGGCAGAGTACGGAATTTTGGTGGCTACATGAGGGAAGTGATTCTGCACTTCCTCCTGACTTTGCGGACTTTTAGTCCACTACTTAATTGTAAGATAAATAAAATTTAGAAACGAGGTCTGGGGCGGGGCATGTGCACCATATTGGCGTACAATATGGTGGAATACATGCAGCCTGGGGGCCAAATGTCTCGATCGGGATGGCGACCCCTCGGGGCATTTGCAACGAGTGCTCGCCACCCCGATTATAATTAAGTTAGGTGTAATTAGTTTTAAGTAGTTTTAAGTAGTCTTAAGTAGTATTAAGTAGTCTTAAGTTAGTTTTAATCTAGTTTAGGCTTTTTTATATAAAACAAAAAATGTTACTGATCAAAGTTTTTTAAATTTTCTTTGAACAAAAAAAAAATGATCTACATAATAAAATAAAATAAAAACGACTAAAGCTGAAAAGCAAATAAAAAAGTTAATTTAAGCTTAGAGCGCCCGCTTAGGGCCGATAGGTTAATTTAAGAAAAAAATTGTTAATTATAAGTTAGTTAAGATAATAAAAAAATGAATTTAAAATAAAAAAAGCATGACCATCCCAGTCCTGCTCTATGGCGCTGAAGCATGGACCGTATCAAAGCGGATGAAGAAATCCTTGGTCGATTCGAGAGAAAAATTCTTCGAAAAAACTTCGGTCCCGTTTGCGTTGACGGGCTATGGAAACGAAGATTCAACCACGAACTGTACGAGCTGTACAGCGACATACCCCTGGTCAAAAAACTCTGCATTGGAAGTTTAAGATGGCTAGTACATGTAGAAAGAATGGACACCAATACTCCGGCTCGCAGAGTCTTTGATTCCCAGTCAGACGTCGGACGCAGTAGAGGAAGACCTCGCTTTAAGTGACGCGCACAAGTAGAAACCGACCTCAACCAACTTGGTGTGCGCAACTGGAGGCAGTTAGCTAAGGACCGTGCTAATTGGAGAGGCATGTTGGTTGAGGCCCAGGTTCATCCCGGACTGTAGCGCCACTTTCTTTTGTTCTTTCATACAAAAATTTGACACTTCACTTCAACAGCTGTGTACATCTAAATAGGTATGTTCCCGTACAAAATTATATTTACTGATTCTTACTCATTCTTACTGATTTTTACTGATTGTTACTTATTGCCGTTCCCGTACGCAAAAATAAGTGAAAGAGACAGCTCACCAGAGAGCAAAAAACTACTCCTCCATAAAAATCTGTAAAAAAAATTACTGCAGAAATTTCTGTTGGTAAAAATCAGTAAACTGTCATTTGTTCTTTAAAAGGCATACAAAATATATAATTTTACTTTTTTTACTTAAACGCGTTCCCGTACTTTTTGGTAATTTGTCTCTTTCTGAGATAATATGCCCCCACTCCAAGATAATTGAGAATTTACTAATTTTTACTGAAAAAGTACGGGAACAGACCTAATTTGTAAGTTCATAAGCAACGAAATTTTGTTTTTATTGTTTGTATGGTAAGTGCGTTCACAAAAGTCTATTATGGGCAATTAGAGTAATTGACAATGACAGTACTGAAGAAAACTTAACGTAGAATTTTGACATTAGCTTTCGATTGCTTCCGACTATTATAGTTCAGCCTTTAATGGTTTGATCAAAAACAACGTTTGTCTTAAAAGTCAGCGTTTATTCCCATACTTACCAAATATGTCACATAAAAATCAGTCGAACCGTTTCGGTCACAAACACCGTGACACGAGATTTTTATACATTAGATGTCATCGAATGACATCCCCTTTTATCCATTTAAAACGCATTTTTTGTATTGATTTTCGGTTTCATTTTATTAGAATTTTTCTTTGTGTTATGTTAATAAACTATGACAAAAATGCTATTTTATTTATATCCAGACATTTCTTTTTAACTATTAATGTCATTAATTTTAACACAAAAAATTTCGCAAAAAATTTAATTATACATAAATTATATTTTTTGTTTTAATGTTTGTTGCTCTATTTCATCTTTATGATGATTTTCTTTATTTTTTATAATATTTGTTTTATTTTTTTTTTCGTGTAGTATTTTTTTTTGTTGTGGAATTCTGGTGAATGCATTTTACACAATCCCTATCATTAATACTAAATTTTCAATCTTGTCAGAGTACATGTTTTTTTTTTATTGCTTTTTTCTAGGTATTATTTTTCAACGGTGTTTTTTTTTTAAATATTTTTGTTTCCTGTAACAGAAAATTTTTGGCTTTATAGCTGAAATTTGCTTTCGATTGTTGTTTTAGTATTTTCATTGCACTGCCATTTATGTTATACCCAAATTTGAGAAGCATATAAAATTTTGAAATGGTTAAAAAATGTAACAATTACCATATTTTGAAGTTGACTTTAATTTTTAGTTCATAATAAATATAGAACGTTAAATGTGTCTATTGTGATCTTGTCATTTATAATGTCGGAACCGAAGTTGCAAAAATGTTAATTTAATTTCCAATGCTGGAATAGAGACTTTTTTATATCTGTTTTGAGGGTCTGCACCCACTAAAAGTAAATAATACTAAATAACAAATTATATAAACAAGTTTAAGTTTGAAGTTAAAGTGTCGTTTAAAGCTATTGGCGCAAATTTATAGTCAATCGATGTTTAAGGGTTTAACTCCACACTAGTTATGAGGTACTTTAAATTAAAAGCTAGCTTTAACATATTTTCAATAAAAGACACTTTTTTAACGTGGCGCTAATAAGTGTATGCTAATGGACATTCCTCTAAGGCCTCTAAATCAAACTCACCTAAAAAGTGACATAACGCTAACTCTTTATTAAATATTTAAAGTGAGGTTTCGGTCGCTTTAACTTGAATGCAGAGTGACAACGCTAAAGTACACTTTTTGACGATTATAATTACCAAAACGCGTTAGTACGCGATTTAATAAATTTTAAGTGTACTTTAAACGACTAAACGACTATAAATTTGCGCCATTGTTTTCTTTTTTACTGACAAGTCACCATTGTGAATTTTAAATTTTGACATTTCAAAATGAACTCGTTTCAAAATAATGTGATTTACTAATAAAAAATGTTTGATTATCGAAATATGAAATATTTTATGGTCAATCTAAATAAAAATTTAAAAATTTTACATTTTTCAAAAAAAAACATTTTTCAATGCTTCTGAAATATTTTATGGTCAATCTAAATAAAAATTTAAAAAATTTACATTTTTACAAAAAAAACATCTTTCAATGCTTCTCATTTCTGAATACCTCTACGCTAAATGCTTGATGGCAGCATTTTTAGATTTCCTCTCCTTATCAGGTTTAAGTTTCAACGTGAACTTGGATATCTTTACAAAAGCAATATTTTACGTACTAAATGCAGTAACATTAAAAGTTATAGCCAAATGTTTTAATTGGTCTCACCAAATGTGTTAACCACGTGTAATGTACGCTTTGCAAAATTTTAAGAAATTCAAGAAAATCATAAAATCAATTAAACAAATCCTTGTATATTTATAATCAATTTCACATAGCAGCCATTTTATTCAACGACTCACAGTGTATTTGAGTGTGTTCTCTGTTTTTAGTTTTAAAAAATTTTATTTTTGTTTAAAGCCATTTTAAATAAATATTTATACGTATATACTATTCATCAATTTTATTGTTATATATATGTATATATATACATATTTGTAATTATATATATACATATATACATATATTTCTTTCATTCTAATTTAAATTTGAATAGGCACTAGATATCATTTTATTTTTCCATCTTAATCACAATATATATATATTTGTTTTGTTTTTATATATTTTTTTGTTTTATTTTTATTTTTTTTTAATTTTATAGAAAGAAAGGCTGAAAAACTCACCAAGTGTTTTTCCTAGTTTTTTAGATGTTTTTTTTTGTTATTTGAAATATTTTTTTAACAATGAAATTTATTTTAATAAACAACAAAGTAAGGGGTGCAAAATACAAGAAATAATTTGAACTTTGAATTTAATTAATTTCATTTTGTCTTTAATTTGTATTTCAGGGATTGCATAGAACAAGTGACTAGATTTTGGTTTTTTTTTTGCTAACATTTCTTTTAGAAAAATACTACCTTATTGTTAGATTTCATTTAACAATCAAAGTATTTCAGAACCTTTATTTTTTTTTTAAATTTCTTTTGATTTAAAAGATGTTTAGTCTTAGAGTTTTAGTAGAATTTAGGTTTTAGTAATACTTTTTTTTTGTGGATTTTTTATATATTTTTTGTTCTTTATTATGTCCAAGCACTATAGATTTTTTTTAAGCGTCTTATGACAATATCACATGTGACGTAATGTGCAGAAGAAATGTCGCTTTCTATTTATTTATTTTATTAATATTATATTTAATCATTAGATATAAAGTATTTTGTTGTTATAATTTTTTTTTGTTTGTTTATAAAGGCAGTGGCACAAAAGTGTGGACATTCGTGTGTTGTTATTTTCTCAGTGTGTGTACCTACTAATTATCACTTTTCAGTTTTTAGTTATATTTTAAATTTTGAATGCAGAAAAGCCTGGCTAGGCTATTAACAAACATGCAACATTCGTATTCCACGCAAGGGGGGGCATTTTGAAAATTGGGATGTAAAGTGGAAAGTTTTCTATTTGGTAAAATTAGTTTATTTTTATATATAGCATACTTCAAAGCAACTCTGATGATTTTTTTTTTATTATTTTTTTAAATTTTAGAACTTTTTTTTGTCAACTTTCTCGTTTAAAGATGATTTCAAAAAATATTTTATTTTTTTTTATTAATTGGAGTTATTACGGGTGATGTTTTTTTGTTTATTTGATTTTATTATCAATATTACTACAACGATATTATAACTAATTTTATTAGTTGCATATTTATATACATATATTGAATATATATATATACATATAAATATATATATATTTTTTTTTAGATCTTTGATTTACTTATTTCGTTAACATTTAAAGAAGCTCAATTGGTTTACTATTGTTGTTAATATATATACATAAATATGAACATGTAGGCAAATTTAATTGTTTGTCATCTACATTTTGTTGAATTGAAATGTATATATATATATTTATACACACCTCGTTTATATAGAATTTAAAATGATTTATCCTAAACTACTTTTTATCGTTAATTCAATTTTTGTTGTTATAAATCTAGCGTACATGCCAGATTTTAAATTTTAAATTTAAAATTAATTATTTTTGTTTTATATATATATATATATATATGTATCTATATAGCACAACTCCAACAAATTATATTTATTTAGATAACTCTTTGTATTTATGGAACTATGCAAGGCTTTTGTTTTTAAATTGTTTATTAAAATTGAAATAATCTATACTAAATTTCGTTCATCGAATTGCATTATGGAAATTTTTAAAAAGTGACAATGTTTTGAACACTGCCATTCTGCTGCATGATTTTCGTTATTTTTTTATCACTTTTGAAGATATGAGATAAAAAGTAAACCGCCTTGCGGTTTCGTTGATTGTTCGTTCCGTAGAACTGATATAAGATAGTTATGCGAAATGATTTAGTGCATCAAAGAAGGACGAGTCTCAAGTCCTTATTTTGTTTGTTGTCATTATGTCTGAGATCCATTTATGCCGTCAATAACGTTTTTGAATTATTTTAATATTGAATTTGAATAGATACGAATCTTGGGCATCTAAAACAGTGACTTTAAAATACACTCGAATATTTACAGACCATATCTGGCAACGTCGTATCCAGGGCCCTCATTACGTTAAGTGATTATCGTTTGACGATAACGTTTCGACGGTAGTCTTGCATCACGTAAGATCAATAATCGTCGGCGATATCACTTTATTTGCTTCACGTAAAACAATTATCGTCAAATCACAGACGATTATTGAGCGAGTGCTCATGAGGCCTCGTCTTGCATTTATTTGACTGTTGTTAGGACAACTAAAGCATATTTCATGATTTTTAAAGCTATCAATAGCCTTTTTATATAATTTAAATTTTTAAAGACCATTATAACGGTCAAATTCCGGCATTTAAAATTGATTTTGTATTTAAAAATCAAAACCATTTACAAAACCATTTGTAACCCACTGTAATTTAAAGCTTCTAAAAGTAGAATGTAAGTCACTGTAATTTGATCATATGTTTTGTGTATATGTCAAATTGGAACATTTACCAATGTTTACAAAATATTCCACTAGCATGTCAAATTGCTTCGCCGTAACTGAGCTACTATTGAAAAAAAGTACATGGTGGCGCAAAAGTAATCCTCCTATCAGAAAATGCTATAAATTTTGCGATTGGCTCCTAATGTCAGTTCTGTTTGGACATTTGTGTAGTAAACACATGCGAAATACACGTTAATAAACAATGTTACGCTACACTGCTCCAGAACGCGGAATATTGGTGACTTATTTTTACTGGTGACTTTATTTTAAATTACAGCCAAAAAACATCGGAAGGTTATTTTTGCGCCACCTTGTATTTCTATAAGTTTTTTAATCATCAATTACTTACATTTTGCATTATTTTTAATAAAATTGTGCGGCACCATACACATTAAAAAAATTCAAATGTCATTGGGCCTGCGCACACGAGTATGCTTCAACCGGTTGAACGTCATGTTTGAGGGTTGGACGGGTGAGGAGGGAGCACAGTTTGAGAGCCACCGGAGAGAAATTTTTCACCCAAAATTAATGGCGTTTTCCATTGGGAAAAAATCAATTTTTTTTTTTGATCTGAAGACCGATTTTGGCAGTTGTTGTGTTCCATTGGGCGAAAAAATTGATTTTTTTTTTGATCAGAGATCAATTTTGCAAATCTGAATTTTTCGGCAGATTTACCAATACAAATGATAGCTGTCAGTTTGACAAGAGTGATTTTCATTTTGATTTTTTACTTCGGTTGTGATGTAATGGATATAGACACAGAAAAGAAAGTTATACGTGAACTATTAAATTGATTGAATGAATGAAATGAAGATAATTTCTGTTTTTTTCAAATGTTTGTCATGTTTTTAATGTTGGCAGCTACACAGACGCTAACTTCACAGACACGAAATGACACCAATACAATAACAAAAAAAACGAGTGGTGGGTGCACGACTGGGTCGTACGCAACTTTCTCTTTCACAGCAAGTTGGGCGTTAGATCTAATCATAAGCATTTTGATTATTGATGCTAAAATGATATAAATAATGTCGAAATGTATTTATACGAATTTTAACTCCAAAATTTGATGATTCGATGTCAATGTGAAAAATAATGATTTTCCGTTTTTGGCCAAAACTGAAAATTCCGTTTAGTAATAGTTGGGCTAAAACTAATTATGTGGAATTGCTTCAAGCTGTAATAGTAGTATATGTATTAAATTTCATTCAATTTGACACAATAGTTTGCGAGATATTAACAATTTTCTTTATATGGCCTAAATGACAAAATCCGTTATATGGATTTTCTCGAAAAAACTGGGTATGCAGTTTTGTTGGAACTAATATGGTTATAGTATATATAAAGTTTAATCAAAATCGTTAGAGCCATTTTCGAGAAAATTGAGGTTATGTGTAATTTTTATATGGCAGGTACCAGTTTTAACATGGCTAAAAGCAAACAAAAAAAATGGCCTAGAATTATGACCAAAACAAGCTTGGATACGAAGTTTGAAGAAAATCGGTCAAGCCGTTTAGGCTGGGCAGACCGTCACGGACAGACGGACAGACGGACCGACGGACCGACGGACCGACGGACGGAATTCCAAAAACCACTTTTTTAGGCTCCGCTATCATCGTAATGTTAGAATCAATCAAAATCTCGAGGTCGAAAATTTTCACGAAAACAATATCTTTCTCTTTGTAAGAGAAAGTTAAAAAAATCTGAATCGTGTTCCATTGACACTCAAAGAGATCAAATTTCAGATCAAAAACAAGATTTCCCAATGGAAAACGCCATAAGTGGTTGAAGAGGTTGAATCTACCAACACATGCATGCGTTTCTGACAGTTGTGGTATTAAAAAAAAAAAACGGCGGCTAGTTCGGTGGCAATCGAATTAAATAAAAAAAATCAACAAACAAGAATTTCAACAAAAAATATATAAACGCAAAACAAATCGGTGTCACTCAGTTTTAATGGTTTTTGTTGTACATTATCGCGGAAAATAAAAGTTAAAACAAACCAAGGAAGTACACATACATATAAAGTTTGTTATATTACACAAAATTCAACCGGTTGAACATATTCAGGTGTGTTTGGAAAGTAACCATAATGACTACGGTTGAAGCATACTCGTGTGGGCAGGGCCATTAATGACAATTTATATGACATCTAATAAATAGTTTGAGAACTATTTATTACAGTTTGGGAACTATTTATTACAGTTTGAGAGTTTCTCAAATAAACGATTGACGATACCAAAGGTGTGGAGTTACGTGAAGCAAATTGATGACGATATCGCCGACGACTACCGTTTGGGTGATAATCGTTTTCAAAGTTACGGAATGACCCCCCAGGTTTTTTTTTAACCCTTTTTATTAAGTTTTGACGGCACGTTTGTAATGGAAAGGTTCTGCTATATGTATAGATAAACTTTGTAAGTTTTGCAATTCACATACCTACTATCGGTTTCATATTATAACTACGAAAAAAAAGCTTTCTAATTTGAAGCATTGGTGTCGGTATGCCGGCCCAAGACATAGAGATAGTCTTCAAGAAGCAATATATTAATGAGAGCACAAACTTTCCTCTCAGGATTAGAAAATCAGGACTATTGCTATGCTTACTCAACTGTAGCAATCCATATTTGTTGACTGTTTCTTGTTATTATAAGACCAACTTTGATACAACATTTACAATCATCAAATTATAAGGTAGGAAGAACAGAGATTTAAAAATAATTTGCATAGAAAAAAATAGCGAGCTCCTAATAAAAATAAATAATTTATTGCGAGCATCCTTTTATTCGTCTACAAATATTTACCATATGTCCATAAATAAGATTGAAATTACAAAATGAAATGACAGTTCATACATATATATTGCCGTTACCAGTGATATTTTGAACGATATAAGATTTTACTAAAAATTTATAAAAGTAAATTTAGTACGTAAAATATTCTATTTGTTATTTTCTTAATTTTGAAACAAAAAGATCGATGAGGGCTTTTATTGAATACGCAAACAATAATAATATTTTTCGTTTAAGTACATTATATCGCAATATCGATTGTTTGGAAAATCAACAAATTAAAAAAATAAAACTTCTTTCATTTATTTAAATCAATTTTTTCTATAATTGCTTTTATCTTGTCGATCGAATTAAGCTCAATAGTAAAGATTGGAGCGCATGCAAACATACAACTTACACAATTAATCCTTATAGCAGGAAAACAAGAGAATTAAAATATTTTTTACTTTATATTAAGATTATAAGTTAAATGTTTGTCGCAGCGTTTTATTTTTTGAAATTACATCTATAAAAAACATGATAAGTATAGTTTCTCTCATATTGCTTAAATAAATTATTATCCTTTTGGTGAAAAGCTGCTCAAAAACAGTCCTTTGAAATTACTTTCTGATATGATATGGCAACGTTTGCTTTTATTTAACATCAATTCTTAAACTAATATAAAAGCAGACTAACATAACAATAACAGTTTTTTTTTCATTGCTTTATTTTTTTTTAAATTTATTTTGAAGTAACATTTTTTTTTTTAAAGTAAAACACAGTAAAAAACAGTATGAATTTATTTATGTATCTATATATATACATTCTAACAAATCCATTTAATTCGGTATGTACTTGGACTGAAATCGCAGTATTAACCAATTTATTAAATATGTTTATATATAGATGTACTTTTATACTTATAAAGGGATAGGGAATATATTATTTATATATCGACATGTGGTAGACATAATATTGCATTTGCGAAATCTTTACCGAAATATAATTCAAACACCCTGAAAACACAGCCTGCGCATAATTATATATGACTTGGCAGCACTTGTTATTTTGTATAATCAAGAAAAGTTACTTTATTTTCCTTTTTATATATTAAATTTAAATTTGAAGTCACGTTTGTGTATGTTGTAGTCGAATCAGAAGACACAGACACTTCATATTGAAATTTAAGCTTTGAAAACATACATTTTGTTAAGAGAAATTTAAGCCTTTCTCCTTCTTCATGAAATCAACGCTTAAAAGATTTTGTCTTTGTAAATAAAATTTAACCACGAATTAGCTATATAATCGGCCCCAGTGATTGAAAGAACAATTTAAAGTTGATCAAGCCCAGGATCAAGCCCAGGAAAAAATCCAAGAACTTCAAATCGATAGCTCTTCCCTACTTATCGATTATGTTTTGGTATGGAATATCGAAATCGATATCGAAAAGGACCTCTACTAACTGCCACAATCTGGATGTGAGTAAAGAGACTAAGGGCCGATTTTTCAATCACCAGATAACACTTAACAGTCATATAACACAAAAATACATTTTTCAATAGGCGTATAGCACACTCTAGGTATATAAAGTTATCTGGCGAATGAAATTATCTGCTCCTCAGTAAGCTGGGTAAACTTTAACTGACTGTTTATGAACTGTCAACAGTGAGAAAACTAGTCTGCTTGCTCTAACATATAAGATTGTCACTATATCTCTCTCTTTTTATTTCAGTTTCGTGAAGTTAGACCCACTGACTTAACTGACTGTTTATGAACTGTCAACAGTGAGAAAACTAGTCTGCTTGCTCTAACATATAAGATTGTCACTATATCTCTCTCTTTTTATTTCAGTTTCGTGAAGTTAGACCCAATTGAGTTTGACAAAATCGTTCAGTTACAATCTAGGAGTTATTCAATGATGAAAAACCAACACCTACTTAACTAGTAGATAAAGAAAAGATATATTTATTCATTAGACAGCAAACAGACTGTTTAACTGACAATTGAAAAACTGGCCCTAAAGCGGTTTAGCAGTAAACGAGTGCAAAAGCTTGATCAACGATTTTGGACTAACCGTAGAACTAAAGCTGTAACTTTAAGGTTGTCAAAGACTTTATCGAGGTCGCGTCCGCTATTAAAGTGCAAAAGCTTGATCAACGATTTTGGACTAAACGTAGAACTAAAGCTGTAACTTTAAGGTTGTCAAAGACTTTATCGAGGTCGCGTCCGCTATTAAATTCTGACGATGACATCTCAACTCGAATCAACAATTTTCAAATGCTGTTTCTTTGGGCTAAGAAATCAACTTGTTAATGAAGCACATATTCGAGCTATTAAGGAGATCACAGTTAAGACCCTTATCATCACCGCCCAGCTTTAAGGACCTGAACCATGAACCATATTAAAAGTAGATGAAGAAAACCTTGGTCGTCATCGATCTCATTTGCGTTGATGGGTTTCCTAGGCAGTGATTCAACGATATTTTCAATTCGGAGCACAGTGCTAGGTTAAAAAAATAAAATAAAACTAATAATCACTTTTAACCGTCAACTTAAATTTGTTGAAGGTCGCAATAGCTAGCTTCGTAGAACCATTTTTTACATTGTGACTTTATTAAATTTGATTTGTTATAGGTCACAATATATCTAGCTTCATAGAACCAATTTTTTAAACTGTGACTTCATTAAATTTGATTTATTATAGGTCACAATATAGCTACCTTCATAGAACCATTTTTTTCATTGTGACTTCATTAAATTTAATTTATTAAAGGTCACAATATAGCCATCTTCATAGAACCATTTTTTACATTCTGACTTCATTAAATTTAATTTATTACAGGTCACAATAGCTAGCTTTATAGAACCAATTTTTTAAACTGTGACTTCATAAAATTTAGCTGGTAGCGGAAATAATTATTAATACCTTACGCACAGGCAGTATTTTCAGAGCGTTTTCAGTATTTTCAGACCCCATAATGGTCGCCATTTTTGCATGTAGGTACGCTCATTTTGTTAGATTTTCGGAAAAATCACTGTCAGCTTCAATCAAACAACAATTATTTATAAAAGTGCCTCATTAAGAGTACTTAAGTGTTTTGTTTTTAAATTCCAATTCGATGCCAAACAAAAAAACGGATTAAAATTTAATTTAAAAACAGAAATAAACTAAAATAAAAAATTCCGACTAAATTCACATCATCCACACTCGAGAATAAAATATCATTTTCCTTATAACAATTTAATAAATTTTACTCATTAATAAATTCTTTGAACAAATAACGATAATAACGATATCACACCCGACAATTTATACAAATCGAGTGGAATGCTTAAAATAATATAGGTACGTCATTCGATTTTTTTTTTATAAAATTCTAAATTTTATTTATGTATATAATTATATTTATGGGCAGCAAGCTTTTCTTTAGTAATATAATTTTCATTTTCATGTATCTATATCATCAAGTCTGGCTCTCAAAACCGTATAGATTATTTTTTTTAACTTTAGATTTTTTTTTAAAGCGAAATGTGATGAACGCTTTGCAATTTTTTAAACTCTATTTGCTTTAATATTCTAGCAATATAGTCATCTAAGTTTTTTTATTAATTTAAAACCCTTATTCAACAATATTGAATTAGTTGATTTACAGAATTTCTTTAAACAGTTTTTTTTTTTAATTAATTCTTAAAAGTTATTTCCTATTTGTATTAAAGGAGAACTAATTTTGTGTGTTGCATATGTTTCATATTACTACGCTCTTCTTCTTTGTATCATTTGAATAATAAAAAGTGGACAAAGTGGTGATAAATGGTGATTTTGGGATTTTTTTAAATTCATTGCTTTGTTTGTTTTGTTCAACAATTATGTATACTTAAGAATTTCTTAGTGAAATAAAATAGTAAAATTAAATTGTATAAATTATTGGTAAAAAAAAAAATCTTGTAGGTTGATAATAAAATTAATCTCAAGTAAGATAATGTTAGAATATATATTTTATTTTTTTTGTTTTATTGTCAGTTATAATTTAAATAATTAATAAGAATTTTTATATTTTAAATCATGTCAACTATCTGGATAATTAAAAATAGAACATTTTGTTGTGAAAACTTAATAGATTGAGTGCTGAATGGTTAAAGGTCGTTTTTTTAGGTCTTCTTCTTTGAAGATTGATATATCATTATATATATACACACATATGTATATATATATACTCGTTTATATATCTATTAAGCAGTTTTTCGGTTTTCTTTTTATAATTTCTTTGTTTTTGTTTATGCTTGTTTGTAATTAATTATATTGTTTTCTACAAGGGTGAATTTATAAGTTTTCAAAAAAATCAAAATGACTCGTAGCAACAGCTAACAAGGCTGTAATAAATATTAAGGGCAGTGGACGTAAGAGTGAATATCTATTTATTTTTGAAATGGATTCGGCATTGTTGCACAAATCAGTTGTACAGGCGCAATATACTGCTTGCACATCGTGAGTGCCTAGTCGTTTCATGCATTCGTGATCATCACGTTCATCTGGAATATAACCACATCCACGAACAACACGAACTTTACCATAAACTGAAAAAGGTGAAAAGAAAAAGGACAACATGTATAATAGTAATAAGGTTTAGTTAAACAATGTGTTGTATTTGTATGTTGAATGATAAAAAACAATATAACCACCTATTAATATTTAGTTTGGCATTTAAAAGATTGTCTAATCGAACGAACCTTTTTAAGCAATCCGCACACTAATCAGCGTGTTCATAAATACTTGGGGTATTCATGCAACGTCGGAAAGTCGTCGTAAAATTACAATCTTTCCCACGTAATAAAATTACGACGTTGCATCAATACCCTTACTAGTTTCAAAGGATCGATTTAAGGCACAGTTTTTCAGTGCGAGATCATCCTAATTTCGGGATTAAACTCGAGTTAGCTCGAGAAAGTAGTTTTTTAATCAATTTAAATTCAGTGGCACAAATTTTACAGTCGGTAACGCGGTTTGATAATTATAATCGTCAAAAAGTGTACTTTAGCGTTGTCACTCTGAATTAAAGTAAAAGCGACCAAAACCTCACTTTAAATATTTAATGAAGTATTATGTGATCTGTAAGGAAGGTCGTTGGTGGCAGCAAACGAGAGAGGGGGAGAGGAGTATCCTCTCACTAAGGCACTCACTCTCAGGCGGCAGCGGAGGAATTCCCTAGATGGAGTCAACGGTGGCGCCTACAGCTCCAGTTTGATCGAACTGGTAGTGAAATCCCTATATGAGCTGCTTCGACATATTTGAACACCAGGTCTATAGGGATTTCCAATACTTAGTCAGGGTGTTGGAAAAGAGTTGGTGGCGGAGGAGCCCTCAATGGGTCAACGGCAGTGCTCATACCCCAAAATGGGCTACTGACATCGGTATTTTTCCGGCCCGCTGTCCTAGCGTCAAAACAAGGGCCTGGCCCTCCAGGTTGGGGGTTGTGCTTTGGGTTAACTACCCATCCACGGAAAAAAGCTTATGTTACGAAGCAACCAATAGCCTCGGAAAGGACTGATATTATTGTTGACGACCATGCTAAACGAAAAAAGGACAACGACGTTCGTATCTGCCCCTGGAATGTGAGAACATTAAACAGGAGAGGTGCAGGCGAACAACTAGCGGAAGCCCTAAACTGCTACAAAGCAGACATTACTGCCATCCAGGAAATACGATGGGATGGGCCGGGCAAAAAGAGGATGAAAAACTGTGACATCTATTTGGATGCGGATTTGTTATAAGTGCCAGACTTAGGCAAGAAGTCTTATGTTTCCAAGACACTATCGAACGCGTTGTAATATTCCGAACCAAGGCCAAATTCGCCAACATAAGCCTTATATGCGCTCATGCTCCGACGGAGGAAAAAGATGATTCAACTAAGGATTGCTTCTACGAGCTCCTCGACAAAACCTATGAGCGACTACCAAAGTACGATGTTAAAATCGTGCTGGGAGATTTTAACGTAGGAAGAGAAGAAATCTTTAGCATTACTGTCGGAAAATATAGCCTACACGACAACACGTCTGGTAACGGACTTAGGCTAATTGACTTCGCTACGGAACGAAATGCCACTATAGCCAGCACACGGTTTCCTCACCTCGATATCCATAAGGGGACATGGCGGTCTCCAGATGAACAGTCAACCAAATTGATCACATTGCGATAGACAAGAGGCACGCATCCAGTATTTTGGATGTCCGGACATTTCGAGGGGCTAACATCGACTCGGACCACTACCTTGTTGTAGCCAAGGTAAGGATGCGGATATCCACCACTCCACAACAAACCAGAAATACTGTGAAAAAATTTAATGTCGAAAGACTGCAATCGCCAGAGACCCCCAAGACCTTCGTGCAACGCGTATCCCTTAACCTCTTGACTCACAACATACCAACAGCATCTAATGTCGAAGAACAATGGCAACGATGCCAACAAGCCATTAGATCAGCCGCAACTGATGTGCTAGGTTTCTCGCGGCCACCAGCAAGAAACCCCTGGTTTGATGAGGAATGCCGACAGATGCTCGCAGCCAAGAACGATGCCTACAAGGCTAAGCTGCAGGTGAAGACGAGAGCTGCCATTGAGCTCTATAGGCAAAGAAGAAGGGAAGAACACCGGCTTTTCAGAAAGAAGAACAAATAGCAAGAAAAGCGCGCGATCGACGATATAGAGAGGTGCCACTCCAGGAACGATGTTCGCAAGTTTTACCAAAGTGTAAAACGTCAAAGCCAAGGATTCAAGGCTCGAACAGAATCCTGTCGAGATGATCGAGGAAATATCGTAGTTGAGACACAGTCGATGCTGAGGATATGGAAGAACCACTTCTGCAGACTGTTAAACGGCGATGACGAAAAACATTCCGCTGTCAGGCAGAACGAACCATTTAATATTGGCAACGACAGCGAAAACTGCCATCCACCCGACCTAAGTGAAGTGAGGATAGCAATCTAAACTTAAGCTTAGTAAGGTAGCCGGAAATGACGGCCTTCCCGCTGAGATTTATAAAGCTGGCGGAGATGACTTGGTAAGCAACATCCACCAACTCATAAGTCAAATCTGGTCGGTTGAAAGCATGCCTGAAGAATGGAACCTCAGCATCGTTTGCCCGATCCACAAAAAAGGAGACACTCTGAACTGCACCAACTACAGAGGCATAAGTCTGCTCAACATCGCCTACAAGATCCTATCTGCCGTGATATGTGAACGCCTGAAAATGTTTACCAACAACCTGATCGGCCCTTATCAGTGTGGTTTGAGGCCAGGAAAGTCCACAACCGATCAAATTTTCACACTTCGGCAGATCCTGGAAAAAATCCAAGAAGTCCAAATCGATACACACCACCTATTTATCGATTTCAAAGCCGCATACGACAGCATTTATAGGAACGAACTATACAGAGCCATGTCTAGTTTTGGTATACCGCCCAAACTCGTCCGTTTGTGTAGGATGACGATGGAGAATTCTCGCTGCACCATCAGGGTTGGAAACGACCTCACCGACACATTCGATACCAAAAAAGGATTTAGGTAAGGTGATGCACTGTCATGTGACTTTTTCAATTTGATTCTTGAGAGGATTGTGCAAAACTCCCGAGCCAACACCAGAGGCACAATTCTCCAAAAATCGGCGCAACTAGCATATGGCGACGATATTGACATCATTGGTAGGACTCAACGTGGTGTCATAGCCTTGTTTGCTAGTATAGAGAAGGAAGCGGCAAAAATGGGTTAAGCAGTGAATGAGGGTAAGACTAAGTATATGCTGTCAACACGAAAGGACACACAACATCGACGAATTTTACAGAACGTCACCATTGACAGATATAGCTTTGAGGTAGTACGGGACTTTGTCTACCTCGGCTCCGCTATTTACTCTGACAACAACATCTCGTCAGAAATCAAACGAAGAATTACTCTTGCCAATCGCTGTTTCTTCGGGCTAAGAAGGCAATTTAGTAGTAAAGCCCTCACTCGAACTACTAAGGAGATCCTATATAAGACCCTGATCATCCCAGCCCTGCTCTACGGCGCTGAAGCATGGATCAAAAGCGGATGAAGAAATCCTTGGTCGATTCGAGCGAAAAATTCTTCGGAAAATCTTCGGTCCCGTTTGCGTTGACGGGCTATGGAGACGAAGATTCAACCACGATCTATACGAGCTGTACAGCGACATACCCCTCCACATTGGACGTTTAAGATGGCTAGGACATGTAGAACGAATGGACATCAATACTCCGGCTCGCAGAGTCTTCGATTCCCAGCCAGACGTCGGACGCAGTAGAGGAAGACCTCGCCTTAAGTGGCGCGCACAAGTAGAAACCGACCTCAACCAACTTGGTGTGCGCAACTGGAGGCAGTTAGCTAAGGAACGGGCTAATTGGAGAGGCATGTTGGTTGAGGCCCAGGTTCATCCCGGACTGTAGCGCCACTTAAGTAAGTAAGTAAGAATGGACCATTTGAAACGGAGCCGCGGACAACATTTACATGAAGTTGTCTTTGAAACGTAAATGGCAAAGGCCTATTTATCGATTAAAATAAAAAATTTAATACTTGATGCAAATTTGAGTGTTATTTATTCGATTTATAAAAAACTACACTTAAAATATCACCCGTTATATATTCATAGATCAAATGGAGAAAAAAAAATCGCTAATGGGTGATCTGGAACCACTGAAACTATAGTACGCACCTACCAACAGATGGCGTTTTAGGGATTCAATTTTATCTGTGTCATATATTTTTTTTTGCAAATGATATCAAATTTTGTTCACTTTATCCACTATTACACATATTGTAGTGTTTTGATTTTATATTCAAAGCAAAGATAAAAATATTTTCACATCAAATTATTTCATAAAACATTGTGGTTGTGGTACCGCCAGCCATTTTTAGCATTTTCGACAACCTTTTTCGATATGCTTTGCAAAAAATAGATTTTGTAGCACATTTTTTATCCAGGCTAAGGGTGTAAGGGATAATTATCCAGGTTTCGCGAAATCTATATAGGCTAAGGTGTTATTGT
Organism: Rhingia campestris; assembly: GCA_932526625.1. NCBI lineage: Eukaryota > Metazoa > Arthropoda > Insecta > Diptera > Syrphidae > Rhingia > Rhingia campestris. Next base: position 4,310,913 of record OW052186.1, on the reverse strand, counting down.
ATTTTAGACGTAAATTGTTTACTAAGCCTATCCGTTTCCGTTTGCATTTTCCAATAAACGTTGTTTTCTTATGACAAACCTGTATAAATGAAAATTTCCCTCAATTCTATAGCAATCTACATTTCCTTTTTCGCTTTTAAAACTTTTCCACTTGTAAATAACTGGACCCTTGCGCTTTGCAGACGTCATTTTGTAGGAGGTTGAGGAACGAACAAACTCTTTGATACATTCCACACATTATGTCATGTAGGGGTATTCATGCAACAAGCGTAAAACTGTAAGTTAAGGACGATGTTTTATGAGCTCACCTAAAACTACACCGCTAAATAATATGATAAACCACTGATTCCTTATTTTTTTAATTAATAAAGGATATTTTTTTTAGAAGTACAGAACTTTAACTTGGCAACACTTTTTTAACTGGCTGCCATTTTATCAGCTGTCAAGTGATTTATTTTTAGTTTGGTTTGGCATTTCAACATGAATAGACTGACGTCTGAACAACGCCTCCAAACTGTGCAAATTTATTTTAAAAATCATGGTTCTGTTCGAAATACGTATCGCGCACTACGTCCATGTTATGGTCAACACTTTTGGTTGAATGGACACGTCAAAAAAAAAAACAAAACTGCCGTATTTGGAGTGATGATAATCCTCAAGTGTATGTTGAGACACCGTTACATCTACAAAAACTGACTTTTTGGTGTGCTTTATGGGTTGGTGGAATAATTGGTCCATACTTCTTTAAAAACGATGCTGCCCAGAGCGTTACAGTTTATAGTGACTACTATAGAGCCATGATTACTGATTTTTTCGTTCATCAATTGAACAACCATGATGTGCAGGAGCCGTGGTTTCAACAAGACGGCACAACATGTCACACAGCTCGTACCACAGTTGATTTGTTTAAGGACACTTTCGGTTAGCGCATCATTTCGCGATTTGGTCCTATGAATTGGATTCCAAGATCGTGCGATTTAACGCTACTTGACTATTTTCTGTGGATATGTGAAGTCGGTAGTCTACGCCGATAAGTCCGAAACGATTGACCACTTGGAGGGCAACATTTGCCGCGTTGTTGTCGATATACGGCGACAAATGTTGGAAAATGATCGAAAATTGTACCTCCATGCGGCGGTCATATGACAGAAATCATATTTAAATTATAATGCCAGAAGATTATCTTTCAAATAAAGTAAATTTCATGTTTTGTTTTATTCCATTTGAAAGTTCTAAATAAATAATCACCCTTCAGAAATGTTTCCTTTTCTTCTAATCCCGTTCTCGGTTCTCTTTTTTTTTTTTAGTTTAGTGCATATGTTTGATGTCTGAAAGTGACTTATTATTGTCAAAATAGCGTTTCAAAAGTTTACAACAGTCTACACACTCAATTCCTGTGCAAAGTTTCCGATATTGTTGTAAAAGATTTCCCATAAAAATTTTGACAGTTCATTTACAACGTCGCCTCGTACGTTTTCCACATTTACGAAGTTTACGATGACAATGACGTTTGCATGAATACTATCCAGCTTTCAAAACAAATTAATTTCTTTGTCATCAACATTTCCTTGTCAGTTATTTTGTTTTCATATTTTCGACAAAATTAATTAGAAAATATTTTTGTTTTAAATTTAAAGTTTAAATTATGCCAAAAACTTAGATATTCATTCAAATAATGTGAATATCAATATTTTTAATTATTAAGTGCTAAATAATTTTTCTTTACTTACTTTTTTGTGTTGTCTTACGGCACAATGATGGCTTATGTTTTTCTTTGAGATGCTCAAGAGGTTCTTGTTTACTGCAGTTTACTTCACCTATGGAATATGGCTCGAAAGGATCACCACAACGTGGGTCATATTCACTATTACAATCATAGCAAATTAGGGCAGTCGATTCTAGAAAAAAAAAAAGATATTCAAATTACAGTTTTTAAAAAAAGTGTTTACTAAAAAAATATTCAGTTGATTATGTAAAGCAAAAATAAAGGTTGGGGTTTGGAATAGCAAAAACTCTACAATCGCAATTCGCTGTTAAGTGACATTTTAAATAGTTTTAACATCTGCAAGATACATCTTGTAAAAGCTTGAAAACTTTTGAGATACCCTGCACCAAAAAATAATTTTTTATTCAAAACTGTCCCCCTTATACAAGGTGGCGCAAAAGTAATCCTCCTTTCAGAAAATGCTAAAAAATTTGCGATTGGCCCCTAATGTCAGTCTGTTTTGACATTTGTGTAGTAAACACATGCGAAATACACGTTAATAAACAATGTTACGCTACACTGCTCCAGAACGCGGAATATTGGTGACTATTTATTTGGGCAATAATCGGTCGGTGACTTTGGCACAACGTGAATTTCGTCGCAGATTTCCTAGCCGTCAAACGCCAACTGGTGAAACACTGCGACGTTTAGCCGCTCGCCTCGAAGAGACTGGCACAACACGAGATGCTGCCAGGCGTGACAGACCCCGGAGTAGCCGTTCTGCAGAGAATATTGCTGCTGTAGCCGAAGATGTCATGGAAGCGCCGTCGACATCGACCAGACGACGTGCCACGCAAATGGGTATCAGTCGACGGTCTTTACAGCGAATTTTGGTAAAAGATTTGAAGATGTTTCCGTACAAAGACCAGACGGTGCATCAGCTGTTAGCCGCTGACCGCCAATCGCGTCTAACATACGCTCAAGCCATCCTTAATCACCACCAAGAGGAAGATGATTTTTCATCAAAAATAATCATGAGTGATGAGGCCCATTTCCATCTTAGCGGGTACGTAAATAAGCAAAATGTACGCTTCCGGGGCACTGAAAATCCGCGTGTAACCCACGAAGAGCCATTAAACCCGCTCAATGTCACTGCATGGTGTGCTGTTTTCGTTGGAGGAGTCATCGGACCTTTTTTCTTCGAAGACGTCAAGGGCCAAACGGTTACTGTGAATTGTGAGCGCTACAGAGCAATGATCAACGAGTTCTTTTTGCCGCAACTTGATGAATTGGGATTGGAAAACATGTGGTTCCAACAGGACGGTGCAACGGCACACACTGCACGTTCCACAACCGATATGCTGAAGGATGCATTTCCCGGGCGCCTAATCTCCCGTTTTGGCGATTTGCACTAGCCAGCAAGATCGCCTGATTTGACCGCTCCAGACTTCTTTTTGTGGGGCTTTTTGAAGTCGCGGGTTTATGTCAACAAGCCCCAGACTCTTGCAGCTCTTAAAGACAATATCCGTCAAGAATGTGAGGACCTATCGCCGGAAGTTTTGGCCAAAGTGATGGAAAATGCCATAAAAAGGGCTCAAATGACAATCAACTGTGGCGACGGCCATTTATATGACATCATATTCTCGACTTGATGTAAAAAAAAAGACCAAATAAGAAAAATCCACAAGAAGAATCAAAGTTTTTCATTTTTTTTTAAATTACAGCCAAAAAAACATCGGAAGGTTATTTTTGCGCCACCTTGTACATTAGAATTCATTAAAAATGGTTGTGCAGTATTTATGCAGCCTTTAATTAGGGTCGCACATATTCTTATTCATACAAAATTTTCATATCCAAAATAGCTATACAGGGTTTTTGTTTAATAAATTAATAAATATAGGGAAATCTATTACAATTTCAGAGTTACCAGCCATTATTTTTTAATGGTTGCGAAACTAATGGCGATGACTTTGTTTTCTACACTTTTATAATATTTTGGTAACTTATGTTGTCTCAACATATCGGTTGCAATGATGGGTCTGTAGATAAAGAAGAATTTGCAACAGCGAAAAATAACTTCAAAATTGCAAAAAGAACATCTTTTACTTCTGGCAGAGTTTTTTACGACTTTAAATTGTGCCATTGGTAACCCTGAAGGTATTCCGTTTACAACAAAATGAGACATTATAAATAAAACTTCATTATACAGGCTCTATTTAACCATACTGCCTATAAAAATCCCACTTTCACCTCTGGACGATTTTTTATTGAATATAGGATCGACATTCTCGCCACAGATGGGCCATCGTTTCCGAGAAGCGGTGCTTTTCTGGATCTTTTACTGCGAGACACAAGACTGACTGTCACTGACAAAGTAGGGTAACACCCGCGAAACTGTTTACAGACGATCGAGTACGACAGTGACCACTGCGGACTCGCCGCCGTAATACAGCTTCCGAACGAGCTTGTGGCGTTGGAGGAGTATGTGCCTGTGCATTCTTACAACTACGGTAAGATGCGCTGGCCACGCTTTACCAACGCCTTACCAAGAGAGCTACGTTCGAGGGACATACTACCACCAAACAACCGAAACCTGACAAACAACGAAATCGACGACTACTTACAACAAATTGACGAATCGATCCAAAGTACAATGAACAGGACGATTCCAAAATACAAATAACGTGACATAACGTCTTCGTACAGAAACGCGACCATTGACGCACTGCACAGACAAAAAAGCGAACTTCTGACAAGACTAAAAAACTTGTACAGACGACTGACAAACCCACGTGACCCGGAGTTTAGAACACTGAAGGCGTCGATCAAAAACATCAACCAATTGAACAAGGAGAACTATCGGTTGTCCATTAATTTGTTTTGGAATGACAGAATTCGGGCCGTAAATTCCAGCGACCCGAGTATGTTTCCACAAATTAATAAGATCTTTAGGAGGAAAGGTCATAACGACCTTCCGTGTATTAAGCTCCAACGAACAACTGACAATACAAACATACTTTTGACAGCAGGAATCGATCCGGGGAAGCCGTCTTCAACGACGATTTCTATGTTATTGAAGATCCTCAGGAGAAAGTGGAGGCAGTGGGGGCTGTTTTTCAGAAAGTGTATAAGGTGAATGATAGCATTCGCCCGAACCGCGTCCTGGAAAACAATGCCCTGCTCCATCACTTCTACCTCAGAAATGACATAACGCAATGGCGATCTGAGAACCGCGGTTTCACGCTGTTCGATGACGAAAACTTGGCAAACGCCATAGTCGCCGAGCGAAGTGGGTCTAGTCCCCTGTTAATTTCGAGGATGGAACTCCTGATCATCTTCGATTCCATAAAGAAAAAGAAGTCAGCGGGAGTCGATGGTATAACCAACATTGTACTGCGACACTTACCCCCTGAAGCTGTGGACATTTACGCCACGCTGTTCAACAACGCGCTGAATAATGCATGTTATCCAGTGCATTGGAAGACGGCAGTGGTTCATCCTCTCCCGAAAAAGGGAAAGGACAACTCCAATCCGGCAAATTTCCGGTCGATAAGTCTCCTTCCGAGTATCAGCAAGGTATTCGAAAAGATTCTCAATCGGGCTCTGTTCCAGTCTGAGGACAACAATATTATACCAGGGAACCAGTTTGGTTTTAAGGCCGGACATGACTGTATTCATGCCGCCTCCAAACTCGTCTCTGATATACAATGGAACAAAGCCGTAAAACAGTTCATGGGTGCATGTCTGGTTGATTTGGAGAAGGCTTTCGACACCGTATGGTTAGAGGGCCTCTATCTAAAGCTGACCAGACTTGACATAAGAAAACCACTGCTATATATGCTTCATGACATGTTGACTGGTAGAACGTTTGTTGTCAAAAGTGGCAATGTCACTTCTACCAACGATTTTTTCATTTCAAATGGTCTGCAGCAGGGAGCGGTGAACTCGCCGATTCTCTTCAGCATTTACACCAGTCTTACTCAGGCAATTGCGTATGCGGACGATCTTATGGCGTACAGAACAGCACCTACTGTCGAGGTCATCCGAAATCTTTTGCAGCGGGACTTCGATAAGATCCAGAGATATTGTGATGACTGGATGTTGAAAATCAACTTTCAGAAATCGGAAACTATCCTGTTAAGGACACCGTTGTCTAAGGCCTCTAGGGATACAAGAAAGAACTGGCGCAAGCTGGTGATCGTTGGACCAAACGGACATCCACTGGCGAGTAAAAGTGTAGTAAAGTACCTTGGCATCTGGCTGGATCAGTATCTGTATTTCGGAAGACATGTTGATGCTGCTCTGGCGAGAGCTAGGGGATCATTTGCCCTGACAAGACGATTGTTTTATAGCAGCCGTCTTGACAGCAGGGTGAAGGTGATTTGCTACATGTCTCTTATCAGGCCGATGATTGCCTATGGGTGCCCGGTGTGGTTCAACGTTGCCCCATCTCAAATTGAAAAGATACGGGTGTTTGAGAGGCAGTGTTTGAGAAGCTGCCTCGGACTTCACAGAACACCAGTATCTGACTACACAAAATATTATTCCAACCAGGTCCTATACAACGGGGCCAAAATAAACAGGATAGACAATTTTCTGGTGAAACTCATTCGGTTTCACTCGGCAAGAGCGATGACCTCGAGCAATAGTCTCATCTTTGGGGCCTTCTACCCCAATGATGAATATTTTGAAAGTGCGCGTTTAAGCGGCTTTATTCCGCCTGAGCTCACACATCATTGACTCCAAATCAGTACTTCCAGGAACAAAACCAGACTATGGTGGGTCCCCGGAGTTGAAGGTAACGAAAAAGCTGATGAACTAGCCAGAAAAGGTTCGGAAACCCCCTTCATTGGACAAAAACTGTGACATCTACTATGGACCGTGTTATAGTGAGCAGAAACAGCGACTATTTGGATGCGGATTTGTTATAAGTGCCAGACTTAGGCAAGAAGTCTTATGTTTTCAAGACATAAGCGAACGCATTGTAACAATCCGCATCAAGGCCAAATTCGCCAACATAAGCCTAATATGCGCTCACGCCCCGACGGAGGAAAAAGATGATACAACTAAGGATTGCTTCTACGAGCTCCTTGACAAAACCTATAAGCGACTACCAAAGTACGATGTTAAAATCGTGCTGGGAGAGTTTAACGCAAAGGTAGGAAGAGAAGACATCTTTAGCAGTACTGTCGGAAAATATAGCCTACACGACAACACGTCTGGTAACGGACTTACGCTAATTGACTTCGCTACGGAACGAAATGCAACTAAAGCCAGCACACGGTTTCCTCACCTCGATATCCATAAGGGGACATGGCGGTCTCCAGATCAACGAACGGTCAACCAAATTGATCACATTGCGATAGACAAGAGGCACGCATCCAGTATTTTGGATGTCCGAACATTCCGAGGGGCTAACATCGACTCGGATCACTACCTTGTTGTAGCCAAGGTAAGGATGCGGATATCCACCACGCCACAAAAAAAAAACAGAAATACTGTGAAAAAAATTTATGTCGAAAGACTGCAATCGCCAGAGACCGCCAAGACATTCGCGCAACGCGTATCCCTTAACCTCTCGACTCACAACACACCACCAGCATCTAATGTCAAAGAACAATGGCAACGATGCCAACAAACGATTAGATCAGCCGCAACTGATGTGCTAGGTTTCTCGCGGCCACCAGCAAGAAACCTCTGGTTCGATGAGGAATGCCGACAGATGCTCGCAGCCAAGAATGAGGCATACAAGGCTAAGCTGCAGGTGAAGACGAGAGCTGCCATTGAGCTCTATAGGCAAAGAAGAAGGGAAGAACATCGGCTTCTCAGAAAGAAGAAAAAGGAGCAAGAAAAGCGCGCGATCGAGGATATAGAGAGGTGCCACTCCAGGAACGATGTTCGCAAGTTTTACCAAAGTGTAAAATGTCAAAACCAAGGATACAAGGCTCGAACAGAATCCTGTCGAGATGATCGAGGAAATATCGTAGTTGAAACACAGTCGATGCTGAGGATATGGAAGAAGCACCTCTGCAGACTATCCCTTAACCTCTCGACTCACAACACACCACCAGCATCTAATGTCAAAGAACAATGGCAACGATGCCAACAAACGATTAGATCAGCCGCAACTGATGTGCTAGGTTTCTCGCGGCCACCAGCAAGAAACCTCTGGTTCGATGAGGAATGCCGACAGATGCTCGCAGCCAAGAATGAGGCATACAAGGCTAAGCTGCAGGTGAAGACGAGAGCTGCCATTGAGCTCTATAGGCAAAGAAGAAGGGAAGAACATCGGCTTCTCAGAAAGAAGAAAAAGGAGCAAGAAAAGCGCGCGATCGAGGATATAGAGAGGTGCCACTCCAGGAACGATGTTCGCAAGTTTTACCAAAGTGTAAAATGTCAAAACCAAGGATACAAGGCTCGAACAGAATCCTGTCGAGATGATCGAGGAAATATCGTAGTTGAAACACAGTCGATGCTGAGGATATGGAAGAAGCACCTCTGCAGACTGTTAAACGGCGATGACGAACAACATTCCGCTGTCAGGCAGAACGAACCATTTAATATTGGCAACGACAGCGAAAACTAAGTGAAGTGAGGATAGCAATATCTAAACTCAAGCTTAATAAGGCCCCCGGAAATGACGGCCTTCCCGCTGAGCTTTATAATGCTGGAGATGACTTCGTAAGTAACATCCACCAACTCATAAGCCAATTCTGGTCGGATGAAAGTATGACTGAATAATGCAACCTCAGCATCGTCTGCCCGATCCACAAAAAAGGAGACCCTCTGAGCTGCGCCAACTACAGAGGCATAAGTCTACTCAACATCGCATACAAGATCCTATCTGCCGTAATACGTGAACGCTTGAAACCGTTTACCAACAACCTGATCGGCCCGTATCAGTGTGGTTTTAGGCCAGGAAAGTCCACAACCGATCGGAAATAACCCAAGAAGTCCAAATCGATACCCACCACCTATTCATCGATTTCAAAGCCGCATACGACAGCATTTATAGAGACAAACTATACAGAGCCATGTCTAGTTTTGGTGTACCGCCCAAACTCGTCCGTTTTTGTAGGATGACGATGGAGAATTCTCGCTGCACCATCAGGGTGGGAAACGACCTCACCGAGACATTCGATACCAAAAAAGGATTTAGGCAAGGCAATGCGCTGTCATGTGACTTTTTCATTTTGATTCTTGAAAAGATTGTGCAAAACTCCCGAGCCAACACCTGAGGTACAACTTTCCAAAAATCGGTGCAACTACTAGCATATGGCGACGATATTGACATCATTGGTAGGACTCAACGTGATGTCATAGCCACGTTTGCTAGTATAGAGAAGGAAGCGGCAAAAATGGGTTTAGCAGTAAATGAGGGTAAGACTAAGTATATGCTGTCAACACGAAAGGACACACAACATCGACGAATTGGACAGAACGTCACCATTGACAGATATAACTTTGAGGTAGTACGGGACTTTGTCTACCTCGGCTCCGCTATTAACTCTGACAACAACATCTCGTCAGAAATCAAACGAAGAATTACTCTTGCCAATCGCTGTTTCCTCGGGCTAAGAAGGCAATTTAGTAGTAAAGCCCTCACTCGAACTACTAAGGAGATCCTATATAAGACCCTGATCATCCCAGTCCTGCTCTACGGCGCTGAAGCATGGACCGTGTCGAAAGTGGATGAAGAAATCCTTGGTCGATTCGAGAGAAAAATTCTTCGGAAAATCTTCGGTCCCGTTTGCGTTGACGGGCTATGGAGACGAAGATTCAATCACGAATTATACGAGCTGTACAGCGACATACCCCTAGTGAAAAAAAACTCCGCATTGGACGTTTTAGATGGCTAGGACATGTAGAACGAATGGACACCAATACTCCGGCTCGCAGAGTCTTCGATTCCCAGTCAGACGTCGGACGCAGTAGAGGAAGACCTCGCCTTAAGTGGCGCGCACAAGTAGAAACCGACCTCAACCAACTTGGAGTGCGCAACTGGAGGCAGTTAGCTAAGGACCGGGCTAATTGGAGAGGCATGTTGGTTGAGGCCCAGGTTCATCCCGGACTGTAGCGCCACTTAAGTAAGTAAGTAGTAATCTAGCAACTGGAGGCAGTTAGCTAAGGGCCGGTCTAATTGGAGAGGCATGTTGGTTGAGGCCCAGGTTCATCCCGGACTGTAGCGCTACTTAAGTAAGTAAGTGGTAATCTAATGATTAAGGCTGTCTATGAGGCTACAAGTTTTTTTCATGCAACGTGTCAAAAGTGTCATCAATATGAGCGACAATATTGATAAGATATTTAAGCCAGTCTCGAATATTTTGACACGTTTACCTTTTTGGGGTGGTCCTTAATAAAAATAGGACACTTAGACCATAGAAGTTATTGCTACTGAGAAACGGATTGAAAAGGCTCCTTTTGAAAGATGATGGAAAGGAACACTCATCGTAGCTATTCTCGCCTTTATCCAAGGTTATCTTCCCCCTAAGTATTGACTTTCTAACGTAGATCTTATCAAAGCTATAACTAAAACGTACATCAGTTCCCAAGGACCTATAAAAACTTGAGCTGTAGTTTGCAACAATTCTGCGAATACTGATGTCATGTTACCTAACTTGTTTACTTGTTTTTTTCATTTCCCATTTATAACACAAAAAAAACAGATTTGTTATCTCCCTGGCAAACCCCTAGCTACAAGTTAATACCAATTGTGCAATTTCATGCCTTTAATGGTAGAGGGGTGAACTACAGCAACCAACCCCATTACATAAAGAGTGTACAAGGAATTATGTAAAACAATAACCAATACAATCTATCGATGTGTGCTAATTTCTCAGTTCTAACAAAAGGAACTACTCACTGAATTCGAAGACAAAAGTAAAAAAAAAATTGAATCGCTCTTTAAGCATGAACGATCTAATTACAGCATTAATTGATACAAGTATCCTCCTTTGCGGCAATATTCAAATAAAACTTAAAAACCCATAAAATGGACACTATTACACAACAACACGTTTTTTGAAAAAAAAATTAAACTTACCTTGCAATTGAAGGCAGAAGACAATCCCAAGTAAGATGAGAATCCTTTGAACAATTGGTGACATTATGTTGATTTTTAAATAAAGTTGGTTTTTTAAAAAGTTTTCTTTTTTATTTTTTAATTTTTTTTATTTTTACACACACACGCTTGGTTGTTGTTAAGTTTTATTTTTGTAGACTTATGCTTAACTTGTCATGATATTTAAACTTTTCTTAAGAAGAAATGAAAAAGAAAAAAGATTTTATAACTCATAAAATGAATTTAATGTTTTTTTTAAGAATATCTTTTTTTTTGTTAGATTATGTAACAAATTCAAAACAATTTTTTTTTGTTAACACACACTATGAACTGAGAAAGGTTAAAGGTGAATTTGATATAACCAATATCCGTTTTATGAAATGTTCAAGCTTTCTGCGTTTCCAACACAAACCAAAGTTTATTCTTTTTATTCACATTAAGTTAAAATTTTTATAATAATTTTATTTTTATTTGTTATACTCGGTAAAACTTTTCAACTTTATTTATAGAAGGCGCTCTTTCCGAAACTGAAACGTCGTCCTTTCTGGTGGTAAGCGCACACCTCTAGAGCTACCAGAATTCTGACAATTGTAAAATCGAAGACAAACAACAACAAAGTGAAACCCAGGAAATTAGGGATACAAGAAAGTGATTTCGAATTGCAGAAAATGCCCGAGTGTGAGTGAAACAGAGTAGGAAATGTGGAAATGTTACTCGTAGAAGAAAGCGCCGGCGCATATTTAATCAAAGCACAGGTACAGCAGAAAATAAAGAGAAAAAGGAAAGAAAATGCAATCGTAAAGTTTTTTTGCCTTTGTCCTTTCCTTAGAAAACTTATGACATCCCCTGGTGCCACCCAGTTTGGTATGACGGGGAAAACTTCACCCTTCACCCGCGTCATCATTAACACCATTATAATTGTAATCACTTTACGACATGCTGTCGTCTGTTTCAAGGACGATTGCCAGCGTATATGGTGGTCTTTTCTACAATCCAAAGGGTCTCTATGTGTGTCTATTAGTTTTCGATTGTGTGCCTCTGAAGTTAGAAGGTGACACCAGTAGCACGGATGAAATGATGGATTTCTTAGTTGAAAGGCGGAGGGGTGTTTTAAATTGGCTTATGAGGCAGATATTATATCTATGATTCAGTGAAAGTTTGTGTCATAGAATAAGCTTTTTTCGTATCCTGGGGAAACCGCACAGTTGTGTAAAATAACAAACAAACTTGTAGACAACAGCGGCTCGCATAACCTAAATTGATTTAATGCTTTGTCTTTATTTACAAGTAGCATGAGTGGCAGACCCCTGTTTATATTGCTTTAACCTGGTTAAGACACATGTTGTGTGTGTGTTTGTGTGTGTTGTGTTTGTGTGAGAGGGAGTTGAAACTAGTCGGTCAGGCCATTATGTCACTACCGATATTTAAATCCAATTTATTCCATCTTGCCAATAACGGAAACGATGTTAACCCTTTTTGACAAATTGTAACCGGGTTTTTTGTTAACACTCTTCAATGGAGTTGAGTTGCAATGAAGTTTGTTACGTTAAAGTTACGTAACAAAACGAAACAGAACGTTATGTAGCAATTGACATTTTGTAAAAGTGAAATAAGGCAAATTGAATGTCAGAACTTTTTGGTTTTCTCGATTTCCTGGGCTTGATATGTTTAGAAACCTCGGATATTTATTATTCTGTCCATCTGTCGCTATTTTTACTCGCTCTGATTGACTTTGTGCAAAAAAAATGAAATCAAGATTTTAATAAAACCTATTCGGCCCTATCGAGGTATCCGTCGGAGCGGAAAATTCTCCGATTTTGTACGATTCGGAGGATTTTTGCTTCGAGGTATTCTTCCGAAAAGCTGTTCGCGTCGCGTTGAAGTGCGTTCAGGTGCATTTTTCGTGCAATTTTTGACAGCTAAGTGCCATTCTTTTTCCGATTTCCTCTGACACAAATTCTTCGCGCAATTCATTTAGGAATGTTAGTGAAGTGAAGCCGTCGCATTTGTGTAGTATTTTCTTCCGATGACAGATACCTCGAATGAAATTTAAACCTCCGACGAAGTATGCGTTGCGGACAATTTTTCGCTCCGACGGATACCTCGATAGGGCTGATTATTACTGATGATGGATTACCCGAAAAAAGTGGATCTGGCAATTCTGTGCGTCTGTCAGTCTGTGCAAGCAACTTTTGCCGAAACAGCTGGACAGATTTTACTTATTATGACATTTTCCATTGGGAAATCTTGATTTTGATCTGAAATTTGATCTTTTTGAGTGTCAATGGAACACGATTCAGATTACGATGAAAGCGGAGCCTAAAAAAGTGGTTTTTGGAATTCCGTCCGTCGGTCCGTCTGTCCGTAATGGTCTCCCCAGCCTAAACGACTTCGTGTCCAAGCTTGTTTTGGTCATAATTCTAGGCCATTTTTTTTGTTTGCTTTTAGCCATGTTAATAACGGTACCTGCCATATAAAATTTACACATAACCTCAATTTTCTCGAAAACGGCTCTAACGATTTTGATTAAACTTTATATATACTATAAGCATATTAGTTCCAATAAAACTGCATACCCAGTTTTTTCGAGAAAATCCATATAACGGATTTTGTCATATAGGCCATATAAGGAAAATTGATAATTTCTCGCAAACTATTATGTCAAATTGAATGAAATTTAATATATATACTACAATTACAGTTTGAAGCAATTCCACATAATTAGTTTTAGCCCAACTATAACTAAACGCAATTTTCAATTATGGCCACTAACGGAAAATCATTATTATTCACATTGACATCGATTCCTTCAAAATTCGGTGTAAACATTCGTTTAAATACATTTCGACATTATTTATATCATTTTAGCATCAATAATCAAAATGCTTATGATATGACCTAACGCCCAACTTGCTGTGAAAGAGAAAGTTGCGTACGACCCAGTCGTGCACCCACCACTCATTTTTTGTTGTCATTGTATTGGTGTCATTTCGTGTCTGTGAAGTAAGAGTCGATGTAGCTGCCAAAATTTAAAACATAACAAAAATTTGAAAATACAGAAATCATCTTCATCACTTTCCGAACCGAAGACGAAGTCGAACTAGATCCAAACGCATAGCACTCTTGTTTTTCACAACCGAAGTAAAAAATCAAAATGAAAATCACTCTTGTCAAACTGACAGCCATCATTTGTATTGGTATTGGTAAATCTGCCGAAAAATTCAGATTTGCAAAATTGATCTCTGATCAAAAAAAAATCAATTTTTCTGCCCAATGGAACACAACAACTGTCAAAATCGGTCTTTTGACAGCTTCAGATCAAAAAAAAATCAATTTTTTTGCCCAATGGAAAACGCCATTAAAATTCGATAACCCTTTCGGGTTGTAAATTAATGGGGTTCTGGGAATTGACATGATAGATGCCTGGAATATAACGGTTTTGGTATTACCGAAAATTTCTTAAATTTAAAACAACAATCAAAGTTAATATTTGAAACAAAACTGCTTATCTAGTTGTTTCAAAAACAATCGAAATAACAGTATTTTCCTAAATTTAGGTCAAATTTAGGATTTTTTTTATATATTTTGCAAGTTAGTTTCCCAGTTGAATCAGATTCTTTTGGTGTTTACAAAAATATGAAATGAATTCAAGGCCTTGATGTGAAGAAGGGGTTAAACGACATTTTCAGGAAATTAAACTTTTTTTAAACAATGAAGGGGTTATATGGCAACTTAAGTTTTCGTGTAATCCACGTATCTCTAAGTGCTATAGTTTTCTAGTTAGCTCTATAGGAATCTGGTGTGAAGGTGGTTAACGCCATACAATTTGGAAACTTTAAGTTCAAGTACCTCGAAACTATGCAAATATCACTTAACTCTTCCTTCATCTAAGGGCTTCAATTTTATTTTGAAACTTTAAGTTCAAGTACCTCGAAACTATGCAAATGTCACTTAACTCCTTCTTCATCTAAGGGTTTCAATTTAAAGTCGAGCGCTCAAGAAGAAGGAAGGAAAAAGAAAGTTTTTTTTTAAGTCTTAACCCTTTAAGGGCTCATCGTATTTATTAAAACTTTTACCCCCGTATTAAAAAAAAAACGCTCATTACCTATTCCATGGTTAACTTAACAGTTTTCCCCATAAGAAATACTCGCGCAAATGTCAAAAATTAGTCGCTGCATAGCTAATCAGCGTTTAAGGGGGTTCATCTCTAATCAATCAAATTCACCGCATTGCGATAGAGAAAAGACTCGTATCCAGTAGTTTGGATATCCAAACGTTTTGAGAATGCCGATTTCGAATAGGGTTGGAAAACTCTAAATAAAAATAATGTCGAAAGACTGCAATTAAAAGAGATCGCCCAGACCTTTGTAGACCACATATCCAAAATCGTTCCACTAATACCGTATCGGCGGTGGCGCCATTGCCAACATCCCGTGAATCAAAGTTCGAGGTCTTGGACCCAGTGTAAAGTTGGAGGCTTCGAGGTCATACTTAAAGGCCTGCTCAGAATGAATATCTGTAGCTTGTATCTTGCATCGCGGTCAAAAGAGAGATGCATTTCTTGCATGAAATTGCCCTCTATTCAACTTCAAAGATACACATTGTGTAACCGCTTACGGGTTGCCTTGTTTTTAACATTTCCCTCAGCTACAGATACGCATTCTGGTCAGCCCTTAAAATGTAGAGGCTTAAAAAAAAATTGTCAAAACTGCGTAGACTTAAGCCTTAATGACGAATATAATAACATTTTTGTTCGAACTGTATATTTGTTGAAAAATGTATAAAATGTAATAAATACTTTTCTTCTGTTAGAATATGTTCATTTTGGGCTCTCGATTTCCATAGTAATAATGGTTTAACATCGATTTTTAATTGTTTTTAAGAGTGTTCCATACAATTTACACCTCGGGCCAATTTTTCAGTGCCTAATTTTTCCATTTCCATTGGTAAATCTGGATTTTGATCTGAAATTTGATCTTTTTTTGGTGCCAATGGAACACGATTTCAGATTGATTTTTGATTGGCTTTGTGTTGTTGTAATTTCGTGTCTGTGAAGATAGTGTCGATGTAGCTGTCAAGTTTTTTTTTTACTTGTTTTTAAGAGTGTTCCATACAATTTATACCTCGGGCCAGTTTGTCAGTGCCTAATTTTTCCATTTCCATTGGTAAACCTGGATTTTGATCGGAAATTTGATCTTTTTTTGGTGTCAATGGAACACGATTTAAGATTGATTTTTGATTGGCTTTGTGTTGTTGTAATTTCGTATCTGTGATGTCGATGTAGCTGTCAAGTTTCAAGACACACAGGTTGTTTGTTTTTTGATTTAATTTATATTTCACATAGAACTGTTACAGTTTTAATGATTAATAATAGTTTTTCACAACAGAAATAATAATTCATCAAAACGAAAATCACTCTAGTCAAACTGACAGCTATTATTTGTATTATAAGGTCTGTTCCCGTACTTTTGCAGTAAAAATTAGTAAATTCTCAATTTTCTTGGAGTGGGGAAAAATTATATCAGAAAGAGACAAAATTACCAAAAAGTACGGGAATGCGGCTAAGTAAAATTATATATTTTGTATGTCTTTGAAAGAACAAATGACACAAAACACCTGTCAAAACAAGCGAGTTGTCACTTTTAGATACCAACTGACAGTTTACTGATTTTACCAACACAAATTTCTGCAGTAAATTTTTTTACAGATTTTTGTGGAGGGGTAGTTTTTTGCTCTCTCGTGAGCTCTCTCTTTTACTAATTTTTGCGTACGGGAACGGCAATAAGTATAAAATAGTAAAAATCAGTATAGTGCGTACCAAATCAGTTGGCCAACGGTCGATTGCGCAGGGAGAGGATTTAAGGGAAATTTAAGATATTTTACAATAAATTTTAAGAGACCTGAGCAGTAGAATGCCCAACTGGTTTGGTTTGCACTAGTTTGCCAACTGTCGAATGCGCAGGGATAGGATTTAAGAGCAATTTTAGATATTGTAAAATAAATTTTAAGAGACCTGCGCAGTAGATTGGCCAACTGATTTGGTACGGACTATAATAATCAGTAAATATTATTTTGTACGGGAACAGACCTATAGTGTTAGTGCAAGGAGAGCCAAAAACTCCAGATCTGCGAAATTGATCTGAGATAAAAAAATATATCAATTCTCTTGCCCAATGGAACACAACAACTTTCAATATCGGTCTTTTGACAGATCTAGATAAAGAAGATTGATTTTTTTTACCAATGGAAAACACTATAAGTCAACTACCTCTTGATTAAAATTAATCTAGAGTTGACTAATGAATCAGTTTGTAGAGCAGGAATAATTTTCATTTCATGAACAATGTTTTATATTAGAAGAACTTCATGGTTTATCGATTTGTTCATCAAAAAACAATCGAAATCTGTCAGTTGTCAAAATTAATATTTTTCTATTGCAATAATAAAGCATAAACTTACATTTTATGTCACAAAAAAATCAAAAGTGTCACTTTGACATCGGGGGCCATAATTTTTTTTAAGAATTGATCTATCGTTGCTTTGGATTTTTTAAAAATCCTTTAATATTTGGCAATAATATATAGAAGGTTTAAACCCGAATTTTGGATGGTCTTGTACTAAAAAACTGTCAAAAGTGTGACATTGACATTTGAGGGCATAATTTTGTCTATGAATTGCTCTATCGTTGCTGTCGATCTGGATGTGGATGTTCTTGAATAATCCATCAATATTCACAATAATAAATAAAAATTGGGCTGCTCTTGAGTTCAAGCCTAATTCTCGGATGGTTTTGTACTGAAAAGATTGTGTCACTGTCAAAAGTGTTAGATTGACATTTGAGGGCATAATTTTGTCTATGAATTGATCTATCGTTGCTGTGGGTGTGGATGTTGTTGAATAATCCATAAATGTTCACAGTAATAAATAAAAATTGGGTTTCTCTCGAGTTGAAGCCCGACTCTCGGATGGTCTTGTACTGAAAAGTGTGACATTGACATTTTAGGGCATAATTTTGTCTATGAATTGCTCTATCGTTGCTGTGGATCTGGATGTGGATGTTCTTGAATAATCCATCAATATTCACAATAATAACTAAAAATTGGGCTGCTCTCGAGTTGAAGCCCGACTCTCGGATGGTCTTGTACTGAAAAACTGGCTTTTTGGGTGTTAAAAATAGGTAGACAAATTATGGTTGGTCAGAAAAGCAAAGTTCGAGATTTTTTCATGTTTTTTATTTGAAATAAATAGTTTTAAACTATATTTGTCGTTTATTATATTTTATATTGTATATTGCACCATATCTATAAAAAATGCAATTATTTTCGGAGCTGTATTTTGGTTATGTGTCACACATTAGAAAACAAGAACGCTATAGCCAGGTCCGATAAACTAGTCATTTCGAATATATTAGAATTACTAGTTTACGACGATCCCTAACGAAATTTGAGAAGCATATTTGGACAGTTGTATGCTCTGCCAGAATTTTGAAGTAGAAGAAATTTTAAATCTCTCGGTAAGTATTTTCAGTGGATCTCACTTGAGCTGTCAAAACAGTCTTATGCTTGCCAGAATTTTGCAGTGAAAACTAAATTGGAATCTCTCGGTTAGTATATTGGTCTAAAAAACAATAATTAATAGTATTTGGACAGTTTTATGCTTTGCCAGGATTTTGCATTAGGAAAAAATTAAAATCTCTCGGTAAGTATTTCAGTGGATCTCACTTGAGCTGTCAAAACAGTCTTATGCTTGCCAGAATTTTGCAGTTAAAACTAAATTGGAATCTCTCGGTTGGTATATTGGTCTAAACAACAATAACCAACAGTGTTCATGGATTTCACTGAGTTTATAATTTCGTCATTGTGAATTTGCTAAATTTATACTGAATAGGATTATTTGTACCACGCTTTGTCCTAATGCTAATTGAGGTTATGTGATACGTTTTTTAATAAAATGACTGGCGTATCTTCTTTGGCATTTTGCAATCTAGAGGCAACTTTATATCCGTAAAACATAAATCTCCTCAGATGATCTAAAATGTCCAAAGTATGAAAAGATCGTACCTCATAAGACTGCGTTTGTTAGAAGGCTACGTAACTTTTTAAAGGCTAAATATTTACTGTATCTCGTACCTCATAAGACTGAGTTTGTCAGAAGGCTACGTAACTTTTTAAAGGCTAAATATTTACTGTACCTCGTACCTCATAAGACTGCGTTTGTCAAAAGGCTACGTAACTTTTTAAAGGCTAGATATGCTAGATATTTTATCAAAGGACCGAGTTACAGGTCTCATAAAAAAAGAAATCCTCTCAAATGCAATACATTACTATTTACAGTTAAAAAGATGTAGCCAGGCCTTATATCAAAATAGGAATCTTCTTTAAAACGCAAAAATCGGCATAACAATTAATGTTTATAGTAGGGGTATTCATGAAACGTCGGAAAGTCGTCGTAAACGTTGTAAACGTGATAAAATTACGACGTGATAACTGTCAGAATTTGTATGGGAAATCTTTTCCAACAATATCGGAATTTTCTCACAAGAATTGGGTGCGTTAACTGAGATGGTAAACGTTGTAAACTTTTGAAATGCTATTTTGACATTTAATCAGTCACTTTCATACATCAAACGTATGCGCTTACAACGTCGGAATGTCGTCGTAAACGTTGTAAACGTGATAAAATTACGACGTGATAACTGTCAGAATTTGTATGGCAAATCTTATCCAACAATATCGGAATTTTCTCACAGGAATTGGGTGCGTAAACGTTGTAAACTTTTGAAATGCTATTTTGACATTTAATCAGTCACTTTCACACATCAAACGTATGCGCTAAACTGAATAAAAATTATCGAGAACGCAAAGAGAACAATAGGAATAAAATTCTATCAATAAAATAACTAAAATGAGGTTGAATTCAGTGGGATACCGCATTATTTAGTGGTGCAGTTTTAGGGTCGTTCATGAAACGTCGTCGTAAAATTACAATCTTTCGCAAGTAATAAAATTACGACGTTGCATGAATCTAAGGGTATTCAAAAACAGCGCTAGCTATGGGTGTGGTTTACTCCTGACATTCAAGCCTAATTGGTTTTTTTTTTTGACAGTTCTCTTAGTTCTGTTCTAGAATTAGTCCGCGCCTTACTAATAATCCTTTGTACACTTAATTTAAGCTTGCAAAATGTCTGCTGACAACTAGAAAATTTCCAGTACCGCATAACAATACTGTACTCTATGTAATTAGGTAATTATAGAATAGCCATCTTTTTTTTACATCAACTTAACCTACAACTCTATGTTTTCTATAATTTCCGTAATGTCTTTTGGACTAACTCTTCAGCTATTCATTTGCTAAAGTGCACCTGGCAAGACATTCAATATGAATACAACAAACATTATGTAACTGCATTCTCGACATGCAAGCTTTATGGTAAATTAGGTTTATACGCGCTGAACTGATGACCTGATATTTCTGTAAATGACTTATGTCATGCACCCTACGATAACATCCCTGGGGCTCAAAAAAAAAGCATAAAAATCTTGAAACGTTGACAAATTGATTTTTTTTTTAAAGTCAATATTAAGTGTGTGCCAATACGTTTCGATGGAATCGAGTAATTAAGACTGCGACTGGCCTACATTGTAAGTTTTTTTTTATTGTTTTCTGCGTATACAAAAGTAAGTGTTATTTTTTTTTATGTGACACGCAATCAATAAAATAGAAAAAATAATTTCGAAACTGGCCACTATTAAGCTATATACGAATATTTAACGTGTGTTAATCCTTTTTGTTGCTGCAGTCACGAGCTTAGTACCATCTATTGGGTAAATTATGAAACATGCATCCAAGGCTGTCCTTAATGAATATATACACCCGTTTATTTGAAGGTTTTATAGTTAATTTATTTGACCCTAGTTTTAAATGTTAAATGTTTTGGGGAACTTCCTTAATTTGTTAACTCTTTTAGTTGTTTTTTACACTTGTTAACTGTTTTTTTCTTCTAATTTTTTAGCAACAAAAAAAATTTTATTCTTTATCTAATATTGTCATACTTTTTTTTAAGGTTTTTATATAGTAAAATATTTTATTTATTATTTAACAAACAACACGCGCTCTAACAATCGGTAAGGTGTCTTGAATTTATTTAAACTTTATTTTTTTGATATTTGTTTGCCGAGATTCGGTACACACAATTCAACACTTAAGCCCGAACTGAAACTAAAGGAAGAATATTTCGGAGAAGGTCTATTCCTCGATTTCAGTCTTATCTATCACACTATAACTATATCGTCGTCATAGATATTTTGTATTTCGTTTTGCTTTCGGTTTGTCCTATGATTTCCAATATACATATATTGTTGTGGTGGTATTTTTAGGAAAAAAAAAAAACAACACTAACACACACATGGAGACTTTTGTTGAGGAATGCTTTTTTGTGGTCTTGTTTGTTGTTTGTTTGCCTTGCCAACCACGATAGGGGTAGTAGAGCTTTATAAAATGCACATAATGACATGAACTTTAGAAAAATATTTTTTTTAACTTTGTAGAAATTTTTATACGTCAATTCAATGAATATTGTCAGTTGAAGAGCTTATTGTGTTTTTTTTTATTCCGTATAAGAAGAGCAGATAGGAGAAAAGAAGAGCCTAAGAAATTTCCCCAGACCCTATAAAATGCAAGCTAGCTCCCCACATACCTATAGCAATCATACTCTTCCTATATTTCGCACACACACTCTCTTACTAGTAGCACTTCCTATAAAGCCTATCTCACGTGTTTCACGTAACATGAGAGTCCATGCAGATAGGTAATACGGATAATTTGAATGTGTGCGAGTGTTGAATAACATGTGCATGTACAGGTGCATTATTCGTTTGAATGCCAAAACCTGCACCAAACCGAAACTACCCCAACATGCAATATAAGCTAAGACTGACGTCATAGATTTGATATCCTTTCCGTCATTATGTATGTGGAAAATTGAATTGGAATTTCCCACTTTGCTGGGAAAATGGGATCAAAGCAAGAGAGGAGACAAAAGGAAACCAACGACTTTTAGAATATTAATAGTGCACTTGAGTCCATTCCGTTAGTATGGCATAGGGGTGTTTTGCTATTATCAGAGAAAAAAAAAACCCATCTGATTGGATTTATGTTGCGCTGCACAAATATCCTTGATAGGCGTTGTGGGCCTTTGCTCGCTATTACCAACAAGAACAACCAATTATACGTAACGAATATGCACTCATACACATACACATTTGTGGGGATAATGTGGCTGGCACACATTTTTATTGATTTGTGTAGTTTTATGCTTTTATTACTTTTCCGTTCTCCTTTTGTGCCGGAAGAGTTGAAAGCCTGAACGGTCGGTCGGTGGGTTGTATTGCAATTTATGTGAAATTTAGACGCTGGGAGATACAAAACAACAAAATACACTGGTGACAGCTAAAAGGATATGAGGATGCATATCAAATGGGTATTCAATTCAGAGAGATTGTTTTTTTTTCTATGCAAAATTACGTTAATTTTGTATGCAAATAAGGACGTTTTTGATAAAGAGGTTCAATAACATTAACGACGACTGCCAGACAAATTAAGGTAAACTATGACTTTTGGTTGGCTTCTTGCCCGTTTAGTTCCTTGTTTGATAATGCAGTTGCAATTTGTAGTTAAGCTCATTTACATTTTATTTATTATACCCCGTATTAATAAACGCTGATTAGATAATCAATGACTAACTTGACAGTTTTCCGCATAAGAAATACTCGCCCAAATGTCAAAAGTTATTTACCGATTAGATAATTAACGTTTATTGATAAGGGGTAGGTATATCTTTAGATGAAGTTGCATTTTTCTTAAAGGGAACTTACTTACATAAGTGGCGCTACAGTCCGGGATGAACCTGGGCCTCAACCAACATGCCTCTCCACTTAGCCCGGTCCTTAGCTAACTGCCTCCAGTTGCGCACTCCAAGTTGGTTGAGGTCGGTTTCTATTTGTGCGCGCCACTTAAGGCGAGGTCTTCCTCTACTGCGTCCGACGTCTGGCTGGGAATCGAAGACTCTGCGAGCCGGAGTATTAGTGTCCATTGCTTCTACATGTCCTAGATATCTTAAACCTCCAATGCGGAGTTTTTTGAACAGGGGTATGCCGCTGCACAGCTCGAAGAATTTTTCTCTCGAATCGAACAAGGATTTCTTCATTCACTTTCGACACGGTCCATGCTTCAGCGCCGTAGAGCAGGGCTAGGATGATTAGGGTCTTATATAGGATCTCCTTAGTAGTTCGAGTGAGGGCTTTACTACTAAATTGCCTTCTTAGCCAGAAGAAACAGCGATTGGCAAGAGTAATTCTTCGTTTGATTTCTGACGAGATGTTGTTGTCAGAGTTAATAGCGGAGCCGAGGTATACAAAGTCCCGTACCACCTCAAAGTTATATCTGACATTGGTGACTTTCTGTCCAATTCGTCGATGTTGTGGGTCCTTTCGTGTTGACAGCATATACTTAGTCTTGCCCTCATTTACTGCTGAACCCATTTTTGCCGCTTCCTTCTCTATGCTAGCAAACGTGGCTATGACATCACGTTGAGTCCTACCAATGATGTCAATATCGTCGCCATATGCTAGTAGTTGCGCCGATTTTTGGAGAATTGTGCCTCTGGTGTTGGCTCGGGAGTTTTGCACAATCTTTTCAAGAATCAAATTGAAAAAGCCACATGACAGCGCATCGCCTTGCCTAAATCCTTTTTTGGTATCGAATGTGTCGGTGAGGTCGTTTCCGACCCTGATGGTGCAGCGAGAATTCTCCATCGTCATCGATAAATAGGTGGTGGGTATCGATTTGGACTACATGGGGTTTTTCCAGGATCTGCCGAAGTGTGAAAATTTTATCGATTGTGGACTTTCCTGGCCTTAAACCACACTGATAAGGGCCGATCAGGTTGTTGGTAAACGGTTTCAAGCGTTCACATATTACGGCAGATAGGATCTTGTAAGCGATGTTGAGTAGACTTATGCCTCTGTAGTTGGCGCAGTTCAGAGGGTCTCCTTTTTTGTGGATCGGGCAAACTATGCTGAGGTTCCATTCTCCAGGCATACTTTCATCCGACCAGATTTGGCTTATAAGTTGGTGGATGTTACTTACCAAGTCAACTCCGCCAGCTTTATAAAGCTCAGCGGGAAGGCCGTCATTTCCGGAGGCCTTATTAAGCTTGAGTTTAGATATTGCTATCCTCACTTCACTTAGTTTTCGCTGTCGTTGCCAATATTAAATGGTTCGTTCTGCCTGACAGCGGAATGTTGTTCGTCATCGCCGTTTAACAGTTTGCAGAAGTGGTTCTTCCATATCCTTAGCATCGACTGTGTCTCTACGATATTTCCTTGTTCATCTCGACAGGATTCTGTTCGAGCCTTGTATCCTTGGCTTTGACGCTTTACACTTTGGTAAAACTTGCGAACATCGTTCCTGGAGTGGCACCTCTCTATATCCTCGATCGCGCGCTTTTCTTGCTCTTTTTTCTTCTTGCTGAAAAGCCGATGATCTTCCCTTCTTCTTTGCCTATAGAGCTCAATGGCAGCTCTCGTCTTCACCTGCAGCTTAGCCTTGTAGGCCTCGTTCTTGGCTGCGAGCATCTGTCGGCATTCCTCATCAAACCAGGGGTTTCTTGCTGGTGGCCGCGAGAAACCTAGGACATCAGTTGCGGCTGATCTAATGGCTTGTTGACATCGTTGCCATTGTTCTTCGACATTAGATGCTGGTGGTGTGTTGTGAGTCAAGAGGTTAAGGGATAACGCGCTGCGCGAATGTCTTGACGGTCTCTGGCGATTGCAGTCTTTCGACATTAATTTTTTCACAGTATTTCTGGTTTGTTGTGACGTGGTGGATATCTGCATCCTTGCCTTGACTGCAACAAGGTAGTGGTCCGAGTCGATGTTAGCCCCTCGGAATGTTCGGACATCCAAAATACTGGATGCGTGCGGAAATAAACCAAGAAGTCCAAGTCGATACTCAACACCTATTCATAGATTTCAAAGCCGCATTTGACAGCATTTATAGAGACGAACTATACAGAGGCATGTCTAGTTTTGGTATACCGTCCAAACTCGTGCGTTTGTGTAGGATGACGATGGAGAATTCTCGCTGCACCATCAGGGTCGGAAACGACCTCACCGACACATTCGATACCACAAAAGGATTTAGGCAAGGCGATGCGCTGTCATGTGACTTTTTCAATTTGATTCTTGAGAGGATTGTGCAAAATTCCAGAGCCAACACCAGAGGCACAACTTTCCAAAAATCGGTGCAACTACTAGCATACGCAGACGATATTGACATCATTGGTAGGACTCAACGTGATGTCATAGGCTCGTTGCTAGTATAGAGAAGGAAGCGGCAAAAAATGGGTTAAGCAGTAAATGAGGGTAAGACTAAGTATGTGCTGTCAACACGAAAGGACACACAACATCGACGAATTGGACAAAATGTCACCATTGACAGATATAACTTTGAGGTAGTACGGGACTTTGTCTACCTCGGCTCCGCTATTAACTTTGACAACAACATCTCGTCAGAAATTAAACGAAGAATTACTATTGCCAACCGCTGTTTCTTCGGGCTAAGAAGGCAATTTAGTAGTAAAGCCCTCACTCGAACTACTAAGGAGATCCTATATAAGACCCGGATTATCCCAGTCCTGCTTTATGGCGCTGAAGCATGGACCGTATCAAAAGCGGATGAAGAAATCCTTGGTCGATTCCAGAGAAAAAATCTTCGGTCCCGTTTGCGTTGACGGGCTATGGAGAGAGACGAAGATTCAACCACGAACTATACGAGCTGTACTAGTCAAAAAAAAACTCCGCATTGGACGTTTAAGATTGCTAAGACATGTAGAACGAATGGACATCAATACTCCGGCTCGCAGAGTCTTCGAATCCCAGCCAGACGTCGGACGCAGTAGAGGAAGACCTTAAGTGGCGCGCACAAGTAGAAACCGACCTCAACCAACTTGGAGTGCGCAACTGTCTCACACATTGCTTTTAGAGCCTCAAAAAGTTATGGTTCTTGATATTTCAACTATAAAGGCTTTATTAGCCATGTGCGATGCTAATTACAAATTTACATTTATTGACGTTGGTTGTAATGGAAGAATTGGCGACGGTGGAATACTTAACTTTCGCAGTATACTAAACAACTCTAGTGAATACTTTCCTCCAGACAAGATCATAGGAAATAGCAGAATATTGCCATACTGTGTAATAGGAGATGATGCGATTCCTCTGCAAAGAAACTTCTTGAAGCCATATCCATACTCTGCAGTAGAAACGTGTAAAAATGTGTTTAACTTTCGCATACGCCATTTCAGGCAATGTATAGAGCATAGCTTGCCAATAAATTTCAGGTTTTGCAGACAACTATACATTTATGCCCAGAAAAATGTCATGCTTGCTGCGTTCTACATAACTTTTTAAAAGAAAACAGCATTTGTGTTGATGTAATATATGGCGGTCCAAGTAAGTACAGGACAACATTGGATGTATGCAAAGAAACCACCAGAAAATTGCTTCAGATGAGTTCGCAGCATATTTTATGGAAGAATTGTGGCTTCAACATTCTGGACAGACAACACCCGAAGGAAGGTATGTTGAGATCTTTGCTGAGGTAAACAACCTAATCCAGCTTGTAAAAGAGCCGACACACATACCGGATATTAACAGTCAAGCTGCCAACACCCTGGACTTGTTTCTTACCTCTCACCCTGATAAATACACCATCAATGTATTATCGCCTCTAGGTTCGTCAGACCACTGTATCCTATCAACATATTTCTCGTACTCCAACCACACAGTTAAAGAGCAAATTCCCAAAAAAACTGTATGGCAATACGAGAAAGGCAATTGGGAAGCATTAAACAGTTTTTTTTAGGAATTTTAACTGGTCACTTTGTTTCCTCGATATTGACATGGATGCTGCTGCTATCATATCAGCAGCAGCATCCATCAAACATCATTCTCCTTGGTATGAGATCTTTTATTCCCAACAGAATTAAGAGTATCAGACCAAAGGCAAAAGGGTGGTATGACTTGAGCTGCAAAGAAGCTATCAGGTTGAGAGAGACAAACTTTCGGTTGTACAAGACCAACCCAACAGAGGAAAACCGAGCTAAGTTCAAACAAGCCAGAAACGACTGTAATGCCCATTTAAAGCGTGTCAAATTCCTCTATGACCAAAAGTTGAGGCAAAAAATTCTACAATGCCCCAGAGGTAGTAGAAACTTTTGGTCATTTGTTAAAAATATAAAAAATTCGGCCTCATCATCAATTCCGACGCTCATTCACAATGACATTCCAGCTGTCAGCTCTTTAGACAAAGCCAATCTGCTTGCTGCGCATTTCGCAGCCAATTCTACATTGCCAGATTGTGTTCAGTCTCCTCCTGTACTTGTGAACGTAGATCATTCTATGGGACAAATTCACTTTCGTACTCGTACAGCTGCAAGAGTTTTATTTGATCTTGACATTCACAAATCCGCTGGCCAAGATGTTATATCCCCCATTATTCTGAAGTGATTTTCTTCTACGCTAGCAAAACCACTGCGTAAGCTTTTCTATCTATCCTACTCATCAGGACACTTTCCGAGTAGATGGAAAACAGCATTTTTCCAGCCTGTACCAAAAAAAGGCGAATCTTCTCCCCCTCCAACTACCGACCAATTGCACTTACGTCCCTTCTTTCCAAGGTCATGGAAACGCTGATAGACCGTCAGCTTATGAAATATCTCGAAACACGAAAACTTCTCAATGACCGGCAGTATGGTTTTCGAAGCAACAGGTCAACTGGTGATTTGATGACATATCTCACCGAAAAGTGGAACCAATCAATCCACCATGGTGGCGAAAGCAAGATTGTTGCGCTTGATATTTCAAAGGCATTTGACAGGGTTTGGCATCAAGCCCTTTTGTCGAAAATGCGTGCATTTGGAATCGACGAAAAACTTCTTCTTTGGATTAGACATTACCTTTCGAAACGTTCAATTCAAGTTGTTATGGATGGTCTCAAGTCTGCAACTCACCAAAAATAAATGCTGGTGTCCCTCAGGACTCAGTTTTGTGTCCGACTCTCTTTCTCATTTTAATACCCTATCCCATAGGGGGGTATATAAGTTTTGACATTAAGTATGTAACATAGAGAAATAATTTCGATACATATACCTCAAAGTATATGGATCGATTCAGAATCGCTAGCTGAGTCGATTAAGCCATGTCCGTCCGTCCGTCCGTCCGTCTGTGTGTCACCGATTTTTGGGCCTTAAATTTTGATCTAGAGTGTTGAAATTTGGTATATAGACTCTCTGGCCGACGAAGCAATTTTTAAAATTTTTGAAATCCGCCCACTGCCACGCCCCTTTTTAGAAAAACGTAGCTTTAGGCCAAACCGTAAGGAATTTCAAAAAAGTGTCTGAGCAGCATACTTAGACAATCCTAATATCTATATTTCGTTCATACAAAGTTTTTTGCCATGTCCACTTTTTGGGGGCGTTTTTAGTAAAAAACGCTTTTTGTCCAAATTTTAAAACTTTCGAAAAAATGTTTGATGCAAATACTTCCGCAATAGTAATACAAACATTTTGTCCATAGATCATTTTCACCTACGCCCACATTTTGGGGGCGTTTTCTTACAAAAACCATTTGTATACCCCATCCCAAGGCATTAGCAATAGAAAACCGTTGTTTTTTGTCGAACCACAAAAGATTTTGAGAAACTGTCTGAGCAATATATTGTGACAATGTCATTTTCTGTATTTCATCGCCATAAGGCCTATATTTTGAGGATATTAATTTAAAGGATGGGATGGGATAGGGTATTCAACGATCCGCATAGCGGATTGTAGCCTCTCATATGTTTTTTTTTTCAAATTTATTTAATCACCTTTACTATCCGAGAGCTCAAACATAAATGAAAATAATATGACTTATTGGGAACGATGGCATTGGACCACAAAAGAGAACGTCAAAGATACTCACCGAATAAATCTAAATTGTGGAGTGTTTTCCTCATTCCCCTCCTCTTACACATATTTCCCTGCGCACCTTCGCTAAACGATGAAAATCAATGATTTTACTCTTAGATATATAGATTTAGATTTATTAGTAATTTCAATACTTTACAAATATAAATTCTCTAAAATTCGTCTCTTCCTTAATCGTCTTTGGAATTCTATTAAATGAAAGAAGTCCTTTATAATTTATTGTATATTGGCCCGCATATGTATCCTGTCGTCTAATTCTAAAATTGTTCGAATTCCTTAGTTGATAAAGTTGAACTCGCCTACCATTATTGCTCCTCTGGTCAAGTACTTTGGTGCCTCAACATTTTTCATTTTATATACCGCTATTAGCGTATTTATTTCTAGCCTTTGTTTAATACTTAACCATTTCAATGCATCTAGCATAGTTCTAATTGGTGTGTATTAAAATACTCCTCATTGCTTTATTTTGAAGCTTTTGCAGACGTTCTATTTGTCCCATATGGAAAAATAGCGCCAAATTAAAATTACAATTTTGTATTAAAATGATAACTTAAGCTGGGTTTCCACATGTCCTAAATTGACAAAGTTTGACAGTTCTCGTTTATGTCAATAATTGACATATTGCCAGTTCATTTCCACCTATGTCATTTCGTTGACAATGAAATTTTGACAAATGCGTTTGTCAGTTCATGGACAGCTATTTCCATTTGCACCTTCAACTTAAGTTGACGAATGGACATTTTTTTCCGTCTTGGTACTAAACAACAATATTTTGAATTTAGAATTAGCTGTCAAAAATTGAACGAGTAGTTCTCCTGCAAAATATCGGTGAAATATTCCGAAAACCTTTTCGGAAGAATACCTCGAAGCAAAAATCATCGGAATCATAAAAATCGGAGAATTTTCCGCTGCGACGGATACCTCGTTAGGGCCGATTACCTGTCACTTAATACTTTTTTTTGATTTCTCCAGCAAAAAATATTTTGTTCTGTCTTTTCATTCAACACAATGCCAATAAATTTGTTGTGTCAGTTCATAACCAAGTGACGTTTTGTTCGTCAATTTTGCTATTTCCACTTGTGATTCAAATTCGTTGCCAATTATTGACAAGGCCTGACAGTCAATTTAATGAATGTCAATTTTCGGCTATTTCCACTTGTCATTTTTCTCAATGACATAAAAATACGCCATTCGTCAATTAAAAAATGGCAAGTGGAAACTTAGCTTTAATCGAACAGCATTTCATATATATTTAGAAAGGCCATTATTTGTTCAATTAAATGGCATATTATTATTATTATTATTATTATGCCCACGCCCCCTTCCCCGTCCAAACCGTGCGTGGGACTGACCTTTTATATTATTTATTTATATACACAATTTTAAATTCATTATTGTGTTAGAAATTATTATTATTTAGATTCTTTAGGTTAGGTTGGTTTTGGGAAGAGAGTACAGAGTTAATATTTGGCTTAGAAAAGCCATTTTAAAAGTTGATTTTTTTATTTTTTAGATTTAATTAAATTGAATGTCTGATTTTATAAAATCTTTATATTCCTTTTTAAATTTGTTTATATTTGGTGTTTTTAATTGATTAGGAAGTGCATTAAAAAGTTTTAGTCCTTTAAAATTCACAGTATTTTGCGCGCGCACTCATGACCTAAATTGTAGTCTAACATGTTGACCACATCTTAGTTCATATGGCTGAACATCACTAATATAATTTAAATTGTTTGATAAATATTTAGGAAGCATTTTATTTCTCATTTTATATATGGACACTAGTACATTAAAGTCAAATTGTTGCCGTCTGTTTAACCATCCGAGTTTGTTTAGCATATCATTTATGTGTGTTAATCTTCGGCATTTTAAGAGCACTCTCATCGCCTTATTTTGCAGTCTCTGTAATCTTAATATGTCAGATTCTGTTGATAAATATAAAATTGTCGAGCAATACTGGAAATGTGGTCTTATTAAAGCGTTATACTGAAGAAATATATCTTTTTGAAACTTTTTTACACACATAGCCAATATTTGATTTTAAATTAAGTTTTTGATCAATAACAACACCAAGATATTTAAATTCATTAACTAATTCAACCTTTTCCCCATCAACATTTTCTTTATTAACTTCACTAGTATTTATGTTCATATATTTGGGTTTTTAATCAACTTGTATATTGCCTAATAGTTTGCATTTTCGTCTTAAACACAATTTTCTTATGGTAATCCTGTATAAATAAAAATTTCCCTTAATTCCGTAGCACTTAACATGTTATATTTTTCCATGTAGAGTCGCTTTTCAATCTTTTCCACTCGTCAACTTCATTCTTTTTAATTTAACATCGAATTTCTTTCGAACTGCATTCGTAAATACATACATTTCGAAATCAAACTTTTGTTGACTTGGCATCACTTAACCAACAAAAACGAATGATGGCAACTGTCAAAATCTGAAGCATCTAAAGATTTTCATTTATTACAAGGGGCGACATATTTTATTCAGTGCACAAATCTTTAAAATATGGACCCAAAGTGATTTGGTTCATTGACTTTCCAATACGAGAATACATTAAAATTAACAAATAACTTGCTCCATAATCAAATTAGCATACACATCCAAAGAATACGTAATTAAATTGAATCATTTCTGTGACCAACCAAAAATAAACAAAGAAAGACGTTGCACCGTGGTGCTTCTCGGTGATAATGTTCTTTTAACTTTAATGCGAAAAGTCGTGATTCAGTGGCCCAGTGTTAAGTCTTCGTGTTCTGCAATTAATTAGCTAAACAGATAATGTAATCCAAGGTACCCATCGAAATTAAAAAAAAAAAAACAAAAATATTAAATTTGTGTGTTGCATTCATTGCTTATCGAAGAGCCTCCCCCCCACTGTCACAGACAACAACAAAGAAAATATTTATACATTTGCTCGTCTGCCTTGTTTCTCTTTTCTCACACACTGCTATTTAGAAAGGAAAGAAAAAATTAAATAAATTGTCTACACATTGACCAATCGTTTTGTTGCAAAAACAAAAAAAAAAAGAACATTAGAGAGGAAGCAAAACAAAGGCAAATGCAAGGGCACCATGAACCCCCAGTGACGATTCGCAGAGACATGGAAACATTCTTCCATCGTCTTGTGAGTGTTTGTTTTGTTTTCTTAAAGCAATAAAACTTCAAAAACAAAATATTTCTTGAGGAAATCTCCCATCGATGGTTCTTTACGAGAGTGCCTTACGAAAACGAGTGTTGTGTTGATGTTCACAACACCATAGGCTTTCTATTTTTTTTCCTTTTCTATCATTTTCGGTATCAAATCTTTAACTATCTCTGTGAGCAGTGATTTTTAAAAGTTACAACCATTTCTGGTTGGACTTTTGATATCACATTCAATAAAAAAAAACCCCGAGAAATAGAATAAAAAATCAAATTCATCATTGACAACACGACAACGAATCGAAAAAAAAGAACATTTCTCTGCAAACAGATGACATTTCGTAAAACTTGCTCCAACAAGAGGAAAAGAAAATATTTTTGCCGGATTGCAGTTAAAAACTTATCAACTAGTGGTTCTGTATTGCATTGTTTGTCCATCGTCGTAGGAGAGGACTTGTGACAACGGTGAGCAAATTACATTAACAAAATCATTTCTCAAATCTATATACCTACTCGTGAGATTAATCCGATTTTCAGTAATAATGGTCTGCCGACAACATTGAGTAAGTCTCCAGAGTAACATTTATCTGCTGCATTGTAGGCCAACGGAATGAGTCTACGAAACGTAGTAGAGAAGCATTAGATCACGGGTGTTTGGGTATTACTAACCGTCACTTCATTATCTTTTACTAAATCATTCTTGATAATCACGTTTATTAGAAGCAAAGTAGTTGTAAGTTAAGTCGGCGTAATTGTTTGCTGCGTGTTTCCCCGTTATCGTAATCTTTTCTCTTTGGTAGAGCTCCTATAGCTAACAATACTCCTGATATTCTGTAGATTGAACAGCTACGTGAGACTGAGTCTTCTTTTCTTTCGGATATTTGCCTCTAAACACTAACCCCCGCATTAATAAACGCTGATTAGCTAATCAATGGCTAACTTGACAGTTTTCCATATAAGAAATACTCGCGTAAATGTCGAAAGTTAGCCACTAATTATCTTATCAGCGTTTACTAATAACGATGTAGGCTGATAGTCATGTGTTGATGTAAGATCCAATTTTTTACGAGAAATTTTAAATTTATTTTCACGATTATTGAGCGATTGCCCATGAGGACTCGACTACCGTCTGAGTGATAATCGTTTTCAATGTTACGGAATGTCCCACAGTCTTCAATCTTGAGCATTTGAGAGACAAAATTAAATAAGAACGAGCCCAGGTGTCGCAAGTTATCTTAGACAAATATATTGTCATGGAATAAAGAAACGGTTCGAGTTGTCCGTTACTTAAATCTATGCGTAAACCCTTCGCTAACATCGGTATGAACCTGGGCCTCAACCAACATGCCTCTCCGATTAGCCCGGTCCTTAGCTAACTGCCTCCAGTTGCGCACTTCAAGTTGGTTGAGGTCGGTTTCTACTTGTGCGCGCCACTTAAGGCGAGGTCATCCTCTACTGCGTCCGAGGTCTGGCTGGTATTCGAAGACTCTGCGAGCCGGAGTATTGGTGTCCATTCGTTCTACATGTCCTAGCCATCTTAAACGTCCAATGCGGAGTTTATTGACCAGGGGTATTAAGGCGAGGTCATCCTCTACTGCGTCCGAGGTCTGGCTGGTATTCGAAGACTCTGCGAGCCGGAGTATTGGTGTCCATTCGTTCTACATGTCCTAGCCATCTTAAACGTCCAATGCGGAGTTTATTGACCAGGGGTATGTCGCTGCACAGCTCGTATAGTTCGTGGTTGATTCTTCGTCTCTCTCCATAGCCCGTCAACGCAAACGGGACCGAAGTTTTTTTTTCTGTAATCGACCAAGGATTTCTTCATCCGCTTTTGATACGGTCCATGCTTCAGCGCCGTAGAGCAGGACTGGGATGATCAGGGTCTTATATAGGATCTCCTTAGTAGTTCGAGTGAGGGCTTTACTACTAAATTGCCTTCTTAGCCCAAAGAAACAGCGATTGGCAAGAGTAATTCTTCGTTTGATTTCTGGCGAGATGTTGTCAGAGTTAATAGCGGAGCCGAGCTAGACACAGTCCCGTACTACCTCAAAGTTATATCTGTCAATGGTGACTTCTGTCAAATTCGTCGATGTTGTGTGTCCTTTCGTGTTGACAGCATATAGTAAGTCTAACCCTCATTTACTGCTAAACCCATTTATGCCGCTTCCTTCTCTATACTAGCAAACGTGGCTATGTCATCACGTTGAGTCCTACCAATGATTTCAATATCGTCTGCCTCTGGTGTTGGCTCGGGAGTTTTGCATAATCCTCTCATGAATCAAATTAAAGTCACATGACAGCGCATCGCCTTGCCTAAATCCTTTTTTGGTATCGAATGTGTCGGTGATAGAGCAGCGAGAATTCTCCATCGTCATCCTGCACAGGTGGACCAGTTTGGGCGGTATACCAAAACTAGACATGGCTCTGTATAGTTCGTCTCTATAAACGCTGTCGTATGCGGCTTTGAAATCGATGAATAGGTGGTGGGTATCGATTTGAAATTCTTCACTTCACTGATAAGGGCCAATCAGGTTGTTGGTAAACAGTTTCAGGCGTTCACATATTACGGCAGATAGGCTATGTTGAGAAGACGTTGGCGCAGTTCATAGGGTCTCCTCTTTTATGGATCAGGCAAACGATGCTGAGGTTCTATTCTTCAGGCATACTTTCATCCGACCAGATTTAGCTTATGAGTTGGTGGATGTTAATTACTAAGTCATCTCCGCCATAATTTCTGGCGGCCTTATTAAGTTTGAGTTTAGATTTTGCTATCCCCACTTCACTTAGGTCGGGTGGTTGGCATTTTTCGCTGCCGTTGGTAAAACTTGCGAACATCTTTCTCTATATCCTCGTGGCACCTCTATGTCCTCGATAGCGCACTTTTTTTTTTCTTTCTGAAAAGCTGCAGCTTAGCCTTGTAGGCCTCGTTCTTGGCTGCGAGCATCTGTCGGCATTCCTCATCAAACCAAGGGTTTCTTGCTGGTGGTCGGGAGAAACCTAGCACATCAGTTGCGGCTGATCTAATGGCTTGTTGGCATCGTTGCCATTGTTCTTCGACATTAGATGCTGGTGGTGTGTTGTGAGTCGAGAGGTTAAGGGATACGTGTTGAGCGAAGGTCTTGGCGGTCTCTGGCGATTGCAGTCTTTCGACATTAAATTTTTTCACAGTATTTCTGGTTTTTTGTGGCGTGGTGGATATCCGCATCCTTACCTTGGCTACAACAAGGTAGTGGTCCGAGTCGATGTTAGCCCCTCGAAATGTTCGGACATCCAAAATACTGGATGCGTGCCTCTTGTCTATCGCAATGTGATCAATTTCGTTGACTGTTCGTTGATCTGGAGACCGCCATGTCCCCTTATGGATATCGAGGTGAGGAAACCGTGTGCTGGCTATAGTGGCATTTCGTTCCGTAGCGAAGTCAATTAGCCTAAGTCCGTTACAAGACGTGTTGTCGTGTAGGCTATATTTTCCGACAGTACTGCTTAAGATGTCTTCTCTTCCTACCTTTGGGTTTAAATCTCCCAGCACGGTTTTAACACCGTACTTCGGTAGTCGCTCATAGGTTTTGTCAAGGAGCTCGTAGAAGCAATCCTTAGCTATATCATCTTTTTACTCCTTCGGAGCATGAGCGCATATAAGGCTTATGTTGGCGAATTTGGCCTTGATGCGGATTGTTACAATGCGTTCGCTAATGTCATGGAAATATAAGACTTCTTGCCTAAGTCTGGCACTTACATCAAATCCGCATCCGAATAGTCGCTGTTTCTGCTCACTATAACACGGTCCATAGTTATAGTGCCCGGCCCATCCCATCGTATTTCCTGGATTTCAGTAATGTCTGCTTTATAGCAGTTTAGGGCTTCCGCTAGTTGTTCGCCTGCACCTCTCTTGTTTATTGTTCTCACATTCTAGGTGCAGATACGAACGACGTTGTCCTTTTTTCGTTTAGCAGGGTCGTAAACAGTAATATCAGTCCTTTCCAGTTTATTAGATACCCCTAGGACACGGGGCCATCAATACCCACTACGGGATTGAGCGCTGCCGTTGACATTTCGGTTCATCCGCCACCATCTTTGTTCAATGGGCCTGACTTACCCTTGAAATTCCTAGATAACCTGTTGTCGAAGCAGTTTATCTAGGTTCGCCTATGACGGCAGACCGGGTATTCATTCCGCGCCATTCTGACCACTCGCAAATAAGCACATTTTATGTGTAGTCGATCGGAAACAATTAGAGATACAAAAACAAAGCAAATGGGATGACACTTCAACCCTTTTTCTCGTAGTATTGAAAAAGGCACTCTACTTTGTATCAACCCTCTCGCAGTGGGTCACAATTTTGCTAATTATGGTCGTAGTTAGTTCTCTTTTTCTAGTTGGTTACCCATATGTCAAAATTATGTAAACTGGCACCTTTATCGCTCCTCAAACTGTAGATCAAAGTATTAGTAATTCGTGTCGCTGTAAACTCACTTCTCTTTGACGTACTACATCTGTTTGTCTAGTTGGTAGCCCATATGTGTCGCAATTCTGTCGACTGAGTCCTTTTTCGCTCCTCTTACAGCGTTTTAGTAATTCCTGCAGCTGTAAGCTCACTTTTCTTCGACGTACTACATAGGTTTGTGTCGCAATTCTGTGCTATAAGTCTTTTATCGTTCCCCTTACAGTAGGTAGTCGTTTTGGTAATATTTTTCCAATTAGGAGACTTGCCTTACTGATCTTCGTCTAGTTACTTAATTTACTAACGGGCTTCGGAAATGTTAAGGGTCTCTGCCTGAGACAAGTCAGCAGTCCATCCTCATCGATTCTAAGTAATTGCTTTTAGTTTTTAAATCCAAGCGTTCTGCCATCCGCGATGGCTAGGTTGGGATTCCAAAATTCGCATAGCTCGAGCATTAATATTCATTCGCTCGTGCCGCCAAGCCAATATAGCCGAAGTTGAGGATATGTAAGTGGAACCCGCTTATTGATTTGCAAGTTTTTGACGACTGGATCTCAAAAACCAAAACATGTTTCTTATGGTTCGAAGTAAACATTTTTTTCACATTTGTACTACAGCCACATCTTGGCCCACCTAATGAAATTCGCATTTGTCTCTTATTTTCCATTCGCCAAGCAATTTTCGTTCGAAGGTGATTAATATTTGCTCCGCTTTCCTGCTGCTTGTTCAGCACTCGGTGAGGAATGGTTGGATTACCATTTGTTTCACCAGAGTTGCATTGGTCATTCTTTGTCAAATCTACACTATCGTTTGATTCGTGGGAAATATGATTTTATGTTATTAACAGTGACATCTGATGTATATAAAGGGTCTTTCATTAAGGACCTAACAGCTTCGATTTTTAAATAAAATGCTAGCTAACCAGTTTCTCTCAAAAAAAAATGCATTGGCTTGAATTATTATTTGTTTATATATCCACCACGGGAACGTATGCAGCGGTCGATACGTTGAACGAATCCGAATATACGGATCGGAAGTTACCAGTACCATGTGGCCGACATCTTCGTTCGACGCAATTCGGCTACATTTTCTCGAATAGCTTTGTCAATACAATCGGTAGTCCTTATTTCGGGCTTTCTGTGCCTCCTCGCTTAACATCCCTACCGGTAGTATTGCAGGTTAAATAATGGTGGCTCCATGCCATAGGATCGTGTGTACTGTATTAGGCATGTTATACCAATTATACAAGCTTACGTATAGGTCCAAGTTTCTTGACAATACACCCCAAATTTAAGTGGATCTACAGCAGCACCACTGTTGATAGTGTCGAGGATCATTCCGAGGCGGCGAATCAGCTCTTCATTTGCACCTGTTATACTTGCGGTAGTTTTTGGATCGTTTCCATCATTTGTAGTGCCCATTCCTTGTTTGACCACATCAACTTTCAAGCCCTTTATTGATTTGAATTTGTTTTGAATATCTTTCTTTGTGACCTCCATGAGCGGCTTGGTTTCCTTTGTTGCTATCCCTTGCTTTAAGGCCAACCTATACGCAATTTTCAATACAAACTCCATAAATTTGATACGCGCATGAAGAGGGGACAAACCAAGTTGAAGTGCTTCGTCAGATTCGGGTTCGTAAGACTTCATAATCATTCATTTGTGAAGGTCTTGCCTTCCATATGGGACAAACTGCCATGGATGATGTATTAGTTACTGCCTACGCAACCTTTCCGTCGATCATTGATA
Source organism: Rhingia campestris (assembly GCA_932526625.1). Taxonomy (NCBI): domain Eukaryota; kingdom Metazoa; phylum Arthropoda; class Insecta; order Diptera; family Syrphidae; genus Rhingia; species Rhingia campestris. The sequence continues at coordinate 4,272,770 of OW052186.1, read as the reverse complement.
CAATCAATTCATGGTGAATCCTGAAAATTTTATCATGAAGAACTTCCATTGTTTCCGTTAAATGCGAAATCTCTTGCTTCACTGTTTCAACTTCTTCCCGGATGGTTACAGCCGTTTCCTCTATGAATTCGAATTTCAAAGCTCTGCATAATCTTGTTGACGCTGGCCTTGGATTTTTCCAGTAAGTTAGATCAGAGTTATTTTTGTTAGTAACGGCCAAAGGTACTATACATATGAGGAACATACTTGCGTCCGTTATAGCTTGATCTAAAAATGTTTGCGTGTACTCATTGTGTCCTGAAGAGCTCATGGCTGAAAGAATCTAATTGAAGTTCAGTCTTAGTCATCAAAATCCTCTTCGTGGTATGGTCAAGCAATGATTGTAAGGGCATTTTCATCAAACTTTCAGAGACTTCAAAATTTTCAGGATAACACAGTACCTTAGCTTCTAAGACTTTTTTGTACGAAGGAAAAATGTCAAACCCCTCTTCTTTTGTCGACTTCCTCGAAATTTCGTACTGGTGCTTTGACAGAGAGGCATCCGCTATTAGTGCCAAAGCCTTTTGAACGCTATATCCAAAAGGGCTGTCCTCGAGGAGTTGAATTGACTCGGCAGCTGATTTAATTAGTTGCTGAGGAACGTTTACTTTTAGATTTTTAAGAGCTTCCCAGTTGGCTTTCTCGTATTGCCATACGGTTCTTTTCGGAATTTGTTCTTTACCTACGTGGTTGGAGTACGAGAAATTAGCCGATACGATACAGTGGTCTGACGAGCCTAGAGTTGATGGCACATTGATTTTATTTATTAGGATGAGAGGTCAGAAACAAGTCCAGAGTGTTAGCGGCTTGACTGTGAATGTCCGGAATTCGCATTGGCTCATTTACAAGCTGGGTTAAGTTGCTTACCTCAGCAAAGATCTCAACATACCTTCCTTCGGGTGTTGACTGTCCAGAATGTTGAAGCCACGATGAATTGTGTACATTGAAATCGCCCGCAATGACGATTTCAGTGCGAGGATACAGGGATGCAATTCTTAAGATCGAGTCAGACAGCTCATCAAACTCATTATAAGTCCAATTGCTGTCCATATTTGGGCTTCAATAAATAAAACAGCCTACGGACATGGAATTTCAGCCATATAAAATTAAATTTCGGATTGGAACATTGGCCGTATTGCTGTTGAATTTGGTAGGCTACATCACTACGAACGTAAGCGGCGAGACCGCGGTGAGAGAAGAATAATGGCTATGTTTCACAAAGTGCCAAAACAGCTGGTTTTCGCAAGTATTGATTTTTAGACGATTTATTTTAAAAATTCATAGCTGCTTGATGAATAAGAAAATTTAAACTACGATTATGTTTACGTTCTCTTTAGACAATGCTGAAAAACGTATTAAAACTTTTTAAAATTATTATCAACTTGTCGCGGTACAGATATTGATTAGAATACAAGGCCCTTCGCTGTATGCACTAAAAATGGTTACATAATAGAACGACTTTAAAGCTGTCCCAACTGTTGTAACAAGCAAATATATTTCGCCATTCCATCGAAACGCGTTATCCAACTTATATACTTTAAGAATACAAAGCCAGTAAGTGTTTCAAACAATTTTTAAAAATTTGATTTTTTCGGCTTGTTGGCATAGACCAGCGGTTCCCAATCTTTTTTGGTCGAGGAGAACTTTTTAGGTCAAACATTCCTCGCGGAGCACTTCGTTACACTTACGCTATTTTTGCAGTTATGTATGTGTAAAAAATGCAATACTCAAACTTTAAAAAAAAACACAAAAAATTGAATGAAAATGAATGAAATATTTATTTGAATCGATAGTTTGAACCTTGCAATTTAATGTTTAAAGATAATTTCATGCAAATGTTGACCGCGGCTGCGTCTCAGCCTCAGGTAGCCCATCCGCTGAGTCCAATTTTGGCATACTCTTTCACACATATCGGCCGGTATCTCACTAATGAATGCATGGATGTTGGCTTCCAGTGCGTCAATCGAAGCGGGCTTGTCCCTATAGACATTAGCCTTGACATACCCCCACAAAAAATAATCTAATGTTGTCAAATCGCACGATCTAGGCGGCCAATTGACCGGCCCGAAACGTGAAATTAACTGTTCACCAAACTCGCCTCGCAATTGCGCCATTGTTTCGCGTGCTGTGTGGCATGTGGCACCATCTTGTTGAAACCACATATCATGCAAGTCAAGAACTTCCATTTCGGGCAAAAAAAAGTTTGTTATCATCGCTCGGTAGCGTTCACCATTGACAGTAACGCTGCGATTCGCATCATCTTTGAAGAAATATGGCCCAATAATGCCGCCGGCCCATAAACCGCACCAAACAGTGGCATTTTCGGGATGCATTGGTAGCTGTTGCAATGCTTCTGGTTGATCTTCACTCCAAATGCGGCTAATTTGCTAATTTACGTACCCATTCAACCAAAAATGAGCCTCATCGCTGAACACAATTTTTCGATAAAAAAGCGGATCCTCGGCCAGCTTTCCAAGAGCCCATTCACCAAAAATTCGGCGTTGTGGTAGGTCGGCTGGCTTTAGTTCTTGCACCAGCTGTATCTTAAAAGGCTTTACGCCCAAATCCTTCCGCAAAATTTTCCACGTAGTGCTGTAACAAAGGCCTAACTGCTGGGAACGGCGCCGAATCGACATTTCGCGGTCTTCTGTCACACTAGCTGATACGGCCGCAATATTTTCTTCACTACGCACAGTACGTAAACGTGTTGGTGGTTTAATGTCCAACAAAGTAAATTTGGTGCGAAATTTGGTCACAATCTTCCGAATAGACTGCTCAGAAGGTCGAGAATGCCGATCATAAAATGGAAGCAGCGCGCGATGAACATTCGAACCGAGCACGAATTTTGATAGTAAAATTCAATAATTTGCAAGCGTTGTTCATTTGTAAGACGATCCATGGTTAAATTGCAAACCAAACTGAAGCTGTTTGACAGTGACACAAGGTACTAAACACACGTCAGCTGTCAAAACCAGTGTTGCCAAAACCAAACCAGCTAAAAAATCACCCGTTTTTTTTTTTAAATTCAAGTAAAACAAGTAACATCAACGAAAAAAACAAGAACAATGTTAATTAAAGAACATAAGGAATTCAATATCTAGTGAGAATAATGTGCCTGTTTGGTTTTGCATAATGCTTGTATATCTGGTTGAATTTGGGACAACTGCAACCGGCTCTGCATCGAGACAGGATCTATATTTTGTTTTGGTTCCAACGTAGGCGGAGAATCCTGATTCGCACATGTATGTTGTTGCAAACGGCAGAAGAATTATTTTGGCTCTGTCTAACAAAATTTTGAATTCGTACTTTAACATACCAGAATTTTGATAAAAACTTGTTAGTTTCAAAATTTGCCTTAAAAGAAGAATCTCATGTCAAATCAATTAAGCACTCAAACTGCAACGATGTCAGAGATGCTGGCTTTTCCAACGCGGCGGAGTACGGGTCTGCAACCCACACATTTTCTTTTATGTTTGAATGGTATTCTTCCGGAAAGTAGCTTTGGAAGTTTTCGAGCAAACTTAGCAGATGTAAATGAAACTCATTTAAAATGTCGTCAGGAATACCCAAATCTATTTCCTCTTTACATTCGCTGACCATTGGGAAGCTGTCTAGGTTTCGATTTTTTTAAAGATTTCGCCCAAAACTTGATTTTCTTTTTGAATGATTCGACCTTATCACTGGCATCGAATACAGTTATTGTCTTTCCTTGAAGTGATACACTCAAATCATTTAATTTTTTAAAAATATCGGCTAGATACGATAATTTCAAGAGCCAACGCTCATTACACAATCTGTCGCCCAAATCAAAGTTGTCGTTCATAAGGAAGGTTCTGACTTCAGCCCTCATTTCGAAAAGCCGCGTCAGTGTTTTGCAGCGAGAAAGCCACCTTACTTCTGCGTGAAGACGTAAAGACGTATGTAGACTACCCATTTCATGGCACAATACTTTGAATAGCCTTGAATTCTTAGGTCGAGATTTAATCAAGTTAATTATTTTCACGCTTTCGTCTAAGACCTCTTTTAAGGAGAGTGGCATTTTTTTTCATTGCAAGGGCATGGCGGTGTAGAACGCAGTGACTACTGCTGCATTCCTTGGCATTTTGTTTTATTCTTGAGACGGCACCGGACGTTTTTCCAGTCATGGCCTTGGCACCGTCTGTGCACACATCCACGCAGTTAACCCATGGGATATCATAGACAATTCAACACCAGTTGTTTCCAACGGCTTGCAGAAAAGCAGATCTTCTTGAAAGGACTGTTGGTATTGGTAGCGCACAAATACTATTAAAATAGCCAACCCTGCAACATCTGTTGATTCATCCATTTGCAGCGAAAAATTTGTGACTTTTATTCGCGAAAGTAAAGTAGTTTTGACATTCTCTGCTAAGTCTCTGATTCTTCGTGATATTGTGTTGTGCACGATGGCGGGACCTCCTGTTTTATGCCGACTCCGAACGGCTAAGTTGAGATAAGCTATTCTTGACAATTGATACTACTCGGATGATTTGTCAGATCATCACGAGAGGATGGCCAGTGAAAAATCAATTAGGTGTTGCTACGGCTGGGAATCGAACCCAGACCTCCTGCGCGGCAGTTCATCGCACTAACCATCGCGCCACTGAGCCCCCCTATTGGGCGCGTTTAAAACCAGAAGCACACTTTGGGAAACGCGGGCATAGACTAATGGTTTTATGTAGCCCCATAAAAAGTCTAGAGGCGTTAAATCACACGGTCTTGGCGGCCAATTGGCGGGTCCGTCTATCGAGATAATATGTTCACCGAACTGAGACTTCAATCGATTGTGTCACCTGCTGTGTGGCTTGTGGCACTGTCTTGTTGGAACCACATATCACTGATGTACAATCCAAATCCTCAAAGAAATAACGTTCTTTCATGTCTCTGTAGCGAATACCATTAGCGTAACGTGACGGTCATTTTCATATGAAAAAAAACGACCCAATGACGCCACACCGACATGGAAACCGGACCAAAAAGTCACTTTTTGCGGATGAAGTTCTGTTTCATGAAGCCCATCAGGGTTCTCACCTGTCCAACATGTCCAACATCAAATGCGCTTCATTGTTGAACATGATTTTGCAATGAAATTCTTAATTTACTTCCTTCATGTCCAGAGCCCAATTCGAGAACTTACGTCGCTTCATATAACCAAGTGGCTTTAGTTCATCATGATTCATCATCATGAGGCAAAAATGTGGTCTGGGAGAGGACAAATTCTTGAGAACGCAATAAAATTGAGTGATCGGTCAATTCGGTTCAAGGGTGGGCTCACACAGAAAGTTTAAGTTGTCAAGCTGCTAAAGAAAGACCATTTAGGTGAGATATTAGTAAAGGATCGTCTATAAGCCGCGTCGCTCGCTTTTGCCGGGGACACTGGTGGCCAAATACCTCGTCGAAAGGTCGTACACTAGTGAGGAAATATTTCTACAGTCTGGGATAGGACGACGCCATTCTGTGTCCTTTATCGCTCCTTTAACCGTAGGTCACCGTTTAAGTAATTCTTGTCGTTGTTAGCTCACTTGACTTTGATGGAATTCTGTTCCATTCGCAAAGCATATTTCGCTCGAAGATCCGCTTTTCTGCCTATTGTTCAGCATCAGCAATTGATGATGCGATGTAGAAATTGTAAGATTACGATTTGTATCATCGGCTTCTTAGGGTCAGTCTTCGTCGAATTTCCTCTAAGGTATCATTCGTGGGATTGATGTTGATTAAACAGATCATCTACGTTATGGCATGTTAACAAAAACAGAATATATATGCAACGGGGATTATTACCCGTAATATTATTCATTCCTCTGAAGCATATATTTCGTTTTGCGTATGAGTTTCATCTGCCTGTTTCGTTTATCAAGACCTGACCCTTCTGGTAGCTCATTGATTCATTGATTTTGAATATCATGGACGTCCTATATTTTTGGTAGTTGGGCCAATTTTTTTTAATGGTTTGGTAAGGAATTGAAGGCTATTTTCCTGTTCTCAAAATAAACCGCTTACACAGTCACTGCCATTGCTTTCTACCATATGAGACCTTGTTTTGTCATTTCAACTGGTTTTATTTATAACTTCGTGCGATGAGTTATCTACTTCTTGACATATGATCTCTTGCGGGCCAGTCTGATATTTCCCAAAAACAATTGTTGGTCGTCCTGTTGGAACCACATGTCCTACAGTCTCAACTTATTTGACTGAGGAATGAAAAATTAAATTAACCTGCCTCATTAGTTGTAACAATTCTTACAATGCGCCGTTTTAAAAATATGACTCTCGTTCAACTTAAAACGCATTCCATGCCGTGACCTAGAGTGAATGTAATTATTCTTCGTGTATTACTCGCGAACTACTAGTGCTCCAGAACCCAAATATTGGGTCGTATACAAAAAGATGATCACGATCTCAGAGTAAGAGCTGACGAGCTTGAACTCATATGTGACATCGATCGTGGAAAGCGGAACTCGGACTCAATATGCAAAAAAAAGAGATCGTTCTCAACGGCTCTGATTCGGTTAAGTTGAGATCGAACTCAAAGCTCCTGGGTATATTCACACAATTTGGTGAAAACATCAACGAAAAACAAATAAATAATCAACATGAAGTCTGGAGGAAAAACCAGTTAACAAAACTTTTCTTCATTTGTTAAAGCACCACCACGTGCTACCAAAGTAGTGGCGTTACAGTCCGGATTGAAGCTGGACCTCAACCAACATGCCTCTCCAATTAGCCCGGTCCTTAGCTAACTGCCTCCAGTTGCGCACTCCAAGTTGGTTGTGGTCGGTTTCCACTTGTGTGCGCCACTTAAGGCGAGGTCTTCCTCTACTGCGTCCAACGTCTGGATAGGAATCGAAGACTCTATTATTGGTGTCCATTCGTTCTACATGTCCTAGCCATCTTAAACGTACAATGCGGAGTTTTTTTGACTAGGGGTATGTCGTGGTACAGCTCGTATAGTTCGTGATTGAATCTTCGTCTGCATAGCCCGTCAACGCAAACGGGACCGAAGATTTTTCGAAGAATTTTCCACTCGAATCGACCAAGGATTTCTTCATCCGCTTTTGATATGGTCCATGCTTCAGCGCCGTAGAGCAGGACTGGGATGATCAGGGTCTTATATAGGATCTCCTTAGTAGTTCGAGTGAGGGAGGGCTTTACTACTAAATTGCCTTCTTATCTTGACGAAACAGCGATTGGCAAGAGTAATTCTTCGTTTGATTTCTGACGAGATGCTGTCGTCAGAGTTAATAGCGGAGCCGAGGTAGACACAGTCCCGTACTACCTCAAAGTTCTGTCCAATTCGTCGATGTTGAGTGTCCTTTCGTGTTGACACCATATGTGTCGATGAGCAGCAAGAATTCTCCATCGTCATCCTACACAAACGGACGAGTTTGGGCGGTATACCAAAACTAGACATGGCTCTGATTAGTTCGTCTCAATAAATGCTGTCGTATGCGGCTATGAAATCGATGAATAGGTGGTGGGTATCGATTTGGTTTTGGTTTTTTTTCCAGGATCTGCAGAAGTGTGAAAATTTGATCGGTTGTGGACTTTCCTGGCCTAAAACCACACTGATAAGGGCCGATCAGGTTATTGGTAAACGGTTTCATTCTTTCACATATTACGGCAGATAGGCTATGTTGAGGAGACTTATACCTCTGTAGTTGCCGCAGTTCAGAATGTCTCCTTTTTTGTGGATCGGGCAAATGATGCTGAGGTTCCATTCTTCAGGCATACTTTCATCCGACAAGATTTGGCTTATGAGTTGGTGGAAGTTACTTACCAAGTCATCTCCGCCGGCTTTATGAAGCTCAGCGTGAAGGCCGTCATTTCCGACAGTTGGTAGTTTTCGCTGGTAGTTTAATTGCTTCAAATCAGGTTTCTTTTTGAGTTCTATTCTCTGTATAGTACTACTTTCGTATTATTCTTCGGACCGTTGCTATGCTGGCTGATACACCGCTGTTGGCCATTATTTTAGTCGCTTGTACAGTAGAGTTTGAGGCAAGCCGTTGAATTTTCCGCTTCTCTCGCAATGACTCAGGTCGGTGAACTGAGTGATTCTGATAAATTGCTGTAAAACATCCCGCTGGTTGTTGTTAATTAAGGTCTAAATTATCTAATAGGTATTACGGGCGCTCCCTAAGGTTCCGTTACGATATCGCTTCTCTTGGTCAACATGCGGCACGGATAGTGTACCGAAGTCATGTATTTCAATGCGTTTGTTGTGATTAACTCGATATGTGCCAAAGTGGCAAGGGATATGAACGGTATACTCAGTCTCGAAATGATGGTGCAAAAAATTACGTCTGTAGCATGTTGCATTCATGTCAATTTCTACAAAGTTGAAGACTTATTTTAATCAAATTGGGGGACAAAGGTGGTATTAGTGCCAATTACTGAAACCATACCGTAAGAGTATTATTGGTTTCACCATTAATTGCCATCTACGTTCTATAAGCCCCCACACTTGTTTTAGCCTAGTTATTTGAATGACAAAGTGTATACTGTATGTCTACAGAACCACCACTATCCCGAAGCTGACATATAACATTCGTGCTGTAATACAGACTCTGAACCCAGCTTCCAAGTTATTGATGACGGTTTCTATTTGTGAAACCACTTAAGGCGATGTTTTCTTCTACTGTACCCGACAATCGAAGAGTCTGCGAGCCCGAATGGTGTTCATTTGCTTCTCCTTCAACGTTCAATGCGAAGATTTTTTTTGTCGCTACACAGCTCGTAAAGTTCTTGGCTAAAAATTTGTCTTCGTAGTCCGTTAACACAAACTGCGACAACTATTTTTGATACGGTCAATGCCTTGGTACCGTAGAGCAGGACTGGTGTTATCGGTTCGAAATGAGATTTTCTTCGATTGATTCAGAATCTAAATCTACTAACTTACTACTAAATAGCCTTCATAGCCCAAAGAAGAAACAAGCATAATAGGGTAAAAGTCACAGCCCACGCAGGTGATGTAGAGACACTAGTTAAAGGGAGTGACCTGCTCGGGCAAGCATTTAAAACTCTCAATGAGTGGACAAACCACAGTGGACTTGTCATCAACGCCCAAAAAAACAGAACTCGTTCTCTTTACTAATAAGAGGAAAATACCAATATTAAACCAAGCGGTTATCGACGGGACTACCCTCAAACTATCGGATAGCGGGAAATATCTGGGAGTCATTCTTGATAGAAAACTCAACTGGAACCTACAAGGTGTGCCAAAAAGAAGTCATCCGATGTTGTTTGGCCCTTCAGAATATCAGTTGTGACTCGCGCAGTGTCTCCGTTGCTCCGTCCTGTTGGAAGCACATGTCCTTCAGTCCTAATTCGACCAATAGCGGCAAAAAAAAACTCGGTTAACATGGCCGTATAGCGCGCACCGTCCACTGTGTTGTCGTTTGACCAGCGGCGTTCTCGAATAAAAATTGCCCGATGACTCCTCCAGCGTGAACAGCGCACCATGCAGTAACTTTGAGCGGGTGTAATGGCTCCTCGTGCATTACTCGTGGATTTTCGGTGCCCCAGAAGCGATGGTTTTGCACGTTTACGCACCCGCTGAGGTGGAAATGAGCCTCATTGCTCATAATGCTTTTGGTCGAAAAATCGTCTACTTTATCCTTGAGGTTGAGGATGGCTTGGGCGTAGGTTGCACGCGTTTGTCGGGCGACAGCCAGCAGCTGATGCACGGACTGGACTTTGTACGGGAACATGCACAAGTCTTTGACCAAAATTCACCTTAGGGACGACCGGCTGATGGTTAATTGCAAGGCTGGTCGATGGTTCCGGCGACAGATGGAGATCCTCGGCAACAGCGGCAGTATTCTCGGCACAATGGGCACTCCGGGGCCGGCCACTCTTGCCAACGTCTCGTGTGGTCCCATACTCTTCAAGGCCAAACGGCGCAATTTTTGCGCATTCTGTGTTGGACGGCCGGGAAATGGGCGACGGAATTCGCGCTGCGCCAACACTACAGACAAATTGTTACGCAAAAAAATAGACACTAGGGCGCTACTAGTGCAATGAGAACCACACCAACAGCGTGACTGGAACCCATTCTTAACCTGCTACCGCTAGACCTTTACATGACAGAATCTGCAGCAAAAAGTGCTCTAAGGAAAAGCCAGCTCAACTGCTGGAAAATGAACTTAGAAGGACATGCTCAAACAGATTCCTTGTCTCAGCTGTATCTTCTGACTACATGCTGCCCCACCTCGACTTTCAAAGACCATTCTCTTGCATTTTTCGAGAGGAGTGGGAGAGGAACGAACTGGGCGTCGAAACCATATCCATCTACACTGATGGTTCAAAAATGGACGTAGGCGTTCGAGCTGGAGTGTATTCAGAAACACTAAGGCTAAACAGCACTTTGCGTCTCCCTGAGCACAGCAGTGTCTTCCAGGCTGAGATATTGGCAGTAGCAGAAGCAGTCAAAGCGACCTCAACGCTTCATTCTTCATTGACAGTCAGGCTGCAACAAAAGCAATCACGGATGACGAAATAAAATCTAAACTTGTGAAGCGTTGTCGTGAAGGGCTAAAGGTTCTTGGCGTCCAACATAATGTTAAGCTCTGTTGGGTCCCGGACATAGGGGCATACAGGGCAATGAAATTGCTGATGAACTGGCGAGAAAGGGAACTGCTTCCAGCATAAATTAAGCAGACCAGTCTGGCAAGCCACCACTATGTGACCTCAAATCACGGGTGGGACAGGAAACACAGATAATTCCCAAAAACAGGTGGAACTCCCTCCCCACCTGTGAAACTTTCAAAAGGATGTGGCCTGAGTATGACAAATCCTGAACCCACAAACAGGAAATCTGTTTCGATAGTAGGGATTCTAACACTCAACTGGACGCAACTTACTCTACAGCCACAGACTGAAAATGCATCTAATAGATGATGACATGTGTGGAAGCTGCGGTGATGAAGAAATACACGAGGATACCCTCCACTTTCTGTGCCACTGCCCAGGCCTCAGCCAATTAAGAATGAGAACCTTAGGAAAATACTTTTTCCATGACCTCACGGATCTATCCGAAATCCCTCCCTCTAATCTTCATAAGCTCCTGGATGGCTGGAAAGGGACTAACAACAATGGACAGTAACGGGATAATAAAGAAACCAACCACACACGTTGACCCCCACCGTCGGGCATCACAATGGGTCCATATTGACCTGAGTGTGATGAGGAAGACGCACACCGACTACCTCATCAACCCACCAACCTAACGTAGCCCAAAGAAAGAGTTAAAGGTAGTGCCGTGATAGTCAAAGTGCCTTACTACCTCAAAGTTGTAGCTGTGCGTCGATGGTGACGTTCTGTCCAAATTGTCGATTTTGTGTGTCCTTTCTTGTTGACAGCATATAGTTGGTGTTACCCTCAAATAAATACAAATTTTTGGCGCAACAAGCTCGTTAGTACCCAGGGCCGAGCTTTCTCACAACCATTCATGCGTGCGTGTGTACTTCTTGCACGATGACGGGACCTCCTGTGTTATGCTACGGCTGGGAATCGAACCCAGACCTTCTGCGCGGCAGTTCATGGCACTAACCATCGCGCCACTGAGCCCCGGTGTTACCATCATTTACTGTGAAACTTATTCTTGATGCTTCTTTCTCTATAATGTAAAGTATGCTTAACGTGAACACCTAGCCATTACATCTCTTATTTCACGGTGGGCCTACCCACAGTACCAGAACCATAGAAAAGTGTTGGTTAACACCCTAACGTAGGTCACGTAACATTGGTGCAATTTTTTAAAGCATGTGTGAGGCACGAAATTATTCCTTGCTAAGGACTTATTAACTTATCGGGCTCCCGAGGGGTCTCTGTCTGAGTCACTGCAGCCTTCCATCGTCTACGATCCAGGGTTCGCTGCTTCCAGTTGTCCAGACCAAGCACTCTGGCATCCGCGATGGCTTGGTCTTTGAAACGGAGGTACGGTCTTCTAGGTGTTGGGATTCGAAGATCCTCTTAGCTGGAGCATTATTGTCCATTCGCTCGAATATAGTCGACGTGTTTTGGCCTTTTGGACTACATCCACATCGTGGTACAGCTCATAGAGTTCGCGGTTGTATCATCTCCTCCATTCGCCCTCCTCGTGCACAGGACCAAAAATCCGCCGAAGTATTTTTCTTTCAAAGGAGCCCAGTATTAGCTCTCCCTTCTTGCTTATCGTCCAGCACTCGGCACCATAAAGCAGAACTGACAGGATAAGGGTTTTGTAGAGCACACATTTCGTCCATCGAGGTAGGAGTTTTGAACCCAGTTGTTTCGCCAAACCGAAGTAGCAACGGTTTCCTGGGGTAATTCATCGACGGATCTCCACTAGGGTATCATTCGTGGAGATTATGTTAACTCCGAGGTAGGTGAACTCCTTAACTACCTCGAAATTGCTGCTATCAATAGCGACATTTTGCCCTAGGCGGTGGACAGATGCTTGTTTGTTTGTTGATAGCATGAACTTGGTCTTGTCCTCATTTACTTCAAGGCCAACGGATTTCGCCTGTTCTTCAATCGCCGTGGACGCTTTTATTACGGCACGTTGGAAGCGACCGATGATGTCAATATCGTCCGCATAGCCCAGCAGCTGGACGGACCTGTTGAAAATAGTGCCTTCAGTGTTGACACCTGCCCTGCGCACTATCTGCTCCAGTACGAGATTGAAGAAGTTACATGATAGCGCGTCGCCGAAATCCGGTGCATGTTTGAAACAGTTCGGATGAGCTACTTCCAAACTGCACGTTGCAGCGCGTGTTTTCCAGTGTCACGCGACACAGCTCAATCAGTTTTGCTGGGATTCCGAATTCGGCCATCGCCATTTAGAGTCCCTGACGATGTATGCTATCATACGCGGCTTTGAAATCGATGAATAGGTGGTGAGTTTCGACTTGAAATTTGTTCGGTCTTTTCCAGGATTTGCCTCAGTGTGAACTGTGTGATCTGCCAGGCCGGAAGCCACACTGGTCCGTGCCGATAAGTGTGTTTCAGCACGGTTTTAGACGTTCACACAGTACGTTGGATAGGATCTTGTATGCGACAGTTCTTGCAAGACATATGATCGCCTTTTTTGTAGATGGGGCATATGGAGCTAATAGTCCAGTGATCGGGCATGTTTACTTCCACCCATACTAAGTTGATGATTCGGTGCATGCTCCCTAACGAAACTTCAACACCGTATTTAAGAAGCTCCGCTGGTAAGCCATCAGAGCCTGCGGCCTTGCTTTTTTATAGTTAGGCTAAGGACTGAGTTCCATCTAAAACCTCTTGTATTCTAAGTCTATTCACCTCATAAGACGTTTGATTACCATCCGTTGCCGCCAACCTGGGTAACCACAGCCACCACGATACTCCCACTAGGGGGCCTACCTCTAAATCAGGCTATGCACTCCGAGGAATACATTTCTAAGGCGCTCCTGATTCCCGTGGTAACAGACTTCTTTATGCGGGTCCCTAACAAACTCAGTCCAGAATCTCATAAGTTACTCAGCATCACTACTAACCGAGGTAAGTGGTCAGCAGCAACACCAAGTAACTCTCCAACTTCATGAGTCCTACATACATTGCCTTATCGAATAAAAATGATTCTTACGGCAATTTTTAGCAGTCATTTACCCTATAGATGCGGATCTTCATGAAGCCCGCTTGGATTGGTTCACGATGGGCCTTCGCAGATAACCTGTCCGTTCGTTTTGTCCTAGCCATCTTAAACATCCAATGTGGAGTATTTTGACTAGCGGTATGTCGCTGTACAGCTCGTATAGTTCGTGATTGAATCGAAGATTTTTCGAAGAATTTTTCTCTCGAATCGACCAAGGATTTCTTCATCCGCTTCTGATACGGTCCATGCTTCTGCGCCGTAGAGCAGGACTGGGGTGATCAGGGTCTTATAAAGGATCTCCTTAGTAGTTCGAGTGAGGGCTTTACTACTAAATTGCCTTCTTAGCCCGAAGAAACAGCGATTGGCAAGAGTAATTCTTCGTTTGATTTCTGACGAGATTTTGTCAGAGTTAATAGCGGAGCCGAGCTAGACACAGTCCCGTAATACCTCAAAGTTATATCTGTCAATGGTGACGTTCTGTCCAATTCGTCGATGTTGTCCTTTCGTGTTGACAGCATATACTTAGTCTTACCCTCAGTTACCGCTAAACCCATTTTTGCCGCTTGCTTCTCTATACAAGCAAACGTGGCTATGACATCACGTTGAGTCCTACCAATGATTTCAATATCGTCGGCGTATGCTAATAGTTGCATCGATTTTTGGAAAATTGTGCCTCTGGTGTTGGCTCGGGAGTTTTGCACAATCCTCTCAAGAATCAAATTGAAGAAGTCACATGACAGCGCATCGCCTTGCCTAAATCCTTTTTTAGTATCGAATGTGTGGATGAGCAGCAAGAATTCTCCATCGTCATCCTACACAAACGGACGAGTTTGGACGGTATACCAAAACTAGACATGGCTCTGTATAGTTCGTCTCTATAAATGCTGTCGTATGCGGCTTTGAAATCGATAAATAGGTGGTGGGTATCGATCGGTTGAGGACTTTCCTGGCCTAAAACCACACTGATAAGGGCCAACCAGGTTGTTGGTCGGGTGGTCGGCCTTATTAAGCTGGAGTTTAGATATAGCTATCCTCACTTCACTTAGGTCGGGTGGTTGGCAGTTTTCGCTGTCGTTGCCAATATTAAATGGTTCGTTCTGCCTGACAGCGGAATGTTGTTCGTCATCGCCGTTTAACAGTCTGCAGAAGTGGTTCTTCCATATCCTCAGCATCGACTGTGTCTCAACTACAATATTTCCTTGTTCATCTCGACAGGATTCTGTTCGAGCCTTGTATCCTTGGCTTTGAGGTTTTACACTTTGGTAAAACTTGCGAACATCGTCCCTGGAGTGGCACCTCTCTATATCCTCGATCGCGCGCTTTTCTTGCTCTTTTTTCTTCTTTTTGAAAAGCCGGTGTTCTTCCCTTCTTCTTTGCCTAAAGAGCTCAATGGCAGCTCTCGTTTTCACCTGCAACTTAGCCTTGTAGACCTCGTACTTGGCTACGAGCATCTGTCGGCATTCCTCATCAAACCAGGGGTTTCTTGCTGGTGGTCGGGAGAAACCTAGCACATCAGTTGCTGCTGATCTAATAGCTTTTTGCCATCGTTGCCATTGTTCTGCGACATTAGATGCTGGTGGTGTGTTGTGAGTCGAGAGGTTTAGGGATACGCGTTGCGCGAAGGTCTTGGCGGTCTCTGGTGATTGCAGTCTTTCGACATTAAATTTTTTCACAGTATTTCTGGTTTGTTGTGGCGTGGTGGACATCCGCAAACTTACCTTGGCTACAACAAGGTAGTGGTCGGAGTCGATGTTAGCCCCTCGGAATGTTCGGACATCCAAAATACTGGATGCGTGCCTCGTGTCTATCGCAATGTGATCAATTTGGTTCGTTGATCTGGAGACCGCCATGTCCCCTTATGGATATCGAGGGGAGGAAACCGTGTGCTGGCTATAGTGGCATTTCGTTCCGTAGCGAAGTCAATTAGCCTAAGTCCGTTACCAGACGTGTTGTGCAGGCTATATTTTCCGACAGTGGTGCTAAAGATGTCTTCTCTTCCTACCTTTGCGTTAAACTCTCCCAGCACGATTTTAACATCGTACTTTGGTAGTCGCTTATAGGTTTTGTCGAGGAGCTCGTAGAAGCCATCCTTAGCTATATCATCTTTTTCCTCCTTCAGAGCGTGATAGCATATAATGCTTATGTTGGCGAATTTGGCCTTGATGTGGATTGTTACAATGCGTTCGCTAATCTCTTGGAAACATAAGATTTCTTGCCTAAGCCTGGCACTTATAACAAATCCGGATCCGAATAGTCGCTGTTTCTGCTCACTATAACACGGTCCATAGTAGATGTCACAGTTTTTCATCCTCTTTTCGCCCGGCCCAACCCATCGTATTTCCTGGATGGCAGTAATGTCTGCTTTGTAGCAGTTTAGGTCTTCCGCTAGTTGTTCGCCTGCACCTCTCCTGTTTAATGTTCTCACGTTCCAGGTGCAGATACGAACGTCGTTGTCCTTTTTTCGTTTAGCATGGTCGTCAACAATAATATCAGTCCTTTCTGAGGCTATTGGTTGCTTCGTAACATAACCTTTTTTCTGTGGATGGGGAGCTAACCCAAAGCACAACCCCAACCTGGAGCGCCAGGCCCTTGTTTTGACCCTAGGACAGCGGGCTGGAAAACTACCGATGTCAGTAGCCCATTTTGGGATATGAGCGCTGCCGTTGACCCATTGAAGGCTCCTCCGCCACCAAATCCCTATAGAACTGGTGTTCAAATATGTCGAAGCAGCTCATATAGGGATTTCACTACCAGTTCGATCAAACTGGAGCTGTAGGCGCCACCGTTGACTCCATCTAGGGAATTCCTCCGCTGCCGCCTGAGAGTGAGTGCCTTAGTGAGAAGACACTCCTCCCCCTCTCTCGTTTGCTGCCACAAACGACCTTCCACAGGGGTTTAATACCCCATCTCCAGTCGAGGTACTAGGCACCCACCAGTCACCAGCGTGGAGGTGAGAGTAGGAGTTGATAGTGAGAGGCTAGAGTGAGAACGCTTGTGTCCTCATATAATCGCATCACTATCCTAAAGCTCTGGCAACATAATAAGCAGTGAGCATTTAAAACACAATATACCGGTCACCCAACGAGACAATTCCTTGCTCCTTTATAATATTTTTATTGCGCTTCTTGTTTCTTTTTCAGATTTTTTATCACTGGAAACACAAATAAACAACACAAAGTTAACAAGATCTAGAAGGTGACTATTGCTTATTGGACTGACACTAATCGCACTTGCTAGCAGAACCTTATACTCTCCTTCTTGCCGAAATGGGAAACTGTTTGAAAATATCTAACGCCGATGATATATCCTTACTCAGGGGTAGTGAAAATGGAAGCGGACGCGACTCCTCCTCAGATCAGATTGGATCATTGCCGATCTATTCCGTAACCCATTGCCTCTTCACCTCTTTTATAACAATCAGTTAATAAAATTTTCTTTTTTTTTCAGGAAATCCTTCAACCAGTTTTCTATCCATCTCCGTCGGTTAGCCGTCCAGTTTCACATCTAACCGAAGAGGAACAAATAAAGATTGCCAAGCGCATTGGACTTATACAGCATCTGCCTATTGGGTCCTATGATGGATGCAAAAAGTCACGAGAATGTGTTATCTGCATGATAGAGTTCTGTGTTGGCGAAGCAGTCCGATATCTACCATGCATGCATATATACCATGTCAACTGTATCGATGATTGGTTGATGCGCAGCCTAACATGCCCCAGTTGTATGGAACCCGTGGATGCAGCTCTTCTAACCAGCTACGAGACAACGTAATCTCCGACATCTAGAAAACTCTACATGTTGGTGATGCTGCTACAACAGAAACAAAACTCATAGATACTTTTACAGTTTATATTATTCTCTCTTACAACAACAAAAAAATGTATAGATTGGGTGATTTATTTTAAGTCAAACCGCGATTTATTTCTTTTTTTATTTTTTATTTTTTACCAGTTATATAATTAATTTGTTATAAATTTTTTATTTCGTTTTAATGTTGGTTTTCCATTCAATGGGTGTAAACTTTTTTTTTTTTAAATATGTGCATTGAAATGTTTGTATAGTTCTCTTGCAATAATCTTTGTAATAATAAAATAAGTCGATGTGTGTGGAGAATACGTCAAAATAAATTTTAAAATATCATGTACGATGACGAATAGTTTATCAGCAATATTCTAGGAATACAATAATTTCTAAACAAATTAGAACTGTGGACTGTTTAATATTTTTTCTCAAAAAAAAATAAATAAAAATAAAAATAAAAATCATATTATATATATTTATACACCTATAATATTAAATAAGTAGGTATTCGTTAATTAAGCTAACACTTTAGCATATATATTTCTAAATTTTTACCTGCACATTGATGCAGCAATTATGTACCAGTCTGCCTATAAATCGTAAGCAACAACAAAAAAATGGGGGCAATAAGTTATGATTTGGCATAATAAATAATAAAAAACATTTTTTTTGCTTTAGTTTTAAAAATGGGGAAACATTTGTAAACAAGCGTTATATACTATGTAACTCAAAACAAGTATTTGTACATAACTTTTAAAATATTGTGGACACACATATATAAATAAATTAAAGGGACACTCACGTTTTTCCTTGGTAATAAAGGGATTTTGGTGTTGTTTTTGGTTAGTAAGAGGACACAAATGAAACTGCAAATTGAATACAGATTGGCGACAAGCAAAAAATAATATCGCTTCCTTACATTGACAGTGGCATAACTCAAAAATTATCAAATTTGGTTTTGTTGTACAAAAAGACTAAAAATTTCCTTTATTTCTTTTCCCTGTAAAATGGCACATTGCTATTT
The DNA here is from genome assembly GCA_932526625.1 of Rhingia campestris. Lineage (NCBI taxonomy): Eukaryota > Metazoa > Arthropoda > Insecta > Diptera > Syrphidae > Rhingia > Rhingia campestris. The sequence goes on along the minus strand of OW052186.1, from coordinate 4,254,291 downwards.
CCATCGGTTTTCCGCCAGAGGGCAGTTATGCCAGTATCAACATACCCCCAACAACATGAAATCAACAAACTTAAAAGCTCTATCCTGTAAAACTAGAGATTTTCGACTTATGCCACTGTCAATGTAAGGCAGCGATATATTGCTGGGTTGATGAGGTAAATGGTGTCCGTCCTTCCTCATCGCACTAAGGTCGATGTGGACCCCTAGTGAGAATAACTTGTTCTTCGATTTGAATTTAACTTTTAGGTCATCTTGCACCAAACCAACTGGAAATGACGACTGCGATTCGAAGATTCTTTTGGCAGGTGCTTTACTGAAGCATAACATACTTACTTAAGGGGCGCTATGAACCTGGTGTGAACCTGGGCCTCAACCAACATGCCTCTCCATTAGCCCGGTCTTTAGCTAACTGCCTCCAGTTGCGCACTCCAAGTTGGTTGAGGTCGGTTTCTACGTGTGCGCTCCGTTTTAGGCGAGGTCTTCCTCTACTGCGTCTGGCTGGGAATCGAAGACTCTGTTAGCCGGAGTATTCTACATGTCCTAGCCATCTTAAACGTCCAAAGTGGAGTTTTTTTTTTTACTACATGTTTCTGGTATAGTTCTTGGTTGAATCTTCGTCTCCATAGCCCGTCAACGCAAACGGGACCGAGGGATTTTCGTAGAATTTTCGTCTCGAAACGACCAAGGAGTACTTCATCCATTTTAGATACGGTCCATGCTTCAGCGCCCTAGAGCACAACTGGGATGATCAGGGCCTCCTTAGTAGTTCTAGAGAGGGCTTTACTACTAAATTGTCTTATTAGCCCGAAGAAGCGATTGGCAAGAGTAATTCTTCGTTTGATTTCTGACGAGATGTTGTTGTCACAGTTAATAGCGCAGCCGAGGTAGACAAAGTCCCGTACTACCTCAAAGGTTTATCTGTCAATGGTGACGTTCTGTCCAATTCGTCGATGTTGTGAGTCCTTTCGTGATGACAGCATATACTTAGTCTTACCCTCATTTACTGCTAAACCCATTTTTGCCGCTTGCCTTTCTATACAAGCAAACGTGGCTATGACATCACGTTGAGTCCTACCAATGATTTCAATATCGTCTGCGTATGCTAGTAGTTGCACCGATTTTTGGAAAGTTGTGCCTCTGGTGTTGGCTCGGGAGTTTTGCACAATCCTCTCAAGAATCAAATTAAAGAAATCAGATGACAGCGCTTCGCCTTGCCTAAATCCTTTTTTGGTCTCGAATGTGTCGGTGAGGTCGTTTCCGACCCTGATGGAACAGCGAGAATTCTCCATCGTCATCCTACACAAACGGACGAGTTTGGGCGGTGTACCAAAACTAGACATGGCTCTGTATAGTTCGTCTCTATAAATGCTGTCGTATGCGGCTTTGAAATCGATGAATAGGTGGTGGGTATCGATTTGGACTTCTTGGGTTTTTTTCCAGGATCTGCCGAAGTGTGAAGATTTGATCCATTGTGGACTTTCCTGGCCTAAAATCACACTGATAAGGGCCGATCAGGTTGTTGGTAAACGGTTTCAGGCGTTCACATATTACGGCAGATAGGATCTTGTAGGCGATGTTGAGTAGACTTATGCCTCTGTAGTTGGCGCAGTTCAGAGGGCCTCCTTTTTTGTTGATCGGGCAAACGATGCTGAGGTTCCATTCTTCAGGCATGCTTTCAACCGACCAGATTCGGCTCATGAGTTGGTGGATGTTACTTACCAAGTCATCTCCGCCAGCTTTATAAAGGTCAGCGTGAAGGCCGTCGTTCGCGGCGGCCTTATTAAGCTTGAGTTTAGATATTGCTATCCTCACTTCACTTAGGTCGGGTGGTTGGCAGTTTTCGCTGTCGTTGCCAATATTAAATGGTTCGTTCTGCCTGACAGCGGAAGGTTGTTCGTCATCGCCGATTAACAGTCTGCAGAAGTGGTTCTTCCATATCCTCAGCATCGACAGTGTCTCTACGATATTTCCTGGTTCATCTCGACAGGATTCTGTTCGAGCCTTGTATCCTTGGCTTTGACGTTTTACACTTTGGTAAAACTTGCGAACATTGTCCCTGGAGTGGCTCCTCTCTATATCCTCGATCGCTCGTTTTTCTTTCTCTTTTTTCTCATTTCTGAAAAGCTGGTGTTCTTACCTTCTTTGCCTATAGAGCTCAATGGCAGCTCTCGTCTTCACCTGCAGCTTAGCCGTGTAGGCCTCGTTCTTGGCGCGAGAATCTGTCGGCATTGTTCTTCGACATTAGATGCTGGTGGTATGTTGTGAATCGAGAGGTTATAGGATACACGTTGAGCGAAGGCCTTGGCGGTCTCTTGCGATTGCAGTCTTTCGACATTAAATTTTTTCACAGTATTTCTGGTTTGTTGTGGTGTGGTGGATATCCACATCCTTACGTTGGTAAGGTAGTGGTCCGAGTCGATGTTAGCCCCTCGGAATGTTCGGACATCCAAAATACTGGATGCGTGCCTTTTGTCTATCGCAATATGATCAATTTGGTTGACTGTTCGTTGATTTGGAGACCGGGGGTACTGGGCGTTGCCAAGTTAAGTCCAATCAGAGTCCACCCCGTTCCATAACACCCAACCATCTGAAGCATAACATGCTGGGTCATATAAATGTGATCGCTGTGAACACTAGGGTGGCCGGATCTCATAGGGGTGGAAAAAATTTCGGAATCTTGTTGGTCTGGACCCCACAAAACGATTCCCCTTTCCAGGGCTGTGCCAGCACGACCCGCCATAGAACAATTTTTCTTATATGGAGTGCGTCATCTGTATAGAATTCATAATCTTTGGTTAATATGTACGTGTGGTATAGATGACGGCTATAATTGAAAGAGTTCGTTTCTTCAGATGTGGGATAACAGTTGTTATTTCAAGGGTGCGTTTGTTTACGTTAACGGATTAATGTTGGAATCCTACATAGTCAGGGCTGGAAACGAACCACAGGTCGTCGAATCCTGCTAGATCGTCGTGGGGTGTCCACTTCTGGAACAGCTACTTGAAGACTAGGCTTGGGTGGAAGGTTTGAACTGCAAATACTAACAGGATTAGTAAGATGTGTAAAACTACTAGCCTGGTTGGAATGGTTAGGTAACAGATACACTGACTGTCTGGCTCGTAGGAATGGATGTGATAAGCTGTCTGCATCGATGCGGTTTCTTAGCTGGTTTTGATGTTGGCTCCACAAGCCACGCGGAGTTTCAACCTTCCTTTTGGCTTTACAATTGAGGCTTCAATCCAGCGAGTTCCCTTAGCAAAGTAGCATATACTGACTGGTTTTTGTAAAATGTTTGCTTCGAGTTGATAGATGGTGTAGTCAGAGTAGTTAACTCTGGAATGAGCTGCGATAATATACTACGATGTTGTCAACCGTGTAGCGATTCAGCTGCGGAGATTTCCCTGAAGGTAACATTGGGGTGGTACGGTAGCTGGATAAGCATATAGATAAATGTCATAGTCCAGATTACCTTCCAATGTTTTTTTAAAATTTGTCTTGAATGTGCGAGGGGGTAGGAGTGTCCTCTCATAAAGGCACTCACTCTCAGGAGGCAGCGGAGGAATTCCATAGATGGAGTCAACGGTGGCGCCTACAGCTACAGTTTGATCGAACTGGCAGTGTAATCCCTATATGAGCTGCTTCGACATATTTGAAAACCAGATCTATAAGGATTTCCAATACTGAGCCAGGGTTTTGGAAAAGAGTTGGTGGTGGAGGAGCCCTTGATGGGTCAACGGCAGCGCTCATGTCCCTAAATGGGCTACTGACATCGGTATTTTTCCGGCCCGCTGTCCTAGGGTCAAAACAAGGGCCTGGCCCTCCAGGTTGGGGGTTGTGCTTTGGGTTAGCTACCCATTCACGGAAAAAAGCTTATGTTACGAAACAACCAATAGCCTCGGAAAGGACTGATATTATTGTTGACGACCATGCTTAACGAAAAAAGGACAACGACGTTCGTATCTACACCTGGAATGAGAGAACATTAAACAGGCGAACAACTAGCAGAAGCCCTAAACTGCTACAAAGCAGACATCACTGCCATCCAGGAAATATGATGGGCCGGGCAAAATGTGGATGAAAAACTTTGACATATTGTTATAATATGAGATGATTTCAGTATGTAATGTAAATTCACTGAACACATTCATTGCTACGCACGAAATGCAGTCATTTAAGATACCTAATTGTAAGACGTCATTTCTCCTCTAAGTAAGTGCATGTACATGTAGTCAGTTGAATATTACGATCGGATGTGTATAGTTGATTAGTGGAAATATAAAACTAAATTTGCAAAGCTTAAAGTGTGTATTATTTTACTAACTTGTACATGGTGTCAGAAGTGAAACCTTTTTTATATTAAAACAAATATATTCAACAAGATGTCTAAAGTGGAAATAAAAGCTCCTGAACAACTTAATTTTGATGACGCTGGCAAAGAGTGGTCAATTTGGAAACAAAAATTCAAGATTTATCTTGTTGCGTCTGGAAAATCAAGCGAGAATGACAAAACAAAAATTTCTCTATTTCTTACGTTCATTGGAGAGAAGGGGATAGAGATATACAATACTCTTTTCGATGTACCGTTTGATCCAGACAGTGATGATGAGTTCAAGGATGCAGTGGAAATTGAACAAGTAGACGAACAAGCAAAACCGAAAATTTCCCTAAAGATGGTCCTTAGTAAATTCGAAGAATATTGTCTTCCAAAGAAAAATGTCCTAATGGAGTCACATAAATTTAATATGATTGTTCAAAAGGAGAACCAATCCTTCACAGAGTACATAACTGAACTTCGTACACAGATGAAGTACTGTGATTACAGTTGCACAAAGTGTAAGGAATCTTATACAGACCGTATGCTGAGAGAACGACTGATCCTGGGGCTGTTTGATAAAAACCTACAATTGAAATTGCTGGAGGATGCAAATCTGTCATTAAGTGATATAATTAATAAGTGCAAGATTGCAGAAGCTGTTATTGCAAATAAAAAATTGCTGTCCCAAGTGGAAAAGATTTGCACAATTGATACGTCGCAAAAGGAAGATCAAAAGAAGAGGTTCCTGAGATACCCGAACACACCAAAATGTGATCGTTGTGGTGGATTTTCAACGGGCCAACACCAAAAATATTGTCCAGCTGCAAAGGAAGGAGTAACTTGTAACAAGTGTGGAAAACCAGGCCATTTCGGAAGAGTTTGTCGCTCACGTCAACAGGAGGAAAAGCCAAAAGGAAACAAGCTGCAGCTCTATAGAGGACCAAGGCAGAATCGTGTCAACGAACTAAGATATGGATCTAGTTCTGAAGAAGGTAACCAATTATGTCAGAATAATAATTTAGTTTTAAAAAAATTTGTATTTAGAATAAACACTGATGCTAAGGGTTGGTTCAAAATATTGAATGTGGGTGGTGCTGAAGTACAATTTAAATTAGATACTGGAGCTGATATCAGTTGTCTCCCAATAAAATACATTGAGCAGACCAACAACCAAGATAAAATTAAAAAGTCTAACAACCAATTGTTTGCTTATAATAATTGTAAGATTGAGACATTTGGAAAAATAGATTTAATTTGTGTTGACTGTGATACACAGTTAAAAAAAGTTGTTTCATTTGAAATCGTTGGTGACAAATTTCAGCCTATATTAAGCAGAGATGCATGCGTTGAACTTAATTTGCTAAATAGAACTAATGTATTCAATATATCCATAGATTCAAACGAAAAGTTTATTGAGCAAAATATGGAAGTATTTGATGGTATTGGTACAATTCCTGGGGAATGTAGTATTATGCTTAAGGAAAATTCTGTCCCAACACTTAAGTATAAAAAACGTATCCCTGAAAGTTTACATAAGAGATTGAAACTTACGTTAGAAGATATGCAGGAACACGGCATCATTACACCTGTTGATTACCCTACAGATTGGGTCAATAATTTAGAAATTGTTGAAAAACCAAACGGCTCATTAAGGATATGCCTTGATCCAATACCATTAAATAAATGTATTCGTAGGGAACATTTTTTGATTCCAACAGTGGAAGAAATAATAAGTAGACTGTCAAATAAATCATTTTTTACAGTGTTAGATCTAAAGCAAGGATTTTGGCAACTATCACTTGATAAAAAAAGTTCAGAATTAACAACCTTCATGACTCCATTTGGTCGTTTTCGATGGAATAGGGTTCCTTTTGGAATAAGTAGTGCTCCGGAAATGTTCATGAAGAAAATGGTTGCAATATTTGGAAATATAACAAATGTAGAAGTTTATTTCGATGATATTTTCATTTCTGGTAGAACAAAAAAAGAACACGATGAAACTTTAGAGTTAGTAATGACAAAAGCAAAACAAAATGGGATAAAATTTAATAAAGAAAAGTTACAGTTGTGTCAAAAGAGGGTCAAATTTATGGGACAAATAATACAAGAAAATAGAGTAGAACCAGATAACAAATATGTGGAAGCTATTAAAAATATTAATACACCAACAAATAAGAAAGACATTTTAAGAATACTAGGTATGTTCAAATATCTTGCAAGGTTTATTCCAAATTTGACAAAGAAATCAGCAAATTTAAGAAACTTAACACGATTAGAAACAGAGTGGAAATGGTTAGATGTACATCAACGCGAACTGGAGGATTTGAAGGAAATCCTGTGCAAAGGCACTTCTCTAAGAATTTTTGATCCCAAACTTCCTTTAATAATGCAAACAGATGCATCTAAGAATGGCTTGGGTTGTGTTTTAATGCAAAATGACCAACCAATTGCATTTGCTTCCAGAAGTCTTACTATAACAGAACAAAAGTGGAGTACAATGGAAAAGGAATTACTGGCCATTGTATTTGCTTGTGAAAAATTCCACCATTTCATTTATGGTCGTGAGGTAATGGTTCAATCAGACCATAAGCCTCTCGAACAATTAATTAAAAAAGAGTTAGATGATGTTACTGTAAGACTTCAAAGAATGTTCTTAATACTATTAAGATACCCTGGTCTGCAAATAAAATACACACCTGGGAGTAAAGTAGTCATAGCTGACTGTCTTTCAAGGGCTCCATTAAAGGAAACGGGTTCCGAGAATGAGGAATTGAAATACGTGATTCATTTAGTAAAAAGAAAAGTTTGCTTATCAGCAAATAATTATGAAATTTATGTTGAGGCAACAAGAAATGATTCTGAACTAGCTAAAATAGTAGATCATCTTCAAACAGAATGGCCAGAATATAAACGTTTATCCGAGGTTGGAAAACGTTTTCATAAGATAAAAGACCAACTTAAGTTTGAGGAAGGATTATTATTTTTGGATGATAAATTAATCATTCCGCATTTGTTGAGAATGTCATTGCTTAGAATTCTACATGAACCACACCTGGGGATTGAAAAAACTCTCGCTAGGGCTCGTAAATTATTTTATTGGCCAGGAATAACAGGTGATATTAAAGCGATGATTAAAGATTGTCGTGTATGTGAAAAATATATGAGAAATAATTGTTCGGAACCACTCATTCAAGAGGAAAATCCGCAATATCCATGGCATAAAACTTCAATGGATATTTATGAATATGCAGGCAAATTTTATATAGCATTTGTTGATGCATATTCTGGTTGGATTTGTTCTGATAGACTTAAAGATAAGTCGATTACAAGTGTTATTACCTTCTTGGAAAATATATTTAATCATTTTGGTAGCCCAACAGAAATCAGAACTGATAACAGTCCATTTAATTCGAAACAACTTCTACAATATGCTAGTATTAATAATATTACATTAAAATTTTCAAGCCCCAATTACCCTCAAAGTAATGGGTTAGCTGAAAAAGCAGTTGGAATTGCTAAACAGATAATAAAAAAGGCAATTAATGAGGACAAAGAAAAAGAAATTGGGTATAGAATTTTAGAATACAATACAACACCAATAACTAGTATGGGTTTATCCCCTACAGAATTATTTTTGGGACGAATGGTTAAAACAAAACTACCAGTTAATATGAAGAGACTCGTTAGGACATTTATAGCTGAAGAACAAATTCAAAGGAAAATAACAGAAAAAAAGAATAAACAAAAACAGTATTATGATATGCATACGAAATTATTGAGCGAATTACGGATAGGAGATAAAGTTATGTTTAAAAAAAATGAAACTGACTGGGTCTATGGAGAGATTGTACAGCAATTGAATGAGAGGTCATACAATATTAAATGTAGTTCAGGAAAAATATTCAGGAGAAACAGAAAATTTATAGTTAAAACAAATAATTCAGATGAAAAAAAGGTTGATGATTATGACTTCTTGGATCATGGTATGTTCGATGAGGATAATAGTGTTGATAGAGAAGTATCTCATGATGAACAGTCAAGTTCAATACCAGACACAGCAGCACCCACGGTAAATGTTGAAAACGAGCCTTTACTTCAGGGAACAGAAAAGAATGGTGTAACAACCCATAGTGGGCGCATTTCTAGGCCACCTGTTAGACTAGGTGATTGGGATTTTGATTGAAACTACTGACATAGTTGGTTGCATAAGATATTATTTATTTACTATTTATTTACTAACTTAATTATATTATTATTATTCAGTAAGTAGTTGTTTTAAAAAAAAAAAAAAAAAAAAAAAAAAAAAAAAAAAAAAAAAAAAAAAAAAAAAAAAAAAAAAAAAAAAAAAAAAAAATTATATTTTAACTTTAATTCTAATTAAAAAAAAAAAAAAAAAAATAGCATGTTATAATATGAGATGATTTCAGTATGTAATGTAAATTCACTGAACACATTCATTGCTACGCACGAAATGCAGTCATTTAAGATACCTAATTGTAAGACGTCATTTCTCCTCTAAGTAAGTGCATGTACATGTAGTCAGTTGAATATTACGATCGGATGTGTATAGTTGATTAGTGGAAATATAAAACTAAATTTGCAAAGCTTAAAGTGTGTATTATTTTACTAACTTGTACACATATACTATGGACCGTGTTATAGTGTGCAGAAACAGCGACTATTCGGATGCGGATTTGTTATAAGTACCAGACTTAGGCAAGAAGTCTTATGTTCCCAAGGCATTAGCAAACGCATTGTAACAATCCGCATCAAGGCCAAATTGGCCAACATAAGCCTTTTTTGCGCTCATGCTCCGACGGAGGAAAAAGGAAAAAAAAACTAAGTATTGCTTCTACGAGCTCCTCGACAAAACCTATGAGCGACTACCAAAGTACGACGTTAAAATCGTGCTGGAAGATTTAAACGCAAAGGTAGGAAGAGAAGACATCTTTAGCAGTACTGTCGGAAAATATAGCCTACACGACAACACGTCTGGTAACGGACTTAGGCTAATTGACTTCGCTACGGAACGAAGTGCAACTATAGAGGGCACAAGGTTTCCTCACCTCGACATCCATAAGGGGACATGGCGGTCTCCAGATCAACGAACAGTCATCCAAATTGATCACATTGCGATAGACAAGAGGCACGCATCCAGTATTTTGGATGCCCAAACATTCCGAAGGGTTATCATCGATTCGGACCACTACCATGTTGTAGCCAAGGTAAGGATGCGGATATCCACCACGTAACAAAAAAAAACAGAAATACTGTGAAAAATTTAATGTCGAATGACTGCAATCGCCAGCGACCGCCAAGACCTTCGCGCAACGCGTATCCCTTAACCTCTCGACTCACAACACACCACCAGCATCTAATATCGAAGAACAATGGCAACGATAACAACAAGCCATTAGATCAGCCGCAACTGATGTGCTAAGTTTCTCGCGGCCACCAGCAAGAAACCCCTGGTTTGATGAGGAATGCCGACAGATGCTCGCAGCCAAGAATGAGGCCTACAAGGCTAAGCTGCAGGTGAAGACGAGAGCTGCCATTGAGCTCTATAGGCGGAGAAATTCTTGAAATTCCTAGACAACCTGTTGTCCGAATATGTCAGAGCAGCTCATCTAGGTTCGCCTGGGACAGCAGGCCGGGTATTCTTCCGTGCCATTCTCACCAGGGTGTTTATAGTGTTGCTGTTTTTCGTCGTGTTATCAACACTCGCACTTATCGTTTAGCAAGTCAAATCCGGTTGGATGAGACCAGTACCCGATGGTTACCACTTGGAGGTAAAGATAAGCACATTTGATGTTGCAACACTGGGCATTGCCAAGTTAACGCCAATCAGAGTCTACCCTCGTTCTACAGCACCCAATCTTATGAGGACAGTAGATGCTAATCAATTGATGAAATAAATAAAGATATTTAAAAAAAATCCGGATCTTGTCTTAATCGACACTCGCAATAAAGGCCTTAAATTGAATTGAATTTTGAATGACCGAGATGATGCCACCCACCTTGTAACTGAGATGCAATCTGAGTTTTGGAACGCAAAAATATTACAGAAAAAGATTGCTTATGCCGAGGCTAGTTCTACCATGGATTGGGACGTGAGAGCATTCACTTCTCTATTGAGGGCGGAAAGTTATCTCGAATATTTAGTTTTTTTTGCCCTATTTCACGTCACATCCTTTGCAACACATAGTCATTCCGCCTGTTTATCATTTATTACGACGATTTTGTTATTCCGAGCTAATCTAATAATATATCTATGCATGTGTATATTTTAAGCATTAGGCTTAAATTTGAAACGACGAAAAAGTTTTTTTTTTTAATGAAAATCCAATCTAAACATAATATATAGTTCATCTAAAAAAATAAGAAGAAATCCAACAGAAGAAAATATTTTATACTTTCCACATGACTTCAATGAGTTTTTTTTTTTCTTTTAATTTTAAATTTTCAATGGGATTCCAAGCAAACAAAAACCCACACACACTCACTAATAAAACATACACACAACACATTAATTAAAAAAATGTTTTACATTTTTATTTTCGTTTGAAATATTTCAGACAACAAATCTTTTTAAAGTATTTGCTTATTGTGATTGAATATGTAGGACAAGTGTGGTAACCTTGATGGGGTTGGTATGATAGCGATGCCGATTCTCATTCTCATGATATTTTGCGTATGCTATGTTGATTTATCAAGGCCTGAATTCGCATGATTCACTAACAAGATGAGTGATGTATGAAACTGAAAATTGAGTGCGTCGGACATGCATCAGATATCTAGAGCTTGTTAATCCGAACAGCGAATATTCATATTTAAAATAGATGCACGTTATATAGTGTATGATCGTTTTTAGGAACAAACTTCCAGGAGACCTAGGTTTTTTTCATTAAAATACAATCTACCGCCAATAAACATCTGTAAGTATCTTTGATCGTTATAGGCCCATCTCAACTGACAGAAGAAAACAAAATGGAGTCTTGTGTGTCACGAGAGTTGTTTAACCCTGCGGAACAACACCTTTACACACCTGAATGAAATGCGCTGTTGTTTACCTCGTCTTCGATCGTGTTTTCATATATGCCGGCAAACATTTTATGTAGATTGGTCTTAGCAATATTTATGGAAATTTCGAATACGAAAATAAACATTCATTCGACTACCTCACACAGCAGCATCTTCGAACAGGTGTCATTTACCTGGCGGCGCTTTCGAACATGTGAACATCTTGTTATCACAACAAACATGTTACGAAATAAGGGGAATGGAACTAGCCATCTACAAAGTGGAAAGTTACGCAAGTTTGTTGAAAAAAAACACAATAACGTCATTTATTGTCACCCAGCCAGAAACAAAAAAAAACTCGATAATTTAGCGTAGCAGATGCGCTGACGTTTGATTTGCTTTAAGGGGGAGCTTGCGCTGCGTGTATTTCGTGAGCAGGCACGGCCCTTGTGAATTTAAATATTCAAAATATTATGTAGTTTCATATTTTTAGAGCAACAGCTGGATAAAGTTCACGCTAATTGGGATTACAACTTGCATCCATGTAGACCAAATACTCTTGTTGCTGTGCATGTTCAAAGAATCGCAAATTAAAATCGCTCGGACCTAATCAGAGATCCATTACCGAGCCATTGTGTGTGTTTTTTTTTGTATAGAAGTGTGTACAAAGTTAAAATTGAAAATAAAAATAAGCTTCTCGAAATATTCAATACTGCACACAGTGTGGGCTCGAAATATGAAACAAAATAAGATGCAGGTTGTGATGTTTTTGAAAGTGTTTCTGAGTTCGAAAACGTCAAGAAAATGCGCATTGTGAATGCACACTGCTTTTCTGATGACAGGTTATGAATGCTTTTGCGATACTTCGCATATTTTTTTGCATCATACACATTCACGATGCTCTTTTTCCTTTTGTTTGCGAAGTTGATGCGTTCACAATGAGGTTTAAAAAATTATGCATTGCATCATAGTAATGCGAACGATTGATTGAACAGTAATGTAGAAGTACTGCGTTTTGGAATACAACCTGTGCTACTGGATGCAGTTAGGACCGGGATAGTTGAAAAGACATCGGGGTTTAGGAGCAGATTCACCCCGAACTGTAGAGCCACTTGAGTAGTAAGTAATTCCAAATGAAAACGGGTAGTACCCAGTATTGCCATGTCCCGAAAATTCAAAATTGAGAATTTGACCATAATACATGTTTTCGAAACTCGGTAAAGCGTTCCCATGCAATAAAAATAGTATTATCAATGTTTTTTGTCATATGTCATATGGGAGGACCGTTAATTTCAGAGCAAGGAGGCTAATTCCAAAAAAAAATTCAATGTTTCAAATGAATCCGTCCAGTTATTTTGGCTATAAGTCAAAAAAAACTTATTAAATACCCTGCTATTAGACTTAAAGGGTCCACGCACTACAATACCTGCATGCGCAGTATAGTGATTTCGCATGAGAACTGAGAGTGTTTCGTCTTGACTTGCATGAATAATTTCGAACATGGTTGATATTTTGTGCATTCTTGTGATTGTTAAAGCCTTCGCGCAACACGTATACCTTAACCTCTCGATTCACACCATACCACCAGCATCGTATGTCGAAGAACAATGGCAACGATGCCAACAAGCCATAAGATCAGCAGCAACTGATGTGCTAGGTTTCTCGCAGCCACCAGCTAGAAACCCCTCGTTTGATGAGGAGTGTCGACAGATGCTTGTAGCCAAGAAAGCGGCCTACAAGGCTAAGCTGCAGGTGAAGACGAGAGCTGCCATTGAGCTCTATAGGCAGAGAAGAAGGGAAGAATACCAGCTTTTCAGAATGAACAAAAAAGGGCAAGAAACGCGCGCAATCGAGGATATAGAGAAGTGCCACTCCAGGAACGATGTTCGCAAATTTTACCAAAGTGTAAAACGTCAAAGCCAAGGATACAAGGCTCGAACAAAATCTTGTCGAGATGAACAAGGAAATATCGTAGTTGAGACACAGTCGATGCTGAGGGTATGGAAGAACCACTTCTGCAGACTGTTAAACGGCGATGAAGAACCACATTCCGCTGTCTGGCCGAACGAACCATTTAATATTGGCAACGACAGTGAAAACTGCCAACCACCCGACCTAAGTGAAGTGAGGATAGCAATATCTAAACTCATGCTTAATAAGGCCGCCGGAAATGACGGCCTTCCCGCTGAGCTTTATAAAGCTGGCGGAGATGACTTTGTAAGTAACATCCACCAACTCATAAGCCAAATCTGGTCGGATGAAAGTATGACTGAAGAACGGAACCTCAAAAGGAACCAAAAAGGAGACCATCTGAACTGCGCCAACTACAAAGGCATAAGTCTCCTCAACATCGCCTACAAGATCCTATCTGCCGTAATATGTGAACTCCTGAAACCGTATACCAACAACCCTTATCAGTCTGGTTTTAGGCCAGGAAATTCCACAACCGATCGGAAATAACCCAAGAAGTCCAAATCGATACCCATCACCTATTTATCGATTTCAAAGCCGCATATGACAGCATTTATAGAGACGAACTATACAGAGCCATGTCCAGTTTTGGTATACCGTCCAAACTCGTCCGTTTGTATAGGATGAAGATGGCGAATTATCGCTGCTCCATCAGGGTCGGAAACGACCTCACCGACACATTCGATACCAAAAAAAGGATTTAGGCAAGGCGACGCGCTGTCATGTGACTTCTTTAATCTGATTCTTGAGAGGATTATGCAAAACTCCAGAGCCAACACCAGAGGCAGAATTTTCCAAAAATCGGTGCAACTACAAGCATACGCCGACAATATTGGCATCATTCGTAGGACTCAACGTGATGTCATAGCCACGTATGCTGGTATAGAGAAGGAAGAGGCAAAAATGGGTTTAGCAGTAAATGAGGGCAAGACTAAGTATATGATGTCAACAAGAAAGGACACACAGCATCGACGAATTGGACAGAACGTCACCATTGACAGATATAACTTTGAGGTAGTACGGGACTTTGTCTACCTCGGCTCCGCTATTAACTCTGACAACAACATCTCGTCAGAAATCAAACGAAGAATTACTCTTGCCAACCGCTGTTTCTTCGGGCTAAGAAGGTAATTTAGTAGTAAAGCCCTCTTTCGAACTACTAAGGAGATCCTATATAAGACCCTGATCATCTCAGTCATGCTCTCCGGCGCTAAACCATGGACCGTAGCAAAAGCGGATGAAGATTCGAGAGGAAAATTCTTTGAAAAATCTTCGGTCCCGTTTGCGTTGACGGGCTGTAGACACGAGGATTCAACCCAGAACTATACGAGCTGTACAGCGACATACCCCTAGTCAAAAAAAAAACTCCGCATTGGACGTTTAAGAGGGCTAGGACATGTAGAACGAATGACTCACAGAGTCTTCGATTTCCAACCAGACGTGGGACGCAGTAGAGGAAGACCTCGTCTTAATTGAAGTCTATAAGTAGAAACCGACCTCAACCAACTCGGAGTGCCCAACTGGAGGCAGTAAGCTAAGGACCAGGCTAATTGGAGAGGCATGTTGGTTGAGGCCCAAGTTCAACCCGGACTGTAGCGCGTTTTGTAATTTAATATTTGTTTCCTCTATTGTTGTGCCAACTGCTAGTATAGCAGTATCATCAGCAAAAGTTGCAACGCAACTATTGTATCGTTTGTTTGTCGGATGTCACGTGTAAATAGGAGGTACAAGTGTGGTCCAATGACGCTTCCTTGGGGTACTCCTGCCATTATATCTTTGATCTCTAAATATTCGTTTCCAAGTTTCGCACAGAAGAGTCTATGCTCAAGATACGACACGAGGATTTTATATAATTGTTCAGGCAGAACTTGTCTTAATTTGTATTGAAGGCCTCTATGCCAAACCTTGTCAAAAGCTTGCGACACGTCAAGAAATGAGGCTGAGCAAATTTTCTTTTCTTCGAACGCCCTCTCAATTACATCAGTAATTCGATGTACTTGGTCCACAGTCGAATGTTTACTTCTAAACCTAACCTGCGAGTACTATGGTCGAGCTTAACAAGCCTGTCGACAACAAGTTTATTCGTTTTGCTTTGTTCATCAAGTTTTAAAAGAATAATCGAAAATACGTTTGAAAATGGTTCAGGTGAGATATTTTTTTGGGCGTTATCGGATATTATAGCTTGGGGATGCGTTTGTACAATTGGTTTTGAATGTACGAGATCTGAATGGATTTCTGATGGCCGCGATATATTTTTAATCGGAATTTTAGGCTTTTGCTTGTTTAAATTTAATCTCTGTGAATTAGTACTATTCGTCCGTCTTCTTTGCAACTCAACATCGCGGTTCTTTTTGACAATAGGTTTGTGTATGATTGTATCCTTGTCAGCGCTTGCACTGGGGAACTAATTTGGAATTCTTAGGCATGGCTCAAATTTTCAAACAATATTAAGTATTCTATTTATTTTGTTCAAACTTTCTGCTCTATAGAAAGTGAGTATAGATTAAGGAAGACTTCGTTTTATCACATTATCTTCGCCATCTTTTTGCTTTTGGTCTCGCTTGACAATGTTAACGGCATCTATGACTTTATATTGCCTGTTTTTCAGATCGTTTACAATGTCATCCTTTAAGCACGACGCATGCAACCCTCTAGCTACAACGCGTAAAGGCCTTTCAGATTTATTTTCAAAGGAATACCATTCTATTTTATCGGTATTCAACTTGCGAGATAATAGACGGTAACTTTCAGGGTCTTTAACGCAGACTTTCCATGATTTTTTTTCGTGGCGAAGTTACTTGGTAGCCCGATAATGACGACGATTTTATCAAGGTATGCAACTTGTTAAAGTCGTTAATACCGATCACATTAATTGGCGGTGGCGGACGTTGTTTTAGCTGTTACGCTTTATTATTTCAGGAGAGGATACAGCTTTCTTTTTTTACTGGTCTTTTATTTAAGATCCAGTCAGTTTCGCTACCGAGTTCTTCTTCATCAATGTGGTATTCGGAGTAAACGGGCAGTTTGCACTTGGTTTTGGCTCATTAGGTATTTTTAATTAACTCTTTAGAGTCATATCTTCTTCCTTAAGGTGGAGAATTACTTTACGAATCTCTTCGCTGAGCAGTTCGACATTGTTAAGCCTTGTTCGAAGAACGTCGTTTTCTTCCTTAAGGCTCTTATTTTTCATTGAGTCTCGTGGGCCGACACTTCAGGTGTTGTCGAGCTCCTTGAGACACATATATTTTTTGAGATCTAGTTGTAGGTGACCTCGTTACCCTTGAACTTTTCCCGAAAGGGTTACACATTTGCAATAATTTTCTCTCCCCAGAATCCGTAGAGCCGACCACCGAAGAGGGTGGATTTTCCAGAGTTGTGTGTCCTTTCGTGTTGGCAGCATATACTTAGTCTTACCCTCAATTACTGCTAAACCCATTTTTGCCGCTTCCTTCTCTATACTAGCAAACATGGCTATGCCATCACGTTGAGTCCTACCAAAGTGGTATTTAACTATAGAGTACGCTTCACAGCTAAAAATGTTGCAGCTGTTTCCGACGCGGGCGGTAAGTGCGAAGGGGAATTTTCATCGTTCGTATGCATCTGCTATGCTGTTGCTTGATGCTGGCATGGCAATTTTCACACTGGGATATCAATATCAGTACCCCTCATAGTAAATTTTCGTTGTATGAGATGCGCACTCTTGTCGTTGTATACTCTTTGGTCCTACCAATGATGTCAATATCATCGGCGTGTGTTAGTAGTTGCACCGATATTTGGAAGATTGTGCTTTTGGTGTTGGCCCGGAAGTTTCATACAATCCTCTCAAGAATCAAATTAAAAAGTCATCCAACACAAACGGACGAGTTTGGGCGGTATACCAAGACTAGACATGGCTTTGTATAGTTCGTCTCTATAAATGCTGTCGTATGCGGCTTTGAAATCGATAAATGGGTGGTGGGTATCGATCGGTTGAGGACTTTCCTGGCCTAAAACCACACTGATAAGGGCCGACCAGGTTGTTGGTAAACGGTTTCAGGCGTTCACATATTACGGCAGATAGGATCTTGTAGGCGATGTTGAGTAGACTTATGCCTCTGTAGTTGGCGCAGTTCAGAGGGTCTCCGTTTTTGAGCTGAGCTTCCATTCTTCAGGCATACTTTCATCCGACCAGATTTGGCTTATGAGTTGGTGGATGTTACTTACCAAGTCATCTCCGCCAGCTTTATAAAGCTCAGCGGGAAGGCCGTCATTTCCGGCGGCCTTATTAAGCTTGAGTTTAGATAGTGCTATCCTCACTTCACTTAGGTCGCGTGGTTGGCAGTTTTCGCTGTCGTTGCCAATATTAAATGGTTCGTTCTGCCTGACAGCGGAATGTTGTTCCTCATCGCCGTTCAACAGTCTGCAGAAGTGGTTCTTCCATATCCTCAGCATCGGCTGTGTCCCAACTACGATATTTCCTTGTTCATCTCGACAGGATTCTGTTCGAGCCTTGTATCCTTGGCTTTGACGTTTTACACTTTGGTAAAACTTGCGAACATCGTTCCTGGAGTGGCACCTCTCTATATCCTCGATCGCGCGCTTTTCTTGCTCATTTTTCTTCTTTCTGAAAAGCCGATGTTCTTCCCTTCTTCTTTGCCTATAGAGCTCAATGGCAGTTCTCGTCTTCACCTGCAGCTTAGCCTTGTAGGCATCGTTCTTGGCTGCGAGCATCTGTCGGCATTCCTCATCAGACCAGGGGTTTCTTGCTGGTGGCCGCGAGAAACCTATTACATCAGTTGCAGCTGATCTAATGGCTTGTTGGCATGGTTGCCATTGTTCTTCGACATTAGATACTGGTGGTATGGTGCGAATCGAGAGGTTAAGGGATACGCGTTGAGCGAAGGTCTGTGAAATTTTTTTCACAGTATTTCTGGTTTGTCGTGGCGTGGTGGATATCCGCATACTTACCTTGGCTACAACAAGGTAGTGGTCCGAGTCGATGTTAGCCCCTCGGAATGTTCGGACATCCAAAATACTGGATGCGTGCCTCTTGTCTATCGCAATGTGTTCAATTTGGTCCCCTTATGGATATCGAGGTGAGGAAACCGTGTGCTGGCTATAGTGGCGTTTCGTTCCGTAGCAAAGTCAATTAGCCTAAATCCGTTATCAGACGTGTTGTCGTGTAGGCTATATTTTCCGACAGTACTGCTAAAGATGTTTTCTCTTCCTACCTTTGCGCTAAAATCTCCCAGCACGATTTTAACATCGTACTTTGGTAGTCGCTGATAGGTTTTGTCAAGGAGCTCGTAGAAGCAATCCTTAGTTGTATCATCTTTTTCCTCCGTCGGAGCATAAGAGCATATAAGGCTTATGTTGGCGAATTTGGACTTGATGCGGATTCTTACAATGCGTTCGCTAATGTCTTGAAAACATAAGACTTCTTGCCTAAGTCTGGCACTTATAACAAATCCGCATCCGAATAGTCGCTGTTTCTGCTCTTTATAACACGGTCCATAGTGGATGTCACAGTTTTTCATCCTCTTTTTTCCCGGTTCATCCCAACATATATCCTAGATGGCAGTAATGTCTGCAGTTTAGCAGTTTAGGGCTCCCTCTAGTTGTTCGCCTGCACCTCTCCTGTTTAATGTTCTCACATTTCAGTTGCAGAAACGAACGTCGTTGTCCATTTTTCGTTTAGCAGGGTCGTCAACAATTCATATATATTAGACATCCCTAGGACACGAGTCCATCAGTGTCCACTACGGGATTGACCGCTTAACTGTTGACCTTTCGGTTCATCCACCACCATCTCTGTTCAAGGATCCTGACTTGCCCTTGAGATTCCTAGATAACCTGTTTGCCGAATATGTCGAAGCAGCTCATCTAGGTTCGCCTGTGACAGTAAGCTTGGTATTCCGTGCCAGTTTGACCAGGCTGTTGCTGTTTTTGTCTAGTTATCAACACTCCGTTTTGTAAGTCAAATCCAGTTGGATGAGACCAGTACCCGATGGTTACCACTTGGGGGTAAAAGTAAAAATAAGCAAATTTTATGTGTAGTCAGAATTGCGAGCACTGGACGTTGCCAAGTTAAAGCCAATCAGAGTCTACCCTCACTCTACAACACCCAACCATCTAATGCTAGGAATTATAGTACGCAATTCTGAAGACTTCCAAGATCCTTACACTCTTAAATGTCTATTTTTGCATTTATTAGATCTAATCTCGAGTACTGTAGCATCGTCTGGAATCCATGTTATGGTATCCACTCCATTAGAATTGTCGAGAGTTCTTAGAAATCGCATGTTATTCTATAGAGGCAACTATTCAAGAACCAATCTCTAGATGTCTCAGATAATCAAATAATAATTGTAATCTTATAGATTTTCATTTCAGTAGAGATACTTTTAAAAAGAAACTAATTTTAGAATTACATGTAAGATAAATTTAAATTTAAAACTAAATATCCTTTGTGGTTTAGTTAATTAATAATTTTAAGTAGATATTTTGTATTTACTGTAACAAGTAATCTCACGAGAACAGTAGATGCTACTCAATTGATGAAATAAAGAGCTTTGTATGATGAAATGATGAATTTTCTTAGAATATGTTATAACGGGTGATTTTTTAAGAGGTTTAGAACTTTTTTTAAAAAAAAAAACACAAAAAATTCGAAAAAATGAATGAAATATTTATTTGAATCGATAGTTTGAACCTTGCAATTTAATGTTTAAAGATAATTTCATGCAAATGTTGACCGCGGCTGCGTCTCAGGTAGCCCATCCGCTGAGTCCAATTTTGGCATACTCTTTCACACATATCGGCCGGTATCTCACGAATGAATGCATGGATGTTGGTTCCAGTGCGTCAATCGAAGCGGGCTTGTCCCTATAGACATTAGCCTTGACATACCCCCACAAAAAATAATCTAATGGTGTCAAATCGCACGATCTAGGCGGCCAATTGACCGGCCCGAAACGTGAAATTAACTGTTCACCAAACTCGCCTCGCAATTGCGCCATTGTTTCGCGTGCTGTGTGGCATGTGGCACCGTCTTGTTGAAACCACATATCATGCAAGTCAAGAACTTCCATTTCGGGCAAAAAAAAGTTTGTTATCATCGCTCGGTAGCGTTCACCATTGACAGTAACGCTGCGATTCGCATCATCTTTGAAGAAATATGGCCCAATAATGCCGCCGGCCCATAAACCGCACCAAACAGTGGCTTTTTCGGGATGCATTGGTAGCTGTTGCAATGCTTCTGGCTGATCTTCACTCCAAATGCGGCAATTTTGCTTATTACGTACCCATTCAACCAAAAATGAGCCTCATCGCTGAACACAATTTTTCGATAAAAAAGCGGATCCTCGGCCAGCTTTCCAAGAGCCCATTCACCAAAAATTCGGCGTTGTGGTAGGTCGGCTGGCTTTAGTTCTTGCACTAGCTGTATCTTAAAAGGCTTTACGCCCAAATCCTTCCGCAAAATTTTCCACGTAGTGCTGTAACAAAGGCCTAACTGCTGGGAACGGCGCCGAATCGACATTTCACGGTCTTCTGTCACACTAGCTGATACGGCCGCAATATTTTCTTCACTACGCACAGTACGTAAACGTGTTGGTGGTTTAATGTCCAACAAAGTAAATTTGGTGCGAAATTTGGTCACAATCTTCCGAATAGACTGCTCAGAAGGTCGAGAATGCCGATCATAAAATGGAAGCAGCGCGCGATGAACATTTCGAACGGAGCACGAATTTTGATAGTAAAATTCAATAATTTGCAAGCGTTGTTCATTTGTAAGACGATCCATGGTTAAATTGCAAACCAAACTGAAGCTGTTTGACAGTGACACAAGGTACTAAACACACGTCAGCTGTCAAAACCAGTGTTGCCAAAACCAAACCAGCTAAAAAATCACCCGTTATATTTGGTTAGATACTTCCAATTCAAAAAAAAAAACTAGCCTCGACGATATGTTTTCGTATATCAACTATTCAAAACTAGTCTCGCAAATCTCTTCAAAAGGCTGAAATTTAAGAAAAAACTCGACAACAACAACTCGATACGATTCTTCAAACCGATTACAATAATTTGTTTCATCTATAGTCAATCGAATTTTAAGTTCCTTTTGAAGGCCGCTAATGTGTCTATATTTATATTTCATAGTTCAAATAGAGGCATAGAAGGAACACCCCGGTATTCGGCGGGAAATTTGTTTTCTATCTTATTTTTCGTTTGCTCGGTTCTTTTTGTGTCTATCTCCCCGCGCAAACGATCAGTACCCACAAATATATTGTGTGCGTATGTGCTCTGTATACACACACAAAAACACACGCATAAGTGTAGTGAAAAGAGTTCTTCTCATCGGCCAGTAGCTTTTATTTAAAATAGCTTTACTACGTGAAAAATAACCCCCCCTCCCCAAAAAGAAAAAAAAAAGAAAATCATTTTCCGATGCCCACACATGATTTTAAGTCAAAATTTTCGTGCAAATTTCCTAACATTAGTCTACAGTTGACCGCTTAACGAATCGAAGCATAAATAAACAGTTTTTTTTTTAATTTAAAAAAATCTTATTTATTAAAGAATTACCGTCTAAAAAGGTATTTGTTTAATTTTTAATAAAATAAAACAATTATAGAAAAAATAAATAACTAAAATAAAAAGTATTTTTATATTAAATTGTCTATATATATATTTATGTGTATATATATACTTAGTGCATTACAAATTTACAATACAGTGCGTGCAATTGTGTAAAGTCTAGCAATTTCCCTTTCCTTCTTTTATTTTCAGTGTTTAAAAAACTTTGATGAAATACAGTGCATTCAAAAAAGCATACGAGTTTTTTTTTTTTAAAATAATTGTTTCGAAATTGTGTTAGTGTCGACAAAAAAAAAACGAAAAATTAAATACAAACGAAAGTATTAAAAATATATAGCTCTGGATTTCAGTCGCCAGGCACACTTATAAATTATCGGTAAGTGTTGAGTGATTCCTGAATGGACAAAAATGAAATTGGATACTCTGATCTTATTTTTCGCATGTTTTTTGGTGACGGAAAAATATGTTATGACTTGGGGAATAATTGGGATGTCTCTTATGTCGGTTACTCTGTCAATGAATTTATCACATATCACATTACAAAATGTTTTCTTATTTGTTTTTTTCATTAGGAGACCTATAATAGTCTAACCAGTGTCAGTGTCCTCATAAAACTGTTCAATTAAATCAATAAATCAAGGGACGAAATATGTTTATTTTCAGTTGAGACATAAATTCATTCAAAACGGCAACTTGTATGCTTTCTAGATCATTTAGGAGTAATCAATGACTATTTAATGAAATTTTCCAAAAGCGTTAGAGACTTTTCAAACACTGCCTGCCTTTCGATTTTTTGCTGTTTATTCGATTTTTTGCTGTTCATATATGCAACGATCGTTACAATATCTTTATCTTTATCTTTATCTTATCTTTATTTATAAATTTTGCTATTTAGTTCGAATCAGAATCAAAAACTGTGTCAACCTAGCCAACCTTTCGGTAGACTATCTTTCCATCAGTATGTCGTCAATATCGCCTGTTTTAATATGCAACGATCGTTACATCTATATATGTTATCACTAAATTTAACTTATTTATAAATTTTGTTATTTGGTTCGAATCAGAAACAAAAACTGTGTCAGTCTAGCCATGTATGTCCGCCTTTCGGTGGACCATCTCTCCGTCAGTATGTCGCCAATTTCCGGCCCACGTCAACTATGTCTGGAGAGAAATGTATTTGATTGTCTGCGTGTTTTCTTTTAAGACGCTATTTTGGTGGTATCGACCGTAAAAAAAAATGTTATTTGGAAACATGGTAATTTTGAGTTTACTGCACTCTAACGATCACAGCTTCTCAAGGTAATCAGTTGTGTCTAAAAGATAATAGGCGCTTTTATTTTACCCCATGATCAATGAAATCATAATCCAAAACCTTTCGGACCACGATCGTGATCTTGGTAGGGAACAAGTCCACATCCAAGATCAATGATCATTGACGATCATGTGGGCTAAAAACCCTAGGTATGATATTAAGTCTGCGGCCCACTTAATATCATACCCAGGTTTTTTAGCCCACATGATCTTCAAAGATCTCTTCAAATAAATTTCAGATAATAGGCGCTTTTATCTTACCCCATGATCAATGCAATCCTCATCCAAAACCTTTCGGACCACGATCGTGATCTTGGTAGGGAACAAGTCCAAATCTAAAATCAATGCTCATTGACGATCATGTGGGCTTAAAACCCTAGGTATGATATTAAGTCTGCGGCCCACTTAATATCATACCCAGGTTTTTTAGCCCACATGATCTTCAAAGATCACTTGAAATAAATTTCACAGATCATCAAGAGGAGGGTATAGATGAAAAGAGTGTTCAAAAATGCAATTTCTGTCATAAAAAAATTTAAACAGACGTTTATTCTTCGTCTGGTAAAACAGACTCACCCCAAACATGTATCGATCATATATTTGTAAGGTTAGACAAACATTTTTCATTTCAATTATCTGCTGAAGTATTAGATCACAAAATTACCGATCACTGTATGACTAACTTAAATATAGCTAAACTCCAATCGAATAGTTTTAACAAATATTTGCCTTTGAGGGGAATTAAGAAAGTAAATTTTAGTAATCTATTACGTTATTTGATGTTTGAGTTTTGGGAGCCTGTGTATATAAAAAATGATCCCTCGGTAGCATACGATATTTTTCTTAAAATTTTAAAAATCATATTGCAAGTTGCACTGAAATATACTGAATCCAAAGAAGTGCAATTTAAAACGTCTTACTTACTTACGTGGCGCTACAGTCCGGAATGAACCTGGGCCTAAACCAACATGCCTCTCCAATTAGCCCGGTCCTTAGCTAACTGCCTCCAGTTGCGCACTCCAAGTTGGTTGAGGTCGGGTTCTACTTGTGCGCGCCACTTAAGGCGAGGTCTTCCTCTACTGCGTCCGACGTCAGGCTGGGAATCGAAGACTCTGCGAGCCGGAGTATTATTGTCCATTCGTTCTACATGTCCGAGCCATCTTAAACGTCCAATGGGGCGTTTTTTGACAAGGGGTATGTAGCTGTACAGCTCGTATAGTACGTGGTTGAATCTTTGTCTCCATAGCCCGTCAACGCAAACGGGACCGAAGATTTTTGAAGAATTTTCCTCTCGAATCGACCAAGGATTTCTTCATCCGCTCTTAATACGGTCCATGCTTCAGCGCCGTAGAGCAGGACTGGGATGATCAGGGTCTTATATAGGATCTCCTTAGTAGTTCGAGTGAGGGCTTTACTACTAAATTGCCTTCTTAGCCCGAAGAAACAGCGATCGGCAAGAGTAATTCTTCGTTTGGTTTCTGACGAGATGTTGTTGTCAGAGTTAATAGCGGAGCCGAGGTAGACAAAGTCCCGTACTACCTCAAAGTTATATCTGTCCAATTCGTCGATGTTGTGTGTCCTTTCGTGTTGACAGCATATACTTAGTCTTACCCTCATTTACTGCTAAACCCATTTTTGCCGCTTCCTTCTCTATACTAGCAAACGTGGCTATGACATTACATTGAGTCCTACCAATGATGTCAATATCGTCGGCGTATGCTAGTAGTTGCACAGATTTTCGGAAAAGTGTGCCTCTGGTGTTGGCTCTGGAGTTTTGCACAATCTTTTCAAGAATCAAATTGAAAAAGTCACATGACAGCGCATCGCCTTGCCTAAATCCTTTTTTGGTATCAAATGTGTCGGTGAGGTCGTTTCCGACCCTGATGGTGCAGCGAGAATTCTCCATCGTCATCCTACACAAACGGACGAGTTTGGGCGGTATACCAAAACTAGACATGGCTCTGTATAGTTCGCCTCTATAAATGCTGTCGTATGCGGCTTTGAAATCGATGAATAGGTGGTGGGTATCGATTTGAACTTCGAAGTGTGAAAATTTGATCGATTGTGGACTTTCCTGGCCTAAAACCACACTGATAAGGGCCGATCAGGTTGTTGATAGGAGGAGGAGGGTCTCCTATTTTGTGGATCGGGCAAACTATGCTGAGGTTCCATTCTTCAGGCATGCTTTCAACCGACCAGATTAGGCTTATGAGTTGGTGGATGTTACTTACCAAGTCATCTCCGCCAGCTTTATAAAGCTCAGCGGGAAGGCCGTCATTTCCTAGTACATTGAGAATTTCATCCTTTGTTAATCTTATTGAACCAATGTCAACAATTTTAGAGACATTCAATGTATTTATCGAATTTAAAGAATCCAAAATAAAAGTACGTTTCCATCGAGTCGAAATGCGTGAAATACAAAGCATTCTGCCATACAATTTCACATTCTGAAATTCGGCATTCCGCTGAAATGCTATTTCAAATGACGTCCAACTGAGTTATGTCAAATCGAACATTACTTTTTTCCCCTACAGTGGTTCGCACTACGTTTACTCTATGTGATAATACGCATCCCCAGAGATGTCGAACAGTGCGCACCGAAGAAACAATTGCCGCTGTAGAGCAAAGTGTTGAAGAGGACCCGAATGAATCGATTCCCCACCATGCATAGCAATTGGAAGATTTTGAGCAAAGATCTTGGCTAACGACCTTACAAGATCCAGCTTGTGCAAGAATTTAAGCCGCGAGACCATGCAATGCGTCCTGATTTTGGTGGATGGGCCGAAAATGAGATTGATCTCGATGCTGATTTTCATCGCAAAATTTTGTTCAGTGATGAGGCTCATTTTTGGTTGAATGGCTACGTCAACAAGCAAAATTGCCGCATTTGGAGTGAAGAGAATCCACACGAGACCCTTGAGACGCCATTACATCCACAAAAACTGACTGTTTGGTGTGCTCTATGGGCTGGTGGAGTCATTGGGCCATACTTCTTCCGAAATGATGCTGGAGTGGCAGTTACCGTTAGTGGAGACCGGTATAGAGCCATGATAACCGACTATTTTGTTCCCGAATTGGATGGCATGAATGTGGATGAGATGTGGTTCCAACAATACGGCGTTCTTATTCTGAAGAGGTGTTCTTTAACGCAGGCAAAACCACTGCCTAAGCTTCTCCATCTGTCCTATTCATCAGGACTCTTTCCGAGTCGATGGAAAACTGCATTTGTATAACCCGTCCCCAAAAAAGGCGAATCTTCTTCTCTCTCCAACTACCGACCAATTGCACTTACCTCCCTTCTTTCTAAGGTCATGGAAACGCTGATAAACCATCAGCTTATGAAATATCTTGAATCACGAAAACTCCTCAATGACCGACAATATGGTTTTCGTAGCAACAGGTCCACTGGTGATTTGATGTCATATCTCACCGAAAAGTGGAACCAATCAATCCACCTTGGTGGCGAAAACAAGATCGTTGCACTTGATATTTCAAAGGCATTTGACAGGGTTTGGCATCAAGCCCTTTTGTCGAAAATGCGTGTTTTTGGTATCGATGATACTCTTCTTCGATGGATTAGTAACTACCTCTCGAAACGTTCAATTTAAGTAGTTTTGGACGGTTTCAAGTCTGCTACTCACCAAATAAATGCTGGTGTTCCCTAAGGCTTAGCTTTACAATACAGGATACAAAAGCGTACGATAAAATTAATAGGAGATCCAACCATAGCGAACTCCATAGTTTCGCTCGAACATCGTAGGAATGTCTCCTGCCCTACACTCTTTTACCGCTATTACAACAACAAATGCACGTCACAATCGATTTATTGAAGAACACATTCGATGAGCGCATAATTTCGCGGACCTATCAATTGCCACCAAAATCGTGTGATTTGACACCATTCGATTATTTTCTTTGGGGATATGTGAAGTCGCTCGTCTACGCCAAGAAACCAGAAACGATAGGGGACTTGGAAGCCAACATTCGTGGCGTTATTGCCGACATACGGCCCCAAATGCTCGAAAAAGTGGTTGAAAATTGGACCTCTAGAATTGGCTTTATTCAAACCAGCCGCGGTTGCCACATGCCCGAAATCATATTCAGACATTAATGGCATAAAATTATCCTTCCAACAAAGTCAAATTGATGGACATTATAACGATTTTCTTGTGGTTTATTTCAATTCGAAATTCTATACCTCTAAAGAAAACACCCTTTATGTGTCATAAGTCTTTCATTCAAAATAAGACCTGAAAATATGAATCCTGAAAAAAAAATATTTTCCTTTGCAAATGTACAGCAATATTTCACGGCTTTACAGCTTTTCAATTGGAAAAAACATTAAGTATTGTGGTTTGCATCTATAAAACGAAATGATCCGTTCATGATCATTTTATTACAAATTACGCCCGCTGTGCAAATCTATTAACTACGTATCCCATCCTATCTTTAATACGTTCCGGATGAGTGACGTCAAAATTCTGTGTTCTACAGCAAAACATTTTAATTACGCGTTAAGTTTTATTTTATCACCTTCTATGTATATAAATCAGTTTCGGGACTAATTAATGGGCGCATCACATCGCTTAGAGAAGATTTTTCGGCATTCCATCTCGGAACAAAAATAAGATGACCGACACGTCTCGGACAAACTTCCCCTATTGTGTTGGCTTTTAAGTTTCAACAAATCCACTTTCAGAACAAAAGAAATTGACAAGGTGAAGTTAATAAAAAGGTTGACGGGTTTCCATAACGTTATGAAGCAGAGCAACAGTCCTAAATTCGTATAAGGTTATCCAGAGCTATGCCGTATATTGACTAGAGAACGTCATATGTTTTGGGTCCATATAGGTATGATGCGATGCTGTTGTAAGCAACATAAAAGAGCCGCCCAGAATGAGTATCTGTAGCTGAAGCTTGTATCTGAGTGAGAAGTTCAAAACAAGGCAACCGGCAAGCGCTTACACAATGTGTATCTTCGTGAATCTGTAGCTTAAAATTGAATAGAGGGCAACTTCATGCAAGAAATGGATCTCCCTTTTGACAGCGATGCAAGATACAAGCTACAGATATGCATTCTGAGCAGTCCTTTAAGGCCTTGTTTTTATCTTTTTATTCATCTATAGCATCAGCTAAAAATACACATCCTGGGCGGCCCTTAAGTTACTAATAATCTCACAACCAAAGAGCATAATTGGAACGAGTTGAGTTCTAGCTTTTATTTTTCTTGTTGCTACAGGAGTTATATGCTGGGATGCCCAGAGCATCCAACGTACCCCGTACATCTTACCAAGAGCTAGACGTATGTAAAAGTCCTATGTAAGGTTATTTGTGAATGTTGCACCTAGATTTCTTGCAGAATTACATGCTCAATATCTAATCCGTTAAGTTTAAGCAAAGATTATGAATTCATACAGATGACGCATTGAGAACAAAAAACAGAAACTTATGCTCAGTAGCTTCATGGAACGGGCGGTCGGTATGCATGAAAACACATGAAAAACAAGAACAAAAACATGTGGCGGGCTGTGCCAGCACGACCCGCCATAGAACAATTTTTCTTGTATGGAGTGCATCATCTGTATAGAATTCATAATCTTTGGTAAGTAAGCAATTTAGAGGCTGTTGGAATTCTTGGAATTACGAGAAAAGACCGTTTGTTCCTGCCCAAAGAAAAATTGATTGGAGATCTTCGTTAACTTCTTACTTATACCGGGCTTCCGACCAGTGAAGAGTCTGAGGCACTGCCGCCTTCCATCCTCTTCGATCCCTGACTCATTGCTTCCAGTTGTCCAGGCCAAGCGCTCTGGCATCCGCGATGGCTTGGTCTTTGAAACGGAGGTTCGGTTTTCCTTGCCTTCTCGAACCTGGGGGCTGGGATTCGAAGACCCTCTTAGCTGGAGCATTATTGTCCATTCGCTTGATATGGCCGAGCCAATTTAGTAGACGTGTTTTGGCCTTCTGGAATACACCCAAGTCATAGAGGTCGCGGTTGTATCATCTCCTCCATTCGCCCTCCTCGTGCACAGGACCAAAAATCCGCCGAAGAATTTTTCTTTAAAAGGAGCCCAGTATCAGCTCTCCCTTCTTGCTTATCTTCCAGCACTCGGCACCATAAAGCAGAACTGACAGGATAAGGGTTTCGTAGAGCACACATTTCGTCCTTTGAGTTAAGAGCTTTGAACCCAGTTATTTAGCCAAACCGAAGTAGCAACGGTCTTCGACGAATCTCCACAAGGGTGTCATTCGTGGAATTAATGTTTACTCCGAGTAGCTTGTATCACGTATCTGTAGTGACGTTTTGTCCTAAGCGGTGGACAGATGCTTGTTTGTTTGTTGATAGCATGTACTGAGTCTTGTCCTCATTTCTTCAAGGCCAACGGATTTCGCCTGTTCTTCAATCGCCGTGAACGCTTTTATCACGGCACGTTGGGAGCGACCGATGATGTCAATATCGTCCGCATAGCCCAGCAGCTTGATGGACCTGTTGAAAATAGTGCCTTTGGTATTAACACCTGCCCTGCGCACTATCTGCTCCAGTACGAGAATAAAGAAGTCACATTATAGCGGGTCTTCTTGCCGAAATCCGGTTCATGTTTGGAATAGTTTGGAGGAGCTACTTCCAAATGTTGCAGCGCGTGTTTTTCAGCGTCACTCGACACAGCTGAATCAGTTTTTGTCGGGATTCCAAATTCGGCCATCGCCATATAGAGCTCCTGACGATGTATGCTGTCATACGCGGCTTTTAAGTAAATGAATAGGTGGTGAGTTTCGACTTGAAATTCGTTGGTCTTTTCCAGGATTTGCCTTAGTGTAAATATTTGGTGTATAGTCGATCTGCAGGGCCGGAAGCCACACTGGTACTGGTGCCGATTAGTGTGTAGCAGAACGGTTTTAGACGATCACACAGTACGTTGGATAGGATCTTGTATGCGACATTAAGTAGGGATATGCCTCGATAGTTTATGCAATACATAGGATGGCCTTTTTTGTAGATGGAGCATAAGGAGATGATAGTCCAGTAATGTTTTCTTCCATCCATAATTGAAAAAAACATCACCACCGTATTTAAAAAGCTCCGCTGGTAAGCCATCAGAACCTGCGGCCTTGTTGTTCTTAAGCTTTTTCATAGCTAGGCCAACTTCTTCTATACTAGGTGGTGGAACTAGTTCTTCATTGACTGGATGTGGGTTCTCTTCTTGCCCTATCACTCTCTCTACATGATGCCCATTTAGCAGCTGTTGGAAATGCCGCTTAAACACATACCTATATACTATTCCCTGCGCTTCCTTGACTAGGTTTCCTTCGCCGTCTCAAAGACCCTGCGTTCCGGTTCTGTAGGCAGCAGCCAGTTGCTTGGCTTTTTTTTTATAAAACCTTCGGATGTTTTTACGATCGCGCGACTCTTCGATCTCCTTGAGCTGGGAAGCTGCTTAGGCTCTCTTCTTTCTACGCAGGGTCTTCTTTTCCTCCCATTCGTTAACTTCACATGCACCATTTTCAACAAGGCCATGACTGCAGCTTTTGTAAAGTTAAACATCGACAGCATACATATAAATGGACGATTTTTTCACATATTTTAGCAGCTTATGAATGTACAGGGAAAATAAGAGGGGAACGCCTTTATCTAATGTCGTGCTATGTCGTGGCTAACAGTGTTGAATACTTAAGTAAAATCTAGCATATTAAGAAATGGAAGTGTGTTTCCATCTACGGTCTGCCTTATGTCTTCAACCACTTTTAATAGGGGTGTTGTACAGGCGGTTTTATGACGAAAGTCAGACTGTTCGAAGGAAAGAATTCTATTTGTGAAAGATGCTCACGTATTTGGGAGTTCATTATCTTCTCTAAGATTTTCAAGGGAAATGGTAAAATTGCGATCGGCCTGTACTCATCCTTACTGCCATTTTTTTTTAGAAAAGGGATAATTTTTGACAACTTCCATACTCCAGGAAAAACGCCGGTAATAAGAACTGATTTGAAAACGTATATTATATGTTTTAAGCAATATGGGAATATTGCGTTTAATGGATGGCTTTCATCAAACCCAACCGAATTTGATTCAATAAAACTTTCAAGCACTTCGATTTCGACTTACTTGCTTGCCTAAGTGGCGCTACAGTCCGGGATGAACCTGGGCCTCAACCAACATGCCTCTCCAATTAGCCCGGACCTTAACTAACTGCCTCCAGTTGCGCAAGTTGGTTGAGGTCAGTTTCTACTTGTGCATGCCATTTCAGGCGAAGTCTTCCTCTCCTGCGTCCGACGTCGGGCTGGGAATCGAAGACTCTGCGAGCCGGAGTATTGGTGTCGATTTGTTCTGTCCTAGCCATCTTAAACGTCCAATGCGGAGTTTTTTCGACCAGGGGCATGTCGCTGTACAGCTCGTATAGTTCTTGGTTGAATCTTCGTCTCCATAGCCCGTCAACGCAAACGGGACCGAAGATTTTCGAAGAATTTTCCTCTCGAATCTACCAAGGATTTCTTCATCCGCTTTTGATACGGTCCATGCTTCAGCGCCCGGAAAATTGTGCCTCTGGTGTTGGCTCGGGAGTTTTGCACAATCCTCTCAAGAATCAAATTGAAAAAGTCACATGACAGCACATCGCTTGCCTAAATCCTTTCTTGGTATCGAATGTGGCAGTGAGGTCGTTTTCGACACGGATGGAGCAGCATAATTCTCCATCGTCAGCCACAAAGGGACGAGTTTGGGCGGTATACCAAAACTAGACACGGCTCTGTATAGTTCGTCTCTATAAATGATGTCGTAGGAGGCCTTGAAATCAATAAATGGGTGGTGGGTATCGATTTGGACTTCTTGGTTTTTTTTCCAGGATCTGCCGAAGTGTGAAAATTTGATCGGACTTTCCTGGCCTAAAACCACACTGATAAGGGCAGATCAGGTTGTTGGTAAAGGGTTTCATACGTTCGCATATTACGGCAGATAGGATCTTGTAGGCGATTTTGAGGAGACTTATGCCTCTATATTTGGCGCAGTTCAGTGGGTCTCCGTTTTTGAGCTGAGCTTCCATTCTTCAGGCATACTTTCATCCGACCATATTTGGCTTATGAGTTGGTGGATGTTACTTACCAAGTCATCTCCGCCGGCTTTCCAAAGCTCAACGGAAAGGCCGTCATTTCCGGAGGCCTTGTTAAGCTTGAGCTTAGAAATTGCTATTCTCACTTCACTTAGGTAGGGTGGTTGGCAGTTTTCGCTGTCGTTGCCAATATTAAATGGTTCGTTCTGCTTGACAGCGGAATGTTGTTCGTCATCGCCGTTTAACAGTCTGCAGAAGTGGTTCTTCCATATTCTCAGCATCGACTGTGTCTCAACTACGATATTTCCTTGTTCATCTCGACAGGATTCTGTTCGAGCGTTGTATCCTTGGCTTTGAGGTTTTACACTTTGGTAAAATTTGCAAACAATGTAATACCAAGACTAAAAATTGTTGGATTTTGGCGTTTCATAAAATAAATCGATCATAATTATAATAAAAAAATTTACTAAAGAAAAACTAAATTTTCAGTTTGTCAAAATGAATTTATTGAATGGGGAAACAATCATATTGACACGACAAATTAATATCACATTTACATTACAATTAGACATCTGCCAATGTATGCATTTCTTTGGCTGAATAGCTGAATTCGTTGAATTTATTTATGAATTTATCAAGCATTTATCCTAGGATTGAAAAAAAAAAAACGAACACTATTCGGAAATTTAGTATCGCCATACCAGCATCATCTCCAATCATCTGGAAAACCTATTCGAAAACTCTATAGCACTTGGGGAACAAAATTATATCGAAGCCGGATGGGCAACAATCCAAGGGTGTGTGAAATTTCTTATACTCTATCCGAACCCATTAATAGTAAATGAATATCCCCAAAAAGTACGCGTGGCTGAAATTGTCATAAGACGGAATTTTGAGGGCAGCATTGTCTAAATATGTGGTTCAGATATTTTAATGAATTTCTTAGAAACCACACTCTCTACATCGAATATACAGCAAATAAGCATATAAAACTATCTAAAAATATTGTTAAGAATTTATTTTCTTGAAAATTTTACCAAAAGACATAATTAATGAATTCTTGTCCTGATAAATGCCATCTGAATTCTATTTTGACATATTTTTTCGCATATCAGTACAAGGCGGACATTTAAGTGACAGCCCGTTTTTGAGAAAGATTAATGCAAGTGTAGAATATTTTTCTTTTTCCTATTGAACGTGTTCATGTCTTAGCTAATCATCCATATAAGATTCCGTTGATTACTGATCGCCTGAATAATACATCGCCCAGCTCACCTTGAGGTTCATATAACCTAGATGTAATTTATTCGGTTTGTAGCATTTTTCAACAAGCACAATGCTCACAAGACTCTATAGAGGATGATTTGGCACAACATGGTGAAATATTGTCTATCTATGAATTTAAAACAAGAAACGCATTTGTAAGGCTACTACTGAGGAGCCAGCCGACGATATATTTTCGTGTAATCGATGTCAAAACATCCATATGTCTAAAAGAATACACAAAAGTATCTATCCCGCAGGGAGTCATCATCAATTTACCGAAATAGTGGCTAAAGCACGCGCCTCGCATATACCCATCCATCCTCATACCCCACATCATGTTTGTGTAGTTTGGCAATTGTAAATCGATGTGCTTATAGAGGAAAAAAAAATGAGAAAAACATTAAAATGAGTTCTCGATTTTACATGTATCTAGATACTACATCACGCTTGCGGTCGGGTTTTTCGTTTACATACACGAATAGATATATTGTCAGCCGTCGATAATTTTATTTTGGCTCAACGAGGAATTACGAATACACATGTGCTTGGGGGATTTGCCAGCAAATGGTCAAATTAAAAAAAAATTTAGAATAACTAGTGCGGTTGTATTATTTGATTTTCTTTCTACAATTGAATTGAAATCATTGGAAGACGACCCAAACATTGTTTATTTCCTGAAACTTGTAAGCAGGAGGAAGGCGGAATTCCATTTTATCGTTTATCGTAGAGGATTCGTTTTTCGATTGTTCGAAAATATGTTATGCCTGCAGCAGACATACAATTGAACCTGGAATAACCGGTGAGATACCACACGCAAATATCGTCTTTCCTCAATTCGTCTGACTACTTGAATTAACCTTAATGTAAACAAGGGTGTTTCTGTACTTTGCAGTCAAAAATAGTAAATTTTCGAAGAGAGAGAGAAGTTTTTCGAAAAAGTACGGGAACGCGTATTGATAAACAACAGTAACACTATACGATTTCAGATTCTAGCTTTCTCACAACCTTTCATGCGTGCGTGCACGATTGCGGGACCTCTTGTTTTATGCCGAATCCGAACGGCTAAGTTGAGATAAGCTTTTCTTGACAATTGATACTACACGGATGATTTGTCAGATCATTACGAGAGGAGGGCCAGTGAAAAATCATTTGGGTGTTGCTATGGCTGGGAAAGACCTTCTGCGCGGCAGTTCATCGCACTAACCATCGGGTCACTGAGCCGGTCGTTTGCACAATCGACAATCGAGCTTTTAAAAAATAAATCTGATGGTGTTTTCCATTGGTAGTTATAGTTCTAAAATTTGATCTGTTTTGTTGCCATTGTAACACGATTTCAGATTGATTTTAGTTTGGCTTTGTATGGATGTAATTTCGTGTCCGTGAAGCTGGCTTGCCAACACGGGACGTTCGGGATAAAGGCTTTGTCTTTTAAAACATTTCTTTGTCATTTGTCCTTCCGCATAATTTCTCAGTCCCAAATTCATTTTATAAATAAGGTCACGCACTCTTGAAACTACTACATTCGTTTTATAGTCATCTTATTAAATGATTTCTTTTAGAGATGTCAAATGATGACTATACAAGTTCAGATAACGAATATGAGACCACATAGGCTAAAAAAACCGAAACAAATTGCCTATGCAGCGATCAAGACCACTGGATATAAATCCCTGAATGCAAAAGTTGGCAAAAAAATAAAACAATAGGGCTGGTAAATACATAATTTGTGCGAAGGTGTTTGTTATTAAATATTCGGGATAAAGGGCATTAATATATTGTACTTGCAGCAACATTCAGATGTATGAAAATTATGCATCTGGTGCTGGTCAAAGCTCACGGCCATCAACTGCAATCAAAACCTGAAGAAAATAACCACTATTGCTGAGTTATCAATGATCTATCATGCAATACGACACCAAATATGTACAATTTAACGGTCAAATCTGAAATCTGAGAGATAATCTGAAAATCCCAATCGAAAACGCTATAAGAGATCCGCTTACGCCGAAAAAGTGTTTGGACAAATCGTCGTAGAGGATTTGATATCAGAATCCTTCGACGCATCCAATAAAGGAAGCATAAAACTTTTTCCGTACTAAAAATTATGGATTGTCTCAATAAGAATAATCTTCGATCCTAGCTATATAATTTAGTGTGGATAATGCAAATGTGTGTCAGAAACTATCCCTCGACTTATAGCGTTTTCGATTGGGATTTTCAGATCTGCTCTCATATTTCAGATTTTAACCGTCCCAATCGAACATTAAAGAGGTAAATCTGGTTTTGTGTGTGTGTTAGTGTGCCATTGAACACCAGGTCTATAGGGATTTCCAATACTGAGGCAGGGTGTTGGAAAAGAGTTGGTGGCGGAGGAGCCCTCAATGGGTCAACGGCAGCACTCATATCCCAAAATGGGCTACTGACATCGGTATTTTTCCGGCCCGATGTCCTAGGGTCAAAACAAGGGCCTGGCCCTCCAGGTTGGGGGTTGTGCTTTGGATTAACTACCCATCCACGGAAAAAAGCTTATGTTACGAAGCAACCAATAGCCTCGGAAAGGACTGATATTATTGTTGACGACCATGCTAAACGAAAAAAGAACAACGACGTTCGTATCTGCACCTGGAATGTGAGAACATTAAACAGGAGAGGTGCAGGCGAACAACTAGCGGAAGCCCTAAACTGCTACAAAGCAGACATTACTGCCACCAAGGAAATACGATGGGATGGGCCGGGCAAAAAGAGGATGAAAAACTGTGACATCTACAATGGACCGTGTTATAGTGAGCAGAAACAGCGACTATTTGGATGCGGATTTGTTAAAAGTTCCAGACTTAGGAAAGAAGTCTTATGTTTCCAAGGCATTAGCGAAAGCATTGTAACAATGCGCATCAAGGCCAAATTCACCAACATAAACCTCATGCTCCGACGGAGGAAAAGGATGATAGAACTAAGGATTGCTTCTACGAGCTCCTCGACAAAACCTATGAGCGACTACCAAAGTACGATGTTACAATCATGCTGCGAGATTTTAACGCAAAGGTAGGAAGAGAAGACATCTTTAGCAGTACTGTCGGAAAATATAGCCTACACGACAACACGTCTGGTAACGGACTTAGGCTAATTGACTTCGCTACGGAACGAAATGCCACTATAGTCAGCACACGGTTTCCTCACCTCGATATCCATAAGGGGACATGGCGGTCTCCAGATCAACGAACGGTCAACCAAATTGATCACATTGCGATAGATAAGAGGTACGCATCCAGTATTTTGGATGTCCGAACATTCCGAGGAGCTAACATAGACTCGGATCACTACCTTGTAGCAGCCAAGGTAAGAATGCGGATATCCACCACGCCACAACAATCCAGAAATACTGTGAAAAAATTTAATGTCGGAAGACTGCAATCGCAAGAGACCGCGAAGACCTTCGCACAACGCGTATCCCTTAACCTCTCGATTAACACCATACCACCAGCATCGAATGTCGAAGAGCAATGGCAACGATGCCAACAGGCCATTAGATCAGCCGCAACTGATGTGCTAGGTTTCTCGCGCCCACCAGCAAGAAACACCTGGTTTGATGAGGAATGCCGACAGATGCTCGCAGCCAAAAACGAGGCCTACAAGGCTAAGCTGCAGGTGAAGACGAGAGCTGCCATTGAGCTCTATAGGCAAAGAAGAAGGGAAGAACATCGGCTTTTCAGAATGAAGAAAAAAGAGCAAGAAAAGCGCGCGATCGAGGATATAGAGAGGTGCCACTCCAGGAACGATGTTCGCAAGTTTTACCAAAGTGTAAAACGTCAAAGCCAAGGATACAAGGCTCGAACAGAATCCTGTCGAGATGAACAAGGAAATATTGTAGTTGAGACACAGTCGATGCTGAGGATATGGAAGAACCACTTCTGCAGACTGTTAAACGGCGATGACGAACAACATTCCGCTGCCAGGCAGAACGAACCATTCAATATTGGCAACGACAGCGAAAACTGCCAACCACCCGACCTGAGTGAAGTGAAGATAGCAATATCTAAACTCAAGCTTAATAAGGCTGCCGGAAATGACGGCCTTCCCGCTGAGCTCTATAAGGCCGGCGGAGATGACTTGGTAAGTAACATCCACCAACTCATAAGCCAAATCTGGTCGGTTGAAAGCATGCCTGAAGAATGGAACCTCAGCATCGTTTGCCCGATCCACAAAAAAGGAGGCCCTCTGAACTGCGCCAACTACAGAGGCATAAGTCTACTCAACATCGCCTACAAGATCCTATCTGCCGTAATATGCGAACGCCTGAAACCGTTTACCAACAACCCGATCGGCCCTTATCAGTGTGGTTTTAGGCCAGGAAAGTCCACAATCGATCAAATTTTCACACTTCGGCAGATCCTGGAAAAAAACCCAAGAAGCCAAAATCGATACCCACCACCTATTTATCGATTTCAAAGCCGCATACGACAGCATTTATAGAGACGAACTATACAGACCCATGTCTAGTTTTGGTATACCGCCCAAACTCGTCCGTTTGTGTAGGATGACGATGGAGAATTCTCGCTGCACCATCAGGGTCGGAAACGACCTCACCCACACATTCGATACCAAAAAAGGATTTAGGCAAGGCGATGCGCTGTCATGTGACTTCTTTAATCTGATTCTTGAGAGAATTGTGCAAAACTCCAAAGCCAACACCAGAGGCACAATTTTCCAAAAATCAGTGCAACTACTAGCATACGCCGACGATATTGACATCATTGGTAGGACTCAACGTAATGTCATAGCCACGTTTGCTAGTATAGAGAAGGAAGCGGCAAAAATGGGTTTAGCAGTAAATGAGGGTAAGACTAAGTATCTGCTGTCAACACGAAAGGACACACAACATCGACGAATTGGACAGAACGTCACCATTGACAGATATAACTTTGAGGTAGTACGGGACTTTGTCTTCCTCGGCTCCGCTATTAACTCTGACAACAACATCTCTTCAGAAATCAAACGAAGAATTACTTTTGCCAATCGCTGTTTCTTGGGGCTAAGAAGGCAATTTAGTAGTAAAGCCCTCACTCAAACTACTAAGGAGATCCTATATAAGACCCTGATCATCCCAGTCCTGCTATACGGCGCTGAAGCATGGACCGTATCAAAAGCGGATGAAGAAATCCTTGGTCGATTCGAGAGGAAAATTCTTCGAAAAATCTTCGGTCCCGTTTGTGTTGACGGGCTATGGAGACGAAGATTCAACCACGAACTATGCGAGCTGTACAGCGACATACCCCTGGTCAAAAAAACTCCGCATTGGATGTTTCAGATGGCTAGGACATGTAGAACGAATGGACACCAATACTCCGGCTCGCAGAGTCTTCGATTCCCAGCCAGACGTCAGACGCAGTAGAGGAAGACCTCGCCTTAAGTGGCGCGCACAAGTAGAAACCAACCTCAACCAACTTCGAGTGCGCAACTGGAGGCAGTTACCTAAGGACCGGGCTAATTGGAGAGGCATGTTGGTTGAGGCCCAGGTTCATCCCGGACTGTAGCGCCACTTAAGCAATCAGCAGAGCCAACTCCGCACTTGGGTTTGTAAAACGCTGGTCTAAGGAATTCTCGAACCCCTATGTTACAAAATCTCTCTTTTCAACATTTGTTAGACCTATCCTTAAATATGCTAGCCAAGTATGGTCGCCTTATCACAATACCCATTCCCTCTGTATTTAGAGTGTCCAACGCAGATTCATCCGTTTTGCTCTACGCGGGTAGATAGTTTTAATTTACCACCCTACGAGGATCGTTTGAAATCGATAAACCTTCAATTGCTTCAAAAGCGTCGTGAAATAGCCGACATTCTATTTGGACATCAGCTTCTAGCAGGAAATATTGATTGCCCCGTTCTGCTAGAAATTATATCCCTCAACACCAATTCCCAAAATCTAAGAGCTGTTCCCCTCTTCCGACTAAACTTCCAACGAACCAACTATGGCAACAACGAACCAATGACTAGAATACTGCGCCTGGCTAATGGGTATAACTCCTTTGATTTTCACTGTAACAAACTTGCTCTACGAAACTCCTTCATGTCCACCTCATCTTCCAATACTCCTTAACCCTTTTTCTAATAAATAATTTTAATTAGGCTAATTTAGTCTTAAGTTCAGCTTGTATTAAGCTTAAATAAATAAATAAATAAATAAATAAATAAATAGATATGTCAAGATTGACTCAGTTTTCTAATTGGATGGACAAACGTTCAATTTGTCTATTTGCATTATTTCTCTATGTTACAAATTATTTATCAAATAGGATATATCCGTATCGGATTGGGTATAAAAATGCTATAAAACAACGAAATTTTCTTTATGTACTATCAGCGTTGTGTTCTCATTAAGTCATTTAATAGCTGCACTAGTGCGTCACTACTGAATTGTATTTTATAACATATTTCTCTTAAATAATAGATGCGTTGATGTTTTATTTTATTTTATGAATGTTTATTTCAGCTAACGTGAATGTAGGTATACTCGGGAAAGATAATGTTTTGTTGTTCTTTTTTTTTCTGTTGGCAACCAAAATATTTGACACGATGCCAAATCTCTTGAGCTTACGTATACAGAAAGAAATAAAATAAATTTATTCATTTTCTAGTTGCTTTGGCAAAAAGTAAACTGGGTACGACAAATAAATATTTATTTAAATGAAATATTTTGCTATAAAGATATCGATACTCGATTGTTTAATTGTGAGCAAAACCGCTTATTTAGTGAACCTTTTATTTTAATGGATTACTATAACGTTTTTAAAATATAATGGGAAAAATGTTTTCCCACAGCATATAAAGGGTGATCCATTTCGAGGTTCCCTACTTTTTTAAAGAAAAAAACACAGAAAATTCAAATTTAATGGAGAATGTTTATTATCATTTGAAAGAACATTCTTTGGCATTTATTTTATGAAGATTATGTCTATCAAATGTTGGCCGTTGCTAGGTCGCAGATGGTCCATCCGTTGAGTCCAATTTTCGATCACTCGTTCAAGCATTTCGAATGGTAACTGGCGAATGACACGCGTGATGTTTTCCTCCAAGGCCTGAATCGAAGCGGGTTTGTCGGCATAAGCTTTTGACTTTACATATCCCCACAGGAAAAAGTCTAACGGTATGATATCACACGATCTTGGTGGCCAATCGACCGGCCTAAAACGTGAAATTATGTGCTCACCGAAATGTTCTCTCAATAAGTCCATTGATTGATGCGATGTGTGGGAAGTGGCGCCGTCTTGCTGAAACCAAATGTCGCCGAGATCACGAGCTTCAATTTCAGGCATCAAATAGTTCGTTATCATGGCTCGATAACGGTCGCCATTGACGGTTACGTTCGCACCGGCATAATTTTTAAAGAAATATGGACCGATGATTCCACCGGCCCACAAACCACACCAAACCGTTGTTTTTTCTGGATGAAGTGGCAGTTCTTCAATCTCTTCAGGTTGCTCTTCGTCCCAAATGCGGCAATTTTGTTTGTTTACATACCCATTGAGCCAGAAATGGGCCTCATCGCTAAACAAAATTTGCCTCGAAAACGTCGGATCTTCTTGGAACTTTTCAAGAGCCCATAGAGCGAAGCGATGTCGCTTGGGAAGGTCGAGCGGCTTCAGTTGTTGCACAAGCTGTATTTGTACGCTTTCAATTTAAGATCTTGACGTAAAATGCGCCAAGTCGTTCCATACGTCAGTCCGAGTTGCTGCGAACGGCCCCGAATCGACTCTCTACGGTCTTCGTCTACACTCTCAGCTACGGCCGCTATATTTTCTTCACAGCTTGCTGGACGTGGTCTATTCGGTCGAATATTATCCAATAATGAATGCTGGGTCTCAAAATGGGTGATGGTGTTGCGAATAGTACGCTCAGTAGGCCGATTATGTTGACCATGAGTTGAGCGAAGTGCACGAAACACATTCCTCACAGAACGTGAATTTTCATAATAAAGTTGAACAATTTGTAAACGTTGTTCACGCGTAAGTCTTTCCATTATGAAATGCCAAACAATACTAAACAAAAATAACATGACAGCATGTCACGACTCACACGTGATCTGTCAAAAAAGGCTATTGAAAAAAGTATCTCTACTTGGATCACCCGTTATAAACTCCATCCTCAAGACCTAATGGGAAAGAGAAATAAATCTGCAAATCATCTGCGTAGAGATGATATGAGGACTATTTGATTACATCAACAATGTCGTTAATAAACATACTGAATAGTATCGGACCTAATATTGATCCCTGTGCAACTCCGCTTTTTAAATCAACAAAATCAGAAGTAATGACATCAGATACAATAGCTTGCTTTCGGTTATTTAGAAAGCCATGAATTAGTTTCAGTGCAGATGAAGAAAAATCAAATTTGTGTTCCAATTTTCTAAGCAAAATTGTATGATCAACTGAACTGAAAGCATTAGTAAAATCAAGAAGATTCAAAATCGTGACTTTATCTTCATCTATTGCTATACGGATATCATCATGAACTTTTAGGACTGCAGATACACAGCTGTGTTTTTTTACGAAAACCTGATTGGAGTTGTGATAAGTAATTATATGTTTCCAAATAGTAACTTACCTGATTGAGCATTAATTTTTCCAAACCCTTGGATAGAAAAGGTAAAATGCTAATCGGTCGGTAGTTCGAAAAATCGTTTTTATTTGACATATTTTTCTCAAATGGTAAAATTTTTGCTATTTTCCACATACTAGGAAATACGGATTTTGTTAAGCATTCGTTATAAATGTATGCAACAATTGGGATTATTACACGAAGTATTTGTTTGATAAATTTGGGTGATATGTTGTCTAGAGCTATTGCATTTGATTGTATAGAGCTTAGAGAAATAAAGCATTCGTTCATCGTTACGCAACTAAATGAAAAATTACCATTTGTGTTATAATGTAAAACACAACCTTCTTCTTAGCTAGGCGCACACTTTTTTATCTTAAATTATAAGTTCGACATTTAGGTATACTAACTACATACATACTAGAGAGAGTGCGTTCAGTAAATATAAAGTATTTACAGATATGGTTAAGACACTCACCCCTCTTTAATATATTTCAATTCTTAAAACTAATTTAATAAATCTGAAAATAATATAATTCAGTAAATTTGCTTACAATTTTATTAAATGCGAATTTTACATAAGTAGTCGATTTGAATACTTACTTACTTAAGTGGCGCTACAGTCCGGAATGAACCTGGGCCTCAACCAACATGCCTCTCCAATTAGCCCGGTCCTTAGCTAACTGCCTCCAGTTGCGCACTCCAAGTTGGTTGAGGTCGGTTTCCACTTGTGCGCGCCACTTAAGGCGAGGTCTTCCTCTACTGCGTCCGACGTCTGGCTGGGAATCGAAGACTCTGCGAGCCGGAGTATTGGTGTCCATTCGTTCTACATGTCCTAGCCATCTTAAACGTCCAATGCGGAG
This sequence comes from Rhingia campestris, assembly GCA_932526625.1. Taxonomy (NCBI): domain Eukaryota; kingdom Metazoa; phylum Arthropoda; class Insecta; order Diptera; family Syrphidae; genus Rhingia; species Rhingia campestris. The sequence goes on along the minus strand of OW052186.1, from coordinate 4,211,334 downwards.
TTTTTTGACCAGGGGCATGTCGCTGTACAGCTCGTATAGTTCTTGGTTGAATCTTCGTCTCCATAGCCCGTCAACGCAAACGGGACCGAAGATTTTTCGAAGAATTTTCCTCTCGAATCTACCAAGGATTTCTTCATCCGCTTTTGATACGGTCCATGCTTCAGCGCCGTAGAGCAGGACTGGGATGATCAGGGTCTTATATAGGATCTCCTTAGTAGTTCGAGTGAGGGCTTTACTACTAAATTGCCTTCTTAGCCCGAAGAAACAGCGGTTGGCAAGAGTAATTCTTCGTTTAATTTCTGACGAGATGTTGTTGTCAGAGCTAATAGCGGAGCGGAGGTAGACAAAGTCCCGTACTACCTCAAAGTTATATCTGTCAATGGTGACGTTCTGTCCAATTCGTCGATGTTGTGAGTCCTTTCGTGATGACAGCATATACTTAGTCTTACCCTCATTTACTGCTAAACCCATTTTCGCCGCTTCCTTCTCTATACTAGCAAACGTGGCTATGACATCACGTTGAGTCCTGCCAATGATGTCAATATCGTCAGCGTATGCTAGTAGTTGCACCGACTTTTGGAAAATTGTGCCTCTGGTGTTGGCTTTGGAGTTTTGCACAATTCTCTCAAGAATCAGATTAAAGAAGTCACATGACAGCGCATCGCCTTGCCTAAATCCTTTTTTGGTATCGAATGTGTCGGTGAGGTCGTTTCCGACCCTGATGGAGCAGCGAGAATTCTCCATCGTCATCCTACACAAACGGACGAGTTTGGGCGGTATACCAAAACTAGACATGGCTCTGTACAGTTCGTCTCTATAAATGCTGTCATATGCGGCTTTGAAATCGATGAATAGGTGGTGGGTATCGATTTGGACTTCTTGAGTTTTTTCCAGGATCTGCCGAAGTGTGAAAATTTGATCGGTTGTGGACTTTCCTGGCCTAAAACCACACTGATAAGGGCCAATCAGGTTGTTGGTAAACGGTTTCAGGCGTTCACATATTACGGCAGATAGGATCTTGTAGGCGATGTTGAGGAGACTTATGCCTCTGTAGTTGGCGCAGTTCAGAGGGTCTCCTTTTTTGTGGATCGGGCAAACGATGCTGAGGTTCCATTCTTCAGGCATATTTTCATCCGACCAGATTTGGCTTATGAGTTGGTGGATGTTACTTACCAAGTCATCTCCGCCGGCCTTATAGAGCTCAGCGGGAAGGCCGTCATTTCCGGCAGCCTTATTAAGCTTGAGTTTAGATATTGCTATCCTCGCTTCACTCAGGTCGGGTGGTTGGCAGTCTTCGCTGTCGTTGCCAATATTGAGTGGTTCGTTCTGCCTGACAGCGGAATGTTGTTCGTCATCGCCGTTTAACAGTCTGCAGAAGTGGTTCTTCCATATCCTCAGCATCGACTGTGTCTCAACTACAATATTTCCTTGTTCATCTCGACAGGATTCTGATCGAGCCTTGTATCCTTGGCTTTGACGTTTTACACTTTGGTAAAACTTGCGAACATCGTTCCTGGAGTGGCACCTCTCTATATCCTCGATCGCGCGCTTTTCTTGCTCTTTTTTCTTCTTGCTGAAAAGCCGATGTTCTTCCCTTCTTCTTTGCCTATAGAGCTCAATGGCAGCTCTCGTCTTCACCTGCAGCTTAGCCTTGAAGGCCTCGTTCTTGGCTGCGAGCATCTGTCGGCATTCCTCATCAAACCAGGGGTTTCTTGCTGGTGGGCGCGAGAAACCTAGCACATCAGTTGCGGCTGATCTAATGGCCTGTTGGCATCGTTGCCATTGCTCTTCGACATTCGATGCTGGTGGTATGGTGTTAATCGAGAGGTTAAGGGATACGCGTTGTGCGAAGGTCTTGGCGGTCTCTTGCGATTGCAGTCTTCCGACATTAAATTTTTTCACAGTATTTCTGGATTGTTGTGGCGTGGTGGATATCCGCATTCTTACCTTGGCTGCTACAAGGTAGTGATCCGAGTCGATGTTAGCTCCTCGGAATGTTCGGACATCCAAAATACTGGATGCGTGCCTCTTATCTATCGCAATGTGATCAATTTGGTTGACCGTTCGTTGATCTGGAGACCGCCATGTCCCCTTATGGATATCGAGGTGAGGAAACCGTGTGCTGGCTATAGTGGCATTTCGTTCCGTAGCGAAATCAATTAGCCTAAGTCCGTTACCAGACGTGTTGTCGTGTAGGCTATATTTTCCGACAGTACTGCTTAAGATGTCTTCTCTTCCTACCTTTGCGTTAAAATCTCCCAGCACGATTTTAACATCGTACTTCGGTAGTCGCTCATAGGTTTTGTCGAGGAGCTCGTAGAAGCAATCCTTAGCTATATCATCTTTTTCTTCCGTCAGAGCGTGAGCGCATATAAGGCTTATGTTGGCGAATTTGGCCTTGATGCGGATTGTTACTATGCGTTCGCTAATGTCTTGGAAACATAAGACTTCTTGCCTAAGTCTGGCACTTATAACAAATCCGCATCCGAATAGTCGCTGTTTCTGCTCACTATAACACGGTCCGTAGTATATGTCACAGTTTTTCATCCTCTTTTTGCCCGGCCCATCCCATCGTATTTCCTGGATGGCAGTAATGTCTGCTTTGTAGCAGTTTAGGGCTTCCGCTAGTTGTTCGCCTGCACCTCTCCTGTTTAATGTTCTCACATTCCAGGTGCAGATACGAACGTCGTTGTCCTTTTTTCGTTTAGCAGGGTCGTCAACAATAAAATCAGTCCTTTCCGAGGCTATTGGTTGCTTCGTAACCATGTTTTTTTTCTGTGGGTGGGTAGTTAACCCAAAGCACAACCCCCAACCTGGAGGGCCAGTTCCAATTTATTAGATACCCCTAGGACACGGGGCCATCAGTATCCACTACGGGATTGAGCGCTGCCGTTGGCCTTTCGGTTCATCCGCCACCATCTCTGTTCAAGGGGCCTGACTAACCCTTGAAATTCCTAGACAACCTGTTGTCCGAATATGTCAGAGCAGCTCATCTAGGTTCGCCTGGGACAGCAGGCCGGGTATTCATCCGTGCCATTCTCACCAGGGTGTTTATAGTGTTGCTGTTTTTCGTCGTGTTATCAACACTCGCACTTATCGTTTAGCAAGTCAAATCCGGTTGGATGAGACCAGTATCCGATGGTTACCACTTGGAGGTAAAGATAAGCACATTTGATGTGTAGTCAGAGTTGCAACACTGGACATTGCCAAGTTAACGCCAATCAGAGTCTACCCTCGTTCTACAACACCCAACCATCGATTTGAATAACTAGAATAATATAAAACGTTTTACATTTATTTCATAATTGATTTATCTATACAACGTTTTTTTATTTTATTTATTTTTTTTTTACACAGGGCTTTCTCCCTTTAAACATTTTTGAGTAGAAATTCATTTTTTTTTTATTAATAGCTATTTAGTTTGATCAAATTTCGAATTATACGTTAAACGTTCTGGTTGTTTTTTGTTTCTAATTGGTCTACAAGGTTTCGAAATTGGCATAGGTTTTAAAACACTTGACTCTAAGTTTTCCTTTTTATCTGAATCTGGTTTTTCAATTAGTTGTGGTTCTTTAATAGTGTCATTTTGTTTTGGTTTTTCTATTTTATTTAATTTAGGATTTTGACTCATATCATAATGGAATGGAATTTTATCTTCTGGGGGCACAACAATACCTGTGCCTATGCGGTGTATTTGGTCTATGTGACGTTTCCAAATACGGCCGTCATCTAATTTGACAGAATAATGAAGCGCACCAAGAACCTCCAATACAGTTCCAAATTGATATTTTGAATTACAACTATAATCGCGAACTGAAACCCTATCGTTGACAAACAATTTTCTAATATTCAAGGTGCTTTTGGAAGCATCAAATCAAGACGTGAACGTATTTGTCTTCTCATAATTAGAAATGATGGTGATTCGCCTGTAGTAGCGTGAGGAGTTCGTCGATAATTCAATAAAATGTTGCACAGTACTTTTTCAATTTCTAAAGGCTTGCAGTTTATAGTTTTAAGTTTGTTTTTGAACGTCTGAACGTTCCGTTCTGCTTGCCCGTTCGTAGCCGGATGATAAGGAGCACTTCTTTTATGTATTATTCCATTCATTTTAAGAAATGTTTGAAGTTTTTCGGAAGTAAATTGTACTCCATTATCGCTAACCAAAACTTCAGGAATACCGAACCGCGAAAAAATTTCACGACATTTGTCGATTGTAACGTCTGTGGTTATATTTGAAATTATATGTATTTCTGGCCATTTTGTGTATGCGTCGATAAGTATGAAAAAAATACTTCCCGATAAAAGGTCCAGCGAAATCGACATGTACACGGTCAAATGGATTTTTGGCTGCTTCCCAGATATGCGTTGCAACTCTCCTTGGATTTGGCCTTGTAGACTGGCATTCTACGCAGTTTTTGGACATATTTTCAATTTCCAAATCAATTTTAGGCCACCAACAAAAGCTTCGTGCTAACGACTTCATCCGAGAGATCCCAAAATGAGCGGTGTGAAGCTCATCAAGCACCTTTTTTCTAAGTTGTTTTGGGACGTATACCCGCAACCCCCGAAGTAAGCAATTTTGTTGAAGAGTGAATTCAATTTGCTCAATACCGAATCGTTTGTCTGGGCTTATAAATTTACCGGATATAAGAGCTTCAATCCCTAACTTCCTCATCCTCTTCAGTTGCAGCTTGTAGCTGTTCTACGGAAAAAGGCAGTGTCTCGATGGCATTCATTTCGATTACCTCAATTTCATCTTTTGTAGAATCCACTTCAGACAGTGGTAATCGAGATAAAGCATCTGCGTTTGAATTTTCTGTAGCGTATTTCATAATCAAATGATTGCAAAAAAAATTGCATAATGTTGCATCCTGGTTGCCGATAGTGTTGATAATCCTTTTCCAGGCGCAAGAATTTGAGTCAAGGGCTTATTGTCAGTAATTAAAATAAATTTTCTCGCATACACATATTGATAAAACTTACGAATGCCAAAAATTATAGCATAAGCTTTTCTATCAATTTGTGTATATTAGGCGTGTTTTTTTTTCTAAATCTATACAGGCTTATTTTCACATGAGAAAAAAAACGCCATTCGGTGACTTGGCAGCACTATTCTTGTTGACATTTGACAACTCAATTTCAGTTGTTTATTTTTTTTTCATAAACAATTTTGCACCGAATAATAATTCTATTACCCATTTGAAAGGGAATCATTACAAAATGATAAATGCAGAAACCACAAAGGTAAATTTAGATATTTAACATATAAAAGTGTATCTTCAATATGCATTTTGTTTTTAGTTAATTTCTTTATTGACAGACAACACAGCAGCAGAAGCAGCATACTCGCGCCGTACAAAAGACGTGGAGGATGTTCTGGAAGTGCTTGCGCAGGCGCACCTCCCTATGGGCACTTAAAATGGATTGGCCATAAAGAAAACATGCCTACTGCCAACATGCCATCCAACACGTTCTGATCCAATTTTGATAGACTTGTTATTAAATCAAAAAGAAAAAAATTAACACTCTATTCAGGCAAACTGGAAATTGATATGTCCTGCCTATCTAAATCCAATCAAGTCCAGTCAAAGGGTTCGGCTAATAGGGGACAAATGGTCGCACGAAACGCCATCACATTCTCAGATAAAATTCCAGAAGATTTTGACACGTTCAAAACGTACCACATCGCTATTTCTACAGACAATTACCACGATTCTTTAGTGTTTCAGATACGGGCATCGTATTGTCTACTTAAAGGATATTTGATACGAAAAGTGTAACACGCATCTGCGGAATTTTCCAATTTTGTTTTCTTTTCTGATTTTCTTCTTCTTTTTTTGCATCAAAGTGAAATTCATTAACACTTTGAGGGAACTGGGTCATGGTCACACGAGTCCATGGAATCAGTTAGGGAAAAATGAATTACGGAATACCGACTGTGCGACTGAAATCCACCCACGATATGAAGATACAAAAAAATTGCTTTTATATTAGCCATCATTTCTATTGGCAAAGAGGAAATAATGAAATATACAAAAACAAGGATAAAAATGGCGCGCAATCCTCCCACAAGAAGATACGCTTCAAAAACTGTCGACAGTGCATCAGAACACAGAACCGCCGGGGACCGCACAAAACGATGAAGATATTCCACTCTGAGAGGATGATTGTTTTTTTTTATATCCTGGAGGGATGTTTTCGTTGTGAAATGTTATTTTGTGCAACATTTCGACGATATTTCTGCTGTTGGAATGACTCTTTGACAAGCGGCAAAGCTTTCTTTTAATCATCATACTATTGTAAATGTAATTTTCTAATGAAAGCCTCCCTGATGTCCTTGGTTGCCTTTGGTAATCTCTACTAATAAAGTGTGTACGAATATATAAATTATTGTATATAAAATTTATTTATTGAATTGTTTACCTTTTTTCTGCCGTTAAATATTTTTCCAAATAAGGTACATGTCAATTGGATGTCACTTTAGCCATCTTCGATAACATTTCTCGATAACAACAGCAATGAGTTGGTTTGGTAGCACGTTTTCTATCCAGGCTAAGGGCGTAAGACTGGATAATTATCCAGGTTTCGCGAAATCTATATAGGCTAAGGTGTTGTTGTATTTTACACGTGAATTATTTGCTAAGCCTATATAGATTTGTAGTGAAGAGAAAAAAAACACGCCTATTGTTGCTGTATTTGCGAAAGTGTTTGAGACGCAAATTGTATTGGCTTTTCCCTACCATCAGGAAATATATGGCTCAATACAGCCCCAACCCCAACTGGACTTGCATCGGTTGCCAGTACTAACGGCAACCTAGGGTCGTAATGTACTAAATATGTTTCCATTTGAATTTTATTCCGAACTGTTTGAAACGCTTTATCGCAATTATCATCCCAGAAAAAGGGAACCCTGTTCTTAAGTAAATTGTTTAGTGGATACAAAATCGTACTGAAATGAATCTGCACATATAAACTCATTTGCATTTGAAAAGCTGAAATATATATTCAATTTGTTGGCAAAATCCAAGTCATCGATTTTAGCAATATTTGATTTGCCATACGTGCCTATTTTTTTTAAATTGTTCCAAAGAATTTTTGTTGAGTTCTTGGAAGCATCTAATTGATTAGAGTAAAATGTTTTTTTTTTGGCATTTTTTATGGCCTTAACCACCTTGTTTCTACACGTTTTATAACGTTCCCAGTTACATAAATTCCTATGGGATTTGTAGACATTATATAAAAAAATTCGTTCACTTATTAGATCCGCTATGCTTTTAGTTAGCCATCGACATCTATTTTGAGGGATATATCTCTTTAAAGGGACATACTTATCAAATAAATATTTTATCATATTGTTTAAACAATCGACTTTAAAATCAATTGAATTATGATTTTTTAAAAACTGCCAATCCATATTAGATAATTCCCTAAAAAGATCATCAGAGTTTATATTTTTATAATCCCGATAGAAACAAAAATTATCATGGTTTACACATTCAACTTCTACATTTAAAATCAAAATGTGACATATCTTTAATCCTTTAGAACGAGACGCGAAAATATTCAACAATGCATTTCTATAATCGACTTCACCTGTACCATTAAACAAAAAACTATTACGACTGATCATAGAATAAATTTATAAAAAAAAAAACAGACTGAACTCAATAAAAACCACAAACAGATAGGACAAGATATGCATTTTCACTACAATAATTAATAATTTACGAATATATATATACATTTAAGATGATATTGAAAATAAAACAAAATAGGGCGATAAATTTAATGAGCAAAGCCCTTACTGATACTTGTCATCCTCTTTACACCACTTCTAAAGAACCCTTGTCCAGGGAAAACCAAAACAAGAAAAACTCTTTATCTTCTATAAGGAAAATACTTGCCCTAATTTCATCTCACGGATGTACTCCTTTTAAAACTACAGAGAACTTCTGCACACCGATTCTTCCCCCTTGGAAAAGACATTTGCTTAACATTGACACCAGCCTCTCCAGCCACAAAAAAAACGAAAATACTTCAAATTTACAAAATTCCGTATGTTTAATCGTGATTTAATTGAATCTATCAAGCCTTTGAGGACGCTATACACTGATGGATCCTGTAAGGACAACAACTCGAACTGAATCCAAGCAACGAAGAAATTATCCTTTTCCAAGGTATTCTTCCAAACGCAGCTGGTAGCTACCTAGCAGAAGTAACAGCATTATTAAAAGCTCTTTCATTGGCACAAACCTGGGCAGTTAAGACATTGATTCTTACTGATAGCTTAAGTATCCTTTCAGGAATCAAAAGTGCTACAACTGCTCTACTCTCAGATGCATTCGAAATATCCTCCATAATAACTCACATATAACTTTAGCATGGATACCAGGCCATGTTGGCATTACAGGAAATGAGGCTGCCGATACTGCAGCAAAAGAAGCGACTCGTTATCCGTATTCAACTGAGCTTCCTAACATCTCTCAACTCATCCGAAAAGTTTTTATCTCCAACGAAAATATTGAACTCGAAAACTCCTGGAAAACGACAAGAACCCATAGTAGAGGGGAGATGACTCCTCCTTGTGGTGTGCCCCTTGAGGCGTTTACTTTTAGTTCAGTGTCGCCCAGTTTTGCCTTGATGTTCCTTTCTTTGAGAAGACTTACAATCACGTTAGTGAGTGCCTGGTCAACGTTGGAATTCTGCAATGCCCTTTCCACTGCGCATGTTTTGACATTGTTGAAAGCTCCTTCAATATCTAGGAATGCTGCGAGGGTGTATTCCTTGTCTTTTAGAGACTTTTCTATAGCACTGACAACGTCATGCAGTGCTGTTTCAACCCCTTTGCCCTTGGTATAAGCATGTTGCGCTGGGGAGATATCATTGCAATTAAGTTTTTCACGAATGTATATGTTCATTATTTTTTCAAAAGTCTTCAGAATGAAGGACGTAAGACTTATAGGCCTAAAATCCTTTGCAGTTGTATGGCTAGATTTACCTGCTTTGGGAATGAAGACGACCTTTACTTCTCGCCAAGCCCTTGGAATGTAGACACACATTATACTGCTTTTGAACAGTCGTGTGAGGACTGGTATGATCAGGGTTTTTGTCTTTTGGGGCATAATTGGAAATATTCCATCGCTTCCTGGGGATTTGAAGGGAGAGAATGTATCAATTGCCCAGTTTATTTTTCCTTCAGTTATGACTTCTTCTGGAGTTGTGAGAGTCGTTGAAGAGTTAAGGGTCACCTGATTACTGTCTCGACTCTGGGTACATCCCAGAAAATGGGTTTTTAGTAGGAGGTTGAGTGTGTCCGTACAGGATTGTGTCCAGTTGCCATCACTATCTTTAAGATACGTTGGAACTGTAGATTCTTTAGTTAAGATTTTCCTGAGCCTGGCTGATTCTGTGGTGTTTTCTATGTCACTGCAGAACGTGTGCCAGGCAGTGCGTTTAGCTCTCGTGATTGCACTTTTGAACTTTCGCTGGCTGGATTTATATAGATCCCAGTCAGGTTGTAAGTTTGTTACTTTGGCTGCGTTAAAGAGCGCTCTAGTCTTTCTCCTGATTTCGAGGAGCTCTTTCGTCCACCATGGTTGAGATTTCTTGCTCTTTGGGGTCCGTAGAGGATAAGCTTTTTCGTACGCATTGTTCAGAATCTTATTTACGGTTTCTGTGGTTGCGTCGATCTCCTCTGGGGTATCTAGCGTATTTTGTTGCAGTTTTTGTTTATTCTTCCTAACTTCGTTGAAGAGTATTTCCCAGTTTATTATTCTGGGGTTCCTGCATTTGCTTATTATTTCAACATTGGCTTCAATTAGGAATTCAATAATCCTGTGGTCTGAAAATGATGCTTCTTGGGAAACAGTCCATTCTCGCACAGTAAGACTTTGTGAGTTGTTGTAGAGTGTTACGTCTAAGACCTCACGCCTGTTGCTAACTATGAAGGTTGGTTCGTTACCTTTATTGGCAATCAACAAATTGTTTTCAATAATAAATTCAAAAAGAGACTCACCTCTGATGGTGGTGTCTGTACTGCCCCATTGGGTGTGATGGGCGTTGGCATCGCAACTTAGAATAAGGTCCCATCTTTCCCTTTCTGCTTTCTTCGTAAGAGAGCGCGTCAGCTCGGACGGTGGACCGTCTGGAGAGTCAAACGGCATGTACACCGCTGCTAGTATCAGCGGACACTTCCCTTTCCTCTCCCATTTTACCACTGTTTGGTCTGTATTGCTGTAGCTAGATAAGAGAAATAGGTTAATCTGTTTTCTAGCAACAATACATGTGCGAATCTTACTGGTATTTGGTATATTGGTGTTATAGACCACCAGGTACTTTGACTTCAGCCCTTTTATTTCCCCCCGAATAGTCCAGGGTTCCTGGATAAGGGCGACGTCAGTATTTGTCTTTGTCATGTGGAGAGCAAGGTTGGCACTGGCCGCCTTACTGTGATGAAGATTTATCTGCATTATCTTCATGACGGCCAGTTGACTCTCTGCTTTCCATCTTGTAGTCTGCCGCTACCAACCGAAGCTTACATCGTGTAATACCCACACGGACTTTGAAGCTTTGCTTGCGGAGTAGCGGCAGTGATTTGTGGCTTAGAAGTACGAGGACTTCCATACCACTTTCAGTGTGTTCTCCCGTTTCGAGGACTTTCCACTCCCTGCTTTCTAGTTCTGGGTTAAGGAACTGCAGGTTGCGTTCTATCCTGTCCACGGGTAGATAAGGTCCTTGTATGTGTATACGACCTTTTGGTCGGGTGAGGTTGAGGATTTATTTTTTGTCAACGACGCGCAGGTTAGCATTTGACCAAGGTGCGTCAGTGTTGACGATGAAATTCCTGAACCAACTCAAGGTGTGATCATTGTCACATTCAATTATCTTGAATCCTTTGAAGGTAGTTAGCTGTCCAAAAAGTGGAACCGTGCCGTCTGCCTTAAGGATAGCGTCATTGACGCCATCCAGGATTCTTACTTCCAACAGTTTCTATTGGTCTTCGGTGAGTTTTCGCTTTGGATTTCCAAGGTCGACTACTGCGACATGAAGACTCTCCTTGACCTTGTCAGAGAATTTCATTTTTTTCGGTTCCCTACCTACTTTCGGGGAGACAGTGTCGTCATGCCGACCTCTTTTGGAGACTTCAGGAGCTCTCACATATGTAGACGAATCCTTATGTGTGACAGCTCCAGATCGCTTTAGAGTGGCCGCATTCGAGGTGAACAGCATTACACCTTTCTTCCTCGATGCGGGCAGTCCTGCGCCGTCTCCTCCAGATGCCAGCGCCCTATTTAAGCTGGTCCTTGCTCTGCCTCGCAGAACCGTTTTGGAGCAGCTGGGTATCGGCTCAGCTTTGGACTTGTCCTTGGCTGGGATGACACTCGCTTTCATGGGGTTTGACCTACTCAAGGCGGACTGTGATGTACATTCCTTCCTTGGTACGGTCAATCTCCCATCACCAGTTTGGTTCTGCTTCCTGTTTTTAAGGCTGCTGCGCCAAGCTGTCTCGGTTGATTTGACAATCTCCCGAGCCCTGTTTATCTGAACCGTTTCCCTATCCGTTAAGGAGTTAGGTTCACGGTTCTTAAACCTACCTAGCAGTCGCCGCGCATTCCTGCGTAATTTTAGTGGGTCCTCCACCCTGTCTGACTGCTCTACAGTGTTGCTCACCGGTTTTGTCTTCGTGACAGCAGCGACTTCGGTAAAGTCCGAACTTGTACTGTCTTCCGACTTATTCAGCTTGTCAACAACTGTACATGAACTGTTAAGAGTCGAGTCTGCCTCTCCCGGTGACGTCGTCTTGTCTGCTTCTTTTTCGGGATCCAATGCTACCGACCCGTGTTCAGATAGGCTGAGGCATACAAGAGACACTGGTGGTCGCATGAGATCTTCCTCGCTCTCAACTTCGGGGAGAGCAACCTTTGGTGGGGCGTTAGCACAAGGCACGCGGTTCAAAGCTCGACTCTCCAGAAAGTTGAGGGCGTTCTGAAGCCTCCGTTTGTCATTGCCCTCTAGTAAGGGTTTTCTTTTCAACTTTTTTATCGTCATTTTACAATTCAGGACTTTTTTCCTGATTGACGTCGTTGACGATATGGAGAATTTGGATGAGCTGGCGACGGATCGGTTGTCATCGTCCTCAAGAAATAGTTTCCCAAGGTTAATGTCTACCGTTCCTTCGCTTCCCTCAACCGAAACTGTGTTACTAGGCATTGGCTCTTGGAGTAGAAGGTTTTCTTCTTCCTCCGTCATGGTCGTTTCTTTAGAATCGCTTTTTTTAAAGTTCGTAGTGCCCGATTCATTAGCACCAGTCCCTGTTTTTGTTGTTTTTTGTTGTTCAATTTTGGACCCACGAGTTCCGGGGAAGGACATGTCATTCTGGATTCACCCCCTGTGCACAGAAAAGGGGAATTACTTGAAACTAGAGGTCCCCAGGTATCTAGAGTTCACCGTTAGTAGACACATAACGTAGTGCCATACATCCCATCGGCACGGTTGTTTGACACAGGGAATTACGGGTTTTTTCGAGTGTTTCCCCTCTAGATCCGTTATATTTCGTCTAAAGCAGTGGCACCTCGATCAGGATGTGGTTTTTCACCACGTATAACGGTCTTAGGAACCATGTTCCTCTGGTTTTCTTCCCGAAAACCTTCACCACATAAAAATGCATAAAAATCTTTCGGATCAGAGTAGGTAAAACCCTATTTTCTAGTCGGCACTATTTTATTAACGTCACCCAGAAGAGTGCGAGCATTGCGGAGAGATCCTATCAGTTTGGCATATATTTGCCGATTGTCCTATTTCCCGGCAATCTACAGACACTAATTCTGTGGAAGATAAGCAAAAAAAATTATCCGAAGTACTTAATCCGTCTGACGTTCGAACCTTTCAGCGCATTAAAGAAGCAACATCTTTGCACAACAAGTTTAAAGACATTTAAAATAATTATGTAAATATTAAAATTTATTCCTAAAAGTACAAAATTCTCATTTTAAGAAGAATATAAAATTACTTTGTTTTTTCTTTTTTATTTATGTTATCGTATCAATTTTCGTACTCAATATTCAATAATTTTAAAACGACATCTATGGTCTTGCTGCCCTGATGTCTTCAAATGTAAATAATTTCAAAATTTATTTTGTAAGTTATTTTTGATAAATAAATAAATAAATAAATAAATTATCTCTAATTATTAAAAAAAAGAAAACAAAAATAATACATGTATTGAATTTGGCACTCAGCTCTTATTTTTACGATTACAATGCCCCGAAACATAAAAATATATTTCTATGAACTCATTAACATTATATTTAGAAAACAAATGGAATACTGAAATTATTTTTATGTCAAGGCTTCTTGAGAAAACTTCACATTTTCTTATTTTGTACGAGCTAAAAAAAAAGAAAAAAAAAGTGTTTTGGTTTTCAACCTGTTTGGTGCGTATTCTAAAGTGCCTATGTAAACTTAAAACACTTTGATTGACAGATTACTAAATGCTGTTTCGACGAGAAGTGTATTCAAGTCCAACGAATTCGGGAAGAGTCAGTTTAATTTTGAATCCTCGACAATTCGGGAAGAAAACGAGGTGCAGAATATAGTTGCTTAAAAGTTTTTTCAACGCACATTCCGTTTTAATGTGTACTCGGAATTTGGCATTTAAAAAATTAATTATCCACCAAATATTCTCAAAGTTATTATTAATAATTTCTTTTTTTTTTTTATTTTTTCCAGGTGATTTAAGGCGGAACTAAACGAAAAATTGGAATACCTATACTAAAAAATTTACGGAAATACAATAAAAAACTAAACGAAAGAAAATGGAAGTAGCAGAGATCGGTGCCGAAACTGGTGTCTCGAAGAGTTCAACATCTGTTTCTGAAAGTTCAAAACAGGTATGTTGTAGTAACCAATCATTTTGTATATTCTACAAACATTCAAAACATTCAAATCACAAAATTCGTAAAATAATGCTAGTTTCGAAAATATGCATTTTCTAATGGCTTTAAAAAAACACACGTACACAAATTAAAATTATTCCTTATATCATTTAACCCAAAGAACGGATTTTGATTTTTTTTGTATTTTGAGTTTTTGTTCATGAATGATTTTAAAAAAGTGTGTGTGCATGTTTTTTTTTAATTGTTTTAGAGATTCGTAAACTCTTGTGTTTAAGAATAACATTAGTTTGTGTTTGTTTTTAATAATAATAAAAATGTTTATAAACGGTCGGAACGCTTTGTATATTTAAAAATAAGACTTCAAAATACCATCGTTTTGGCACTGCCCCTTAACTTTCTAACATGTGGTGTAAATTTTTCCAAAAAACAATGTTTTCGAAAAGTAAAAATCGATTGGCCGACATTTTGATATAAAAAATAACTAAATAAAGGGTCCGCCAAATATCTTCTTTTTTTCCACCAGTCCAAAGTTCCATGCAAATTCTACAACCGCAATTCACATTTTGTAGAGGAAACTAAAAAAATTAAGTTCCATTGACATAGGAATCTGTCAACCGTTTAAGTTCAAATGCCATTAACTGAAATAATTTCAATAATTATACAGAGAACTGAACGTTCAAATAGCATCACTATTAGAAGAAATCTGATGAGGACACTTGGTAATGTCCGAAATAGCTATAATTCCAACCAAATAGTGTTGTTGTACACAAGTTGTTGGTGTAATTTAAATCATTCAATTGTTAATCAGACATTTGTCAGGGGTCGACCCCCTACGAGTTAGAATCGTTGTTACTCCTATCTCACTACTACCACATGAAATTGGCATAAATTTGACACATCCAGGTAGATTCTTACAGTACTTTTCCCACGCACATTTAAACTCAAGTTTGACAACTATCCGTAGGTCCCCACAAACATTTGTTTGGAACTAAACATCAACTCAAGTTTCATACATCTCCAGAGACCGTCGCAAACATTTCTTCCCTCTTGGCAGTTTTAAGCTCAATTTTTGACACCTTGACACTTTTCTGGAAGTAAGGGTCTTTCATTAAGCGCTTTCTATCTTTCAATTTTAATAAAACAATGCTTGTAAGATATCATCGAACTTTTTTAACGTTTGAAAGGGTTATCTATGACATTATGTATGGAATCTCTCTCTAGGTTGTGCTCATCGAAATTTTTAAATTACCCATGACACTGGAGCATAATTCAGGCCGAATTCGTCCGACGGCACGGCTTATGTTAGCCTTGAGGGCCGCTGGCTTATCCACAAAGAAAACCCCACAAGAAAATATCTAACAGTGACAAATCGCACGATCTTCACGTGAGATGAACTTGCCCTCGAATCGCTCGTGCAGAATTTCCAATGTGGCGTGAGCTATTGGGCACGTAGCACGGTCCTGTTGGAACCATATGTCGTTGGTGTCCATACCATCTAATTCAGGTCAAAAGATCATTGACTTTGTGCTAGCCGTTGATGGTGATGGCCTGCCAACTTTGTTCTCAAGGAAATAAGGACTGATGACCCCACCAGCCAAAATCCACATCAAACAGCGATTTTCTCGGGTTTGATTGAGCGCTCTTGTTAAAATTAAATTTCCTCGGTGTCCATATAATCCAATTTCGGCCAAAAAAATTGGTAATGGCCTACCAACGTCGTTTTGGACTCGATGCTCTTGGATCTCATGTGGATTGGTATCGTCCCAAATTCAAAAATTTTGTTTGTTAAACATACCCATTCATCCAGATATGGGTTTCGCCACTGAAGATGATTTTTGATGAAAATTAGGGTCAGTTTCCAACTGCTCCAGAGTACATTCGGCGATCACACGCCGTTGTCTATGGTCGTTTGCCGTCAGCTCCTGAATCAGTTGAATTTTGTACGGTTGCAGGCTCAAGTCAAGAGTTCTTGTGTGTTCGATAAATCGCGTGTCGTCGACGTAGGGGTGTTCGTTTACAAGTGTACTAAAATTTATCCACCACACTGGGAATAGTCCGAATAGAGTATGTCGACCGTAAAATGGGCAAAGCGCACGGAACGTTGCTCGAACAGAACACCCATTTTGGGAAAACTATTTTACCATCTGCACGTATTGTTGAACGCTACATCTGTGTATGTTGATTTGCCAAAGCAGACAGAATAAATGACAGAAAATTTGACAGATGTAGCTTCAAAAATATGGACGCTATTAACTGTCAAAATTTGGAAGTCTGAAAACTTAAACTTGCGTGATCCGTGGATTCAGCGCGATGGTGCTCCATGCCGCACAGATTATCACGATCAGTTTGGAAAACTCGCTTGAAAATGCTATAAAAAAAAACTACTGAATATTTTCTCAAATTTCTTTTTTTATTTGAAAGTACAAACCTTCCGGTTAATAATGGAAAATAATTTCATTCAAATGGCTGCCTCGGCTGGCCATGCAGTAGCCTACACGATCGGTCCAATTTTTAAGCACATTATCAATTGTGTGCAGCTGTATTTCACCAATGGCTTCACGAATATTGTCCTTTAAAGCGTCAATTGTCTCTGGCTTATCGTCGTAACACTTATCTTTTACGGCACCCCACAAATAATAGTCCAACGGTGTCAAATCGCAGCTCCGAGGTGGCCAAACGACATCAGCTCTGCGGCTGATAATGCGATCTTCAAAAACAGGGCGCAAAACATCGAGTGTAGCTTCGGCTGTGTGGCACGTAGCGCCGTCCTGTTAAAACCAAATGTTTCCAATATCCTGCTCTTCAATTTTTGTGAACAAAAATTCGTTCAACATGGCCCGATAACGATCGCCATTGACTGTAACGGCCACTCCTTGTTCATTTTCGAAGAAAAATGGCCCAATTATGCCTCTGGACAAAAACCGCCCCAAACAGTGACTCGTTTTGGGTGTATCGGCTTTTCAATGTATGCGTGCGGGTTTTCTGTGCCCCGAATGTGACAATTTTGCTTGTTTACATACCCGCCAAGAACAAAATGAGTTTCATCTGAAAAGATGATTTTTTGGCAAAATCGGCATCTTCTCTAAGTCGATCGCAGGCCCACTTAGCGAAGCGAAAACGCATTGGATGGTCAGTTGGCTTCAACTCCTGAACCAATTGGACTTTGTATGGCGTCATACCAAGGTCTTTATGCAAAATTCGTCTCAATGATGTCTCCGAAATGTTCGATTGTCGAGAACGGCGGGGAATTGATGTTGATGGCGCTTCACGCACACTTTCTGCCACAGCAGCAATATTCTCGGGTGTACGCACTGTTTTTGGCTTTTCACGTCTTTTCGATGAGGATGCCAGTTTCTTTCACTTTTTTCACAAGATAACGAACATACGGAGCTGACGGTACTTCTCTTCTTCCAAAATCCGTACGCAATTTTCGCACACATTCTGCAACATTACCATTTTCAAAGTAGTGTCGCAATATTTCCCAGCGTTGTTCAAGCGTATACACAACCATATTCGTTCAGCGGAAGAATAAAACTAATTATCTGTCAAATCAGACATGAGCTAAGTGTTACCATTCACGAAATAAGCACTAGTTGAAAAGAAAAACGTTAGATGGCGGACCCGTTAATTTTAAAAAACGTTTGCATAGGAACTTCAAAAAGTCCACGAAAAGTTTCCCTTTTTTTATTGGTGATGGTATTATGGTAGCCATCACAGTCGCCATTTCAATCCAACAAATTTCGGATCATTTGATCTTTCGAGGTTTTTTTCCAGGGTCGTTTTTTTGTTTCAAAATATCCAAAGGTATAAAAACAGTATCTTCTCAAAATTGTTAGCTGCCAATTGAACAGTTTCAGAAGAGTTCCATCAAGTGCTGACCCTTTTCAACTTTTTTTTTTGTAACAGCCTGGAGGGATTCGATATCTTAATGAGTTGGAATTGAAATTCCATGGTTAAGACTAAAACAAAGGTTTTTTCTAAAAAACAGCTCTTCTGATTTTGAATTTTTCTAACAAGATGCGGTACTTAATTTTTATACCCTATCCCATAGGGGTATATTAGTTTTGACATTAAGTTTGTAACATAGAGAAATAATTTTTTAAAACCAATTTCGATATTTATGTAAATTTGTATTAAGTTTATGAAAATTTGTTTTCCAACGAGATGCATTACTTAGATTTTTTTAAACTCCTTTACGATAATTATGAAAATTTGTACAAAACCATGTAGAAATATAATCATTTAAATGTATATAAGCATAATTGCAAATTTATTTTTTTCATTTTAATGAAAATAAATATTTAGAGTTGAGGAAATATTTTACGTACCTTTTTTATTTTAAAATCTGACCTGCCTAAGCAGTAATATACACATCGACCTAAAACATCTATTGTGCTTGCCGTCAGATGTTTTTTAGGTTATTAGCGTTTCTACTTTCCTAATGTAGCTGATAATACTTTCAGCCGAAGATTTCCTCAGTTCTTCGGGACTTAAAAATTCCCTGAAGTAAGATTCCCTTACCTGCTCGGCTGTTTCGTCTTCTTCTAGACATAGTCTGCACTCCGGTGAGTCGACTAGACACATTTTATTTAGGTGATATCGCAGACCGTGATGACCAGTTAGGTAGCCTACTAAGTTTTTGATATCGTGCCTGCGAAGATTTAATGTCTTATTGGCATCTGATTTGAAGGGCTGAATAGCTCTTTTGGCCTGTCTTAGGCCTGGGATGTTTCCCCAGTATGAAACACATTTTTTTGTTCCCAGTTTTTTTATAACCAGATTTATGGCTGCAGGGTTCAGGTCCAATGAAGGGGGTTTCCGACCCTTTTCTGGCTAGTTCATCAGCTTTTTCGTTACCTTCAACTCCCTTATGTCCGCGGACCCACCATAATCTGGTTTTGTTCCTGGAACTGAGTGTTTGGAGGGAGTTGAAGCAGTGTAGTACTGATTTGGAGTCAATGATGTGTGAGCTAAGGGCTTTTATAGCTGCTTGACTGTCCGTGAATATATGGATGTTTGCGCCTTTAATACCTGAGTTGTGTATTAGGTTTGCGCATTCTTTTATGGCAAGGAGCTCAGCTTGGAATACACTAGGGTTTTTTCCCATAGGTATTGAGATGTTTTTATTTGGTCCATATATGCCAGCTCCTACCCCTAGAACCATAAGCTTCAGAATTCTACGAAGCATACTGTTCCGCTAGACTTTCAGTCAGTTTTTCCCCACATGAACCATAACCTACAAACCAACTTCATATAGACCTCCTTGATCAACGGATTCAACAAGTCGGGTGACATTTTCGTATCTCAACAAATATTTCGGTTTTTGTTGAGTAGTTCACTAGCTTTTCTGTATTATACCCATAAGCTTCAGAATTCTACGAAGCATTCTGCTCCGCTAGACTTTCATTCAGTTTTTCCCCACATGAACCATAACCTACAAACCAACTTCATATAGACCTCCTTGATCAACGGATTCAACAAGTCGGGTGACATTTTCGTATCTCAACAAATATTTCGGTTTTTGTTGAGTAGTTCACTAGCTTTTCTGTATTATACCCATAAGCTTCAGAATTCTACGAAGCATTCTGCTCCGCTAGACTTTCATTCAGTTTTTCCCCACATGAACCATAACCTACAAACCAACTTCATATAGACCTCCTTGATCAACGGATTCAACAAGTCGGGTGACATTTTCGTATCTCAACAAATATTTCGGTTTTTGTTAGAACCATCCGTATACCACTTTAGGCCGTTTAGGCAGTTTGGTGGGTTGTTGCCACACCATGCTTCTCTGGTTGTGATCTCCGTTGAGAATCTTTTGTCGAAGCGTAGTGTCTTTGGTAAGCGGTCTGTAACCGCACAGATCATGTCAAGTTCTGGAAGTTCGGATAGTAGTTCAATTAGTTTTAGGTGTTCGCTAATGTTTAACTCTTCCGCTTGTGTCAAACTTGCTTAGCTGCGAATTGGCACTTTTTTATATAAATGTGGAGGGGTGTTAGTCCTATTAATGCTTCTATAGCCGCTGTGGGACAGGTACGCATAGCTCCGGTAATGCCCAGACAGGCAAGCCGTTGTACCTTGTTTAATTTATTTATGGTTGTTTTTTGGGTGACTTTGTTCCACCATATTATTGAAGCATGTTATAATGGGTCTGACCATGATCGTCTAGATCCAGTGTGTGGTCTTTGGAGAGATTGCCCAGGTTTTACCATACATGTTTCGGCAAGCCCAGAAAGCTTTGGTTGCTTTTTGAATTTAGTTGTTAAAGTGGGAGTTCCAGCTTAGTTTTTTGTCGAGGATCATTCCAAGATAGTTTACTTCTTTGGAATACTCAATGTATGTATCATTGAAAAATTGAAATTTGGGCTAAGACTTAATTTTTACCTTTTTTTCTTGCTGGGGTTTATAGAAAGACTTTCTTTACTACACCAGTCTATGACTATCTTAAGGGCGTTTTGCAAACGTGTTGTAACTTCGTTTGGTTCTTTGCCCTTTATTATGATGACTGGGTCATCGGCGTATCCAATTATATTGAAACCTGCATTACTTAGGTCTTGAAGTAGGTTATTGATAACCAGAGACCATAGTAGGGGTGAGAGTACTCCTCCCTGAGGGCAGCCTTTAACGGCTGTTACTGATACTGAGGTCTGTGCTGATGAAGCAGTTATTTTCCGACTTTCAAGCATCGCTTTGATCCATTTGATGGTGGGGTGATCTATTAGTTGGGTGGCGCGATAGCAATAACGTTGGCGCGAGCCTCATTTTTTTAAGAAATACGTACCGATGATTGCACAGGGTCATAAGCCACACCACACGGTTGCTTTGATTGGATGTAACCTCAGTTCTTGAACCTCTTCCGGTAATTCTTCGGCCCATATACGACAATTTTTCTCATTGACGTATCTATTGAGCCAGAAATGCGCCTCATCGCTGATCAAAATGTTGGTCAAAACCATTCTTCACAGAACGTGCATTTTCGTAGTATAATTGAAAGATTTGTTCGGATGTAGGTCTATCCATGATTAACTGTCAATGAATACTTAATAAAAAATACATGCCAACTTGACAAGACTCACGCGTCATCTGTCAAAAAAAGATTTTGAAAAAATACCTCTAGATTGATCACCGTTATACAAGGTGGGCCAAATGAAGTCATCCGATGTTGTTTGGCTCTTAGAATATCGGTTGTGGCTCACGCAGTTGTGCCGTCGCTCCGTCCTGTTGGAATCACATGTCCTCCAGTCCTAATTCGTCCAATGGCGGCAGAAAAACTCGGTTAACATGGCCCTATAGCGTGCACCGTCCACTGATGTCGTTTGAGCAGCGGCGTTCTCGAGAAAACAATGGCCCGATGACTCCTCCAGCGTAAACAGCGCACCATGCAGTATCTTCGAGCGGGTGTAATGGCTCCTCGTGCATTACTCGTGGGTTTTCGGTGCCCCAGAAGCTATAGTTTTGCTTGTTCACGTACCCGCTGAGGTGGAAATGAGCCTCATCTCTCATTATGATTTTGGTCGAAAAATCGTCCACTTAGTCCTCGAGATTGAGGATGGCTTGGGCGTAGGTTACACGCGTTTGGCAGTCGCCAGCAGCAGCTGATGCACGAACTGGACTTTGTAAGGGAACATGCGCAAGTCTTTGGCCGAAATTCGCCTTAGAGACGACCGGCTGATGGCTAATTACGAGGCACGGCATCAGGTCGATATTTCCGGCGACAGCTCGACATCCTCATCAACAGTGGTGATATTCTCGACACAACTGGCGCTCCGGGGCCGGCCACTCTTGGCAACGTCTCGTGTGGTCCTATAGTCTTCAAGGTTGGTGGCCAAATGGCGCAGTGTTTGCGCAGTCGGTGTCGGACGGCCGGGGAATCGGCGACGGAATTCGCGCTGCACGTTCTTGGGGAGTATATCGCTCCATGGCTTGTTCACTTGTATTCTACATCTGTCTATTCCTAAAATGTCAAAACAGATTTGACATTGGCGGCCATTTGCAAAATCTTTTGGCCCACCATGGCACCATGTATGATATCAAAAATTCGCATACCATAAAATGGGTTAAAACAAATATAATATTTGAATTTCAATATTTTGTGAACAAACATGATCTGTTTCAACACTTTGGACCACTTACACCAACGCGTTTATTCAACTAACCATTGGTTAGCTGTCACAATCCCCAAAAAAAAAACACAACAACGCCTGAATAGCTGAATAAATAAGTTGTTGGGTGTCAAATTTACAGCTGCTATCGGGAATAAATTTGTCCGGGAACTTCCCCTTGTCAGCAATGTAAGTCAGATTGCTGAATTGGAACAGTTTCCCGGGAAAGTTTATTCCCGATAGGTCTGTTAGTGATTCAATCAGGCCTATCGGGAATAAATTTTCTGTTCCCATTCAGCAATCTGATTTACATTGCTGACAAGGCGAAAATTCCAGGGAAAATTTATTAGCGATAGCCCTTAATAATTACTAAACAATAGATGTGTTCCGGATTTCAGATACCTCAGATGAACCTCTGTTCTCATTGGTCGAATTTTTTTTTCTTACTATCCTAAGTAAAGTAGCTTTCTTCATCTTTTTTTTTTATTTTTATTTGCATTTGGCACGAGACATAAGGTCTGTTCCCGTACAAAATAATATTTACTGATTCTTACTGATTTTTACTTATTGCCGTTCCCGTACGCAAAAATAAGTAAAAGAGACAGCTCACGAGAGAGCAAAAAACTACCCCTCCATACAAATCTGTAAAAAAAATTTACTGCAGAAATTTCTGTTGGTAAAAATCAGTAAACTGTCAGTTGGTATCTAAAAGTGACAACTCGCTTGTTTTGACAGGTGATTTCTGTCATTTGTTCTCTATAAGGCATACAAAATATATAATTTTACTTTAACGCGTTCCCGTACGTTTTGGTAATTTTGTCTCTTTCTGAAATAATTTACCCCCACTCCAAGAAATTTGAGAATTTACTAATTTTTACTAAAAAGTACGGGAACAGACCTATAATGTTTGTCAAACTGTGATGTTTGGAGAAAAGGGCAAGAACGACGATTTAAGCCGAGCAATCGCAAGCGTACCGCGCCCTCTTCTCCAGCATCGAAGTTGCCCCCGTGGCTGACCTAGAATCACAACAATGGCTAAATCTATCTTGCTTAATCTGAAATCCGGAACACGGCCAATTTAATGACTCGAGTTTCATCAGACTCAGAAAACCCGTTGAAGTACATTTTTGTCAAATGGTGAATGCACGACATTTTTAAGCGCTAGGCGGTTATGCGGACATTCTGCAAAAAATGTCGAAATCACTCCCACAACTGGCAACACTATACAAATTAATTAAATTCTCTTATATTTATAAATAAAAAAAAAATAATAATACCACTCGCAATGTACATACACATATTACCTCAGCACAGACTGTATAGTTCACCAGAATACTGTGAATCAAATCAGAGGTATTTTTGTAATTTATATTAAAATTCCCAGCTCATCAACCGAGTATAAATACGCCCCACCACACACACACAAAAACACATTTGATGGACATCTCGAAAGGAGCAACGAGCACAAAACAAATCAAGAAAAAACTTTCAACCATAAACCAACAAAAAAAATCCTTCTTTCAGATAATTGCATCTGGAACTATGCATGCAGCTATCAGCAGTGAGAAAAGCCTCGAAAAGTCAGTGGAACAGTCCATTCAACAAAGTGTTGCACAAGAATCCTCGCAAGTTGTTAAAAAGTCCGTTGTTTCGTCAGTGTCGGTGAGTTCTTCATCATCATCAACCAGGCAAATAGTGTCCTCGTCCAGTTCATCTCTTCAAAGCAAGAGCATCCAATCGATTGAAATCGTCGAAGATGCTGATTTTTAAAAAAAAATAAAACGATGACCAAAAATATATGAGATAATAATTTTGTTTGTTTTTTTGAAATATTTTATATTCTTTTCCAAATTATACAAACACTACACAGAGTCCAAAACAGAATAAAATTTAAAAAAAAAACACGCACACATATAAACATGATTTTTATCCTTTTCAATCCCAATCCCTTTAGTAACCATTTTTGGTTCAAGCACACTTGCGAGTCTTTGTGTGTTCTTTGTTTATGCACATTCAATTGTTGTCAACAACCTGAAAGGTCCTTTGAAGTAAAACATTTAACTGCAAATGAAGATCCTTTTTTGTTAATCTCTCCATAGTCCATCGACAATTCTTCTATTTCCCCGTTTACCTACAAAAATGCACCAAAATTTATTTTTTTTTCGTTCGCACAGATATTTATACCTAAAGATAGTTTTTGGAACACAAAAAAACAAAAACAAATACTAAGTAAAGTAAATCCTTCCATGTACAACACAAAATTACGTGAACAAGAAAATGTTTTAATAAAAAATGATTTAAGTAGAACTAAAGTTAAAGTTAAAATTAATTGAAAAAAAAATTCGTTTGTTTTGTTAATCACTGTTTTTATTGCGCAGCTAATTTAGTATTAAATTGTTGGCTTCTGTTGATTTCTTTTTAGTTTGCTAATTGTGTTAAATTTGTAACGATTTGATAATTGTAATAAATCAACATATATCATTACTTAACATGTCCTAGATGTTTTCTTTCGACGGTTGTTTGGATTTGTTGGGCGAGGGAAATTCGAAGGCTGCTGTTTGTCAAAATAAAAATAAATACGAAGAGATTCGAATACTTACTTAAGTGGCGCTACAGTCCGGGATGAACCTGGGCCTCACCCAACATGCCTCTCCAATTATCCCATTCCTTAGCTAACTGCCTCCAGTTGCGCACTCCAAGTTGGTTGAGGTCGGTTTCTACTTGTGCGCGCCACTTAAGGCGAGGTCTTCCTCTACTGCGTCCGACGTCTGGCTGGGAATCGAAGACTCTATTATTGGTGTCCGTTCGTTCTACATGTCCTTGTCATCTTAAACGTCCAATGCGGAGTTTTTTTTTGACCAGGGGTATGTCGCTGTACAGCTCGCATAGTTCGTGGATGAATCTTCGTGTCTATAGCCCGTCAACGCAAGCGGTACCGAAGATTTTTCGAAGAAATTTTCCCTCGAATCGAGAAAGGATTCTTCATCCACTTTCCACACGGTCCATGCTTCAGCGCCATATAGCAGGACTGGGATACTCAGGGTCTTATATAGGATCTCCTTAGTAGTTCGAGTGAGGGCTTTACTACTAAATTGCCTTCTTAGCCCAAGAAACAGCGATTGGCAAGAGTAATTCTTCGTTTGATTTCTGACGAGATGTCAGAGTTAATAACGGAGCGGAGGTCTACAAAGTCCCGTACTACCTCAAAGTTATATCTGTCAATGGTGACGTTCTGTCCAATTCGTCGATGTTGTGTATCCTTTCGTGTTGGCAGCATATACTTAGTGTTACCCTCATTTACTGCTAAACCCATTCTTGCCGCTTCCTTCTCTATACTAGCAAACGTGGCTATGACATCACGTTGAGTGCTACCAATGATGTCAATATCGTCAGCGTATGCTAGTAGTTGCACCGACTTTTGGAGAATTGTACCTCTGGTGTTGGCTGTGGAGTTTTGCACAATCCTCTCAAGAATCAGATTAAAGAAGTCACATGACAGCGCATCGCCTTGCCTAAATCCGTATTTGGTATCGAATGTGTCGGTGAGGTCGTTTCCGACCCTGATGGTGCAGCGAGAATTCTCTATCGTCATCCTACACAAACGGACGAGTTTGGGCGGTATACCCAAACTAGACATGGCTCTGTATAGTTCGTCTCTATAAATGCTGTCGTTTGCGCCTTTGAAATCGATAATTAAGTCGTGGGTATCGATTTAGAATTCTTAGGTTTTTTCCAGGATCTGCCGAAGTGTGAAAATTTGATCCATTGTGGACTTTCCTGCCCTAAAACCACACTGATAAGGGCCGATCAGGTTGTTGGTAAACGGTTTCAGGCGTTCACATATTACGGCAGATAGGATCTTGTAGGCGATGTTGACGAGACTTATGCCTTTGTAGTTGGCGCAATTCAGATGGTCTCCTTTTTGGTTCCTTTTGAGGTTCCATTCTTCAGGCATACTTTCATCCGACCATATTTGACTTATAAGTTGGTGGATGTTACTTACCAAGTCATCTCCGAGTTTTGATTTTGCTATCCTCACTTCACTTAGGTCGGGCGCTTGGTAGTTTTCGCTGTAGTCGCCTGACAGCGGAATGTTGTTCGTCATCGCCGTTGAACAGTCTGCAGAAGTGGTTCTTCCAAATCCTCTGCATCGACTGTGTCTCAACTACGATATTTCCTTGCTCATCACGACATGATTCTGTTCGAGTCTTGTATCCTTGGCTTTGACGTTTTACACTTTGGTAAAACCTGCGAACATCGTTCCTGGAGTGGCACCTCTCTATATCCTCGATCTCGCGCTTTTCTGGCATTCGCAATGGCTTGGTCTTTGAAACGGAGGTTCGGTCTTCCTTGCCTTCTCGAACCTGGAGCTGGGATTCAAAGATCCTCTTAGCTGGAGCATTATTGTTTATTCGCTCGATGTGACCGAGTCCATGAAGTCGACGTGTTTTGGCTTTTTGGATCACATCCACATCTTGGTACAATTAATAGAGTTCGCGGTTGTATCTTCTCCTCCTCGCACACAGGACCAAAAATTCGCCGAAGTATTTTTCTTTCGAAGGAACCCAGTTCTTGCTTATCGTCCAGCACTCGTCACACATTTCGTCGTTCGAGTCTCGAGCTTTGAACCCAGTTGTTTCGCCAAACCGAAGTAGCAGCGGTCTTCGACGAATCTCCACTATGGTGTCATTCGTGGAATTAATGTTTACTCCGAGTAGCTTGTATCACTTATCTGTAGTGACGTTTTGTCCTAAGCGGTGGACAGATGCTTGTTTGTTTGTTGATAGCATGTACTTAGTCTTGTCCTCATTTACTTCAAGGCCAACTGATTTCGCCTGTTCTTCAATCGCCGTGAACGCTTTTATCACGGCACGCTGGGAGCGATCGATGTCGTCCGCATAGCCCAGCAGCTAGACGGACCTGTTGAAAATATTGCCATCCGTGTTGACACCTGTCCTGCGCACTATCTTTTCCAGTACGAGATTAAAAAAGTCACATGATAGCACGTCTCCTTGCATATTTGGAACTGTTCGGAGGAGCTACTTCCAAATTGCACGTTGCACCGCGTGTTTTCCAGTGTCACGCGACACAGCTGAATCAGTTTTGCCGGGATTCCGAATTCAGCCATCGCCATATAGAGCTCCTGACGATGTATGCTATCATACGCGGCGTTGAAGCCGATGAATAGGTGTTGAGTTTCGACTTGAAATTCGTTAGTCTTTTCAGGATTTGCCTCAGTGTGAAAATTTGGTCTATAGTCGATCTGGCGGGCCGGAAGCAACATTGGTACATGCCAATTAGTGTGTTGCAGAACAGTTTTAGACGTTCACACACTACATTGGTTAAGGTTCTTGTATACGACGTTAAGCAGGAATATGCATCGACTTTAGCATTGAAATCCCCGAGTACAACTTTTACATCATACTCCGGACATGCTCCGTAGGCTCCATCCAGGAGGTCATAAAACTCCTCCTTGATGGGATCTTCAGCCTCGTCGGTAGGGGCGTGTGCACATATAAGGCTTATATTTTGGAAGGTAGCCTTTCTGATGCGTATCACAGAAAGGCGATCACTTATCGGCTTGAAGTCAACGACTTTTGTCCTAAGCCGATTTCCCACGACGAATCCGCATCCTAATACATGCAACCTTTTGTTGCAGTTGTAATACATGTCGCAACTTTTTCTCCTCATTATACCTGATCCTATCCATCGTATCTCTTTGATTGCGGTTATATCTGCCTTATACCGCGTGAGGCTGTCAAATTTTTGATTAGCACCCGGGGTGTAGAGTGTTCGTACATTCCAGGTGCATACTCTCATATCGTAGTCCTTTGACGTTCCAGGTCTTGTGGCCATATCAGGTCCGAGGCTGGTTGTGTCTCTCTCATAACTAATATTTTTTTCCATGGTCGGGAAGTTACCACGACGGCATAACCCTCAACCTGGAGAACCAGGCCCTTGTTTTGACCCTAGGACAGTGGGCAGGAAATACCGATGTCAGTAACCCATTTTGGGATATGAGTGCTGCCGTTGATCCATTGAGGGCTCCTCCGCCACCAACTCTTTTCCAAAAGCCTGGCTCAGTAGTGGAAATCCCTATAGACCTGGTGTTCAAATATGTCGAAGTAGCTCATATAGGGATTGCACTTACCAGTTCGATCTATCTGGAGCTGTATGTGCCACCGTTGATTCCATCTAGGGAATTCCTGAACTGATTCAATTCTTATTGAATGAACTGCATAGAAGGGTGTCCAAACTTGTGAGGCATACTCCAAATGAGGGCGAACGAAACTGTTTCAAAGCGAAAGTGTGACGTATGGGTCATTTAACTCTTTTGATCACCTTTTATTAAATCACGAAATAGAGTTAAATGCAAGTATGAATAAAATTGGTCCTAAATGAATTCATTGAGGTACTCCAGATTGGGTAACAAAATGGTTGGAATTGGAGTTTCTTAACTTTACTCGGTAAGTTCTCAATGAGAGATGCGTTTGAACCTAATTTATAGATTAAGGAGAGAAACCAGATGCCTTAAGTTTAAAAATGATGATGTTATGTGATAACTGGTCAAATGCTTTGGAGAAGTCAGTACATATATAATATCGATTTCTCTTTTATTCTCCAAACTATTGGAACAATGATGTATAAATGTTAAGAGGTTTGTGACAGTGGAGACAGGTCTTTAATTAGATATATTCCCTCACTTACCTTTTTTGAAAACAGGTGTTAGAAATGCTGGAAATAGTCCTGTGGCGAGGACGCTTTCAAACATATACTTACGGTATATCAAAAAAGCATCTACGGTATGTCGAAAAAGCATTGCGACTATTGGTGGGATTCCATCGGGTTCCGCAGAATAGGCATTATTTAATCAAGAGGTATATTTAAGTTATGTTTCATCTTCAAACGTAACGTAACTGAAGCTTACTTGAGGGCAGTTATTGAGATAACTACAATAATGTTCGTCTAACACTAGTAGGGTATTAATATATGATTTACTGAACTTTTCTACGAATAAGTTTGATACAATTTGCGAGCTCGATGTTTTTGTATTATTAGCCGTGTTTTGTTTCTCTTCATTCCAAATCTATATAGGCTTAGCACACAATTTACGTGTAAAATACAACAACACCTGAGCCTATATAGAGTTCGCGAAACCTGGACAATTATCCAGTCTTACACCCTTAGCCTGGATGGAAAATGTGCTACCAACCATTTTTTCTAAATTGCTAACGAAAAAGGTTGTTGAATATGCTTAAATGCTAGTAAGTTGTGTCCGGTAAGAATCCCAACTAAAGTCGAGACAGATTTCCTGTTTCTTCGAAGTAGTTTATGGGTTCTGGCTTTGTCATACTCAGGCCACATCCTTTTGGAAGTTTCACAGGTGGGAAGGGAGTTCCACCTGTTTTTGGCAGTGATCAGTGTTTTCTGTCCCACCCGAGATTTAAGGTCACATAGTGATGGTTTGACAGACTGGTCTGCTTGGTCAATGCTGAAGGCAGATCCTTTTCTCGCCAGTTCGTCAGCAATTTCATTGCCCTGTATGCCTCTGTGTCCAGGGACCCAGCAGAGCTTAACATTATGTTGGACGCGAAGAACCTTTAGCTCTTCACGACAACGTTTCACAAGCCGAGATTTTATTTCGACAGCAGAGACAGCCTGACTATCAATAAAGATGGTGATATCATCTGGTGGTATCGCCAGCATTGAGGTCGCTTTGGCTGCCTCTATTTCAGCTTCGAAAACTATGACCTCCCAGTCCTTACTGAGGAATTCTGGGTTGACGTTCTGTAGGTTGCGCTCAATCCTATCACTCTGGATGCATGGCCCTGGGATAAGGATGCGATCTTTGGGTCTGGTCAGGTTAAGAAGCTCTTTCTTTTCGACGATGCGAAGGTCTGCATTAGACCATGGGGCTTTCGTCTAGTCGATGAACTTCGTCAACCAGCTCAGTGTGCTCTTGTTGTCACACTGGATTATTTTGAATCCTTTGAACGTGGTCAGCTGTCCAAAGAGCGGGATGTTCCCAGCATTCTTTAGGATAGCGACGTTCACTCCATCCAAGATTCTTATTTCTAGCAGTTGCCATTGGTCTTCAGATAGTTTTCGTTCTGGATTACCAAAGTCGACAATAGCGACCCGGAAACTATGCTTGTCTTTCACTGAGTTATGACTAGAGTCTAACCTAGGTTTTGTGTTCCTACCTATGATTGGAGAGACTGTGTCGTCATGCCTTCCTCTCTTGGAGGTACCTGCAGTTGGTCCAGGCTTGGTCGCAACCTTTCCTGCAGCAGCTGATGGTCCCTTAGATGTGGCCGCAGCTGAGGTGGAGGGTTTACAGCCCTCCGTCCTTTCCACGACCACTTCCCTTTTTCGAGAGGATAGCTCCCTGCCTGTGCGCCTTTTTTGCCGTCACGCTTCGGCAGTGGCTTTGAGGGTTTCCCTAGCTCTGTTAAGTGCCGTCGTGTCCTTTTCCATGAAGGAATCTGGATCACCGTGCTGAAACCTACGTAAAAGCCTCTGCGCATTGGCCCTCATTTTTAGAGGAGCTTGAACCTCTGACTTTGGTTGGGGCCGTACGACGTTCCTCAACCTACTCTCTTCCGCAGACACAGCAGCGTTGGAGTTTTCCAAGCTTTCGTGATGCTTCGGATGGCTGCGGCGAGTAATAACCGTGCAATAGCTACTTAATGTTGAGTCAGCCTCTCCTTGTCCTATCGTCAGTGTCTCACAGACCCCTGGCGGCGTTGAGGTTGGCCGATTTCCTTTGCCTGATGAGTTGTTACTCATCATAGCGCAGGTGAATTCAATCATCCCCAGCTCCTCCTTCGGGTTCTGATTGACGTTTGTGTCCGTCTTGTCCTCTGATCCATCCTTGGTAGGGTCTGGAGAGACTGTTCTCCAGTTGGATTGGCCAAGGTCACTCACGACTGGAGGCAATCTCTTCAGCTCACAAACACTCTTATTCTTCGTTACTTCACCACATACGGTACGAGCGAGCGGCTCATTCTCTTCTGTGGTGAGATTCTTCAGAATAAGGGTGTTTTTACTGCAGTCCCTTGTTTCGGAGTCTGAAGGGATCATGTCAACTCCTAGTGGGCATGCGCCCGTAACATCGTTGACCGATCCATCCAGCTCTCCTTCAGCTTTGATTCCTGTATCTCCTCTCGGCGAGCGACGAGCGAGCGGCGAGGGATCATCAGCCATGATTTTGCCTTTGACTTTCGCAGAATCTGAGGAGACCATTCTTTGTCTTAGCGGGCCGCCAACGCCCTGCATTAAAGGTGGTCCCATCAGTTCCTTCATGCTCGAGGCACTCGGTGCGTTCATTGAGCATGTAAAAACTACTGAGCTTTCTGAAGTCACAGGTCTTCTGATCGTCAACTTGCATGATTTTACTTTACTGCGGATGGACGCAGTTGACTATATCGAGAATTTAAATGAGCTGGCGTTAGAGCAAGTGTCATCCTCATCGAGAAGAAGTTTCTCCATTTGGATGTCTATTGCTCCTTCGCTTCCCTCATCTGACAGTATCTTGGAGTTTGGCGGATCTCGGAGCAAGAGGCTTTCCTCCTCCTCCGTATTTGTCGTTGAGAATCGGTTTTTATAGGGTTTGGAGTGCCCGATTCCTTTGCACTCGTTCCTTTTTTGTTTTGTTTTTTATTTTCTATTTCGGACCCACGAGTAAGGGGGAAGGAATGTCATCCTGTACTCACCCCCTGTATACAGGAAAGGGGAAATGAAATTAAAACTAGAGGTCCCCAGGTATCTAGGGTTTGCGCTAGCGACTGAGCATTCCCTCAGCCATTCAGGTATCGGCGCGCGCCTTACCTTCGAGACCACCTTTTGGTTTTCGTTTCCTCGCCACTGACCTTACCGGCATGGGTGGCCCTGACAGTTTATGCTTAGCATAGACTTCCGGTTTCGCTCCGTGGTTCATTGGAAACTCCTTAAGCCCTTTCACAGCGACAAGGTGAGTGATCGTCGAAAGGGAAGGGACAGAAGAACGTAACTTAATTTTTTATTCGATTTTGGGCTGGGTATGCCATTTTACTTAAAATATAGGATTTCTAAATTGTGCCAAAAATGTTTCCCTCTTAGTGAAGTACAAAAAGTAAGCACTTTACAAAAGTATTCATGAAACTCATAAATATTGAAAAATGGTAAAAAAAATCACAAAGGAATCGAAATTTTTCAAATATTGACATATTACGTTTTTGTGTCATTATTTATTGACGAAAAAAATGATTTCTGCCACTTAGACCTCGAATGCTCGTCGAATGCTCAGCTCCTGAAAGTGATAGAGCAATTTTGAATACCCTATATCCTGCCCATGGTAATGCAGATCAAAACAGTGAAAACTACATCTAAATCAGTTCAGCAGTGCCTTAGATTAGCGCATTCATACACGTTTTAGGACCTTATTTTCCACTATGTATAGATATGTTGTTCTCTTTGTGTGGTATTATGCTATTAACTTAAACCTAACCTGCTCTAATAACTAAAGCCTATTATGCTGATCGCGATAAATTCTATGATATCTACCCTCCATTTGCTTTCTTCAAACCAAAGATAAATATACGAAAAATTGTTAATCAGCAATAGATGGGCCATGGAAATGACATGTGGTGACAGATGTCGCTTCAGTATAATAAATTTAAGCTTCAAGTGATGAACATTAATTTCGATAGATATGATGAGATCTGTCATCCACTAATTCTGTTTAGATAGCACATAATATTGCTACAAGCTAAATTGTTTGTGACCCATCTATATGAAGTTAATAATTTACCATGTGAACAGAATACTGTTTTGCTAAGATTTATATTTTTGTAGAGCTAATAAAATTATGCCCAACCAGCTTTAATAAATACGAAATCAACTTCCCACATCCATCATTTTAACAAAATTTAGATTTGCAAGAAATTTATGTATTTCAACCAGTAAATGATAATAATTTGTGTGCACGGTAAAATCCTGTAGATTTTTATGTTATGGCACAGGAGTAAATATCGTCACTACTAACATTAGCACGCTAATTTTACTAAATTTATAGCTAGGGCTGATTTCTTTTAATAATTTGCAAAGACAAGACAAAATCCAATTAGGAATTGCCTCGTTTCACAATCATTCTTTTCATAACTAGTACAGCAGTCCTTCGAAAGTGTGGACTAATTACAAGAAGGATATTTCGGATACTGAAACATTTTTTCAATTTACGTTTAACTGATTACACAACTTACGTATTTGCTTATTGCTGATAAAGAGTCCTAAAAAACAGCTACTTAGGGGCAAAATTATTGACACAAATCTTGGAGTCTCATCTCAAATAGATCTGTAAGTTTTGGCACACCACATGGGGGCGTCCTGTCTCTTCTTCTCTGGAACCTAGCGATAAACGTGCTACTAGTAAATCTAGAAAGAGAAGGCTGAAATGTGATTGATTACGCAGCTGATGTCGTAATAGCTGTATCAGGGAAGTACCTTAATAAGGTTAAAGAACTTTATTACAAAATGGTCTCTCTGTATTCTTCATATAGCCCGCCAGATGCGGACTCGGCACGAACCCTCAAAAAACCCGAATTGGTCCTTTTCATCAGGAAATACAAAGTCCCGCACATTGAGCGGGCCTTGGATAAGAAACTGTCCTGGAAACAGAAACATCATCCAACTGCACTTTCTAGGGAAAGTTCAAAAATCAGCTTGCACATAGATGGACGGCTCCAGAAACAGCCTCCAACTGCAAACTTCTAGGGAAAGTTAAAAAAATCAGCTTGCATATGCATTAGCAGAGCTCTACGAACAACCACCTTCGTAGCCCTAGATGGACGGCTCCAGAAAAAGCCATTAACTCCACCTTCTAGGGAAAGTTCAAACATCAAATTGCACATGCATTAGGGGAGCTCTAGGAACATCCACCTACGTAGCCCTAGATGGACGGCTCCAGAAACAGCCTCCAATTGCACCTTCTAGGGAAAGTTCAAAGATCAGCTTGCACATGCATTAGCGGAGCTCTAAGAACAACCACCTTCGTAGTCCTAGATGGATGGCTCCAAAACCAGCCTCCAACTGCACCTTCTAGGGAAAGTTCAAAAATCAGCTTGCATATGCATTAGCGGAGCTCTAGGAACCACCATCGAAACCCTAGATGGATGGCTCCAGAAACAGCCTCCAACTGCAACCTCTAGGGAAAGTTCAAAGATCAGCTTGCACATGCATTAGCGGAGCTCTAGGAACCACCATCGAAACCCTAGATGGACGGCTCCAGAAACAGCCTCCAACTGCACCTTCTAGGGAAAGTCCAAAAATCAGCTTGCATATGCATTAGCGAAGCTCTAGGAACCACCTTCGTAACCCTAGATGGACGGCTCCAGAAACAGCCTCCAACTGCAACCTTCTAGGGAATGTTCAAAGATCAGCTTGCATATGCATTAGCGGAGCTCTAGGAACAAACACCTTCGTAGCCCTAGATGGACGGCTCCAGAAACAGCCTCCAACTGCACCTTCTAGGGAAAGTTCAAAGATCAGCTTGCAAATGCATTAGCGGAGCTCTAGAAACCACCATCGAAACCCTAGATGGATGGCTCCAGAAACAGCCTCCAACTGCACCTTCCAGGGAAAGTTCAAAGATCAGCTTGCATATGCATTAGCGGAGCTCTAGGAACAAACCCCTTCGTAGCCCTAGATGGACGGCTCCAGAAACAGCCTCCAACTGCAACCTTCTAGGGAAAGTTCAAAGATCAGCTTGCATATGCATTAGGGGAGCTCTAGGTACAACCACCTACGTAGCCCCAGATGGACGGCTCCAGAAACAGCCTCCAACTGCAACCTTCTAGGGAAAGTTCAGAGATCAGCTTGCATATGCATTAGCGGAGCTCTAGGAACCACCATCGAAACCCTAGATGGATGGCTCCAGAAACAGCCTCCAATTGCAACCTTCTAGGGAAAGTTCAAAGATCAGCTTGCATATGCATTAGCGGAGCTCTAGGAACCACCATCGAAACCCCAGATGGACGGCTCCAGAAACAGCCTCCAACTGCACCTTCTAGGGAAAGTTCAAAAATCAGCTTGCATATGCATTAGCGAAGCTCTAGGAACCACCTTCGTAGCCCTAGATGGACGGCTCCAGAAACAGCCTCCAACTGCACCTTCTAGGGAAAGTTCAAAAATCAGCTTGCATATGCATTAGCGGAGCTCTACGAACAACCACCTTCGTAACCCTAGATTCACGGCTCCAGAAACGCAGCCTCCAACTGCACCTTCTAGGGAAAGCTCAAAGATCAGCTTGCATATGCATTAGCGGAGCTCAAAGAACAACCACCTTCGTAGCCCTGGATGGTTTCCTACATCGATTGCCGCTATATATTCATGGCAAACAGACCGCAGCTTGCTCAGCTATGGGACTGTAAGCCTCGTTATAATGATACTAAATCACCTAAACATTGTAGAAAACACTGCTCACATCACTACCTAACTCAGGTTTGAGCATAACTTCGAGTCACCAATCTCAGTTACCTCAAATGGGACTCGGATCTGATTGGAGACAATAACTCTATTCACATCTGCACGGATGGGTCTAAAACAGAATCTGGAGATATATTCTCCGAGATGCTTAATTCTAGCATGTCCATTCGCCTTCCCGATCATTGTAGAGTTTTCTAGACGAAAATCATGACAACTATAGAAGTCCTGTCCTGGCTGAGGTGTAAGTCGACTACAGTGGCACCTAAGTGGCAATCAAATCCTTTGGATCCATCTCATTAACATCGAAATATGAAGACAGAGCACCTTACCATTCGCCTCTTCTGACTACCGGGTCAGCCTTAATATTCCAGCGCCAGTAGAAATGTAGGTATGCCCCTAGCTACATACTTACTTTAGTGGCGCTACAGTCTGGGATAAACCTGGGCCTCAACCAACATGCCTCTCCAATTAGCCCGGTGCTTAGCTAACTGCCTTCAATTGCGCACTCCAAGTTGGTTGAGGTCGGTTTTTATTTGTGCGCGCCACAAGGCGAGGTCTTCCCCTACTGCGTCCGACGTCTGGATGGGAATCGAAGACTCTGCGAGCCGGAGTATTGGTGTCAATTCTTTATACATGTCCTAGCCATCTTAAACGTCCAATGCGGAGTTTTTTGACTAGGGGTATGTCGCTGTACAGCTCGTATAGTTCGTGGTTGAATCTTCGTCTCCATAGCCCGTCAACGCAACCGGGACCGAAGATTTTCCGAAGAATTTTTCTCTCGAATCGACCAAGGATTTCTTCATCCGCTTTTGATACGGTCCATCCTTCTGCCCCGTAGAGCAGGACTGGGATGATCAGGGTCCTATATAGGATCTCCTTAGTAGTTCGAGTGAGGTCTTTACTACTAAATTGCCTTCTCAGCCCGAAGAAACAGCGGTTGGAATGAGTAATTCTTCGTTTGATTTCTGACGAGATGTTGTTGTCAGAGTTGATAGCGGAGCCGAGGTAGACAAAGTCCCGTACTACCTCAAAGTTATATCTGTCAATGGTGACGTTGGTGACGTTCTGTCCAATTCGTCGATGTTGTGGGTCCTTTCGTGTTGACAGCATATACTTAGTCTTGCCCTCATTTACTGCTAAACCCATTTTCGCCGCTTCCTTCTCTATACTAGCAAACGTGGCTATGACATCACGTTGAGTCCTACCAATGATGTCAATATCGTCGGCATATGCTAGAAGTTGCACTGATTTTTGGAGAATTGTGCCTCTGGTGTTGGCTCGGGAGTTTTGCATAATCCTCTCAAGAATCAAATGAAAGAAGCCACCTGACAGCGCATCACCTTGCCTAAATCCGTTTTTGGTATCGAATGTGTCGGTGAGGTCTTTTCCGACCCTGATGGTGCAGCGAGAATTCTCCATCGTCATCCTACGTAAACGGACGAGTTTGGACGGTATACCAAAACTAGACATGGCTCTGTATAGTTCGTCTCTATAAATGCTGTCGTATGCGGCTTTGAAATCGATGAATAGGTGGTGGGTATCGATTTGGACTTCTTGGGTTTTTTTCCAGGATCTGCCGAAGTGTGAAAATTTGAACAATTGTGGACTTTCCTAGCCTAAAACCACACTGGTAAGGGCCAATCAGGTTGTTGGTAAACGGTTTTAGGCGTTCACATATTACGGCAGATAGGATCTTGTAGGCGATGTTGAGGAGACTTATGCCTCTGAAGTTGGCGCAGTTCAGAGGGTCTCCTTTTTTGTGGATCGGGCAAACAATGCTGAGGTTCCATTCTTCAGGAATATTTTCATCCGACCAGATTTGGCTTATGAGTTGGTGGATGTTACTTACCAAGTCATCTCCGCCGGCCTTATAAAGCTCAGCGGGAAGGCCGTCATTCCCGGCAGCCTTATTAAGCTTGAGTTTAGATATTGCTATCCTCACTTCACTCAGGTCGGGTGGTTGGCAGTTTTCGCTGTCGTTGCCAATATTGAATGGTTCGTTCTGCCTGACAGCGGAATGTTGTTCGTCATCGCCGTTTAACAGTCTGCAGAAGTGGTTCTTCCATATCCTCAGCATCGACTGTTTCTCAACTGAGATATTTCCTTGTTCATCTCGACAGGATTCTGTTCGAGCCTTGTATCCTTGGCTTTGACGTTTTACACTTTGGTAAAACTTGCGAACATCGTTCCTGGAATGGCACGCGCGCTTTTCCTGCTCTTTTTTCTTCTTTCTGAAAAGCCGATGTTCTTCCCTTCTTCTTTGCCTATAGAGCTCAATGGCATCTCTCGTCTTCACCTGCAGCTTAGCCTTGTAGGCCTCGTTCTTGGCTGCGAGCATCTGTCGGCATTCCTCATCAAACCAGGGGTTTCTTGCTGGCATCGTTGCCATTGTTCTTCGACATTAGATGCTGGTGGTGTGTTGTGAGTCGAGAGGTTAAGGGATACGCGTTGCGCGAAGGTCTAAGCGGTCTCTGGAGATTGCAGTCTTTCGACAATAAATTTTTTCAAAGTATTTCTGGTTTTTTTTGTGGCTTGGTGGATATCCGCATCCTTACCTTGGCTACAACAAGGTAGTGGTACGAGTCGATTTTAGCCCCTCGGAATGTTCGGACATCCAAAATACTGGATGCGTGCCTCTTGTCTATCGCAATGTGATAAATTTGGTTGACTGTTCGTTGATCTGGAGACCGCCATGTCCCCTTATGAATATCGAGGTGAGGAAACCGTGTGCTGGCTATAGTGGCATTTCGTTTCGTAACGAAGTCAATTAGCCTAAGTCCGTTACCAGACGTGTTGTCGTGTAGGCTATATTTTCCGACAATACTGCTAAAGAAGTCTTCTCTTCCTAGCTTTGCGTTTATATCTCCCACCACGATTTTAACATCCTACTTCGGTAGTCTTCCATTTACGTTTTGTCAAGGAGATCGTAGAAGCAATCCTTAGTTGTATCATCTTTTTCCTCCGTCGGAGCATGAGCGCATATAAGGCTTATGTTGGTGAATTTGGCCTTGATGCGGATTGTTACAATTCGTTCGCTAATGTCTTGAAAACATAAGCCTTCTTGCCTAAATCTGGCACTTATAAAAAATCCACATCCAAATAGTCGCTGTTGCTGCTCACGATAACACGGTCCATAGTAGATGTCACAGTTTTTCATCCTCTTTTTGCCCGGCCCATCCCATCGTATTTCCTGGATGGCAGTAATGTCTGCTTTGTAGCAGTTTAGGGCTTCCGCTAGTTGCTCGCCTGCACCTCTCCTGTTAAATGTTCTCACATTCCAGGTGCAGATACGAACGTCGTTGTCCTTTTTTCGTTTAGCAGGTCGTCAACAATAATATCAGTCCTTTCCGAGGCTATTGGTTGCTTCGTAACGTAATCTTTTTTCCGTGGATGGGTAGTTAACCCAAAGCACAACCCCAACCTGGAGGACTTGGATTTTATGAAACGAAAAAGAAGTCAATCGATCTTCATCTCTCTCTCGTTCAGTTTACCACCTCAATAGAGTATGTATCTCATTCTCTTAAAAAATAACCAGAATACAGTTTCATTTCTACCGCGTGTGAACACTCATTTTGTTAAATTTTTAATGTTCATATAGGTTCTCTAATACTAAGCGGATTTTCTGGATTTTTTTTTCAAATATACATTTTTTCGGTCTCAAAAAAATTAAGGAAAAGGTAATACAGCCGAACTTTGTGAAAAGGAAGTTTTGGAAAAACAATGAGCAAAATCAATCTTCATATATCTTGAAATCAGCAGAACATAGAACGTATTTGTTTTTTTAGAAAAACAAAATAAAATGCAGATTTAGATAAACTATCTCTATGCAGAAGTTAACTAAAAAAAGAGCATGGTAGTGCATCTCGCAGGTGCATTTCGATAATACTGTAAGCTAACTGCTTCTGTCGCTTAGATATTATAATTTCACTGGTTATTCAAATTATTAAAAAATATATATAAGCTTTATCATTCATTTAGTATTACCGTTCGTTTTTTTTATTTTCACATGTATCTATAAAAATGAATGTACAAATTTTTTTAAAATTTATTTTCTTTTTTTATTTTACCCCCGAAACAAACAAATATGCTCCCCTTATCATTAACACAATGTATCTTCCACGTAAATAATAATTAAAACATAAAAATTAATGAAAATAATAGGAAGTTGTTCAAAATGGTGGCACAACAACGACAACAACAACTACGACTAAGGTTGTAAAAAGTGATGCAACCCCGAAAAAAGAAAATGGCCAGCAAGCCGCATCAGTGACAGTTGAAGACTGTCCAGAAGATGACAGCAGCGAAAGCAAAACTATCACAACAAAAGTGATTGTTACTAAAAAAGTCGTGGCAGAACCTCAAGTAGAGGATGATGAACAAGATGAGGTCGAGGAAATAGTTGAAGTTGTCGAAGGTGACGAGAGCGGTGAAGAGGTTGAAATAACCGAAACAGTTGTTGTCCAAAAGCCTGTTACCGCCACAAAAACCATTAAAACTGTAACAACAACCACCAAGCCCGATGGCACTACCGAAACAACAGTCACTACCAAAGTTGAGGGTGTCACTGAGCCTCAGGTAGTTGTCGAGGCCACAAAAGAGCCAGAAGTTGTCCCGGAAGTTGAGGAAGAAGATGAGGAAGAAGAAGATGAAAGCGAAGCTTCTGAACCTCCAAGCTCCATTAAGGCTACAATCCCTAAAACAGAAAACATTGACACTACACAAGTTACACAAGAATTACTTCCAAACACAAAAACAACCACAAATGAAACGAAAACTGACATTGAAACCATTACTGAAGTAACTGAATCAATTAAACTATCACCCCAGCAGGTTACAACAGCCGTCGAAGAGCCGACACCAGTTGAGCCAGAACAGGTATCAGTTAAACTACCAACACCAGTTGCAGAGCCAGTACCAGCACCAAAGGCAGAGGTGGCTCCAGCTCCAGCTCCGGCTCCAGCTCCTGCACCAGTACAAGCTCCAGCACCAGTACAAGCTCCGTCTCCAGTTGTTCCCCAACAGGAATCTTTATCAGCAGCCCAACAACAGCAGAAACAACGACAGGTAAGATTGCAGCTATTTGCTTATAGCATAACAAATTTAACAGCTAATAACGGCAGTACACTCAACAATAATCAGGATAATATAAACAATACGTTAAAGGAAATAATATCGGATATCGATCGTGTTATCGAACAGGAAGATGTCCAGCAACAACAGCTGCAACAGCAAGAAGAGTACAAACTTCAGCAGCAAAAGTTGCTTCAGCAGCAACAACGTCTACTGGAGGAACAGCAACGTTTAGCTCAGCAAATCGCTCAGCAGCAACAGCAACAACGTTTGCATCAACTGCAGCAACAGCAACAGCAACAGCAGCAACTGCAACAAAAACAGCAACAGCAACAGCAACAACATCAGCAACAAGTAGTACAACAGGTACCACACTACCAACCGCAACAACAACAACAGCAACAACCACCGGTTGTATCGAAATCCTCAACAACCGAGGAGTCACGCTCTGACACTGGTTATGTCAAGAAGAATGAGAGCTACGAAGTCGAGGTGAGTTTTTAAAAAAAAAAAAAATTTTTATTTAATGCTTGCTGCAATCACTTTGATTTTCATCGCTGAAAATCCTGGCAAACGAATTGAAAGCCAGATCGGTAAAATTTATAATAATTGACAGACGTTTAGCTCGTATACAACGAATTTTAGTTTTATTTATATAATGCAATCTTGGTTTAAAAAAAAAGTGAGTTTACGTCAATCAAGTACCAAAACAATCAAACACTGACACATACTATTAAACGTAAATAAAAAAAAATATATAAATCACTTTGCTTTCTATGTTTTGAAACGATCTGTCAAAACCTAACCCATAGCTGTATGCAAGTGTCAATTTACCAATGGTTTCAAATATCGCGTATATACTAGGTCTGTTCCTCTACTTTTGTAGTAGAAATTAGGAAATTTTTAAATTTCTTGGATTCGGGGTAAATTCTTTCAGAGAGAGAGGAAAATTTATGAAAAACTACGGAAACCCGTATATGTCAAAACAAACGATCTTTCACTTTAATATACCAACTGACAGTTTACTTAAAGAAACTCCTGCAGTACCTAAGTAGATTTTTTGCTGATTTTTATAAAGCGGAATTATTTGCTTCTCTCAGAAGCTCTTCCTTTTAAGGTTTGCTGATACTCTCGAAACAAAAACCGCCTAGTAAAACATTTTTGGTTGCCAATGAGTATCACTCAAGGGTTAAGCTTAGTACGCTGCTCGAGCGAAACTAAATTTTAGCTGCTCTCCATTATTTCTCTCCAAACACTAGCTAAAATCCTCGCTAAATTTTGACATATAGTGCCTTGTGGATAAGTGTCACAACAAACAGCTGTTCTTTGAAAAATAAGTTTATTTCAGCAACTCAAAAGCACAACAGAAAAAAAAAACAAAAAAACAATACGATGTGTCAAAATTTAGCTTGAGAAAATGTCCCGAACTGTTTATGCGCGCGCTAAATTGTGACAGATACATCTAGTACAGTCTGAAATGAAAGTTTAATTTTTTAGCTGAAGCAGCGTACCGCTCGGCTAAATGGATTCGCTTAAATATAGCTCAGCTAATTTTTGGAGAGAATTTTGTATGGTAGCTAAAATTAAGCTCGAGCAGCGTACTAAGCTTTAACCTTAAACCAAAGATTATAAATTCTATACAGATGACGCACTCCATATTAGAAAAATTGTTCTATGGCGGGTCGTGCTGGCACAGCCCGCCATATGTTTTTGTTCTTGGTTTTCATGTGTCTTCATGAACACCGCCCGCCCGTACCTTGAAGCTACTGAGCAAAAGTTTCTGTTTTTTTGTTCTCAATGCGTCATCTGTAAAGAATTCATAATCTTTGCCTTAAACTTAAGTGTTTGGGAAGAGTGTCAGTAAACGAGCATTAAAAATGTTGAGCACGAAACGGCAAAATGTAAAAATTTGTGAAAATCAATAAGAATCGGTTAAAATAATATTGTACGGGAACAGGCCTACTTTTATCTATTAAACACAAAACCCCGTATAAATAAACGCTGATTAGCTATGGGTGACTAACTTTTGACATTTGCGCGAGTATTTCTTATGAGAAAAACTGTTGCATTAGTCACTGATTAGCTAATCAGCGTTTATGAATACGAGGGATAAAATACAAGGTGGCGCAAAAGTTGTCACCCGTCGCAAAAGTTGTCACCCGATGTTTTTTGGCCGCCATTTTTAAAAGTGTTTTGCAAAAAAATCGAAACAATTATTATAGGTGGCGCATAAGACATGAATATTTTTTTCTACTTTTTTTGCTGAAGAATTTAAATATTTGCATCCAAAAAACATCGGGTGACAGCTTTTGCGACGGGTGACAACATTTGCGCCACCTTGTATAAACTGTTAAACGTAACAAAATCAGAATTGAAAGCGACAGGCATCTATTTGAACCTTTTTTTGTCTTCGTTGTTACAAAAGAAAATAAACCACCTGTGACTGACATTTGAATACAGCTACTTGCTTCATGCGATATAATGCAACACAAATATTTTCAACTTGTAAACAAAGAAAAACAAAAAAAAAACAAAACACTCACTATATAGGAAAATGATGGTTTCCGGGTGGTCCGATCAAGTAAGACAACCATTCAGGAGAGCCGCACTCCTGATTTCACCGCACCAAAGGAGCACAGATCCATGTCCTTACCTACATGGAAGGATCACACAGAGGTACACACAATCATTCTTACTAAAACCATTTTACGTTATCTTATATGGAAAGACGCACCTAAACAATATCTGGAATTCCGCTTTGCCATTGCTATAACCTATAAACGCATTTACCAATTGTGTGTGTGCTTATCAGCTTTTTTTAAGAACAACGATGACACATGCACGAACCATCTGATGATATATTTTAGAGTTTAAGAAGTTTGCAAAGTTTTTGAATGACAGCATAATGAAACGGGGTAAATCTAATAGAGTGGATTTTAATGCTTCCAAAACACAATGTCATCTAAGTGAAACCAAAATTTACAGCCATTTTCCATAAATGGCACTTGCATCGCCGAATCCGAAAAACTTTCCATGCTCGGTATGTGTGTTAGTAACGACCTTCGATCGAAATCGCTAAAGACGCAACGAAATGGGTGACGTGAAATAAAGCCAAATTAGAAAAAATTGGCATTATTTATTTTTCAAAAGCGAAATAAGAACGAATTCCCAATTTGGCTTTATTTCGCTTAAGATAACGAAATAAAACCAATTTGGCATTATTTCGATTTTAATTTTTCCAAAATTACGAATGAGTTTCGCCAAGTAGATTGATTTATTGTTCATATTACTAACGCTGGATTATTCAATATCAAACACTCAACTTATTATGATAACTACCTAATAATCGTATAATTTGAATGAAATTATTATAATTTTGCAGTCGCGTAAATTCAGCATAAGATGTATCCTAAAATTTTTTTTTTCTTTATTAGAATACCTATATAGCATCAATTCAGTTATACTAAATAAGGGAAATAAACCCACGTTTAGAAACGTTTTAAGAGAAGAAGTTTTAGACCTTACCATCTCTTCTCCGTTTGTAAAAAACACCGTCGAAAATTGGCACGTTTCTGGTGAGGCATCTTTATCGGATCACATGCACATAAGTTTCCAATTAAG
Source organism: Rhingia campestris (assembly GCA_932526625.1). Classification (NCBI taxonomy): domain Eukaryota; kingdom Metazoa; phylum Arthropoda; class Insecta; order Diptera; family Syrphidae; genus Rhingia; species Rhingia campestris. The sequence goes on along the minus strand of OW052186.1, from coordinate 4,167,182 downwards.
ATGCAACACCGAGGATGCGCCGATAAAATACGACAACAATCTTACAAATTGGAGAACGTATCGAGAAAATCTATCAATTAAATGTGACATACTTCGCAAAATGTCAACTAATGACATTATCATCTCATCTTTTACAAATAGCTGTAAGGTTAAACGCACTGTGGCAAAGAGGTGCACAACATGGTGGAACGATAACCCAGAAAGTGTAAGAAAACTTTTCAAAGTTGGACCAATATAAATCTCTACTTACTCAATACAACATAGAGTTGCGTAAATCAAAAAGAGCGTCCTGGCGCAAATACTGTTAGGAACTCGAAGAGCTTCCGACGGTGGCGCATCTCTAGAGGGCACTCTCGAAAGATAAAACAAACTGCATGGGATTACTAGTCAAATCTGACGGTAAAATCACATGCGACCGGGAAGAAACGTTGACCACACTTCTTCAGGTACACTTTCCCGGCTCTACCTTATTTAGGTTTAGATTCAATTGGGGCTACATACCACAAACCTGGAGGGAGGTAAACGTGGTATTTATCCCCAAACCAGGCAAACCAATAGAACTACTTAAATCGTACCGTCCAATAAGCTTCACATCGTTTTTCCTGAAAACAATGGAAAGAATACTAGACGTACACATTAGAGAGTGCTTAAATGAAAGCACTCCTCTGCACCCATCTCAGTTCGCCTAGCAAAAAGGTAAATCCTCGGAAGGAGCACTTCTAAGTTTTACATCACAAATAAAAAGTGCATACGAAAACAAAGAAGTAGCTTTATGTGCCTTCCTAGACATAGAGGGTGCTTTTGACAACACAGGATATGACTCCATATCAAATGCTTTGACTCATAGAAGAATAGATCATCCCACCATCAAATGGATCAAAGCGATGCTTGAAAGTCGGAAAATAACTGTTTCATCAGCAAAGACCTCAGTATCAGTAACAGCCGTTAAAGGCTGCCCTCAGGGAGGAGTACTCTCACCCCTACTATGGTCTCTGGTTATCGATAACCTACTTCAAGACCTAAGTAATGCAGGTTTCAATATAATTGGATACGCCGATGACCTAGTCATCATAATAAAGGGCAAAGAACCAAACGAAGTTACAACACGTTTGCAAAACGCCCTTAAGATAGTCATAGACTGGTGTAATAAAGAAAGTCTCTCTATAAACCCCAGCAAGGCTATCATCGTCCCTTTTACAAAAAGGAGGAAATTAAGTCTTAGCCCAAATTTCAATCAATGGTACATACATTGAGTATTGCAACGAAGTAAAATATCTTGGAGTGGTCCTCGACAAAAAAAATTAAGCTGGAACTCCCACATTAACAACAAAATTCAAAAAGCAACCAAAGCTTTCTGGGCTTGCCGAAGCATGTATGGTAAAACCTGGGGAATCTCTCCAAAGACCACACGATCATGGTCAAGCCCATTATAACATAACGCTTCAATAGTATGGTGGAACAAAGTCACCCAAAAAACAACCACAAATAAATTAAACAAGGTACAACGGCTTGCCTGTCTGGGCATTACCGGAGCTATGCGTACCTGTCCCACGGCGGCTATAGAAGCCTTAATAGAACTAACACCCCTCCACATTTATATAAAAAAATTGGCAATTCGCAGCTCAGCAAGTTTGACACAAGCGGAAGAGTTAAACATTAGTGAACAACTTAAACTAATTGAACTTCTATCCGAACTTCCAGAACTTGACATGATCTGTGCGGTTACAGACCACTTACCAAAGACACTACGCTTCGACAAAAGATTCTAAACGGAGATCACAACCAGATAGGCATGGTGTAGCAACAACCCACCAAACTGCCTAAACGGCCTAAAGTGGTATACGGATGGTTCTAACAAAAACCGAAATATTTGTTGAGATACAAAAATGTCACCCGACTTGTTGAATCCGTTGATCAAGTAGGTCTATATGAAGCGAGCAAAAACTGAGTGAAAGTCTAGCGGAGAGGTATTCTTCGTAGAATTCTGAAGCTTATGGTTCTTGGGGTAGGAGCTGGCATACATGGACCAAATAAAAACATCTCAATACCTATGGGAAAAAACCCTAGTGTATTGCAAGCTGAGCTCCATGCCATAAAAGAATGCGCAAACCTAATACACAACTCAGGTATTGAAGGCGCAAACATCCATATATTCACGGACAGTCAAGCAGCTATAAAAGCCCTTAGCTCACACATTATTTACTCCAAATCAGTACTACACTGCTTCAACTCCCTTCAAACACTCAGTTCCAGGAACAAAACCAGACTATGATGGGTCCCCGGACATAAGGGAGTTGAAGGTAATGAAAAAGCTGATGAACTAGCCAGAAAAGGTTCGGAAACCCCCTTCATTGGACCTAAACCCTTCAGCCATAAGTCTGGTTATAAAAAAACTGGGAACAAAACAAATGTTTTTCATACTGCGGAAACTTCCCAGGCCTAAGACAGGCCAAAAGAGCTATTCAGCCCTTCAAATCAGATGCCAATAAGATACTTAATCTTCGCAGGCACGATATCAAAAACTTAGTAGGCTACGTAACTGGTCATCACGGTATCACCTAAATAAAATGCGTCTAGTCGACTCACCGGAGTGCAGACTATGTCTAGAAGAAGACGAAACAGCCGAGCATATCATATGTGAATGCCCGGCCCTTTACGGTATGAGAAGAGAATCTTTCTTCAGGGAATTCTTATGTCCCGAAGAATTAAGGACATCTTCGGCTGAAAGTATTATCAGCTACATTAGGAAAGTAGAAGCGCTACTAACCTAAAAAGCATCTGACGGCAAGCACAATAGATCTTTTAGGTCGATGTGTATATCACGGCTTAGTGCTTAGGCAGGTCAGAATTTAAAAAAAAAATAGTAACGACCTTCGATCGAAATCGCTAAAAACGCAGCGAAATGTCTAGGTTTCCTTAAACGATGCAAGAAATATTCACCCCTTCTGATCTGGCCTCAATATAAAGGGTCCGCCAAATAACTTTTGAAAATGCTATAAAAAAAAACTACTGAATATTATCTCAAATTTCTTTTTTTTATTACAAAATACAATCCTTCCGGTTAATAATGGAAAATAATTTCATTCAAATGGCTGCCTCGGCTGGGCATGCAGTAGCCTACACGATCGGTCCAATTTTAAGCACATTATCGATTGTGTGCAGCTGTATTTTACCAATGGCTTCACGAATATTGTCCTTTAAAGCGTCAATTGTCTAAGGCTTGTCGGCGTAACACTTATCTTTTACGGCACCCCACAAATAATAGTCCAACGGTGTCAAATCTCAGCTCCGAGGTGGCCAAACGACATCAGCTCTGCGGCTGATAATGCGATTTTCAAAAACAGGCCGCAAAACATCGAGTGTAGCTTCGGCTGTGTGGCAGGTAGCGCCGTCCTGTTGAAACCAAATGTTGCCAATATCCTCCACTTCAATTTTTGTGAACAAAAATTCGTTCAACATGGCCCGATAACGATCGCCATTGACTGTAACGGCCACTCCTTGCTCATTTTCGAAGAAAAATGGCCCAATTATGCCTCTGGACCAAAATCCGCACCAAACAGTTACTCGTTTTGGGTGTATCGGCTTTTCAATGTATGCGTGCGGGTTTTCTGTGCCCCAAATGCGACAATTTTGCTTGTTTACATACCCGCCAAGATCAAAATGAGTTTCATCTGAAAAGATGATTTTTTTGGCAAAATCAGCATCTTCTCTATGTCGATCGCAGGCCTTAGCGAAGCGAAAACGCATTGGATGGTCAGTTGGCTGCAACTCCTGAACCAATTGGAATGTATGGCGCCATACCAAGGTCTTTATGCAAAATTCGTCTCAATCATGTCTCCGAAATGTTCAATTGTTGAGAACGACGGTGAATTGATGTTGATGGCGCCTCACGCACACTTTCTGCCACAGCAGCAATATTCTCGGGTGTACGCACTGTTTTTGGATTTTCACGCTTTGGTTTATCGATGAGGATGCTAGTTTCTCTCACTTTTTTCACAAGATAACGAACATACGGAGCTGACGGTGCTTCTCTTCTTCCAAAATCCGTACGCAATTTTCGCACACATTCTGCAACATTACCATGATTTTCAAAGTAATGTCGCAATATTTCCCAGCGTTGTTCAAGCGTATACACAACCATATTCGTTCAGCGGAAGGATGAAACTAATTATCTGTCAAATCAGACATGAGCTAAGTGTTACCATTCACGAAATAAGCACTAGTTGAAAAAAAAACGTTAGATGGCGGACCCTTTATAACAGCAGCTTGTTATCAAGGTTAAGCTTCGTATATTTTCCGAGCAACCAGTACAGTTCTCTGTATTTATTCTTAAGTTCTTCGCATTTCTTTTTTACATGCGACTTCCATTTTAATTTTGCATCGAGTGTCATACCGAGATATTTCGCTTCATTTGCAAACGGGACTCGAACCGTATTTCGAAATACAGGCAAATTGTTTGTCCGTTTATACGAAAAATCTACATGGATCGATTTGCTCTCATTAAGTGCAATCCGTCAGGATTTATTCCATTCATTAACCTCGTTAGGAGCGTTTTGTAATTTGATATTTGTTTCCTCTATTGTTGTGCCAACTGCTAGTAAAGCAGTATCGTCAGCAAACGTTGCAACTATTGTATCGTTTGTTTGTAGGATATCACGAGTGAATAGGAGGTACAGGATTGGTCCAAGGACGCTTCCTTGCGGTACACCTGCCATTATTTCTTTGAACTCGGAATATTCGCTTCCAAGTTTCACACGGAAGAGTCTATGCTCAAGATACGACACGAGGATTTTATATAATGGTTCTGGCAGAACTTGGCTTAGTTTATAAGTAAGGCCTTTGTGCCACAAATTGTCAAAAGCTTGCTTACGGCTAAACAAATTTTCTTTTCTTCGAAAGCTTTCTCAAGTACATCTGTAATTCGATGTACTTGGTCCATCGTTGAATGTTTACTTCTGAACCCAAATTGATGGTCAGGTAAAAGACGTTTCTGTTCAAGGATGGGGTGTAAGCGACCGAGTAAAATCCGTTCAAAAACTTTTGAAATTATTGGAAGAAGTGAAATAGGCCTGTAGGATTTTATTTCATTTGGTGATTTTCCTGGTTTTAGAACCATAACCACTTCCGCGACTTTCCACTGTCTTGGTATGTATTCTCATCTGATTGCTGCATTTATAATAAAAAGAAGTTTAGCTAATGTTTTCCGAGGCAACATTTTAAGAAGTTCTCATGTAATCAGGTCATAACCCGGAGCTTGTTTAGGCTTTAGTTTCTGTATTTCCCGTTTAAGCTCGGCAATACTTGCATATCTTTTTATATTATTATCGGTTGTACTCTCGAATATATTAATGTTTTCATTTTGCGCCGGACCGTCAAATGGCTAAAATGTTTCCTCAAGATGTGAGGCAAAAACGTCAGCTTTTTCCTTATCGCTTTTTGACCAAACGTCTTGAGTTACCCTAATTGGCGGCACAGCGATTTTTGGCCGTTTTATGACTCTAATTGCTTTCCAGAGCGAATAATTCGATTCCTTTCCAGCGGTTAGGCTTTGCAGATAAGTTTCTTCTGCATGGTTTTTAAAACTTTTAATCGAATTTGATAGCAAATTACTCAACCGATTGAGATGTGTTTTATCTTGCGGGGCACGAGTTTGGTGCCATCTTTTACGAGCTTTTCTCTATTGTCTTACTAGGTTAGGTTAGGTTAGAGTGGCTGCCGGCGTTCGCCAGCACACTTAGACCACTTTGGTCCGTTCTGATACCACGTGGATCTTGTCCAATCTCCTTACTACCCTTGGGAAAGATATTTTGAGCTTTTGATGAAGAGGAGGAGGCTTTTCATTTCCGTTTGTGCCAAATCACTGAGACTTTGAAAATAGTAAGCTCCGAGATGTAGCTTCCTTTTGTTTGATAGCGCCGGTCAGTTACAAAGGAGATGGAGTATTGTTTCCTCCTCCTCCTCCTCCTCGTCCATGCAGCTCCTACAGAAGTCGTTTGAGAAGAGGCCTAGCCTTTCTGCGTGCCTACCTATTAAGCAGTGTCCCGTGATGACACCTATGGTATCGCATCGCAAATATGCGGTCTATCGAGCGAAATCAGTCCCTTTGATCTTCTCAAATCTAGCTTTGGCCAAATTTGTTTGGTTGTTTGTCGTCGTGCCAAGACTCCATCTGAGGTTTGATTTGCTGTTAGCATGTTGCGATAGGAATACCAAGTGCACCCGTGTCGGGTATAATTGGTAATTTGGTTCCATTTCTGGCGAGTTCATCAGACAGTTCCCTTGAATGTCACTATGCCCAGGCACCCAGCATAGGTGAATGTTAAAATGCTTTGAAATCTCCTGCAGAGATGATCGGCAATCTAGGGTTGTCTTTGAATTTGTTGAGACTGATTCCAGGGATTTGATTGCCGCTTGGCTGTCCGAGAAAATGCTAATATCCTTAGCAGATATTACATTCTCTTTCAACCAGGATAATGCTTCTTTGATCTCCATGAATTCCGCCTGGAACACGCTGCAATGATCAGGAAGACGGAAAGATATGCTGAGATTTAGCCTGTCGGAGAAGACACCAGCACCCACTCCGTCATTTGTTTTGGAACCATCGGTGTAGAAGTGGATCGAGTCATTTAGCACAGGTTCGTTGCTCTCCCATGACATTCTGTTTGGGATTGTGACCCGGAAACTCTTATCAAAGTTTAATCTGGTGAGGGTGTAATCGGTGTTTTCAGGAACATTTGTATATTCGTTTAGAATTTTTGAGTGGCCATATTTAATATTTGACCACTGTTGGATGGCTTTAAGATGGCTGAGTATGGCTGAGTTAGCTTCCATTTGTTTGCCGAAAATATCTAGGGGTAGTAGGTGAAAAAGAATGTCTAATGCCGCTGAAGTTGTCGTACGGAGTGCTCCACCAATGCACAGACACGCAGTTCTCTGCACTTTGGCTAGTTTTTTGCTGTTTAAAGCTATTTCTAGTGCTGTCCACCATACTACTACTCCATAAAGAAGTATCGGTCTTATAACCGATATATAGAGCCAATGCGTGATACGAGGTTTCATTCCCCATTTCAAGCCTATGGCTTTCTTGCAGCTTTCTTTACTCTTTCTGTTATGTTTTGCTTTGTCTGAGAAGACTAGTTCGGTTCCGTTTAGTGACGGGGGGTCAATGTGAGGAATTTTATATTTCCTAGTGAATAGGACCAGTTCAGTCTTATGTGAGTTGACACCCAGTCCACAACTGACCACCCATTTGGAAAGTTTATGTAGTGCGTTTTGGAGAAGCTCCTTGAGTATATTCAGGTGTTTCCCTGAGACAGCGATAGCGACGTCATCCGCGTAGGCAATCACGTGGCATCCCTCGCTTCCAGAGAAGAGGGGACAGGACCCCACCTTGCGGGGTCTCTCTACTGACATGTCTTCTGGTCGAAGCACCACCCAGTGTTGTGTTGATAATCCGGCTATTTAATAGCAAATTAATCAGCATTCCAAGTGAGTGATCGACTTTTAGACATGTTAGCGCCTTAATCATCGCTCCCGAATTAGCGTTTTTAAAAGCGGCTCGATGTCCAGGAATGCAACCATTGTATACTCCTTGCAGCATAACGACTTTTCAATAATACGCACTAATGTGTGCAGGGCTGTTTCTACAGAGTTTCCCTTACAGTACGCATATTGGGATGCAGATAGCTGATTTACATCAATGCTACTGCGAAGTTGAATATCAACCAGTATTTCCAGGGTTTTCAGAAGGAATGATGATGAATGAGGAATGATGTCTTACTAAATCTTGTATTTCTCGGGGGTACTTAATTTTACAATAGCTCACAATTTTGTTCTGTTGAGGAGTATTATTCCATGCTGCCTTTTGGATGGTATTGATAAATGAGTCAACAGCGACTTCGAGTTCGAATGTGGTTCTAAGCGATACACCCAGTCGGATATTATTTTCAATATCGTTTTTGAAACCTTCCCAGTTGGTTTTCGCGTTTTTTTAATCTGGGTGGTTTTTCATTTATAATCAGTGACTCGCTCGTTGTTAAAATGACTGGACAATGATCAGAGGAAAGATCAAAGCATTCTTCAACTTTGATTCGATTGGACGGCAGACCTTTTACAATGAAAAAATCGATCAAATCCGGTATTTTTCTAACATCAGTTGGCCAGTAAGTTGGTTTTCCCGTAGAATGAAATTCGGTATTGTACTTTCTGCCTACATCATAAAGCATCCTACCTTTCTGTGATATGCATCTAGATCCCTAGAATGTATGTTTTGCATTAAAGTCCCCTCCGATGAGACAAAACGTTGTCCAAGGGAATTAAGCAAGTTTTCAAAGTCAATTTTCTCAACCTTGCATCGTGGTGGGCAGTAAATAGACGATATCTTCAGAAAGGATTGTCTGCTCTTGACTTGTATAGAGCTAACTTGCATTGTTTCGATTTCTAATTTAAGATCAATCGAATGTTCAATACACTCTTTTATATATAGTGAGGCTCCACCTCTAGCCTTATTCGATGGATGTAGAGCATGATAGTCGAGGTAACCTTTAATCTTTAAGTTCGAATAACTCTTTGCGTGAGTTTCGGATATTAAACAGATTTCTACATCTTTTTCCTGCATAAAAAATTCAAGTTTACCAAGTTTTTGCCAAAGCCCATTGGCATTCCACGTAAGAATTTTAAGCAATCTATTCATGTTAAAGGTGGGGTACTTCTATTGCGAATACTATTTTCGAGCTTAACGAGCCTGTCAAAAATGAGTTTATTCGTTTTGCTTTGTTCCTCAAGTTTTGAAAGAATAATCGAAAATACATTTTAAACTGGGACAGGTGAGATACTTTTTTTGGGCGTTATTGGCTACTGTAGCTTGAGCCTACGTTTGTACATTGGTTTTGGATGTAAAGGGTCCGCCAAATAACTTTTTTGAAAATGTTATAAAATAAACTCCTGAATATTATCTCAAATTTCATTTTTTATTTGAAAGTACAATCCTTCCGGTTAATAATGGAAAATAATTTCATTCAAATGGCTGCCTCGGCTGGCCATGCAGTAGCCTACACGATCGGTCCAATTTTAAGCACATTATCGATTGTGTGCAGCTGTATTTCACCAATGGCATCACGAATAAAGCGTCCTTTAAAGCGTCAATTGCCTCTGGCTTGTCGGCGTAACACTTATCTTTTATGGAACCCCACAAATAATAGTCCAACGGTGTCAAATCGAGGGCTCAGTGGCGCGATGGTTAGTGCGATGAACTGCCGCGCAGAAGGTCTGGGTTCGATTCCCAGCCGTAGCAACACCTAAATGATTTTTCACTGGCCCTCCTCTCGTGATGATCTGACAAATCGTCCGAGTAGTATCAATTGTCAAGAATAGCTTATCTCAACTTTGCCGTACGGAGTCGGCATAAAACAGGAGATCTCGCCATCGTGCATGAAGTACACACGCACACATGAATGGTTGTGGGAAAGCTAGGCCCTGGGTACTAACGAGCCTGTTGCGCCAAAAATTTGTATTTTTTTTTTTGGTGTCAAATCGCAGCTCCGAAGTGGCCAAACGACATCAGTTCTGCGGCTGATAATGCGATCTTCAAAAACAGGGCGCAAAACATCGAGTGTAGCTTCGGCTGTGTGGCACGTAGCGCCGTCCTGTTGAAACCAAATGATGCCAATATCCTCCTCTTCAATGTTTGTGAACAAAAATTCGTTCAACATGGCCCGATAACGATCGCCATTGACTGTAACGGCCACTCCTTGCTCATTTTCGAAGAAAAATGGCCCAATTATGCCTCTGGACCAAAATCCGCACCAAACAGTTACTCGTTTTGGGTGTATCGGCTTTTCAATGTATGCGTGCGGGTTTTCTGTGCCCCAAATGCGACAATTTTGCTTGTTTACATACCCGCCAAGAACAAAATGAGCTTCATCTGAAAAGATGATTTTTTTGGCAAAATCGGCATCTTCTCTAAGTCGATCGCAGGCCCACTTAGCGAAGCGAAAACGCATTGGATGGTCAGTTGGCTGCAACTCCTGAACCAATTGGAATGTATGGCGCCATACCAAGGTCTTTATGCAAAATTCGTCTCAATCATGTCTCCGAAATGTTCAATTGTTGAGAACGACGGTGAATTGATGTTGATGGCGCCTCACGCACACTTTCTGCCACAGCAGCAATATTCTCGGGTGTACGCACTGTTTTTGGCTTTTCACGCTTTGGTTTATCGATGAGGATGCCAGTTTCTTTCTCTTTTTTCACAAGATAACGAACATACGGAGCTGACGGTGCTTCTCTTCTTCCAAAATCCGTACGCAACTTTCGCAAACGTTCTGCAACATTACCATGAATTTCAAAGTAATGTCGCAATATTTCCCAGCGTTGTTCAAGCATATACATAACCATATTCCTTCAGGGGAAGGATAAAACTAATTATCTGTCAAATCAGACATGAGCTAAGTGTTACCATTCACGAAATAAGCACTAGTTGAAAAAAAAACGTTAGATGGCGGACCCGTTGCAAGATCCGAACGGATATCTGATGATGAAAGTGATTTATATTTAAAAAAAAGTTATTCCAAAGTAAACGCAATGATCTTATATTAAAATATAAGCAACTGCAATTATTATTTTTTAATTAATTTACATTTATGCCATTAAAACCATGTATTACCCTACAATGGAACAAACCTGGTAAAAGACGGGTAAACATGAGATTCAAATTCCAATCTATGGATAAGAAATATGAATTTGGTGAAACCCCTTAAAAAATCCATAATAAATCCACTAGTTTTGATCTATCACATCATTGTCAACACACGCTTCATACAATCACCTTGGGATTGTAACAAATGGATTTCCGAGAACACTCCCTATTCATCTAAAATACACCTAAGAAGACAATAAAAACGCCCCATAAACTTACAATTGGTGTCATTTTTCCTCTCTTCGGCAGCACCAACAGATAAATCTGTTTCCCGAAGCTAAAAATAATCGCGCACTAGAAATGTTCAACGCTATCGATACATATCCATTAAGCAATAGCACAATCGCCAGCATGTTTAATAATAGGTTTGGACTATCTGGGAAAATTTCAATAAGATACAAAAATCCAATAAAAAAAAAATATTATTAACAATTTGTTAAGCATTGAATGACATTTTTTATGTAACCAATGAGGGCAATTTAAACTCAAAAAAAAAAATTACCAACTCAGTGTCATTACAACCCGTAAAATAAATTAAAAAAAAAAAATACAAAATCCCCCCATAAGACTGTCAATATATCAAACCAATAAAAAATAAGCAACAAATTAATTTTAGCTGCTCGCGAAATCAAAAACCTGACACACTCACACATTCACAGTCTTAAACAAATGTTCTGTTCGATCAAAACAAAAAACCAGAAAAAAAAAATAAAATAAAAAATAATTTGCCTTTATTTGCTATTCTTATAGAGAAATTAATTTTCACCTCATGAAAGCGAAAAATCCTCGCAATTTCAAACAAATGGCAAACAACAACAAAAAAAACAAAAAGATGATGAAAATTTGTCTGGTTCCGTGCGCTCGCGCATCTCAAAGATTTTTTTTTTCATTTTTTTTTTAAATGTTAGTTTCGAAAATTTGTTAAATATTTTAAATAGTGTTTGCCAATTCGGTTTTTCTTGTTTACCTCTTATATTAGTAGTTGGCAGTGTATGAGTGGTGGCTATTTTGTGATTTAAAAAATCGAAAAAATTTTTTTTTTTATTCTGACTCGACGGGGAGAGTCCGATTGCGAAAGTGTTGGTTTTTTTTTTCTTAAAACATTTTGTTTAATTTAAATTTGAACTCTTTTCCTCGCAAACGAAGAAAATTCGTACACGCAGATTATTTTAGTGTTTTAGTGTTTGAGGTTAAATGTAGTTTTTTTTTTTTTAGTTTCTTTTTGTTTTCATTTTATTGGACATTTCGAGATTTTCCTTTTTACGAACAAAAAAATTTATTTTTTTTCTACGAAAACAAATTGAAAATTGGTGACAATTTCAAATTAATCGAAAACGACAATTTGGTTTTAAATTTAATTTTTTTCTTTGCAAATTGAAATTATTTTTATCGAATAAAAACAAAAATCAGAAATAGAATACGCTTTAGAAGAGCGATAGAGTGTAGAAAATTTCAAGCAACCATGCAGAAAAGTGTCAGTTCGCTAAATATATCATCAGATGGTGGCCTGCCCGGTTATGAACGATACTACAGTAGCATACAAAAGTCACGATCAATGGGCAATTGTGTTGTAGAAAAAACGCGTGGCTTTAAGCCCAGTGATCGTTATGATCCTGCTAAGCGGGAATTTCTCACCGACTTAAGCAAACAAATTTGGCAAAAAACAAAGGTGTGGAACGTACTCTGAATTGTTGAACATACTCCTTCAACGAAATTCAATAAAAAAACAAAAAAAAAATTGTATTTTCTTTGCCACTTAGGAGTCATCATCAACGATTTCCAAAAGAGTCGACTTGCAGAAAATCTTCACACCAGCTACAGATGCTGAAGAGATTTTGCCAAAGAATCGTAAGTATATTAAGTTATGGAAAATATCTGCATACGAATAGGGATTTTGTTGGTTGTGTTGTTTATTTTGGTGTTTTCATATTTTGTGTTGTCGCTCTATAAACGTTTTTTTTTTCTGCAATATATATTGGACTAACCCTATACTAAAACCTATCATATAACAACATTTGTTTCAATTCGCGCAGTAATTTACAAACAAAAGATAATAAACTAATTTCGATTCCACTCATTTGTCTATGGCCCGAATGTTTGCAATGATACAAACTCAAAATAAAATTAGATTTTCTGTATATAAAGGAAAAAAAAAAAAACATTAATTGTCAATGTGAAAATAAAAAGAATTATCAAGCACCCGTACACGATACTCTTGTAATTAATAAAACACTATGACTGAGAATGAAAATGTTTGAAAATATTAAAATATCCAACAACAACCAAATTAAAAATAAATAAAATTTATAAAAAAAAATATCCCGATTGTATGTAGGTAAATTTAAAAAAAAAAAAAATGAAAACGTTTAACACACCCCTGGTTTGTTGACAGGAAAACTGTATGCGTCGTCAGCGTTTTATTCGCCCAATCTACACCCAACTGTCGAGGATCAGGTTGCACTTGCAAGAAGGATATCGCATTCGTTAAGCGATATTAGTAATCAACAGTCTAAGGGTCAATCCATGTATGTAAATCGTAAGAAGCGATCAGTAAAATGGGTACACCAAGGTTCAGGTAAAGGTTAGATTTTTTTTTTTCAAATTCACGTCAACAGAGATGTTACATTATGCAATTAATTGAGTGCAATTGGTTTTTTTTTTGTTTGGCATTCAACTGATTGCATGTGACACCACTGTCAGTCGTAAATCAAAACAATTAACAATCTTAGACCAACCGGAAACACACGAATATTATGAGGAGAGCAAGGAGAATGAATACGATTCGAGAAATCGTTATGACAATTTACCCTTGAAGTTAGTTATGAATCCGCGCGGTCAAATCCGAGATTTTAATTCAGTACGTGAGCAAATAAGCGAGACAGGACTGATGTCTCCCGATAAATGCGCTGAATTGGTAACAGCGTTGAATGCACCAAAAGGCAAAGGTAATCATCTCTATAATTTTGTTTTTACAGATTTTCCTCCTTCAAATATTCATTTGACGACTTTCCCACCTTCCTTGTGTGAAGCCAGTTTGATAAACCAAAAATGAGGCTTCGTTTACTATTAAAAGATCGCACGTAGTTTAGTTGTTTAAATTGAAAAAATATCAGAAAAGGCCTGCTCAGAATGCATATCTGCAGCTCGTATCTTGCATTGCTGTCAAAAGAGAGATACCTTGCCTTGTTTTTAACTTTTCAGTCAGCTACAGATACCAGCTACAGATACGCATTCTGATTGGCCCTATATTCTTAGGCCATGGTTACGCGCTGGGAATAGTTCGCGCTAGGGCGCTAGTAAATCTAATGTGTGGATAGTCATTAACGCACTTTTGGCCTTCGATTTAGTCCAACTTGTCCAAACTTGTAATTTTGTAGATCAAAACTCCCTTGATTTGCAAGTTTAGTAGCCTGAACTAGCGTTAACAATCGTCCACAGTTTTTTTTTTACTAGCGCGGACTAGCATTGGCGCCCTTAATCCGGACATGGTTAACATTCAGCACCAAAATAAACATAAAACGCAGATAAGAGATTAGAGCCCAATTTCGTAAGATGAACGCTTTTTAGTAGAACCTTGCACTTAGGTCCGATTTTGCAGTGCTAGCTCATCCTAGTTTTTAGGATTAAACTCAAGTTAACTCGAGAAAGTAGTTTTTTTTCAGTCAATTTAGATCCAGAGTTAACTTCGAGGTAACCCAGCAAATTGGGTGAGTTAACCCTGGATTGAATGATCTGATGTTTTTGACAGATGATAAAATAGCGCGGACTAGCGTTGGCGCCCTTAATCCGGACATAGTTAACATTCAGCACCAAAATAAACCTAAAACGCAGATAAGAGATTAGAGCCCAATTTCGTAAGATGAACGCTTTTTAGTAGAACCTTGCACGATTTTGCAGTGCTAGCTCATCCTAGTTTTTAGGATTAAACTCAAGTTAACTCGAGAAAGTAGTTTTTTTCAGTCAATTTAAATCCAGAGTTAACTTCGAGGTAACCCAGCAAATTGGGTGAGTTAACCCTGGATTGAATGATCTGATGTTTTTGACAGATGATAAAATAGCAACCAAACAATAATTTTCAATTCGATTTATTAAATTTTTAAAAAATATTCACGATATATTCAGACCAAAGGCAAAAGGGTGGTATGACTTGAGCTGCAAAGAAGCTATCTGATTGAGAGAGACAAACTTTCGGTTCAACAAAACCAACCCAACAGAGGAAAACCGAACAAAGTTCAAAAAAGCCAGAAATGACTGTAATGCCCATATAAAGCCTGTCAAATTCCTCTATGACCAAAAGTTGTGGCAAAAAATTCTACAATGTCCCAGAGGTAGTAAAAACTTTTGGTCCTTTGTTAAAAATATAAAAAATTCGGCCTCATCATCAGTTCCGACGCTCATTCACAATGACATTCCAGCTGTCAGCTGTTTTGACAAAGCCAATCTGCTTGCTGCGCATTTCGCATTGCCAGATTGTGTTCAGTATCCATCTGTACTTGAGAACGTAGATCATTCTATGGGACAAATTCACTTTCGTACTCGTACAGTTGCAAGAGTTTTATTTGATCTTGACATTCGCAAATCCGCTGGTCCGTATGGTATATCCCCCATTATTCTGAAGCGGTGCTCTTCTACGCTAGCAAAACCACTGCGTAAGCTTTTCTATCTATCCTACTCATCAGGACTCTTTCCGAGTAGATGGAAAACAGCATTTGTCCAGTGTATACCAAAAAAAGGCGAATCTTCTTCTCTCTCCAACTACCTTCTAATCCGTTCTCTCTCCAACTACCAACTACTTACGTGACTTCTTTCCAAGGTCATGGAAACGCCGATAGATCGTCAGCTTATGAAATATCTCGAAACATGAAAACTTCTCAATGACCGGCAGTATGGTTTTCGCAGCAACAGGTCTAATGGTGATTTGATGACATATCACACCGAAAAGTGGAACCAATCCACCATGGTGGCGAAAGCAAGATTGTTGCCCTTGATATTTCAAAGGCATTTGACAGGGTTTGGCATCAAGCCCTTTTGTCGAAAATGCGTGCATTTGGAATCGACGAAAAACTTCTTCTATGGATTAGACATTATCTTTCGAAACGTTCAATTCAAGTTGTTTTGGATGGTTTCAAGTCTGCAACTTACCAAATAAATGCTGGTGTCCCTCAAGGCTCAGTTTTGTCTTCGACTCTCTTTCTCGTTTTTATAAATGATCTCCTGTCTGCAATTTCTAAACCACTCGCTGATGACAGTACCCTTAGCTTCTCATATTCGTTTTCAGATCCTCATCCCTCCCCTTCGAACGTGGACTCAAAACGTCAAAATATGTTAAGCTCATTGAATTTCGACCTTGACAGCATTATCAAATGGGGTAAATCCAACAGAGTGGAATTGAATGCTTCCAAAACACAATGCTGTCTTCTGTCATTAAAGCGAAATCAAAATCTACAGCCATTTACCATGAATGGCACTTACGTCGAAGGAACCGAAATGCTTTCCATGGAACGACCACATATTCGAAATCGCTAAAAACGCAGCGAAATGTCTAGGTTTCCTTAATCGATTTAAGAAATATTTCACCCCCTCTGATCTGGCCACAATTTATAAAGCGTTTATACTCCCTAAACTTGAATTCAACGCCCACGTCTGGTCAGGGCACCAAAATCAACATTGCACCTGCTAAATAGGATTCAAACGCGTGCGAAAAAACTTATAGGAGACATAAGAATAGCGAACTCCTTAGTTTCGCTCGAACATCGTCGAAATATCTCCTTTCTTACCTTGTTTTATCGCTATTTTAACAACCAATATTCAAATGAATTGTTGAATGGGAGGAATGCAGCTCCTCAGCCGCAATACTCGTTATGCTATGAATTCAAATCAGTTTGCCCTCAAGCCTATCTTCGGAGGAACGCTGAAATACAGAGATTTGTACATAAACCGAACAATAACGAATGTGAAATGCTCTACCAAACTCTGTTTTTCTTTCCATTTGGGCCCGTTAGCCTTTTGCTGAGAACTTTACGTGCCAACTCTACGGCTAAGGCCTAACACTAGCAGTAGGTTGTCTATATTAATGTCGATTGTGTAAAGAGTAGTTAGTTCCTACATTTTTTGTAATATTTGTAGATTGTAGTCATACAATGGAGCTGTTCGAAGTTGCGCTATCCAATATTCATGGGCTAAGAAGTAATTTCTTCTCTGTAGCAGCCTTTATGTATCAACACAAGCCAGCGGTAATGGCACTAAGTGAAACCCAGTTGCGAAAAGACACCGATCCCAGTGAATTTGCTATAGCGGGTTATACACTTCTGCCATTATTTGTGATCATTTCAAGTCCAGCGCCAAATCGGTTGCTCGGATGACCCATTTTTTCAATATCTCTGGGTCAAATTCACACTTGGAAAACATGTGATACACTTCTGCCTGCTATATCGAAGCACCAGTTCAGAAAATGGACATTTAACCAACTAATTTCTGAGTCGATAACTAGTATTCTTTCCCGCGTTCCCACCAGCGAAATCATCGTTGCGGGTGATTTTAATGGCCATAATACTAGTTGGCTTCGCCATTCTGGACCAACAACACCTGAAGGTTATTACGCAGAGATTTTTGCCCAGCTGAATAGTCTAACTCAGCTTGTAGACAAAGCAACTTCCTTTCCTGATATTGACAGTCACAGCCAACACACTCTAGACCTATTCCTTACTTCACATCCGGATAAGTCGCGGTTTTATCTCCATTAGGAGCATCGGATCATTGTCTGGTGTTAGCTAAATTCTCGTACTCAAAACAACCAGTTAAAAAGAAATACCCTAGAAGAACAATATGGCAATACGAGAGCTAATTGGAGCGGACTTAATTCGTTTGTTGGGGTTTTTAACTTGTCTCTATGTTTCCTCAATAGAGACGTTAACGCCGCAGCAGACATGATACAGACCTAATCTTGCAAATGCATTAGCGTCAAACCAAAAGTAGAAAATTGGTTTAATCCGTCTTGTGTGACTGCTATCCGGATGAAAGAAGAGACTTTTGCCCTACCTTCTCAGGAAAATCGAAGTCTTTACAGGCGGGCTAGAAACAACTGTAAGATTATATTAAGACGTGCTAAATTCTTACGTGACCAAAAAGTGAGGCAAAAAATACTGCAATGTCCTAAAGGCAGCAAGTCTTTCGTCAAACGAATAAAAGGTTGTAATGGGTGATCCATTTCGAGGTTCCCTACTTTTTTAAAGAAAAAAACACAGAAAATTCAAATTTAACGGAGAATGTTTATTATCATTTGAAAGAACATTCTTTGGCATTTATTTTTTGAAGATGATGTCTATCAAATGTTGGCCGTTGCTACGTCGCAGATGGTCCATCCGTTGAGTCCAATTTTCGATCACTCGTTTGAGCATTTCGACTGGTAACTGGCGAATGACACGCGTGATGTTTTCCTCCAAGGACTGAATCGAAGCGGGTTTGTCGGCAAAAGCTTTTGACTTTACATATCCCCACAGGAAAAAGTCTAACGGTGTGATATCACACGATCTTGGTGGCCAATCGACCGACCCATTGAGCCAGAAATGGGCCTCATCGTTAAACAAAATTTGCCTCGAAAACGTCGGATCTTCTTGGAACTTTTCAAGAGCCCATAGAGCGAAGCGATGTCGCTTGGGAAGGTCGAGCGGCTTCAGTTGTTGCAGAAGCTGTATTTTGTACGCTTTCAATTTAAGATCTTGACGTAAAATGCGCCAAGTCGTTCCATACGTCAGTCCGAGTTGCTGCGAACGGCGCCGAATCGACTCTCTACGGTCTTCGTGTACACTCTCAGCTACGGCCGCTATATTTTCTTCACAGCGTGCTGGACGTGGTCTATTCGGTCGAATATTATCCAATAATGAATGCTGGGTCTCAAAATGGGTGATGGTGTTGCGAATAGTACGCTCAGTAGGCCGATTATTTTGACCATAAGTTGAGCGAAGTGCACGAAACACATTCCTCACAGAACGTGAATTTTCATAATAAAGTTGAACAACTTGTAAACGTTGTTCACGCGTAAGTCTTTCCATTATGAAATGCCAAACAATACTAAACAAAAATAACATGACAGCATGACACGACTCACACGTGATCTGTCAAAAAAGGCTATTGAAAAATGTATCTCTACTTGGATCACCCTTTACTTCATCAACAATCCCATCGCTTATCTACAACGATAGAAATATCACGGACTCCCAAGAAAAAGCAAATCTGCTAGCTTCACTATTCGCAGCTAATTCCAACTTACCAGACAGCTCTTCTCCACCACCATCACTGAATCCGGTTCATTATTCTTTGTGGCAAACATTTTTCCGAGCCCGTTCAGTTGCTAGAGTCCTAAAAGATCTTAATCAAAATAAAGCTTCAGGTCCAGATGGAATTCCTCCCATTGTGCTGAAGAGGTGTTCTTCCACTCTGGCCAAACCTCTACGCAAACTCTTCCACTTCTCGTACTCTGCAGGAATATTTCCAGATAGGTGGAAACTTGCGCATGTTCAGCCAATTCCAAAAAAAAGGGCGATAAAACCTCCACTTCAAACTACCGACCCATAGCTCTAACGTCAGTACTCTCTAAGGTCATGTAGAGTACAGTCAATTACCACCTCATGAGCTATCTAGAAACAAATCATCCCATTAGTGACCATCAGTATGGTTTTCGTCAACAACATTCCACAGGTGATCTTATGGTCTATCTATCTAAAAAATGGAATCGTTGCATTCACCAATTCGGTGAATGTAGAATTGTAGCTCTGGATATCTCAAAAGCCTTTGTAAGAGTGTGCCATAGCGCTCTTGTTAATAATCTTAGGTCTTTCGGTGTCGGTAACACTTTTATAATTTGGATTACGAGTTTTTTAAGTAACCGATCAATACAAGTTGTATTAGACAAATTGTATCAACTTCTACCCTCTTTTCAACAAACGCTGGAGTACCCCAAGGCTCAGTCCTCTCACCAACTCTGTTTTTAATTTTTATTAACGACCTTTTCTGACTTGTAATCCTATCCATTCGTTCGCGGATGACAGTACTCTTGACTTCGTTTAAGGCCTGCTCAAACCAACGCGAAACGCGAGAGCGGTAGCGATAGCGAATATCGCATGGGAAAGATGCGGGAGCGGGAACTACTACCCATTCACACCAAACGCGAAGCGGGAGGGTATGCAAAATTGGATTTTTTTTTATAATTTCCAAGAGCTTTTCCACTGACACCATCTTCAAAGTGCAATAGCACACGCGGGACTGCAAAAATATAGTGCATGCAGCGAACTAGCGAAATGACGCTACAATCCCGCTATCGCCTCTCTGAGTACGCAGCTATTTGCATGATGTCATATCCCGCCATGTACTTATTGTCCGCGGGAATTTCGCTCCCGCTCCCGCCGAGTAGGCCTTTACTCAACTGAACTCAACTCCGACATTGATACAATTATCAATTGGGGTACCAACAACCGGGTTGAGTTTAATGCGTCAAAAACTCAGTGCTGTCTCCTATCTCTGAAACGGGATACAAATGTAGCTAAACTTAAAATGGAAGCAGTTGAAGTTGAGCAATCCAATGGCTTCTCTATGCTTGGCATGTACATAGCCCAGACTTTCGTTGGAACCAGCAAGTTATAGAATCTGCAAAAGGTGGTGCTAGATGCCTAGGATTTCTCAAACGATGCAAACGGTTTTTCACTCCATCGGATTTAGCTAATATCTATAAAGCCTACATTCGTCCAAAACTCGAATATAACTCGCACATCTGGGCGGGTGCTCCTGCAACTTTCTTGAGTCTACTTGACAGAGTCCAACGTCATGCTATCAAACTTTTTGACAACCAATCAGTTTGTAGCGAAATTCATTCGCTCGAACACCGGCGGAATGTTGGATGCCTTGTGTCTTCTTATCCTGAATTTCCTTAACGCCCGCAAGGGTATTCATAACCCCTTAAGTGGTGCAAATTATTAAAAAAAATTCAGATTTCAGCGTCTCAAAATTATTATAAATTTTGAGTTCAATTGTTGTTACATGATCTGTAAGATCGCGACTAAAGCTGATTTTATACAATTCGATAACTTTTTGACAACAAAATCGATAAATTATCAGTGCTATCGTAGTGGCTGCTTCATGAATTCTGGATAAAATTTAATCCAGACTTAGTAGGCTCTGGGTTAACTCAAAGCTTAATCAGCACTGAAAGACCGGAACTTATAGGTATTTCCGCGTGAAACGTATCATTTCAATGGGAGATATTTTGCCACACGATTTCATATTCCGAAACGCGGCGTTTGGCTGAAATGGAAAATAAATAGGCACGTCCGATTTACGGATCCCTCCAATATATCCGAGATCTCCGTAAGTCAAACAGGACTCCTCACTTCACAAAGCGGACATTTTCTGCAAAATGCTGAAATTAAATTTGTTGGTAAATCTGGATTTTGATCTAAAATTTGATCTTTTTTGGTGTCAATGGAACACGATTTCAGATTAATTTTTTTCATCACTGTATTATTGTAATTTCTTGTCTGTGAAGATAGTAACGGTGTAGCTGTCAAGTATCAAATCACACAGGTTGATTGTTTTTTTATTAAATTTATAATTCACATTGAACTGCTACTGTTTCAATAATTAGTTCTAAATTTGATGTTGATGTCGATGTTGTTAATTTATCATTCGCCATACAAAATACACCGCCTATAAAAATTGTGCGCGGTAAATGTCATGTAAAAGTACATGTTGCTGAGCCGATTGGCTTCAGTCAATAGCAGTGATGCCAAATCTGCTTGTATACACCATGCTAACTTAATTTTCGGAATTAGTGCATTCCTAATAATATGACGTTAGATTTATTTATTTTCTGTGCATATTAGGCGTGTTTTTTTTCTAAATCTATACAGGCTTATTTTCACATGAGAAAAAAAACGTTAATCGGTGATCTGGCATCACTGATACTGAAACACGTATCCGCCAACAGATGGCAGTTTGGGGTTTTAATTTTTGCTGTGTCATTTATTTTTTTGCAAGAATAAACCCAATTTTTTTCTCTAATTCCACTACTACACTTATTGTAATGTTTTGATTTTAGATTCAAAGCAAGTATAAAAATATTTTCACATCAAATTATTTCATAAAACATTGATTTTGCACCTATTTTGCAGCGTAATACTTATTGGTTGTGGTATTAGCTGCTATATTTTGCAATTTTATCATTTTCGGCAACCGTTTTCGATAACAAATGAAAACAGTAGGTTTGGTAGCACATTTTCTATCCAGGCTAAGGGTGTAAGACTGGATAATTATCCAGGCTTCGCGAAATCTATATAGGCTAAGGTGTTGTTGTATTTTACACGTAAATTGTTTGCTAAGCCTATATAGATTTGGAGTGAAGAGAAAAAAAACACGCCTATTGTCTTCATACTCAAATAACAATTACAGCATTTGCAGTAGCTGTTCGATTAAAGGTTTTCCCATAATTCTCGCTAAATGTAATTTTGATAGAAAATATAAATATTTAATTAGAAAGCTTATATTTTTCATTGATTCATAGAGTATACAGATTGGGGTTATGTATGAAATAGCACGTCGGGTAAATGACCGCCACGGCTTTGCTGGCAAGTAAAGGGTCCGCCAAATAACTTTTTTTGAAAATGCTATAAAAAAAAACTACTGAATATTTTCTGAAATTTCTTTTTTTATTTGAAAGTACAATCCTTCCGGTTAATAATGGAAAATCATTTCATTCAAATGGCTGCTTCGGCTGGCCATGCAGTAGCCTACACGATCGGTCCAATTTTTAAGCACATTATCGATTGTTTGCAGCTGTATTTCACCAATGGCTTCACGAATATTGTCCTTTAAAGCGTCAATTGTCTCTGGCTTGTCGGCGTAACACTTATCTTTTACGCAGACATGGGAGTAATGCATTGGCATTGAGATTTCATTGGCATTGAAAAAATCAATGCTAATAAAAAAAAATTTCATTAGCATTGAAAATAATAATGCTAATGGAAAAAAATTGCATTGGCATTGACTTTTTCAATGCCAATGAAAAGAAGTAATTTTGAATGAAATATATTTTCATTGAGTAATAAGGCATTTTTTATTTATTTATTTATTATTTTTTTTTTTTGAAAAAAACCTCATGCAACTATAGAAGAAACACAATGTTTGTTGAGTTATTAATTAACTGTGTGAACCTTGTGGAATAAAATGGAATGTGCATGGTAGCAGCAACTCAAATCGTTGCTTCCAACTACAAACTCTCCATGGAACTAGAAAACAATAATTCCATTTTCCAAACAGAGGTCTATGCAGGGTTGGGGTCAAATTGCAAAGTAACAAATAAACGGAGGACAGCACAAACAATGTTTTTGGGTCGCAGTGCTCTGTTGGCCTTACATATGATTATGGTATATCATCCCAATATCTTAAAAAAAAATTAAAAAAAATGGTGTACTTTATTTTTTTCATACTTTTCATTAGCATTGCAAAATGGTAATGAAAATTGATTGCATTGAAAATTTTCAATGGTAATTGTTTGGTATTGTGCTACTCAATGCTAATGAAATTTTTTTCATTGGCATTACTTTCACTCAATGCTAATGCTGTTTCCAATTTCATTTGTGTAGTAATGCTTTACTCCCATGTCTGCTTTTACGGCACCCCACAAATAATAGTCCAACGGTGTCAAATCGCAGCTCCGAGGTGGCCAAACGACATCAGCTCTGCGGCTGATAATGCGATCTTCAAAAACAGGGCGCAAAACATCGAGTGTAGCTTCGGCTGTGTGGCACGTAGCGCCGTCCTGTTGAAACCAAATGTTGCCAATATCCTGCTCTTCAATTTTTGTGAATAACAATTCGTTCAACATGGCCCGATAACGATCGCCATTGACTGTAACGGCCACTCATTGCTCATTTTCGATGAAAAATGGCAAAAATCCGCACCAAACAGTGACTCGTTTTGGGTGTATCGGCTTTTCAATGTATGCGTGCGGGTTTTCTGTGCCCCAAATACGACAATTTTGCTTGTTTACATACCCGCCAAGATCAAAATGAGCTTCATCTGAAAAGATGATTTTTTTTTGGCAAAATCGGCATCTTCTCTAAGTCGATCGGAGGCCCACTTGGATGGTCAGTTGGCTTCAACTCCTGAACCAATTGGACTTTGTATGGCGTCATACCAAGGTCTTTATGCAAAATTCGTCTCAATGATGCCTCCGAAATGTTCAATTGTTGAGAACGACGGTGAATGGATGTTGATGGCGCTTCACGCACACTTTCTGCCACAGCAGCAATATTCTCGGGTGTACGCACTGTTTTTGGCTTTTCACGCTTTGGTTTATCGATGAGGATGCCAGTTTCATTCACTGTTTTCACAAGATAACGAACATACGGAGCTGACGGCGCTTCTCTTCTTCCAAAATCCGTACGCAATTTTCGCACACATTCTGCAGCATTACCATGATTTTCAAAGTAATGTCGCAATATTTCCCACCGTTGTTCAAGCATATACACAACCATATTCGTTCAGCGGAAGGATAAAACTAATTATCTGTCAAATCAGACATGAGCTAAGTGTTAGCATTCACGAAATAAGCACTAGTTGAAAAAAAAAACATTAGATGGCGGACCCGTTACGTACTATTTTTTGAAATTATTTATGACCGTTTCCCAGCATTGTTCAAGCATATACACAACCATATTCGTTCAGCGGAAGGATAAAACTAATTATCTGTCAAATCAGACATGAGCTAAGTGTTACCATTTATGAAATAAACACTAGTTGAAAAAAAAAAAACGTTAGATGGCGGACCCGTTACGTACTCTTTTTTTGAAATTTTCTATGAACGTTTCGTATAAATGTGGCTGAATTTCATTGATACACCGCCCAATTTCTCTTTCAAGGCGATGTTGGTCGAGAGCTTAAATATATCCAATCAAAAAATTCCATAATGGTGTTAAATCGCAAGATCTAGATGGCCAATTCTGATCGCAAAAACTGCCGATTACACGATTAGGCAATGACTCATGCAGTAATTGAATTATTTCTCTGACTGTATGCCATGTGGGCATGTGGCACTGTTTTGTTGAAATCACATGTTGGTCACATCCATATCTTGTAATTTAGGCACTTCAAACAGGGTTATCATTTCAACGCCATTTATTGTTACTGTCTGACCAGCCGCATTTTCGAAGAAGAATTTTTCGATAATGCCTCCAGCCCAGACAGTGTGTAAACCAAACAGTCATTTGTGGGTCTTTGATCCCTAAATGCGACAATTTCGACGATTTTTTTTTTCGTGTGCGCCCGGAGGTTAGTACTCCTCAAAGGATACCAGTGGTCCGTACCATTGGTTATGCCCGACTCATATATTTTCTGTTCTGACAATTTCATTAATGTATATGTTGACTGATATACCTACGGGCTAAACCTCACCACTCAGAGAGGCACTATGAGAACCGCGCGCGTGCTTATTAGTATGAAATGCATCCTCACATTTTTTAATTTTTTTTTTTTTGTGATGACCAAAGAGAATATAATACATTGTAGCCGTCACAGATTATGTTTTCCCATCTGATAACCTCACTTCTTATAGTGCACATTGCGAAAAATTTAAAATATTAAACTTGTAAATTTTTACAAACGAAAAATGAGCAAGTTGCAAAATAAAAATAACCTTTTGGAAAAACTTTTGAAAAATAATAAAGGCAAAAAACTGAAAAAGGGATCTGGTGGGAAAACTTTAGGAGCAGCGATAGATTCCTTGCCAAATATCAGCAAAGAATTTAAGACATTTTGCAAACTCCTCTTTTCTAGCAGTTAGGTTAGGTTAGGTTGGTGGGTTGATGAGGCAGACGGTGTGTGTCCTCCCTCATCGCACTCAGGTCAATATAGACCCATTGTGATGCCCGTTGGGGGTCCACTTATGTGGTTGGTTCATTCATTGCCCCGTTACTGTCCATTGTTGTTAGCCTCTTTCCAGCCATCCAGATGTTGATGCAAACCTGAAAAGATTAGGGAGAGGGATTTCGGATAGATCCGTGAGGTCATGAAAAAAGTATTTTCCTAAGGTTCTCATTCTTAATTGGCTGAGGCCTGGGCAGTGGCACAGAAAGTGGAGGGTGTCCTCGTGTATTTCTTCATCATAGGTCATCATCTATGAGATGCATTTTCAGTTTGTGGCTTTTTAGTAAGTTGTGTCCAGTAAGAATCCCAACTAAAGTAGAGACAGATTTCCTGTTTCTACGAAGTAGTTTATGGGTTCTGGCTTTGTCATACTCAGGGCACATCCTTTTGGAAGTTTCACAGGTGGGAAGGGAGTTCCACCTGTTTTTGGCAGTGATCAGTGTTTTCTGTCCCACCTGAGATTTGAGGTCGCATAGTGGTGGTTTGACAGACTGGTCTGCTTGGTCAGTGCTGGAGGCAGATCCTTTTCTTGCCAGTTCGTCAGCAATTTCATTGCCCTATATGCCTCTGTGTCCGGGTACCCAGCAGAGCTTTACATTATGTTGGACGCCAAGAACCTTTAGCTCTTCACGACAACGTTTCACAAGCCGAGATTTTATTTCGACAGCAGAGATAGCTTTTATTGCAGCCTGACTGTCAATAAAGATGGTGATATCATCTGGTGGTATCGCCAGAATTGAGGTCGCTTTGGCTGCCTCTGCTACTGCTAATATTTCGGCTTGGAAGACTCTGCTGTGCTCAGGGAGACGAAAGGTGCTGTTTAGCTTAAGTGTTTCTGAAAACACTCCAGCTCCAACGCCTACATCCATTTTTGAACCATCAGTGTAGATGGATATGGTTTCGGGGCCCAATTCGTTCCTCTCCCACTCCTCTCTGCTTGGGAGGATGCAGGAGAATGGTCTTTGAAAGTCATGGTGAGGCAGCATGTAGTCAGAAAATACAGCTGAGCCCAGATATCTGTGTAGAATTTGGGCATGTCCTCCTGAGTTCGATTTCCAGCAGTTGAGCTGGCTGATTCTTAGAGCACTTTTGGCTGCAGATTCTTGCATGTAAAGGTCTAGCGGTAGCAGGTTAAGGATGGTTTCCAGTCCCGCTGTTGGCGTGGTTCTCATTGCGCCAGTAGCGCACACACATGCTATCCTTTGTACCTTTGTCATATTTTTCAGATGGGTGACTTTATTTGTGGATTGCCACCAGACAAGCCCCCCATATGTTAATAAAGGTCTCACAATGGCCGTGTACATCCATAGTATGATCTTGGGGTTCGGACCCCAGTTTTTTCCGAATATTCGATTACATGTATAGAAAGCGACTGTGGCCTTTTTAATGCGCTCGCGCACATTTAGGTTCCAGTTGAGTTTTCTATCAAGAATGACACCCAGTTACTTTGCACTATCGGCTAGTTTGAGGGTAGTCCCATCGATAGCCGGTAGGTCGAATATTGGTATCTTCCTCTTGTTCGTAAAGAGAACGAGTTCCGTTTTCTGGGGGTTGATGCCAAGCCCACATTGTTTTGTCCACTCGTTGAGAGTTTTCAATGCCCGCTCAAGTAGTTCACTAATAGTGGGTAGGAATTTCCCTTTAACTAGTATCGCTACATCGTCTGCGTAGGCTCTAGCAGTTAAAAAAAATATTTCGAAGACGCCAAATATCTTTCTCAAAATATTTTTTATAAGTTCCATTCCACATGTTCCTTAGAGATAGGCTGAATTTGAATTTGCCACATATTAGCTCGGTAAACCGTTGGTCCCCAATAAAATTTCTTCAGTTGAGCTTGAAAAAAAAAAACGCTTTTGAATCCTTAAAGCAAATGTTCATGGAGCTCAAAGTAAAAGGAGACACTCAAATGGTGCTGTCAATGAATGAAATTGCCCTTAAAAGAGAGCTTCGATACAACAAGCATATCGACTTGATTGACGGATTTGAAACAAACGGAAATACGCGAAGCAATGCAATTGCAAAGCAAGCTTGTGTGCTTATGCTCCGATCCATATTTTCAAATTGGAGCACAATTTTGAATTATTTTGTTTCAGAAAACGGATTGAATTCTAAAACACTCACAGAGATTGTTAAAGACAACATTTCTCTTGTCAGCAGTTTTGTTATATCTGTTAGAATCCTTTCATGCGATCAAGGCTCTTCGAACAGAAAATGCTTCAATGAACTTGGTGTTACCGTAGTAACCCTATATTTTGAGTATGGAGGTCAAAGAATATTTTGCGTATATGATTTTCCCCACTTAATAAAGTCCCTTCGAAACAACTGTCTGGAGTGTGATATAGAAACTCCTGATGGAAGAGCTAGATTCAGTGTTGTCAGAGAACTATGGGAAAGGGAAGAAATTCCAAGAACCAAAATGTGCCCAAAATTGACTAGGCAGCACATTTCTCCGAATTCTTTAAAAAAAAATGAGTGTCAAATTTGCCACTCAAGTATTCAGCAAAACAGTTCAAGCTGCAATTAGAACAATTTGCGATACTGTTGGATTTAAAAAGAATACAAAGGAAGTTGCTCTATCAACTGCTGATTTCATACAAAAGGTAGATACAATTTTTGATTGTATGAAGAGTGGAGCTCTGCATTCCGATAATTTATACCGATCTGCTTTGCAACTCAACAGTCAATCCTACACTTTTATTGGCGAATTTTTGAAATAACGGGTGATTTTTTAGCTGGTTTGGTTTTGGCAATACTGGTTTTGACAGCTGACGTACGTTTAGTACCTTGTGTCACTGTCAAACAGCTTCAGTTTGGCTTGCAATTTAACCATGGATCGTCTTACAAATGAACAACGCTTGCAAATTATTGAATTTTACTATCAAAATTCGTGCTCGGTTCGAAATGTTCATCGCGCGCTGCTTCCATTTTATGATCGGCATTCTCGACCTTCTGAGCAGTCTATTCGGAAGATTGTGACCAAATTTCGCACCAAATTTACTTTGTTGGACATTAAACCACCAACACGTTTACGTACTGTGCGTAGTGAAGAAAATATTGCGGCCGTATCAGCTAGTGTGACAGAAGACCGTGAAATGTCGATTCGGCGCCGTTCCCAGCAGTTAGGCCTTTGTTACAGCACTACGTGGAAAATTTTGCGGAAGGATTTGGGCGTAAAGCCTTTTAAGATACAGCTGGTGCAAGAACTAAAGCCAGCCGACCTACCACAACGCCGAATTTTTGGTGAATGGGCTCTTGGAAAGCTGGCCGAGGATCCGCTTTTTTATCGAAAAATTGTGTTCAGCGATGAGGCTCATTTTTGGTTGAATGGGTACGTAAATAAGCAAAATTGCCGCATTTGGAGTGAAGATCAGCCAGAAGCATTGCAACAGCTACCAATGCATCCCGAAAAAGCCACTGTTTGGTGCGGTTTATGGGCCGGCGGCATTATTGGGCCATATTTCTTCAAAGATGATGCGAATCGCAGCGTTACTGTCAATGGTGAACGCTACCGAGCGATGATAACAAACTTTTTTTTGCCCCAAATGGAAGTTCTTGACTTGCATGATATGTGGTTTCAACAAGACAGTGCCACATGCCACACAGCACGCGAAACAATGGCGCAATTGCGAGGCGAGTTTGGTGAACAGTTAATTTCACGTTTCGGGCCGGTCAATTGGCTGCCTAGATCGTGCGATTTGACACCATTAGATTATTTTTTGTGGGGGTATGTCAAGGCTAATGTCTATAGGGACAAGCCCGCTTCGATTGACGCACTGGAAGCCAACATCCATGCATTCATTCGTGAGATACCGGCCGATATGTGTGAAAGAGTATGCCAAAATTGGACTCAGCGGATGGGCTACCTGAGACGCAGCCGCGGTCAACATTTGCATGAAATTATCTTTAAACATTAAATTGAAAGATTCAAACTATCGATTCAAATAAATATTTCATTCATTTTTTTCGAATTTTTTGTGTTTTTTTTTTTTTAAATTCTAAACCTCTTAAAAAATCACCGGTTATGAACAGTGGAGCTCTGCATTCCGATAATTTATACCGATCTGCTTTGCAACTCAACTGTCAATCCTACACTTTTATTGGCGAATTTTTGAAATACATAGAAAACGTAAAGTTTGTAGGTCATAAAAAGCAAATGTATTCTCTTTGAATGGTATAAAACAAACACTTTTATCGGTGCTTCTGTTTGCTGATGAAATTTTACCATATAAATCTGAGAAGTTTTTTTCTTTTGACAAAGCGATTTAACCAAGATAAGCTGAAAAATACTTTTGCAGTTTTAAGGCAGAAAGGCGGAAATAACACTAATCCATCTGTCGCTGAGCTTAATAGCACGCTTGCAAATATAATGACGTGGAAGATAGTTCAGTCAAGTAACACTAGCAATTGTGAAGAAGAAGATCTGTATCTTCTCCCAATACAAATAACCCCAATCGATTCAACAAATGACCTCTCTTGTATTTCACTAGATAAAGATGATGAGACAGGATCGGAATTTTGTGATTTGAGTGTAATTGAATGCTCTGATTACTTTCTGAATGATTTTGAAAATTCTGTCAATATAAACTTGGAGTTAGTCTCGATTAGATAGTTTGTGGGTTATGTTGCTTTCAAAATAATCCCAAAATTAAATTGTGAAAAATGTGACAAAGAGCTAAGAAAAGAGGATGAAGTCATCACTGCTCCAAGTGAGCTTTTTATTTTCCAGAAAAATTACCGAACGTCTTCTGACTTCGGAAGCTTAGTTGCCCCTTCAAATTCCCTAATGGAAGTTTGCAAAACCCAAATTCTAGTTTTTCACAGTTTTTTTTTAATAAACATGCTGAAAAACTGAAAATTAAGGAGAATATAAAACAATTATGCCAAACTGCTACACCCGATTGGTTCGGTAAGGAATGTGGAGTTCACAAGGACAGTATATTGGACTTCTTAATATTAGTTTTATTGCATAAGCATTGTAAATGGGCGGTAGACAAGAACAATAACAACAAACGAAAATTAAAAACAATTGCTGGCCAGTAAAAAAAAAAGTCAATGCCAAAAAAAAACATATAAAAAGACTACAATCCGCTGTGCGAATGTTGATTACCCTATCCCATTCCATCCTCATATTCAACATCCTTAAAAAGTGTTCGTTGCTTTTATACAATATATGACGTTATGGTTCGAAAAAAAACAATGCTTGTCTCCTGCATATGATATGGGGTAGGGCATACATATGGTTTTTAGCAAATAATGCCCCAAAAAGTGGGCGTTGGTAAAAATGCCCTATAGACGAAATGTTCATATTGACATTTTTGAAGCGAAGGTAGCTTTTTTACGGACGGTCGGTGGGTCACTTATAAAACTTATTCAAAAAGATGGGGAGTGAACCGAAAAAAAGTGAAATCGTGACCGTCACAGAACCGTTAACTTCCCCCTCTATGGCGCACTTAGAAGGTGGGGAGTGAACCGAGAAAAAGTGAAATCGTGACCGTCAACGTACTTTCGGCCGTCCCACGACGGACCCATGTTTTTATACCCTATCCCATAGGGGGGTATATTAGTTTTGATATTTAGTTTGTAACATAGAGAAATAACTTTGCTACATATACCTCAAAGTATATGGATAGACTCAGAATCGCTAGCTGAGTCGAATGAGCCATGTCTGTCTGTCCGTCCGTCCGTCTGTCTGTTCGTCACAGATTTTTGGGCCTTAAATTTTGAGCTAGGATAATGAAATTTGGTAGGTAGGATCCTCGTCCGTGCCACCAGAACAAGTGTAAAAATTTTTGAAATCCGCCCACTGCCACGCCCCCTTTTTAGAAAAATTTTTTTTTTGGCCAAACCGTAAGGAATTTCAAAAAGTGTCTGAGCAGCATATTTAAACAATCCTAATATCTATATTTCGTTCATACAAAGTTTTTTGCCACGCCCACTTTTTGGGGGCGTTTTTAGTAAAAAACGCTTTTTGTCCAAATTTTAAAACTTTCGAAAAAAATTTTGATGCAAATACTTCCGAAATGGTAATATAAACATTTTGTCCACAGATCATTTTCACCTACGCCCACATTTTGGGGGCGTTTTCTTACAAAAACCATTTGTATACCCCATCCCAAGGCATTAGCAATAGAAATACGTTGTTTTTTGTCGAACCACACAAGATTTTGAGAAACTGTCTGAGCAATATATTGTGAGAATGTCATTTTCTGTATTTCATCGCCATAAGGCCTATATTTTGAGGATATTAATTTAAAGGATGGGATGGGATAGGGTATTCAACGATCCGCATAGCGGATTGTAGCCTCTCGTATGTTTTTTTTTTTTTTCAAATTAAATTAAAATGTCTGTCCGTCTGTATGGCACCGATTGTTAGGCCTTAAATTTTGAGCAAGGAGAATTATAATTTGGTATATAGGAAAATACCAAATCATGCAATACATCAAAAGGTTGCCATCTTATTTCCGTGTGCAAAAGAAGTGATTCGAAATTTTACGATTTTTTTACGAAATTTACTATCTTCTCAGCTTCATCGAAAACTTTTTTCAAATCAGTTGGCATCCTTCTTATAAGTGCATAACGATTCGAAATGCAATGACTGCTGTTTCTTCCTGGTGCAATTTTTTTTTAATTTTTGACATGACCCCTTTAACCCTTCCTACCATTGCTGAGGCTCCTCCGTCGATAGATATATCAATACAATTTTTTTTCAATTTTCAAAAATTCATTTATTCAATTTTTTGCGAAAAAATGTTTGTAATTTCAAACTTTCAAATTTTACTATTCTTAATTCAAGAAAGTCGCGGAACCCTGAAAACTGTAACGATAAATTTGGGCAACGAAATCGAAATAAGAGCAATAATAAAACATTGTATTCTGTCTGCAGAAAAAATTAAAAATAAAAACCACCAACAACTAATAATCAAATGCGACGTAAAGAAGATGGCGCAAAAATACAAAGAGCAAACATACAGCCGCAATGCACAATAAAAGAGTTCGTAAACCACAACAACACAACAAAAAAGATTTCGTTACAAAATACACTAGTCGGCATAAGTATTTTGACGAAATAAAAATCGTGCATTTTTGAGTTTAACTTCTAAATGGCTTGACAAGAATTCATGTTTATTTTTTCATTTTTATATATAACTAATACAAACTCAAAAATAGGCAAACAAATATTTTTTCATAGAAGTCAAAAAAGATATAAATTAATTTGTAATTTCGTGTGTTGGCATAAGTATTTTGACAAGTATATAACTCTAAGAAAAAACATTTTAAACTTAACAAAAAAAAAAAATACAAATTTTTGGCGCAACAGGCTCGTTAGTACCCAGGGCCTAGCTTTCTCACAACCATTCATGTGTGCGTGTGTACTTCTTGCACGATGGCGGGACCTCCTGTTTTATGCCGACTCCGAACGGCTAAGTTGAGATAAGCTATTCTTGACAATTGATACTACTCGGATGATTTGTCAGATCATCACGAGAGGAGGGCCAGTGAAAAATCATTCAGGTGTTGCAACGGCTGGGAATCGAACCCAGACCTCCAGCGCGGCAGTTCATCGCACTAACCATCGCGCCACTGAGCCCCTCAAACTTAACAAAAGTAAATAAATAAAGAAGAATTTAGTAAAATACATAACCTCCATTGGCTTCAATAACTATTTGAAAGCGTCTCGGTACTGAATCTACTAAATTTTGAAGGTACTGAATCTACTAAATTTTGAAGAATCTCTGGAGATATCTCTTCCCAAAGGGAAGTGACCTCAGAAATCGTCTCCTCTCTGGTTTCAAAAGAGACCAGACGTTTTCTATTATATTTAAATCTGGACTTTGAGGTGGCCAGTCCAAAGTGGCAACACCAACATCCTTCAAAAATTTAGTTATCATCCGGGCTTTGTGGCATGGGGCATTGTCCTGTTGCAGGATAAATGATTCACCAATAAGCCTACCTCCGGAATGAAAGGCATTATCATTTAGGGTTCTTAAATATTGACCTTGGTTCATCGAGCCGGTGATAGGAACCAATTCACCCAGGCCATTATACGCAACACATCCCCAGAACATTACAGAGCCTCCACCATGGCTCACTTTTTGACAAACGGGGCGTCTTTTTTGCCTTTCTACCTTTGGCAATCTAACGTAAAATTTGTTTTTTGATGAGTTATACTCAAAGGAGCTTTCATCTGTCCATAGAACGCTTCTCCAGTACTCCTTTGGCTTGTGCAGATGTTCCTTTGCGAAAGACAG
Organism: Rhingia campestris; assembly: GCA_932526625.1. Classification (NCBI taxonomy): domain Eukaryota; kingdom Metazoa; phylum Arthropoda; class Insecta; order Diptera; family Syrphidae; genus Rhingia; species Rhingia campestris. The sequence goes on along the minus strand of OW052186.1, from coordinate 4,133,324 downwards.
TCTTTTAAGCTTGTTTACCTTTGATATGTACGGCACGTCCTTAGCTTTAAATGTTTTAAAATCTCCTTCCATTAAACGTCGTCGGACAGTGCGCTCACTGATTGGATTCGTTGCCGTCAAATTCCATTGATTTGCAGCAGTTTGAGGCTTAAGGAATATATTTCTTTTAAATTCCCGTAGAAGGGTTCGGTCTTCAGTGGGCGTTGTTTTGCGCTTAGCACCTGATCTCATTAGGTTTGTGATGTCATTATGCTTTTTAAACTCATTGATTTGATAGTGCACAGTTTGACGCGACACATTAAACTCACTTGCTATGTCTTTTACTGCCGTTCCAGCGTTAAACTTCGCTACCATTGAAGATCTGACAACCAAACTCAACTCAGCCGTTTTACCCATGGTTTTTAATAAATTTTAATAAATTTTTATTTTGTTATCAACGTTTAATGTAAATTAAAGTTAACTACACAAGTTTTTTGGTTATCACGTGCACAAAACTGTTAAAATATTTACACAAAGTTTCCGTCAAAATACTTATGCCACGTAAAAATTCTTTGTCTGCATGCGTTCTTATCAGCAGAAAGAGAATGCAAAAGGTAAACAATACAAAACTTGGCATGCATAGAGCTAAAAATAGATTCTTTGTTTCGCGCATCATTTTTGTACCGTTGTTTTAACGATACCAAGCAAAGTTAGTCTCAATAGTCACAAAAAGGTTTCGTCAAAATACTTATGCCGACTAGTGTATAAAAATAAATTTGGGTGGCCCAACACAGGAGTCGAACTCGCACCAAAAACATGAGAGTCGGACGCTCTGTCCTCTACGCCACCAAACTGATTGAGATTGAATTGACGAAATACTTAGAAACGTAAGATGGACCAATGTGAACGCTGGGGTATCAATATCAGTACCCCACATAAGTACAACTAAGTATCCTTAACAATTAGTTTACGCTTCTGTAGTGTTAATGGCGTTTGGTAGGTAGCATTCCAGTGAACGCACCTACTAATACCGTCATTACATGCGGTTTTCCCTTATGGCGCTAGGTCGAACGGTCTTGTTCTTTGTAGTCGGCGCTCAAGGTTTGTCACGTCCAGAGTACGAATTATTTCATTACTGGCAATGGACATAAATACGAGTACGAAGTTTACGAGCAAAGTTTGTTGCTTCGTTACTCACGGTAGCAATTCCTAGATCTCTGTGAATATCGCTATTCCTTATATACCATGGAGCGTTCACTATTGCTCTTAGGGTTTTGTTTTGGAATGTTTGCAGTATAGCAATATTGCTTGGTTTGGTACAACCCCAAAGCTGTATACCGTATGTCCAACAAGGTTTAAGCACTTGCTTATAAAGAAACAGTTTGTTGTATATGCTTAGCTTCGAGTATCTTCCGAGCAGTCAATACATTTCTCTGAGTCTGATTGCGAGCTCGTCCCGCTTTTTTTAACGTGTGGCTTCCACTTAAGTTTTGCTTTTAGGGTCATTCCTAGATATTTTGCCTCATTTGCGTATGGTACAGGGTGGCGCACCAATTGTGCTACAATAAGAAATTCAAATAACTTTTTTTTTAATCGATGTATTTCATTTATTTTTTTTTTATTGGTTAGAAAATTAAATTTTATTTTAAATAATTACTACTTACTTAAGTGGCGCTACAGTCCGGAATGGACCTGGGCCTCAACCAACATGCCTCTCCAATAAGCCCGGTCCTTAGCTAACTGCCTCCAGTTGCGCACTCCAAGTTGGTTGAGGTCGGTTTCTACTTATGCGCGCCACTTAAGGCTGGGAATCGAAGACTCTGCGAGCCGGAGTATTGGTGACCATTCTTTCTACATGTCCTAGCCATCTTAAACGTCCAATGCGGAGCTTTTTGACTAGAGGTATGTCGCTGTACAGCTCGTATTGTTCTTGGTTGAATCTTCGTTTCCATAGCCCGTCAACGCAAACGGGACCGAAGATTTTTCGAAGAATTTTCCTCTCGAATCTACCAAGGATTTCTTCATCCGCTTTTGATACGGTCCATGCTTCAGCGCCGTAGAGCAGGACTGGGATGATCAGGGTCTTATATAGGGTTTCCTTAGTAGTTCGAGTGAGGGCTTTACTACTAAATTGCCTTCTTAGCCCGAAGAAACAGCGGTTGGCAAGAGTAATTCTTCGTTTAATTTCTGACGAGATGTTGTTGTCAGAGCTAATAGCGGAGCCGAGGTAGACAAAGTCCCGTACTACCTCAAAATTATATCTGTCAATGGTGACGTTTCGTCCAATTCGTCGATGTTGTGTGTCCTTTCGTGTTGACAGCATATACTTAGTCTTACCCTCATTTACTGCTAAACCCATTTTCGCCGCTTCCGTCTCTATACTAGCAAACTTGGCTATGACATCACGTTGAGTCCTACCAATGATGTCAATATCGTCAGCGTATGCCAGTAGTTGCACCGACTTTTGGAAAATTGTGCCTCTGGTGTTGGCTTTGGAGTTTTGCACAATTCTCTCAAGAATCAGATTAAAGAAGTCACATGACAGCGCATCGCCTTGCCTAAATCCTTTTTTGGTATCGAATGTGTCGGTGAGGTCGTTTCCGACCCTGATGGAGCAGCGAGAATTTAAAATTTTAAATAGTTAGTTGTTTTTAAAGATTTTAGATCGCAAATGACCTCCACGCTCTCCCACGCATATGCGGCACCTGATCAAAAAATTATTCATTGCGGCCTGAAGAGTTGAAGTTGGGATCGCCTCAATTATTGTCGTTATGGACTGCTTTAATTCAGTTAAATTCCTGGGCTTCGTTTTATACACCTCTTGCTTGACATAACCCCATAAAAAGAAGTCTGGTGCAGTCAGGTCAGGTGACCTTGGGGGCCAGCGAAGAGTGGAGTTCCTAGAAATTAATTTGTTTGCGAATTTTTTGTTTAGCTCCGCCATAACTGGTCTGGCTATATGTGCAGTTGCTCCATCTTGCTGAAACCAAACGCTGTTGAATGGTATACGTCTTCGGCGAAGTTCTGGGTAAAAAAAACTCCTTCAACATCTTTAAATAACGGTCCCCATTGACAGTAACGGTTACACCGTTTTCTTCAAAGAAGTACGGCCCGACAATACACCTTGATGAAACTGCGCACCACACAGTGACTCGTTCTGGGTGCGGTTCCGTCTCATGGAGCATTTCTGGATTAGACTCTTTCCATATACGTCAATTTTGCTTGTTTACATTGCCGTTAAGATCAAAATGGGCCTCATCAGACATGAACAAACAATTGATCAATGTGTTGTCTTCTTCGGCCATTGATATCATTTTTTGGCAAAATTCCAGGCGAACAGGCAAATCCTGAGGGTTTAACTTGCTAGTAATTTGGACTTTGTACGGAAACAAGTTTAAATCGTCATGAAGTATCCGTTGTAATGACCGTCTACTAACTCCAATTTGCCCCGATAAGTTTCGGGTCGAAACGCTCGGATTGGCCTGTATTGCAGATGCTACTGCTGCGATTGTATCCTGAACCCGAACATTGGCATCTCGATGGTACGGCCTTCGTGCGATGCTTCCAGATTCGGCAAACATGTTTACAAACCTCATAATGGTCCATCTACTCGGGGGTTTACCGCCAAACTCCCGCCTAAATTCCCTTTGGACGGAAATGACGGACTGCAAAGCATGGTACCGTTGCACTATCCAAATTCTTTTCTCCGTATCCCAAGCATCCATTTTTAACGGGTGATTTTTTAAGAGGTTTAGAACACAAAAAATTCGAAAAAATGAATGAAATATTTATCAGGTAGCCATCCGCTGAGTCCAATTTTGGCATACTCTTTCACACATATCGGCCGGTATCTCACGAATGAATGCATGGATGTTGGCTTCCAGTGCGTCAATCGAAGCGGGCTTGTCCCTATAGACATTAGCCTTGACATACCCCCACAAAAATAATCTAATGGTGTCAAATCGCACGATCTAGGCGGCCAATTGACCGGCCCGAAACGTGAAATTAACTGTTCACCAAACTCGCCTCACAATTGCGCCATTGTTTCGCGTGCTGTGTGGCATGTGGCACCGTCTTGTTGAAACCACATATCATGAAAGTCAAGAACTTCCATTTCGGGCAAAAAAAAGTTTGTTATCATCGCTCGGTAGCGTTCACCATTGACAGTAACGCTGCGATTCGCATCATCTTTGAAGAAATATGGCCCAATAATGCCGCCGGCCCATAAACCGCACCAAACAGTGGCTTTTTCGGGATGCATTGGTAGCTGTTGCAATGCTTCTGGCTGATCTTCACTCCAAATGCGGCAATTTTGCTTATTTACGTACCCATTCAACCAAAAATGAGCCTCATCGCTGAACACAATTTTTCGATAAAAAAAAGCGGATCCTCGGCCAGCTCTAAGAGCCCATTCACCAAAAATTCGGCGTTGTGGTAGGTCGGCTGGCTTTAGTTCTTGCACCAGCTGTATCTTAAAAGGCTTTACGCCCAAATCCTTCCGCAAAATTTTCCACGTAGTGCTGTAACAAAGGCCTAACTGCTGGGAACGGCGCCGAATCGACATTTCGCGGTCTTCTGTCACACTAGCTGATACGGCCGCAATATTTTCTTCACTACGCACAGTACGTAAACGTGTTGGTAGTTTAATGTCCAACAAAGTAAATTTGGTGCGAAATTTGGTCACAATCTTCCGAATAGACTGCTCAGAAGGTCGAGAATGCCGATCATAAAATGGAAGCAGCGCGCGATGAACATTTCGAACCGAGCACGAATTTTGATAGTAAAATTCAATAATTTGCAAGCGTTGTTCATTTGTAAGACGATCCATGGTTAAATTGCAAACCAAACTGAAGCTGTTTGGCAGTGACACAAGGTACTAAACACACGTCAGCTGTCAAAACCAGTGTTGCCAAAACCAAACCAGCTAAAAAATCACCCGTTACTATCTATATCACAGGGTGTATTTCTAAGGCGATTTTTATTTTTGCTCTATATCCCAATTAGCGTTCTTAAAATCTAAATATTGCACATCTTTTATTTTACTCTTCAGAAGAATATCACAGTTTATCGGAATATGATCTGAACTCAAAGCGTTTATTGCCATAGGCTGGGTAACGATTTCTGGTGAGTTAGTAATGATCATATCCAATATTGATGGCGATGCCTTTTTTGTTAGTTGGGAAATATGTTGGGCCATTTGGGAAGAGCAAGCATACGGGATATCTCATAATGATGTCTAATAGCAAATTTCCCCACTTATTAGCTCTTTTACAACCCCAATTTCGATGCCGACTATTGAAATCACCCCCGAGTAAAAATTTGCCATTATTTATTTATTTTTATTTATTTATTTATTTTTTAATTTGTTAATCACATTCTAATTATTGATATATTGTCTATATATATATATATTATAAATTTAAAATTTCGCGTGAATTATGTGACACCCTTATAAGAACGAATCAGTTGGCTTGGAGCAGAATTCCAAGAACTCCATTAGTACAATGTTTGAAATAACGAATAGGGTCGTGTTCAATAACTCAAATTTAGATTGAAAGACCAAGATTTGAAGATCGGTTTCCCTTCACAGGTGTCATTTCTTCTGTTAGCTAAGTATTTCTTATACAAGGTGGCGCAAAAATAGCCTTCCGATGTTTTTTGGCTGTAATTTAAAAAAAAATGAAAAACTTTGATTCTTCTTGTGGATTATTTTTATTTGGTCTTTTAATTTTTTTTTTGCATCAAGTCGAGAATATGATGTCATGTAAATGGCCGCCGACACAGTTGATTGTCATTTGAGCCCTTTTTATGGCATTTTCCATCACTTTGGCCAAAACTTCCGGCGATAGGTCCTCACATTCTTGACGGATATTGTCTTTAAGAGCTGCAAGAGCCTGAAGCTTGTTGACATAAACCCGCGACTTCAAAAAGCCCCACAAAAAGAAGTCTGGAGCGGTCAAATCAGGCGATCTTGCTGGCCAGTGCAGATCGCCAAAACGGGAGATTAGGCGCCCGGGAAATGCATCCTTCAGCATATCGGTTTTGGCACGTGCAGTGTGTGCCGTTGCACCGTCCTGTTGGAACCACATGTTTTCCAATCACAATTCATCAAGTTGCGGCAAAAAGAACTCGTTGATCATTGCTCTGTAGCGCTCACCATTCACAGTAGGCGAAGAAAAAAGGTCCGATGACTCCTCCAGCGAAACAGCACACCATGCAGTGACTTTGAGCGGGTGTAATGGCTCTTCGTGGGTTACACGCGGATTTTCAGTGCCCCAGAAGCGAAAATTTTGCTTATTTACGTACCCGCTAAGATGGAAATGGGCCTCATCACTCGTGATTATTTTTGATGAAAAATCATCTTCCTCTTGGTGGTGATTAAGGATGGCTTGAGCGTATGTTAGACGCGATTGGCGGTCAGCAGCTAACAGCTGATGCACCGTCTGGACTTTGTACGGAAACATCTTCAAATCTTATATCAAAATTAGCTGTAAAGACCGTCGACTGATACCCATTTGCGTGGCACGTCTTCTGGTCGATGTCGACGGCGCTTCCATGACATCTTCGGCTACAGCAGCAATATTCTCTGCAGAACGGCTACTCCGGGGTCTGCCACGCCTGGCAGCATCTCGTGTTGTGCCAGTCTCTTCGAGGCGAGCGGCTAAACGTCGCAGTGTTTCACCAGTAGGCGTTGGACGGCTAGGAAATCTGCGACGAAATTCACCGTCACCGACCGATTATTGCTCAAATAAATAGTCACCAATATTCCGCGTTCTGGAGCAGTGTAGCGTAACATTGTTTATTAACGTGTATTTCGCATGTGTTTACTACACAAATGTCAAAACAGAACTGACATTAGGGGCCAATCGCAAAATTTATAGCATTTTCTGATAGAAGGATTACTTTTGCGCCACCTTGTAGAAAAAAATAGTGTATATCATTTTTGGTCGTCAAAAAACATCCAGTCCGTATGTCCCATTGTATATTTTGTATATAATTCTTCTAGGGACACATGCAAATCTCCATTCACATTTCAGATCATTGGCTTAAGTGCTTTTAGCTTTGAATTTCCTCTCAAATATCATTCATTTCACTATTTTGTTGTTTTTTTTTTTATTTTCAATACAATTCACTAATACATCTTATTTCCAAAAAAAAAAAAAAAAACTTTATTCGAGTCTAGGCGCTGAACTTTTCGCTAAGCGTCGCAGGAAAGCCGAGAAATGGATTGTTGATGAAACCAATGCTGGAACTCAAAGCCCATCGGGAATTCCCGATCATCAACCCTACAAGCCAACTTCACCTAGCATGGTGCCAGCCTATTCGGATGTTGGTATCCATCGTGTCCAATTGAATATGCAGCAAGATAAAATCCAGGACAAGTACAGTCAACCAAGTTTGAAGATTGTCAAGTCGCCATGGGAAGCTGCATTGGAAACCGGATCGGCTAGTAACGCTTTCCAAGAGGTAAACAAACAAACACCATTTGATTTGTATGGTGGACAACATCCACAATATGGACAATACGAATATCAACAGCCACCACAACTATCAGTTACACCGACACCAATTCATGTGAGAAGAGTATATTGTTGACATATATATCTATCTATACCTACCTATCACTATCTACACTATTTTCCAAAAACAAATCATACATACACGGAGATCTGTTCAACATATATTCGGTTTGGTTTTTTTTTTTTTATTTCAGAAGCCTGATCAGCAAATGGCTCCTCAGTCAATGGCTCCTCAGGCAATGGCTCCTCAGCCAAAAGCAATGGGTTATAATAATCAACGTGATTTGGCATATAAGCCCAGTATACCACAAGGATGGAAGGCTCCAGCTGTTGCTTTGCCCAAAGGTAAGTTTTAAGTTTAATTTAAATTTTTTTTATCAAACTTTTGAGCTACACGTAACATAAAATGCGGTCTACTGGGTTAGAAGCAAAAAAATTGTTTCATCTGTTGTCTTACTTAGTTAAGTGGTGCTACAGTCCAGGATGAACCTGGGCCTCAACCAACATGCCTCTCCAATTAGCCCGGTCCTAAGCTAACTGCCTCCAGTTGCGCACTCCAAGTTGGTTGAGGTCGGTTTCTACTTGTGTGCGCCACTTAAGGCGAGGTCTTCCTCTACTGCGTCCGATGTCTGGATGGGAATCGAAGACACTGCGAGGCGGAGTATTGGTGTCCATTCTTTCTACATGTCCTAGCCATCTTAAACGTCCAATGCGGAGTTATTTTTTGACCAGGGGCATGTCGCTGTACAGCTCGTATAGTTCTTGGTTGAATCTTCGTCTCCATAGCCCGTCAACGCAAACGGGACCGAAGATTTTTCGAAGAATTTTCCTCTCGAATCTTCCAAGGATTTCTTCATCCGCTTTTGATACGGTCCATGTTTCCGCGCCGTAGAGCAGGACTGGGATGATCAGGGTCTTATATAGGATCTCCTTAGTAGTTCAAGTGAGGGCTTTACTACTAAATTGCCTTCTTAGCCCGAACAAACAGCGATTGGCAAGAGTAATTCTTCGTTTGATTTCTGACGAGATGCTGTCGTCAAAGTTAATAGCGGAGCCGTACTACCTCAAAGGTTTATCCGTCAATGGTGACGTTCTGTCCAATTCGTCCATGTTGTGTGTCCTTTCGTTTACTGCTAAACCCATTTTTGCTGCTTCCTTCTCTATACTAGCAAAAGTGGCTCTGACATCACGTTGAGTCCTACCAATGATGTCAATATCGTCGGCGTATGCTAGTAGTTGCACCGATTTTTGGAAAATTGTGCCTCTCAAGAATCAAATTGAAAAAGTCACATGACAGCGCATCGCCTTGCCTAAATCCGTTTTTGGTATCGAATGTGTCGGTGAGGTCGTTTCCGACCCTGATGGTGCGCGAGAATTCTCTATCGTCATCCTACACAAACGGACGAGTTTGGGCGGTATACCAAAACTAGACATGGCTCTGTATAGTTCGTCTCTATAAATGCTGTCGTATGCGGCTTTGAAATCGATAAATAGGTGGTGGGTATCGATTTGGCCTGACAGCGGAATGTTTTTCGTCATCGCCGTTTAACAGTCTGCAGAAGTGGTTCTTCCATGTCCTCAGCATCAACTGTGTCTCAACTACGATATTTCCTTGTTCATCTCGACAGGATTCTGTTCGAGCCTTGTATCCTTGGCTTTGACGTTTTACACTTTGGTAAAACTTGCGAACATCGTTCCTGGAGTGGCACCTCTCTATATCCTCGATCGCGCGCTTTTCTTGATCTTTTTTCTTCATTCTGAAAAGCCGATGTTCTTCACTTCTTCTTTGCCTATAGAGCTCAATGGCAGCTCTCGTCTTCACCTGCAGCTTAGCCTTGTAGACCTCGTTCTTGGCTGCGAGCATCTGTCGGCATTCCTCATCAAACCAGGGGTTTCTTGCTGGTGGCCGCGAGAAACCTAGCACATCAGTTGCGGCTGATCTAATGGCTTGTTGGCATCGTTGCCATTGTTCTTCGACATTAGATGCTGGTGGTGTGTTGTCAGTCGAGAGGTTAAGGGATACGCGTTGCACGAAGGCCTTGGTGGTCTCTTGCGATTGCAGTCTTTCGAAATTAAATTTTTTCACAGTATTTCTGGTTTGTTGTGGCGTGGTGGATTTCCGCATCCTTACCTTGGCTGCAACAAAGTACTCGGACATCCAATATACTGGATGCGTGCCTCTTGTCTATCGCATTGTGATCAATTTGGTTGACTGTTCGTTGATCTGGAGACCGCCATGTCCCCTTATTGATATCGAGGTGATGAAACCGTGTGCTGGCTATAGTGGCATTTCGTTCCGTAGCGAGGTCAGGCTAATTGACTTCGCTCCGTCCGTTACCAGACGTATTGTCGTGTAGTATCTATTTTTCGACAGTACTGCTAAAGATGTCTTCTCCCCCTACCTTTTGCGTTAAAATCTCCCAGCACGATTCTAACATCGTACTTTGGTAGTCGCTCATAGGTTTTGTCGAGGAGCTCGTAGAAGCAATCCTTAGTTTATCATCTTTTTCCTCCGTCGGAGGATGAGTGCATATAAGGCTTATGTTGGTGAATTTGGACTTGATGCGGATTGTTACAATGCGTTCGCTAATGTCTTGGAAACATAAGACTTCTTGCCCAAGTATGGTACTTATAACAAATCCGCATCCGAATAGTCGCTCTTTCTGCTCACTATAACACGGTCCATAGTAGATGTCACAGTTTTTCAACCTCGTTTTGCCCGGCCAATCCCATCGTATTTCCTGGATGGCAGCAATTTCTGCTTTGTAGCAATTTAGGGCTTCTGCTAGTTGTTCTCCTGTTTAATGTTCTCACATTCCAGGTGCAGATATGAGCGTCGTTGTCTTTTTTTCGTTTAGCAGGGTCGTCAGCAATAATATCAGTCCTTTCCGAGGCTATTGGTTGCTTCGTAACTTCGTCTTTTTTTCCCATGGGTGGGTAGTTAAACCAAAGCACAACCCCCAATCTGGAGGGCCAGTTCCAATTTATTAGATACCCCTAGGTTATGGGGCCATCAGTATCCACTACGGGATTGAGCGCTGCCTTTGACCTTTCGGTTAATCCGCCACCATCTCTGTTCAAGGGGCCTGACTTACCCTTGAGATTCATAGATAACCTGTTATCTGAATATGTCGAAGTAGCTTATCTAGGTTGGCCTGGTCACCATTCTGACCAGGGTGATTAAATTGTTGCTATTTTACGTCTTGTTATCAACACTCGCACTTATCGTTTAGCAAGTCAAATCCGGTTGGATGAGACCATTACCCGATGGTTACCACTTTGAGGTAAAAAATAAGCACATTTGCTTTGGGGATGAATACAACCTTTACTTCTGTCCATATTTTGGGGATATGTACTAACCGTTGACAGCTGGTCATGATGGTTAGTAGCAGGATTTCAAGGTATGATACCATCTGCTCGTAGTGCATACACAAGCTAGTCTTTGAAGTTTGTTGAGCTTGTCTTGTGTTGACTTTTGTTTCGTTTTTTTTTGCCACCATGTGGGACCTGCATATGTGACAATAGGTCTGGTAATGGCTGTGTAGAGCCATAGCATGATTTTGGGGTTTATCTCCCAGCTTTTACCAATCAGACTTCTGCTGGTCCACAGAGAGATCCTGGCTTTGTCTATGGTTTTTGTGAGGTGAGAGTTCCAAGTGAGAACATACCGAACGGTGTTATTATAAGCGACCTGCAGTTTTCTTTTGCTGATGAAACTTGCAATTGGCAAAAACTTCACACCCGTACAACAACTTTGGTATAACCAGCGTTTTGGCTAGCATGTGACGAATTTTTAAGGGGGTGAAGGCTTTTGTTGCCCATAACGTTCGAAGAACCGCATATGTTTTACCAGTCGCAACATTTATGTGATTATCCCAGGTTAGCTTGCGGTTAAATACCATACCAAGATTTTTAGCCGTCTCAACATATTCAATAGGAGAATTACTTAAAATCACAGAAGGAAAGTATGACAAGTCCAAAGAATTTCTTGAGATGACAAGACACTTAGGGTTTAACAAAAGACCATTTGTTTCAGACCAGCGTGCAATATTTTCAAGATCCTGATTAACACAGGCAGCACCATGTTCAATAAGACCGAGATCAGAACTCAAGTACAACTGCACGTCATCGGCATACATCTGAACCTAACTCTGGTTGATGATAGATGGTAGATCATTGACATACATTGAAAATAGCAGTGGGCCAAAAATGGATCCCTGTGGAACACCATTTGGGATCGAAATGACATCCGATCGAACGTCACCCACTTGAACGATTTGCCTTCTACCTGAGAGGTACGAAGCAACTAATTTGACAGCATCGTATGAGAAGTTAAATAGCTGACGCAGCTTATCACACAGGTTTGTGTGAACCACAGTGTCAAACGCCTTCGAAAAATCTTACTTACTTACTTAAGTGGCGCTACAGTCCGGAATGAACCTGGCCCTAACCAACATGCCTCTCCAATTAGCCCGGTCCTTAGCTAACTGCCTCCAGTTGCGCACTCCAAGTTGGTTAAGGTCGGTTTCCACTTGTACGCGCCACTTAAGGCGAGGTCTTCCTCTACTGCGTCCGTCGTCTGGCTTGGAATCGAAGACTCTGCGAGCCGGAGTATTGGTGTCCATTCGTTCTACATGTCCTAGCCATCTTAAACGTCCAATGCGGAGTTTTTTGACCAGGGGCATGTCGCTGTACAGCTCGTATAGTTCTTGGTTGAATCTTCGTCTCCATAGCCCGTCAACGCAAACGGGACTGAAGATTTTTCGAAGAATTTTCCTCTCGAATCTTCCAAGGATTTCTTCATTCGCTTTTGATACGGTCCATGCTTCAGCGCCGTAGAGCAGGACTGGGATGATCAGGGTCTTATATAGGGTTTCCTTAGTAGTTCGAGTGAGGGCTTTACTACTAAATTGCCTTCTTAGCCCGAAGAAACAGCGGTTGGCAAGAGTAATTCTTCGTTTAATTTCTGACGAGATGTTGTTGTCAGAGTTAATAGCGGAGCCGAGTTATATCTGTCAATGGTGACGTTCTGTCCAATTCGTCGATGTTGTGAGTCCTTTCGTGATGACAGCATATACTTAGTCTTACCCTCATTTATTGCTAAACCCATTTTCGCCGCTTCCTTCTCTATACTAGCAAACGTGGCTATGACATCACGTTGAGTCCTACCAATGATGTCAATATCGTCAGCGTATGCTAGTAGTTGCACCGACTTTTGGAAAATTGTGCCTCTGGTGTTGGCTTTGGAGTTTTGCACAATTCTCTCAAGAATCAGATTAAAGAAGTCACATGACAGCGCACGCCTTGCCTAAATCATTTTTTGGTATCGAATGTGTCGGTGAGGTCGTTTCCGACCCTGATGGAGCAGCGAGAATTCTCCATCGTCATCCTACACAAACGGACGAGTTTGGGCGGTATACCAAAACTAGACATGGCTCTGTACAGTTCGTCTCTATAAATGCTGTCATATGCGGCTTTGAAATCGATGAATAGGTGGTGGGTATCGATTTGGACTTCTTGAGTTTTTTCCAGGATCTGCCGAAGTGTGAAAATTTGATCGGTTGTGGACTTTCCTGTCCTTAAACCACACTGATAAGGGCCAATCAGGTTGTTGGTAAACGGTTTCAGGCGTTCACATATTACGGCAGATAGGATCTTGTAGGCGATGTTGAGGAGACTGTAGTTGGCGCAGTTCAGAGGGTCTCCTTTTTTGTGGATCGGGCAAACGATGCTGAGGTTCCATTCTTCAGGCATATTTTCATCCGACCAGATTTGGCTTATGAGTTGGTGGATGTTACTTACCAAGTCATCTCCGCCGGCCTTATAAAGCTCAGCGGGAAGGCCGTCATTTCCGGCAGCCTTATTAAGCTTGAGTTTAGATATTGCTATCCTCACTTCACTCAGGTCGGGTGGTTGGCAGTTTTCGCTGCCGTTGCCAATATTGAATGGTTCGTTCTGCCTGACAGCGGAATGTTGTTCGTCATCGCCGAAAAATCTAGCAACACTAAAAAGGTCACCTTGTCTCCATCCATATTTTGCCTTAAATCTTCGATGACGTTCACTAAGGAGGTTATACAACTATGGCCCTTCCTAAAACCCGATTGTAGTGTTGTCATCAAATTGTTGGTATCATGAAATAGGTTCATTTGCTTCTGTAAAATCCTTTCAAACGATTTCGAAAGAAAAGATATTATTGAAATGGGCCTAAAGTCGGTACCCTTTGCATTTTTTGCTATGGGTACTACTTTAGTCAATTTCCATTGTGACGGGTATTCACCAGATGTTAGAATCGAATTGAAAGTATGGGTAATGTATGGTATAAGGATTGGCAATATGAGCTTTATGAATCGAGGATTTATATCGTCGAGTCCAGTTGCGGAAGATTTAATAGAGAGCAGGCTTTCAACGACCTCAGCTAGATTCTACTATAGATTCTGCTTGATTTGTTAAAAGCCTCTGCGAGTTTCTTGCTAAGTTCAACAAATTAGAGGTAGAGGAGCAAACTGCCGATTAAGAGCATTACAATCAGCATTTTCAAAGCGGCCCGACTTTGGCTTAGCGATGCCAATGCTACGAAGATTACTCCACACTTTACGGCAACCAAGAGTGGGATTGAGTTGGTTCAAAAATACTTGGGACTTTGAATTTCAAATTTCCATTACTACTTTGGATTCAGGATATGCACTTTTTTTAAACACCTGAACTCTCACCATAGTTTCCCGATTATACGTTTTGTGGAAACGTTGAAAGAAAACTCTAAGCTTTACAACTTCAAAAATGCACATTTTCATTATTTTCTGGGTATCTACTTAATTTGTAACACAAGAAACGATAGTCGTTTCGACGATAGACCCATACCTTGATATTCAAATATTATACACATTTCTGTACGAATTCCACGGTACGATCCTAGAAAATCTTCTTTATTTAAATTCAGAAAAAGACTCCTTGTCTGTATGAAGGTCTTTTCTACTAAAATGTACTTCTGTTACAATTTTATTGTACAAAACCATTTAGGAATTTGGCTTAAGAAAGACGGCCTTCTTTAGCCAAATTCCTAAGAGGTTTTGTACAATAAAATTGTAACAGAAGTACATTTTGGTAGAAAAAACATTCATACACACTACGCCACTGACCCAGGTTACTTTTTTTTAGAAAAATTTCGAAGGATAATCTAACATTTATTTATTTATTCTTTTTCTTTACTTCTACACATCCTTCATTTCTTCTCTTTTTTATCAACCAATCATCAATTTCATTCATCGCTTCTTCATCTCACTTAAAAATGCACACACAAAAAATAGATTCATCATCATCATCATCGGCTTTTGCTTCTTTTAATACTTCAACTTCAACTTCAACCTCAACAATGACAACTATTGAGCAGAAACTGGAAGCTATAACCAAGATAAGTCAAGTTTCCAGCGCGGCTAAAACATGCGAGGACCTAACGCGTAACGACGAGGACGAAATTATCCATCTTATGGAGAAAACTAAATTGGCCCTCCCAATGCAACATCAGCATCAGCTTACCAATTGTCTTGCTCGTTCACCGGAACTTATCATATCAGAGGCGAAAGACAGTCTGATGGGTTATGACAGTGCTATCCAAGAACTGCAAATGGCTATGCAAGGTATTGAAAGGCGTGAAATGCTACAGCAAAACCAACAAAGACAAACGCACCATCAACAGGAAATCCATAAAACTCAACACGATCAGCTCTATCAAGCCCCCGAAGTTATATATCAAGTGCAACAACCACCAACCCCCCCGGATGGTGGTAGCAAAAGTAACACTATTGATGGTAGTCAAACGCTGAGCCATACCAACACTACTAGTATACCTGCCTCTGGGAATAAAACCGACAAACCAACAGAAGACGAGGAGGATTACATCAAGGTTCCTGTTAAAGATCTAATTTCGACATTCGAACAGCAGTCAGCAGCGGAAAAAATGGCTGCTGAGGTCCAGAATATTATCAAGCCTATTGCTAAGAAGCCTAAAGCTTTAACGGCCCACGAAGAAAACGTTCAAAAACAACTCGAATACGAAGCATCAGTAGTTGAACAGAAAAAGCCAATCGAAGACCAAAGGTACCAATTCAAGCGAGTAGTAGAGGATGACGAACACCGGCAGGACGATGAACAAGAACAAGGCAAGACATAATCGATGTTTCTGCAAACATGGCTAACAACTATGATTATGTTTTTCCCAAACATACAAACACACAGGGCAGTAACTGCTTTGCCTTCATTTTTCATTTTTTTTTCCTTTCTGAAAACCTAACTAACTATTTCTTCCTTATGCATGCGAATTCATCCAACTCTGAAATTATCTGTTGTTTTTAGAATTTTTTTTACAAATGGACTTCCTTGGCTTATGTATTTTTTTTTGCTTACAGGACTCTATGTTCCAAAAGAGATCCCACTCGAGAGTTATGCACCACCACCGGTAACATGTGCATATCCCCAGACGGCTGGCTTCCCAGTATATCAGCCTCCATCGAGCTATCCAGTTCCAGAAGAAACCAAGCCATACAATTTCCCAATGACAAAACCAACCGCTGCTCCATTCTACCAAGCACCACAACCCGTATCTAGGTCACAACCACCTAAGCAACAGTCATGGGCTCCCTCGGTCTACCAACAACAGCAACCCGTTTCGGCTCAACCGACCCCAGTTAACTTTAACCCATCGCCCTTATCTTATGACAAACTTGCCAAATTCAACCAACCAGAGCCGACACCATCCTACCAAGCACCATCCTATCAACAACGCTCATTAGCCGCTCCATCGCTATCCGGCAAGGTACGTAACGCTTCACCGATTCCATTCGGCGGTGGATGTGCCAATAACAAGCCATACTATCCAACTTCGCCACCAACCAATCAAGCATCATCTTACGCCTCAAACTACACAACACCAGCTTCGTCCCGTCCACCATCACAACAGTTCCCTAGCCAGGACTACAACAAGCCGATGACACCGGTTTATGGTGGCGCTGGAAACTATGGCAATGACTGCCAACCGGTTGACTTGTCACACTGTCAGAACTTTAATGTGTCAGCGCGCGGCTGGGGTGATAGAAAACCGGAGGCCTATCGTCCAAAGCCGATCGCTCAGAAGCTGTCTAACGCCAATCTTCCCTATTCGGACTTTTAAATTCCAAAAAGAAAGCCAATGTTGCAAGGGTTACACATATACATAAACATAACTTTTTTATCTCTCTCTCTATCTCTTATACTCTCTACACTTGGTGTTGCTCAATATCATAATGATTGTCGGTATCAATATATCTTAACCTCAAATAAACTAAATATTTGCATCAGTAGTCGGTCCGTCAGTCTGTAGCTATATTGGAAATATATGAAATCTATAATATGTAACTGTAACTCCTAACTTTTTATTTATATATATACGAGTATCTTATATATAACACAGAATACACTTTTTTGACAAAAAACTGTCGTAGAGAACTTATGTGTGTGCGAATATCTTGCTAACAAATTTAAATAGAACCAAAAATTAAATATTTTAAAGACGATTATAGAGATACATATAAACCTTATAAACTTATTTATATTTGTATTGCATATATATACTTTGAATGTTTAATAAATAACATAAATTGATTTAACTTAACGAATTTTCAGCTTGTGTTTCGGTGAGCTACCTATATATGTTCATTAAACAAAAAAAAAATTACTTTCTTTTTTTTTTAAAACTAGTACTTTATTTTGAATTTTTGTTAAATATAAAATTGTACTTAATAAAAAGTGGTGTTTTTATTTAATAATTTTATTTAATATTTTGCGTTATGCGAATATAAAAGCGATCCAGGAAATCGATTGAAGGAATAAACAACGAAAAAGTGCAATCGTTTGACATATAGGGTCGGTTTGATCACTGTCGGTTAACTTTTCCAGCCGATGACCGACGGTTGCTTTTGTTCACCAAAAATTTAACCGGAGAATCCACGGTTAGGTAAGTTAACCGGACAAATCTGTAACCGCCCGATTTTGTTCGGTTAATGGCATCGAACTACGACTCTTGTCTACCAACATTTTATCAGTTCTTAATAGGCATGTTTTGACCTTACTTACTTACATAAGTGGCGCTACAGTCCGGAATGAACCTGGGCCTCAACCAACATGCCTCTCCAATTAGCCCGGTCCTTAGCTAACTGCCTCCAATTGCGCACTCCAAGTTGGTTGAGGTCGGTTTCTACTTGTGCGCGCCACTTAAGGCGAGGTCTTCTCCTACTGTGTCCGACGTCTGGCTGGGAATCGAAGACTCTGCGAGGCGGAGTATTGCACACGGTTTCCTCACCTCGATATCCATAAGGGGACATGGCGGTCTCCAGATCAACGAACAGTCAACCAAATTGATCACACTGAGATAGACAAGAGGCACGCATCCAGTATTTTGGATGTCCGAACATTCCGAGGGGCTAACATCGACTCGGACCACTACCATGTTGTAGCTAAGGTAAGGATGCGGATATCCTCCACGCCACAAAAAAACAGAAATACTGTGAAAAAATTTAATGTCGAAAGACTGCAATCGCAAGAGACCACCAAGGCCTTCGTGCAACGCGTATCCCTTAACCTCTCGACTCACAACACACCACCATCATCTGATGTCGAAGAACAATGGTAACGATGCCAACAAGCCATTAAATCAACCGCAACTGATGTGCTAGGTTTCCCCTGACCACCAGCAAGAAACCCCTGGTTTGATGAGGAATACCGACAGATGCTCGCAGCCAAGAACGAGGCCTACAAGGCTAAGCTGTAGGTAAAGACGAGAGCTGCCATTGAGCTCTATAGGCAAAGAAGGTAAGAACACCAGCTTTTCAGAAAGGAGAAAAAAGGGGGGAAAAAACCCGCGATCGAGGATAAAGAGAGGTGCCACTCCAGAAACGATGTTCGCAAGTTTCACCAAAGTGTAAAACGTCAAAGCCAAGGAAACAAGACTCGAACCGCATCCTGTCGAGATGAGCAAGGAAATATCGTAGTTGAGACACAGTCGATGCTGAGGATATGGAAGAACCACTTCTGCAGACTGTTAAACGGCGATGAAGAACAACATTCCGCTGTCAGGCAGAACGAACCATTTAATATTGGCAACGACTGCGAAAACTGCCAACCACCCGACCTAAGTGAAGTGAGGATAGCTATATCTAAACTCAAGCTTAATAAGGCCGCCGGAAATGACGGCCTTCCCACTGAGCTTTATAAAGCTGGCGGAGATGACTTGGTAAGTAACACCCACAAACTCATAAGCTAAATCTGGTCGGATGAAAGTATGCCTGAAGAATGGAACCTCAGCATCGTTTGCCCGATCCACAAAAAAGGAGACCATCTGAACTGCGCCAACTACAGAGGCATAAGTCTACTCAACATCGCCTACAAGATCCTATCTGCCGTAATATGTGAACGCCTAAAACCGTTTACCAACAACCTGGTCGGCCCTTATCAGTGTGGTTTTAGGCCAGAAAAGTCCACAATCGAATTTTCACACTTCGGCAGATCCTGGAAAAAACCAAAGAAGTCCAAATCGATACCCTCCACCTATTTATTGATTTCAAAGCCGCATACGACAGCATTTATAGAGACGAACTATACAGAGCCATGTCTAGCTTTGGTATGCCGCCCAAACTAGTCCGTCTGTCCAGGATGACGATGGAGAATTCTCGCTGCACCATCAGGGTCAGAAACGACCTCACCGATACATTCGATACCACAAAAGGATTTAGGCAAGGCGATGCGATGCGCTGTCATGTGACTTTTTCAATTTGCTTCTTGAGAGGATTGTGCAAAACTCCCGAGCCAACACCAGAGGCACAACTTTCCAAAAATCGGTGCAACTACTTGCATAAGCCGACGATATTGACATCATTGGTAGGACTCAACGTGATGTCATAGCCACGTTTGCTAGTATAGAGAAGGAAGCGGCGAAAATGGGTTTAGCAGTAAATGAGGGAAAGACTTAGTATATCCTGTCAACACGAAAGGACTCACAACATCGACGAATTGGACAGAACGTCACCATTGACAGATATAACTTTGAGGTAGTACGGGACTTTGTCTACCTCGGCTCCGCTTTTAACTCTGACAACAACATCTCGTCAGAAATTAAATGAAGAATTACTCTTGCCAACCGCTGTTTCTTCGGGCTAAGAAGGCAATTTAGTAGTAAAGCCCTCACTCACTACTAAGGAGATCCTATAGAAGACCCTGATCATCCCAGTCCTGCTCTACGGCGCTGAAGCATGGACCGTATCAAAAGCGGATGAAGAAATCCTTTGTCGATTCGAGCGAAAATTCTTCGGAAAATCTTCGGTCCCGTTTGCGTTGACGGGCTATGGAGACGAAGATTCAACCACGAACTATACGAGCTGCACAGCGACATACTTGGTCAAAAAAGGCTCGCAGAGCCGTCGATTCCCAGCCAGACGTCGGCCGCAGTAGAGGAAGACCTAGCCTTAAGTGGCGCGCATAAGTAGAAACCGACCTCAATCAACTTGGATTGCGCAACTGGAGGCAGTTAGCTAAGGACCGGGCTAATTGGAGAGGCATGTTGGTTGAGGCCCAGGTTCATCCCGAACTGTAGCGCCACTTAAGTAAGTAAGTAAGTAAAAGTTTGGAAAAAGCCTCTACATGAGAAAAAAGAACATGTTAAGTGCTATAGAATTAAGGGGAATTTTCATTTCTTCAGGATTGCCAAAAGAAATCTGTGTTTAAGACGAAAATGCAAACGCGTATTTCCAAACATTATACTATTAGGCAATATACAAGTTGATATGGTATTTAATTGAATAAATAATGGCCTTTCTAAATATATGAAATGCTGTGCGATTAAATCATTTTAATACAAAAATGTAATTTTAATTTGGTGCTATTTTTCCAAACGAATAGCGCCACTTTTGCGACTAGTAGAGAAAAAAGGAATATATCGATGTATACCAAAATGCTAGCCTCCTTGACTTATTATATATGGACTGCTAGTAACCAACTTCACGTATTTTCCAAAACAACAGACACGCCACTGTTTCACTGCGGAAAAATAAGTAAGCTAAAAAACGTTTGCTTCATCACATTGCAAAAAAATTGATTTAAATGATCATAAGACATTAGTAAGGCCCTGTGCCAATTGCGTCAAAAAAGGGGTTAAATTTTACCCACCGGCTAATTTTTGACATTTCTGCTGGGGTAAACAAAAATTTGGCTTTTTGCTGTGTCAGTTGGATTAAATGGGATATTATTTTAATACTATTTTCAATAATTTCCCAAAAGAAGTGGAACAAAATTCCTTTCTATATAACAGGTGGCGCAAAAGTTGTCACCCGTCGCAAAAGCTGTCACCCGATGTTTTTTGGTTGCAAATATTTAAATTCTACAGCAAAAAAAGTAGAAAAAATTATTCCATGATTCATGTCTTATGCGCCACCTATAATAATTGTTTAGATTTTTTTGCAAAACACTTTAAAAAAATGGCGGCCAAAAAACATCGGGTGACAACTTTTGCGACGGGTGACAACATTTGCGCCACCTTGTATTTTTTTGTAATACAAAAATACCGAATAGAATTCAGAGAAATCATACAAAAACCCTTATTATTTATTATTGACATTAAAACATAATTGTTGTACAATTTGTGTTCATTATTAAGGATATCCACTTTACTTCGTTCAAATTACACACATTTCGCTTACAAAATATACCGAAACAAATGTAGTCATAACATTTCGTCACCTCAGTATTGGAGTGATGCATTTTAGCCATTTTTGAGTTAGGAATGATTTCTAAGAGACAAAAAGGAGATCTTTCGATCGGTGTAATTAAATCTATCCTAACTCCATTATTATCAAAGTTATCAGTGTTACAAATGATATAAACGCACTTATGGGAATAAATGGTTAGAATTGGGCTGTCACATAAGCCCTTGTATGTGAAGTTCACATTTTCATATGAACTTTTCTGAAATTTTTTAAATATTTTAAATGACCTATACATACAATTGAACTAAAAGTATGTTACACTTTCGAACCTCTGTAAACTACCTGGGTGGACTAGTACTTGGCATGCTTTATATCCCAAGTCGGATGGAGTGGGTTGCTAGTCCCAAGGCAGACAGACGCAACAAAAGAATCTTTGTAAATGCCAAGATTCACACACAAAAATAATTGGACGGACCTTACTTACTCAGCCTTCGAAAATTCGCGGGCAATAGGTGTAAGTTGCCTCGGGTACTTATATTTCCACCCTATGCACGAGCTACGCGAACGCCATGACAACTTCCGTACCCTTAAATGTTCTCTAAAGCTGTCCCTATATTGGAATTTTCTAAAGTGACTAATCTATTGCATTAAAGCAAAGAAAAACCGAAACGCGAACACGACCACACATAACCCCATAAAAAAGACACTCAAAACATGTTTAACTTATAGAAAACTTCATGTTAATTTATTAAAAATATGTTCCATTTTACGTAGCTATTCTTAAAACATAATTTAAAAAAATAAAAATAATAGTTTCGTGTGATATTCACATTTAGAAATTAAAAAAAAAAAAGGGAAATAGAGCTAGTTTGGTTACAAAGCGAATATAAAAGCATATGAGAAGGCTACAATCCGCTGTACGGATCGTTTAATACCCTATCCCATCCCATCCTTTAAATTGATATCCCCAAAATATGGTCTTTATGGTCATAAAGTATTGAAAATGACGTTGTTACAACATATTGTTCCGAAGGATTATCAAATTCTTTTATGGTTCGACAAAAAACAACGTTTTACTTTGCATATGCCTTGGGGTAGGGCATACAAATGGTTTTTGTAGGAAAACGCCCCCAAAAAGTGGGCGTGTGTTAAAATGGTCTACTGACGAGATGTTCATATTAATACTACCAATGATTTTGCATCAACATTTTTTTCTATATTTCTTTCAATATCCGATAGGTCGGCTTTCCTTGGTTGTTGTTGTTTCTCAGGTTTTCATATTAAGAATCTTAATACACCCAAACTATCTCTAGTTTATTTTACAATTGATAAAATAGGTTATTTTCTTAAATGACAGAAGGTCCAAAATTCACTTGATGTGTATTTCATTTACAAAACAATTTTTATATATATCTCTGGCTTCTAGATTCTAATTGCCAGTGATAATAAACAGAATTTGTTTCCTTTTTTTAGACAATTTTCTTTTCGTTTTCTTATTCCTTATTATTTTCACTATTATCTTTTTGTTTTCACAATGTTAGGGAGTTATTTATATGTTTCGTAGTATTATTATTAATCAATCAGTTTATGAAATTTACACTTAACACGGAGGACAGAAAAATCACAAACAAACACCGATTAAATTCAGCCAACGAAATCCACGCTTTAAACCGTCGCTCATCGTTGTCACTCTTGCTCGCACCGTCTCCGACCGTTCAAAAATTACCACTGGCCACACCAACTAAACTTTAGCTTTAGCGATCTTGGAAAAGATCGGTTTCAATCGTGATTTTTATGAATTCTCAGCGTTAGCGGGACTCCTTTTTTTATTGGGGTTTCAACTGGAAGTCGATAGAGAGGAAACTTCTACTTGCTGTTGAATGCAGGGAGCACTCAAGGTGGGGTAATTTGAAGGCGATGCTACGGATTTTTAACTTTCTCTTACAAAGAGAAAGATATTGTTTTCGTGAAAATTTTCGACCTCGAGATTTTGATTGATTCTAACATTACGATGATAGCGGAGCCCAAAAAAGTGGTTTTTGGAATTCCGTCCGTCGGTCCGTCGGTCCGTCGGTCCGTCGGTCCGTCGGTCCGTCTGTCCGTAATGGTCTCCCCAGCCTAAACGGCTCGACCGATTTTCTTCAAACTTCGTATCCAAGTTTGTTTTGGTCATAATTCTAGGCCATTTTTTTTGTTTGCTTTTAGCCATGTTAATAACGGTACCTGCCATACAAAAATTACACATAACCTCAATTTTCTCGAAAACGGCTCTAACGATTTTGATTAAACTTCATATATACTATAAGCATATTAGTTCCAACAAAACTGCATACCCAGTTTTTGCGAGAAAATCCATATAACGGATTTTGTCATTTAGGCCATATAAAGAAAATTGTTAATTTCTCGCAAACTGCTATGTCAAATTGAATGAAATTTAATATATATACTACTATTATAGTTTGAAACAATTCCACATTATTCGTTTTAGCCCAACTATCACTTAACGGAATTTTAAGTTTTGGCTAATAACGGAAAATCATTATTATTCACATAGACACCGATTCCTTCGAATTTCGGAGTAAACGTTCACATTTCGACATTTTTTATATCATTTTTAGCATCAATAATCAAAATGCGTACTTTCTATTTGATCTAACGCCCAACTCGCTGTGAAAGAGAAAGTTGCGTACGACCCAGTCGTGCACCCACCACTCGTTTTGCTTTGGAGCTGTCCCAAAGAGAGTTTTGGATGCGGGTATAGGTTTTATTTTGGGGTGGCGGAGGGGTCCTCAACGCACACTTCTATGCGATTGAATCGCTGGGAAATGTCCCTTGGGGGGCTTGCACTGTAACTTCTTTCAAATGATTTACTGGTAATAATCTAAGAAAGTTACATGTTAGAATAAATTCTATTTTTAAGTTTTAATTAGATTTACCTTTTAGAAGTAAATTTTAGCGAATGTGAAGAAGATAGGTTCTAAAATATTATTCATAGATTTGTTCCTTAGTTGTCGAAATTTATATTCTTTTTCTAGGCACTAATAAAACATCAACTGAATATCAAAATCGAATACAAAAAAAAACTATTTTCATACCTTTGATGGTATTTGTATGCGATTGTTAACAGAAACTTCCTTTCGGTTTGAATGCCAGTAGAGAAAAGAACGTGCAGCCCTGAAATCTAATGAAATATAATTGAATTCGCTGAACACAATGCGGAACTTCGTAAGCACACTATATTTCGTTAAGCGAATTCGCATTTTTCATAGGCGTAGGACCTTAGTACTAAAAAGGGGTTTTACATCCGTAACAAGTATTCTTCATTTGCAAACACCAATTCAGTGCTTAAATGATCTAAACAACAATTCTTCCTCAAAAGTGCTTCATATGCATAATAATTTTTCAATGCTCAAATGATACATACAAACCAAACTCCAAAATTTTTAGGCATAAAAAATGATTTCAGTGCATAAGTGATACATGTCGGGTCCGCCAAATAACTTTTTTTGAATATTTTCTCAAATTTTTTTTTTATTTGAAAGTACAATCCTTCCGGTACTGGCTAGCCATACAGCCTACACGATCGATCGAATTTTTAAGCACATTATCGATTGTGTGTAGCTGTATTTCACCAATGGCTTCACGAATATTGCCCTTTAAAGCGTCAATTATCTCTGGCTTGTCGGCGTAACACTTATCTTTTACGGCACCCCACAAATAATAGTCCAACGGTGTCAAATCGCAGCTCCGAGGTGGCCAAACGACATCAGCTCTGCGGCTGATAATGCGATATTCAAAAACAGGACGCAAAACATCGAGTGTAGCTTCGGCTGTGTGGCACGTAGCGCCGTCCTGTTGAAACCAAATGTTGCCAATATCCTCCTCTTCAATTCTTGTGAACAAAAATTCGTTCAACGTGGCCCGATAACGATCGCCATTGACTGTAACGGCCACTCCTTGCTCATTTTCGATGAAAAATGGCCCAATTATGCCTCTGGACCAAAATCCGCACCAAACAGTGACTCGTTTTGGGTGTATCGGCTTTTCAATGTATGCGTGCGGGTTTTCTGTGCCCCAAATGCGACAATTTTGCTTGTTTACATACCAGCCAAGATCAAACTGAGCTTCATCTGAAAAGATATTTTTTTTTGGCAAATCGGCATCTTCTCTAAGTCGATCGCAGGCCCACTTAGCGAAGCGAAAACGCATTGGATGGTCAGTTGACTTCAACTCCTGAACCAATTGGACTTTGTATGGCGTCATACCAAGGTCTTTATGCAAAATTCGTCTCAATGATGTCTCCGAAATGTTCAATTATTGAGAACGACGCACACTTTTTGCCACAGCAGCAATATTCTCGGGTGTACGCACTTTTTTTTTGGCTTTTCACGACTTTTCGATGAGGATGCCAGTTTCTTTCACTTTTTTTCACAAGATAACGAAAATACGGAGCTGACGGTGCTTCTCTTCTTCCAAAATCCGTACGCAATTTTCGCACACACTCTGCAACATTACCATGATTTGCAAAGTAATGTCGCAATATTTCCCAGTGTTGTTCAAGCGTATACACAACCATATTCATTCAGCGGAAGGATAAAACTAATTATCTGTCAAATCAGACATGAGCTAAGTGTTACCATTCACGAAATAAGCACTAGTTGAAAAAAAATCGTTAGATGGCGGACCCGATACAGTAGAGTCAGCTTCATAAATGCCTTGTAGACTGTTACAATTGTTCAGTACTTTAGTTATATATACAGTTTGTCAAGAAACACTTTACACACTGAAAATAAATATAGTTTTTTGACTTTAGATATGAAAATAATAGCCTTTTATTCAAAATTATCCAATTTTTTTAATGCATAACAATTAAGTGATTAATTATTAAGTTATTTGAAAAAAAAAAAAAAAACTATAAACATGTAACATAAAAAATAACAAAAACAAAAAGGGTATTCATGCAACGTCGTAATTTTACTACATGAGAAAGATTATAATTTTACGACGACTTTTCATGAACGACCCTAAAACTGCACCACTAAATAATGTGGTAACCCAATGAATTCAATCTCATTTTAGTAATTTATTTGTTGATATAATTTTGTTCCTATTGTTCTCTTTCCGTTCTCGATAATTTTTTTCAGTTTAGCGTATGCGTTTGATGTGTGAAAATGACTGATTAAATGTCAAAATAGCATTTCAAAAGTTTACAACGTTTACCATCTCAGTTTACGCACCCAATTCCTGTGAGAAAATTCCGATTTTGTTAGAAAAGATTTCCCATACAAATTTTGACAGTTCATTTATCACGCTCTCAAAACATATTAGGTCTGTTCCCGTACAAAATAATATTTACTGATTCTTACT
The DNA here is from genome assembly GCA_932526625.1 of Rhingia campestris. Classification (NCBI taxonomy): domain Eukaryota; kingdom Metazoa; phylum Arthropoda; class Insecta; order Diptera; family Syrphidae; genus Rhingia; species Rhingia campestris. The sequence goes on along the minus strand of OW052186.1, from coordinate 4,106,734 downwards.
GATTTTTACTGATTTTTACTGATTTTTACTTATTGCCGTTCCCGTACGCAAAAATATGTAAAAGACACAGCTCACGAGAGAGCAAAAAACTACCCCTCCATAAAAATCTGTAAAAAAAAATGTACTGCAGAAATTTCTGTTGGTAAAAATCAGTAAACTGTCAGTTGGTATCTAAAAGTGACAACTTGCTTGTTTTGACAGGTGATTTATGTCATTTGTTCTTTAAAAGGCATACAAAATATATAATTTTACTTTTTTTTACTTAAACGCGTTCCCGTACTTTTTGGTAATTTTGTCTCTTTCTGAGATAATTTACCCCCATTCCAAGAAATTTGAGAATTTACTAATTTTTACAGAAAAAGTACGGGAACAGACCTAATGACAGACAAAACACTGAAAATCGCAGCATGGAATGCAAACGGTCTTCTTCAGCACATATCTGAATTGAACGTATTTCTAGACATCGAACATATAGACGTCTGCCTCGTGTCCGAAACACATTTCTCAAAAGGACACAGTCTTGATAATCAAATACCAAATTATATATGTTACCACGCTCCGCATCCAGCTGACATAGCTAGAGGAGGATCGGCTATTATCATAAGAAAGAGCTTAAAACATTATGAAGAAGCTGAGTTCACAAATGAAAATATGCAAGTAACTATAATAAGTATTGGTATAAAAAAGAAAGAGCTCAAGATATCAGCAATATATTGCCCCCCAAGGTGCTCTCCAACAGAAGAACAATATGCAGAACTCCTTAAACTGCTAGGACATAACTTTCTTGTTGGTGGTGACTTTAATGCCAAACATACCCAATGGGGCTCTAGGCTTATTTCAACAAAAGGCAAAAGGCTTTATCAAGCATGTCGCAAACACAAATGTGAATTCTTTTCCTCTGGATCGCCTACATACTGGCCATCAGATCCTAACAAAATACCAGACCTTATTGACTTTTTCGTAGCTAAGGTAATTAAACGGAATCATATAAGTGTCAAAGGTAGTACTGACTTATCGTCAGACCATACCCCAGTTATCTTGTCACTAAGCGAAACGGAAATCGAGAAAAAAAGTAATCCTGTAGCGACCTCGTCACATAAAACAAACATGCAGAACAACTAAACGAACAGACCCTTAACTTAACGAACAGACCCCTAACTAAACGAAACAAGAACAAGAAGAAAAATGACAAGATGAGTGAGTCTTGGTTTTGGCGGAGTCGGCAGCGGTTGAGGTCCGCAGATTAAATATTGTAATAAGAATAAGAGTTTATACGACGCAAATAAATTGTCACTTAGAATTAGAATCGTGAGCGTTCTTATTTTCCCAAAGTCTTATACCCCCAAAATCCAAAGCTTGTGAACAAAAGAACAAACTGGACACAATTCAGAGAAAAACTTGAAAGATTTGTTAACCTAAGATCTCCTTTGGAAACAAATGGGCAAATTGACCATGAAGTGGAACAATTCATTGCAGATATTCAACAGGCGGCAGAGGAAAGCACTCCAATTAGTTCGAATAGAAGAAATCCAGAAACTAAATACCCTGTTCAAATAATGGAATTAATAAAAGCAAAAAGAAGAGCTCGAAGAAAATGGCAAACTACGAGGTTCCCCGATGATAAGACAGCTTTTAACCGTCTTAACAATGACCTTAAAAAACGAATTAGTGAATTCAAAAATGAATCACTTAGCAGTTTCCTACAAAATCTAACGACGGATGCGTCTACCGAATACACCTTATGGAAAGCATCTAAATACCTGAAAAGACCGCAGTTACAGAACGCACCATTAAAATCACAAGACGGAAAATGGATCGGAAACCCGAAACAGAAGGCTGATCTCTTCGCAGAATACCTTTCGAGGGTTTTTAAGCCTCCCATCAAGTCCTCAAACTGAAGAAATACAATTCATTGATAGAATCGACGAATGCGAAATTCCTATTGTCACACTCAATGAAGTAAAAAGCGTATGTCAACATAAATTGTCGAACAAAAAAGCACCAGGGTACGATTTAATAACTGCTCAGGTTTTGAAAGAATTGCCACCAATAGCTTTTCAAAAATTTCAATTTATTATAAATGCATGTCTAAAACACCGATATGTGCCGCATCACTGGAAAATTGCTGAAGTCATTGTAAATACCTAAAATAGGAAAACCTCCAACTGAAGTTTCTTCTTACAGACCAATATCGATTATACCAATTCTGGCAAAAGTTTTCGAAAAATTGCTACTGAAAAGCAAAATTATAGATGAAAGAAGACTCATTCCGAATCACCAGTTTGGATTCAGGAATAAACATTCCACGGATGTTATAGAAAAGGCACTGGAGGAAAAACAAGTCTGTTCGGCTCTATTTCTAGATGTTGCTCAAGCCTTTGACAAGGTTTGGCATGAGGGACTTGAGTATAAATTGCATAGGGATTTACCAAGACAGTATTATGAAATACAAAAATCATATATTTCAGACCGACTCTTTAGGGTTAGATATGAACAAGAATATTCAGAACTTAAGAAAGTCGAAGCATGTGTTCCGCAAGGAAGTGTCCTAGGACCAACCCTGTATCTGTTATATACTAGGGATATTCCAGTGGATAACAATGCTTTCAATGCTTTCAAAGTGGAAAGAGCACATCAAAAAGAAAAGAGAAGAACTGAACCTAAAATATAGAAAAATGTACTGGTTACTGGGAAGAAACACAGACCTTTCCATCCAGAATAAACTCATGCTATATAAGCAAGTGCTGAAGCCTGTTTGGAAGTATGGCATCCAATTATGGGCCTGTACTAAGAAAACAAATACAGAAACCATACAAAAATTCCAAAACATACAGCGTTACCAGATAAATTTTTTTAAACCTGGTAAAGGTAGGACGAAAAACTGCAAAACCTGCTAAATGGAAGTGTAAAAAAATGCTAAAAAAACTGCGATCGATTTTTCCTTGAGAAATACGTTTTTTTATTTAATTTACCTACATATACCTCAAAATATATGGATCGACTCAGAATCGCTAGCTGAGTCGATTAAGCCATGTCTGTCTGCCCGTCCATCCGTCTGTACGTCACCGATTTTTAGGCCTTAAATTTTGAGCTAGAATAATGAAATTTGGTATATAGGATCGTCGTCCGTGCCTACAGAACAAGCGTAAACATTTTTGAAATACGCCCACTACCACGCCCCCTTTTAAGAAAAACTCAGTTTTTGGCCAAACCGTAAGGAATTTCAAAAAAAAGTTTCTGAACAACATATTTATTCAATCTTAATATCTATATTTCATCAATATAAACTTTTTTGCCACGCCCACTTTTTGAGGGCGTTTTCAATAAAAAACTGTTTTCGGTTAAATTTTTCGAAAAAAAATTTTGATGCAGAATCATTAACATTATTAATATAAACATTTCGTCTATAGACCATTTTAACCCACGCCCACTTTTTGGGGGCGTTTTATATAAAAACCATTTTTATACACTACCCCATAACATATGCAGGAAAAAAGCCTTGTCTTATGTAGAACCGTAAAATTTGTTCTGACAATGTCGTTTTCTATATTTAAATCCGCATCGTGTTTTAAGCCATGTCCACTTTTTGGGGATATTAGTTTTACAAATGGGATGGGATAGGGTATACAACGATCCGCACAGTGGATGGTAGCCCTCTCATATGTTTTTTCTTGAAGATGATCATGTTTTCGTGTTTACCGTCGCCCAAACAATTAAAAACATGTACAAATTTTTTTTTGTTTGAAAACTGCTAAAATTTAAGAAAATGCTAAAAAAAAAAACTGCTGCAGGTCATTTTTATGATCAAAAACTGCTAAAATCTAAATCTGGTAACGCTGAAAACATAGTCCTTCGTGGAAAAGTAAATGCCCCTTGGTATATTAGAAATAGCGATTTGCACCGTGATCTACAAATCAACATGGTTACAGAAGAAATTAAAAAAACACGCTATATCACACAATCAGCGTCTACAAAATCATGAAAACTCCGAGATGGATAGAGTCCTAAATGTACGAAACAACATAAGGAGATTAAGAAGAACCAAGCCTCATGAGCTTATGGCCTAATTATATGGGAAAATATTACATTTGTAAATCTTCCCTAAAGCGATTATAAAAAATAAGAAAATAAAAATTGTCGTCGATCTTTCATAGATTGGTACTGATTTTCGGGTGGTTTTCGTGCGGTTAAATTCCACACTACTTGATACTGAGAACTATTTTAACATTTATCACGTCGTAATTTTATCACGTTTACAACGTTTACGACGACTTTCCGACGTTGCATGAATACCCCCATTATTCACAAATTTCTATGGTGAAGGTGAATATAAAACCTAGATGTCTTGGCATCACTGACAACGCCTTGTCTATACAAACACAAATATGGCATCGCATCACGAAAGAGATATCGTGTTGCTTCCCAAGCGATAATTCTCCCTCTTTCTCGCTCTAAGAAAGAAAAAAAATTCATACCTAACCAACCCAACACCATATTGCACACCACTCGCTCCCATAGCCACCATACCCAAAGTAACACTTGCTGTTTATTTCCACCGCACAGATAGAGAAAAGAGCATACACCCTGCGTGCTGTGGCTGTGCTTGTGCATTTTCATAGAAACTCGAATCGAAAACCCACTGGTTTATGGGAGTTTCAGCTTCAGTCCGGTTATCAACTGCAAACGGAGTGTTCCATTCAAGTAGCTGTGTGTATTTAGTATTTTGGTTCTCGTTCGTTCTCCTGTTTTCCCCCTCTCGCACTTAAACACAGCTAATAAATAAAGTAATAGCCGACGACGAAAGAAAACGGGTGTAGTTTCACGTAACTTGAAATAAATGAAAAACCAACATACATTCGGGTGGCTTTTTTGACAAGAACAGTGCGAGTAATCATCGAAATACATATTTCGAAAAAAAGTGTATTTTGTGTCCTCGATGAATTTAAGGTTTGTGTTTGAGTTCCTCGTTTCGTTTTCTGTTCGCTAATCAATCAATTCGACTGCGTGTGTGTCTGTTCTTTTTCTAATTAAATCAAAAGAAATGCCAAAGTCTGTGTAATGTAAAATCCCCAATCGAACTCATTCACTCGTACACGCAGCCAACAACAATTAGAAAGTGTGTAACAAACCGCGTGAGGGTGAATTTGCCATCAAGTGTGTGTGCTGAATAAATATTCGATTTGTTGTTTTCAGTGTTTGAAATCCATCGAAAAAATCCCCAAACAAAAAGGAATGATAATCATCGTTGTGCGAATCTAATTATATGAACTTGTAGCAATTCGACACAGAAAATCCCTCTAGGTTAGTACAAAAAAAAAACACATAGTGTGCATGTATGTAAATCAAAATTCAATAACATATCGAATCATGAGAAAAAACATTGCCCCTCTCTGGAGACATGCGTTGCGAAGCTGTAGGAGTGAACAGTACCACTGATGTGTCTTGTTTTTTTTTTATTGTTTGAATCTCAAAACAGGCGAGGTCACCTAAAAGCAAAAAAAAAAAAAAAACTCTCAGGAATTTACAGAGTTTTTTCGTTCCATGTCGCGACTTGTCCACTTTTATTTCGAAAACATTGCAATTTCTGGGAAATGTCATTCGAGGGGGTAGCGAATTTAAATTCCATGATTTCTGCAAGGTGGGGAAAACTCTCCACAAATAATTTCTCATCAAATTCGCGCACACACATACACACATCCAGATTGTGTGTAACAGAAAGTTGTTCACTCCTATCCCCCATTAGTTTGTTGGGTTGTAGGATTTTCAACTCAAAAAATTTATGAAAAAAAAGGAAATCCTTGGAGAGTACGTTTTTTTTCGGGAACACATTTTTTTTTTTAAATTTTTTTTTTGTTGTTTGAATGGGCGCAAGTCATTGTCGGCGAGCCTTTGTTTGGGTCGTCGTGTCGGCGACGAGAGAAATAAATTCGATTGTGGTGTGCGGAATGCCTTACACCGAGCTGAACTGACATTTTGCGGTCATTGCGCCCTCCTCTGATAGTCTCGTTCGGTCGTTGCTAGTTTTGTCCTTCAGTTTCACAACGGTTTTGATTACTTAGGATACACACCACTTACATACATTGATTACTTGGTTTCAAAAATTGTGTTGTTCTGCTGCTTAGCTGATCTTTGTCTTGGTCTCTAGGACGGCAATGGCGCGCCGCGGCGGGGCGATAGGCATAGGCCTCGCAATCAACAGATTAGCCTGGAGTGACAGATGTACTTGTACATTTTACATTAATCTCTCTCTCGAGGCTCGTGAATTGTGTATACACTCGGTTTCTGACCGACATGGTTTTTTTTTTTTTTAATTTTGATTACAAATGGAGTGCATTGTAGGCCGGTGTAGAATTCGATAGAGGCTGAGTGGGAAAAGTGCTGGATACATGAAATCTTTGTTAGGTCTGGTAGAACGACTTCCGTTGTCACTTCCCTCCCACTGAAGTTTGCGATTTGATTATTTGCCGAGGGAATTCAGTGTAGTTGGTAACTTCATCCTGGCAATTGTCGCGTTTATTGTCGGTTGGACCTTAGAATATATCTAGTACGATCCATATTTTGATTTCAGATATTTCTATGAGTAGTCTACCTGACAGAGACATCTCGTCAGTAATCCAACGAAGAATTACTCCTCCCATCCTCTGTTTCTTTGGGCTATGAAGGAAATTAAGTTATCACATCCTGATCATCCCAGTCCTGCTCCACTGTGAAGAATGGACCATATCATGATAATGGTCGCGTTTATTGTCGGTTGGACCTTAAAATAGACCTAGTACGATCCACATTGATTGATTTCAGATATTTCTATGAGTAGTCTACCTGACAGAGACATCTCGTCAGTAATCCAACGAAGAATTACTCCTCCCACCCTCTGTTTCTTTGGGCTATGAAGGAAATTAAGTTATCACATCCTGATCATCCCAGTCCTGCTCTACTGCGAAGAATGGACCATATCAAGAGCGGTGAAGTTGTTACAGTTTGATGTGAACCAGCTGTAAAGCGACATACAGCCCTATCGAGGTATTCGTCGGAGCGGACAATTTTCCGCAACGCATACTTCGTCGGAGGTTCAAATTCCATTCGAGATATGTGTCATTGAAAAAAAAAAACTACACAGACGCTACGGCTTCATTTCTCTACAATTCGTAAATAAATTCCGCGAAGAATTTGTGTCGGAGGAAATCGGAGAAAGAATTCCACTTAGCTGTCAAAAATTGAACGAAAAATGCTCCTGAACGCACTTTAACGAAATTCGCCGGGATGCGTTACAAAATGTTGGAGAAATATTCCGATCAGCTTTTCGGAAGAATACCTCGAAGCAAAAATCCTTCGAATCGTACAAAATCGGAGAATTTTCCTCTCCCACGGATACCTCGATAGGGCTGATAGACTGGCTAAAGATAGGTGGCAAGGACAAGGACAGAGCGTATGGACGCCAACACTCGATTCGATTCCCAGCCAGACGTGGGAATAGGTAGTGGAAAGTAAAGGCCTGCTCAGAATGCATATAGCTATACATTTCTTGCCCTCTATTAAACTTCAAGCTACAGATTCACCAAGATACATCTTGTGTAAAGGCCTGTTCAGAATGCATATCTGTAGCCTGTATCTTACATCACTGTCAAAAGACAGATACATTTCTTGCATGAAGTTGCCCTCTATTCAACTTCAAGCTACAGATTCACCAAGATACAAGGTCTGTTCCCGTACTTTTTCAGTAAAAATTAGTAAATTCTCAAATTTCTTGGAGTGGGGGTAAATTATCTCAGAAAGAGACAAAATTACCAAAACGTACGGGAACGCGTTTAAGTAAAAAACAGTTAAATTATATATTTTGTATGCAATTTAATGAAAAAATCACAGAAATCACCTGTCAAAACAAGCGAGCTGTCACTTTTAGATACCAACTGACAGTTTACTGATTTTTAGCAACAGAAATTTCTGCAGTAAATTTTTTTTTACAGATTTTTATGGAGGAGTAGTTTGTTGCTCTCAATAAGTAAAAATCAGTAAGAATCAGTATAAATCAGTAAGAATCAGAAAATATTATATTGTACGGGAACAGACCTACATATTGTGTAAGCGCTTACGGGTTGCCTTGTATTTAACTTTTTACTCAGCTACAAGCATCAGCTACAGATACGCATTCTAGGCGGCCCTTAAGTGACGCATGCAAGTAGAAACCGACGTAAATCGACTTGAAGTGCACGAATGGAGCCACTTGGAGCGATATGGTGTTTATCGAGAGGTTAAGGAATACGCGTTCTGCGAAGGATTTGGCAGTCTCTTGTGATTTTCCTCTTCCGACATTTTTTTCTCAGGATTTCTGATTTGTTGTATCGTGGTGGATGTCCGGATTTTTTCCTTGCCTGCAACAAGGTAGTGCTCCGAGTCGATGTTAGCCCCTCGGAATGTTCGGACATCCAAAATACTGGCTGTGTGCCTCTTGTCTATAGCAACGTGATCTAGATTGACCGTTTGTTGATTTAGAGACCGCTATGTCCCTTTATTAATATCGAGGTAGGGAAATCGTGTGCTGGCTAAAGTGGCTCCTCGTTCCGCATCGAAGTCAATTAGCCTAAGTAGGCTGTGTTTTCCTAGCTTTACGTTCAAGTCTTTCAACACGATTTTAACATCGTATATCGGTAGTCGGTCATAAGTTTTGTCCCCCTCCAAATGTTCGGACATCCAAAATACTGGCTGTGTGCCTCTTGTCTATAGCAACTTGATCTAGGTTGACCATTTGTTGATTTGGAGACTGCCATGTCCATTTCAATAAGCCCAGGTAGGCGGTGTTTTCCGACAATACAGCTAAAGATGTCTTCTCCTCCTAGCTTTACTTTAAAGTCTCCCAGCACTTTTTAACATCGGTAGTGGCTCATAAGTTTTGTCTAGCAGCTCTTAAAATAAGTCTTTCCCTATATCATCGTTTTCCCCCGTCGGAGCATGAGCGCATATAATGCTTATGTTGGCGAATTTGACCTTGATTCGCCCATAAGTTTTGTCAAGGAGCTCGTAGAAGAAGTCTTTCGCTATATCACCTATTTCCTCCGTCGGCGCATGAGCGCATATAAGGCTTATGTTGGCGAATTTGGCCTTGATTCGGATTGTTACAATGTCTTGAAAACAAAAGACTTCTTGCCTATGTCTGGCACTTATAACAAATCCACATCCGAATAGTCGCTGTTCCTGCTCAATAAAACACGGTCCGTAGTAGATGTCAAAGTTTGTAATCCTCGTTTTGTCCGTCCCATCCCATCAGTAATGTCTGCTTTGTAGCAGCTTAGAGTTTCCGCTAGTTGTTCGGCTGCACCGCTCCTGTTAAATGTTCTCACATTCCAAGTGCAGCACGATCGTCGTTGTCCGCTTTTCGCTTAGCATGGTCGTCAACCATACAATCAGTCCATTCTCTTGGTTGTAACAGCATTTTTTTCCGTGAGTGGGTAGGTTATCCAAAGTGCAACCCTCAACCTGGAGGGCCAGTTCCAATTTATTAGATAGCCCCAGGACACGGGGCCATCGGTATCCACTACGGGATTGAGCGCTGCCGTTGACTTTCGGCACATCCGCGACCATGACTAAACCTTGTGATTCCTAGATGACCTGTTGTCCGAATATGTCGATGCAGTAATTCACTTTGTCCATCCTAACTGGGACTTGGCGACTCCATCTTGGATGTTCTTCCGCTGCCGCCTGAATGGAATATGTGCATTAGGTTGAGGTTTGATTGGGCTGTTGACACTCAGGTGAGTCGTCAAACTCGCATAGGCCTACGTGTGTACCTGAAAAGAAAGTTTAAAAGGTATAGTGAGCGTGATACTTAAGTTGCAATCTGTGTTGTTCCATCCGCTTCAAACAGATATTTGCTCCATCCCGAATTGCAGCGGAAACGGACGATCTGCGCTATAGGTTTCGTTGTTAGCTCCGGTTCCTCCTAGTTGAAGCTACCAAGGAGTTTGTTGCGGCTGTTGCAGATCGCTGGACAGTGGCAGAGTGGTGTAGAATGTCCTCCTCGACTTCTGGGTCGCCGCATTTTCTGCATAGTTGGTGTGAGTCAGCTAGTCCGATTCTATGAGAGTTCTTACCCAACAGGTTGTGACCTGTTATCACTCTTACCGCTATAGTAATAGAAGCTCTGTTTAGAGCTATAAGCTTATTTGATTTGCAAGCGCTTATTTCTGGCCAAAGGTCTTTTGTGTGTTGACTGTTGACAAGTGTAAATGTTATGCCACCTAGATTTTTTGAAGCAAGTGGAGGTTTAACCCTGCTCTCGCATAAGGAGATACAGCAATCCTAGTCTAGCTAACTCGTCTGTTTTCTCATTTCCTGGAATGTTTTTATGTACTGGCACCCAGATAATTTGGACTTTATTCTGGTTACATAGAGCCTTTAGCTCTGTGCGGCAGCGTCCAACTATTCGTGATTTTATTATGTTGGTTGCCAGAGCTTTTATAGCCGCTTGACTATCTACGTAAATGGAGATATCCCCTTGTGTCCAATATGTCCAATACTCTGGCCGATTCGGCAGCTTCGGTTAGGATCTCTGCTTGGAATACACTGCTAGTCGAAGGGATTTGGCTAACCCGATTTTATAGCAGTAGAGCGCAGAGCCCACTCCCATTTCCATTTTAGATCCAACAGTATAGATTGATATTCCAGTGTTGGATAACACAGTATTTGACGACCATTCGTCTCTGCTTGGTATTCTGTGCATGAGTGTGATTTAGAACCTATCTACGGTCAAGGTGTACTAGGCACTTAGCGGTCGCTACGGGAAGGCGGAGAGTCGGAGTGAGACTGGTGATTCTTCCAGTCCGAAATCCGCATCAAATATTGTCTTCCTCGGGTTTGAAATCATCTTTTCTGGTTCTTACTTACCAACTCCGCAATGGGTTGGGGATCATTGGCGTACATCTTTGACTAAACCATCAATCGCACTTAAAAGCTTAAGTTGGCTACAATGCGGTGGTGGGTATCGATTTTGGAATTCATGAGTTGTTTCCGGGATCTGCCTGAGTCTGACAAATTGATCTGTTGTTCAATTTCCTGGTCCCAAAACCACGCTAATATGGCCAGATAACGTTTTTGTGTGGTGAACGATCTCAGACTGGAGAGGGTTCTTCCTCTAAAGTCGCCCCCAGTACAATGGGTCTTCAGGCATAATTGCATCCGACAAAATTTTGCCAATGAGTTGGGGTATCCTTCTTTCCAAGTCCTCTTCGCGGCTTACATAGCTCGGAAGGAACTAAATAAAATCCGACAGCTTTGGTTAGCTGGATCAAATAGGTCGGTTATATGTTTTCTATTCCGACACCAACATTAAGGGGTCCTCTTCGCGGCTTACATAGCTCGGCAGGAAGTGCATAATATCCGGCAGCTTTGGTAAGCTGGATCCAATAGGTCGGTTATATGTTTTCTGTTCCGTCACCAGTATTAAGGGGTTCCTTCTGCCTAACATGATGTATATGTGTCCTTTCATTTCCCACTTTTCCATGCGGCAGCGGAAGAATTTCCAAGATGAACTCAGCGATGAGACAAATTTTTAGTAATTGTCTGCCTGGATGTTTTTTTTTTGTTCGTAGAGGACGAAGCACATCACCTAACAAGCAAGAACGGATATCAAGTCGAATACCGGACGATTTTATGGCGTACTGACATCGTAGGCGGAACAGTATTAATCGCTAAAATGAGGGATATGCGTTATGCAATGGTCTGGACGGTATCTTACAAATGCAGAGATTCGATTTCCACACCAACCCCCAAAGAAAAAAAGCCAACCGCACGAACTTGCAGAAATAAGCCGACTAATTGATATCGGTTTAGTGCCCACGGCAGGTGATACCGTCGTTTAAGTCCATCTGGGTCAAAAAAAAGTCACGGTTGACCCATAAGCGCATTGCTCATTCTCGTAAAAATTCAGTCCAATCGTTAAGCCTGTACAAACTCTGAATATACCCGCAACGCATTGTGGATACACTTCACTTGCAACACACGTGGATTCCTCGCTTTGTGTGTAACATATCCACACATTTATGGATCTTCTCATGAATTTCATGGGACTCACAGGTTAGGTGTTGTTTCATCGACTACAAACCAGGATGTGCATTTCCAGCCATCCATAGCTAGGTTTCAGAAACAATGTTGCCCACACCATACCGTGCTATCGGAGTAATTATGAACCAAAGATGAAAAATTTTCATCAATTAAAGCAAAAACGCCCTTTCAAGGTTGTCTTGTGAGAAATGCGCGTTCACAGCCATAGCGCAACAATTATAAAACTGGTTTCCTGAACGTACGCGCGCGTCCCTACTTGTGCCGGAGAAAATCACAAAAAAATCAGAGAAGCACAACAACAACAACACAAGCTCACCAAGAATTCCGACGTGAAATCCAGAAGAGTGATTCAACATTATCTACCTACACATGGTGAAGCATTTTCATTCCTTCTTGTCGTTGTTCGTGTTGGATAGGAAGGAACCTACCAGCTGATGATGATTGCACTTACGCTATCTTGAAGGCGATGAAGTCGCTAGGCTTGTTGTTCGTGGTATTATGCAAATTTGATTATAAATTGGGGTGACATGAGGGCATAGGGGCTGTGTGTAAACGGATATTGATGATGAATTGGAAGTTAATATCCCGTGAAATGGGAAATCCGTTTATTTCGGAGTATATCGACTCATTGTAACGAACCAAATGGGAGTGGATTTGTTGGCCGTAAAATTGTTTTTCAAATCTGCTTTGTCGAAGCTGCATTTCCTTCAATATGCCTTTAAATTGGGAAACGTTTGACAGCACTTGTGTGTGTCAACAACCGATGCTATTGGCAGTGGCCATGATCTTAAGACTTAGTAAGAGATCTTCAATGAAGCCCTTGAAGAATGTGATCAGATCTTACTAAATTGAAAATCCGGGACGAGGCATGTCGAAAATGGACAAAACTGGTAAAATTTTTGTTGCTTCTCTAGTGCGGGAAAAGAAAGCTTGATTTTATAGGGAAATTCAGCCAAACTGTGACCCACCAACCAAATGGAAAAACATTTTGGGCAAGCTAGCTTCCAAAGGGATACTTGGGAATAAGGATTTAAAGTATCGGCGGCCATAACATGGCAGAATGTCAAGCGAGGAACTTACTTACTTAAGTGGCGCTACAGTCCGGGATAAACCTGTGCCTCAACCAACATGCCTCTCCAATTAGCCCGGTCCTTAGCTAACTGCCTCCAGTTGCACACTCCAAGTTGGTTGAGGTCGGTTTCTACTTGTGCGCGCCACTTAAGGCGAGGCCTTCCTCTACTGCGTCCGACGTCTGCCTGGGAATCGAAGACTCTATTATTGGTGTCCATTCGTTCTACATGTCCTAGCCATCTTAAACGTCCAATGCGGAGTTTTTTTTTACCAGGGGTATGTCGCTGTACAGCTCGTATAGTTCGTGGTTGAATCTTCGTCTCCATAGCCCGTCAACACAAACGGGACCGAAGATTTTCCGAAGAATTTTTCGCTCGAATCGACCAAGGATTTTTTCATCCGCTTTTGATACGGTCCATACTTCAGCGCCATAGAGCAGGACTGGGATGATCTGGGTCTTATATAGGATTTCCTTAGTAGTTCGAGTGAGGGCTTTACTACTAAATTGCCTTCTTAGCCCGAAGAAACAACGATTGGCAAGAGTAATTCTTCGTTTGATTTCTGACGAGATGTTGTTGTCCGAGTTAATAGCGGAGCCGAGATATACAAAGTCCGGTACTACCTCAAAGTTATATCTGTCAATGGTGACGTTCTGTCCAATTCGTCGATGTTGTGTGTCTTACCCTCATTTGCTGCTAAACCCATTTTTGCCGCTCCCTTCTCTATACTAGCACACGTGGCTATGACATCACGTTGAGTCCTACCAATGATGTCAATATCGTCGGCGTATGCTAGTAGTTGCACCGATTTTTGGAAAATTGTGCCTCTGGTGTTGGCTCGGGAGTTTTGCACAATCTTTTCAAGAATCAAATTGAGAAAGTCACATGACAGCGCATCGCCTTGCCTAAATCCTTTTTTGGTATCGAATGTGTCGGTGAGGTCGTTTCCGACCCTGATGGTGCAGCGAGAATTCTCCATCGTCATCCTCCACAAACGGACGAGTTTGGGCTGTGTACCAAAACTAGACATGGCTCTGTATAGTTCGTCTCTATAAATGCTGTCGTATGCGGCTTTGAAATCGATAAATAGGTGGTGGGTATCGATTTGGACTGCTTGGGGTTTTTCCAGGATCTGCCGAAGTGTGAAGATTTGATGGATTGTGGACTTTCCTGGCCTAAAACCACACTGAAGAGGGCCGATCAGGTTGTTGGTAAACGGCTTCAGGCGTTCACTTATAACAGCAGATAGGATCTTGTAAGCGATGTTGAGCAGACTTATGCCTCTGTAGTTGGTGCAACTCAGAGGGTCTCCTCTTTTGTGGATCAGACAAACGATGCAGAGGTTCCATTCCTGAGGCATACTTTCATCCGACCAGATTTGGCTTATGAGTTGGTGGATGTAACTTACCAAGTCAAGCTTGAGTTCAGATATAGCTATCCCCACTTCACTTAGGTCGGGTGGTTGGCAGTTTTCGCTGTCGTTGCCAATATTGAATGGATCGTTCTGCCTGACAGCGGAATGTTGTTCGTCATCGCCGTTTAACAGTCTGCAGAAGTAGTTCTTCCATATCCTCAGCATCGACTGTGTCTCAACTACGATATTTCCTTGTTCATCTCGACAGGATTCTGTTCGAGCCTTGTATCCTTGGCTTTGACGTTTTACACTTTGGTAAAACTTGCGAACATCCTTCCTGGAGTGGCACCTCTCTATATCCTCGATCGCGCGCTTTTCTTGCTCTTTTTTCTTCTTGCTGAAAAGCCGATGTTCTTCCCTTCTTCTTTGCCTATAGAGCTCAATGGCAGCTCTCGTCTTCACCTGCAGCTTAGCCTTGTAGGCCTCGTTCTTGCCTGCGAGCATCTGTCGGCATTCCTCATCAAACCAGAGGTTTCTTGCTGGTGGCCGCGAGAAACCTAGCACATCAGTTGCGGCTGATCTAATGGCCTGTTGGCATCGTTGCCATTGCTCTTCGACATTAGATGCTGGTGGTGTGTTGTGAGTCGAGAGGTTACGGGATACGCAATGCGCGAAGGTCTTGGCGGTCTCTGGCGATTGCAGTCTTTCGAAATTAATTTTTTTCACAGTATTTCTGGTTTTTTGTGGCGTGGTGGATATCCGCATCCTTACCTTTGCTACAACAGGTAGTGGTCCGAGTCGATGTTAGCCCCTCGGAATGTTCGGACATCCAAAAAACTGGATGCGTGCCTCTTGTCTATCGCAATGTGATCAATTTGGCTGACTATTCGTTAATCTGGAGACCGCCATGTCCCCTTGTGGATATCGAGGTGAGGAGACCTTGTGCTGGCTATGGTGGTATTTCGTTCCGTAGTGAAGTCAATTAGCCTTAGTCCGTTACCAGACGTGTTGTCGTGTCGGCTATATTTTCCGACAGTACTGCTAAAGATGTCTTCTCTTCCTACCATTGCGTTAAAATCTCCCAGCACGATTCTAACATCTTACTTTGGTAGTCGCTCATAGGTTTTGTCAAGGAGCTCTTAGAAGCAATTTTTAGTTTTATCATCTTTTTCCTCCCTCGGAGCTAGAGCGCATATAAGGCTTATGTTGGCGAATTTGGCCTTGATGCGCTATTGTCTTGGAAACATAAGACTTCTTGCCTAAGTCGGTCGCTTATCACAAGTCCGCATCCGAATAGTTGCTGTTTCTGCTCACTATAACACGGTTCATAGTAGATGTCACAGTTTTTCAACCTCGTTTTGCCCGGCCCATTCCATCGTATTTCCTGGATGGTAGTAATGTCTGCTTTGTAGCAGTTTAGGGCTTCCACTAGTTGTTCGCCTGCACCTCTCCTGTGTAATGTTCTCACATTCCAGGTGCAGGTACGAACGTCGATGTCCTATTTTCGTTTAGTATGGTCGTCAACAATAATATCAGTCCTTGCCGAGGCTATTGGTTGCTTCGTTACATAACCTTTTTTCCGTGGATGGGTAGTTAACCCAAAGCACAACCCCAATCTGGAGGGCCAGTTCCAATTTATTAGATACCTCTAGGACACGGGGCCATCAGTAGCCACTACGGGATTGATCGCTGCCGTTGACCTTTCGGTTCATCCGCCACAATCTCTGTTCAAGGGGCCTGACTTACCCTTGAGATTCATAGATAACCTGTTGTCCGAATATGTCGAAGCAGCTCATCTAGCTTCGCCTGGGACGGCGGACCGGCTATTCATTCCGCGCCATTCCGCCCAGAGTAGTTATAGTGTTGCTGTTTAACGTCATGTTATCAACACTCGTTCTTATCGTTTATCAAGTCAAATTCGGTTGGATGAGACCAGTACCCGATGCGATGGTTTCCACTTGGAGGTAAAAAATAAGCACATTGGATGTGTAGTCAGAGTTGCAAGCACTGGGCATTGCCAATTTAAAGCCAATCAGAGCCTACCCTCGTTCTACAACACCCAACCATCTGAGATGTGTTGTCAGAGTTAATAGCGGAACCGAGGTGGTGCCTCAAAGTTAGATCTGTCAATGGTGACGTTCTGTTTAATTCGACGATGTTGACTGCATATTATTGGTCTTATCCCCATTAACCGCTAAACCCATTTTTGGCGCTTCCTCATGTATACTAGCAAACGTGGCTATGACATCACGTTGAGTCCGATGAATGATGTCAATATCGTCGGCGTATGCTGGTAGTTACACCGATTTATGGATGATTGTGCCTCTGGTGTTGGCTCGGGAGTTTTGCACAATCCTCTCAAGAATCAAATTGAAGAAGTCACATGACAGCGCATCGCCTTGCCTAAATCCTTTTTGGATATCGAATGTGTCGGTAAGGTCGTTGCCGACCCTGATGGAGCAGCGAGGATTCTCCATCTTCATCCTGCAAAGACGGACGAGTTTGGGCGGCATACCAAAACTAGACATGGCTCTGTATAGCTCGATAATGCTATCGTATGCGGCTTTGAAGTCGATCAATAGGTGGTGGGTATCGATTTGGATTTTTCTCAGGATCTGCTGTGTGAAGATTTGATGAGGTGTAGACTTTTCTGGCCTACGACCACACTGATAAGGGCCGATCAGGCTGTTGGTAAATGGTTTCCGGCGTTCACATATTACGGCAGATAGGGTCTTGTAGGCGAAGTTGAGGAGATTTATAACCTCTGTACTTGGCGCAGTTTATAGGGTCACCTGTTCTGCATCGGGCAAACTATGATGAGGTTCCATTCTTCAGGCGAGCGACAAGCTTGGATTGTATTGTAGTAAGAAATTTATCGACGCTTGTCATTGTAGACAGTGCGATAACGTCTTTATTACGGCTTCTGCCACTACAAAACCTTCCACATCCACGTAAAAGACCTGCTAATGCCTAAGATTTCATGATGATGGTTTGTTTGGTGTTCTAAGGTGATTGACATAGATCAAGTGACCTCTCCATTCAGTGTGGTTAAAATATTACTTCGGACAGACAAATGAATGTAGAAGCTTGGTTTGACGCCCTTTATGTGCCGGTAGTGCCAGACACATACTTTCTTTTAATTTTTTCATTTTTCATGGGAATGTTGGTTTGCTATGTCTTTAACATTAAGGATGCACGAACGATTTTCATTCATCTATCCTCGGTACTCATTTCGTAACTTTTCAAACGATAATCGTTGACGATATTGTAGGAGTAAGTACCCAGAAAGTCTCCTTTACTATCGTCAACGATTATCGTTTGAGAATGTTACGGAATCAACTGGAATCTGGGATCAATTGGTAAGCTGAAAGTGGTCCAAAGATTCCAATTCAATTGGGTGTCAAGGCTTATTTAAGCACTGCTGAGATTGGGAGAGTAAAACCTCACATGGACAACCGAGTTCAGTATTTCATAGACAACCGAGTTCAGTATTTCTTTGCTTCCTTCGAGTCCTTAGTATGTTAAGGGTCAATGAAAACGAATCACACGCTATAAGGTCTACATCAACAGCATGCTACCGTCTCTATTCCAGTACCACGTAGTAAGATAATAAACGTCACGTAATTACTTTTTCAGTACAGTCACCTAAAGATGATGAATGAATCTTAAAATGAGTCATCCTGCTTGCCAACATGTGCGCGTTCGTCTACAGAGCTTACACTGCCAAATTTTACGAATAACAATTCAATCTAATTAGCAATAAAATTGTTCCCTGTCCTACTGACAATTGTCAGCTAAGCTGGATTCTTTCAATGGTTTTCGATTTCAAAAATACGACATCAGATAATTTCACATTGTATATACCTAGGCCTGTCGAATTTGTCACAGCCTAAGGGTGTTTTTATCGATCAGCAGAGTCACCCTGCAAAGTTAAACAATTGCCCATAACGCATAACTAGAAACTTTAGCATCATCTACTGTTGTTTGATTCCATGCAAGTGTTGTGAACGTTACTACCCTTATATCTGGAAAAAGGGAGGCGCACTCTTTGATGGACTACAACCACCAGAATTTAGGAATTTCTAATTTTGTTTATCCACTGAAGGAAGTTTTTTTTTTTTATAATTATCACTGTCCGTGGAGCGGCTAAGAATAGGCAGCCCTTATCTCTATGCAGACTAAGGTCATCGAGTTCAGAATTCGCAATTCTTTGTAATGTCGGAATATACCATATGCAATCGAACCCTCTTCTCGTTGTTGTTACCCGATTAAGGTCCCCCTTCCGGGATATTCGTATACACGTATACTCAATCGAAGGGAGAGAGCGCGACAACGTGTGCCAAATTAAGGGTGTGATATCATCTGCGACAAAATGTGATGACTTCCCTTCCATTCACATATTTGTATCATTCATCTCTATGAATCTGGATCTCGAATCCTTATCAGATCGTTGGTAAATAAAAATTCGGATATAATTCAGCGAATGCCTTTATTAACTTTATATCCCGTTCCCGGATCTCGGGTGGGTGCGGTATTTTACACCACATCCTGATGTGAATGCACACCACCCCCAAAACCGACATGACGTCCTCTTTTCGACAGCATTTATACACTTGTAACTGACTACTCCCGAATTTTCCTTTCCTATGACGGCGTCGCTCTCTCTCAAGTCTGATGTACTTGTGTAAGTTTGTCAAACAATGTGTTAATCCATCTTGATGTCCTTTTTTCCTGATTACATCGGAAATGAAGGATATTTTTAATTAACGCATACCTACGCGCATATGTGGAAACACATAGTTCCCAAGTCCAGGTACACAAAGTGAGTGAAAAAAAAAAATTCAAAATTCAAATTTGAGAGACCGGTAAGGACTCGATTTAAAGGACGTTCCACATTTCCAGCTCGACGGTATGTGTGCGCCGAGAGCGAGTAATATGCGAACACAAATTATAAGATTCGGCGCATTTGAAGGATTTTTCTCTACAAAATGTGTTACAGACGAGTGGGTGTAAGTTGGTGGTGGGGCTTATCACACTCAAACACATGTATGAATGTAGAAATACAACAAACCCAAGACAGGAACTTTTATAAAAGTGGCAACAGTTTGTTTGCAAAAAAAAACAAACCAACAACAATTTTGCATTGAATTACCTAACCAACCCTTAATCTTGTAGTGCCAAAATGAGCACCATGTTTGGATTTGGATTCCCCTCCTGAAGTTCGGTGTGGTGCGTGCGTAGATAACACTGTGCGGTTGTTATCCACATTTTGGCGATTTAAAATCCAATTTACTGAGAAATGCCTCCTCGTGTTTTTCTTTTTTGATGCAGTCAAGACAAATCTCCACTTGTAAGTCCACAAACAAAAGGACCTGGCAAGGGGAAATGGATTCTGTACGGCAGGTCGTCGGAAAATGATGTTTTTCATTGGAGAATTTAATTATTTTGTTTTATAAAGAAAGCCGGTGGTTTGATTGAGGAAAGCACTACTTGGATCATTAAATAATTAAGCATTGCACAGTGAATGGTGAATCGTATTATTGTTCGAAAGGTGTGGTCGTCTATACAGAAGCTGTGCACTGTTTGTACTCAGTTGTGCCTTTTGTTTGTGTAATCGTCTGTCTGATGTAACTAGAAAAAATCCAATAAAGAAGCAACGATTTACAAGTTCTAGTCATTCTAGAAGCCTTGTTTATTTTTCATTACATCGGGTGGATTTAAAAGTTTTGAAAGAATGCCCCCGAAGATTCGAAGCAGTCAAATATTGAAAAAAAAAAAAATTAAATATAGGGTCCGCCAAATAACTTTTTTTTGTTTGAAAATGCTATAAAAAAAAAACTACTGAATATTTTCTCAAATTTCTTTTTTTATTTGAAAGTACAATCCTTCCGGTTAATAATGGAAAATAATTTCATTCAAATGGCTGCCTCGGCTGGCCATGCAGTAGCCTACACGATCGGTCCAATTTTTAAGCACATTATCGATTGTGTGCAGCTGTATTTCACCAATGGCTTCACGAATATTGCCCTTTAAAGCGTCAATTGTCTCTGGCTTGTCGGCGTAGCACTTATCTTTTACGGCACCCCACAAATAATAGTCCAACGGTGTCAAATCGCAGCTCCGAGGTGGCCAAACGACATCAGCTCTGCGGCTGATAATGCGATCTTCAAAAACGGGGCGCAAAACATCGAGTGTAGCTTCGGCTGTGTGGCACGTAGCGCCGTCCTGTTGAAACCAAATGTTGCCAATATCCTGCTCTTCAATTTTTGTGAACAAAAATTCGTTCAACATGGCCCGATAACGATCGCCATTGCCTGTAACAGCCACTCCTTGCTCATTTTCGAAGAAAAATGGCCCAATTATGCCTCTGGACCAAAATCCGCACCAAACAGTGACTCGTTTTGGGTGTATCGGCTTTTCAATGTATGCGTGCGGGTTTTCTGTGCCCAAAATGCGACAATTTTGCTTGTTTACATACCCGCCAAGATCAAAATGAGCTTCATCTGAAAAAGATGATTTTTTTGGAAAAATCGGCATCTTCTTCTAAGTCGATCGCAGGCCCACTTAGCGAAGCGAAAACGCATTGGATGGTCAGTTGGCTTCAACTCCTGAACCAATTGGACTTTGTATGGCGCCATACCAAGGTTTTTATGCAAAATTCGTCTCAATGATGTCTCCGAAATGTTCAATTGTTGAGAACGACGGTGAATTGATGTTGATGGCGCTTAACGCACACTTTCTGCCACAGCAGCAATATTCTCGGGTGTACGCACTGTTTTTGGCGTTTCACGCTTTGGTTTATCGATGAGGATGCCAGTTTCTTTCACTTTTTTCACAAGATAACGAGCATACGGAGCTGACGGTGCTTCTCTTCTTCCAAAATCCGTACGCAATTTTCGCACACATTCTGCAACATTACCATGATTTTCAAAGTAATGTCGCAATATTTCCCAGCGTTGTTCAAGTGTATACACAACCATATTCGTTCAGCGGAAGGATAAAACTAATTATCTGTCAAATCGGACATGAGCTAAGTGTTACCATTCACGAAATAAGCACTAGTTGAAAAAAAAAACGTTAGATGGCGGACCCGTTAAATCATAACGTCTTGACACATACTTACTTACTTAAGTGGCGCTACAGTCCGGGATGAACCTGGGCCTCAACCAAAATGCCTCTCCAATTAGCCCGGTCCTTAGCTAACTGCCTCCAGTTGCGCACTCCAAGTTGGTTGAGGTCGGTTTCTACTTGTGCGCGCCACTTAAGGCGAGGTCTTCCCCTACTGCGTCCGACGTCTGGCTGGGAATCGAAGACTCTGCGAGCCGGAGTATTGGTGTCCATTCGTTCTACATGTCCTAGCCATCTTAAACGTCCAATGCGGAGTTTTTTGACCAGGGGCATGTCGCTATACAGCTCGTATAGTTCTTGGTTGAATCTTCGTCTCCATAGCCCGTCAACGCAAACGGGACCGAAGATTTTTCGAAGAATTTTTCTCTCGAATCGACCAAGGATTTCTTCATCCGCTTTTGATACGGTCTATGCTTCAGCGCCGTAGAGCAGGACTGGGATGATCAGGGTCTTATATAGAATCTCCTCAGTTGTTCCAGTGAGGGCTCAACTCTTAATTTGCCTTCTTAGCCCGAAGAAACAGCGATTGGCAAGAGTAATTCTTCGTTTGATTTCTGACGAGATGTTGTTGTCAGAGTTAATAGCGGAGCCGAGATATACAAAGTCCGGTACTACCTCAAAGTTATATCTGTCAATGGTGACGTTCTGTCCAATTCGTCGATGTTGTGTGTCTTACCCTCATTTGCTGCTAAACCCATTTTTGCCGCTTCCTTCTCTATACTTGCAAACGTGGCTATGACATCACGTTGAGTCCTACCAATGATGTCAAAATCGTCGGCGTATGCTAGTAGTTGCACCGATTTTTGAAAATTCTGCCTCTGGTGTTGGCTCGGGAGTTTTGCACAATCCTCTCAAGAATCAAATTGAAAAAGTCACATGACAGTGCATCGCCTTGCCTAAATCCTTTTTTGGTATCGAATGTGTCGGTGAGGTCGTTTCCGACCCCGACCCTTATGAAGCAGCGAGAATTCTCCATCGTCATCCTACACAAACGGACGAGTTTGGGCGGTATACCAAAACTAGACATGTTCGTCTCTATAAATTCTGTCGCATGCGGCTTTGAAATCGATAAATAGGTGGTGGGTATCGATTTGGACTTCTTGGGTTTTTCCAGGATCTGCCGAAGTGTGAAGATTTGATCGATTGTGGACTTTCCTGGCCTAAAACCACCCTGATAAGGACGATCAGGTTGTTGGTAAACGGTTTCAGGCGTTCACATATTACGGCAGATAGGATCTTGTAGGCGATATTGAGGACACTTATGCCTCTGTAGTTGGCGCAGTTCAAAGGGTCATCTTTTTTGAGCTGAGCTTCCATTCTTCAGGCATATTTTCATCCGACCAGATTTGGCTTATGAGTTGGTGGATGTTACTTACCAAGTCATCTCCGCCAGCTTTATAAAGCTCAGCGGAAAGGCTGTCATTTTCAGCGGCCTTGTAAAGCTTGAGTTTAGATATTGCTATCCTCACTTCACTTAGGTCGGGTGGTTGGCAGTTTTCACTGTCGTTCCCATTATTAAATGGTTGGTTCTGTCTGACAACGGAATGTTGTTCGTCATCGCCGTTTAACAGTCTGCAGAAGTGGTTCTTCCATATCCTCAGCATCGACTGTGCCTCTACTTCGATATTTCCTTGTTCATCTCGACAGGATTCTGTTCGAGCCTTGTATCCTTGGTAAAACTTGCGAACATCGTTCCTGGAGTTGCAACTCTCTATATCCTCGATCGCGCGCTTTCGAGCTCAATGGCAGCTCTCGTCTTCACCTGCAGCTTAGCCTTGTAGGCCTCGTTCTTGGCTGCGAGCATCTGTCGGCATTCCTCATCAAACCAGGGGTTTCTTGCTGGTGGCCGCGAGAAACCTAGCACATCAGTTGCGGCTGATTTAATGGCTTGTTGGCATCGTTGCCATTGTTCTTCAACATTAGATGCTGGTGGTGTGTTGTGAGTCGAGAGGTTAATGGATACGTGTTGCGCGAAGCTCTTGGCGGTCTCTGGCGATTGCAGTCTTTCGACATTAAAATTTTTCACAGTATTTCTGGTTTGTTCTGGAGTAGCGGATATCCGCATCCTTACCTTGGCGGCAACAATATAGTGGCCCGAGTCGAAGTTAGCCCCTCGGAATGTTCGGACATCCAAAATACTGGATGCGTGCCTCTAGTCTATCGCAATGTGATCAATTTGGTTGACGGTTCGTTGATCTGGAGACCGCCATGTCCCCTTGTATGCGTTAACATAGCCGCAGTGATGAACAGGCGCCTTGGTAGAAAAAAAATATTTTTCGGCCGTATTTGACGTCTTATTTGAGAACGGGCTCAGTGACGCGATGGTTAGTGCTAAGAACTGCAGCGCGGAAGGTCTATGTTCGATTCCCAGCCGTAGCAAAACCTAAATGATGTTTCGCTGGCCCTCCTCTCGTTATAATCTAACAAATCATCTGATTAGTAGAAAAGCTTATCTCATCTTAGCCGTTCGGAATTGGCATAAAACAAGAGGTTTCCCCATTGTGCAAGAAGTACACACGCCCACATGAATGGTTGTGAGAAAGCTAGGCCATGGGTAGGTACTAACGAGCCTGTTGCGCCTTATTATTTGACGTCTTATTTGAGCTGCTGTAAGGACTAAACAGAATGGTTGAGCTCGATGGCGTATCAATATTCCTGGAACATACATTCGCTACACCATAATACGACGAGACCTTGTCCACTAGCTAACCAGCAAAACCATGTATTAACTAGGGACGTTGGGTGCTTCATTTCGTTCCCAAATTTCGTTCAATAAAAAGAGCAGCAAACCAGCACTCCCTTCCCCACATTGTGTAAACCTAAATCAATTCATTTGATTCTGCTCACTGAATGCGGCCAAACCTTCGATTGGCTGTCACTGTCAAAACAACGTATGATCCAAAGATGAACTTGAATATGGACCACCCTGTATATCATGTTTTTTTCACTTTAAATTGAAGCTATCGTGTCATTTGTTTCCGGTTCTAGACACAAAGCCATTCCAGCTTTTACCAAACACCAACTGGGAGTCAATGTTGCATGACCTCGGCTTATAATGACGAGTCGGTTATGTTTGCTGGTTTCTTCATGTTTTTTCAAGTTAATCTGCCGTAGTCGTTCGAGTGTTGTTTTACGACGCAACATGAATAAAAAAATAAATTCCACGAACGACAGTTGCACAACGAGAGCACCTTACGTTAAATTAGGTTACAAATAATTTTATTGTCCTGGTTTTGGCACTTACATACTGTGGATTACGGTTAAGACTGAGGTATCACTTTATATTTGACAGATTCCGTACAAATTGGTGTTGAAATAGGGCCTGTAAATAAAAAGTCGAAGTTCCTTGGTTGGGGAGGATCATTTTGACCAGATGATGATCTTTTCTTAAGCAAAGGGTCTTTCATTAACGACTTGAGAACTTTTTTTTTCAAAGGAAATGCCAACTACTTGAGATATCTCCAACAAAAAATTGTATTGTCTTGAACTACTATCAATGGAATTCGACTTCGTTTAAATGTCCACCACGGGAACGCATGCAGCGGTCGATAAGTTGACCCCAATTTTCGGACCAACATTTCGAACGATACGGCCGCTATTTCTCGTTCAATTTTGGCCTTGAGCTCCTCTAACGTCGTCGGCTTGTTGGCAAAGACCAATGATTCAATGTAGCCCCATAAAGAAAAGTCTAGAGGCGTTCAATCACACGATCTCGGTGGCTTATTGACGTGTACATTTCTCGAGGAAACACTTTCACCGAACTGAGGCTCCAATAACTCGATTGTTGCACCCGCTGTGTGGCTTGTGGCACCGCCTTCTTGGAACCACATATGCATGCACTGATTTTCATGCAATTGCTCAAAGAAATAATGTTCCAAAATGTCTGCAGCGTAACCTCTCTCTCATTTTCATCGACGAAAAAAACGGCCCAATGACGCCACCGGCATAAAAATCGCACCAAACAGTGACTTTTTGCGGATGAAGTGCTGTTTCATGAAGCACATAAGGGTGACACTTGTCCAGTAACGCATATGTTCCTTCTTGACGACGATGTTTAACTTAAACTGCGCTTCATCGCTGAAGTTGATTTTGCGATGAGATTCTTCATTTTCTTCCATAATGTCCTGAGCCAAAAGGAAGTCACTTCATATGATCATGTGGCTTAAGTTCATGAGTCAGCTTGATCTTGTAAGGGTGTAGGCGAAGATCCTTACGCAAAATTCGCCATAATGTGGTCTGGGAGAGTCCCGATTCTTGAGAACGCCGTGAAATTGACTGATTTAGCTCGTGACGGACGCCATTGGGCAGCGATATTCTCCACACTTCTGGCAAAACGTAGTCTCACTGGCACGGTAACATCAACTAGCAAATATTGTGACTCAATTTTTTTTTCCACTAGACTATGAATTGCTTTTGTCAAACTTGCTGAGCTGCGAATTGCCACTAACCTGGGAAATCTCTCCAAAGACCACACACTGGATCTACACGATCATGGTCAGGCTACTTATAACATACGCTTCAATAGTATGGTGGAACAAAGTCACCCAAAAAAACAACCATAAATAAATTGCCTGTCTGGGCGTTACCGGAGCTATGCGTACCTGTCCCACAGCGGCTATTGAAGCCTTAAAAGGACTAAGGTCCCTCCACATTTATATAAAAAAAGTGGCAATTCGCAGCTCAGCAACTTTGACACAAGTGGAAGAGTTAAACATTAGTGAACACCTAAAACTAATTGAACTACTATCCGAACTTCCAGAACTTGACATGATCTGTGCGGTTACAGACCGCTTACCAAAGACACTATGCTGCGACAAAAGATTCTCAACGGAGATCACAACCAGAGAAGCATGGTGTAGCAATAACCCACCAGACTGCCAAAACGGCCTAAAGTGGTATACGGATGGTTCCAAAATGGACTCAGGGGTAGGAGCTGGCATACATGGACCAAATAAAAACATCTCAATACCTATGGGAAAAAACCCTAGTGTATTGCAAGCTGAGCTCCATGCCATAAAAGAATGCGCAAACCTAATACACAACTCAGGTATTAAAGGCGCAAACATCCATATATTCACGGACAGTCAGCAGCTATAAAAGCCCTTAGCTCACACATCATTGACTCCAAATCAGCACTACACTGCTTCAACTCCCTCCAAACACTCAGTTCCAGGAACAAAACCAAACTATGGTGGGTCCCCGGACAAAAGGGAGTTGAAGGTAACGAAAAAGCTGATGAACTAGTCAGAAAAGGTTCGGAAACCCCCTTCATTGGACCTGAACCCTTCTGTGCAATCCCCAAATTAGCCATAGATCTGATCATAAGGAACTGGGAACAAAACAAATGTGTTTCATACTGGGGAAACATCCCAGGCCTAAGGCAGGTCAAAAGAGCTATTCAGCCCTTCAAATCAGATGCCAATAAGATACTAAATCTTCGCAGGCACGATATCAAAAACTTAGTAGGCTACCTAACTGGTCATCACGGTCTGCGATATCACCCAAACAAAATGCGTCTAGTCGACTCACCGGAGTGCAGACTATGTCTAGAAGACGACGAAACAGCCGAACGAATGCCCGGCCCTTTACGGTATGAGAAGGGAATCTTTCTTCAGGGAATTTTTAAGTCCCGAAGAACTAAGAAAATCTTCGGCTGAAAGTATTATCAGCTACATTATAGGAAAGTAGAAGCGCTACTAACCTAAAAAAACATCTGACGGCAAGCACAATAGATCTTTTAGGTCGATGTGCATCTTACTGCTTAGGCAAGTCAGAATTAAAAAAAAAAAAACTGCGACCAGAATTACGCCCGAAAATTGGCGTTCTTCCAGATTTTACTGAATATTTTGACATTGACAGTTCGGTAATCGGTGAAATGGTGCGCTCACACTGAATATTTAAAGTTGTCAAGTCGCTAATGAGTCCTGCAGACTCTATAAATCCGTTGCTCTGCGGGAACCTTGGACTCGATGTAATGTGTGTAAATTTCTAAACTCTGACATATCATGCTGCTTAAACTGCGGACCATTGTCTGTTTGTACTATCTCTGGAATTTCGAAACTGGAAAATATAGATTTAAGTTTAGAAACAATACAACTAGCAGATTGATTTTCCAGTAGTGCAATTTCTGGAAAACGTGAAAAATAGTCGCTGACGATCAGATAAGTTGTCAGCTCCAACCATCAGCCAAGGACGTTCTAGAGTAATAGTGGGGATAAGTGGTTCATGCCTCGGGACAGTCTGTTGAATGCAGACTTCGCATCCTTTGACGACATGTTCCACTTGTTTTGCACATCCAGGCCACCAAACCGATTGCCTGGCGCGAGCTCTGCATTTGTTGATGCCTAGATGACCTTCATGGATCCTTTTTAACATCTTGGTACGCAGGTTAGATGGTATGACCAAACGGTTGCCGTACATCAACAGTCCATCATTGGAAGATAAACTGTACCGATCGTTATAATATTCCTTTGCTCGGGGGGATATATTTTGTCTCATAGGACATCCATCTTTGACATACTTCGCTACTTCGATTAAAATGGTATCGTCATTTTGGGCTGCCTTGATTTCGTCGAGTTTGTTTGCTGTTGCTGTGCTTTGACGAAAGTACCTAAATCTTCTTCGCTTTCCGAATTATGATTTGACAATACCACTGGGCTTCACGTTAAGGCATCAGCTGCTATCAAATCTTTTCCAGGGGTGTAATATATTTTATATAGGAACTGCATCATCCGTATTCTAAATCTCTGCAGTCTTGGTGTCAATTCATCTAAGTGTTTCGATGTAAAGATCGGAACCAGTGGCTTATGGTCCGTTTCAATATAAAATGACATATCTGTGACGAAATCTCTAAATTTTTCACATGTTGCCCACGTTATTGCCAACGCCTACTTCTCTATATGTGCGTACCCCTTTTCAGCTTCACTAAGAGTTCTTGATGCATAAGCGACTGGCTTCAAAATACCGTCACTATCTTCTTGTCGCAAGACAGCTCCAAGTCCAAATGAGGCGAAGCATCCGTAGAAATAATCGTCTTATGGCTTGGGTCAAACATATTCAAAGCAGATTCTGTAATTAAAATTTTCTTTAAAATTAAAAATTCATTCTTTTGACTTACACCCCATTGAAAGCTGACGTCCTTTCTCAGCAGTTCATTTAGTGGATAACAAATCAACGACAAGTTAGGAACAAATTTCCCTTAGTAGTTGACGAGACCCAAAAATCTTCTTAATTCAGGATCGTTTTGTGGATCAGAAAACTTTTCGATCGCTTCGACTTTCGATCTGCCTGGATGGATGCCGCTCTCATCGATTTTGTGTCCCAGAAAACTTACTGACGTAATGCCTACTTGACATTTCTCTCTGTTAAGTGTCACTCCATTCGCTTGGAACTGTCTTAAAATTCTTCGCAGATTGCTATCGTGATTACTCATCGCAGACCCATATACAAGGACGTCATCAGTTTGACACACTACACGTGGAATGCGTTCAATTATACGTTGAATCTGTTTTTGAAAAATCTCTGGAGCGCTAGAAATTCCGAAAGGTCTTCGAAATCAAAACCTGCCAAACGGTGTGAGGAAGGTTGTCAATAGCTGCGACAGAGGTGAAATTTTCACCTGCCAAAACCCGTTCTTCGTATCGAATTTGGTGAAGAATTTTGCACCAGCCAACTGACCAAGGGTATGATCCGCACTGGGCATGAGATGCACTTCCCATTCGACGCACTTATTTAGCCTGTGTAGATCGACACAAAGGCGAATATCGCCATCGGGCTTAGGTACTAGTACAAGAGGAGCACACCAATCCGTCGGCTCATCCAGAAATCTGATGACATTAAGCCTGACCATCGAGTTTTAATTTTAATTTTGCGATCAACGGAATAGGTACTCTACGTGCCGCATAAATACCATACGGATGGCTTGGGGTTTTTTATCGTATTTCATACTGTCCTGGTAGGCAGCCTAATTCCTGAAACAATCGAGGAAATTCCGTCTTAATTTTGACGCAAGACTGAATGTTTGATTTAATATCAATCATTTATTGCATTTAGTCTCGGTAATAGTTTCAAATCCTCACATTATTCCTGGGCCTGCAATCCTTAAAGGAACGCTGTCAGCAATGGTCAGCCGTCAAAATTATGTACAGGGGGCGCACGAATCGTGCTAAATGGTGGTTAAATTTTAAGGGCCGATGTTGATTTTGAATAAAACACAAATTATTTCGAAAATTATTGTCATTTATTTTTATTATGATAACATTGGTATGGTTCAATTATTTGTGGATTCAAATATCGGCCAAATGGCCGCCGCGACCTCGGCAGCACACCTCAATCCGATTATCCAAATTTTCGATGACGCAGAGGCATAATTGAGGTTCTTTTCCCGAATTATCACATCCTTAAGCTCTTGAATTGTTGCTGGCTGATCGACGTACACCTTTTCTTTCAAATAACCCCAAGGAAAGAAGTCCAACGGTGTCAAATCACATGATCTTCGCGGCCAATTGACATCGCCACCACGTGAGATAACACGGCCATTGAATTTTTCGCGCAAAAAAGGCATTGCCCTGTTGAAACCACATATCGTCCACAACCATATCTTCCAATTCGGGCCATAAAGAGTTCGCTTCAACCGGTTGAACGTCATGTTTGTTGGTGGGACGGGTGAGGAGGGAGGGAGCACAGTTTGAGAGGCATTGGAGAGCAATTTTTCACCCAAAATTAAGTGGTTGAAGAGGTTGAATCTACCAACACATGCATGCGTTTCTGACAGTGGTGGTATTAAAAAAAAATACGGCAGCTAGTTCGGTGTTAATCGAATTACACATTCAACCGGTTGAACATATTCCCGTGTGTTTGGAAAGTAACCATAATGACTAGACTACGGTTGAAGCATACTCGTGTGCGCAGGCCCATTCACAGTAACTGCCTTACCGGCCTAATTTTGGAAAAAATACGGCCCGATGATGCCGCCAGCCCATAAACCGCACCAAACAGTCACTTTCGACAATCACTCTTGGATTATGATTCGTCCAAATGCCGCAATTCTGCTTATTGACGAATCCACTGAGGTGAAATTGAAGATGATTTTCTTCGAAAATTGATCATCCACTGTTGCCATTTCTTGACACCTTGTCTGACCATTTACGACACTTGAAATGGTCAAGAGGCTTTAGTTCTTGAGTCAATCGCACCTTGTAAGCGTGTAAATGCAAGTCTTTATGCATAATGTTCATCAACGACGAGCGCGAGAGGTGCAATTGTTGGGCACGACGACGAGTTGAGGTGGACGGCTCCTCAGCCACACTATCGCGAACAGTACGAGCTGTACGAATATGCACTCTTACAGACCCGACCCGGTTTGATCAAATGTTTGCACGATTTTTCCGATTGTACGCACATTTGGACGATTAAATTGACCGAAAAAATCACGAAGTGCACGATATGCATTTTGATTTGAACGCCCATTTTCATAATAAGCCTGAATAACTTTAACGCGTTTCTCGATTGTGTATCTTTCCATTGTTCAAATTGAATTAGTCTTAAATTGAGAAATGTCAAATGAAATGCAGAAAAAAAGTTGACGTTTAGGTGTGGTTCACATTCAACATCGGCCCTTAAGATGTAACCACCCGTTCTTATGCTGTCATAATAAAGGGTCCGCCAAATAACTTTTTTTTTTAAAATGCTATAAAAAAACTACTGAATATTTTCGCATTTTATTTTCTTTTTTTATTTGAAAGTACAATCCTTCTTGTACTACGTACTACGAGGGTAGACCCTGATTGGCGTTAACTTGGCAATGCCCAGTGTTGCAACTCTGACTACACATCAAATGTGCTTATCTTTACCTCCAAGTGGTAACCATCGGGTACTGGTCTCATCCAACCGGATTTGACTTGCTAAACGATAAGTGCGAGTGTTGATAACACGACGAAAAACAGCAACACTATAAACACCCTGGTGAGAATGGCACGGATGAATACCCGGCCTGCTGTCCCAGGCGAACCTAGATGAGCTGCTCTGACATATTCGGACAACAGGTTGTCTAGGAATTTCAAGGGTTAGTCAGGCCCCTTGAACAGAGATGGTGGCGGATGAACCGAAAGGCCAACGGCAGCGCTCAATCCCGTAGTGGATACTGATGGCCCCGTGTCCTAGGGGTATCTAATAAATTGGAACTGGCCCTCCAGGTTGGGGGTTGTGCTTTGGGTTAACTACCCACCCACAGAAAAAAATCATGGTTACGAAGCAACCAATAGCCTCGGAAAGGACTGATTTTATTGTTGACGACCCTGCTAAACGAAAAAAGGACAACGACGTTCGTATCTGCACCTGGAATGTGAGAACATTAAACAGGAGAGGTGCAGGCGAACAACTAGCGGAAACCCTAAACTGCTACAAAGCAGACATTACTGCCATCCAGGAAATACGATGGGATGGGCCGGGCAAAAAGAGGATGAAAAACTGTGACATATACTACGGACCGTGTTATAGTGAGCAGAAACAGCGACTATTCGGATGCGGATTTGTTATAAGTGCCAGACTTAGGCAAGAAGTCTTATGTTTCCAAGACATTAGCGAACGCATAGTAACAATCCGCATCAAGGCCAAATTTGCCAACATAAGCCTTATATGCGCTCACGCTCCGACGGAAGAAAAAGATGATATAGCTAAGGATTGCTTCTACGAGCTCCTCGACAAAACCTATGAGCGACTACCGAAGTACGATGTTAAAATCGTGCTGGGAGATTTTAACGCAAAGGTAGGAAGAGAAGACATCTTTAGAAGTATTGTCGGAAAACATAGCCTACACGACAACACGTCTGGTAACGGACTTAGGCTAATTGATTTCGCTACGGAACGAAATGCCACTATAGCCAGCACACGGTTTCCTCACCTCGATATCCATAAGGGGACATGGCGGTCTCCAGATCAACGAACGGTCAACCAAATTGATCACATTGCGATAGATAAGAGGCACGCATCCAGTATTTTGGATGTCCGAACATTCCGAGGAGCTAACATCGACTCGGATCACTACCTTGTAGCAGCCAAGGTAAGAATGCGGATATCCACCACGCCACAACAATCCAGAAATACTGTGAAAAAATTTAATGTCGGAAGACTGCAATCGCATGAGACCGCCAAGACCTTCGCACAACGTGTATCCCTTAACCTCTCGATAAACACCATACCACCAGCATCGAATGTCGAAGAGCAATGGCAACGATGCCAACAAGCCATTAGATCAGCCGCAACTGATGTGCTAGGTTTCTCGCGCCCACCAGCAAGAAACCCCTGGTTTGATGAGGAATGCCGACAGATGCTCGCAGCCAAGAACGAGGCCTACAAGGCTAAGCTGCAGGTGAAGACGAGAGCTGCCATTGAGCTCTATAGGCAAAGAAGAAGGGAAGAACATCGGCTTTTCAGCAAGAAGAAAAAAGAGCAAGAAAAGCGCGCGATCGAGGATATAGAGAGGTGCCACTCCAGGAAGGATGTTCGCAAGTTTTACCAAAGTGTAAAACGTCAAAGCCAAGGATACAAGGCTCGAACAGAATCCTGTCGAGATGAACAAGGAAATATCGTAGTTGAGACACAGTCGATGCTGAGGATATGGAAGAACCACTTCTGCAGACTGTTAAACGGCGATGACGAACAACATTCCGCTGTCAGGCAGAACGAACCATTCAATATTGGCAACGACAGCGAAGACTGCCAACCACCCGACCTGAGTGAAGTGAGGATAGCAATATCTAAACTCAAGTTTAATAAGGCTGCCGGAAATGACGGCCTTCCCGCTGAGCTCTATAAGGCCGGCGGAGATGACTTGGTAAGTAACATCCACCAACTCATAAGCCAAATCTGGTCGGATGAAAATATGCCTGAAGAATGGAACCTCAGCATCGTTTGCCCGATCCACAAAAAAGGAGACCCTCTGAACTGCGCCAACTACAGAGGCATAAGTCTCCTCAACATCGCCTACAAGATCCTATCTGCCGTAATATGTGAACGCCTGAAACCGTTTACCAACAACCTGATTGGCCCTTATCAGTGTGGTTTTAGGCCAGGAAAGTCCACAACCGATCAAATTTTCACACTTCGGCAGATCCTGGAAAAAACTCAAGAAGTCCAAATCGATACCCACCACCTATTCATCGATTTCAAAGCCGCATATGACAGCATTTATAGAGACGAACTGTATAGAGCCATGTCTAGTTTTGGTATACCGCCCAAACTCGTCCGTTTGTGTAGGATGACGATAGAGAATTCTCGCTGCTCCATCAGGGTCGGAAACGACCTCACCGACACATTCGATACCAAAAAAGGATTTAGGCAAGGCGATGCGCTGTCATGTGACTTCTTTAATCTGATTCTTGAGAGAATTGTGCAAAACTCCAAAGCCAACACCAGAGGCACAATTTTCCAAAAGTCGGTGCAACTACTAGCATACGCTGACGATATTGACATCATTGGTAGGACTCAACGTGATGTCATAGCCACGTTTGCTAGTATAGAGAAGGAAGCGGCGAAAATGGGTTTAGCAGTAAATGAGGGTAAGACTAAGTATATGCTGTCATCACGAAAGGACTCACAACATCGACGAATTGGACAGAACTTCACCATTGACAGATATAACTTTGAGGTAGTACGGGACTTTGTCTACCTCGGCTCCGCTATTAGCTCTGACAACAACATCTCGTCAGAAATTAAACGAAGAATTACTCTTGCCAACCGCTGTTTCTTCGGGCTAAGAAGGCAATTTAGTAGTAAAGCCCTCACTCGAACTACTAAGGAAACCCTATATAAGACCCTGATCATCCCAGTCCTGCTCTACGGCGCTGAAGCATGGACCGTATCAAAAGCGGATGAAGAAATCCTTGGTAGATTCGAGAGGAAAATTCTTCGAAAAATCTTCGGTCCCGTTTGCGTTGACGGGCTATGGAGACGAAGATTCAACCAAGAACTATACGAGCTGTACAGCGACATGCCCCTGGTCAAAAAACTCCGCATTGGACGTTTAAGATGGCTAGGACATGTAGAACGAATGGACACCAATACTCCGGCTCGCAGAGTCTTCGATTCCCAGCCAGACGTCGGACGCAGTAGAGGAAGACCTCGCCTTAAGTGGCGCGCACAAGTGGAAACCGACCTCAACCAACTTGGAGTGCGCAACTGGAGGCAGTTAGCTAAGGACCGGGCTAATTGGAGAGGCATGTTGGTTGAGGCCCAGGTTCATTCCGGACTGTAGCGCCACTGAAGTAAAGTAAGTAAGTACAATCCTTCCGGTTAATAATGGAAAATAAT
This sequence comes from Rhingia campestris, assembly GCA_932526625.1. NCBI lineage: Eukaryota > Metazoa > Arthropoda > Insecta > Diptera > Syrphidae > Rhingia > Rhingia campestris. The sequence goes on along the minus strand of OW052186.1, from coordinate 4,071,820 downwards.
TTTATTCAAATGGCTGCCTCCGCTGGCCATGCAGTAGCCTACACGATCGGTCCAATTTTTAAGCACATTATCGATTGTGTGCAGCTGTATTTCACCAATGGCTTCACGAATATTGTCCTTTAAAGCGTCAATTGTCTCTGGCTTGTCGGCGTAACACTAATCTTTTACGGCACCCCACAAATAATAGTCCAACGGTGTCAAATTGCAGCTCCGAGGTGGCCAAACGACATCAGCTCTGCGGCTGATAATGCGATCTTCAAAAACAGGACGCAAAACATCGAGTGTAGCTTCGGCTGTGTGGCACGTAGCGCCGTCCTGTTGAAACCAAATGTTGCCAATATCCTGCTCTTCAATTTTGGTGAACAAAAATTCGTTCAACATGGCCCGATAACGATCGCCATTGACTGTAACAGCCACTCCTTGCTCATTTTCGAAGAAAAATGGCCCAATTATGCCTCTGGACCAAAATCCGCACCAAACAGTGACTCGTTTTGGGTGTATCGGCTTTTCAATGTATGCGTGCGGGTTTTCTGTGCCCAAAATGCGACAATTTTGCTTGTTTACATATCCGCCAAGATCAAAATGAGCTTCATCAGAAAAGATGATTTATTTTTGGCAAAATCGGCATCTTCTCTAAGTCGATCGCAGGCCCACTTAGCGAAGCGAAAACGCATTGGATGGTCAGTTGGCTTCAACTCCTGAACCAATTGGACTTTGTATGGCGTCATACCAAGGTCGTTATGCAAAATTCGTCTCAATGATGTCTCGAAATGTTCAATTGTTGAGAACGACGGTGAATTGATGTTGATGGCGCTTCACGCACACTTTCTGCCACAGCAGCAATATTCTCGGGTGTACGCACTTTTTTTGGCTTTTCACGGCTTTTCGATGAGGATGCCAGTTTCTTTCACTTTTTTCACAAGATAACGAACATACGGAGCTGAAGGTGCTTCTCTTCTTCCAAAATCCGTATGCAATTTTCGCACACATTCTGCAACATAACCATGATTTTCAAAGTAATGTCGCAATATTTCCCAGCGTTGTTCAAGCGTATACACAACCATATTCGTTCAGCGGAAGGATAAAACTAATTATCTGTCTAATCAGACATGAGCTAAGTGTTACCATTCACGAAATAAGCACTAGTTAAAAAAAAAAACGTTAGACGGCGGACCCGTCACTTTCAGACACTAAACCTAACCTAAGGGTGAAACTTGTAAAAAGTGGCCTACTTCTTATTGTTGACCTTTCATCTCTAAGATGCATCTTTGATGTTTTTAACCAGTGGCTAAGAATTTTTTTTAGATCCACCATTTTAGCTCCGACAGCATAGCTCTAGAGCCACGTTCATCTGCCATGCATTCGTGTACCTGTCGAAACTCAGAATTTCCATTGTTCGAAGTCTCACTTTACATGTTTTGTTTCCTAAAAATGGTGCCAAGCTTTTGACTTGATAGCTGTTTCGATGATCGTCGTAACGATTAGAGTCCCATGCCAAGTCCCATCCCCGCTACCCATAGAAAACACGCCTCTGTTGTCATCTCGACATTGAATTCCACACCCCACCATGTAGCTCAATTGTACGAGTGATAGCCTTTATTGCAATTCCTAAATTTACTAATAGCTATAATTTTTCTTCCTCATTACAATTTCATATATCAAAGCTGCGCCACTTAAATTGTAGTAGATTGTGTACTTGAACTGCACCGTCACGATCACTTACTCACCGCACACAAAGCAGAGATGTCTCTCGCTGTGTTATTCGTTCCCCCCGTTTATTTTTTCCCCTGACATATTAGGGTGACATGACGATGTCTCACCAGGAGAAACACTTGCATCAACCTAATTATCCAACTATCCAGGCGTTTTCACGTTGATTTCAGTCGGATAGTAAATAAGTTGGTGCCACTGACCCTAAGTGCATTATGCATAGATCTGGAACATCTCCAAGACGTAATTTATTTGAAAGTGCTCGCTGATTTACAATTGTATGAGCTATCTGCTTTGAATCGAATCAAACTAAAGATACTGTTGCAAGTTTGCTTTGTTAACAACTGTGCGCTGCGTGTTCGCTATGAACGATTCTCGGTGACTTTGTATATTTGAATGACAATACCCCAGTGACGTACTAATGTGAACGGCGAAAATGACAGCAATTATTATTAACTGCTTTTAATTTGTTTCGCTGTGTTGGATGAGTCATATCTCGATATGTGAAGTTAATTTCACAAATCAACGCGTTTAAATATTTATTTTGCGAATAAAAAAATAGAAAATGTTGTCAGCATTGGGTCACGTCGGATAGTCAATAGGTAGAGGTACTGATAAAGCAATGAATATACGATCAACGAATGTGTATGGTTGAAGTTGGCCTAGAAATAGGAAGTGCTGATAACGAGAGGTTTGTTATTTTTATGTGATCTTCACTTACTCACCTCTAGATGGTATTTGAATGATAGATTCTTACTTTGTTTGTGCTTCAACCGAGTTCATGAATGTTTAGTCATATCTTCGTCAGTAGGCTGCACATTTTTACTTCAACAGTTTACGTCGGGGACGTATTGTGATGGGGAAAAAGTTTGGGTGAATTTTTAATATTTTGCCCATTTTTATGGCTATGCCTTTAGGTTCTACCACCTACCACCCTAAGCAAGTAATATTCCACAATTATTTTAGAAACTCAATTGCTGAACTACTCCACTGCATTAATTGTGTAGCAAAGTTAATTTGACAGTAAAACATTAAAATTTTCGTGAATTCACGACATATGTCTATACAACCAAAAGTTCAAATCCACTCATCGACGACAGAGAGTACCACTTGTCCTTGCTCGATCACGGAATTCACTCCATCACTGATGCGACATTGTTGCCTTATACTGAAATACTTTTCAGCTGTAACTCTAAAATGACATCTCTAACATTTTTGATGGATATGTGACCCATCGCATAAGGGTGCATTGCACCAGCGCATTTAACCAACTACTCAGGCATTTTCGAAGGTATTGCAGATAGCTGAATAAATGTCATCAAACAAAAAAAACCTCACCTGGCACTACATTTCATAGATATCGGGTTTTTCAATAATAGCGCTTCAAAAGTTTTTTTTTTTTTAATAAAACAAAAACGGTTTTGGATATCAATGAAATTCTTTATTCCTGTGAAAGTACGTTCTATGCCATTATGTATGGAACTCGATTTCTTTTGCATGGCCACCACGGGCACGCTTTCAGAAGTCCAGACGCTGAACCCAATTTTCGACGGTTTTCAAGCATAAATCGGCCGATACTGCTGCAATTTCACGTTCGATATTCGTACGAAGTTCAGCAATCGTCGCTGGCTTGTTGGCATAGACCATAGACTTGACATAGCCCCACAGGAAATAGTCTAACGGCGTCAAATCGCACGACCGAGGCGGCCAAGCGACTGGACCATATCGTGAGATAACACGTTCTCCAAACTTGGTTTCCAATAAATTGATTGTGTCATTCGCTGTGTGGCTTGTGGCAACGTCCTGTTGGAACCACATGTCCTCCAAGTCCATATCATCCAATTGGGGCCAAAAATTATCGGTTATCATTAAACGGTAGCGATTCCCATTCACAGTAACGTGCCGGTCTTGATCATCACGGAAGAAGTGTACGGCCCAATGACGTCGGCGGCCCATAAACCACACCAAACCGTAATTTGTTCGGGTTGCAATGATGACTCATGGAATACGTGTGGATTGCTGCCTGACCAATACCGCATATTTTGTTTATTGACGAAGCCATTCAGCCAGAAATGAGCCTCATCGCTGAAGATGATTTTTCGATGAAAATCCGAATCATTTTCAAGTTGTTGCTCAGCCCAATTCACGAACATACGACGCTTCTGGTGGTCAAGCGGCTTTATCTTGTAAGGATGTAGGCCAAGATCTTTTCGCAAAATTCGCCACAACGACGTCACAGTGATGAGAAAACGACGTGTGAGAGACACATTTGGGCTTTCTTCAACTGAAGCCTCAGCGGCAGCAATATTCTCGACACTACGGGCACTTCTTTGTCTCACTGGCACGGGAACATTTTGTACTGTGCCTGTGGATTCAAATTTGTCCACTAGACGCTCAATTGTTGATCTGCTAGGACGATTATGACGACCATAAATTGGACGTGGCGCTCTTAACGTTGAGGCCACTGACTCCTCAACTCAACGACTCGTTGTTGGCTCGTATATCTTTCCATCATGAAATGGCAAACCTTACTGAAGAGAAATGTCAAAAGAGCGGCAAGAAATATGGCGTCGTTTGCTGTCCCTGTCGCTCTACTTTTGTAGCGTCCCTGTTGAAAAACCCTTTACTAGTTATAACAAGTGATTTTTTAAGCGTAGTTTTTTCTAAAAATCGAAAAAAAAACACTCAAATTTGCATTAAATATTCAAAATGTTTATTGTAATCGATAAATAGGCCTTTGCCATTTACGTTTTAAAGACAAATTCATGTAAATGTTGTCAGCGGCTCCGTTTCAAATGGTCCATTCGAAAGGTCCAATTTTGCGTCACTTTTTCGAGCATTTCGGCCTGTATTCCACGAAGTACGCGTGTTATGTTATCCTGTAAGGCTGCAATCTTGTTCGGCTTGTCCACATAGACATAACGACTTTACATAACCCCACAAGAAATAAACAAGAGGCGTTAAATCGCATGATCTTGGCGGCCAACTTAGAGGGCCATTTCGAGAGATAAGAGATAAACTGCTCACCAAATTCATCCTTCAACATTTCCATTGTTTCAGAACTGTGTGGCATGTGGCACACTTGATGAAACCACATATCAACCAAGTTCAACTCAGCAAAAAAAAGTCGCGTATCATGGCTCGATATCGTTCGCCGTTGGTAACCTTGCTTCCACAGTCGTCTTTGAAGAAAACTGGACCGATGATGCCCATAAACCACACGAAACTGTCATTTTTTCGGGATGCTTCGGTAATTCTTGTATGGCATGTGGCTGTTCATCACTCCAGATGCGACAGTTTTGCTTATTTAGGTATCCGTTGAGCAAGAAATGAGCCTCATCGCTGAACACAATTTTTCGATAAAACAGCGGATTATCATGGAGCTGTTCTAAGGCCCATTCACCAAAAATTAGACGTAATGGTAGGTCGTTCGTCTTCAATTCTCGCACAAGTTGAATTTTATAGGCTTTCAAACCAAAATCGACACGCAAAATTTTCCATTTGGTTGAGCAACACATGCCCGATTGCTGAGAACGGCGACGAATTGACATTTCAATTGAAATTCGGTGATTACAGCACGAATTGTTGATTCACCAGGTCGATTATGACGACCATAAGATGGTCATAACAAACGGTGCACACTTTTCACAGAGCACGAATTTTGATCATAAATTTCAATAATTCGCAACCGTTGCTCGTTTGTAAGTCTTTCCATGATTAAATGGCAGAGTATACTGAAAACTTTTCACTTTGACAGATGACGTTTGGGCACTATTACTAACCAGTGCTGCCAATCGGAAAACTCAACTCTTAAAAAATCACCCTTTAGCAATCATTGAAAAACTTCATTGGAACTGTTCTTTTACTTTTTGTTGCTAAATTTCAGACAATATGCATTTTAAAGCAAGTTTTTCCGAGAATATTTTAATTCAGTTGAAAATCATTTCCCCCTCGTATTAATAAACGCTGATGAGCTAATCAATAGCAATATCAAATGTATCGGTGAGGTCGTTTCCGACTCTAATTGAGGAGCGAGATTTCTCCATCGTCATCCTGCACAGATGGGCGAGTTTGGGCGGTATAACAAAACTAGAAACGGCTCTATATAGCTCGTCTCTATAAATGCTGTCGTATGAGGCTTTGAAATCGATGAATAGGTGGTGGGTATCGATTTGGACTTATTTTTTTCCTCATAAAGCCACCCAAATTCGGTGCCCTGCTTTTCAGCATCGGTCCTATCGCGATCTGATATCGCCGTGCTAAAGTGGAGGAGCTCTAGAGCATTGTCGACATCGCGCTAAGCAATGGGATCCTAAATAGAATTGTTTCGTTTTTTTTTGGAAATTGATCCTCAATTCATGGTATTCATGGCATTACGGTTGAATGTTTGAATGGTAAAAAAGTGTTAGGCAGGAGATATTCCTACGATGTTCAAGCGAGACTATAGAGTTCGCTACGGTTGGATCTCCTATCAGTTGCATCGCACATTGAGGCCAGATCAGAAGGGGTGAAATATTTTTTAAGGATTAAGGAAACCTAGACATTTCGTTGCGTTTTTAGCGATTTCGATCGTTGGAACGAGCACGTAGGTCGTTACTAACACACATACCGATCATTGAAAGTTTTTCGGTTTCGGTGATGCAAGTGCCATTCATGGATAATGGCAGTAAATTTTGGTTTCGCCTAGATGACAGAAGACTGCATTGTGTTTTGGAAGCATTAAATTCCTATTGGATTTACTCCATTTATGCTCTTAAGGTCGGAATTTAATGAGCTTCACATATTTTGTCGCTTAGAGTCCGCTTTCGAAGATGAGCGACGCGAACCTGAATACGAATATGAGAAGCAGAGAGTACTGTCATCATCAGCGAAGGAATGAATTGGATAAGAAGTTGCAGGCAAGAGGTCATTAATAAAAATGAGGAAGAGTGTGGGAGACAGAGGAGAGCCCTGTGGACCACCACACCAGCATTTATTTCGTGAGTAGCAGAGATGAAACTATCCAAAACAACTTGAATTGGACGTTTCGAGAGATAGTTTCTAATCCATAGAAGAAGAGTTTCATCGATTCCAAAAGCACGCATTTTCGACAAAAGGGCTTGATGCCAAACCCTGTCGAATGCCTTTGAAATATCTTGTTTTCGCCACCGAGGTGAATAGATTGGTTCCACTTTTCGGTGAGATATGTCATCAAATCACCAGTGGACCTGTTGCACCGAAAATCGTATTTTCGGTCATTTAGTAGTTTTCGTGATTCAAGATATTTCATAAGCTGACGGTTTATCAGCGTTTCCATGACCTTAGAAAGAAGGGACGTAAGTTCAATTGGTCGGTAGTTGGAGAGAGAAGAAGATTCGCCTTTTTTAGGGACGAGCTGGACAAATGCTGTTTTCCATCTACTCGGGAAGAGTCCGGATGAATAGGACAGATTGAGGTTTTGCCAGCGTGGAAGAACACCTCTTCAGAATTATGGGGGAGATACCATCAGTACCAGATGATTTGTGAATGCTAAGATCTAATAATACTCTTGCGACTGTACGAATACGGAAGTGGATTGGTCCCATAGAATGTTCTACGTTCTCAAGTACATGAGGAGACTGGGCACCATCTGGTAACGTGGAACTGGCTGCAACATGGGCAGCAAGCAGATTGGCTTTATCTAAAGAGGTGACAGCTGGAATGTCATTGTAAATGAGCGTTGGAATGGAAGATCAGGTCGAATTCTCAAGGTTTTTGACAAACGACCAAAAGTTTTGACTACCTTTGGGACATAGTAGAATTTTTTGCTCAGCTTTTGGTCGTTGGAGAAGTTGACACGCTTATTGTGGGCATTGCGGTCATTTCTGGCTCGTTTGAATTTTAAACGGTTTTCCTCTGTTGGGTTGGCTTTATATAACCGAAGACATAACTCTTTCAGCCTAACAGCCTCTTTGCAGCTCGAGTCATACCACTCGTTTGCCTTGGGTTTGATACTCTTTAACCGGTGAAGAGGGATAAATGATTTCATACTCAGGATAATGGTGTTAGTTATCGCATCAGCCGTTGCATCCACGTCATTATCGAGGAAGCATAATGACCAGTTAAAATTCTTAAAGAAACCTTTAAGAGCTTCCCAGTTGGCTTTCTCGTATTGCCATACGGTTCTTTGTGGAATTTGTTCTTTAACTCCGTTTTAGAAAGACTTCTTTTCTACACCAGTCTATGACTATCTTATTGGCGTTTTGCAGACGTGTTGTAACTCGTTTGGTTCTTTGCCCCTAATAATGATGACTAGGTCATCGGCGTATCCAATTTTATTGAAGCCGGCATTACTTAGGTCTTGAAGTAGGTCATCGATAACCAGAGACCATAGTAGGGGTGAGAGTACTCCTCCCTGAGGGCAGCCTTTAACGGCTGTTAATGATACTGAGGTCAGAGCTGACGAAGCAGTTATTTTTCGACTTTCAAGCATCGCTTTGATCCATTTGATGGTGGGATGATCTATTCCTCTATGAGTCAAAGCATTTGATATGAGGTCATATCCAGTGTTGTCAAAAGCACCTTCAATGTCAATGAAGGCGCAGAGTGCAACTTCTTTGTTTTGCCTAGTTAACACCGTTCCAAATGATTTTTAATAATTGACAGAAAGTGTTCAAATATGTTGTGAAATAAGCAGCAAATAAAACCATCAGCTACTCTCAAACCGAAACATGAAGCGTCAAAAAAACCAGTCGATGTAAAACTGTTTTGTGTTGGACTTCATATGTCACAAATGTTTGAAATAATTAACCAAATCTAGAACACTGATAGACAATGTCTCTATTATTCATTCTTCTAATCATTTACAAGCGTTTCCTGATAAAACAAAAATTGCAAACAAAACTGAGATTTATTAAGTTGACTGGCCTTACAATTATTTGTGTTGTTTGATTCAAATATCTAAGACTTGAAAGGGTGCCGACTATGAGTGGTTGCAATTCAATCTTAGAATGTGACGCATTGTCTCATTGTTTCCTAGTGTTACGTATTAAATATAAAATTAAACAGAGGATTACACTGACACCCTTACAATCGTCGATTCATTCCAACACCCAGCAAATAAAAACATTCTGTCAGCGTTACATATATTCCCTAATCACTATTTACAGGGTGTAATCATATGATTTGCCGGCTGCTATTGTTTATAGTTGAGCTACATAGTATCGCAGTAGTATCTCTTCTTATCGCTTTCGCTTTCGCCTTCATCGTGTTTATGGATGTGTCTGTGTTTATAGTTATCGTTCGACATTTTGTTTGGTTTTCTTCAATATGACATGTTATCGCTATATATCCGTCTTAATTTTTTTTTTTTTGATTTTGTTTATGACTGAAACAAAAACAATCTGGATGGCTGGGTGATATTTTAGGGACGACAACTGGAAGGCCAGTGGTCAGTACCAGACAATCCGTGATATCAGTAACAAACAGAAAGTACTTTCAATTGCATCCTGTAGTGGGAGATTCATTTCGTTCGAAAACGAGTGTTGACTAAATAATTTTTTTTCGGTTATTGTCGGTTTACATATCCATGCACGAGTTTTTTTTTCCTCTGTAAGTTGAGTGGTAATTCGGTTTTGTTGGATGTACAGTAGACTCTCGATAACGTGAACAATTAAAAACCAAGGGAGTTCACGTTTGCGGGAGAGTTCACGTTTGCGAAGGTACATTTTAATAAAATAATAGGGCTATCCCACTGCAGATTTTTATCTTAAGACGTCTTATCTTAAACAAATTAAAAATAATGGGTTTTTATTATTACATAACAGTTTATTTAATTTTCATTTATTTTAAACAAAAAGTAGAAAAGTTAAAAAAAAAAGTTATGACACTAAATATGGACTGAGTACGGGCATTGCCGATACAAAATTTAATAGAAAAAATCAGTCATTCGTTTTTGCGTCTTCTTTTTCTCCAAATGCATTTTCACAGCTTTTTCCCTAAGGCACCTTAAGACACTAATATCATTTTGGGAGACCAGCTCACCTTCAGCCCATTCCAAAGCCTTGTTAAAAATGGAAATGGCTTCCTCAGGCTTAATTTTATCTTTTGGCAATGGTACCACACCGTCATCATCACTTTCCTCATCACTTATAATGTTGGTACTCTGAGGCTGAGCGACATAATGGTCTTCTTCGTCTTCGTTCCATTTTTGGATATCTTCAGCTGTACAGCTCACCTACACAAATGATTTAATTAAAGACAGGAATCCTAAAAAAGTAGAAATCAAACCTTAGGATTTAAAGCATCGAGCAGTTGCATTGCATTCTCCACTTCGAAGTTGATTTCTTGATACAATTTCTCTTTTAAAACACTAAGTGGAATATCATCTTCCGGATCATTTTCATTACATACAAAACTTAGAATATTTTTCCAGCACTTTGCTATTGTGTCCGTTTCCAATCGATCCCAAGCTGATTTTAAAAATGAAATGGAATCTCTTAGAGTTAACTTTTTCAGTGATTCTGGAATATCCTCTTGTTTCGCTACAACCGAAGCTAACAGACTAGTTCTGTAGTAAAGCTTTGTTATTCTGATCGCATTTTGATCCATGGGTTGGATCAGTGGCGTCACATTTGGAGGCATAAACATCGCTGTTATAGAGTGATCATCTGTGGTTAACTCACTTATTGGAGGATGCGATGGAGCATTGTCTAACAGCAGAAGGGCTTTCACTGGTAGACCCTGATTTTTCAAAAACGATGTTACCTAAAAAAGCTTAGTATTAAAGTCTTTATGCATTTGGCTAATTTTCGTCATACATACTTGTGGCACAAATGAATCATGAAACCAATCTTTGAATATAGCCGCTGTCATCCAGGATGATTTCGAATTTTTGTAGTCTACTGGGCAGTTAAAATTTTTGAATGAACGAGGATTTTTTGCCTTCCCAATCACTAATGGCTTAAGCTTATGCAATCCAGTTGCATTTGTACACGCGAGAAAAGTTACGCGTTGTTTGTCGGTTTTTCTGCCAGGGGCGTTTTTTTCTAATGACGAAACATATGTTTTGTCCGGCAAAAGTTTCCAAAACAGCCCGGTTTCGTCTGCGTTATAAAGTTGGTCGGTGGTCAACCCCATCGTATCAATCGTTTCCTGCAGCTTACGTTTGAATGGGTCTACCAGCTCGGGCTGGGAAGACAGTGATTTTAATAAATCTCACACCGTATCGAGTTTTGAATCTCTGCATCCACCCTTCGCTAGCATTGAAGCTACTTCGGTTCTCCTTAATTTGAGAATGCAGTGACAAAGCTTTTGCCTTTATCATCAGGCCATTGATCGGATAATTTTTTTCACGTTGCTCGAGAAACCACCGGTATAGTGCCTTTTCCATTTTGGGATGTTCCGATGATCGAAGTGTTTTTCTTTTCCCTGGCCCCGAAAATGTGTTGCTTACACACTTTACGATTTGTTCACTCTTTTTGTTAACAGCACAAATAGTAGACTTTGCAACGTCGTATTTTTTTGCCAGACTTGTTACACTGGAACCACTACGGAATTGCTCAATTATCGCGCATTTGTCCTTAAGTGACAAAAACTTTGGTTTCTTTGGGGACATGTTGACGCAAAGTACTAAACCGTCACGCGTTTAAAACTTAAGATGACAAAAAACAAAGAAAACCGAAACAAATCGACCAGACAAGACAATCAAAAACAATATTCCAAGGAACTGACACGAACTGACGTGCAACAAACTGTAAACTGTAAATGACGAAGCATGTATTGTACCAAGAATAAGGAATTCTATGAAAAAATGCAGCTTGCCCAAACAGTTTACTGTTAACCTGAAGCAAAAATGGTTGTTCACGTTTTAGAGTGTTCATGATTTGTTCACCTTTTAGAGATGTCAAGCAAAAAAAAAATTTGTTCACGTTATCCGGTGTTCACACTTACCGGTGTTCACGCTAACGGGAGTCTACTGTAATTTGAAGATGGAATTTAATTTAAAGATTTCTGTGTGTATTGTGTTGTTATGTGTCTGGAGTTTGTCGAAAGAATTTTGCAACTGTGCACTTAGTTATTGTTGCATCATTCGTGTTTATTTAGAAGCGTTTAGTCAGCGACATTTAGCAATTGGATTTTGTTTAAACAGGTAAAACTGTGTCTGAAACTGATAGTGACATCGACTACTTGAAACTGGGAAAGGTATATGTAGATACGATTCGATAATGTAAAAGGCGAGGCACAGTGGGGCAAGATACCCTAAAAACCGAAAACAATTTATGTGATGGGCTAGCTATACTGAAAAGTAGTTTTTTTTTTTATGTAAGAGTCACTTATTAGGGCATAGAAAGACCATATTTGACTTTTTAAAGTTAATTTTTATTGTTTAACTTATGATTTATTTTTAAATTTAAAAAAAAAAAAATATTCCCATTTTTTTTTTTTAAGGCAATTGGTGTTGCTTGTTATCAGCGGATCTGATGTTTTTAACATTAAATTGAGAACATCTTCATTACATTTTGCCGGGAAAATTTCCTTGAAACTTACTTAAGTGGCGCTACAGTCCGGGACGAACCTGGGCCTCAACGAACATGCCTCTCCAATTAGCCCGGTCGTTAGCTAACTGCCTCCAGTTGCGCACTCCAAGTTGGTTGAGGTCGGTTTCTACTTTTGCGCGCTACTTAAGGCGAGGTCTTCCTCTACTGCGTCCAACGTCTGGCTGAGAATCGAAGACTGCGAGCCGGAGTATTGGTGTCCATTCGTTCTACAAGGTGGCGCAAAAGTTGTCACCCGATGATTCTTGGCCGTCATTTGTTCAAGTGTTTTGCAAAAAAATCGAAACAATTATTATAGGTGGCGCATAGGACATTCAATTCAATTTCAATTCAATTCAATTTTTTTTTCAATTCAATTTGTTTATTTAGCAGAACTCTGCTATTGAAATTCGGTTTTTTTACAATTTTAAACTTAAAAGTAGTATACACATTTTGTTTGTTTTAACTCAACTAGTTTGTATGAGGATATTTACATTTTATGATTTCATTTACATATCTTTTGAATGTTTTTAAATTTGTTTCATTTTTTGCTCTATCCGGGAGTGTGTTAAAAAACCTACAGCCTTTATACAAAATACTATTTTGGGTATCATTTCCAATGTAGTTAGGTAGTCTAAAATCTTCTCTATTTCTTAGATTATATGGCTGGGATTCCCCCACATATCTCAAATATTTACTTAAGTAGTTAGGTAGAAGATTATACTTAATTTTGAAAACAAAACATAGTACATTAACAAAAATTCTTTGCTTTACGCTTAACCATTGAAGCATATTTAGCATTGATCTTATTGGTGTAAGACGATTACTTTTAAGTATAATACGCATAGATTTATTTTGTAGACGTTGCAGTTTCAACAAAACAGTATCAGAACAAAGGTACAAAATTGACGAACAGTACTCGAAATGAGGTTTTATCATAACATTATAGACATTAATAGCACATATTACAGATAACTTGTTTCTTATTCTGTTAAAAAATCCATTTTTTTTGCAATTATTGACTAAATAATCAATATGGATACTAAATTTTAGTTTGTCGTCTATAACTATGCCTAGATACTTAATTACATTCACTTGCTCCATTTTTTCGTTGTCGATCTCCAGGTTGAGGTTGACGCTATGTTTAAGGGACATACATTTCGATTTTGTTACGTTCAGTTTTAGTTTGTTCGCTTTCAGCCAATCATTAACACTGTTGAGGTCTTCTTGTAATAATTTAACACACTCGTCTGCGTTCTTTTCAGATATAAAAATGAGTGCATCGTCGGCAAAAAGCACAATTTGGGAATTTTTAAGAACTTTTTAATGTCATTTATATAAATTATAAATAACAGCGCGCCTAGTATCGATCCCTGAGGAACTCCGTATCTTGTTTCAATGCTATTGGACTTTATGCCATTCACTGTGGTTTTTTGTGTTCTATTCGATAGATATGATGCAAACCATTCTTCTTCCTTCCCTCTTACACCATAACCGTGGAGTTTTTTTACAAGTATTCTTCGGTCGATTGTCTCAAAGGCTCTTTTAAAATCAAGATATACAGCCAACACAAACTTTTTTTCTGCTATCTCCTCTTTCCAGCTTATTAATACATTATTTAGCGCTGACTCGCAGGAATGTTTTTTTCGGAATCCTGATTGGTTCTCAATAAATAATTTGTTTACTTCAAAGTAATCTTCGAGTTGTGAGTGAACTATTTTTTCAACAACTTTTTCATACACAGGAAGAGCGTTGATTGGTCGAATGTTCTCACATTTGTCGGTTCCTTTTATTTTTTCGATCGGAGTGACAATTGATTCTTTCCATGTATCAGGAAATCGTCCTGTCAGCATTGAGTGGTTAATGACTTTCACGAACATTGGACCAATTGTGCTAATTGCATCCATCAGCATTTTCGCATTTAAAAAATTAAAGTCTCTTTTATTATTCAGGGACTTTAAAATCCGTTTTATTTCGGTTATTACAACGTGCTTGAATTTAAACTGTGCATTGGTAAAATTATTTCGTTGTATGAACTGGGCATTGGGTATGGACTCGTTTATTTCAGAAACACTCCTGACAAAATATTCATTAAATTTTTCAGCTATCTCTTCATTCTTTGTCATTTTTACATAGTTAAAGTAGACATGTTTTATATTCTGTCTTTTTTCATTCAGGACATGAGACTTAATGACTCTCCACATTGTTTTCTGGTCATTTGCATTCGCAATCTTTTGTTTGATATTTGAATTTTTAGATTTAACTATTTCAGCTTTGTATATGTTCCTGTACTCTCGGTATCTGTTCCAGGTTTCATTGTTGTTGTTCTGCACAAACTCTTGGTAGCTCCGAATTTTGTCGCATTTTAACCGCATTAGATTGTTATTAAACCATCCATTATTGCTTATAGAAATATCTTTGGAAACTATCATGCTGTTTGTGACTTTGATCAACTCGTCACTTAGTATTTTACTACCCTCTTGGAGATCGCAGTTGCTAAAAACCATTTCGCTTCTTCTAAGTTGCGTTATAAATGACGTTTTGTCATATTGCAGAACTTTGATTTTATTTTCGTTATAAGTTTTTTTTCATTTTTTGTTTAAATTCATATTCTATGTATAGAGTTTCATGATCTCCAATTTTGAGCTCTGCGTCGGTTTTGGCTTTGGCCGGGTTATGATCGGTAATAACATAATCAATTAATGTACTTGTTGTGTTTGTGATTCTGGTCGGTTCTTTCACAATTTGTTGACACATATTTACAATTTCTACTGTTTTTTTAATCTCTTTTGTATAAATATTTGATGTATCCATCCAGTCTATATTAAAATCTCCTGCTATTATAAACTGCCGGTTGAGATCCACAAGATCTTCTATCCAAACTTTAAACTTATCACAAAATATTCTACAGGATGAGCTAGGTGAACGGTAGACTGACGCTAGGTACATGGATTGGTTATTTTCTGTTATTTTTATGACTAACCAGTAAATATGTTCAGGGACGACTTTTTCTTGGGTGATAATTTCTACTTCAAAATATTCTTTTACGTATATACATAAACCGCCTGTATGTCGTGATTCGCTGTTGCATCGTGCTATTTGATAACCTTCTATTTCAATCTCGTTGTCTTCGAAGTCTTCTGTGATGTGCGTTTCAGACATAATAATAAAGTCATATTTTGTATTTACAAAACAATCTTCAGCCTCATTTAAATTTCCCGTAAGTCCTTGAATATTGCAGCAGACACCCCTGATTTTTTGTCTTTGCTATATTTCAAACCTATTTTTTTCAGCTTGCAACAGTTTTTTATAAACTGTGCATTCTTTGTCTCGACTATCGTGGTTAGTGTCTAGTTCTAGTCTGAACTTTTCATTATAACGTATGCAATTAATGCATTTCACTTCATTGGAGTTACACTCTCTTGTGTCGTGTTCATTACTACACTTGGCGCATTTCATCGTATTTTTGCAGTTTTTCGCGATGTGGTGATACCCGTTGCAGTTAAAGCATCTTTTCACATTGAAATATTTAAACACTCTACATTTCTCCCATCCTATGTTTATTTTCTGATTTTGCAACATACTGTCATGATCACTTTGATCAACTTCAATCACAGCGTAGAATAACTCTTTATTTTTGTTTTTAAAATCTCTTACACATTTTACCGTGCCTACGATATTGTTTTGTTTCTTCACAGCTAATTCAAGTTCCTCTTTACTCCATTTTTCATTCATGTCGGTAATCATAATCATGAATCATGGAATAAATTTTTCTACTTTTTTTGCGGAAGAATTCAAATATTTGCAACCAAAAAACATCGGGTGACAGCTTTTGCGACAGGTGACAACTTTTGCGCCACCTTGTACATGTCCTAGCCATCTTAAGCGTCCAATGTGGAGTTTTTTTTTTGACCAGGAGTATGTCGCTGTACAGCTCGTATAGTTCTTGGTTGAATCTTCGTCTCCAAAGCCCGTCAACGAAATCGGGACCTAAGATTTTTCGAAGAATTTTTCTCTCTACCAAGGTTTTTTTCATCCGCTTTTGATACGGTCCATGCTTTAGAGCTATAAAGCAGGACTGGGATGATCAGGGTCTTATATAGGATCTCCTTAGTAGTTTGAGTGAGGGATTTTTTTTTTTTTTTAAATTCTGACCTGCCTAAGCAGTAATATGCACATCGACCTAAAAGATCTATTGTGCTTGCCGTCAGATGTTTTTTAGGTTAGTAGCGCTTCTACTTTCCTAATGTAGCTGATAATACTTTCAGCCGAAGATTTCCTCAGTTCTTCGGGACTTGGTGGACGAACTTTTTTTTTACATCAACGTGCTTAGTGCGTGCCGAGTATGCATTGTTGATGGCTAACTTGACTGCACTAAGGTTGTCGCAAAACAATTCTATTGACTCGGGTGAGCTTATGAAGAGTTCTCTTTCAAGCATTTTTTACCAAATGCATTCTTGTATTGCTGCTGTCATAGACATAAATTCTTCCTCTGTCGTTGAGATTGCGATGGTTTTCTGTTGTTTGGTGCACCACGAAATTGCACCTCCCTGCATAGTGAACACATAACCAGTAGTGGACCGTCGCTCGTCCTCATCACTTGCCCAATCAGCATCGCAATAACCCTCCATTTGTGTTTGCGAATTGTTGTATCTAATCTTTCTATCCATTGTGCCTTTGAGGTAACGTAAGACACGCTTGGCAGCACCCCAGTGTGCTTTACCTGGATTAATATTGTAGAGACTCAATACATTGACTGGAAAACAGATATCAGGTCTCGAAACTTGCACGCAAAATTGTAATGCGCCAACCAGTTGTCGGTACGATACATCCTTCATTTGTTTTTTTTTTCTTCTTCATTGCTCGGACACATTTTGGCGGAAATTTTTTGATTAACATCCATGGGTGCAGAGGTTGGATTGCAGTCACTCATATTAAAACGAGATAAAATATCATATTAAAACGAGATAAAATATCTCAAAACGGATGATATTTCCCCCATGTCCTTCATCTTAAACTGCTTGGAGAGCACATCAGTTAGCTGCAGTTCCAGTTTTGCATCATTGCTGAATATAAGGATGTCATCCACATAAATGGCCAAGACGAACAACAGAAAGCTTTCAATGGAGTAGTACACGCATTGATCTGTCGATGAACGCCTTAGCCCAAAGTCCAACAATACTTGATTCAATGTAGAGTTCCAGATAAGACTCGATTGTTTCAGCCCGTAAATTGACTTCTGTAGTTTACATCAACGGTTCGTTCCATCGGAAAAACCTTCGGGCTGCGACATAAATATTTCTTCATCCAGCTTGCCATGAAGAAATGCTGTTACAACATCCAATTGACGAATGTTCAAGTCAAATTTAGCTGCAAGTAACGAATCGTTGTAAAACGCACTACCGGTGAGAACGTTTCGTGGTAGTCTTAAATTCTGACCTGCCTTAGCAGTAATATGCACATCGACCTAAAAGATCTATTGTGCTTGCCGTCAGATGTGTTTTAGGTTAGTAGCACTTCTACTTTCCTAATGTAGCTGATAATACTTTCAGCCGAAGATTTCCTCAGTTCTTTGGGACTTAAAAATTCCCTGAAGAAAGATTCCCTTCTCATACCGTAAAGGGCCCGGCATTCACATATGATATGCTCGGCTGTTTCGTCTTCTTCTAGACATAGTCTGCACTCCGGTGAGTCGACTAGATGCATTTTATTTAGGTGATATCGCAGACCGTGATGACCATTAGGTAGCCAACTAAGTTTTTGATATCGTGCCTGCGAAGATTTAGTATCATATTGGCATCTGATTTGAAGGGCTGAAAAGCCTTAGGCCTGGGATGTTTCCCCAGTATGAAACACATTTGTTTTGTTCCCATTTTTATATAACCAGATTTATGGCTGATTTGGGGATTGCACAGAAGGGTTCAGGTCCAATTAAGGGGGTTTCCGAACCTTTTCTGGCTAGTTCATCAGCTTTTTCGTTACCTGCAACTCCCGTATGTCCGGGGACCCACCATAGTCTGGTTTTGTTCCTGGAACTGAGTGTTTGGAGGGAGTTGAGCAGTGTAGTACTGATTTGAGGGATTTAATACTAAATTGCCTTCTTAGCCCGAAGAACCAGCGATTGGCAAGAGTAATTCTTCGTTTGATTTCTGTCGAGAATTTGTTTTCAGAGTTAATAGCGGAGCCGTGGTAGACAATGTCCCGTACTACCTCAAAAGTTATATCTGTCAATGGTGACGTTCTGTCCAATACGTCGATGTTGTGTGTCCTTTCGTGTTGACAGCATATACTTTGTCTTACCCTCAGTTACTGCTGAACCCATTTTTGCCGCTTCCTTCTCTATACTAGCAAACGTGGCTATGACATCAAGTTGAGTCCTACCAATGATGTCAATATCGTCAGCGTATGCTAGTAGTTGCACCGACTTTTGGAAAATTGTGCCTCTGGTGTTGGCTTTGGAGTTTTGCACAATCCTCTCAAGAATCAGATTAGAGAAGTCACATGACAGCGCATTGCCTTGCCTAAACCCTTTTTTGGTATCGAATGTGTCGGTGAGGTCGTTTCCGACCCTGATGCACCATCAGAGAGAATTCTCCATCGTCATCCTCCACGGACGAGTTTGGACGGTATACCAAAACTAGGCATGGCTCGGTATAGTTCGTCTCAATAAATGCTGTGCGGCTTTGAAATCGATAAATAGGTGGTGGGTATCGATTTGGACTTCTTGGGTTTTTCCCAGGATCTACCGAAGTGTGAACATTTGATCGATTGTGGACTTTCCTGGCCTAAAACCACACTGATAAGGGCCGATCAGGTTGTTGGTAAACGGTTTCAGGCGTTCACATACTACGGCATATAGGACCTTGTAGGCGATGTTGAGGAGACTTATGGCCCCGTAGTTAGCGCAGTTCTGAGGGTCTCAATTTTTGTGGATCTATGGCGAGTTGATGTTCGTAAATTGAGTGTCACACTCTCGGCTACAGCAGGCACATTATCTGTCTGTGCGCACCGTACGAGGACGGTGACCAAGAATGTTGGCCACTAGCATACCAGTCTCACGAACTTTTTGCACAAACATGTGTACAGCAGGTGCGGTAGGTTAGGTTAGGTTAGATGGGCTGTTGACGCTCGGGTGAGTCGTCAAGCTCGCATAGGCCTACGTGGGCCCATAGTGATACCCTTCGAAGAAAGAACCCTGAAATAGAGAAAGAGGATACCTGGTTAAGTTCGATAGTGATACTAATGCGGTGCTGGTCTGTGTCACTCCTTCAGCCTCAAAGTACAAAAGCGGACTATCTGCGCTATTGGGATAGTCGCTAGGTCTCTTAGGTCATCGAAGTAAAGGCTGCCTAGTATTTTAAATCGACTGCCACTGATCGCAGGGCAGTGGCATAGTAGGTGTGAGACCTCTTCTTCGACGTCAGGGTCGCTGCATTTCCTGCAAAGTTGGTTCGCACCAGTCAGTGACCTGTTATCACTCTCACCGCTATAGAAATGGATGCTCTGTTCAAAGCTATTAGCTTGTTTGATTTGCTGCCGCTTAACTCCGGCCAGAGAGATTTTGTATTTTGCCATCTTGTTATGGTTGCTTTTGGAGTGTGCTTGGTTATTTCATGTTTTTTAGATGCTAGCGGGGGATTGACCCTTTTATCAGCTAGGGATGTGCAACTGGACGATCCTAGTCTGCTTTCTCATTTCCTATAATGTCATTATGCCCTGGCACCCAGATAATTTGAACTTTGTTCTGCTTACAAAGAGCCTTCAGCTCTTCGCGGCAGCGTCCAACTACCCGTGATTTAACTATATTGGATGCCAGAGCTTTAATCGCCGCTTGACTATCCACGTAGATGGAGATATCCTCATGTGATATGTCCAATACCCTAGCCGACTCGGCAGCTTCGAGTACGGCCAGGATCTCAGCTTGGAATACACTACACGAGTTTGCTAATCTCAGGGATGTAGCTAGCCCGATCTTTTCAGAGTAGAGCCCACTCCGACTTCCATTTTAAATCCGTCGGTATAAATCGCTATTTCTATGTTAGATAACACATTGTTTGAGGCCATTCGTCTCTGCTTGGTATTCTGATAGAGAAATTAGTATCAAAGTCGTGGTATGGGATAATGTAGTCAGGTGCTACATCCGCATATGCCATTTAGTTTAATATTGAGCTATGGCGGAAAGGCTTCATGAGAAGATTGCCCGTTGTTTTGAGTCTTGCTGCGCTTTTTGCTTCTGTGTCATTGATTTGTAAGTCAATTGGTGTTATGTTTTAGGATTGTTTCTAACCCTACTGTGGGGCTAGTGCGGATGGCTTGAGTATGCATCCTGTCCTTTGAACTTTTGTTATCTTGGTCATATGTTTTGCTTTTTTCATAGCATTCCACCAGACCAAGCAACCGTATTTTAGAATTGGCCTGACAATAGCTGTGTATAGCCATTTTGTGACCTTCGGGGATGGGCCCTATTTTTTGCCGCAGATTCTGTTGCAGCTATAGAGGCCAAAATTTGCTTTCTTTACTCTTTCTTCAACGTTTAGATTCCAGTTCGGTTTACTATCAAGTACCACCCCCAGATATTTCGCGCTTGCTGACATTGAGAGAGTCGAATCTTCCAAAGACGGTGCCGGAAATGCTGGGATCGATCTCCTGTTAGTAAAGATAACCAGTTCTGTTTTGTTTGGGTTTACCCCCAGCCCGCAAGACTTTGCCCACTTGCTGAGTATATTGAGACTTCTTTGCATAATTTCACTCGGTGTCGGTGGGAATTTTCCGCACGCCATGAGGACTACGTCATCAGCGTATGTCACTGTTTTTATTGCAGTGATATCCAGCTTATTAAGTGCAGGTGCGGTAGGTGCTTCATTTCGGCCAAGACCAAACGCACTTTTTGGGCTACACAGCACTTACTTTTGAAATAAGTTTTCGATATTTCCCAACGTTCCGCGGAGGTATGATACTGACTTTCTGTGCAAGATTTCGAGCGGGAAACAACTGTCAGTGTCAAAAAACATTTCCTATGATTTAAAAAGAAACCACTAGATGGCCCACACGTTATATTCCATTTTTATACCCTATCCCATAGGGGTATATTAGTTTTGATACATAGTTTGTAACATAGAGAAATAATTTAGCTACATATACCTCAAAGTATATGGATCGACTCAGAATCGATAGCTGAGTCGATTTAGCCATGTCTGTCCGTCCGTCCGTCCGTACGTCACCAGTTTTTGGGCCTTAAATTTTGAGCTAGAAGGATGAAATTTGGTACACGTGCTCTTTGTTGCTCCCAGCAGAACAAGTGTAAAATTTTTTGAAATCCGCCTACTGACACGTCCCCTTTTTAGAAAAACATATTTTTTGGCCATAAGGAATTTTGAAAAACTTTCTGAACAACATATTTAGAGAATCGTAATATCTATATTTCGTTCATATAAAGTTTTTTGCCACGCCCACTTTTTGGGGGCGTTTTTAATAAAAAACGTTTTTCGGTCAAATTTTAAAATTTTCTTAAAAACTTTTGATGCAGAATCAATAGTAATATAAATATGAACATTTCGTCAATAGACCATTTTAACCCACGCCCACTTTTTGGGGGCGTTTTTATATAAAAACCATTTTTATACCCTACCCCATAACATATGCAGGTGAAAACCTTGTCTTTTGTAGAACCGTAAAAGTTTTTTTATAAGCAGTCTGAAGAATTTGTTGTCACCATGTCATTTTCTTTATTTTATCCACATCGTGTTTTTAGCCATGTCCACTTTTTGGGGAATTTAGTTTTACAGATAGGATGGGATAGGGTATTCAACGATCCGCACAGTGGATTGTAGCCATCTCATATGTTTTTATTTTTACTCTAAACCACTTAAATCTTGTTCTGAACAACTATATCAATTTATTTAATTAATAACTTCAATTTTCTGACAGATATACAATTATTATATTTAAAAAAAAAAAAAACTAACGAGTTCTGTTTTCTTTATGCTTTCTCTTTTCAGTTCAATTATTCACTTGCTCTTTCCATTCGACTGTTAATTGCACAAGACACATTATTTTTGTTAACCTATCACTTAAATTTTATGCTTTCAACATAATTAGTTTAATTAGATAGAAATAAATTTTAATTACAAAAAAAAAAACAAAAACAATCACTCGAAATTCGGTATATTGCGAACGTTCGTCTGTGTTTAATTTAAGTGAAAATAGTTGTCTAGTTGCATGTTTCGAAAGTGAGATGCACAACGGATCGACCGAATAAATTAAGAGCACGATATAAAGAAAAAAGATTCCTGTCTAATTAAAGAGGTAAGGACTGTTCTTTTTTTTTGTACTCCCCTAAGCGTAGACTGAATATATTATAAATTGGAAACCATATAAAGATTCTGGCCCCAATATTGTATTTCATGTAGATAATTTTATTTATTTAGTTATTTTCAGTTTGTGTGATTTAGTTAGTTTTATTAAATTAAGTCGAATAAGGTCCATTGCATCCTAAAAACAGAGATCAGAGAAAAAGGGACTCAACAAAATAATCAACACGGCCTTTTTAACTTGATTTAGCAAAGATTCAGTCTGTCTAGACAGATTTTCTTTGGTTTTGTCACAATTCTAGGCGATTTTTTTTAACTCTTATAGTACGTTTCCACCGAACCGAAACTCGTCATTTCATTAACTAAATTCAACATTTGAAAAAAGTGTTCCCACCAAAAAAAGGAGGCCTTCCAACTGTCAAAAAATGTTTCTTGTTAGTGGACCTCCTCTTGCAGTGATCTGACAAATCATTGGAGTACCTACTATCAACTGTCAAGAAAAGCTTATCTCAACTCAACCGTTTGGATTCGGTATAAAACAGGAGCTGTGTCCATCGTGCAAAAAGTACACATGCACACATGAATGGTTGTGAGAAAAAGTTAGGCCCATGTTACTAACGATCGTGTTACCCCAAAAAAAGGGGGATCATATGGAGTCAAAGAAGAAAATACCAAAACACAATGGCCCATGTTTAACAATTTCATGCCTAGTTATTCCGAAGTATAGCCTATCAGCACCACTATAAGTATCCTTCCACGACACTTTTCAATAGACCTACTCACAGATAAGGCCGTGCTACCATCGGGGAATCGGCGACGGAATTCGCGCAGCGCCAACACTACAGACGAATTACGCACGATTATTCCGTGTTCTTGGGGAGTGCATCGCTCCATGGCTTGTTCACTTGTATTCTACATCTGTCTAGTCCACAAATGTCAAAACAGATTTGACATTGGCGGCCATTTGCAAAAATAAGAGCATCTTCCAATAGGGTGATCTCTTTTGGCCCATCTTGTATTTGAAGCACAACGACTTGTCGATAATGTATCTGTATATTAAAAGCCGACCAGGAAGGGTATTTGTGGCTGATGCTTGTAGCTGATTAAAAAGTTTAAAACAAGCAAACCGTAAGCGCTTACACAATGTTTATCATAGTGAATCTGTAGCTTGAAGTTGGATAGAGGGCAACTTCGTGCAAGAAATGTATCTCTCTTTTGACAGCGATGCAAGATACCAGTTACAGATATGCTTTCTGGAAAGGCCTTTAATTTTATGAGATTCGAATATCGGTAACGGTATCATTTCATAGTGCCTACACAACGAATCGAAAACTGAGTTTTCGGCAGAAAATTTTCGAAAACCACTTGATGCTTTCACACCGAACTCTGACCCAGGTTTCGTTTTACATTTCAAGCATTTCCATTATATTACATTTTTCACAAGCCAGAGCCAGTTGAAACGAAATGAAAAACATATGAGAAGGCTATAATCCGCTGTGCGGATCGTTGAATACCCTATCCCATCCCACCCTTAAAATTAATATCCACAAAATGTAGGCTTTATGGCCATGAAATACAAAAAAATGACATTTTGTCGCAACATATTGTTCAGACAGTTTATCAAACCTTTTGTAGTTCGACAAAAAACAACGTACTGCTATTGCTTATGCCTTGGGATGGGTATACAAATGGTTTTTGTAAGAAAACGCCCCCAAAAAGTGGGCGTAGGTGAAATGAGGACAAAATGTTCATAATATCATTATGGAAGTATTTACATCAAAAGTTTTTTCGAACTTTTTAAAATTTGGACAAAAAGCGTTTTTTACTAAAAACGCCCCCAAAAAGTGGGCGTGTAAAAAAACTTTGTATGGACGAAATATAGATATAAATGGCGTTTTCCATTGGGAAATCTAGATTTTGATCTGAAATTTGATCTTTTTGAGTGTCAATAGAACACGATTCAGATTTTTTTGTTTTGTCATTGTACTGGTGTCATGAAGTTAGCGTCTGTGAAGTAAGCGTCGGTGTAGCTGCCAAAATTTAAAACATAACAAAAAATTTTAAATACAGAAATTATCTTCATCACTTTCCGAAGACGAAGTCGAACTAGATCCAAATGCAAAGCACTCTTGTTTTTCACAACCAAAGTAATAAATCAAAATCAAATCAAATTTTGTATGCTTCGTAATAAAGTGGTTGCCGAAATACCTTTGGTTAAATCTCAAATGTATTCAAAACAACTTAATACCTCTCTAAATAGCCGGCAATTATGGAAAAACGTACGCAACATAGGCATAGGCAAGTCGAAAACCGGGCAAAGTATCGAAATTGATGGTAATGAGTTAAACAAAAAATTTATCTCAAAACCCTCGTCGATTTTTAAAACTAGTATTTCGTTTTTGAATCAGGAAGTAAGTAGTGCCGATGTCGTTGAAAGCGTACTTTCTATTAAGTCTAATGCTGTTGGACTTGATGAAATGAATCCCTCATTTATCATCTGCCACTAAGCTAATGTTTTCTTACTTAACACAGAGGGAGCAAGTAGTTCTAGTTGGTGACAACAAATTATCAAATTTTCTGCCAAACGTGACTGGTGTTCCACAAGGTTCCATTCTTGGTCCTCTTTTATTTTCTATTTATGTTAATAAACTCCCAACAGTTACTCAGAACTTCTCATTACATATGTATGCCGATGACGTCCAATTGTACTTGAGCTGCCCCCTCGGGCTAATTGAGCATGGCGCTTTAAGTGTCATTGAGGACTTAGAGAAAATTGAACATTGGTCTCATTCAATTGGTCTTATCTTGAACCCTAAAAAGTCAAAATGCTTGGTAGTCTCAAGAAAAAAGCATAATATTTCATATTTTCCTCCGATAGTGTTGAGCGATGCTCCTATCGAATACGTCGAAACTGCAAAAAATCTTGGGTTGACATTTAATCGCTATCTGACTTGGGATAACCATATAAATTCACTCGTCGGAAAAGTATATGGTGTACTGCGAACACTGTGGGTAACACAGTATTTCACCCCAGTAAGCACAAAGAAAACTAAATGTCGCTTTCAATAGCACTGTGCGTTATATCTATGGGTTGAAAAGGTATGACAGACTATCTGGTTTTACCACTCGTCCGCTTGGTATGTCACTTGAAAGTTATCTTCAACTTCCACTTTAACGTTGCTTTCGGATATTTTGCTAACCCACCAACCACATTACTGTTTTGATAGATTGAGAAAAGCATCATCTAATAGATCTCATCAATTAATTCATCCTCGCTGTTCATTCCTAACCTCTGAGCGCCAATTTTTTGTCAATGCCGTTCGTCTGTGGAATTCTTTACCGCTTTACATAAAGGAAATACAGAACAAAACAAGCATAAAAAGAGTTTTAAAGTCTCACTTCTCTATTAATTCGTAGATTATTAAATTAAACTTGTAAATTAAAAGTAATTAAAAATCAAAACTAGTTTCTTAAAATCTGTTAGCTCAATTTTTATTTTTGCAACATTAAAACTAACTCATAAGATATTGTATCTTACTGTTTTAAGCATTCAAGAATAAATAAATAAATAAATAAAATGAAAATCACTCAAGTCAAACTGACAGCTATCATTTGTATTGGTATTGGTAAATCTGCCGAAAATTACAGATTTGCAAAATTGATCTAAGATCAAAAAAAATAATTTTTTTTGTCCAATGGAACACAACATAAGATTGTCTAAATATGCTGCTCAGACACTTTTTTAAAATTCCTTACGGTTTGGCTAAAAACTACGTTTTTCTAAAAGGGGGCGTGGCAGTGGGCGGATTTCAAAAAATTTTACACTTGTTCTGCTTCGTCGGCCAGAGAGTCTATATACCAAATTTCAACACTCTAGCTCAAAATTTAAGGCCCAAAAATCGGTGACATACAGACGGACGGACAGACAGACAAACATGGCTTAATCGACTCAGCTAGCGATTCTGAATCGATCCATATACCTTAAATATATATGTATCGAAATTATTTCTCTATGACTTATGACGTTCTCACTGAGCAAAAAAAGCTCATTTCGGAAATCAATTTGCAAATACGATTAAATTTCCCATACAAAATCAAATTTCCGTAATGTGATAATTTCATCACATTTGTGGGAAATGTGGTTTCTAAAGTGTCCGCCAAATAACGTTTTGAAAATGCTATAAAAAAAAACTACTGAATATTTTCTCAAATTTCTTTTTTTATTTGAAAGTACAATCCTTCCGGTTAATAATGGAAAATAATTTCATTCAAATGGCTGCCTCGGCTGGCCATGCAGTAGCCTACACGATCGGTCCAATTTTTAAGCACATTATCGATTCTGTGCAGCTGTATTTCACCAATGGCTTCACGAATATTGTCCTTTAAAGCGTCAATTGTCTCTGGCTTGTCGGCGTAACATTTATATTTATATGCGTGCGGGTTTTCTGTGCCCCAAATGCGACAATTTTGCTTGTTTACATACCCGCCAAGATCAAAATGAGCTTTTTGGCAAAATCGGCATCTTCTCTTAGTCGATCGCAGGCCCACTTAGCGAATCGAAAACGCATTGGATGGTCAGTTGGCTTCAACTCCTGAACCAATTGGACTTTGTATGGCGTCATACCAAGGTCTTTATGCAAAATTCGTCTCAATGATGTCTCCGAAATGTTCGATTGTCGAGAACGGCGGGGAATTGATGTTGATGGCGCTTCACGCACACTTTCTGCCACAGCAGCAATATTCTCGGGTGTACGCACTGTTTTTGGCTTTTCACGTCTTTTCGATGAGGATGCCAGTTTCTTTCACTTTTTTCACAAGATAACGAACATACGGAGCTGACGGTGCTTCTCTTCTTCCAAAATCCGTACGCAATTTTCGCACACATGATTTTCAAAGTAATATCGCAATATTTCCCAGCGTTGTTCAAGCGTATACACAACCATATTCGTTCAGCGGAAGGATAAAACTAATTATCTGTCAAATCAGACATGAGCTAAGTGTTACCATTCACGAAATAAGCACTAGTTGAAAAAAAAAACGTTAGATGGCGGACCCGCTTCCTCTGTTTTCAAACGCCAGTAATTCGAAAACTTAGTGAGAACACCTTTTTGGTGAAATTGGAAATAATCTCATTTGAACCCCAGTGAGAACGTAGTATTAATGTCAAAACGAATATACCCCTA
The DNA here is from genome assembly GCA_932526625.1 of Rhingia campestris. NCBI lineage: Eukaryota > Metazoa > Arthropoda > Insecta > Diptera > Syrphidae > Rhingia > Rhingia campestris. The sequence goes on along the minus strand of OW052186.1, from coordinate 4,044,124 downwards.
TGGGATAGGGTATAAAAATACATTTGTTTTGACAGCGAGTTCATCAGCTGTTTTGTGGGACGTGTGGAACACGTGTAGAACAACAACCTTCAACGAAGTGACGTTTGCGTAGCGGTTTTGCGACTAGTTTTTGAAAACTGCAAATGTATGGGGAAAACTCCTGTTTTCGATGTAGGATTTAGGTATTTTTGATCGGTGTGAAAGCACAATTCGTTCCCTTTTTGACTAAAAACATTGGACGTTGGTTAAGGTTAGTGTCATATGAATTCCATAATTTCATAACCTAACCTCAATCGTTTACCTGAACTATATATTTCATCGCCCTCCCGTTCGAAGCGGACGCATTTGTATAAACGTATGCTTAAGGATAATTTTATTTTTTTTTTTGAAAGATATCAATTGACAAACTTTATAGAGCAGAAATGCTGTTTATGATGCGATACATGTTGAAAACGCAAATAAAAATTCCACGTTCACGATTGTGCACTGTACTCGCTGACATAAATACACATACCCACATACATATCCTTACAAAGAACATGATAATCAGTGTATGGTTATGGCATAAATATGGATAATATCGCCGACTTTCCATTCTACATTACGTGCAAGGAAGAATGACATCATATACATATACTATCGCATTAGGAAGCATTGAAGTACCCATTAAAATAAAACAGCAAAACCAGGAAAACACACACAAAAATAAACTATTCAATAAAAAAACAGAAATATTTTGTAAAATGTAAAAAAAAAACAAAACAGAGTAAAACCCCAGCTTAGTAGAAAGGGGTCAGATGCCTTTAGGGTGCTTTGAACTCTACGTACTGGGAGGACAAAGGCCTATTGTTGGTAATAGATTGCATACAAGTGTTGAGTGCCAGAAATACCTACTTCATATGAATAAACAACAAAAAAAAAAATTCATTTGAAATTATGGAAAATATATGCAGCCCTTACACGTATTTGAATATTTTTTTTTTTAATTCACGTGACGCTCTCGGCTGAGGATGTTTTCTTGGAACTGATTTGACGATTCTCATTCACAAGGGCATGACTAATTTTTTTGATAAAAAATTATCATGAGGAGGCATACAACTCCGGTGGTAGATGTTTTTTTTTTCGATTTTGATAAGCTTCTCAACAGATAAATGAAATCGTTAAAACTACATTGGTGCGGCTATTTTTAGGTGCTGACATTTTTAAACAAGCATATCACTGACAGGATTTTTACTGAGCGAGATAAATGCGACACCTTTTCACAGTCACATATGAATTATAAATTTCTGACGGTAATTTCCGAGACTCAACCACTTCCTTTGTGTCCTTCTTCTACAAAAACGTCTGCGATGTTGAAAATTACCAAAAAGGTAGTCCTGAACCTTTGAGGGTGCACAAACTTTGCAGTTTAGCCATTTCTTCTCTTTTTTTTTAAATTCTGACCTGCCTAAGCAGTAAGATGTACATCGACCTTAAAGATATATTGTGCTTGCCGTCAGATGTTTTTAAGGTTAGTAGCGCTTCTACTTTCCTAATGTAGCTGATAATACTTTTAGCCGAAGATTTTCTCAGTTCTTTGGGACTTAAAAATTCCCTAAAGAAAGATTCCCTTCTCATGCCGTAAAGGGCCGGGCATTCACATATGATATGCTCGGCTGTTTCGTCTTCTTCTAGACATAGTCTCCGGTGAGTGGACTAGATGCATTTTATTTAGGTGATATCGCAGACCGTGATGACCAGTTAGGTAACCTACTAAGTTTTTGATATCGTGCCTGCGAAGATTTAGTATCTTATTGGCATCTGCTTTGAAGGCCTGTCTGTGATGTTTTCCCAGCATGAAAAACATTTGTTTTGTTCCCAGTTTTTTATAACCAGATTTATGGCTGATTTGGGGATTGCACAGAAGGGTTCAGGTCCAATGAAGTGGGTTTCCGAACCTTTTTTTTGGCTAGTTCATCAGCTTTTTCGTCACCCTCAATTCCCTTATGTCAGGGGACCCACTATAGTCTGGTTTTGTTCCTGGAACTGAGTGTTTGGAGGGAGTTGAACAGTGTAGTACTGATTTGGAGTCAATAATGTGTGAGCTAAGGGCTTTTATAGCTGCTTGAATGTCCGTGAATATATGGATATTCGCGCCTTTAATACCTGAGTTGTGTATTAGGTTTTCGCATTCTTTTATGGCATGGAGCTCAGGGTGTTTTCCCATAAGTATTGAGATGTTTCTATTTGGTCCATGTATGCCAGCTCCTACCCCTGAGTCCATTTTAGAACCATCCGTATACCACTTTAGGCCTTTTAGGCAGTTTGGTGGGTTTCTTGCTACACCATGCTTCTCTGGTTGTGATCTCCGTTGAGAATCTTTTGTCGAAGCATAGTGTCTTTGGTAAGCGGTATGTAACCGCACAGATAATGTCAAGTTCTGGAAGTTCGGATAGTGGTTAGTTTTAGGTGTTCGCTAATGTTTAACTCTTCCGCTTGTGTCAAACTTGCTGAGCTGCGAATTGCCACTTTTTTATATAAATGTGGAGGGACCTTAGTCCTTTTAAGGCTTCTATGGCCGCTGTTGGAAAGGTACGCATAGCTCCGGTAATGCCCAGACAGGCAAGCCGTTGTACCTTGTTTAATTTATTTATGGTTGTTTTTTTGGGTGACTTTGTTCCACCATACTATCGAAGCGTATGTTATAATGGGCCTGACCATGATCGTGTAGATCCAGTGTGTGGTCTTTGGAGAGATTCCCCAGGATTGACCATACATGTTTCGGCAAGTCCAGAAAGCTTTGGTTGCTTTTTGAATTTTGTTGTTAATGTGGGAGTTCCAGCTTAGTTTTTTGTCGAGGATCACTCGATGATATTTTACTTCGTTGGAATACTCAATGTTTGTATCATTTCTCAAATCTTCATGTGTACTGCTTATATGAAAGCGGAAACTATGCAGAAGCCAAAGGTCTGAGGTTCATCGACGGATTCGTTCGGAAGAAGTTCCAAAACGAAATTTAGTTCCAATCGGAACTCAGTTCCCTTTCGAGGTATTCGTTGCGGAACAAAAGAAGCTTACAATCGCGTTCAATGGATACCGCAACAATTCTTCGTCGAACAACTTCGAAAGAATTTCAACGCGTAGCTGTCAAAAATTGTTGACTTATCGCAATATGCTGCTGCACGATCATGTACGATACATTTCATCGAAGGATATGTTGGAAATGATAATCGGGACGGAAAGCTCGGTAGAGGATTCTCCGATTTGTTTGAAATTTTCTTCCGAAGGGATACCTCGATAGGCCGGATAAACTTTTTGATTTGCCAGATCATCGCGATGTATTGCGCTGCCTTATTCGTCTCCTAGTCTTGTTTCCAATGTCTGCGAAAGAACCCCCTAGCTAAACTGATTGAAATTACAACTAAGAACGCCCATAGTTCCGCAAAGTCTATGCAGAATTCAAAGGTCTGAGGATTATATAAACTTTTTGATTTGTCAGATCATCGCGATCCATTGCGCTGCCTTATTCGCCTCTGTGCCCCTGGCTAAACTGATTAAAATTACAACAAAGAAGGACTACGGGTCCGCAAAGTCTTTGGAAAGTTCCAAATTACCACTTGCAAACAAATGAAATGAAATATTTGACATCAACTGCCCATAAAGGGCCTTAAAGCTAGCTTTTCCATTCATTTGGAATGGGACCTCTAGTTGAACGCCTATTCCGAATGGCAGAAGCATCTCATAACAGTTTCATACTCCTGGATGTTTGTCATCATGTCAGACCTTGTAACAGGTGGGGCAGTGATAGAAACGTCGGTGTTTTTACTCTCGAGACTAGGGACTCTGCGCTTAGTAGTCCAATGTAAAGGGGCTTTCAATAAGCGCTTCCTATCTTTGAATTAAAATAAAACAATGTGGGTGTGAGATATCATCGATATTTTTTATTCATTTGAAAGGCCTATCGATACCGTTATGTACGGTGTATAACATCGTTCAAATGTCCTCCGTGGCTTTCTGGGTGACGCGCATCAGAAAAGTCCAATTTTCCATGACTCTGGCGCACAAATGAGGCTGAATTTGACCAATGGCATGAGTTATGTTGTCTTTGAGGGCCGCTGTGATATGTGGCTTATTCCTATAGACCTGCAACTTCAGAAAACCCCACAAGAAAAAGTCTAAAGGCGTTCAAATCGCTCTATCCCGATGGCTAGTTCACAGCACCAATGTGCAATGTGGCGTGAGCTGTCTGGCACGAAGCGCCGTTCTGTTCAAACCAATTGTCGTTGGTGCCTATTTCATCCCATTCAGGCCAAAAACAAGTTGGTGTTCATCGACCTATAGCGCGCTCTCCGTTGGCAGTGATGGACTGGCCAATGCCGTTCCGAAAGAAATATGGACCGCTGACATGACGCCGCCAGCCCAAAATCCATATAGCAAACAGTGGAATGCATTGGACGCATTTTTTTTGTTGACATACACATTTATCCAGAAAAGTGCCCATCGCTGAAGATGATGTTTTAAACCTAGGGCTATGGTCATTTACCTTCAGCTCCTGGGTCAGTTAAAATATTTACGGGTGCAGGTCCATGTCACGACGCAAAATTAGCCATGTTGTGATCTGTGAAAGTTCGAGTTATTCTGACCTACGCGAAATCGAATGCCTCGGATTCTTTTGCACACTCTCACGGACAGTACCGATGTTTTCAGCAGATCTTGCGTTTCGTAGACGTACGGATGTTGATGTATCGATTACTGAACCAATGGACTCTAATTTATCCGCCACTGCAACCATTCCTCTGGCTTTAATTCTTCCATCAGTTGGAACTTATATGGATGTAGGCCAAGATCTTTCCTCAATTTTTTCCAAGTAGCGGACGGGCAGAGACCGGGTTACTGAGAACGTCGTCGGATCGATAAATTCGGGTCATCGGTTACGTCTACAACGGCGGTGGATTCTTCTATACACACAGTACGGCCCCGATTTGGATGAATATCATCAGAAAGAGTAGATGTGGTCATGAATCGATCCATAGTTTTGCGTATTAACTGCTCAGATGGACGATTATACGCATCGTAAACTTGACGAATTGCTCTATAAGCTTGGCGAACGAATTTTGGAAATAGATTTCCACGATTTTTAAATGATATTCTGGTGTAAGATTTGTCAAGCCACTTACTTACTTAAGTGGCGCTACAGTCCGGGATGAACCTGGGCCTCAACCAACATGCCTCTCTAATTAGCCCGGTCCTTAGCTAACTGCCTCCAGTTGCGCACTCCAAGTTGGTTGAGGTCGGTTTCTACTTGTGAGCGCTATTTAAGGCGAGGTCTTCCTTTACTGCGTCCGACGTCTGGCTGGGAATGGAAGACTCTATTATTGGTGTCCAATCTTTCTACATGTCCTAGCCATCTGAAACGTCCAATGCGGAGTTTTTTGACCAAGAGTATGTCGCTGTAGAGGTCGTATAGTTCGTGGTTGAATCTTCGTGTCTATAGCCCGTCAACGCTAGCGGGACCGAAGATTTTTCGAAGAAATTTTTCCTCGAATCGAGAAAGGATTCTTCGTCTTCGTACTTTCGACACGGTCCATGCTTCAGCGCCTTAGAGCAGGACTGGGATGATCAGGGTCTTATATAGGATTTCCTTAGTAATTCGACTGAGGGCTTTACTACTAAATTGCCTTCTTAGCCCGAAGAAACAGCGATTGGCAAGAGTAATTCTTCGTTTGATTTCTGATGAGATGTTGTTGTCAGAGTTAATAGCGGAGCCGAGGTAGACAAAGTCCCGTACTACCTCAAATTATATCTGTCAATGGTGACGTTCTGTCCAATTCTTCGATGTTGTGTGTCCTTTCTGTTGACAGCATAAATCTAGTCTTACCCTCATTTACTGCCGAACCCATTTTTGCCGCTTCCTTCTCTATACTAGCAAACGTGGCTATGACATCACGTTGAGTCCTACCAATGAATTCAATATCGTCAGCGTATGCTAGTAGTTGCACCGATTTTTGGAGAATTGTCCCTCTGGTGTTGGCTCGGGAGTTTTGCACAATCCTCTCAAGAATCAAATTAAAGAAATCACATTACAGCGCATCACCCTGCCTAAATCCTTTTTTGGTATCGAATGTGTCGGTGAGGTCGTTTCCGACCCTGGTGGAGCAGCGAGAATTCTCCATCGTCATCCTACACAAACGGAAGAGTTTGGGCGGTATACCAAAACTAGACATGGCTCTGTATAGTTCGTCTCTAAAAATGCTGTCATATGCGGCTTTGAAATCAATAAATAGGTGGTGGGTATCGATTTGGACTTCTTGGGTTTTTTCCAGGATCTGCCGAAGTGCGAAAATTTGATCGATTGTGGACTTTCCTGGCCTAAAACCACACTGATGAGGGCTGATCGGGTTGTTGGTAAACGGTTTCAGGCGTTCATATATTACGGCAGATAGGATCTTGTAGGCGATGTTGAGCAGACGTATGTCTCTGTAGTTGGCTCAGTTCAGAGGGTCGCCTTTTTGTGGATCGGGCAAACGATGCTGAGGTTCCATTCTTCAGGCATGCTTTCATCCGACCAGATTTGGCTTATGAGTTGGTGGATGTTACTTACCAAGTCATCTCTGCCAGCTTTATAAAGCTCAGTGGGAAGGCCGTCATTCCCGGCGGCCTTGTTAAGCTTGACCCGACTTAGGTCGGGTGGTTGGCAGTTTTTGCTGCCGCTGCCAATATTAAATGGTTCGTTCTGCCTGACAGCGGAATGTTGTTCGTCATCGCCGTTTAACAGTCTGCAGAAGTGGTTCTTCCATATTCTCAGCATCGACTGTGTCTCAACCACGATATTTCCTTGTTCATCTCGACAGGATTCTGTTCGAGCCTTGTAGCCTTGGCTTTGATGTTTTACACTTTGGTAAAACTTGCGAACATCGTTCCTGGAGTGGCACCTCTCTATATCCTCGATCGCGCGCTTTTCTTGCTCTTCTTTCTTCTTTCTGAAAAGCCGATGTTCTTCCCTTCTTCTTTGCCTATAGAGCTCAATGGCATCTCTCGTCTTCACCTGCAGCTTAGCCTTGAAGGCCTCGTTCTTGGCTGCGAGCATCTGTCGGCATTCCTCATCAGGATTCTGTTGGAGCCTGTATACTGAAAAAAAGTCAATCACACTTTAATAGTATGACAGATATCCCCGTTCAATAAGCCTAAAAAACACCCTTGCCTAAACTATGGCGTCCGGTACATTCTTTTATGGGATCAGGATACCGTCTCTCAATCAACCGTAAAGTGGAGCTACATAAGGCACACCATCATGTGAGATACTTTTACCTTGGAGTCTATGTAGACTGCTGCAAAACAGCCCCTGTTTGGAGCTAACCACCGCGCAACTGAATTCTTTAAACGTCATGAAACATGAAATTGTCTCCGATATGTTCGAAATCGAAGAATTTTCTACCGAGGTATCCATTCCGTCCAAAAAAACGTCATAAAATATGAAATTGTCTCCGATATGTTAGAAATCGAAGAATTTTCTGCCAATCGGATTTGAATTTCGAACAGATCTTCCGAAAAATGCAACACACAATTGTTGACATCTATGCGTTTTGACAGCTATGTGTCGAATTTCTTCCGAAGCTGTCCGACGTAAAATTGCTGCAGAATCTAACGAACGCGATTGTATTTTTTTTATTTTGTTCCGCAACGGATACCTCGAAAGCAAATTTAGTTCCAATTGGAACTGGCTTTCGTTTTTGAAATTATTCCGAACGGTTGCCTTGATAGGGGTACGGTTTTCCTAGCAACATTTCCACTGGTGATTTGATCTTAAAAGTGGAACCAATCCTTCCACTATATTTTCACTCGTTGGACTTGACATTATTAAGGAATTTGACAGGGCTAGGGGCATTTAGCCTTTTTGTCAAAAATTTCGCGTTTTTGTAATGGAAAATTCAATTCAAGGTGGTTTGACTGACTGCAAGTGTGCAAATAAATGCTGGTGCACCCCAAGGTTCTGGCTGTGCGTCAGTCAGAGAACAATTTCAAAAATATTCCCTTTCCACGTGCCACCAAATGGATCCTTAAGAATATCGATTTTGAAAATTCCAACATTGCCAGGGCAGCTTGAACGCAGTACGCAAAGTTGAATCGCTTTTCAGTATCTTTCATGACGACAGCATGTAGGCGTTTCAGATATCCCTAAAGCATTGTCACATGTAACGTAACGAGGGGCTGGAAGGACAAAAGTCATACGCAGCCATGTTTGACTCCTTCCCTGCACAATGAAGTTGAATTTTATTTTCAGCCTCTCTCCCTTTAGAATTGCAAATTACTTGCAGGTCAGTAAGACGGATTCCCCCTTGTTTTATTTTTATTAAATGGATTTAGTTACATTAAGGAAGTAACACGCTTCCAGTAGTCTAAAACGGCTGAATTCGAGTTTGTATACGGATATCTATATGTCTTGACATCGCAAAGTCCCCATTAAAAAGGGGCAGGTGAAAGCACAACAAAAGTACGTATTATGTCACCGAATGCATCCCATCAGAGCTCTCAATTGCAATACACGGTTCTAAAGGAGTGTTGAAAATATTCCATTACTGATGGCGGGTGGTTGACGACGACGACGACGACGACGAGTGCTGGAACACTGACAAATGGGTTAAGTAGATTTTTGAGTATATTTGAGGTGCTTGTATTTGCGTGTTTGTGTATGTTTTTTTTTTTACAAGACATAAGTACTTGTATTTCAGATACATTACTTCTTTTACTTGTGTGGATTTTGAGCTCTCATGGAGGTCATGCAAAGATATCTTCCGAAAGTCGTTGGGAGGTGGTTCATTCTTGATGCTGATGACTTCAGTGACCATCGATCCACGCAATGTATTCATCTTGGAAAACTTTAGATCAATCAAATGCTTGCTCTTGGTTTGGTTTTCCTTTTCGATGGGATTGTGTGCAGGATACGGAAAGACTGTCACATGGAAGTCATTTTTCACGTTCAAATGGCACTTGCTTTGAGTATCTTTATTTCCAAAATCAATGTTGAATTTGACATTTTTTCGATAGCAAATTACCTTCTACCAATGGGGAAGGTATGATCTGTATAGAACGAGCACCACCCCTACCACTATACATCACTCCTGTTCGACTTAAAAGTGTATCAGCAGGACTCCTGGTGGTTTTAGATTACTTTGTCATTGAAGCCAATGAAATACTGCTTTTGTTATCCAGTAGGTTTAAGGGTTAGCTCGCATCTACGATAGTAGGGGAACGTCGATCGATAATGTCTTTTGACGGTGTTAGGTTAGGTAATGGTTTGATACCCGATCCTGAAATAAAAATATATGGTGATGGAAGGGTAAAGTGTTACTTGTGGTTCTCCACATCAGGCTGATTCTTTGCAGAAGTTGATTATCTGGAGCATAGGAATGCCTGCCAGACTATGTAGATCTTCATAAAAGTGACTGGCAAGGACTCTTCTGTGGATATTGCTTATCGTAAGAGAATCAGACAGGAGGCATGTTATATCGTTTTCTACTTCAGGGATTAGTAGGATCACTCGTTTGAATATGACAGCACCAACTATGGCTCGTAGTGCTCTGTGGTGCTGTAACTACTGCACATCGGACTGGGTTCGATTCCGAACTGTTGCAATGCCAAACTGATTTCCACTGGACCTGCTCTGAAAAATCATTTGAAATATCAATAACCATGAAGAACTTCACTCAACCGTTTGGATTTGGCATACAATTGTCGGTCCCGCCGTCGTGGAAGAAGTACACACTATGAATGCTTGTGAGTAAAAGCAAGGTCCTGAATCCTAATGAACCTGTTTTTTTTTTGTTAGTAGGTATGCTGGTGAGGTTAGTGTTCCTTATTTGGTTAGGTATTGCAAACCATCTTCATCTCGGTTGCCATTTACTTTTTTTTTCTAATTTTTGTACTTTGTCCAACATTTGAATCCATATGTGAGCGTCGGACCCACCACTGCATTGAATACAATTTTCGGTCACTGAATAATATTGTATACTAGCTCTTGGGTACCTTATCCACACATCAGGAACTCGTTACTTACTTAAGTGGCGCTACAGTCCGGGATGAACCTAGGCCTCAACCAACATGCCTCTCCAATTAGACAGGTCCTTAGCTAACTGCCTCCAGTTGCGCACTCCAAGTTGTTTGATGTCGGTTTCTAGTTGTGCGCGCCACTTAAGGCGAGGTCTTCCTCTACTGCGTCCGACGTCTGGCTGGGAATCGAAGACTCTGCGAGCTGGAGTATTGGTGTCCATTCGTTCTACATGTCCTAGCCATATTAAACGTCCAATGCGGAGATTTTTTGACCAGGGGTATGTCGCTCTACAGCTGGAATAGTTCCTGGTTGAATCTTCGTGTCCATAGCCCGTCAACGCAAACGGGACCGAAGAATTTTTCTCTCGAATCGACCAAGGATTTTTCATCCGCCTTTGATACGGTCCATGCTTTAGCGCCGTAAAGCAGGACTGGGATGATCAGGGTCATATATAGGATCTCCTTAGTAGTTCGAGTGAGGGCTTTACTACTAAATTGCCTTCTTAGCCCCATGAACCAGCTGTTGGCAAGGGTAATTCTTCGTTTGATTTCTGACGAGATGCTGTTGTCAGAATTAATAGCGGAGCCGAGGTAGACTAAGTCCCGTACTACCTTCAAGTTAAATCTGTCAATGGTGACGTTCTGTCCAATTCGTCAAGCACTCGTCCATGAATGAAATGATCGTCAGTCAAGACTTAGCCACATTAGATTATGTATCTCGTCCTTCAAGCAGAGAATCCAAAGCCACAATAAAATACAAATGGCCTTAGCTCCTTTGATTGCGAACACCGAAGTCCTAGGTAAGGTTAGGTTCTTGAAGTAGGCGGTGAACGACTGTACGTCTTTCCTCATCACACTCAGATCAATGTAGGCACATTGCGAAGCCGTTTAGGCGGCCAAGTGCATAGGTGGCTGCTTCCTTTGTCCCGTTTCTATCCATTAATGGTCCCTTTCCATCATCCCAAATGTTGTTGCAAACGTAAAATGATTAGTGAGAGGGAATTCGGATAGATCCGTGATGTCATGGAAAAAATATTTTCCTAAACATCTTTTTTTTAGTTGCCTGAGGGCTGAGCAGTGGCACAGAAAATGGAGGGTATCATCACTTCAGCCTCTAGAAAGGTCATCATCTCTAAGATGCATTTTGAGTTTGTGGCTTTTGAGTAAGTTGTGTCCAGTAAGTATATCCCCACCCACAGATTTCCTGCTTTTTCGAAGAAGTTTGTAGATTCTGTGTTTGTCATACTCGAGCCATATTCTCATGGATATTTCACAGGTGGGGAAGGAGTTCCACGATATTAAGAGTGTGGCGGTTTGACAGACTGTTCTGCCTGATCAATGCTGGCGGCAGATCCTTTCCTTCCAATTTCATTGCCCTGTATGCCTCTTTATCCGCGGACCCAGCTGAGTCCTTATTTTGGATGGGATCTCATTTTGCTCCCTCAAACATACAATCAGTAGTTTCTGAAAATGCTCGTTGCCTTGAATGCCATTTCTGATATCTTAAGTTTCATTGAAATCTTTTTTTCTCAAAAGCAACACCATAAAAAGGACTATCGACATTTTTCAATTGTAATGCTTATCAACTTGATGTAGGAATAATTATCACAGTTTTGTGTTCTGCCTTTCTTTTTGTATCTCAAAAGAAGTTATCTTTCCTAAAATGGTATTGTATCGCATTCCATAAGTTAGATAAGAATAATGAGAGCCAACAGAGAGAACAAACAGATGGTCTGCTGAAAATTCGAGAGCTATGTAGATAAAATTTTTGTTATCAATGACCACAGTCCACGGAAGGCATAGTCCTTATATTCGTCCATTCATTGTGTTGAGTGAAAGAAACAAAATGTGTGCCTATTGTAGAAAAGTGTCTGGAAAAAGGTAATGTACGAGTAAACTTTTTGCAAAGGGGCGACGAAGCAATTTTTCGGCCTTTAAATTTTGTAAAGTATGTCGTATTTCGACATCTATTGGAGGCCAAATCACAGAACATTTTTTAAAATCAAAAAATAAACCATGCTTTTCCCGAAATATTCCTCTTATGATTCAGGAACACGACGATGCGCATTAGTCCTGGAATAGTGCTTCGAATGTTGGATTCTAAGTTATCAATCGTTGCTGGTTTATAAGCATGGACCAGAGATTTGATGTACGCCCACAGAAAGTAGTCCAAATGTCTAACATCACACGAACTAGGAGGCCAATTGAAAGGTCAATTTCTTGAGATGATTCGGTCACCAATCGTACCCACAGAAAGTACCCCAAATGTGTCAAATCACACGAACTAGGTGGTCAATTCAAAGGTCCATTTCTTGAGATGATTCGGTTACCAAACGTATCCCACAGAAAGTACTCCAAATGTTTCAAATCACACGAACTAGGTGGTCAATTGAAAGGTCCATTTCTTGAGATGCTTCGGTCACCAAACGTACCCCACAAAGTGTACTCCAAATGTGTCAAATCAAACGAACTAGGTGGCCAATTCAAAGGTCCATTTCTTGAGATGATTCGGCCACCAAACGTACCCCACAGAAAGAACTCCAAATGTGTCAAATCACACGAACTAGGTGGTCAATCAAAGGTCCATTTCTTGAGATGATTCGGGCACCAAGCGTACCCCACAGAAAGTACTCCAAATGTGTCAAATCACACGAACTAGGTGGTCAATTCAAAGGTCCATTTCTTGAGATGATTCGGTCACCAAACGTACCCCACAGAAAGTATTCCAAATGTGTCAAATCACAGGAACTAGGTGGCCAATTGAAATGTCCATTTCTTGAGATGATCCGGTCACCAAACGTACCCCACAGAAAGTACTCCAAATGTGTCAAATCACAGGAACTAGGTGGCCAATTGAAAGGTCCATTTCTTGAGATGGTTCGGTCACCAAACGTACCCCACAGAAAGTACTCCAAATGTGTCAAATCACACGAAATAGTGCCAATTCAAAGGTCCATTTCTTGAGATGATGCGGTCACCAAGCGTACCCCACAGAAAGTACTCCAAATGTGTCAAATCAAACGAACTAGGTGGCCAATTCAAAGGTCCATTTCTTGAGATGATTCGGTCACCAAACATTTGGCTTGTTGCGCCGTCTTGTTGGAACCATTTCCTCCTCCTCCAAATATTTTCCAATGATATGAGGAATGAAAAAATCCCGAATAATTTGCCTGTAGCGTTCGACATACACGGTACTGTTGGCACCGGTATCGGATTTTAAGACAAATGGGCCGATGACGCCTTCGCCATGTAAAGCGCACCAAACTGAAATTTTTTCGGAATGTAATGAAGTCTCAAAAGTCTCATGAGGATTCTCTTCACTTCAAAAACGACAATTCCGCATATTTATATACCCGTCAAGCCAGAAATGAGCCTCATCGCTGAAGATGATTTGACGATAAAAATCTGGTTCAACCTCCAGTTGATTCTCAGCCCATTCATCGAACACACGACGCAATTGATGGTTTGGCTTTAATTCTAGCACCAGTTGGAACTTATATGAGTGCAGGCCAAGATCTCTCCTCAAAAATTTCCAAGTAGTGGACGGGCAGAGGCTGGGTTACTGAGAACGGCGTCGGATCGATAAATTCAGGTTCTCTGTAACGCTTACCCCTATATCGGCGATGGCTTCTTCTGTACATACGGTACGGGCTCGATTTGGATGACTTTAGTCCAAAAGAGTAAATGTGGTCATGAATCGATCCAAAGTATTGCGTAGAAGCTACTCTAATGGACGATAATCCGCACCGTAATTTGGACGAAGTGCTCTTTAAGTTTGGCGAACAGAGTGCGTTCATATTTCCACGATTTTGAACTATGTTCTGGTACAAGTCTTTTCATATTGATTTGGCAGAACGTACTGAAAAAAAAGCCATTCACACTTTATTAGTATGACAGCTAGTTTGACAGTTATCCCTATCGGAAGTTCTATACCTCTACCCTTTATTTGTAAAAGTTTTACCAAAGCAAATCAGTACTTATCTCGAAGAAAATAATTTAGTCACCCCGAAACAATCCGGGTTTCGTCAAAAGCAACAGTTGTGTCACTGCTTTATTGAGCGTTACTAACGATGTTAGACAGGCAATGGATAGGGATGAAGTTGCCGTCTTTACCTTCTTCGTATTGCTTGACTTCTCGAAAGCTTTTAATACACTGCAGCAATACAGGTTTACATCATCTAGCTACCAAGTTAATATTTTCTTTCTTAACATACAGAAAGCATGCAGTTCTAGTTGGTGACAAACTATCAAATTTTCTACCAAACGTGGATGGTGTTCTACAGGTTACAATTCTTGGTCCTCTTTTATTTTCAATTTATGTTAATGACCTCCCAACAGTTACTGAAAACTGCTAATTACATATGTATGCAGATGACGTCCAATTGTACTTGCTAAAATAGCATGTCGCTTTAATTGTCAATGAGGACTTCGACAAAATTTAACATTTATATGATCTCGTTCCTGAGATTTCTGTAAACCTCTAGGCGATTTTTACTTTTAAAAATTGTCATAGGTAACCCTGAAACTAACCCGTTTGTGACAAACCGACACAAAATTCTTAAAACCTCTTTATACAGGCACTGTTCAACCAATAGACACGGTCAGATAAAGCAACCACTGTTCAGCGTTGAATGAGTTTTATGAATAAGGTATTTGCAAGAGCATAACTTCAAACTCTGGTTTATGTATAAAGCTTTATCTGATCAATAAAATCTCTCAAATGACGTCTCAGATCAAAACGGTTTGAATGCCACTGTCGGCAGGTTGCATGCGGATGGCATACGACATGTAATCGGTCACCAAACGTACCCCACAGAAAGTACTCCAAATGTGTCAAATCATACGAACTAGGTGGCCAATTCAAAGGTCCATTTCTTGAGATGATACGGTCACCAAACGGCAGATTGCATGCGGATGGCAAACGACATGTAATCGGCAAATTTAGTCCGGAATTTAACATCTGAACACGTGATGACGGAAATATACCCTCCCGTCGTAATGTAAAAGCTGTGGCAGAATCAGTAACTCCTGTACTTGACAAATGTTTGACAACAGTACGTTTTACGTAGCAAACACCGTTTACATGCCTCGTTTTCCACTGACGTAAGAGTAGCATATACGGCATTTCACATGTCAATGATACGCTTTTTGTGACAGAATTAGTATCTCCTGCGCTTGACAAATGTTTGACAACAGTACGTTTTACGTAGCAAACACCGTTTACATGCCTCGCTTTCCACTGACGTAAGAGTGGCATATACGGCATTTCACATGTCAATGATACGCTCTTTGTGACAGAATTAGTATCTCCTGCACTTGACAATTGTTTGACAACAGTACGTTTTACGTAGCAAACACCGTTTACATGCCTCGTTTTCCACTGACGTAAGAGTAGCATATACGGCATTTCACATGTCAATGATACGCTTTTTGTGACAGAATTAGTATCTCCTGCGCTTGACAAATGTTTGACAACAGTACGTTTTACGTAGCAAACACCGTTTACATGCTTCGTGTTCTCGTTACGCCTTCTCCATGTACTCATATCTTTACTGTCATCACTTCCCATAAGGACTTTCTATAAAACCCGGCCATCTCTCGTAATTTTATTCGTATTCCCGTTCTAAACAACAAACGAATACATTTCTGATATGTCAAATCGCGAGCACCAAGAATTGATACCAAATAACTTCATTCCACTTGTATGAGCTCCCAGTTTGTGATACCCTCTGCCTATATAAGGTGTGTCCCTCAAAGTGAGGTGAGGTGTCATCAAAACTGCACTTGCTTGTTGATTTGTTTGTTAATATGTCCTTAATGTAGTTCGTCCTCAGGTTCACTTTACAAAAACAAAAAGTAAAACGACTCAACACTATGCTGAACCTGTTTTCAGACTCATTCATGTGTGTGTTATGTTCCTGTAGGTTCTATTATTATGGCCTTTCATTCACAAATTGAATCCTTTATTCACATGCCGTATTGTACTACCTGTATATGTGTGTGTGTGTGTTCCTCATGTCCAGTAATGAAACAACAAAATCTACTATGCCGAGGAAGGTAAAACAACAGAAAAAAAAAATAAAAAGTCGGTCTTGTTGGGGGACTGGGGTTGGAGATTGGGGTATTCTGGCACCCCAATGTAGAATGACATGAAGATTAGTATTTGGTTTCATATTAATTTTTTTTTTGTTCTCCTCGGCTTTGCCTACGCCCCAACAATGGAAAATATGTACGAGTACATCATGGAAGAGATGGAACTCATTTTCTGCTAATTCCCTCCCTAATTCATCCGTTGTGGTGGCAGTCTTTTGTTTGGTTGAGTTCTTTCGCTAGCAAGCCTTTGTGATTTTATTTTATTAAGCTTCGCAAATAAATAGGGTAATTGAAATCCAAATTGCTCCAATATTGGTCGTAGTTAGGATTGTTGGATCACATTGTTGATCTGTGAAGAAATTGTGTGCTGTAAACCCAGCATAAAGGGTTTTAAATCCGGCGGTAATTTATTAGTCAAAGGGGATGGTTGCCATATTATTGGAGCGAGTACCTTGTGTTCGTACGCATAATCTCAGAAAGGTGAGCTTATATCACGGACGAAAAAAAGTCGAACTTGTTAGTCCAACACAAGACTTCCTTACTTACTTGGCGCTACAGTCCGGAATGAACCTGGACCTCAACCAACATGCCTCTACAATTAGCCCGATCCTTAGCTAATTTCCTCCAGTTGCGGACTTCAAGTTCGTTGAGGTCGGTTTCTACTTGTGCGCGCTACTTAAGGCGAGGTCTTCCTCTACTGCGACCGACGTCTGGCTGGGAATCGAAGTCTCTGCGAGCCGGAGAATTGGTGTTCATTTGTTGTACATGTCATAGCCATCTTAGACGTCCAATGCAGAGGTTTTTTTTTTGACTAGGGGCATGTCGCTTTACAGCTCGTTTCGTTCTTGGTTGAGTCTTCGTCTCCATAGCCCGTCAACGAAAACGGGACAGAAAGATATGGTCCATGCTTCAGCGTCGTAGAGCTGTGCTGGGATAATCAGGGACTTATATAGGATCTTCTTAGTAGTTCGAGTGAGGGATTAACTACTAATTGCCTATGCTAGCAGTTGCACTGATTTCTGGAAGATGGTGCCTCTGGTGTTGGCTCGGGAGTTTTGCACAATCCTTTCGAGAATCAAATTAAAGAAGTCACCTGACAGCGCATCGCGTTGCCTAGATCCTTTTTTGTTATCGAAAATGTCGGTGAGGTCGTTTCCGACCCTGATGGAGCAGCGAGAATTCTTCGTCTTTATCCTTCACAAACGGACCAGTTTGGGTGGTATACCAAAACTAGATATGGCTCTGTACAGTTCGTCTCTATAAATGCTGTCGTATGCTGCTTTGAAATCGATGAATAGGTGGTGGGTATCGATTTGGACTTCTTGGGTTTTTTCCAGGATCAGCCGAAGTGTGAAAATTTTATCGGTTGTGGACTTTCCAGGCCTAAAACCACACTGATGAGGGCCGTTCACATATTACGGCAGATAGGATCATGTAGGCGATGTTGAGTAGACTTATGCCCCTGTAGTTGGCACAGTTCAGAGGGTCGCCTTTTTGTGGATCGGGCAAACGATGCTGAGGTTCCATACTTTAGGCATACTTTCATCCGATCAGATTTGGCTTATGGATGTTACTTACCAAGTCATCTCAGCTGGAAGGCCGTCATTTCCGGCGGCCTTATTAAGCTTGGGTTTAGATATTGCTATCGTCACCTCACTTAGGTCGGGTGGTTGACAGTTTTCGCTGTCATTGCCAATATTGAATGGTTCGTTCAGCCAGACAGCGGAATGTTGTTCGTCATCGCCGTTTAACAGTCTGCAAAAGTGGTTCTTCCATATCCTCAGCATCGACTGTGTCTCAACTACGATATTTCCTTGTTCATCTCGACTGGATTCTGTTCGAGCCTTGTATCCTTGGCTTTGACGTTTTACACTTTGCGAAAACTTGCGAACATTGTTCCTGGAATGGAACCTCTTAATATTCGCGATCGCGCGCTATGCTCGCTCTTTTTTCTTCTTTCTGAAAGCCCGGTGTTCTGCCCTTCTTTTTTGCCTATAGAGCTCAATGGCAGCCCTTATTGACCTGCAGCTTAGCCTTGTCGGGCTCGTTCTTGGCTCCGAGCATCTGTCGGCATTCCTCATCAAACCAGGGGTTTCTTGCTGGTGGGCCCGAGAAACCTAGCACATCAGTTGCGGCAGAACAAATAACTTGCTGGCGTCGTTGCCATTGTTCTTCGACATTCGATGCTGGTGGTATTGAGTCGAGACCTTAAGGAATACGCATTGTG
Source organism: Rhingia campestris (assembly GCA_932526625.1). Classification (NCBI taxonomy): domain Eukaryota; kingdom Metazoa; phylum Arthropoda; class Insecta; order Diptera; family Syrphidae; genus Rhingia; species Rhingia campestris. The sequence continues at coordinate 4,025,778 of OW052186.1, read as the reverse complement.
CGAAGACATTGGCGGTCTCTCTAACTTCAACCATCAATTCCAAATCTTAAAGAGCTATTTTCCTAGAGATTGGCACTAATCGCCTGGCCTAATCACGACACGTTGGGAGCGACTGATGATGTCAATATCGTCCGCATAGCCCAGCAGCTGGACGGACCTGTTGAAAATAGTACCTTCCGTGTTAACACCTGCCCTGCGCACTATCTGCTCCAGTACGAGATTGAAGAAGTCACATGATAGCGCGTCTCCTCGCCAAAATCCGGTGCATGTGTGGAATAGTTTAGAGGAGCTTCTTCCAAACTGCACGTTGCAGCGCGTGTTTCCCAGCGTCACGCGACACAACTAAATCAGTTTTGTCAGGATTCCGAATGTTGCCATCGCCATATAGAGCTCCTGACGATGTATTCTATCATACGCGGCTTTAAAGTCGATGAATAGGGGATGAGTTTCGACTTGAAATTCGTTGGTCTTTTCCAAGATTTGCCTCAGTGTGAAAATTTGGTCTATAGTCGATCTGCCAGGCAGGAAGCCACACTGGTACGTGCCGATTAGAGTGTTGCAGAATGGATTTAGACGTTCACACAGTACGTTGAATAGGATATTGTATGCTACGTTAAGCAGGGATATGCCTCGATAGTTCTTGCAAGACATAGGATCGCCTTTTTTGTAGATGGGGCAAATGGAGCTGATAGTCCAGTCATCGGGCATGTTTTCTTCCACACATACTTGGTTGATGATTCGGTGCATGCTCCCTACCAAAACATTATCATAGCTCCACAGTTAAGCCATAAGAGCCTGCTGCCTTGTTATTCTTTAGCCAACTTCTTCTATACTAAGTGGTGGAACTAGTTCTTCATTGACGCCATAGGACAACTTGCGGAACGTTTCCCGAACAGGACACCCATGTTGGTAAAACAATTTCATCATTTGCAAGTGTTTTTGAAAATGCAGCTCTATCGTCGGAGCGGTCAATTTTTCGCTCAAAAATTCCATTCGAGCTATGTGTCATCAGAAAAAAAAAATACTACACCAATGCGATGGCTTCACTTCACTACAATTCGCAAAAAAACTCCGCGAAGAATTTGTGTCGGAGGAAATCGGAAAAAGAATTCCACTTAGCTGTCGAAAATTGCACGAAAAATGCACCTGAAAGCACTTAAACTCAATTCGCCGGGATGTGTTACAAAATTTCGGAGAAATATTCCGAACAGCATTTCGGAAGAATACCTCGAAGCGAAAATCCTCCGACGGATACCTCGATAGGGCTGAATATGTCCATCCATTGGGATTTGACAAAACGGACTGAATTAGTGACAGTCAATTTGACAGATGTAGTGTCAAGAAAATGGAGTATTTGAAGACCTCTTAGAACATATCCAAGTAGGAGGTAACTAGAGAATATACAAGGTGGGTCAAAATAAGTCATTCGATGTTGTTGGGCTCTTCAGAATATCGGTTGTGGCTCGCGCAGGGTGTGCTATTGCTTCGTCTTGTTGGAATCACATGTCCTCCAGTCCTATTCTTCAGAATATCGGTTGTGGCTCGCGCAGTGTGTGCCGTTGCTTCGTCCTGTTGGAACCACATGTCCTCCAGTCCTAATTCGTCCAATTACGGCAGAGTTATGTCGGTTTAAAAGGCCCTATAGCGCGCACCGTCCACTGTTTTCGTTTGACCAGCGGCGTTCTCGAAAAAAAAGCCCGATGACTCCTCCAGCGTGAAAAACGCACCATGCGGTAACTCGGAGCTGGTGTAATGGCTCCTCGTGCATTACTCGTGGATTTTCGACGCCCCAGAAGCGATAGTTTTGCTTGTTCACGTACCCGCTGAGGTGGAAATGAGCCTCATCGCTCATTATGATTTTGGTCGAAAAATCGTCCTCGAGATTGAGGATGGCTTGGGCGTAGGTTACACGCGTTTTGCGGTCGACAGGAAGCAGGTGATGCACGAATTGGACTTTGTACGTGAACATGCGCAAGTCTTTGACCAAAATTCGCCTTAGGGACGACCGGCTGATGGCTAATTGCGAGGCACGGCGTCTGGTCGATGTTTCCGGCGACAGCTCGAAATCCTCGGCAACAGCGGCGATATTCTCGGTACAACGGGCGCTCCGGAGCCAGACACTCTTGGCAACGTTTCGTGTGGTCCCATACTCTTCAAGATTGGTGGCCAAACGGCGCATTGTTTGCGCAATCGGTGTCGGACGGCCGGGGAATCAGCGACGGAATTCTCGTTGTGCCAACACTATGCAGACGAATTGTTACTCAAAATAATAGACACGAGTATTCCGCGTTCTTGGGGAGTGTATCGCTCCATGGCTGGTTCACTTGTATTCTACATCTGTCTAGTCCACAAATGTCAAAACAGATTTGACATTGGCGGCCATTTGCAAAAATAAGAGCATCTTCCAATAGGGTGATCTATTTTGGACCACCTTGTAACGGGTCCGCCATCTAACGTTTTTTTTTTTCAACTAGTGCTTATTTCGGGAATGGTAACACTTAGCTCATGTCTGATTTGACAGATAATTAGTTCTATCCTTCCGCTGAACGAATTTGGATGTGCATACGCTTGAACAACGCTGGGAAATATTGCGACATTACTTTGAAAATCTTGGTAATGTTGCAGAATGTGTGCGAAAATTGCGTACGGATTTTGGAAGAAGAGAAGCACCGTCAGATCCGTATGTTCGTTGTCTTGTGAAAAAAGTGAAAGAAACTGGCATCCTCATCGATAAACCAAAGCGTGAAAAGCCAAAAACAGTGCGTACACCCAAGAATATTGCTGCTGTGGCAGAAAGTGTGCGTGAAACGCCATCAACATAAATTCACCGTCGTTCTCAACAATTGAACATTTCGGACACATCATTGTGACGAATTTTGCATAAAGACCTTGGTATGACGCCATACAAAGTCCAATTGGTTGAGGAGTTGAAGCCAACTGACCATCCAATGCGTTTTTGATTCGCTAAGTGGGCCTGCGAAGGACTTAGAGAAGATGCCGATTTTGCCAGAAAAAAAATCATCTTTTCAGACGAAGCTCATTTTGATCTTGGCGGGTATGTAAACAAGCAAAATTGTCGCATTTGGGGCACGGAAAACCCGCACGCATACATTGAAAAGCCGATACACCAAAAACGAGTCACTGTTTGGTGCGGATTTTGGTCCAGAGGCATAATTGAGCCATTTTTCTTCGAAAATGAGCAAGGAGTGGCCGTTACAGTCAATGGCGATCGTTATCGGGCCATGTTGAACGAATTTTTGTTCACAAACATTGAAGAGGAGGATATTGGCAACATTTGGTTTCAACAGGACGGCGCTACGTGCCACACAGCCGAAGCTACACTCGATGTTTTGCGCCCTGTTTTCGAAGATCGCATTATCAGCCGCAGAGCTAATGTCATTTGGCCACCTCGGAGCTGCGATTTGACACCGTTGGGCTATTATTTGTGGGGTGCCGTAAAAGATAAGTGTTACGCCGACAAGCCAGAGACAATTGACGCTTTAAAGGACAAAATTCGTGAAGCCATTGGTGAAATACAGCTGCACACATTCGATAATGTGCTTAAAAATTGGACCGATCGTGTAGGCTACTGCATGGCCAGCCGAGGCAGCCATTTGAATGAAATTATTTTCCATTATTAATCGGAAGGATTTTACTTTCAAATAAAAAAAGAAATTTGAGAAAATATTCAGTAGTTTTTTTTTTATAGCATTTTCAAAAAAAAAAGTTATTTGGCGGACCTGGATACTTGTGTGTCATTTTGTAGACCGTATCAGACTTTGTGGAGGGGTTTCTTTAAATGCATGCCTATTAAAACAAAAATGTCTTGCTCGGAGGTGTATACCTAGCTTGCGTTGTCCCATAAGTGTGCGCAAATTATATAAAAAAAAAAAAAATTGACTGTCAACTAGGGTGCACATCAGTTGGTAAGTCGATAGAACACCCTCATTGAATGTAAACCAAACCATCTACTTTCGATATTGCCACCACAAAAACATAGGTAGCCTGTATTTCAGGACTAGGCGTAATACCTGCATTAACACGCTGCCCTCTTGTTCATTTCCTTTTGACAAGTAACCCATTTAGGAGTTTATTACATTTCCATCGTAGTCTCCTTAAAGTAGTTTATTGATTCAAATTCACTTAAAAGCACATTCAGCTCATTGTTGCTCACAATGAAAACACTCACCTGTGTGCAAAGTGCTTTTTTTAACATCGTCCTTCCTTTTTTTTTTTGATACGGAAATAAGTTACTGGCCTGCCTTGAACCTATTTCACCATCCATACGAAACAGGTTGTTAAGAATCATGAGATCTAAGTGCACCTGTATATATTTAATTAATTTCTGTGCGCATATTGGCAAAACTCAACCCTATTTCACAGTCCGCGGTTAGAAAACTCTACAAGGTAAGCAAGAGCAGCAAGTAAGTGGTGTCCCTTGGATGAAGTCTTTCAAAACCATGACAGACTCTGCGCTCGAACTTAAATTTAATTCCCAGCACACAATATTGCACAGCTAACAGCGACCTACGCATTGCACACTTCTCCCTCATAGTTGCCCTCCACCCGCCCCCCGACAAGAATGTTGGTAGGTAAAAAGAATTTAATATTTCCCATGGTAACGGTTGGCAGAAGCATTAAATCAATTAATTAGGTACGGTCATAAAGCGAAATAATTTGCTCTCCTGTATCCTGGCAACGCACAGCCAACATCCAACCAACCAACCACCACCACCCAACACCTCCACCCACCATACTTACCACGTTCGAAATTCAATATCCATAGACAATGCCGACGGCGAGCAGTAAAGTGAAATTTATGTAGTTAGCGCTGTACTCGTTGACCTTATTCAAACACACAGGGGTTGAAGTGAGTCCAACAAAACATTCAGCCAGATAGGGGGTGGGATAGAATTCAAAAAAAAAAAAAAAAAAAATTGAAATTCCTCATTAGAGCGACTTCACAGAATTTTGCACTCTTGGAAGTGCATCTCTGACAATTGATCAATTTTACTGAAACCCACACACAGTCAGTTTGGAACAATGAACAACAATATTAAATTCCTTGGAACTTGTTGTGAGGACTCTTCTCTCGTTAGGGCAGTCGACCTTTAAAATAATGACAGCGCCAACGTCTCGTCGACAACGCTGAAGGATAATTGGGATGATGTGTTAAATCAATAAATGAAGCAAACAACTTTAACAAATCGAATGTGAATGTGTTGTGCGTCTGGTGTGTCGTCCATGCCACCACAAGCATGCCACTCTACATCGTCCTTTTGGGTGTTCATTGTTGCCCATTAGATGGACATGCGGCATTGGAGAAGATCTATTTAAGGACGAGTCGTTGTTCTTCTTCATCATGATTTAATGTATCTTGCTTCAGCATTTCATGTAGATTCAAATTAAAGATATCGAGATGTAAAAAAATGTCAATTTGCAGCAGTTGGATATAGGCATGAGCTGGTAGAGTGGTATCCTTTATCCGCTTTGGCCTATTATCCTTTTTTCGAAATAAAATTGACCATCTTTACAAATCTCATGTCCTTAAAACTGGTTCGACTTATCACTCGCATGGTTTAATTCCAAAATCAAGTCTCTAATTCAAGACCGTAACCTAGCGTATAACGTTGGGGGTTTTATAGGCTTGACGTATTCCACAATGCCTAACGAGTTTAGTTTGTGAAGTACGTGAATGTAAAAGAAGATTTAAGGCTCCAAAACTCGTCTCTTATGAAACAGAAAGTCTGGAAAAAAACATAGGGAAACCGGGGTAGGCAAGCCACATGAAGCAGATATCTGTCGACTTCCTTAAATACTTAAGTGCTGCTTAAGTCCGGAATGAACCTACTCCTCAACAACATGCATCTTAGCCAGCTGCAGCAAGTTGCGCACTTCAAATTGGTGGATCGGGCAAACGATGCTGAGGTTCCATTCTTCAGGCATACAGTCTTACTTACTTACTTAAGTGGCGCTACAGTCCGGGATGAACCTGGGCCTCAGCCAACATGCCTCTCCAATTAGCTCGGTCCTTAGCTAACTGCCTCCAGTTGCGCACTCCAAATTGGTTGAGGTCGGTTTCTACTTGTGCGCGCCACTTAAGGCGAGGTCTTCCTCTACTGCGCCCGACGTCTGGCTGGGAATCGTAGACTCTGCGAGCCGTAATATTGGTGGCCACAGCTCTTCATGTCCTAGTCATCTTAAACGTCCAATGCGGAGTTTTTTGACCAGGGGTATGTTGCTGTACAGCTCTTATAGTTCGTGGTTGAATCTTCGTTTCCATAGCCCGTCAACGCAAACGGGATCGAAGAATTTTCCTCTCGAATCGACCAAGGCTTTCTTCATCCACTTTCGACACGGTCCATGCTTCAGCGCCGTACAGCAGGATTGGGATCATCAGGGTCTTATATAGGATCTCCTTAGTAGTTCGAGTGAGGGCTTTACTACTAAATTGCCTTCTTAGCCCGAAGAAACAGCGATTGGCAAGAGTAATTCTTCATTTGATTTCTGACGAGATGTTGTCAGAGTTAATAGCGGAGCCGAGGTAGACAAAGTCCCGTACTACCTCAAAGTTATATCTGTCAATGGTGACGTTCTGTCCAATTCGTCGATGTTGTGTGTCCTTTCGTGTTGACAGCACATACTTTTTTTTTTTTTTTAAATTCTGACCTGCCTAAGCAGTAATATACACATCGACCTAAAAGATCTATTGTGCTTGCCGTCAGATGTTTTTTAGGTTAGTAGCACTTCTACTTTCCTAATGTAGCTGATAATACTTTCAGCCGAAGATTTCCTCATTTCTTCGGGACTTAAAAATTCCCTGAAGAAGGATTCCCTTCCCTGCTCGGCTGTTTCGTCTTCTTCTATACATAGTCTGCACTCCGGTGAGTCGACTAGATGCATTTTATTTAGGTGATATCGCAGACCTGACCAGTTAGGTAGCCTACTAAGTTTTTGATATCGTGCCTGCGAAGATTTAGTGTCTTATTGGCATCTGATTTGAAGGGCTGAATAGCTCTTTTGGACTGTCTTAGGCCTGGGATGTTTCCCCAGTATGAAAAACATTTGTTTTGCTCCCAGTTTTTTATGACCAGATTTATGGCTGATTCGGGGATTGCACAGAAGGGTTCAGGTCCAATGAAGGGGGTTTCCGAACCTTCTCTGGCTAGTTCATCAGTTTTTCGTTACCTTCAACTCCCTTATGTCCGGTGACCCACGATAGTCTGGTTTTGTTCCTGGAACTGAGTGTTTGGAGGGAACTGAAGCAGTGTAGTACTGATTTGGAGTCAATGATGTGTGAGCTAAGGGCTTTTATAGCTGCTTGACTGTCCGTGAATATATGGATGTTTGCGCCTTTAATACCTGAGTTGTGTATTAGGTTTGCGCATTCTTTTATGGCATGGAGCTCAGCTTGGAATACACTAGGGTTTTTTCCCATAGCACATACTTAGTCTTACCCTAATTTACTGCTAAACCCATTTTTGCCGCTTCCTTCTCTATACTAGCAAACGTGGCTATGACATCACGTTGAGTCCTACCAATGATGTCAATATCGTCGCCGTATGCTAGTAGTTGCACCGATTTTTGGAGAATTGTGCCTCTGGTGTTGGCTCGGGAGTTTTGCACAATCCTCTCAAGAATCAAATTGAAAAAGTCACATGACAGCGCATCGCCTTGCCTAAATCCTTTTTTGGTATCGAATGTGTCGGTGAGGTCGTTTCCGACCCTGATAGAGAAGTGAGAATTCTCCATCGTCATCCTACACAAACGGACGAGTTTGGGCGGTATACCAAAACTAGACATGGCTCTGTATAGTTCGTCTCTATTAATGCTGTCAAATGCGGCTTTGAAATCGATAAATAGGTGGTGGGTATCGATTTGGACTTCTTCTTCTTCAGGATCTGCCGAAGTGTGAAAATTTGATCGGTTGTGGACTTTCCTGGCCTAAAACCACACTGATAAGGGCCGATCAGGCTGTTGCTAAGCGGTTTTAGGCGTTCAAATATTACGGCCGGTGTTCTTCCCTTCTTCTCTGCCTATAGAGCTCAATGGCAGCTCTCTTCCTCGAGTTGACCGGCTGAGTTGAGATATGTTATTCTTGACAACTGCTACTACTTAGATAATTTGGCAGATCATCACGAGAAGAGGGCCAATGAAAAACACATTTAGGTATTACAACTGCTGGGAATCGAACCCAGACCAGGCTGGTCAACGTCGTTCTTAAAGAAGGATGGACCGATGCGCCGCCAACCCAAAATCCACAGCAACCAGTGACTTTTTCGGTATGCATTGGACGCATTTGGATTTCATGGGGATTGGTATTGTCCTAAATTCGATAATTTTGTTTATTCAGTCAGAAATGGTCCTCATCGCTGAAGATGATTTTTCGATGAAAACTAGGCTCAGTTTCCAACTGCTCCATGGCTCATTCAGGGAACACACTTCGTTGTCTATGGAATTTTACCTTCAGCCCGGGTACAGTTGAATTTTGTACGGGTGCAGGCTCAAGTCACGACGCAAAATTCGCCAAGTTGTGGTCTGCGAAAGCCGAGTTCTTGTGAGCGATGCGAAATCGACTATCTCGGATTCTCCTGCACTCTCTTACGGACAGCGGCGATGTTTTCGGCAGCTCCTGCGTTTTGTTGACACGTAAGGGGGTTGGTTTATCATTTACTAAAACAGTTGACTCAAATTTATCCATCACACTGCGAATATTCCTCTCGTTAGGACGATAATGGCAACCGTAAATTTTGATAAAAGAATTTTATGATTTGCATGTGTTTTTGAACGCTACGTCCGTCCATAGCGATTTGGCATAACAGACTGATTAAATGACAGTCAATTTGACAGATGTAGCTTCAACAATATGGCCGTTATCAACTGTGACAGTTCCAAAAATATTCGGTTATCATTGAACGGTAGCGATTCCCATTTACAGTAAGGTGCCGGTCTTGATCATCACGGAAGAAGTACGGCCCAATGACGCCGCCAGCCCATAAACCACACCAAACCGTAATTTTTTCGGGATGCAATGATGACTCATGGAGTACGTGTGGATTGTTGTTCATTGACGAAGCCATTCAACCAGAAATGAGCCTCATCGCCGAAGATGATTTTTCGATGAAAATCCGAATCATTTTCAAGTTGTTGCTCTGCCCAATTCACGAACATACGACGCTTCTGGTGGTCAAGCGGCTTCATCTTGTAAGGATGTAGGCCAAGATCTTTTCGCAAAATTCGCCACAACGACGTCACAGAGATGCCCAACGCTTGAGAACGACGTGTGAGAGACACATTTGGGCTTTTTTTCAACTTCTTTCGACACTACGGGCACTTCTTTGCCTCACTGGCACGGGAACATTTTGTACTGTGCCTGTGGATTCAAATTTTTCCACTAGACGCTCAATTGTTGATCTGCTAGGACGATTATGACGACCATAGATTGTAAATTTTAATAATTTCGACTCGTAATCCCATGAAGTATGTACTCTTCAGATCCGAAGTTCGATTCTTGGGATAAATTATTTTGACAAGTGAAGCCAGGACCGATCATGAATCCTTACTACCGGTGGTTTTTAAATGACTTTGCTGGCATTGCTAAGAGCTTACATCAACTCACGCAGAAAGGAAGCAATTTAAATGGTCATATGAGTGTGATAATGCTTTTCAAAGACTTAAACACCAGCTATGTCAAACGCAGATACTAACATATCCCGATGGTAAGAAGGCTTTCATTGTCGATGACGACGCAAGTAATTTTTGAGTTGGAGCCGTTTTATCGTACTTGCGAGGGGCAGGAAAGAGTGGTGGCCTACTTCAGCAAGATCTAAAAGAAACTATTGTGTGACCAGGAGGGAACTCTTAGCGTTGATTCTGGCGATGAAGCATTTCTATAAATACCTCTACGGCTGGGAGTTCCTTCCTCGTACAGACTCCTGCTCTAAAGTGGTTGCTTCAATTTAAGAATCCAGAGGATTAAGTTGCTAAGTGCATTGAACGGCTGCAGAGCTACGATTTTGACATTCAGCATCGTAAGGGACCATGCACTCTAACGCTCGTTGTTGTTGCTGTTGGCTCTTATATCTTTCCATCATGAAATGGCAAACCTTACTGAAGAGAAATGTCAAAAGAGCGGCAAGAAATATGGCGTCGTTTGCTGTCTCTGTCGCTCTACTTTTGTAGCGTCCCTGTTGAAGAACCCTTTATTTGTTCTTCCAATTTCAAGTTTCTTCAAGGCGAAGGACTAAACGCATTACCCACGTATTTAACGGGTGATTTTTTAAGAGGTTTAGAACTTTTTAAAAAAAAAAAAACACAAAAAATTCGAAAAAATGAATGAAATATTTATTAGAATCGATAGTTTGAACCTTGCAATTTAATGTTTAAAGATAATTTCATGCAAATGTTGACCGCGGCTGCGTCTCAGGTAGCCCATCCGCTGAGTCCAATTTTGGCATACTCTTTCACACATATCGGCCGGTATCTCACGAATGAATGCATGGATGTAGGCTTCCAGTGAGTCAATCGAAGCGGGCTTGTCCCTATAGACATTAGCCTTGACATACCCCCACAAAAAATAATCTAATGGTGTCAAATCGCACGATCTAGGCGGCCAATTGACCGGCCCGAAACGTGAAATTAACTGTTCACCAAACTCGCCTCGCAATTGCGCCATTGTTTCGCGTGCTGTGTGGCATGTGGCACCGTCTTGTTGAAACCACATATCATGCAAGTCAAGAACTTCCATTTCGGGCAAAAAAAAGTTTGTTATCATCGCTCGGTAGCGTTCACCATTGACAGTAACGCTGCGATTCGCATCATCTTTGAAGAAATATGGCCCAATAATGCCGCCGGCCCATAAACCGCACCAAACAGTGGCTTTTTCGGGATGCATTGGTAGCTGTTGCAATGCTTCTGGCTGATCTTCACTCCAAATGCGGCAATTTTGCTTATTTACGTACCCATTCAACCAAAAATGAGCCTCATCGCTGAACACAATTTTTCGAAAAAAAAAGCGGATCCTCGGCCAGCTTTCCAAGAGCCCATTCACCAAAAATTCGGCGTTGTGGTAGGTCGGCTGGCTTTAGTTCTTGCACCAGCTGTATCTTAAAAGGCTTTACGCCCAAATCCTTCCGCAAAATTTTCCACGTAGTGCTGTAACAAAGGCCTAACTGCTGGGAACGGCGCCGAATCGACATTTCGCGGTCTTCTGTCACACTAGCTGATACGGCCGCAATATTTTCTTCACTACGCACAGTACGTAAACGTGTTGGTGGTTTAATGTCCAACAAAGTAAATTTGGTGCGAAATTTGGTCACAATCTTCCGAATAGACTGCTCAGAAGGTCGAGAATGCCGATCATAAAATGGAAGCAGCGCGCGATGAACATTTCGAACCGAGCACGAATTTTGATAGTAAAATTCAATAATTTGCAAGCGTTGTTCATTTGTAAGACGATCCATGGTTAAATTGCAAACCAAACTGAAGCTGTTTGACAGTGACACAAGGTACTAAACACACGTCAGCTGTCAAAACCAGTGTTGCCAAAACCAAACCAGCTAAAAAATCACCCGTTATAAACGTTATAGCGTGAGACTTGTTGCGGTAAAATTTACCGTAACACTCTGAAAAAAATTTGAGATGCTTCTCATGATAGTGGAAGTTTTTCAGATTTTTTCAAAACTCGAGAATTAAAAAGAACAATTTTCATTTTGTTACTTTCGGAATTTAAACAAGAAACCCCGCGTAGTCAAACTGAATCCACAAATATCAAAACCGATATAGTTACCACAATTTGCAAAATTTTTAGCATTTTCCTGTAGTGTTACCACAATATCCCCCCCATTCCATGTTCCAAGCATCCAATCAAGCATCCATATGTAGGAACAAACATTTTTCAAAGTGAATAACTAACCTCTGCGATCAAGGAACATGCATGCTCGATACCAAACATCTGCTAAACTTTATAAATAGATTACAAAATAATCGTCCAATAAGAAAACGATGCATTCCAGTTATCTCTCGCATATCTCAACGCCATGTCTGCATCGGAACATACTTTTCAGAAGCAAAAAAAAAAAACAAAATCCCCCCTTCCCCCCTTGAAGCTCCCCAACATTCCCAACACTTGAAAATTTACAAAATTTACTCATATTCTACATTTGCCAGGAGCTGAAATCACTGGCGCGTCCTAATGAAATAACGTGTAAAATCAATCGCCTAGACGTATAGATAGACTGTCAGCTTTTCCCCAGGATGGGAGCAATATCACCACCACTTCTGTGCAAATATGGAAAATGATTCGATAAAACATCCGACCACCCCTAACACCCATTCGCTCGAATGTTGTTTGTATATCGGACGTTTGCAATATGTACAGTACACGGTGACCACCCCCAATTCATTTGCAGTGCAATCTCGTTCCTGCCGCTTTATCCCGAATGGTATGTGTGTGTGCGGTTCTATAGCAACCGTCCGACTTGTGTATACTTTTCCTGTTACTACTCGAAAGTGCACAACACCCTCAAATGTGAAACGTATAATCGAGTGTACTTGGTAAACAAAGTGCTTCTCTACGAGATGTGCTATCCATCTGCACTAAATATGAATATCGACAAAAAAAAAAAAAAAAAAACAATAAACGCATTCCAAAGGAAATGATGTGCTTACTGCCTTAGACCATGATGCAACGTATTGTAGAAATTTTATTTTCTCGATTAATAGCTCTTGTGGTGCACAGTGGACTGGATTTCCATTTTTGGTTGCAGAAAAAAATAAAACTTTTGAACGAGTTGAGATATTTCGATAGCTGATATCTTTTTCAAATAAAGGTGAAACCCACATCTACCAATATCGTGAGTTTTTAAAAAAAAAAAATTGTTACATTGTGTGTTTCAGAATCTTGTACGACGTTTTTATCAATTGATTTTGTTTTTTGACTTGAAAACGTTCGCGGCTTTAAAAACGCCACAAAAAGTGTGAGCTAAAAATAAATCAAGTGTTTTGCGGAAGTTTTAAAATATAACTAAGGGTGGTCCAACGAAAATGCGCGATGTTACCTACTTACTTACTTACTTAAGTGGCGCTACTGTCCGGGATGAACCTGGGCCTCAACAAACATGCCTCTCGAATTAGCCAGGTCCTTAGCTAACTGCCTCCAGTTGCGCACCCCAAATTGGTTGAGGTCGGTTACTACTTGTGCGCGCCACTTAAGGCGAGGTCCTCCTCTACTGCGTCCGACGTCTGGCCGGGAATCGAAGACTCTACGAGCCGGAGTATTGGTGTCTATTCGTTCTACATGTCCTAGCCAGCTTAAACGTCCAATGCGGAATTTTTTGACCAGGGCTATGTCGCTGTACAGCTCGTATAGTTCGTGGTTGAATCTTCGCCTCCATAGCCCTTCCACGCAAACGGGACCGAAGAATTTTCCTCTCGCATCAACCAAGGATGTCTTCATCCACTTTTGACACAGTCCATGCTTTAGCGCCATACAGCAGGACTGGGATCATCAGGGTCTTATATAGGATCTCCTTAGTAGTTCGAGTGAGGGCCTTCTTAGCCCGAAGAAACAGCGGTTGGCAAGAGTAATTCTTCGAGATGTTGTTGTGAGAGTTAATAGCGTAGCCGTGGTCCCGTACTACCTCAATGTTATATCTGTCAATGGTGACATTCTGTCCAATTCGTCGATGTTGTGTGTCCTTTCGTGTTGACAGCATATACTTACGGCCCTATCGAGGTATCCGTCGGAGCGGAAAATTCTCCGATTTCGTACGATTCGGAGGATTTTTGATTCGAGGTATTCCTCGGAAAAGCTGTTCGGAATATTTCTCCGACATTTTGTAACGCACCCCGGCAAATTGCGTTGAGGTGCATTTTTCATGCGATTTTTGACAGCTAAGTGCCATTCTTTCTGCGATTTCCTCCGACACCAATTCTTCGCGGAATTTATTTACGAATTGTAGTGAAGTGAACCCGTCGCATTTGGGAAGATTTTTTTTCCGATGACACATACCTCGAATGGAATTTTAACCTCCGACGAAGTATGCGTTAGTCTTGCCCTCATTTACTGCTAAAACCATTTTTGCAGCTTCCTTCTCTATACCAGCAAACGTGGCTATGACATAAAGTTGAGTCCTACCAATGATGTCAATATCGTCAGCGTATGCTAGTAGTTGCACCGATTTTTGGAGAATTGTCCCTCTGGTGTTGGCTCGGGAGTTTTGCACAATCTTCTCAAGAATCAAATTAAAGAAATCACATTACAGCGCATCACCCTGCCTAAATCGTTTTTTGGTATCGAATGTGTCGGTGAGGTAGTTTCCGACCCTGATGGAGTAGCGAGAATTCTCCATCGTCATCCTACACAAACGGACGAGTTTGGGCGGTATACCAAAACTAGACATGGCTCTGTACAGTTCGTCTCTATAAATGCTGTCGTATGCGGCTTTGAAATCTATGAATAGGTGGTGGGTATCGATTTGGACTTCCTAAGTTTTTTCCAGGATCTGCCGAAGTGTGGAAATGTGATCGCTTGTGGACTTTCCTGGCCTAAAATCACACTCTGAGGGCCGATCAGGTTGTTGGTAAACGGCTTCAGGCGTTCACTTATTACGGCAGATAGGATCTTGTATGCGATATTGAGGAGACTTATGCCTCTGTAGTTGGCGCAGCTCAGAGGGTCTCCTTTTTTGTGGATCGGGCAAACGATGCTGAGGTTCCATTCTTCAGGCATACTTTCATCCGACCCGATTTGGCTTATGAGTTGGTGGATGGTACCAAAGATTATGAATTCTATACAGATGACGCATGGAGAACAAAAAACAGAAACTTTTGCTCAGTAGCTTCATGGTACGGGCGGGCAGTGCATATCTAAACACATGGAAAACAAAAAACAACCCGCCATAGAACAATTTTTCTTATATGGAGTGCGTCATCTGTATAGAATTCATAATCTTTGATGGAGCTTACCAAGTCATCTCCGCCAGCTTTATAAAGCTCAGCGGGATAGCCGTCATTTCCGGCGGACTTATTAAGCTTGAGTTTAGATATTACTATCCTCACTTCACTTGGGTTGGGTCTTTGGCAGTTTTCACTGCCGTTCCCATTATTAAATGGTTCGTTCTGCCTGACAGCGGAATGTTGTTCGTAATCGCCGTTTAACAGTCTGCAGAAGTGGTTCTTCCATATCCTCAGCATCGACTGTGTCTCAATACGATATTTCCTTGTTCATCTCGACAGGATTCTGTTCGAGCCTTGTATCCTTGGCTTTGACGTTTTACACTTTGGTAAAACTTGCGAACATCGTTCTTGGAGTGGCACCTCTCTGTATCCTCGATCGCGCGCTTTTCTTGCTCTTTTTTCTTCTTGCTGAAAAGCCGATGTTCTTCCCTTCTTCTTTGCCTATAGAGCTCAATGGCAGCTCTCGTCTTCACCTGCAGCTTAGCCTTGTAGGCCTCGTTCTTGGCTGCGAGCATCTGTCGGCATTCCTCATCAAACCAGGGGTTTCTTGCTGGTGGGCGCGAGAAACCTAGCACATCAGTTGCGGCTGATCTAATGGCCTGTTGGCATCGTTGCCATTGTTCTTCGACATAAGATGCTGGCGGTGTGTTGTGAGTCGAGAGGTTAAGGGATACGCGTTGTGCGAATGTCTTGGCGGTCTCTGGCGATTTCAGTCTTTCGACATTAAATTTTTTCACAGTATTTCTGTTTTTTGGTGGCGTGGTGGATATCCGCATCCTTACCTTGGCTACAACAAGGTAGTGGTCCGAGTCGATGTTGGCCCTCGGAATGTTCGGACATCCAAAATACCGGATGCGTGCCTCCTGTCTATCGCAATGTGATCAATTTGTCCCCTTTTGGATATCGAGGTGAGGAAACCGTGTGCTGGCTATAGTGGCATTTCGTTCTGTAGCGATGTCAATTAGCCTAAGTCCGTTACCAGACGTGTTGTCGTGTAGGCTTTCTTTTCCGACAGTACTGCTAAAGATGTCTTCTCTTCCTACCATTGCGTTAAAATCTCGCAGCATGATTGTAACATCGTACTTTGGTAGTCGCTTATAGGTTTTGTCGAGGAGCTCGTAGAAGCAATCCCTAGTTTTATAATTTTTTTTCTCCGTCGGAACATGAGCGCATATAAGGCTTATGTTAGCGAATTTGGCCTTGATGCGGATTGTTACTATGCGTTCGCTAATGTCTTGGAAACATACGACTTCTTGCCTAATTCTGGCACTTATAACAAATCCGCATCCTAATAGTCGCTGTTTCTGCTCACTATAACACGGTCCATAGTAGATGTCACAGTTTTTCATCCTCTTTTCGCCCGGCCCATTCCATCGTATTTCCTGGATGGCAGTAATGTCTGCTTTGTAGCAGTTTAGGGCTTCCGCTAGTTGTTCGCATGCACCTCTCCTGTTTAATGTTCTCACATTCCAGGTGCATTTACGAACGTCGTTGTCCTTTTTTCGTTTAGCAGGGTCGTCAACAATAAAATCAGTCCTTTCCGAGGGTATTGGTTGCTTCGTAAGTTCGTGTTTTTTTTTTCATGGGTGGGTAGTTAACCCAAAGCACAACCACCAACCTGGTTGACGACAACTTTTAATCCAAAAAATCTATCTAAAGTGCAAATAGGCAAAAAGTGGCAGCTGGTTTTCTTAAGGACAAGTTTCAGAAATAGTCAGAGATTAATGTTCCGTTAAGTTTAGACTAGAGACTCTTAAAGGGTTTTTTTTATAACTCAACTCAAAGTAAAAAAAGAAAAAAAAACGTATTCAGCTTCATAACTACTTGGCATTTAAAAATTCGTCAGATACTTATGGTGCAGGGTTGCACGAAACATTCGTTGACGCATTGCGATATGTCAATAACGATGAGGGTTGCTTGGGTATGGGGGTGGTGGTAATCACGACGCAGAATGCAGAAACTATTAAATTCTTGAATGGCAATTGCGATAAAGTCATTAAACAGTTTATGGAATTTAGTTTAAAAGAACAGTTACTTTGGAAATAAAAAAACAAAACTAATTATGAAGGGGGAAACAAATTTTATGCCCCAGAGGGACAATATTGAACGATGCGACCATTTTATAAGTCAAAATAATGTTTTCCCTAAGGGTTTTTCAATAACGACACTCGATTTTTAAATTTAAAGTGTATGTGACTAATTTTTTTTTTTCAATTTAAAAGAACATCCTTATGGCTTCGAGACAGGAATATCATCAACTTTGCTGGGTGCTACTTATTTTGGGGGTCCGAAAGCCTTGCTTTGTTTTTTTTAATGAATATCGTTTGTCATGGTTGACTTTGAGTACACCAGTGGCATGCTGTTTATTCGAATAGACCTGCAGTTTAAAGATTCACCCAAAGGACGAATTCTACAGTCGTTAATGCATTATCTTAGGATGGGGTTTGGGGAGAGAAAGAGGCCGGCATCACTTGGATTGTCAAAATAAATTTGACCTGCCTGGTACAGTGTTTCGAAAAGTTGTTTGATATTACGGTATCGGTTTCTAAGTGGTCTAAGCCTTTAGTGATAGAAAAAGTGAGGTGTGTCCTCGTGCTCTTGTGTCCACTTTGCTAACGCAGCAAGCCTTTAGTGATAGAAAAAGTGAGGTGTGTCCTCGTGCTATTGTGTCCGCTTTGCTACAGCAGCATCTACAGATATCGTCCTCCTTGCATTTGGTGGTTTCCAAGGATGTTATTACCAGTGAGTGTTGGAGCAGTGGCCTAGTGGTTAGGTTAGGTTAGGTTAGAGTGGCTATTTGAGATGCGCGCGCATACTTAGATCAGAAAAGGTCCATATTGTGAAACCACGTGGATCTGTCGACTTTTCCTAATATTCCTTCGGCTAAGTGAACTATTCTGAGCTTACAATAAAGCGGTTTCTTACAATAATATTAGCCTCCTCCCTAGATTGTCGAAAAGTAGTCTCCTGATAGAGTTCTCTTTGCTTGGAGAGTCCTATACAAGCGCAGAGAAGTTGAGGAATACACTTCTTTTCCTGCTCCTCGTCCAAGCAGTATCTGCAAAAATCATTTAACATGTAGGCCTAGAGGGTAGTGTCTTAAGTAAGGACACCGATGATGGTACTGCTGTTTGATCTGTTCATCTTTATCAAGCAGAGAGAGCGTTTCTGGTTATAATTTGGCCAGAGTTGCCTGGAAATAAGACACGTTCTGCATTTTATCCATCTACGGTTTGCTTTGTTGATTGCATCCAGTTTAACTGATGATATACATGTAGCTTGAGGCATACCTAACGTTTCTACTAGGGGTAGAATATCAAGGGTATATCCCTGGTATATCTCTGTAACCGGGTACCCAGAAGAGGTGAATGGCAAATTGCTCTGCACCTCTGCCATCTCATTTTTAGATAATCGCCATTCGTGGGTTGATTCCGATGTAAATGATATGGAATCCATGGACTTGATTGCTTCTTTGCTGTCACTGCAAATATTCTTCGTGGATATTACATTACACCTCCGTCAGGACAAGGCTTCTTTAATTGCCATGATTTCCGCCTGGGAAACGCTACAATGACCGGGAAGGCGAGAATATATGCTTAATCTCGGAGGAAACACCTCCACCCACTCCAGATTCTGTTTGAAACCCACCCGTATGGATGTGAATCGAGTTATTATCTCCAATGAAATCCGACTCCCATGCTACTCTTGGATGTTTGGCAGGCTTTCGCAAGAGGTGGAGCAGTGAAAAAGGCTTGGGTGTTGTCACTTTCGGGATTTGAACCAAAGTCCCCGTGATTAGTAGTCCAACGGACTAACCACTACGCCACTGCAGCCATTAAGAAGCCTTGGCAAAAGAAAAACAGGACAGTGGTTTTTCACAAGCCTCTCTTAAGGAGAATTTATCTAATCACCATTAGCAGGTCCGGACTATAGGTGGATACATAAGAATTTTTGAGTCATTTTCATCTGGCCTGGCTTTTTCCGCAATTCCTCCTATTGGCCATAGCTGACCACTTCTCGGTGATTGCTTCCTTCTTACTTTCTTACTTAACGGACTTCCGATCCGTTGAGGGTTTCTGCCTGAGACAAGGCAGTGCCCATCTTCTTCAATCCTGGACACGTTGCTGCAAGTTATTAATTCCAAGCGCTCTGACATCCGCTAAACGTCTTATCCTTTAACCGGAGGTTCGGTCTACTTTGTCGCCTCGAACCTGAAGGCTGGGGTTCGAAGATTCTCTTGGCTGGAGCATTATTGTTTATTTGCTCGATGTACCCGAGCCAATGTAGTCTACAACTTGGTACAGCTCATAAAGTATGCGGTTGTATCATCGACTCCATTAGCCTTCCTCGCTTTCCTGCTTATTGTTCAGCACTTGGCGCCGTAAAGAAGGACTGGTAGGATTAGGGTTCGGTAGAGAACATAAGACATTTGGACTTTCGGGTTAAGAGTCTTGATCCCATTTGTTTAGCTAAACCAAAATAGCATCGACTTCCTTGAGATAGTCTTCGTCGTATTCCCCAAAAGGAGTCATTCGTGGGCTTGATGTATCATCCGAGGTATGTGAACCCCTTACCTACCTCAAAATTTTTGCTATCAACAGTGACATTTTGCCCAAGGTTGTAGGTCGACATTACTTTCTTTGTTGACTTTGTCTTGTCCTCGTTAACTACAAGACCAATGCGTTTAGGCTCCTCCTCAATGGCCGTAAATGCTTCTACAGCGGCACGATGAAGTCGATGTCGTCTGCGTATCCCACTAGCTGGACGGATTTGTGAAAGATAGTACCTTCTCTGAGAACTATCTGTTCTAGCTTGTGATTGAAGAAATCGCATAATAACGCAACTGCTGTCGTAACCCGGTACAAGTTTGGAAAAGTCCATATGAGTTGTTTCCAAGCTGAACATTGCATCGCGTCTCCTCTAATGTAAGGCGACAGACACAGCCGTACCACTTTTGGTGGTATCCCGAATTCCGCCATCGCTTTAAAAAGCTTCAGGTGATGAATGTTATCATATGCGGCCTTGGTACCTGCCGCTAAGTTTGTTGCAGAAAGACTTAAGACGTTCACAAAGTACGTTGGATAGGATCTTATATGTGACGACTTTATTTGGTGCAAGACATGGGCTCGCCTTTTTTGTAAAGGGTCCGCCAAATAATTTTTTTTTTGAAAATGCTATAAAAAAAAACCACTGAATATTTTCTCAAATTCTTTTTTTATTTAAAAGTACAATCCTTCCGGTTAATAATGGAAAATAATTTCATTCAAATGGCTGCCTCGGCTGGCCATGCAGTAGCCTACACTATCGGTCCAATTTTTAAGCACACTTTACTTTTAAATTCATTTTTTATTCACTTAAAATACTAACTTAAAACTAGACAAAAATGATTAAATCTAACTTATAATTAACAATTTTTTTTCTTAAATTAACCTATCGGCCCTAAGCGGGCGCTCTAAGCTAATATTTACTAGTTTTTAATTTTGCCTTTCGGCTTAGATTTATCTTTTGTTTATTTGTGATATATATTTTAATTTTCAAAGAAAATTCAAAAAACTTTGATAAACGACATTTTTGTTTTATATAAAAAGCTTAATCTAGGTTAAAACTAACTTAAGACTACTTAATACTACTTAAAACTACTTAAAACTACTTACACCTAACTTAATTATAATCGGGGTGGCGAGCACTCGTTGCAAATGCCCCGAGGGGTCGCCATCCCAATCGAGTTTTGGTCCACAGGCAGCCCGCAACCAACCATATTGTACCCCAATATGGTGTGCACGCCCCGCCCCAGACCTTTTTTCAAAAAAAATTTATTTTTCCTAATTATTAAGGAGTGGACTAAAAGTCCGCAAAGACCGGAGGAAGTGCAGAACCACTTCCCTCATGTAGCCACCAAAATTCCGTACTTTGCCTTTCAGCATCGGTCATATCGCGATCCGATACCGAAGTGCTAAAGCGGAGGAGCTCCGGAGCATTGTCGACATACCCGTCGCGGATTAGCCGCTTGTCACGCGCGTCACGGTAGCGGTGGTATAAAACCGGGATACCGTTCCTGTCCTGTACCAACCCTAACGAATCGATATAAATAAATGCCTCTGGCGGAATAAAGCCAGACACGAGCGTGCTCTCCATGTATGTTTCATTGGGGTAATAAGCCCCGAAGATCAGGCTGTTGTCGCTAGCCATCGCCCTTGCAGCGTGCCTTCGAGTCACCTTAATAAGGAAATTGTCGATTCTGTTCAGCTGGGCCCCATTGTAAAGAACCTCGTTGCGATAATATTTTATGTACTCGGAGTCCGGCGTTCGGTACAATCCTAAGCAGGATCGGAGACAACGCCTCTCAAACAGCCTTATCCTTTCCATGTAGCTTGGTGAAACGTTGAACCACACAGGACAACCGTAGGCGATGATCGGCCTTATGAGGGCCATGTAGAAAATGACTTTCACCCTTGAATCAAGTTGACTGCTTTGAAACAATCTTCTTGTCAGAGCATAAGCCCCCCTAGCCCTAGCCAGACAAGCATCCACATTTTTATTAAAATACAGAAACTTGTCAAGCCAGATGCCAAGGTATTTGACTTCAGTTCTCAGCGCCAACGGCCGTCCATGCTGTCCAATGATGCACAATTTTTTCCAGTTTTTCTGGTATCGTAAGATGCCCTCTGCACTGGGGTCCTGAACAGAATTGTTTCGGTTTTTTGGAAATTGATCTTCAATTTCCAATCGTCGCAATATCCCTTAATGTGATCGAAGTCACTTTGCAAGAGTATGTTGATGACTCCGATTTTCGGACCTGATCTGTACGCCACCAGATCATCTGCATACGCTATAGCGTGACTAAGGGAACCTACAAGATCACTTGTATAAATGTTAAACAATATCGGGGAGTTCACCGCCCCCTGTTGTAAACCGTTTTTAATTTCAAAGACTTTACTCGAAGTTACGTTGCCACATTTGACGACGAACTTCTTTCCCATAAGCATTTCATAAATCATATACAGCATGGGTTTACGCATGCCCAGTCTGGTTAGCTTGTAGAAAAGCCCTTCTAACCATACGGTGTCGAAGGCCTTCTCAAAGTCAACCAGACAGGCCCCTGTGCATTGTCCTTTGGATTTATTCCATTGGATGTCGGAGACTAGTTTCGACGCGGCATGAATAGTGTCGTGCCTCGCTCGAAAACCAAACTGATTTTCCGGGATAATTTTATTTTCCTCGACCCACTTAAGCAGAGCTCTATTGACTATCTCCTCGAATACCTTGCTTATATTCGGCAGAAGGCTTATTGACCGAAGATTTGCAGGGTTTGTTCTGTCCTTGTCCTTTTTGGGGATAGGATGTACCACCGCCGTTTTCCAGTGCACCGGATAATGTGCATTATTCAGTGCATTGTTAAACAGCGTGGTGAAAATATCGACTGCCTCTATTGGCAGGTGTCTCAACACGACGTTTGGGACCCCGTCCTCTCCCATACAATTGGACTTGTATGGCGTCATACCAAGGTCTTTATGCAAAATTCGTCTCAATGATGTCTCCGAAATGTTCAATTGTTGAGAACGACGCACGGTGAATTGATGTTGATGGCGCTTCACGCACACTTTCTGCCACAGCAGCAATATTCTCGGGTGTACGCACTGTTTTTGGCTTTTCACGCTTTGGTTTATCGATGAGGATGCCAGTTCCTTTCACTTTTCATGATTTTCAAAGTAATCTGTAAAAAATAATATTTTACGAAAGCAGATTTATTAATTCTCAACGAAGTGACAGTTGGCATCTATCAAACTGACATTCAAACATCGTTTCGTTACAGAGTTTAACTCTTCCTCGATTTGGACACGTTCATTGAGAGAGGATTAGGGGTATGTTGAAAAACTGTTTACCTTTAAACAAGTAAACTTCATCCACCGTATGCAAAACAATTCTGAATTAAATCAATTTTTCACCTTAAAATTTATGTGTGTGGTTGATTTAAATGCATGCAATGGCTCATACTCCCTGTTCGACGAAAGGATAAAACACGCACCATAAATAAACGAAACAAAATACCATCAAGTAACTAAATATCTGTAGACTTATCTTCATACAACTTGAATATAGGATGTCTGTCCTACTGATGCATCAACCTTCGTCCATGTCGGTTGATATATTGGTTATTCCATACGTTGCAATCGCCAGTAATTGGAATCTCTTCAATTTCAGAGCATGTCCTTCGAACAGTGCAGTTCTGGAAAAAAAATATATGTATTCCTTGCAAAATCATATTCATTTAAGTATGTACAAAATGTTAAGCCCCCCCCCTCATCTTTCATGCACAAATATTAATATTGACAGGGATACACAGACATTTTGTTTGTGAGTTACTCTATCTACGTATCCAATTTTCAAATCATACGACTTTTAATCAGCAACATGACAAACCCTAACCATATTACTTTTAACTCGAATTTCAATTCTCTTTGTAGTTGTGTTCCAATCCTTTCAATTATGCGGAAATGATTATGCCTTTAGGAGAGATATGACCTGTGGGGCAGCCAGTCGTCCACATTAGCAAAACCAAACTGATAAAAATCAACTCTCGTCCTCGCAAAAAAAAAATACCGCCATTGTGCAGAAGCTCATTTGAATTTGAACTGACTTTTGGATAGTTGGGGTAGTTAAGCCATCGTTTTCAGAACTTTGTCCTTCAAATTGTGAACATTGTTGCAAACCACACAAGCCAATCAGAGTGCCTTTAATTAAATGTGAGCTGATGTGTGGGGATTTTTTTTTGTTTTGTCCACGCATGATTGCTTTGAGAGATTATAACTTTGCACGCTATTTCAACAGCATTTTTAGAAATACGAAATATTTGGAAAACATGAACATTTTTGGTCAAAAGAGAGTTTTCTGCATAAAATTCGCGTCATCTACAACATTGCACTAGGAATATCGCGAAGTGACCACAAAGGCTTATACGACTTTGCCAACAAAAATTAAACTTGAATACGTTACGATGATGGAGAAGTCCGAAAGAGTTGGTCTGGCGACTCTGTCCGTTTGTCGGTCTATGCTGGGTACTCATTCCGTAACACTATTGTCAACGATTATCTTTTTGAAAGTTACGAAATGAGTTCCTGTATGTCGGTCTGGACAACATTGTCAGGTTGAATGGAATTGAATATCTTAATCACTACTAGCGTTTGTTGAAATGCATTATAAATAGTTTAAGCCTTAACGTCTATTGGGTACTTACTCTTCAATTAGCCCGGTCCTTAGCTAACTGCCTCCAGTTGCGCACTCCAAGTTGGTTGAGGTCGGTTTCTACTTGTGCGCGCCACTTAAGGCGAGGTCTTCCTCTACTGCGTCCGACGTCTGGTTGAGAATCGAAGACTCTGCGAGCCGGAGTATTGGTGTCCATTCGTTCTTCATGTCCTAGCAATCTTAAACGTCCAATGCGGAGTTTTTTGACCAGGGGCATGTCGCTGTACAGCTCGTATAGTTCTTGGTTGACTCTTCGTCTCCATAGCCCGTCAACGCAAACGGGACCGAAGATTTTTCGAAGAATTTTCCTCTCGAATCTACCAAGGATTTCTTCATCCGCTTTTGATACGGTCCATGCTTCAGCGCCGTAGAGCAGGACTGGGATGATCCGGGTCTTATATAGGATCTCCTTAGTAGTTCGAGTGAGGGCTTTACTACGAAATTGCCTTCTAAGCCCAAAGAAACAGCGATTGGCCAGAGTAATTCTTCGTTTAATTTCTGACGAGATGTTGTTGTCAGAGTTAATAGCGGAGCCGAGGTCCCGTACTACCTCAAAGTTATATCTGTCAATGGTGACGTTCTGTCCAATTCGTCGATGTTGTGTGTCCTCTCGTGTTGACAGCACATACTTAGTCTTACCCTCATTTACTGCTGAACCCATTTTTGCATCTTCCTTCTCTATACTTGCAAACGTGGCTATGACATCACGTTGAGTCCTACCAATGAAGTCAATATCGTCGGCGTATGCTAGTAGTCGCACCGATTTTCGGAAAACTATGCCTCTGGTGTTGGCTCGGGAGTTTTGCACAATCCTCTCAAGAATCAAATTGAAAAAGTCACATGACAGCGCATCACCCTGCCTAAATTCTTTTTTGGTATCGAATGTGTCGGTGAGGTCGTTTCCGACCCTGATGGAGCAGCGAGAATTCTCTATCGTCATCCTACACAAACTGACGAGTTTGGGCGGTATACCAAAACTAGACATGGCTCTGTACAGTTCGTCTCTATAAATGCTGTCATATGCGGCTTTGAAATCGATGAATAGGTGGTGGGTATCGATTTGGACTTCTTCTTCAGGATCTGCCGAAGTGTGAAAATTTGATCGGTTGTGGACTTTCCTGGCCTAAAACCACACTGATAAGGGCCGATCAGGCTGTTGGTAAACGGTTTCAGGCGTTCACATATTACGGCAGAGATAGGAACTTGTAGGCGATGTTGAGGAGACTTATGCCTCTTTAGTTGGTGCAGTTCAGAGGGTCTCCTTTGTGGATCGGGCAAACGATGCTAAGGTTCCATTCTTCAGGCATTCTTTCATCCGACCAGATTTGGCTTATGAGTTGGTGGATGTTGCTTACCAAGTCATCTCCGCCAGCTTTATAAAGCTCAGCGGGAAGGCCGACATTTCCGGCGGCCTTATTAAGCTTGAGTTAAGATATTACTATCCTCACTTCACTTAGGTCGGGTGGTTGGCAGTTTTCGCTGTCGTTGCCAATATTAAATGGTTCGTTCTGCCTGACAGCGGAATGTTGTTCGTCATCACCGTTTAACAGTCTGCAGAAGCGGTTCTTCCATATCCTCAGCATCGACTGTGTCTCAACTACGATATTTCCTTGTTCATCTCGACAGGATTCTGTTCGAGCCTTGTAGCCTTGTAGCCTTGGCTTTGACGTTTTACACTTTGGTAAAACTTGCGAACATCGTTCCTGGAGTGGCACCTCTCTATATCCTTGAGCGCGCGCATTTCTTCTTTCTGAAAAGCCGATGTTCTTCCCTTCTTCTTTCCCTATAGAGCTCAATGGCAGCTCTCGTCTTCACCTGCCTTAGCCTCCACCTTAGCCTTGTAGGCCTCGTTCTTGGCTGCGAGCATCTGTCGGCATTCCTCATCAAACCAGGGGTTTCTTGCTGGTGGGCGCGAGAAACCTAGCACATCAGTTGCGGCTGATCTAATGGCCAGTTGGCATCGTTGCCATTGCTCTTCGACATTAGATGCTGGTGGTATGGTGTTAATCGAGAGGTTAAGGGATACGCGTTGCGCGAAGGCCTTGGCGGTCTCTGGCGATTGCAGTCTTCCGACATTAAATTTTTTCACAGTATTTCTGGATTGTTGTGGCGTGGTGGATATCCGCATTCTTACCTTGGCTGCTACAAGGTAGTGGTCTGAGTCGATGTTAGCTCCTCGGAATGTTCGGACATCCAAAATACTGGATGCGTGCCTCTTATCTATCGCAATGTGATCAATTTGGTTGACCGTTCGTTGATCTGGAGACTGCCATGTCCCCTTATGGATATCGAGGTGAGGAAAGCGTGTGCTGGCTATAGTGGCATTTCGTTCCGTAGCGATGTCAATTAGCCTAAGTCCGTTACCAGACGTGTTGTCGTGTAGGCTATGTTTTCCGACAATACTGCTAAAGATGTCTTCTCTTCCTACCTTTGCGTTAAAATCTCCCAGCACGATTTTAACATCGTTCTTCGGTAGTCGCTCATAGGTTTTGTCAAGGAGCTCGTAGAAGCAATCCTTAGCTATATCATCTTTTTCTTTCGTCGGAGCGTGGGCGCATATAAGGCTCATGTTGGCGAATTTGGCCTTGATGCGGATTGTTACAATGCGTTCGCTAATGTCTTGGAAATATAAGACTTCTTGCCTAAGTCTGGCACTTATAACAAATCCGCATCCGAATAGTCACTGTTTCTGCTCACTAGAACACGATCCGTAGTATATGTCACAGTTTTTCATCCTCTTTTTGCCCGGCCCATCCCATCGTATTTCCTGGATGGCAGTAATGTCTGCTTTGTAGCTGTTTAGGGCTTCCGCTAGTTGTTCGCCTGCACCTCTCCTGTTTAATGTTCTCACATTCCAGGTGCAGATACGAACGTCGTTTTCCTTTTTTCGTTTAGCAGGGTCGTCAACAATAAAATCAGTCCTTTCCGAGGCTATTGGTTGCTTCGTAACTTCGTGTTTTTTTTTTCCATGGGTGGGTAGTTAACCCAAAGCACAACCTCCAACCTGGAGGGCCAGTTCCAATTTGTTAGATACCCCTAGGACACGGGGCCAACAGTATCCACTACGGGATTGAGCGCTGCCGTTGGCCTTTCGGTTCATCCGCCACCATCTCTGTTCAAGGGGCCTGACTAACCCTTGAAATTCCTAAACAACCTGTTGTCCGAATATGTCAGAGCAGCTCATCTAGGTTCGCTTTACATAATAAATAAGGACTCCTAGGTGGTATATAACTTACAATAACGATCACTTCATCTATAGCTGCAGACGTTGGAGGTAAATTGATTTCGTCACAGCGCCATGAAGGTCTGACAGCAGTTAATATACCGCCGCCCCTCATACGATCGGTAATAGCTGAGGAACGGTTTTTGCGAAAGACTGTGTATTCGTCTTTTGTTGAGAAAATCCTCGTCATGGTGGTTGTTAGTGAGCCAGGTCTCTGTGAGAACAATGACATCATATTGATCAGATGATGAAAAGAGTAGAACGTCTCGGAGTCTCGTACGAAGACCGCTCGTATTTTGGTAGTACAAGTTGAAGGTCGAGGATGTTTTATCACTTTTGTCTGAGAATGTTTGTAGTTAGGCCTGTTTATGAATTCTTTTACGAGCATTAGGCCAAAAGTCAGGATTGACCAATAACTTTCAAATTTAAAGAGGAGATAAAACTTTGAAAGATGAAGATAATCGTGTATGTAGGTTATCCGCCGTAAGACTATGACTAATGTTGCTGGTATCTATACCTTTCGATGCAATGTTGTCCATTATATCACTAGTCTTAGTGCCATATTCCAGACGTGACAAAAATACTACCAAAGGCGGTGGAACAACTTTAAGTGAACAGCCAGGATTAACGCCGGCCAAACGTTGGTGTGTAGCATTTACATCATTGCTGGTAGATGGTAAAACATTTAGACTTAAGTCATTGATAACGTTTGCTTCCATTCGACAGTCGATTTCTTGATTGTCACGAGAATTCGATCGCAGAGCTCTTTTTGTTTGTGGAAGCTGAAGTTGATTTACTCCTTGTTGAATATTTTGATTCAGGCTAAAGCAGTTTAATCCTTCAGATCTGGTCACATAAGCGTCCTTCTGAAGATTTGGATGTTCTGCCAACAGAACTGTTTCTATTGAAGGTGGAATGCCAATTAATTTCGGTGGCTGAAGTTCCTTAATAAAAGGATTCGGTTTTTCCTTAATGGTTTTAGGGTTTAGTTAATCTGATTGCTGAATTTCATGCAGCTTTTTCTGTTGGAGGAACTGATTTATATTCGAGAAGCCTTCAACCAGCGTTTGGGTACATGACGCATCGAAGCTAAAGACCTCTTGCATTTCAGTAACTAACTTTGATGGACAGTTAAACGCTTTCTGTAGCTTAATTATCTTCCAATGTAAGACGTCTGGTGAAATACCTCGATGCTTATCACAATAAAAGTGTAAACCAGGAATAGATACAATTTTATCCACATGTTCATGTATTCCCATGCATTCCCACTATCATAACCAATTAAAATTCCTTTTCTCGTTTCCTCTTATTATCTCGTATAGCATCCTTATTTCGAGATAAACTTTTTGCGTAGAACAAAGTGATGAACGTTATTTTCCCTCCATAAACTCCTTAAGAGCCTTAAAAGCTACCTGACATCACTTGGGGTGCGTGTACGAGGACATCCTAATTACCAGTTGCTACTGATTGTGGTGCACAAGCTGCAAAAACCAAAAGAGCTGCCATATTATAATCTGCAATCAGACTCAAAGCCAAATCCAAATATTAACAATTTTCTCGCCCCAGTATATATATACATTACGAGGACTCCTCATGAGTCCCATTGAGATCGCTAAGTAAGAATGATTTCCATATCCTAGACAGAGTACTATAATATGATATCCTGAATGTACTTGTAAATAAGCCGTGCTACACCAGGGAATATCCTGCATGATTGCATATTAATTAGTCACACAAGGTTTGCGAAGGATAAGTGAATAAATGTTACGCTATCCGAAGTGATGAGCTCAAATGGAGTTGAAAGTATCTGTTGTGTTTGAAGAGTTATCTGAAATAATCTTCTACTATGAGATATTCATTCAGAAAAAAATAAAACTACGTGCATTAAAGTGCATAGACTTTGCGATGCAATAAGCATGACAGTGTAAGGATGTTCGTAAATCTGCACATATAAGGTGAAAGGATTCTTTTTCAGACGAAAAAAATACATCACTTGAATAAATATAATGAAGCCAGTAAGCTTTTTGGGATGTGAAAGAGTCATTGACAAGTTGGGCGGTATAATTCAAAAGTCCGGTTGCTGACTTTTTTTTTTATAATGATTGCACTCTGGAAGGGTTATAAAATTCATCGTGGGGATGTGGAAAGAGTAGGATTTACTTAATGGGTGGTCTCTACATTATCGAAGGCTTATGGCTCATTAAAGTTCGCCATAGTAAACAAGGACATTTGCAGGATGGCAGTGTTCCACAATTTGTTTGCAGTTTTTGTTATTATTTGGATGAGTGGGCTCACGCAAAATGTAATTCTGATAGAAAATAAAGATTTTTAATTATAAAGCTTACATTTTGTTTTATTGATTCATGGAGTGTACAGATTGGGGTTATGTATGCAATCGCACATCGGTTAAATAGTCGACACGGCTTTGCTGGCAAGATCGTACTCTCTTATTGAAAGTTTCTATGGCCGTTTCGTGTAAATGTGGTTGAATGTGGCCCGATTTCCACTTTCTGGGCGTCTGTGGTCAAGGGCTTGTTTGCATAGACCTTTGACTTCAATAAAACCCCAAACAAAAAAGTTAAACGGCGTTAAATCGCAAGATGTCCAATTCTGATCGTAAAAACGGCTAATTGCACGATTAGGAAAGGACTCATGCAGTAATTTAATTGTTTCTCCGTCTTGTTGAAACCACATGTTGGTCACATCCATATCCTGTAATTTAGGCACTAAAAACTGGGTTTCCATGTCACGATAACGAACACCATTCATTTTTACTGTCTGACTAGCCGCATTTTCGAAGAAGAAGAAGAACTTAAGTGGCGCTGCAGTCCGAGATGAACCTGGGCCTCAACCAACATGTCTCTCCAATTAGCCCGGTCCTTAGCTAACTGCCTCCAGTTGCGCACTCCATGTTGGTTGAGGTCGGTTTCTACTTGTGCGTGCTACTTAAGGCGAGGCCTTCCTCTACTGCGTCCGACGTCTGGCTGGGAATCGAAGACTGCGAGCCGGAGTATTGGTGTCCATTCTTTCTACATGTCCTAGCCATCTTAAACGTCCAATGCGGAGTTTTTTTTTTTTGACCAGGGGTATGTCGCTGTACAGCTCGTTTAGTTCTTGGTTGAATCTTGGCAGTTCTCGCTGTCGTTGCCAATATTAAATGGTTCGTTCTGCCTGACAACGGAATGTTTTTCGTCATCGCCGTTTAACAGTCTGCAGAAGTGGTTCTTCCATATCCTCAGCGTCGACTGTGTCTCAACTACGATATTTCCTTGTTCATCTCGACAGGATTCTGTTCGAGCCTTGTATCCTTGGCTTTGACGTTTTACACTTTGGTAAAACTTGCGAACATCGTTTCTGGAGTGGCACCTCTCTATATCCTTGATCGCGCGCTTTTCTTCTTTCTGAAAAGCCGATGTTCTTCCCTTCTTCTTTGCCTATAGAGCTCAATGGCAGCTCTCGTCTTCACCTGCAGCTTAGCCTTGTAGGCCTCGCTCTTGGCTGCGAGCATCTGTCGGCATTCCTTATCAAACCAGGGGTTTCTTGCTGGTGGGCACGGGAAACCTAGCACATCAATTGCGGCTGATCTAATGGCTTGTTGGCATCTTGCTATTGTTCTTCGACATAAGATGCTGGTGGTGTGTTGTGAGTCGAGAGGTTAAGGAATACGCGTTGCGCGAAGGTCTTGGAGGTCTCTTGCGATTGCAGTCTTTAAATTTTTTACAGTATTTCTGGTTTGTTGTGGCGTGGTGGATATCCGCATCCTTACCTTGGCTGCAACAAGGTAGTGGTCTTAGTCGATGTTAGCTCCTCGGAATGTTCAGACATCCAAAGTACTGGATGCGTGCCTCTTGTCTATCGCAATGTGATCCATTTGGTTGACCGTTCGTTGATCTGAAGACCGCCATGTCCCCTTATGGATATCGAGGTGAGGAAACCGTGTGCTGGCTATAGTGGCATTTCTTTCCGTGGCGAAGTCAGTTAGCCTAAGTCCGTTACCAGACGTGTTTTCGTGTAATCTATATTTGCCGACTTCTATCTCTATTCGAAAAACAAACCTCGAAATATCTTATTGAGAAGATTTTTAAAAATTCGATACGACTTGTCCAAAAACTTCTAACCAGGAAAACCTATAACGCAGCAAGAAGCTCAATTTCGGAAACCGACTGGGATCTATATATAGAATAATCAGCGCAAATTCAAAAGTGCGGTCAACAGTGCTCAACGCACCTCCTGGCGTAACTTCTGTTGCAGTGTAGAAAGCACTACTGAATCAGCCAGGCTTAGAAAAATAATCGCCAAAGAACCGGCTGTTGCAGGTTACCTCAAGCTCCCCAATGGGGACTGGACACAGTCCACCCATAAATCTTTAACACATCTACTGGAAACCCACTTTCCGGGATGTGATTCATACTCCGGTAACACTCCAGACAACCGTCTATAATGGCAACCCCATAACAGCAGCAATGGAGGATATGGTAAGTGTAGAGAGAATCAATTGGGCAATTGACTTCTTCTCCCCCTATAAATCCCCAGGGGTCGATGGTATTATCCCGATCATGCTACAAAAATCGAAACACCTCGTAACAGCATTCCTTACATCCCTAGGTGCTGTCGGGAAGTAAATGTAGTCTTTATCCCAAAAGCCGGCAAGCCCAGCCACACGACCGCGAAGGACTTTAGACCAATAAGTCTTACATCCTTCATACTAAAAACCTATGAAAAACTAATGGATATCTACATTCGTGACAAACTCGACCCCCAATACATATCCACGGCACAGCATGCCTACACGAAAGGTAAGGGGGTCGAAACTGCCCTACATGACCCATCTCAAAGTAATAGCATCAAGAGGCACACCACAAGGAGGCGTTATCTCACCTCTGTTGTGGAACATAGTCATCAATGAGAAACTCATCAAGCTTACAGCGAAATGGGGTAGAAGTCATAGCCTACGCAGGGGAAAGGGGAATTCCTACCCACTATTAGTGAACTACTCGAGCGGGCATTGAAAACTCTCAACGAGTGGACAAACCAATGTGGGCTTGGCATCAACCCGAACTCGTTCTCTTTACGAATAAGAGGAAGATACCAATATTCGACCTACCGGCTATCGATGGGACTACCCTCAAACTAGCCGATAGTGCAAAATATCTGGGGGTGTCATTCTTGATGGAAAACTCAACTGGAACCTAAATGTGCGCGTGCGCATTAAAAAGGCCGCAGTCGCTTTCTATACGTGTAACCGAATATTCGAAAAAACTGGGGTCCGAACCCCAAAATCATCCTATGGATGTACACGGCCATTGTAAGACCTATATTAACAATTGGGGGGCTTGACTGGTGGCAATCCACAAATAAAGTCACCCATCTGAAAAATATGACAAAGGTACAAAGGATAGCATGTGTGGGCGCTACTGGAGCAATGAGAACCACACCAAAAGCGGGACTGGAAACCATCCTTAACCTGCTACCGCTAGACCTTTACATGCAAGAATCTGCAGCCAAAAGTGCTCTGAGAATCCGCCAGCTCAACTGCTGGAAATCGAACTCAGGAGGACATGCCCAAATTCTACACAGATATCTGGGCTCAGCTGTATCCTCTGACTACATGCAGGTGAATGGTCTTTGAAAGTCATGGTGAGTTTCAAAGACCATTCTCCTGCATCTTTCCAAGCAGAGATGAGTCGGAGAGGAACGAATTGGGCACCGAAACCATATCCATCTACACTGATGGTTCAAAAATGGATGTAGGCGTTGGAGCTGGAGTGTTTTCAGAAACACTTAAGCTAAACAGCACCTTTCGTCTCCCTGAGCACAGCAGTGTCTTCCAAGCCGAAATATTGGCAGTAGCAGAGGCAGCCAAAGCGACCTCAATGCTGGCGATACCACCAGATCATATCACCATCTTTATTGACAGTCAGGCTGCAATAACTATCTCTGCTGTCGAAATAAAATCTCAGCTTGTGAAACGTTGTCGTGAAGAGCTAAAGGTTCTTGGCGTCCAACATAGTGTTAAGCTCTGCTGGGTCCCCGGACACAGAGGCATACAGGGCAATGAAATTTCTGACGAACTGGCGAGAAGACCAGTCTGTCAAACCACCACTATGTGACCTCAAATCTCGAGTGGCACAGAAAACACTGATGACTGCCAAAAACAGATGGAACTCCCTTCCCACCTGTGAAACTTTCAAAAGGATGTGGCCCGAGTATGACAAAGCCAGAACCCATAAACTACTTCGAAGAAATAGGAAATCTGTCTCGACTTTAGTTGGGATTCTGGGATACTGGACACAACTTACTAAAAAGCCACAAACTGAAAATGCATCTCATAGATGATGACCTCTGTAGAGGCTGCAGTGATGAAGAAATACACGAGGATGCCCTCCACTTTCTGTGCCACTGCCCAGGCCTCAGCCAATTAAGAACGAGAACCTTAGGAAAATACTTTTTCCATGACCTCACGGATCTATCCGAAATCCCTCTCCCTAATCTTTTCAGGTTTGCAACAACATCTGGATGGCTGGAGAGGCTAACAATAATGGACAGTAACGGGACAATGAATGAACCAACCACACAAGTGGACCCCCGACGGGCATCACAATGGGTGCGATGAGGGAAGACACACACCGTCTGCCTCATCAACCTCACCAAACCTGTCCAAAAACTACCTTTCGGTTGATTTCCAAAATGTTAAGATGGGAGCGTGTACCAAATTTCATCATTCTAGCTCAAAATTTTCGAGTCAAAAATTTGTGACATACCAACGGACTGACAGACTAAATTGACTCAACTACCAAATCTGAGTCGATCCGTATACTTTAAGGCGTATTTAGCTAAATTATGGCTGTATGCTGCAAACTATGTATCCCTATGGGAGAGGATATAATAATTCAAAAACTCTCCGGTGAGAAATGAGAAATCATGTTCGGCTTACCGAGATCTTACGGAGGGATACGTAACTGGAACACTCCTAATGAATACAAGCAACATTTCTCACGTTTTAATCAATATTTACGTTTGACATTACGTACAAAAACTTGTCAAAAATCACAACCATACCACCCTACTAAAGTTTTTAATAACTTTGATGGATTTTGTGATTGAAATTTTCCAAATATCTTAAAAAGCATTCAGTCAGGTGTACCTAACCTACCTACTAATGAACACATTTTCTTGTTGTTGTTGTTGTTGTTGTTAGGGTTCTTGTTGTGTTCATCATTCATTTAAGAACGTGTGTGCGGGCAAGTAGCCTCAACCCCCCATTTTTTGACTTCAG
The DNA here is from genome assembly GCA_932526625.1 of Rhingia campestris. Classification (NCBI taxonomy): domain Eukaryota; kingdom Metazoa; phylum Arthropoda; class Insecta; order Diptera; family Syrphidae; genus Rhingia; species Rhingia campestris. The sequence goes on along the minus strand of OW052186.1, from coordinate 3,991,078 downwards.
AAAGAGATAGAGAGAGCGAGAAAAAATTGAAAAAGAGAACCAAATCTACCCTAAAACAAAAAAAAAAATTCAATATTCAACCATGCTAGCAAGTGGGAGCTGTAGCAGACACTGCGGAGAAGGAGAATGATGGATTAAAGAAAACGAATCAAATCCCTATAAAACACATGTACGAGAGTAGCAGATTTCCTCATTGAGCACACACAGCATATAGCAATAGCAATAGCAGGGCGGAGGAAAGCACAATGACTCATATATGAGCAACAACCTGATTCCCTTGGTTACAGAGAAAAGGATGTTTATAGGATAGGGACAAACGTGGTTGACATATGAACAAATGTATCTCTGCCTCAACCAAAGCACACCAGTTGATTTGCTTGCATACACATACGCACACTCACACAATTATCTGCATCCCACGAACAAAATAATTGCGAGTGGTGGGGACTGGGTCGTACATACTTGCGTGTATGCCTGAGAAGTAAAAAATTAAATTTTACCCCTAAAAATATGGAATGTTTTTTTTTTTTGCAATTCCACCATTTTTTTTAATTAACATGACATGGAATTATTAATTTTTTTTTAAAATATTGCTACTTGCTTCATACTTGCATACTTGCTGAAGTTAAGCATACATGAATGCTTAACTTCAGCAAGAAGTAAAAATTCATTTTTACCCCTAAAAATATGGAATGATTTTTTTTTTTTAATTAACATGACATAGAATTATTATTTTTTTTTAAATATTGAGATAAAAAACGCTCTGAACGTGTAACAACAACAAAAAAATAGAACGATGGTGTGTTGAGCATAGATAAGGCGTGTTCCATATACGGATCCCTATGAGAACTCCGACAAAATAGTAAATGGAACCCGGTTTCTCACAAAGCAGAAATTTTCGGCAATATGCTGAGAAACTAAAATTTGTTTGATTCGTCGCCTCTTTTGGCAACAAGCTTACAGCTGGCTCGATTGTATTTATCATGAAGGATATCCTTAACATTCAAAGCAGCAATGTAAGGAAACTGTTGCTTCAAGGGAAAGCAAGTTTCCCTCTGCGGAGAATGTTAGTCCACTTAATGCAAAAAAAAAAATCTCAGCAAAGACAGAGGAGGGAAATCTCTAAGGGATGTGTAAGTGGAAGACACCTATTGGTCTAGACAGCAACATATTGGGGATTCAACTTATACAAGGTGGCGCAAAAATAACCTTCCGATGTTTTTTGGCTGTAATTTAAGCAAAAATGAAAAACACTTTGATTCTTCTTGTGGATTATTTTTATTTGGTCTTTTAATTTTTTTTACATCAAGTCGAGAATATGATGTCATGTAAATGGCCGCCGCCACAGTTGATTGTCATTTGAGCCCTTTTTATGGCATTTTCCATCACTTTGGCCAAAACTTCCGGCGATAGGTCCTCACATTCTTGACGGATATTGTCTTTAAGAGCTGCAAGAGTCTGAGGCTTGTTGACATAAACCCGCGACTTCAAAAAGCCCCACATAAAGAAGTCTGGAGCGGTCAAATCAGACGATCTTGCTGGCCAGTTCAAATCGCCAAAACGGGAGATTAGGCGCCCGGGAAATGCATCCTTCAGCATATCGGTTGTGGCACGTGCAGTGTGTGCCGTTGCACCGTCCTGTTGGAACCACATGTTTTCCAATCCCAATCCATCAAGTTGCGGCAAAAAGAACTCGTTGATCATTGCTCTGTAGCGCTCACCATTCACAGTAACCGTTTGGCCCGCGACGTCTTCGAAGAAAAAAGGTCCGATGACTCCTCCAGCGAAAACAGCACACCATACAGTGACTTTGAGCGGGTGTGATGGCTCTTCGTGGGTTACACGTGGATTTTCAGTGGCCCAGAAGCGTAAATATTGCTTATTTACGTACCCGCTAAGATGGAAATGGGCCTCACCACTCATGATTATTTTTGATGAAAAATCATCTTCCTCTTGGTGATGATTAAGGATGGCTTGAGCGTATGTTAGACGCGATTGGCGGTCAGCAGCTAACAGCTGATGCACCGTCTGGACTTTGTACGGAAACCTCTTCAAATGTTGTACCAAAATTCGCTGTAAAGACCGTCGACTGATACCCATTTGCGTGGCCCGTCGCGTCGTCTGGCAGCAATATTCTCTGCAGCAATATTCTCTGCAGAATGGCTACTCCGGGGTCTGCCACGTCTGGCAGCATCTCGTGTTGTTCGAGGCGAGCGGCTAAACGTCGCAGTGTTTCACCAGTAGGCGTTGGACGGCTAGGAAATCTGCGACGAAATTCACGTTGTGCCAAAGTCACCGACCGATTATTGCTCCAATAAATAGTCACCAATATTCCGCGTTCTGGAGCAGTGTAGCGTAACATTGTTTATTCACATGTATTTCGCATGTGTTTACTACACAAATGTCAAAACAGAACTGACATTAGGGTCCAATCGCAAAATTTATAGCATTTTCTGATAGGAGGATTACTTTTGCGCCACCTTGTATAAAGGGTCCGCCAAATAACTTTTTTTTTACTGAATATTTTCTCAAATTTCTTTTTTTATTTGAAAGTACAATCCTTCCGGTTAATAATGGAAAATAATTTCATTCAAATGGCTGCCTCGGCTGGCCATGCAGTAGCCTACACGATCGGTCCAATTTTTAAGCACAATATCGATTGTGTGCAGCTGTATTTCACCAATGCCTTCACGAATATTGTCCTTTAAAGCGTCAATTGTCTCTGGCTTGTCGGCGTAACACTTATCTTTTACGGCAACCCACAAATAATAGTCCAACGGTGTCAAATAGCAGCTCCGAGGTGGCCAAACGAGATCAGCTCTGCGGCTGATAATGCGATCTTCAAAAACAGGCCGCAAAACATCGAGTGTAGCTTCGGCTGTGTGGCACGTAGCGCCGTCCTGTTGAAATCAAATGTTGCCAATATCCTCCTCTTCAATTTTTGTGAAGAAAAATTCGTTCAACATGGCCCGATAACGATCGCCATTGACTGTAACGACCACTCCTTGCTCATTTTCGAAGAAAAATGGCCCAATAATGCCTCTGGACCAAAATCCGCACCAAACAGTGACTCGTTATGGGTGTATCGGGTTTTCAATGAATGCGTGCGGGTTTTCTATGCCCCAAATGCGACAATTTTGCTTGTTTACATACCCGCCAAGATCAAAATGAGCTTCATCTGAAAAGATGATTTTTTTTTGAAATATCGGCATCTTATCAAAGTCGATCGCAGGCCCACTTAGCGAAGCGAAAACGCATTGGTTGGTCAGTTGGCTTCAACTCCTGAACCAATTGGACTTTGTATGGCGTCATACCAATGTCTTTATGCAAAATTCGTCTCAATGATGTCTCCGAAATCTTCAATTGTTGAGAACGACGGTGAATAGATGTTGATGGCGATTCACGCACACTTTCTGCCACAGCAGCAATATTCTCGGGTGTACGCACTGTTTTTGGCTTTTCACGCTTTGGTTTATCGATGAGGATGCCAGTTTCTTTCACTTTTTTCACAAGACAACGAACATACGGAGCTGACGGTGCTTCTGTTATTCCAAAATCCGTACGCAATTTTCGCACACGTTCTGCAACATTACCATGATTTTCAAAGTATTGTCGCAATATTTCCCAGCGTTGTTAAAGCGTATATACAACCATATTCGTTCAGCGGAAGGATAAAACTAATTATCTGTCAAATCAGACATGAGCTAAGTGGTACCATTCACGAAATAAAACAAAACGTTAGATGGCGGACCCGTTATATCGGGTTTTTCAATAAGAGCGCTACAAAAGTTTTTTTTTAATAAAACAAAAACTGTTTTGGATATCAATGAAATTCTTTATTTCCTGTGAAAGTATGTTCGATGCCATTATGGAACTCGATTTCTTTTGCATGGCCACCACGGGCAGGCTTGCAGAAGTCCAGACGTTGAACCCAACGACGGTTTTCACGCATAAATCGGCCGATACTGCTGCAATTTCACGTTCGATATTCGTACGAAGTTCATCAATCGTCGCTGGCTTGTTGGCATAGACCATAGACTTGACGTAGCCCCACAGGAAATAGTCTAACGGCGTCAAATCACACGACCGAGGCGGCCAAAAGACTGGACCATTTCGTGAGATAACACGTTCTCAAACCTTGGTTTCCAATAAATTGATTGTGACATTCGCTGTGTGGCTTGTGGCGCCGTCCTGTTGGAACCACATGTCCTCCAAGTCCATATCATCCAATTGGGGCGAAAATATTCGGTTATCATTGAACGGTAGCGATTCCCATTCACAGTAACGTGCCGGTCTTGATCATCACGAAAGAAGTACGGCCCAATGACGCCGCCAGCCCATAAACCACACCAAACCGTATTTTTTCGGGTTGCAATGATGACTCATGGAGTACGTGCGGATTGCTGCCTGACCAATACCGCATATTTTGTGTTTATTGACGAAGCCATTCAGCCAGAAATGAGCCTCATCGCTGAAGATGATTTTTCGATGAAAATCCGAATCATTTTCAAGTTGTTGCTCAGCCCAAATCACGAACATACGACGCTTCTGGTGGTCAAGCGGCTTCATCTTGTTAGGATGTAGGCCAAGATCTTTACGCAAAATTCGCCACAACGACGTCACAGAGATGCCCAACGCTTGAGAACGACGTGTGAGAGACACATTTGGGACATTTTTCAACTTTTTTCGACACTACGGGCACTTCTTTGTCTCACTGGCACGGGAACATTTTGTACTGTGCCTGTGGATTCAAATTTTTCCCACTAGACGCTCAATTGTTGATCTGCTAGGACGATTATGACGACCATAAATTGGACGTAGCGCTCTTAACGTTGAGGCCACTGACTCCGAATTTCGGTAGTAAATTTTAATAATTTCGACTCTTAATCCCGAGAAGTATGTACTCTTCAGATCCGAAGTTCGATTCTTGGGACAAATTATTTTGACAAGTGAAGCTAGGACCGATCCTGAATCCTTACTACCGGCGGTTTTTAAGGGACTTTGCTGACATTGCTAAGAGCTTACATCAACTCACGCGGAAAGGAAGCAATTTAAATGGTCATGTGAGTGTGATAATGCTTTTCAAAGACTTAAACACCAGCTATGTCAAACGCAGATACTAACATATCCCGATGGTAAGAAGGCTTTCATTGTCGATGACGACGCAAGTAATTTTTGAGTTGGAGCCGTTTTATCGTACTTGCGAGGGGCAGGAAAGAGTGGTGACCTACTTCAGCAAGATCTAAAAGAAACTATTGTGTGACCAGGAGGGAACTCTTAGCGTTAATTCTGGCGTTGAAGCATTTCCATAAATACCTCTACGGCTGGGAGTTCCTTCTTCGTACAGACTCCTGCTCTAAAGTGGTTGCTTCAATTTAAGAATCCAGAGGATTAAGTTGCTAAGTGCATTGAACGGCTGCAGAGCTACGATTTTGACATTTAGCATCGTAAGTGACCATGCACTTTAACGCTCGCTGTTGTTGCTGTTGGCTTTTATATCTTTCCATCATGAAATGGCAAACCTTACTGAAGAGAAATGTCAAAAGAGCGGCAGGAAATACGACGTCGTTTGCTGTCCCTGTCGTTCTACTTTTCTAGCGTCCCTGTTGAAAAACCCTTTAGTTGCATATTGCTTTATAAGCTGCCCAACGCATATTGCTTTATAAACTGCCCAGCACATAAGTGGATTATCTAATTGACGAATTGGAATTTATTCGACACGATTGAATTCCTTGATTTAGCGCTATTGGAGCCTTGAGAATTTCTTTAAAAAAAAAATGTCATTTAAAATTGTGGTTTTAGAAAAGATTTTTTTCAAAATTACTTTTTAAGAAATGTATAATGATTGAAAATGTCCTTTTTATATATGATATTGTGCCTTTTGAAATCCTTAAAAACGATAAAAAATTTAGTCGAACAAAATGTCCGTGATAATCATGTTTAAAAAGCACGTTTTCAATCAAATTTTTCTAAAACCGTGATTTTAGAAAACTCATGATTTAAAAGGACATTTTCAATCATACTTTTCTAAAACCAGGATTTTAAAAAACTTATGATTGAAAATGTCCACATTTTGTTTGATAAAAATCTTGACTTTCCACGAAACCAATACTTTTCCTTAAAACGCGTATAAAAACTGCAACTCAAAATAAACGCCTAATACAGAATTGCTCGCGAAAAAAAAACAGTAACAACCCCCTTTGTGTTTATCAAAAAATATCTAGTAACTTCCCCTGCTCTTCTTGCTGCCTTCTGTCTGAGGCTGCTCTTTCTGGAGCCAGTTAAAATGTGTTCATGCACACACACCCACATGTATCCTCGGCGATGTATGTTTGTATTATTTCGCTAGTGGGTGGTGGGTTTGTTTTATTTGCTCCTTTGTCAGGCTTATATCGATCGAATGGAATGCAATGTTGCAAAATAACGAATAATGGGGAAAACGCTTTGAAAAAAAAATAAAACATCGACTATATCAAATGTGAGGGAGGGATGTTTCAAAATCCTTTCAAATGACATATTAATCTAGTCCTGTGATTTTATTGCGTGTGTTGAGGAGATAAATTGTTAAAAAAAAACGAAATCACAAATTGATAAGAACCAATCGGGACAAAGGCTTTCCATGGATTGTAAACAACATGAGGACCCCTGCAGGTTGTCACATTGGTGGGTCGCATTCATGTGGTGGGTGACTCTGACGACAATCATTGACGCATCTGTCTATGCCAACTTATTTTGACTCCGTACACACTGTATATCATGGCTCATCCTTAAAACTATGAACAATCCACCACGAATTTCACCTGTATAGGTGCACAGTGGATAGAATGCTTTACAACATATTAATTGCCAACCAATTGTGTGCATGTATGAGTGCCTAGTTTGTGTGTACCTTACTTCAACATTTTTGATGGATAAGTATTTCCATCAGGACGAATTTCTTCTCATTAATGTACGGACTTTCAAACGGTGCGCACACGGCTTCGGCAATGGTTCGGATTCCAAGTCGGTAAAGTTTACGCGTTTTAATTGTAATTTCAAATATTTTACGGATTTTTTTTTTAATTTTTTTAATCAAAGACTTGTGTGCTATTTATAGCCTTCGGCAATGGTTCGGATTCTAAGTCGTTATTGCGGTGCAATTAACGTGATTTTAGTTTAAATTTAAAATATTTTACAGTTTTTTTTTTGAAAAACTTGTTTTCGAAAATGGTTCGGAGTCTTAGTCGATATAGCGGTAAAGTTTACGCGGTTTATGTTGTAGTTTTTAATGTTTTGCGGTTTTTTTTATTTTTTTAAAAGCCTTATTCTATTTACCGCCTTTACTGTTGTATTTTTTGTCATATATCAATCTTGAAAACATTTTTTTTTTTTTTAAATTTTAAATCGGTTTGAGTGAATGAATCGGTAGTGAATGAACGATTATCATACAAGTAAGCGTGACAACGACTGGAACAGTAATTATTGTAAAGAGAATCGATCTAGAAGCATGTAGTGTCAATTGAGGTAGGTTTGTAAATATTTTCTTAACATTTGCACTGGCAAAAATGTGGTATCTTTCCTTAAAATAATTTGGCGCCAAAATCATTTTTTTGGTTCCATTTAAAGATTTTCTATTATAATTAAGAATTTTTCTGTTTCAAGTAACGATATTTGAAATAAAATGATTTTCATTTGAGACTTAGAGAAAAAAAAATTCAAAGTTTAATGATGGTAATCCTTAAAAATAAAAATTATTTTCATTGATTTTTAATTCTAAAGATTTTCATTAAATAAATAAATTATGCACATTTTTACATGCATTTCAGAATAAAAAATGCGATTTTTGTATTTAAAACGTTCATTTATAAAATCTCACAAAATTGACTGCCAAAAAGATTTCTGTTTTTGACTCAAAAGTACATTATTTCATTCTTTTTATCGCAGTTTTAGGTAGTTTTTGACTGAAGCAACTAGTTTTTAGGTAGAAAGAAATCCAAAAATTACATAAATGTACATTTCTGATTAAAAATTAATTCTATTTCAGTCGAACACTATATAACTTCTAATTTTTTATTAAAATTAAAAATGTTAATGCTTTTTAATTATTCATTTTAAAACTGAAGTTGTGCACTTCTTTAAATATTGAAATAAATTTTTCTTAGCTTCTTAAGGCCTTATTTCTCATTTTAAGGCCTCGGTTATAGGGACAAGGAAAAAATTGTTTTATGAATTAAAGTCATTCGAAGTGGTCATTTGCTGTAAATTAATTTTTCTTCTTTCCATTTGAAAATTGTTTTATGATTCACTTTAAGTTAATTCACATGAAATGTACGTTCCAATTATTATGTTTCCACTTTTCGTGCCTCACACCCATACAAAAGAATAGGTAAAACCAACGATCGTGCCAGCATGGGGCGCGTTTTTAGGGGAGTAAACGATTGAGTTGCCCACAGCGTTCGAAGCACTCCATGAGTTTTCCATTAACATACAATGAAAAAAGTAGAGGACCCAGAATAGATCCCTGAGGGACACCATTTAGCGTGTTAATATATTCCGACTGTTGGTCATTTATATGAACCGCTTGCATTCTACCTGATAAATAAGGAGCAATCAATTTAACTGCACCGTCTGAAAATTTTAAAAACTTGAGGAACTTATCGCATAAAACACTTTGGACAACAGTGTCGAAAGCTCGATCAGAACTAAGAAGGTCACCTTATTTTCTTCGATCGCTTCTCGCATATCCTCGGTGACTTTTATCAAGGCAGTGGTACAACTATGGTTCTTTCGAAAACCAGATTGCTTTATAGTTAACATGTTGCTATTATTAAGGTATAAACTCATTTGCATCTGTCGTATTTTTTTCAAAAACTTTTGAAAGAAATGGTAGAATTGATATGGGCCTGAACTCATCTCCCTTAGAGTCTTTGGATATCGGAATAATCTTAGCCATTTTCCATTGATATGGGTATTCTCCGGTAGTCAAGATTCAGTTAAAAATATATGTTATGTACGGAAGTACAATAGGCAAAACTATTTTCAAGAAACGCGGATTAATACCATCCTGTCCCACGGCTGATGACTTTATTGAAAGCAAGCTTTCGAACACCTCAGTACTGTTCACTGTTCTAAACCCAAAGCAAGAGGCTGATGTTAAAGAAGACGCAATTCGACTGCAGGAGTTAATAAGATTATGTGGCTGTGTTGTTGTTTCCACAAACTTCCTGTTAAGGTCATTACAATTGACATTCTCAAATCGATTGCACTTGGATTTTCCTATGCCTATACTGCGGAGATTATTCCACAGTTGACGACCACTAAGTGACGGATTAAGACGACTGGAATAGACTTGCGATTTGGCCTTACGAATTTCCACAGTAACCTTGTTTCGAATGGAACAATAAATTCTACGCAGCTCGTTCAGACGAAAACGCTTCCAATGATTGTATGCTTGATCGCTCTGCAGCATACGTGTTCGGATATGTGAAGTGAACCATTGCTGATTTTGATGACGAATAATTCTAGTTTTCAGTGGTACATGATCGTTATATAGCGATTGAATCTTTTCGTTAAAGAAATCAAGCTTAGCATTAGATGAAGTCAAGTAGTATACCGTATCCCAGGTAGTATTTTGTACATGTTCTTCCAGTGCAGAGAAGTTAATATTTTTAAAATCTCGATATTGATATGTTCAATTGCAGATATAACATTAAAATCGTATGCTAGATATATCTGATCATGCTTTGAGAAAGCTGATCATACAGACATATTTTCCTGTTATCACTTACCAAAAAAATATCTAAAAGTGTAGGCAGGCCGCCCGAGAAGTGGGTTGGAGTTGAAGTGTTAACATCAGATAGATTAAACACACTTAAATTTTGAATAAGATAATTTTCATTGAGAAGGTTGCAGTCAAAATCCCCACACACAATTGTATTCTTGCATGTACACGATATTTCTTCCATTAAGGATATAAAGGGCAATAAGTCAACATATTTGTTAGGCCGGTAAACTGTACCAAGCAAAAGCTTATCTTCGTCACCAACTAGCTCAATAAATACATATTCAAATGTGCTATCATCAGGTGATAGACACTTCAATTTACACTTTATAGAGTCCCTCACGAAAATAGCAACTCCTCCACCTATCCGACTTTTCCTATCAGAGCGGAAAATCTTATATCCCCGGACAGAGCACATTTCACTGTTGACTAGCTAACCACGATTCGGAGACACAAACAGCGTCAATCAGCGAATTCTCAAATATGTCAAGAAATTCATCGATTTTCGGAAACAGGCTTTGGGCATTAATATGACACACTTGAAGGCCTCTCTTTTGCGTTTCAAGTAACGATATTTGAAATAAAATGATTTTCATTTGAGACTTAGAGAAAAAAAATTCGAAGTTTAAAGGTGGTTTCAATTATTTTTCATTCTAAAGATTTTCGTTAAATAAATAAATTATACACGTTTTTACATGCATTTCAGAATAAAAAATGCGAATTTGTATTTAAAACGTTCTTAGGAATTTTCATTTTTACTCTGAGCAATAAAATTAATAAAATCTCACAAAATTGACTGCCAAAAAGATTTCTGTTTTTGACTCAAAAGTAGATTACTTCATTATTTTAATCGCAGTTTATGGTAGTTTTCGACTGAAGCAACTAGTTTTCAAGCAGAAAGAAATTCAAAAATTACATAAATGTACATTTTTTGACTCAAAATTAATTCTATTTCAGTCGAACACTATAAAGGGTGATCCATTTCGAGGTTCCCTACTTTTTTAAAGAAAAAAAACACAGAAAATTCAAATTTAATGGAGAATGTTTATTATCATTTGAAAGAACATTCTTTGGCATTTATTTTTTGAAGATTATGTCTATCAAATGTTGGCCGTTGCTACGTCGCAGATGGTCCATCCGTTGAGTCCAATTTTCGATCACTCGTTCGAGCATTTCGACTGGTAACTGGCGAATGACACGCGTGATGTTTTCCTCCAAGGCCTGAATCGAAGCGGGTTTGTCGGCATAAGCTTTTGACTTTACATATCCCCACAGGAAAAAGTCTTACGGTGTGATATCACACGATCTTGGTGGCCAATCGACCGGCCCAAAACGTGAAATTATGTGCTCACCGAAATGTTCTCTCAATAAGTCCATTGATTGATGCGATGTGTGGGAAGTGGCGCCGTCTTGCTGAAACCAAATGTCGCCGAGATCACGAGCTTCAATTTCAGGCATCAAATAGTCGGTTATCATGGCACGATAACGGTCGCCATTGACGGTTACGTTCGCACCGGCATAATTTTTAAAGAAATATGGACCGACCCACATATGGACCCACAAACCACACCAAACCGTTGTTTTTTCTGGATGAAGTGGCAGTTCTTCAATCTCTTCAGGTTGCTCTTCGTCCCAAATGCGGCAATTTTGTTTGTTGAGCCAGAAATGGGCCTCATCGCTAAACAAAATTTGCCTCGAAAACGTCGGATCTTCTTGGAACTTTTCAAGGGCCCATAGAGCGAAGCGATGTCGCTTGGGAAGGTCGAGCGGCTTCAGTTGTTGCACAAGCTGTATTTTGTACGCTTTCAATTTAAGATCTTGACGTAAAATGCGCCAAGTCGTTCCATACGTCAGTCCGAGTTGCTGCGAACGGCGCCGAATCGACTCTCTACGGTCTTCGTGTACACTCTCAGCTGCGGCCGCTATATTTTCTTCACAGCGTGCTGGACGTGGTCTATTCGGTCGAATATTATCCAATAATGAATGCTGGGTCTCAAAATGGGTGATGGTGTTGCGAATAGTACGCTCAGTAGGCCGATTATGTTGACCATAAGTTGAGCGAAGTGCACGAAACACATTCCTCACAGAACGTGAATTTTCATAATAAAGTTGAACAATTTGTAAACGTTGTTCACGCGTAAGTCTTTCCATTATGAAATGCCAAACAATACTAAACAAAAATAACATGACAGCTTGACACGACTCACACGTGATCTGTCAAAAAAGGCTATTGAAAAAAAGTATCTCTACTTGGATCACCCGTTAGTTGCACCGATTTTTGGAAAATTGTGCCTCTGGTGTTGACTCGGAAGTTTTGCACAATCCTCTCAAGAATCAAATTGAAGAAATCACATGACAGCGCATCGCCTTGCCTAAATCCTTTTTTGGTATCGAATGTGTCGGTGAGGTCGTTTCCGACCCTGATGGAGCATCGATAATTCTCTATCATCATCCTACACAAACGGACGAGTTTGGGCGGTATACCAAAACTAGACATGGCTCCGTATAGTTTGTCTCTATAAATGCTGTCGTATGCTGTTTTGAAATCGATGAATAGGTGATGGGTCTCGATTTGGACTTCTTGGCTTTGAATCGATAAATAGGTGGTATCGATTTGGACTTCTTGGGTTTTTTTCCAGGATCTGCCGAAGTGTGAACGTTTGATTGGTTGTAGACGCCTAAAACCACACTGATAAGGGCCGATCAGGTTGTTGGTAAACGGCTTCAGGCGCTCACTTATTACAGCAGATAGGATCTTGTATCCGATATAGAGGACACTTATGCCTCTGTAGTTGACGCAGTTCAGAGGGTCTCCTTTTTTGTGGATCGGGCAAACGATGCTGAGGTTCCATTCTTCAGGCATGCTTTCAACCGACCAGATTTGGCTTATGAGTTGTCATCTCCGTATAAAGCTCAGCGGGAAGGCAGTCATTTCCGGCTTCTTAATTAAGCTTGAGGTTAGATATTGCTATCATCACTTCACTTAGGTCGGGTGGTTGGCAGTTTTCACTTTAGTTGCCAACTTTGAATGGTTCGTTCTGCCTGACAGCGGAATGTTGTTCGTCATCGCTGTTTAACAGTCTGCAGAAGTGGTTCTTCCATATCCTTGTTCATCTCTACAGGATTCTGTTCGAACCTTGTATCCTTGGTTTTGACGTTTTACACTTTGGTAAAACTTGCGAACATCGTTCCTGGAGTGGCACCTCTCTATATCCTCGATCGCGCGCTTTTCTTGCTCTTTTTTCTTCTTTCTGAAAAGCCGATGTTCTTCCCTTCTTCTTTGCCTATAGAGCTCAGTGGCAACTCTCATCTTCATCTGCAGCTTAGCCTTGTAGGCCTCGTTCATGGCGGCTAGCATCTGTCGGCATTCCTCATCAAACCAGGGGTTTCTTGCTGGTGGCCGCGAGAAACCTAGCACATCAGTTGCGGCTGATCTAATGGCTTGCTGGCATCGTTGCCATTGTTCTTCGACATTAGATCCTGGTGGTATGTTGTGGGTCAAGAGGTTAAGGAATACGCGTTGCGCGAAGGTCTTGGCGGTCTCTGGCGATTGCAGTCTTTCGACATTAAATTTTTTCACAGTATTTCTGTTTTTTTTTGTGGCGTGGTGGATATCTGCATCCTTACTTTGGCTACAACAAGGTAGTGGTCCGAGTCGATAATGGCCCCTCGGAATGTTCGGACATCCAAAATACTGGATGCGTGCCTCTTGTCTATCGCAATGTGATCAATTTGGTTGACTGTGCGTTGATCTGGAGACCGCCATGTCCCCTTGTGGATATCGAATTGAGGAAACCGTGTTCTGGCTATAGTGGCATTTCGTTCCGTAGCGAAGTCAATTAGCCTAAGTCCGTTACCAGACGTGTTGTCGTGTAGGCTATATTCTCCGACAGTTCTGCTAAAGATGTCTTCTCTTCCTACCTTTGGGTTAAAATCTCCCAGCACGATTTTAGCATCGTACTTTGGTAGTCGCTCATAGGTTTTGTCGAGGAGCTCGTAGAAGCAATCCTTAGTTATATCATCCTTTTCCTCCGTCGGAGCATGAGCGCATATAAAGCTTATGTTGGCGAATTTGGCCTTGATGAGGATTGTTACAATGCGTTCGCTAATGTCTTGAAAACAAAAGACTTCTTGCCTAAGTCTGGCACTTATAACAAATCCACATCCAAATAGTCGCTGTTTCTGCTCACTATAACACGATCCATAGTAGATGTCACAGTTTTTCATCCTCTTTTTGCCCGGCCCATCACATCGTATTTCCTGGATGGCAGTAATTTCTGCTTTGTAGCAGTTTAGGGCTTCCGCTAGTTGTTCGCCTGCACCTCTCCTGTTTAATGTTCTCACATTCCAGGTGCAGATACGAAGGTCGTTGTCCTTTCTTCGTTTAGCATGGTCGTCAACAATAATATCAGTCCTTTCCGAGTCTATTGGTTGCTTCGCAACATAATCTTTTTTCCGTGGATGGGTAGTTAACCCAAAGCACAACCCCTAACCTGGAGGGCCAGGCCCTTGTTTTGACCCAAGGGCCGGCAAAAAATACCGATGTCAGCAGCCCATTTTGGGGTATGAGCGCTGCCGTTGACCCATTGAGGGCTCCTCCGCCACCAACTCTTTTCCCACACCCTGGGTCAGTATTGGAAATCCCTATAGACCTGGTGTCCAAATATTTCGAAGCAACTCATATATGGATTTCACTACCAGTTCGATCAAACTGGAGCTGTAGGCGCCACCGTTGACTCCATCTAGGGAATTCCTCCGCTGCCGCATGAGAGTGAGTGCCTTATTGAGAGGACACTCCTCCCCCTCTCTCGTTTGCTGCCACCAACGACCTTCCACAGGGGTTTAATACCCCATCTCCAGTCGAGGTACTAGGCACCCACCAGTTACCATAGTGAGAGGCTAGAGTGAGAACGCTTGTGTCCTCATATATCCAAAACTGACTCAATCTCTTAAATTCCGCGCACACTGTTACAGCAAAGGATATCCGCACTAAATGCTGAAATTTCAAACTTATAGATGCAACATAATTTTTTTATTTATTACGACTCATCGTTAACATTTTCTAATGATTTAAATTTCTTTTTTTACTTTCAGTACTTATGTTGTGAAACATGAGGTTTTTAATTAGCGCCTTGTTGCTGGCAACACTATACCACCATGTAACATGTAATAACAATGCTAACAATAACGGTATCAATACCAGCAGCAGCATAAACACAAGCGCAAGTAGTAGTAGTAGCGCCAGTAGTATATCAAATCAATCCGCATCAGCAAAAACCAACTATAGCAGCATTATAACGCATCAAGTGGAATTCGAAACGACGCTAAATCACCTTGTTGTGGACTCAATAACCGGACGGGTCTATGTGGGTGGTATCAATCGACTTTTCCAATTGTCACCGGATTTGAAACTCCACGAATCGGTGATAACTGGGCCACAGAATGATTCAGTCGAGTGTACTGTGCTCGATTGTCCGGCGCACGCGGTCCGCAAACCAACAGACAACGTGAACAAAGTCCTGCTCATTGATCGAGCAACGTCACGTTTAATATCGTGCGGTTCATTGTTCCAAGGCATTTGTACGGTTCGTAACCTACAAAATGTCAGCATTATCGAGCAGAAAGTATCTGATGCTGTCGTTGCGAATGATGCGAATTCATCGACAGTCGCCTTTATAGCGCCTGGTCCGCCTCAACCACCGGTTACAAATGTAATGTATGTTGGTGTGACGTACACCAATAACTCACCATACCGCAGTGAGATTCCGGCAGTTGCGTCACGCAGTCTTGAGAATCAGAAAATGTTCCAAATCGCGTCATCGGCTGTGACGACCGGTACACGTATATTTATCAACTCGTACGCACGAGAGTCGTATCTGGTAAACTATGTGTACGGTTTTAGTTCGGAACACTTTTCGTACTTTCTTACGACGCAGCTGAAACATAATCATCATTCGACACCGAAGGAGTACATAACAAAGTTGGTGCGCATCTGTCAGGAGGACTCCAACTATTATTCGTACACGGAGATTCCAGTAGATTGCATTGATGCACAAGGTGGTACGAAATATAATTTAGTGCAAGCGGGTTTCCTGGGTAAGCCTGGATCAGATCTGGCTTCAAATCTCGCCATTACCGAACAAGATGATGTCCTGTATGCAGTCTTTTCGGAGGGAAAGGGTAATGTGTCCACAGACAATTCGGCCTTGTGCATATATTCGCTGAAGTCTATTCGAAGAAAGTTCATGCAGAACATCAAGTCGTGTTTTAATGGGAATGGAGCCCGAGGACTGGACTTTATTTCGCCAAATATGGACTGTGTTTCAACGGTAAGTTTTCTTTCAAATGGTAACTCGAAAAGGGCTTGTGTTCATGCAAGGTCTCATAGAATTCTTAGAACTTTATTAGGTGCTCACGGATTTGTTTTTTTTTTTTTGAAATAGAAACTACAAACCATTGGTGAAGATTTCTGTGGCCTCGATGTAAACTCTCCTTTGGGTGGGGAGCATCCCATCGCAGCGGTCCCAGTTGCAATATTCAATAAACGTCTTACAGCAGTTGCCGCAACACGTACCAGTGGTTATACTGTTGTCTTCATTGGCACTGCCAATGGTTATCTAAAGAAAATCGTTGTGGAGTCAGCTAGTTCGGCAATTGAATACGCCAACATACCGATAAACATCGGTTCGCCGATCAATAATGATATGCACTTCGACAATCAGAAGTTGCACATTTATGTTATGTCCAGGCATGGAGTCTCAAAGGTGAAAGTCTACGACTGTTCTGGTTATATGACGTGTGGTCAGTGTTTGGGTGCCCGAGACCCATACTGCGGTTGGTGTTCGCTTGAGAATAAGTGTAGTCCTCGATCAACTTGTGAGGATGATGCAAACGATCCACTATACTGGGTTAGCTATAAGACTGGTAAATGCACGACCATAACAAGTGTTGTACCCCACCAGTTGCAGCGTACTACAGCTCGAACGGTAAGTGGCAAAACAGTGGGAGGAGTTGACAGACGTGGAAATGATTTGACTTTTGATTCACATTCGCAGTTGGAATTGATCATTGATCATCTACCTCAGCTAAAGGAGAATCTTGTGTGTGCCTTTACCACGGAAGAGAAAGCCCTTTTCACAAACGCAACCAAAAAACGAAATGGTGTCAACTGTACAACCCCACGTACAGATATGCTGCCGCAAATTATACAAGGAAGACGTGAGTTTTACTTGCCATAGTCGAGTGGTGTACTTTTGAACGAATCATTGAATACTTTCAGATCACTTTACGGCCAAACTATCTGTTCGTACGAAAAACGGTCCCGATCTGGTGTCCACAGACTTTACATTCTTCGATTGCAGCACACATTCGTCATGTACGAGATGTGTGTCGTCCGAGTTTCCCTGCGATTGGTGTGTAGAAGCGCATCGTTGTACCCACGACACAGCTGAAAATTGTCGAAATGACATTCTTGTGACTGGCGTTAGTGTAAGTATCGCCATGTCTCCGAAAGGTATGTGATTCTCTAATGAAGAACGGTTTGTTTTTATAGCGGATTGGTCCAAGCTATCGCTCTGGTCCGGGATTCTGCCCGACCATCAACGCCACTGGGGATGGTAGTGAGGTACTCGTTGCAGCCGGTACAAGCAAATCGATCAAAGTTAAGGTCCACATCATCGGACAGTTTATCGTGCAGACTCGTTTCGTCTGCCAATTCAACATTGAGGGGCGTGTAACATCGTTAAACGCACAGCTATTGGGCGACACCATCTACTGTGACAACATGGAATTTCAGTACACTTCGAGGTCACCCAATCTGACAGCAACATTTGCCGTGATATGGGGTGGATCGAAACCATTAGACAACCCACACGACATTCATGGTATGTGTTTTGGTATTCCTAACTTTTTATCCTCTAAATTTTTATTTTTAAATAGTCGTGATCTACCGTTGTCGTGACATGGCAGACAGCTGTGGCATGTGTCTGGCTTTGGCTGAGAAATATAACTGCGGCTGGTGTTCGTCCACAAATTCATGTGAAGTCGAAGAGCAGTGCAATAAAAACAATGAAGGCAAGACTGATTGGCTGAATCGTATGGAGACATGCCCGAATCCTGAAATCCATGCCTTTACACCAAAAACTGGTCCATGGGAAGGTGGTACCAATATTACCATTCAAGGCATCAATCTAGGAAAGAACTTTACTGACATTTATTCGGGAGTACGCATTGCGGGCATCAACTGTATGCCATTCCAACAGTTCTACATCGACACCAAGGAGATTGTCTGCACAGTTGATAGCCCAGGAGTGCAGTTATATCGAAACGGCAGGATTGTGGTTCAAATCGGTGACTATCGCGGAGAATCCAAAACCGATTTTGAGTTTGTCGACCCAAAGATTGATGATTTCAGTCCAAAGTTCGGTCCGGTATCGGGAGGAACACAGATTATGATAATCGGGAAATATTTGAATGCCGGTAGTCGCATTCAGTCGTTCATAAACGATCATTTGCCTTGCGAGATCTTAAGCACGAATGCAACACAGGCATTGTGCCGAACCAGTTCATCGCCTGGTATAATTGAGGGACGGCTGAAGATGCATTTCGACAATGGCATACGTGAGTTTAACGATTACAATTTCAAGTATGTCGAGGATCCAACTATTGATCATGTCAGTTCGGGGCAATCGGGAATTATTAAGGTGCCAAAGGGTATTCCTGCTGGAGGAATTAAAATCTCTGTGAGGGGGAGTCAGTTCGACTACATTCAGAGCCCAAACATGTACGTTTACTATAATCAGCAAATGTTCTTCAGTGAGTGTGAAGTGCTTTCCTCATCAGAGATGACATGCAACTCACCGGTGATCGATACTGGTTCAGCGGTGTTGGATGCTGATCACCCCGAATTGCTTGAGTACGGATTTTTAATGGACAATGTCGTCGGAGTACAGAATCTATCATCTAAGCATAAGAATGCGTTTGAATTGTACCCGAATCCGGTGTATGATCGTTTTGAAGATCGCGTCAAGTACTACAAGAGTGAATATCTTACAATTAACGGCAAGAATTTGGACCGTGCCTGCAAAGAGAGCGATGTTCTTGTCATGATCGGCAACGGAATTTGTAATATTACATCGCTGTCGCGACAACAGTTGACTTGTCGACCACCATCAGAATCATCAGATTCCAGTGAGGTTCCCGATGTTGTTGTAAAGATTGGCCAGTCACTCGAATACCGAATAGGAGTATTGAGCTATGCCTCGCCGAATATAATGCATGGACTAGGAAAGAACGTTATGTTTGGAGTGATTGTGGGGGTAACAGCGTTGCTATTATTTTTCGTTTGTCTACTGGTCGCGTATAAGAAAAAGACATCCGAATCGAACAGAGTTCTTCGGAACATGCAGGAGCAGATGGACATACTTGAGCTGCGGGTTGCTGCTGAATGTAAGGAAGCATTCGCTGAGTTGCAGACAGAAATGACTGACCTTACTGGTGATCTTACATCGGGAGGTATTCCATTCTTAGACTATCGAACATACGCAATGAAGATTCTCTTCCCCAACGATAAGGATCACAATGTGCTGCAATGGGAGAGACCTGAGTTGCTTCGAAAAGAGAAGGGTCTACGACTTTTTGGCCAGCTTATCATGAACAAAACATTCTTGTTACTCTTCATCCGCACACTGGAATCCAATCGCTACTTCTCGATGCGCGAGCGAGTGAATGTAGCATCACTGATAATGGTTACTTTACAGTCGAAGCTGGAATATTGTACAGATATTTTGAAGACACTTCTCGCCGAACTCATTGAGAAATGCATTGAAGGCAAAAGCCATCCAAAGCTGCTGCTTCGTCGTACTGAAAGTGTTGCCGAAAAGATGTTGAGTGCTTGGTTTACCTTTTTGTTGTACAAATTTCTCAAGGAATGTGCAGGCGAACCACTGTACATGTTGTTCCGTGCTGTTAAGGGCCAAGTAGACAAAGGTCCAGTAGATGCGTGCAGTCACGAAGCACGTTACTCACTCAGCGAAGAAAAACTTATTCGACAACTAATCGAATTCCGACCAATGACAGTTTTTGCCAGCATCACACAGCAACCTATGTTCTGCACAAACATGGAAATGATGCCAACAAACACAGAGAATGTTCAGGTGAAAGTGTTGGATTGTGATACCATCGGCCAGGTAAAGGAAAAATGTCTCGACACTATATATCGAAATATTCCGTCCAGTCAGCGACCAAGGAAAGACGACTTGGATTTGGGTAAGGTTTTCCTGATGCTCTTTTATTTTCCTACATCTGAACTTTGTTTTTTTAATTTTTGTAGAATGGCGTACAGGAGCTTCAGGTCGCGTTATTCTCTACGACGAAGACACCACATCGAAAACGGAGAATGAATGGAAGAAACTGAATACTCTACAGCATTACAATGTTCCAGATGGTGCTGGTCTGAGTTTGGTGCCGAAACAAAGTTCCATTTATAATTTCTCCATACTCTCGGATAAAAATGAGAAATCTCACAAGTACGACTTGCTTAGAAATTCATCTAAAGGTCTGGAAATAAACTGAAGCTCTCTTATTTTATTTTTTTTAGATACGAAACACTCAACCTTTCGAAATATACATCATCATCGCCGACATTTAGTCGGGCTGGTAGCCCATTAAATAATGATATTCACGAGAACGGTTTGAAGTACTGGCATTTGGTTAAACACCATGACAGCGATTTGCAAAAGGAGGGTGAACGTGTGAATAAGCTGGTGTCGGAGATCTATTTGACACGATTGCTAGCCACCAAGGGTACACTGCAAAAGTTCGTCGATGATCTATTTGAGACAATATTTAGCACAGCACATCGTGGATCAGCGCTGCCTTTGGCCATCAAATATATGTTTGACTTCTTGGACGATCAGGCATTGCTGCATGGCATAACAGATCCAGAAGTTGTGCACACATGGAAGAGCAATAGTTTACCATTGAGGTGAGTTTTTCTTTTCTTATTACAAATGGCATTGGTTAGTTTAAAGTAAAAAGATACGCTGGGTCTGGTGCAGATTTAACAGGCACTGCGTAACAGGTTGTTTATGCAGGGTGGGTCATCATAGCTTTGGCATTGGCTTAGGTGATAATTTCAACTTTTTTGTGTTTGTTTCTTGAACATTTCTGATTACCTCGGGTAAATGAACGCCGCCAGACGGAATGTTATAATGTGGACGTTGTTCGACATGTTCCATCACTTTCAAATGGCTGTCGATTCTGCCAGACATTGTCTTTCAAGACTTTCTATAGTCCGTGGTCTATTGACATAAACTTCAAATGAATTCAAATTGCCCCACAGGGAGAAACCTGAAAGCATTAGGTCGGGTCATATCAGAGGTTAGTTAGTTAGTTAGATTGGCTGTTCGTACAAGACGAAACACAATTAGCGCTGGGGTGCGCCGTTTTGATGCCAAATACTCGTGCGGTTAAATGTTATGTCTTGTTGTTAGTTGGCGTGTACTAAATCCAACCAGTGACATTAAGGAAGGCGATCAGTTCTTTGATGTGTTTATCAGAGAGGTCGCGGATACTGTCAATGAAAGGTTTGCCTAGAGTTCGTTGTCTTGCTCTTGACAGAGCCGGGCATTTGCACAGAAAGTGAGTTAAAGTTTCCTTCTCCCCAACCTCCTTGCAACTGCGACAGTTGGTGTTGTGGGGTATACCCATTCTAACAGCATGGTCACCGATGGGCCAGTGTCCAGTGGTAATTGCTATCACCCTGGAGACTTCCTTACGGGATCTGCTTAAGAGGTCGCGTGTTTTTGTCTTGTTGTAGCGAGGCCACATAACGGGTGATTTTTTAAGAGGTTTAGAACTTTTTTTAAAAAAAAAACACAAAAAATTCGAAAAAATGAATGAAATATTTATTTGAATCGATAGTTTGAACCTTGCAATTTAATGTTTAAAGATAATTTCATGCAAATGTTGACCGCGGCTGCGTCTCAGGTAGCCCATCCGCTGAGTCCAATTTTGGCATACTCTTTCACACATATCGGCCGGTATCTCACTAATGAATGCATGGATGTTGGCTTCCAGTGCGTCAATCGAAGCGGGCTTGTCCCTATAGACATTAGCCTAATGGTGTCAAATCGCACGATCTAGGCGGCCATTGACCGGCCCGAAACGTGAAATTAACTGTTCACCAAACTCGCCTCGCAATTGCGCCATTGTTTCGCGTGCTGTGTGGCATGTGGCACCGTCTTGTTGAAACCACATATCATGCAAGTCAAGAACTTCGATTTCGGGCAAAAAAAAGTTTGTTATCATCGCTCGGTAGCGTTCACCATTGACAGTAACGCTGCGATTCGCATCATCTTTGAAGAAATATGGCCCAATAATGCCGCCGGCCCATAAACCGCACCAAACAGTGGCTTTTTTGGGATGCATTGGTAGCTGTTGCAATGCTTCTGGCTGATCTTCACTCCAAATGCGGCAATTTTGCTTATTTACGTACCCATTCAACCAAAAATGAGCCTCATCGCTGAACACAATTTTTCGATAAAAAAGCGGATCCTCGGCCAGCTTTCCAAGAGCCCATTCACCAAAAATTCGGCGTTGTGTTAGGTCGGCTGGCTTTAGTTCTTGCACCAGCTGTATCTTAAGAGGCTTTACGCCCAAATCCTTCCGCAAAATTTTCCACGTAGTGCTGTAACAAAGGCCTAACTGCTGGGAACGGCGCCGAATCGACATTTCGCGGTCTTCTGTCACACTAGCTGATACGGCCGCAATATTTTCTTCACTACGCACAGTACGTAAACGTGTTGGTGGTTTAATGTCCAACAAAGTAAATTTGGTGCGAAATTTGGTCACAATCTTCCGAATAGACTGCTCAGAAGGTCGAGAATGCCGATCATAAAATGGAAGCAGCGCGCGATGAACATTTCGAACCGAGCACGAATTTTGATAGTAAAATTCAATAATTTGCAAGCGTTGTTCATTTGTAAGACAATCCATGGTTAAATGCAAACCAAACTGAAGCTGTTTGACAGTGACACAAGGTACTAAACACACGTCAGCTGTCAAAACCAGTGTTGCCAAAACCAAACCAGCTAAAAAATCACCCGTTACATGCTTTCTTGACCCTTTGTTCTATGTTGGTTTTCCGATTAAGCTTAGTAATTAGGATAGTCCCTAGGTATTTGGCATTGGATGAGAGTGAGAGCGCTTGTCCATTAAGTCGGGGGAGATTAAAGGCTGGTATTTTGGTCTTCGTGGTGATGAGCATCATTTCCGTTTTGCTCGGACTAACACCCAGGCCACAGCTTGTAGCCCACGTGCTCACAGAACCCAGAGCGTACTCCATGATTTCGCTAATCACTGGGAGAAACTTTCCTGACACTAGGATCACCACGTCGTCCGCGTATGCCACTGCCTTAATCCTATCCCGATCAAGTTGGACTAACAGTTTGTTCATAACAATAAGCCACAGCAGAGGAGATATCACACCACCCTGTGGTGTACCTCTGTCAGCATATCGCGTTAAGCTGCTGTTGCCTAGTGTTGATTGAATGATTCTAGACCTTAGCATGGATATAATCCATTGGCTAAAATGCTCCTCTACACCAGTTACGGTTAGGGCTTCTAGTATGCTGTCAGTTTGTACATTATTAAAAGCCCCTTCTATATCAAGGAAGGTGGCTAGGGTGTAATCTTTGTAGTAGAGAGACTTTTCGATGGTCCCAATTACCTCATGCAGAGCGGTTTCACTCGATCTGCCTTTGAGATATGCGTGTTGTGATGTGGATAGCGGTGATTCATTAAGAATGCTTCGCACATGGATGTCAAGGATCCGCTCCAGGGTCTTTAGTATAAAGGAAGCAATGCTGATGGGCCTAAAATCTTTTGCAGATTCATGTCCACGTCTGCCTGCCGTTGGTATAAAAACTACCCTGACACGTCTCCATGAGTGTGGAATAAAGTTTAATAAAATACAACTTCTATAAATTAGCAACAACCACGGTAATACAGTGTCCTGTAAGTTTTGTAGCATGATCGGCAAGATGTCATCAAGGCCAGGTGATTTATAGGGTGAGAAGCTAGTAATTGCCCAGGATGTCTTTTCTTTGGTTATGATGGATTTGATATTTTCCCAAGTTGCATGGTCAGCGGGCCGAGAGTCAGCAGATACTGGCGACACCTCTTTACAAACCGGGAAGTGTGTGTTAATTAGGATAGACAGTGATTCGGATGAGGTCTCTGCCTAGCTACCATCCGACTTTCTTATTAAGGACGGGTTTGAATGGTCCTTCGCTAAGATTTTGCTCAGTCTGGAAGAGTCTTTAAGGGTATTGATGGATTCGCAGTATTCCTGCCAAGATTCTTTCTTGGCGCTACGAATAGCCGCTTTGTATATTCTAAGGCAATCTTTATAGGGCTGCCAAAAATTGTATTTATGGCAGATGTTAAAGATGACCCTGGTCATATTCCTAAGTTTACTAAGGTCCTCACTCCACCAGGGAGGTAGTTTTTTCCTACCGAAACAGGCTGGACACGAGACCTTGAAAGCAGTACTCATTACCTTCTCAAAGGTAACGATAGCTGCGTTCAGTTCGTCTGTCGAAGTGAACTTAGATTTTGGTATTACTTGAAGTCTAGAATTAACTATTTGGTCAAACTTTGGCCAGTTGATTCTTTTGGAAGGGGATTGGTGCATCAATCCGAATATTGACATCAAAGAGTATCCAGCTGTGATCAGAGAATGATTTCAGGTTGGATACTCTCCAGTTATGCACCTTTAGGTTGTCGTTGTTTGTGGCTAGTGTGATGTCAATGACATCTTCCCAGCCCCTAAAACTCATCGTGCTCGGGAATGTGAAGGTTGGGGTACAACCCTTGTTGCAAATTGACAGGTTGTTATGAATTATAAAATCAAAAAGAGACTCACCTCGTTCATTGATCTCTGAGCTGCCCCACAGGGTATGCCTGGCATTGGCATCGCAGCCCAGAATCAAGTGGGTCTTCTTTTTTGATAAAATGGCTGTGAGAAACTCTACCTCCTTCGGCGGAGCAATCTGGTTATGTGCCATATAGGCCGAAGCAGCATACAGACACTCCTGCTTACCAGCTTCAATCCGTATAACAGCTAGGTCGTTGCAGCTAAGGTTGGGACAAAAGAAAGCTTTGATATGTTTTTTAACTAAAATACAGGATCTAGGCTTACCGTTATGTTTGTCGATGTTGTAGAATAGGTTGTAGTCCTTGTCATTGAGCTCTTTGATAGTGGAACCTCCCACCCAGGGTTCTTGAATTAGGCTGATGTCGATGTCTTCCTCTTTCAGAAAGACTAGGAGGTTTTCACTAGCGCACCTAGAGTGCTGCAAGTTAATCTGCAGAACTCTGAGCATCTCGTGTGGATGTGGCATCTAGTCGCAGGACTTCCAACAAATTGTTGGCGTCATCGACCTCGTCCGTCTGTTGTCGGCCTTCTCTAGGGCTTCTAGAGACTCCTCGTTGATGAGTAGGAGGAAGGGCTTAGTGTGGGGTTGGAGTCTCTACCCTAAGGACGGACCAGTCAGTCATGGGAATTCCGGGGTTGTGCAGCTGTAGGACCTGGATCAGTTTGACCTTGTCTAAGTGCATATTGGGTAGCCAAATGCGGGCTCGCGGTCGCCAAGGAATGTCATCGGCTGGAACGAGCTTCAAACTAAAACCCGTCCAGTTGTTCCGAATCTTGGCAACACAGTTTTCGAGGAAAGCCCTCGAAAATTTGTCCGCCACCCTAATACCCTTTACCACTTCTTCGGAATCGAAGCATGGCAGAGGGCCACCCGGATTGTCCAGCAGAAAGTCCATAACCATCTCAGAAAGCTTGGCCTCAATCTCACCCCAAGCGTCCGCCACCTTGCTGCAATTAGTCGGCTGCTCGTCGATAATTGCAACTTGCAGGTCGTCCCTTACGACCCGGGTATTGGAGCGCTTCGGTTTAGGTTTGACTTTGGCCTCCGCATGCTTAGATGCTTAGATGGAGGCTGAAAAGTTCCCCCGCTTTGAGGCGTTCGTTGGCTCATCATGAGACCTACTGCGCTTCGCGGTTTCAGACTCTAGCCGCTTTTCCTTGAGTTTGTTGTAGTCTTCAACAATGTTAAGGTACATGTGTTTGTCGCTGTCTTAGAGGTTAGTCGAAATCAAATTTAATCCAATTTTTCGAAAGTGATCATGGCTCGGGCTGTTGAACTGTAACGCTATCCATGCCGATATCGGTCAGAATTAGCATTCAAAAATCCTTTATCGCAACGCAGCTTTAGCCAAGTGTTCGAAGAAGAACGCTCCAATGAATCGTTTGGTTTAAAGTACAAAACTAACAGTCAAGCGTTGAGTGAGAGGTACTTCATGAATTAACTGAGTTTTATTTGCGTGAACCGATCGTTTTGAGCTGCACGTTGAGGATTGAATTCGCTAAGACCTTCTTAGAATCTGCCATGTTATTGGCTGTTTTTTTTAGGAATAGAACTTTGAAATGGAAAGATAATCTCCTGGCATTGAAATTCAACTAAGATTTCTGGCATACGACTGCCACGCCTGGCTCGGACGTAGTCTAATCTGGAGGTCCAATTTTCGATGACATTTTCCAACATTTGTGGCCGTATATCGTCAATAACGCGGCGAATGTTGTCCCCCAAGTAGTCAATTGTTTCGCGCTTATCGGCGTAGACTACCGATTTCACATATCCCCACAGAAAATAGTCAAGCGGCGTTAAATCGCACGATCTTGGAGGCCAATTCACAGGACCAAAACGCGAAATTATGCGCTCACCGAGTGTTTCCTTCAACAAATCAATTATGAGACGAGCTGTGTGACATGTTGCGCCGTCTTGTTGAAACCACAGCTCCTGCACATGGATGATCAATCGATGAACGAAAAAGTTGATAATCATGGCTCTATAGCGGTCACTATTGACTGTAACCAAGGATTATGAATTCTATACAGATGACGCATTGAGAACGACCCGCCATAGGACAATTTTTCTTAAACGGAGTGCGTCATCTGTATAGAATTCATAATCTTTGCTGAAACGTTCTGGCCAGCATAGTTTTTAAAGAAGTACGGACCAATTATTCCACCAACCCCTAAAGCACACCAAACAGTCGGTTTTGGTGGATGTAACGGGGTCTCAACATACACTTGAGGATTATCATCACTCCAAATACGGCAGTTTTGCTATTGACGTATCCATTCACCAAAAGTGAGCTTCATCGCTAAACGAAATTCGTTTTTGAAAATTAGGATCAACGAGATTCTTGTTTTGGGCCTATTCACCGAATCTACGCCTTGCAAGGTGATCCTGTTTCTTCAATTCTTGCACGAGTTGGATTTCTTAAGCACGCAATCAAGATCTTTCCGCAAAATCGTCCATAAAGTGGATGGACACATATCCAATTCCTGTGCGCGATGGTGGATAGACTGATTCGGGTCGTCCTCTACGCTGCGCCCTACAGCAGCAATGACTTCTTCTGTACGACATCTCTGAGGACGCATATTATCATTTAGAGTAAACGTGGTGCAAAAACGTTCCATACTGATTATGTTGTCAGCAAAATGGACGTAGTGCGCGATACGTATTTCGAATAGAACCATGATTTTCAAAATAAATTTGCATAGTTTGGAAGCGCTTTTCAGACCTCAGACTATTCATGTTGAAATGCCAAACCAAACGAAAAATAAATCACTTGACAGCTGACAAAATGTCATAGTGACGCGATAGTTAGTGCGATGAACTGCCGCGCAGAAGGTCTGAGTTCGATTCCCAGCCGTAGCAACACCTAAATGATTTTTCACTGGCCCTCCTCTCGCAATGATCTGACAAATCATCCGAGTAGTATCAATTGTCAAGAATAGCTTATCTCAACTTAGCCGTACAGAGTCGGCATAAAACAGGAGGTCCCGCCATCGTGCAAGTAGTACACACGCACACATGAATGTATGAGAGAAAGCCAGGCCCTGGGAACTAACGAGCCTGTTGCGCTAAAAATGTGTATTTGTAGTTTTTTAGCTAACAAAATGGCCGCCAGTTAAAACAGTGTTGCCAACATAAAGTTCTATACCTCTAAAAAAAATGTGATAGTACAAAATAATGGTCATGGTCCATGGACGACTAGATCAAAGACGAATTCATGGTCAGTTCATCTATGTGTCTATGTAGGACCAGGGCGTTTAGTTCTAAAAAAGGTGAAATGTTGTTCCAACAGGTCATCACTGCAAAAATTCGAGTACAACTTTGATAGCAATATGTTGTACGCTCTGAGAAATTTTTAGTGGCGCTATTGGTGACCAATCGCTGTATATGGCCTATCCGTCTTAAATATCCAATGCAGAGTTTTTTGAGCAGCTGTATATCGCTGTACAGCTTATAAAGTTCGTGGTTGAATCTTCGTCTTTAGAGCCCGTTAACGCAAACGGGACCGAAGATTTTTCGAAGATTTGTTCGCTCAAAACGACCAAGGATTCCCTCCTACGCTTTTGATGATGGGATGATCAGTATGTCCTTAGTAGTTCGAGTGAGGGCTTTACTACTAAATTGCCTTCTTAGCCCAAAGAAACAGCGATTGCCAAGAGTAATTCTTCGTTTGATTTCTGACGAGATGTTGTCAGTGTTAATAGCGGAGCCGAGGTAGACAAAGTCCCGTACTACCTCAAAGTTATATCAGTCAATGGTGACGTTCTATCCAATTCGTCGATGCTGTGTGTCCTTTCGTGTGACACACAGCATCGACAGGATATACTTAGTCTTACCCTCAGTTACTGCTAAACCCATTTTTGCCGCTTCCTTCTCTATACTAGCAAACGTGGATATGACATCACGTTGAGTCCTACCAATGATGTCAATATCGTCGGCGTATGCTAGTAGTTGCACCGATTTTTGGAAAATTGTGCCTCTGGTGTTGGCTCGGGAGTTTTGCACAATCCTCTCAAGAATTAAATTAAAGAAATCTCAAGACTCCGCATCGCCTTGCCTAAATCCTTTTTTGGTATCGAATGTGTCGGTGAGGTCGTTTCCGACCCTGATGGAGCAGTGAGAATTCTCCATCGTCATCCCACACAAACGGACGAGTTTGGGCGGTACACCAAAACTAGACATGGCTCTGTATAGTTCGACTCTATTAATGCTGTCGTATGCGGCTTTGAAATCGATAAATAGGTGGTGGGTATCGATTTGGACTTCTTGAGTTTTTTCCAGGATCTGCCGAAGTGTGAAAATTTGATCGGTTGTGGACTTTCCTGGCCTCAAACTACACTGATAAGGGCCAAGCAGGTTGTTGGTAAACGGTTTCAGGCGTTCACATATAACAGCAGATAGGATCTTGTAGGCGATATTGAGGAGACTTATGCCTCTGTAGTTGGCGCAGTTCAGAGGGTCTCCTCTTTTTGGGTTGGGCAAACGATGCTGAGGTTCCATGTTTCAGGCATATTTTCATCCGAGCAGATTTGGCTTATGAGTTGGTGAATGTTACCAAAGAATTCTTTCCATTCCAACTACAAGAGTTCGTATCTCATACAACGAAAATTTACTACGAGGGGTACTGATGTTGATACTCCAGTGTGCACATTGCCATACCAGCATCAAGCAACAGCATAGCCGATGCATGCGAAGGATGAAAATTCCCCTTCGCACTTATTTTTAGCTGTGATGCGTACTCTCTAGTTCTATACCTCCTTGATCAGCGGGAAGGCCGTCATATCCGGCGGCCTTATTTAGCTTGAGTTTAGATATAGCTATCCTCACTTCACTTAGGTCGGGTGGTTGGCAGTTTTCGCTGTCGTTGCCAATATTAAATGGTTCGTTCTGCCTGACAGCGGAATCTTGTACGTCATCGGCGTTTAACAGTCGGCAGAAGTGGTTATTTCATATCCTCAGCATCGACTGTGTCTCAACTACAATATTTCCTTGTTCATCTCGACAGGATTCTGTTCGAGCCTTGTAGCCTTGGCTTTGACGTTTTACACTTTGGTAAAACTTGCAAACATCGTTCCTTGAGTGGCACCTCTCTATATCCTCGATGGCGCGCTTTTCTTGCTCTTTTTTCTTCTTGCTGAAAAGCCGATGTTCTTCCCTTCTCCTTTGCCTATAGAGCTCAATGGCAGCTCTAGTCTTCACCTGCAGCTTAGCCTTGTAGGCCTCGTTCTTGGCTGCGAGCATCTGTCGGCATTCCTCATCAAACCAGGGGTTTCTTGCCGGTGGCCGCGAGAAACCTAGCACATCAGTTGCGGCTGATCTAATGGCTTGTTGGCATCGTTGCCATTGTTCTTCGACATTAGATGCTGGTGGTGGGATGTGAATCGATAGGTTAAGGGATACGCGTTGCGCGAAGGTCTTGGCGGTCTCTGGCTGGCGATTGCAGTCTTTCGACATTAAATTTTTTCACAGTATTTCTGGTTTGTTGTGGCGTGGTGGATATCCGCATCCGTACCTTCGCTGCAACAAGGTAGTGGTCCGAGTCGATGTTACCCCCTCGGAATGTTCGGACATCCAAAATACTGGATGCATGCCTCTTGTCTATCGCAAAGTGATCAATTTGGTTGACTTTTCGTTGATCTGGAGACCGCCATGTCCCCTTGTGGATATCGAGGTGAGGAAACCGTGTGCCGGCTATAGTGGCATTTCGTTCAGTAGCGAAGTCAATTAGCCTAAGTCCGTTACCAGACGTGTTGTCGTGTAGGCTATATTTTCCGACAGTACTGCTAAAGATGTCTTCTCTTCCTACCTTTGCGTTAAAATCTCCCAGCACGATTTTAACATCGCACTTTGGTAGTCGCTCATAGGTATTGTCAACGAGCTTGTAGAAGCAATCCTTAGTTGTATCATCTTTTTCCTCCGTCGGAGCATGAGCGCATATAATCTTGTGTTGGCGAATTTGGCCTTGATGCGGATTGTTAAAATGCGTTCGCTAATGTCTTGGAAACATAAGACTTCTTGCCTAAGTCTGGCACTTATAACAAATCCGCATCCAAATAATCGCTGTTTCTGCTCACCATAACACGGTCCATAGTAGATGTCACAGTTTTTCATCCTCTTTTTGCCCGGCCCATCCCATCGTATTTCCTGGATGTCAGTAATGTCTGCTTTGTAGCAGTTTAGGGCTTCCGCTAGTTGTTCGCCTGCACCTCTCCTGTTTAATGTTCTCACATTCCAGGTGCAGATACGAACGTCGTTGTCCTTTTTTTCGTTTAGCATGGTCGTCAACAATAATATCAGTCCTTTCCGAGGCTATTGGTTGCTTCGCAACATAATCTTTTTTCCGTGGATAGGTAGTTAACCCAAAGCACAACCCCTAACCTGGAGGGCCAGGCCCTTGTTTTGACCCAAGGGCCGGCAAAAAATACCGATGTCAGTAGCCCATTTTGGTATATGAGCACTGCCGTTGACCCATTGAGGGCTTCTCCGCCACCAACTCTTTTCCAATACCCTGACTCAGTATTGGAAATCCCTATAGACCTGGTTTTCAAATATGTCGAAGCAGCTCATATAGGGATTTCACTACCAGTTCGATCAAACTGGAGCTGTAGGCGCCACCGTTGACTCCATCTAGGGCACTCCTCCGCTGCCGCCTGAGAGTGAGTGCCTTAGTGAGAGGACACTCCTCCCCCTCTCGTTTGCTGCCACCAACGACCTTCCACAGGGTGTTAATACCCCATCTCCAGTCGAGGTACTAGGCACCCACCAGTCACCAGCGTGGAGGTGAGAGTTGGGGTTGATAGTGAGGGGCTAGAGTGAGAACGCTTGTGTCCTCATATAATCGCATCACTATCCTTAAGCTTAGCCATGTAGGTCTCATTATTGGATGCGAGCAATTGTCGGCATTAAACATTAAACCGAGGGTTTCTTGCTGGTGGGCGCGAGAAACCTAGTACATCAGTTGCGGCTGATGTACATTATTTCTGTTTTGTTGTGGCTTGGAGGTTATCCGCATTCTTACTTTGGCTTCAACAAGGTAGTGGTCCGAGTCAATGTTGGTCCCTCGGAATGCTCACACATTTAATATTCTAAATGAATATTGGAATATTCTATCGCATTGTGATCAATTTGATTATCCGTTTGAGATCTGTAGACCGCCATCTCAATCATGGATATCAAGGTGAGAAAATCGAATTCCGGCTATAGTGGCATTGTGATCCGCAGCGATGTCAATTAGCTTAAGTCCGTTGTTAGAGCCGATGTCGTGTGGAGGACCAGCTACAATTTATTATTAGATACTCCTAGGAGCGCTGCCGTTTACCTTGGCTTATTCCACACCATCTTTGTTGAAGGGGACTGGCAAACCCTTGAGTTTTCTAGATGGCATTCGTCCATTCTAACTGCGGCTTTGAAATTCGTTCACATACCACGGCAGATAGGATCTTGTAGGCGATGTTGAGGAGACCTATGCCTCTGTAGTTGGCGCAGTTCCGAGGTTCACCTCTTTTGTGGAACGGGCAAACGATGCTGAGGTTCCATTTTCAGGCATGTTTTCATCCGACCAGATTTGGCTTATGAGTTGGTGAATCTTGCTTACCAAATCATCTCCAACCTTATGAAGATCGACAGAAAGGATGTCATTTCTGGCAGCCTTGTTAAGCTAAAATTTACATGTTGTTATCCTCTTTTCACTTAGGCCGGGTGGTTGGAAATTTTTGCTGTCGTCGCCAATATAAAGTGGTTCGCCCTCCCTCACAGCAGGAGATTGTTCGATAACGACGTTTAGCACAAGTGGTTCATTCATATTATCAGCGCCGCCTATGTCTCAACTACGATCTTTCCTTGTTCATCTCGACAGAATTCTGTTAGCGCCTTGTATCCTTGGCTAGGACGTTTTACTTGCGAATACCTCTCCTGGAGTACCACCTCTCTACTTCCTCGGTCGCTTGCTTTTTTTGGTCCTTTCTCTTCTCTCCAAAGAAACCGGTGTTCTTTGCTCCTTCTCTGCTTATAACGGGTGATTTTTTAAGAGGTTTAGAACTTTTTTTTAAAAAAAAAACACAAAAAATTCAAAAAAATGAATGAAATATTTATTTGAATCGATAGTTTGAACCTTGCAATTTAATGTTTAAAGGTAATTTCATGCAAATGTTGACTGCGGCTGCGTCTCAGGTAGCCCATCCGCTGAGTCAAATTTTGGCATACTCTTTCACACATATCGGCCGGTATCTCACTAATGAATGCATGGATGTTGGCTTCCAGTGCGTCAATCGAAGCGGGCTTGTCCCTATAGACATTAGCCTTGACATACCCCCACAAAAAATAATCTAATGGTGTCAAATTGACCGGCCCGAAACGTGAAATTAACTGTTCACCAAACTCGCCTCGCAATTGCGCCATTGTTTCGCGTGCTGTGTGGCATGTGGCACCGTCTTGTTGAAACCACATATCATGCAAGTCAAGAACTTCCATTTCGGGCAAAAAAAAAGTTTATTATCATCGCTCGGTAGCGTTCACCATTGACAGTAACGCTGCGATTCGCATCATCTTTGAAGAAATATGGCCCAATAATGCCGCCGGCCCATAAACCGCACCAAACAGTGGCTTTTTCGGGATGCATTGGTAGCTGTTGCAATGCTTCTGGCTGATCTTCACTCCAAATGCGGCAATTTTGCTTATTTACGTACCCATTCAACCAAAAATGAGCCTCATCGCTGAACACAGTTTTTCGATAAAAAAGCGGATCCTCGGCCAGCTTTCCAAGAGCCCATTCACCAAAAATTCGGCGTTGTGGTAGGTCGGCTGGCTTTAGTTCTTGCACCAGCTGTATCTTAAAAGGCTTTACGCCCAAATCCTTCCGCAAAATTTTCCACGTAGTGCTGTAACAAAGGCCTAACTGCTGGGAACGGCGCCGAATCGACATTTCGCGGTCTTCTGTCACACTAGCTGATACGGCCGCAATATTTTCTTCACTACGCACAGTAAGTAAACGTGTTGGTGGTTTAATGTCCAACAAAGTAAATTTGGTGCGAAATTTGGTCACAATCTTCCGAATAGACTGCTCAGAAGGTCGAGAATGCCGATCATAAAATGGAAGCAGCGCGCGATGAACATTTCGAACAGAGCACGAATTTTGATAGTAAAATTCAATAATTTGCAAGCGTTGTTCATTTGTAAGACGATCCATGGTTAAATTGCAAACCAAAATGAAGCTGTTTGACAGTGACACAATGTACTAAACACACGTCAGCTGTCAAAACCAGTGTTGCCAAAACCAAACCAGCTAAAAAATCACCCGTTAGCACTCAATGTATGCTCTAGTCATCACCTGCATCACCTCACTGACGTGTTGGAAAAGAAAGAGGTCCCTTAGTGTGTGGACACATTCATGCACAGATGGTAATTGTGAAGCCAGCCTCATGTTAGGCTGCATATTAAAACTTCCCAGATGTGTTCTATCGCCTTACTCAACTTTTATCAATCTTCATGCATTCAATTATTTTTCTTTCAGATTTTGGGTAAACTTGATAAAAAATCCAAACTTTGTCTTTGATATTCACAAGTCAAACATAGTTGATTCCTGCTTATCAGTTGTTGCTCAAACATTTATGGATTCATGTTCCACATCAGATCATAGATTAGGTAAGTTACCACAAATCATCATCAAATGCATCCCTCTGTGAGATTTTATTTTCCCTTCTCAACATCAGGTAAGGATTCTCCAAGCTCAAAATTATTATACGCAAAAGATATACCTGAATATCGCAAGTGGGTGGATAGATATTATCGTGATATTAGAGAAATGCCAGCCATATCAGATCAAGATATGAATGCAATGCTCGCCGAGGAATCAAGAGTGAGTATCAAAATTAAATTTATTTTTTATGTTCCACAATATAAAAAAAAACACTAAGTTGGATATATTCTCGTTACAGTTACATACAACAGAATTTAATACAAATTGTGCCCTCCACGAATTATATGAATACGCTGTAAAATATAATGAGCAACTGACGGTAACATTGGAAGAAGATGAATTCTCACAAAAGCAAAGACTTGCCTTTAAATTAGAACAAGTTCATAATATTATGTCTGCAGAATAAGGTCGACAAACTCACAGAAACCCAATTTTAACGGATATTATAAAGATACAACGATGGGAGGGAAGGGCAGCTTACAAATGCAAAATTAAAAAAACATATTTTTTGTCATCATATGAGGGTTGTTCCTGAACTTATAATTATTTTTCATATTAAACAAGAAAACAGAAAAAAACTAAAACAAACCAAGCCAGGTGACAAGATAATTAGTGTATATATCTCGAAAGTTTAATTAAATTCATAACAAAAGAAAACTTACGCATCCATCATAATGCATAGAGCGTGTGAGTATTCACCTTCCTTCAATCCATCTTACTCATTCGATAATTCTAATAATTTTTATTTGTTATTGTATTTTTTATGTATTATTAGAAAGTCTTATTTTTGTATTATTTAGTGGTTAAATTAAATGAAAAAATATATATTTATATAACGTAGTAGTTAGAAAAAGAGGTGAACAAGTTTCATGGAACTTTTCGTATGCCACAGAAATTTTTAATTGGCCGCTGCCACTTGTTAACCTTTTGTTTTACACAGTTTTTGTGTTAATGTCCCACATTTGCATTAGATTGGATTTTACTTTGTACGTACTTTGAGAGGCATAAGTGTGCAATTTTGTATATGTTAATGCTGTTTGTGTGTGTAGTCATTTTATTTATTTTAATTTACACTGCTAATGCTCATTCTATGTAATACAGATTCACATTCCACCAAAAGGGTAGAGTAGCACACAGTTTTATTGTTATCGTTGCCAAGTATTTGCATTAATTCCATCAACGTCGCTTGTACTTTATTTATCTTCTTCAGATCATTTTTCTTTTTAATTTATAAAAAAAATCAGGCAACTAATAGGAATGGAACTTACCTACCTACCTTTGGGTGAGTGGATTTTTCAAACCGAAAATACTCACATGGGGTAACTGTCGGTTGCCCTAAGGGCTGACGCATTCAAAAGCATACAAAATTAGCATTCGTTTGTAATTATTACAAACATGACATGATACGATCGTGGTACTAGCTGATGACAATCCAAATAGATACTCGAAAGCTTGTGGGTTTTCGATTGAATTCAAATCGGTAAATGATTGCACCCAGGGCGATATATTACGAGATGTTGAAGTTTTAACAGAGTCTTTAGGAAAAAGATTATTCGCGCGCACTGTAACTATTTTTTTAGATACAAAACTTCAACATCACGAATGTAGTTTTATGTATTTTTGTTCTAATTTGTCTTTGTTAGGTTAGGTTAAGTTAGATTAGTTCGGGTGGGTCGTCAAGCTCGCATAAGCCTACGTGGACCCATAGCTTCTACCCTTCGAAAAAAGTACCCTGAAACAGAGAAAGAGGATGCCTGGTTATGTTCGCTAGTGATGGGGTTGCTCCTTCAGCCTCAAAGAGGTAGTTGCTCCATCCTGATCTGCTACAAAAGCGGACTATCAACGCTATTGGGAAAGTCGTTAGGTTGCTTAGGTCATCGAAGTAAAGGCTGCTTAGTATTTTTTAAACGGCTGCCACTGATATAGTAGGTGTGAGACCTCTTCTTCGACGTCTCTTGGCACATCGATTTTGCTGCTAAATATCGGTAAATGATTGCACCAAGGCGATATATTACAAGAGGTTGAAGTTTTAGGAAGAAGATTAATCGCGCGCACTGTAACTATTGTTTTAGATACAAAAATTCAACATCGTCAACGTAGTTTTATGTATTTTTGTTCTAATTTGTCTATGTTAGGTTAGGTTAGGTTAGATTAGTTCGGGTGAGTCGTCAAGCTCGCATAGGCCTACGTGGACCCATAGCTTCTACCCTTCGAAAAAAGTACCCTGAAACAGAGAAAGAGGATGCCTGGTTATGTTCGCTAGTGATACTTATGGGGTTGCTCCTTCAGCCTCAAAGAGGTAGTTGCTCCATCCTGATCTGCTACAAAAGCGGACTATCAGCGCTATTGGGATAGTCGTTAGGTCGCTTAGGTCATCGAAGTTAAGGCTGCTTAGTATTTTTAAACGGCTGCCACTAATCGCAGGGCGGTGGCATAGTAGACCTCTTCTTCGACGTCTCTTGGCACATCGATTTTGCTGCTAAATAATTGCGGTAAATTGAGTCACAATATGCGAAAAAATAAATAAACGGTCCGTGCTTCAGAAGCCCACTTGCAACAAAACCCCTATGACTGTTTATTATTGAAGTGAAACACTTCTTATGGCGCCTTGCGATTTCCTATGTTACAAAAACCGACACCATTGGGGAATGAATGTGTGCAAATGAAAAAAATGGTACTTTGGGAGGGGAGCCCGAGAGAGAGAAGGATAGAGCATTCACTCACATCTAGACCTGTTCTCGTACGTTCTCGGTAGAGAAGAGCGAGAAGCGAGAGAATTATGCAAGTGTATGTGTGCGATTTCTCATCCTCAGCAGTAGTACGAAGTTTCACTTCTGTCGCGTAGCTCTCTACGCACACTTTTTTTAATTCCCCTAAAGGATTCGCTGGATTTCCTGCAAAGTTGGTTCGCACCAGTCAGTTTTAGCTTATTGGAGTGCTTAGGTTAGATTCTCTATTCCGCCACACTTAGGTCCATGTGGACCCATTGTGATACCCTTGGTGGGATTACGTCCTTCCTTATCGTTACTACGGGTTACTCCACTCTACCCAGCCATCCTGATGTTCGTAGGAATCTGTAAAGAAAGGGTAATGGAATATCGGAAAGCTCTTGAATGTCTTGGAAGTAGTAGCTTCCAAGTGTTCTGGTCCTCATGTGACAGAGACTCGGGCAGTGACAGAGGAAATGAGGTGTATCCTCGTGTGTTTACTCATCGCCGCAGCCTCTACAGATATCGTCATCCTTGAGATTTAATTTCATTGTATGGGTTCTGAGAAAGTTGTGACCAGTGAGAGCTCTTGGATTTCTTGGAAGTAGTAGCTTCCAAGTGTTCTGTTCCTCAGGTGACAGAGACTCGGGCAGTGACAGAGGAAATGAGGTGTATCCTCGTGTGTTTCCTCATCGCCGCAGCCTCTACAGATATCGTCATCCTTGAGATTTAATTTCATTGTATGGGTTCTGAGAAAGTTGTGACCAGTGAGAGCCCCTACCAGTTGGAGCTCCTGTCGTACCGCAAAAGTTTTTAATCCGGTTTCCGTTGTATTCTGGCCAGAGCTTCCGAGATATTTCGCAGGTAGTCAATGACTTCCACCTGGTATTGGCTTTCATTCGGGTTTTGTATTCAACTCTTTCTCTGAGGTTGGTTCGACCGTTTGTAGTGCCTGGTCATGATCTGTAGCAGATCCATTTCTTGCCAGTTCGTCGGCCATCTCGTTGCCGTCTATGTCCCTGTGACCAGGAACCCAGCAGAGGTCAGCATTATGCTGTGAGCAGAGAACCTTGAGCTCTTCGCGACAGCGGCGAACTAGCTTTGACTTAATTTCGAGGCGTATTCCACCATTTCTCTGAGGTTACAGAGTGGTGGTTCGACCGTTTGTAGTGTCTGGTCATGATCTGTAGCAGATCCATTTCTTGCCAGTTCGTCGGCCATCTCGTTGCCGTCTATGTCCCTGTGACCAGGAACCCAGCAGAGGTCAGCATTATGCTGTGAGCAGAGAACATTAAGCTCTTCGCGACAGCGGCGAACTAGCTTTGATTTAATTTCGAGGCATATTCCACTATTTCTCTGAGGTTACAGAGTGGTGGTTCGACCGTTCTTAGTGCCTGGTCATGATCTGTAGCAGATCCATTTCTTGCCAGTTCGTCGGCCATCTCGTTGCCGTCTATGTCCCTGTGACCTAGAACCCAGCAGAGATCAGCATTATGCTGTGAGCAGAGAACCTTAAGCTCTTCGCGACAGCGGCGAACTAGCTTTGATTTAATCTCGATAGCAGATACTGCTTTTATAGCCGCTTGGCTGTCAATGAATAT
Source organism: Rhingia campestris (assembly GCA_932526625.1). Lineage (NCBI taxonomy): Eukaryota > Metazoa > Arthropoda > Insecta > Diptera > Syrphidae > Rhingia > Rhingia campestris. The sequence goes on along the minus strand of OW052186.1, from coordinate 3,952,379 downwards.
GGTGATATCACTGTGTGGTATTTCCATTATTGACACCAAATGAGCCGCTTCACCGATTGCTAGCACCTCAGCCTCGAACACACTACTATGATCAGGAAGCCTGATTGATTTGTGTATTACTAATTCCTCTGAGAATATGCCAGCACCTGTTCCACAGTTCATCTTTGATCTGTGAAGATGAATATCGATTTCCTTTTTGTGGGTCCATTCTTGTCCCATTCGTCTCTACTCGGAAACGAGCAGCTGAAGGGTCGATCGAAGTCTAGATAGGGAGATAGATAGTCAGAGTTTACTACGCTCCCTACGTATTTCTTTAGGACCTGCGCATGCCCAGCGAGGCTCGGGATCCAGCTGTTAGTTTGGCTGATCCTCGAGGTGCTTTTGGCAGCTGATTCCTGCATGTATAGATCTAAGGGCAGCAGATTCAGAATCACCTCCAATCCAGGGGTTGGGGTTGTTCCTATACACGCTAGTCTTTGTATTTTTGTCATTTGCTTCAAGTTGGTTGCTCTGTCTGTGGCTTGCTATACTGCCATATGTGAGTATTGGTCGCACGATAGCCGTATACATCCACAGGATTATTTTGGGCTTAGGTCCCCACTTTCTGCCGAATATTCGGTTGCATGCGTAGAGAGCATTTGCTGCTTTCTTAACTCTTTCATTGACATTAAGTTTCCAATTGAGCTTCCTGTCTTGAATTATTCCCAGATATTTCGCACTTTCAGCTATTTTAAGGGGTATTCCCTCTATAGCTGGTGGTTCGAAGTGTGGTATTGTTCTTCTATTTGTGAACAGCATAAGCTCGGTTTTTTGGGGTTTGACCCCAAGGCCGCATTGCTTTGCCCACGTGTTGAGTGTCCGGAGCGAGTTTTCTAACAGCTCACTTATGGTTGGTAAGAATTTGACTGTCGCAAGCAATACTACATCGTCTGCGTACGGAATTACTTTAACCCCCCTGTTTTTGAATTTCATTAGTATTTCATTAACGACAAGAACCCATAGTATAGGGGAGATGACTCCTCCTTGTGGTGTGCCCCTTGAGGCGTTTACTTTTAGTTCAGTCTCGCCCAGTTTTGCCTTGATATTCCTTTCTTTGAGAAGACTTATAATCTTAGTGAGTGCCTGGTCAACGTCGGAATTCTGCAATGCCCTTTCCACTGCGCATGTTTTGACAAAGCTCCTTCAATATCTAGGAATGCTGCGAGTGTGTATTCTTTGTCTTTAAGAGACTTTTCTTTAGCACTACCAACGTCATGCAGTGCTGTTTCAACCCCTATTGGAGTGCTTATTGGAGTGCTTGTGACCTGTTATCACTCTCACCGCGCTATAGAACTGGATGCTCTGTTCAAAGCTATTAGCTTGTTTGATTTGTTGCCGCTTAACTCCGGCCAGAGGGAGTTTGTGTGTATACAAGTGATTGTATTTTGCCATCTTGTGCTGGTTGCTTTTTGAGTGTGCTTGGATATTACTTGGATATATTTATCAGCTAGGGAAATGCAACTGGACGATCCTAGATCTGCTTTCTCATTTCCTATAATGTCATTATGTCCTGGCACCCAGATAATTTGAACTTTGTTCTGCTTACAAAGAGCCTTCAGCTCTCCGCGGCAGCGTCCAACTACCCGTGATTTTACTACAAGGTGGCGCAAAAGTAATCCTCCTATCAGAAAATGCTATAAATTTTGCGATTGGCCCCTAATGTCAGTTCTGTTTTGACATTGGTGTGGTAAACACATGCGAAATACACGTTAATAAACAATGTTACGCTACACTGCTCCAGAACGCGGAATATTGGTGACTTATTTTTACTGGTGACTTTATTTTAAATTACAGCCAAAAGCATCGGAAGGTTATTTTTGCGCCACCTTGTATAATGGATGCCAGAGCTTTAATGGCCGCTTGACTATCCACGTAGATGGAGATATCCTCATGTGATATGTCCAATACCCTAGCCGATTCGGCAGCTTCGAGTATGGCCAGTATCTCAGCTTGGAATACACTACACGAGTTTGCTAATCTCAGGGATGTAGCTAGCCCGATCTTTTCAGAGTAGAGCCCACTCCGACCTCCATTTTAGATCCGTCGGTATAAATCGCTATTTCTATGTTAGAGAACACATTGTTTGAAGACCATTCGTCTCTGCTTGGTATTCTGATAGAGTAATTAGTATCAAAGACGTGGTATGGGATAATGTAGTCAGATGCTGCATCCGCATATGCCATTGAGTTTAATATTGAGCCAAAAGGCTTCAATTTGTCTCTGTTAGTGCTGTTTGTATTTGTAGTTGTTTTATATGTTTTAATTTACACTAATAAAGCTTAACTATGGCATAAGCAATTCACAGTCCACCAAGGGGTAGAGTAACAGATTCATTGGTATAGCTGCCAAGTAGTTGTTTTTCCATCAGCGGCTGCTTTTTTGATATAAGTTCGGGAAACTTTGTGTGGTCATGTCCTTAATTTTTACAAAAAACGGCCTGTTGTGTAAATAATCCTTGAGCCAATCAGCCATTACTCCTCGTATGCCCATCCGTCTAAACGCTTCTAGTAACTTTGAATGGTTAAAAGAGTATCGAAAGCTTTACTGAAATCCATGAACAGGACTAGGACATGATGGCTTTTGTTTAAACTTTCATTGACACGGTTAACGAATTCATCTAGTAGTTTACCTGTATTCCCGTCTTTTTGAAACCCGTATTGGCTTTTATGGAATAAGAGTGTGCTTGTCAATAAAACTCTGCAATCTTTGCGAAACTACGCCTTCCAGAGACTTTCCAATGACTGGAAGTATTGATATCGGTCTATAATTACTCAGCTGATTGTTAACTCCACTCTTATAGATCGGCCTCACTACAGCGGTTTTAAGTAACTGAAATAAAGTTACCATTGTTGTTGCTCACTGCATCTTTATCATTTCATAGTCCCCAACCAGAAAACATACGTTAACGTGGATATTAAGCCCTTTGCGGCTAACTGTTCGGGGAACTTTGCGTGGGGGGTTTTAAGCAACTTACATGTTTAGAAATGTAATGCACACAGAATGAAATAAATCGTTGTAGCTCACTGAGCCTAAAACTTTCATAGTCCCCAATCAGAAAACATACGTTAACGTGGATACTAAGCCCTTTGCGGCTAACTCTTCGGGCAACTTTGCGTGGGGGGTTTTAAGCAACTTACATGTTTAGAAATGTACTGCACACAGAATGAAATAAATCGTTGTAGCTCACTGAGCCTAAAACTTTCATAGTCCCCAATCAGAAAACATACGTTAACGTGGATACTAAGCCCTTTGCGGCTAACTCTTCGGGCAACTTTGCGTGGGGGGTTTTAAGCAACTTACATGTTTAGAAATGTACTGCACACAGAATGAAATAAATCGTTGTAGCTCACTGAGCCTAAAACTTTCATAGTCCCCAATCAGAAAACATACGTTAACGTGGATATTAAGCCCTTTGCGGCTAACTGTTCGGGCAACTTTGCGTGGGGGGTTTTAAGCAACTTACATGTTTAGAAATGTACTGCACACAGAATGAAATAAATCGTTGTAGCTCACTGAGCCTAAAACTTTCATAGTCCCCAATCAGAAAACATACGTTAACGTGGATACTAAGCCCTTTGCGGCTAACTCTTCGGGCAACTTTGCGTGGGGGGTTTTAAGCAACTTACATGTTTAGAAATGTACTGCACACAGAATGAAATAAATCGTTGTAGCTCACTGAGCCTAAAACTTTCATAGTCCCCAATCAGAAAACATACGTTAACGTGGATATTAAGCCCTTTGCGGCTAACTGTTCGGGCAACTTTGCGTGGGGGGTTTTAAGCAACTTACATGTTTAGAAATGTACTGCACACAGAATGAAATAAATCGTTGTAGCTCACTGAGCCTAAAACTTTCATAGTCCCCAATCAGAAAACATACGTTAACGTGGATATTTAGCCCTTTGCGGCTAACTGTTCGGGCATCTTTGCGTGGGGGGTTTTAAGCAACTTACATGTTTAGAAATGTACTGCACACAGAATGAAATAAACCGTCAATAAATCGTTGTAGCTCACTGAGCCTAAAAATATCCCAGTCCCCAACCAGTCCCAGAAAACATACGTAAACGTGGATATTAAGCCCTTTGCGGCTAACTGTTCGGGCAACTTTGCGTGGGGGGTTTTAAGCAACTTACATGTTTAGAAATGTACCGCACACAGAATGAAATAAATCGTCAATTAATCGTTGTAGCTCACTGAGCCTTAAACTTTCATAGTCCCCAATCAGAAAACATACGTTAAGGTGGATATTTAGCCCTTTTCGGCTGTGCCAAAAGTGCACTACATCTGTGTAGTGAATCCTTTAAGGAAAATTAAAATAATAAACAGTCATGGGTGTCTATCGCAAGTGCGCTTCTGAAGCACACCCACCCCCTATTAGCAGCCTACATCTATTCTCGGAATAGCTTTTTATTTCGGAAGTTAGTTGCATTTCAAATAGATTTTTAGCTTGAAATCAACACTGGACTAGCGAAACCTGAAGCCTACTCCCTATTTCGCGCTATACATGTTAAAATTAATGTACACACCCACCCTCTTTAGCAGCCTACATCTATTCTCGGAATAGCGTTTTATTTCGGAAGTTGGTTGCATTTCAAGTAGATTTTAGGCGTGAAATCAACACTGGACTAGTGAAACCTGAAGCCGTCTCCCTCTTTCGCGCTATACATGTTAAAATTAATGTACACACCCACCCCCTACTTGCAGCCTACATCTATTCTCGGAATAGCATTTTATTTCGGAAGTTAGTTGCATTTCAAATAGATTTTTAGCGTGAAATCAACACTGGACTAGCGAAACCTGAAGAAAGGGTAGTTCAAGTGTAGAGTTAGAGCCATTTCACACATACCCGGCAGCCGTCTATCCGGTACCGGCTAGCCGGTCGTTGGAAATACATTATTATGGGCGCGTTCATACCTGCGATCCGAAACCGTCGAATGTATTCTCAACGACCGGTTAGACGGCTGCCGGGTATATGTGAAATGGCTCTTACTAATCGATTGTTAAAAAAATGTTTACTTCTGTCAAAGAGTATAGAACTACAAAGAGTGCGCATCTCATACAACTAAAATTTACTATGTGGGATACTGATACCCCAGTGTTCACATTGCTACTCCGGCATCAAACATCAGCATTGCCGATGCATACGAACTACGCAAATTCCCCTTCGCACTCGTCTATGAAGATTCTTCATCTGATACAGATGCAGCCTCTGTGATGAGCATATCTAGAGCATCTCTATGAAAGTTTTTTTTTTATATATTTTGTCTGAGTCTTATACTTGTAATAAGTGGATCAGAGGGTAATTGCAATCTGTTAAGTACATCCATGTTACAACCCGTTGGTGAACATTTTCTAGCATTATTCTATCGGTATCAAGGAAAATGTTTATTTCTGGCTTCCGTTGCCTCTTCGGATAATTGGCCTATGGGCCTTAAGGCCTTTTTGACTATAACAGGGCCATGAATTAAAATTTTATGAAGAGTGTGGGGGTCATTGGATGCCACCCATACAAATTCACATACAGTTTTGCTGTACCCATCGTATACGTCTCAAATTTTTCAACTTCAATTTGAAATTCACTTGATATAACTTCTAAAATTATTTTAAGTTTATTAATTAGACGAATATCTAGTATAGTATACTCTCAAAAAATCGAATACGTGCATGTAAAATAGATAGTCCGAAACGTAAAGTACTTTCATCAACATTTCTCGTTTTTGTTAGATCGTTAAAATCTTTCGAAGTTGCACCACATACGTAACATCTCATTGTTGATTGAGTATCACTTGCAGCATTACAGACTTTGCCGTCAACCATAGTCATAGTTAAAAAATCCGTACAGGAAGGATTGATATTTTTATGACTTTGTTGCATTAAGTGAATTATTTGGGTCTCAATACAATTTATCTCATTTTTTATAATATCCGAGGTTTATTTTGTAAATATGATTCTTATCGGGCGAAAATATCTTGGAGATGATGGTAAAGGGTTTTGCCAAATTACTTTTTTGTTATCGGTGCCACAAATTAGTCGCAAAGGGACTAAAGAACTCTGAAACACTTGGCATCTGAATCTGCACTGTTAAAGAATTTGTGTTTATACTAAGCTTGCTGAGAGCCATCACATCCCCATTTTGATATTAACTCCAAAGAATTGCACTCTTCTTCACTTAGAGTCCCGACTACTTCTTCCAGATAATTAGTAATCTTTGAGTTGTATCAAGTAGATCTTGCAGATTTACTTCAGCTTCTTTCTCAGTGACAGTATAAGCTTCAGGAATAGGATAGCAGTCTGTTTTGGCTCTCTGTAACAAACTATAGCAAGGGTACTTTTTGTCGTTAGCACTAATTATCTCGTACTGTCTTCTAGATAAGTTTGCCTCGACAAATATAGATACATTGACATACGATCATTTTCTAGAAGACTGTGGGAATATGCATTTTTATATATTCGTGCTTTTGTCGGAGAACTTGTAATATCTTCCAGAATTCTTGCCACTTCATTTTTTTCCAGAAAAGCTCAAAGTTTCATTGTGGTTGCGTGTGTCAACATTTCGGTATCCATTTCTACACGAATACTTGCGTCTTACGCGTTTTACTTCGCATGCCTGATTCTTGGAAGAACTTAATTGGTCGTCCAGGTCTTTTTGTTACAACTGGCAACTCAAACGTTTTATGGAGCCAACTATCATTTTTTTTTGTAGGAAAATATTATTTTTTCGATGTGCCTTTTCCCATCTGCTTTTGAATTCAAGCTTTAGATTATGAATTCGGTCTCTATAGAGCAAATATTCTTCTAAAAATAGCAACTTTTCTTTCATATTGGCTTTTGGCCAAGTTTGAGGGCTAAATACTCACTCCAATGTGCGACGTCTGAAACGGCTACAAATTTTGTAGCTGTGATGCGTACTGATTGTAGTTCTATACTCCTTGCTTGTGTGCATATGTAATTCTATCTCATAACCCAATCAAAACAACCTAACAAGGATTTTTTCCACTGGCGACAAATACATGTATATTAGAAATTTGGATTTTGTAGGTGAATTCAGAGCTGGGTTTCCACTAGAGTTCTTTTTCAAATTTTTCCAGCGTATTAAAAGTACTGAATTGCTTATGCCCAAACTACCATGTTCATAGATTATCCATGGAACAAGGCTTTTCTATTAATACGGGGCTAGTGTGTATGTTTTTCACAATACGTGCGATATGGTTTTTAAAAGGCTAATGGATTCAGAAACAGCAAAGAGAAAGTAGGACGATCTCAGGGGCTAACCGATCATTCACTATTGCTATTTCTACTTCCATATCGGCAAGGCTATGATCGGGATTTCCGCTTCTGTGATTCGCTGTATTTGTTTCATCTTTTGTTTTTGCGGCAACAATTATCTTTAGACTGTCCAGTCGAATATGAATTTGTTGATCGAACCATTTTTATCTCATACAAAACAATGTGGTCTTCGAATAGAAATCTTTTAAGTCCTATGGAGTCACGCAGGATATAAACACAAATCACTAACTTCAAAAACTCTGAAGCGCCTAAACCCTAGTCCTGATTAAATAATCGGCTTTAATCAGGACTTTTTAACTGGTCACTATGTTTCCTCGATAGTGACGTGGATGCTGCTGCTGAAAGGGTGGTATGACTTGAGCTGCAAAGAAGCTATCAGGTTGAGAGAGACAAACTTTCAACAGAGGAAAACCGAGCAAAGTTCAAGCAAGCCAGAAATGACTGTAATGCCCATTTAAAGCATGTCAAATTCCTCTATGACCAAAAGTTGAGTCAAAAAACTCTACAATGTCCCAGAGGTAGTAAAAACTTTTGAATATAAAAAATTCGGCCTCCATCATCAATTCCGACGCTCATTCACAATGACATTCCAGCTGTCAGCTCTTTAGACAAAGCCAATCTGCTTGCTGCGCATTTCGCAGCCAATTCTACATTGCCAGATTGTGTTCAGTCTCCTCCTGTACTTGAGAACGTAGCTCATTCTATGGGACAAATTCACTTTCGTACTCGTACAGTTGCAAGAGTTTTATTTGATCTTGACATACAAAAATCCGCTGGTCCAGATGGTATATCCCCCATTATTCTGAAGAGGTGTTCCTCTACGCTAGCAAAACCACTGCGTAAGCTTTTCTATCTATCCTACTCATCAGGACTCTTTCCGAGTAGATGGAAAACAGCATTTGTCCAGCCTGTACCAAAAAAAGGCGAATCTTCTTCTCTCTCCAACTACCGACCAATTGCACTTACGTGCCTTCTTTCCAAGGTCATGGAAACGCTGATAAATCGTCAGCTTATGAAATTTCTCGAAACACGAAAACTTCTCAATGACCGGCAATATGGTTTCAGAGCAACAGGTCTACTGGTGATTTGATGACATATCTCACCGAAAAGGGGAACCGATCAATCCACAATGGTGGCGAAAGCAAGATTGTTGCGCTTGATATTTCACAGGCATTTGACACGGTTTGGCATCAAGCCCTTTTGTCGAAAATGCGTGCATTTGGAATCGACGAAAAACTTCTTCTATGGATTAGAAATTATCTTTCGAAACGTTCAATTCAAGTTGTTTTGGGCGGTTTCAAGTCTGCAACTCACCAAATAAATGCTGGTGTCCCTCAAGGCTCAGTTTTGTCTCCGACTCTCTTTCTCATTTTTATAAATGATCTCATGTCTGAAACTTCTAATCCAATTCATTCCTTCGCTGATGACAGTACTCTCAGCTTCTCATATTCATTTTCAGGTCCATGTCCCACATCTCCGAGCGTGGACTCTAAACGACAAAATATGTTAAGCTCAATGAATTCCGACCTTGACAGCATTATCAAATGGGGTAAATCCAACAGAGTGGAATTCAATGCTTCCAAAACACAATGCTGTCTTCTGTCATTAAAGCGAAACCAAAATCTAGAGCCATTATCCATGAATGGCACTTACGTCGAAGAAACCGAAAAGCTTTCCATGCTATGTATGTGTGTTAGTAACAACTTACCTTGGAACGACCACATATTCGAAGTCGCTAAAAACGCTGCGAAATGTCTAGGTTTCCTAAATCGATGTAAGAAATATTTCACCCCCTCTGATCAGGCCACAATATATAAAGCGTTTATACGCCCAAAACTTGAATTCAATGCCCACGTCTGTTCAGGTGCACCAAAATCAACATTGCACCTACTAGATAGGATTCAAACGCGTGCGAAAAAACTTTATAGGAGACATAAGAATAGCGAACTCTTTAGTTTCGCTCGAACACCGTCGAAATATCTCCTGCCTTACATTCTCTACTCGCTATTTTAACGACCAATGTTCAAATGAAATAGCCAGCTGCATTCCTCCCATTCCGCAATACTCGTTACGCAATGAATGCAAATCAGTTTACCCTCAAGCCTATCTTCGGACGAACGCTGAAATACAGAGATTCTTACATAAACCGAACAACACGAATGTGGAATGCTCTACCAAACCACGTCTTTCCTTTCCATTACAACTTACAGACATTTAAAACCAATGTGCATCGGTATCTCCTTTCTTCTTATCCCTAATTTCCTTAACGCCTGGACTGTGTTAAAACATGTAAAGGGAATTCACAACCCCTTGAGTGCGCGCAAATTATAGAAAAAAAGACTAGGGCTTAGGTTCTCAACAGTTTTTGTTGTTAGTTGTAGTAGTTGTTCTCGTAGTTAAATATCTTTCTGCAGCAAATGGATTTATTTTGTTTTAATAGCCAAAAACAATGGCCGTGTTCCGGGTTTTAGACTTTCCAAGTTCACTTTGCCGATGCACTGTTCTCATTGGACAATCGACCATGTCACGTGACTAAAAATGCACGATTGACCAATGAGAATAGTGCACCGGCAAAGGTAACTCCGTAAAACTCAAACCAGGAACACGGCCAATGTGTTAACTGGTGATTATCGTCGCGCGTGATGTACGAAAATACTAAAAATGTATCTATAACCCATTAAGTGCGCGTAAATTATAAAATTAAATTTGATACGAACTTTGTTCATAGAAATTGTTGATTAATCGCAATGTAAATGCTGTGATATATCGTCTTGGTATATGATTTAGTAGCAATTTGCTTACACCCTGGTTTGCAGGTTTGAAAAGCCATCAAGAGACCATTGAAAAACATTTATTAGCAGCAATAGTTGTTGATTAATCGCAATGTAATTGCTGTGATATATCGTCTTAGTATATGATTTAGCAGCAATTTTCTTACACCCTGGTTTGCAAGGTTGAATGCGCTTCTCAAATCCAGAAAATATTCACGGTAGAATGGAGGTCTTAAAAAGCCATCAAGAGACCATTGAAAAACATTTATTAGCAGCAATAGTTGATCAAAATCGATTATTGTGATCTCATATTGCGGGTTAAAGAGGATCACTCCCAACAAAACCAAATACCAATCGTATACTCCAACATGGTGATCTTAAAACAAACAGCCACTGGTTTAGCATGGGTTACAACTGAAGCCCTTAGATGAAGAAGCAGTTAAGTGACACTTGCATAGTTTCCAGATAGTTGAGCTTAAAATTTCGAAATTGAAGGGCGTTTACCATCTACATACCAGATTCCTATAGAGCTAAATAGACAACTATAGCAGAGATACTTGGATTACACGAAAACTTAACCGATTTATTGCTGAAAAAAAGTTTTAATGATCCATTTCAAATGCATTTCGATTATTCTTAAACTTAACTGCCAATCCAAATTATCACACATAAACGTTTTGTCTAAGATCAGGTGTGTAACAAGAAACGATCATCTTCAACACGAGATATAACCGATCTTCTGCCAAAGTATAATCTTTTGGACTCAAAAATAGTACACAAATATCTGATCTTGATCACTCAAAACTCATGTGTTTTTTAAAAAACGAAAAAAAAAACTATCAGGTGTGTAACAAGAAACGATCATCTTCAACGAGATATAACCGATCCTCTGCCAAAGTATAATCTCTTGGACTCAAAATTAGTACACAAATTTCTGATCTTGATCACTCAAAACTCATGTGTTTTTTAAAAAACGAAAAAAAGAAACTATCAGGTGTGTAACAAGAAACGATCATCTTCAACGAGATATAACCGATCCTCTTACTTACTTACTTACTTACTTCTTACCTCTGCCAAAGTATAATCTTTTGGACTCAAAATTAGTACACAAATATCTGATCTTGATCACTCAAAACTCATGTGTTTTTAAAAAAACGAAAAACAAGAAACTATCAGGTGTGTAACAAGAAACGATCATCTTCAACGAGATATAACCGATCCTCTGCCAAAGTATAATCTCTTGGACTCAAAATTAGTACACAAATTTCTGATCTTGATCACTCAAAACTCATGTGTTTTTTAAAAATCGAAAAAAAACTATCAGGTGTGTAACAAGAAACGATCATCTTCAACGAGATATAACCGATCCTCTGCCAAAGTATATATTTTGGACTCAAAATTAGTACACATACTTCTGATCTTGATCACTCAAAACTCATGTGTTTTTTAAAAAACGAAAGAAATACACTATCAGGTGTGTAACAAGAAACGATCATCTTCAACACGAGATATAACCGATCCTCTGCCAAAGTATAATCTTTTGGACTCAAAATTAGTACACAAATTTCTGATCTTGATCACTCAAAACTCATGTGTTTTTTAAAAAACGAAAAAAACTATCAATAACATTCCAAAAATTTGCAAAGGGGTGTTCTCACTTTTATTCCAACAAGTAGGCGGCCATGTACTATTCCTAAAATAATATATTTTTTCAAATCATAATAAATAAAAACAAAAAGTAACTTAAACAAAAAAAAAAAAAAAAAAAACTAAAGAGCTAAGAAATAAATGATAAATTGACTGATTTAAACTAATAATAATTTAAACAAGTAATACATTAGTTAATAAAACTTGCAGAAGCCATTTTTTTGTCTTTAAACAATTTTATATATTTTTATTATTTTATTTTTGTTTTGTCTATTGTACAACTAATTTGTTTCATTTGTAGGTGAAATGAACATAAAATATCTACATGCAAACCCGTCATTGTTTTTATATATATATATTTTTTTTTTGTAAATTATCACCTAGTTAACATTATTTCAAACACCATTAATCATTAAAAAAAATTTGATTTGTAGTTATAATTTTATAGGGAAAAAAGGAAGTAACACAAATTAACGAAACGAACGATATTAGAAAGATGAAACTGCTATGATGATCCTTAAAAAAAAACTATTTTATCTCCACTGTTTAAATTTTGTTTTCTTTTTAATTACAAACATTTAATTAATTTTTTTTTGTTTGCTTTAATTTGTCCATCGTCATGTAAATTTTGGAGTATGTTCTGCTTTTTTTCTGTCAGGAACAAAAAAAAGAGGTTCTACACAAATTAATATTATGTGTATGTATATATATACATTTCTAATGATGGTATATATATGTACATAGATAATTTAATAAACAAATATGAATGAGCTTGTTATGTTATGTATATTAGCATAAAACGTGTAAACATGTAAAGAGTATTCATGAAAAAAAAAGTAAATTGACATATTTTAAAATATATAATTTAAAATGTTTAAAATTATTTTCTGTTTTATTAATTTCGTTTTGATTTTCATTTGTTAGTTGTAGGCTTTGTTTCTATTTTGGTTTATTTGGTTTTTATGTTTGTAAGTGCACAGCGTGATCCAAATACGAGTTTCTTTTTAAAAATAAAATTTAAATAACATCACTTGCTTTCAGTATGTTGTGGATTTATTAAGAGGAGAAAACTATCCTGTCCTTTTGAATTGTTTGGCTGTCAGATTGACGTTGCCGCGAAGTACTGTATAGCATTTGTTAAAGCTATGGCACAGTTGTGAAAGAGGTTTCTTCATTAGGAAATTACATCCTCTGCGTTGTAACGAAACTGCGGTGTTGTCAGTTAAATAAAAGAAGAAGTGAATAAGCAGCAATAGTTTCGCGTACAATGAGTATACAGTAGAGATGGATCACTTGATCCATTCAACTCCCAAAATCCCTTCCTAATTGCAAGACTAAACTGCTACTACTTTTTTTTTTTTAAATTCTGACCTGCCTAAGCAGTAATATACACTTCGACAGATGCTTTTTAGGTTAGTAGCGCTTCTACTTTCCTAATGTAGCTGATAATACTTTCAGCCGAAGATTTCCTCAGTTCTTCGGGACTTAAGAATTCCCTGAAGAAAGATTCTCTTCTCATACCGTAAAGGGCCGGGCATTCACATATGATATGCTCAGCTGTTTCGTCTTCTTCTAGACATAATCTGCACTTCGGTGAGTCGACTAGACGCATTTTGTTTAGGTGATATCGCAGACCGTGATGACCAGTTAGGTATTCTACTAAGTTTTTGATATCGTGCCTGCGAAGATTTAGTATCTTATTGGTATCTGATTTGAAGGGCTGAATAGCTCTTTTGGCCTGTCTTAGGCCTGGGATGTTTCCCCAGTATGAAACACATCTGTTTTGTTCCCAGTTTTTTATGACTAGATTTATGGCTGATTTGGGGATTGCACAGAAAGGTTCAGGTCCAATGAAGGGGGTTTCCGAACCTTTTCTGGCTAGTTCATCAGCTTTTTCGTTACCCTCAATTCCCTTATGTCAGGGGACCCACTATAGTCTGGTTTTGTTCCTGGAACTGAGTGTTTGGAGGGTGTTGAACAGTGTAATATTGATTTGGTGTCAATAATGTGTGACCTAAGGGCTTTTATAGCTGCTTGACTGTCCGTGAATATATGGATGTTTGCGCCTTTAATACCTGAGTTGTGTATTAGGTTTGCGCATTCTTTTATGGCATGGAGCTCAGCTTGGAATACACTAGGGCTTTTTCCCATAGGTATTGAGATGTTTTTATTTGGTCCATGTATGCCAGCTCCTACCCCTGAGTCCATTTTAGAACCATACGTATACCACTTTAGGCCGTTTAGGAAGTTTTGGTGGGTTGTTGCTACACCATGCTTCTCTGGTTGTGATCTCCGTTGAGAATCTTTTGTCGAAGCATAGTGTCTTTGGTAAGCGGTCTGTAACCGCACAGATCATGTCAAGTTCTGGAAGTTCGGATAGAAGGTCAATTAGTTTAAGATGTTCACTAATGTTTAATTCTTCCGCTTGTGTCAAACTTGCTGAGCTGCGAATTGTCACTTTTTTTATATAAATGTGGAGGGGTGTTAGTCCTATTAAGGCATCCATAGCCGCCGTGGGACAGGTACGCATATCTCCGATAATGCCCAGACAGGCAAGCCGTTGTACCTTGTTTAATTTATTTATGGTTGTTTTTTGGGTGACTTTGTTCCACCATACTATCGAAGCGTATGTTATAATAAGCCTGACCATGATCGTGTAGATCCAGTGTGTGGTCTTTGGAGAGATTTCCCAGGTTTGACTATACATGTTTCGGCAAGCCCAGAAAGCTTTGGTTGCTTTTTGAATTCTGTTGTTAATGTGGGAGTTCCAGCTTAGTTTTTTGTCGAGGATCACTCCAAGATATTTTACTTCATTGGAATACTGCTACTACTTACTCCCTCTCTTCCAAACATTCTACCCCTTAAGCCACCTTTATGACTCAGGGCTTACAGGGACCCTAAGCCAGTCCAGGCAGCAAGAGTAGAAGGGTGTCCAGGCCCTGACCGCTTGGCATGCTAGCTTTCGCACGTTCTAGCTCGTCGTATGGGGGGGTTCTTGCTGTCGTAAGCACTGGACGTTTGTTACGTAATTTCATGCCATATCTTGCAACTCAAAAAAAATTTTCGAGGCTCAGGTGAACCAATAACGCTGAAGGAGTGCCCTGGGATAATGGTTGCAGATATTTATAGATTCTGCTCTTGAATTGCTGTATAAATTGTATATTGATAGAAAAATCTGTTCGTATTTCGTCTTTTTAGAGAAGAATAGGCTAGGCTGGTGTAAAATATCTCTTAGCTCTAAAAGGGAAACTTGGTTTAGACGCTGCTGCTTTAGAAATGGAGCTTACATGTTGTTGCCATGATAAATCTGCCCCAATTGTGATGCTAAGCAGATGCATATATATATATATATCGACTGAGTTCTCCATTTCGATTTGCGGAACTGTGGACTTTTTCTTTCTTGTAGGTGCCGGTTTTAATGCATATTTTGAGCGCTTTTTTCGATTTAAGGACCAAATTTTAAGTAAATATAATATTTTCTGTGGTAGAAGTGAGGTAGGAGTAACAACGATTCAAACTCTAAGGGGGCCGACCCCTGACAAATGTCTGATTATCAATTACTTACTTACTTACTTAAGTGGCGCTACAGTCCGGGATGAACCTGGGCCTCAACCAACATGCCTCTCCAATTAGCCCGGTCCTTAGCTAACTGCCTCCAGGTGCGCACTCCAAATTGGTTGAGGTCGGTTTATACTTGTGCGCGCCACTTAAGGCGAGGTCTTCCTCTACTGCGTCCGATGTCTGGCTGGGAATCGAAGACTCTGCGAGCCGGAGTATTGGTGTCCATTCTTTCTACATGTCCTAGCCATCTTAAACGTCCAATTCGGAGTTTTTTTGACCAGGGGTATGTCGCTGTACAGCTCGTATAGTTCTTGGTTGAATCTTCGTCTCCATAGCCCGTCAACCTAAACGGGACCGAAGATTTTTCGAAGAATTTTTCTCTCGAATCGACCAAGGATTTCTTCATCCACTTTTGATACGGTCCATGCTTCAGCGCCGTAAAGCAGGACTGGGATGATCAGGGTCTTATATAGGATCTCCTTAGTAGTTCGAGTGAGGGCTTTACTACTAAATTGCCTTCTTAGCCCGAAGAAACAGCGATTGGCAAGAGTAATTCTTCGTTTGATTTCTGACGAGATGTTGTTGTCAGAGTTAATAGCGGAGCCGAGGTCTACAAAGTCCCGTACTACCTACCTCAAAGTTATATCTGTCAATGGTGACGTTCTGTCCAATTCGTCGATTTTGTGTGTCCTTTCGTGTTGACAGCATATACTTAGTCTGACCCTCTTTTACTGCTAAACCCATTTTTGCCGCTTCATTCTCTATACTAGCAAACTTGGCTATGACATCACGTTGAGTCCTACCAATGATGTCAATATCGTCGGCGTATGCTAGTAGTTGCACCGATTTTTGGAAAATTGTGCCTCTGGTGTTGGCTCGGGAGTTTTGCACAATCCTCTCAAGAATCAAATTGAAGAAGTCACATTACAACGCATCGCCTTGTCTAAATCCTTTTTTGGTATCGAATGTGTCGGTGAGGTCGTTTCCGACCCTGATGATGCAGCGAGAATTCTCCATCATCATCCTACACAAACGGACGAGTTTGGGCGGTATACCAAAACATGGACTAGACATGACTCTGTGTAGTTCGTCTCTATAAATGCTGTCGTATGCGATAAATAGGTGGTGGGTATCGATTTGGACTTCTTGGGTTTTTTCCAGGATCTGCCGAAGTGTGAAAATTTGATCGGCTGTGGACTTTCCTGGCCTAAAACCACACTGATAAGGCCCGATCAGGTTGTTGGTAAACGGTTTCAAGCGTTCACATATTACGGCAGATAGGATCTTGTAAGCGATGTTGAGTAGGCTTATGCCTCTGTAGTTGGCGCAGTTCAGAGGGTCTCCTTTTTTGTGGATCGGGCAAACGATGCTGAGGTTCCATTCTTCAGGCATGCTCTCAACCGACCAGATTTGGCTTATGAGTTGGTGGATGTAACTTACCAAGTCAAGCCGTCATTTCCGGCGGTCTTATTAAGCTTGAGTTTAGATATAGCTATCCTCACATCACTTAGGTCGGGTGGTTGGCAGTTTTCGCTGTCGTTGCCAATATTGAAATGTTCGTTCTGCCTGACAGCGGAATGATGTTCGTCATCGCCGTTTAACAGTCTGCAGAAGTGGTTCTTCCATATCCTCATCATCGACTGTGTCTCAACTACGATATTTCCTTGTTCATCTCGACAGGATTCTGTTCGAGCCTTGTATCCTTAGCTTTGACGTTTTATACTTTGGTAACTTGCGAACATCGTTCCTGGAGTGGCACCTCTCTATATCCTCGATCGCGCGCTTTTCTTGCTCTTTTTTCTTCTTTCTGAAAAGCCGATGTTCTTCCCTTCTTCTTTGCCTATAGAGCTCAATGGCAGCTCTCGTCTTCACCTGCAGCTTAGCCTTGTAGGCCTCGTTCTTGGTTGCGAGCATCTGTCGGCATTCCTCATCAAACCAGGGGTTTCTTGCTGGTGGCCGCGAGAAACCTAGCACATCAGTTGCGGCTGATCTAATGCCTTGTTGGCATCGTTGCCATTGTTCTTCGACATACCGTGGGCGGTAAGTGCGAAGGGGAATTTTCGTCGTTCGTATCGTGGGGTATCAATATCAGTACCCCACATAGTAAATTTTCGTTGTATGAGATGCGCACTCTTGTAGTTGTATACTCTTTGCCTAAACCTACGCTGGGGAGTGTGGATTCAATAAGTGTGTATGCGGTACAATGGCGATTAGCGAACCGTAAAGATTCTAAACTTTGGAGGCGATATTCTATTTATCAATCTGATGTCTTCGATTTTAAACTAAAAGCTGGTTTCCATTGTCCAACAAGCACGACAAATAATTTTAAGCACGTCACGTAGTTTGCCGAACGGTACAACTAAATGACAGACGTCAACATTTTATTTCTGAATTCATTGAACGATGGTATGATAAAGTTCTGGGTATGACGGTACTGGTTAGCCAGACCCTCAATAAAACAAACCTTTTGTAGGTTGTGAATATGCAAATCAAACGAGTCACACCACACTAATTCTGCTGGTAAAAATCTGATTTGTTGATACGGCTATTTTAAGAAGCGGTAGGAAACGGCAGAGCATCTTCAAGCGAGCTTAGAGCGTGGACCAGAATGTGAATCTAAAGATTGAGTCGTGTGTCGCTGTAAAAAGAGAGATCATGGCATGATTCTGTACCGGCCTTTAGTGGCGCGCATAAGTAAAAACCTGCCTCACAACTAGAAGTGCGCCACTGGAGGAAGTTAGCTAAGGTCCGCGCCAATTTTAGAGGCTTGTTGGCTGAGTCCCAGGTTCAATCGGGACTGTATATGCTGGCATCAATCGAAACAGTGTCAAATCTCCATTTGTCGGTTTGTCTTCAAGAATCATCAAATTAATGAATAATGTTGCAGTTTCCTTGTCAAATCGATATCCTTCGTGAAATGCCTTGTAAGTCAATATAAGTGGGTCTAGCCCAGACCACTAATGCTTCCTTCTTCTTGATGGTGCGATTATTTATTTTTCTTTGACACCACATAAACATACCTTTTGCCAAGTTTAATGTTAGACTCGAAATTTTTGTTAAGGAGAAGGTTTACATTTTCTATGAATAACGTAACGTGTTCGTGCATTTGGAACTCTTCCTCTATGAACTAGAATCTTCAATACTTCTCGAAACTTGGTTATTCTAAACCAATCTATTATTTTGCGGATGACGATACCTTTTCTGATGCTTATGGGAGTTCCCTTAGCTTTTTATGTCCGTTTCCAGTCCACGCCTTTCGTCTTCGGAGATTTTTTTTATTTCCGTGGGCCGGTGGAAATCTTCATAGACACGATGAGCACGTGGCCAAAGTAGTGTGAGATTTTTACTCACTAAAACCACCACCCATTTTGTATTTCTATTGCAACTAGGTATTCGACTTATCTAGCAATTTTTTTACTCACGAGTATATAATATGTTTGGCAGGTAACTTTCCTTTGGGAGTTCCTGCTTTTTCCGAAATATATAGCGCGGTTTGTTATTATCGGGCCAAATCTAAGGGTTTAGTTCTTTGAAGACGCCGCAATATATTTGTTTCGTCAAGAATTTGGAGGACTGTTGTGTTAAAGTGTCCTAATAAACGTATTTTTATGTTTTCGTGCAAAATTGTTTGTTTCATCTTTAACCGCGGGAATACCCAGATCTCTGCGTAGATCTTCGTTCCTTACGTACCACGGCGCATTGACGAATGATCTTAACATTTGGTTTTCAAAAGTTTGTAAAATTTTTAGATTCGTTTCACTGGTACAACCGCATAGTTGTATACCATATGTCCAAGTTTTAGCACTTGCTTGTATAATAGCAGCTTGTTATCAAGGTTAAGCTTCGAATATTTTCCGAGCAACCAGTACAGTTCTCTGTATTTATTCTTAAGTTCTTCGCATTTCTTTTTTACATGCGACTTCCATTTTAATTTTGCATCGAGTGTCATACCGAGATATTTCGCTTCATTTGCAAACGGGACTCGAACCGTATTTAGAAATACAGGCAAATTGTCAGGCGACCTGGGGGAGACAACAGAATGTGGAGTTTCTGGATATCAGCTTATTGGGAAATTTTCCTCGCAATTCTGTCATAACCGGCCGGGATATGTGAGTAGTCGCACCATCTTGCTAAAACCACGCAGAGTTGAAAGAAATTCTCATTCGGCGTAATTCTGGATAGAAACTCTCTCAACGTGTTCAAGTAGCGGTCTCTAGTAACCGTAACGGTGTGACCGTTTTATTCGAAGAAGTAGGGCCCGCAATGCAGCGTGATGAAACTGCACACCACACTGTGACACGAAATGGATGCAATTCCGTCTCGTGGAGTAGATATGGGTTGGAAGCACTCCATATTTGATAATTTTGTTTGTTTAGGTTGCCTTTTAAATCGAAATAGGCTTCGTCAGACATACAAATACAGTTGAAACATACTTACTTTCTTAAGTGGCGCTACAGTCCGGGATGAACCTGGCCCTCAACCAACATGCCTATCTAATTAGCCCGGTCCTTAGCTAACTGCCTCCATTTGCGCACTCCAAGTTGGTTGAGGTCGGTTTCTAGTTGTGCGCGCCACTTAAGGCGAGGTCTTCCTCTACTGCGTCCGACGACTGGCTGGGAATCGAAGACTCTGCGAGCCGGAGTATTGGTGTCCATTCGTTCTACATGTCCTAGCCATCTTAAACGTCCAATGGGGAATTTTTTGACCAGGGGTACGTCGCTGTACAGCTCATATAGTTTTTGGTTGAATCTTCGTCTAGCCTTCATAGCCCGTCAACGCAAACGGGACCGAAGATTTTTCGAAGAAATTTTCTCTCGAATCGACCAAGGATTTCTTCATCCGCTTTTGATATGGTCCATGCTTCAGCACCGTAGAGCAGGACTGGGACGATCAAAAGGTCATATATAGGATCTCCTTAGTAGTTCGAGCGAGGGCTTTACTACTAAATTGCCTTCTAAGCCCAAAGAAACAGCGATTGCCAAGAGTAATTCTTCGTTTGATTTCTGACGAGATGTTGTTTTCAGAGTTAATAGCGGAGCCGAAGTAGACAAAGTCCCGTACTACCTCAATGTTGTATCTGTCAATGGTGGCGTTCTGTCCAATTCGTCGATGTTGTGTGTCCTTTCGTGTTGAAAGCTTATACTTAGTCTTACCCTCATTTACTGCTAAACCCATATTTGCCGCTTCCTTCTCTATACAAGCAAACGTGGCTATGACATCGCGTTGAGTCCTACCAATGATGTCAATATCGTCAACGTATGCTAGTCGTTGCACCGATTTTTGGAGCATTGTCCCTCTGGTGTTGGCTCGGGAGTTTTCCACAATCCTTTCAAGAATCAAATTGAAAAAGTCACATGACAGCGCATCGCCTTGCTTAAACCCTTTTTTGGTATCGAATGTGTCGGTGAGGTCGTTTCCGACCCTGATGGAGCAGCGAGAATTCTCCATCGTCATCCTACACAAACGGACGAGTTTGGGCGGTATACCAACACTAGACATCGCTCTGTATAGTTCGTCTCTATAAATGCCGTCGTATGCGGCTTTGAAATCGATAAATATGTGGTGGGTATCGATTTGGACTTCTTGGGTTTTTTCCAGGATCTGCCGAAATGTGAAAATTTGATCGATTGTGGACTTTCCTGGCCGAATACCACACTGATGAGGGCCAATCAGGTTATTGGTAAACGGTTTCACGCGTTCACATACTACGGCAGATTGGATCTTGTAGGCGATGTTGAGGAGACTTATGCTTCTGTAGTTGGCGCAGTTCAAACGGTCTCCTTTTTTGTGGATCGGGCAAGCGATGCTGAGGTTCCATTCAGGCATACTTTAATCCGATCAGATTTTGCTTATGAGTTGGTGGATGTTACTTACTAAGTCATCTCCGCCAGCTTTATAAAGCTCAGCGGGAAGGCCGTCAATTCCGGCGGCTTTATTAAGCTTGATTTTAGAAATTGCTATCCTCACTTCACTTTGGTCGGGTGGTTTGCAGTTTTCGCTGCTGTTGCCAATATTAAATGGTTCGTTCTGCCTGACAGCGGAATGTTGTTCGTTATCGCCGTTTAACAGTCTGCAGAAGTTGTTCTTCCATATTCTTAGCATCGACTGTGTCTCCACTACGATATTTCCTTGTTCATCTCGACAGGATTCTGTTCGAGCCTTGTATCCTTGGCTTTGACGTTTTACACTTTGGTAAAATTTGAGGGCTCAGTGGCGCGATGGTTAGTGCGATGAACTGCCGCGCAGAAGGTCTGGGTTCGATTCCCAGCCGTAGCAACACCTAAATGATTTTTCACTGGCCCTCCTCTCGTGATGAACTGACAAATCATCCGAGTAGTATCAATTGTCAAGAATAGCTTATCTCAAGTTAGCCGTTCGGAGTCGGCATAAAACAGGAGGTCCCGCCATCGTGCAAGAAGTACACACGCACACATGAATGGTTGTGAGAAAGCTAGGCCCTGGGTACTAACGAACCTGTTGCGCCAAAAAGTTGTTTTTTTGTTTAAATTTGCGAACATCGGGCCTGGAGTGGCATCTCTCTATATCCTCGATCGCGAGCTTTTCTTCCTGTTTTTTCTTCATTCTGAAAAGTCGATGTTCTTCCCTACTTTTTTGCCTATAGAGCTCAATGGCAGCTTTCGTCTTCACCTGCAGCTTAGCCTCGTAGGCCTTGTTCTTGGCTGCGAGCATCTGTCGGCATTCCTCATCAAACCTGGGGTTTCTTGCTTGTGGCCGCGAGAAACCTACCACATCAGTTGCGGCTGATCTAATGGCTTCTTGGCATCGTTGCCATTGTTCTTCGAAGCAACTTCTGGCAAAATTCCAAGCAAATCGGCAAGTCTGCTGCGTTCAGTTTGTTGACAAGATGAAATTTTTAATGGGAATAAGTCCAAATCTGTGTGCATAATTGACTGCAATGACTGTCGGCTTATACCCATTTGAACAGGTAAGCTTCTTGTCGAAACTCTTGGATTGTTTTGTATGGCAGCAGCTTGTTTCCTTCGCCCGAACTGAATGGTTTCGATGGTTTGGTCTTCTCTTGACTGTCCCATGCACGGTAGAATTGTTAACAAATCTCATTATGGTCCATCTGCTAAGTGGATTGCCGCCAAGCGTGCGCCTATACTCTCTTTGAATCGAAACTACCGACTCCAGTGCGTGATAGGGGCGGACAATCCAAATTCTTTTTTCAGTGTCCCAGCTATCCATTTTTGTTAAATCTAAAAATCAATCTGCAAAATAAAAAAAAATAATTTACCAGATTCAATAAATTGAATGAAAGTTATTAAATTCTTTTGGTAGCGGCTTTCATCAGCCACCCTGTTTTCGAGTACCTAAACGGCAATAAACAAAAATCTGTACGATGCAATAAAAACACACCACATCATGTACATTGATTCTATAAAACCTGTTCACCATGCATTTAGTTTCTCCTTTTATTTAAACCTACAACATCTCTAAAGCTAACATGTCACCCAAAAGCCTCTAACACAAAATGCAGTACTCCTTATGTTTCATGTCAATGTTTCATTCAAGAAGCTCTTAAAATACCTCTCCCCAAAAACAGCATTATTTTACAAATTTAAACAATCATTCAACTAAACTAAAACAAAATCCTTAATGCGAACAATCCTGAAAGCACAATTATTATTGAAGAAAAATTCTATATATATATTAAAAAATGGATATTAACCCTTAAAAAAAAATCAAGACCCTCGGCGTACAATATAACATTCTCACAGAGTAAAAAAAAAAACGATGCAATTAATAAAAAAACAAAAACATTTGTAGAATTATTTATAGTCGAATGAGAAAAGTAAATAAAAAAAAATCCAATTATGATGATAGCTTTTTATACAAAGTAAATAAATATAAAAAAAATGAAAAAAATTATTTATACTACATACAAATAATCCCAACGTCTAGTAATTGTGAAATCATAAAAAAAAAAATATGATGACTAATTTTAAATTGAATGTCTATTATGAAATAATTTTTTCATTTCAATCTAAACATAAATAAAACAAAATGTGTATAAACAAAACAAAATATACGCATTTTCTAACGACGATGGATGGAATTTAAAAAAACAAAAATCATATATAAAAATTTTATTAAACAAAAATGTTTTTCTTTTCATTTTTTCTGTTTCTTTTCGAACACTTGTGCCAATCATCGTCGAATATATTTATATTTTACTAGTTTTTCCGTTTTGAAAAATAAAAACATTTTGTAAAAAAAACAAAAACAAGTATAAAAAAGAATATTTTTTGTATCTTGTAGATAGGAATTAACAATTAAAAATATATGTACGAAAAAAAAAAAACACATTTAAAAAATATTGAATACATTGTACTACTTTTGAATCTTGCAATTTTTATTTTGTATGTATAACTCTTTTCTTAAAAATTTATTTAATTGGAAAAAGAAACAGAAAAAAAAACGACGTGCATTAGTTATACAAACAAATTAACAGTATATTACGTAAATGTTTGATGTTGACTGCATAAAAATAAGATGTAGTGTTAGGAAGTAGAAAAGGTGAAACTAAACAATGAAAGCCGCTGATCTTGCACAAAGGATAACTACATTTGTACTTCAACTTTGCATTGTACTGCAAAATAGAAAGTGATTTTGTTCTCTCTTTTTAAATGTGTGATATACGTAAATCTAAATTGATGTATTTTTTTTAAAAATACATGTGTATCTTTGAAATGTATCTGGTTTACCAATTTGCTGATCTTTCGAGATATTTATTTTAGAGCTTAAAAAGGCTTCTTGTAAGTCGATTGGGATTAATATTGTATTAAGGACTCTTCTTGAAAAGATGTTCTGTTACTGTACAAACAAATTCTGGCATTAGGTGTCTTATCGTGTTTTTTCTGTTATTACAATACTTTGTATATATTAGGAAGTTTTAACGGAATATTTAAAAGAAGCTATTTTAACTAGGTCTGCATTATTATATATAAAAAAAAACTGAGTATTTTGTGTTTCAACACACATCGACACCAACAAAAATGTTAAATGGAATTACTATCGTTTGAGCTGTTTTTAAGAAAATTAAAATTTAAAAAAGAATAGAGGACGCAGTTTTGGTTTAGTAACCAAATCAAAAGTTAAAAAACATCTGCATCGAATTTAAATTGAAATTGATCATTTGCATGTTTTAAATTTAACTTGGAGTCTTGATATTAATACAAGAACAGCCAAAAAAAAGGTTCCAACCATTTGAGTGAACCGTTCTTATAATTCTTCTTAATTTTACTATAAGAGTTGGAGAAAGCGTTTGGAGTGCTGTCCTGTTTGGCTCGCCCTGGTGTAGTGTATTCAAACTCATCATCTATTTCATGCACAAAAGGTGTTTTGTGTAGGCACCTTCGAGCTGACTCGTTTGTATGTTAGATAACGACACACGTCGCCTTTCTCCAGGTTATTACAAGATATCCATCCAAATCTCTAACTGGCTTTCTTTTGTGCTCACAATTTTTGTTAGCATTTCAAAAACGCATTTCCTTTTATTCGAAAACCGTTTAAAATACAAGGTGGCGCAAAAGTTGTCACCCGTTGCAAAAGTTGTCACCCGATGTTTTTTGGTTGCAAATATTTAAATTCTTCAGCAAAAAAAGTAGAAAAAATGATTCCATGATTCATGTCTTATGCGCTACCTATAATAATTGTTTCGATTGTTTTGCAAAACACTTTAAAAAATGGCGGCCAAAAAACATCGGGTGACAACTTTTGCGACGGGTGACAACTTTTGCGCCACCTTGTACAAACAAAATAAAAAAACAACAATTCTTTACATTACACGGTTTTTTTTTATTTACTTAAAAAATGATTTTATTTCAAACACAACTTCCACACTGTTGAATTAGCAACGAATTAGCAGTCAAAATTTTTTTTTATTAATCAATTCATTCTCAGTTCCAATTTCCAAATCGAAATACAAAGTATAGCTGAAAGATCGCTGATTTTACTTGATTCGGTGTTCCTCAAGGTAGAAATGTTGGTCCAGATCGCTGATTTTACTTGATTCGGTGTTCCTCAAGGTAGAAATGTTGGTCCATTGCTTTTAATTTTATTCAATGGCGAACACGTTATTTTGAAAATTTAACATTGTTGTAACTTCCGCTTATGCTTTTTAATTGAACCCTCGGTTTATTAGACAACGCGGTGTGGTTTAATCACAAATTTTTGGAGCAGGTGTTGACTAAAGCTCTAAGTCCTCTATAAACGCGATATTTTGAATTATCATATAAATTTACCGGAATTGTTTTATTTTGTGTTAATTTATTATGTGAGCTTAGAATTCCGCGGTTTTTTTTTCAAATTCCAATCAAGGGAGGCATTCTCGCATAAGTACAACTGCATATCAGCAAAACAGATGAGTTGGCTTCATCCAATGTTTCAGTTAAAATGAGAACCTGATGTTGATAGTTAATCCAGATTGATACTTGGGAAGGATTATTATATAGTCCGTACCAAATCAGTTGGCCAACGGTCGATTGCGCAGAGAGAGGATTTAAGATAAATTTAAGATATTTTAAAATAAATTTTAAGAGACCTGCACAGTAGAATGGCCAACTGAATTGGTACGGAATAGACCTGCATGGAAATTGAAATCAAAATACTGATTACTGATGGTTGGCTACGTATTTAAGACAAGGCCGACTTCTGTTAGTCTTAGAAGATCGGAATCTGTATTATGTAACTGAAAAAATGAAAAAAAATGAAAAAAATGAAAGATGTTTGAATTCCCATAACATTTCCATACAAAAAATAGAATAAGGTAATTTACCATACGCAATTTGCGATTTCTAATTTGTCCTAAAAATATATATCTCACTAATTCAATGTTAACATCGACAAAATCGAGGGGTCTTGTAGTAATCTCTGGTTAAGCCAGCCCATAACATCAAATCAAACATGTTATCCTACCATTCTCCAGAAAGAAGAGCTGTTGCGGTAGGCCTCAGCACCATATTTACTTAAGGGACCGAAGCTATTCAAGGTTCCGTTTTTGTGGTATCGACAGTGCCTGAATTATTTCTGTTTATCTCCTTAATATGGCAAAACTAATGAAGGCGACGATTTTTACCTACATCCTTATGTTGTGGGTACATTGGCTGGTTAATAACGTTGGACTACTAAGCCCGATGTTTGATTATATTGCCCCTCCTCTTGCGAAAGTTTTGAAAACCGTCCAAGAGTATCACAACGTCATGAGAAGCTTCTCAAATTTGTCTTTCGGAATCGGCGTTAAACTGTAGATCCCAGTCTTTGTTGGAAAACTAAAACATATCAATAAAGAAGTTTTAGACCCTCAACAAATTGCCATTTAAAAACGATTTCCCTATTTCATTGGTATTCGGAATGAGTGGATTGTCGAAAAAGACCAATGAAATCCGCCACAAAAGAGGTCACTTACTGACTACTAATACAAACTCTGCGGCGAAAGTCTTGACAAACGTCCAAGAGCATAACATTGTTATGAGAAGCTTCTCAAATTTGTCTTTCGGAATCGGCGTTAAACTGTAGATCCCAGTCTTTGTTGGAAAACTAAAACGCATATGAATAAAGAAGTTTTAGACCCTCAACAAATTGCCATTTAAAAACGATTTCCCTGTTTCATTGGTATTCGGAATGAGTGGATTCTCGAAAAAGACCAATGAATTCCGCCACAAGAAGAGGTCACTTACCAAATACTAATAAAAACTCTTGCTGCGAAAGTCTTGACAAAAGTCCAAGAGCATAACATTGTCATGAGAAGCTTCTCAAATTTGTCTTTCGGAATCGGCGTTAAACTGTAGATCCCAGTCTTTGTTGGAAAACTAAAACTCATGAATAAAGAAGTTTTAGACCCTCAACAATTTGCCATTTAAGAACGATTTCCCTGTTCCATTGGTATTCAGAATGAGTGGATTGTCGAAAATGACCAATGAATTCCGCCACAAAAAGAGGTCACTTACGAACTACTAATACAAACTCTGCGGCGAAAGTCTTGACAAACGTCCAAGAGCATAACATTGTTATGAGAAGCTTCTCAAATTTGTCTTTCGGAATCGGCGTTAAGCTGTAGATCCCAGTCTTTGTGGGAAAACTAAAACGCATGTGAATAAAGAAGTTTTAGACCCTCAACAATTTGTCATTTAAAAACGATTTCCCTGTTTCATTGGTATTCAGAATGGAGTGGATTCTCGAAAACTACCAATGAATTCCGCCACAAGAAGAGGTCACTTACTAACTACTAATACAAACTCTTGCGGCGAAAGTCTTGACAAACGTCCAAGAGCATAACATTGTCATGAGCAGCTTCTCAAATTTGTCTTTCCGAATCGGCATTAAACTGTAGATCCCAGTCTTTGTGGGAAAAACGTGTCAACTCTACGGCTAAGGCCTAATACTAGCAGTAGGTTGTCTATTTTAAGTTCGATTGTGTAAAGACTAGTTAGTTCCTACATTTTTTTAATATTTGTAGATTGTAGTCATACAATGGAAGTGTTCGAAGTTGTGCTATCCAATATTCGTGGGCTAAGAAG
Source organism: Rhingia campestris (assembly GCA_932526625.1). NCBI lineage: Eukaryota > Metazoa > Arthropoda > Insecta > Diptera > Syrphidae > Rhingia > Rhingia campestris. The sequence goes on along the minus strand of OW052186.1, from coordinate 3,924,533 downwards.
TAATTTCTTCTCTGTAGCAGCCTATATGTATCAACACAAGCCAGCGGTAATGGCACTAAGTGAAATCCTGTTGCGAAAAGACACCGATCCCAGTGAATTTGCTATAGCGGCCTATACACTTCTGCCATTATTTGTAGCACATAGAGGTATCGCGCTCTATGTAAAAAACTAAGTGTCACTTCAAGTCCAGCGCCAATTTGGTTGCTCGGATGACCCATTTTTTCAATATCTCTGGGTCAAATTCACACTTGGAAAACATGTGATACACTTCTGCCTGCTATATCGAAGCCTCAATTCAGAAAATGGACATTTAACCAACTTGATAAAATCTCTGAGTCGATAACTAGTATTCTTTCCCGCGTTCCCACCAGCGAAATCATCGTTGCGGGTGATTTTAATGGCCATAATACTAGTTGGCTTTGCCATTCTGGACCAACAACACCTGAAGGTTATTACGCAGAGATTTTTGCCCAGCTGAATAGCCTAACTCATCTTGTACACAAAGCAACACGCATTCCTGATATTGACAGTCACAGCCAACACACTGTAGACCTATTCCTTACTTCACATCCGGATAAGTGTTCAGTCGCGGTTTTAACTCCATTAGGAGCATCGGATCATTGCCTGGTGTCAGCTTAATTCTCGTACTCAAAACAACCAGTTAAAAAGAAATATCCTAGAAGAACAATATGGCAATACGAGAGTGCTAATTGGAGCGGACTTAACTCGTTTTTTGGGGTTTGTAACTGGTCTCTATGTTTCCTCAATAGAGACGTTAACGCCGCTGCAGACATGATAACAGGCCTAATCTTGCTTGGGATGAAAAACTTTATTCCAAGCAAATGCATTAGCTTTAAACCAAAAGAAGGAAATTGGTTTAATCCGTCTTGTGCCTTTTGCCCTATGGCGACAAACACCTTCTGAGGAAAATCGAAGTCTTTACAGGCGGGCTAGAAACAACTGTAAGATTATATTAAGACGTGCTAAATTCTTACGTGACCAAAAAGTGAGGCAAAAAATACTGCAATGTCCTAAAGGCAGCAAGTCTTTTTGGTCTTTCGTCAAACGAATAAAAGGTTGTAATGGGTGATCCATTTCGAGGTTCCCTACTTTTTTAAAGAAAAAAACAGAAAATTCAAATTTAATGGAGAATGTTTATTATCATTTGAAAGAACATTCTTTGCCATTTATTTTTTGAAGATTATGTCTATCAAATGTTGGCCGTTGCTACGTCGCAGATGGTCCATCCGTTGAGTCCAATTTTCGATTACTCGTTCGAGCATTTCGACTGGTAACTGGCGAATGACACGCGTGATGTTTTCCTCCAAGGCCGGAATCGAAGCGGGTTTGTCGGCATAAGCTTTTGACTTTACATATCCCCACAAGAAAAAGTCTAACGGTGTGATAACACACGATCTTGGTGGCCAATCGACCGGCCCAAAACGTGAAATTATGTGCTCACCGAAATGTGCTCTCAATAAGTCCATTGATTGATGCGATGTGTGGGAAGTGGCGCCGTCTTGCTGAAACCAAATGTCGCCGAGATCACGAGCTTCAATTTCAGGCATCAAATAGTCGGTTATCATGGCACGAATCACGCCGAATCGACTCTCTACGGCCTTCGTGTACACTCTCAGCTACGGCCGCTATATTTTCTTCACAGCGTGCTGGACGTGGTCTATTCGGTCGAATATTATCCAGTAATGAATGCTGGGTCTCAAAATGGGTGATGGTGTTGCGAATAGTACGCTCAGTAGGCCGATTATGTTGAATGTTGATCATAAGTTGAGCGAAGTGCGAAGTGCAAGTTGAAACACATTCCTCACAGAACGTGAATTTTCATAATAAAGTTGAACAATTTGTAAACGTTGTTCACGCGTAAGTCTTTCCATTATGAAATGCCAAACAATACTAAACAAAAATAACATGACAGCATGACACGACTCACACGTGATCTGTCAAAAAAGGCTATTGAAAAAAGTATCTCTACTTGGATCACCCTTTACTTCATCAACAATCCCATCGCTTATCTACAACGATAGAAATATCACGGACTCCCAAGAAAAAGCAAATCTGCTAGCTTCACTATTCGCAGCTAATTCCAATTTACCAGACAGCTCTTCTTCACCACCATCACTGAATCCGGTTCATTTTTTTCCGAACCCGTTCGGTTGCTAGAGTCCTAAAAGATCTCAAACAAAATAAAGCTTCAGGTCCAGATGGAATTCCTCCCCTTGTGCTGAAGCGGTGTTCTTCCACTATGGCCAAACCTCTACGCAAACCCTTCCTCTTGTCGTACTCTGCAGGAATATTTCCAGATAGGTGGAAACTTGCGCATGCTCAGCCAATTCCAAAAAAAGGGCGATAAAACCTCCCCTTCAAACTACCGACCCATAGCTCTAACGTCAGTACTCTCTAAGGTCATGGAGAGTACAGTCAATTACCACCTCATGAGCTATCTAGAAACAAATCATCTCATAAGTGACCGTCAGTATGGTTTTCGTCAACAACATTCCACAGGTGATCTTATGGCCTATCTATCTAAAAAATGGAATCGTTGCATTCACAAATTCGGTGAATGTAGAATTGTTGCTCTCGATATCTCAATAGCCTTTGATAGAGTGTGGCATAGCGCTCTTGCTAATAAGCTTAGGTCTTTCGGTGTCGGTAACACTTTCATAATTTGGATTTCGAGTTTTTGAAGTAACCGATCAATACAAATTGTATTAGATGGGTCAACTTCCACCCCCTTTTCAACAAACGCTGGAGTACTCCAAGGCTCAGTCCTCTCACCAATTCTGCTTTTAATTTTTATTAACGACCTTCTCTGACTTGTAATCCTATCCATTCGTTCGCGGATGACAGTACTCTTGACTTCGTTTAAGGCCTGCTCAAACCAACGCGAAACGCGAGAGTGGTAGCGATAGCGAATATCGCATGGGAAAGATGCGGGAGCGGGAACTACTACCCATTCACACCAAACGCGAAGCGGGAGGGCATGCAAAATTGGATTTTTTTTTATAATTTCCAAGAGCTTTTCCACTGACACCATCTTCAAAGTACAATAACACACGCGGGACTGCAAAAATATAGTGCATGCAGCGAACTAGCGAAATGACGCTACAATCCCGCTTTCGCCTCTCTGAGTACGCAGCTATTTGCATGATGCCATATCCCGCCATGTACTTTTTGTCCGCGGGAATTTCGCTCCCGCCTAGGATTTCTCAAACGATGCAAACGGTTTTTCACTCCATCGGATTTAGCTAATATCTATAAAACCTACATTCGTCCAAAACTCGAATATAACTCGCACATCTGGGCGGGTACTCCTGCAACTTGCTTGAGCCTACTTGACCGAGTCCAACGTCATGCTATCACACTTATTGAAAAATAATCAGTTTGTAGCGAAATTCATTCGCTCGAACACCGGCGGAATGTTGGATGCCTTGCACTTCTTTACCGTTACTTTCACGATAAATGTTCCGACGAAATATATAGTTGTATCCCGCGTGTCCGTCTGATTAATAGAAATACTCGTGCGGCTTCTTCCGCACACCCATATTGCATGGAGCCTGTTTTCGGGCGCGCAGTAAAATTTAGAAGATAATTTCTTAACCACACTTCACGATTATGGAAAAGCTTGCCTTCTTCAATTTTTCCAGATGACTACAAAGATTCAGAATTAACGCGCATTTGCCCACCTACTCCCAATCTCTAACTATCTACAAACCATTGTCCTTCCTTCCATCACTGGGTTTTATAACCTTCAAGGACTAAGTCCTAAGTGTTGAAAAATATTTAAAAAAAAAAAAGTTTTAGACCCTCAACTATTTGCCATTTAAAAACGATTTCCGCGTTTCATTGGTATTCAGAATGAGTGGATTCTCGAAAATTACCAATGAATTTCGCCATAAAAATAGGTCACTTACTAACTAATAATACAAACTCTTGCGGCGAAAGTCTTGACAAACGTCCAAGAGCATAACATTGTCATGAGAAGCTTCTCAAATTTGTCTTTTGGAATCGGCGTTAAGCTGTAGATCCCAGTCTTTGTAGGAAAACTAAAAGACATGAATAAAGAAGTTTTAGACCCTCAACCATTTGCCATTTAAAAACGATTTCCCTGTTTCATTGGTATTCAGAATGAGTGGATTCTCGAAAATTACCAATGAATTCCGCCACAAGAAGAGGTCACTTTCTAACTACTAATACAGACTCTTGCGGCGAAAGTCTTGACAAACGTCCAAGAGTATAACATCGTCATGAGCAGCTTCTCAAATTTGTCTTTCGAAATCGGCGTTAAGCTGTAGATCCCAGTCTTTGTGGGAAGACTAAAACGCACACGAATAAAGAAGTTTTAGACCCTCAACAATTTGTCATTTAAAAACGATTTCCCTGTTTCATTGGTATTCAGAATGAGTGGATTCTCGAAAATTACCAATGAATTCCGCCACAAAAAGAGGTCACTTACTAACTACTAATACAAACTCTTGCGGCGACAGTCTTGACAAACGTCCAAGAGTATAACATCGTCATGAGCAGCTTCTCAAATTTGTCTTTCCGAATCGGCGTTAAGCTGTATATCCCAGTCTTTGTGGGAAGACTAAAACGCATATGAATAAAGAAGTTTTAGACCCTCAACAATTTGCCATTTGAAAACAATTTCCCTGTTTCATTGGTACTTAGAATGATGAATATTACTAATGAATTACACCACAAAAAACAAGTCACTTACTAAATGCTAATACAAACACAAACATCCTCAAATTGTGCTTATCATTGTTTTGTTGTTATTTCATCTGATGTATTATAGTCCACCAATACCTACACTTTCAAAAATCATTCAGAAACGGTTGTGTTCTTAATTTGGTATTCTTTAGAATGTTTCGGTTCTAGAGTACCAATACTAAACCCTAAAATATTGTAATTAAATGTTTTTTATAAAATAATGGAAACAGGATATTATTTATAAAAAAAAAAACTAAAAATAAAAATGCATTTACAAAATAAGGCTGGTCGATATGTCCAAACAGGTAAGTTTTTGCTTTCGAAAGTATTCTTCAATTTTACAAAACACCCTATATCCATCCAATTATAGTTCTTGTGTATTTCGAAACTAAGAGAATTCTTTTCAAAAGCTATGATTCTCCTAATGGATTACCATCAATCTATGTCAGAACTCTATTTCTACCGTGAAATATCATATTTTCCAGTTCGTTCATCCTCTGTTTTGACGAAACAACTTTTTTTTTTTTTTTTCAATATACTTTCGTCTTCTGAATTTAACTTATTTCCTTCCATTAATATACAACGACTTGTGACAAACATTAAATAACAAAACAAAAAATTTACAAAATACAAATAAAAAAAACAACAAATGACCGAGTAAGTCATATTTAAATGTATTCTAGATATTAAGACACAAATTATCATTAAGTTTGTAAATAATTTATCAACAATCCGTTCCAACAAAAAAAAAAAAAAAACATTAAATAATTACATTTAACAAAATAAATACATAAAAAAAATATTAGGTGTTGTTTTGTCGTATCTTTTATTTTAAGAATAATTTATTTCCTTGTCACAAACTAAGTAACAATGCGCGTAATAATATAATTCTATGTATTATATATATATGTTACAACTTATTCGTTAAAGTAACAAATAAATAAACGAGCGTACTTATGAATGACCTCTTTAATAATAATTATTATAAAATTTAAAAAAAAAAAACCATTACCAATGCATGTGGAAACAATTATTTATTAAGTGAAAAGGTAATATTAGTAAAAAAAAAAATTATACAAAGACTGATTTCAATGCTAACAAAATTTAAAAAAAATATATATATATCATCAAAGTATTAGAAGAAAAAAAAACATTTTTCATTGTAAATGTATACCTATGTTCCATGTTTAGTTCTACTATATGCTTTAAAAAAAAAACATTCCCCCTTTCAATAGAACGAAATTTATTTTAAAATTTGTGTTCTTTTATTTTTAATCTCTCAAACATAACTAAACAATCGCGGTCGCCTGATCCAGTTGCTTGTAAAAAAAATAAATATATAGATATATATGTGTTTACAGTGTGATCTGCAAATTCTTCCTGGAGTTGTGATCCTTTTTGGAATTCTGTAAAAAAAAACAAACCCCCAAACAATACAAACTATTAAAGAGCAGCCATCTTAAGTCAATTGTAGAAATACTTGTTATCTGTATTTCTAACTAAGCTCTTTAAAAAAAATGCGTTAACTGAATTCAAAAAATCTTCACAAACACACTGAGAAGTCAACTTGCATACCTACCCTGTTAATGGTGATAGGTATTTATATGAACACAATCATATAAATATTTATCCTAGCAGCGAAATATTAAATTAAGGTGTTAGGATAAATAAATAAATAAAAAAAAAAATATAAAAAAAAAAATTTGTGTAATATTTGTGGTTGTGCGTAAAAAACTGTAAAAATAAAATAATATTTTACATGAAAATAAAATAAAGAAACACTATATGAATGAAATTTAATCCTTATGTTAGGAGCTATTTTCACGATGACAAAATGATTATAATTATTTTCTTAGTTTATACATTAAATATTTATTGTTTTGTAAATGGATTTATCTTATCAACTATTTTTGTACCGATTTAGTAAAAGAATGACGCGCATTCTTTTGTAAAGTTCCAAGCTAAAAGTTTCCAGCATTTTGTGTTGCAAATTCATTTTTAGACCGATTGCGTTCGCTGAAACCACATACTTTTGGTTCTGATTGAATAATTTGAATCGATCACCCCAGTGAAATCAGTTTGAAACAAAAAATGTTAGCTAATAATGTGCGTGGTGGATATTTTTCCTTTCATTATAGGATCCTGCAACATTGGGTAGCCACTCTATGTTCTCACCGTTCCTAAAAAAAAAAAATTCATTTCAATCCCTTTTTGAGCCATCAGTTAACTCAAATTCACTCATCACAATCAAGCATCTTCAAGTCAATTCATTGAAGTCCACCCAACCATATCCTTCCCCCTCGATCATATTCCATATACTTCTGATCATTTCCACCAATGAAACGATATGTTATAAATAAAAAGAAAAAAAATCTCCAAATATTTTTTTATTCAACTATAGATTTATACTAAATATTTGTTTAACTGTTAACACAATATTTCAATTAAAATTTAGTCATAATTAAAAAGAAAAAAAAATTGTGCTTATAAAATTTTCCAAAAACGAAGATTTTTTGTATTTTTTTATATTCAAAATGTGTGTAAATTAAAAATTAAATTGTATTTGGATTACATAGTTCTTATTGTTAGTTAATCTATATATTTTTTATTTGCCAAAAATTAAAAGTAAAAACCAAAAAAAAAAAATAAATAAATGTCAACAAAACATGAAAAAGAACATATCTATGTATTGAACAAAATTTGAAAAAAAAAGAATACAAACAACCAGAAAAGTACTGCCCTTGTACCTTGAATGTAAGAAGGACATAATGAAAATTAAAAAAAAAAAACGATAGTTTTTTTATAAAATATCTTACATATAATAAAAAACATATGTGTTTCTGAAAACGCATATATGTGAATATTTATATGTAAGCGATTCTATATGCGAGATGTAGAAGTGAGCTATGTATGTGTGAAAGTTAAATGTTAGAAACAAATTTAAAGCAAACAAAAAAAATAAAAACTACGAAATTCCCCATTCCAAACAAATAAAATAAAAATAAAAGAAAAAATCCACATTGAATGAGACAAGTGGAAGACAGAAACAAAAAACAAAAAAGAATTAAAAATATATAGTAGGGAAAAAGAATATTATTGATATAATAAATGTAATTGTATTTATATGTATATGTGTGTAAAAAATACTCTTTTGAAAATAATAAAACAAGTGAAAAAAATTAAGAAATGTTGTCTTGATATTGGTTTTACATTATCGCTGGAAAGTCCTATTCCATGGATCCATGGAATAACCTGTTGAAAATGGCGGCGATGGCGACTGAAGTATTTGCTGCTTCCGAAATTAAAACTCCTGACTTCTTTTTAAATATTCATTTAATTCAATGACGGGGATTATATCTATCATAGAATAAATACAGAAATAAATAAATAAAGGTACATAAAAATAAATAAAATAACAAAAACTCATTTCTTGGTCGCGTCTACAAATGATTAAAAGGAAAGGAAATGTAAAGAAACAGTTCAAAGCAAAATAATAAATGGGTGCGTTTTGCTGCAACTTCTCATGCAGCGCTTTTATGCTGACATTTCCCCACCCGTGAATTCCCCTGATTCACAGCAATATCCAAAGCGGCCAGTTTGTTTGCAGGACGTCTGAGTTGGCCGGTGGATGTTTGTATATCAGCAGACCTAACTTGTCCATCTCTGCCTTCATAAACGTTGATAACCTTACCCCTTTGCCATCTGCTCCTTGGCAAATCAGAGTCGCAAACGATCACCAAGTCACCTTTCTTTAACGGCGGCACCTTCTCGAACCACTTGCATCTCCGTGTCAGCACTGGTAGATATTCTGCTATCCATCTTTTATAAAAATGGTTTTTTAACTGCTGGGCTATGACCCACTGCTTTCTTACGCATAGAAGTCTTTCGTTTATAGGACCCGGGATCTGCGTAGAGTTAATTTCACCCAAGAGGAAGTGATTTGGCGTCAATGGTTCTTGATCAAGAGGATCTACAGGAACATGTGTCAATGGTCGACTATTAACAATGTTGGCTGCTTCTAGTAGTACAATTCGCAATGTATCTTCTCTGGGCACTTTGCTAACCAACGTTGCATTAAGCGATCGTTTGACGCTCTGCACCAACCTTTCACATACGCCACCAGCACTCGGGTCCGCTGGACTGTTGAAAATCCACTCTATTCCGAAACCAGATAACTCCCTTTGGACCGCATCCACATCGAAAAGGTCGACAACATTCAGAAGTTCTTTCTTAATACCAATGAAGTTGGTACCATTGTCACTTCGAATGCGCTTAGGTGCACCACGGATGTTGACAAAATTCCTTATGCATAATATGCAGGCGTCTGTGGACAAGTCGGTCGCCAATTCCAGATGGATGGCTCTAACGGTGAGGCAAGTGAACAAAGCCACCCATCTTTTCTCATGTCGTCTTCCAATCGCTACCGTTATTGGCCCAAAATAGTCTAAGCCCGTAAATGTGAATGGTCGCACATAAGCTGTGAGTCTATCAGCTGGGAGCTGACCCATTAGCGGCTGTTTGGGCCTAGCTAGTTTCACTTTACACCATTGACACTTCGATTTAACCGATAGCAATTGCGTTCTCAGACACGGAATGTAGTATTTCAGACGAATGACGGCGATAACTGTTTCATGGTTCTGATGAAGCATCTTCTCATGGTGGAAGGATATCAACAGCTGCGTAAAACGATGATCCTTTGGTAAAAGTATCGGGCGACGTGTTTCTATGGGAACTACTACAGCGGCGTCAATCCTTCCCTCAATCCGAATCAAACCATCTTCTTCTAAGTAAGGACTCAATTTATAAAGACTGCTATCTGATTGAATCAACTTATTATTTATCAGCGATCTATACTCTTCAACAAAGATTTCTCGCTGAACAGTTTTACATAAAAACTTCTCTGCATATTCTTCTTCTTCGGCGGTCAGTTCGCCAGCCCTTGATGTATTCTTATAAATTCTAAGTACCCAAGCCATTGTGCGTCTTAGTCGTCTGAACTTCGAAAAGCGCTTGAAATCCGATATGATTTCATTTGATGTGGTCAACACCGTCAAAATAGTTTTAGCTCTTTTCAGTTCCTTTGTTTCCTCATATTTTTGAAGATCATCTGGCGGTTGAGGCCAATTCGCACACACGTCTTGTAAGAATTCGGAACCATCAATCCAACGACTATTACACTCGAATTTCACTGGAAACTTTGCTCTGATCGCATCATCCGCAACGTTTATGACCAGTGCTGAAACGTTGTGCGTTGATGTTCTTCACGTATTGAGCTGCGGTTGGCGAACATGTTGCACCAAAAATCATCGACTCCATTTCAAAAACATCAACTGCTCCCGGGCTGCCTGGCTGGTGCCATAAGAAGCGCTGGGATTCTCGGTCGTTTTTAACAATTTTCACCTGACAGAACATTTCCCTGATGTCAGCACAAACCGCTACTGGATTCTGTCGAAACTGGCTTAACACCGACATAAGTGACTGATTTAAGTCTGGTCCTTTTAAGAGCTGTGAATTCAGTGAAAACCCATTGACTTTTGCAGCGGCATCGAAGACGAGGCGAATCTTTCCCGGCTTATTGGGGTTTTACACACCAAAATGTGGAAGATACCAGGTTTTCTGTGACACGTGGCCGGCTTCTTCTGGTGTTAATTTGCGTGCATAACCCTTCGATAAGAAATCTTGCAGGCTGGACTCATAGGATGTTGCATAAACTGGATCACGTCTCATCTTCTTCTCCAGACTGCGCAGTCGATTGATGGCCATGGGATAGCTGTCCGGCATTTGAATTTGATCAACTTTCCATAAGAGGCCTGTTTCGTAATGGTCACCCACTAATGATGTTGTCTTTTGCAGAATATGTCGGGCTCTTTTGATGTCATCTGATTCGAGTTCTGTGGCAGTTCTCTTCTCTTTTCATCTAGATCTTCTTTATGTTTACTCTGTATCAGCATGACATGACCATTAAACGAAGCATTACTAGATGAAGCAGATGATTCATTTGGTCCATAAATTATCCATCCTAATGCTGTGTCGACCGCTAAGGGGCCTGAAGGAGGACAATCGATGGTAGCTCTAGGATACCCAAGCCTTGCGTTGTCAATCCCAATAAGAGGACGTGGTTTAACGTTGTGATAACCTCGGATCGAAACACCTCGCAGTTGTGGATACTCGTTCACTAAGAAGTCGAACTCTAGCGATTGACTTGAAAGGCTTAAACTGTGAATCGCACGTACATTCCTCAGAGGTAATCGTTGATTTCCACTCTGTACGCCCTGGATGTCACAGTTTACGATTGTCGCTGATTGTTTGGTTATGTGATTATCCAACCACTGCATGGTGACTTCGTCTGTACTTCCACCGAGTTCCAATTCCTTGGCCAAACTATTCTCCATCACAGTTATAGCTGAACCCTCATCAAGCATAGCAAATGTTTTTACTTTTTTCCTGGGTCCCCACAGTTTGATGGCTACTACCCCAAAGAAGACACCTCCACCTGACTTAACTACACTCATCATCGATGTTGCAGACGGCGCTGAAGGCTGAAAATCGTTGCTGTCCTGATGAAGCAGTTGATTGTGTCTCAACTTGCAGCCATTGATGCCACACTGCTTTTGGCTGCGATAGTTGGTTACACGATGTCCTTTTTTCAAACAACAGAAACATACACTTTCCTTTTTAACCCAATCCCACTTCTGTTGATTTGGAATTTCGGCAAATTCGGTACATGCTGTAATGGCGTGATCTTTTCTGCAGTACCGACATGATGAAGTGTATTGGGCAATAGGGACAGTAGATGTATGAAGCGCGAGTTTTTTTGATGTTGTTTGTCTGCTGGAGCACTGACTTGATGTGCCTGGGTAACTGGTAAACTCAATCAAACTAGCCAGATTAGCAATTTTTCTCAACCAAGAAGAAAAATCGGCGATAGATGGAACATCCAAGTTGTTGAGATATCCAGCCCACTCCATACGTCTTGGCATTGGCAATTTTGCAGCAAGCTCCTCAAGTAGCATTGGATTTGACAAATGTTGTTCAGCACCGGCACTCCTGAGAAATGCCACGAGGTTACGGACTTAAGTGGAGTAAGCAATTAAATGTGTCAAATCCTCTTCTTTAATCGGTGGTGTTTTTCGTAGTTTTACAATTTGAGCTTTCACCAACAGCTCGGATCTTCCAAATCTAAACTCGAGTTCCTCAATAATATCAGGAACATTCTCGGAATGAATCAATAAGGCTTCAACCAGCTGACGAGCGTTTCCTTGAAGACATTTTTGAAGTCTCGTTAGATTTTCTATGTTGTTATAGCCGTATTCTCTAGTGGTTTCTTTGAAGGATGTGATAAACATCGGCCACTCCTCGGCAACACCAGAGAATATTGGTAAATCTTGAAGTTTGTGTCGATTTCTGCACGTTTGTGGAAGCTCAGTTGCAAAATTATTTGGAATTTGTTGTGTTGGTGCAACTACTTGTGCTACTTGTGGATTCACGCTATGATGCGACTGCCCTGTTAATATGTTGTTTGTGACTGACTCTTCGCTTCGGTGTGCGATATTCTCGTTCTCTATTTTGGCGACTCGGTCCTGGACGGTTTTCAGTTGATCCAATATATCAACTCTTAGTACAGTCATCTGCCCAACAAGTGTTTCGATCATTGTAGCAATACTCGACGTGCGAGTTTCTTCCATTTCAACAGCCGATAAACTAGGCTCGAATTGCACGGCATTTTGAGCTGTTTTTGGCAGTGGCGTTGAGGCTGGGATCGCTGGCGTATCGTTTAACTGGTATTCTTCGAGGTATGGTGGAGGCTGCGCTTTATTCTTCCTCACACTCCTGCGTGGCGGCTGGGACTCGCCGTTGTCCATGGAGTGAAGATTAAACTTTGATTTCTTTGGCATTTTCTTAAAGAAATCTGCTTAATTCTGAACGAATAAATTTCCACAAGAAATATAAAATTTGTGTTGAAAAGTATTTGCTGCTTCCGAAACTAAAACTCCTGACTTATTTTTTATTTTTTATTTAATTCAATTACGGGGATGATAATGGGTTTTATATCTATCATAGAATAAATACAGAAATAAATAAATAAATGTACATAAAAATAACTAAAATAACAAAAACTCACTTCTTGGTCGCATCTACCAACATTCCTCTCTAATTAGCCCGGTCCTTAGCTAACTGCCTCCAGTTGCGCACTCCAAGTTGGTTGAGGTCGGTTTCTACTTGTGCGCGCCACTTAAGGCGAGGTCTTCATCTACTGCGTCCGACGTCTGGCTGGGAATTGAAGACTGCGAACTGGAGTATTGGTGTCCAATACGGAATTTTTACTAGAGGTATGTCGCTGTACAGCTCGTATAGTTCGTGGTTGAATCTTCGTCTCCATAGCCCGTCAACGCAAACGGGACCGAAGATTTTCCGAAGAATTTTTCTCCCGAATCGACCAAGGATTTCTTCATCCGCTTTTGATACGGTCCATGCTTCAGCGCCGTAGAGCAGGACTGGGATGGTCAGTGTCTTAAATAGGATCTCCTTAGTAGTTCGAGTGAGGGCTTTACTGTTAAATTGCCTTCTTAGCCCGAAGAAACAGCGATTCGCAAGAGTAATTCTTCGTTTGATTTCTGACGAGATGTTGTAGTCAGAGTTAATAGCGGAGCCGAGGTCCCGTACTACCTCAACGTTATATCTGTCCAATTCGTCGATGTTGTGTGTCCTCTCGTGTTGACAGCACATACTAAGTCTTACCCTCATTTACTGCTAAACCCATTTTCGCCGCTTCCTTCTCTATACTAGCAAACGTGGCTATGACATCACGTTGAGTCCTACCAATGATGTCAATATCGTCGGCGTATGCTAGTAGTTGCACTGATTTTTGGAAAATGGTGTCTCTGGTGTTGGCTCGGGAGTTTTGCACAATCCTCTCAAGAATCAAATTGAAAAAGCCACATGACAGCGCATCGCCTTGCCTTAATCCTTTTTGGTATCAAATGTGTCGGTAAGGTCGTTTTCGACAGCGAGAATTCTCCATCGTCATCGTACACAAACGGACGAGTTTGGGCGGTATACCAAAACTAGACATGGCTCTGTATAGTTCGTCTCTATAATTGCTGTCGTATGCGGCTTTGAAATCGATAAATAGGTGGTGGGTATCGATTTGGACTTCTTGGGTTTTTTTCCAGGATCTGCCGAAGAGTGAAAATTTGATCGATTGTGGACTTTCCTGGCCTAAAACCACACTGATAAGGCCGATCAGGTTGTTGGTAAACGGCTTCAAGCGTTCACATATTACGGCAGATAGGATCTTGTAGGCGATGTTGAGCAGACTTATGTCTCTGTAGTTGGCGCAGTTCAGAGGGCTTCCTTTTTGGATCGGGTAAACGAAGCAAAGGTTCCATTCTTCAGGCATGCTTTCGTCCGACCAGATTTGCTTTATAAGTTGGTGAATGTTACCAAAGAATTCTTTCCATTCCAACTACAAGAGTTCGTATCTCATACAACGAAAATTTACTATGAGGGGTACTGATGTTGATACCCCAGTGTGCACATTGCCATGCCAGCATCAAGCAACAGCATAGCCGATGAATGCGAACGATGAAAATTCCCCTTCGCACTTATTTTTAGCTGTGATGCGTACTCTATAGTTCTATACCTCCTTGATGTTACTTACCAAGTCATCGCCGCCAGCTTTATAAAGCTCAGCGGGAAGGCCGTCATTTCCGGCGGCCTTATTAAGCTTGAGTTTAGGTATTGCTATCCTCACTTCACTTAGGTCGGGTGGTTGGCAGTTTTCGCTGTCGTTGCCAATATTGAATGGATCGTTCTGCCTGACAGCGGAATGTTGTTCGTCATCGCCGTTTAACGGTCTGCAGAAGTGGTTCTTCCATATCCTCAGCATCGACTGTGTCTCAACAACGTTATTTCCTTGTTCATCTCGACAGGATTCTGTTCGATCCTTATATCCTTGGCTTTGACGTTTTACACTTTGGTAAAACTTGCGAACATTGTTCCTGGAGTGGCACCTCTCTATATCCTCGATCGCGTGCTTTTCTTGCTCTTTTTCCTTCTTTCTGAAAAGCCAATGTTCTTCCCTTCTTCTTTGCAGATAGAGCTCAGTGGCAGCTCTCGTCTTCACCTGCAGCTTAGCTTTGTAGGCCTCGTTTTGGGCTGCGAGCATCTGTCGGCATTCCTCATCAAACCAGGGGTTTCTTGCTGGTGGCCGCGAGAAACCTAGCACATCAGTTGCGGCTGATCTAATGGCTTGTTGGCATCGTTGCCATTGTTCTTCGACATTAGATGCTGGGTGTGTGGTGTGAATCGAGGGGTTAAGGGATAAGCGTTGCGCGAAGGTCTTGGCGGTCTCTGGCGATTGCAGTCTTTCGACATTAAATTTTTTCACAGTATTTCTGTTTTTTTGTGGCGTGGTGGATATCCGCATCCTTACTTTGGCTACAACAAGGTAGTGGTCCGAGTCGATGTTGGCTTCTCGGGATGTTCGGACATCCAAAATACTAGATGCGTGCCTCTTGTCTATCGCAATGTGATCAAATCAATGGAGACCGCCATGTCCCCTTGTGGATATCGAGGTGAAGAAACCGTGTGCTGGCTATAGTGGCATTTCGTTCCGTAGCGAAGTCAATTAGCATAAGTCCGTTACCAGACGTGTTGTCGTGTAGGCTATATTTTCCGACAGTACTGCTAAAGATGTCTTCTCTTCCTACCTTTGCGTTAAAATCTCCCAGCACGATTTTAGCATCGTACTTTGGTAGTCGCTCATAGGTTTTGTCGAGGAGCTCGTAGAAGCAATCCTTAGTTGTATCATCTTTTTCCTCCGTCGGAGCATGAGCGCATATAAGGCTTATGTTGGCGAATTTGGCCTTGATGCGGATTGTAACAATGCGTTCGCCAATGTCTTGAAAACATAAGACTTCTCGCCTAAGTCTGGCACTTATAACAAATCCGCATCCAAATAGTCGCTGTTTCTGCTCACTATAACACGGTCCATAGAAGATGTCACAGTTTTTCATCCTCCTTTTGCCCGGCCCAGTTCGATCAAACTGTAGCTGTAGGCGCCACCGTTGACTCCATCTAGGGAATTCCTCCGCTGCCGCCTGAGAGTGAGTGCCTTAGTGAGAGGACACTCCTCTCCCCTCCCCCTCTCTCTCGTTTACTGCCACCAACGACCTTCCACAGGGGTTCAATACCCCATCTCCAGTCGAGGTACTAGGCACCAACCAGTCACCAGCGTGGAGGTGGGAGTAGGAGTTGATGGTGAGAGGCCAGAGTGAGAACGCTTGTGTCCTCATATAATCGTTTGACAACTGGCATTTGAAAACAGAGGAAGCAGGATACAGAGATCTCTGGCAGGATATGCAAAGACTTCGGTTCCGGATTCAAATGTTATCGACTCTGAAATTAAAATGAAAAACTCCAAGGAGGTTCTGGACGAAATTATAGCAGCAAATACAGAGCAATAAATGTACCACAATTGTTGTCTAAATAGCAAACTGAAAAAATACATGTTTCGGGAGAAAGGTTCCAATGTTTACATTTTTACAATCAACCCTTCCCTTTTTTTGTCACATGAATCCCATCCAATTTGACATTTAACTGTTCCATTCCAATGAAAAAAGGTTTGTTCGTATGTTTGACCTCTTATTTTTTCATATTAGAAACCACATTTCCCACAAATGTGATGGTATTCTGCCCTAGCGAGGTATCCGTCGAAGCGGAAAATTTTCCGCAACGCATACTTCGTCGGAGATTCAAATTCCATTCGAGGTATGTGTCATCGGAAAGAAATACTACACAAAAGCTCGTACTGTTGAGAGGTGTTTTTTGCCTTTGAGCTTGCTCTGGAAACACAAATTCAAACGATTAGTACGAAAATTAACGAAACAAATAGTTTTATATAATTACATACATTTTTCTATTACTCCACTTCACTTCGTAAACAAATTCCGCGAAGAATTTGTGTCGGAGGAAATCGGAAAAAGAATTGCACTTAGCTGTCAAAAATTTAACGAAAAATGCACCTGAATATACACTTCAACGCAATTCGTTACAAAATGTCGGAGAAATATTCCGATGTCGGAGAAATATTCAACGCAATTCGTTACAAAATGTCGGAGAAATATTCCGAACAGCTTTTCGGTAGAATACCTCGAAGCAAAAATCATCGGAATCGTACAAAATCGGAGAATTTTCCGCTCCGACGGACACCTCGCTAGGGCCGATTATCACATTACGGAAATTTGATTTTGTATTGGAAATTTAATCGTATTTGCAAATTGATTTCCGAAATGAGCTTTTTTGCTCAGTGAGAACGTAGTATAAAGTACACTTTTTGACGACTGTAATTATCAAAACGTGTTAGTAAGTGATAAAATAATTTTAAAGTGTAGGTACCTACTCTAAACGACTATAAATTTGCGCCAATGTTACATTCTAGTACATTTTGTATATGTGGAATGTGGAATCTATTCCCTCATTAATGATGTGCAACTACCCCATTCCATTTGACAACACAGCTGACGGTTCTGACAAATTGACAACTCAACACAACATTCGCAGATGATGTGATTTTTGTGCGCCGATAAACGACAAATGTAAATAAAATACACGACTAACTACGAAATTACAAAGCCTAAACATTTCTCCAATTACTAAGAATTATTGTTTATATCAAAATAATCCATCATGGATGTAAAAGTTAACGTAAGCGGAGACATGAATGTTCCCAAACAGGAGCCCAAACCCCAGATAGACTTTTCAAGGTAAAATTGTTCAATCATTGAAGATGCATTATATGAGTCATTTACTCTTGTAATCCGTGTTCTATTTTAGTTTTACACAGTTCAGCAAGATACCAAGCCCAGGCGAATTGATACAAACGATTCGCAAATCAATCCGACCATGGTCAGAGTTCCTGAATACACAGAACTTGAAAACGGTAGCCAGTATGCCACGACTATCAACACGTTTTCTACGGAATCTCACATACTTTCAGAGCAACTACATACTGATTTTTATCATTTTGATGATATATTGCTTGTAAGTTCAGAACACACAGTACAAAACAGTGCTTTCATGCTGATATACTTTTTTTTTTGTAAATAGAATCACGTCACCGCTGATTTTAATAGTTTTATGCGCCGTTGCTTATATTTGCCATAAGATTCGACAGGCTGCAACTATTTTCACGTTATTTGGTAGGAATCTGACTACCAAGCAACAGATTTTGGTTGTAAATGTGGCCTCAGCACCGGTTCTCTACTTGGCTGGAGCTGGCTCAGCTATGTTTTGGACTCTAGGTGGGTGTTAACTTGAGTGTTTTTGTAAATTTCTGTGAAAGGAACTTTTCGTGTTTTTAAGGTGCCTCATGTTTTGTAATCTCACTGCACGCAATATTCTACAATATTGACGCCATTGTGACAGAGGACACGGAGGGATTTCTTTCGGAAGTTGTCTAAACATATTCACCATCGCCTGGCTGCGACTAGATATATATTTTCTACACTTTTCTACTGATATCGAGAACGAATAGAGAAATTATTGATGTTATAGAATGTAGCCGAGATATTGGTATATACCAGCTATTCTCAGTATATGTACACTCCAAATAAAACAGTAAAATAACACATTTTTAACGATTTTAGTTTTTCAGACACTCGGGCTGTGTTGGGATAAAAATTGAGAACCAATGAGTAGCAACGGTTTCCCAGGGTAATTCTTCGCCGGATCTCCACTATGGTTTCATGTTTCCTCCGAGGTAGGCGAACTCCTTCTTCTTCTTCTTAAGTGGCGCTACAGTCCGGAATGAACCTGGGCCTCAACCAACATGCCTCTCCAATTAGCCCGGTCCTTAGCTAACTGCCTCCAGTTGCGCACTCCAAGTTGGTTGAGGTCGGTTTCCACTTGTGCGCGCCACTTAAGGCGAGGTCTTCCTCTACTGCGTCCGACGTCTGGCTGGGAATCGAAGACTCTGCGAGCCGGAGTATTGGTGTCCATTCGTTCTACATGTCCTAGCCATCTTAAACGTCCAATGCGGAGTTTTTTGACCAGGGGCATGTCGCTGTACAGCTCGTATAGTTCGTGGTTGAATCTTCGTCTCCATAGCCCGTCAACGCAAACGGGACCGAAGATTTTTCGAAGAATTTTCCTCTCGAATCTACCAAGGATTTCTTCATCCGCTTTTGATACGGTCCATGCTTCAGCGCCGTAGAGCAGGACTGGGATGATCAGGGTCTTATATAGGATCTCCTTAGTAGTTCGAGTGAGGGCTTTACTACTAAATTGCCTTCTTAGCCCGAAGAAACAGCGGTTGGCAAGAGTAATTCTTCGTTTAATTTCTGACGAGATGTTGTTGTCAGAGTTAATAGCGGAGCCGAGGTAGACAAAGTCCCGTACTACCTCAAAGTTATATCTGTCAATGGTGACGTTCTGTCCAATTCGTCGATGTTGTGTGTCCTTTCGTGTTGACAGCATATACTTAGTCTTACCCTCATTTACTGCTAAACCCATTTTTGCCGCTTCCTTCTCTATACTAGCAAACGTGGCTATGACATCACGTTGAGTCCTACCAATGATGTCAATATCGTCAGCGTATGCTAGTAGTTGCACCGACTTTTGGAAAATTGTGCCTCTGGTGTTGGCTTTGGAGTTTTGCACAATTCTCTCAAGAATCAAATTAAAGAAGTCACATGACAGCGCATCGCCTTGCCTAAATCCTTTTTTGGTATCGAATGTGTCGGTGAGGTCGTTTCCGACCCTGATGGAGCAGCGAGAATTCTTCATCGTCATCCTACACAAACGGACGAGTTTGGGCGGTATACCAAAACTAGACATGGCTCTGTACAGTTCGTCTCTATAAATGCTGTCATATGCGGCTTTGAAATCGATGAATAGGTGGTGGGTATCGATTTGGACTTCTTGAGTTTTTTCCAGGATCTGCCGAAGTGTGAAAATTTGATCGGTTGTGGACTTTCCTGGCCTAAAACCACACTGATAAGGCCGATCAGGTTGTTGGTAAACGGCTTCAAGCGTTCACATATTACGGCAGATAGGATCTTGTAGGCGATGTTGAGGAGACTTATGCCTCTGTAGTTGGCGCAGTTCAGAGGGTCTCCTTTTTTGTGGATCGGGCAAACGATGCTGAGGTTCCATTCTTCAGGCATGCTTTCATCCGAACAGATTTGGCTTATGAGTTGGTGGACGTTGCTTACCAAGTCATCTCCGCCGGGTTTATAAATCTCGTCGGGAAGGCTGTCATTTCCGGCGGCCTTGTTAAGCTTTCACTTCGGTCAGGTGGTTGGCAGTTTTCGCTGTCGTTGCCAATATTGAATGGATCGTTCTGCCTGACAGCGGAATATTGTTCGTCATCGCCGTTTAACAGTCTGCAGAAGTGGTTCTTCCATATCCTCAGCATCGACTGTGTCTCAACTACGACATTTCCTTGTTCATCTCGACAGGATACTGTTCGAGCCTTGTATCCTTGGCTTTGACGTTTTACACTTTGGTAAAACTTGCGAACATCGTTCCTGGAGTGGAACCTCTCTATATCCTCGATCGCGCGCTTTTCTTGCTCTTTTTTCTGAAAAGCCGATGTTCTTCCCTTCTTCTTTGCCTATAGAGCTCAAAGGCAGCTCTCGTCTTCACCTGCAGCTTAGCCTTGTGGCCTCGTTCTTGGCTGCGAGCATCTGTCGGCATTCCTCATCAAACCAGGGGTTTCTTGCTGGTAGCCACGAGAAACCTAGCATATCAGTTGCGGCTGATCTAATGGCTTGTTGGCATCGTTGCCATTGTTCTTCGACGTTAGATGCTGGTGGTGTGTTGTGAGTCGAGAGGTTAAGGGATACGCGTTGCGCGAAGGTCTTGGCGGTCTCTGGCGATTGCAGTCTTTCGACATTAAATTTTTTCACAGTATTTCTGGTTTGTTGTGGCGTGGTGGATATCCGCATCCTTGCAGTGGCTACAACAAGGTAGTTTACCCCTCGGAATGTTCGGACATCCAAAATACTGAATGCGTGCCTCTTCTCTATCGCAATGTGATCAATTTGGTTGACTGTACGTTGATCTGGAGACCGCCATGTCCCCTTATGGATATCGAGGTGAGGAAACCGTCTGCTGGCTATAGTGGCATTTCGTTCCGTAGCGATGTCAATTAGCCTAAGTCCGTTACCAGACGTGTTGTCGTGTAGGCTATATTTTCCGACAGTACTGCTAAAGATGTCTTCTCTTCCTAGCTCTGCGTTTATATCTCCCAGCACGATTTTAACATCGTACTTTGGTAGTCGCTCATAGGTTTTGTCGAGGAGCTCGTAGAAGCAATCCTTACTTGAATCATCTTTTGCCTTCGTCGGAGCATGAACGCATGTAAGGCTTATTGATGCGGCCTTGATGCGGATTGTTACAATGCGTTCGCTAATGTCTTGAAAACATAAGACTTCTTGCCTAAGTCTGGCACTTAAAACAAATCCGCATCCTAATAGTCGCTGTTTCTGCTCACTATAACACTGTCCATAGTAGATGTGACAGTTTTTCATCCTCTTTTTGCCCGGCCCATCCCATCGTATTTCCTTGATGGCAGTAATGTCTGCTTTGTAGCAGTTTAGGGCTTCCGCTAGTCGTTCGCCTGCTCCTCTCCTGTTTAATGTTCTCACATTCCAGGTGCAGATACGAACGTCGTTGTCCTGTTTTCGCTTAGCAGGATCGTCAATGGTAATGTCAGTCCTTTCCGAGGCTATTGGTAGCTTCGTAACAGAAGGTTTTTTCGATGGGTGGGTAGTTAACCCAAAGCACAACCCCCAACCTGAATGGCCAGTTCCAATTTATTAGATACCCCTAGGACATGGGGCCATCAGTATCCACTACGGGATTCGGCGCTGCCCTTAACCTTTCGGTTCATCCGCCACCATCTCTGTTCAAGGGGCCTGACTTACCCTTGAGATTCCTAGATTGTCCGAATAAATGTCGAAGTAGCTCATCTAGCTTCGCCTGGGAAGACAGAACGGCTTTTCATTCCGCGCCATTCTGACCAGAGTGGTTATAGTGTTGCTGTTTTACGTCATGTTATCAACACTCGTTCTTATCGTTTATCAAGTCAAATCCGGTTGGATGAGACCAGCACCTGATGGTTACCACTTCGAGTTAAGAAATAAGCACATTTTATGTGTAGTCAGAGTTGCAACCACTGGGCGTTGCCAAGTTAAAGCCAATCAGAGTCTACCTTCGTTCTACAACACCAAAACATCACCACCGTATTTAAAAAGCTCCGCAAGTAAGCCATCAGAGCCTGCGGCCTTGTTGTTCTAAAGTTTTTTTTTATAGCTACGCCAACTTCTTCTATACTAGTTCTTCGTGGACTGGGCGTGGGTTCTCTTCTTGCCCTAACACTCTCAAAATCAAAGACTCTGCAAGTCGGATATTGGTGGGCATTCGTTCTTAAACGTCCAATGCGAAGTTTTTGACTAGGGGTCTGCTTGGAAACTGGACCGAAGATTTTTTTCTCTGAAAACGACCAGGGATTTCTTTTATTCAAGGGGCCTGACTTACCTACCCTTAAGATTCTTAGATTACCTGTTGGTTATTCACCTTGTCCGTCCTAACGATTCGCACAACGAGTTCCAGCCTTCTCATATATTTTTAATTCAATTTTATTAATATTTATCAACTACAAACTTATATTCTAGACAAAATGATGATAAGTAGCGTGTTTTTCAAATTGGTCCGTTCGGGTACACATCTGCAAGAGTAAATTTGATTTAACTTGGATGGGAAATTCGAAAAGTCGTACGCGTGCTAAGAAAATCGTAAAAATAAGAACGAAGAATGTGAAAATCAGATTAAAGAAAATATAAACGGTCGCTACCTATAATTGTCATCAGGATTTACAGTGGAGTTGGTTCTATTCTTGTTGTTTATAAGACATATATTACGGTTTCATAGCTTTGTTTAATGGTCTGGCCTTGTTAGACCCTATGACTTCCGCAGGAAATTCAAAATGTATTCGAGCTCCCATGGTGATGAGCTTGGTGGCGGTAATTTTCCATGGGCATTGTTGGGAACCTCTTCCGGTTCACCTGTTCTTTCGGTTCTTGGTAATAAGAAATTCGATGTGCCGCTGGCTGATGAAGGTTTACCTATATTGCCAACCAAATCAGGAGCCGCAACTGCAGTGGCCGATGTGAAGCCAGATGAGGCTGTACTCATAACAGATGGATTTAAATTATCAGTAGAGCGGGAACTGCTGCTATAGCTGCCAGTGTCAACTGGAGTTGAGTTGTCACCATCGCTTGCTGCTGCAGCTGCAGCTGCACTACCACGGCCCCTCGTTAAAAGCACATTTGATGTGACAATGGCCGATGATGGCCTACTTGCAAAACCTGAGTTTCCAACACTGATTTCTGTATCGTTGTCGTTGGACTTGTATGATTTCTTCTCTGCTTGGGACAAACCATTCCAACGGAACCTCAGTACTCTTTCCTGTTTCCAAAGAGGCATTTCTGGGTAAGCTTTCATGATTTTTTCACTCTCTTGTTTTCTCCACAAGATGAATGGATCGTTTTGTTGCTTTGTATCTGGTTTTGGGTGAGAACTTAACACGCCTTTGCCTTTCAGTTCGAAGTATAGATCATTAAAGCGACAGCCCCCTTTTATGTTTTCTTTTTTGACGTTTTTGAAGGTATCCCTCCAACGCGCGCCTAGAAATTTCATCAGTTGCGCGTTTTTCATATTTGGATATAATTTCAGAACTTCCACACGTTCTTTTGCTGCCCACTTAAAAAATGAATATTCAGCTGCATATATATGTCCCATTCTCAGTTTACCATTACCTTTAGGGATTTTTAATAGGGCATTCGAAGTGGCGGTAGCCGATGATGACGTACCTATTTTACTGCTACTTGCACCACTTACGGAGCCTTTGTCTTCGCCAGCAATTTTCTCAAGCAAATTTGGAGCAGGAATTGCAGAGGCCGATGTGAAGCCAGTTTGGGATGAGCCCATCCCAGATGCAGTTAAGTTTTCAGGAACATAGTTGTTTCTGTCAAGACCACCACTTACGGAGCCTGTGGTGACATCACCAATTTGCCAATTCCAAAACGAATTTGGAACCGGAATTGCAGAGGCCGAAGCGAAGCCAGTTTGCGATGGGCCCATGCCCATCCCCAAGTTTTCGGGAACATAGTTGTTTCTGCCATAACCGGCACTTACGGAGCCTGTTCCCATTCCACTCCAAACCGAATTTGGAGCCGGAATTGCAGAGGCCGATGCAAAGCCAGTTTGCGATGGGGCCATGCCAGATGTATAAAAGTTGTTTCTGCCATAACCGGCACTTACGGAGCCTGTTCCCATTCCACTCCAAAACGAATTTGGAGCCGGAATTGCAGAGGCCGATGCGAAGCCAGTTTGTGATGGGCCCATTCCAGATGGAGGTACGTTTATGAGATAATAGCAATAGTTGTTATTGTCGCGACCACCACTTACGGAACCTGTGCCTTCAATACCAGTTTCCCTATTGTAAGACAAATTAGGAGCTGGAGTTGCAGTTTGGGATGGGCCCATGCCAGATGTAGTAAAGTTTTCGGGAACATAGTTGTTAATTTCGTCATCACCACATACGGAGATTGTGTCTTCACTAGCAGTTTCCTCATTGCAAATCAAATTTGTAGTAGAAATTGCAGATGCCGATGTGAAGCCAGTTTGGGATGGGCCCATTCCAGATGTTGTTAAGTTTTCGTGAACATAGTTGTTACTGTCGTCATCATCACTTATGGAGATTGTGTCTTCATTAGCAGTTTCCTCATTGCAAATCAAATTTGTAGTAGAAATTGCAGATGCCGATGTGAAGCCAGTTTGGGATGGGCCCATTCCAGATGTTGTTAAGTTTTCGTGAACATAGTTGTTACTGTCGTCATCATCACTTATGGAGATTGTGTCTTCATTTGCAATTTCTTCATTCAAATTTGGAGTAGAAATTGCAGATGCCGATGTGAAGCCAGTTTGGGATGAGCCAGTATCTGCTGGTGGCCTTTCACTTCCGTTAACCAATAATAACGCATTTGATATGACGATGGGTAAATCCATTTTGCTTCCACTTGCGAAACTTAGGGAACCTGTTAGAACTTCGTTTTTTTCGTCTTCTTATCGTCGTCTAAACAGGAACGGTTTAACTTGTGGCGCTTTACCTTGTAGAGACGAAATAGATTGCACTGCTTCTCTTTGTATTGTTGAAGCTTCTAGAGCGTTCGGCACATATGGTGTCTCTAGATGACAGGCAGTGATGGTTTCCTTTTAAAAATGTTATGGCCAAGACAGGGAACGTGATGATGACAATGACAATGAAGTCACCCTAGATTCGATGAGTGCAACTTTGTCTTTAATCTAAAATTGCGTCGGAAATAGAAAAACATGCTTAATCAATGGAATATGATAAAATATACAAAGAAATAATCAAATAGATGGGGAATTTTAAATTTTCTTAGACTAAAACTTTTTGCTACTTTTTGCTTATAGTGAAATCTTACACTCACTACACAAAAAAAATCAAATGCGTCGAACACAAGGTCCACTCGTTTATCCTTGAGTTCCATATCGACAAAAACGAGTACTTATCCGATACAGTCCAAAAAAAAAAAATACTTTCTAAAGGCAGTCCTCGACGATGAGTATTCATTCATGTTTGACGGTCCCACAAACTTTCAAGGGCTGCAACATCAACTGGGAGAATTGCATGAATTCCACTACCAAAACAATCCGCAGGAAGCAGAAGGATAAGATGCCTGAACGCCTGGTGCATTGAGGACAAGGCAAGAACCTAATGATTCCTACTTCCATTTCCACAATGGGTCAACGGCAGCGCTCATATCCCAAAATGGGCTACTGACATCGGCATTTTTCCGGCCCGCTGTCCTAGGGTCAAAACAAGGCCCTGGTCCTCCAGGTTGGAGGTAAACTTCCCATCGACGGAAAAGAGATTATGTTACGAAGCAACCGATAGCCTCGGAAAGGACGGATTTTATTGTTGACGACCATGCTAAACGAAAAAAGGACAACGACGTTCGTATCTGCACCTGGAATGTGAGAACATTAAACAGGAGAGATGCAGGCGAACAACTATCGGAAGCCATAAACTGCTACAAAGCAGACATTACTGCCATCCAGGAAATACGATGGGATGGGCCGGGGGACATGGCGGTCTCCAGATCAACGCACAGTCAACCAAATTGATCACATTCCGATAGACAAGAGACACACATCCAGTATTTTGGATGTCCGAACATTCCGAGGGGCTAACATCGACTCGGACCACTACCTTGTTGTAGCCAAGGTAAGGATGCGGATATCCACCACGCCACAACAAACCAGAAATACTGTGAAAAAATTTAATGTCGAATGACTGTAATCGCAAGAGACCGCCTTCACGCAACGCGTATCCTTTAACCTCTCGATTCACACCATACCACCAACATCTAATGTCGAAGAACAATGGCAACGATGCCAACAAGCCATTAGATCAGCCGCAACTGATGTGCTAGGTTTCTCGCGGCCACCAGCAAGAAACCCCTGGTTTGATGAGGAATGCCGACAGATGTTCGCAGCCAAGAACGAGGCCTACAAGGCTAAGGTACAGGTGAAGACGAGAGCTGCCATTGAGCTCTATAGGCAAAGAAGAAGGGAAGAACATCGGCTTTTCAGAAAGAAGAAAAAAGAGCAAGAAAAGCGCGCGATCGAGGATATAGAGAGGTGCCACTCCAGGAACGATGTTCGCAAGTTTTACCAAAGTGTAAAACGTCAAAGCCAAGGACACAAGGCTCGAACAGAATCCTGTCGAGATGAACAAGGAATTATTGTAGTTGAGACACAGTCGATGCTGAGGATATGGAAGAACCACTTCTGCAGACTGTTAAACGGCGATGACGAACAACATTCCGCTGTCAGGCAGAATGAACCATTCAATATTGGCAACGACAGCGAAAACTGCAAACCACCCGACCTTAGTGAAGTGAGGATAGCAATATCTAAACTCAAGCTTAATAAGGCCGCCGGAAATGACGGCTGACGCTGAGCTTTATAAAGCTGGCGGAGATGACTTGGTAAGCAACATCCACCAACTCATAAGCCAAATCTGGTCGGATGAAAGCATGCCTGAAGAATGGAACCTCAGCATCGTTTGCCCGATCCACAAAAAAGGAGAACCTCTGAACTGCGCCAACTACAGAGGCATAAGTCTCCTCAACATCGCCTACAAGATCCTATCTGCCGTAATATGTGAACGCCTGAAACCGTTTACCAACAACCTGATTGGCCCTTATCAGTGTGGTTTGAGGCCAGGAAAGTCCACAATCGATCAAATTTTCACACTTCGGCAGATCCTGGAAAGAACCCAAGAAGTCCAAATCGATACCCACCTATTTATCGATTTCAAAGACGCATACGACAGAATTTATAGAGACGAACTATACAGAGCCATGTCAAGTTTTGGTATACCGTCCAAACTCGTCCGTTTGTGTAGGATGACGATGGAGAATTCTCGCTGCACCATCAGGGTCGGAAACGACCTCACCGACACATTCGATACCAAAACAAGATTTAGGCAAGGCGATGCGCTGTCATGTGACTTCTTCAATTTGATTCTTGAGAGGATTGTGCAAAACTCCCGAGCCAACACCAGAGGTACAATTTTCCAAAAATTGGTGCAACTAATAGCGTACTCGGCGTATGTTGACATCATTTGTAGGACTCAACGTGATGTTATAGACACGTTTGCTAGTATAGAGAAGGAAGCGGCAAAAATGGGTTTAGCAATAAATGAGGGTAAGACTAAGAATATGCTGTCTCACATCATCGACGAATTGGACAGAACGTCATCATTGACAGATATAACATTGAGGTAGTACTGGACTTTGTCTATACCTCGGCTCCGCTATTATAACTGACAACAACATCTCGTCAGAAATCAAACGAAGAATTACTCTTGCCAACCGCTGTTTCTTCGGGCTAAGAAGGCAATTTAGTAGTAAAGCCCTCACTCGAACTACTAAGGAGACCCTATATAAGACCCTGATCATCCCAGTCCTGCTCTACGGCGCTGAAGCAAAGCGAATGAAGAAATCCTTGGTCGATTCGAGAGAAAAATTCTTCGAAAAATCTTCGGTCCCGTTTGCGTTGGCGGGCTATGGAGACGAAGATTCAACCAAGAACTATACGAGCTGTACAGCGACATACCCCTAGTCAGAAAACTCCGCATTGGACGTTTAAGATGGCTAGGACATGTTGAAAGAATGGATACCAATAGTCCGGCTCGCAGAGTCTTCGATTCCCAGCCAGACGTCGGACGCAGTAGATGAAGACCTCGCCTTAAGTGGCGCGCACAAGTAGAAACCGACCTCAACCAACTTGGAGTGCGCAACTGGAGGCAGTTAGCTAAGGACCGGGCTAATTGGAGAGGCATGTTGGTTGAGGCCCAGGTTCATTCCGGACTGTAGCGCCACTTAAGTAAGTAATAAATAAAGCAAACACCAGGGACAATGGGTATCGAGAAAATCTGGCCCTTGTTTAACAATTTCATAATTATGTTGTTATTCCGGAGATATGTCATTTGCAGAAGCTTTTTTAAAAGAAAAAAACAAAAGGACATCATACGATTGTTCATTAATTAATAAAAGTTTATGCATTTTCTTCCTAAATTTATATTTGTCTTTCGAACGATTATCCAAAACAAATTACAGAGCAGTTTGACGTTTCTGGGAGAAAAAAACTGTTTTTTTTTGCAGGGGAAAAGGTAATGTTTGATTTGACATAACTCGGTTGGACGTCATTTGAAATAGCATTTCAGCGGAATGCCGAATTCCAGAATGTGAAATTATATAGCGGAATGCATTGCATTTCGCCTGAAATCACGAATTTCGACTCGGTGGAAACGTACTATAAAACTGCACCACTAAATAATAAGGGTATTCATGCTTTGTAATTTTATTACGTGTGAAAGATTATAATTTTACGACGACGTTTCATGAACGACCCTAAAACTGCACCACTAAATAATGCGGTAACCCACTGAATTCAATTTCATTTTAGTAATTTATTTGTTGATAGAAATTTGTTCTTATTGTTCTCTTTCTGGTCTCGATAATCTTGTTCATTTTAGCGCATGTTTGATGTGTGAAAGTGACTGATTTAATGTCAAAATAGCATTTCAAAAGTTTACAACGTTTACCATCTCAGTTTACGCACCCAATTCCTGTGAGAAAATTCCGATATTGTTGGAAAAGATTTCCCATACAAATTTTGACAGTTCATTTATCACGTCGTAATTTTATCACGTTTACAACGTTTACGACGACTTCCCGACGTTGCATGAATACCCCTAATGCTGTAACCTACTGAATTGAATCTCATTTTAGTAATTGATTCATTGATAGAATTTTGTTCCTATTGTTCTCTTTCCAATCTCAATAATTTTTTTCAGTTAAGTGCATACGTTTGATGTGTAAAAGTGACTGATTAAATGTCAAAATAGCATTTCAAAAGTTTACAACGTTTACCACCTTAGTTTACGCACCCAATTATTGTGAGAATATTCCGATATTGTTAGAAAAGATTTGCCATACAAATTTTGCCAGTTCATTTATCACGTCGTAATTTTATCACGTTTACAACGTTTACGACGACTTTCCGACGTTGCATGAATACCCCTAATGCTGTAACCTACTGAATTGAACCTCATTTTAGTAATTGATTCATTGATAGAATTTTGTTCAGTTAAGCGCATACGTTTGATGTGTGAAAGTGACTGATTTAATGTCAAAATAGCATTTCTAAAGTTTACAACGTTTACCACCTCAGTTTACGCACCCAATTCCTGTGAGAAAATTCCGATATTGTTAGAAAAGATTTCCCATACAAATTTTGACAGTTCATTTATCACGTCGTAATTTTATCACGTTTACAACGTTTACGACGACTTTCCGACGTTGCATGAATACCCCTTTTGTTGGAAAAGATTTCCCATACAAATTCTGACAGTTCAATTATCACGTCGTAATTTTATCACGTTTACAACGACTTTCCGACGTCGCATGAATACCTCTTATGTTGTTCTTGGAGATATTGCATCAAAATAAAAACATCTAGTACACCGTATTTTAAAGAACTACTACTACAGCATTCATCCTCAACACATCCCTGCAAAATCATTCTCACAAACTGACAACCAAATTGCTCTAGTACAATCGACGGTTTGTAAGGTCAGTATCATTCACAATTCACATTCAGTCAGTGAGTGAAATAAGGAAAAAAAAAAGACGAATGAAAAACGATTTTTTATGTGGGATGTGTAATTAATAATTTCCTTACAAATATCATTTTCAGTGACATTTTTTGCCGATCTGTGTGATTGTTGTATCTCTCAGTGAGTTGTGTGTGTGTAAAAACGACTAATTCGACCCGCAGCAATCATCCAACTACGAGAAAAACTCATCTCACGCGCCCGCCCTAAACTTCTTGACTTTTCCGAAATAAAATCGTCAAGACACAGCAAAAAAAAAAAACAAAGAAAAAAAATTCTAAAGTAAAGTGTTTGGAAGTGCAAAAGTTAATGTGGAATTTGCTTGTGCAAAGCAACCGAATCTATTCATTACCAAGTGAGTTTTCTATTGAATTTCTCCGGAAAAACTCAATTAAGTGAGTTTTTCTGATTACATTACATTGCAGAACCAAACAACATGCAGTGCAAATGTAATTTTTGTGTGTGTATCTATAAAACTCGCAGTCATTTGATGTGTGCAAAAAAAAAGTATAATTGCGTGGGTTAAATAAAGTCGCCCCAAGTACTATTCGCTCACGCAGTCGATGGAAATAAAGTAGGCGACTGGGACAAGGCACTAATTGGGGTGGGCAGACAGCGCATTGCCCCCTGTTGCATTATCGTATACTCTCTGCAATCAATTGAGTTGTAAGTTTCATCTTCCTCGTTCGGTTCGGTTCTAGGATGTATCCGCGTCGGCCACCACCTGTATGATTAGGGTTTGGTTTGTTCCGCTTCTACCGACTGACCAGTGCATTTGTTCATTTCCCGATGGTGGCTTCATTGTCTAGCGGATGGTGAATCACTACCATTTGTTTGGTTATCTCTTAAGTCTTAAGTTGTGTGTGTTTATTTTTTGTACGCTACTTTTTATCTTAATAAGAGCTCTTCGTGTAAGATAGTTTATGAGAAACATTTTGTTTTCTATTCAGCTTTGATCCCTTGTATATAAACAAACGGGCGGCCAGGAGGAAGTCTAGAGATACTAGCAAAGCCAAACATACTCATCGCGAATAAAGGAAGCGAAACACGACGAGACAGAAAAAGAACCAAGATGCAGGCCATAAAGTGTGTGGTAGTTGGCGATGGGTAAGAAATCTAAAAGTTGCTTTAACGCCTTGATGTTAATTTCTAATAATACACTTTTCTTGTTTTTTTTTTCATGATTTTGCAGTGCTGTGGGTAAGACATGTCTCCTCATCAGTTACACAACGAATGCGTTTCCTGGAGAGTACATACCGACTGTGTAAGTGCAATGTAGGAATGTTATTTGCTTTT
Organism: Rhingia campestris; assembly: GCA_932526625.1. Classification (NCBI taxonomy): domain Eukaryota; kingdom Metazoa; phylum Arthropoda; class Insecta; order Diptera; family Syrphidae; genus Rhingia; species Rhingia campestris. The sequence continues at coordinate 3,893,230 of OW052186.1, read as the reverse complement.
GATTATTTGAATGAGTATGTGCAGATGGTTTTATCTATCTGCTTGTTTATCTAGGATGTAAAACAGCGGAAGCGGGTATGTTGCAACGCGGTGCAAATGCGATTGATAACATATGATGGGCAAGACCGTTGATTTATTTAGATTGTCGCTATTAATAGCGATCACGGGAAAAAGATTGCAAACTAACAGAGTTGGCAGAGCTAATACAGCCCGAGGTAATGCTTGCAGATGTTTATTAAATCTGCTCTGGAATTGGTGGGGTATAAACGCATCGGTTACGTAGTCGACATCTCTTTAAATTTTTTAAATATCGATATTTGCCATAGGTAACCCCCAGACAGTTGCAGCGTTTGAGTAACTACTTTGTAGTTGGAGATGTCGACAAGAGACGCACGTTGGTCTTTGGTTGTTGTTGCGCATTTCAGTGACTTTGCTGGCATACTTCGAATCACCTACTTTGTTCGGTCCCATAAACACAAAACACGGTCATCGTTTTTTTTTAAATTTTAACTAGGACGACAATGATGCTATCTTCTGGTTTGATTGCGATTCGAGTATCATTTGAATTTTTCCTGGTTCCATAGAATCAGCATCACCATCCATCGTGTCCGACCATCAGCAAGGTCGCACACGAAGGTAAAATCCTACCTTCAGGACCCCTCATTCCGTAAAGTGATTATTGGCCGTGTTCCGGATTTAAGATTTCGTAAGATATCTCAGATGAAGCTATGTTCTCATTGGTCAAAATGATCCATTGACCAATGAGAACAGAGTTTCATCTGAGATATCTTACGAAATCTTAAATCCGGGACACGGCCATTGTTTGACGATAGCATTTCCATGGTACATCTTGCATCACGTTAGATCAATATTCGTTTTTGCTGTCGGGGATATCACTTTATTTGCTTCACTTGAAACAAGAATCGTCAAATCACAGACGATTTTTGAGCGATTGCTCATGAGGTCTCGTCTACCTACTTACTTCCTTAAGTGGCGCTACAGTCCGTAATGAACCTGGGCCTCAACCAACATGCCTCTCCAATTAGCTGGTTCTTAGCTAAGTGCCTTCGGTTGAGCACTCAAAGTTGGTTGAGGTCGGTTTCTACTTGTGCACGCCACTAAGGCGAGGTCTTCCTCTACTGGGTCCGACGTCTGGCTGGGAATCGAAGACTGCGAGCCGTAATATTGGTGGCCACAGCTCTTCATGTCCTAGCCATCTTAAACGTCCAATGCAAAGTTTTTTGAGCAGGGGTATGTCGCTGTACAGCTCGTATAGTTTTTGGTTAAATCTTCAACTCCATAGCCCTTCAACGCAAACGGGACCGAAGAATTTTCCTCTCGAATCGACCAAAGATTTCTTCATCCACTTTTGATACGGTCCATGCTCCAGCGCCGTAGAGCAGGACTGGGATGATCAGGGTATTATATAGGATCTCCTTAGTAGTTCGAGTGAGGGCTTTACTACTAAATTGCCTTCTTAGCCCGAAGAAACAGCGATTGGCAAGAGTTATCCTTCGTTTGGTTTCTGATGAGATGTTGTTGCCAGAGTTAATAGCGGAGTCGAGATAGACAAAGACCCGTACTACCTCAAAGTTATATCTGTCAATGGTGACGTTCTGTCCAATTCGTCGATGTTGTGTGTCCTTTCGTGTTGACAGCATATACTTAGTCTTACCCTCATTTACTGCTAAACCCATTTTTGCCGCTTCCTTCTCTATACTAGCAAACGTGGCTATGACATCACGTTGAGTCCTACCAATGATGTCAATATCGTCGGCGTATGCTATCGGTGCAACTACCGAATATTGGAAAATTGTGCCTCTGGTGTTGGCTCGGGAGTTTTGCACAGTCCTCTCAAGAACATGACAGCACATCGCCTTGCCTAAATCCTTTTTTGGTGTCAAATGTGTCGGTGAGGCAGTTTCCGACCCTGATGGAGAAGCGAGAATTCTCCATCGTCATCCTACACAAACGGACGAGTTTGGGCGGTATACCAAAACTAGACATGGCTGTGTAAAGTTCGTCTCTATAAATGCTGTCGTATGCGGCTTTGAAATCATTGAATAGGTAGTGTGTATCGATTTGGACTTCTTAAAGGCAGGTTTTTGGTAAACGGTTTAAGGCGTTTATTCAACGATTTATGCCTCTGTAGTTGGCTCAGTTCCCATGGTCTTCTTTTTTGTGAATCGGTTAAACGATGCTGAGGTTCCATTCTTTAGGCATACTTTCACGCGGCCAGATTTGGCTTACGAGTTGGTGGATGTTGCTTACCAAGTCATCTCCGCCAGCTTTATAAAGCTCAGCGGGAAGGCCGTCATTTCCGGCAGCCTTATTAAGCTTAGATATTGCTATTCTCAATTCACTAAGGTCGGGTGGTTGGCAGTTCTCGCTGCCGTTGCCAATATTAAATGGTTCGTTGTGCCTGACAGCGGAATGTTGTTCGTCATCGCCGTTTAACAGTCTTCTTCCATATTCTCAGCATCGACTGTGTCGACAGGATTCTGTTCGAGCCTTGTATCCTTGACTTTGACAATTTACACTTTGGTAAAATTTGCGAACATCGTTCCTGGAATGGCACCTCTCTATATCCTCGATCGCGTGCTTTTCTTGCTCTTTGTTCTTCTTTCTGAAAAGCCGATGTTCTTCCCTTCGTCTTTGTCTATAGAGCTCAATAGCAGCTCTCGTCTTCAGCTGCAGCTTATCCCTGGCTCGGTGCTTCCAGTAGTCTAGACCAAGCGCTCTGGCATCCGCGATGGCTTGGTATTTGAAACGCAGGTTCAGTCTTCCTTGCCTTCTCGAACCTGGGGCCGAGCCAATGTAGTCGACGTGTTTTGGCTTTTTGGACTACATCCACATGTTGGTGCAGCTCATAGAGTTCGCGGTTGTATATTCTCCTCCATTCGCCCTCGTCGTGCACATGACCAAAAATCCGCCGAAGTATTTATCTTTCGAATAAGCCCAGTATCAGCTCTCCCTTCTTGCTTATCGCCAGGCACTCGGCACCATAAAGCAGAACCGGCAGAATAAGGATTCTGTAGAGCACACATTTAGTCCTTCGAGTTAGGAGTTTCGAACCCAGTTGTTTCGCCAAACCGAAGTAGCGACGGTTTCCTAGGGAAATTCTTCAACGGATCTCCACTAGGGTGTCATTCGTGGAGTTTATGTTAACTCCGAGGTAGGTGTACTCCTTAACTACCTCAAAATTGCTGCTCTCAATAGTGACGTCCTAGGCGGTGGACAGATGCTTGTTTGTTTGTTGATAACATGTACTTAGTCTTGTCCTCATTTACTTCAAGGCCAACGGATTTCGCCTGCTCTTCAATCTCCGTGAACGCTTTTATCACGGCATGTTGGGAGCGACCGATGATGTCGATATCGTCCGCATAGCCCAGCAGCTGGACGGACCTATTGAAAATAGTGCCTTCCGTGTTAACACCTGCCCTGTGCACTATCTGCTCCAATACGAGATTGCAGAAGTTACATGATAGCGCGTCTCCTTGCCGAAATTCGGTGCATGTTTGGAATAGTTCGGTGGAGCTACTTTAAAACTACACGTTGCAGCGCGTGTTTTCCAGTGCCACGCGACACAGCTGAATCAGTTTTGCTAGGATTCTGAATTCGGCCATCGCCATAAAGAGCTCCTGACGATGTATGCTATTATACGCGGCTTTTAAGACGATGAATAGGTGGTGAGTTTCGACTTGAAATTCGTTGGTCTTTTCCAGGATTTGCCTCATCGTGAAAATTTGGTCTAAAGTCGATCTGCCTGGCCGGAAGCCACACTGTTGCAGAACGGTTTAAGACATTCACACAGTACGTTGGATAGGATATTGTATGCGACGTTAAGCAGTGATATGCCTCGATAGTTCTTGCAACTCCAGTCATCGGGTATGTTTTCTTCCACCCATACTTGGTTGATGATTCGCTGCATGCTCCCTACCAATACATCACCACCGAATTTAAAAGGCTCTGCTCGTAAGCCATCAGAACCTGCGGCCTTGTTGTTCTTAAGCTTTTTTTTTATAGCAAGGCCAACTTCTTCTATACTAGGTGGTGGAACTAGTTCTTCATTGACTGGATGTGGATTCTCTTTTTGCCCTGTCACTCTCTCTACATGATGCCCATTTAGCAGGTGTTGGAAATGCTGCTTAAACACATCTACTATTCCCTGCGCTTCGGTGACTAGGTTTCCTTCGCTGTCTCGAAGAGCCTGCGTTCCGGTTTTGAAGCCAGCTGCTTGGCTTTTTTATAATAATAAAACCTCCGGATGTTGTTATGATCGCGCGACACTTCGATCTCCTTGAGCTGGGAGAATGGCCTACGCTATTACGTGTCGAGACCTCTAGAGGAAGTTCGGGATTAAATCGGGGGATGGTTCGAGAATAAAGGTCTGTGTAGAATCTTTCAAACGCAGTTAATTTTTTTTAGTTGAATAGTATGGTGGGTTTTCGTTTATAAAATGAGCTGAGGATTGTTCGATTGCTTGCTTACGTCCAGTGATTCTATCAATTTCTTTAAAGACCGCTGGTGATGGTTTACCTTGTTGTAGTCTATTTCTAAATTGCTTATTCAAGTGCGCTGTAATCTGCTCCTTTGCTTAAACAGTTGATACGGGAAGAAAGTGATTTGTAAGCTTGATTAATTCTATTACCATCTCTGTGAAAAATTCGTTTAAGTTGGATTTTCCAAATCTTCCATACCTTAAGGAGTTTCAGAATTTCGTTGCTTAAGTTTTTGTAACAATTTTTAAATTTAATTTCCTTTGAATGGCAGTCTATGCATTCTTTTAAAGAAATAGAAAACAGCTCTACAAAGTGCTCTATTTCTTCATTGGAAAGGTTTCTATCAATTGGAATATTGAGAGATTCAAGTTTTTGTGTTAGGTCGTTATTAAATAATTCCCAATTCCCTAAATGAGATTTAAGAAGGAGGATCTGTCAGAACAGGGGAGATGTTAATTAATTCCAGTGCAAGAAACACTGAATAGTGGTCAGTGGGTCCATTGTCAAACAACTGAAGTTCCTTGCAGAATGTTGTGGAGCTAGAAGGTTTGCTGAAACAATATTGAAGTCTAGTAGGGCTCTTAGGAGAAATTATATCCGAATTGAGGAATGCGTTGCTTTGAAACCAGGAGAAGAGATGAAGTCCGTTAAGATTGGTCATTGTATCTCCCCAGAAACTGTGCCGGGCATTTTAATCACCTCCTATAATGAAGAAGTCAATTCTAGACAGTAAGGAATGGAGGCCGTTCATTGCTCTGGTTAGTCTGGAACCTCTATTACAGGGAATATAAATTGAGACAAAAGCTAAGTTCGAATTCTCGTCCGACCCTATCCCATAGGAGTATATTAGGTTAGGTTAGGTTGGTGGGTTGATGAGGCAGACGGTGTGTGTCCTCCCTCATCGCACTCAGGTCAATATAGACCCATTGTGATGCCCGTTGGGGGTCCACTTATGTGGTTGGTTCATTCATTGTCCCGTTACTGTCCATTGTTGTTAGTCTCTTTCTAGCCATCCAGATGTTGATGCAAACCTGAAAAGATTAGGGAGAGGGATTTCGGATAGATCCGTGAGGTCATGGAAAAAGTATTTTCCTAAGGTTCTCATTCTTAGTTGGCTGAGGCCTGGGCAGTGGCACAGAAAGTGGAGGGTGTCCTCGTGTATTTCTTCATCACCGCAGCCTCTACAGAGGTCATCATCTATGAGATGCATTTTCAGTTTGTGGCTTTTCAGTAAGTTGTGTCCAGTAAGAATCCCAACTAAAGTAGAGACAGATTTCCTGTTTCTACGAAGCAGTTTATGGGTTCTGGCTTTGTCATACTCAGGCCACATCCTTTTGGAAGTTTCACAGGTTGGAAGGGAGTTCCACCTGTTTTTGGCAGCGATCAGTGTTTTCTGTCCCACCTGAGATTTGAGGTCGCATAGTGGTGGTTTGACAGACTGGTCTGCTTGGTCAGTGCTGGAGGCAGATCCTTTTCTTGCCAGTTCGTCAGCAATTTCATTGCCCTGTATGCCTCTGTGTCCGGGGACCCAGCAGAGCTTAACATTATGTTGGACGCCAAGAACCTTTAGCTCTTCACGACAACGTTTCACAAGCCGAGATTTTATTTCGACAGCAGAGATAGCTTTTATTGCAGCCTGACTGTCAATAAAGATGGTGATATCATCTGGTGGTATCGCCAGCATTGAGGTCGCTTTGGCTGCCTCTGCTACTGCCAATATTTCGGCTTGGAAGACACTGCTGTGCTCCGGGAGACGAAACGTGCTGTTTAGCTTTAGTGTTTCTGAAAACACTCCAGCTCCAACGCCTACATCCATTTTTGAACCATCAGTGTAGATGGATATGGTTTCGGGGCCCAATTCGTTCCTCTCCCACTCCTCTCTGCTTGGGAGGATGCAGGAGAATGGTCTTTGAAAGTCATGGTGAGGCAGCATGTAGTCAGAGGATACAGCTGAGCCCAGATATCTGTGTAGAATTTGGGCATGTCCTCCTGAGTTCGATTTCCAGCAGTTGAGCTGGCTGATTCTTAGAGCACTTTTGGCTGCAGATTCTTGCATGTAAAGGTCTAGCGGTAGCAGGTTAAGGATGGTTTCCAGTCCCGCTGTTGGCGTGGTTCTCATTGCGCCAGTAGCGCCCACACATGCTATTCTTTGTACCTTTGTCATATTTTTCAGATGGGTGACTTTATTTGTGGATTGCCACCAGACAAGCCCCCCATATGTTAATATAGGTCTCACAATGGCCGTGTACATCCATAGGATGATCTTGGGGTTCGGACCCCAGTTTTTTTTTTAGGAGTTTATTAGTTTTGACATTAACTTTGTAACATAGAGAAATAATTTCGCTAGATATACCTCAAAGTATATGGATCGACTCAGTATCGCTAGCTGAGTCGATCTAGCCACGTCTGTTTGTCCGTCTGTCTATCCGTCCGTCTGTATGTCATCGATTTTTATATGGATCGATCTAGCCACGTCTGTCTGTCCGTCCGTCTGTATGTCACCGATTTTTGGTCCTTAAATGTTGAGCTAGAGTGATGAAATTTGGTATATGGACTCTGTTCGACGAAGCAGCAAAAGTGTATTTGTTTTTAAATCCGCCTACTGCCAAGCCCCCTTTTCAGTTAATCGTTATTTTTGGCCAAGCGGTTAAGAATTTTGAAAAAGAGTCTTAAAAGGATGGTTAGACAATCGCAATATCTATATTTCGTCCATATAAAGTTTTTGCCACCCCCAGATTTTAAGGGCGTTTTCTTGAAAAAACCAAACGTTTTTCAATACAATTTTAGGAAAACTCAAAAAAAACTTTCGATGGACATATTTCTAGAATAATACTCAGCCCTATCGAGGTATCCGTCTGAGCGGAAAATTCTCCAATTTTGTACGATTCGTAGGATTTTTGCTTCGAGGTATTCTTTCAAAAAGCTGTTCGGAATATTTCTCCGACTTTTTGTAACGCATCCCAGCGAATTGCCTTTAAGTGCGTGCAGGAGCATTTATCGTTCAATTTTCGAAAGCGAATGGGAATTCTTTTTCCGATTTCCTCCGAAACAAATTCGTCGCGGAGTTTATGTACGAATTGTAGTGAAGTGTAGCCGTCGCATTGGTGTAGTATTTTTTTTTTACACATACCTCGAATGGAATTTGAACGTCCGACGAAGTATGCGGAAAATTGTCCTCTCCGATGGATACCTCGATAGGACTGACTGCAAATATTTCGTCTATATAACATTTTAACTTACGGACACTTTTTGGTGGCGTTATTCTTGAAAAACTATTCGTAAAGCTTATCCCACAGCATATCCATAAACCATTAAAGATTTAGATAAACCGTGTGAACAAGATTCATTCAGTTTTTAGCTACGCCCACTTTTTGGGGACATTTATTATTTCAGGATAAGATGGGATAGGGTATTCAACGATTCGCACAGCGGATTGTAGCCTTCTCATATGTTTTTGTATTGCAATGGATTCAGAATTCAAATGTATCTTTCTCCACCTTATTGACGACTTAAAAATCGTTTTTTTGCGACATAACTGAAATATTGAATTTTAAATTAACCGGAATTAGACCTGCCGTAGAGCAGGACTGGGATGATCAGGGTCTTATATAGGATCTCCTTAGTAGTTCGAGTGAGGGCTTTACTACTAAATTTGCCTTCTTAGCCCGAAGAAACAGCGGTGGGCAAGAGTAATTCTTCGTTTGATTTCTGACGAGATTTTGTTGTCACAGTTAATAGCGGAGCCGAGGTAGACAAAGACCCGTACTACCTCAAAGTTATATCTGTCAATGGTGACGTTCTGTCCAATTCGTCGATGTTGTGTGTCCTTTCGTGTTGACAGCATATACTTAGTCTTACCCTCATTTACTGCTAAACCCATTTTCGCCGCTTCCTTCTCTATACTAGCAAACGTGTCTATAACATCACGTTGAGTCCTACAAATGATGTCAACATACGCCGAGTATGCAGTAGTTGCACCAATTTTTGGAAAATTGTGCCTCTTGTGTTGGCTCGGGAGTTTTGCACAGTCCTCTCATGAATCAAATTGAAGAAATCATATGACAGCGCATCGCCTTGCTTAAATCCTTTTTTGGTATCGAATGTGTCGGTGTGGTCGTTTCCGACCCTGATGGTGCAGCGAGAATTCTCCATCGTCATCCTACACAAACGGACGAGTTTGGGCGGTATACCAAAACTAGACATGGCTCTGTATAGTTCGTATCTATAAATGCTGTCGTATGCGGCTTTGAAATCGATAAATAGGTGGTGGGTATCGATTTGGACTTCTTGGGTTTTTTTCCAGGATCTGCCGAAGTGTGAAAATTTGATCGATTGTGGACTTTCCAGGCCTAAAACCACACTGATAAGGGTCGATTAGGTTGTTGGTAAACGGTTTCAGGCGTTCACATATTACGGCAGATAGGATCTTGTAGGCGATGTTGAGCAGACTTATGCCTCTGTAAATGGCGCAGCTCAGAGGGTCTCCTTTTTCGTGAAGTCGGAGTTGATAGCTAAACATTGAAAACCTCTTACCGAAGGTGATTTCCTAAAGGAATGTTCAAATTAAGCTGCAGAATTTGCGTGAAGGCTTTTCAAGTAAAGGAAGACCAACTGATTTGGCTGGTAATTTAAGTGATCAGATCAGAGAAAGATCAGCAAGTTTTGCAGCTTATTCCATTGCCAGTGAGTAAAGCCCCCAATGTCCGGGGCATAGCTCGGTTAACTGTGTTTCTTCGTGTTTGCGATTATAAATTTTATAAGATCTCGTGGCTTAAATCAGCATCAGTTCTCCGATTTGTTAAGATAGTTAGGAAGCGAATATTCCGGTTTACGTTGGCTATCTTGTTTTAATGTTCTCAAACGATTGGGACTTGGGACTTGGACAAAGAAATATGTTTCTGATAACCAAAGGGTGTTTGTTGTTTAGAGGTATATAGCGTTGAAATGGAAAGAACGAAGATGATTTTTTTTCAATTGACATAAAATTTATTTTATTCGAAAGGTAATCTTCTGGCATTGTAATTTGAATATGATTTCTGGCATATGATCGCCGTGGCTGGCTCGGACGTAGTGTAATCTGAAGGTCTAATTTTTGATGACTTTTTTTTTAACATTTGTGGCCGTATATCGGCAATAACGCGGAAAATGTTGTCTTCAAATGTTGTCAATCGTTTCGGGCTTACCGGGGTAGACTACCGACTTCACATATCCGCACAGAAAATAGTCAAACGGCGTTAAATCGCACGATCGTGGAGGCCAATTCACAGGAACAAAACGCGAAATTATGCGAACGTTTCCGTCAACAAATCAATGGTGGGACGAGCTGTGTGACATGTTGCGCTTGCGCCACAGAAAATAGTCAAGCGGCGTTCTATCGCACGATCTTGGATTCCAATTCACAGGACCAAAACGCGAAACTATGCGCTCACCGAACGTTTCCTCAATACATCAGTTGTGGCACGAGCTGTGTGACATGTTGCGCCTGCGCCACAGAAAATAGTCAAGCGGCGTTCTATCGCACGATCTTGGAGGCCAATTCACAGGACCAAAACGGGAAATTATGAGCTCACCGACCGTTTACATCAACAAATCAATTGTGGCACGAGCTGTGTTGAAACCACAGCTCCTGCACACTCAGTAATCATGGCTCTATAGCGGTCACCATTAACTGTAACGTTCTGGCCAGTATCGTTTTTAATGAAGTACGGACCAATTATTCCACCAACCCATAAAGCACACCAAACAGTCAGGGGGCAAATCACCGCATCCGTGAACGGATGACTCGTCACATAAAAGTGTGTACTTGGTATTATGTGATACGTTATCGAATAACTCGTAACGCAATGTGGTATTATACCATCCGTGAACGAATACGTAAACGGATGCGTTCTTTTGATAAGTCATTCGATCAGCCAAAAGCATTCGTAATTCCATTTTGGCACGTACACCAAAGATAAACAAAATGTAAGCTGTTTTTATTTACAAGTAAAGTGATTTGAAATGAAAAAAAAAACAATTAAAAACACTTTAATAACATGGAAAACACAATTTTCAGGACAAGTAGCACTAAATTGAACGGCACACAAAAAATGTATTGATGATGAAGACTGCCGCTTGCCAAGAGAGAAAGTGTGGATGCTATTTGCAATACTGGAGGTACTGCGGTTGATAATTGTTGGTTATTCAAACATAACTTTAAGAGAACCTACTTAAAGATGGTAATACATTTATGTATTCATTTATAGGATGTTTTAAAATATTCTTACACTCTTTCGACAAAGAAAGTGGATTACTTTTATCCCTCATCACTTTTACTCCCCTCAGAAGTACTGAGATAAAAAAATAAAGCACTATCCATTTTGTCTTAATATAAATTTGTTTTGATAAAATTTCCGAATGACAACTTTTTGACGTTTAAACTACTACATTTAATCCTTCCAATCTAGCACGACATTTATTACGAATGGAAAATTCCGTTCCGTGAGCATTCGAATGCCGTGATCTCAATGCGGTTGTTCGAAAGATATATCACGTAATTATCGTTCGTACGATTGATAATCCGTTCACGGATGCGGTGATTTGCCCCCAGTTTTTGTGGATGTAACGGTGTCTCAACATGCACTTGAGGGTTATCATCACTCCAAATAGGGCAGTTTTGTTTATCGACGTATCCATTCAACCAAAAGTGAGCTTCATCGCTAAACAAAATTCGTTTTGAAAATTGAGATCAACAGCAATATATAATAATATAATCTTCGCCTTGCTAGGTGATTAATTCTTGCATTTGGATTTTTTAAGCACGCAAACTAAGATCTCTCTGCAAAATCTTTCAATAAAGTGGATGGACACATATCGAATTCCTGTGCACGATAGCGGATAGACTGTTTCGGGTCTTCCTCTACGATGCGGTCTACAGCAGCAATGGTTTCTTCTGTACGCACTGTCGACATCTCTGTGGTACGCATCCATGCATCATTTAGGGTAAACGTAGTAAGAAAACGTTCCATACTTAATCGCCGAGATCAAGTAATTAAGAGATAGGGAACTTTCGTACGTCTTCCCCTTTGTCACCCGAGTTCTTACGTGTCGTTTTGACTTTGACACATGGACCGTAGTGATCAATTTATCTGTCAAAATCCTGAAAAATTACAGGATTAGCCCATAGGCAAAACGTAAAGTCCTGACAAGTTTCCTATCTCTTCTTTACGCGATCTCTGCTTAATCGAATTAATTGCTCTGATGGACGATTATGTTGATCGTAAAATGGACGTAGTGGGCGAAACGTATTTTGAACAGAACCATTTATTTCAAAATAAATTTGGAAGCGTTGTTCAGACGTCAGTCTCTTCATGTTGAAATCCCAAAACCAAACTAAAAATAAATCACTTGACAGCTGACAAAATGTTCGGCTTGGCCATTAGTAAGAACTTGATAGCACGTGATACACCCCTATTGTGGAATACGCCAAGGGGAACGTTTCACCCAAATTCAATACTTTGCATCGTAGAACACATTCGAAGTGAAAGATTCACCAGTCGGTAAAGTGAAAGCGTTAAACACCATCGTAGAAAACGATCGAAGTGAAACTCCCCATACAAACTTTGACATTTCAAATACGCAGCTTCATTGCGTATCCTGGAATTTGTTGTGAGGTTTCGTTGCGATTTTCTCAAAATGCTGTAAGTACATAATGAGCAAACAGATTTTTTGTTTTGTAAATAAAGTGTAAAAGGACAAAACACAACTTAGTGGTTTAAGATCACAAAAAGAAAACAACTAACCGTGATTAATTCCGGGAACTGATTAAGGCAATGAAGCTCAATCCCGACATAGCAACAAATGATTGTAAGCGACCACCTGAGGAAGTTAAACAGTTCTGGGGTGACCTTAGGCACAAGCTGAACAGCTGAACAGCACCGCCAACAAAGAAAGTATTTCAGAAAACTCACGTCTAGTCCGAAAGTTCAATTATGTCTTTTATGGCATAAGAAGCTGTTTCCACATAGTTAATATCCATTTTATTGATTTTCGTAAAATGTGTTTGAAATTGCTTTTCTCTTTCTCTGCTGTCATCTAATGCAAAACAGCTATTTTGTCGACCAACTTTCAATTGAAATTACCTGTCGATAAGAGAGTCTCCCCGGCGGATTCTACGATGTATATTGAAAGTGAAATTGAATCGAGTACGTCAAGTGAATCTCAAATACGCCGTATTCCACGATAGGCATGATAGTTGACATAAATATCGCAGGTAAAAAAATCAAATTTATAAAGACCGTGATAAAAAAATAACGCGTACGGGAAATTAGTTGAAGTAATGAAAAAGAAAGACAATGTGCGAAGTTTCAAGTACGTTCAAAATCAGCGGTTATTCCTTTTCAATCGTCGATAAGTGTTATTATTTATACGTCTTGACATTGTTTTCCAACTTTATATAAATCTTTATATTATTTCTCAATACATAAATAATTGCCACACAAGTCTCCATGACAACCCTTCCAAGACTTTTGGAAGAAATAGCTGTAGCGAATTTCAACTCTTCAAAATTTTGTCCAGTAGCAAGAAATCGTTTTGTTGCTGAAAGACGTTGATTGGGTGATATAGAATCTCTCATTACTGTATTAACGGCGTGATCATTAGGGTGACCGGATCTCATAGGGAGAATATTGAGATAGCCTAAATTTGAGCTCAAATAAACTACGTTAACCCGTGCCGATCGTCGCTCAAAGTTTGAAAAAATCCAAATTTTTGGCCAAAAAGCTGACATATGGAGCTATAACTCCAGAAAATAATTTGGTTCCAAATCTGTCAGTTGGGTCGCCTACAACCAATACTTCTCCTACTGCCCCATCATCTAGTGTAGTTCCAACAGGGACTGCATCTGCTTCATCAATTGAATCGATACCTAAACCTAAATCGGATCTTTATATCACGCCTGAAACCAAGCACTTCCTCCGAATACGTGATTAGTCACTTATTTTCAAAAAATCTAGTCTCTACAGGTACTTCTATTAAATGTACAAAAATTAGTAAACAGGATAGATTTGTTTCATCGTTTAAAATAGTAGTACCTCCAAATGTATTTGATAAAGTATGCGACACTGACTCATGGCCTTTAAACACTATTGTCAATGAGTTTAGGCCACGTAGAGCTAAACGCGGAGTTAACCCAGCATCAAAAAACTCTACCGACTGTCCCTCTACTACCAAAATGTAAGAGGGCTCCGAACAAAAACTAAAACATTTTTTCTTAATTCCCAAGCCTTTTCTCATGATATATTCTCCTTGACAGAAACGTGGCTTAACGCCAGTATACTTGACTCGGAACTCTTTAATCATGAGTTCTCAGTATATAGGAGTGACCGCCATATAAATGACCTAAAAGCGCTTGGTGGAGGTGTTCTTACTGCAGTTCGCAGTCATCTTACCTCTGAGAAAATAGGATTTCCATTCCCTCTAAACATTGTTAAGATAACAATCGGAAATAAATATCTTTATGTTGCAAATGCGTACATTCCTTCATATCGTCTATGCATTCTGTATTCTGAGCTATGGAAGGCTTTAGAATACATCTTTGACTTATCTTGTTGTGACAGTAGTATTTTGTTGCTGGGCGATTTCAAATTACCACACATTGAATGGGTGCCTTCAGAGGGAGAACCTCATTTTATACCATCAGAAGTTTCTGCACAACAAGAGCTACTATTACTTGACAAAATCTTATCATTTGACTTACAGCAAACAAGCTGTATAAAAATTCATAAAATTCTCGATTTAGTTTTTTTCTTCTGACTCTGTTAGTGCTGCAGTATTAAAATCTAGTACCAGCATTACCAATAAAGATAAAAATCATCCTCCATTGGATATTTTCATTGACATAGGCGGACATCTGTACGAAAACGTTGATTCGTACGATCGTTCGCACTCTTTTGACTTTCGGAAAGCAAATTTTCAAAGGCTATCCGAAGAAATTATTCTTTCGAATGTAAATATTGAAAGCTTCTCCAATTTAGAAGAAGCTGTTGAAAAATTTTATTTTCTAATAAAAGATTGCATGGATAGAACAATCCCAGTCAAATATTCAAAAAATGCTCAAACCCAGCATCCTTGGTACACGAAAGAGCTTAAATCTCTTCGAAATAGACGTAACCGGGCCTGGAATAATTTTGTAAAAAGCCAGAATCATAACGACTATGATAAATACCTGAATTATTTTAATGAATTCTCTACGATGTCAAGTATTTTATATAATGGCTATATAGTCAATATGGAGAACGCTCTTAAAAATGACCCTAAACGTTTTTGGGGCTTTGTCAATTCGAAGAAAAAAACGGATGGATACCCAGCCAACTTTTCTTCCAATAATTCAAAAACATCGAGCTCTCTAATTGTGTCAAACTTATTCGCAGAGAGCTTCAGTAAATCATTTATTGATACCCCTCCAGTCTTAGACGAGGATTATTTCAGTTATCTCAATGACTGTCCTCAAGTTAGTTTCAGCAATGTTACATTTGACGATGAGACACTACTTAAATATATATCTTCATTAAACAATGATTATTCTGCAGGGCCCGATGGAATCCCACCAGTAGTCGTAAAGCAATGCAATGATGCTCTTTTGCCATACCTTAAGTATATGTTTGAAAGCTCCTTTGCCACTGGAGTATTCCCAACTCAATGGAAAAATACATTTATTACACCTGTTTATAAAAAAGGTGAACGTGGAGATATTTCTAATTATAGACCTATCTCAAAACTATCTTGCATTCCCAAGTTATTCGAACATATTATTTGTGATAAATTAGTATTCCTGTGTCGAAACATCATCTGTGATGAACAACATGGCTTTGTTAAACATCGATCCACTGTAACAAATCTATTAACTTTCATGCATCATTGCTCCAATAGTTTGGAAAATAAAAAAGAAGTCGACTGTATATACACCGACTTCTGCAAAGCCTTTGACCAGTTATCACATAACGTCATAATTTTTAAACTTAAGGCGTATGGATTCCCTCCAGGATTCATAAATTGGGTTAAATCATATCTCTCATTGAGAACATACCAAGTAAAATTTGGAGGTTTCAAGTCAAACCCTTTTGTTGCTCACTCTGGAGTACCTCAAGGAAGTCAGTTAGGACCAATTTTATTTTACTTGCAATTAACGATGTAAAAGCCTGTATTCGAGATAGCAAAATATTGATATATGCTGATGATATGAATATTTTCAAATGTGTAGGAGATCTAAGCGATTCGCTTTCACTACAAACCGATTTAAATAGTTTTACCATATGGTGTCTTAAAAACGGTCTGAATCTGAACCCTACAAAGTGCCAGCATATGTCATTTTCACGAAAACGCGCTCCATGTAATTTTAAATATACTCTGTCCGGGCACACTCTCTGTCGTGTAGACAGTTTTAAAGATCTTGGTGTATATTTTGATCCCAAAATGGAGTTTAATAAACACATTAAAGTCACGGTTGCCACTTTGGTCATTTGCGTCCAAATTTGGAAACTTTTTTTCCATCTGGTCGCTTGGTAATTATTTTCTACACATGGTCGCTTTTTCTAAGGAAATTAAAAAAAAAACACGAACTTTAATTTGTATGTTCTAGTAAAATTGAATTCATGGAGTGCGACATTCTTTCATCATATCTAAACGATGCATAAATGTGTTTAGGTAAACACACTGCACAGTATTATCCAGATGACTGAAAATTTAAATTATTTTGTATTTTAACAATAATACCCTATCCCGTCCCATCCTTAAAATTAATATCGCCAAAATGTGGGCTTTATGGCGATGAAATATAGGAAAAATGTTCACAACATATTGTTCAAACAGTTTATCAAAATATATTATGGTTCGAACAAAACAATGTTTTTCTCCTGTGTGTCCTATGGGGTAGGGTAGGAAAACGCCTCCAAAAAGTGGGCATGGGTTAAAATGATCTAAAGACGAAATGTTTATACTATCATAACCAATGATCCTGCATCGAAATTTTTTTTTAACATTTTAAAAAATTACCGAAACACGTTTTTTTTTTACTAAAAACGCACCCAAAAAGTGGACTCTGGAATCTCCACCTACGCTCAACATGTTCTTAGAAAAAAGAGAAGAGCAATCGCGGAAGTATTTCGGATACCGAAGGGACAGGAAGAGTTGTTAGTTGACGTAAAACTTTCATAAAGGGCAGTCGGATACACAGGAATACTTAGCTTCAAAAACACCTCCTTATGTTGCATGAAGCATTTCGCTTTCCCCCAATGGGAAAAAAGTGATATCAAGAACCACGATCAACTTTTGTTCTGCGTCAGCTTGGGCGGAGCATTCTACTAAAAATGTTCACTCAATTGATGAGTTGATCACATACCTAAATCTGCTGTTCATTGAACCGCTTGACAATAAGGTAAGGAATTGAAACTGTCCCAAAAGTCGGCTTGACCTAACTTTAGATCAATGGTGCCACAAATTTACACTTTAGGGATGAAGATTTAACAACGAATATTAAGAAAATTTGAGGCCC
The DNA here is from genome assembly GCA_932526625.1 of Rhingia campestris. Taxonomy (NCBI): domain Eukaryota; kingdom Metazoa; phylum Arthropoda; class Insecta; order Diptera; family Syrphidae; genus Rhingia; species Rhingia campestris. The sequence goes on along the minus strand of OW052186.1, from coordinate 3,876,199 downwards.
AACGATCTGGTGTAAACCTAGCATTTAAGGCTATTAATCCTGAGAAGTTTCAAGCGTAAAGAAATTAACGACCAACCTACAAGATTCTCAACTCAAATCCTAATGCAGTACAGAAAGACCATATGGAACGTGATAATTGGAAAATAACCAACTAAACTAAAGGCATTAAGCTAGTGACCAGGCGAAATTGGAAGCCATATTGATTGGTCCAGCTCACTTCAACAGTCCCTAGAAGATGAATTAATGAATCGAATACTCATTAAAAATCTTACAAAGTTTCTTAGAGTCTCTTTCTGATAGATAGCGTTTTGCCTTCATCACTCTAGCTATCTATGAAGGAACATGTCAAACTATTCACAAATCAAGATCCTTTTCATGCTTTGTAATGTAAAAATCAATCGGCCATACTAAACAAAATATTCCAGTGAAGGTTTCTACAAAAAGAAACTCCAACCTAAGTGCATCAATCCAGAAGCAGCATAACAATGAAATGATGGTATCTCTTACCAGGAATGTATCTTAATAATTGTCCTACCCCACAGAAATAATTCAAGTTCCCACCGCATTCGCCATTCCTCCAACAAGATCCACGAGATGATCAAATATTTTTAAAGATGTTAAAAATGTACCGAAACACGTTTTTTACTAAAAACGCCCCAAAAAATGGACTTGGAAAAAACTTTATATTGGCAAAATATAGAGATTCTGTAAATATGTTGCTCACACACTTTTTAGAAATTCCTTACGGTTAAGCCAAAAACTACGTTTTCCTAAAAAAAAAGGGGGCGTGAAACTTGTTTTGCTTCACTGCACAAGAATTCTATATACCAAATTTCATTCTCCAAGCTCAAAATTTAAGGGCTGCAAATCGGTGACATACGGACGGACAGACAGACATGGCTTAATCGGTATATGTAGCTAAATTATTTCTCTATGTTACAAACTATGTATCAAAACTAATATACCCCTATGGGATAGTGTATAGAAATTGCAAACTATGATTTTTGGTGTATTTCATACAACGTTTTCAAATTTTAAGTATTTTGGTAACTTTTTACTGCGTTTGGTCGCTTTTTCTTAAATTTTGGTAACAAATTTTATTTTCAAGTGGCAACCGTGATTAAAGTTATCGTCAATAAATCCAACTCCATGTTAGGATTTATAAAAAGGTGGTCAAAAGAGTTTACTGACCCATATGTCACTCTTTCACTCTATAATTGTCTAGTTCGCCCTCACTTGGAGTATGCCTCACAAGTTTGGACACCCTTCTATGTAGTTCATTCGACTAGAATTGAATCAGTCCAACGTAAATTCATAAGATTTGCTTTGAGAGGACTTCCATGGGAATGGGATCGTCACGATTTACCTCCGTATAGGTGCAGAATTAAACTGCTTCAGCTGTTGCCCTTGTCTCAACGTAGACTTAACAATGAAATGGTTTTCTTACATCAATTATTATCAGGACAAACTGATGCTCCTGATCTTATAAGTTTTATTGTAGGGGAGGTTCCTACAACCTGCGTAGATTCAATATATTACATATACCTAGCCATAAACACAACTATGGTATGCATGAGGCTATTAGTCGCATGAGTAGAGTTTACAATAAAAATAACGATGTAGTTGAACTGCATGTTAGTAAAAGATGTTTGAAAAACACTCTGCGAAATTGTATTCTAGAGCCGTAATAAGTATATTTAAAATTGTCTTTTGTTTAATATCTATCTTCATTGTAATTTAATCGTTTATTGATTTTGCTAGTGATTTCAAACTTAGTTTCATCTATGTTCTGTTTTGTCCCACTAACAAATGCACTAAATGATGAGCCTGTGGATGTATATTATATGCTGTGGCAAATCTCTGCTCGTAGATGCTGCTTGTATTAAGCTTGCTACGACACAGATCTGATAGTGTTAAAAAAAAAAAAGAACGGTAAATAATAAAAACACGTTTAATATCTCAAAAGAAAGCTTAAATTGTTTTTCAAAAATTATATTCGTCAGGATATAATGCTCGGCATTTGCTTACAACTTGCAGTTGTTGAAGTCAGTTATTAATTTAACACCACTCAGCCATATCATTTACTATATTGGATGTTGTCTTAGGAAATCTGTTTTTATATTAAATCGGTCAAGGAATGTAAACGTTTCCTTGGTAAGTAAATTTACCAATCCTCGATCAACAACCTCTTTTAATTATTTTTACCAACTTTTGGATTTACAACCCTAGCGTGCTCTGATGGTTCACCTGTGCTACTGTGCAATTTATTAGCCATTTACAACTTTTCATCGTCTGTAATGGTGGGATAAAAAACGATAATCCCAACAACTTTGCATTCAAATACCACAAATGGTTCGACAATTTGGTCAGGGCTATTTCTGCAATGTCCTTGTCACATTCCTTATATTCTCACAAACTATGCAAAATACCTAAATCTTGCTTTGGTGCAAGATGAGTTTTTGGAGCATTGAACCAAGCTTTACAATAAATTTGTCTTCTTTAGACATCTTAAATTGACGACAAAAAATGAATATTTTTAAGCAGTAAATAGCTTTGCCATCCACCTAGTGTGATGAATGGCTCCTGAAGTTTTAAAACCCACAACATTTTCGTCTAGTGATCCAACAAATACGAGACCCAACTGCAATAGCTCCTTGCAGTCATCTCTAGGGTGGCCCTCAGTTAATTTGGTCTCACATTCTACAGTAACATTTGCAATTACTTCTGGAGTTAGTTGTTTTTGTATTAGATTGTCACTGATACCTGTGTCGTATTTTCCTTTGTCTATCTTGGGCCATGTTTCTGAAAACACCGATTAAACATCGATAAGAGTTTCCGTTTCACAATCCCAGATAGAACGTCATCGGAAAGCAACAAACCTGTGCTAAACGTTTCGATCCACTTTTATACCGATGGTTCCAAAAAATGACGGAGTGGGTGCTGGTGTCTTCTCCGACAGGCTAAATCTCAGCCCATCTTTCCGTCTTCCTGATCATTGCAGCGTGTTCCAGGCGGAACTCATGGCGATCAAAGAAGCCTTATCCTGGTTGAAAGAGAATGTAATATCTGCCTGGGATATTGGCATTTCCTCGGACCATCGCGGCCATCGAATCCCTGGAATCGGTCTCAACAAATTCAAAGGCGGCTCTTGATTGCCGATCATCTCTTCAGGAGATGTCAACGCATTTTAACATTCACCTCTGCTGGGTGCCTGGGCATAGTGGCATTCCAAGGAACTGTAAGGCTGATGAACTCACCAGAAATGGAACCAAATTACCAGTTGTACCCGACACGGGTGCGCTAGGTATTCCTATCGCTACATGCAAAATGGAGTTTTGGCACGACGTGTCGAAACAACCAAACAAATTTGGCCAAAGCTAGATTTGAGAAGATCAAAGGGACTGATTTCGCTTGATAGACCGTATATTTGCGATACCATAGGTGTCATCGCGGGACACTGCTTAATAGGTAGGCACGCAGAAAGGTTAGGCCTTCTCTCAAACGACTTCTGAAGGAGCTGCATGGACGAGGAGGAGGAGGAAACAATACTTCATCTCCTTTGTAACTGCCCGGCATTATAAAACAAAAGGAACTACATCTCGGAGCTTACTATTTTCAAAGTCTCATTGATTTGGCAAAAACGGAAGTGAAAAGCCTCCTCCGCTTCATCAAAATCTCAAAATGGTTCTCCCACGGATAGTAAGGAGATTGGACAAGATCCACGTCGTATCAGAACGGACCAAAGTGGTCTAAGTGTGCTGGCGAACGCTGGCAGCCACTCTAACCTAACCTAACCTATCTTGGGCCATGCAGTGAGGAATCTCTCAAAAATGTCTAAATGAGGTCCAGTGGTTGATCACATTTTTGTATCGAATACGGATCTTGACAGAATTCCCAAGATATGGTGACGCCAAGCTAGGTAAAACAATTCTCTTCCCAACATTTGCTCCAATATGACGCATGCTGCTTGGAGTCTTCCCGTGTTGGATGCTGTATTGTCGAAGCACATCGCCTTGACGGTGTTGTGAAGACCCCATTCATGTAGGCATACATATACGCCTACGGCTTGCTCCTCTCCAGAGCTGTTTGCTGTTACAGGAACTCCCAGCAGCTGTTCCTTTTCTACATATGAAAAAGCAATAGCTACTCGCTCACATTGTTCATTTTTTAAAACACCCGGTAAAAGTTTACCGTCCCAATGGACAACCATCTTAAATTGGTTTAGTTATTGTTGTCTGAACATTAGCCTTCTATAATGCAAAAAAGTTTTCGAGACTTTGTACTTAAGAGGGTCAAGGTTTAGTGCTTCTAGAGTAACTATTAAAATTCTTGTGGCGCATTTCTGTCGGATACCTTAAATCGATCTAACAAAATGGACAATTTCATGTTTAAAATCTCTTTAACGCCCCTTGCAAATGAAACTGAATGAAGCTGAAGTAACATCGCTAGACCTTTACATGCAAGAATCGGCAGCCAAAAGTTCTCTAAGAATCAGACAGCTCAACTGCTGGAAATCGAACTAAGGAGGACATGCCTAAATTCTACACAGATATCTGGGCTCAGCTGTATCCTCTGACTACATGCTGCCTCATCATGACTTTCAAAGACCATTCTCCTGCATCTTTCCAAGCAGAGATGAGTGGGAGAGGAACGAATTGTGCACCGAAACCATATTCATCTACACTGATGGTTCAAAAATGGATGTAGGCGTTGGAGCTGGAGTGTTTTCAGAAACACTTAAGCTAAACAGCACCTTTCGTCTCCGTGAGCACAGCAGTGTCTTCCAAGCCGACATATTGGCAGTATCAGAGGCAGCCAAAGCGACCTCTCAATGCTGGCGATACCACCAGATGATATCACCATCTTTATTGACAGTCAGGCTGCAATAAAAGCTATCTCTGCTGTCGAAATAAAATCTCGGCTTGTGAAACGTTGTCGTGAAGAGCTAAAGGTTCTTGGCGTCCAACATAATGTTAAGCTCTGCTGGGTCCCCGGACACAGAGGCATACAGGGCAATGAAATTGCTGACGAACTGGCGAGAAAAGGATCTGCCTCCAGCATTGACCAAGCAGACCAGTCTGTCAAACCACCACTATGTGACCTCAAATCTCTGGTGGGACAGAAAACACTGATCACTGCCAAAAACAGGTGGAACTCCCTTCCCACCTGTGAAACTTCCAAAAGGATGTGGCCTGAGTATGACAAAGCCAGAACCCATAAACTACTTCGAAGAAACAGGAAATCTGTCTCGACTTTAGTTGGGATTCTTACTGGACACAACTTACTAAAAAGCCACAAACTGAAAATTCATCTCATAGATGATGACCTCTGTAGAGGCTGAGGTGATGAAGAAATACACGAGGATACCCTCCACTTTCTGTGCCACTGCGCAGGCCTCAGCCTTAGGAAAATACTTTTCCCACGACCTCACGGATCTATCCGAAATCTCTCTCCCTAATCTTTTCAGGTTTGCAACAACATCTGGATGGCTTGGAAAGAGGCTAACTATGGACAATGAATGAACCAGCCACACAAGTGGACCCCCAACGGGCATCACAATGGGTCTATATTGACCTGAGTGCGATGAGGGAAGACACACACCGTCTGCCTCATCAACCCACCAACCTAACCTAAGTCCGTCCGTGGTCAACTTTCTTTTTTTTTTTTTTTTTAAAAAATGTTAGTAGAGCTGGGATGTTATGGTGAGGGGGCAATAACTCCCCCCGTCCGACGAGTATAGCTGAGCAATCACTAGCGTGCCGCGCCCTTCTCACCATCATCGAAGTTGCCCCCGTGGCTTACCAAGTCTCACAACAATGGCTGATGGATCGTATGTGTTAAATACGATTATCTCAACGGATCTAACGATTTTGTTAAAAAATGAATAAATTAGCTTCTGCAGAAGCAGTTTTCCCCTGAATTATTCAAGCTGGGATGTATAAACCGTACAACGTTTCAAATATCCAGTCAACTCTAACCAAAGTTTAATCAGAAGCGCTCCATCTGCTTGAAAATGCTGAACAAATCAAACATCCGCACCATAATCGGTCCCATAGGCCGACACGCAAAAATACTAGGTCTCTTCAGCAATGACTTCTTTAGAAGCTGCTCGTGCAATCACTGCAACCTAACCTAACCCACTGCTTGTTCGCTCAAATTCTTATTCTGTTTACTTACGAAATTTCAAAAGTGAATTGACATTCGACGCCAATATTGCTCACGTTCTACACTAACTAATCAATATTTCCATTCATTCTGAAAATTTTAGCTTCGATAACTATTCGGCAAATGTTATGGTCGATGCGAAACCAATTAATCTTGGACTATGGGATACAGCTGGACAAGAAGATTATGACAGACTGCGCCCATTGTCATACCCGCAGACTGATGTGTTCTTAATTTGTTTTTCACTTGTAAACCCAGCATCGTTTGAAAACGTTCGCGCAAAGGTATGTCTTACAGTCAACTGCATGATTCTTAACTTTCAATAAGCCAAACCATTAAAACTATTGCAATACATAAATGAATCTATCTATTTCAGTGGTACCCAGAAGTCCGTCATCATTGTCCAAGTACACCAATTATACTGGTGGGTACAAAACTGGATTTGAGGGATGACAAAAATACCATAGAGAAGTTGAGGGACAAAAAATTACAACCCATTACTTACCCACAGGTAATTATCTCAAAGATTGATCTGGTTATTGAATGTTGTATATCTGGAAGAAAAAAAAACAGAAAACAATTATTTGTCAACATATTGTGTTTGTGAGTATTTAAAAATTTTATCTAGCACAGCATATTTTCGTTTCAACATGGATTGCTCCCTATTCAGGGGGGAAACTATCACTGGAATCCGTAAGTGTAACACGCCTACTTGTGACACTTACGGATTCCACCGAGATCTCTGAAAAATCCATAATTTGGACAGAATTTTAAAGCCCTATCGAGGTATCCGTCGGAGCGGAAAATTCTCCGATTTTGTACGATTGAGGTCTTCCTTTTCTCTCTTTAAGTGGTGCTACAGTCCGGGGTGAACCTGGGCCTCAACCAACATGCCTCTCCAATTAGCCCGGTCCTTAGCGAACCGCCTCCAGTTGCGCACCCCAAGTTGGTTGAGGTCGGTTTCTACTTGTGCGCGCCACTTAAGGCGAGGTCTTCCTCTACTGTGTCCGACGTCTGGCTGGGAATCGAAGACTCAGCGAGCTGAAGTATTGGTGTCCATTCGTTCTATATGTCCTAGCCACCTTAAACGTCCAATGCGGAGTTTTTTTGACTAGGGGTATGTCGCTGTACAGCTCGTATAGTTCGTGGTTAAATCTTCTTCTCCATAGCCCGTCAACGCAAACGGGACCGAAGATTTTCTGAGGAATTTTTCTCTCGAATCGACCAAGGATTTCTTCATCCGCTTTCTGACGAGATGTTGCCGTCGGAGTACATAGCGGAGTCGAGGAAGACAAAGTCCCGTACTACCTCAAAGTTATATCTGTCAATGGTGACGTTCTGTCCAATTCGTCGATGTTGTGTGTCCTTTGGTGTTGACAGCATATACTTAGTCTGACCCTCATTTACTGCTAAACCCATTTTTGCCGCTTCCTTCTCTATACTAGCAAACATGGCGATGACATCACGTTGAGTCCTACCAATGATGTCAATATCGTCGGCGTATGCTAGTAGTTGCACCGATTTTTGGAGAATTGTGCCTCTGGTGTTGGCTCGGGAGTTTTGCACAATCCTCTCAAGAATCAAATTAAAGAAATCACATGACAGCGCATTGCCTTGCCTAAATCCTTTTTTGGTATCGAATGTGTCGGTGAGGTCGTTTCCGACCCTGATGGTGCAGCGAGAATTCTCCATCGTCATCCTACACAAACGGACGTGTTTGGGCGGTATGCCAAAACTAGACATGGCTCTGTATAGTTTGTCTCTATAAATTCTGTCGTATGCGTCTTTGAAATCGATGAATAGGTGGTGGGTATCGATTTGGACTTCTTAAAGTCCGATCATTTTTTTGGTAAACGGTTTAAGGCGTTTATTCAACGATTTATGCTTCTGTAGTCGGCGCGTTCCCAGCGTCTTCTTTTTTGTGATTCGGGATAACGATGCTGAGGTTCCATTCTTCAGGCATGCTTTCATGCGACCAGATTTGGCTTACGAGTTGGTGGATGTTAGTCATCACCGCCAGCTTTATAAAGCTCAGCGGGATAGCCGTCATTTCCGGCACCCTTGTTTAGCTTGAGTTTATATATTGCTATCCTCACTTCACTTATTTCGGGTGGTTGGCAGCTTCCGCTGCCGTTGTCAATATAAGTATTCTTCCGAAAAGCAGTTATGAGTATTTCTCGGACATTTTGTAACGCATCCCGGCGAGTTGCGTTGAAGTGCGTTCAGGATAATTTTTTGTTCAATTTTTGACAGCTAAGTGGAATTCTTATTCCGATTTCCTTCGACACTAATTCTTCGCTGAATTTTTTATTTTTTTCCAATGGCACATACTCCAATGGAATTTGAAACTCCGACGAAGTATGCGTTGCGGAAAATTGTCCGATACATCGATAGGGCTGATTATTTCCCTCTTCCCAGTCGCAGTAGATTATAAATCCGAAAAAAATTGTCGATCTCTAGATCCAACGCAAAAAAAATGCGTTTTCCATATGTAATGCGTTTTCAATTGATTCACATCACGGTATCGCTTTACACCACTGGTTTTTGTTGCGCGACTTAGATGGTCATCTACCGATTTTCAACCTTATAGACTACTTAATTAAACAATATTTTAATTTAAAACCATTGAATACAAACAGTTTTTAAAATCAACCCGGCACAAACAAAAATCAACTTTGTTGCTTACCAAATTAAACATGCATATGCATGCGTCGTGTAATAGGCTCATTGCTGCCATAGTTGGTTTTATGAGAGTTCGACATTACCAAATTTCGCTCCCTTTCGCTCCGAACAAACATGATACAAGATGCTTTGCCCCTGAAACTTAGGCAACTCTTCAAACTTAAATAATTTACGGAATGCGTACTTCGTGAAATTTTTCTGAACTATTTCTAATCTAAGTGCCTGCATTACATATGGCGAATCCCATATGAAGGATGTGTATTCCAACTGCGGCCTGACTAACGAGCAGTATATAGTTGTAAGGCTAAATACGTCTCGGAAGTCCTTGCAATTTCGCTTTAGAAAACCTAACATTGAGTTTGATTTTGCTATAGTGAAATCATAATGAGAAGAAAATTTTAATTGTTTGTATGACCCCGAGATCTTTTACTTCTTCCGTACGCCGAAGTCTAAGATCGTTCATATAATAATCACTTAGGGTCCGCCATCTAACGTTTTTGTTTTCAACTATTGCTTATTTCGTGAATGGTAACACTTAGCTCATGTCTGATTTGACAGATAATTAGTTTTATCCTTCCGCTGAACGAATATGGTTATGTATACGCTTGAACAACGCTGGGAAATATTGCGACATCACTTTGAAATTCTTGGTTATGTTGCAGAATGTGTGCGAAAATTGCGTACGGATTTTGGAAGAAGAGAAGCACCGTTAGCTCCGTATGTTCGTTATCTTGTGAAAAAAGTGAAAGAAACTGGCATCCTCATCGATTAACCAAAGCGTGAAAAGCCAAAACCAGTGCGTACACCCGAGAATATTGCTGCTGTGGCAGAAAGTGTGCGTGAAGCGCCATCTACATCAATTCACCGTCGTTGTCAACAATTGAACTATTCGGAGACATCATTAAGACGAATTTTGCATAAAGACCTTGGTATGACGCCATACAAAGTCCAATTGGTTCAGGAGTTGACGCCAACTGACCATCCAATGCTTCGCTAAGTGGGCCTGCGATCGACTTAGAGAAGATGCCGATTTTGCCAAAAAAAATCATCTTTTCAGGTGAAGCTCATTTTGATCTTGGCGGGTATGTAAAAAAGCAAAATTGTTGCATTTGGGGCACAGAAAACCCGCACGCATACATTGAAAAGCCGATATACCCAAAAGGAGTCACTGTTTGGTGCGGATTTTGGTCCAGAGGCATAATTGGGCCATTTTTCTTCGAAAATGAGCAAGGCGTGGCCGTTACAGTCAATGGCGGTCGTTATCGGGCCATGTTGAACGAATTTTTGTTCACAAAAATTGAAGAGGAGGATATTGGCAACATTTGGTTTCAACAGGACGTTGCTACGTGCCACACAGCCGAAGCTACACTCGATGTTTTGCGCCCTGTTTTTGAAGATCGCATTATCAGCCGCAGAGCTGATGTCGTTTGGCCACCTCGGAGCTGCGATTTGACACCGTTGGACTATTATTTGTGGGGTGCCGTAAAAGACAAGTGTTACGCCGACAAGCCAGAGACAATTGACGCTTTAAAGGACAATATTCGTGAAGCCATTGGTGAAATACAGCTGCACACAATCGATAATGTGCTTAAAAATTGGACCGATCGTGTAGGCTACTGCATGTTCATTTGAATGAAATTATTTTCCATTATTAACCGGAAGGATTGTACTTTCAAATAAAAAAAGAAATTTGAGAAAATATTCAGTAAAAAAAAAAGTTATTTGGCGGACCCTTATAAGGAGTGAAAATCGATAACAAAATGTATGGCCTCATCATCGTGATCGACGGTTTATATTAGACACTCTGACACTAGCCAGTCGATGGCAAATGCTTGAGGGACTCGTTAAAGTTCATCCTCTAATCGGCGGTAGCTTCTAATTGGAAGCTTATTTAAGTTGTTGGTCAACATTGGGCGTTTTATTCGACTGTCAAATTCCTTAGCAACCAATCATTTATTGCAAAAACCTTCTATGAGGTTGTAGTTTGTGCTATTTAGTATTTTTTAATTTTTTTAAGGAACCCACTAAATAAATATTTCAAGATTACGCTAACAAATCATTTTTTTTTATAATTTTCCTTCAACAGGGACTTGCAATGGCAAAAGAAATCGGAGCTGTCAAGTATCTTGAATGTTCCGCATTGACACAAAAGGGCCTAAAAACAGTATTCGATGAGGCCATTCGCTCCGTATTATGTCCAGTATTGCAGCCCAAGTCAAAACGCAAGTGTTCGCTCCTATAATTCAGCAGAAATTCAAAGTAGATTGAGATATCCAACAATGCAAAGATTTTTTTTTTTTTTTCATTTACATTTTTTTCTAAAGAAAGAAATACTTTTTGTGTGTAGTTAGCGTTTACTAATACGGGTAACAGTCAAGTGCTCTAACCCTTAAAAAAGCAGCAATGCGTAATATGTTAATTTCTTTCTCTCACACAAGGCTGTTAATTGTTTTTAATTATCATATAAACGCTGTTTTGTTTTATTTTATTTTTTTTTTGCTAATTTAAAAATAAATAAGTAAATAATTGTAACATCAGCCCAAACCCAAGATTAGTTGTTATAAACTTGCATGGATCTCTATCGTAATCCTGTTCAAAAAAAATAAAATAAATATATATATATATATATTCCAGATTTTTGTTTGTCGAAGTAAATCAAAACAAAGAGTAATACCTAGCGATACTTCGCGTAAACTATATTTAATCGGAATTCTCTATATACATATATATTAAAAAAAAAAAAATAAATCGAAAACATATTATAACAACAAAAAAAAAAACCATTTTGAGATGTTTCTTTATATTTTTATAAACTCAATGAAATTGCCACCATAGTGGCGAAAAAAAGTATTTAACAAAGTAACATAAAAAAGCACTAAGGAAAAGATAACCATAACGATGACACTTATTAAAGAAAAAATCGAAAAACAAAATGCAGAAATAATATAATAAAACAATTTTTTTTCCTTTTTTTTACTGAAGTATTAGATATTTAATAAATATTCAGGAGATAATAGATTTAACAACTAAAACACCTGCGCTTTATGTCAATAAAATAAATAACAACGTAAAATAAAGAAAACAAATTATAACCGATATTTAAATTAAAAAGCAAGATTGACGATAAAATGTTTTTTTTTTTTATATAAAAATACCAGAGAATGAATAAAACTGCAATTTTCTTTTTATATTGCATTTTTTTAAGTGTTTTTATGTAATTTATGATAAATAAAGAATTAAGAAGTAAACCGAGAGAAAAAATGAATCATGTAAGTCAAGGAGGAATAAAAACAAAAAATCGTAATAAAATGAGATGTTGAAAATGTCTGTGTTTGTATCTATGTGTGTGAGTGTTTTATTTACAACTTTTGATTGCAGGATTGATTTTACACACTATCAGATCTGTGTTGGCCAACGCCACAGTGGGGCAGGGCAATCCATATACCAAATGTTTGCAAAAAATTAAATTACCAAGACAAGCAAATGCTGTTGTAATTCCGTTACATTACATTCAAGTGCATGATCCGCGGCCATAATTAACTTTGTTACATGCCCACCCGATGTTAAAATCGTGCTGGGAGATTTTAACGCAAAGGTAGGAAGAGAAGACATTTTTAGCAGTACTGTCGGAAAATATAGCCTACACGACAACACGTCTCGTAACGGACTTAGACTAATTGACTTCGCTACGGAACGAAATGCCACTATAGCCAGCACACGGTTTCCTTACCATAAGGGGACATGGCGGTCTCCAGATCAACGAACAGTCAACCAAATTGATCACATTGCGATAGACAAGAGGCAAGTATCCAGTATTTTGGATGTCCGAACATTCCGCATCCTTAAATTATTGTAGCCAAGGTAAGGATGCGGATATCCACCACGCCACAAAAAACCAGAAACACTGCGAAAAAAATTTTATGTCGAAATACTGCAATCACCAAGACCTTCGCGCAACGCGTATCCCTTAACCTCTCGACTCACAACACACCACCAGCATTTAATGTCGAAGAACAATGGCCAACAAGCCATTAGATCAGCCGCAACTGATGTGCTAGGTTTCTCTTGGCCACCAGCAAGAAACCCCTGGTTTGATGAGGAATGCCGACAGATGCTCGCAGCCAAGAACGAGGCCTACAAGGTTAAGCTGCAGGCGAGAGCTGCCATTAAGCTCTATAGGCAAAGAAGAAGGGAAGAACATCGACTTTTCAGAAAGAAGAAAAAAGAGCAAGAAAAGCGAGCGATCGAGGATATAGAGAGGTGCCACTCCAGGAACGATGTTCGCAAGTTTTACCAAAGTGTAAAACGTCAAAGCCAAGGATACAAGGCTCGAACAGAATCCTGTCGATATGAACAAGGAAATATCGTAGTTGAGACACAGTCGATGCTGAGGATATGAAAGAACCACTTCTGCTGACTGTTAAACGGCGATGACGAACAACATTCCGCTATCAGGCAGAACGAACCATTTAATATTGGCAACGACAGCGAAAACTGCCAACCACCCGACCTAAGTGAAGTGAGGATAGCAATATCTAAACTCAAGCTTAATAAGGCCGACGGAAATGACGGCCTTCCCGCTGAGCTTTATAAAGCTGGCGGAGATGACTTTGTATGTAACATCCACCAATCATAAGCCAAACTCTGGTCGGTTGAAAGCATGCCTGAAGAATGGAACCTCAGCATCGTTTGCCCGACCACAAAAAAGGAGACCCTCTGAACTGCGCCAACTACAGAGGCATAAGTCTGCTCAACATCGCCTACAAGATCCTATCTGCCGTAATATGTGAACGTCTGAAACCGTTTACCAATAACCTGATCGGCCCTTATCAGTGTGGTTTTAGGCCAAGAAAGTCAACAATCGATCAAATTTACACACTTCGGCAGATCCTGGAAAAAATCCAAGAAGTCCAAATCGATACCCACCACCTATTCATCGATTTCAAAGCCGCATTGGACAGCATTTATAGAGACGAACACAGAGCCATGTCTAGCTTTGGTATACCGCCCAAACTCGTCCGTTTATGTATGATGACAATGGAGAATTCTCGCTGCTCCATCAGGGTCGGAAACGACCTCACCGACACATTCGATACCAAAAAAGGATTTAGGCAAGGCGTTGCGCTGTCATGTGATTTCTTCAATTCGATTCTTGAGAGGATTGTGCAAAACTCCCGAGCCAACACCAGAAGCAAAATTTTCAAAAAATCGGTGCAACTACTAGCATACGCCGCCGATATTGACATCATTGGAAGGACTCAACGTGATTTCATAGCCACGTGTGCCAGTATAGAGAGGGAAGCGGCAAAAATGGGTTTAGCAGTAAATGAGGGTAAGACTAAGTATATGCTGTCAACACGGAAGGACAAATAGCATCGACGAATTGGTCAGAACGTCACCATTGACAGATATAACTTTGAGGTGGTACGGGACATGTCGTCAGAAATCAAACGAAGAATTACTCTTGCCAATCGCTGTTTCTTCGGGCTAAGAAGGCAATTTAGTAGTAAGGCCCTCACTCGAACTACTAAGGAGATCCTATATAAGACCCGGATCATCCCAGTCCTGCTCTACGGCGCTGAAGCATGGACCGTATCAAAAGCGGATGAAGAAATCCTTGGTCGATTCGAGAGAAAAATTCTTCGGAAAATCTTCGGTCCCGTTTGCGTTGACGGGCCATGGAGACGAAGATTCAACCACGAACTAAACGAGCTGTACAGCGACATGCCCTGGTCAAAAAAACTCCGCATTGGACGTTTAAGATGGCTAGAACATGTAGAACGAATGGACACCAATACTCCGGCTGGCAGAGTCTTCGATTCCCAGCTAGACGTCGGACGCAGTAGAGGAAGACCTCGCCTTAAGTGGGGCGCACAAGTAGAAACCAACCTCAACCAACTTGGAGTGCGCAACTGGAGGCAGTTAGCTAAGGACCGGGCTAATTGGAGAGGCAATTAGCCCGGCCAAGGTGGCCGGATACTAGATATTTGGTTGAAATGTAATTTTTTGTTTCTTTCTGATTCAAATGAAGTCAATCTCCTTTCTCTATCAGTCCATATGAATAATAGGTGTTTAATACGTAAGGTTTCAGTATACGGCCACGACAGAACATACTGGCCGATTACTAAAACATCCGGTTTAAGAATCCGGCCATAGAGATAATTTGGTTTATTTTCCTATTTTCATAGGAAATGAACGAACAAATTGAGGGAAACGGTTCAAAGGGCTTATCGCGAGCTGATAAAATCAAGCTTGCATTGGGGGATATTCGGCAAAACAATTTGAGCCACAGAAAAGCTGCTTCCAAATACAACATCCCAAAAAGCACTTTGCAAGGTAGGTTGCATAAGAAAGTAGATGATGAATGTGAGAGAAGGGACCCGAATCTGTTTTGAAGAGGAAAAAGCGATAACGGACTGGTGTGTTGATGTGGCAAAATGTGGCTTTCCCCTGAAGAAATCGGACCTTCTTGATACAGTTCAAAAAATGATTAAATCAGAAAAACGTCAGAACCCATTTAAAAATGATCGCCCCGGTAGAAAATGGCTAAAATTGTCTTTTAAAAGAAATCCCTACCTAAGAGAAGCTGAGACCATTTCGAAAGGTAGGGCAGTTGTAACCGAAAATAGCATCAGAAAATGGTTCAAAGATCGTCAGCATTTTTTGGAAGAAAGAGGAAATGAAGATGTGCTGCTTGACCCTAGAAGAATTATGAACGGTGAAGAAACTAGTTTTTGCTTATGCCCGAAAACAGGAAAAGTTATATCTCCAAACGTTTACCATATCCAAATGTCCAAAGAAAAGGATACTATCACAGTGTTAGCTATGATGCCTGCTAGCGGGGAGCTTCTGCCGCCTTTAGTAATTTTTCCATATATTCGACCACCTGCCGATATTATTAGAAGCGTTCTAAAGCATTTGTTCTTAGGAAGAACCGAATCAGGATGGATGCGGAGCGAGACCTTTTACGAATATATTGCTAACTGCGTCGACAAATGGATTGAAGAAAACAACGTTCCAAAACTAGTACTGCTGTTTGTAGACGGCATAAGTCTCATTTATCGATGCAACTAAGCCAACTGTGCCATTCAAAAGATATTATTCTGTATGCTCTGCCACCAAACACTACCCATATCCTTCAACCACCTGACGTCAGTGTGTTTAAGCCGTTGAAACAAGATTGGAAGCAGACGGTACGAGAATGGCACATGTCTAATATAGGAAAGGTCTTGACTCGTAAGGACTTTTGTCCACTTCTTGAAATTGTGCTTACGAAATACCAAAATTTGACGACTACCATAAGAAACGGATTTCGAAAATGTGGACTTTTTCCATTTGATCCAAATGCTGTAGACTATGGAAAGTGTCTACAAAATCTTGGGAAGCAATGAAACTTTTGCCAATTGAACAAGATCGGTATGCAATAACTTCATCGGTAATAGAAGAAATTAGAAACGAATTGGAAAAGAATGGGGTCAATGTTGACGTAATTTTGAAAATATTAGAAAGTTCAAAATTGGCATTTAATCCAAAGCCAGCACCAGAACTTATCGACCTTTCGTCAATTCCGATGGACATTGTTTTTTATATAAACGAAGATGGAACGATTGAATTTGCAGACGAAAATCTTAACAATAACATCTTGTCTGATCGTAATGGTGTATTAAATGAAATACCGGAAGACACAGTTTCATCAGCAGTTAAATATCTGGCCACACCTACTTCATCAAAAATATCTTTAATTGCCCCCATAAGTTTGACCGAGTCAAATCCAGGTTCTACTTCTGATTTTGCCGATTTGAACAACAACACGGAAAACTTCTCCATTAGCTCCCGTTTATGTCAATTCAGTTAATCAAACAAATATAGGATATAAAACATTGATTTCACCAAATGACAGGTCAGAATCCTGTTCTCCATGCTTTGTCGAAGCATTTGTTTTATCCGAATCTTTTAAGAAAAAAATAGGACTCTTACACAGGTTAGCAGGTCTCCCAGCGCAATTTCTTCACAGGCTTGGAAGGATATATACGAGCGAAAAGAACGAGCTAAGCAAGAAAAAATTCATGCTGTCGAAAAGAGAAAAGATGCAAGGCTAAGGAAGAAAATGGAAAAACAAACTAAAAAATCAAAGGGAAAAAAGCGAAAAGGAAAAAAAAAACATCGAATGCGACAAATGCAAAGAGCAACTTATAAGCGATACAGAAGAAGACGATTTGAAAAACATTGGTTGTGACCAAAGATAATGAATTCTATACAGATAACGCACTCCATATAAGAAAAATTGTTCTATGGCGGGTCGTGCTGGCACAGCCCGCCATATGTTTTTGTTCTTGATTTTCATGTGTTTTCATGCACACCGCCAGCCCGTACCATGAAGCTACTGAGCAAAAGTTTTTGCTTTTTGTTCTCATTGCGTCATCTGTATGTAATTCATAATCTTTGGTTGTGACACATGTCCTCGTTGGTATCACCTAAAGTGTAGCTCAATGAGCTTCTTAGAATACAATGACGCTATTTATAATATAATGGAATTTATATTTTTCATTCATATGTTCTTTATTAAAAATGTGTATCTGAATTTTTATTATTTCAATTCATATAATTTCTTATTATTTTAATAGTCCTTGACAAGTCCTAAAATTCGAAGCTACCTACCCGAATTAGTGTTAATTTTTTTTATTTATATATCTACCTACCCTTGTATTGTTATAAACGCATAACTGAATTCTTATTATTTTACTATGTAGGTACCTATATATTATTTTAATAGTCCTTGACAAGTCCTGAAAATCGAAGCTACCTTAACTAATGTTAATTTTTTTATTTATAAATCTACTTACCTTGGTATTATTATAAATGTATTAATGAATTTTTATTACTTTACTCTATATATTGTATTAATGGTCTTTGACAATTGAACTATAATTATGTACATTTAGGTACATGTGATACCAAAATAAAAATAGTTTTTAATTAAACAATCGCTAAATCTATTAAAAACGAGTAAAAATATTAAATCTATTTTGTTATTCCAGTTTTGTTTAAATAAAAATAACCTGGCCGGATACTGACGCAAAAGTGGCCGACCAATGAATTTTGGTGGCCGGGTTCTGGTGAAATTTCTCTTTTTCCAAAATTATTTTAATTTCAGATGCATGAATCCAATTACATTCAGCAATTTTTTTTTTTTCAAACATGAAATTGACATTAAGGTGAAAAAAAAAAACAAAAACTTGTTTAAGTGGGCACGTAAATTAGTTATCATGGATCAAAGAAGGAAAAAGAGTTAGGTGGCCGAGTACTGGTACATCTACAGACGTAAGAGTGTTCAACTATTAGCACAGCGGATTGTAGCCTTCCATTGATAAAAATAATCCCAGAGTAATGTCAGGAACACATTGACATAGCACATCAATATTTCATAGTTGGTGTTAGACTATTCAACTATTAGCACAGCGGATTGTAGCCTTCTCATATGTTTTTCAATTATTTTTATCCAGAAACCTTTGATAAAAATAATCCCAGAGTAATGTCAGGAACACATTGACAAAGCACATCAATATTTTATAGTTGGTGTTAGAGTATTCAACTATTAGCACAGCGGATTGTAGCCTTCTCATATGTTTTTCAATTATTTTTATCCAGAAACCTTTGATAAAAATAATCCCAGAGTAATGTCAAAAACACATTGACAAAGCACATCAATATTTTATAGTTGGTGTACTTTATATGGCACCTCACACATTAACAACGTCGTCTGCAATATTAAATTTAGAACAATTCCTAAAGTCATAGTTAATGTTTTTGTTGATGCTGCTGTGTCAAGGTGTTCCAATCATTACAATAGGATTGTTTCAACGTTTATTAATCTACAATTTAACCATTCCCGTATATAAATATACGCAATATTCTTAAGCAAGAAAATGAACCCACTTTATCATTAAAAATAAATTCGTCTTCAAAAAAAATCTAGTACAGTCAGTACCTACAAATGTCAATAACACCACTCGCACTTCTCTAGGTAATTTCAGGTAAACGTCAAATTAATTTCTGTCTGACATAACCATCTGTATTTGTAAGTACTTTGAACGATTCCTCCAAGGGGATCGAAAATTAAAAATTGTTTCATTTCGATTGCTTCGCATGAATTGTAATAAAAATAATTAAAGACCTGGTTTTTCCCTTTGAAATTCCTTTTGTAGCAGGATGGCTTTTTCGGCAATCAACGGCATCTTGAGAAGAGCCACCACCACAGCTCTTCTTAACCCAATAAATTCGAGTGCTGCGACAGCAATTGGATGGTAAGTGAATGACGATAATTTAGTAAATTTTCTAATTTCTAAAAAAAATTGCGGAGTTGATTTTATAAAATTTAATAACACAAGATTAATGTGATCATATGTGTGCAATGCATCTGGTAATAAATCGTGTTGTTTTGGCAAAGGAAATTCCGCAAACAAATTACATAATCTGTGAAGTTGTGATTATTTTGCCGTCAATTTGAGGTTACTTGTTTTTTTTCTTCTCTCTGTGGAATGTGTTAAATTGTCTTATTCGGGTCGTTTAATCGAGAATTATGTTTTCTATCATTGCAGTAGCCAAAGTCAACGACGTGGGGCTGCAAAATGGTATCCAGATGCCGAGTTCATGAAGCAATTTGGCGGTGCTGTCATGTACCCCGATGAAGTAACTTCTTTGTGGAAGGTTCCTCCATGGAACAGTGGGTATTGAGATTTTGTTATTTCCATATGTAATTGTGATTATTTTCACAGGCAAACTTGCTCCGGTTGAGAAGTCCGTTCGTAACTTAACTCTCAATTTTGGGCCACAGCATCCAGCTGCTCACGGTGTGTTGCGTTTAGTATTGGAACTCGAGGGTGAGGTAAGGATATACATAAATATTACGTCTGGCTTCCGGAATCCTCCTAATGAAACTATATTCCTTCTTCTAGACTGTAGTTCGTGCGGATCCTCATATTGGTTTGTTACATCGCGGTACTGAGAAGCTGATTGAGTACAAAACGTACACTCAAGCCTTGCCGTACTTTGATCGATTGGACTATGTCTCCATGATGTGCAATGAACAATGCTACTCGTTGGCCGTTGAGAAACTGCTGAACATTGAAGTCCCATTGCGAGCAAAGTATATTCGCGGTAAGTGTTGCTACGAACTGTTTGACGTTTCAATTGTGCTGGACTTTATGTAATTTTGCATGCAGTTCTCTTTGCTGAGATAACCCGTATTCTGAACCACATTATGGCTGTGGGTACACACGCCCTCGATATTGGTGCATTAACACCATTTTTCTGGCTTTTCGAGGAACGTGAGAAGATGATGGAGTTCTACGAACGTGTATCTGGAGCTCGCATGCATGCGGCATATATTCGTCCTGGTGGTGTTTCACTTGTAAGTCGAATTCTTGTAAATTGTTTTGTCTGTTGCATCAGTGAAGTGCAGTTTCACAGTTGGCACTTATTATTGGTTTGTAAGAAAAGAAAAAGATCCCTTACGAGTCAAGGAATTGTATATTATGGCATGGTTACAACATCTTCTCTGTATGTTTCGTATTGAGAAGCATTTGTGCCACTAAGATTCCATATCAATCTCAGTCTCACTGTTATTGTTTGGCTCCCTACTTTTATGTTGATCATGACTTTCTTTTATTTTCAATCACGGCAAGAATCATCTTCATCCCCATTTGTCCTCACCCTCATTTAACCGATAAACGCTGTTTTTCATTTCTATACTACAATGCCATTATTATTGCTTCCCTCCAGGACATGCCACTTGGTTTGATGGACGATATCTATGAATTCGCATCGAAATTCGCCGAGCGTCTTGATGAAGTGGAAGATGTCCTCACCACAAACCGCATTTGGGTGCAACGTACCGTTGATATTGGTGTGGTTAGTGCCGAAGATGCTCTTAATTTGGGCTTCAGTGGTGTCATGCTTCGTGGATCCGGCATCAAGTGGGATTTGCGTAAGCAACAACCATACGATGCTTACGATTTGGTTGATTTCGATGTTCCAATTGGAACCAAGGGCGATTGCTACGATCGTTATTTGATTCGTGTCGAAGAGATGCGTCAGTCTTTGCGTATCATCGACCAGTGCTTGAATCAAATGCCAGCCGGTGAAATCAAGACAGATGATGCTAAGGTTACCACACCATCACGTGCTGAGATGAAGACATCGATGGAGGCGCTTATTCATCATTTTAAGTTGTTCACCCAAGGCTATCAGGTAC
The DNA here is from genome assembly GCA_932526625.1 of Rhingia campestris. Classification (NCBI taxonomy): domain Eukaryota; kingdom Metazoa; phylum Arthropoda; class Insecta; order Diptera; family Syrphidae; genus Rhingia; species Rhingia campestris. The sequence goes on along the minus strand of OW052186.1, from coordinate 3,855,099 downwards.
CACCTGGTGCAACTTATACCGCAATTGAAGCCCCAAAAGGTGAGTTTGGTGTTTATTTAGTTGCTGATGGTTCCAGCCGGCCATACCGATGCAAAATCAAGGCGCCCGGATTTGCCCACTTGGCGGCGCTCGATAAGATCGGTAAGCAGCACATGTTGGCCGACATCGTTGCAATTATTGGAACACTCGATGTTGTGTTTGGTGAAATCGATCGATAAGGAGAGATAGGAGTAGATAATGATGATTGATGTGAAATCAAATAAATAAAGTTTAAATAAGCTGATAAGTTATGTTTTATTCAGCTCCTCTTACGATGCTAAATTGTTGTTCCAGATGTGCAAAGGCGCCGGCGGAAAACGGTGGTGTGCAAGCACAAAAGCAACTTAATGCTTGGATAGACGAAAGCATGCCCGATTAATGGATAATTTGCTCCATTCGGCCTACAAGGAAGGCGATCTTATGTTTTGCTTGAGGACTTTTTTTTTAACGTACACTGTGGACGTTATTTTTATTTTTTCATCACACTCAGCGGCTCGAGAGAAATAATATTTTTATCGACTTAAGGCCGCGTGTAATAACATCCACCCTTCATCAATAAGATGATGGCAAGGGGCAGTTGCGACTCCTAATACGGAAGGCTTTCTGTGTGAAATCAGCTAATTCTCGATATTTCCAAACATGTGCCGGAATATCGTGACGGAATAGATAGATCGTAGCGCAGGTGCCACCACCCAATGCCTTGTCTATAACAGACGCTGGGATATACAGACTATATAGGCATATTAGATCGCTATAGCTGTCGTGTCATTAAAGAGGAAAACTGAACAACAGATGTACAGGCGACAGACAGACGCGTTGGTCTTGCAGTAAACGAGGACCAGGCACATTATATCTCAACACGCAAAGCATAACAGTCTTGAATATATCAGTGTGGTTGAGGAACAAATCTTCACACCGCTGTTTCTTGAACACGATTTAGTAATAAAGTCCTCAAACAAACTATGAAATCATAGATGGTTCCAGTACTGGTGTACAACGCTGAAGCATGGATGGACCCGTATCAAAACTGACTGAAAAAATCTTTTTTATTAGAAATTTCATCTGGAAGATTTTGGTCTTGATTGACGGGGTATGCAGACGATGCTTCGAACTCTTTATTAACATAGACCTGGTAAAAAAAACTCCCTATTGGCTGTTTGCAATGGCTATGGCAAATAGACACGAATGCTCCAGCCCGAAGAGTTCCGATTCCGAGTCAGTCTACCATCTGACTCGGAAGTGAGGAAGTGGCATTAAGTGGCGATTACAAATGGGAACCGAGTTCAACCACCTTGATTGTGCAACTGATCGTAGTAAGATAAGAAGAGAGCTTACTGCAGAGGCATGTTGGCCAGGCCACTTTTGAAGAAGAACTACTACATGTGCAAACTTCTCACACAAGGGTGGGTCATTCACCTTTTTTTTTCAGTATATGAACTCCTGAGTTGAGATTATCTTTTCATGATGATGGACACTACTCCAATGATTTGTCGGATAATCGCCAGATGGCAGGGTAAAACTTTTTTTGTTCCTACGACCGGGAATCGAAAATCGCATGACAGTATAGCTCTTACCACCTCGAACATACCCACTCTACGGTGCCAAATCCTTTGTTGGTACTCAGGACAAGAAGTACGACTGCAATAGAAGACACTGTGAGCATTTCAAACGTCTCCAAGACTTGGAAATAATCCAAAAGGCTCTCGCGCATTAAGCGAATGAACAAAAATGCTTAAACCAAAGGGTTCTTCGAATCCCATACACCCTAAATTAGAAGCAATGATGGTTATCAATTAGTTGGGGAATAAGGAAAAGCTTTCATACAAAACTTTAAAATCCTGCGTACTGGAATGGGACTAAAACTTTCACTCGCCAGGGAGGTTTCGCTATTCTTTCATAGGTGTCGTGGTTATAATGTAACCGAAGTCATTAATGATAATTTATCAGTGATGCAAGGATATTGGATATACGGGGGTTGTCTTGGGAAACGAAAAAAAACCTATACTTCCCAAACTTTTCGTCTTTTTATTACGAGCAGTGCATTATATCGTAACGCTGATATAGGGTGGCTTGTACAAACTTATTTTATTTACGATCCAGGAATTTCCTTATGGATAACAGGTAGCTGACCACTGGTTAGTTGAATAAATGCATAGAGGTACAGAACTACAAAGATTACGCATCACAGCTGAACGTTTTGTAGCCGTTTCAGCCGGAATTTTCGTCCATCATATGCATCGGCTATGCTATTGCTTGATGCTGGCATGGCAATGTGAACACTGGGGTATCAATGTCAGTACCCCACATAGTAAATTTTCATTGTATAGGATGTGAACTCTATGTTGTTGTATACTCTTTGAAAAATGGTAATGCGTAGAGCTTCAAGTTTACACAGAGCATCATATCGTTAGACAGAGTTATGATGACTTGCATCAACTTGGTGAATTGTACCAATTTCGAATGCGACGAGTTGGAGGGTCACCCGGCTTCAATTCTTGTATGTTATACACTCAATCCCATAGGTGTGTATTACGTCGCTCTAGTGACACAAAAACGTGTGGCAATATTTGCTAATTTTTGATTTTTTTTTGTGGTTTTGTGATTTTTTTTTTACCATTTTTTATTTTTATGGGTTTCATGAATACTTTTGTAAAGTACTCGTTTTTTTCGCCACAATATAGAAATAAGGTGGTATACTTGGCCCAAAATCGTAAAACATATGTAGTTACGTTTTTGTGTCACTAGGGCGACGATAAGTTTTGATACATAGTTTGTAACAGAAAATTAACTTAGATATGTGTCTCGTTAAGGCTATGGATTGACTCAGAATCGTTAGCCGAGTCGATTAAGCCATGTCTGTCAGTTTTTGGGGCTAACTTTTGAGCTGGAATGTTGAAATTTGGTACACGTACCTGCTCTTTATTGCTCCCAGCAGAACAGGTGTTCAAATTTTCAAAATCCGCCCGTTGGTATGCTTACTTCTCTCAAAAACGACGTTTTGTACAAATTTTCAAAATCCGCCCGTTGATATGCTTACTTCTCACAAAAACGTCGTTTTTGGTCAAACTGTAAGGAATTTTGAAAAAAAGTGTCTCGGAGCAAGATATTTAGACAAACTGGTTACCTATTTATGTCAGATGTGAAGTTTTTAACCACGTCCACTTGTAGGTAGCGGTTTTTTAGAAAACGATTGGTAAAAAATTAAGAATATTCGAAAAGGATATTTGATGAGAATAGTTCGTATAAAAATTTCATCTACAGATAATTTTTACCCCGGCCCACTTTTTGTGGGCGTTTTTGAAATCAAAAATCGATTCTAATAGCCGTTAACATACCATATGCCATAGACATATGGGTTCGTACAAACATTTTAGGGAAGGATAATGAAATTTGGTATATACGCTCGTTGGGCTTTGCTTTCAATACAAGTTTAAACATTTTAAAAATCCTCCCCTGGCACACCTACTTTTCAGAAAAAACAAACGCCGTTTTCGGTCAAACCGTAAGGAATTTTTAAAAAGTCTCGTTAAGGATTTTTAGGCCTCAGGAAAATTGGTATACGAATAAAAAAATTTCAAAATACGCCAACTACCATGCTTACTTTTTAGAAAATCTTTTTTTTTTTTGGCAAACGGTTCAGAATTTTTAAAAAGTGTCTGAAAAAAATATTTAGACATCCTTTCCACTTTTTGGGGCATTTTGATGAGAATAGTTCGTATGAAAATTTCATCTAAAGATAATTTCTACCCCGGCCCACTTTTTGTGGGCGTTTTTGAAAACAAAAATCGATTCTAATAGCCGTTAACATACCATATGCCATAGACATATGGGTCCGTACAACCATTTTAAGGAAGGATTATGAAATTTGGTAAATACGCTCGTTGGGCTATGCTTTCAATACCAGTTTAAACATTTTTAAAACCCTCCCCTGCCACACCTACTTTTCAGAAAAAAGAAACGTCGTTTTCGGTCAAACAGTAAGGAATTTTTAAAAAATCTCGTTAAGGATTTTTAGGCCTCAGAAAAATTGGTATACGAATAAAAAAATTTCAAAATACGCCAACTACCATGCTTACTTTTTAGAAAATCTTTTTTTTTTTTTTGGCAAACGGTTCAGAATTTTTAAAAAGTGTCTGAAAAAAATATTTAGACATTCTTAATCCACTTTTTGGGGCATTTTGATGAGAATAGTTCGTATGAAAATTTAATCTACAGATAATTTTTACCCCGGCCCACTTTTTGTGGGCGTTTTTGAAAACAAAAATCGATTCTAATAGCCTATAACATACCATATGCCATAGACATATGGGTTCGTACAACCATTTTAAGGAAGGATAATGAAATTCGGCATATACGCTCGTTGGGCTATGCTTTCAATACAATTTAAACATTTTTAAAATCCTCCCCCTGCCACACCTACTTTTCAGAAAAAACAAACGTCGTTTTCAGTCAAACTGTAAGGAATTTTTAAAAAAAGTCTCGTCAATGATTTTTAGGCCTCAGAAAATTTGGTATATGAATATATCCATGATGAATATATCATTGTCCATGATTACACAACAAGTAAAAAAATTTCAGAATACGCCAACTACCACGCTTACTTTTTAGAAAACCTTTTTTTTTTGGCAAACGGTTCAGAATTTTTAAAAAGTGTCTGAAAAAAATATTTAGACATTCTTAATCCACTTTTTGGGGCATTTTCTGTAAAAAAAAAAATAAATTGTTCCAAAAATATTGGTATTGATCCATTTTAACCCACGCCTAAATTTTGGGGGCGTTTCCCTTCAGATTTACATACCTTACCCCATAGCATATACAATACAAAAACTTTGTTTTTATCTCAAAGTAGAGAGGACATTTTTTTTAATATTTGCAGTTGTAATTTTATGACTTACAGGAAATATGCACGCTTTAAGCGCGGGAATAATTAATAAAATAATTATAAAATGGCACTAGTACGATAAGTTTGGCATCATAAATTGATTTCGGTTTTTAGTAGAGGGCTCAAAAACAAAAAAAAAAACATTTTTTACTATTAGAGAGGGGGTTCTATCTCGTCCCGTTTAGGAGGTAGGGGCAATTTTAGAAAAAAATGACTTAAAATGAAAAAAAAATATATTAAAAAATAACGGTAATACTTACAATTAAGTAGGTAGTACACCTTTTTTTAAAGCCAATACTTTGTTCTATTAGCTATTTTTTAAATCAAAAAATATCTATGCATAGTTCTTGCAAAAACGGGTTTTAAACTCAAAAAAAAAAATAATTAAAAAAAAGTTGTAAGTATAATTTTTCAAAACTGTATAATTATATTCAATTTTTTTTCTAAATTTCGTTGCTCTAATAAATTCTTAATCAAAAACTGAAAACTAGATGATTTTATGTCTTTTAGTTTTTGAGAAAAATGAAAATTACTAAAATTAATTCGGTGTATAAACAGTGATGCTTATGGGGGCGGCATGCTGTCCCCCTGCAACCCACCTGCTTGGGCTTACTGTAGGATTTGAGATGGGTGCTAAGTTTTTGTTTTGTGTGTTTTTGTAAAATTGTATGCACTTGATTTGCTGTACTTTACTTACAAAGATGAACATTAATACTACTAGGTGAGATACCAAAATTCAAAAATCATACAAAAATTGTTTTAGTAATCTTTAATTTTCTAAACAACAAGAAGACATAAAACTAATCGGTTTGTTGTGTTCGATTGAGAATTGATATACACATTGATCACAAAAAGCCAATTAAGCACTTCATTTCACAATTTTGAAAAAAAATTGGTCTAAAGTTTCTTTTTGCATTTATTTTTGTCATAGTTTTGAGTTTGCATGCGAATTTTTCAAAAACTAACACAAATAATAAAATTTAAATTGAGGATTTAAGAACTGGTTTCTGGCTTTCAAAAACGGGATAATACTTCACTATATTTTTTTTTTTTTTCATTTTAAGTCATTTCTAAAATTGGCCGCTTCCTCCGTAACGGAAACTGGCATTGTCACAAATTCACAGACAGTAGGTAGGTACCTATATCAAAATTGGTTCGAGATAAAAACAAAGTTTTTGTATTGTATATGCTATGGGGTAAGGTATGTAAATCTGAAGGGAAACGCCCCCAAAATTTAGGCGTGGGTTAAAATGGATCAATACCAATATTTTTGGAACAATTTATTTTTTTTTACAGAAAATATTTTTTTTTTTACAGAAAATGCCCCAAAAATGGATTAAGAATGTCTAAATATTTTTTTCAGACACTTTTTAAAAATTCTGAACCGTTTGCCAAAAAGTTCTGTTCATTTGATCTGAATATTCTTATGATTCAGATATTTAAATATTTGTGGTTCCAGCAGGACGGCATGACTCGACACACAGCGAACGCCTCAATGGGACATTTTCCATGAACGATTACAGGGCAGGGTCATCTCTCGCAAAGAAGACGTAAATTGGCCAACAAGATCGTGAAATTTGAACCCACTACACTTTTTCGAAAATCACATGTCAAAAAGGCAAAATACCTACCGCAATTGATGTTCGAAAACCACCGTGCGAACTTCGACGTGTATTGAAATGTTTCATATATTTCAAAAATATTCCCATACATCAGCGTTTCCTTTCATAAATACTTTCAGGGTGATTTTGTTTATTTTTTTTTTTTAACTTTTTGCTTACGAATAATCCAAAGACATTTGATAAATATATTTGGATAATTCTGTTCACTAAATTTTGCCTTAAGAAATTTTCAGGCCACGAACAAAAACTTTAAAATTCTTTTAAATCTTTGAAAAACATTTCAATACAAAACAAATCTCACAAAATTAAACAGAAATTAAGAAGTGAAAATAATTGATCACGTATCGATTTTGAATATCTAATACGCGACAGCGGAAGCTATAATGTAAACATTTTGGTGTATCTTTCCATCCCGGATTGAGATACATACAATGTATATATATATACAGAGCATTTGGTTCACAAAGGCATTTATATCTTTTAATTTGTAATTTCTACATTTTTCTGGGAATCCCAGAAACACAAATTCCATATCCATATCGACAATAAGAGAAAAAACTTTTTGAAACATTAAGACCTCCATATACTACGCCATGAAGATGTCGACATTTTAGAACTCACCACTGACTATATTTTTTCTTGATACAAAAACGTTGCCTTTTAGATTGCGTATTTGAAAAAAAAATGCACGTTAGTTGAATTTCTTGTGAAATACATAAACTCCACTTTTATTAATATTTTTTTTAAATATATTTATTATAGATTTGGCTTGAGAGATTTAAATAACGTGTTGTAAAGTAGAATGAAGCCAGGAGCGTTCTACTGATGACCAGTGCTGACAGATTTCAGAATTTTTCCTATTGGACCCAGCGTTACCAGATAAGATTTTTTAAACCTGCTAAAGCTAGGATGAAAAACTGCAAAACCGGTTAGACGAAAGTGTAAAAAAATGCTAAAAAAAACTGCGATCGATTTTTCCTTGAGAAATACGCGTTTTTTAAACAGTTACATTTGTTATTATAACGGGTGATTTTTTAAGAGGTTTAGAACTTTTTTTAAAAAAAAAAACACAAAAAATTCGAAAAAATGAATGAAATATTTATTTGAATCGATAGTTTGAACCTTGCAATTTAATGTTTAAAGATAATTTCATGCAAATGTTGACCGCGGCTGCGTCTCAGGTAGCCCATCCGCTGAGTCCAATTTTGGCATACTCTTTCACACATATCGGCCGGTATCTCACGAATGAATGCATGGATGTTGGCTTCCAGTGCGTCAATCGAAGCGGGCTTGTCCCTATAGACATTAGCCTTGACATACCCCCACAAAAAATAATCTAATGGTGTCAATTCGACGATCACTCACCTTGTCGCGGTGAAAGGGCTTAAGTAGTTTCCAATGAACCACGGAGCGAAACCGGAAGTCTATGTAAACATAAACTGTCAGGGCCACCCATGCCGGTAAGGTCAGTGGCGAGGAAACGAAAACCAAAAGGTGGTCTCCAAGGTAAGGCGCGCGCCGATACCTGCATGGCTGAGGAAATGCTCAGTCGCTAGCGCAAACTCTAGATACCTGGGGACCTCTAGTTTTAATCCAATTTCCCCTTTCCTGTATACAGGGGGTGAGTACAGGATGACATTCCTTCCCCCTTACTCGTGGGTCCAAAATTGACAAAAACAAACAAAACAAAAAAGGGACGAGTGCAAATGAATCGGGCACTCCAAACCCTATAAAAACCGATTCTCAACAACAAATGACGGAGGAGGAGGAAAGCCTCTTGCTCCGAGATCCGTCAAACTCCAAGATACTGTCAGATGGGGGAAGCGAAGGAGCAATAGACATCCAAATGGAGAAACTTCTTCTCGATGAGGATGACACCTGCTCCAACGCCAGCTCATCTAAATTCTCAATATCGTCAACTGCGTCCATCCGCAGCAAAGTAAAATCATGCAAGTTGACGATCAGAAGATTAGGCAAGATAGTAACTCTAGGAGAAAAGGATCGCCTGAGACTTCAGAAAGCTCAAGAGTTTTTACAAAGTCTGACATTAGCAGAGAATGAGCCGATAGCTCGTACCTGCTCAATGAACGCACCGAGTACCTCGAGCATGAAGGGACTGATGGGACCACCTTTGATGCAGGGCGCTGGCCCGCTAAGACAAAGAATGGTCTCATCAGACCCTGCGAAAGTCAAAGGCGAAATCATGGCTGATGATTCCTTGTATACCCCCCCAGCAGCCGACGAGCCGCTCGCTCGTCGCTCGCCGAGAGGAGATACAGGAATCGAAGCTGAAGGAGAGCTGGATGGATCGGTCAACGATGTTACGGGCGCATGCCCACTAGGAGTTGACATGATCCCTTCAAACTCCGAAACAAGGGACGATACCACCAGATGATATCACCATCTTTATTGACAGTCAGGCTGCAATAAAAGCTATCTCTGCTGTCGAAATAAAATCTCGGCTTGTGAAACGTTGTCGTGAAGAGCTAAAGGTTCTTGGCGTCCAACATAATGTTAAGCTCTGCTGGGTCCCCGGACACAGAGGCATACAGGGCAATGAAATTGCTGACGAACTGGCAAGAAAAGGATCTGCCTCCAGCACTGACCAAGCAGACCAGTCTGTCAAACCACCACTATGCGACCTCAAATCTCAGGTGGGACAGAAAACACTGATCGCTGCCAAAAACAGGTGGAACTCCCTTCCCACCTGTGAAACTTCCAAAAGGATGTGGCCTGAGTATGACAAAGCCAGAACCCATAAACTGCTTCGTAGAAACAGGAAATCTGTCTACTTTAGTTGGGATTCTTACTGGACACAACTTACTGAAAAGCCACAAACTGAAAATGCATCTCATAGATGATGACCTCTGTAGAGGCTGCGGTGATGAAGAAATACACGAGGACACCCTCCACTTTCTGTGCCACTGCCCAGGCCTCAGCCAATTAAGAATGAGAACCTTAGGAAAATACTTTTTCCATGACCTCACGGATCTATCCGAAATCCCTCTCCCTAATCTTTTCAGGTTTGCATCAACATCTGGATGGCTAGAAAGAGACTAACAACAATGGACAGTAACGGGACAATGAATGAACCAACCACATAAGTGGACCCCCAGCGGGCATCACAATGGGTCTATATTGACCTGAGTGCGATGAGGGAGGACACACACCGTCTGCCTCATCAACCCACCAACCTAACCTAACCTAACCTAAACTCGCCTCGCAATTGCGCCATTGTTTCGCGTGCTGTGTGGCATGTGGCACCGTCTTGTTGAAACCACATATCATGCAAGTCAAGAATTTCCATTTCGGGCAAAAAAAAGTTTGTTATCATCGCTCGGTAGCGTTCACCATTGACAGTAACGCTGCGATTCGCATCATCTTTGAAGAAATATGGCCCAATAATGCCGCCGGCCCATAAACCGCACCAAACAGTGGCTTTTTCGGGATGCATTGGTAGCTGTTGCAATGCTTCTGGCTGATCTTCACTCCAAATGCGGCAATTTTGCTTATTTACGTACCCATTCAACCAAAAATGAGCCTCATCGCTGAACACAATTTTTCGATAAAAAAGCGGATCCTCGGCCAGCTTTCCAAGAGCCCATTCACCAAAAATTCGGCGTTGTGGTAGGTCGGCTGGCTTTAGTTCTTGCACCAGCTGTATCTTAAAAGGCTTTACGCCCAAATCCTTCCGCAAAATTTTCCACGTAGTGCTGTAACAAAGGCCTAACTGCTGGGAACGGCGCCGAATCGACATTTCGCGGTCTTCTGTCACACTAGCTGATACGGCCGCAATATTTTCTTCACTACGCACAGTACGTAAACGTGTTGGTGGTTAAATGTCCAACAAAGTAAATTTGGTGCGAAATTTGGTCACAATCTTCCGAATAGACTGCTCAGAAGGTCGAGAATGCCGATCATAAAATGGAAGCAGCGCGCGATGAACATTTCGAACCGAGCACGAATTTTGATAGTAAAATTCAATAATTTGCAAGCGTTGTTCATTTGTAAGACGATCCATGGTTAAATTGCAAACCAAACTGAAGCTGTTTGACAGTGACACAAGGTACTAAACACACGTCAGCTGTCAAAACCAGTGTTGCCAAAAACAAACCAGCTAAAAAATCACCCGTTACAAGATGATAATTTATAAAAGATGAAAATTTTTAAATTTAAATATGTACAAAGTTATTAAATTAAATCGTTCGGAATCTTTATAAAGAATTTTTGAATTTGTTAAAGTTACCATTTTATTCGTTGGAACAATGTTATAACAGTTATGACTGTAAAAATATTATTATATGTACGAAATGTGGTGAGAACCATGAGACCAGAGGCTGTGATATATCGAACGGTGACGTGAAATAAAGGCAAATGAAATAAAGCCAAATTCGAAAAAAATTGGCATTATTTCTTTTTCAAAAGCGAAATAAAAACGAATTCTCAATTTGGCTTTATTTCACTTCAGATAACGAAATAAAACCAATTTGGCATTATTTCGATTTTAATTTTTCCAAAATTACAAATGAGTTCCGCCAAGTAAGATTATTCATTATCAAACTTACTTACTTACTTAAGTGGCGCTACAGTCCGGGATGAACCTGGGCCTCAACCAACATGCCTCTCCAATTAGCCCGGTCCTTAGCTAACTGCCTCCAGCTGCGCACTCCAAGCTGGTTGAGGTCGGTTTCTACTTGTGCGCGCCACTTAAGGCTGGGAATCAAAGACTCTGCGAGCCGGAGTGTTGTCCATTCTTTCTACATGTCCTAGCCATCTTAAACGTCCAATGCGGAGCTTTTTGACTAGAGGTATGTCGCTGTACAGCCGGTATAGTTCGTGGTTGAATCTTCGTCTCCATAGCCCGTCAACGCAAACGGGACCGAAGATTTTCCGAAGAATTTTCCTCTCGATTCGACCAAGGATTTCTTCATCCGCTTTTGATACGGTCCATGCTTCAGCGCCGTAGAGCGGGACTGGGATGATCAGGGTCTTATATAGGATCTCCTTAGTAGTTCGAGTGAGGGCTTTAATACCAAATTGCCTTCTTAGCCCGAGAGTATTTCTTTGTTGATTTCTGACGAGATGTTGTTGCCAGTGTTAATAGCGGAGCCGAGGTAGACAAAGTCCCGTACTACCTCAAAGTTATATCTGTCAATGGTGACGTTTTGTCTAATTCATCGATGTTGTATGTCCTTTCGTGTTGACAGCATACACTTAGTCTTGCCCTCATTTACTGCTAAATCCATTTTTGCCACTTCCTTCTCTATACTAGCACACGCGGCTATGACATCACGTTGAGTCCGACCGATGATGTCAATATCGTCGGCGTATGCTAGTAGTTGCACCGATTTTTGGAAAATTGTGCCTCTGGTGTTGGCTCGGGAGTTTTGCACAATCCTCTCAAGAATCAAATTGAAAAAGTCACATGACAGTGCATCGCCTAGCCTAAATCCTTTTTTGGTATCGAATGTGTCGATGAGGTCGTTTCCGACCCTGATGGTGCAGCGAGAATTCTCCCTCGTCATCCTTCACAAACGGACTAGTTTGGGCGGTATACCAAAACTAGACATGGCTCTGTATAGTTCGTCTCTATAAATGCTGTCGTATGCGGCTTTGAAATCGATAAATAGGTGGTGGGTATCGATTTGGACTTCTTGAGATTTTTCCAGGATCTGCCGAAGTGTGAAAATTTGATCGGTTGTGGACTTTCCTGGCCTAAAACCACACTGATAAGGGCCAATCAGGTTGTTGGTAAACGGTTTCAGGCGTTCACATATTACGGCAGATAGGATCTTGTAGGCGATGTTGATGAGACTTATGCCCCTGTAGTTGGCGCAGTTCAGAGGGTCTCCTTTTTTGTGAATCGGGCAAACGATGCTGAGGTTCCATTCTTCAGGCATACTTTCAACCGACCAGAGTTTGGCTTATGAGTTGGTGGATGTTACATATCAAGTCATCTCCGCCAGCTTTATAAAGCTCAGCGGGAAGGCCGTCATTTCTGGCAGCTTGAGTTTAGATATTGCTATCCTCACTTCACTTAGGTCGGGCGGTTATTAGTTTTCGCTTTCGTCGCCAATATTGAATGGTTCGTTCTGCCTGACAGCGGAATGTTGTTCTTCATCGCCGTTTAACAGTCTGCAGAAGTGGTTCTTCCATATCCTCAGCGTCGACTGTGCCTCAACTACGATATTTGGTAACTACGCTTTGGTAAAACTTGCGAAAATCGTTCCTGGAGTGGCACCTCTCTATAACCTCGATCGCGCGCTTTTCTTGCTCTTTTTCTTCTTTCTGAAAAGCCGGTGTTCTTCCCTTCTTCTCTGCCTATAGAGCTCTCGTCTTCACCTGCAGCTTAGCCTTGTAGGCCTGGTTCTTGGCTGCGAGCATCTGTCGACACTCCTCATCAAATCAGGGGTTTCTTGCTGTTGGGCAGCAGTTGCGGCTGATCTGATGGCTTGTTGGCATCGTTGCCATTGTTCTTCGACATTCAATGCTGATGGTATTCTGGTCATCGAAAGGTTAAGGAATACAGGTTGCGCGAAGGCCTTGTAGGTCTCTTGCGATTGCAGTCTTTCAATTTTTTACAGTATTTCTGGTTTGTTGTGGCGTGGTGGATATCCGCATGCTTACCTTGGCTGCAACAAGGTAGTGGTCTGAGTCGATGTTAGCCCCTTGGAATGTTTGGACATCCAAAATACTGGATGCGTACCTCTTGTCTATCGCAATGTGATTAAGTTGGTTGACTGTTCGTTGATCTGGAGACCGCCCTCTTATGGATATCGAGGTGAGGAAACCGTGTGCTGGTTTTAGTGGGATTTCGTTCCGTAGCGAAGTCAATTAGCCCAAGTCCGTTGCCAGACGTGTTGTCGTGTAGGCTGTATTTCCCGAAAATACTGCTAAGAGGTCTTCTCTTCCTACCTTTGCGTTAAAATCTCCCAACACGATTTTAACGTCATACTTTGGTAGTCGCTCATAGGTTTTGTCGAGGAGCTCGTAGAAGCAATCCTTAGTTGTATCATCTTTTTCCTCTGTCGGAGCATGAGCGCATATAAGGCTTATGTTGGCGAATTTGCCCTTGATGCGGATTGTTACAATACGTTCGCTAATGTCTTGGAAACATAGACTTGCTCCCTAAGTCTGGCACTTATAGAAAATCAGCATCCAAATAGTCGCTGTTTCTGCTCACTATAACACGGTCCATAGTAGATGTCACAGTTTTTTATCCTCTTTTTGCCCGGCCCATTCCATCGTATTTCCTGGAAGGCAGTAATGTCTGTTTTGTGCAGTTAAGGGCTTCCGCTAGTTGTTCGCCTGCACCTTTCCTGTTTTATGTTCTCATATTCTAAGTCCAGGTACTAACGTCGTTGTCCTGTTTTCGTTTAGCAATATCAGTCCTTTCCGAGGCTATTGGTATCTTCGTAACAATAGTTTTTTCGTTGGGTGGATAGTTAACCCAAAGCACAACCCCAACCTGGAGGGCCAGTTCCAATTTATTAGATACGCCTAGGACACGAGGCCATCATTATACATTACGGGATTGAGCGCTGCCCTTGACCTTTCGGTTCATCCGCCACCACCTCTGTTCAAGGGGCCTGACTTACCCTTGAGATTCCTAGATAACCTGTTGTCGGAATATGCCGAAGCAGCTCATCTAGGTTCGCCTGGGACGCCAGACCGGGTATTCATTTCGCGCCATTCTGACCAGGGTGATTATATTGTGTTGCTGTTTTACGTCTTGTTATCAACACTCGCACTTATCGTTTAGCAAGTCAAATCCGGTTGGATGAAACCAGCACCCGATGGAGGTTCCCACTTGGAGGTAAAAATAAGCTCATTTGATGTGTAGTCAGAGTTGCGAGCCAAGTTAAAGCCAATCATAGTCGACCCTCGTTCTACAACCCCCAACCATCTAACTATACTAACTACACGTGAAATAAACTTCGGGCCAATATCTCCGCTACTCAATGTTTCAAATACAAAAATGTTGTGTCCTTATGGAAAACCCTGTATTTCCATCCGGATTTGAAGAATATGCCTTACAAACGTTCTGTTAGTTGATAACAAGTGCTTTATGCGACTGTTTCTCAGTCACGTGTTCTTCACATCCCCCTTACACATAACCCTCACCTTCCCTTCGACAGTCTCTTACGCTGGGTATTATTTTCCAATCAAGTATAACATCCAACTGGATAGGTACATATATATCGCTCTCAAAAATAAAATAAAAGCCAGAATCCAATCCAACCATCCCCAATTCATTGATTCATGGATGGCCAACGTCCCTCGGTTAGGAATTTACAATTCCATTACCTTAATTCTCAGGTATTCGACCTGCAAACAATTTATTGTTCACTTTGTAAAATTACAATCACGTTCGAAAAGAAATTTCCTTATCTCTTTTTTTTTTTATACCAAAAAGGACCCGAGTTACCTTTCTACATGGCAATATGCTGCCTGCCCCCCATTCGCCATTTGGCATGTTCGATGGGGGGGGGGCACACGTATTCAAAAGTTTGAATAAAATAAAGATTAAAAATTCATAACATTTCAATAGAAACACCAAGAGAAAAGATGAATGAATACTACACTCTCGCATGGGGGGTGGGCTGGAGCGGGCTTTTATTTTGATTATTTCTCGAAACGGGCCAGCGCAAGAGAATGGGGGGAGGCGGGTCGGTTTATCCAAGAGTAGAATGGGCCGAATATCTGCCATGTAAGCTATTGCCAATCGTTCGTTGGCGGTTGGATAGATAAATACTTTCTTCCTACATTCAGCAGTAGAAGTAAAGTCCTGGTGAGGGAAAAGGATGCGAACACGAAGGAGTATCTGCACTGTGAAGAAATATTTTTCCGCCAATAAAAAAAAAAAAAGAAAGAAAACGTATTTTTCGAGGGTTGGCTGACATTATCTGTTCGACAAACTCTGGACTATGAGCATTCATCTAGGTGGAGTTTGATCCTTATACGGAGTAACGACTATATGATAATGGTAGACTTGGTGTTATTAAATCGAGTATTGACTGTGCTATGTGGGTCAGTCTTGGGCTCGCTGAATCGAATGTAAAGGGTGTTTTTTTTAAAGGTATAGACCTTTGAAATGGAATAAAACAAAGATGAGTTTGTTTTTTGGCATGAATACTTTATTCGAAAGAAATTCTTCTTGTAAGCGGGCTTCCACTTACTTGTTGAAGAGCGCCTAGGTCTCTATTCTATTCTGAGAAGGGGGAGGGGGTTATTATTGCTGTCCAAGGAGTCCGTACGCGCAATATTATTAATTTTCGTATACAATAAGAATTTTAATTTAAAATTTAAATTTTTGTTGCATATATTTAGGGTGTCAATTTAATATTTTACTGCTTCCTCTGCTAGAACTGCTACAATCTCCCCCTCTGGAAACGAAGATGTCTCGACGAGTTGCCAGCATCTGTCTGCTTGGGTAGTTCTCTTCGTATCAGCGGGTTATTTGGTCGCTCAGTGATGACATCATGAGTTGATTGAAATGGTGTCTGTGCGGATTTGTGGTAAGTACCCAATGGAATATCGGCTGCATTTGGACTAGCCACCGGTACATCGTCTCGCCCATTTGTCGCATGATTATGTATGGACCGTGGCTATTGGAGATGCTCAGACCCTGACTTCCCGTCTGATGACTGGGCCATAACAGAAATGTTTGAGTCATCTATCAATGGACAATGTATCCGCATTTCACTCAACTACCAAATGTTGGTGAAGTTCCAGACTTCAGGCTACAGACTGAAGGTGGGGTTTAACTTAGTTGACGTCAGGGTAGGTGGTCAGAATGCACCCCGACCCAGTACTGCCAAATCTGATGAAGGTGCTTCAACTAAACCTCCATCACAGTAGGGCGGCCAGCGCCAACCTACTTCTCCACCAAGCCAAGCACCAAGTAGACATCGCACTCCTTCAGGAACCCTGGATCTCAAAAAGGGTAATTTGAGGACTAAAATCTGATGAGTATAACATTTATTATAATAAAAGCACCAACGGCAATTATCGTAGCTGCGTCATGGCTAGGAAAAGTGTATTTTTTCTACCTCAACTCAGCAACGATGACCTAGCAGCAGTCATGTGGGAAAGGAATGATTCAAATCCGTTGATTCTCTCCTCAGCCTACATCCCATACTACTCAGAAGCTCCTCCCAATGCTATCAAAGACCTCGTCCGACATAGTAAAACGAGAGATTGCGACCTACTTATAGGATGCGACGCTAATGCTCATAACACCAGCTGTGGCAGTAGTGACACAAATACTAGAGGTGAGTCCCTATTCCAATTTATTATCAAACATAGTTTATTGATTCATAATCGTGGTAATGAACCCACTTTCATCATAAAAAATAGTAGGGAAGTCTTAGACCTAACACTTTCCTCTAACTCTGTCACCCTATCAGTCTCAGACTGGAGGGTATCAAATCAACCTAACTTTCAGATCATAGAATTATACAATTCTCATTACTTGAAACGTTAGCTAACATCGCTCCGTTTCTTAACCCCAGAAAGACAAACAGGGACATCTTCATCTCCGAAGTTTCCGAGCACACCTTTAGTAGTGTCGCACGAAACCAAACAGATGTTGACACAAACGTCAACGAACTCGTCTCAGTTTTAAAGAACGCGTTTTTAAAAGCGTGCCCACTAAGCAAAAATACAAAAAAAAAGAAAAAGAAACAAAGCCACTGGTGGTCTAGGGAACTGGCAAGCCAACACCGCGCAACGAGAGAACTCTTCAAAGTGGCAAAAAGGTTAAACGTAGAAACAGACTGGCTCTCTTATAGAACCAGCCTCTGCAAATTCAAAAAGAGATCAGAAAAGCCAAAAGAAAGGCTTGGAAAGAACTCTGCAGCAGTATCGGGGAAAACAATGAATCTGCCAGATAGAGGAAGATACTATCAAAAGAAGCAAGCAGCCCAGGTTTTCTCAAAACTTCAGCAAATGAATGGACAGAATCAACCGCTGAAACCCTGAACCTTCTTTTAAGATCACACTTTCCAAACTGCAAAACTGTAGAGGAAAATGTCATCGTAAGTACAAAAACAGACCACAACATGGGTGACAACCCCCTCATTAATACGATAGTGTGCAAGGAAAAAATTGCATGGGCCATTAATTCATTCAAGCCCCATAAATCAGCGGGCCCTGACGGCATAACCCCTATCATGTTACAAAAAACTGCAAATCACATAATTCCAACACTGCTTACCATTTTCCGTGGATGTCTAAAACTAAGCCACATACCACAAGTGTGGCATGAAGTTAAAGTTAAAGGTAAATGCAGCCACACCGTAGCGAAAGATTTCAGACCCATAAGCCTGTCCTCCTTCCTTCTGAAAACGATGGAACGATTACTCGACATCCAAATACGTAGCAACCTGAATCCAGGTTACCTATCTGTAAGCCAACACGCCTATTTAAGGGCAAATCGGTGGAAACGACTCTACACGAAGTAGTTCGCACAATAGAAAATTCACGGCACTACAAAGAAAATATGCCTATAGCAGCCTTTCTAGATATAGAAGGAGCCTTCAACAACGTTAAAACTGAAGCAATTGGTGAGGTACTTGCCAAAGCTTTCTAGCAATTGGATCTTAACCATGCTCAATAACCGGATCATTTCGTCAACACTAGGCGATGGTACCAAAAGGATCACAACGTCAAGAGGTACCCCTCAGGGAGGCGTACTATCCCCACTCCTCTGGCTATTAGTAGTCAACGAAGCACTTTAGAAGCTGAATATCACTGCAATAAAAACAGTGGCATACGCTGATGACGTAGTCCTTATGGCGTGCGGAAAATTCCCACCGACTTACTTACTTACTTAAGTGGCGCTACAGTCCGGGATGAACCTGGGCCTCAACCAACATGCCTCTCCAATTAGCCCGGTCCTTAGCTAACTGCCTCCAGTTGCGCACTCCAAGTTGGTTGAGGTCGGTTTCTACTTGTGCGCGTCACTTAAGGCGAGGTCTTCCTCTACTGCGTCTGACGTCTGGCTGGAAATCGAAGACTCTGCGAGCCGGAGTATTGGTGTCCATTCGTTCTACATGTCCTAGCCATCTTAAACTCCAATGTGGAGTTTTTTGACCAGGGGTATGTCGCTGTACAGCTCGTATAGTTCGTGGTTGAATCTTCGTCTCCATAGCCCGTCAATGCAAACGGGACCGAAGATTTTCCGAAGAATTTTTCGCTCGAATCGACCAAGGATTTCTTCATCCGCTTTTGATACGGTCCATGCTTCAGCGACGTAGAGCAGGGCTGGGATGATCAGGGTCTTATATAGGATCTCCTTAGTAGTTCGAGTGAGGGCTTTACTACTAAATTGCCTTCTTAGCCCGAAAAAATAGCGATTGGCAAGAGTAATTCTTCGTTTGATTTCTGACGAAATGTTGTTGTCAGAGTTAATAGCGGAGCCGAGGTAGACAAAGTCCCGTACTACCTCAAAGTTATATTTGTCAATGGTGACGTTCTGTCGAATTCGTCGATGTTGTGTGTCCTTTCGTGTTGACAGCATATTCTTAGTCTTACCCTCATTTACTGCTAAACCCATTTTTGCCGCTTCCTTCTCTATACTAGCAAACGTGGCTATGACATCACGTTGAGTCCTACGAATGATGTCAATATCGTCGGCGTATGCTAGTAGTTGCACCGATTTTTGGAAAACTGTGCGTGCCTCTGGTGTTGGCTTGGGAGTTATGCACAATCCTCTCAGCAATCAAATTGAAGAAGTCACATCGCCTTGCCTAAATCCTTTTTTGGTATCGAATGTGTCGGTGAGGTCGTTTCCGACCCTGATGGTGCAACGAGAATTCTCCATCGTCATCCTACACAAACGGACGAGTTTGGGCGGTATACCAAAACTAGACATGGCTCTGTATAGTTCGTCTCTATAAATTCTGTAGTATGCGGCTTTGAAATCGATGAATAGGTGGTGGGTATCGATTTGGACATCATGAGATTTTTCCAGGATCTGCTGAAGAGTGAAAATTTGATCGATTGTGGACTTTCCTGGCCTAAAACCACACTGATAAGGGCCGATCAGGTTGTTGGTAAACGGTTTCAGGCGTTCACATATTACGGCAGATAGGATCTTGTAGGCGATGTAGAGCAGACTTATGCCTCTGTAATTGGTGCAGCTCAGAGGGTCTCCTTTTTTGCGGATCGGGCAAACGATGCTGAGGTTCCATTCTTCAGGCATGCTTTCAACCGACCAGATTTGGCTTATGAGTTGGTGGATGTTACTTACCAAGTCATCACCGCCAGCTTTATAAAGCTTTGTGGGTAGGCCTTATTAAGTTTGAGTTTAAATATTTCTGTCCTCACTACACTTAGGTTGGGTGGTTGGCAGTTTTCGCTGCCTTTGCCAATATTAAATGGTTCGTTCTGCCTGACAGTGGAATGTTGTTCGTCATCGCTTAACAGTCTGCAAAAGTGGTTCTTCCATATCCTCAGCATCGACTGTGTCTCAACTACAATATTTCCTTGTTCATCTCGACAGGATTCTGTTCGAGCCTTGTATTTTCCTTGGCTTTGACGTTTTACACTTTGGTAAAATTTGCGAACATCGTGCCTGGAGTGCCACCTCTCTATATCCTCGATCGCGCGCTTTTCTTGCTCTTTTTTCTTCTTTCTGAAAAGCCGATGTTCTTCCCTTCTTCTTTGCCTATAGAGCTCAATGGCAGCTCTCGTCTTCACCTGCAGCTTAGCCTTGTAGGCCTCGTTCTTGGCTGCGAGCATCTATCGGCATTCCACATCAAACCAGGGGTTTCTTGCTGGTGGGCGCGAGAAACCTAGCACATCAGTCGCGGCTGATCTAATGGCCTGTTGGCATCGTTGCCATTGCTCTTCGACATTCGATGCTGGTGGTATGGTGTTAATCGAGAGGTTAAGGGATACGCGTTGTGCGAAGGTCTTGGCGGTCTCTTGCGATTGCAGTCTTCCGACATTAAATTTTTTCACGACATTAAATTTCCGACATTAAATTTCTGGATTGTTGTGGCGTGGTGGATATCCGCATTCTTACCTTGGCTGCTACAAGGTAGTGATCCGAGTCGATGTTAGCTCCTCGGAATGTTCGGACATCCAAAATACTGGATGCGTGCCTCTTATCTATCGCAATGTGATCAATTTGGTTGACCGTTCGTTGATCTGGAGACCGCCATGTCCCCTTGTGGATATCGAGGTGATGAAACCGTGTGCTGGCTGTAGTGGCATTTCGTTCCGTAGCGAAGTCAATTAGCCTAAGTCCGTTACCAGACGTGTTGTCGTGTAGGCTTTGTTTTCCGACAATACTTCTAAAGATGTCTTCTCTTCCTACCTTTGCGTTAAAATCTCCCAGCACGATTTTAACATCGTACTTCGGTAGTCGCTCATAGGTTTTGTCGAGGAGCTCGTAGAAGCAATCTTCTTCCGTCGGAGCGTGAGCGCATATAAGGCTTATGTTGGCGAATTTGGCCTTGATGCGGATTGTTACTATGCGTTCGCTAATGCCTTGGAAACATAAGACTTCTTGCCTAAGTCTGGCACTTATAACAAATCCGCATCCGAATAGTCGCTGTTTCTGCTCACTATAACACGGTCCGTAGTATATGTCACAGTTTTTCATCCTCTTTTTGCCCGGCCCATCCCATCGCATTTCCTGGATGGCAGTAATGTCTGCTTTGTAGCAGTTTAGGGCTTCCGCTAGTTGTTCGCCTGCACCTCTCCTGTTTAATGTTCTCACATTCCAGGTGCAGATACGAACGTCGTTGTCCTTTTTTCGTTTAGCAGGGTCGTCAACAATAAAATCCGTCCTTTCCGAGGCTATTGGTTGCTTCGTAACCATGTTTTTTTTCTGTGGGTGGGTAGTTAGCCCAAAGCACAACCCCCAACCTGGAGGGCCAGTTCCAATTTATTAGATACCCCTAGGACACGGGGCCATCAGTATCCACTACGGGATTGAGCGCTGCCGTTGGCCTTTCGGTTCATCCGCCACCATCTCTGTTCAAGGGGCCTGACTAACCCTTGAAATTCCTAGACAACCTGTTGTCCGAATATGTCAGAGCAGCTCATCTAGGTTCGCCTGGGACAGCAGGCCGGGTATTCTTCCGTGCCATTCTCACCAGGGTGTTTATAGTGTTGCTGTTTTTCGTCGTGTTATCAACACTCGCACTGTACAAGTTAGTAAAATAATACACACTTTAAGCTTTGCAAATTCAGTTTTATATTTCCACTAATCAACTATACACATCCGATCGTAATATTCAACTGACTACATGAACATGCACTTACATAGAGGAGAAATGACGTCTTACAATTAGGTATCTTAAATGACTGCATTTCGTGCGTAGCAATGAATGTGTTCAGTGAATTTACATTACATACTGAAATCATCTCATATTATAACATGCTATTTTTTTTTTTTTTTTTAATTAGAATTAAAGTTAAAATATAATTTTTTTTTTTTTTTTTTTTTTTTTTTTTTTTTTTTTTTTTTTTTTTTTTTTTTTTTTTTTTTTTTTTTTTTTTTAAACAACTACTTACTGAATAATAATAATATAATTAAGTTAGTAAATAAATAGTAAATAAATAATAAATAAATAATAAATAAATAATATCTTATGCAACCAACTATGTCAGTAGTTTCAATCAAAATCCCAATCACCTAGTCTAACAGGTGGCCTAGAAATGCGCCCACTATGGGTTGTTACACCATTCTTTTCTGTTCCCTGAAGTAAAAGGCTCGTTTTCAACATTTACCGTGGGTGCTGCTGTGTCTGGTATTGAACTTGACTGTTCATCATGAGATACTTCTCTATCAACACTATTATCCTCATCGAACATACCATGATCCAAGAAGTCATAATCATCAACCTTTTTTTCATCTGAATTATTTGTTTTAACTATAAATTTTCTGTTTCTCCTGAATATTTTTCCTGAACTACATTTAATATTGTATGACCTCTCATTCAATTGCTGTACAATCTCTCCATAGACCCAGTCAGTTTCATTTTTTTTAAACATAACTTTATCTCCTATCCGTAATTCGCTCAATAATTTCGTATGCATATCATAATACTGTTTTTGTTTATTCTTTTTTTCTGTTATTTTCCTTTGAATTTGTTCTTCAGCTATAAATGTCCTAACGAGTCTCTTCATATTAACTGGTAGTTTTGTTTTAACCATTCGTCCCAAAAATAATTCTGTAGGGGATAAACCCATACTAGTTATTGGTGTTGTATTGTATTCTAAAATTCTATACCCAATTTCTTTTTCTTTGTCCTCATTAATTGCCTTTTTTATTATCTGTTTAGCAATTCCAACTGCTTTTTCAGCTAACCCATTACTTTGAGGGTAATTGGGGCTTGAAAATTTTAATGTAATATTATTAATACTAGCATATTGTAGAAGTTGTTTCGAATTAAATGGACTGTTATCAGTTCTGATTTCTGTTGGGCTACCAAAATGATTAAATATATTTTCCAAGAAGGTAATAACACTTGTAATCGACTTATCTTTAAGTCTATCAGAACAAATCCAACCAGAATATGCATCAACAAATGCTATATAAAATTTGCCTGCATATTCATAAATATCCATTGAAGTTTTATGCCATGGATATTGCGGATTTTCCTCTTGAATGAGTGGTTCCGAACAATTATTTCTCATATATTTTTCACATACACGACAATCTTTAATCATCGCTTTAATATCACCTGTTATTCCTGGCCAATAAAATAATTTACGAGCCCTAGCGAGAGTTTTTTCAATCCCCAGGTGTGGTTCATGTAGAATTCTAAGTAATGACATTCTCAACAAATGCGGAATGATTAATTTATCATCCAAAAATAATAATCCTTCCTCAAACTTAAGTTGGTCTTTTATCTTATGAAAACGTTTTCCAACCTCGGATAAACGTTTATATTCTGGCCATTCTGTTTGAAGATGATCTACTATTTTAGCTAGTTCAGAATCATTTCTTGTTGCCTCAACATAAATTTCATAATTATTTGCTGATAAGCAAACTTTTCTTTTTACTAAATGAATCACGTATTTCAATTCCTCATTCTCGGAACCCGTTTCCTTTAATGGAGCCCTTGAAAGACAGTCAGCTATGACTACTTTACTCCCAGGTGTGTATTTTATTTGCAGACCAGGGTATCTTAATAGTATTAAGAACATTCTTTGAAGTCTTACAGTAACATCATCTAACTCTTTTTTAATTAATTGTTCGAGAGGCTTATGGTCTGATTGAACCATTACCTCACGACCATAAATGAAATGGTGGAATTTTTCACAAGCAAATACAATGGCCAGTAATTCCTTTTCCATTGTACTCCACTTTTGTTCTGTTATAGTAAGACTTCTGGAAGCAAATGCAATTGGTTGGTCATTTTGCATTAAAACACAACCCAAGCCATTCTTAGATGCATCTGTTTGCATTATTAAAGGAAGTTTGGGATCAAAAATTCTTAGAGAAGTGCCTTTGCACAGGATTTCCTTCAAATCCTCCAGTTCGCGTTGATGTACATCTAACCATTTCCACTCTGTTTCTAATCGTGTTAAGTTTCTTAAATTTGCTGATTTCTTTGTCAAATTTGGAATAAACCTTGCAAGATATTTGAACATACCTAGTATTCTTAAAATGTCTTTCTTATTTGTTGGTGTATTAATATTTTTAATAGCTTCCACATATTTGTTATCTGGTTCTACTCTATTTTCTTGTATTATTTGTCCCATAAATTTGACCCTCTTTTGACACAACTGTAACTTTTCTTTATTAAATTTTATCCCATTTTGTTTTGCTTTTGTCATTACTAACTCTAAAGTTTCATCGTGTTCTTTTTTTGTTCTACCAGAAATGAAAATATCATCGAAATAAACTTCTACATTTGTTATATTTCCAAATATTGCAACCATTTTCTTCATGAACATTTCCGGAGCACTACTTATTCCAAAAGGAACCCTATTCCATCGAAAACGACCAAATGGAGTCATGAAGGTTGTTAATTCTGAACTTTTTTTATCAAGTGATAGTTGCCAAAATCCTTGCTTTAGATCTAACACTGTAAAAAATGATTTATTTGACAGTCTACTTATTATTTCTTCCACTGTTGGAATCAAAAAATGTTCCCTACGAATACATTTATTTAATGGTATTGGATCAAGGCATATCCTTAATGAGCCGTTTGGTTTTTCAACAATTTCTAAATTATTGACCCAATCTGTAGGGTAATCAACAGGTGTAATGATGCCGTGTTCCTGCATATCTTCTAACGTAAGTTTCAATCTCTTATGTAAACTTTCAGGGATACGTTTTTTATACTTAAGTGTTGGGACAGAATTTTCCTTAAGCATAATACTACATTCCCCAGGAATTGTACCAATACCATCAAATACTTCCATATTTTGCTCAATAAACTTTTCGTTTGAATCTATGGATATATTGAATACATTAGTTCTATTTAGCAAATTAAGTTCAACGCATGCATCTCTGCTTAATATAGGCTGAAATTTGTCACCAACGATTTCAAATGAAACAACTTTTTTTAACTGTGTATCACAGTCAACACAAATTAAATCTATTTTTCCAAATGTCTCAATCTTACAATTATTATAAGCAAACAATTGGTTGTTAGACTTTTTAATTTTATCTTGGTTGTTGGTCTGCTCAATGTATTTTATTGGGAGACAACTGATATCAGCTCCAGTATCTAATTTAAATTGTACTTCAGCACCACCCACATTCAATATTTTGAACCAACCCTTAGCATCAGTGTTTATTCTAAATACAAATTTTTTTAAAACTAAATTATTATTCTGACATAATTGGTTACCTTCTTCAGAACTAGATCCATATCTTAGTTCGTTGACACGATTCTGCCTTGGTCCTCTATAGAGCTGCAGCTTGTTTCCTTTTGGCTTTTCCTCCTGTTGACGTGAGCGACAAACTCTTCCGAAATGGCCTGGTTTTCCACACTTGTTACAAGTTACTCCTTCCTTTGCAGCTGGACAATATTTTTGGTGTTGGCCCGTTGAAAATCCACCACAACGATCACATTTTGGTGTGTTCGGGTATCTCAGGAACCTCTTCTTTTGATCTTCCTTTTGCGACGTATCAATTGTGCAAATCTTTTCCACTTGGGACAGCAATTTTTTATTTGCAATAACAGCTTCTGCAATCTTGCACTTATTAATTATATCACTTAATGACAGATTTGCATCCTCCAGCAATTTCAATTGTAGGTTTTTATCAAACAGCCCCAGGATCAGTCGTTCTCTCAGCATACGGTCTGTATAAGATTCCTTACACTTTGTGCAACTGTAATCACAGTACTTCATCTGTGTACGAAGTTCAGTTATGTACTCTGTGAAGGATTGGTTCTCCTTTTGAACAATCATATTAAATTTATGTGACTCCATTAGGACATTTTTCTTTGGAAGACAATATTCTTCGAATTTACTAAGGACCATCTTTAGGGAAATTTTCGGTTTTGCTTGTTCGTCTACTTGTTCAATTTCCACTGCATCCTTGAACTCATCATCACTGTCTGGATCAAACGGTACATCGAAAAGAGTATTGTATATCTCTATCCCCTTCTCTCCAATGAACGTAAGAAATAGAGAAATTTTTGTTTTGTCATTCTCGCTTGATTTTCCAGACGCAACAAGATAAATCTTGAATTTTTGTTTCCAAATTGACCACTCTTTGCCAGCGTCATCAAAATTAAGTTGTTCAGGAGCTTTTATTTCCACTTTAGACATCTTGTTGAATATATTTGTTTTAATATAAAAAAGGTTTCACTTCTGACACCATGTACAAGTTAGTAAAATAATACACACTTTAAGCTTTGCAAATTCAGTTTTATATTTCCACTAATCAACTATACACATCCGATCGTAATATTCAACTGACTACATGAACATGCACTTACATAGAGGAGAAATGACGTCTTACAATTAGGTATCTTAAATGACTGCATTTCGTGCGTAGCAATGAATGTGTTCAGTGAATTTACATTACATACTGAAATCATCTCATATTATAACACGCACTTATCGTTTAGCAAGTCAAATCCGGTTGGATGAGACCAGTACCCGATGATTACCACTTGGAGGTAAAGATAAGCACATTTGATGTGTAGTCAGAGTTGCAACACTGGGCATTGCCAAGTTAACGCCAATCAGAGTCTACCCTCGTTCTACAGCACCCAACCGAACAAAATCGGGTAAAGATTTATCCGGTTAACTAACCTCACCGTGGATTCTCCGGTAAATTTTTTGGTGAACAAACGCATTCGTCGGTTACCTGCTGGAATAACCGTCCGTTAAAGTTAACCGACAGTGAACAAACCGGCCCTAAGTGTGCTGGCGAACCAGAGACTAACTATGTAAAAAGATGGCAAACTTCCACCTCCCTCACCCTGAATCCCCGCAAGAGTTGGTTGTTTTTGTTGTAATCCATCCCCAATACTGTGAATAAATGTATTTCCAACTCAAAGAATTCAACAATTTCATTAACAGCTGTCTATCAGTGTTGTAGATTTATTTTTATTTTGACATTTCAATCGGTATCCACCGACATTTTTTTTCGCGTGTAACACCAGTCAAGCAATCATCTATCAGTGTAAACTTCCAAGAAATGGGAAACAGCCAGCAAATTTCTTAAAACAAAATGCAATATTATCACCGTCCGATGCGTATGTCCGGCCCGAGCTGTTTTAATATTTTGTGAGACAACAAACGTATAACAACAATAACAATCTCAATAACAGCAACATACCTAATTGCCGAATCCAAAAATAATACCATTCCGCTTGGTCATTGCTTCGTCAAGCGAACATATTGTTATAAAATCAGATTTCAGTGCGTGAACACACCCTTTTGTGTGTACAGCTCCATATGCGGTACTGGATGGCTTTGAGAATATGCTATCTCTTTCTAGATCTGTATGGGGAGCAATATTTGTAGATAGATGTGGGTGAATAAGCATCACCAGTGTGAATTTTGACCTCAACATGATTTGAACAGTGTTAACTGAGTGAATTTACCTAAGGGAAATTTTTTTTGAAAGTGATAATAGTGCGCGAATTTAATTTTTGATATTTGATAACAAATTAATCTGATTGAATTGTTAAACGTGAATAAAGTCAGAACCGTTTTGTAAATAATAGAATAATTCTAGAAATAAGAGTGTGTGCTTAAATAAATTATTGTTAAACAGAAAAGCGTTTTATCATTCGAAGCCCGGCTTCAACAACAATACCATACATTCGTAAATTATAAACATTTCGAAATGCATGTCATCATATTTACATGTAAAGTTGTTGTGATTAATAACTGCATTGCTGTGTATTTGATTTTTTCCTTAAAGTTTCCAGAATGTAAAACTCTAAATATGTTTAAAAGTTATTTAAGGGTTTTACGAATTGCAACAGATGCAATTTGCTTGCTGAACGAGTTTCTGTTTTCATTTAATTTTTGTCGGATGCATTCACTTTGCACGAAAACCATAAGTTTGTGGTGACTCAACAAACTACCCCTAATTTGGATGAAGTTTTTTAGAAAGGTCGGTGAGGAGCTGGTGCAAAACTGGGGAAAAGTGGGCTCTCTGATTACGAATCTAAAATCAGTTTTGATGTAAATGGTCCGCCAAATAACTTTTTTTGAAAATGCTATAAAAAAAACTACTGAATATTTTCTCAAATTTCTTTTTCTATTTGAAAGTACAATCCTTCCGGTTAATAATGGAAAATAATTTCATTCCAATGACTGCCTCGGCTGGCCATGCAGTAGCCTACACGATCGGTCCAATTTTTAAGCACATTATCGATTGTGTGCAGCTGTATTTCACACATGGCTTCACGAATATGGTCCTTTAAAGCGTAAATTGTCTCTGGCTTGTCGGCGTAACACTTATCTTTTACGGCACCCCACAAATAATAGTCCAACGGTGTAAAATCGCAGCTCCGAGGTGGCCAAACGACATCAGCTCTGCGGCTGATAATGCGATCTTCAAAAACAGGGTGCAAAACATCGATCGCCATTGACTGTAACGGCTACTCCTTGCTCATTTTCGAAGAAAAATGGCCCAATTATGCCTCTGGACCAAAATCCGCCTCAAACAGTGACTCGTTTTGGGTATATCGGCTTTTCAATGTATGCGTGCGGGTTTTCTGTGCCCCAAATGCGACAATTTTGTAGTTTACGATTTTTTCCGTGACTCTTTGCCGTTGGTCGTGCTTTGGGTTAACTACCCATCCACGGAAAAGAGATTATGTTACGAAGCAACCAATAGCCTCGGAAAGGACTGATATTATTGTTGACGACCATGCTAAACGAACAAAGGACAACGACACAGTCGATGCTGAGGATATGGAAGAACCACTTCTGGAGACTGTTAAACGGAGATGACGAAAAACATTCCGCTGTCAGGCAGAACGAACCATTTAATATTGGCAACGACAGCCAAAACTGCCAACAACCCGACCTAAGTGAAGTGAGGATAGCAATATCTAAACTCAAGCTTAATAAGGCCGCCGGAAATGACGGCCTTCCCGCTGAGCTTTATAAAGCTGGCGGAGATGACTTGGTAAGTAACATCAAAAGAGTACGCATCACAGCTAAAAATATTGAAGCTGTTTCAGACGCGGGCGGTAAGTGCGAAGGGAATTTTCGTCGTTCGTATGCATCTGCTATGCTGTTGTTTGATGCTGGCATGGCAATGTGCACACTGGGGTATCAATATCAGTACCCCACAAATTAAATGTTCCTTGTAGGTGATGCGCACTCTATGTAGTTCTATACTCTTTGGTAACCAACTCATAAACCAAATCTGGTCGGTTGAGAGAATGCCTGAAGAATGGAACCTCAGCATCGTTTGCCCGATCCACAAAAAAGGAGACCCTCTGAACTGCGCCAACTACAGAGGCATAAGTCTCCTCAATATCGCCTACAAGATCCTATCTGCTGTTTTATGTGAACGCTTGAAACCGTTTACCAACAACCTGATCGGCCCTTATCAGTGTGGTTTTAAGCCAGGAAAGTCCACAATCGATCAAATTTTCACACTTCGGCAGATCCTGGAAAAAACCCAAGAAGTCCAAATCGATACCCACCACCTATTTATCGATTTCAAAGCCGCATACGACAGCATTTATAGAGACGAACTATACAGAGCCATGTCTAGTTTTGGTATACCGCCCAAACTCGTCCGTTTGTGTAGGATGACGATGGAGAATTCTCGCTGCTCCATCAGGGTCGGAAACGACCTCACCGACACATTCGATACCAAAAAAGGATTTAGGCAAGGCGATGCGCTGTCATGTGACTTCTTTAATCTGATTCTTGAGAGAATTGTGCAAAACTCCAAAGCCAACACCAGAGGCACAATTTTCCGAAAGTCGGTGCAACTACTAGCATACGCTGACGATATTGACATCATTGGTAGGACTCAACGTGATGTCATAGCCACATTTGCTAGTATAGAGAAGGAAGCGGCGAAAATGGGTTTAGCAGTAAATGAGGGTAAGACAAAGTATATGCTGTCAACACGAAAGGACACACAACATCGACGAATTCGACAGAACGTCACCATTGACAGATATAACTTTGAGGTAGTACGGGACTTTGTCTACCTCGGCTCCGCTATTAACTCTGACAACAACATCTCGTCAGAAATTAAACGAAGAATTACTCTTGCCAATCGCTGTTTCTTCGGGCTAAGAAGGCAATTTAGTAGTAAAGCCCTCACTCGAACTACTAAGGAGATCTTATATAAGACCCTGATCATCCCAGTCCTGCTCTACGGCGCTGAAGCATGGACCGTATCAAAAGCGGATGAAGAAATCCTTGGTCGATTGGAGAGAAAATTTCTTCGAAAAATCTTCGGTCCCGTTTGCGTTGACGGGCTATGGAGACGAAGATTCAACCACGAACTATACGAGCTGTACAGTGACATACCCCTGGTCAAAAAACTTTGTATTGGACGTTTAAGATGGGTAGGATATGTAGAACGAATGGACACCAATACTCCGGCTCGCAGAGTCTTCGATTCCCAGCCAGACGACGGACGCAGTAGAGGAAGGCCTCGCCTTAAGTGGCGCGCACAAGTAGAAACCGACCTCAACCAACTTGGAGCGCGCAACTGGAGGCAGTTAGCTAAGGATCGGGCTAATAGGAGAGGCTTGTTGGTTGGGGCCCAGGTTCATCCCGGACTGTAGCGCCACTTAGGGAAGAAACTGTCAGCTGTCACATTGTTATCCGTTTGTTTTACGCGCACAAGTAGAAACCGACCTCAACCAACTTGGAGCGCGCAACTGGAGGCAGTTAGCTAAGGATCGGGCTAATTGGAGAGGCTTGTTGGTTGAGGCCCAGGTTCATCCCGGACTGTAGCGCCACTTAAGGAAGGAACTGTCAGCTGTCACATTGTGATCCTTTTTTTTACCGTCGGCAACACAGTTCTATTAAATGGCGCGAATTTCAAATGTTGCGTGAATTATTGGACACTCTTTATAAGAAATAACCTTTTCAAATTCATATCTCAATTTTTTTTTTGAACATGAAAATGCACTTTAATTCTTCAGTACTTTTCCCATACGAAAAGCGCCGAAGGAATTTTTTTTGATCAAGAAAATGCATTTTGATTCGTCACTACTTTTCCCATACGAAAAGCGCCGAAGGACAGCAATAGAAAAACGCAACTGGATGAAATAAGCTTACCTGACGCCAATGAAGTCCCTCTTAAATAACAACACAAAATCCATTTTTTTTTAAATAACATAATCATTATTATTTTGTATTTTTTTTTCATGATTCAATATTTTTGTTCATTTTTAATTGTGTTGTTTTATTTATTATTTTTATGTTATTATTGCTTACGCTTTTTAATATCTTTGTTGATTACATTGTGTGTGGATAGTTGTAATAATAATGATAATAATTATAATCATAATATTAATAATAATAATATTCACCGTAATCATTGTTATTAACAATAATTAATAAAATTCAGATTAATTAAATTTTTTTTTGCTTTAAATTTTAAATTTACCTAAGCATTCCTACATAATTTGTTCGGCCGCATCGAATAAAATAACTTACAATTGAAACAAAATTTAAAAAAAAAAATATCTATAAATAAAATCGCTTTGTTTATTTTTTATATCAAATCATATATTGTTTTTTTTTTTTTTATAATTAACTCTACTGGCTATGTATATTATTTATACTCGTATATATATAATTTTTTTTTTTATTTATCAAATAGGTAAGCTTATAGATGTTTAAATTTTATTTAATTTTCTTTCTTTTTTTTTGTTTTGCTATTGCTTCTTTTAGCTGACTGCTTTAATGCCTATAAACTAGTCTCTATTTTTATATTTTGTTTTTTTGCTAAATTTAACAAATTATTTTTGTATCAAGTATATTTAACTGTTATTTTTTAATTGTTTTATATATTTTACAAGAAAATATCCTGAAATCGCAGAGAAAAAAGACAAAAAAAAAAAAAAAACATATTCGCAAAAGATTCTTAAAAAACTAACATTTACAACTACTTGTTATGTTTTATTCATGTTTATTTTATTCTGATGCGAATTACATAGTTAAACAATTGCTATGGTTTTAAATAGTAAACAGAATATTGTAAACAAATAAAAATTATCACCATTCGCGCGCTAAATGACATATTATTATTTTATTTTATTTTATTTTTTTGTTTTGTTTTTAATTTCATATTATATTTCCACCGTATCATTTTTTACAGTGTTCTCTTACATATTATTCAATAAAACTAATTAAATATGGCTATTTCTTACTGAAGTACATTTACATTGAATATTGGCACAAAACACAAAGGGTATAAAGTTTCAGATTTAGTATAAAAAAATATATATTAATAAATAATAACAAATATACACTGAAAAAAAAAAAAAAAATTATTCAAATCAAACACAAAAATGGCACAATTTTCTCCTCGTAAATAAGGAGTGGTTACTTTTCTCGTCTCTCTCTCTTCATATATATTTGTTTATGTATTTATTTCTAGAAGATACTCAAGAATGTTTAAGGGCTTATTTGCACTTAGCAACTACAAAAATTCAATATTGCAAAATGATGGCACTTACGTCTGTAAACATAAAAAAAAAAAATAAAAAAAAAACTGATAATCATAATAAAAATGAAAACAATTACTGATTACGGCTTACGACTGAAACTTAACTTTAGGAAAAAAAAAATCTCTTTTTCATGGTTTATATTTATATACAACATTTATGGCGATGTTGTCCATCTGTATAGAATATATTTTTTTTTTATATATATATAGATATATATAAAAAGACTAGGCCTATAAGCCCTAATATACTATTGCATATGACTGTTTACATCGACAACATTTACGTGGCATTTTTTGTTTACCAGAATCCCATACCCGGGTGCGGCGGATGCAATGTGGGCCACCGCAGAAGTTCCCCTCAGTCGTCGTCACGAGAGTCAAAGCTGGTCGCATTACCTTCCGATGAAAATCCAGATGGTGATAAGCTGTCAGGGGGATAGTAATAGTTGTGACTGCCTCCGCCACCTCCACTGCCACCACCACCGCCTCCTGGTGCACCTGCACCACCGATTCCCATCAGTAGACCATTTGCTGTGACCATGGCCGATGGAGGCGATGATGACGGACCCATTCCGCTGCCACTTGGACCACTTACTGAGCCAGTGCCGCCAGCACGAATTTCCCCATTGGCTGCGGCTGCTGCAGCTGCAGCTGCAGCGGCTGCTGCTTTCATGTCCTGAAGGTAGGCAACATTTTCAGAGCCATCGCGGCACCATAACTGACGCATCTCCGCCCGCCTCGTTCGCATCAGCATTTTGTACTCGGAAATTCGCATTTTCTTGCCGTCGACTATGCACGTGCGTTTCGGGCGTGGCCGATACCGATAGTCTGGATGCTGCTCCATGTGAAGTTTTGATAGCCTCGATTGCTCCTCATAGTAGGGCTGCTTGTCTGCGTTGGACATAGCCTTCCAACGGGCGCCGAGTATTTTTGAAATATTTGAATTGTGCATGTCCGGGCAGGCTTTTAGGATTTTCCTACGCTCATCCTTTGCCCAGACCATGAACGCGTTCATTGGTCGCTTTATGTGGGGCTTGCTGGACTCTCGATCACGTTCTATTCCGGTGCTACTACCACCACCACCACCACCACCAGAGGCATTGGAACCACTGGGAGCACCTCCACCGGCACTGCCACCACTAACACTGTCTCGGCTTATTCTCGCCGCACGCACTAGTCTAACCTTATCCTCGTCCATTCCCGAACTAGATGTCTTCCCGCCATGATGGGGATGATGTGGGTGATGCTGTCCCCCAATTAAATTCGAATCAGCAGATGCGGTCCACATTCGGCAGGCGGAAAGGAAATCTGGTGGTTCGTCGACCAACATCTGGCCACCACCTCCACAGGAGGACTGCGAAGGCGATGAAACTGACGGTCCGACCGCACCACCACCACCGCCACCACCGTTCACCTTCCCATAGTGTTGAGGAAGGAAGGAGCGTGGCATGCCACGCATGGAATTGTTTAGATGAAGATGGTTCTTGGCTTGATTTGACACTTGATTGGGAGCGTTCAGCACATGTGGTGGCGTTAGAAGACACTGAGATCTGTCACTGGGCGACATGCTGGTTTGCTGCTGAAGAAGCTGATGATGCTGTTGTTGCTGCTGGTGTTGTTGTTGCTGTTGTTGTTGTTGCTGTTGTTGCTGTTGCTTCTGCTGCAAGGACAGCGAACGTGGTGGTGACGATTTTGGCTTAGTGAGGTTAAGGGGTGTGTCCGGATCGACGGGGGCTTGCTTATGTGAACACTGTGAGGGTGATGGCGATTGATTCGGCACCATCGGTAAAGGTGGCGAGTCCGTATTTAGTGACCCATTGCCTGATGATGAAGCAGCCGCAGCTTCGGCAAGTGCAACTTGAAGATGGGCCAAGTTTGCTGTCGCTGTATCCCACATTGGCTGCACGGGTAGCGGAGGTCGCAGAAAAGCCGGAAGGAAAGGTACCAATGACGATGGTGGCTTTGCGGAAAACTGCGCATTCAACTGGGACTGTAACTCTTGAAGGCGGGAGTCATGCTGTAGACGCTGTAGGTGTTCTTGTTGTTGATTTTCATAGTCTGTCATCTCAAGTTGCGTCTGAAAAGAAAAAAAAACGGATTTTGTAGAATCATCAATGATACCGGGTAGCAAAATTAATTTTTTTGGTATAAAAAGGAAAATACCCCAAAGGGAGAAGGGTTTATCTATGGGAGGGATCGTTTGAATCGTATTCAGATATTAGAAGACATCTTGTTTGTTTTCCGTCGTTTGTATTAAAATTTGGATCTGACGGATGATTTACTGAAAGCAAACGCAGTACACAGCCTTTTCAAGAAAGAGCAAGTCAGCAGCTCCGCAAATCAAAATGCAGATCACAGCCATTCAACCAAAGGAGTCCATGCATCAGGGCATCACAAATGGTTCAGATGTATTGTGGAACTATAACATGCCTATTGGGAGATCACCGATGACTGAGCTAAGTTAACTTTTTAGAGCTGAGAAATTATTGACACAAGCTCAGGTCCTCCGCAAATCAAAATGCAGATCACAGCCATTCAACCAAAGGAATCCATGCATCAAGCCATCACGAATTTCTCAGATGTATTGTGGAACGGAGTACCCGGATACCAGGCAACCTTCGGATTACCCTGCCTTGCTAACATAGCGCGGATCTATGTATAGGGGTACCCACTTTCACCCGCTACTCGTTGGACCTAACATTAACACACCAAAAAAAAAAAAAAGGAAACACATAACATAAAAAAAAACAGACAACAAAAAACGGGAGGTCGGTCCTCCAAAAAAACACCTTTTCAGCACTTAGGGAATGACACCTGGAAGCCGTGCCACAGTCAAGGCAAAAATGAATTGGGGAAAACCTGGTATGAGCCAAGTAGGCAACTGTGAGAAGGAACCCCAAAGGCTGCTGAGACCGTGCAAAAATGGGTTCTAAAACCTGGTCCAAACCTAAACCTTGGACAGGCGTTGCTAGGGGACTCTCTGCCAATCAACCCAAACCTTAAAGGTTCAACCGGCTGTTCGGCTTCGAGCTCGCACCGCTTTGAGACCCCCAGCAGAAACACCGCCGCTAACGTAAAGACTCTGGGAAAACCTGGTCCAAACGTAGTGGAAGGGGTGCCAGGGAAGGTGTAACCTCTATGGCTGTAAACGCATCCGAGTCATAGGGGAAGACATTGGTCTTGGAACCTGGTCTGATCCGTAGCCAAGAGATGCAAGGGGTACAACCCCATCCTCATTCTACAATTCTACATCCACATTCAAGGATAAACGGGCACTTCACAAAATGATTGCCCGAATCCATAAAACCCCGTCTTCAGAGCTTACTACAAGGCAGAACTCGTCTCTGAGCTGGGTGAAGGAACAACTTAAACGTTTCACCAGCTCCTTCGAGGATACCGCCAAAATAAACCGGTCGGTGGATGACACCACGAGGAGAGCCAAAAAAACTGAAAACGGTTAATCCCCCACCTCTCAGAACCCTTGAGAGGACGTTCAGCCAGAAGTTCATAGGACATCTGGAATGTGCGGTGATTGACCGTCTCTGAGCTGGGCGAAGGAACAACTTAAACGTTTCACCAGCTCCTTCGAGGATACCGCCAAAATAAACCGGTCGGTGGATGACACCACGAGGAGAGCCAAAAAAACTGAAAACGGTTAATCCCCCACCTCTCAGAACCCTTGAGAGGACGTTCAGCCAGAAGTTGATAGGACATCTGGAATGTGCGCAATGACCCGGATGGTAGTACAACATCGGAAAAATGGAGGAAGGCGGAGATAAAGCTGGGGCTCCGGGCTCTGCGCCCAGTTGCCGCGACCTTGGTCTCTATCAGGGACATATTAGAAGGAATGCCTGCACTGACGAGAGGTCCAAGGATCTTAAGGTAGCAGTGTCAAGAGCTGGAGAAGTTTGGAAAGGAGCCCAACATTTTTTTCTACATGTCCTAGCCATCTTAAACGTCCAATGCGAAGTTTTTTTTTTACTAGGGGCATGTCGTGTAGTTCGTGGTTGAATCTTCCTCTCCATAGTCCGTGAGTGCAAACGGGACCGAATATTTTTCCAAGAATTGACTATTGGGAGATCAGCGACGATTGAGCTAAGTTAACTTTTTAGAGCTAAGAAATGAAAAAAAAAAAACAATTTTTGGCGCAACAGGCTGGTACCCAGGACCTAGCTTTCTCACAACCAAATATGTGAGCTTTTGTACTTCTTGCATGATGGCGGGACCTCCTATTTTATGCCGAGAGAGATAAGCTTTTCTTGACAATTGATCACCACGAGAGGAGGGCCTGTGGTGTTCCTACGGCTAGGAATCGAACCCAGACCTTCTGCGCGGCAGTTCCATCGCGCCACTGAGCCCCCAATCTCAGGTCTTTATCCCAAATAAAGGACAAGTAAGGTATTGTATTGAATACCGTTTTCATGTTTGGAGCTCATAGAGGTTTTTTATTACAAATACAGTACTAGATGCAAAAAAAAGGAGACCCTCTGAACTGCGCCAACTACAGAGGCATAAGTCTCCTCAACATCGCCTACAAGATCCTATCTGCCGTAATATGTGAACGCCTAAAACCGTTTACCAACAACCTGAACGGCCCTTATCAGTGTGGTTTTAGGCCAGGAAAGTCCACAATCGATCAAATTTTCACACTTCGGCAGATCCTGGAAAAAACCCAAGAAGTCCAAATCGATACTCACCACCTATTTATCGATTTCAAAGCCGCAGCATTTATAGAGACGAACTATTCAGAGCCATGTCTAGCTTTGGTAAACCGCCCAAACTCGTCCGTTTGTGTAGGATGACGATGGAGAATTCTCGCTGCACCATCAGGGTCGGAAACGACCTCACCGACACATTCGATACCAAAAAAGAATTTAGGCAGGGTGATGCGCTGTCATGTGACTTTTTCAATTTGATTCTTGAGAGGATTGTGCAAAACTCCTGAGCCAACACCAGAGGCACAATTCTCCAAAAATCGGTGCAACTACTAGTATACGCCGACGATATTGACATCATTGGTAGGAGTCAAGGTGATGTCATAGCCACGTTTGCTAGTATAGAGAAGGAAGCGGCAAAAATGGGTTTAGCAGTAAATGAGGGTAAAGCTAAGTATGCTGTATGCTGTCAGCACGAAAGGACAGACAACATCGACGAATTGGACAGAACGTCACCATTGATAGATATAACTTTGAAGTAGTACTGGGCTTTGTCTACCTCGGCTCCGCTATTAACTTTGACAACAACATCTCGTCAGAAATAAAACGAAGAATTACTCGTGCCAATCGCTTCTTCGGGCTAAGAAGGCAATTTAGTAGTAAAGCCCTCACTCGAACTACTAAGGAGATCCTATATATGACCTTTTGATCGTCCCAATCCTGCTCTACGGCGCTGAAGCATGGACCGTATGAAAAGTGGGTAAAGAAATCCTTGGTCGATTCAAGAGGAAAATTCTTCGGTCCCGTTTGCGTTGACGGGCTATGGAGACGAAGATTCAACCACGAACTATACGAGCTGTACAGCGACATACCCCTAGTCAAAAAACTACGCATTGGACGTTTAAGATGGCTAGGGCATGTAGAACGAATGGACACCAATACTCCGGCTCGCAGAGTCTTCGATTCCCAGCCAGACGTCGGACGCAGTAGAGGAAGACCTCGCGTTAAGTGGCGCGCACAAGTAGAAACCGACCTCAACCAACTTGGAGTGCGCAACTGGAGGCAGTTAGCTAAGGATCGGGCTAATTGGAGAGGCATGTTGGTTGAGGCCCATGTTCATCCCGGACTGTAGTAAGTAAGTACTAGATGCAACATCATCTTTTGAGTTAAGACGGGGGTTCACATGTTAAAACTCAAAAGATGATGTTGCACAAGGCACGCAGTTGCAGCACATTACCACATAGTCCAACTCACAACGATACCAAAGACACGACCGACACAAAACTTCTTGTAAAAAATGAATCGAACTTCCAGGAGACACATGTCCACCAACATACAATCCACAGCAATTCAAGAACCGAGTTTACAAATTTTTTTTTTAAATCTCACTCACTTGACTCTTCATACTGACACTCGCTGAACATCTCCCGTAGGTCATTAGACACCGCTGTGACACAATTTTGTTGCAGGCGTAAGCGACTAAAACGAGGAACCCGAATTACGGTCTTAAAATAAACCCTCCGTCAATCGGCACGAGGATACAAATGAATTTCAATGCGTCTCGCACAAATCACTTAACCTAACTAACCTGCTAAAAGCATGCCCTCACCAGCATCGAAAAGAACACGATAATTAAGCCATTATACGTTACTCCTCCCTGTTCAAGGATATTAACGCATACAACTGCTCTAACCCCATGATAAATTTGCCGCATGTGCATCCAATAAATATTTGATTGGGTCTCTAGCTTTCTCCCCAAAAACAGAGAGCCCAGCCTTCTTTGCCCGCAAAGGGGTTGTTTGTTATTGTATCTCTGCGTCTCCCTCACTAATAGACATTAGACAAAACCAACAACAACAAAATCATAAAACAAACACCACCAAACCATGTGAAGGGTTGATTACATTCTCATTTTCGTAACTCGTATGACGACAGATTGGTGTCGTCAGGAGGACACAGCTAGCAAACAACAGGACGAGCTGATTTAAAAAGGATAACAAAACTGTATGACAATGATCCATTGTCAATATGGTGTGTTTTTTTATTCTATTCATCCTTGGCCAACAAAATGGGGTGGTAGAGTAGTAGTAGTCTTTCGCTCAAAGGTATACAGATACACGTTGACAAAAGGGTCAACTAGGTATAAATAAGCGTATCATAGTAAGGACAATAAAACAAGGGATACATCTTGTATAGAGATACGTGCTATGATGATTATAATGACAATGATGAGTAAGGGCAATAGAATGAGCATTTAATTTCCATTGAGATGCGAGGGGTGGCTTCTAGCCTCATCTTGTTTAATGTCAACGGATGTTGTATCTTTTCTCGTAATAGGTAGGTAGGTAGGTAGGTTGCCTACGCATTATGATAACTAGCGAATCTGATAAATAAACAAGTGCGTAAATAGAATTCTAACGGGAGACAGAGGGCTTTGTTTTGTATGCAAATTAGATTGATTTTTAGAAAGATTTTCTTTTTTTTGTCGTTAAGGAACATCTGTGGAGGATTTTGTCATGTTTTTGTTGTTGTTGCTGTTGTTGATGATTTGTTTTGATGTTTTTTGAGATTCAAACTTGAAAGTTTCTAAGCTTTAGGCGGACAGTTGTCAAGATGGGTAAATTAATCATTTCGAATAAATAGATTTATTTAATGCGGTGTCATTGTACAGCTGTTAGAAAACATGGAATTGTCATCAGAAGGAAACCACATTTTAGCACCAAAGTTGGTCCAATGTTTTTGGAAAACATTTCTTTAGCTTTTGACAGGTAATTTGGTATGTATTTGCGTTTAGTAACCTCTTTTTCAATCTTCAGTGGGGATTTCTAATGAAGACAGGGAGCTTGTTATATTTGCGTGCTCTGATGACAACCATTCAGATGCGGCATACAATTGAAGGTCCCAACATTGTGCACACAGACTCAGCTACCAATTTTGCTTCTATGTATCGATTGCTTCGATGGTTGGGTGGTGTGGAACGAGGGTAGACTCTGATTGGCTTTAACTTGGCCTAGTGGTTGCAACTCTGACTACACATTAAAAGGGCTTATTTCGTACCTCCAAGTGGTAACCATCGGGTACTGGTCTCATCCAACCGGATTTGACTTGCTAAACAATAAGTGCGAGAGTTGATAACAAGACGTAAAACAGCAACGCTATATAATCACCCTGGTCAGAATGGAGCGGAATGAATACCCGGTCTGACGTCCCAGGCGAACCCAGATGAGCTGACATATTCGGACAACATCTAGGAATCTCAAGGGTAAGTCAGGCCTCTTGAACAGAGATGGATGTGAACCGAAAGGTCAAAGGCAGCGCTCAATCCCGTAGTGGATAATGATGGCCACGTGTCCTGGGGGTATCTAATAAATTGGAACTGGCCCTCCAGGTTGGGGGTTGTGCTTTGGGTTAACTACCCATCCACGGAAAAAAGAATATGTTACGAAGCTACCAATAGCCTCGGAAAGGACTGATATTATTGTTGACGACCATGCTAAACGAAAAAAGGACAACGACGTTCGTATCTGCACCTGGAATGTGAGAAAATTAAACAGGAGAGGTGCAGGCGAAGAACTAGCGGAAGCCCTAAACTGCTACAAAGCAGACATTACTGCCATCCAGGAAATACGATGGGATGGGCCGGGCAAAAGGAGGATAAGAAACAATGACATCTACAATGGACCGTGTTAAAGTAAGCAGAAACAGTGACTATTCGGATGCGGATTTGTTGTAAGTGCCAGACTTAGGCATGAAGACTTCTGTTTCCAAAAGGGGATGGGCCGGGCAAAAAGATGATGGAAAACTGTGACATCTACTATGGATCGTGTTGAAGTAAGCAGAAACAGCGACTATTCGCATGCGGATTTGTTGTAAGTGCCAGACTTAGGCATGAAGACTTTTGCTTCCAAAAGGGGATGGGCTGAGCAAAAAGAGGATGAAAAACTGTGACATCTACTATGGACCGTGTTGAAGTAAGCAGAAACAGCGACTATTCGGATGCGGATTTGTTATAAGTGCCAGACTTAGGCAAGAAGTCTTATGTTTCCAAAAGGGGATGGGCCGGGCAAAAAGAGGAAGAAAAACTGTGACATCTACTATGGGTCGTGTTGAAGTAAGCAGAAACTTAGGCAAGAAGTCTTATGTTTCCAAGAGAAAAGCGAACACATTGTGATAATCCGCATCAAGGCCAAATTCGCCGACATAAGCCTTATATGCGTTCACGCTCCGACGGAGGAAAAAGATGATAAACTAAGGATTGCTTCTACGAGCTCTTTGACAAAACCTATGAGCGACTACCGAAGCACGATGTTAAAATCGTGCTGGGAGATTTTAACGCGAAGGTAGGAAGAGAAGACATCTTTAGCAGTACTGTCGGAAAACATAGCCTACACGATAACACGTCTCGTAACGGACTTAGGCTAATTGACTTTGCTATGGAACGAAATGCAACTGTAGCCAACACACGGTCTCCTCACCTCGATATCCATAAGGGGACATGGCGGTCTCCAGATCAACGAACAGTCAACCAAATTGATCACATTGCGATAGACAAGAGGCACGCATCCAGTACTTTGGATGTCTGAACATTCCGAGGGGCAAGAAAAGCGCGCGATCGAGGATATAGAGAGGTGCCACTCCAGGAACGATGTTCGCAAGTTTTACCAAAGTTTAAAGCGTCAAAGCCGAGGATACAAGGCACGAACAGAATCCTGTCGAGATGAACAAGGAAATATCGTAGTTGAGACACAGTCGATGCTGAGGATATCGAAGAACCACTTCTGCAGACTGTTAAACGGCGATGACGAACAACATTCCGCTGTCAGGCAGAACGAACCTTTCAATGTTGGCGACGAAAGCGAAAACTAATAACCGCCCGACCTAAGTGAAGTGAGGATAGCTATATCTAAACTCAAGCTTAATAAGGCCGCCGGAAATGACGGAAATAACATCAAAAGAGTACGCATCACAGCTAAAAATGTTGGAGCTGTTTCAGACGCGGGCGGGCACACTGGGGTATCAATATCAGTACCCCACAATGTAAATTTTCCTTGTAGGAGATGCGCACTCTATGTAGTTCTATACTCTTTGGTAACATCCACCAACTCATAAACCAAATCTGGTCGGTTGAAAGCATGCCTGAAGAATGGAACCTCAGCATCGTCTGCCCGATCCACAAAAAAGGAGACCCTCTGAACTGCGCCAACTACAGAGGCATAAGCCTACTCAACATCGCCTACAAGATCCTATCTGCCGCAATATTTGAACGCCTGAAAACGTTTACCAACAACCTGATCGGCCCTTATCAGTGTGGTTTTAGGCCAGGAAAGTCCACAATGGACCAAGAAGTCCAAATCGATACCCACCACCTATTTATCGATTTCAAAGCCGCATACGACAGAATTTATAGAGACGTACTATACAGAGCCATGCCTAGTTTGGACGGTATACCTGATCGGCCCTTATCAGTGTGGTTTTAGGCCAGGAAAGTCCACAACCGATCAAATTTTCACACTTCGGCAGATCCTGGAAAAAACCCAAGAAATCCAAATCGATACCCACCACCTATTTATCGATTTCAAAGCCGCATACGACAGAATTTATAGAGACGAACTATACAGAGCCATGTCTAGTTTTGGTATACCGCCCAAACTCGTCCGTTGATGTAGGACGACAATGGAGAATTCTCGCTGCACCATCAGGGTCGGAAACGACCTCACCGACACATTCGATACCAAAAAAGGATTTAGGCAAGGCGATGCGCTGTCATGTTACTTTTTCAATTTGATTCTTGAGAGGATTGTGCAAAGCTCCCGAGCCAACACCAGAGGCACAATTTTGCAAAAATTGGTGCAACTACTAGCATACGCCGACGATATTGACATCATTGGTGGGACTCAACGTGATGTCATAGCCACGTTTGCGAGTATAGAGAAGGAAGCGGAAAAAATGGGTTTAGAAGTAAATGAGGGTAGACTAAGTATATGCTGTCAACACGACAGCATCGACGAATTGGACAGAACGTCACCATTGACAGATATAACTTTGAGGTAGTACGGGACTTTGTATACCTCAGCTCCGCTATTAACTCTGACAACAACATCTCGTCAGAAATCAAACGAAGCATTACTCTTGCCAAGCGCTGTTTCTTCGGGCTAAGAATGCAATTTAGTGGTAAAGCTCGAACTACTAAGGAGATCCTATATAAGACGCTGATCATCCCAGTCCTGCTCTACGGCGCTGAAGCATGGACTGTATCAAAAGCGGATGAAGAAATCCTTTGTCGATTCGAGAGAAAAATTCTTCGGAAAATCTTAGGTCCCGGTTGCTTTGACGGGCTATGGAGACGAAGATTCATCCAAGAACTATACGAGCTGTACAGCGACATACCTTTGGTCAAAAAACTCCGCATTGAACGTTTAAGATGGCTAGGACATGTAGAACGAATGGACACCAATACTCCGGCTCGCAGTCTTCGATTCCCAGCCAGACGTCGGACGTAGAGCAAGACCTCGCCTTAAGTGGCGGGCACAATTAGAAACCGACCTCAACCAACTTGGAGTGCGCAACTGGAGGCAGTTAGCTAAGGACCGGGCTAATTGGAGAGGCATGTTGGTTGAGGCCCAGGTTCATTCCGGACTGTAGCGCCTCTAAAGTGAGCCTATTTTGGCGTTTGATTGTCGGAATATCGGAAGCTCTTCCCAGGCACATCAAAACCAACAACAATTGTACCATCCACTTCATTTATTTTTATCTACAGACGACCTGCCTCTTCAGGAAAATCCATTTCACCGCAAAACAGGTCATCCTGGGATGAGTAGTATCTTTTATCTCGCTATGAATGGGATAGAGTTTTCCCTTCTTGTTAGTGACAACTACTCATAAGACGTGAGTACGTACTTAATTTTTTTAAATCAATTTAACCCGATTTTTCTTTATCTTTTATAAATGCGACATATCTACACATTATAATCAACCTACTAACGTCAACAGTGCAACGGTATATTGAATCAATTGAAACTTCATTTGAATCGGGAACAATATTGGAGCATGCAGAAGGATGCATTCTTAACCATACACAGGGATGTGTTCATCGTAATCAAGGATCATAAATTGCGTTAAAAGAAAATAGAACGAAATCAATTCAATTATTTATCAATTGCTGATGAGTTCCTCGTTATAATCCGGCTAGTCCTGTGTGTTGTGTCAGCACGCCTCGATAGATGGATGACACTTTATTCTCATGCGCCGCTTTAAAGTGTTCTATAGAAATGCGTTC
This sequence comes from Rhingia campestris, assembly GCA_932526625.1. Lineage (NCBI taxonomy): Eukaryota > Metazoa > Arthropoda > Insecta > Diptera > Syrphidae > Rhingia > Rhingia campestris. The sequence continues at coordinate 3,810,521 of OW052186.1, read as the reverse complement.
ACAAAGGATATGGGGTGGGGGGGAGAATAAAATCGACAAGGAGTACAAAAAAAAACCGAAGAGAAGCATTCCTACCGTAATTCGATTGGACGTCGAATATAATTAAATAAAAGTAATGAAAAAGTCCTTGGGAAATTGTATTTGTATTCCGGTAATCATTATTTTTATTATTTTGAATTTTTTTTTTTATTTTTGCATACACCCGCACCTTTTATCTGAATGGAGAAAGAAAGTGTGACTAATAGGATGAACACCATTGAAGGTGTAGGAAGAGAGAGTTACACTCTGTAAAGATTCTTAAAGTGATGAAGATGATGATGATGATGATGATGATGATGGTTGAAGTGGAAATTACTGAATATATGCAAAATAAATGAATGTGGTGTTGTGTTGGATGGTGTGTACAAGTGGTACATTTTAAACACTTTCCGTATGTAGTGGTAAGTCGGAAATATTTTATTATTAAGAGAGCTGTCAGGGAGCATGATTCAATGAGCAAATGAATGGGGGTAGGTACTTGTTTTAACATGGCATATATTGTGGATAGTGATTGTGGATCATAAGTGCACGTGCATTAATCATATCATATGCCTATCTATAGATTTGTACTTTAAACCGAGCGATTCTGTGGAAATATTGCGATTCTAACGGGTGGTTACATTTTAAGGGCCGATGTTGAATGTGAACGACACCTAAATGTCAAGTTTTTTTCTGCATTTCATTTGACATTCCTCAATTTCAGACTAACTCAATTTGAACCATGGAAAGGTACACAGTCGAGCAACTCGTTAAAGTTATTCAGGCTTATTATGAAATTCGAAATTATTATGAATTCGTTATTTTTTTTCGGTCAATTTAATCGTCCAAATGTGCATACAAACGGAAAAATTGAGCAAACCACAGGTCTGTAGGAGACTTACTTACTTACTTTACTTAAGTGGCGCTACAGTCCGGGATGAACCTGGGCCTCAACCAACATGCCTCTCCAATTAGCCCGGTCCTTAGCTAACTGCCTCCAGTTGCGCACTCCAAGTTGGTTGAGGTCGGTTTCTACTTGTGCGCGCCACTTAAGGCGAGGTCTTCCTCTACTGCGTCTGACGTCTGGATGGGAATCGAAGACTCTGCGAGCCGGAGTATTGGTGTCCATTCTTTCTACATGTCCTAGCCATCTTAAACGTCCAATGCGGAGCTTTTTGACTAGAGGTATGTCGCTGTGCAGCCCGTATAGTTCGTGGTTGAAACTTTGTCTCCATAGCCCGTCAACGCAAACGGGACCGAAGATTTTCCGAAGAATTTTCAATTCTCAAGAATCAAATTACAGCGCATCACCCTGCCTAAATTCTTTTTTGGTGTCGAAATTTATCGGTAAGTTCGTTTCCAACCTGATGCAGCAGCGAGAATTCTCCATCGTCATCCTAGATAAACGGACGAGTTTGGGCGGTATACCAAAACTAGACATGGCTCTGAATAGTTCATCTCTATAAATGCTGTCGTATGCGGCTTTGAAATCGATGAATAGGTGGTGGTAATCGATTTGGACTTTTTGGATTTTTTCCAGGATCTGTCGAAGTGTAAAAATTTTAGCAGTTGTGGACTTTCCTGACCTAAAACCACACTGATAAGGGCCGATTAGGTATACCGTCCAAACTAGGCATGGCTCCGTATAGTACGTCTCTATAAATGCTGTCGTATGCGGCTTTGAAATCGATAAATAGGTGGCGGGTATCGATTTGGACTTCTTGGGTATTTTCCAGGATCTGCCGAAAAGTGAAGATTTGATCAGTTGTGGACTTTCCTGGCCTAATATCACACTGATAAGGGCCGATCAGGTATACCGTCCAAACTAGGCATGGCTCCGTATAGTACGTCTCTATAAATGCTGTCGTATGCGGCTTTGAAATCGATAAATAGGTGGCGGGTATCGATTTGGACTTCTTGGGTATTTTCCAGGATCTGCCGAAGTGTGAAAATTTGATCGATTGTGGACTTTCCTGGCCTAAAACCACACTGATAAGGGCCGATCAGGTTGCTGGTAAACGGTTTCAGGCGTTCACATATTACGGCAGATAGGATCTTGTAGGCGATGTTGAGCAGGCTTATTCCTCTGTAGTTGGTGCAGCTCAGAGGGTCTCCTTTTTTGTGGATCGGGCAAACGATGCTGAGGTTCCATTCTTCAGGCATGCTTTCAACCGACTAGATTTGGCTTATGAGTTGGTGGATGTTACTTACCAAGTCATCTTCACCGGCCTTATAAAGCTTCGAGGGTAGGCCTAGTAAAGACTTAGTTTAGATATAGCTATTCTCACTTCACTTAGGTCGGGTGGTTGGCAGTTTCCGCTATCGTCGCTAATATCGAAAGGTTCGTTCTGCCTGGCAGCGGAATGTTGTTCGTCATCGCCGTTTAACAGTCTGCAGAAGTGGTTCTTCTACATCCTCAGCATCGACTGTGTCTCAACTACGATATTTCCTTGTTCATCTCGACGGGATTCTGTTCGAGCCTGTATCCTTGGCTTTGTCGTTTTACAGTTTGGTAAAACTTGCGAACATCGTTCCTGGAGTGGCACCTCTCTATATCCTCGATCGCGCGCTTTTCTTGCTCTTGTTTCTTCTTGCTGAAAAGCCGATGTTCTCCCCTTCTTCTTTGCCTATAGAGCTCAATGGCAGCTCTCGTCTTCACCTGCAGCTTAGCCTTGTAGGCCTCGTTCTTGGCTGCGAGCATCTGTCGGCATTCCTCATCAAACCAGGGGTTTCTTGCTGGTGGGCGCGAGAAACCTAGCACATCAGTTGCGGCTGATCTAATGGCTTGTTGGCATCGTCGCCATTGTTCTTCGATATTGTGAGTCGAGAGGTTAAGGGATACGCGTTGCGCGAAGGTCTTGGCGGTCTCTGGCGATTGCAGTCTTTCGACATTAAATTTTTTCACAGTATTTCTGTTTTTTTGTGGCGTGGTGGATATTCGCATCCTTGCCTTGGCTACAACAAGGTAGTGGTCCGAGTCGATGTTAGGCCCTCGGAATGTTCGGACATCCAAAATAGTGGATGCGTGCCTCTTGTTTATCGCAATGTGATCAATGTCTAAATGGAGGCAGTTAGCTAAGGACCACGCTAATTGAAGATTCATGTTCGTTCAGGCTGAGGTTCATAGTAGCGCCACTTAAGTAAGTAGAGGTTAGTTGAGCCTGGGTTGAACAACTTCATTGAACACACAAAACATGATGGAATTGTAATTTGACTTCGGTAGCTGGTTATAGGAGTCATTGGAAAAGTCTGTTTCATTTGTGTGGAATGAGAAACATTACTTCAGAAAAAGTAAATCTTGATCATTGAAAAACAAAGTAATTTGCTGCGAAATCTTTTATTAAAAATTTAAATATTTTTGGATAATCAAAAGCTTTGTTTTGACAACAACTCGGCAATGATTGAATTTTAAAAAAAGCCGCAAGAAGTAAAAGAATATTTAAAATGAGGCTTTTCAATGAATGGACCCTAACTCTGCACTGAAAAACCGGACTCCATTAATAAAATGCGAAGCGCAGCGGCCTTTAAAGCCATTACATAACGCATGCCATTGGTCAAAGTCAGCCTGAAAATTAGACATTCCTGATACGCGCCACCCAGAGAAGCCACGGCGGACATTTGAACGCTGTTATATTTTAAACAAAATGGCATCGATAGGCCTTTCAAACGAATAAAAAATTTCGATGATATCTCGCACACACTTAGTTAAATTTAAATTTAAAATTAGGAACCACTTAATGAAATACCCTCCAGTACAATTCACCTTTTCATTTTAAATTCAAATTAAAGCCCCATTCACATGAAAGGAAACTACTTATTGGCGTGTGCTCGCTAATTAATTTTGACAAACAACATGGCCGATCTTAAGACCCTATTTAGTAGTCCCCATATCGATTATAGGGCGATTTGGTTGCTTTTCGTTGACAATTCAATTTGAAACACCAGACCATCATGGAAACATAAAATATGAACTGAAATGTCACCTCATCGTAAAATGCCCTCTAGAATGCCATATTTTTCTGAACACGATAAAAACTATATTTAAAACACAAGCTTCACATGTTTCACATGTAGGTACTTTAATAAATAACAAAACGGTGTGTCATAAAATCGCAACAAATTTCATTTATTCCCGCCATTTGACACATTTTACTGTCGCCGTTAGTAGGCACATGTACGCTAGACAAATAAAACGAGAATACAAAAAATCCACCTAAAAATAAAATGAAATGCACTTGGCATAATGGTTTTATTCTGAAAAATTCGTCTGACACAGGATTATCACCCATCATCTCTATGGCAGTAAAACACTAGTGGATAGTGCTGTCATTGGAAATGGTTTTATTTTTTTTTTATTACAATCTTGTCGCTTTAAGTTTCATCTTCAAAGCTTTGAAGTAAAGGTGGCGTATGAGGTGTTGAGAGTTCAACAAGTTATTCAATTTAAAAGCGAATTGCATTTTATGTTCTGTTACATCACATTGGAAACATGACGTTTGGAAATTGATGTTATTCGAAAGAAGGAAACAAATAATACGTGATATCCTCAAAACTCACAAAACTCTGTTTTGCTGAAGACCTCTTAATTACATTACAGTCCAGAATGAACCCGGAGCTAGCCTATAACTGCCACCGACTCCGCGCTTCTAATTTGTTTAGGTCGGCTTCTACTTTTTCGCGTTTTTTCTTGCCACTAAGGCACAGTTTTTGAGTGCAAGTTTCTGGATTAAACTCGAGTTAACTCGAGAAAGCAGTTTTTCAGTCGCTTTAAATCTAGAGTTGGCTTCGAGTTAAGCCAGCATGTTTGTTGAGTTAACACCGGGATTACATAAACAGATGTTTTTGACAGATGATAAAATAACAGGCAAACAAATTTAAATTCCATTCATGTGAACATTTAATCTAATTTTGAGAAACTTAATGCATATATTTTATGAATTACTCCAAAAATATTCAGACAACAGGTCATTTAGGAATCTCAAGAGTTGGCCAGGCGCCTTGAATAGTTGAACAGAGAAAAAAGACAATTCCTATTGGTTAGTGGGATGGCCTACTAAGCGCGACTTCACTGATTTAAATCCCGAAAGTGATAACAAAGTGACAGCATCTTAGTTTATTTTACTACTCATCCTCTTCAGGCTGACAAATATCCAAGAGGAACACTGTCATCAGAAGGATTCGGCGTTAAACAGGAGGTCCTCTTTTTTGTTGTAAAATAAAAACTTCGCACACATAAATTAAGGGAGACTGCTAGTTTTGACGCTCTGTATGGGATGTTAATGACAGATATATTTTTACTTGCTCCTAATAGAGGAATCAAACCTCAGATTATGATGATATGGAAGCCCGAAAAAGTTTGGTTCCGGCAATTATATCCTTCTGACGGGCTGCGATTACTTCAAATCTGACATATTTACTAGGCCCAATACCCAGAAACATTTTGAATTGGCAATTTAAGGCCAAGGCAATGGTACCTACCATATAAAGGTTTTGATAAAACCGACATTTTGAAAATTTTATTAAAACTGCTATAACGATACTACGCATCAAGTTTGTTCCAAAAACTCCAATGTTTACTTAACGTGCGTATCCTCGAAAATATCGTTGGCAACAAGAAACGCCTGACAACACTGTTCTTCGTTTTGATTTGGGCAATAGCAGTGTAAAATTGTTGGTCAAACCATTAGGAGATTTGAAAAAGTACCGAAACAATATATTTAAACCATGCCATAATATATACGGGATGCTCCATCTTTCATAACACATGTTTTGTGATAAATTTTTCAAACGTCAGTTTAGTACAATTTTAACCATCAGTCGATTTACACCGAAACAACGCCGCTCTTCGTTAAATGTAGCCGTTCAGTTGTGTTAACTTAAAGGCTGTGCGAACACATGCAATTTATATTGTACGTCCCACTAGCCTTTCGCTTTAATTCGTTCAGTTTTCGTTAACTTTTGCTCACTTGCGAAAAAGTGAATTCATTCGCTCTTTTTCTTTGTTTTGTTAATTCATACTAAAATTTGACATTTCACTTCAACAGCTGTGTACATTTAAATTTGTAAGTTCATAAGCAACGAAATTTTGTTTTTAATGTTTATAAGGTAAGCGACACTCTGACAATCGCTTTCATTCACAAAAGTCTATTATGGGCAACTTGAGTAATTGACAGTACTGAAGGAAACTTAACGTAGAATTTTGACATTAGCTTCCGATTGCTTTCGATTGCTTCCGACTATTATAGAACAGCCTTAAGGATTGATATTATCTTAACGCGATTATTAATATTTAATTTAAAAAAAACTGCGGCCTTTCCAGTTTGTTCCAAAAAGTTTAATAACGAATTTTTGTATTTAGGCCGAATTTGAAAAAGTCTCAATTTCTTGTGAGCCATATAGACTAGGTAAATAAAATTGAATGAAACAATGCCTTATACCTAATCAATTTTAGTCTAAAAGTCTTTAAACTGAAGTTCCAGTTTTTTCCAATGTGCCACATATAGGGTTTTACTGAATTCCTTCAAATATTCTTAAAATGGAGAATACAGAATGGCAATGTGAAACAGAATGGCATTGTGAAAATATTTAGACCATGCTATATTATATACAGGATACGTCGTCTTTCATAACACTTGCTTTTGACAATTTAGTACAATTTTAACCATAAATCGCTTTACACCGAAGCAACGCCGGTGTTTGTTGAATATAGTCGTTCAGTTGTGTTAACTTAATGTGCATATCGTCTAAAACATCATAGCCAACAAGAACCGTCTGACAACACTATTCCTCGTTTGATGTCGAATTTTTTGAGTGCGGAACAGTGGGAGATCGTTGACATTCCGTTTTTAAATAACCAAGGCGTTCTAATGAACCTCAACAGAAAGAATGTTGACGAAATACCATCCACTTGGCTTGGAATACTGCCAACAAGCAAACATTCCTAAGAAAGGCATGACCAAAACCTCATTGGACCATTTTCCTTCAGAGAAACCAAAACAATAATAAAGTATGTCTGCTCAAAAACGTGTGAAAAAGGTCTGAACGGTAACTGGTTTGAACACAATATGCCACTCTACAAGTCAGCACACATCCCTGGATGTGTGCTGTCAAAAAATGGCGACATTGACTGGCCATCCAGATTTAACATTCTACCTCTTCGAAGTTTGCAAGGGTATTTGAAAAGCAAAGGGTACGCCGGCAAGCCTCAGACCATTGACGAGCTCAAGGAAACAATCGTGACGAAATCATCGATGAACAGCCCTTGAAAAATTGATGGAAAACGTAGCGAAAAGGACAAATTTTACTTTGGCCAATAGTGGCACTAACTTGATTAATCTTGCATTCAAAATCTTTAAATTGGACCAATTTATTTTCTTAATAAAATAGTTAAATAAATAAAATAGTTCTCATCAACGGGCGATAGGTGGCCTCAAAACCAGACCTCCTGTTTAACGCTGAATCCGTACGGGAAATTGGAGAAGCTTCTAATGACAGTTTTTCTCTTGGATGTTTGTCAGAATATAGTTTGGTGAATATAGACAAAGTTTGGTGAATATTTATATAACACCCTTATTTATTAGAATTCGCTTCAATACATCTCACCGGTTGTATAGTTATACAGAGCATCAGTATTTATGCCGCCTTTATTCAATGTTGCACAAAATCATAAATTTTTTACAGGCTTTGTGTCAAATAAAGCACCAAACTAGGGAAATCTATTACAATTAGCTGTTCCACGGTTCAGCAGAGCTGTGATTACTTTTTATGGTTACAAAACTAATGGCGACTACTTTGTTTTTCACACTTTTTTTTTAATATTTTGGTGACTTATGTTGACTAACTACCATCGGATACAGGAAGACTATGTATTTGAAGAAATCAAACAGCGAAAAATAACTGCGAAATTACAAAAATACCCTCTTTTACTTTTGGTCGCCCATTTTTGCGACTCAAAATTGTGTCATTGGTAACCTTGAAGGTCTTCCATTTAAGAAAAATAATTAAAACAACCCTACACAGTCTCTATTCAACTATCAGACGCGTTTAGCCTCTATTCATAGTTGTATATAAGTTTTATGAATAAGGATTTTTGCATATAGAGACATTTTATGAAGTGTATACACTCTTTTTAATGAAACTGAAAATGTTTAACCTGCTGTGGAGATAGCTAAAAATGTATCCAGTATCAAACTGTCAATTCCAGGCTGATTAAATGTTCTTTCTTTCTTTTTCTCATCATCATTTTAAGTTAATATCAGTATTCATCTAATTTAAAATTTCCACATGAATTGTGAGTACATGAACTGTCCGATTAGTTATAAACAGAATGCCTTTCAAATATGTCACATATGACAGGCAAACTAGAATCTGTGGTACCTGTGACACCTGTCAGTGGGTAGTGTGACATATTTCCAAGCAAACATTTTCAAATCTCACCCCCAATCGATGGAAAAAAATACAAACGTCAGATTTACCCCAGGTCGGAAAGACATCCACATTATAAATTGCAAATTTATTATTCATTGTCATCGTTCACTTGAATTAATGACAGACGACAATATAAATAAATAAAATATCCATCAATTTTCCCAGTTTTCTATGGGTTTTCTTTTTTATTTTTATTTTGTTCACCCTTCACAGCCTGACCTACACAAAACAAAAAAAACAAAAAAAACTGAAAGCCAACATAACAGCAAAACCAGAAACCAGTTGTGAAAAGAAAAATAATCATCGAACAAGACAAACAATTTCCCATTACAACCCTCAAAGTGGTTATACTCCAATAATGTGACAAACGATGAAAATCCCCTTCAAAGGACGAACAAAATAAATGAATGTTCGAACTTTACGGTGGCTTTGTCAACACGCGTAAAGCAACCAAAGTACTTCTACTTTGAGAAGGATTAACCTAATGTGGCTCCTAGACTTGACGTTAATACAACAATCTTGTGTAAGCAAGCCCGGAATCCTTATGGTATAACGCAACACAATATTCGCACCCCAAACATTTACGTCACATACATGCACGCATATCCTTCTCAGAGTATAGGGCGCGACCGGAACGGGCTATTGTGTGTGAAAATGTTGCCTTTGAGGTTTTGTAATTTTTTTTTTTTTCATCTTCTCATTGTTGTTGTTTTGTGTCGTGTGTGCAGCACAATGGCCATGGAACACTAATCCCCAAATCCATCATTTACAAGTTGACACCCTAGGGTAGTGTGTGGAGAGTGCCCCGGCTTGCTTCTTAGAGTCAATTAGTAGGTGTGCTACAGTGGTGCTTCGTAGTGAGGGAGGGTTGTAAGTGGACAGTAATGATTATTGAATTTCTAGGATATCGCAATCAGCAGGGGGCTTAAATGGCTTGTCTGTCAACAAGTTGTACAAGGGTATAAGCGAAAGATTACGAATCTTAGCAGGGTGGAAGCAAGTTTGGTTAAAGTCATGCAAAATGATGAACAGCCAGAATGTATATTTTTTTTTTGGTTTTTGACCAAATGAGGGTTTTTGCTGAGCTAAAGTCTGGTTTTTCGGTGATGAGATGAAATCGGATCAGCTAGTCCGTTGCTGGATAAACGTGGCGTTGATTGAGAACTAAAGCGAGGGTAACACTGTCACTAGGATGATTTCGCAACGAAAAAATCGGCCTGCGGTATTAGGAATCGACTTAAAAGGTAGCTCCAGAAGGGGACATCGCTTCTGCGCCAAAAATTTTGTTTCAACTTGACCAAGGTAAGGACTCTGGACTGCTCCAAATACAGAGGCATAAGTCTACTCAACATCGCCCCTAGATCCTACCTGCCGTTATATGTGACCGACTGAAACCGCTTTTTAACAACCTGATCGGCCTTATCAGTGTGGTTCCAAGCCAGAAAAGTCCACAACTGATCACATCTTCACACTTCGACAGATCCTGGAAAGAACCCATGAAGTCCAAATCGATACCCACCACCTATTGATAGATTTCAAAGCTGCATACGACAGCATTTTCAGGGACCAAGTATACAGAGCCATCTCTAGCTTTGGTTTACCGCCCAAACTAGTCCGTCTGTCCAGGATGACGATGGAGAATTATCGCTGCTCCATCAGACTCAGATACAACCTCACCGACACATTCGATTCCAAAAAAGAATTAAGGCAAGGCGATGCACCTCTTTAATCTTATTCTCGAGAGGATTGTGAAAAACTCCCGAACCAGCACCAGAGGCACAATCATCGATAACTACGCTGACGATATTGACATCATTGGTGAAAAAGTCCCGAACCAGCACCAGAGGCACAATCATCGATAACTACGCTGACGATATTGACATCATTGGTCGGATTCAACGCGATGTCAAAGTCACGCTTGCTAGTATACAGAAGGCAGCGCCACAAATGGGTTTAGCAGAAAATTGTGCTAAGACCATGTGTATGCTGTCAAAGCGAAAGGACACACAACATAGACGAATTGGACAGAACGTCACCATTGACAGATATAACTTTGAGGTAGTATGGGACTTTGTCAATACCTCGGCTCCGCTACTAACTCTGACAACGACATCTCGTTAGAAATAAAAGGAAGGATTACTGTTGGTAACCGCTGTTTCTTCGGGCTAAGAAGGCAATTTAGTAGTAAAGCCCTCACTCGAACTTCTAAGAAGGTCGTATGCAAGATCCTGATCATCCCAGTCTTGCTCAACGGCGCTGAAGCATGGACAGTATCAAAAAATGGATGAAGAAATCATTGGTCGATATTCGAGAGGAAAATTCTTCAAAAAATTTTCCGTCACGTTTGCGTTGACGGGCTATGGAGACGAAGATTCAACCACGAACTATACGGGCTGTACAGCGACATGCCCGTAGTAAAAAAAAAACTCCCCATTGGACGTTTAAAATGACATATAGGACACCATACGCCGGCTTGCAGAGTCTTCGATTCCCAGGTAGACATCGGAAGCTGGAGAGGAAGACCTCGCCTTAAGTGGCGCCCGCAAGTAGAAACCGACCACAACCAACTTGGAGTGCGCAACTCGAGGCAGTTAGGCTAGGGCGTATACGGCTAGGGCTAGGGCTAATTGGAGAGGTATGTTGGTCGAGGCCTATTCCAGACAGTAGCACTCCTTAAGTAAGTTATTAAGGTAAGGCCTAAACTACATGGATTTATTCCCGTGATCTTTTCATTTTTACCGACATAATTTCTTTACAAAATGGAGGAGACTTTTTTAAGCCATTTAGCCTGTATTTGGATAGTAGGTTTAGAAGTGGCATTCGCTATTGAAAAGCAGGGGATTCAAGGGAAAAGAAAGGACAGGGATTTTCGAATGAAATTGTGGATGCCAGCCTGGATGTCGTGACTTATTGGGTCATCGGATGACCAGGAAATCGTTTGGGCTAGTCAGCCCGTTTAATCGCCCTTCATCCGCCGGTCATCCATACTGTCATCAGAATGAAATTGTGGATGCCAGCTTGGATGTCGTGACTTATTGGGTCATCGGATGACCAGGAAATCGTTTTGGCTAGTCAGCCCGTTTAATCGCCCTTCATCCCCCGGTCATCCATACTGTCATCAGAATGAAATTGTGGATGCCAGCCTAGATGTCGTAACTTATTGGGTCATCGGATGACCAGAAAATCGTGGATGTCATCCATACTATCATCCGAATGAAATTGTGAATTCCAGCGTGGATGTCGTGACATATTGGGTCATCCGGATGAATAAGAAATCGTTTGTCCCAAACTAATCAGTAATCGTCTTTCATCCGCCGATCTTACATTGTGTCAACCGAATGAAATTGTGGATTCCAACCTGGATGTCGTTACTTATTGAGTCATCTGGATGACTAAGAAATCATTTGTCCCAAACTAGTCTTTCATCCTCCGGTCATCCATACTGTCCTCCGGATGAAATCGTGGATGTCAGCCTAGATGTCGTGACTTATTGGGCCATCCGGATGACCAGAAAATCGTGGATGTCATCCATGGTGTCATCCGAATGAAAGTGTGGATACCAGCCTGATTGTCGTGAAATTTTTGGTCATCCGGATGGCCGATAAATCGTGTGTCAATGATATTTTGATCGGATGATCGACATTTTCGGACAAGCGATCATTTGGGTGACTATGTCCTTCAAATCATACTGTTGGGTAATTTTTCTCTAGAAAGACACTCTGTTTGTTTTATCGTCCGTCTTGATTTTTCTTTTGACTAAGGTTGTGTGAGTTACATGTGTGTGAGTTTGCATTTTTATCAAAGTATTTGTCTGATTATTAGGTCAATCGTGCAAGTAGTTCTTGTGGTTTTTGGTTTGAGTTTTGTGGTTTTTCATTTTTTTCTTTTGCTATTGAAAGAAATGCAATGAAATTGACATTTTATAGCCCGTTTAACCGCTCCGAAAAAATGCTCGATTTTCATCCAGCCATAAAAATTAAGGAAAGTCGTCGTTCCACGTATTCGGCCCTGTCACACAGATGACCAAGCGAACCTAACTTGATGAACGATTTGGACACCCATGATTTGAGCTTCAAAATAATAGACGAGCATTGCATTGTCCTCAGAAATAATTAGGTTAGGTTAGGTTTACGGGTTGGTGGAGTAGAGGATTCTCTATTCCGCCACACTTAGGTCCATGTGGACCCATTGTGATACCCTTGGTGGGATTACGTCCTTCCTTATCGTTACTATGGGTTACTCCACTCTATCCAGCCATCATGATGTTCGTAGGAACCTGTAAAGATAGGGTAATGGAATATCGGAAAGCTCTTGGATGTCTTGGAAGTAGTAGCTTCCAAATGTTCTGTTCCTCAGGTGACAGAGACTCGGGCAGTGACAGAGGAAATGAGGTATATCCTCGTGTGTTTCCTCATCGCCGCAGCCTCTACAAATATCGTCATCCTTGAGATTTAATTTCATTGTATCGATTCTGAGAAAGTTGTGACCAGTGAGAGCCCCTACCAGTTTAGATAAGGAGCTTCTGTCGTACCGCAACAGTTTTTTGGTCCGGTTTCCGTTGCTTCCGAGATATTTCGCAGGTAGTCAATGACTTCCACCTGGTATTGGCTTTCATTCGGGTTTATTATTCCACTCTTTCTCTGAGGTTACAGAGTGGTGGTTCGACCGTTTGTAGTGCCTGGACATGATCTATAGCAGATCCATTTCTTGCCAGTTCGTCGGCCATCTCGTTGCCGTCTATGTCCCTGTGACCAGGAACCCAGCAGAGATCAGCATTATGCTGTGAGCAGAGAACCTTGAACTCTTCGCGACAGCGGCGAACTAGCTTTGATTTGATTTCGATGGCAGATACTGCTTGATATCACTGTGTGGTATTTCCATTATTGACACCAAATGAGCCGCTTCAGCGATTGCTAAGCACCTCAGCCTGGAACACACTACTATGATCCGGAAGCCTGATTGATTTGTGTATTACTAATTCCTCTGAGAATATGCCAGCACCTGTTCCACAGTCCATCTTTGATCCATCAGTGAAGATGAATATCGATTTCCTTTTTGTGGGTTCGTTCTTGGCCCAGTCGTCTCTGTTCGGAAACGAGCAGGTGAAGGGTCGATCGAAGACTAGATAGGGAGATAGATAGTCAGAGTTTACTACGCTCCCTACGTATTTCTTTAGGACCTGCGCATTCCAGCTGTTCGTTTGGCTGATCCTCGAGGAGCTTTTGGCAGCTGATTCCTGCATGTATAGATCTAAGGGCAGCAGATCCAGAATCACCTCCAATCCAGAGGTTGGGGTTGTCCCTATACACGCTAGTCTTTGTAATTTTGTCATTTGCTTCAAGTTGGTTGCTCTGTCTGTGGCTTGCCACTATCGGTTTGATTAAAAATTCTTTAAGAGCAATGGCGATCATAATGTCAAAAAGGTAGACCTTGCGTTAACGAAAGAAAAAACTTTGAAAAATTCAGTTGATTTATGACATACCAGTCAAATGATGGTTACATCTTTTTGGAGGTAGAAAAACTTTAATTGGTTTGCTTCAAATCCAAAATTCCAAAGCCCATTTGGCGATTTTTTATAAAAACCAAAATATAGTCTCGTCAAACAGCAAGCGGCCAAGTAAAATCCAAGACCCATAAAAACAGAACATAATATGCGCCCATAAAAGGGTCATCAAATCCTATTAACATCGAACTTGTTGCCTCTTAACGACAGCGAAAACTAAGTATAAAAAAACGGGACAACACTATCGCCATGTTGATTGCCCACGGTATGGTTATAGTAATATAAAAAATGTAATCGTCCTATTAAAGTGCACAGATATAGATATAAAAAAAAATCCTCAAACTGCATTTCAAAGCTCAATTTATCTCCTTCACAACTAAATTATCACGAATCGCATTTTAAACGTAAAAAAAAAAAAAAAATTGGCTAAGGTGCATTCATACAAATAACCTATCAATTTTCAATTTCGAATACTACACAGATACATATGAATGATTTTTTTTTTTAGTATCCTTCCCTAAGGGTGGACAAAAATCCCGAAACGTCTGCCTGCTCGCAATGATATATCATTATCGCGAAAAAAAAAATAGCTTTGGCCAGTTTTTGTTTGTTTCTCAGGTTGAATTGGTTTTGAATTTCGAGACTCGATTCAGAGAGCATATATATGCAGCTAGCTTAGTCTGATTAAAATGGGGATGTCAACTTATTTCCGTTCACTAAATAGAATGATGAATCGGCTTACATGTGTTGAGGTAGTCCTAACCCTCGGTTGGTGCAAACCTTCACAACGGACAGCTCTTCAATATTTCAAAACCCGCTTTGACAAGAAGGAGGTTATATAGAATAGCTGTGTATTTTTAATTTAAAATGCTGTTTTCATATGAGGAAAAAAAAATTTACCAATGTGAATTGATTTTTGGTACACGAGCATAAGCATTAGCATCTGATTGGATTGGATTCTTTGAAATTCAAGCCGGAATTCGACTATGAATATGGAACGCCATTAATATGTCATCACACAAAACGGAACCTTACAGAGGCACAATATCATTATGAAAAGGTTTTCTGAAAATAGGAATCAGTTCATTAGTTAGTTAGCGAAAACCGCAGGAGGACTTTGAGGGACTGTGGTATAAAAGAAAGCCTTTGGTCATATCAAAGTTTTGTGCCTGACTACATCATTCTATCGAACATCAACTTCTCAATCAGATCCCAAGCAGGGTGCTTAAATAATTTGGTGTCCAGATTGGAAACAGGAATTCAAAGCGATGGATTTGAACTGGAAATTGGAATAGGGTTCTATCGGGTTACTAAAATCCTTGAAATGGCAAGGTCTAGGAGTGAAATTCATGCTTAGATTCCTCCGAAGCTGGAGAGTCTTCAATAGGATTATATCCCAGGAGGATATCGTGGATACTAAAGCAGTGAAATAGCCGTTTATTTATTTATTTAAGCTAAGTATAAGCTGGACTTAAACTAACATAACCTAACTTAATTTTTTTGAAGCTAAGGAAGCTTTTTTACGGACGGTCGGTTGGTCACGTATTCAACTTATTCAAAAATATGGGGAATGAACAGAATATAAGTGAAATCGTGACCGTCACCGTACCGTTAACTTCCTCCTCCATGGCGCATTTCGAAGATGGGGAGTGAACCGAGAGAATGTAAAATCGAGACCGTCACCGTACCGTTAACTTCCTCCTCCATGTCGCATTTGGAAGATGGGGAGTGAACCGAGAAAAAGTAAAATCGAGACCGTCACCGTACCGTTAACTTCCTCCTCCATGGCGCATTTGGAAGATGGGGAGTAAACCGAGAAAAAGTAAAATCGAGACCGT
Source organism: Rhingia campestris (assembly GCA_932526625.1). Taxonomy (NCBI): domain Eukaryota; kingdom Metazoa; phylum Arthropoda; class Insecta; order Diptera; family Syrphidae; genus Rhingia; species Rhingia campestris. Next base: position 3,794,735 of record OW052186.1, on the reverse strand, counting down.
TACCGTACCGTTAACGTCACACGGGCTATTACGTAAAAGCTTCGCTTCTTTCGGCCTTCCCACGACGGCTCCATGTTTTTTTTATTAGAAAAGTCTTAAGGAGTAGTGTTAGACGGGGTGGACATAGGTGAGTTTCGCAATGACAACTATGGCCCATTTGCCATGCCCAGTAGTCTGTCCTTGGCTCGTTATAGCCGGTGGAAGTTAAGTCGGATGATGGAAACAGATCTTCGATTTCGGAAAATCGCTTTGAAGGATAATATTTGTAACAGATCGGGGCTGAGTGCACATAAAATGCCTGCTACTTTGCGGCGTTTTTTTAAAGTTTTTATTAGTTTCAAACGATCCTCATCTACATGCTCAAGTCACGACACAAAATTCGCGAAGTTTTGGTCTTCGAAAGGCCGAGTTCGACGAGATGTGAATCGAAGACTCTGCAAGCCGGAGTATTGGTGCCCTATATGTCATTATAAACATCCAATAGGGAGTTTTTTTTGACTAGGGGCATGTCGCTGTACAGCTCGTATAATTCGTGGTGGAATCTTCGTCTCCATAGCCCGTCAACGCAAACGGGACGGAAGAATTTTCGAAGAATTTTCCTCTAGAATCGACCAAGGATTTCTTCATCCGCTTTTGATACGGTCCATGCTTCATTGCCGTAGAGCAGGACTGGGATGATAAGGGTCTTATATAGGACCTCCTTAGTAGTTCGAGTGAGGGCTTTAATACTAAATTGCCTTCTTAGCCCGAGGAAACAGCGATTGGCAAGAGTAATTCTTCGTTTGATTTCTGACGAGATATTGTTGTCGGAGTAAATAGTGGAGCTGAGGTAGACAAAGTCCCGTATTACCTCAAAGTTATATCTGTCAATGGTGACAATCTGTCCAAATCGTCGATGTTGTGTGTCCTTTCGTGTTGACAGCATATACTTTGTCTTACCCTCATTTACCTCTGAACCCATTTTTGCCGCTTCCTTCTCTATACTAGCAAACGTGGCTATGATATCACGTTGAGTCCTACCAATGATGTCAATATCGTCGGCATATTCTAGTAGTTGCACCGCTTTTTGGAAGATTGTGCCTGTGTTGGCTCAGGAGTTTTGCACAATCCTCCGAAGAATCAAATTAAAGAAGACACATGACAGCGCATCGCTTTGCCTAAATCCTTATGTGGTATCAAATCTGTCGGTGAGGTCGTTTCCAACCCTGATGCAGCAGCGAGAATTCTCCATTGTCATCCTACATAAACGGACGAGTTTGGGCGGTACACCAAAACTAGACATGGCTCTGTAAAGTTCGTCTCTATAAATGCTGTCGTATGCGGCTCTGGAATCGATGAATAGGTTATGGGTATCGATTTGGACTTCTTGGGTTTTTTCCAGGATCTGCCAAAGTGTGAAGATTTGATCGATTGTGGACTTTCCTGGCCTAAAATCACATTGATAAGTGCCGATTAGGTATACCGTCCAAACTAGGCATGGCTCTGTAAAGTTTGTCTCTATAAATGCTGTGGTATGCGGCTTTGAAATCGATAAATAGGTGGTGGGTATCGATTTGGACTACTTGGGTTTTTTCAAGGATCTGTCAAAGTGTGAAGAATTGATCAGTTGTGTACTTTTCAGGCCTAAAACCACACTGATAAGGGCCGATTAGGTTGTTGGGAAACGGTTCCAGGCGTTCCCATATTACGGCAGATAGGATCTTGTAGGTGATGTTGAGGAGACTTATGCCTCTGAAGTTGGTCCAGTTCAGAGGGTTTCCTTTTTGTGTATCAAGAAAACGATGCTGAGGTTCCATTCTTCAGGCATATTTTCATCCGACAAGATTTGGCTTATGAGTTGGTGGATGTTACTTACCAAGTCATCTCCACCGGCCTTATTAAGATTGACAGGTAGGCGTAATTAAGCTTGGGTTTAGATATTGCTATCCTCACCTGACTTAGGTTGGGTGGTTGGTTGATTTGGCTGTCGTAGCCAATATTAAATGGTTCGTTCTGCCTGACAGCGGAATGTTGTCCGTCATCGCCGTTTAACAGTCTGCAGAAATGGTTCTTCTATATCCTCAGCATCGACTGTGTCTCAACTACGATATTTCCTACTTCATCTCGACAGGATTCTGTTCGAGCCTTGGCTTTGACGTTTTACACTTTGGTAGAACCTGCGAACATCGTTCCTGGAGTGGCACCTCTCTATATCCTCGATCGCGTGCTTTTCTTGGTAATTTTTCTTCTTTTTGAAAAGCCGGTTTTATTTTCTTCTTCTTTGCCTAAAGAGCTCAATGCCAGCTCTCATCTTCACCTTGTAGGCCTCATTCTTCATCAAACCATGGGTTTCTTGCTAGGTGGGTGCCAGAAACCTAGCACATCGGTTGCTGAACCAATGGACTCAAATTTATCCACCACATTGCAAATAGTCCTATCGGTAGGACGATTATGGCGACCGTAATAGAACACCCATCTTGATAAAACAATTTTAGCATTTGCACAATGGACGGATCCATTGTGATTTGGCAAAACAGACTGAATACATGACAGCCAATTTGATAGATTTAGCTTCAACAATATCAACTGTCAAAGTCCGGAGGTCCCTATTGGAAGACCCTTTAGATGTACAAAGAGGAGGAAGGAGCAATTCTTCCTTATCCATGTAACTGACACCTCAGTGTCTGTAATTTCTCCAACACGAAAGGGCCCCTCCGTTTCATTTAAAGCTCATGATGGTCTTAAAAATAAGGAAGCCCCAGAATCCACGCGTCGTATCACAATGGATTGGTCTACTTATGCTGGCAAACCTAACCAACAAAAAGAGTGCTTATTTTTCGGCGGGCAAATAAAAATTAGTATGCATCCTGTCCATATCCCCGATACCCAATAATTGCCAATACCAACGTTAATTTAACACAATCACCCACCCATTCCTCTCATTTAATTTAAGTCTTCGTTAAGCCCAAAGCTTGAGCAAACAGCATGACTCTCCTCAAGCCTAATATCATCTCTTATTTTAACAATCAAAGGAGTTAAGAAAACCTTTGAATTTGTGCGTTATTACAACAAGCGTAAATATATGCTTGTAGGTGGGTGTGTCAATATTTATTTCGAAACTCCTGTGTGTGCGGGGAAGGGAGCCGTTTGCGACCGTGAGTCAGAAATATCAAAAGAGACCCAAAATGAATAACAAAAACTAAATCGACAACGACGTTACATCATCTAAATCATCAAACTCTCATCCCCCACCCCCAGCCAACCACCCAAAATTTACAGTTGACAAATACACAAAATTTACTTATCTATTTTGTTTATCGTCATCAGCATCACAGGGACACAAAAACACACACACACACAGAGATACAACTGTGTCGTGATTATACAACAAAAAGAAGCACCAAGGATAAAGCACACAGGACGACGAGGAAAAATGCGAAAAAGAAGTAAGTAAACAGTAAACAGAGCAAACCATGCCCACCCCATTATTATTCTTCAATTATATTTATTCTCCTTGATGGAGTAGCATCACAGTAAATATGCAGCACGAAAACAAAAAGATCAAAGGACAATTCTCTTGGTTTTGTTTTTATTCACGAGGCAGCATAAAAATGTCCTCGGAAGCACCCGACTTTTTACCACCACAGTACGCCCACAAGTTGTGTCTCGTGTCACCACTCACCACTCACCACCGACCGACGACGACGCACGGTCGCATATCCTTGAGTGTTGGGCTAAACTATAGACGATATACCTGAATTTAGTTGTGCCTGTGTGTGTTTTAATCCTGAAATGATGATTTTATTGTTTCGCCGTGCGGTTGTTGGATATTTTGTTTCGGATTCGTTCGACATAATTCCCATGTTAAGTGGGTAGGTGGGTAGATGGGTGGATGGGCCGTCGTCGTCGAATCCTCGTCCTTGTTGGCTTTGTGAATTTTTTTTTGTTTATGTTTTGATTAACAAATTCACCAATCCAAATAAATACGGAAAGTTTGCACAGGAGGACCTGTGACAGAGACAGAGTATGCTATATAACGTGGATAGATACTTTGTCAGATTTTAAGGACACCTCGTCAAATTTTTTTTTGTGGTTCAATGGGTTTGTGTTTAAGGGAATCCTTTCGCTTTGTCAAATTGAATGGTGTTTGTTGTGTGTATTCACTGATTGATAGGTGGCATTTTTGGACGACAGGTTTTTAAAGCCGTCTTAGAGGGGAAATTAAGTTTCTTAAATCCTGAGTTGACCCAAAAAAAGTGGTGAGTTTTTTTGGTCAGAGTGGTCCTTAATAAACAGGTTGGACTATAAATTGTGCAGAGTCACAGGGTTTATTTACACGGATGGTCCTGAAACCAATTTCATTTCTTGGACTGGTACCAATTGCATTAAAGTGGTGAATATAGACTTATAGAACGGAAAATGTATCTAGTTGCTAATTTTTGGTATACCTAACAAATCTGTAAAGGTCTGCATTCGGACTTTGTTTGGATCATTTAGACCGCTATAGAAAGCTCACCTCAGTTCAACTTTAGACTGCTAAAGTTGGGCCGAATCAACGGGATGAAGAATTCCTTGGACATTTCAAGTGGAAATCCCTTCAAAAAATGTTTGGTCTAGGACTATGGAGACTATGGACTATGGAGACGAAGATTCAACCACTAATCTGTAAGGTCTGCATTCGGACTTTGTTTGGATCATTTAGACCGCTATAGAAATCTCACCTCAGTTCAACTTTAGACTGCTAAAGGTGGGCCGAATCAACGGGATGAAGAATTGCTTGGACATTTCAAGTGGAAATCCCTTCAAAAAATGTTTTGTCCAGGACTATGGAGACTATGGACTATGGAGACGAAGATTCAACCACTAATCTGTAAGGTCTGCATTCGGACTTTGTTTGGATCATTTAGACCGCTATAGAAATCTCACCTCAGTTCAACTTTAGACTGCTAAAGGTGGGCCGAATCAACGGGATGAAGAATTTCTTGGACATTTCAAGGGGAAATCCCTTCAAAACAGTTTGGTCAAGGACTATGGACTATGGAGACGAAGATTCAACCAAGAAACTGTAAGTGGTCAAAAAAAGCTTCAATTATGCAAATCCGAAGAGTCTTTGATTTCCATCCCATAAGTAAAAACCGACCTCAATCAACCTGGCGCAACTGGAGGCAGCCAGCTATAGACCGAGCTGATTGAACAGAAATGTAGCTTGAAGTCCTGGTTCACCCTGGACTGTGACGCCACTTAAGAAGAATGGTGGTGGAGGACAACAAAGAATACAAATTTTTGGCGCAACAGGCTAGTTAGTAACTTGTACTTCTTGTACTTCTCGCAAGATGGCAGGATCTTCCTGTTTCATGCCGAATCCGAACGGCTAAGTTGAGATAAGCTCTTCTTGACAATTAGTACCCAGGGCCTAGCTTTTCCTCACAACCATTCATGTGTGCCTGTGTACTTCTTGCAAGATGGCAGGATCTTCCTGTTTCATGCCGAATCCGAACGGCTAAGTTGAGATAAGCTCTTCTTGACAATTGAAATACTGCTCGGAAGATTTATCAGATCATGAGTTGCTACGGCTGGGAATGGAAGAGAAACCTTTTGCGCGGCAGTTCATAGCGCAAACTATCGCGCCAGTGATCCCGGTGTAGGGCCACTTCATCCATTATACTGGATGTGTGCCTCTTGTCTATCAAAGCGGTGCGCGCTGTTGGGCCATGTTAACCGAGTTTTTTCTGCCGTAATTGGACGAATTTGGACTGAAGGGCATGTGGTTCCAACAGGACGAAGCAAAGACACATATTGCGTAAGCCACAACCGATATCCTGAAGGCGGCGTTCCCGGGTCCCCTCATCACTCGTTTTGGCGATTTGCACTGGTCCGCAAGATCGCCTGATTTAACCGTTCCAGACTTTTTTTGTGGGGTATTTTGAAGTCCCGTGTTAACGTGAACAAGCCCGAGACCCTAGAAGCCCTCAAGGCCCAAAGTTCTCGCCGAAATGATGAAAAATCTCATAAAACGAGCCCGTATGGCAATCAATTGTGACGGCGCCTATTTAGCCGATATCATCTTCTCGACTTGACCGATCAAATTCTAAAGGTTCAAACCAAAAAAACAGAATCGAAGTTTTTCATTTAGAAAAAAAATGAAAGCCAAACAACATCGGATGACTTCTTTTGGCCCACCTTGTACGAAGACAAAAAAAAATCAATCTGAGATCGTGTTTCAAACTTAAACATTAAACATTTGCTTCCGCCGTGTGGCATGTTGCGCCATCTTGTTGAAACGTCAATGTCATTGAACTGAGGAACGAAGAAGTCAGAAGTCATGTTTCTATTGCGCTCTCCATGGACGGTAACATTCTGGCTGGCATCGTCTTTAGAAAGTATGGGCCGATGATTCCACCAGCCCATAAAGCATATCAAACAGTGAGTTTTAAGACTTTGAGAAGGCCTTCGACACCGTATGGTTAGAGGGGCTTTTCTACAAGCTGTCTAGACTGGGCACGCGTAAACCCATGCTGTATATGATTTATGAAATGCTTATGGGAAAGAAGTTCGTTGTCAAATGTGGCAACGTAACTTCGAGTAAAGTCTTTGAAATTAAAAACGGTTTACAACAGGGGGCGGTGAACTCCCCGATATTGTTTAACATTTATACAAGTGATCTTGTAGGTTTTCTCAGACACGCTGTAGCGTACGCAGATGATCTAGTGGCGTACAGATCAGGTCCGAAAATCGAGGTCATCAACACACTTTTGCAGCGTGACTTCGATCACATTAAGGGATATTGCGATGAATGGAAATTGAGGATCGATTTCCAAAAAAACCGAAACAATTCTGTTCAGGACAACAGTGCAGATGGCTTCTTACGATACCAGAAAAAACTGGAAAAAATTGTGTGAAGTCAAATACCTTGGCATCTGGCTTGACAAGTTACTGTATTTTAATAAAAATGTAGATGCTTGTATCGCCAGGGCTAGGGGGGCTTATGCTCTGACAAGAAGATTGTTTCATAGCAGTCAACTTGATTCAAGGGTGAAAGTAATTTGCTACATGGCCCGCATAAGACCGATCATCGCTTACGGTTGTCCCGTGTGGTTCAATGTATCACCATCCTACATGGAAAGGATACGGCTGTTTGAGAGCCGTTGTCTCCGATCCTGCTTAGGATTGTACAAAACGCCTGACTCCGAGTACATAAAATATTATCGCAACGAGGTTCTATACAATGGGGCTCAGTTGAATAGAGTTGACAATTTCCTAATTTAGGTGATTCGAAGGCACGCTGCAAGGGCGATGAGTAGCGACAACAGCCTGATCTTCGGGGCTTATTACCCCAATGAAACATACATGGAGAGTACGCTCGTGTCTGGCTTTATTCCACCAGAGGCATTTATTTATATAAACTCGTTAGGGTTAGTACAGAAGAGGAACGGTATCCCGGTTTTATACCATCGCTACCGTGACAAGCAGCTAATCCGTGACGGGTATGTCGACAATGCTCCGGAGCTCCTCCGCTTTAGCACTTCGGTATCGGATCGCGATAGGACCGATGCTGAAAAGCAGCGAACGGAATTCTGGTGGCTACATGAGGAGGTTGATTCTGCACTTCCTCAGGACTTTGCGGACTTTTAGTCCACTCCTTAGTTAAGCCTGTAAAATGAGGCAAACGGTCTGGGGCGGGGCATGTACACCATATTGGCGTACAATATGGCTGAAAGCATGCTGTCTGGGGACCGAAAGACTCGATCAGGATGGCGACACCTTGGGGCATATGCAACAAGTGCTCGCCACCCCGATTATAATTAAGTTAGATGTAAGTAGTTAAGTAGTTTTAAGTAGTCTTAAGTAGTAGTGGCTTTGACGTTTTACACTTTGGTAAAACTTGCGAACATCGTTCCTGGAGTGGCACCTCTCTATATCCTCGATCGCGCGCTTTTCTTGCTCTTTTTTCTTCTTGCTGAAAAGCCGATGTTCTTCCCTTCTTCTTTGCCTATAGAGCTCAATGGCAGCTCTCGTCTTCACCTGCAGCTTAGCCTTGTAGGCCTCGTTCTTGGCTGCGAGCATCTGTCGGCATTCCTCATCAAACCAGGGGTTTCTTGCTGGTGGGCGCGAGAAACCTAGCACTTCAGTTGCGGCTGATCTAATGGCCTGTTGGCATCGTTGCCATTGCTCTTCGACATTCGATGCTGGTGGTATGGTGTTAATCGAGAGGTTAAGGGATACGCGTTGTGCGAAGGTCTTGGCGGTCTCTTGCGATTGCAGTCTTCCGACATTAAATTTTTTCACAGTATTTCTGGATTGTTGTGGCGTGGTGGATATCCGCATTCTTACCTTGGCTGCTACAAGGTAGTGATCCGAGTCGATGTTAGCTCCTCGGAATGTTCGGACATCTAAAATACTGGATGCGTGCCTCTTATCTATCGCAATGTGATCAATTTGGTTGACCGTTCGTTGATCTGGAGACCGCCATGTCCCCTTATGGATATCGAGGTGAGGAAACCGTGTGCTGGCTATAGTGGCATTTCGTTCCGTAGCGAAATCAATTAGCCTAAGTCCGTTACCAGACGTGTTGTCGTGTAGGCTATGTTTTCCGACAATACTTCTAAAGATGTCTTCTCTTCCTACCTTTGCGTTAAAATCTCCCAGCACGATTTTAACATCGTACTTCGGTAGTCGCTCATAGGTTTTGTCGAGGAGCTCGTAGAAGCAATCCTTAGCTATATCATCTTTTTCTTCCGTCGGAGCGTGAGCGCATATAAGGCTTATGTTGGCGAATTTGGCCTTGATGCGGATTGTTACTATGCGTTCGCTAATGTCTTGGAAACATAAGACTTCTTGCCTAAGTCTGGCACTTATAACAAATCCGCATCCGAATAGTCGCTGTTTCTGCTCACTATAACACGGTCCGTAGTATATGTCACAGTTTTTCATCCTCTTTTTGCCCGGCCCATCCCATCGTATTTCCTGGATGGCAGTAATGTCTGCTTTGTAGCAGTTTAGGGCTTCCGCTAGTTGTTCGCCTGCACCTCTCCTGTTTAATGTTCTCACATTCCAGGTGCAGATACGAACGTCGTTGTCCTTTTTTCGTTTAGCAGGGTCGTCAACAATAAAATCAGTCCTTTCCGAGGCTATTGGTTGCTTCGTAACAATAGTTTTTTTCCGTGGATGGGTAGTTAACCCAAAGCACAACCCCCAACCTGGAGGGCCAGTTCCAATTTATTAGATACCCCTAGGACACGGGGCCATCAGTATCCACTACGGGATTGAGCGCTGCCGTTGGCCTTTCGGTTCATCCGCCACCATCTCTGTTCAAGGGGCCTGACTAACCCTTGAAATTCCTAGACAACCTGTTGTCCGAATATGTCAGAGCAGCTCATCTAGGTTCGCCTGGGACAGCAGGCCGGGTATTCATCCGTGCCATTCTCACCAGGGTGTTTATAGTGTTGCTGTTTTTCGTCGTGTTATCAACACTCGCACTTATCGTTTAGCAAGTCAAATCCGGTTGGATGAGACCAGTATCCGATGGTTACCACTTGGAGGTAAAGATAAGCACATTTGATGTGTAGTCAAAGTTGCAACACTGGGCATTGCCAAGTTAACGCCAATCAGAGTCTACCCTCGTTCTACAACACCCAACCATCCTTAAGTAGTCTTAAGTTAGTTTTAATCTAGATTAAGCTTTTTATATAAAAACAAAATAATGTCACTTCTCAAAGTTTTTTAAATTTTTCTTAGAAAATTAAAAATAAGATATATACACATAAAAATAAAAACACGACAATCATAAGCCGAAAAGCACAATAAAACTGTTAGATATAAGCTTAGAGCGCCCGCTAAGAACCGATAAGTTAGGTTAAGAAAACATGTTATTTATAAGTTAGATTTAAGCATTTTTGTCTAGTGGTAAGTTAATATTTTAATTAAATAAAAAAATGAATTTAAAAAAAAAACAGTGAGTTGTAAGGTTGTAAGGGCTTCAGGGTTTTCTCCACTCCGAATTCGGCAATATTGCTTGTTTAAGTATCCTTTAAACCAAAAATAGACCTCATCGGAGAAAAACATTTGGCGTTGAAAATAAGGATCAAGCTGATGAAACTACGAAAACATTAATAATGAGTCCAAACAAAAACACCAAAAATAAATCCCCTTACGTTTATAACAACCACATACCACCACATGAAACCCTTGCAAAACCATCAATCAATAAATTCAAAACCAAACATTGGCCACATTTTAATACGTTCCGCATGACAAATATCCCAACAAAAAAAAAGAAAAATTATTAGACCTCTTCTTATCCTGTTACCACATAAATTATTCACCACGAAGCATAAAAATATACAACAAGATCAGGAAAACAAGACCCAGGCATAACCCCATCACGGAAATATATCACAATCCCAGCCATGTACTGACATTAATTTGACATAATTATATTCCATCCGTATCCGAAGATGGCAGTATTCTGAGGTGTCACCCCTTTGTCTTACAAGGAAACAAAAAGTAATAAATTAATTTACCCGGACATTCCACCAAGAAAGGGGGGAACCAATGCACCTCCTGAAGCAGCATTTAAATAGATTTTTAAAGAGCCTTCCCTACAACTATCTAATACAAGCATATGTGCCATAAAATATCCACCAAAAGACAGTTTTCATGTCATACAACTGTGCTTGTCGCTATCGATACGATTTCGCAAAAAAACATTTAAAAAAAATTAATATTTTCTCTAAAGGTCGGAAGCTAATTAATATGTCAGATGGTGTCATTAAATCATACTTCCCCCTTTCGAACGAAGCAAACAATTCTATCCGTCGTTAAATATATTTTTAACGGGTGCAAGACAATCTAAACTCAAAAAGACAAGCCAGCACGCACCCCATTCAAAATCGAAAGAACTGGAAAAAAAAAAAGTTTATTCATAGCAAAGCCATAAAACCATTTTTAAGTGCACACACACACAACACACACTACATCCGACGATTTTATTCGGTGACGTTGGTCCCCCCTGCAACCCCCCACCCATCTATTTTTGATCCCCGAAAATTAAAATGAAAAACAATTTCATATCTCGACTGTAGAGCCTTTTATTTCATCAAAAGTGTCATCGAAACACTTAACTCTTTTGTCAGATAGTTCCCACCTAATATTGGTCGTTGGAGGAAGCGCGGCTCGCTCGATTAATAAATCCTCCTTCGCAGATGGGCTTGTTGATGGCTGGGCTATAGCCCGTGTGTATGGGAAATAAGGGAAACCAGACTGCAGAGAGGTGTGAAATAAAGTTAATAATTGGATGTGAAGTAAATTTGGAAAGCATATCCGTATCTTTTTTAGAGAAGAAAAGAGTGGGTTTCCGATGATCTAGAGGAGAATATGCACCTGGTGCTACCTTTTGTCTGATCCACGCCGATAGACATTTGTTTTGCGGGTGTCTTTCTTGTTAATAGAGTCTAAGCTGGCACTCTGTACAACACCCTCAGCGGTACTAGACATTCTTTTCCACCAGCTATCGCTAGATACTTTCGTCAAGCAAATGGCAGCTAACAGTCTTAAAGCCATCTAACAGTGGTCAAATATTCAATATGGCCACTCAATAATTCTAAATTCCTGAAAACACCGTTTACACCCTTACCAGGTTAAACTTTGATATAAGAGTTTCCGGGTCACAATCCCAGACTGAAGGGAGAGAAACGAAACTGTGCTAAACGGAGTGGGTGCTGGTGTATTCTCTGACAGGCTAAATCTCAGCCTATCTTTCCGTCTTCCTGATCATTGCAGTTCCAGGCGGAACTTATGGCGACAACATGCTGCCTCACCATGACTTTCAAAGACCATTCTCCTGCATCTTTCCAAGCAGAGAGGAGTGGGAGAGGAACGAATTGGGCACCGAAACCATATCTATCTACACTGATGGTTCAAAAATGGATGTAGGCGTTGGAGCTGGAGTTCAGAAACACTTAAGCTAAACAGCACCTTTCGTCTCCCTGAGCACAGCAGTGTTTTCCAGGCCGAGATATTGGCAGTAGCAGAGGCAGCCAAAGCGACCTCAATGCTGGCGATACCACCAGATGATATCACCAAAGCTATCTCTGCTGTCGAAATAAAATCTCGGCTTGTGAAACGTTGTCGTGAAGGTTCTTGGCGTCCAACATAATGTTAAGCTCTGCTGGGTGCCCGGACACAGAGGCATACAGGGCAATAAAATTGCTGACGAACTGGCGAGAAAAGGATCTGCCTCCAGCATTGACCAAGCAGAACAGTCTGTCAAACCACCGTATGTGACCTCAAATCACGGGTGGGACAGAAAACACTGATCACTGCCAAAAACAGGTGGAACTACTCCCTTCCCACTTCCAAAAGGATGTGGCCTGAGTATGACAAAGCCAGAACCCATAAACTACTTTGAAGAAACAGGAAATCTGTGAAACTTCCAAAAGGATGTGGCCTGAGTATGACAAAGCCAGAACCCATAAACTACTTTGAAGAAACAGGAAATCTGTGAAACTTCCAAAAGGATGTGGCCTGAGTATGACAAAGCCAGAACCCATAAACTACTTTGAAGAAACAGGAAATCTGTGAAACTTCCAAAAGGATGTGGCCTGAGTATGGCAAAGCCAGAACCCATAAAATACTTTGAAGAAACAGGAAATCTGTGAAACTTCCAAAAGGATGTGGCCTGAGTATGACAAAGCCAGAACCCATAAACTACTTTGAAGAAACAGGAAATCTGTGAAACTTCCAAAAGGATGTGGCCTGAGTATGACAAAGCCAGAACCCATAAACTACTTTGAAGAAACAGGAAATCTGTCTCGACTTTAGTTGGGACTGGACACAACTTACTTAAAAGCCACAAACTGAAAATGCATCTCATAGATGATGACCTCTGTAGAGGCTGCGGTGATGAAGAAATACACGAGGATAGCCTCCACTTTCTATGCCACTGCCCAGGCCTCAGCCAATTAAGAATGAGAACCTTAGGAAAATACTTTTTCCATGACCTTACGGATCTATCCTAAACCCCTCTCCCTAATCTTTTCAGGTTTGCAACAACATCTGGATGGCTGGAAAGGGGCTAACAACAATGGACAGTAACATGACAATGAATGAACGAACCACACTAGTGGACCCCCAACGGGCATCACAATGAGTGCGATGAGGGAAGACACACACCGTCTGCCTCATCAACCCACCAACCTAACCTAACCTATGGCGAACAAACAAGTCTTATCCTGGCTGAAAAAGAATGTAATATCTGCTAAGGATACATTGTCTCGGACAGCCAAGCAGCCATCAATTCCCTGGAATCAGTCTCAACAAATTCAAAGACAACCCTAGATTGCCGATCTTCTATGCAGGAGATGTCAAAGCAGTTTAAAATTCACCTATGCTGGGTTCCTGGGCATAGTGACATTCCAGGGAACTGGAAATGGAACCAAATTAACAGTTGTACCCGACAAGGGTGCACTAGGTATTCCTATCGCTACATGCAAAAGCTTACCATCGCAACATGCTAACAGCAAATCAAACCTCAGATGGAGTCTTGGCAAGACGTGTCAAATAACCAAAAAAAAAACTGAGCAAAGCTAGATTTGAGAAGATAAAAGGGACTGATTTCGCTTAATAGACCGTATACTTGCACCACGGTGTCATCACGGGACACTGCTTAATAGGTAGGCACGCAGAAAGACTAGGCCTCATCTCAAACAGCTTCTGTAGGAGCTTCATGGACAAAGAGGAAGAAGAAACAATGCTTCATCTCCTTTGTAACTGTCCTATCAAACAAAAGGAAGCTACATCTAGGAGCTTTCTATTTTCATAATCTCAGTGATTTGGCAAAAACGGAAGGGAAAAGCCTCCTCCGCTCAGAATGGTTTATCCACGGATAGTAAGGAGATTGTCTTGTCCACGTGGTATCACAATGGACAAAAATGGTCTAAGTGTGCTGGCGAGCACTGGCAGCATCTCTAACCTAACCTAACCTAACCTGGGAGGCTGCGTATTCTCGTTTCAGTACTCTTCCAAAGCGCACATAAAAGTCTCTGCACTGCAATACCTGGGTGCCATGAAAAAACGCCGAATTCCAAAATTCCGCGTTATTTCACTTTATGATGCTATCTGCTATGCTTCGGATTAACTTCGTGCGAAGTTCTACCGAACATCGTAACTTATGGTACATCTACACACATCTCCGGAAGCTTTAACAGCCTTACAGAGGTTATACCATCATAATTCTCCGGTAAATTCTCGATCTTTTCACCTTTTTTCCGATCTTTTAACCTTAGCTTTTTAAAGCCTTTATTCGTAAGCTCTGTACATGCTATGCTTCGGAGGAGTTCCAAATTTTTCAAAATCCTATGAAGCACTAAAAACACCTTTTTTCCTTGCAAAAATGGGAAAATGAGAAAGAACAGAGAAGATTTTTACTTCCTTGTCTCAGAAGCCAGTTGAAGAATTCCGAAGATAAAGTAAACGGCGGCGTGGCGTCGTCTATAGTCCTCTTCCTTGTACCAGAAGCCAGCACAAGAAATTCTCAATATAAAATAATCAGAGGTGCGTCTATAGTCCCAGATAGTTCGACAACAGGCCATTGTTGTGAGTTAAGGTAGGCCACGGAGGCATCCTTGATGTTGGATGAAACATTTCCTTCATATCCCAACCACACTGGCTTCTGGGTCAACCTAAGGCCAGGCTGGCTGAGATATTTACGGAAATACTTCAAATAATCAGAGCTGCGTCTATAGTCCCAGATAATCCAGATTACTAACATAATCTGATCTGATATTTTCGACAACAGGCCATTGTTGTGAGTCGAGGTAGGCCACGGAGGCATCCTTGATGTTGGATGAAACATGTCCTTCATATCCCAACCATACTGGCTTCTGGGTTAACCTAAGGCCAGGCTGGCTGAGATATTTTCGGAAATACTTCAACACGGCTAAAGCTTCAAGTCGAACCACTAACGCCTCACAATTGGTGGGCATTAGCCTTAATCACATGGGCAGCAGCTAGTAGTTTTGATTATCCACTTCAGCCCCCTATCGATTTCAAAATAGACTTCCAGCTACCTCACAAAATCTATAAGCTTTAAGCCCAGAGATCGGACAGCCGCTTTCGGTCTTTTCTTAAATCGACAGCATAAACGGCTTTTGATCAGGTAGAAAGTAAAATAAAAAGATAAAAAAAATTAAAATACGCGGCGAGATTATTATAAGTCCAAGGCAACGACCTTAAGATACAAAAAAATCGTTCCCTTGGAGGTAGAATTCGGCCTCTTAGCCGGATAAATACCTACGTTGGGCGCCATTGCTTCTAAAACCTATAAGTTGTTGGGGATTTTGACCTTCGATTTCTGGTTACCACGTTATCGAATAAAGGAGTACCAACCAATTAAAAAAAAAAACAAAAACGCCTGCAGCACACTCTGATTATCATGTTCCCCCACCCCACTTTCTCACAAAAAGGACCCCCATACACAATAATATGCTAGCAAAAATCAACATAATGAAGGCAATAACTCAACTTATATGGTTTAGAAATTGAAAATCTCCTGCAAAAACCCACCACTCACTGCACTTGGAAATTTATTATTTTTCTGTTTCTGTAATAATTAATTTCAGATTCCTAGAAGGATATTTCTGAAATACACAGGTACTCAAACGCTATCAAATCGCATGTCAGCCGAACCATCAAAACTCAAAAAAAAACAATCGTCATCGTCACCCTCCAAGTTCTCCGTTCGCAATCATTGACATCAAGCCCACCTGCTGCGCTTAGCTCACGCCCTATAAAACAATTAATTTGCTACAAATAACAAACGTCTGCCTTCTGTTTTACATTTCATCCCGTCCGTGTATGGTGCGCGCAGGGCCGAGTGTGCCATGCCAACCCCTTTTAATTTGAATTTCAAAATCCTGAAATCCGTGAACCTCCCTAACAATATGAAAAACAATAATAGAATAATAAGTGCGCACAAGTCGCCCGTCCACATCCACATAATCAAACCACACACTCCCAGTTCCAGCCCAACCACTACTGGCACTCTCCCTCTCTCTCGCGCTATGCATCAGGCCGAAAGTTAATTGTCCTTCTCGATAGGGGGCGCGAACCAGATTCTATACCACCGTTTCGTACAAGGAGTCGACTTCGAGCCCTATACGAACAGGAACACTCATTCATGCACTCACACACTCATGTGGCTTTTATTCCACTTTGTTAATTGTTGGCATGTATTATTCTATTATTATCCTTTCGTTAGCGCCAGCGTCAGCGTCATCGAACACACGTACGCTTATTTGCATTTTATGCATTTGAAGTTCGCACCCCTTTGCGAGTCGGGCTATTAAAAAAATTATTTTGTAATTAAGTAAATTTTTATGTGTTGTTGTGTGTATTGGGTTTCATTTCATATTTTGCCTTGGTCCTTTGGGTTGACGGGTTGTCGGGGTTATATAGGGGTCGGAGGATTTGTCTTTTGACACTTGCACTGCCACATCATTGTAGTTGGTTGTAATTCGTTTTTTTTTTTTTGTGTTTGTGGTAAGTGCTGGTGCTCGTAACTATATGAGATCCTGATGATCATGAACCTTTTTGTTTGAGTGGGGAGAGATTTTTGTTAGGACCTTAGTAGGCATGAAGAACTTTGTTTTTCAATATTGGGGTTCACATTTGCCTTAGAAAAAGGTCTCTGTGCGAGATATTGTCAGGAATATTGATCTTCAAACAATTCCTGGCAGATCGTCCTGGAAGGACAGCGGTTTCATACATTTCTGGACTAGTTTTCTCCGATCTATGTCTCTCTTTCTGTCTTCTTGATCATTGTTAGCACCCCGTGTACCGTAAGACTGCTTTGCGATGTTGTCGTTGGGTCTCGTTTGATCGTCCTAGAAAAACAGCGGTTTCATACATTTCTGGAAGAGTTTTCTCCAATCTATGTCTCTCTTTCTCGCACCATCAGGGTCGGAACCGACCCCACCGACACATTCGATATCAAAAAAGGATTTAAGCAAGGCGATGCGCTGTTATGTGAATTCTTCAACTTGATTCTTGAGAGGATTGTGCAAAACTCCCGAGCCAACACCAGAGGCACAATTTTCCAAAAATGGGTGCAACTACTAGTATACGCCGATGATATTGACATCATTGGTAGGACTCAACGTGATGTCATAGCCACGTTTGCTAGTATAGAGAAGGAAGCGGCGAAAATGGGTTAAGCAGTATATGAGGGTAAGACTAAGTATATGCTGTCAAACGAAAGGACACACAACATCGACGAATTGGACAGAACGTCACCATTGACAGATATAACTTTGAGGTAGTACTGGGCATTGTATACCTCGGCTCCGCTATTAACTCTGACAACAACATCTCGTCAGAAATCAAACGAAGAATTACTCTTGCCAACCGCTGTTTCTTCGGGCTAAGAAGGCAATTTAGTAGTCAAGCCCTCACTCGAACTACTAAGGAGGTCCTTTATAAGACCCTGATCATCCCAGTCCTGCTCTACGGCGCTGAAGCATGGACCGTATCAAAAGCGGATGAAGAAATCCTTGGTAGATTCGAGAGGAAAATTCTTCGAAAAATCTTCGGTCCCGTTTGCGTTGACGGGCTATGGAGACGAAGATTCAACCAAGAACTATACGAGCTGTACAGCGACATACCCTGGTCAAAAAACTCCTCATTGGACGTTTAAGATGGCTAGGCCATGTAGAACGAATGGAAACCAATACTCCGGCTAGCAGAGTCTTCGATTCCCAGCCAGACGTCGGACGCAGTAGAGGAAGACCTCGCCTTAAGTGGCGCGCACAAGTAGAAACCGACCTCAACCAACTTGGAGTGCGCAACTGGGGGCAGTTAGCTAAGGACCGGGATAATTGGAGAAGCATGTTGGTTGAGGCCCAGGTTTATCCCGGACTGTAGCGCCACTTAAGTAAGTAAGTAGGTATGTCTCTCTTTCTGTCTTCTTGATCGTTGTTAGCACGCCGTGTACCGTGAGATTGCTTTGCAAAGTTGGCGTTTGGTTTCCTCAGTGTGTGGCCAATCCAGTGCCATTTCCGCTGCCTACTTTCGACATTGAAAAGCTTTTGACCCGTTATGCGCCACAATTCTTGCTTTGTTATAGTTTGCGGCCATCGGATCATAAGAATGTATCGAAGGCAGCGGTTTACATATGCCTGCAATCTTCTCGAGATGGAGGTAGAGACTTTCCAGGTTCCACAGGCAAACAGCAGTACGGATTTGACATTGGATTCGAAGAGCCTTAACTTAGTACTTTGGGATATTTGACTGAAGTTCCATACTGCAGACAACATTCCAAAGGCACTGCGGGCTTTAGGTTAGGTTGTTGGGTTGAAGAGGCAGACAGTGTGCGTCTTCCCTCATCTCAGGTCAATATAGACCCTTTGTTTTTTATTTTGTCCGCAACGGATACCTACCTCGAAAGCCAATTGACTTCCGATATGAACTGACTTTCTGTTCGAAAATTATCCCGAACGGTCACCTCGACAGGGGTGAAGAATTTATAAAAAATCTCAACTACGAATTTTGACATAACTGCCCTATAAATATCCAAATTTCTCATTCTCGATACAATTGGATCTTTGGAAACGCTGCTACCAATTTCTGAAGCGAATGAGATAGGACACCACGAACATGCCAAACGAATTGTTCACACATTTTTCGAAATGCCTCTTGATGGAATTTTCATTGAATAGGGGTCTTCCACTAATGAATCCCTCAGGGATTTTCCTCCACTGCCTCAGATGAGATCTTTTGATTTAGTGGAACATAATATTCTCTGCAGAGACGAACTTTTTCCTCCCCTCTCCTTTGTAGCTTTAAATAATGAAGGATTGCCTCCATGATACATGTATCTCATAGCAGAAAGGGTGAAAAGACAAAACTTTAACCCCAGCATAATATTGCTGATAAGGGGGAATCGTATCCCAGTCGAAGTGATCTGAAAACGATCGGTAAATGGAAGATCCCTAATGTACCAAAGATGTTTTCCATAGTTCCCCCATAAATATTCCCACAAAATATCTTCAAATTGCAATCCGACAGTCGGGGTCGTTTAATCGAAATACTCGTGCAGTATCTTCGGCATATCAAGCTGTTCAAAGTCTGTTTTTGGGCGCACAATGAAAATTTAGAAAAAAAATTTTCTACAAACGCACATGAAATATGCTATCCAAGACTAAACAGTCTACATGTCAACACACCACAACCCAGTTTTCCACCCTCCAACCCACGGGCTACAAATTCCCCAGTTTTAGTCTGATGACCAAATACATTCAGAAATCCTATTTTTATTAATTTATTCTCACCCAGAATGTGTCATAATTAATTTATTTTCTAAATTACTTCTGATTGTTTCCATTTTTAATTTTTGTTTTTTTTTTTTTTTTGGTTCACTTTGGTTCCTCTCTGGTGTGTTTGGTGTGTTTAGCGAACATGTGAAAATCCAAAAAGATAGAAAAAAAAAAAACAATCAAAACGGAATGGACAGATTGTTTACGTCTCTGGCCATTAAATGTGCTTCCATCATGAGTTATGAAGTCAATTAAATCACTAATTTAAGTCGAAAAGTCGAAAAATTAAAAAGCGAGAAGATTCCCCCTCGGCATCCAGCTCGCGTTCCTGCTCCGGATGGAAATTGGAAACAAAACGAGATGAATTCTTGTGTTGATTCCTAGTCTTATAGTTTTTTGTTTGAAGTTTATGGGTTTGCTTTCCCTCAGAAAACGCGTGCACTTAGATGGGGGATACGGTCCTTAGCGTGTGCGTGTATGCATACGTTGTCTCGAGGGGATGAAGTGCGGGATTAAATGTGAATTCATTGTGCCGGATGGAAGTTGCCGATGGTGGTGGCAGAGAGATAAAATGTTCGACTGTAATGCCGCATTGTCATGCCCAAGGACGACCTTTATGAGCTTTAAAAGTGATCGTAAAGATTTTTTTTTTTAAATATTTACATTGAGGACGTTTACACATGATTCGGCTTAATTTTTTATACCGCTGTAGGTTCTGTTACACAATTCAGTCATAGGGTGAGGAAATGACACCGAATGGATTAATTCAAGTGCGTCTAGTTATGGATCTCAATAAGCTTGAGGTCCATTTAAGGCGAGATCCGCATCTATTATATCCACCATTTGGCTAAGAATCGAAGACGAAGTATTTTTATCATAAACGGCATTTTTGGTGTACCAGGACTGTTCAGCTCGCAAGGATAGTAATCCAATCTTTTTTCAGAGTCAGCGATCTCAATAAAATTCAGGTCCAAATGCGAGAATTTTGTTAACCAGGACTGTACAGCTCGGAAGGGTCCTGGTCGAATTATCGTTTCAGAGCCCATTAACGTAAAATCAGCCCTATCGGGATATCCGTCGGAGCGGATCATTTTCCTCAACGCATACTTCGTCGGACGTTCAAATTTCATTCGAGGTATGTGTCATCGGAAAAAATCCGCCATCTAACGTTTTTTTTTTTCAACTAGTGCTTATTTCGTGAATGGTAACACTTAGCTCATGTCCGATTTGACAGATAATTAGTTTTATCCTTCCGCTGAACGAATATGGTTGTGTATACGCTTGAACAATGCTGGGAAATATTGCGATATTACTTTGAAAATCATGGTAATGTTGCATAATGTGTGGGAAAATTGCGTACGGATTTTGAAGAGAAGCACCGTCAGCTCCGTATGTTCGTTATCTTGTGAAAAAAGTGAAAGAAACTGGCATCCTCATCGATAAAACAAAGCGTGAAAAGCCAAAAACAGTGCGTACACCCGAGAATATTGCTGCTGTGGCAGAAAGTGTGCGTGAAGCGCCATCACCATCAATTCACCGTCGTTCTCAACAATTGAACATTTCGGAGACATCATTGAGACGAATTTTGCATAAAGACCTTGGTATGACGCCATACAAAGTCCAATTGGTTCAGGAGTTGAAGCCAACTGACCATCCAATGCGTTTTCGCTTCGCTAAGTGGGCCTGTGATCGACTTAGAGAAGGTGCCGAATTTGCCAAAAAAATCATCTTTTCAGATGGAGCTCATTTTGATCTTGGCGGGTAGCAAAATTGTCGCATTTGGGACACAGAAAACCCGCACGCATACATTGAAAAGCCGACACACACAAAACGAGTCACTGTTTGGTGCGGATTTTGGTCCAGAGGCATAATTGGGCCATTTTTCTTCGAAATTGAGCAAGGAGTGGCCGTTACAGTCAATGGCGATCGTTGTCGGGCCATGTTGAACGAATTTTTGTTCACAAAAATTGAAGAGGAGGATATTGGCAACATTTGATTTCAACAGGACGGCGCTATGTGCCACACAGCCGAAGCTACACTCGATGTTTTGCGCCCTGTTTTTGAAGATCGCATTATCAGCCGCAGAGCTGATGTCGTTTGGCCACCTCGGAGCTGCGATTTGACACCGTTGGACTATTATTTGTGGGGTGCTGTAAAAGATAATGGTTACGCCGACAAGCCAGAGACAATTGACGCTTTAAAGGACAATATTCGTGAAGTCATTGGTGAAATACATTGGACCGATCGTGTAGGCTACTGCATGGCCATCCGAGGCAGCCATTTGAATGAAATTATTTTCCATTATTAACCGGAAGGATTGTACTTTCAAATAAAAGAAGAAATTTGAAAAAATATTCATTAATTTTTTTTATAGCATTTTCAAACAAAAAAAAGTTATTTGGCGGAGCCTTTAGTTATGGAGGTCTATTTAAGGCTAGATCCGCATCTATTATATCCACCATTTGGCTAAGAATCGAAGACTCGAAGGGTGGTTCGTAGTATTTTATCATTAACACCAAATGGGCCATTTTTTATTTTTTTGTACCAGGACTGTTCAGATCGCAAGGGTCCTAATCGAATCCTCTTTCAGAGCAGTCTCTCAGCGATCTCAAATGCGATCGAAATGCGGGAATTTGGTTTCCCGTCAACGTAAAATCAGCCCTATCAAGGTATCCGTCGGAGCGGATCATTTTCCTCAACGCATACTTCGTCGGACGTTCAAATTCCATTCGAGGTATGTGTCATCAGAAAAAATACTACACAAATGCGACGGCTTCACTTCACTACAATTCGTAAATAAATTCCACGAAGAATTTGTGTCGGAGGAGATCAGAAAAAAAATTGCACTTAGCTGTCAAAAATTTCTCGAAAAATGCTCCTAAACGCACTTCAACGTAATTCGCCAGGATGCGTTACAAAATGTCGGAGAAATATTCCGAAGAGCTTTTCGAAGGAATACCTCGAAGCAAAAATCCTCCGAATCGTACAAAATCGGAGAATTTTCCGCTTCGACGGATACTCGATAGGGTCCCAAGCCCTGGTGTGAGTGCTTACTTACCCATCATGGTTTGTGGCCAATTTCAGTCCAATGAAGTTTTTTTTTTATAATTTGGGGGAACTCAAAGGGCTATGAAACCCTATATATGGTATAGCACAGTGCGGGCGTTAACGAAATCGGGGATAAGAAGAAAGGATCGACCGATGCAGATTGGTGTTAAATGACTGTTCATCAGCAGTAAAAGAGCCAGATGATAGGCCACTTTTCCTGGTCAACTGGTCAGAGAAACCAATGCATGTGTTCGGTAATCTGCGATGTAGAACACCATTTGTCTGCAGAAATGTCTACAAGGCGAAGCCAGTGTCATCACTTTTATTTTATCCAAACAATGTTGCACATAGGTATTCACAAAGCCAGACCTAGCTTACAGCAGGGTAAACTGACTTCTATTCAGAGCGTAGGAGTAAAACGAGGTAAGACAGGGGATATTTCGATGATGTTCAAGCGAAACTAAATAGTTCGCTATGCCTATGTCTCCTATACGCTTTTTCACCTGCATTTGAATCCTATCTAGGAGATGCACCCGGACCAGACGTGGGTAACAAGGTAGGGCAGGAGATATTTCGATGATGTTCAAGCGAAACTAAACAGTTCGCTGTGCCTATGTCTTCTGTAAGTTTTTTCGCATACGATTCAAGCCTATCTCAAAAGTGCACCCGACCAGACGTGGGTAACAAGGTAGAGCAGGAGATATTTCTACATCGTTCAAGCGAAACTTAAGAGTTCGTTATGTCTATGTCTCCTTGAAGTTTCGCACGCGTTTCAATCCCAGGAGGTGCAATGTTGTTTTTGGGGCAGCCAACCAGACGTGGGCGTTGAGACTATAAACGATTTATATATTGTGGCCAGGTCAGAAGGGGTGAAATATTCCTTGCATCCATTTAGGCAACCTAGACATTTCGCTGCGTTTTTAGAGACTTGGGATGTATGGTCAGTAGTACAGTACAAAATGTTCCCGTGCCCGTAGTGTCGAGAATATTCAGTTGAGGAAAGCCCAAATGTGTCTCTCACACGTCGTTCTCAAGCGTTGGGCATCTCTGTGACGTCGTTGTGGTGAATTTTGCGAAAAGATCTTGTCCTACATCCTTACAAGATTAAATTGACGCAAGAACTGACGCCGCTTAACCACCAGAAGCGTCGTATGTTCGTGAATTGGACTGAGCAACAACTTGAAAATGATTCGGATTTTCATCGAAAAATCATCTTCAGCGATGAGGCTCATTTCTGGCTGAATGGCTTCGTCAATAAACAAAATATGCGGTATTGGTCAGTCAGCAATCCACACGTACTACATGAGTCATCATTGCATCCCGAAAAAATACGGTTTGGTGTGGTTTATGGGCCGCCGGTGTCATTGGTCCGTACTTCTTCCGTGATGATCAAACCGGCAAGTTACTGTGAATGGGAATCGCTACCGTTCAATGATAATCGAATATTTTCGGCCCCAATTGGATGATATGGACTTGGAGGACATGTGGTTCCAACAGAACGGCGCCACAAGCCATACAGCGAATGTCACAATCAATATATTGAAAACCATGTTTGGAGAACGTGTTATCTCACGAAATGGTCCAGTCGCTTGGCCGCCTCGGTCGTGCGATTTGACGCCGTTAGACTATTTCCTGATAGGCTACGTCAAGTCTATGGTCTATGCCAACAAGCCAGCGATGATTGATGATCTTCGTACGAATATCGAACGTGAAATTGCAGCAGTATCGACCGATTTATGCTTGAAAACCGTCGAAAATTGGGTTCAGCGTCTGGACTTCTGCAAGCGTGCCATGCAAAAGAAATCGAGTTCCATACATAATGACATCGAACGTACTTTCACAGGAATAATGAACTTCATTGATATCCAAAACCGTTTTTGTTTTATTTAAAGAAAAGTTTTAAAGAAAACTTCATGTAAATGTTGTCAGCGGCTCCGTTTCAAATGGTCCATTAGGAAGGTCCAATTTTGCGGCAATTTTTCGAGCATTTCGGCCTGTATTCCACGAATTACGCGTGTATTATTATACTGTAAGGCTTCAATCGAATTCGGTTTGTCCACATAGACTAACAACTTTACAAAACCCCACAAGAAATAATCAAGAGGCGTTAAATCGCATGATCCTGGCGGCCAACTTTGATAGATAAGCTGCTCACCAAATGTATCCTTCAACATTTCCATTGTTTCACGAGCAGTGTCCTGATGAAACCACATGTCAACCAAGTTCAACTCAGCCAACTGGGGCAAAAAAAAAAGTCGCGTATCATGGCTCGATATCGTTCGTCGTTGACGGTAAATTTTTGTCCACGGTCGTCTTTGAAGAAAAATGGACCGATGATGCCACCAACCCATAAACCACACCAAACTGTCTTTTCGGGATGCATTGGTTCATCACTCCAGATGCGACAGTTTTGCTTATTTAGCGAATTTTCATGGAGCTGTTCTAAGGCCCATTCACCAAAAATTAGACGTTGTGGTAGGTCATTCGGCTTCTTATAGGCTTTTAAACCCAAATCGCCACGTAAAATGGTCCATGTGGTTGAGGAACACATGCCCAATTGCTGAGAACGGCGACGAATTGACATTTCAATTGAAATTCGGTGATTACAGCACGAATTGTTGATTCACCAGGTCGATTATGACGACCATAAGATGGTCGTAACAAACGGTGCACATTTTTTTACAGAGGACGAATTTAGATAATAAATTTCAATAATTTGCAATCATTGTTCGTTGCAAAGTCTTTCCATGGAATTACAGTCCGTTTCTTGCTTGTTTGAATTTTGTTCGGTTTTCAACTGTTGGGTTGGTCTTGTATGACCGAAAGTTTGTCTTTCATAACCCGATAGCTGAAGTGGTATGTCTTCAGCTTTTGCCTTTGGTTTGATGCTCTTTATTCTTTTGGGAATAAAAGATGTCATACCAAGGAGAATGATGTTTGATATCATATCACCAATTTTCAATAATTTGCAATCGTTGCTCGTTGCAAAGTCTTTCCATGATTAAATGTCAGAGTATACTGAAAACGTTTGACAGATGACGTTTGGACGCCATTACTAACCAGTGCAGGTTGTTTCAGGCCAACTTAACTCTTAAACGAGTGGTGGGTGCACGACTGGGTCGTACGCAACTTTCTCTTTCACAGCAAGTTGGGCGTTAGATCATATCATAAGCATTTCGATTATTGATGCTAAAATGATATAAATAATGTCGAAACATATTTATACGAATGTTTACTCCGAATTTTGAAGGAATCGATGTCAATGTGAATAAGATTGATTTTCTGTTATTGGCCAAAACTGAAAATTCCGTTTAGTGATAGTGGGGCTAAAACGAATTATGTAGAATTGCTTCAAACTGTAATTGTAGTATATATATTAAATTTCATTCAATTTGACATAATAGTTTGCGAGAAATTAACAATTTTCTTTATATGGCCTAAATGACAAAATCCGTTATATGGATTTTCTCGAAAAAACTGGGTATGCAGTTTTGTTGGAACTAATGTGGTTATAGTATATATAAAGTTTAATCAAAATCGTTAGAGCCGTTTTCGAGGAAATTGAGGTTATGTGTAATTTTTATATGGCAGGTACCATTATTAACATGGCTAAAAGCAAACAAAAAAAATGGCCTAGAATTATGACCAAAACAAGCTTGGATATGAAGTTTGAAGAAAATCGGTCAAGCCGTTTAGGCTGGGAAGACCATTACGGACAGACGGACCGACGGACCGACGGACGGAATTCCAAAAACCACTTTTTTAGGCTCCGCTATCATCGTAATGTTAGAATCAATCAAAATCTCGAGGTCGAAAATTTTCACGAAAACAATATCTTTCTCTTTGTAAGAGAAAGTTAAAAATCACCCGTTATAAAGGAAAAACAGGGTTTGGTAGGGTATTCCAAATTCGTGCTGTTCGGTTTATATACGAATCTCTATTATTGCGGGTGAATTGTTGAATGGAATGAATGCAGCTGGCTATTTCATTTGAGTAAGGCAGGAGATATTTCGGCGATGTTCGAGTGAAACTAAAGAGTTCGCTATTCTAATGTGTCCTATAATTTTTTTCGCACTCGTTTGAGTCCATTCTAGAAGGTGCAATGTTGTTTTTGGGGCACCTGACCAGAAGTGGGCGTTGAACTCAAGTTTAGGGAGTATAAACGATTTATATATTGTGGCCAGATCAGAAGGGGTGAAATATTTCTTATATCGATTAAGAAAACCTAGACTTTTCGCTGCGTTTTTATCGTTTTGGAATATGTGGTAGTTCCAACGTAAGTCGTTACTAACGCCATTGACGGATATGGGCTCTAGATTTTGGTTTCGCTTTAACGACATAGGACCGCATTGTGTTTTGGAAGCATTGAATTCTACCCTGTTGGATTTTCCCCATTTTATGATGCTGTCAAGCTCGGAATTCATTGAGCTTAACATATTTTGTCGTTTAGAGTCCACCCTCGTAGATGTGGGACATGGACCTGAAAACGAATATGAGAAGCTGAGAGTACTGTCACCAGCGAAGGAATGAATTGGATTAGATGTTACAGACAGGAGATCATTTATAAAAATGAGAAAGAGAGTCGGAGACAAAACTGAGCCTTGAGGGACACCAGCATTTATTTGGTGAGTTGCAGACTTGAAACCGTCCAAAACAACTTGAATTGAACGTTTAGAAAGATAATTTCAAGAAGAAGTTTTTCATCGATTCCAAATGCACGCATTTTCGAAAAAAGGACTTGATGGCAAACCCTGTCAAATGCCTTTGAAATGTCAAGTGCAACTATCTTGTTTTCGCCACCGAGGTGAATAGATTGGTTCCTCTTTTCAGCGAGATATGTCATCAATTCATCAGTAGCATTTGACATTTAAGATATGTAGAACGAGAAGACACCAATAGTCCGGCTCACAGAGTCTTTGTTTCCCAGCCAGACGTCAGACGCAGTAGAGGAAAACCTCGCCTTAAGTGGCGCGCACAAGTAGAATCTGACCTCAACCAACTTGGAGTGCGCAACTGGAGGCAGTTAAGTAGGGACCGGGTTAAATGGAGAGGCATGTTAGTTGAGCCCCAGGTTCATTCCGAATTTCTGCGCTACTTATATCAACTGGGAACACCTTTCAACTCCGCCATGCTATATCGTATATTGACATCGTCAAATCGATGTGCGATTGACATTATTTTCTTAGAAATAGTTGAACATATCTGACTTTATATCTGACCAAGTTAACGGTCACTGACATCACCTCTTATCGCTATCAAATAGTCCACCCAGGCACGGCGGAGAATTCATGACATCCGTTGCTATTGCCACTTCATAGACAAAGACTCCCAAGAAACACATTTCCATCTGAGCCGACACTCGTGAAATTAGCAATTTTGGCCCTAGGAGTCTTTGCACATTAACCGTGAAGTCGTTGATAAGAATGCACTATCAGGAATCTAGAAGGTGGCACACGTCCATCAAGTGAGAATGGTATGATAATTAGATTGGCGTCCTATTTCGGTTTGCTCCTTGCTGCGAAAACCATACTGCCGGTCATTGGGAAGTTTTTGTGTTTCAAGATATTTCATTGAAAAACCCGATATAATGAGAATATAGTCTCATTTAGTCATTTTAGTCCTTCAATAGGATTTCTTTGAACAACAAAACCCTGAGATAGTCGCCACGTTTTTAATGCCTCCCGTAAATATTCCATCCCATCCGAAACAATGTATCGCCAATGAGTCCTTTGCCTCCACTTCCGCAAGTAATTGAACTCCCATACAACAAAAGATGACTGAAATGCATGTAATTGTCCGAAGAAAGAAATTTCTATTAGTCCCTTATTGTTTCCCGAGTAATGGATGAAGATTGATGAACCCTCCCATTTTCATCCGCGCATACAAATACCAAAAAAAAAAAGAAAAACTTTATATGACGATGACAAGGACGACGGTTCGGTTCATTGCGCGTACTCCCAAAGCAACAACAAAAACACAATCAGTTGTATATTATGAATGGCACCATGGCTGACCCGGTTTCCATGCCTAGCCACCCCCCCTCTCTGACAAATATTGATGCTAATTCCCTATTGATGCTGATGACAGAGTCTACTTTCGTCCTTATACACAGAGTCCTACTCGCAGTCATACAACTAGAAGAAAGAAAACCAACAGAGAGGGAGAGAAAAAAAAAGTGCGTCAGTCCTTTTGTTTTGGTTCCTTCTTTGCGGCACAACGTTTAGAGACAGCAAGGCAAACATTTTTTTTTTTTGTTATAGTTGCTATTGTGCGTGCCGGCAATTGAATAGACCGCCCTATAGCTGCTGCTCGTTGACACATCACAATAGGGGGTTAATAAGCGAGCAAAGTCCTTATATTTCATACAAGATTTCGGGCAATTAGATTGCGAACAAGTTTTTAGTTTCATAGAAGGATCGACCAGAGCAGCAGGACGATGAAGACACGACAACAGGAAAAGTAATTTACTTGCCAAATTGGACTGGTAAATGAACAAATTATGAGGCTTTGTTCAAGTCGGACATTGTAGCAAGTTTTAGTGTGCCTGTGACAACTAAAGTTCGAGAGGGCGCATTCAAATATTCAATGCTTCAGGCATTAGATAATGCACACGTTTCGAATATGTGATGGTTTGGGGTCGCGCAAACAAGTATCTGTCCGATAGCCTTTTGACACAAGATGAAACAATTTAGTAATTCCAAACAATATACAATACCAGCTTCTGACTAATTGCATTAATTCTTAAAATCGCATAAAAATTATTGAATCTGAATGGGTGTGTAGCAGTGGGCATGTGGATTTGTATCTGTGAGTGTTTATTTGCGAAATCGACTCGAGCAGAGATAACAGTGTTAAGGGACGCGCTAAATTACATCAATTACATGGCGGGAAAACAAATTGTTATCGTCCAATAAAATTGCGATTGTTTTTCCAATCATGTGAACGTTGTCACTTGTCAACAGAGGTCATTTCCTTCTGAGAATGTGTGTACGTGCTTAAACTGATATAAATGAAACCCTTAGGTTGGAAATTTCAAATTTTGAAAAATACATTTATACGGAGAAATAAATGAGTCCTGTTTGGTTTATATCGAATAGGGGAATGCGTATCTGTAGCTGAGTAAAAAGCTAAAAACAAGGCAATCTCCGTGAACCTGTAGCTTGAAGTTGAATAGAGGACAAGTTCATGCAAGAAATGTATCTATCTTTTGACAGCGATGAAAGATACAAGCTACAGATAAGCATTCTGAGCAGTTCTTAAGTCTCACCATCTATTTAAGTAGAGAAATTCGTTTTAAAAATGCTAAGCTATGGTGGCTATGGTCGGTCTTTCGGCTACAAAACATATTTGTGGGCGCTTGTTAATTTTTTTTAAGTATTTCGTGGTCTTAACGATCAATCAAGAGGTTTTTGAAGTAAAACTTCTTTTGGGACGGTGTGAATTGGATTTTATGAAACGACAAAGCGTCACGAAAACTAAAACAAAATCAATACCTGGTTATGGAGTGTTGTGGCTGTTTGATCCCGTGTATTGAATGGGTATACTTAGTTGACACTTACGTTGATGTGCAAAAAAAAAGTGATCTGTTGTCGAAAGTGAGCAGCTGGGGTGTCATTTAACCTACCTTTGCGGTATCGTCTCGTCGCGTTGAAAGTTTCGTCTTCGCATGTTATTTACAGAACAGCATAAAGGTGCACCGACAGACCAAGAAAGAGTGGTGGTGTGTAGTAGCCAAAAGTTATAGGGAACATCTACCGACGAGGCTGAAGATCCCATCAAGGAGGAGTTTTATGACCTCCTGGATGGGCCTACGGAGCCTGTCCGGAGTGTGATGTAAAACTTGTACTCGAAGATTTCAATGCTAAAGTCGGAAAGGAAAACATCTTTGGCGGTTTAGTTGGTAAGCACATAATCCAAGAAACGACAACAGACAACGGCTACCGACTAAGCGATTTTGCAACAGCTCGTAGTACGGTGATAATGCGTTCCCAAGGCTAAGGATCCACACAGCAACCTGGCACTCTCCAGACGGTCGAACCGCCAATCAAGTCGACCATGTGCTAATCGATGCGATGCACGCATCCAACAGCCTCGACGTGCACACATTCCGTAGGGGTAAACGTCGACTCTGACCATTTTCTTGTAGCGGCTAAATTCAGAGCTCGATTGAGAAACGAGAAGAAGCAGCGAACTGCCGAGAAGAAGTAATTCGACGTTGGACGCCTTAGCACACCTGGAGTAGCCAGAGCCTACAGTGAGTGCTTTAGTATGAAACTCTCCTCTGTGCACTCACCTACTTCAGACGCCAACAATCAGTGGTGCCAGTATCTTGACATCATCAAGGAGGTAACCAAAACCACTGTAAAACCAGCCATCCCAGAGAAAGAGCCCGTAGTATGATGATGAATGGGTGTACAAGAAAAAGGTGACAGAAGACGCACACAAGAAAGCTATGCAGCGCAAAACAAGGACAACAAGCGAAGAGTATCAAGCCAGGAGAAGGCAGCAAATGAAGCCCTTGCTTAGAAAGAAGAGATCTTACTCATCTTCCCAGCTCAAGAAGATCGAAGAGTCGCGCGATCGTAACAACATCCGGAGGTTTTATAAAAAAAAGCCAAGCAACTGGCTGCTACAAAACCGGAACGCAGGCTCTTCGGCACAGCGAAGGAGACCTAGTCACCGAAGCACAGGGAATAGTAGATGTGTTTAAGCAGCTAAATGGGCATCATGAGAGAGTGATAGGGCAAGAAGAGAACCCACGTCCAGTCAATGAAGAACTAGTTCCACCACCTAGTATCGAAGAAGTTGGCCTAGTTATAATAAAGCTTAAGAACAACAAGGCCCCAGGTGCTGAGGGCTTACCAGCGGAGCATTTTAAATACGGTGGTGATGTTTTGGTAGGGAGCATGCACCGAATCATGAACCAAGTATGGGTGGAAGAAAACATGCCCGATGATTGGACTATCAGCTCCATATGCCTCATCTACATAAAAGGCGATCCTATGTCTTGCAAGAACTATCGAGGCATATCCCTGCTAAATGTCGCATACAAGATCCTATCGAACGTACTGTGTGAACGTCTAAACCGTTCTGCAATAGACTAATCGGCACGTACCAGTATGGTTTCCGGCCCGGCAGATCGAATATAGACCAAGTTTTCACGCTGAGGCAAATCCTGGAAAAGACCAACGAATTTCAAGTCGAAACTCACACCTATTCATCGACTTCAAAGCCGCGTAGGATAGCATACATCGTCAGGAGCTCTATTATGGCGATGGCCGAATTCGGAATCCCGGCAAAACTGATTCAGCTATGTCGCGTGACGCTGGAAAACACCCGCTGCAACGTGCAGTTTGGAAGTAGCTCCTCCGTACTATTCCAAACATGCACCGGATCTCGGCAAGGAGACGCGCTGTCATGTGACTTTTTCAATCTCGTATTGGAGCAGATAGTTTGCAGGGCAGGTGTTAACACGGAAGGCACTATTTTCAACAGTTCCGTACAGCTGCTTGGCTATGCGGACGATATTGACATCATCGGTCGCTCCCAACATGCCGTGATAAAAGCGTTCACGGAGATTGAAGAACAGGCGAAATCCGTTGGCCTTGAAGTAAATGAGGAAAAGACTAAGTACATGCTATCAACAAATAAACAAACACCTGTCCACCGCCTAGGACAAAACGTCATTATTGATAGCAGCAATTTCGAGGTAGCTAAGGAGTTCACCTACCTCGGAGTTAACATAAACTCCACGAATGACACCCTAGTGGAAATCCGTCGAAGAATTACCCTAGAAAACCGTTGCTACTTCGGTTTGGCGAAACAACTGGGTTCCGAACACCTAACTCGAAGAAAGAAATGTGTGCTCTACAAAACCCTTATCCTGCCAGTTCTGCTTCATGGTGCCGAGTGCTGGACGATAAGCAAGAAGGGAGAGCTGATACTGGGCTCCTTTGAAAAAAAAAACAACTTCGACGGATTTTTGGTCCTGTGCACGAGGAGGGCGAATGGAGGAGAAGATACCAAGATGTCGATGTAGTCCAAAAAGCCAAAACACGGCGACTACATTGGCTCGGCCACATCGAGCGAATGGACAATAATAATAAGAGGATCTTCGAATCCCAGCCCCCAGGTTCGAGAAGGCAAGGAAGACCGAACTTCCGTTTCAAAAACCAAGCCATCGCGGATGCCGGAGCGCTTGGACTAGGCAATGGAAAGCAGCGAGCCAGGGATGGTAGAGGATGGAAGACTACAGTCTCGGGTCGGGAGCCCGATAAGTAAGTAAGTAAAATTTTCTTTAATTTCTGCCTTGTTATTGACAGGCTACTTAAAAACAATAATCCCCTCAAAAGAATCCAAAACTCGCATAAACAATTCGAATCATCTCAATCCAACCTGCATCTTCCCCCCAATTAGAAGAAATCCCAAATCATTCTAAAGCACTCAAAAACAACAAAATTTTTCAAAAAAAAAAAACAAAACCCGACTAGAGAATACTCAAACGCGCCTCTAGGTATCTAAGATACATTTCACTTTGATGCTTTTAAAAGATTCGCAATGTTTTTGTTATTGCCACGATCTGTGGTACTTACTTCGAACAAGGGGCCTCGGGACGACGCGGGCCACAGCACCAACGAAATATTACATAAATAAAGCCGATATCGATTCATAGATACCACCATGCGGACATGTGTGAAGCTTACCTCAATTCGAAAGCTATAAATTCGAGTATTTGATGATGTGCGCGACTTGTATTGATTTTCGGATGGAGGGCTGTGCACTGCACACCCGAAATTTATTACAGCAATACCCCGGCCCCAGCATTCGATGAGATCTCTCAAAATCATTTCAAACATTTTAAAGGCCGGAACGTCTTCCCAGCTCCGCACTCCTCCTAAAAGTAGGTGAGAGCAAATTATGTAGCAATGAAAACAAATTATAATTCCCGGCCACGATCGCGTCGTCTCATCAGGCCGGGACGGTTAGTGCTTCGGTTGAACCGGGGAGTTTTATTCCAGCAGTTTGTTGGAAAGGGCGCCTCATGCTTTCTATATGGCCAACACGATGAGGGAGGTGCTGGTGCTGGTGCTGGTGGTTCCTCTCTAATTGGTGGTGAAGCTATCATCATATTGTTAAATTGTAAAACGAAATAAAATGTTGGCAAAATATGTTTGTTTCCGTTGCTGTTGGGATCAAACGAAATAATATTCGGAGGAAGATAATTAATTGAGTTATCCTCTCGCACTCACGATATATCGACAAGCGAAAGAAAGGAAAATAATGAATGCGCGGGTATAAACAAAAAGCAGCACTGTGTGCCGTGTCTGTTGTGTTTATTTAACCAGTCATCGATTAATGAACTGTTTTCGGGGATATATTTGTTTTCGTGTATTGATGGGATTCGGCAGGAGAGTGCTTTCGGTGGTGAGGTTTGTCTATGGAATTGGTCCACTTTAACATGGACATTGGCAGGTTGATTTAAATGAAATTCGAAAACAAAAAACAGAAAAATTGGGTAATTTTCTCGGGGGACAGTTTTGGTTATATCCCAGAAATCTCTACTGACATGAGCGCCACCTGTACGTGAATCCCGGCACAAAACGTTAACAGAAAAAAAAAACAATAGGGAATCATTGCCGTCTGCCATAAAATAACTAATTTTACGAATTTATCAATTTTAGCTTACAAGCTTTTACTTATCCTGGAAGCAGAGATATGCCACGTTATTGCCTACGCGGATGACGCGACGTCGCTATCGCTGTCGCAGGGAAACACCTGAATATACTCAAGGAGCTTCTCCAAAACGCACTACATAAACTTTGCAAATGGGCGGTCAGTTGTGGACTGGGTGTCCACCCACATAAGACTGAACTGGTCCTTTTCACTAGGAAATATAAAATTCCTCACATTGACCCCCCGTCACTAAACGGAACCGAACTAGTCTTCTCAGGCAAAGCAAAATATCTGGGACTTATTATGGACAGGACAAGCTTAACTGGAAGCTAAACATAACAGAAAGAGTAAAGAAAGCGACGGTAGCACTTAATTCCTGCAAGAAAGCCATAGGCTTGAAATGGGGAATGAAACCTCGTATCACGCATTGGCTCTATATATCGGTTATAAGACCGATACTTCTTTATGGAGTAGTAGTATGGTAGATAGCACTAGAAATAGCTTTAAACAGCAAAAAACAAGCCAAAGTGCAGAGAACTGCGTGTCTGTGCATTGGTGGATCACTACGTACGACACCCTCAGCGGCATTAGACATTCTTTTTCACCTACTACCCCTAGATATTTTCGGCAAACAAATGGCAGCTAACTCAGCCATACGTCTTAAAGCCATCCAACAGTGGTCAAATATTAAATATGGCCACTCAAAAATTCTAAACGAATATACAAATGTTTCTGAAAACACCGATTACACCCTCACCAGATTAAACTTTGATAAGAGTTTCCGGGTCACAATCCCAAACAGAACGTCATGGGAGAGCAACGAACCTGTGCTGAATGACTCGATCCACTTCTACACCGATGGTTCCAAAACAAATGACGGAGTGGGTGCTGGTGTCTTTTCCGACAGGCTGAATCTCAGCCTATCTTTCCGTCTTCCTGATCATTGCAGCGTGTTCCAGGCGGAATTCATGGCGATCAAAGAAACCTTATCCTGGTTGAAAGAGAATGTAATATCTGCCAAGGATATTAGCATTTTCTCGGACAGCCAAGCGGCAATCAAATCCCTGGAATGAGTCTCAACAAATTCAAAGACAACCCTAGATTGCCGATCATCTCTGCAGGAGATGTCAAAGCATTTTAACATTCACCTATGCTGGGTGCCTGGGCATAGTGACATTCCAGGGAACTTTAAGGCTGATGAACTCGCCAGAAATGGAACCAAATTACCAATTGTACCCGACACGGGTGCACTTGGTATTCCTATCGCTACATGCTAACAGCAAATCAAACCTCAGATGGAGTCTTGGCACGACGTGTCAAACAACCAAACAAATTTGGCCAAAGCTAGATTTGAGAAGATCAAAGGGACTGATTTCGCTCGATAGACCGCATATTTGCGATACCATAGGTGTCATCACGGGACATTGCTTAAAAGGTAGGCATGCAGAAAGGCTAGGCCTCTTCTCAAACGACTTCTGTAGGAGCTGCATGAACGAGGAGGAGGAGGAAACAATTCTCCATCTCCTTTGTAGCTGCCCGTCCTTATCAAACAAAAGGAAGCTACATCTCGGAGCTTACTATTTTCAAAGTCTCAGTGATTTGGCAAAAACGAAAGTGAAAAGCCTCCTCCGCTTCATCAAAAGGAGGAGATTGGACAAGATCCACGTGGTATCACAACGGACCAAGGTGGTCTAAGTGTGCTGTACTTACCACGCATATCACCCATCTGAAAGAGCCAGAGACGGGTAATCTCTTTTAATAAAAGATGCTATTAAGCATTCGATACACACTGAACTAGAAACAATGCATCTAACTTAACTTGGCCCAATTTTTCGCGAATCAAGATGTTGATCTATCATCTAAGTATCAACTGTTTAACGCGACTGTCAACACTTACTTGTGCTACGGTGTACAGGCCTTTGGAGTTAGCACCTTTGATAGTTTTGAAGCTATCCAGAGATGTTTCTTCAAGTGACTACTACGATTACCGAACTCAAGACCAACCTATGCCATACACGTGGAGTGGGGGCTTTCACCTATTTGCATCCGAAGTCTGAAAGCGTATTCGGACTATTTGATAAAAGTGATGAAGAGAAGTGGAAACAGTCTTCAATTAATACAGACCAATGCTTCTCCATTCAGGGAATGGAATCAGATGGCGCCATCACAAAATCTTGCGGTATCTCTATATCAGCAAATAATGTAAGCGAATAGCATTTATGACCAGCACCTAAGGAGAGCATCATCATCAGCATTCAGATTAATTTACATAAACTTAAACCACCAATTGTTAACTGCAGAAAGGTACTTCAATACCAAATTCACGCCTGAAGTTATAAGCACCATTTTCAGAACCAGGGTTGAAATATTGAACTGTATTTCTCACAGAGCAAATTTGTAATCTTTGCAATTGACGAGAAGTAGAAAGAAGAACCTATTTATCTATCTATCAATCTATACCAGAAATTATGTTAAATAGATGCTCAATTTATATGGAATGTTTTCACAAAAAAAAAGAAGATATTTCACCAAAAATTAAGGTCCTTGAAAATTTGCTTAATTTCCTTGGAAATAATTTTTTTATTGTTGGGATCTAGATACATGGGGATGTAGATCTTATAAAGGACGAAGGCTTCACATTGTAGACAGAGAATTCAAGGCCGAATTCGGGAAACACACAATTTGATTCCGTTGTGTAAATTTGGATTTAAAAGATACATCGCTCTCTGGAAGGAAATGAAATGAAAAATTCTATATTTGGCATTAACGGCCTATATAGGACTTCAAACATAGCCTCTTTCTTCATTTGTGTCTGCGAAAATATTATTTCTGCCACAAAGAAGAGGACCTCTTGGTTAAGCCTTATCCGATCGGCGAATTTGAGAAGCTTCTCAAGACAGTGTTACTTTTGGATGGTTGTCGTCTGCCATCTTAGAAGAGTCTTGTAAGATGTGGAGCAGTGGAAAAATTTAGGTGTTTTTCCTTACCGGATTTATGCCAGGGTCGATCCATAGTAGTCCAACGCACTAAACATTAGACCACTGCACCCACACCGCCTTGTAATGTCAATTTTGGGAAATGTCGATAAAATCATAGAAATCCTCGAGACTAGCTGTCATGCAAGGAATGTTTCAATTCTCCAGGAGCGTTACATAGCACAAAAAACCTTTAAGAACCAAGAACCTAAGCATTAATAGCATTAAGTAGCGCTACAGTCCGGGATGAACCAGGGCCTCAACCGACATGCCTCTCCAATTCGCCCGGTACTTAGCTAACTGCCTCCAGTAGCGAACTCCATGTTGGTTGTGGTCGGTTTCTACTTGTGAGAGTCACTTAAGGCGAGGTCTCCTCTGCTGCGTCCGACGTCTGGCTGGGAAACGAAAAAGGCTGGTTACAAAAAGAATGCCTGCCACTCGAGGTAACGCAAAAATTAAATATTCAACGCGAATCGCTGCTGAATAGCAACAAAATTGACTCATTTCTGAACCGTATGATGCCTGGTGATGAGCAGTGCATCACTTTCAAAAATCTCAACCGAAAAGGGTCTTGGTCGCCAGCGGTGGTCATGCCAGGATTGACGGCCAGGAAGGTTTTTCTCTGTGTTTGATGGGATTGTCAGTAAATCTGGTATGAGCTGCACTTTCCTTTGGCAAAACTTTTAATCCAAATCTCTACTAAGAACAATTGGACCGCCTAACAGAAGTAATAGCCCAGATGCGGCAGGCTTTGGCCAAGAGGAGACGAATTGCGTACAATGTCAAGCCACATACATCGATAGTGAGTACCATGTAGCTTCGAGAGTTTGGTTGGGAGGGCTTTTGTGTCCCACTTTTAGTCCGGGCCTGCCACCAAGTGAGTCTACTGGATTGGTAAAAAAGATCAGTCAACACCGAAAAGCGGGGTCTGCCGAAAACAATGCTGTTGTAACGGGTCCGCCATCTAACGTTTTTTTTTTTCAACTAGTGCTTATTTCGTGAATGGTAACACTTAGCTCATGTTTGATTTGACAGATTATTAGTTTTATCCTTCCGCTGAACGAATATGGTTGTGTATACGCTTCAACAACGCTGAAAAATATTGCGACATTACTTTGAAAATCATGGTAATGTTGCAGAATGTGTGCGAAAATTGCGTACGGATTTTGGAAGAAGAGAAGCACCGTCAGCTCCGTATGTTCGTTATCTTGTGAAAAAAGTGAAAGAAACTGGCATCCTCATCGATAAACCAAAGCGTGAAAAGCCAAAAACAGTGCGTACACCCGAGAATATTGCTGCTGTGGCAGAAAGTGTGCGTGAATCGCCATCAACATAAATTCACCGTCGTTCTCAACAATTGAATATTTCGGAGACATCATTGAGACGAATTTTGCATAAAGACCTTGGTATGACGCCATACAAAGTCCAATTGGTTCAGGAGTTGAAGCCAACTGACCATCCAATGCGTTTTCGCTTCGCTAAGTGGGCCTGCGATCGACTTAGAGAAGATGCCGATTTTGCCAAAAAAAATCATCTTTTCAGATGAAGCTCATTTTGATCTTGGCGGGTATGTAAACAAGCAAAATTGTCGCATTTGGGGTACAGAAAACCCGCACGCATACATTGAAAAGCCGACACACCCAAATTTCTTCATTTTCTTCGAAAATGAGCAAGGAGTGGCCGTTACAGTCAATGGCGATCGTTATCGGGCCATGTTGAACGAATTTTTGTTCACAAAAATTGAAGAGGAGGATATTGGCAACATTTGGTTTCAACAGGACGGCGCTACGTGCCACACAGCCGAAGCTACACTCGATGTTTTGCGCCCTGTTTTTGAAGATCGCGTTTTCAGGCTCAGAGCTGATGTCGTTTGGCCACCTCGGAGCTGCGATTTGACACCGTTGGACTATTATTTGTGGGGTGCCGTAAAAGATAAGTGTTACGCCGACAAGCCAGAGACAATTGACGCTTTAAAGGACAATATTCGTGAAGCCATTGGTGAAATACAGCTGCACACAATCGATAATGTGCTTAAAAATTGGACCGATCGTGTAGGCTACTGCATGGCCAGCCGCGGCAGCCATTTGAATGAAATTATTTTTCAATATTAACCGGAAGGATTGTACTTTCAAATAAAAAAAGAAATTTGAGAAAATATTCAGTAGTTTTTTTTATAGCATTTTAAAAAAAAAACAAAGTTATTTGGCGGACCCGTTATGTGAGAGACTATATGTAAGTCCATTAGAAAGCAGTCCATTTCCGAACATTCACAAAATTTTGGTCGTTCAGCAACTACAACTTGACTTTGCGTTAGGCCTTGCACCATAGGCAAAACCGTTGTGTTCACCGACTTTGCGGCTTAGATTAGTTGAAAGTTGACTTTAAATTTCGACAAAAAAAAAATCTTTAGCCATGAGGTCCCTTTTTTGAAATTCTCAGATTTGGAGCAATACTCGACGGGCTTAAGTTGACTTAATTGCGGCAAAATATAATTTTTAGCCACGAGGTCCATTTTTCGTGGACAAGCAAAATTGTCAGATTTGGAACGATACTCGACGGGTTCACTGACGCGATGGTTAGTGCGATAAGTTGACTTAATTTCGGCAAAATGTCATTTTAAGCCACGAGGTCCATTTTTCGTGGACAATCAAAATTGTCAGATTTGAAACGATACTCGACGGGTTCACTGACGCGATGGTTAGTGCGATGAGATAAGGATAGTATTCGGGTCGCTATTGTCGACTTTGGTAATCCAGAACAAAAACTATCTCATGACCAATGGCAACTGCTAGAAATAAGAATTTTGGACGGAGTGAACGACGCTATTCTAAAGAATGCTGGAAACATCCCGCTCTTTGGACAGCTAACCACGTTCAAAGGATTCAAAATAATCCAGTGTGGCAAAAAGAGCACACTGAGCAGGTTGACGAAGTTCATCGACAAGACGAAAGCCCCATGGTCTAATGCAGACCTTCGCATCGTCGAAAAGAAAGAGCTTCTTAACCTGACCAGACCCAAAGGTCGCATCCTTATCCCAGGGCCATGCATCCCGAAGGATAGGATTGAGCGCAACCTACAGAATTCCTCAGTAAGGACTGGGAGTTCATAGAGGCAGGAGAGCACTCAAAAACTGTAACGTAAGAAAGGGTACAAAGTACGAGTCGGGATTACCCGATGCAAAGTACAGTAAGACGTAATGATGGGAGGAAAGCTGACCGCCATGAAGATAATACAAATAAATCTTCACCACAGTAAGGCGGCCAGCGCCAACGTTGTCTTCCTTTTAAATAGGAACGACATTGACATTGCCCTAATACAAGAACCTTGGGTAGTCCGAGGCAGTTTAAAAGGGCTAAACAGTAAAGACTTAGTACTGTACCATACCGGCTCATCCGACACAAACAGTAAGACTAGATCATGTATTGTAGCTAAGAAACAAATTAACCTTTTTCTCTTATCTCCTCTTAGTAACAATGACCAGACCGTGGTAAAATATGGGAGGCGAGGGAATTCCCCGATAGCAATAGCAGCCATCTACATACCATACGATTCGATGGAGGTACCTCCATCTGCCCTAACAGACTCCCTGGTGCAAATGGCTAAATGTAAGAAGTGGGACCTCATAATTGGATGCGATGCTAACTCCCATCACATACAATGGGGCAGTTCAGACACCAACACACGAGGTGAGTCCTTGTTTCAATACATTGTAGACAATAATTTAATAATTTGTTAGTGGCGAACAGGAGTAATGACCCCACCTTTGTCACTAAAAATAGAGAAGAGGTTCTTGACATTACTTTCTTCAACAATTCTGATAGATTCGCTGTGCGCCACTGGAAAGTTTCACCAGAAACATCATACTCTGACCACAGAATAATAGAATTTGAGATAGAGGACGACACTAAACTCCCACTTCAACATCGAACCCCAAGAAAGCCAACTGGGACAAGTTCGTTGTGGAAGTAGGGAGACCCAGTAGCGCCCTTCCACTGCATCTGAAACTCCGTTTGAAATCGATGCTGCAGCGGAACTAATAGGCAATATTTTAGTCAAAGCATATGAAAGGATCTAAAGGCTATAAAACCACAAAGATCACCGACATGGTGGACGAAAGAGCTTCAAAGCATTAG
This sequence comes from Rhingia campestris, assembly GCA_932526625.1. Lineage (NCBI taxonomy): Eukaryota > Metazoa > Arthropoda > Insecta > Diptera > Syrphidae > Rhingia > Rhingia campestris. The sequence continues at coordinate 3,753,620 of OW052186.1, read as the reverse complement.
AAGGGAAACCAGGAAAACCTATAACGCAGCTAGAAGCTCAAATTCGGAAACCGACTGGGATATTTATAAGAATAATCAGCGCAAATTCAAAAGTGCGGTCAACAGTGCTAAACGCACCTCCTGGTGTAACTTCTATTTAACACATCTACTGGAAAAGGATCTGCCTCTAGCATTGACCAAGCAGACCAGTCTGTCAAACCACCACTATGTGACCTCAAATCTCGGGTGGGACAGAAAACACTGATCACTGCCAAAAACAGGTGGAACTCCCTTCCCACCTGTGAAACTTCCAAAAGGATGTTTCCTGAGGATGACAAAGCCAGAACCCATAAACTACTTTGAAGAAACTGGAAATCTGTGAAACTTCCAAAAGGATGTGGCCTGAGTATGACAAAGCCAGAACCCATAAACTACTTTGAAGAAACAGGAAATCTGTCTCGACTTTAGTTGGGATTCTTACTGGACACAACTTACTAAAAAGCCACAAACTGAAAATGCATCTCATAGATGATGACCTCTGCAGAGGCTGCGGTGATGAAGAAATACACGAGGATACCCTCCACTTTCTGTGCCACTGCCCAGGCTTCAGCCAATTAAGAATGAGAACCTTAGGAAAATACTTTTTCCATGACCTCACGAATCTATCCGAAATCCCTCTCCCTAATCTTTTCAGGTTTGCAACAACATCTGGATGGCTGGAAAGAGGCTAACAATGGACAGTAACGGGACAATGAATGAACCAACCACACAAGTGGACCCCCAACGGGCATCACAATGGGTCACACCAACCTAACCTAACCTAGTGCGATGAGTTGACTTAATTTCGGCAAAATTTCATTTTTAGCCACGAGGTCCATTTTTCGTGGACAAGTAAAATTTTCAGATTTGGAACGATACTCGACGGGCTCAGTGACGCGATGGTCAGTGCGATAAATCGAGTTAATTTCGGCAAAATGTCATTTTTAGCCACGAGGTCCATTTTTCGTGGACAAGCAAAATTTTCAGATTTGGAACGATACTCCCCGGCTCTCTGACGCGATGGTAAGTGCGACAAGTCGACTTAATTTCGGCAAAATTTCATTTTTAGCCACGAGGTCCATTTTTCGTGGACAAGAAAAATTTTCAGATTTGGAACGATACTCCCCGGCTCACTGACGCGATGGTTAGTGCGACAAGTCGACTTAATTTCGGCAAAATTTCATTTTTAGCCACGAGGTCCATTTTTCGTAGACAAGCAAAATTTTCAGATTTGGAACGATACTCCCCGGCTCACTGACGCGATGGTTAGTGCGACAAGTCGACTTAATTTCGGCAAAATGTCATTTTTAGTCACGAGGTCCATTTTTCGTGGACAAGCAAAATTTTCAGAATTGGAACGATACTCCCCGGCTCACTGACGCGATGGTTAGTGCGACAAGTCGACTTAATTTCGGCAAAATGTCATTTTTAGCCACGAGGTCCATTTTTCGTGGACAAGCAAAATTTTCAGATTTGGAACGATACTCGACGGGCTCAGTGACGCGATGGTTAGTGCAATGAATTGACTTACTTTAGACAAAAATATCATCTTTGGCCACGAGGTCAATTTTTTCAAATTCTCAGATTTGGAACGATACTCGACGGCCTCAGTGGCGCAATAGTCAGTGCGGTGAACTGCAGCGCAGAAGGTTCGATTTTCAGCTGTAGCAACACCTTAATTTTTTTCACTGATCTTGATGATCTGACAAATCATCCGAGCAGTATATCAATTGTCAAGAAAAGCTTCTCTCAACGAAGTCGTTCGAAGCCAGCATAAAACCGGAGGTTTTCCATTGTGCAAAAGTACAAACTAACGCCAAAATTTTATTTTTTTAACGATACCAATACACACTTCATTTCATTTACAAAAAAAAGGCCGTAAAATGTCGAATTTAACTAACTTTTGGTAGCCTAAACTGTGAAAAATCATCCATCCATTGGGTGATATGGACACAAACAACAGGGTGACGCTACGTGCCACACAGCTCACCCCACATTGGAAATTCCGCAACAGCGATTCGAGGGCTTGGTCATGCCTCACGGGGAGGTGATGTCAATTGGCCACCGAAATCGTGCGATTTGACCTTGTAAGACTTTTTCTTGGTGGGTTTTCTGAAGTTGCAGGTCTATGCGAATAAGCCACAAACCACATCGGCTGTCAAGGCTAACATAACCTTTACCAACGGTCAAAATAATCCTGATTTATGTGCCAGAGTCATGGACAATTGGACAATTCAGATGCGTGCCACCCAACTGTTATGGACAGACATCAAGAATTGAATTCGATATCATGCAATTTTTGTTCCCAGCCCTTAAATCGCCCTTAAATCTTGACGGCTAAAAGTCATCCAAATAATTGAGATCGAAATCGTCATTCAAATTTCAAAGACCCTTCATTTGTCAATTAAAATTCTCGATTCACCCCGAATTCCCCCCATTAAGTAACAAACTTCAGGTCGTTTAGAGTTCATGCCACGCCGGAGGAGTAGGGACGACCAAATGTGCCTCCATCATTGCTCATCCCAGTTCAACAGACACAACTGACACTGAACAACAATTAAGCAGTGACAAGACACAGCCATTTAAATTGTTTGATCTGCAAACGGCAACGGGTCGAATACGTAACATGTGAGGTATTTTTACGCATGATATATCGCCCACGATCGCATACGCATACGCGACGTTTGCATTCCCGCGCAATGGAATGTGCCACCGTATATCCACTTAATGTGTGCTAATGTTCCGATAATGAATGGGAACAAACGTTTGGGATAAACATATGTTTCGAAAAATCAAGAGATATTTTAATTTTTTTTTTTGATTGGTTTTAAATAGCCACAGAGATGGGACAACTTCTTTGTCTTTATCGATTTGATGTAATTCCAGGCCAATTATTATTTATTTCATCTATAAGTTCATTTTAATTGTTAAGACTAGAACGATATAAAAATATATTTTATAAAACTAAGCAATATATAATCTTTATTATTTAATTGCTTCGAAAATCTTAATTTTAAAAGCATTTCTGCTCAAATTTTTTCAATACGAATCATGCTAACGAGTGATTTTTTAAGCGTAGTTTTTTTTAAAAATCGAATAAAACACTCAAATTTGTATCAAATATTTAAAATTTTTTATTGTAAACGATAAAAGGGCCTTTGCCATTTACGTTTTAAGGATAACTTCATGTAAATGTTATCCACGGCTCCGTTTCAAATGGTCCATTTTCGGTCAATTTTTCGAGCATTTATATGTTACACAAGCTGGCCCGTCAAACGTTGTTTTGCCGCCTACAGCGCAACCTGTTGAGAATTTTTCAATTTTTCTTTTTTCCTAAACCTTCGCGGAGCAATTACGAACAAATCCGCAGAAGGAAGTATCCAATTTGGTCCAGTCGTTTTCGAGTTTTAAGCATCCGAACAAACCAAGATCCATTTTTATATATATAGATGTTATCCTGTAAGACTTCAATCGTGTTTGGCTTGTCCACATAGACTAACGACTTTACATAACCCCACAAGAAATAATCATGAGGCGTTAGGTTAGGTGAGAGTGGCTGCCAGCGTTCGCCAGTACACTTAGACCATTTTGGTCCGTTGCGATACCACGTGGATCTTGTCCAATCTCCTTACTCTCCGTGAATAAACCATTCTGAGCGGAGGGGGCTTTTCACTTCCGTTTTTTCCAAATCACTGAGATTTTGAAAATAGTAAGCTTCAAGATGTAGCTTCCTTTTGTTTGATAGGGCCGGGCAGTTACAAAGGAGATGAAGTATTGCTTCCTCCTACTCCTAGTCCATGCAGCTCTTATACAGAAGTCGTTTGAGAAAAGGCCTAGCCTTTCTGCGTGCCTACCTATAAAGCAGTGTCCCGTGATGACACCTATGGTATCGCAAAAATACGTCTCAAATCTAGCTTTGACCAAATTTGTTTCGTTGTTTGACACGTCGTGCCAAGACTCCATCTGAGGTTTGATTTGCTGTTAGCATGTTAGCGATAGGAATACGAAAAAGAATGCCAAATGCCGCTGAGGGTGTTGTACGGAATGCGCCACCGATGCACAGACACACAGCCCTATCCACCTTGGCCAGTTTCTGGCTGTTTAAAGCTATTTCAAGTGCTGTGTATCGAGCAACGACTTTTCAATAATACGCCCTAATGTGTGCAGGGCTGTTTCTGCAGATTTTCCCTTGCAGTACGCATGTTGGGATGCAGATAGCTGATTTACATCCATGCTACCGCGAAGATGAATATCAACCAGTCTTTCCGGGGTCCAGGAAGAATGATGATAAGCTTATAGGTCTTAGGTCATTCGGATTGACGTGAGAACTTTTACCAAATTTGGGTATGAATACAACTTTCACTTCTCTCTAAAACTTGGGAATACAGATCAGCTCGATGCAACCTCTAAGGATGGCTTCCACCCATGGTGTGGTGCATCTCGGCTGGTACAATGCCGTCGGGTCCCCCCGCGGATTTAAAGGATTTGAAGCTATGTATTGCTCAAAGTATTTTGTATTTTGTAATAAGATCTTGTAAGTTGCCGGTCAATAGATTGGTTCTATTGATGTCATCATGGAAAGCTTCCTGTGAGCTACCTGGGAAATGGGTGTCCATTAGTAGCTCTATGGATTCTTTGCTTGAGGTCGTCCAGGTGCCATCTGTTTTTTTGAGATAGACTGGAACAGTTGGACTAGTGGTTAGGATTTTTCGGAGTCTAGACGCTTCGGAAGTCTCCTCTATTTTATCACAGAAGAGTCTCCAGGATTTGCGCTTAAACTTCCTCAGTTCCATTTTGTATATTGACAAGGTCTCTAAGTATTCCTAGATTCTCAGACCACCATGGAGGTTTTTGTTTCCCTCTAGGCTTCCTTAGTGGACAAGAGGCGTTAAATCGCATGATATTGGCGGCCAAGGCCATTTCGAGAGATAAGCTGCTCACCAAATTCATCCTTCAATATTTCCATTGTTTCACGAGCTATGTGCCGTGTGGCACCGTGTCTTGATGAAACCACATGTCGACCAAGTTCAACTCAGCCAACTGGGGCAAAAAGAAAGTGTCGCGTATCAAGGCTCGATATCTTTCGCCGTTGACGGTAACGTTTCTTCCACGGTCGTCTTTGAAGAAAAATGGACTGATGATGCTACCAGCCCATAAACTATACCAAACTGTTCATCACTCCAGATGTGACAGTTTTGCTTATTTACGTAAGAAATGAGCTTTATCGCAACACAATTTGTTTCGATGAAACAGCGGATTTTCATGGAGCTGTTCTAAGGCCCATTCACTAAAAATTAACGTTGTCGTAGGCTTTCAAACCCAAATCGACACGTAAAATTGTCCATGTGTTGGAGTAACCCATTCCCAATTGCTGAGAATGGCGACGAATTGACATTTCACGATCTTCATTAACATTGGACGCTACGATATCCTGCAATATTCTCTTCGGTACGCACTGTACGCTTGCGAGCCGATGGTTTAATGTCCAACAAGGTAAATTTGGTGATTACAGCACGAATTGTTGATTCACCGGTCAATTTAATTGTCCAAATGTGCGTACACGCTCGTCGTTGATGAACAGTATGCATAAAGACTTGCATTTACACGCTTACAAGGTGCCACTGAATCCTCTTGACCATTTCCAGCGTCGTCTATGGTCAGAATGGTGGCAAGAAATGGCGACAGTGGATGATCAATTTTCGAAGAAAATCATCTTCAGTGATGAGGCACATTTTCACCTCAGTGGATTCGTCAATAAGCAGAATGATAATCCAAGAGTGATTGTTGGAAAACCAATGCACCCACAAAGAGTGGCTGTATGGAGCGGTTTATGGGCTGGCGGCGTCATCGGGCCGTTTTTTTCCAAAATGAGGCCGGTCGGGCAGTTACTGTGCAAATTTTCAAGTCGAAACTCACCACCTATTCAACGACTTCAAAGCCGCGTATGATAGCATACATCGTCAGGAGCTCTATATGGCGATGGCCGAATTCGGAATCCCTGCAAAACTGATACAGCTGTGTCGCATGACGCTGGAAAACACGCGCTGCAACGTGCAGTTTGGAAGTAGCTCCTCCGAACTATTCCAAACTTGCACCGGATTTCGGCAAGGAGACGCGCTATCATGTGACTTCTTCAATCTCGTACTGGAGCAGAAGTGCGCAGGGTAGGTGTTAACACGGAAGGCACTTTTTTCAACACGTCCGTACAGCTGCTGGGCTATGCGGACGATGTTGACATCATCGGTCACATGTCGTGATAAAAGCGTTCACGGAGATTGAAGAACAGGCGAAATCCCTTGGCCTTGATGTATATGAGGTCAAGACTAAGTACATGCTATAAACAAACAAACAAGCATCTGTCCACCGCCTAGGACGAAACGTCACTAGTTGATAACACCAATTTCTAGGTAGTTTACCTACCTACCTCGGAGTTAACATAAACTCCACGAATGGCACCCTAGTGGAGATCTGTCGAAAAATTGCACTAGGAAACCGTTGCTACTTCGGTTGGGCGAAAAGACTGGGTTCGAAACTCCTACCAAACCCTTATCCTGCGAGTTCTGCTTTATGGTGCCGAGTGCTGGACGATAAGCAAGAAGGGAGAGCTGATACTGGGCTCCTTCGAAAGAAAAATACTTCGGCGGATTTTTTGTCCTGTGTACGAGGAGGGCGAATGGAGGAGAAGATACAACCGCGAACTCTATGAGCTGTACTAAGATGAGGATGAAGTCCCAAAAATCCTAAACACTTCGACTACATTGGCTCGGCCACATCGAGCGGATGGATAATAATGCTCCAGCTAAGAGGAACTTCGAATCACAGCCCCCAGGTTCGAGAAGGCAACCAAGACCGAACTTCCGTTTCAAAGACCAAGCCATCGCGGATGCCAGAGCGCTTGGTCTAGACAACTGGAAGCAGCAAGCCAGGAATCGTAGAGGATGTAAGGCTGCAGTGTCTCAGGCAGAGACTCTTCACGGGTCGGGAGCCCGATAAGTAAGTACGTGTTCGCTATCGTGAGATGATAACGAACTTTTTATGGCCCGAATTGGAAGATATGAATGTGGACGATATGTGGTTTCAACAGGACTGTGCCACTTGCCACACAGCTAACGAAACAATGGCTCTTTTGCGCGACAAATGCAATGCCCGTGTTATCTCCCGTGGTGGCGATGTCAATTGGCCGCCAAGATCATGTGATTTGACACCGTTGGACTTCTTTCTTTGGGGTTATTTGAAGGAAAAGGTGTTCGTCGATAAGCCAGCAACAATTCAAGAGCTAAAGGATGAGATAATTCGGCACATTTACAGCATAGAACCTCAATTATGCCTCAGCGTCATTGAAAAATTTGAACCATCGGATGGAGGTGTACCGCTGATGTCGCAGCGGCCATTTGGGCGATATTTTTTTCCATAGATAATTGAATCCTACCAATATTATCGAAATAAAAAGAAATGACAGTAATTTCCTAAATAATTTGTGTTTCCTGCAAAATTAACATCGGCCCTTAAAGTTTAACCACCCTTGACGATAAGTAACGGGTGATTTTTTAAGAGGTTTAGAACTTTAAAAAAAAAAAAAACACAAAAAATTCGAAAAAATGAATGAAATATTTATTTGAATCGATAGTTTGAACCTTGCAATTTAATGTTTAAAGATAATTTTATGCAAATGTTGACCACGGCTGCGTCTCAGGTAGCCCATCCGCTGAGTCCAATTTTGGCATACTCTTTCACACATGTCGGCCGGTATCTCACGAATGAATGCATGGATGTTGGCTTCCAGTGCGTCAATCAAAGCGGGCTTGTCCCTATAGACATTAGCCTTGACATACCCCCACAAAAAATAATCAAATGGTGTCAAATCGCACGATCTAGGCGGCCAATTGACCGGCCCGAAACGTGAAATTAACTGTTCACCAAACTCGCCTCGCAATTGCGCCATTGTTTCGCGTGCTGTGTGGCATGTGGCACCGTCTTGTTGAAACCACATATCATGCAAGTCAAGAACTTCCATTTCGGGCAAAAAAAAGTTTGTAGCGTTCACCATTGACAGTAACGCTGCGATTCGCATCATCTTTGAAGAAATATGGCCCAATAATGCCGCCGGCCCATAAACCGCACCAAACAGTGGCTTTTTCGGGATGCATTGGTAGCTGTTGCAATGCTTCTGGCTGATCTTCACTCCAAATGCGGCAATTTTGCTTATTTACGTACCCATTCAACCAAAAATGAGCCTCATCGCTGAACACAATTTTTCGATAAAAAAGCGGATCCTCGGCCAGCTTTCCAAGAGCCCATTCACCAAAAATTCGGCGTTGTGGTAGGTCGGCTGGCTTTAGTTCTTGCACCAGCTGTATCTTAAAAGGCTTTACGCCCAAATCCTTCCGCAAAATTTTCCACGTAGTGCTGTAACAAAGGCCTAACTGCTGGGAACGGCGGCGCCGAATCGACATTTCGCGGTCTTCTGTCACACTAGCTGATACGGCCGCAATATTTTCTTCACTACGCACAGTACGTAAACGTGTTGGGGGTTTAATGTCCAACAAAGTAAATTTGGTGCGAAATTTGGTCACCATCTTCCGAATAGACTGCTCAGAAGGTCGAGAATGCCGATCATAAAATGGAAGCAGCGCAGCGCGCGATGAACATTTCGAACCGAGCACGAATTTTGATAGTAAAATTCAATAATTTGCAAGCGTTGTTCATTTGTAAGACGATCCATGGTTAAATTGCAAACCAAACTGAAGCTGTTTGACAGTGACACAAGGTACTAAACACACGTCAGCTGTCAAAACCAGTGTTGCCAAAACCAAACCAGCTAAAAAATCACCCGTTAGAATCAACCGCTCTTACCACCTAATCTGGTCAATTGCAGATTTCAAACGCAATAGGCTTTTGGTGAACCAATTTGGTTTGTTTTTTGCTTATTTGTCTACAAACGCGAATCAGTTATAAAAATTCCGAATCTGAAGCATTGTTTGTTAATCGAATTGATTTACTTAATTCAATTGCAATGAATTAAATTGTCGACCGACAATTTTAAACAAAAAAATAAAAAAAAACATTTACTGCAGTACATGGTTAATTACTTTCCTCATTATTTATCTCTCCCTCTCTCTCGCTCTATTGCAGCTTCAACAAAATGGCATTTAAATAAACAAAAACCATACAGACAAACAAACGAATTAAAAAAAAGGAAATAACGAAACAGAGAAAAAAACGACAAGAGATTACATTTTGTTACTTTTCTTTCTATCTTTCGTTTTGTGTGTTTTTTTTTTTTTGTTCGCGTTTATATGTATTCGATGCTGGTTTGTCGCAGTCGTCCTTTGGTCGTGTTCGTATCCTGTCTGTATAGTAGGATGGCATCCTTTGATCATCAACATCATTTTAGGAAACACAAATGGAATTTTCAACAACAAGGCGGACAAAAGACCAAAAGACAGCGCAAGGACTAACAAGGAATAAAATTAAATGGACACAAAGGTTTCCATAAAAAAAATGTATATATATATGAATATGTATATAAATAGCAACAAAAAAAAAATTTGTTTTTATTTTGTGAATTGGACAAAAGGTACTCTCATCTTTAAGGACCACTAATTAAATTTGTTTTCATATTGGACATGCTTTTGTGTGTTTTTCTTTGGGAAGTGGTGGAGTCATTTGTAGCCATTGGTAATCCATATTTTGAACTTTTTCTCAGGCTTGCTGAGGATGGTAAGCCACGTCCACCCATACAGCAAAAGCTTTTAGTTATTTTGGAAAGAGTAGATTTTTTGTCATCGAGAACAATCCTTGATGGCAAATTGACGGAAATGCAATAAACAAATCCAAAAAAAAACGTTTTTCTTGATTATCCTTCCGCTCCAAACCACACAAAGAGTATGCGAAGGTTTATTCAACATTTGGGAAGTGACCCTAAGTGTATGTCATAAAGATGTAACGCACACTTCCAGTAGATAATAACTTAGTACAGCCATCAAAAACCTGAGGGCAGCCGGAACGGGCCAGCAGAAAAATGAAAGAAATCCTGCCCGATGCCTGCAACACACTTATCCTCACGTACCAATGTAGTTTCTGGTCCTGCAGATTGACTATAGACCGAATTTCCGGACTAGAAAAGACTAAATAACTTCAAGTTGAGAAGCATTATCTTTTTGTCGACTTTAAGGTCGCATATAATAGGATAGGATCCATCCTAAAGAAGACCAACTAACTCCAAGTCGAGACGCATTATCTTTTCATTGACTTTAAGGTCGCATATCAACGGCTTAAGATGCAAACCTCGTAAATCCACATTTTGTCAAAAATTAGATTTTTAAAAGTTTATCAAGTAGGCATTGAAAGGTATGTCTGGATTCAAACAGAGAATTTTATTGTTGTATTAACGGCAAACGAGTGGTGGGTGCACGACTGGGTCGTACGCAACTTTCTCTTTCACAGCGAGTTTTGTACACATTTTGATGATTAATGCTTAAAATGATGTAAATAATGTCGAAATATGATTATACGAACGTTTACTCCGAAATTTGAAGGAATCGGTGTCTATGTGAATAATAATTATTTTTCGTTATTGGCCAAAACTGAAAATTCCGTTAAGTGATAGTTGGGCTAAAACTAATTATGTGGAATTGTTTTAAACTGTAATAGTTGTATATATATTAAATTTCATTCAATTTGTCATAGTAGTTTGCGAGAAATTAACAATTTTCTTTATATGGCCTAAATGACAAAATCCGTTATATGGATTTTCTCGAAAAAACTGGCTATGCAGTTTTGTTGGAACTAGTATGCTTATAGTATATATAAAGTTTAATCAAAATCGTTAGAGCCGTTTTCGAGAAAATTGAGGTCATGTGTAATAATACCGTTATTAACATGGCTAAAAGCAAACAATAAAAATGGCCTAGAATTATGACCAAAACAAGCTTGGATACGAAGTTTGAAGAAAATCGGTCAAGCCGTTTAGGCTGGGGAGATCATTACGGACAGACGGACCGACGGACGAAATTCCAAAAAACACTTTTTTTGGCTCCGCTATCATCGTAATCTCGAGGTCGAAAATTTTCACGAAAACAATATCATTCGCTTTGTAAGAGAAAGTTAAAAATCTGATATATGTAATGAACTAGAAGAAAATATACGAGCCCCTATTTTACATTTTTAATAGCTCTCTTGTGAGTGGAGATTTTCTTTCAGAGTGGAAAAAATCCTTTATTATTCCAATTCACAAAACCGGTCCGAAGAAGGAAATATCTAGCCATCGTCCAATTTGCAAACTATCGTCTATACCAAAACTTTTTGAAAAAATTGAACACTAAGTTGGCTTTTTTACTCAGGGAATATATTTCACCGTTTCAACATGGCTTTGTCGCAGGAAAATCTACAACAACCAATCTTGCAATTTTTTCAAATTTTATTCTTAATAAACTCGAGGAAGGTTACCAAATCGATGTAATTTACACCGACTTTGCAAAGGCCTTTGATAGAGTCAGCCACCTTATTTTAATCAAAAAATTGGAAAGATTGGGTTTGCATTCAAGTATGTTGAAATGGTTAATATCCTACCTGAAAGATCGTATACAATTTGTATCTATTCACCATATACTGTCAAATCCCGTTTTCGTGTCATCAGGTGTTCCCCAAGGAAGCCATCTTGGTCCACTTCTTTTTCTTATTTTTATTAATGAAATGCCTGAAATCTTTAAAAATTCAGTTCGACTTCTGTTTGCAGATGATTTAAAATTTCTTAGATGTATAAAATCGATTGATGATTGTCTCCTTCTACAGGATGACCTTCAAAGGCTAACAGAATGGTGTTGTGTTAACCAATTATTCTTGAATGTCTCTAAATGTCAATGTTTTTCGTTTTTTCGTAACATGTCACCAGTTTTCTTTGAATACAAAATTGAAAACAATGTTCTTGAAAGAGTATCTGAGAAAAAAGACCTCGGTCTAGTCTTTGACCAAAAATTGAACTTTGTGAAACACGTGGAGTATATTGTAACCAAAGCAAACTCAATGTTAGGTTTCATTAAACGCAATTCCAAAGACTCCATTGACCTTAAAAAACCTCTATTTAGCTCGTATGTTAGATCAATTTTAGAATACTGCTGAGTGATTTGGAATCCATATAACAACGTTCATTCGAAAATAATTGAAAATATACAAAAAAAATTCACTAGATTTGCTATATGGAAACTAGGTTGGAACATCGAAACTCCTTCCTACTCTACTAGATGTCAACTTCTCGACATTCAGTCGCTTGTAAATAGACGGAAAACTTACTCAATTATGTTTGTAAGTGATATTTTATCATACCATATTAAATGTCCTTTTCTATTATCTTTGATTGATCTTTATGCACCATCTCGACAGCTAAGAGAACGTTGTCTGCTCCGCGAAAATGAACATTGGGTTAACTATGCACGAAATGAACCTATAACTCGCTGTGTTAGAGAAACCAACACTATAGATTTTAACTTCCACACAAGTAGACTTACTTTAAAAAACAACTTGTTATTGCACTTCTTAATTTAGTAAATTATATTCAATTATACATACATGTACATACTTAGGATTAAATATTAAGAACTATCTATTTATTTTTATTTTTGTTTGAATTGTTAACTTTCTGTAGTCTAAATGTAGATTTAAAAGATCTCGAATTGATGTAAATAAATAAATAAATAAATAAAGAAATTTAAAAGAATTAAAAAAAGTATACATACTAACAAAAAATTAAATTTGTTTTTTTTTAATTTTAGTTGTAAGAATAATGTCCTTTCTACTTCCTCCGTCCAACACAATTACTTTATATCAATTCTGCAACAACCATAACTCAGTGAAGAGAGTGACACTCAATGTATTCAGTGTACTCACTGCAGTGTACCCATTTTATGTGAGTACACTGAACTAAATGTTTTCTTATAAATGGGTGAGCTACTGTAATCAAATACCAAGTGATTCATTCATTTTATTTATCGAGATGTGAGTACAGGGAATAAGGTACACGAAAAATATTGAATATCTTGGAACTGGTTTCAAGACAATCATTGCAGATGTCTATAATATTCAACATTTGGGTAGTGACCCTAAGTGTATGTCAAAGATGTAACGCACACTTCCAGTAGATAATAACTTAGTACAGCCATCAAAAACCTGAGGGCAGCCGGAACGGGCCAGCAGAAAAATGAATGAAAGCTTGCCCGGTGTCTTGCACCAACAACCGAAGTCTGAAGCCTTTCTGCAACACACTTATCCTGACCTAGTCGACTTCTTTATCGCAAAATGGGCTAACTAAAAATCTGACGCAAGTCGAAGAATGTTATGATCTATGCTCAGACCACTCAGCAGTCACTCTGAAAATGGACGGAAGTCTAGCAAGAAAAGGATTGGCCGGCGAAAATCCTCATCCAAACCCTCCCAGTGGGTGCCGGCCGGTAATGATTGCTACAGTGTTCTTGTACGTTGTCAAGACGGCAATCAGCTAAGGTCAGAGGGCATTGCGGTGATGTTACTCTACTTCTCAATAGTAAAATATCCCGTTTTTATGCCTTTTGACCATAGGACTAGGGGTACCTGATTTCAGTGGTGGTGTGAGCGCACTTAATGCTAGCCGTGCCCAAGAATGCAAGGCTGGGGGTTAAACCAGCCGCTAACGTGCTTCTTCAGATGCACAGGCATGGTCTGTCGTATCTTTTGCCTTACTCCGGTATATCGGCTCTGCCGGAGTGGACCTCCATTCCGTTCTACTCGTGGGTCCAAAATTTCAATGAACCAAATAAAAATAAAAAAAAACCAAATAAATAAAAAAATACAAAAACAATAAATAAACTTGAGGATAAGCAGGTCGGTACCTCTTCGGAAGAGGAGGTACTAGCCTCCTCTCAAGAGACGGTTACAGGCGTTGTGAAGGATACAAGTAGTACCACGCCGCCTGTGGTATCTCTAGAGACCTCTTCAGGCGACGCGCATTGTATAGTTAGTACACTCGCGGAGTCTCAGCCAATTAACACCCAACAAAACGCAGACGATGGGCAGTGTATAGTTAGTACACTCGCTTCATCTAACGTCTTGCATACAATAACCGACTTAGGCGTTGGAACATGTGCAGTCAGCACACCGGCATCGTCTAAGTCATTAAACACCAAAACGATTCCGGCTAAGGTCGCTTGTGATGGCCAACAACCAAGTGTATCGAACATCACCAAAAGTCAGTACAGTAGAGCCTGCTTCATTCTCAGTAAGATAGCTAAGAATGAAGCGGCTGGTATTGTACATAGCAAAGACAGCGACAAACACATGTACCTTAAGATTGTTGAAGACTACAACAAACTCAAGGAAAAGCGGCTAGTGTCTGAAACTGCGAAGCGCAGTAGGTCTCATGATGAGCCAACTAACGCCTCAAAGCGGGGGAAGTTTTTAGCTTCCAGTAAATCATCTAAGCATGCGGAGGCCAAAGTCAAACCAAAACCGAAGCGCTCCAATACCCCGGTCGTAAGAGACGACCTGCAAGTTGCAATTATCGACGAGCAGCCGACTAATTGCAGCAAGGTGGCGGACGCTTGGGGTGAGATTGATGCCAAGCTTTCTGAGATGGTTATGGACTTTCTGCTGGGCAATCCGGGTGGCCCTCTGCCATGCTTCGATTTCGAAGAAGTGGTAAGGGGTATTAGGGTGGTTAAATGTGCGGACAAATTTTCGAGGGATTTCCTCGAAAACTGTGTTGCCAAGATTCGGAACAACTGGACGGGTTTTAGTTTGAAGCTCGTTCCAGCCGATGACATTCCTTGGCGACCGCGAGCCCGCATTTGGCTACCCAAAATGCACATAGACCGGGTCAAACTGATCCAGGTCCGACAGCTGCATAACCCCGGACGGACTGGTCCGTCCTTAAGGTAGAGACACCAATCCCACAAGCCCTTCCTCCTACTAATCAACGAGGAGTCTCTAGAAGCCCTAGAGAAGGCCGACAACAGATTGAGGTTTGGCATCAGACATGCCAAACTCAAAATATTCAGGTCAGCGTGCCCAGGTGACGCCAACAAATTGTTGGAAGTCCTGCGACTAGATGCCACATCCACACGAGATGCTCAAAGTTCTGCAGATTAACCTGCAGCACTCTAGGCGCGCTAGTGAAAACCTCCTAGTCTTTCTGAAAGAGGAAGACATCGACATCAGCCAAATTCAAGAACCCTGGGTGGGAGGTTCCACTATCAAAGGGCTCAATGACAAGGACTACAACCTATACTACAACATCAAAGCTTTCTTTTGTCCCAACCTTAGCTGCAACGACCTAGCTGTTTTACGGATTGAAACTGGTAAGCAGGAGTGTCTGTATGCTGCTTCGGCCTATATGGCACATAACCGGAATGCTCCGCCGAAGGAGGTAGAGATTCTCACAGCCACTTTATCAAAAAAGAAGACCCACTTGATTCTGGGCTGCTATTCCAATGCCAGGCATACCCTGTGGGGCAGCTCAGAGATCAATGAACGAGGTGAGTCTCTTTTGGATTTTATAATACATAACAACCTGTCAATTTGCAACAAGGGTTGTACCCCAAACTTCACATTCCCGAGCACGGTGAGTTTTAGGGGCTGGCAAGAAGTCATGCCTTAACGGTTCTTCTCCACCTTCTCCCTCTAGATATCCATATCAAAGACATGGCAATGTGCAGTGCAGTCAGGCTCAGAGAATCTGGCTGCTGGTTCAATAAGCCCTATGGCACAGCAATATCCTAGATTCAATGCCAGCAGGTCTAGCTGGCCATCATACCGACTACATGATACCCAAACTGACCTTCCACAAACACTTCACCGCTGGCTTTCCAACTAGAGAGGATTGGAAAAACGCAGTGGTTGACGACGGCTCCAAAATGGACTGCGGAATGGGCGCAGGTGTCTACTCGGACACACTAAAAATAAAAAAATCGTTTCGCCTCCCTGATTCCTCCAGCGTATTCCAAGCGGAATTGTTGGCTATTAGGGAGGCTTGTCATGCGATTAGACACGATAGTACTCCCAAGCAAAATATCGCTATTTTTGTCGACAGTCAAGCCGCTATTAAGGCGATTATTTCGACGTCATCAAAACTAGTACTTCAATGCCAGAACGAACTGGCCTCCATTGGGAGTCGGTACAATATCAGAAAATGCCCGGCTCTGTCGAGAGCAAGACAACGAACTCTAGGCAAACCTTTCTTTGACAATATCCGCGACCTCTCTGTCACTGGTTGGATTTAGTACACGCCAACTAACAACAAGACATAACATTTAACCGCACGAGTATTTGGCATCAAAACGGCGAACCCCAGCGCTAATTGTGTTTCGTCTTGTACGAACAGCCAATCTAACTAACTAGATAACTAGGACCTCCTAGGCTTACTAGTAAAAAAAAACCAACTGGGATCTTTTCAGAAAAGACTGCAGGGAAAATGTTGCCTTAAATGTGCCACTAAACACACACCGCTCGAAATAGAAGACGAAATCGACAATCTCGTGGAAGCCATTCAGAGCGCAGCGTGGAAAAACACTCCCCTCGGGAGTACAAAACGCACCTACCGGATTTTGCCAGCGTATTCCAGGCGGAACTACTGCCTATCCGAGAGGATTGCACGCAACTGGGACGTGACACAACGAAAATGCAAAGTATTACTATCCTCATAGATATTCAAGCTGCCATTAAGGCCATTAACTGGTACAGGAATGCCGTAACTAACTTGCCCGCCTAAGCGAACGCTTCCGGGTCACACTTCTCTAAGTTCCACAGTGACATTGAAGGATACGAGCGCGTTGCCGAGCTGGCCAGGCAATGTTCAGCTTTACACGGCTCACTTGCCACAAGGGTCCATATTCCGCTAGGTGCTGTTAAGGGACAAATCCACTCATACTTTCTGAAGAAGGCCGACTCCAAATGGAGGAGGTTAACAAATTGTTTCATATCTAGGAAGATATGGTATACCTTCGATACTTACGGAAATACAAGCTCCTCTTCCGTTGAATCGTCCTTTTGAGCGCAAGCAAATTATAAGAGAAAAAAACCACCATGTCCGATCCACATTACGAGAAAGGAATGTTTTTGAAAACTTGAAATAAAAACGCTAGGCATGTTAAATTTTGAAAACTCTTGACAGCAACTACCTACGTTAGCCATCCCTAAACGTTGATATAATTTCCTGAAGATGCACGCATATGAATTGAATTGACACAACGCATCCTTTAACCATAACCAACATCAACAATTTATTTCCAATTACATTTCCGATCTCGGTTCACATTTTGTTGTGTTTCACTTTCTTTCAGATACGCCGGGGTTCGGCGGATATGTCGAACTCTCTAGCTCCAGAGGATGTCCTCTCAATGGAAAATTTATGAGAATGATTTAGAGGGACAGAAATTCGTCGTCGTCGTCGTCGTCGTGCAATAATATATGTGCCGTGTCGATATATTGCGACGACGACGTCAAAACCGTCACACATGCAGCCAAAGGTCACCCTTCATTTGTTATGTGTGCCCATGAATAAGTAATGTATGGATGTGTCATATTATTTTCTTTCTTATATCCCGGTCCCTCCACAGACCTACCACGGCTACAAGTGTGTGATTTAAGGGTGATGGCTGAGAAGGGATTTTATACATTTTTTTTTGTTGTCTACTTTTCAGCGTCATTCATTGCGCGCTTCAGAGATAAGAATGGAAAAGGCTACAACATGAGTAAAGAAGAAGAAGAAGAAAGAAAAAAATATGACGAAATTGCAACATCAACTCAAGTTGACACTCGGCTTTCTACACTTTCGTCGCCAGCTCGTTATATACCTATTGGAGATGTGTGACAGAAGGAAACTTGTAGCCGCACTACACCGCAGCGCACGTACACACCTTATTTTCTTTTATCCTTTTTAAGGGATCAACCACACAATAAAGTAAAGCGCGGTGGATTAAAGCGACCACAACGGCGGCATAGGATTATTTCACGCACACATTGCTGGTGCAAAAGCCGAACACAAAAGGATATACCCCGTGCGTTGTTGTGATACCGCAAGAATACATGAACTCAACTCTAAGGGAATCCTTTTCCCATTGGGATTTTATTTAATTTTAATTTTTTTGTGTGTCGTCGTTTCGATGTGTCGATGTATTCTGGTCGTAGGTAGTAGAGCTGCAGAAGAAACAGAGAATTCAAATCAGTGAGTGAACGGTGAAGGATAATGCGAAGAACAAACAGCCACAGCTAGGCATTTTGTATACATTTGTCGCGCACTTGTTCTTTGGGGAGTTGTTGGGTTTTGTGTGTGGTGTTAGATTGATATAAGGATTGTTGCCCCACAACCCAAGGAGAAGCATAAAGACAACATTGTTAGTTGTGACGAATCCTCTTGTTAGCGGTAAAACATGAGAATGAATATTAAATGGAATCATCATTTTATGATGCTTTCGTGTTTTTTTTTTTTTTTTGACGACGACAGGAACAGCGATGAGGTATGATAAAAGTCGTATCTTCTTGGAGAGGACCATTCTTTGGGAAATTGTCTTTGTGTACGAGGTTTTGTTAAATTTAATTAATTTATTTTATTTTACATTGGAAAGTGTTTTCCTTTGTGTAGATGGTGTCGACAAGGGGATGTAGCGAATCGTATTCGGTACACTGTCCAATAAATGGCACGATTTCGTTTTTTTTTTATGCGTATTTCTTGGTTTTGAAGTATCATTATCGGTACATCATCTACAGGATAAGACACTTGCTTCCCTTCTTCTTTTTACTGCCTTCTGAGAGCATGGAGTGCTATACATACATAAGCCGTGTTCCACTAGTTGATCCCTTCGATATGTCCGGTAGCAGATTGTAGTGGGTCTTGAACCACATGGAGTACAGGGGACTGTAGAGGTTAAGGCAGTGTTTTCGAAAAAATTAAAGGTAAGCAGCATTTTTCATCTCCATGAGGACATTGGCAGTAACAGCAGCCAAAGCGACCTTACCAGATACCACCAGATGGTCTTTATTTATCGATAGTCAGACTGCAATTAGAGCAATCTCTGCTATCGAAATAAAGTGCAAGCTTGCAAACCGTGAAGGGCTGAAGGTTCTTGGTGCCTCTTAGTGTTTGAGTCCCCGGAAACAGGGCAATTTCAATAAACCGGCGAGGAAAGGATCTGGCACCAGCATGGATAAGGCAACCAGACTGTCAAACCGCCACTTTGTTTGACGGGTGGGACATAAAACACTGGATATCGCCAAAAAACAGGAACTCCCATATGTAAAACATCCAAGAGGATGTGGTGCAAGGATGACAAAGCCAGAACCCACAAACTTCTTCGAAGAAACAGGATATCTGTCTCGACACTGGTGGCGTTAATCCCGTAATTAACGCAACCAGTGTCGATATCGCTGGATATCGCCAAAAAACAGGAACTCCCATATGTAAAACATCCAAGAGGATGTGGTGCAAGGATGACAAAGCCAGAACCCACAAATTTCTTCGAAGAAACAGGATATCTGTCTCGACACTGGTGGCGTTAATCCAGTAACTACCGCAACCAGTGTCGAGACAGACCTACTTAAAAGTCACAAACTGGAATTACATCCTATAGATCATGACCTTTCTAGAGGCTGCGGTAATGAAAAAATACACGAGGATACCCTTCACTTTCTGTGCCACTTTCCAGGCCTCAGTCAACTAAGAAAGATTGACCCTTCATCTTGAAAGATGACCTTTCTAGAGGCTGCGGTGATGAAGAAATTCACGAGGATACCCTCCACTTTCTGTGCCTCTTCCCAGGCCTCATTCAACTAAGAATGATTGACCCTACATCTTGAAAGATACCCTTTCTAGAGGCTGCGGTGATGAAGAAATACACGAGGATACCCTTCACTTTCTGTGCCACTTCCCAGGCCTCAGTCAACTAAGAAAGATTGACCCTTCATCTTGAAAGATGACCTTTCTAGAAGCTGCGGTGATGAAGAAATACACGAGGATACCCTCCACTTTCTGTGCCTCTTCCCAGGCCTCAGTCAACTAAGACAGATTGACCCTTCATCTTGAAAGATGGCCTTTCTAGAGGCTGTGGTGATGAAGAAATACACGAGGATACCCTCCACTTTCTGTGCCTCTTCCCAGGCCTCAGTCAACTTAGAATGATTGACCATTCATATTGAAAGATGACCTTTCTAGAGGCTGCGGTGATGAAGAAATACACGAGGATACCCTCCACTTTCTGTGCCTCTTCCCAGGCCTCAGTCAACTAAGAAAGATTAACCCTTCATCTTGAAAGATGTCCTTTCTAGAGGCTGGGGTGATGAAGAAATACACGAGGATACCCTTCACTCTCTGTGCCACTTTCCAGGCCTCAGTCAACTAAGAAAGATTGACCCTTCATCTTGAAAGATGACCTTTCTAGAGGCTGCGGTGATGAAGAAATTCACGAGGATACCCTCCACTTTCTGTGCTACTTCCCAGGCCTCAGTCAACTAAGAAAGATTGACCCTTCATCTTGAAAGATGACTTTTCTAGAGGCTGGGGTGATGAAGAAATTCTCGAGGAGATCCTCCACTTTCTGTGCCTCTTCCCAGACCTCAGTCAGCTAAGAAAGATTGACCCTTCATCTTGAAAGATGACCTTTCTAGAGGCTGCGGTGATGAAGAAATACACGAGGATACCCTCCACTTTCTGTGCCTCTTCCCAGGCCTCATTCAACTAAGAAAGATTGACCCTTCATCTTGAAAGATGAACTTTCTAGAGGCTGCAGTGATGAAGAAATACACGAGGATACCCTAAACATTCTGTGCCACTTCCCAGGCCTCAGGCAACTAAGAAAGATTGACCCTTCATCTTGAAAGATGACCTTTCTAGAGGCTGTGGTGATGAAGAAATACACGAGGATACCCTTCACTTTCTGTGCCACTTCCCAGGCCTCAGTCAACTAAATAAGATTTTTGTCGCAACAGGCTCGTTAGTACCTAGGATCTAGCTTTCTCACAACCAATCACATGTGCGTTTGTACTTCTTTCACGATGGCGGAACCTCCTGTTTTTTGCCGAATCCGAACGGCTAAGCTGAGATAAGCTCTTCTTGACAATTGATACTACTCGGATGATTTCTCAGATCATCACGAGAGGAGGGCCAGTGAAAAATCCTTTAGGAGTTGCTACGGCTGGTAATCAAACCCAGAACTTCTGCGCGGCAATTCATCGCGCCACTAAGCCCGTCCAACTAAGAAAAATTAAACTTTGGGAAAATATTTTTCCATGACCTCACGGATCTAGCCGAAATCTCTCGCCCTAATCTTTTCAGGTTTGGAAGGCCAGCCATTGCCAATAACAACCGGCATGTTTTGGGATGGAGTTACATTGGTAACAAGTTTTCCTAAAAGTTGTTCAGTGGTATAGACATAGGCTTCGATCATTTCTTTTCAGCTTTTTCTTGAATCTATTCTTTTCCGTTTAGAATCCTTTTAAGTCCGTCCGTGGTCAACATAGAGTAAAATTCTTCTTCCTGTTTTTATTTTTATGTTTTGGTTAACCCCGTCTGACGAGTTAAGCCTTGCAACCAAAATCGTTCTCTCCGACATCAAGGATCCCTCCGTGACTCACAAAACAGCATCTGGATGGGTGGAAAGGTACTAAAAATGAACAGTAACGTGACAAATGAAGGAGTCACCAACGCACCTGGACCCCAACGGGCATCACAATGTGTCTATTTTGACCTGAGTGTGATGAGGGAAGATGTAGACCGCCTACCTGATTAACCCACAAACCTAACCTAACCTAGGACCACCAACAATAACCATAGGCGAAATTTCAGTCAATAAGTTTGGGCTCCAGTGTCAATAATAGACTCCAGATGGCAGACATACATTTTTTGGACTTGGGGTACCTCAAAACATGAGAAT
Organism: Rhingia campestris; assembly: GCA_932526625.1. Lineage (NCBI taxonomy): Eukaryota > Metazoa > Arthropoda > Insecta > Diptera > Syrphidae > Rhingia > Rhingia campestris. The sequence continues at coordinate 3,731,712 of OW052186.1, read as the reverse complement.
TTGTAAAAATCTCAACTTGGAATTTTTGCGTCCAATACTTCCCTATACTACGTAGGTATACTGAGAAAGCAAAAATCATCCGTCAGCTCTTCTTCTTCTTTTTCTTAAGTGGCACTGTAGTCCGGAATGAAACTGGGCCTCAAGCAAAATGTCTATCCCCTTAGACCCGATCTTTAGCCAACTCCCTTCAGTTGCACACTTCGAGTTGGTTGAGGTCGGTTTCTGCTCAAGGCGAGGTTTTCCTCTGCTGCGCCCGACGTATGGTTGGAATCGAAGACTCTGCGACAGCGTGTATTGGTGTCCAATCGTTCTACATGTCCTAACCATCGTAAACGTCCTATTGGGAGTTTTTTTTTACCTAGGGGCATGTATAGTTCGTGGTTCAATCTTCGTCTCCATAGTTGACGGGCTATGGAGACGAAGATTGAAAACGGGACCAAAGACTTTTCGAAGAATGTTTCTCTCAAAATTACCATGGATTTCTTCAGCCACTTTTGAGTTCTGCTACGGTCCATGCTTCAGTGCCGTAGATCAGGACTGGTATGATAAGGGTCTTCATTGTATTGGATCTCCTTAGTAGTTCGAATAAGGGCTTTACATCTAAATTGCCTTCTTAGTCCGAAGAAACCCCAGTTGGCAAAAGTAATTCATCGTTTGATTTTTGACGAGATGTCGTTGTCAATGTTAAAAGCGAAACTGAGGTTGACAAAGTGATAGTTGTTGTTGGTGAAGTGCTGTCCAATTCGCAAATTTCTTGTCAACAAATCAGTTACGGTCGATGATCATATGGCTTGTAAAGAACGGTGCCATTGGTCTTCGACATTTAATGGTGATGGGGTATGTGATATTAATTGGCAGAATAAGGGTCATGGCAGCCCAAAACTTGAACTGAGATGTGAATGTTGCTCTGTTAAAAATTGTTTTTAAAAAAAAAGGTGAGTGAGGTATGAGCCACCCGATTAAACGAAAGATGAAGAAGCAGATCTTTATAACTATGATGTTGGGCTTTATTTTTTTTTAATTCTCCCGCACTCAAAGGGTTATATGAATACCTTTATAGTTTAAATAGAGTCTTAACAAAGCGAGAACATTAAAAGAGAAGCAATGAGTCACGCATCTCATCACAAGTTGCACTATTTTTCGACGAAATTTAGAAAAAATGTAAGGTGGACCTCGCAATTCGAATATTCTGTTTCTATTTTGGGCTTTGGCCTTCCAAATTGCAGCTTTTATTACTTTGTACCAGACTTAGAAAAATTTCGTTTTATAAAGAAAAAAAATTATTGACTTACTTTTAAAACTTGCAAGGAAAAAGCATTTGTTTGACAGTTGTTGGCACTCACCTAAAAAAAAAGAAAAAAAATTATAGAATTAGGTTAAGATATATTTAATCGAACTTAGATACATATCTACTAATTTTAAATTTATTTAGAAGAATATTGGAAATTTTGGTACACCGGGTGTTTCATAATCTTGAGTTGAAATACACGACTTTTTTATCAAACTGGCTTAAAAATTGTTTTTTTTATGGATTTGAAGTTGCAAACTGTTAACCAAATTTAACGAGATAATAAATAAAAACTAGATTTCTTCAAAAATCGTCTTTCTAAATTCGAGGTAACTTCTAACAAACGTATCATTTCTGCAGAGTATCGTTCTTGGAGATTCCTTTCATGCCCTTGTGAAGAAATAAGTGGGATGAACCTGTAAGAACCTGAAATAAGTCTTTGTTCTGGCGAATTCCTGAAACCTCACTTGTATTTTGGTACCTATACTTCTTCATATCTTTTAGTTTGTCAATGCACCAATAAATATAGAGTAGGTGTGAGTTTTATTTCCGGACATCTTTTCTAAAATAAAATCGTTTCCGTTGCAACTTGGTACCATTTATATTTTCTCTGCAATTTAAGTATAACCACAAATTTTCTTTTAACTTTCACACTTAATCGAGTTATCCGAGCCTTTACTTTTTCATTTGCAAAGAATCTATTCGATGTATTTCCATCCTATGTGTTAAGAAAGTCTCGTTTTGGTTTATCAACATCGAGTTCGAATTCTTCACGAAGTTTTATTTGTATTTCTTGTTTTCTTTTTGTTTTCTGCTTCTTTATTTCCTTAAACAACGCTAATTGTGAAATGAATTCCAACCACCTGATTCTAGATTGTATGCAATCGCAAGAGACCGCCAAGGCTTTCACGCAACGCGTAGATATCCCTTAACATCTCGATACCACCAGCATCGAGTGTCGAAGAACAATGGCAACGATGCCAACAAGCCATTAGATCAGCCGCAACTGATGGGCTAAGTTTCTGGCGCCCACCAGCAAGAAACCCCTTGTTTGAGGACTAATGCACACAGATGCTCAGCAGTCAAGAACGAGGCCTACAAGGTTAAACTGCAGGTGAAGATGAGAGCTGCCATTGAGGTCTATAGGCAAAGAATTCCCTTCTTCCTTGCCTATAGACCTCAATGGCAGCTCTCGTCTTCACCTGCACCGGCCTTTCAGAAAGAAGAAAATAGAGCGCGATCGAGGATATAGAGAGGTGCCACTCCAGGAACGATGTTCGCAAATTTTACCAAAGTGTAAAACGTCAAAGCCAAGGATACAAGGCTCGAACAGAATCCTGTCGAGATGAACAAGGAAATGTCGTAGTTGAGACACAGTCGATGCTGAGGATATGGAAGAACCACTTCTGCAGACTGGTAAACGGCGATGACGAACAACATTCCGCTGTCACGCAGAGCGAACCATTCAATATTGGCAACGAGAGTGAAAACTGCCAACCACCCGACCTAAGTGAAGTGAGGATAGCAATATCTGAACTCAAGCTTAATAAGGCTGCCGGAAATGACGTCCTTCCCGCTGAGCTTTATAAGGCCGGCGGAGATGTCTTGGTAAGTAACATCCACCATCTCCTAAGCCAAATCTGGTTGAAAGCATGCCTGAAGAATGGAACCTCAGCATCATTTGTCCGATCCAGAGTGAGAACTATCCTTAAGCACCATTATAACTAACAGACATTTAAAACCAATGTGCATCAGTATCTCCTTTCTTCTTATTCCGAATTTCCTTAACGCCCTGACTGTGTTAAAACCTTTAAAGCGAATTCACAACCCCTTGAGTGCGCGCAAATTATAAAAAAAAATTATGATGGATAGAACACACAATATGCCCACTCATGGCGCCACACGTTTTGACACCACTACGCAGCTGATACACTACCGGGAGCTTATTTGACCTAAACCAACCAAAACTGTATGACAGTTGACAGTTTGGGTTACAAAAATGGAGCACTATATGTACCTACATGAAAACACAGCGTTTTCGTTGATGAACAATATGTTTAATAAAAATATAAATTTGTCCTTGTCCTTGCTCCTACCCTCTACCACTAAGGGCTTACACAATATCAAGTTAATAGACTCATCAGACTTAAAAGTCAGTTTTTACAAAAATTAAAAAAAAAATCGGCATTTGATTTTGCAAACAAAAGTAACAACTTGACACTGATATTTATAGTTATGTTAGGTTCAGGTTCATGAAACAAGAAGGCTAAAAACCAAAAAGCTGCATTTTTCTGTTGTTGCCTGAAGTGACCTGTCAAGCTCAAACTCAGTAAACAAAACTAGTTAATATAAAATTGTGATTTCATTTCTTCGATTCGATTAAAACTTCAGTTTCTTCACTTACTTATAGGATATTGTATCTTAAAGTTTTAAGACTTTACAAATAAATAAAAAATAAGGCCAAGTGCAACTAAGCGATTCATTAAAAAATGGTCTTTAATTTTTCTAATTTAGGTGAGTCGTTCAGGAACTTAAAAATCGATCTCGGAGGCTGCCATGGATATTCTTTATTAAAAAAAAGCCTAGTCTGCAGCTATTTCTTTCTGGTAAGTCAGTGTTAACTTTAAAATAAATGTTAAGTTTAAAAAAAAAAAATAAACAAATAATAATAACGCTGTCAAAATCTACATTTTGTCATTCATCTTGAACGTCATACTTCTCTCAACACCACTGATGTACGATTTCTCTTGCCTTCAACTCACCCAATTTGATGGAAAAGCTCCTCTGCAATCTGATCGCTTCATAGTTTTAATGTATTTAAAATTCATAGCCAAGAAATGCTAATCAATTAATTAATTATTAAAAAAATAATCTCTGATAGCTTACAAAAACCGACTTCCGATACATCGTTAAAGAAAAGAGTGATTTTAGAATCTTAAGTGGGCTTTATTGGATAGCACCTACAAATCATATAATTCACATCTGCCGTGCCGTCCACTCCGAAAAAAATAAAAAAAAACAATTTAAATGAATTCAGATGATTTTTTAAATTTTCTTTTTTTAATCTTATTTTGTTGGTTTTCAAATTGATGATGAACGTTCGAGATACAAGAGGTTTGAATTGAGAACGCCCCTCCTTTAAACACTCACACAATGAGTATGAGACCATACTTTATTTGTGACATACTTTTGTTTTTATAAAAACAAATAGAAAAGCTACATCAACGCATTATTTTATTTTTTTTTTAATGGCAGAATGGCTTGATGGATTACATAATAAATTGCTCAGTGGTACAGCAAATCTGATGGAATAAAAATTATAGAGGTCTTGAAATACTAATAAAATTTTATCTGTCTGTAGGTGAGATCTATTTATTTTTTTTTTGTTATCTTATTTATTGAGGGAGGAGGTGCACGTCACATCTCATTGGCAACAAACTGCCAGCCTATATAGTAGAGGGCGCATATTCTTTATAAGAATAGAAACTTAATTAATTATTCCACTTGATTTTGTTGCCAACTATATAGAGAGAGGGGGAGTCAGTTTGAGGTATCGTAATATATAGAAGGCATTTAATTAGGACTGGTATTTTATGGTATGATTTTGGGGAACATTAGAACAAAACAGTGATGTCATACCCATCGATTTGTGGAAATATTTTCATTTCTTGTAGAGTTTATGTGGAGTTTTAGTAGATGATATATCCCAGCTATCATCAGCATAAAGCAGATGGTGTTGAAGGTTTACCAACAATTAAGCAGGTTTTTGTATGTTTTAATTTTTTTTTTGGGTTATGTATGGAATAGCTCATCGGGCAAATGGCCTTCACGACTTAGCTGACACATGAAATTTTTCATGATCTACTTACTTACTTGAGTGGCGCTACAGTCCGGGATGAACTTGGGACTCAACCAACATGCCTCTCCAATTAGCCCTGTCCTTAGCCAACTGCCTCCAGTTGCGCACTCCAAGTTGGTTGAGGTGGGTTTCTACTTGTCTTCCTCTACCGCATCTGACGTCTGGCTGGGAATCAAAGACTCCGCGTTCTGTCCAATTCGTCGATGTTGTGAGACAGCATATAATTAGTCTTACCCTCATTTACTGCTAAACCCATTTTTGACGCTTCCTTCTCTATACTAGCACACGCGGCTATGACATCACGTTGAGTCCGTTGAGTCCTACCAATGATGTCAATATCGTCGGCGTATGCTAGCAGTTGCACCAATTTTTGGAAAATTGTGCCTCTGGTGTTGGCTCGGGAGTTTTGCACAATCCTCTCAAGAATCAAATTGAAGAAATCACATGACAGTGCATCGCCTTGCCTAAATCCTTTTTTTGGTATCGAAAGTGTCGGTGAGGTCGTTTCTGACCCTGATGGAGCAGCGAGAATTCTTCATCGTCATCCTACACAAATGGACGAGTTTGGGCGATAGTTTGCGGTACGACAGGAGCTCCTTATCTAAACTGGTAGGGGCTCTAACTGGTCACAACTTTCTCAGAACCCATACAATGAAATTAAATCTCAAGGATGACGATATCTGTAGAGGCTGCGGCGATGAGGAGGCACACGAGGATACACCTCACTTCCTCTGAACACTTGGAAGCTACTACTTCCAAGACATCCAAGAGCTATCCGATATTCCATTACCCTATCTTTGCAGGTTCCTACGAACATCAGGATGGCTGGATAGAGTGGAGTAACCCATAGTAACGATAAGGAAGGACGTAATCCCACCAAGGGTATCACAATGGGTCCACATGGACCTAAGTGTGGCGGAATAGAGAATCATCTACTCCACCAACCCGTAAACCTAACCTAACCTTGGGCGATGTACCAAAACTAGACATGGCTCTGTATAGTTCGTCTCTATAAATGCTGTCGTATGCGGCTTTCAAATCGATGAATAGGTGGTGGTAATCGATTTGGACTTTTTGGATTTTTTCCAGGATCTGTCGAAGTGTAAACATTTTAGCAGTTGTGGACTTTCCTGACCTAAAACCACACTGATAAGGACCGATCAGGTTGTTGGTAAACGGTTTCAGGCGTTCACATATTACGGCAGATAGGATCTTGTAGGCGATGTTGAGGAGACTTATGCCTCTGTAGTTGGCGCAGTTCAGAGGGTCTCCTTTTTTGTGGATCGGACAAATGATTCTGAGGTTCCATTCTTCAGGCATACTTTCATCCGACCACATTTGGCTTATGAGTTGATATATGTTACTTACAAAGTCATCTCCGCCAGCTTTGTAAAGCTCAGCGGGAAGGCCGTCATTTCCGGAGGCCTTATTAAGTTTGAGTTTAGAAATTGCTTTCCTCACTTTACTTAGGTCGGGTGGTTGGCAGTTTTCGTTGTCGTTGCCAATATTAAATGGTTCGTTCTGCCTGACAGCGGAATGTTGTTCGACATCGCCGGTTAACAGTCTGCAGAAGTGGTTCTTCCATATCCTCAGCATCGACTGTGTCTCAACTACGATATTTCCTTATTCATCTCGACAGGATTCTGTTCGAGCCTTGTATCCTTGGCTTTGACGTTTTACACTTTGGTAAAACTTGCGAACATCGTTCCTGGAGTGGCACCTCTCTATATCCTCGATCGCGCGCTTTTCTTGCTCTTTTTCTTCTTTGTGAAAAGCCGGTGGTCTTCCATTCTTCTTTGCCTATAGAGCTCAATGGCAGCACTCCTCTTCACCTGCAGCTTAGCCTTGTAGGCCTCGAGTCGAGAGGTTAAGGGATACGTGTTGCGCGAAGGTCTTGGCGGTCTCTGGCGATTGCAGTCTATCGACATAAAAATTTTTCACAGTATTTCTGTTTTTTTGTGGCGTGGTGGATATCCGCATCCTTACCTTGGCTACAACAAGGTAGTGGTCCGAGTCGTTATTAGCCCCTCGGAATGTTTGGACATCCATCCTCGGATGGTTGATTAGGGTTAGGCCGAGGTCGAGATTTCGTGTAATTATAATCCGTGCAATCTGTAAATATCCAAAATACTGGATGCGTGCCTCTTGTCTATCCCAATGTGATCAATTTGGTTGTTTGGAGACCGCCATGTCCCCTTATGGATATCAAGGTGCTGGCTATAGTGGCCATTGTCTATCTCAATGTGATCAATTTGGTTGACTGGATACCGCCATGTCCCCTTATGAATATCAAGGTGCTGGCTATAGTGGAATTTCGTTCCGTAGCGAAGTCACTTACCCTAAGTCCGTTACCAGACGTGTCGTCATGTAGGCTATGTTTTCGGACAATACTGCTAAAGATGTCTTCTCTTCCTACATTTGCGTTAAAATCTCCCAGCACGATCTTAACATCGTACTTTGGTAGTTGCTCATAGGTTTTGTTAAGGAGCTGGTAGAAGCAATCCTAAGTTCACATCTTTGTCCTCCGTCGGAGCGCATAAAAGGCTTATGTTGGCGAATTTGGCCTTGATGCGGATTGTTAAAATGCGTTCGCGAATGTCTTGGAAACATAAGACTTCTTGCCTAAGTCTGGCACTTATAACAAATCCGCATCCGAATAGTGGCTGTTTCTGCTCACTATAACACGGTCCGTAGTAGCTGTCACAGTTTACCTTCCTTTTTTAGCTGGCCCATCCTATAGTAATGCCTGCTTTGTAGCAGTTTAGGGCTTCCGCTAGTTGTTCACCTGCACCTTTCCTGCTGAATGTTCTCACATTCCAGGTGCAGATACAAACGTCGTTGTCCTTTTTTCGTTTAGCAGGGTCCTCAACAATAAAATCAGTCCTTTCCGGGGCTATTGGTTACTTCGTAACAGTAGGTTTTTTCTATGGTTGTGTAGTTAACCCAAAGCACAACCCTTAACCTGGAGGGCCAGTTCCAATTTACTTGATACCCCTAGCAAATGGGGCCATCAGTATCCACTACGGGATTGAGGGCTACCGTTGGCTTTTCGGTTCTTCAGCCACTATCTCTGTTGAAGGGGACTGACTTACCCTTGATTTTCCTCGATAACCTGTCTTCCAAATATGCCGAAGCAGCTCATCTAAGTTCGTCTGGGACAGCAGGCCGGGTATTCCGTGTCAGTCTGACCAGGCTGTTTATAGTGTTGCTGATTTTCGTCTTGCTATCAATAGTCTCACTTATCGTTTGGTTACCACGTGGAGTAGTCAGAGTTACAACCACTAGGCATTGCCAAGTTAAAGCCAATCAGGTCTACCCCCGTTTTACAATATCCGACGTTTGTTGCGTAGATTTATCGCCTCAAAATGTCATCAAGTTGTTTATTTTTTGAATTTTGTATCCATCATGAAAGAAATTCATCATTTTTATAAGCTGCGAAGTGAGAAATTTATTTTTTGGCAGAAAAAAATCCTCTCTGCTGCGAATAATGAAAAATCTCAGCTGAGGTGGAATGGGAATTGGAATGTATCCTGTAAACATGAGCACAACTCGAAATGAATTATTACCAACATCATGGACAATCACACTAAATTGGTAGTCGATCATCAAAATCGTTGATCCAGTGCTTGAGAAAAACACATGCCAATAGCCATACCCCCAAAATCTCTGAGAGAAAAAAAGCAACACACGCTTTGTACTGCATGTCAGTTCACAAAACTTTGAAATTTATTAAATTTTCAGCTACTCATGCTTAACCAAATATTCCCACTTTCAAGGCATATAAGCGATGTATGACTTGCACTCGGTCCGTCGTATTGTTACGCAAAATGTATCATTAGCCAAAAATATCATCAAATGACAACCACTTAGCAATTTAATACGAATTCAGTCGAGCCTATCTATAGCCACCATAGATACATGTAACGATATACTTAAGACTACATGTGTCATTCGCATATCATCCTACCAATGCGATGCCGCTGAATCCTATTGTCCGCGCACCATCCCTATGCCATCAATAAATCCAATTGTGAAAGATCCTTCTATTCATGGGATGTCGATGTCGTTGTCGTTGTCGTTGTTGGCCCTTGCCTTGCATTCCAACTGAGTCGATACAAGATATAGCTCGCCATACATTACAGCTAGCATACCCAATTGCATATGCCACGATAATTAATTAAATTTAATTTATATCGGTTATTGTGTTGAACTCCTTTGTCGCTGTTGTTGTGTTTCATTCAAAGGACACAATGCTAGGTGGGTTTGTAAAAAAAAAAAAACAAAATGCCAATGAACAAATTAATAATATCTCTTGCCGCGTGCGCATTTTTAGAGAAACGCAGAGTGTGAGGGAGACGCCGAGTGATAGAGGGAGACTCAAGTCATAATGGTTTTAATTATGATCGCGCAGCAAGCAGGCTAATTATATCTTACGCACGCCATCACCACCACCGCTTTGTCGATCCTGCCTGGTGCCAAATGCATTCGTGCAAAAGAACTGAATGAAACACGAAGCACTCAATGCGTGGTGTTTATTTTTAACCCTCCACCCCGCCCGTGCCACCCGGTCGTACTCGCACCCAGTACGCAGGAGGAAAACTTTTCTTCATTCTCTCGGAAAATCGAATCAACAAGATTTTCATTGAGAAAAATCCACTGGATGGTGGATGACACTGAACACGACGACAAGAACATTAAAAAAATAAAAAAAAAATAAAAATAGGAACAGCAAAGTGAAACTTGCATGATCATTGCCACCACCATCACCAACACCCGGGAGACCGAGTGATACAATCATAAATCACATCCTGAAACTATTTTTGCATCGTCACTTGCGTTTCATTTGCATTCGCGTTGGCAGAATGGCTAAGGCTAAGGAGATAGGAAGCGACGACCGACGACGACGACGACGCCTCAACGGATAGACAACTTTTCCGGGGTTAAGCAAGCGATAACAGTGTTAACACCATTGTCGTTGGATTGTTTACCTAATTGTGGATAACGAGGCGTTTTGTGCTCTGTCATTTCGGTAATCCAGCATAGCCGGGGCCAATGGCCAACCTGGGAACCATTGTCACATGGATTTGTATCCGAATCGCTGAAGAAGCATGTAAATTTGATAAATGACACTTCGGTGGGGAAGTGAGATGGTTAACCCAGCAGATGACAAGGGATTTGCCACACCATCTGGTGATGTTTTCTTAACAAATCCATATCCGATCCTTTGTTGACTTTTGTCATCGAATTTTTTATTCGCATTGATTTGGGAGAAAAATTTTCTTTTCAGGAGGAGGGTGGTGGTTCGTTATTCAATCTGGGCCTTGTGAGTGGCATTTCAACTCACTAACCACAGCAGGTTAGAGTGCAGATGAATATCCAACCAACCTATGAGAAAAGTCATCACAAATCCTTGCCGTTGTAATGATGGTGCGGCTATTGGTGGTTGTAATTTAGATTTTTCGAGCTCAAACAAATCCCAAAAGGGCTAAAACACGGTAGATCCAATATTTTACATCCTGTTCAAAGGGGCCCTAATAGGCACAACCTCGGATGGTCAATTAGGGTTGGGCAGAGGTCGAGATTTCCTGTAATTATAATCCGTGCAATCTGGAAATCGTATCACCGAAGATCCTCCCTATATCGTTGGATAGGGAAGATTATGAAATTGGAAAAAAAGAGCTGTCAGACCGCTATTGGTAAGGATCCCACCTGGGATTAATCCTCGTGGTTGCGAGGCTCCATCAGACGCTATATTCTGGTACGACGGGCGAAAGGAGCCCCTGCGATCTCGTGGTTGCAAAGCTCCATCAGGCGCTGTATTCTGGTACAAGGAAAGAAAGGAGCCCCTGCGACATGACTGATCATCGTGGTTGCAAGCCTTTAGCAGACGCTGTATTCTGGTACCAGGAAAGAAAGGAGCCCCTGCCACATGACTGATCCTCGTGGTTGCAAAGCTCCATCAGACGCTATATTCTGGTACCACGGTGGAAAGAAGCCGCTGCGATCGTGGTTGCAAAGCTCCACCAGACGTTATATTCTGGTACCACGGAAGAAAGAAGCCCCTGCGACATGACTGATTCTTGTGGTTGCAAAGCTCCACCAGACGCTATATTCCGGTACCAGGGAAGAAAGGAGCCCCTGCGACATGACTGATCATCGTGGTTGCAAGGCTTTAGCAGACGCTGTATTCTGGTACCAGGAAAGAAAGGAGCCCCTGCCACATGACTGATCCTCGTGGTTGCAAAGCTCCACCAGACGTTATATTCTGGTACCACGGAAGAAAGTAGCCCCTGCGACATGACTGATCATCGTGGTTGCAAAGCTCCACCAGACGCTATATTCTGGTACCAGGGAAGAAAGGAGCCCCTGCGACATGACTGATCCTCGTGGCTGCAAAGCTCCACCAGACGCTATATTCTGGTACCAAGGAAGAAAGGAGCCCCTGCGACATGACTGATCCTCGTGATTGCAAAGCTCCACCATATTATATATTCTGGTGCCGCGGAAGAAAGAAACCCCTGCGACATGACTGATCTGCAGACTGAGTGGCTTATCCTTTTTAGAAGGTAAATCCCCGAGTGGATGCATTGTGGTAGTTACCCAAAATAATTGACACGTATGGTACTCTAAGGAGCTGTGAACATTAGGGAATGGGAAGTGTTAGATGGACCTCGGTTCTCAGCGAATATGGTGGTCATGGTGTATCATGATCACTGATTATACCGGGCTATTGTATCCCTACAATGTATCGTTGATCACCACTTTTCGATCTCTATGAACCGGCAGGTGAGGGGCTCAGTGCTATGAAGGTCTTGGTTCGATTCCCAGCCATAGCAAAAACTAAATGTTTTTTCACTGGCCTTCGTCTCGTGATGAGCTGACAAATCAATCCTGAATCCTGAATCCTGTCGAGATGAACAAGGAAATATCGTGTTGAGACACAGTCGATGCTCAGGATATGGAAGAACCACTTCTGCAGACTGTTAAACGGCGATGACGAAAAACATTCCGCTGTCACGCAGAGCGAACCATTCAATATTGGCAACGAGAGCGAAAACTGAAAACCACCCGACCTAAGTGAAGTGAGGATAGCAATATCTAAACTCAAGCTTAATAGGGCTGCCGGAAATGACGGCCTTCACGCTGAGCTTTATAAAGCTGGCGGAGATGACTTGGTAAGTAACATCCACCAACTCATCAGCCAAATGTGGTCGGATGAAAGTATGCCTGAAGAATGGAACCGCGGCATCATTTGCCTGATCCACAAAAAAGGAGACCCTCTGAACTGCGCCAACTACAGAGGCATAAATCTGCTCAATATCGCCTACAAGATCCTATCTGCCGTAATATGTGAACGCCTGAAACCGTTTACCAACAACCCTTATCAACAACCCTTATCTTGGAAAAAACCCGAGAAGTCCAAATCGATACCCACCACCACCAACCTGGTCGGCCCTTATCAGTGTGGTTTAAGGCCAGGAAAGTCCACAATCGATAAAATCTTCACACTTCGGCAGATCCTGGAAAAAACCCAAGAAGTCCAAATCGATACCCACCGCCTATTTATCGATTTCAAAGCCGCATACGACAGCATTTATAGAGACGAACTATACAGAGCCATGTCTAACTTTGGTATACCGCCCAAACTCGTCCGTTTGTGTAGGATGATGATGGAGAATTCTCGCTGCACCATCAGGGTCGGAAACAACCTCACCGATACATTCGATACCAAAAAAGGATTTAGGCAAGGCGATGCGCTGTCATGTGTCTTCTTCAATTTGATTCTTGAGGGGATTGTGCAAAAGTCCCGAGCCAACATCAGAGGCACAATTTTCCAAAAATTGGTGCAACTACTAGCATACGCCGACGATATTAAGATCATTGGTAGGACTCAACGTGATGTCATAGCCACGTTTGCTAATATAGAGCAGGAAGCGGCAAAAATGGGTTTAGCAGTAAATGATGGTAAGACTAAGTATATGCTGTCAACACGAATGGACTCACAACATCGACGAATTGTTCAGAACGTCACCATTGACAGACGGGACTTTGTCTTCCTCGGCTCCGCTATGACTGTGACAACATCATCTCGTCAGAAATTAAACGAAGAATCGCTCTTGCCAACCGCTGTTTCTTTGGGCTACGAAGGGCATTTAGTGGTGAAGCCCTCACTCGAACTACTAAGGAGATCATATATAAGACCCTAATCATCTCAGTTCTGCTCTACGGTGCTGAAGCATGGACTGTATCAAACGAAATCCTTGGTCGATTCGAGAGGAAAATTTTTCGGTCCCGTTTGCGTTCAAGGGCTATGGAGACAATGATTCAACCCAGAACTATACTTTACTCCGCATTGGATGTTTAAGTTGGCTAGGACATGTAGAACGAATGGACAGCAATACTGCGGCTCGCAGAGTCTTCGATTCCCAGCCAGACGATGGACGCAGTGGAGGAGGCGATGTCGCCTTAAGTGGCGCGCGCAATTTAAAACCGAACTCAAGCAACTTGGAGTGCGCTACTGGAGGCAGTTAGCTAGAGACCGGGCTGATTGGAGAGGCCCAGGTTCATTCCAGACTTGTAGCGCCATAAGTAAGTAATACACTCTCCAATACTCCATGCCAAATAAAATTATAAAAAATCGATTTTTGGGCATGGGTTACATTTTTTTTTTTTAATTTTTGTTTTATCGTAAACAAACAGACTGCACCACATTGCCCGAAGTTCGCATTTTTCCCGGAAAGACCTCCAACGATTCCAATTAGGTACAACTTGAAGGTTTTTTTGTAACATCGTGATTTATAGACGAATAATTCTAAGAATCTCAATTCTGTTTAATGTTTCAAATATTTCTTAAGTGGCGCTACAGTCCGGAATGATCCTGAACCTCCCTCAACCAACTGCCAAATTATAAATATTTGTTTCTCTCCCTTATAATCATCATGTGGATATTGACGATTGATACTGCTAACCGCAACTATCTAAACCAAATTGGATACTTAAATAACGATAAACGATGCCACTTTTTATGAGCCAATTTTTTGTTATGCATCTCGTTTTTGTGTGGTCATTAACGACGATCACTCTTTGCTTTGTGTTTATATCTGGACCTACAACATTATCAGAGTTTTATTTTGGTAAAACATTATTTTCGACATCACAAACTAAAGCTCTGACTAGGGATAGATGAATAAAGAGCCGCTAAACTATGATTTTAACTTTGAAGACAACTTTTGGTAACATGCAATTCAATCATATCCTCATATTTGTTAAGTTTCGCTTATGTCATTTAATGTTCAAAAACATTTCAAATGTTCTCCATGACTAACTCTTAAATGGTCCATTCTCTCGGTCCAATTTTTGACCACTCTTTCAGGAATATCGGCCGGTATTCCTTGAATTACACGATTTATGTTGGCTTTCAAAGCCTTAATCGTTCGGGCTTATTGACGTAAAGAAGAGATTTCACATATCCCCATAGAAAGTAATCCAGTGGTCTCAAGCCTATTAACAGGACAATTTCTTGAGATCATCGAACGTTTCCCTCAATAAAGCGATTGAGTCGTTAGTTGTATGACATGTATCGCCATCCTGTTGAAACCACAAGTCACCTACACTAATGTCCTGAATTTTCGGCAATAAAAATCCATTGAGCGATCTCAATTCACGTGCTACTTCCGCATTCTTAAAGAAATGCGGTCCGATGATGCCACCTGCTCATATACCACACAATGCAATGGTGGGTGTGTTATTGCGTCTGGCTTTATCCAAAAATGTGCTCCGTCGCTAAAACCAATTTTTCGATAAAAATTTGATAAACTGGAAGCTGTTTCAAGCCTCAAAAACCGAAATGAAAACGTAAACCAAAGTAAGTCGGCTTCAATTATTGAACGAGCTGTATTTGATACGCTTTTAAACCAAGATCAAGCTTCAAAATAAGCCACAAAGTTCCATTAGTATTGCCTAAACCTTGAGAACTGTGACGAATTGATTGATCAATGCTACCGAGCTCTACGCACTCTGCTTGTGTTGGATGAATGTTCGTTCAATAGTGAAAAATTGAACCGGAATTTGTTGATGGTTTTATAAATACTGCGGTTAGTTAGACGTTTATGACGAACAAATTGTGGTCTTAGAACTCTATAACAATTTTTAACTGAAACTAATTTGAAAGGCGGGCTCAGTTGTGCGATGGTTAGTGCAACGAACTGCCGCGCAGAAGGTCTGGTTACTCATTCCGTAACTTTCAAAACGATAATCGTTGACGATAGTGAATGAGACTTTCTGGGTAAATATCATAAAATTTCTATACATGTGCACGCAAACATTAAAAAAATTACACGCTACGTACCTACCAAGTCTTCTACACTATCGTCAACGATAATCGTTTTAAAAGTTACAGAATGAGAACCCCGGATTCGACTGCCAGCCGTAGCTGAATGATTTTTCACTGGCCCTCCTCTAGTGATAATCTGACAAGTCATCCGAGTAATATTGATTGCCAAGAAAAGCTTATCTTAACCAAACCGCTTGGAGTCGGCATAAAATAGGAGGTCCGCCATTGCCATAGTAAGCATTGTTCCGGCGTGAGTCTATTCATGGTGAAATGGCAATACATACTGAAAACAAACGTCGTATAGACCATCCAGTTGACAAATAATCACTGAAAAATCAACGCTATTGAAAAAAGGACCTTCTTATGGATAACACGTTATATCTACAAATGTCTATGACGCTCTCCAAACGGTTCCATGATCTGCCATTCTATGTTACAAATGATAAAACTTTTCTACCGCCATAAATTTATCGATATACGATGCATCGCATATAGTTGGTAATAGCTGAGCAGCTCTAATTAAACAGGAAGGACTACACAAAAACGATTATCAAAGACGGAAATATGATTAAATCCTCCCAATTATAGCCCCCACCAAACGGGGTTTAATCATCCAATTGTGTTAGTATTGTCATGACATTTTATGACTGCCTATATGTTACGCATAATAAACAGCTACAACGTCATTATAATTCGTTCATCACCCACAATCATCATCATCAGCATAATCGATAAGAAAGACTAATTCCCCCAGCCTTGAGGGCAAACAGTATATGACTGCCAATCCTAAGGAAATTATGAAAATCAAGAGCTGGGAAATAGTTTTCTGAAAATCTAAGGATAGCTATATCTAATATTTCATCGACAGTTTGAATTCCAAATCATAGATACACACAAACACATGATTCCAGACACATCATCATCCCACACTATGATGTTGTTTCTGGGTGAATATTTGTAACAACCCCCTCTCGCATGTGAACAGAAAAAAAAATTCGAATCGATTCAGCAGAAAATTGCTTGCCGTGTTGTCAATGCTGTTGATGTCGTCCTCCCAGGAGAGGTAATGGAGAAGACAGATTGACAACGATGATTTCCTCTCTTTATTCTTCGTATTATGCAATAAAAAAAATAAAGGGATCTTTTACCTTAATTACTGCAGACGAAGCGATGACGATGACGATGACGATGACACCCTCATTGACAACAAGTCCCCAAGGTACAATATCATATCAATTTTTATGGAATTTTCGTCAACAGGAGCCTTTTGTCAGCGCCCACATAGCTCGAGTTTGAAATTTGATTAACAAATTCGCTACAAAAATTGGATACAAATATATGTATCTACAAAAAAAAAACACGAGAAGAACAAAAACATCCCTCTGTGCTCTGGAGGCACCACAGTGGGACCTATCTAATAACATTTAACAACGAGATTTACACATTTGTCATGCTTCGAGAGTGTGGGTCGCAGTTGCGGGTCAAATTCACTTGCTTTGGAATGGAATATCCACGAATGTAATAAGGAAATTGCATTTTTTTTCTACCGTATTGGGGGGTGAAATCCTGAAGAGGGTTTCTTTAAAAAATTCAATTTAACGGTGTGCTCGCGGAGTATAATATGAGTGGATTGTAGACAAGGGTCTTTCAGCCCTCTCACTAAGGCACTCACTCTCAGGCGGCAGCGGAGGAATTCCCTAGATGGAGTCAACGGTGGTGCCTACAGCCCCAGTTTGATCGAACTGGTAGTGAAATCCCTACATGAGCTGCTTCGACATATTTGAACACCAGGTCTATAGGGATTTCCAATACTGAGGCAGGGTGTTGGAAAAGAGTTGGTGGCGGGGGAGCCCTCAATGGGTCAACGGCAGCGCTCATATCCCATAATGGGCTACTGACATCGGTATTTTTCCGGCCCGCTGTCCTAGGGTCAAAACAAGGGCCTGGCCCTCCAGGTTGGTGGTTGTGCTTTGGGTTAACTACCCATCCACGGAAAAAAGCTTACGTTACGGAGCAACCAATAGCCCCGTAAAGGACTGATTTTATTGTTGAGGTCCCTGCTAAACGAAAAAAGGACAACGACGTTTGTATCTGCACCTGGAATGTGAGAACATTAAACAGGAGAGGTGCAGGCGAATAACTAGCGGAAGCCCTAAACTGCTACAAAGCAGACATCACTGCCATCCAGGTAATACGATGAAATCGGCCGGACAAAAAGAGGATGAAAAACTGTGACAGCTACTACGGACCGTGTTATAGTGAGCAGAAACAGCGACTATTTGGATGCGGATTTGTTATAAGTACCAGACTTAGGCAAGAAGTCTTATGTTTCCAAGACATTAGCGAACGCATTGTAACAATCCGCATCAAGGCCAAATTCGCCAACATAAGCCTTATATGAGCTCATGCTCCGACGGAGGAAAAAGACGTAAACTAAGGATTGCTTCTACGAGCTACTCGACAAAACCTATGAGCGACTAACAAAGCTGGGAGATTTGAACGCAAAGGTAGGAAGAGAAGACATCTTTAGCAGTACTGTTAGAAAATATAGCCTACACGACAACACGTCTGGTAACGGACTTAGGCTAATTGACTTCGCTACGAAACGAGATGCCACTATAGCCAGCACACGGTTTCCTCACCTCGATATCCATAAGGCGACATGGTGGTCTCCAGATCAACGAACAGTCAACCAAATTGATCACATTGGGATAAACAAGAGGCACGCATCCAGTATTTTGGATGTCCAAACATTCCGAGGGGCCAACATCGACTTGGACCACTACCTTGTTGTATCCAAGGTAAGGATGCGGATATCCACCACGCCACAACAAATCAGAAATACTGTGAAAAAATTTTATGTCAAAAGACTGCAATCGCCAGAGACCGCCAAGACCTTCGCACAACGCGTATCCCTTAACCTCTCGATTAACCAGCATCTAATATCGAAGAACAATGGCATCGATGCCAACAAGCCATTAGATCAGCCGCAACTGATGTGCTAGGTTTCTCGCGGCCACCAGCAAGAAACCCCTGGTTTGATGAGGAATGCCGACAGATGCTCGCAGCCAAGAACGAGGCCTACAAGGCTAAGCTGCAGGCGAAGACGAGAGCTGCCATTGAGCTCTATAGGCAAAGAAGAAGGGAAGAACATCGGCTTTTCAGAAAGAAGAAAAAAGAGCAAGAAAAGCGAGCGATCGAGGATATAGAGAGGTGCCACTCCAGGAACGATGTTCGCAAGTTTTACCAAAGTGTAAAACGTCAAAGCCAAGGATACAAGGCTCGAACAGAACCCTGTCGAGATGAACAAGGAAATATCGTAGTTGTGACACAGTCGATGCTGAGGATATGGAAGAACCACTTCCACAGACTGTTAAACGGCGATGACGAATAACATTCCGCTGTCAGGCAGAACGAACCATTCAATATTGGCAACGACAGCGAAGACTGCCAACCACCCGACCTGAGTGAAGTGAGGATAGCAATATCTAAACTCAAGCTTAATTAGGCCTACCTGTCAATCTTTATAAGGGCGGTGGAGATGACTTGGTAAGCAACATCCACCAACTCATAAGCCAAATCTGGTCGGTTGAAAGCATGCCTGAAAAATGGAACCTCAGCATCGTTTGCCCGATCCACAAAAAAGGAGACCCTCTGAACTGCGCCAACTACAGAGGCATAAGTCTACTCAACATCGCTTACAAGATCCTATCTGCCGTAATATGTGAACGCCTGAAACCATTTAGCAACAACCTGATCGGCCCTTATCAGTGTGGTTTTAGACCAGGAAAGTCCACACCCGATCAAATTTTCACACTTCGGCAGATCCTGGAAAAAACCTAAGAAGTCCATATCGATACCCACCACCTATTTATCGATTTCAAAGCCGCATACGACAGCATTTATAGAGACGAACTATACAGAGCCATGTCTAGTTTTGGTATACCGCCCAAACTCGTCCGTTCGTGTAGGATGACGATGGAGAATTCTCGCTGCACCATCAGGGTCGGAAACGACCTCACCGACACATTCGATACCAAAAAAAGGATTTAGGCAAGACGATGCGCTGTCATGTGTTTGATTTTTGAGAGGATTGTGCAAAACTCCCGAGCCAACACCAGAGGTACAATTTTCAAAAAAAATCGGTGCAACTACTAGCGTACGCCGACGATATTGACATCATTGGTAGGACTCAACGTGATGTCATAGCCACGTTTGCTAGTATAGAGAAGGAAGCGGCGAAAATGGGTTTAACAGTAAATGAGGGCAAGACTAAGTTTATGCAGTCAACACGAAAGGACACACAACATCGACAAAACAAATTGGACAGAACGTCAGCATTTACAGATATAACGTTGAGGTAGTACGGGACTTTGTCTACCTCGGCTCTGCTATTAACTCTGACAACAACATCTCGTCAGAAATCAAACGAAGAATTATTCTTGCCAATCGCTGTTTCTTCGGGCTAAGGAGGCAATTTATTAGTAAAGCCCTCACTCGAACTACTAAGGAGATCCTTTATAAGACCCTTATCAACTCAGTCTACTCTACGGCGCTAAGACATATCGAAAAAGGATGAAGAAATCCTTGGTCTATTCGAGAGGAAAATTCTTCAAAAAATCTTCAGTCCCGTTTGCGTTGACGGGCTACGGAGAAGAAGATTCAAAAACAGAACTATACGAGCTGTACAGCGACATACCCCTTGTCTAAAAAAAAAAAAAAAACTCCGCATTTGACGCGTAAGATGGCTAGGACATGGCTAGGACGAATGGACACCAATACTCCGGCTGGCAGAGTCTTCGATTCCCAGCCAGACGTCGGACGCAGTAAAGGAAGACCTCGACTGAAGTCGCGCACACAAGTAGAAACCGACCTCAACCAACTTGGAGTGCGCAACTGGAGGCATTTAGCTAAGGACCGGGCTAATTGGAGAGGCATGTTGGTTGAGGCCCAGGTTCATCCCGGACTGTAGCGCCGCTTATATAAGTAAGTAAGTCTTTCATTAAGGACTGGACAACTGTTTTATTTTTTTAAATAAAATGCAAACAACTTGAGATTTATACAAAAACAGATTTGTTAGCTTGAACTACTTCTAGGTTAGGTAAGGTTAGGTTAGACCAAGAAGGTCCGTTGTGGTACCACATGGATCAAACATCTTTTCCTATGAGTCGTCTGCCTAGTTGAACCGAGCTACAAATAAAACGGCGGAGGTTCCTGATGTCAATGTTAATCAGGTCGACTAGGTTGTCGAAGAAGTAGTCTCCCAGGTGAAGTCTTCTTTTGTTTGGAGAAGGCTGGACATGAACAAGGAAGATGAGTGATACTTTCCTCCTCCTCCTCCTCCTCGTCCATGCAGCTTCTGCAGAAATAGTTGCTATAAAGGCAAAGTCTTTTAACATGTAGGCCTATGGGGCAGTGTCCTGTAAGGACAACAATGATGGTGCTGATGGTGGTGATCTGTTCAGCATTATTAAACTGAGGGACCGTTTCTGGCTATAAATGGCCAAGATTTGCCGAGATATTAGACACGTTGAGCCGTTTGACCATCTACAATTAGCTTTTTTTTTATCGCATCTAGCTTAAGTGTTGATTTACAAGTAGCGAGGGCATGCCTAACAATTCTACATGTGGTAGAATATCAAGCGTGGTACCCCTTCTGGCAAGCTCGTCCGCCCTACAATTCCCTGGGCATTCGTGGGCTGATTTTGAAGTGAATGCGGTAGGTCTCAAGGATTTGATTGCCGCTTGGTTGTCACTCAAGATGCTAATATTCTTCGCGGATATTAAATAACACCTCAGCCAGGACAGGGCTTCTTTGATTGCCATGATTTCCGCCTGGAAAACGCTACAATGATTGGGAAGGCGAAAGGATATGCTCAGGTTGAGAATCTCTGAGAAGACACCTCCACCTACCCCCGCTTCAGTTTTAGACCCATCTGTGTAGATGTGAATCGAGTTGTCCAATCCAACCGAGTCCTTTTTCCATTCAATTCGGCTAGGAATTGCTGACTGGAAGTTACGATCGAAGCTGAGTTTACTTAACTGCGTCCTACTCCTGCTTGGGAAAAGATGACTTTAAGAGCCGGAGTCAGTGTAATCAGTATGAAGTTAAAATTCAATCAATCAGTTAGCAAACAGCCAACAGTGTTGCCAATTTCAAGCTTATAAAAGTCGGTTTTTATCTACCTGTGCGCCCAACATAAGGGGAGTTTTTACTTTACTGCGTCCTACTCCTGTTTGGGAGAAGATGACTTTGCGAGCCGGAGTCAGTGTTGCCAGAAAATTTTCAACAGTTTTCCCTAGATGAACGTCGAAAAATCCCTTGTCAAATCACAGACGATTATTGAGCGATTGCTCATGAGGTCTCGACTGTCGTCTGAGTGATAATTGTTTTCAAAGTTACGGAATGACCCCCCAGGTATATGTTTTTTCTTGAATAATTCGCAACCGGGACCAACGATTTTCCGAAGAATTTTTAGCTTAAACCGATCAAGGATTTCTTCATTCGCCATGTTTTGCACCGACTGGGAAGAACAAGGCCTTAGATAGGAACTTCCTAGTACCTTTGATAGTGGCTTTGTTTTTGCCTGACGAAACAGCGATTGGTAAGAGTAATTCTTCGTTTTATTTTTGAAAGGCTGTTGTTGTTTAAATTCCTAACGTCCTCGATTGTAAAGCTTTTGATGTTCCGTCTAATTTGTTGATTTTGTATGTCCCTCGCCTAAAGTGAAGTTTCCCGTAATGATTGACAGCTCTGTGAAAACATTTCAACGAATTGTAATATCAGCTTTATCTGATTAGGGCTCAAGTGTATATTTCACTAATTGAGCCCCAAATCTTGTGAAAAGTCCTAGAAGTCTCCTATATCAAAAACACAAAGCTTGCTACTTGCATCGGCCTAACCGACATCAAAAAACGAACGCAATTGCACCAAATTGACGACAATTTCGTAACGCAAGATCCATGTCGCACTCAGTTCTGTTAAATTACTAAAACAATAAATCTACGAAATATTCTCACAATAGAACCAAGAAATCTGCATAATCCATTAATAATTTGAAGCCCCACCGCCATCCGGTTGTCTTGTCGTTCTCCAGCTATACAACACAACACTACAGCTGGCACTCATAACAAGCAGCAAATTCCATATTCTTGTCATTTAGCCATCCGGCTCTGCTCCTTGTTCACTAGATGCCGATGCTGTGTAGACCATCCTTAGCGTTCAGCTCATTCATGATGCTGATGATGACGATCAAGACAACGCACGCACGACGACGACGACGATTATGATGCAGCACCAGCTAACGCATGTATGCGTGCGTTTTTCTTTCATTGATGATCGCTCAAGAAACTCAATGAAATTCAACTAAAGGCATAACAATCAAAATAAACAAGACTCCTTTATGGCAGCAACACACACACATACATTCAAAATTTTGGTACGCTTTCCCCACAAATCGCGAATCCAAAAACACGCACGCAAACCAAAATCGCTAAAAATTTTCTTTAATTTTAGAATTTTACAATTTTTGAAGCGAACCAGAGTGTCGTATGGTGACTTACTCCGTTCTCGCCAAAAACGACCTCCGAAGAGTGGGCGAACATGCACTTTCCACCACGCAAATAATAAATATGGGCAGGACAGGGCTCTGGGGAGGGCCGGGCGCCCGGTTACTGTTTGCATTTAGGGCAATTAGTGACTTTATTTTGTTCCTGCAGCCAGAAGTTGTCATCTCATAAAAACCACAAAGAACGCGTGATTGGAAAACATAAGCGTTTTCACTTACGTGTTTCTCGGGAAAAATACAGGAAAAGATGCACTCGCGTATATGCTATCTCATAAGTTATTTTGAGAACCATCCCGCGAACTTCATTTTATCGAATTAGGCGAGGACCTTTCAAGTGGCATATTCGTAACGCGTAGTGTTTGTACAGGGGAAGTGGCGTATTTTATTTTCTGAGCGTACTTTAACGTGTGCCCTTAGTCACTGCGACAGTTTGTCACTTATCAGCGCGCAGTCTTTTGTCTGTGGATGGTTGTGCTTTTGTTTAGTCAATCAAAGTGACAGCTAATTCAAGACTCGGTAAAATACAAAAAATAGGAACTACGTGATGGCTTATTCGATTTGAATAATGAGAGTTTGGATGATGAGTACTGTCTGTATGGAGTCGGTTTATAATTAAAACCATGCCAATGTTTTAAAGCCGACCTATGCCAGTTTTAAGAAAAGAAATCGGGCTGTGGAGGACTAGTTTTGCTTTTATACGATTTTAGGACGCTCAATCACATATGACCACTGACAGAGAAGGTTAGGTTAGGTTAGGTTGGTGGGTTGATGAGGCAGACGGTGTGTGTCTTCCCTCATCGCACTCAGGTCAATATAGACCCATTGTGATGCCCGTTGTGTCCAGTAAGAATCCCAACTATAGTAGAGACAGATTACCTGTTTCTACGAAGTAGTTTATGGGTTCTGGCTTGTCATACTCAGGCCACATCCTTTTGGAGGTTTCACAGGTGGGAAGGGAGTTCCACCTGTTTTTGGCAGTGATCAGTGTTTTCTGTCCCACCCGAGATTTGAGGTCACATAGTGGTGGTTTGACAGACTGGTCAATGCTGGAGGCAGATCCTTTTCTTTCCAGTTCGTCAGCAATTTCATTGCCCAACAGAGCTTAACATTATGTTGGACGCCAAGAACCTTTAACCCTTCACGACAACGTTTCACAAGCCGAGATTTTATTTCGACAGCAGAGATAGCTTTTATTGCAGCCTGACTGTCAATAAAGATGGTGATATCATCTGGTGGTATTGCCAGCATTTGAGGTCGCTTTGGCTGTCTCTGCTACTGCACATATTTCGGCTTGGAAGACACTGCTGTGCTCAGGAGACGAAAGGTGCTGTTTAGCTTAGGTGTTTCTGAAAACACTCCAGCTCCAACGCCTACATCCATTTTTGAACCATCAGTGTAGATGGATATGGTTTCGGGGCCCAATTCGTTCCTCTCCCACTCCTCTCTGCTTGGGAGGAGATGGAGGAGAATGGTCTTTGAAAGTCATGGTGAGGCAGCATGTATTCAGAGGATACAGCTGAGCCCAGATATCTGTGTAGAATTTGGGCATGTCCTCCTGAGTTCGATTTCCAGCAGTTGAGCTGGCTGATTCTTAGAGCACTTTTGGCTGCAGATTCTTGCATGTAAAGGTCTAGCGGTAGCAGGTTAAGGATGGTTTCCAGTCCCGCTGTTGGTGTGGTTCTCATTGCGCCAGTAGTGCCCACACATGCTATCCTTTGTACCTTTATCATATTTTTCAGATGGGTGACTTAATTTGTGGATTGCCACCAGACAAGCCCCCCAACAGGTTAATATAGGTCTCACAATGGCCGTGTACATCCATAGGATGATCTTGGTTCGGACCCCAGTTTTTTTCCAAATATTCGGTTACACGTATAGAAAGCGACTGTGTGGCCTTTTTAATCAGTACGAATCAGTAAGAATCAGTAAATATTATTTTGTACGGGAACAGACCTATAAATTAGCTGGGCTGCAAACAAGTGCGTGTGAAACAAGGAATTTGTGTATCTGGTTGGACCGTGGTGATCAATTTATCTGTCAAAATCCTGGAAAATTCCACGATTAGCTTGTGTTCAAGACGTAAAGTCCTGGAAAGTTGCTTATCTCTTATTTATCTGATCTCTGGCATCAACTTTAAAGGGCCGCCCAGAATGCGTATCTGTAGCTCAAGCTCGTATCTGAGTGAGAAGTTAAAAACAAGGCAGCCCGTAAGCGCTTAAACAATGGGTGCGTTCCGGATTTCAGTTTTACCAAGTTAACTTTGCCGGTGGTCTGCTGTCATTGGTCAATCGACTATTTTAGTCACATGGAATTTGAGGGGAAATGACTGGCGAAACAAGTTGAAAATTTACGCATGGACACCCTGATATGAGTGAAACAGCTGATTTTGCGTCGAACTGTCATCAAGATGTTTTTGATTATTTAGGTTATTTCTTACATTTTTGTTAAAGAATAATTATTCTGAATAGATATGTAAAAGTACCTAAATAAAAATCTATAAATGTGGAAAAACGAAATTGCAAAATAAGGATTGGTATACTCTGACATCTACCTTGCCATTCATTAAGATTTTGCATTCCACATCCCCTCACCTCATTTTGCAAATGAAATCTAAAATCCGGAACACGTCCAATGTGTATCTTCGTGATTTTGTAGCTTGAGTTTGAATGGAGGGCAACTTCATGCAAGAAATGTATCTCTATTTTGACAGCGAAGCAAGATACCAGCTACAGATATGCATTCTGGGTAGGCCTTAAATTGTCAAGTTGACAATCTGTTGAAACAGTGTTGCCAGCTTAAAAATCAAACCTCTAAAAAGTACACCCCTCATATTATAGCCTATAGAGGTATATTAGTTTTGAGACATCGTTTGTAAAACATTAAGAAATTAAGATAGACGTGTCGTCAAGAAAAGCTTGCAAAGTCGATCTTGTAGGTCCCTTCATTGCTGGTTTAGATACACACAAAAGGAACCTAGCTTCTGCAAGGTTCCAACGCTTACTTATCTTTCACGAACGATTATAGGCTCAGCTGTCCACTGAAAAGCTATAAATAAGAAAATTCTTGTGGTGAAACACCAAATTTAAAAAAAAATATTTGTAGACGGATGGACTACCTATCACCATTTTAATTAGGAAAGGGGAAGGTTGATGAAGTTTGAGCTACTTGAACCAAGATATATACTCAACTTACCAGATGAATATACTTTTCGATGAATTTCAGATTGCTTTTTCAGATGTTTTGATGAATAAAGACGTTAAAAGATTTTTCGATTGATTTCAGACAACTTTTTTTCAGATATTTAGATGAATAAATGCTTTAAAGGTCTCTTCGACGTATTTCAGATGTCTTTATTCAGATGTTTAGATGAATAAAGGCTTTAAAGGACTTTTCGATGGATTTCAGACAGCTCTTTCAGATGTTTTGATGAAAAAAGACGTTAAAAGATTTTTCGATTGATTTCAGATATTTAGATGAATAAAGGCTTTAAAGGTCTTTTAGACATATCTCAGACAGCTATATTCAGATGTTTTGATAAATAAAGGCTTTCACGGATATCGATAGATTTCAGACAGCTTTTTCAGACGTTTTGATGAATAAAGGCGTTATTGCATATGGCCAACAATGGCGTTTTCAATCGACTTTTTATTAGAAATTCGTTGCGAATTTCATACCAACCCAAGTTCCATACAAAGTCTACAACCGCAATTCACATTTTGTAGAGAAAACTAAAAAAAATGAAATTCCATTGGCATAGGGATCTGTCAACCGTTTAAGTTCAAATGTCCATTAGAAGGAATCTGATGAGGACACTTCGTAATGTCCGAAATAGCTATAATTCCAACCAAATAGTGTTGTTGTACACAAGTTGTTGTTGTAATTTCAATCATCAATTGTTAATCAGACATTTGTCAGGGGTCGGCCCCTACCTCACTACTACCACATGAAATTGGCATAAGTTTGACACATTTGTCAGGGGTCGACCCCTACCTCGCTACTACCACATGAAATTGGCATAAGTTTGACACATCCAGGTAGATTCTTACAGTACTTTTCGCACGCACATTTAAACTCAATTTTGACAACTATCCGTAGGTCCCCACAAACATTTGTTTGAAACTAAACTTCAACTCAAGTCTCACACATCTCCAGAGGCCGTCGCACACATTTCTTCCCCCTTGGCAGTTTTAAGCTCAATTTTTGATACCTTGACACTTTTCTGAAAGTAAGGCTCTTTCATTAAGCGCTTTCTATCATTCAATTTTAATAAAACAATGCTTGTAAGCTATTATCGAACTTTTTCAACGTTTGAAAGGGTTATCTAGGACATTATGTATGGAATCTCCCTCCAGGTTGTGCGCATCCGAATTTTTTAAATTTTCCATGACACTGGAGCATAATTCAGGCTGAATTTGCCCGACGGCATGGCTTATGTTAGCCTTGAGGGCCGCTGGCGTATCCACAAAGAAAACCCCACAAGAAAATATCTAACGGTGACAATTCGCACGATCTTTACGTGAGATGAACTTGCCCTCGAATCGCTCGTTCAGAATTTCCAATGTGACGTGAGCTGTTTGGCACGTAGCACGGTCCTATTGGAACCATATGTCGTTGGTGTCCATATCAACTAATTCAGGTCAAAAGATCATTGACTTTGCGCTAGCCGTTGATGGTGATGCCCTGCCAACATCGTTCTCAAGGAAATGAGGACTGATGACCCCACCAGCCAAAATCCACATCAAACAGCGACTTTCTCGGGTTTGATTGAGCGCTCTTGTTGAAATTAAATGTCCTTGGTGTCCATATCAGCCAATTTCGGCCAAAAGAAGTTGGTAATGGCCTACCAACGTCGTTCTCAAAGAAATAAGGACCGTTAAGGGTGGGTGGCCCAAAATCCACACCAAAAAGTGACTTTTCGGGGTGGATTGGATGCTCTTGGATCTCATGTGGATTGGTATCGTCCCGAATTCAACAATTTTGTTTGTTGGACGCACCTGTTCATCCAGAAATGGGTCTCGCCACTGAAGATGATTTTTGTTGAAAATAAGGGTACTCCTCCAGAGTACATTCGGCGATCACACGCCATTGTCTATGGTCGTTTGCTGTCACCTCCTGAATCAGTTGAATTATGTACGGTTGCAGGCTGAAGTCAAGACACAAAATTTGATAAGTTATGGTCTTCGAAAGGCCGAGTTCTTGTGTGGACGACAAATCGCGCGTTGTCGACGTAGGGGTGTTGGTTTATCTCAACATCTCAAATTTATCCATCACACTAGGAATAGTCCGAATAGATTATGTCGACCGTAAAATGGGCAAAGCGCACGGAACGTTGCTCGAACAGAACACCCACTTTGGTAAAACTATTTTAACATCTGCACGTATTGTTTAACGCTACATCTGTCCATGTTGAATTTCAAAACAGACAAAATAAATGACACAAAATTTGACAGAATGTAGCTTCAAAAATATGGCCGCTATTAACTGTCAAATTTGGAAGTCTGAAAATTAGACTTGGGTGATCCGTGGATTCAGCTCCATGCCGCACAGATTATCACGATCAGTTCGGAAAACTCGCACGTGAAGTTTGACAGCTCTAACAGTGTCACCTTTGACCAATTTAATTTCCCAATTGCTACTAGATTTTGGTTAACTGTCCGAATTTCAGAATTCAAGAATAAATGCCTCCGTGCAAGTGGCCTTAAGTCAACTCAATCGCAACAAATTTACAGATTGTGATGTTCAAACTAAAACAACATATCTAGATACATGAAAGCAAAATATCGTTCGGTCAAAACATAATAATGCCGGCCCTCTTAAAATCATATATCTCACATCTTGACTCTCAAGTCTTAACAGCACGAACTATAGAAGACAACAATCATTGCCAAACAAAATATAGCCCTTCCTATGTGAGATCTGAGTATCTGACTATAAAGACTGCGGCAGAATGCCCGAATGAATGTCATAGAGCCTTTGCCGCTCTACTCAGAGCGGGTGCGCATCTATTTTGGTCATATAATGCGACAAGAAATAAAATAAAAGGGGAACTGCGCAAAATACGACAGTTGCTCTGTTGCATGGAATTTGCTCGTCTCTTTGGTCCGCGCCAGCTACGTACTGTAACTGTAACATCTACACCAGGTATCACAACGGTTTTTCATTCATATAATTTCGAGAAGCGCATACGCACGCACATGTGCGCAATGCATTTGGGCCTGCGATCTGCAGCCTGCCACTGCCGACGCCGCGCCGGCCGTTGCCTGGTGCTGATGATGATGATCATGACGAAGATGTAGTGACAATGAAGGTGCTTTTGCCTGGCAATAAAAACGTTCAAATTAAATTAATTATAAATAATAATAACTGCATTACTTAAATGGGGATACTTTGCCGTCTTACTTTTGGGTAGTCGGTTGGTGGTGGGAGGTGTAGACTGCATAGTGCATAGCATGGTGGATGATTTTCGAATGCGATGTATTTAGAGGCTATTCTGTGCATCACTGACGCAAATTCGCGTTTATTTTCAAAGATTGTAGTATATGGGGTTCTTGTTTTGTTTTGTGTTTCCCTGGTATCGATACAAAGTATGGACATCATGTTGGCAAAATTTTGATTAATGTTGGAGATTCGAAGTCCCATGTGGCTAAATTGCTGACTTTGCTAAGTTTTCAGAAATATTTATTGCGTTTAAGCAATAATACGTATGACCTTATCCATGCCATAGGCACTGGACGCTTTGTTATCACCAGCTGATGAAAATGGTGGATGGTAATTGTGGAACGCGCCGTGGGGCATGTTGCGCCATTTTGTTGAAACTAAAGCTCTGTCACGACAATGCCATTCAACCGAGGAACGAAATCATTTTTCTATAAAGCACTCCATTGACGGCAACATTCTGTCCGGCATCGCCCTTAAAGAGATATGGGCCGATGATTCCACCAGCCCATATATCACACCAAACAGAGTTTTAATGGTAGTAGGTACCTAAGGATTATACATCGGCATTTCAAATCGGGTGACAATGAAAAATGACAGCCTCAGTTTGAGAGACAGAGCAGCAACAAAAGAGCTGTACCAAAAAGACAAAAGATGGATAAAATAAAAATCCTTGAATGGAATGCTAATGGTATCGAGAATCGCAAGGAAGAGATTCAAATAATACTCGATATTAACCAAATCGATATATGCCTCATCTCAGAGACTCAATTAAAATTATCTACAGACTTTAAACTGCAAGGATATAAACTATATCACACCCCACATCCTCACAATTGTGCAAAAGGAGGGGCTGCAATCTTAATAAAAAACGAGATTGAACACCATATAGAAACCAAATTCCAGTCATGTGCGATTCAAGGGATCTCCTTAAAAATAAAAACGAACAGTGGGCAGATATCAGTTGCATCAGTATACTGTTCCCCTAGCTATAGAATACAGAAAAATGACTTCAAAAGTCTTCTAGATATATTTCACAATAGATTCATTGCGGGAGGAGATTTTAATGCCAAAAATAAGTATTGGGGATCTAGACTAACGAATACTAGAGGAAGAGCTTTACTTGAAACAATTAAAGAATGTGGCAGTAAATATCATTCGGCGGGAAAACCTACCTACTGGCCAACAGATAGGAATAAAACCCCAGATCTTGTCGACTTCTTTATAACAAAAAATATCTCCTCAAATAATATAAATGTGGAAGAAGGGCCAGACCTACAGTCAGATCACTCTTCAATACTTTTCACACTTGGCGATAAAATAATAATGAAAGAACAAAGTCCAAAACAAGTTAATAAGCTAACTGACTGGAGCTACTCCAGAGAGAAGTTGGAAGAAAATACCCAAATGATAGCTATTGAAACAGAAGAGCAAATAGAGGAAGCAGTGCAATTTTTACACTCAATATACAAAAAGCTGCCTTGGCTGCAACTCCAAAAATAAAAACCAAAATAAAACAAAATTCATACCCCAGAAAAGAGAAACGCTAGAAAACGTTGGCAACAAACAAGGGCGCCAATTGACAAAAACAAACTAAACAGGCTAAATAGTAAACTCAGAAAATCAATAATTGAATTCAGTAATGAGTCACTAAAAAAATACCTTACAGGCCTAACAAATGATGCTAGTACTGACTACTCGCTCTGGAAGGCAACAAAGAAAATTAACAGGCAAACAGCTCACATCCCACCAGTGAAAACCAGAGAAGGGAACTGGGCAAAAAGCAGTCAAGAAAAAGCAAACACTTTTGCTGAGCATCAAGGAATGGAAGAAACGTGCCAGGAAGATGTACCAATTCGACCGGTTACGTCTAAAGAACTTGCCAAAGAAACAAAAGAAGGTATAAACATAAAAAAGGCCTCAGGGTGATTTAATAACGGGGGAAATTTTAAAACAATTCTCAAAAAAACGAGTGGTGGGTGCACGACTGGGTCGTACGCAACTTTCTCTTTCACAGCGAGTTGGGTTAATTAATGCTAAAAATTATAAAAAATATCGAAATGTGATTATAACGGGTGATTTTTTAGCTGGTTTGGTTTTGGCAACACTGGTTTTGACAGCTGACGTGTGTTTAGTACCTTGTGTCACTGTCAAGCAGCTTCAGTTTGGTTTGCAATTTAACCATGGATCGTCTTACAAATGAACAACGCTTGCAAATTATTGAATTTTACTATCAAAATTCGTGCTCGGTTCGAAATGTTCATCGCGCGCTGCTTCCATTTTATGATCGGCATTCTCGACCTTCTGAGCAGTCTATTCGGAAGATTGTGACCAAATTTCGCACCAAATTTACTTTGTTGGACATTAAACCACCAACACGTTTACGTACTGTGCGTAGTGAAGAAAATATTGCGGCCGTATCAGGTAGTGTGACAGAAGACCGCGAAATGTCGATTCGGCGCCGTTCCCAGCAGTTAGGCCTTTGTTACAGCACTACGTGGAAAATTTTGCGGAAGGATTTGGGCGTAAAGCCTTTTAAGATACAGCTGGTGCAAGAACTAAAGCCAGCCGACCTACCACAACGCCGAATTTTTGGTGAATGGGCTCTTGGAAAGCTGGCCGAGTATCCGCTTTTTTATCGAAAAATTGCGTTCAGCGATGAGGCTCATTTTTGGTTGAATGGGTACGTAAATAAGCAAAATTGCCGCATTTGGAGTGAAGATCAGCCAGAAGCATTGCAACAGCTACCAATGCATCCCGAAAAAGCCACTGTTTGGTGCGGTTTATGGGCCGGCGGCATTATTGGGCCATATTTCTTCAAAGATGATGCGAATCGCAGCGTTACTGTCAATGGTGAACGCTACCGAGCGATGATAACAAACTTTTTTTTGCCCAAAATGGAAGTTCTTGACTTGCATGATATGTGGTTTCAACAAGACGGTGCCACATGCCACACAGCACGCGAAACAATGGCGCAATTGCGAGGCGAGTTTGGTGAACAGTTAATTTCACGTTTCGGGCCGGTCAATTGGCCGCCTAGATCGTGCGATTTGACACCATTAGATTATTTTTTGTGGGGGTATGTCAAGGCTAATGTCTATAGGGACAAGCCCGCTTCGATTGACGCACTGGAAGCCAACATCCATGCATTCATTCGTGAGATACCGGCCGATATGTGTGAAAGAGTATGCCAAAATTGGACTCAGCGGATGGGCTACCTGAGACGCAGCCGCGGTCAACATTTGCATGAAATTATCTTTAAACATTAAATTGCAAGGTTCAAACTATCGACTCAAATAAATATTTCATTCATTTTTTTGTGTTTTTTTTTTAAAAAAAGTTCTAAACCTCTTAAAAAATCACCCGTTATAAAATATAATACATGTGAGAGGGCTCAGTGGCGCGATGGTTAGTGCGATGAACTGCCGCGCAGGAGGTCTGGGTTCGATTCCCAGCCGTAGCAACACCTAAATGATTTTTCACTGGCCCTCCTCTCGTGATGATCTGACAAATCATCCGAGTAGTATCAATTGTCAAGAATAGCATATCTCAACTTAGCCGTTCGGAGTCAGCATAAAACAGGAGGTCCCGCCATCGTGCAAGAAGTACACACGCACACATGAATGGTTGTGAGAAAGCTAGGCCCTGGGTACTAACGAGCCTGTTGCGCCAAAAATTTGTATTTTTGTATAATACATGTGAAAAATAAATTGCTGATTAGTCTAACGACTAGGTGCGATTCCTTGAAGACATACAAAAGTCAGTCTTCGGGAGGTTTTTTAGATCGGGTTAAAGTCCCTCACTATTGCAGAAGGTTCCCTCGCGATAAAACCTCTGCAATGTCTTTCGATGATTTTTCCTTCCAGCGAACCCCCACAAAAAA
The DNA here is from genome assembly GCA_932526625.1 of Rhingia campestris. Taxonomy (NCBI): domain Eukaryota; kingdom Metazoa; phylum Arthropoda; class Insecta; order Diptera; family Syrphidae; genus Rhingia; species Rhingia campestris. The sequence continues at coordinate 3,698,346 of OW052186.1, read as the reverse complement.
CAAAAATCAAAACGAAAAACGGAACCTTTAAAAAAAACTTATTTGAGGGTCAGTGTTTATCTCCTTCAAAAACCTTTCATTGCTAATAGTTCTACCAAAATCCATAAGCACAAGGATGAGTATTTATACACGAATCGATTATACATTCATATGATAGCTTCCGGTTTGTAAAAGTATTAAATGCTGTTTATACGGTTCTAGACTATTCCTTCATCTGAGGTTTTGATTTCATTGATATTCTCAGTCGAACACTACATTTATATACACACACCGTCCTGTAAATATGCAGCCCAACCACGACTGTTCATGTGTAAGCTAAACTTAATATTCCACAACACATACCAGGACGAACAATAAGAGTGTATTTAGGACTGTATCTTCGTAATTCCTTCGTGTTATTTAGATCGAATTGAATGGAAAAACATTAATTGAAATGATTACGAGCGAGTGAATTTATAATTTGCTTTGCCTTGTGTTGAGCCCTTCCTTTCATTCCAAATCATACAGAGAAAGGAACTTAAAAAGCCGCAGCCACATCCTGGGTAAAAGTTTTCATCTACATAACGGTAAATTTACACCCACAGTTGTCATTGCTCCTCGGAATATATTTTCTAATAGTGTGGAGAAGTTTTCATCTTTGGCTTTTCCAACTAAATAGATTGTCAGTAAGAGCATCAGTATGCGTTTGTTTTGTTACAAAAATATCCTTTGAAAGGAAACGTCTTGACGGTCCTATAAAAACCTCTTACCGTATGCCGACGTAAGATATTCAAACTTCTTGTCAAAGAAAAGCATCCATTTCACGTTGTTGGCAGGGGGTTTACATGTGAGGGTAGGGGGTGTACATGTGTGGGAGAACGATGAAAAGATGTTCACTATTCAAACGAATACTAAGTAAGCGAATAGAGTAGGAAACTCGAAAACAAAAGACGACTCGCAAGGGAACCATATGCGGGAAAGTTGTCCTTTTTGATGTTTGCCTCGGAAGCATGTATGCAAATGAAAGTTAACCAAACAAAAATCCTTACATGTATCCAAGTTTGTATTTTATTTTTATGGAACTTGAAGAGCGGAAACCAAATGTGATTATTAAAAATCTCATTTTATTAAATTTCCACAGGAAAATAATATATTTAGCAATCAAATGCACGACTTGGTCCTTTGGCGTTACAATTAGTTACTAACGCGAGAGGAAGGATTTTCCTTGTCCAGTTTTTAGCTAGTGTTGTGTTGTCTGTATATTGCGGGACGATATTTATTCGATTTGGCAATAAATGGCGAAGATAAGATACGGATACACAAAAATAATCGGACGGACCGTATTTACCAAGGCTTTAGAAATTCGCGTTAAAACAGGTGCAAGTTGCCTTGGGTACTTTATTCCTTCCTACGCACGAACTACACGAACGCCAAGGCAGCTTTATCAAACATTAAGGAGTTTGGTATCTAATGTCTGACAAAGCTTCTCAAAAGCGACTAATCTATTGCGTTTTGGGTTAACTCCTTTTTAATGCAGCGAGGCAGCCCTCAATCCCGTAGCGGATACTGATGGCCCCATGTCCTAGGGGTATCTAATAAATTGGAACTGGCCCTCCAGGTTGGGGGTTGTGCTTTGGGTTAACTACCCAAAAAAAACATTGTTACGAAGCTACTAGTAGCCTCGAAAAGGACTGATATAACTGTTGAGGACCCTGTTAAACGAAAAAAGGACAACGACGGTCCTATCTGCACCTGAAATGTGAGAACATTAAACAGGAGAGAGGCAGGCGAACAACTATCGGAAGCCCTAAACTGCTACAAAGCAGACATTACTGCTATCCAAGAAATACCATGGGATCGGCGTGCAAAAAGAGGATGAAAAACTGTGACATCTACTATGAAACGTGTTATAGTGACCAGAAACAGCGACTATTTGGATGCGGATTTTTCATAAGTGCAAGACTTAGGCAAGAAGTCTTATGTTTCCAAGACATTCGCGAACGCATTGTAACAATCCGCATCAAGGCCAAATTCGCCACCATAAGCCTTATATGCGCTCATGCTCCGATGGAGGAAAAAGATGCTATAACTAAGGATTGCTTCTACGAGCTCCTCGACAAAACCTATGAGCGACTACCGAAGTACGATGTTAAAATCGTGCTGGGAGATTTTAACGCAAAGGTAGGAAGAGAAGACATCTTTGGCAGTACTGTCGGAAAATATAGCCTACACGACAACACGTCTGGTCACGGACTTAGGGTAAGTGACTTCGCTATGGAACGAAATGCCGCTATAGCCAGCACCTCGATATCCATAAGGGGACATGGCGGTCTCCAGATCAACGAACAGTCAACCAAACTAATCATATTGCAGTAGACAAGAGGCACGCATCCAGTATTTTGGATGTCCGAACATTCCGAGGGGCTAACATCGACTCGGACCACTACCTTGTTGTAGCCAAGCTAAGGATGCGGATATCCACCACGCCACAAAAAAAACAGAAATACTGTGAAAAAATTTAATGTCGAAAGACTGCACTAGCAAGAGGCCGCCAAGGCCTTCGCGTAACGCGTATCCCTTAACCTCTCGATTAACACCATACCACCAGCATCGAATGTCGAAGAGCAATGGCAACGATGCCAACAGGCCATTAGATCAGCCGCAACTGATGTGCTAGGTTTCTCGCGGCCACCAGCAAGAAACCCCTGGTTTGATGAGGAATGCCGATAGATGCTCGCAGCCAAGAACGAGGCCTACAAGGCTAAGCTGCAGGTGAAGACGACAGCTGCCATTGAGCTCTATAGGCAAAGAAGAAGGGAAGAACATCGGCTTTTCAGAAAGAAGAAGAAAGAGCAAGAAAAGCGCGCGATCGAGGATATAGAGAGGTGCCACTCCAGGAACGATGTTCTCAAGTTTTACCAAAGTGTAAAACGTCAAACGTCAAGGATACAAGGCTCGAACAGAATCTTGTCGAGATGAACAAGGAAATATTGTAGTTGAGACACAGTCGATGCTGAGGATATGGAAGAACCACTTCTGCAGACTGTTAAACGGCGATGACGAACAACATTCCGCTGTCAGGCAGAACGAACCATACAATATTGGCAACGACAGCGAAAACTGCCAACCACCCGACCTGAGTGAAGTGAGGATAGCAATATCTAAACTCAAGCTTAATAAGGCTGCCGGAAATGACGGCCTTCCCGCTGAGCTCTATAAGGCCGGCGGAGATGACTTGGTAAGTAACATCCACCAACTCATAAGCCAAATCTGGTCGGATGAAAATATGCCCGAAGAATGGAACCTCAGCATCGTTTGCCCGATCCACAAAAAAGGAGACCCTCTGAACTGCGCCAACTACAGAGGCATAAGTCTCCTCAACATCGCCTACATGATCCTATCTGCCGTAATATGTGAACGCCTGAAACCGTTTATAAACAACCTGATCGGCCCTTATCAGTGTGGTATTCGGTCAGGAAAGTCCACAATCGATCAAATTTTCACACTTCGGCAGATCCTGGAAAAAACTCAAGAAGTCCAAATCGATACCCACCACCTATTCATCGATTTCAAAGCCGCATATGACAGCATTTATAGAGACGAACTGTACAGAGCCATGTCTAGTTTTGGTATACCGCCCAAACTCGTCCGTTTGTGTAGGATGACGATAGAGAATTCTCGCAGCTCCATCAGGGTCGGAAACGACCTCACCGACACATTCGATACCAAAAAAGGATTTAGGCAAGGCGATGCGCTGTCATGTGACTTCTTTAATCTGATTCTTGAGAGAATTGTGCAAAACTCCAAAGCCAACACCAGAGGCACAATTTTCCAAAAGTCGGTGCAACTACTGGCATACGCTGACGATATTGACATCATTGGTAGGACTCAACGTGATGTCATAGCCACGTTTGCTAGTATAGAGAAGGAAGCGGCGAAAATGGGTTTAGCAGTAAATGAGGGTAAGACTAAGCATATGTCAACACGAAAGGACACACAACATCGACGAATTGGACAGAACGTCACCATTGACAGATATAACTTTGAGGTAGGACGGTACTTTGTCTACCTAGGCTCCACTATTAACTCTGACAACAACATCTCGTCAGAAATCAAATGAAGAATTACATTTGCCAATCGCTGTTTCTTCGGGCTAAGAAGGCAATTTAGTAGTAAAGCCCTCACTCGAACTACTAGGGAGATCCCATATAAGACCCTGATTATCCCAGTCCTGCTGTATGGCGCTGAAGCATGGACTGTGTCAAAAGTGGATGAAGACATCCTTGGTCGATGGGAGAGAAAAATTCTTCGAAAAACTTCGGTCCCGTTTGCATTGACGGGCTATGGAGACGAAGATTCAACCACGAACTATACGAGCTGTACAGCGACATACCCCTAGTCAAAAAACTCCGCATTGGACGTTTAAGATGGCTAGGACATGTAGAAAGAATGGACACCAATACTCCGGCTCGCAGAGTCTTCGATTCCCAGCCAGACGTCGGACGCAGTAGAGGAAGACCTCGCCTTAAGTGGCGCGCACAAGTGGAAACCGACCTCAACCAACTTGGAGTGCGCAACTGGAGGCAGTTAGCTAAGGACCGGGCTAATTGGAGAGGCATGTTGGTTGAGGCCCAGGTTCACTCCGGACTGTAGCGCCACCTAAGTAAGTAAGTAAGTAAGGATAAGGTTATTTCCATGTTGTTTCGTCATTACCATGATAGGATTTTGTCATTTCCATATTAGTTCTGTCATTCCCGTGGAAAATAAAAACAGTTAAAATTAACAAAATTAGGTGGGCCATTGGCTTAAAATGTTTTATAACGTTTCTTGACTACAGCGTCACAAAAAAATTATTAAATTTGTTTATATTAGTAAATGTCCATTTCGAGGTGCAAAATATTAATGTTTTGAAATATTGACCCATTTCATGATTTTCAAAGCTATCAATATCCTTTTTATATGTTTTTAATTTTTAAAGACCATTATAACGGTCAAATTCCGGCATTAAAAATTGTAACCCACTACAGTAACCCACTGTAATTTGAAGATTCTAAAAGTAGAATGTAAGTCACTGTAATTTGATCATATGTTTTGTGTATGTGTCAAATTGGAACATTTACCTACACTAGTCGGCATAAGTATTTTGACGGAAACTTTGTGTAAATATTTTAACAGTTTTGAGCACGTGATAACCAAAAAACTTGTGTAGTTAACTTTAATTTACATTAAACGTTGATAACAAAATAAAAATTTATTAAAATTTATTAAAAACCATGGGTAAAACGGCTGAGTTGAGTTTGGTTGTCAGATCTTCAATGGTAGCGAAGTTTAACGCTGGAACGGCAGTAAAAGACATAGCAAGTGAGTTTAATGTGTCGCGTCAAACTGTGCACTATCAAATCAATAAGTTTAAAAAGCATAATGACATCACAAACCTAATGAGATCAGGTGCTAAGCGCAAAACAACGCCCACTGAAGACCGAACCCTTCTACGGAAATTTAAAAGAAATATATCCCTGAAGCCTCAAACTGCTGCAAATCAATGGAATTTGACGGCAACGAATCCAATCAGTGAGCGCACTGTCCGACGACGTTTAATGGAAGGAGATTTTAAAACATTTAAAGCTAAGGACGTGCCGTACATATCAAAGGTAAACAAGCTTAAAAGACTGTCTTTCGCAAAGGAACATCTGCACAAGCCAAAGGAGTACTGGAGAAGCGTTCTATGGACAGATGAAAGCTCCTTTGAGTATAACTCATCAAAAAACAAATTTTACGTTAGATTGCCAAAGGTAGAAAGGCAAAAAAGACGCCCCGTTTGTCAAAAAGTGAGCCATGGTGGAGGCTCTGTCATGTTCTGGGGATGTGTTGCGTATAATGGCCTGGGTGAATTGGTTCCTATCACCAGCAGACTGGCACTCTTACAGAACCAGCCTCTGTAAATTCAAAAAAGAGACCAGAACGGCCAAAAGAAAGGCTTGGAAAGAATTCTGCAGTAATATCGTGATAACAATGAATCTGCCAGATTGAGGAAGATACTATCGAAAGAAGCAAGCAGCCCAGGTTTTCTCAAAAATTCAGCAAATGAATGGACGGAATCAACCGCTGATACCCTAAACCTTCTTTTAAACACACACTTTCCGAACTGCAAATCGGTAGAGGAAAGTGTCATCGTAAATGTAAGAACAGACCACACAGCGGACAACATGGGTGACAACTCTCTCTCTCTCATTAATACGATAGTGTGCAAGGAAAAAATTGCATGGGCCATTAATTCATTCAAGCCCCACAAATCAGCCGGCCCTGACGGTATAACCCCTATCATGCTACAAAAAACTGCTAAGCTAATAATGCCAACACTGCTCAGTATCTTCCGTGCATGTTTAAAACTAAACCACATACCACAAGTGTGGCGTGAAGTTAACGTCATATTCATACCGAAGGCAGGTAAATGCAGCCACACCGTAGCGAAGGATTTCAGACCCATAAGCCTGTCCTCCTTCCTACTGAAAACGATGGAACGATTACTTGACATCCATATACGCAGCAACCTGAATCCAGGTCACCTATCTGTAAGCCAACATGCCTATACAAAGGGTAAATCGGTGGAATCGGCTCTACACGAAGTGGTTCGCACAGTAGAAAATTCACTGCACTACAAAGATTATACGCTAGCAGCCTTTCTAGATATAGAAGGAGCCTTCAACAACGTCACAACTGAAGCAATTGCTGAGGCACTTAACAAAGCGGAAATAAGTACGGTTTCTAGCAATTGGATCTTAACCATGCTCAATAACCGGATCATTTCGTCAACACTAGGCGAATATACCAAAAGGATCACAACGTCAAGAGGTACCCCCCAGGGAGGCGTACTATCCCCACTCCTCTGGCTATTAGTAGTCAACGAGGTACTCAAGAAGCTAGATATCACTGCAATAAAAACAGTGGCATACGCTGATGACGTAGTCCTCATGGCGTGCGGTAAATTCCCATCGACACTGAGTGAAATTATGCAAGGTAGTCTCAATATACTCAGGAAGTGGGCAAAATCCTGCGGGCTGGGTGTAAATCCAAACAAAACAGAACTGGTTCTCTTTACTAACAGGAGATCGATCCCAGCATTTCCGATACCGTCTTTGGAAGATTCGACTCTCTCATTGTCAGCAAGCGCAAAATATCTGGGAGTGATACTCGATAGTAAACTGAACTGGAATCTAAGCATTGAAGAAAGAGTAAAGAAAGCAAATATTGCCCTCTATAGCTGCAACAGAATCTGCGGCAAAAAATGGGGCCCATCCCCGAAGGTCACAAAATGGCTATACACAGCCATTGTCAGACCAATCCTAACATACGGCGGCTTGGTCTGGTGGATTGCTATGAAAAAAGCAAAACATATGACCAAGCTTACGAAAGTTCAAAGGACAGCATGCATACTCACGACAGGAGCCATGCGCACTAGCCCCACAGTAGGGTTAGAAACAATACTAAACATAACACCAATTGACTTACAAATCAATGACACAGCAGCAAAAAGCGCAGCAAGACTCAAAGAAACGGCCAATCTACTTACGAAGCCTTTTGGCCATAGCTCAATATTAAGCTCAATGGCATATGAGGATGTAGCATGTGACTACATGATCCCATATCACGACTTTGATACTGATTAGTCCATCAGAATACCAAGTAGAGACGAATGGTCTTCAAACAATGTGTTATCTAACACAGAAATAGCAATCTACACCGACGGATCCAAAATGGAAGTCGGAGTGGGCTCTGGTGTCTACTCTGAAAAAATCGGGCTAGCTACATCCTTAAGATTAGCAAACTCGTGTAGTGTATTCCAAGCTGAGATCCTGGCCATACTCGAAGCTGCCGAATCGGCTAGGGTATTGGACATATCACATGAGGATATCTCCATCTACGTGGATAGTCAAGCGGCCATTAAAGCTCTGGCATCCAATATAGTAAAATCACGGGTAGTTGGACGCTGCCGCGAAGAGCTGAAGGCTCTTTGTAACCAGAACAAAGTCCAAATTATCTGGGTGCCAGGACATAATGACATTTTAGGAAATGAGAAAGCAGACGAACTAGCCAGATTAGGATCGTCCAGTTGCATTTCCCTAGCTGATAAAAGGGTCAATCCCCCACTAGCATCTAAAAAACTTAAATTAACTAAGCACACTCAAAAAGAAACCATAACAAGATGGCTAAATACAATAACTTGTACACACACAAAATCTCTCTGGCCAGAATTAAGTGGCAGCAAATCAAACAAGCTATTAGCTTTGAATAGAGCTTCCATTTCCATAGCGGTGAGAGTGATAACAGGTCACAATCTGTTGGGTAAGCACTCTAATAAGATGAAACTGACTGGTGCAAACCAACTTTGCAGGAAATGCAGCGACCCTGACGTCGAGGAAGATGTCTCACACCTGCTATGCCACTGCCCGGCGATCAGTGACAGTCGTTTTAAAATTTTAGGCAACTTTTACTGCAATGACCTAAGTGACCTAAGGACTATCCCAATAACGCTGATAGTCCGTTTTTGTTGCAAATCAGGATGGAGCAACTACCTCTTTGAGGCTGTAGGAGCAACACAGACCAGCACTGCATAAGTATCACAAGCGAACTTAACCAGGTATCCTCTTTCTCTTTTTTCAGGACACTTCTTCGAAGGGTATCGCTATGGGCCCACGTAGGCCTATGCGTGTTTGACGACTCGCCCGAGCGTCAACAGCCCACATAACCTAACCTAACCATCACCGGCTCGATGAACCAAGGTCAATATTTAAGAACCCTAAATGATAATGCCTTTCCTTCCGGAGGTGTTTTTTTTTTTTTTTTTTAAATTCTGACCTGCCTAAGCAGTAATATACACATCGACCTTAAAGATCTATTGTGCTTGCCGTCAGATGCTTTTTAGGTTAGTAGCGCTTCTACTTTCCTAATGTAGCTGATAATACTTTCAGCCGAAGATTTCCTCAATTCTTCGGGACTTAAGAATTCCCTGAAGAAAGATTCTCTTCTCATACCGTAAAGGGCCGGGCATTCACATATGATATGCTCGGCTGTTTCGTCTTCTTCTAGACATAGTCTGCACTCCGGTGAGTCGACTAGACGCATTTTGTTTAGGTGATATCGCAGACCGTGATGACCAGTTAGGTAGCCTACTAAGTGTTTGATATCGTGCCTGCGAAGATTTAGTATCTTGTCGGCATCTGATTTGAAGGGCTGAATAGCTCTTTTGGCCTGTCTTAGGCCTGGGATGTTTCCCCAGTATGAAACACATCTGTTTTGTTCCCAGTTTTTTATAACTAGATTTATGGCTGATTTGGGGATTGCACAGAAGGGTTCAGGTCCAATGAAGGCGGTTTCGGAACCTTTTCTGGCTAGTTCATCAGCTTTTTCGTTACCTTCAACTCCCTTATGTCCGGGGACCCACCATAGTTTGGTTTTGTTCCTGGAACTGAGTAGGTAGGCTTATTGGTGAATCATTTATCCTGCAACAGGACAATGCCCCATGCCACAAAGTTCGGATGATAACTAAATTTTTGAAGGATGTTGGTGTTGCCACTTTGGACTGGCCACCTCAAAGTCCAGATTTAAATATAATAGAAAACGTCTGGTCTCTTTTGAAACGCAAAAGAACAGTTTCTTTAAATAAAACCAGAGAGGAGACGATTTCTGAGGTCACTTCCCTTTGGGAAGAGATATCTCCAGAGATTCTTCAAAATTTAAGAGATTCAGTACCGAGACGCCTTCAAAAAGTTATTGAACCCAAAGGAGGTTATATATTTTACTAAATTCTTCTTTATTTATTTACTTTTGTTAAGTTTAAAATGTTTTTTCTTAGAGTTATATACTTGACAAAATACTTATGCCAACACACGAAATTACAAATTAATTTATATCTTTTTTGACTTCTATGAAAAAATATTTGTTTGCCTATTTTTATGTTTGTATTAGTTATATATAAAAATGAAAAAATAAACATGAATTCTTGTCAAGCCATTTAGAAATTAAACTCAAAAATGCACGATTTTTATTTCGTCAAAATACTTATGCCGACTAGTGTATGTTTACAAAATGTTTCACTAGCATGTCAATTTGCTTCGCCGTAACTGAGCTACGAATTAAAAACAAAGTATTTGTCTAACTTTGTAATCATCAATTACTTACATTTTGCATTCTTTTTAATGAAATTGTGCCAAACCAAACACATTAAACAAATTCAAATGCCATTAATGACAATTTATATGACATCTAATAAATTGTTTGAGAAATATTTATTACAGTTTGAGAGTTTCTTAAATAAACGATTGACGATACCAAAGATGTCGAGTAATGCCTGAAACGCATGCGCAGAATTCTCCTTGCAGAAAAGATCGAACATACAGCTTTCAATGGGAGCGAACACATGTAAAATCTGCAAGCTTTGCAGTACTGCAAGTTGTCTCTATTTCTAAATCCACTGCAAAAATTCAATGGCACCACAACACAAAAGAAAAAAAACGTAATATTTAGATGTTTGTCATCATTGAATTATGACGTTTAATCCGCATAAACAAAACAAATGTAGATACATGAAAATATTTTCCAATTTGAATGACTTGATGAAGGAAGCAATAACTGAACGAATACCTATTCAATCTTATTATGACCTAAGAGCATAAAGTAAATCCAGTAAAGTATCAAAGATGAGATTTGTTTTTTCAATGTGTATTTGGAATGAATACTTCAACCAACTGAAACACAAGTTTCTATCATATGCATATTTTTTTTATTTATTTCATAACGGGTGATCCAAGTAGAGAAACTTTTTTCAAAAGCCTTTTTTGACAGATCACGTGTGAGTCGTGTCATGCTGTCATGTTTGTTTTGTTTAGTATTGTTTGGCATTTCATAATGGAGAGACTTACGCGTGAACAACGTTTACAAATTGTTCAACTTTATTATGAAAATTCACGTTCTGTGAGGAATGTGTTTCGTGCACTTCGCTCAACTTATGGTCGACATAATCGGCCTACTGAGCGTACTATTCGCAACACCATCACCCATTTTGAGACCCAGCATTCATTATTGGATAATATTAGACCGAATAGACCACGTCCAGCACGCTGTGAAGAAAATATAGCGGCCGTAGCTGAGTGTGTACACGAAGACCGTAGATAGTCGATTCGGCGCCGTTCGCAGCAACTCGGACTGACGTATGGAACGACTTGGCGCATTTTACGTCAAGATCTTAAATTGAAAGCGTACAAAATACAGCTTGTGCAACAACTGAAGCCGCTCGACCTTCCCAAGCGACATCGCTTCGCTCTATGGGCTCTTGAAAAGTTCCAAGAAGATCCGACGTTTTCGAGGCAAATTTTGTTTAGCGATGAGGACCATTTCTGGCTCAATGGGTATGTAAACAAACAAAATTGCCGCATTTGGGACAAAGAGCAACCTGAAGAGATTGAAGAACTGCCACTTCATCCAGAAAAAAACAACGGTTTGGTGTGGTTTGTGGGCCGGTGGAATCATCGGTCCATATTTCTTTAAAAATTATGCCGGTGCGAACGTAACCGTCAATGGCGACCGTTATCGTGCCATGATAACCGACTATTTGATGCCTGAAATTGAAGCTCGTGATCTCGGCGACATTTAGTTTCAGCAAGACGGCGCCACTTCCCACACATCGCATCAATCAATCGACTTATTGAGAGAACATTTCGGTGAGCACATAATTTCACGTTTTGGGCCGGTCGATTGGCCACCAAGATCGTTTGATATCACACCGTTAGACTTTTTCCCGCCGACAAACCCGCTTCGATTCAGGCCTTGGAGGAAAACATCACGCGTGTCATTCGCCAGTTACCAGTCGAAATGCTTGAACGAGTGATCGAAAATTGGACTCAACGGATGGACCATCTGCGACCTAGCAACGGCCAACATTTGATAGACATAATCTTCAAAAAATAAATGCCAAAGAATGTTCTTTCAAATGATAATAAACATTTTCCATTAAATTTGAATTTTCTGTGTTTTTTTCTTTAAAAAAAGTAGGGAACCTCGAAATGGATCACCCTTTATAATAGGTCTGTTCCCGTACAAAATAATATTTACTGATTCTTACTGATTTTTACTTATTGCCGTTCCCGTATGCAAAAATAAGTAAAAGAGACAGCTCACGAGAGAGCAAAAAACTACCTCTCCATAAAAATCTGTAAAAAATTTACTGCAGAAATTTCTGTTGGTAAAAATCAGTAAACTGTCAGTTGGTATCTAAAAATGACAACTCGCTTGTTTTGACAGGTGATTTATGTCATTTGTTCTTTAAAAGGCATACAAAATATATAATTTTACTGTTTTTTACTTAAACGCGTTCCCGTACTTTTTGGTAATTTTGTCTCTTTCTGAGAAAATTTACCCCCTCTCCAAGACATTTGAGAATTTACTAATTTTTACTGAAAAAGTACGGGAACAGACCTAATGAAGCACTATGAGGCAATTATATATCACCAAACACCACCACAGTAAGATGAATGTAATGACAGGAGCCACTGCACTGCATGTATGTCAAACAAAAAATTAATGCACATGTGTTTTGCTTGCTGCACTGCGTGCCGCACTGCACGTGTGTTTCAGGCATTACGTGAAGCAAATTGATGACGATATCGCCGACGACTACCGTTTGGGTGATAATCGTTTTTCAAGTTACGGAATGACCCCCCAGAAATTATCTTCATCACTTTCCGAAGACGAAGTCGAACTAGATGAATTTAATAGTTCACGTATAACTTATTTTCTGTGTCTATATCCATTAATATCTAAATCCAAACGCAAAGCATTGTTTTTCACAGCCAAAGTAATAAATCAAACTGAAAATCACTCTAGTCAAACTGACAGCTATCATTTGTATTGATATTCTATAATCTGCCGAAAAGTACAGATCTGCAAAATTGATCTAAGATCAAAAAAAATCAATTTTTTGCCCAATGGAACACAACAACTGTCAAAATCGGTCTTTTGACAGCTTCAGATCAAAAAAAATTGATTTTTTTCCCAATGTAAAGCGCCATTAATGAATGGCAAGGTAGATGTCAAACTATTCAACTCCCTATTTTGCAATTTCATTTTTCCATATTTATAGATTTTTATTTACTTTTATCAATTCAGAATAATTATTCCTCAACAAAAAAGTAAGAAATAACCTAAATAAACCCACAATATTGGGTAATGCTACTGAAATCAAAAACATCTTTATGACAGTTCGACGCAAAATCAGCCACGTTTCACTCATATCTGCCATCTGGGTGTCCATGCGATCAACTTGTTCCGTCAAATGTCACGAGAATTGTTTTCACAAACAACAACACCTCTGAATATTTTTATTTAGTTTATAAATTGTTCTGTTCTAATTTAGCACTTTTACACAATTTTCAAGCAATTTTAAAAATGTTCAAAAAACAACCTCTGTCCCTTGCCAATGAATTTGCCATCATACAAATGTCAAATGTGTTTGTTTTCCTACAGATGCTGTCAGTTTGTCATTGACACTGACGTTGTCCTGAACAACTATAATAGAGAGAGACCAATGAGAGCAGTTCATCGGCAAAGCTAACAGAAATCCGGAGCGTACCCAATGTTTACATTTGAATTCCTTAGATAAAGTTGAGTGGTGTTTGAATAGTTTCGAGATACTTCAGCTTAATGTTTTAAAATTGTATTGCCCTTCATATTCATAATATTCATATTGTATTACCATCTTCCTACCAGATTTGTATTGAACTAAATATAAAACTATTGCACTTGAAGATACGTGGATTACACGAAAACGTAAGTTGCCATACTATAACCCCTTCATTGTTTTAATTTCCTGAAAATTTCATTTAACCCCTTCAAAGTTTTAATTTCCTGAAAATGTCATTTAACCCCATTTTCACCTAAGCGTTTCACTTGTTCAGTTGTTCTACTGTGACTTGTGAGCAACAAAGAGTTCGGGTACTCGTATTTCATCATCATTCCCAAAATTTAAGCCCTGAAAACTAGCGACATACAGATGTAGGTATGTCTATCGAAATTATATCTCTTAGTTACAAGAATTGTACAAAACGAATATGCCCCTATGGGAGAGCATATAATTTAGTTCTTGTGAACGCTTCCTTACAAAATAAATTCGTAATTTCGTAAAACAATTTTCCTTCGTACAATTCGATCACGCTTATCATGAGTGATCGAATTGTATCTATGACAACATAGCTAGCACAATATGACAACTCGGCTTAGAATCCCCAACCATATACATACACACACTCTCCTCTCACAGTATATTCCGTGAAATAAGTAAACTAAAGGGAATAATACGCGCATTCTGAGCAATCTGGACATAAAATCTCCGCGGTTTTAATTTGTTTTGTTTTGCCCACCAACTCATGGATATGTATGTATCTTTCTAATTCATTGCAGCAAACAGGGAAAGATGACAAGTTTTTGGTTGAGCGGGTGACGGATATCTCAAGTTGAGAGACAACAATAGAATTTGTAAAGTAAATCACAAATCATCCCTTACCCTTTCCGTATTCGTATTGTGTATTGGAATGTGCTTATCTGGTTAAAAATCAAGAAGTCAGACATAAACAATACATAGCTACACATGCTTATGCGTGTGTAGGTCCTGTGGTTGCTTTGTATTTTGCATTTTCTTTAACTCTTTCATTCGTAACAATAAGGTGCTGCCAAACGCACATTATATTGAAAACAATTAGAGTGATACCTGACACTTTTAAGGTCCGCACAGAATGTGTATCTGTAGCTGATGCTTGTAGATGAGTAATAAGTTTTTCAAGGCAACTCGTAAGAATTTACACAATAATGCCTGAAACACACGTGCAGTGGTTCTGCATGCAGTGAGGCACGCAATGCAGCAAGCAAAACACATGTGCATTAATTTTTTTGTTTGACATACATGCAGTGCTGTTTTGTTTTTTTTTTTTATGCGGAAACCCATGAATTCAATATCATTTTAGTAATATATTTGTTGATAGAATTTTGTTCTTATTGTTCTCTTTCTGTTCTCGATAATTTTGTTCATTTTATGGCATACGTTTGATGTGTGAAAGTGACTGATTAATGAATGAAACACAATCACGCTTTGGTGCATTGCGTTGGCTGACGCACCTAGTTCAACCGTATGAAATCAATGTTACCTATTCCAATTTAGCTTTGCCTGGCGTTGAGTTTCCATGATGAATGAAAAACGTAAAATCTTAACGTAACGTTCTGTAAAGCGCCATGGGCAAAGCAAAGGTTGGAAAAAGTGTGAATTGTCAAAATATTTGTTGTTGTGTTGTGTTGGATTATTTTCTGAGAATGTTGTGTACGATATTATTAGCAAAGATTTTGATCATTTCCCCGATTTTTGTAGCAGAAGTTGAAACTGCTGAGAAAATAAATATGTCAAAGCGTGCGCAAAGCAGTTGGGCGTAACGTTGGTAAAGCGAAGTTCCAAAGTGTGATTGTGTTTTAGCCATAAATGTCAAAAGAGCATTTCAAAAGTTTACAACGTTTACCATCTCAGTTTACGCACCCAATTCCTGTGAGAAAATTCCGATATTGTTCGAAAAAATTTCCCATACAAATTTTGACGTCGTAATTTATCACATTTACAACGTTTACGACGACTTTCCGACGTTGCACGAATACCCCTCATATGTATCTTTCTGAATCTGTAGCTTGAAATTGAATAGAGGGCAACTTTATGCAAGATACAAGCCACAGATATGCATTCTGAGCAGGCCTTTACAATTGAGAGCAAGCATAGGAATGAGTAATCGCATTGTAAAACGTAAACCGATACACAACTATTTTGTGAATAATATAATAAAATCCTAGCTCTATGTCACTAAAATGCCTGGTTTTTCAACGTTTTTGAGTTCACTTACCTTAGATTCAGTGCAGGACCCTCATCCCATACAGTGATTACCGTTTGATGATATTCAACCCTAGGGAGGTATCCGTCAGAGCGGAAAATTCTCCGATTTTGTACGATTCGGAAGATTTTTGCTTCGATGTATTCTTTTGAAAAGCCGTTCAGAATATTTCTCCGACATTTTGTAACGCATTTCGGTGCATTTTCGCTGCAATTTTTGACAGCTAAGTGCAATTTTCTTTCCGATTTCCTTCGACACTTTACGATTTGTAGTGAATTAGTTTTTTTCCGATGACACATACCTCGATTGGAATTATTTCGACGTTAGTCTTGCCGTTTTTGCGGTCGGCAATATCACTTTATATGCTTTTTTTATGAAATTATGCAGCACAAACACAAAAAGTAAATACAAATGTCTTTAATGACAGGGGGGTTATTCCATAACTTTGAAAACTATTATCACTCAGACGGTAGTCGAGACCTCATGAGCAATCGCTCAATAATCGCCGACAGCAAAACGACTCTTGATCTTACGTGATGCAAGATGTACCATCGAAATTATGTCCTCAAACGATAATCACTTTCAGAATAAGGGCCAAGTTTATATGACATCAAATGAATAATAGGGAGAACTACTTTTTTCGGCTTGAGAGTACCCAAAATAAACGATTGACGATAATGTAGGTGTCGAGTTACGTGAATCAAATTGATGACAATTATCACTCAGACGGTAGTCGAGACCTCACGAGCAATCGCTCAATAATCGCTGACTATCGCCGACTATTGATCTTACGTGATGCAAGATGTACCATCGAAATTTTGTCCTCAAACGATAATTACTTTCAGAATAAGGGCCAAGTTTATATGACATCAAATGAATAATAGGGAGAACTACTTTTTTCGGTTTGAGAGTACCTAAAATAAACGATTGACGATAATGTAGGTGTCGAGTTACGTGAATCAAATTGATGACGATCTCCCTCAAGACTAAAGGCTGAACTAATATAGAAGATGGTTGCGGACGACCAATTCCGTAACTGTGCGGACACATGCAATTTGAATTGTACGACCATAATAGCTTTTCGCTTCGACACATTTGTTTGCAGCGCAGCTAATTTATGTGTCAAATCGAAACGTACGAAATCGGGTTATAAAGGGAAAGACGGACGAAAGTTCCCTATCTCTTCCTTACTTGATCCCTGGTTTGGGTGATAATCATTTTCAAAGTTGTATTTGACTGAATCTGAATCTGCTACTGCTCAGAGTTTCCAACTTTTTGAATTCCTTTCAACCAAAAATTAACCCAAATTAAACCCAAATATTTCAAGCAATTCCGAGTCGCTGAGAATTGAATCTGTGTATATTGAGTACACGAATAAACTTTATAAAAATATGATTGAACGTTGACCTAAAAAGAATTGAAAATAATTGTTCGCTTGTTATTTTGTCATCTGTCAAAGACATATGAGCATTTTAATCCAGGATTAACTCACCAAAATTGCTGGTTCAACGCTGGATTAAAATTGACTGAAAAGTTACCTCGAGTTCAATGCACAAACTACGATGATCTCACGCTGAAAACCCGGGCCTAAGTTTTGTTTAAAGTTAATACTGCTATTTCATTACTGCAAATGAACTCATTTGGAATTAATTTCGTAATAAGGTATTGTCGCCAAATTTGTGTTGAAATATGATTGCATAGATCAAAAATAATCGGTCAAATCGTTCAAATAGTTAAGATAGTCAAAAACCTAAAACAGTTTGTTTCTCTCACATTGTTACTTTAATTGCAGTTTATGTTGGACAGATGTCGATAGGGTTTGGCATACAAGCAAATGAAATTATTTAGACTATAAAACTTAGAAAACTATTTAGAATTTTCTTAATTTCGCAGCTGGCGAGATAAAGAATGAAAATGAATCATCACGTGGTGATTTATGATGACTGATATCGACTCGTTTAAAAGGTAATTTGAAAGAAATGGGTTCGAATCTTTCAAAGGGTTCAGATGAGATTCAGATTTTTAAACTATGACTATCTTAGCTAATTTCTGATTCTAATTATTTATTTCAATTGGAATAATTAGGTTGTAGAAAGACAGTTACTGTCTTATTCTCTTTCAAATCCCTTTAAACAATATGTTCAACCTACCAATTGCAAAGGGTTAGAGTTCAAATAAAACATTTTCTATCTAACTTATAACAAAGCAATAAAAAATGATACAACTGCTTAAATAATACAGAAAGAGCACTTGATAAAAGCCACAAATAAAATACCTACCCTCAGCAATTTGCCTAATTCTTTGGTGTATGTTTCATCATCATCGTCGTTGTCAACTTCAAACCCATTAGTGAGATCTCTCCGTTAACTAAAAACAACAAGCAATCCGTATCCACACCGAATACCATTAAAAGTGAAAAGTTGCTCGGCGCGACCAGAGACTGATACTGTGAAATTTCACCCAGCTAATTTGTGTATTATCCTTGCGCTTCTCAGCAGAATGTTCCTATATAATTTCGTAATTACCCATTTTGCATATTAATAGAGGGTGGTGGCTTTTGTTCTTGTTGTTGTGCTGTACTCTGTTAGGGGTTGTACGATGAAAAACGTTAACTAGTTAATTTTAAACCTGCTATACGAATGCCTATAGTGTTAAGCGAAACGATGACATAGATACTTGCCCTGCTCTTTATTAATTTACGAATGTGAATGCTTAATCGATTTAACGATGCAAAGTATCTGAGACTAAGTTAATTTTAAGATTTTGTTTCTTGTCTCTATCAATGAGGGTTAAACCAGGGAAATCAACACAGCAACATCGACAATAACAGCGCAATTAGGCACAATATTCTTAACTCTCAATATGTGATAAACTAGGGGACTAATCAAAAACTTGTATTTAACATTTTTTTGCTTATTTCGTTGAGGTCTACAGAATGCTGTTCTCAAATATATTTGAATTGATTTTTTTCATTTTTTTACGATTATCGTGTTTTTTTTACGATTATCGTGTTTTTCGTTTTCAAATGACGGAAGTGTAACGTTCTCACTGGAATTCAAATGAGCGGATTTCGAAATTCGGCAAAAAGTTGTCACCAAGTTTGTGAAAAGTTTTGTTTCGGCACCACTGAAACTGAAACACCTTAAGGGCCGCCCAGAATGCGTAACTGTCGCTGATGCTTGAAGCTGAGTAAAAAGTTAAAAAGTTAGAGTCCTTAAGGCCTTCGCAGAATGCATATCTGTAGCAGGTTTGACGTTTGGTAAAAAAAGTCTTCGGTCAAAAAATGTATTTTAGTTTTTCGATTGGTATAGTTCTTTGACAATAAGTCAGAAAAATGCATATTTGGTTATGTATTTAAAGTTTAAAGTGAAAGTTAAAAAGTTGGAGTCCTTAAGGCCTTCCCAGAATGCATATCTGTAGCAGGTTTGACGTTTGGTAAAAAAGTCTTCGGTCAAAAAATATATTTTAGTTTTTCGATTGGTATAGTTCTTTGACAATAAGTCAGAAAAATGCATATTTTGTTATGTATTTAAAGTTTAAAGTTAAAGTTAAAAAGTTAGAGTCCTCAAGGCCTTCCCAGAATGCATATCTGTAGCAGTTATGACGTTTGGTAAAAAAAGTCTTAAATCAAAAAATGTATTTTGGTTTTCGATTGGTATAGTCCTTTGACAATAAGTCAGAAAAATGCATATTTGGTTATGTATTTAAAGTGAAAGTTAAAAAGTTAGAGTCCTTAAGGCCTTCCCAGAATGCATATCTGTAGCAGGTTTAACGTTTGGTAAAAAAAGTCTTAAGTCAAAAAATGTATTTCGGTTTTTCGATTGGTATTGTTCTTTGACAATAAGTCAGAAAAATGCATATTTGGTTATGTATTTAAAGTTTAAAGTTAAAGTTAAAAAGTTAGAGTCCTTAAGGCCTTCCCAGAATGCATATCTGTAGCAGGTTTGACGTTTGGTAAAAAAGTCTTCAGTCAAAAAATGTATTTCGGTTTTTCGATTGGTATAGTCCTTGGACAATAAGTCAGAAAAATGCATATTTGGTTATGTATTTAAAGTTTAACGTTAAAGTTAAAAAGTTAGAGTCCTTAAGGCCTTCCCAGAATGCATATCTGTAGCAGGTTTGACGTTTGGTAAAAAAGTCTTAAATCAAGAAATGTTTTTTGGTATTTCGATTGGTATAGTCCTTTGACAATAAGTCAGAAAAATGCATATTTGGTTTTGTATTTACATTTCACTGCAAATAATTTTACTTTTTTCAATTTGGGTTTACGAAGAACTCATTTTCTGACTTAAGAGACCATTTTGCCTAACAATAAGGAATTTTCTAGGCTTTACGAAATCTATATAGGTTAAGATGTTGTTGTACTTTACCCGTTAATTGTTTTTTTTTTAAACTGCCGGAATCTGATAATATTTCTATCTATTCAGATTGAAAGATTCCGATGTTTACATTTTTCCAATAAGCGTTAATTTTGTTTGTCACATGAATCCCAATTTGATATTTAGCTGTTCCATTCAAATATGAATGACATACTCATTCATTGTATTTGCGTGGCTTAGGGCCCATCATTGGAAATTTTCTTTTACTTCTTGCGGTTTTTTTTTATAAATTCAATCATTGGCGAGTTGGTGTCAAAACAAAGTTTATGAATTTTAGAACCGCAAGAAGTAAAAGAAAATTTCCAATGATGTTTTTCAATGATAGCTAGAACTGGGCACTTAATACGCATTTTTATCTTGGTGTACATAGAATTCTAACGATCACAGAGTCATACTTTCTAAGTAATACGTTTAAGGACTATACATATCCCAACTAACAATTTCGCTTCGACAAAGCACTATCGAAGCTATTACCCCTCTAGCTATTTCCCCTCTAGCAATATTACTTGTAGGAAGTCTTATGGAAAACATTTGGCGCACTTTTAGGAAGCTATTTACTTCTATAAGACTTCTTTAAATACTTCTAATAAGCCTTAAAAAAATAACTTTGTTTGCTTCTAAAAGGCCATACAGAAGCAAATTATAGGCTTTGCAAAAGGTCATTCCGAAAATATTTGCAAGCCTTATCGAAATTGAAAAATAACATTATTTTGTATTATTTACTTTTATTAATTTCAATTTCAATCTCTTATAATTATTAAAAACCAATTCGTTAGTATGAAATTCAATGCAAATTAAATATAAAAAAAAAATCTCATCATACTGGGATTCGAACTCGCGTTCTCTCGCACGGTAGTCCAACACGGTACCCACTAGGCTGTACTCTCGAACATGAAAGACGAGTCAATACAACGCAGTACTTGAATCGTGTTGACTCATTCTCCGGTAGGTTCCCGATCTTTTCACCTTTTCCCCGATCTTTAAACCCTAGCTTTTTTAAGCCTTCATTCGTAAGCTCTATACATGCTATGCTTCGGATTAACTTCGTGCGAAGTTCTGCCGAATCATCTTAACTTATGGTACATCTCCGGAAGCTTAAAAACGACCTTACAGAAGTTACGCCATCATAATTTCGGTTATGCTTCCTGCATAATGTCTTAAACAAGCTTCTACCCAAATAATCGACTGCCAAAATGCTCAACCTCCGCGAACAAGTACTATATAAGGCCTATAGAAATAATTGCTTGTGGGAATTAAATATTTGTGCCTTATAGAAAAATAATTGTTAGTTGGGATGAAGCGTGTGTCACCAATTAATATTCCAATATGTTTAAATTTTTTCTAATAAGCGCTCATTTTTTAGTCAAATGAATCCCAATTTGATATTTTAGGTGCTCCATTCCAATAAAATTCGATTTGTATGATTGTTTTACCACATTAGAAACCACATTTTCGACAAATGCGATGGCATTACCACATTACGGAATTTGAATTTGTGAGGGGAATTCATGGTATTTTCAATTGGTAAATCTAGATTTTGAATCTGAATTTGATCTTTTTTGTTGCCAATTGGAACACGATTTCAGATTGATTTATTTTTGTCTTTGTATTATTGTAATGTTGAGTCTTTGAAGTTAGTGTCGGTGTAGTTGTCAAGTTTTAAGTCACACAGGTTGTTTGTTTTTTATTTGATTTTTATTTCACATAGAACTGCTACAGTTTTAATGATTAATGATAGTTTTTTACAACCGAAATAATAAAAAAATCAAAGCAAAACGAAAATCACTCTAGTCAAACTGACAGCTATAATTTTTACAAGGTGGCGCAAAAGTTGTCACCCGTCGCAAAAGTTGTCACTCGATGATTCTTGGCCGTCTTTTTTTTTAAGTGTTTTGCAAAAAAAATCGAAACAATTATTATAGGTGGCGCATAGGACATGAATCGTGGAATAAATTTTTCTACTTTTTTTGCGGAAGAATTCAAATATTTGCAACCAAAAAACATCGGGTGACAGCTTTTGCGACGAGTGACAACTTTTGCGCCACCTTGTATTAGGGCCCAGTTATAGCTATCATTGAAAAACATCATTGGAAATTTTCTTTTACTTCTTGCGGTTTTTTTTATAAATTCAGTCATTGGCGAGTTGGTGTCAAAACAAAGCTTATGCATTTTAGAACATGATTATCCAAAAATATTTTATTTTTTAATTCTAGTTATCGCAGAAAATCACTTTTTATTATTTACTGATCGAGATTTATTTCTGTGAAGTAATGTTTGTCGTTCTACCGATATGAAACGGAATTTTCCAATTAATTCTATAGGGGAAAACTTTCAATTCCATCATGGTTTGTGTTCCAATGATGTTGTTCAATGATAGCTATAACTGAGCCCTTAGTGTAAGTTCAAGAGGGGATAAATCTGCCAGATTTAATTTATCAATTCAATCATATATTGTTTTCCAATGAAGTTGTTCAATGAAAGCTATAACTGAGCCCTTAGTGTAAGTTCAAGGGGGGATAAATCTGTCAGAAAATCCAGATTAGAAAAACTGATCTGAGATAAAAAACAAAAATCAATTTGTTTGCCCAATGAAACACAACAACTGTCAAAATCGGTCCTTTGACAGATCTAGATAAATATAAAAGATTTGATTTTTTATGGCGTTTTCCATTGGGAAATCTTGATTTTGATCTGAAATTTGATCAATTTGAGTGTCAATGGAACACGATTCAGATTTTTTTTTTTTGGTCATTGTATTTGTGTCATTTCGTGTCTGTGAAGTTAGCGTCGGTGTAGCTGCCAACATTAAAAACATAACAAACATTTGAAAATACAGAAATTATCTTCATTTAATTCATTCAATCAATTTAATAGTCCACGTATAACTTTCTTCTCTGTGTCTATATCCATTATTAATATCTAAACCCAAAGCACTCTTGTTTTTCACAACCGAAGTAAAAAATCAAAATGAAAATTACTCTTGTCAAACTGACAGCTATCATTTGTATTGGTATTGGTAAATCTGCCGAAAAATTCAGATTTGCAAAATTGATCTCTGATAAAAAAAATCAATTTTTTCGCCCAATGGAACACAACAACTGTCAAAATCGGTCTTCAGATAAAAAAAAATTGATTTTTTTCCCAATGGAAAACGCCATTACCAATAGGAAACAGTACCATCAGTAAAATTCGATCCTATTTGCAAATTTTAATGGTAAGATATTAATGTACCTACTAGGAAACGCAATTTTAATATTTTTTTTAAAACATTTTTGGCTTCTTTGATATCTACAAAGTTCCACTGTCAAAGATTTTTTAAATCATTTTTTAAAACTATTTTCGAATTTGTTATCTCTACCACAGAAAACAATTATACCGTGAATAATAATATTTTTTTAAGTTTTGATATTGCACCAACAGAAATTCATTTAAAAAAAATTACAAGTTCACCTGAACTGCAAAAGATCAGTATGGTATGGCAGCACCCAAGATAAACAGAAAATTCTGTAACTCGGCAGCACCTACTATCATTTATCGTCCATTTTGTTATCCATTATATTCTTAACGGTATGAACCGGCATTTCCCTTCTATGGTACTGACATATATAGGTAGAAACATCCCTTTTACACTACAGCATCGGCAGGAGTATACATTTTTTACCCCTACCCTTGTATTTGTTTTGCGTGTTATGTCGCGCAGTTAATTTGTTCGCACGCAGCTGACTAGCAGGTTTATCCAAAAGTAGAAAAAATATTCAAATTGTGATTTTCTATTCAGAAATATTGAAATTAATAAAATCAAAGGTGATTCTGTGAGGATTGTTTTAAATTGCATTTCCTATAATTGGATTTTGACAATCATTGTCAAACTGAAGAGTTTGCATATCCACTGTGATTATACAATTTTTTCGTCGGTAAGTTAAGGAATTTCAGGAATAACATGAAAAATATTGAACGCAGTGTGTGAATATGTTTCTTTTAAAAAAAAGCTGCAAAAATAATCTTTGTTTCGCCAAATCGAAAGTTCGGTAGCGTCGTATACTCCGATTTTACGGTTTAAATTTCCTAGAACTTCGCTTCTGGTTCTGAATCAACTAGTTCACAAGTGACTTGGCACTCGCGCAGTGTACATGAGTGGAATAGTGTTTGATTTATTTACATCGAAAGCAGCCAACTCAGTGTTTAGTTAAATTTGCTTACGAACATATTTTGAGAAACAAACAAAGTGGAACATTATTGATATTAATTACATGCAGCAATTTTTTTATGTTTTGAAACATATTGACGCACCAACATACAAATTGTTTAAGATTCATAATGTTAAATGTATTTCCCTGAAATGTGTAGGTTGTGTTATTTTATTATTATCCTTTGGTCAACCATTTAAACCATTTTTTAACGGTATTTGCCATATCAAAATTACACAAAACGTCAATTTAATCCAATATGGCGCTTCACAATTTTGATTAAAGTTCACATATGCTTTGAATACCAATATATCATCCATCAACTCCAACTCCTGTAATAGTGACATCTCTTTCACACTACAGTATCTGAGGAAATACAGAACTTGGTACCCCTACTCTTGCATTTCTTAAGCGTGTCATTGCAGTTAATGTTTTCGCACATCGCACGCAGTCGACAAGTTAGTTTGCGCAACAGTGGAAATAGTTTTAAAATTGTGATTTGCTATTCAGAAATATTGAAATTAATAAAATCAAAGGTGATTGTGTGAGGATTGTTTTACATTGCATTTCCTATAATTTGATTTTGACAATCATTGTCAAACTGAAGAGTTTACATATTCATAGTGATTCAATGATCAAATGGTTGGTAAGCTAAGTAGTTTGATGTTTTTTTGTTGAAATAAGTGTGTGAATGTTTATATTAAAAAAAGCGGCAATAATAACATTTGTTTGGTTTGACGTATAAAACGAAAATTCGGATATGTACGTCGCATTTCAACTTTGTCGGTTAAAATTTGAAGTCTTTTTGAAGTTCGCTTCTGAATCAACTAGTTATTCTTTCTTATGTGACTTTGGCACTCGCGCTGTGTGAATGAGTGATATAGTCCGTACCAAATCAGTTGGCCATTCTACTGCGCAGGTCTCTTATGGCGTTTTCCATTGGGAAAAAAAAATTTTTTTGATCTGAAGACCGATTTTGACAGTTGTTGTGTTCCATTGGGCGAAAAAATTGATTTTTTTTTGATCAGAGATCAATTTTGCAAATATGAATTTTTCGGCAGCTTTACCAATACCAATACAAATGATAGCTGTCAGTTTGACAAGAGTGATTTTCATTTTGATTTTTTACTTCGGTTTTGATGTAATGGATATAGACACAGAAAAGAAAGTTATACGTGAACTATTAAATTGATTGAATGAATTAAATGAATATAATTTCTGTATTTTTAAATGTTTGTTATGTTTTTAATGTTGGCAGCTACACCGACGCTAACTTCACAGACACGAAATGACACCAATACAAAAAAATAAATCTGAATCGTGTTCCATTGACACTCAAAAAGATCAAATTTCAGATCAAAATCAAGATTTCCCAATGGAAAACGCCATAAAATTTGAAGTTTTCTTGAAGTTCGCTTCTGAATCAACTAGTTATTCTTTCTTGTGTGACTTTGGCACTCGCGCAGTGTGAATGAGTGATATAGTCCGTACCAAATCAGTTGGCTATTCTACTGCGCAGGTCTCTTAAAATTTATTTTAAAATATCCTAAATTTCTCTTATAGCGTTTTCGATTGGGATTTTTAGATTTACTCTCAGATTTCAGATTTTACCCGTCCTAATCGAACATAGAGGTTACTCTGGTTTTCTGTGTACGTGATAGCGATTTCGATTGGGATTTTTAGATTTACTCTCAGATTTCAGATTTTACCCGTCCCAATCGAACATTAAAGAGGTTACTCTGGTTTTCTGTGTATGTTAGTGTGCCATTTGACAGCTTATTGTTTATCTTTAGGCCGCAATTACAGCTGTTAGCTATCAATGTAAACCATCATTCGAAATTTTCTTTTACTCATTGCGGCTTTTTTATAAACTCAACCATTGGCGAGTTGGTGTCAAAACAAAGCTTATGAATTTTAGAACATGATTATCCAAAAATATTTTAGTTTCTAATTATAGTTTTCCCCGAAAATCACTTTTTAATCATCAAACTGCGAAATGCAAACTTCAAATTGACATAATATTAGGTCTCTGCTCGTACAAAATAATATTTACTGATTCTTACTGATTTTTACTTATTGCCGTTCCCGTATGCAAAAATAAGTAAAAGAGACAGCTCACGAGAGAGCAAAAAACTAACCCTCCATAAAAATCTGTAAAAAAATTTACTGCAGAACTTTATGTTGGTAAAAATCAGTAAAAGTGACGACTCGTTTGTTTTGACAGGTGATTTATGTCATTTGTTCTTTAAAAGGCATACAAAATATATAATTTTACTGTTTTTTACTTAAACACGTTCCCGTACTTTTTGGTAATGTTGTCTCTTTCTGAGATAATTTGAGAATTTACTAATTTTTACTGAAAAAGTACGGGAACAGACCTATTAAGTCAGATGTTAAATGTTTTTGTGTTGGTGCATGCTGGTGTAAATCTGACTTGGAATCCAGATTCTTCAAAAGTACTCTAGAGTAAGAAAAGAGTGCCTTTTGTATCCCAATCGAAAACGCTATTAAATCCTCTCTCAATCGACCGTTGGCCAACTGATTTGGTACGGACTATACGAATAGTGTTGGTTTATATCCATCGAAATCAGCTGACTCCGTGTAGATATATAAACGGTCCGCCAAATAACTTTTTTTTTTTTGGAAATTGCTATAAAAAAAACTTCTGAATATTTTCTCAAATTTCTTTTTTTATTTGAAAGTACAATCCTTCCGGTTAATAATAGAAAAGAATTTCATTCAAATGGCTGCCTCGGCTGGCCATGCAGTAGCCTACACGATCGGTCCAATGTATTTCACCAATGGCTTCACGAATATTGTCCTTTAAAGCGTCAATTGTCTCTGGCTTGTCAAATAACTTACTGAATATTTTCTCAAATTTCTTTTTTTATTTGAAAGTAAAATCCTTCCGGTTAATAATGAAAAATAATTTCATTCAAATAGCTGCCTCGGCTGGCCATGCCTACACGTTCGGTCCAATTTTTAAGCACATTATCAATTGTGTGCAGCTGTATTTCACCAATGGCTTCACGAATATTGTCCTTTAAAGCGTCAATTGTCTCTGGTTTGTCGGTGTAACACTTGTCTTTTACGGCACCCCACAATTAATAGTCCAACGGTGTCAAATCGCAGCTCCGAGGTGGCCAAACGACATCAGCTCTGCGGCTGATAATGCGATCTTCAAAAACAGGGCGCAAAACATCGAGTGTAGCTTTGGCTGTGTGGCACATAGCGCCGACCTCTTGAAACCAAATGTTGCCGATATCCCCCTCTTCAATATTTGTGAACAAAAATTCGTTCAACATGGCCCGATAACGATCGCCATTGACTGTAACGGCCACTCCTTGCTCATTTTCGAAGAAAAATGCCTCTGGACCAAAATCCTTACCAAACAGTGACTCGTTTTGGGTGTATCGGCTTTTCAATGTATGCGTGCGGGTTTTTTGTGCCCCAAATGCGACAATTTTGCTTGTTTACATACCCGCCAAGATCAAAATGAGCTTCATCTGAAAAGATGATTTTTTTTTGGCAAAATCGGCATCTTCTCTAAGTCGATCGCAGGCCCACTTAGCGAAGCAAAAACGCATTGGAAGGTCAGTTGGCTTCAACTCCTGAACCAATTGGACTTTGTATGGCGTCATACCAAGGTCTTTATGCAAAATTCGTCTCAATGATGTCTCCGAAATATTCAATTGTTGAGAACGGCGGTGAATTGATGTTGATGGAGCTTCGCGCACACTTTCTGCCACAGCAGCAATATTCTCGGGTGTACGCACTGTTTTTGGCTTTTCACGCTTTGATTTATCGATGAGGATGCCAGTTTCTTTCACTTTTTTCAAAAGATAACGAACATACGTAGCTGACGGTGCTTCTCTTCTTCCAAAATCCGTACGCAATTTTCGCACACATTCTGCAACATTACCATGATTTTCAAAGTAATGTCGCAATATTTCCCAGCATTGTTCAAGCGTATACACAACCATATTCGTTCAGCGGAAGGATAAAACTAATTATCTGTAAAATCAGACATGAGCTAAGTGTTACCATTCACGAAATAAGCACCAGTTGAAAAAAAAACGTAAGATGGCGGACCCGTTATTACTGCAAAATTTATATTTGTTTTACCAATTCGATTTTAGGCTAAAATCAAAAATTCATCTTTCTTTCAGGTAATTGGTTCGCTTGCAGCCGAAAGGTGTATCCAAAAGTGAAGACAGGATAAATCTTTATTTGGTCTTTTGATTTCGTGATATTGATCGCATCAAAGGTAATTGGTTGAAGATAATTAAAAATTTGCATTTACATAAATTTTATCTTTAAAAAGTTTACATATCCATAGTTATGAAATAATTTAAAATTTTAATAATTTAATATTAAGTTAACTTTGATGTTTTTTTTTAAATAACAAAAAACATTTAACGCAGTGAGTGAATCTGTATAATGTTTTTTTAAAAAGAACTGCAATTACCTGCACAAATAATTATTGTTTTACCAAATCTATTTGATGCAAACTTCGAAAATTCGGTAATGCATCGTATTCTCCTTATGTGTAGGTTGTGGTATTTTCTATTCATCGTAACCCAATGTCTAGACTGTATAAATATTTTAACTTTCTTACAAAATCGTAAAAAATGTTCGATCTTCAGATTTGTATTGATTCTAAAATTACGATGATACCATGACCCCATAAAAGTGTCCACGTTTGTTTTGGTCATAATTCCGGGGCATTTTTTTAAACCAATTTTTGAACGGTATGTACAAATGTATATATCTTCATCATTTTATTCCAAAACATAATGGCAAGACCTCGTCTCGCTTATCGAATGCACTTATGGTATTGAGAAATTAAATCCAACCTAAGGTTGCATGCGTAGGGCTCCATCAATGCGGATAGTCTCACCGTTCATCAGTGGGTTCTCATAGATAGCCTGCACCAAGTGAGCGTACTCAGAAGGCTCTCCCAAACGCTGGGGGAATGGGATCCAATAATTGAAGAACCTTCCCTGGCAACGCTTCCAACATTACTTACTTACTTAAGTGGCGCTACAGTCCGAGATGAACCTGGGCCTCAACCAACATGCCTCTCCAATTAGTCCGGTCCTTAGCTAACTGCCTCCAGTTGCGCACTCCAAGTTGGTTGAGGTCGGTTTCTACTTGTGTGCGCGACTTTAGTCGAGGTCTTCCTTTACTGCGTCCGACGTCTGGCTGGGAATCGAAGACTCTGCCAGCCGGAGTATTGGTGTCCATTCGTCCTAGCCATTTTTTTTTTTTTAGACAAGGGGTATGTCGCTGTACAGCTCGTATAGTTCTGTTTTTGAATCTTCTTCTCCGTAGCCCGTCAACGCAAACGGGACTGAAGATTTTTTGAAGAATTTTCCTCTCGAAGAGACCAAGGATTTCTTCATCCTTTTTCGATATGCCTTAGCGCCGTAGAGTAGACTGAGTTGATAAGGGTCTTACATAGGATCTCCGTAGTAGTTCGAGTGAGGGCTTAACTACTAAATTGCCTTCTTAGTCCGAAGAAACAGCGGTTGGCAAGAGTAATTCTTCGTTTGATTTCTGACGAGATGTTGTTGTCAGAGTTAATAGCGGAGTCGAGGTAGACAGAGTCCTGTACTACCTCAAAGTCGATGTTGTGCGTCCTTTCATGTTGACATCATAAACTTTGTCTTACCCTCATTTACTGCTAAACCATTTTTGCCGCTTCCTTCTCTATACTAGCAAACGTGGCTATGACATCACGTTGAGTCCTACCAATTATGTCAATATCGTCGGCGTATGCTAGTAGTTGCACCGATTTTTTTTGAAAATTGTGCCTCTGGTGTTGGCTCGGGAGTTTTGCATAATCCTCTCAAGAATCAAACACATGACAGCGCATCGTCTTGCCTAAATCCATTTTTGGTATCGAATGTGTCGGTGAGGTCGTTTCCGACCCTGATGGTGCAGCGAGAATTCTCCATCGTCATCCTACACGAACGGACGAGTTTGGGAGGTATTCCAAAACTAGACATGGCTCTGTATAGTTCGTCTCTTTAAATGCTGTCGTATGCGGATTTGAAATCGATAAATAGGTGGTGGGTATCGATATGGACTTCTTAGGTTTTTTCCAGGATCTGCCGAAGTGTGAAAATTTAATCGGTTGTGGACTTTCCTAGTCTAAAACCACACTGATAAGGACCGATCAGGTTGTTGGTAAACGGTTTCAAGCGTTCACATATTACGGCAGATAGGCTATGTTGAGAAGACTTATGCCTCTGTAGTTGGTGCAGCTCAGAGGGTCTCCTTTTTTGTGGATCGAGCCAACGATGGTGAGGTTCCATTCTTCAGACATACTTTCATCAGACCAGATTTGGCTTATGAGTTGGTGGATGTTACTTACCAAGTCATCTCCACCGGCCTTATAAAGCTTTGAGGGTAGGCCTAGTAAAGATTTAGTTTAGATATAGCTATCCTCACTTCACTTAGGTCGGGTGGTTGGCAGTTTCCGCTATCGTCGCTAATATCGAAAGGTTCGTTCTGCCTGGCAGCGGAATGTTGTTCGTCATCGCCGTTTAAAAGTCTGCAGAAGTGGTTCTTCCATATCATCAGCATCGACTGTGTCTCAACTACGATATTTCCTTGTTCATCTCGACAGGATTCGGTTCGAGCCTAGTATCCTTGGCTTTGACGTTATACACTTTGGTAAAACTTGCGAACATCGTTCTATAGGCAAAGAAGAATGGAAGACCACCGGCTTTTCAGAAAGAAGAAAAAAGAACAAGAAAAGCGGGCGATCGAGGATATAGAGAGGATATCCTCGATCGAGCTCAATGGCAGCTCTCGTCTTCACCTGCAGCCTAGCCTTGTAGGCCCCGTTCTTGGCTGCTGAGCATCTGTCGGCATTCCTCATCAAACCAGGGATTTCTTGCTGGTGGCCGCGAGAAACCATCAGTTGCGGCTGATCTAATGGCTTGCTGGCATCGTTGCCATTGTTCTTCGACATTAGATGCTGGTGGTATGTTGTGAGTCGAGAGGTTAAGGGATACGCGTTGCGCGAAGGTCTTGGTGGTCTCTGGCGATTGCAGTATTTCGACACTAAGTTTTTTTTACAGTATTTCTGGTTTTTTGTGGCGTGGTGGATATCCGCATCCTTACCTTGGCTGCAACAAGGTAGTGGTCCGAGTCGATGTTAGCCCCTCGGAATGTTCGGACATCCAAAATACTGGATGCGTGCCTCTTGTCTATCGCAATGTGATCAATTTGGTTGACTGTTCGTTGATCTGGAGACCGCCATGTCCCCTTGTGGATATCGAAGTGAGGAAACCGTGTGCTGGCTATGGTGGCATTTCGTTCCGTAGCGAAGTCAATTAGCCTAAGTCCGTTACCAGACGTGTTGTCATGTAGGCTATGTTTTCGGACAATACTGCTAAAGATGTCTTCTCTTCCTACCTTTGCGCTAAAATCTATTAGCACGATTTTAACATCGTACTTTGGTAGTCGCTCATAGGTTTTGTCGAGGAGCTCTTAGAAGCAATCCTTAGTTTACATCTTTTTCCTCCGTCAGAGCATGAGCGCATAAAAGGCTTATGTTGGCGAATTTGGCCTTGATGCCGATTGTTACAATGCGTTCGCTAATGTCTTGGAAACATAAGACTTCTTGCCTTAGTCTGGCACTGATAACAAATCCGCATCCGAATAGTCGAGGTTTCTGCTCACTATAACACGGTCCATAGTAGATGTCACAGTTTTTCATTCTCTTTTTGCCCGGCCCATCCCAACGGCTTCCGCTAGTTGTTCGCCTGCACCTCTCCTGTTTAATGTTCTCACATTCCAGGTGCAGACACGAACATCGTTGTCCCTTTTTCGTTTAGCATGGTCGTCAACAAACAGTCCTTTCCGAGGCTATTGGTTGCTTCGTAACAATATTTTTTTTCCGTGGATGGGTAGTTAATCCAAAGCTGCCAACATTTGGAGTGTTGAAAAGACCAGGAGCAATAGTGCACACACGAATACCTTGAGTGCTCAAGTCACGTGCAATTGGCAACGTCATGCCAACGACAGCTGCCTTCGAGGCGGAGTAAGCTGCTTGACCGATTTGGCCATCATAAGCTGCAACTGAGGCGGTATTGACAATAACACCACGTTGTCCATCCTGGTTGGGTTCGTTGGTTCCCATAAAACCAGCTGATAAGCGGATAACATTGAAAGTACCAACAGATGCCATCCTGGTTGGGGTCGTTGGTTCCCATAAGACCAGCTGATAAGCGGATAACATTGAAAGTACCAACAGCGTTGACTGTCAACACCCTCTGGAAATCTTCCAACCTGTGGGGAAGATTTTTTGTTGAAATTGAAAGTCCTGACGGCGGTTGCTGTTCCGGCACAATTGACAGCTAAGTCCATGCGGCCGAATTTTTCCTTTGCCATATCCACTGCATTTTGAACGTCTTTCTCCGAGGTAACATCGACTGGGCAGAATACAACACACTGTCACCCAATTCGGCGGCGACCTCATTGCCCTTGGATGTGGACAAATCGGCCAACACAACTTTAGCTCCATTGCGTACCAGACGTTCAACAGTAGCCTTTCCCAATCGAGAAGCTCCACCAGTAACAAGTGATACGGCGTTCTTAATCATGTTGAATACTGTATGCGATTGGTTGTAAATCATAAATCAAAGTGCAAACACTTTATTCTCTTCGAAAACGACTCTGACGATGTCAATTAAACTTAACATGCTACGAGTACTTCTATAAGTTCCCAGTTTTTTTTTTTTTTTTGGGAATATCCTTATCGGATTTTTGTATTAAGACCATCTGGTCAAATTGATTGAAATTCAACATCTGTGATACTAATTAGAATTCGAAATAATTAGTTTTTGGCCTAAATATGTAGTTCCTCACGAATTTTTTTAGTTTTGGCGGAAAATCATTATTCACTTGGACACCGATTCTATCCCATTCTGGACTAGCAGTTCTTACAATCATAGTTCCACATAATTTATACATTTTTAACATTTAATAGCCAAAATGAATTTTATTGTGCATTTTGGCGAAACTGTTTATGCAGATTTTCGAATCCTCGCATGCTTGGCAGTTGATATAACGCCCAACTCACTGCGAAAGAGAAAGTCGCGTACGACCCAGTCGTGCATCTACCACTCGTTTAATGTTGTGAAATGTTTTTAAGGACCTTTTTACTCCTAGAAATTAATTTAACGGTAAAGGTCTGCTCAGAATGCTGGTATCTTGCATCGCTGTCAAAAGGGAGATACATTTCTTGCATGAAGTTGCCCTCTGTTCAATTTCAAGCTACAGCTTCACGAAGATACACATTGTGTATGCGCTTATGGGTTGCCTTGTTTTTAACTTTTCACTCAGCTACAGATATGCATTCTGAACAGGCCTTAGTTAGTTAGATTAGTTAGATTGGCTGTTCGTACAAGACGAAACACAATTAGCGCTGAGGTGCGCCGTTTTGATGCCAAAAACTCGTGCGGTTAAATGTTATGTCTTGTTAGTTGGCGTGTACTAAATCCAACCAGTGGCATTAAGGAAGGCGATCAGTTCTTTGATGTGTTTATCAGAGAGGTCGCGGATATTGTTAAAGAAAGGTTTGCCTGGGGTTCGTTGTCTTGCTCTTGACAGAGCCGGGCATTTTGCACAGAAAGTGAGTTAAAGTTTCCTTCTCCCCCACCTCCTTGCAACTGCGACAGTTGGTGTTGTGGGGTATACCCATTCTAACAGCATGGTCACCGATGGGCCAGTGTCCAGTGGTAATTGCTATCACCCTGGAGACTTCCTTACGGGATCTGCTTAAGAGGTCCCGTGTTTTAGTCTTGTTGTAGCGAGGCCACATATCTCTTGAAATGGCGCACCCACTGAGGTTTCGCCACCTATGTTCTGCTGTTTTAAGAGAGTGTGTGTGAATGCCGATTGCACGTAAGCTGGGAAGGGACGAGCCCAACCTGGCTAGGGCATCAGCCTGTTCATTTCCATCTATGTCACTGTGGCCTGGAACCCATATGAGAGTGATACTGTATCGACTCCCAATGGAGGCCAGTTCGTTTTGGCATTGAAGTACTAGTTTTGATGACGTCGATACCGAAATAATCGCCTTAATAGCGGCTTGACTGTCGACAAAAATAGCGATATTTTGCTTGGGAGTACTATCGTGTTTAATCGCGTGACATGCCTCCCTAATAGCCAACAATTCCGCTTGGAATACGCTGGAGGAATCAGGGAGGCGAAACGATTTTTTTATTTTTAGTGTGTCTGAGTAGACACCTGCGCGCCCACTCCGCAGTCCATTTTGGAGCCGTCGTCAACCACTGCGTTTTTCCAATCGTCTCTAGTTGGAAAGCCAGCGGTGAAGTGTTTGTGGAAGGTCAGTTTGGGTATCATGTAGTCGGTATGATGGTCAGCTAGACCTGCTGGCATTGAATCTAGGATATTGCTGTGCCCATAGGGCTTATTGAACCAGCAGCCAGATTCTTTGAGCATGACTGCACTACACATTGAAATATCTTTGATATGGATATCTAGATGGAGAAGGTGGAGAAGAACCGTTAAGGCATCAGTGGGACAAGATCTCATGGCCCCAGTTGTGCCGATACAAGCAGTTCTTTGTACCCTCTTAAGTTTGTCAATGATATACCCTTTACTCACAGAAGGCCACCAGACTAGTGCCCCATAGGTGAGTATCGGCCGAACAACAGCCGTGTACATCCAAAGTGTCATCTTTGGTTGTAGGCCCCATCTTTTGCCGAATGTTTTTCTACAGGCATAGGAAGCTATACATGCTTTCTTGACCCTTTGTTCTATGTTGGTTTTCCAATTAAGCTTAGTATCTAGGATAGTCCCTAGATATTTGGCATTGGATGAGAGTGAGAACGCTTGTCCATTAAGTCGGGGGAGATTAAAGGCTGGTATTTTTGGTCTTCGTGGTGAAGAGCATCATTTCCGTTTTGCTCGGATTAACACCCAGGCCACAGCTTGTAGCCCACGTGCTCACAGAACCCAGAACAGGCCTTAACTCTCACTTTTTCGTATTTGATTGATTGATAGTTAGCTTCTGCAAGTAAAGGGTGGTTAAATTTTAAGGGCCGATTAGGGATGTTCATAGAAAAGAAACATCGTTGTTTTTTTCGATGTATTACATCGGATCGATACATCAAAGTTTTGACGATGAATCGGTTAAACACATCGATGTAGCCGATGCATTGAATAAAAAGGCTATCATGCTTCAAAAACAACATAAATCAGCTAATATAGGATAGGAAATCAATAGTAACACCACACTTCCAACGGATTTTCTTTACGTCGGCCAACAGGTGTCCTCAAATAGACCGAAAGCTCATCACTAACACTTTCTTCCTCTTCGTTGGACTTCCAATTGTGATAAAGTAAATTGTGATGTTCACTCCAATGGCTGAAATCTTGCGGTGCTAATGTTCTTTCCACCGAACTTCCTGAATCTGTTTCGACATTTTCATTAGAGAGGTCTTTTGTCAACATCTCTCTCAATCTTGCGGTGCTAATGTTCTTTCCACCGAACTTACTGAATCTGTTTCGACATTTTCATTAGAGAGCTCTTTTGTCATCATCCAAAGAGATGATTGCTTGCATTGAACTAGCACATGCTATCGGATCTTCAAAATGCAACGTGTTGGCACATCTTGGATTAACTTTGTTTCAGCGCTAACCGCCTTTCGCAATTCGTCGGTCTTTATTTTTGAGAGTATTTTTTGCAGTTCAGGAATTTGCAGAATGTTTTGAGCAACCAAGTTAAGCGTATGAGCGAAACTGGGGATGAGCTTCTTTTTCCCAAATTAAATTTTGCTTTCACCATGTTCGAGGCATTATCATCGGTTAAACACATCGATGTTGCCGATGCATTGAATAAAAAGACGATCATGCTACAAAAACAACATAAATCGGCTAATATTGGATAGGAAATAAGTAGTAACACCACACTTCCAACGGATTTTCTTTACGTCTTCCAACAGGTGTCCTCAGCTCATCACTAACACTTTCACCCTGTGCGCGACATTATCAGCTAGTGCTCCATTCAATAAAGTCAAAGAGTCGGATAGTGCAAATAATGATATACTTTCATTGGATACATCGATACATCCGATTTATTCGACCTCGCGACCTCGGCGGCACACCTCCATCCGATGGTCCAAATTTTCGATGACGCTGAGGCATAATTGAGGTTCTATGCCGTTAATGTGCCGAATTATCTCATCCTTTAGCTCTTGAATTGTTGCTGGGTTATCGACGTACACTTATTCTTTCAAATAATCCCAAAGAAAGAAGTTAAACAGTGTTGTCAAGTCACTTTTTTTTTTTAAATTCTGACCTGCCTAAGCAGTAATATGCACATCGACCTTAAAGATCTATTGTGCTTGCCGTCAGATGTTTTTTAGGTTATTAGCGCTTCTACATTCCTAATGTAGCTGGTAATACTTTCAGCCGAAGATTTCCTCAGTTCTTTGGGACTTAAAAATTCCCTGAAGAAAGATTCCCTTCTCATACCGTAAAGGGCCGGGCATTCACATATGATATGCTCGGCTGTTTCGTCTTCTTCTAGACAAAGTCTGCACTCCGGTGAGTCGACTAGATGCATTTTATTTAGGTGATATCGCAGACCGTGATGACCAGTTAGGTAGCCTACTAAGTTTTAGACATCGTGCCTGCGAAGATTAAGTATCTTATTGGCATCTGGTTTGAAGGGCTGAATAGCTCTTTTGGCCTGTCATAGGCCTGGGATGTTTCCCCAGTATGAAAAACATTTGTTTTGTTCCCAGTTTTTTATGACCAGATTTATGGCTGATTTGGGGATTGAACAGAAGGGTTCAGGCCCAATGAAGGGGGTTTCCGTACCTTTTCTGGCTAGTTCATCAGCTTTTTCGTTACCTTCAATCCCCTTATGTCCGGGGACCCACCATAGTCTGGTTTTGT
This sequence comes from Rhingia campestris, assembly GCA_932526625.1. Lineage (NCBI taxonomy): Eukaryota > Metazoa > Arthropoda > Insecta > Diptera > Syrphidae > Rhingia > Rhingia campestris. Next base: position 3,660,942 of record OW052186.1, on the reverse strand, counting down.
TCCTGGAACTGAGTGTTTGGAGAGAGTTGAAGCAGTGTAGTACTGATTTGGAGTCAATGATGTGTGAGCTAAGGGCTTTTATAGCTGCTTGACTGTCGTGAATATATGGATGTTGGCGCCTTTAATACCTGAGTTGTGTATTAGGTTTGCGCATTCTTTTATGGCATGGAGTTCAGCTTGGAATACACTAGGGTTTTTTTTCCCATAGGTATTGAGATGTTTCTATTTGGTCCATGTATGCCAGCTTCTACCCCTAGAACCATAAGCTTCAGAATTCTACAAAGCATACTGCTCCGCTAGACTTTCACTCAGTTTTTGCCCGCTTCATATAGACCTACTTGATCAACGGATTCAACAAGTCGGGTGACATTTTTGTATCTCAACAATATTTCGGTTTTTGTTAGAACCATCCGTATACCACTTTAGGCCGCTTAGGCAGTTTGGTGGGTTGTTGCTACACCATGCTTCTCTGGTTGTGATCTCCGTTGAGAATCTTTTGTCGAAGCGTAGTGTCTTTGGTAAGCGGTCTGTAACCGCACAGATCATGTCAAGTTCGGATAGAAGTTCAATTAGTTTAAGGTGTTCCCTAATGTTTAACTCTTCCCCTTGTGTGAGCTGCGAACTGACACTTTTTTTATATAAATGTGGAGGGGTGTTAGTCCTATTAAGGCTTCTATAGCCGCTGTGGGACAGGTACGCATAGCTCCGGTAATGCCCAGACAGGCAACCCGTTGTACCTTGTTTAACTTATTTATGGTTGTTTTTTGGGTGACTTTGTTCCACCATACTATGTTATAATGGGCCTGACCATGATCGTGTAGATCTAGTGTGTGGTCTTTGGAGAGATTCCTCAGGTTTTACCATACATGTTTTGGCAAGCCCAGAAAACTTTGGTTGCTTTTTGAATTTTATTGTTAATGTGGGAGTTCCAGCTTAGTTTTTTGTCGAGGATCACTCCAAGATATTTTACTTAGTTGGAGTACTCAATGTCTGTATCGTTGATTGAAATTTGGGCTGAGACTAAATTTCCTCCTTTTTGTAAAAGGGACGATGATAGCCTTGCTGGGGTTTATAGAAAGACTTTCTTTACTACACCAGTCTATGACTATCTTAAGAAAGACTTTCTTTACTACACCAGTCTATGACTATATTAAGGGCGTTTTGCAAACGTGTTGTAACCTCGTTTGGTTCTTTGCCCTTTATTATGATGACTAGGTCATCGGCGTATCCAATTATATTGAAACCTGCATTACTTAGGTCTTGAATTAGGTTATCGATAACCAGAGACCATAGTAGGGGTGAGAGTACTCCTCCCTGAGGGCAGCCTTTAACGGCTGTTACTGATATTGAGGTCAGTGCTGATGAAGCAGTTATTTTCCGACTTTCAAGCATCGCTTTGATCCATTTGATGGTGGGGTGATCTAATCTTCTATGAGTCAAAGCATTTGATATGGAGTCATGTCCAGTGTTGTCAAAAGCACCCTCAGTGTCAAGGAAGGCGCATAGTGCAACTTCTTTGTTTTCGTGTGCACTTTTTATTTGTGATGTTAAACTAAATTTCGAAATATCTCACAGATACTTTGTTTCATTTAAAAGGATAGGAAGTGCCTAATGAAAGACATTTTAGAAGTGCTCCTTCCGTGGATTTACCTTTTTGGTAGGCGAATTGACAGGGGTGCAGAGGAGTGCCTTCATTTAAGCATTCTCGTAATGTGTACGTCTAGTATTCTTTCCATTGTTTTCAGGAAAAACGATGTTAAGCTTATTGGACGGTATGATTTAGGTAGTTCTATTGGTTTGCCTGGCTTGGGGATATATACCACGTTTACCTCCCTCCAGGTTTGTGGTATGTAGCCCCAATTGAAACTAAACCTAAATCATATGATCTTGGCGGCCAATTGACATCGCCACCATGTGAGATAGTGGCCATTGAATTTGTCGAGCAAAAGAGCCATTCTTTCGTTAGCTGTGTGGCAAATGGCTTCGTCCTGTTGAAACCACATATCGTCCACATCCATATCTACCGATTCGGGCCATAAAAAGTTCGTTATCATCTCACGATAACTGCCTGACCGGCCTCATTTTGGAAAACAGTCACTCTTTGGTGGGTGCATTGGTTTTTCGACAATCTCGACATTCGTCCAAATGCGGCAATTCTGCTTATTGACGAATCCACTGAGGTGAAAATGTGCCTCATCACTGAAGATGATGTTCTTCGAAAATTATTCATCCAGTGTTGCCATTATGCATAAAGACCAACATTAACAGGCTTACAAGGTGCAACTGACTCAAGAACTAAAGCCTCTTGACCATTTCAAGCGCGTTATCTTCTGACCATTGACGACGCCTAAAATGGTCAAGAGTCTTTAGTTCTTGAGTCAGTTGCACCTTGTAAGCCTGTAAATGTTGGTCTTTATGCATAATGTTCATCAACGACGAGCGTGAGAGGTGCAATTGTTAGGCACGACGACGAGTTGAGGTGGACGGCTCTTCAGCCAACACTATCCCGAACAGCAGCAATATTTTCTGCAGTACGAGCATGCACTGGTGTTTTCAGATCTCCTACAGACCCGGTTTGCTCGAATGTTTGCTCAGTTTTTTCCGATTGTACTCACATTTGGACGATTAAATTGACCGAACAAATCACGAAGTGCAAGATATGCATTTTGATTTGAAAGCCCATTTTCAAAATAAGCCTGAATAACTTTAACGCATTGCTCGATTGTGTATCTTTCTACGGTTGAGTTAGTCCGAAATCGAGAAATCTCAAATGAAATGTCGAAAAAAACTTAACATTTAGCTGTCCTTCACATTCAACATCGGCCCTTAAAATTTAACCACCCGTTACATGTCTAAAACAAGATGAATATTTCAAGACGATTTGATGAAATTGTATCTATTAAGTTCAGCTTAATATTTATTTGGGTATTCGTAAGCCTTATTTCACTTCGAAAATGTTATCTTTTTCAGACTTCAAAAAAGAAATTCGAAACTATTCAGACTTCAAAAAAGAAAAGATATTCGAAACTATTCAGAGCTCAAAAAAGAAAAAGAAAAGAAATTCGAAACTATTCAGACTTCAAAAAAGAAATACGAAACTGCAAGAATGCCTTTCATGGCTATTTTACGTTTGCCTGAGTTTGTGCTAAATGACTTTGGCCAAATTATAATTGTTATGTTCATTCTGACGGTTATGTACTGGTATCAAATTTTTTTTGAGGGATTTATACCCCAAGACCCACATTTGCCCCCCGATCCTTAATTACATAATCATGCGTAGAAAAGCAATTTAAATGTAAAAATTTCCACATCTACAATTACTTGCACTACCATCAATAAAACTAAACGACTTATGTCCAAATAATTTTGGGTTTATGTTTACATTCATGGAAAAGCTAGATAATCGCTGACGACAGTGAAGGATACTTTCTTGATTCGTACCGTGCAAACACAATTTATGAATTACACGATATGTACCTAGCAAATGTCCTACACTATCGTCAGCGATAATCGTTTTGAAAGTTACTTGTCTGGGATAACGAGTATGCAATTTACAAAAAGGGAGATGTCATGGAAGAATATCCTATAGAAGTATTGAAATCGAGCGGATCAAAATGTTGTTGTCATCGCAAGTGTCCTACACTATCGTCAGTGATAATCGTTTTGAAAGTTACTTGTCTAGGATAACGTGTATGCAATTTACAAAAGGGGAAATGTCATGGAGGAATATCCTCTAGAAGTATCAAAATCGAGCGGATCAAAATGTTGTCATCGCAAGTGTCCTACACTATCGTCGGCGATAATCGTTTTGAAAGTTATTTGTTTAGGATAACGCGTATGCAATTTACCAAAGGGGAGATGTCATGGAAGAATATCCTCTAGAAGTATCGAAATCGAGCGGATCAAAATTTTGTCATCGCTTCACAAAATATCTGATTTTCTTCGATTTTACAAAATAATTGAGCTCAGCTCATTCTGTTATTTTATTTTTCAACCAACAATTCCTTGACATTTGGTCAAAAGGTCTCCAATCAAAAAATGCATTTTATTAATGGATTCTTAGGTCCAGTTTTTCAGTGCAGAGTTAGGGTCCATTGATTGAAAAGGATTGAAAGGCCTCACTTTAAATATTCTTTTACTTCTTGCGTTTTTTTTAAAAATTAAATCATTGCCGAGTTGGTGTCAAAACAAAGCTTTTGATTATCCAAAAATATTTAAATTTTTAATTAAAGTTTTCGCAGAAAATTAATTTGTTTTTCAATGATCAAGATTTACTTTTTCTGAAGTAATGTTTCTCATTCCACCCAAATGAAACAGAATTTTCCAATGACTCCTATAACCAGCTACAGAAGTCAAATTACAATTCTATCATGTTTTGTGTTTCAATGAAGTTGTTCAACCCAGAGTCAACTTACCCATACATACTTGAGTGGCGCTACAGTCCGGGATGAACCTGGGCCTCAACCAACATGCCTCTCCAATTAGCCCGGTCCTTAGCTAACTGCCTCCAGTTGCGCACTCCAAGTTGGTTGAGGTCGGTTTCTACTTGTGCGCGTCATGATTTTCCTCTACTGCGTCCGACGTCTGGCTGAGAATCGAAGACTCTATTATTGGTGTCCATTCGTTCTACATGCTCAAGCCATCTTAAACGTCCAATTCGGAGTTTTTTTTTTGACTAGGGCCATGTCGCTGTACAGCTCAGTGATGAAAATAATAAATTTTCTTCGGGAAAAATCAGCCCCGAAACATCGTGAATTGAAAATATTTCTTGACGAAGTGGACGCTCAATATGACGATCTGTTATTGCATAATAATGTTAGATGATAGCAAGGGCTGTGTTTTACAGCGATTCTTCACCATTTTAGAAGACTTGCAGACATTTCTTTTCAAAATTGATCAAACGTCGACAAACGATTACTTAAGTATTCTAAGCGATAACGATATTTTTAAACACATCAATGATCTGAACCTTAAACTTCAAGGCAAAGGAAAGCTTGCATGGGAGATCCTGACAGAAGTAAAAAGTTTTTTTTTGCGAAACATTGATCTGCATAATGAACGCCTGCACTTCCCTAATTTAAAAAAAAAATCTGCAATGACAACGAGCTTGACGTCGGCCAATATAACTCGTTCATTGAGGATCTAAAATCCGAATTTGAAAACAGATTCGCAGATTTTAAGAAAATTGGGAATGTCGTCGATATTCTCAGTAACATTTACTCTCTGAATCCTGGGGATGAATGGAGTAATGAAGCAGCAAATATTTTCGGGAGTAATAAAGCTTCTCTCCAGATGGAAATGATCGATTTCCAAGAAAATACAGTCAAGAGTTTTGGATAAAATTTGTTTGTGCTAATAATTAACCAGAATTAAAAAAAAATTAGCCTTGAAACTTCTCACTCTGTTTGGGTCAATATATGTTTGTGAAGCAGCATTTTCTAAATTGAACTTCATCAAAAAAAATTCCGGAACAGATTTGCCGATGAACATCTCTAAGATTTAACGAGAATAGCCTGCACAAGCTTTACTTCAAACTTCAGACGGATAGTCCAAAAGACAAAATATGTAATTTTTCTCATTAATATTGTAAAAACCCTTAGGACTTTGTACAGTTGTTGTTTATTTAATCTAAAATTGATACAGTATCTAAATATATTATTTAAATATTTATTTATTACCTTCCGTGATTTAAAAAAAACGGACCCCAAATGAAAGTAGTTGGTGACCCCTGCTGCAGAGCATACTTTTTTTCTTCAAAAGCATTCTCAATTTTATCAGTGATTCTATGCACTTGCACAAAAAAGGAGAACCTCTGAACTGCGCCAACTACAGAGGCATAAGTCTACTCAACATCGCTTACAAGATCCTATCTGCCGTAATATGTGAACGCTTAAAACCGTTTACAAACAACCTGATCGGCCCTTATCAGTGTGGTTTTAGGCTAGGAAAGTCCACAATCGTTCAAATTTTCACACTTCGGCAGATCCTGGAAAAAACCCAAGAAGTCCAAATCGATACCCACCACCTATTTATCGATTTAGGCCAGGAAAGTCCACAATCGATCAAATTTTCACACTTCGGCAGATCCTGGAAAAAACCCAAGAAGTCCAAATCGATACCCACCACCTATTTATCGATTTCAAAGCCGCAAACGACAGCATTTATAGAGACGAACTATACAGAGCCATGTCTAGTTTTGGTATACCGCCCAAACTCGTCCGTTTGTGTAGGATGACGATGGAGAATTCTCGCTGCACCATCAGGGTCGGAAACGACCTCACAGACACATTCGATACCAAAAAAGGATTTAGGCAAGGCGATGCGCTGTCATGTGTTTGATTCTTGAGAGGATTATGCAAAACTCCCGAGCCAACACCAGAGGCACAATTTTCAAAAAAAATCGGTGCAACTACTAGCATACGCCGAAGATATTGACATCATTGGTAGGACTCAACGTGATGTCATAGCCACGTTTGCTGGTATAGAGAAGGAAGCGGCAAAAATGGTTTAGCAGTAAATGAGGGTAAGACAAAGTATATGCTGCCAACACGAAAGGACACAAAATATCGACGAATTGGACAGAACGTCACCATTGACAGATATAACATTGAGGTAGTATGGGACTTTTTCTACCTCGGCTCCGCTATTAACTCTGACAACGACAACAATATCTCGTCAGAAATCAAACGAAGAATTACTCTTACCAAGCGCTGTTTCTTCGGGCTAAGAAGGCAATTTAGTAGTAAAGCCCTCACTCGAACTACTAAGGAGATCCTATATAAGACCCTGATCATCCCAGTCCTGCTCTACGGCGCTGAAGCATGGACAATATCAAAAGCGGATGAAGAAATCCTTGGTCGATTCGAGAGGAAAATTCTTCGGTCCCGTTTGCGTTCAAGGGCTATGGAGGGCTAGTCAAAAAACTCTGCATTGGACGTTTAAGATGGCTAGGACATGTAGAAAGAATGAACACCAATACTCCGGCTCGCAGAGTCTTCGATTCCCAGCCAGACGTCGGACGCAGTAGAGGAAGACCTCGCCTTAAGTGGCGGGCACAAGTAGAAACCGACCTCAACCAACTTGGAGTGCGCAACTGGAGGCAGTTAGCTAAGGCCCGGGCTAATTGGAGAGGCATGTTGGTTGAGGCCCAGGTTCATCCCGGACTGTAGCGCCACTTAAGTAAGTAAGATGTCTATGCACTTGGTCAATTGTTGAGTGTTTATTCATGAACCCAAATTGATGGTTCGCTACAATAATATTTTGCAGCATCTTTTCGAATAGCTTGAACAACATTGGTAGTATCGATATTGCCCTATATGAGGTTCCTTCGCTAGGTGGTTTACCTGGCTTTGGAATCATTATAACCTCCGCTACCTTCCACATGCTCGGCACATATCTTAATCTAAATACAGCGTTTTCGATATGCGCTAGATGTTTGAGTATTTTTTTTGAGAATTGTTTTAAAATTTCCCCCGTTATTAAATAAAACCCTGGGGCTTCATTTTTTTACATTAATCCCTCCTTTTATTTCTTTGGCAAGTTCTTAAGACGGTCGAATTGGTACATCTTCCTGGCACGTTTCTTCCATTCCTTGATAGTCTTTATCTTCATACGGTAGGAAGACGCCTTCAAGATACTCAGCAAAAGCAAATTTGCGTTTTCTTGTCTGTTTTTTGTTCAGTTTTCTTCTCTGGTTTTCACTGGTGGAATGTGAGCTGTTGACCTGTTCATTTTCCGTTATGCATGAGTATACATTTCAGGCTACGTTTAGAGAAATCAATAAATTCGTCCATTTGGATCATAATTTTGGACTCCCATTGCTGTCAATAAACCAGGAATATCTGAACAGTAAACAAAGTCATCATCTTCAGAAAAGAAAGTCAGTCTCTCGCTTAAGATAGTACGAAATTCTTGTTTCTCGGGTTAAAAGATTTCTTTGCTTTAGTCGAGAAGCTAGAATCTCCGATGCCTTTTTTTTTTTTTAGAAAGGCCAAGGTCTCTGACTAATGCGCTGAGCTCTTCCTGATTAAATGGCCGGAGCTCAGAAGAAATAATCTGGTCCCACTTTCATCACTTGAAGGATTTTTTTTCTTCGTGATCGTCGTAGATGAAAATGCTGGTGGTAACTGCAGCGGCGCATAGCCAGAGTGCAGCACTGGTCGAGTAATGGATATCAAGTTATGGTAAAACCATTCGCAGCGGTTTTTTTTTTGTTAATCCCGTTTATATCAACCACACAAAAATAACAATCATCCTGATGATTCGAAGGTTCCCTTGTGAATTAATGAAGGTACAGCATCCCTCATTAGCATTCAGATAAAAATGGATTTTGGCATGCGAAATACCATCCCTCACTCTCAAAATTGCATTATTTCCACTTGACGAGCATGCAAAAATGTTCAAATTGGGAAAATTTCGCTTCGTTTTCTTGCATTCTGAAGAAGAAAAACTCCTGACATTCTATTACATATCTGTTTTTGTGTTTCCAAATCGAAATATTTGTAAAGAAAAACCAGATACAACCGCAGATGTATTAATTACATGAATGTGTTAAAATTCGCGCTCATCATAAAAGCAACCAGCGTTTCCCAAAAGTGGATGACGATAGACAAATAAAAAAAAGGATACGTCCTAATTGATTTGCCCATGTCGACATGAGCGTACGGATTGAAACTTAATAGGTATGTTCCCGTACAAAATATTATTTACTGATTTTTACTGCAGAAAATTATTTGTGTGCAAAACTTGCGTACGGGAATGGTTTTAAGTAAAAATCAGTAAGAATCAGTAAATAATATTTTGTACGGGAACAGACCTAATGTCTGAATGGCAATCATACTTTTCGACTCGATTATAATCGGAATAACGTTTCAATTTTATTGCATTACATGGTTTTTCTATTGTAGCTCATAACGTTTGCAAAGGAGTTCGTTGAAATAGTCCTTACCGTTGCTATCATTGAAAGTTCAAAATGCGTTGGCAGTTTAAAAATTCTCATTCGTTTAATTCATTTTTTTGTATTTCCTGGATATCAGTAATGGGCCTACTCTAGGAACTTTTCTCTTAGAGTTTAAAGAACACAAGAGCAGATACGAATTTATCTGTTTTATCTGGTATACGGTTCTTCCCAAAGCTCCGGTGGTGGTCACACTAATTTCCTGCATCATCTTCGTATGCATCTAAGTTTTAATCCTTTTGTACTCCATCGCACCATTTTGAATTTGTTTCCATGACTCATTCCATGAATTTATCTAATATCAGTTTAGAGTTTGAAAGGATAAATTCATCATTGTTTCTGGGTGTATCTTTTTCAACCATCGGAAAATTTGTAAGGACATCAGAAACCCACAAACAATAAGCAATCCCCAGTAATGGCAAAACTCCCCCTAACAAAACACAAATAATTCGTTACGAACATCCCCTACGGGTCGTGTTCTATTGGCCAACGAGGTAAGAACAATAGCTTGCGCATAGACAATAGACTCAGGTCAAGCCATCCAATCCAACAAAAATAAATGAAAAACCCAACATCACTCCTCCCCATGTTGCTCTCGTGAATAGCTGTGTATTGGGGTTTTTTATTTTTTGTTTTCCTGTTTGGGAGGTGGGGTGGATATGCGAATACGATGATACACATACACACAGATATAATAAAATTCACACACAAGAGAAGCGAGCGAACCATGTCAAAACGGAAAGCCCTTGTAGTAAATGAATTACAAAAGGACTTCATAATTCTCTCTCCCCATCCCATGCTCGTATCCTACGACCACCCATCCGGCCCACGCTCCTGTTGTATACTTTCGTAGGCAGCAGACACAAGAGATATTATATTCCCTGGATTGGAGCCTTAATATGTACATGTGCTTGAGAGCGCCCTACCATACGCTTACTCGCTCGCTCGCTTTTTAGGTAAGAAGGTGTGTGTGTTGCTTCTTCGTCGCACATGCATATATACCTTTTCATGTCAAGGAGCAATATCCTCGGAGAATTGAGGAAACACAACATCGTGAGCGGTTCAGACGCACGCTCAGCTCGGCTCCTCCGCATGTGCTGCTTGCGAAATATCATACTTAGGATGGAACCACCATACCGTATAGGTGGTTATGTTTTGTGTTATCATTGAAGGATATTGAAGTAAATTGTTAACCAAAGGGTAATACAATGTTTTCTGCTACTTGCAGGAATAGGTTGGTAGATAAACAGATATATATGCATGCGAATATATCTTCTAGAGCTTATGTCTTTGTTGATATGTTCGTTTGAGGATATAAGGAGCAAGAAATGGATCCTTTTCTTTTCACAAACATCTACTATGAGTGGGCGTATGTGTGGAATTCTTTATTTCTATCTCTGTCTATCACTTTCTTCTGTTATTTCTTCGTAGTCTTCATCTGGGTTTTTCCTTTTTTTTTAATCTAAACGGTTGTACATAGAGTGCATATTAATAGTCCTGCGACTTTCCTACACTTGGGCGTGGGTGGTCTTGATCGGGGTGTGAGAGTACATTTGTAAACTTACTCCATGCTTAGTGGTGTATTTCAAACAAAACAATGATGTGTTCCAATTGCATCATTATATCTTATGGATTCAAAAAAACCGGCAAGACCAGGCAACAAAATGCAAAAAAGGTCCTTCAAATTCTTTATCATATTCTAAAACTTGGAAACATTCGTTGTAACTATAACAAAAGCTCTAAAAGAGTTTTTCAAAACTACCTTGTCTCAAACAAAAAATATTTATGCCTTTGTTGAGAGTCTGTGATCTGGTGTTTGGAGTCAGATTTTGATTCTAAAGCCTTAATTAGCGCTAAATTTAAATCTTAAATTTTCAAATTTGAATAAAAGAAAGTGTGTGAGAGATATCCTCGAATTTTTCATTCGTTTTCAAGGCCTATCGATGTATCGTATATAACATCGTTCGAATGTCCACCGTGGCTTCTCATAGTGGTGCGCATCCGAAATGTCCATGATTCTGGCGCATAAATTAATCTGAAATGCTTGAAATGCCGCTGTGTTTAGTGGCTTATGCGCTGGCTTGCCAACACGGGACGTTTGGGACAAAGGCTTTGCCTTTTTAACATTTCTTTGTCATTTGTCTCAGTCCCAAATTCATTTTATAAATAAGGTCACGCACTCTTGAAACTACTAAATGATTTCTTTAAAAGATGTCAAATGATGACTATACAAGTTCAGACAACGAATATGAGACCACATATGCTAAAAAAAACCGAAACAAATTACCTATGCAGTGATCAAGACCACTGGTTATAAATCCCTGAATGCAAAAGTTGGCTGCAAAAAGAAAACAGTATGGCTGATCAATACATACTTTGTGCGAAGGTGTTTGTTATTAAATATTCGGGAATAAGATCAGCAGTGGCAAAACACGGAAAAAGGAAAGGGCATTAAGATATTGTGCTTGCAGCAACATTCAGATTCGAAACACTTAACTCTTTTGTCAGATAGTTCCCACCTAATATTGGTCGTTGGAGGAAGCGCGGCTCGCTCGATTAATAAATCCTCCATCGCAGATGGGCTTGTTGATGGCTGTGTATGGGAAATAAGGGAAACCAGACTGCAGAGTGGTGTGAAATAAAGTTAATAATTGGATGTGAAGTAAATTTGGAAAGCATATCCGTATCTTTTTTAGTGAAAAAATAAGGTGGGTTTCCGATCTAGAGGAGAATATGCACCTGGTGCTACCTTTTCTCTGATCCACGCCACATTTGTTTTGCCCATTGCGGGTGTTTTTCTTGTTAATAGAGTCTAAGTTGGCACTCTGTACAACACCCTCAGCGGTAGTAGACATTCTTTTCCACCAGCTATCGCTAGATACTTTCGTCAAGCAAATGGCAGCTAACAGTCTTAAAGCCATCCAACAGTGGTCAAATATTCAATATGGCCACTCAAAAATTCTAAATTCCTGAAAACACCGTTTATACCCTTACCAGGTTGAACTTTGATATACGATTTACTGGGTCACAATCCCAGACAGAAGGGAGAGAAACGAAACTGTGCTAAACGGAGTGGGTGCTGGTGTATTCTCTGACAGGCTAAATCTCAGCCAATCTTTCCGTCTTCCTGATCATTGCAGTTCCAGGCGGAACTTATGGCGACTACATGCTGCCTCACCATGACTTTCAAAGACCATTCTCCTGCATCTTTCCAAGCAGAGAGGAGTGGGAGAGGAACGAATTGGGCACCGAAACCATATCTATCTACACTGATGGTTCAAAAATGGATGTAGGCGTTGGAGCTGGAGTGTTTTCAGAAACACTAAAGCTAAACAGCACCTTTCGTCTCCCTGAGCACAGCAGTGTTTTCCAGGCCGAGATATTGGCAGTAGCAGAGGCGGCCAAAGCGACCTCAATGCTGGCGATACCACCAGATGATATCACCATCTTTATTGACAGTCAGGCTGCAATAAAAGCTATCTCTGCTGTCGAAATAAAATCTCGGCTTGTGAAACGTTGTCGTGAAGAGCTAAAGGTTATTGACGTCCAACATAATGTTAAGTTCTGCTGGGTGCCCGGACACAGAGGCATACAGGGCAATGAAATTGCTGACGAACTCGCGAGAAAAGGATCTGCCTCCAGCATTGACCAAGCAGACTAGTATGCCAAACCACCACTATGTGACCTCAAATCACGGGTGGGACAGAAAACACTGATCACTGCCAAAAACAGGTGGAACTACTCCCTTCCCACTTCCAAAAGGATGTGGACTGAGTATGACAAAGCCAGAACCCATAAACTACTTTGAAGTAACAGGAAATCTGTGAAACTTCCAAAAGGACGTGTGCTGAGTATGACAAAGCCAGAACCCATAAAATACTTTGAAGAAACAGGTGTGAAAATAATGCATCTGGTGCTGGTCAAAGCTCACGGTCATCAACTGCAATCAAAACCTGAAGAAAATAACCACTATTGCAGAGTAATCAAGGATCTAACATGCAATACGACACCAAATAGGTACAATTCAACGGTAAAATCTGAAAGCAAATCTGAAAATCCCAAACGACAACGCTATAAGGGATCCACTTACGCCGAAAAAGTGTTTGGACCTAAGGCTCTTAAAAATCGTCGTAGAGGATTTCATATCAGAATCCTTCGACGCATCCAATAAAGGAAGCATAAAACTTTTTCCGTTATAAAAATTATGGATTCTCTCAATAAGAATCATCTTCGATTCTAGCTAAAGGGTCCGCCAAATAACTTTTTTTTCTGAATATTTTCTCAAATTTCTTTTTTTTATTTGAAAGTACAATCCTTCCGGTTAATAATGGAAAATAATTTCATTCAAATGGCTGCCTCGGCTGGCCATTCAGTAGCCAGTCCAATTTTTAAGCACATTATCGATTGTGTGCAGCTGTATTTCACCAATGGCTTCACGAATATTGTCATTTAAAGCGTCAATTGTCTCTGGCTTGTCGGCGTAACACTTGTCTTTTACGGCACCCCACAAATAATAGTCCAACGGTGTCAAATCGCAGCTCCGAGGTGGACAAACGACATCAGCTCTGCGGCTGATAATGCGATCTTCAAAAACAGGGCGCAAAACATCGAGTGTAGCTTCGGCTGTGTGGCACGTAGCGCCGTCCTGTTGAAACCAAATTTTGCCAATATCCCCCACTTCAATTTAGTGAACAAAAATTCGATCAAAATGACCCGATAACGATCGCCATTGACTGTAACGGCCACTCCTTGCTCATTTTCGAAGAAAAATGCCTCTGGACCAAAATCCGCACCAAACAGTGACTCGTTTTGGGTGTATCGGCTTTTCAATGTATGCTTGCAGGTTTTCTGTGCCCCAACTGCGACAATTTTGCTTGTTTACATACCCGCCAAGATCAAAATGAGATTCATCTGAAAAGATGATTTTTTTGCCAAAATCGGCATCTTCTCTAAGTCGATCGCAGGCCCACTTAGAAAACGCATTGGATGGTCAGTTGGCTTCAACTCCTGAACCAATTGGACTTTGTATTGTGTCATACCAACGTCTTTATGCAAAATTCGTCTCAATGATGTCTCCGAAATGTTCAATTGTTGAGAACGACGGTGAATTGATGGTGATGGCGCTTCACGCACACTTTCTGCCACAGCAGCAATATTCTCGGGTGTACGCACTGTTTTTGGCTTTTCACGCTTTGATTTATCGATGAGGATGCCAGTTTCTTTCACTTTTTTCACAAGATAACGAACATACGTAGCTGACGGTGCTTCTCTTCTTCCAAAATCCGTACGCAATTTTCGCACACATTCTGCAACATTACCATGATTTTCAAAGTAATGTCGCAATATTTCCCAGCGTTGTTCAAGCGTATACACAACCATATTCGTTCAGCGGAAGGATAAAACTAATTATCTGTCAAATCAGACATCAGCTAAGTGTTACCATTCACGAAAAAAGCCCTCGTTCAAAAAAACAAAGTTAGATGGCGGACCCGTTATACAACTTTAGTGCGGAAAAAACAAATGTGCGTCAAAAAACTATCACTCGACTTCTAGCGTTTTCGATTGGGATTTTCAGATTTGCTCTCAGATTTTAGATTTTGCCCGTCCCAATGGAGAATTAAAGAGCCTAATCTGGTTGCGTGTGTGTGCCATTTGATAGCTTATTGTTTATCTTTAGACCGTATTTATAGTTATCATTGAAAACCATCATTTGAAATTTTCTTTTACCCATTGCGGCTTTTTTTTTTTATAAATTTAAGCATTGGCTAGTTGGTGTCAAAACAAACCTTATGAATTTTAATACGTGATTATTCAAAAATCACTTTTTTGTTTTCACTGATCATAAAAAACACAAATCAAACTGCGAATTGCAAACTTCAAACTGGCATATTCAAGGGTAACGAGGTCACCTACACCTGGATCTCAAAAAAATACATGTGTCTCAAGGAGCTTTAACACTATCAGATCTGTGTCGTAGCGAGCTTAATACAAGCAGCATCTACGAGCAGAGATTTGCCACAGCATATAATATGCATCCACAGGCTCATCATTTAGTGCATGGTGCAACATAGATGAAACTAAGTTTGAAATCACTAGCAAAATCAACAAACGAGTCAAATTGTGTAGATCATCCAATGGAAGTCCTCTCAAAGAAAATCGTATGAATTTACATGGACTGATTCAATTCTATTCGAATGAACTACATAGAAGGGTGTCCAAACTTGTGAAGCATACTCCAAGTGAGGCCGAACTAGACAGTTATAGAGCGAAAGAGTGACATAAAGGTCATTAAACTCTTTGGACCATCTTTTAATAAATCCCAACATAGAGTTTGATTTATTGACGATAACTTTATTGTGTTTATTAAACTCCATGTTGGGATCAAAATATACACCAAGATCTTTAAAACTGTCTGCACGACAGAGAGTGTGCCAGGGCAGAGTATATTTAACATTACATGGAGCGCGTTTTCGTGAAAATGACATATGCTGGCACTGTAGGGTTCAGATTCAAACCGTTTTTAAGACACCATATGGTAGAACTATTTAAGTCGGTTTGTAGTGAAAGCGAATCGTTTAAATCTCCTACACATTTGAAAATTTTCATATCATCAGCATATATCAATATTTTGCTATCTCGAATACAAGCTTTTACATCGTTAATTGCAAGTATAAATAAAATTAGTCCTAAATGACTTCCTTGAGGTACTCCAGAGTGAGCAACAAAAGGGTTGGACTTGGAACCTCCAAATTTTACTTGGTATGTTCTCAATGAGAGGTATGATTTAACCCAATTTATGAAACCTGGAGGGAATCCATACGCCTTAAGTTCAAAAATTATGATGTTATGTGATAACTGGTCAATGGCTTTGGAGAAGTCGGTGTATATACAGTCGACTTCTTTTTTATTTTCCAAACTATTGCAGCAATGATGCATGAAAGTTAATAGATTTGTTACAGTGGATCGATGTTTAACAAAGCCATGTTGTTCATCACAGATGATGTTTCGACAAAGGAAGACCAATTTATCACAAATAATATGTTCGAATAACTTGGGAATGCAAGATAGTCTATAATTAGAAATATCTCCACGTTCACCTTTTTTAAAAACAGGTGTAATAAATGCATTTTTCCATTGAGTTGGGAATACTCCAGTGGCAAAGGAGCTTTCAAATATATGCTTAAGGTATGGCAAAAGAGCATCTTTGCATTCCTTTACGACTATTGGTGGGATTCCATCGGGCCCTGCAGAATAATCATATTTAAGTAGTGTCTCATCGTCAAATGTAACATTGCTGAAACTAACTTGAGGACAGTCATTGAGATAACTGAAATAATGTTCGTCTAAGACAAGAGGGGTGTCAATAAATGATTTACTGAAATTCTCTGCGAATAAGTTAGATAAAATTAGAGAGTCCGATGTTTTTGAATTATTATAAGAGAAGTTGGCTGGATATCCATCCGTTTTTCTCTTCGAATTGACAAAGCCCCAAAAGCGTTTAGGGTCATTTTTAAGAGCGTTCTCCATATTGACTATACAGCCATTATATAAACTACTTGGCATCGTAGAGAATTCATTAAAATAATTCAGGTATTTATCATAGTCGTGATGATTCTGGCTTTTTACAAAATTATTCCAGGCCCGGTTACGTCTATTTCGAAGAGATTTAAGCACATTCGTGTACCAAGGATGCTGGTTTTGAGCATTTTTTGAATATTTGACTGGGATTGTTCTATCCATGCAATCTTTTATTAGAAAATAAAATTTTTTAACAGCTTCTTCTAAATTGGAGAAGCTTTCAATATTTACATTCGAAAAAATAATTTCTTCGGATAGCCTTTGAAAATTTGCTTTCCGAAAGTCAAAAGAGTACGAACGATCGTACGAATCAACGTTTTCGTACAGATGTCCTCCTATGTCAATGAAAATATCCAATGGAGGATGATTTTTGTCTGTGTTAGTAATGCTGGTACTAGATTTTAATACTGCAGTACTAACAGAGTCAGAAGAAAAAACTAAATCGAGAATTTGATTATTATGATTTTTTATATTTTTTATTTTTCGAACAAGGCTTAACAAATTCGAACTACTCTGCGAAGAGCTTCGTAACAAAATTCTCCATCTTAAGGAGGAAAATGTGACTCTGAAGAGTAGATACCTAATGAGCCAAAACCAAGTTCAAACGGCCCGTGAATTCTGAATACCACACGGATGAAGAAGAACTCAGTCGCGAAACTGACTGAATTTTAAAGAAAAGCTCAGTAAAAAAGAGGAAAGCTGTATCCTCTCCTGAAATAAAAAACCCCGACAAAGAGATTATTAATAAATCGAAACAGCTAAAACAACGTCCCCCACCGCCAATTAATGTGATCGGTATTGACGACTATAAAAAGTTGCATACCTTGATAAAATCGTTGCCATTATCGGACTACCAAGTAGTTTCGCTAATAAAAAATACATAGAAAGTCATACATAGAGGGTCTTTAACCCTGAAAGTTACCGTCTATTATCTCGTAAGCTTAATACCTATCAAATTGAATTTTATTCATTTGAAAATAAATCTGAAAGGCCTTTACGCGTTGTAGCTAGAGGGTTACATGCGTCGAGCTTAAGGGTTGTAAACGATCTGAAAAACAGGCAATATAAAGTCATAGATGACGTTAACATTGTCAAGCGAGACCAAAAGCAAAAAGATGGCGAAGGAAATGTGATAAAACGCAGTCTACCTTTATTTATACTCACTTTCGATAGAACAGAAAGTTTGAACAAAATTTATGAAATAGGATTCCAAACTAGTTCCCCAGTGCTTGGCTTAAGTTTGTTTCAATTGAAAACGCTATTAGAAACGCTTGTTAACAAAATCTATTCAGAATCACTGTTCACAGATGAAAACTGCAAGATTGCTTTGACGTCTTCCGAATGGATTTTTCCCCTTTGATTAGAAATGTTCTACTCGTTGGTTAAGTGTTTTTCTTGACCAGGACAAATTGTATGATGAAATCGATCTCATCAACGGTTGCCCGGACAGTTTAAATAACAACGACGTTATTACGATGGATCGAGATTTTTTTTAAATAAGGAAATACTTGAAAATAATAGGATAACAGAAAAACTTTAAGTATTGCACAGTTAGAAATGCATATATAGAAAGAGTATTTTCCATAATTCATAGATGAATAATAATTCATCTTGCAAAAGGAGAGCTTTGATTAAAATGTTAATTGTGATAAAATCGTATAGTTTTTAAATTAACTGAAACAAGCTGTTCTTATTAAAAGCTCAAAAAGTGATAAAAAGTTCAACTTTAGAAAGTAAGTAATTTAAACATATTCCCCCTTATTAATAAACGCTAATTAGCTAATCAGTGACTAACTTTTGACGTTTGCTCGAGTATTTCTTATTGGGAAAACTATCAAGTTAGCCATTGATTATCTAATCAGCGTTTATAAATACGGGGGATCGTCTTTTAAGAATGTTACATTTTAACAAACATTTGATAAATGAGTTTATTGAATTCTTTTTTTGCTACCAAGCTTAAGGTTGTATTATTTTATAATTATCATATAGGTATTATTATATTTTTTTATTATTTCCTTAGTGGGTTATCATGACCAATATTGAAGTGTGAATTGGCTGTGCAGTATGTTTTCGTTAAAAATTAAAAAAATGCCTAATTTTGGCTGAAAAGTTTAATCTTTGTCCCGAAGGTAATTTCTCCGTCTTTTTTTATCTCGTGCTTGTCTCAACCCCTTCTTCATGTTTGCAACCGTGCTTATGCGCAGACCTGCGACTTCAGAAAAGCTCTCCACGCGAGATAACCATGACCTCGAATCGCTCGTGTAGAATTTCCAATATGGCGTAAGCTGTGTCCTGGTGAAACCACATATCGTTGGTGTCCACATATCGTTGGTGTCCATATGGAGGTGTAGGATGTTTTGTGAAACAAGCTTTTGATGTAGTTGATATTTTGAAATTAGCATTTTAGAGCGCGGATGTTTTAAATATAACATTCAAAATTAATCATCAAGTCTTTGTCATATTATGCATTTATAGACTTCATATGTTTAATACTACAATTTTTATGAAAGAATTTTCAACATTCTTGGATAGTGAGAAATCGAAGAATTTATTAGTTGTGTGTGATTTGAACATAGAGACATTTTAGAAAATTCTGAATTCGTAGGAACATATCTCGATTTGTTAGCTTCTCATGGACTTGTTTCGATTATAAAATAAATAACTAGACCGAGGTCTGGAACATGTCTAGATCATATATATGGCCGATTCGCTTCTTTTATCAGTTCTTGTGAAAAATGTGTTTTTGACCTCAATATCACTGATCATTCCATGACTGGGATTCTTATTGATATAGGACAAGAAACTATTTGCTTAGATTCTAGTTCCAGTAACTTGATTACAAAACTCGATTTGATTAGGCTTAAAATAAGCTGTCTTTTGGGTTTTAGGAAGAAGTTTTTTTTGCCGAAAATGATCCTTCCAAATCGTATGATATATTTATCGATATCATCTGTAAATTACGGATTACGTATAGTCTGCTTAAAAAGGTGAAGTATAAAAACAAACTAAGAAAGAAGTGTTGAAAACATACTAGCTGTCAGTATATAAAAAATAAATGTAAGAAAATATGTATTTATTTAAAAAAGGAAATTTCTATTTGCCGTGATAGTTATTATAAAAACAAATTCAATCAAGCTGAAGGGAATATAAAAAATGAATGGCAAATTGTGAACAGTATACTTAACAAATCTCAGTGCAAAAACCAACCATCTGCTGTAAATGTTAATGACTGCATGGTTTCAGATAAAGTTGGAATTGCTAATGCATTCAATGACTATTTTTCAACGATATCACTTAATCCACAAGCGACTTCTAGTTCATCCACACTATGCAATTTATAGTCTCTCTAGTAGTGAACCTTCTCAAAGCCAAAGTTTTGTATTTGAGCCTATAACAAGCTTAGAGATTCTTAAAATAATTGGCACTTTAAAAAGCTCAAATTCTTCTGGTTATGTTGGTATTTGTAATGTTTATTTAAAAATATAACTTGTTTTATAATTGACGTCTTGGCACATATCATTTACAAAAGTTTTTTTTCTGGAGTATTCCCTGATGCACTTAAATGTGCCAACATTCTACCACTTTTTAAGAAAGGCGCAACTAGTGAACTAAGTAACTATAGGCCTATATCACTCTTACCCTCAATAAGTAAGATTTTTGAAAAAGCCGTAAAAAGTAGAATGGTGATTTTTTTTTAACTAGAACAAGTTTTCTTAGTGAGGTTCAGTTTGGATTTCAATGTAATAAATCAACCGAAGATGCCTTGTTACATTTCTGTTCTCAACTATTTGTAAGCCTGGATAGAAAAAAAAAATACAGCCGCATTATTTGTTGACATATCAAAAGCCTTTGACATGGTTAACCACGAAATATTGATTGGCAAACTTGAAAGCGCTGGGTTTCGAGGTTTCATATGTGATTGGTTTAGATCATGCTTAAAAGATAGAACCCAAAGAGTGAAATTTGGTGATATTAGAAGTGATATAAAGTAAATAGATTTGGGAGTTCCACAAGGTTCGATTTTGGGACCAATTCTTTTCTTGGTTTACATCAATTCGTTGTTCAGCTTGTCCTTTAAAGGTTTATTGACAGCTTTTGCAGATGATGTGGGCTTAACTTATGGTACAGATAGCTGTCTTAATCTTATATCTGATATAAATTGGAATCTCAGCTTGTTAAGAGTTTGGTTTGCAGAGCACAAATTGATGATAAGTTCTAAGACTAAGGCAATGTTTTTTCATTTGTCTGGGCAAACGATTATTGATGGTGATCTCGTTTTCAATGCTACTGAGTGTCAGAAATTTAAACTTTTTAATTGCACCTGTAATTCTGTGGTTACCTCTTCAACTTTCGCTGATTCAACGGACTGCAATGATAAATGTTTTAAGATATAATTTGTTAAAGAATTCAAATATTTGGGATTAATCATTGATTAAAGAATGAGTTTATAACCATACAGAAAGTTATTTATACTCACTTTCGATAGAACAGAAAGTTTGAACAAAATTTATGAAATAGGATTCCAAACTAGTTCCCCAGTGCAAACGCTTAACTTTGTTTCAATCGAAAACGCTATTAGAAACGCTTGTTAACAAAATCTATTCAGAATTTTGCTGTTCAGAATGCAAGGTCACTGGCAAGTGCGGTTCCGTATCTGTGCGTTTGATCCCAGCCCCACGTGGTACTGGTATCGTATCGGCTCCAGTCCCCAAGAAGCTCTTGACCATGGCTGGTATTGAGGATTGTTACACCTTGGCTCGTGGCTCCACTGGTACTTTGGGTAACTTCGCCAAGACCACTTATGCTGCTATTGCCAAGACATGCGCTTTGACTTCTTCCGAATGGATTTGATTAGAAATGTTCTACTCGGTGGTTAAGCGTTATCTGTGTCCTGTTGAAACCACATATCGTTGGTGTCCATATAATCCAATTTAGGCAAAATGAAGTCGGTAATCATCGGCCTATAGCGTTTGCCGTTGACGGTGATGGTCTGTCCAACTTGGTAATCAAAAAAAAAAAAAAAAAAGTGACCCATGACGTCGCCGGCCCAAAATCAACACCAAACAGTGAATTTTTCGAGATGCATTGGACGCTATTCGACAATTTTGTTTTTGACGTACCCATTCACCCAGAAATGGACCTCATTTTTGAAAAGCCGAGTTCTTGTTAGCAACGTGAAATTGACTGCCATGGATTATCCTTAAAAATCTCGAGAGATCTTTGTCGACGTACGGGTGTTGGTTTATCGTTTACTGAAATAGTATCTCTATACCTTTTCATAACCTCCCCATTTAGCTTTTGGATCGTAGTTGACTTGTTGCCAAATACATAACTCCTGATGACCCCATAGAAAGAAATCGAAAGGGCCACAGTGGGCCTTCCTCTACTGCGTACTAAGTCTTGCTAGAAATCGAATACAGCAATTTGCACTTCTTGGGATTTTTTTTCCAGGATCTCCCGAAGTGCAAAGATTCAATTAGATGTGGACATCCTGGCCTAAAACCGGAATGATAATGACCAATCAGGTTGGTAAACGGTGTCAGATGTTCACATATTACGTCAAATGGAATCTAGACGATGCTGAGGAAACGCATGCCTACGAAAATGGAACACTCTCGCCAATTCTTATAAATCTAAATCAAAAATTGTTTTACGCTATTTTAAAAAAATATAATAAATTGCTGTTTTTAAATATTTAACTAAATATATGTATGCCTCTCCATTTTACTTGCAGACATGGATAAGCAGAACCAAATTGCCGAGGAGGAGAAGTGTGTAAACACACTTCCAAGCGCCAGCGAATTGGAAGACATGGAAGATATGAGTGATCAGTCGAGCGTGGAGTCCCCTGCCTTCAGTCCTGTATATCCAGGTTGGTAGATTAACAGATATTTGTTGGTATGTTCGTTTGAGGATATAGGGAGCAAGAAACAGATCCTTTTCTTTTCACAAACATCTACTATGAGTGGGTGTATGTGTGGAATTCTTTATTTCTATCTCTGTCTATCACTTTCTTCTGTTATTTCTTCGTAGTCTTCATCTAGGGTTTTCCTTTTTTTTAATCTAAACGGTTGTACATCTTAATAGTCCTGCGACTTTCCTACACTTGGTCGTGGGTGGTCTTGATGGGGGGTGAGAGTACATTTGCAAACTTTCTCCATGCTTAGTGGTGTATTTCAAACAAAACACTGATGTGTTCCAAGTGCTTCATTAGATCTTATGGATTCAAGAATGGTGATGCTACCGTTTGAACAAAAAAAAAAAAAAATCGGCAAGACCAGGCAACAAAATGTAAAAAAGGTCCTTCAAATTCTGTATCATATTCTAAAACTTGGAAACATTCGTTGTAACTGTAACAAAGGCTCTAAAAGAGTTCTTCAAAACTACCTTTTCTCAAACAAAAAATATTTATGCCTTTGTTGAGAGTCTGTGATCTGGTTTTTGGAGTCAGATTTTGAATCTAGAGGGTGCCTTAATTAGCGCTAAATTTAAAACTTAAATTTTCAAATTTAAATAAAAGAAAGTGTGCGATAGATATCCTCAAATTTTTCATTCATCTGCAAGGCCTATCGATGCCATTATGTATGGTATATAACATCGTTCGAATGTCCACCGTGGCTTCTCATAGTGGTGCGCATCCGAAATGTCCATTGGTCCATGATTCTAACGCATAAATTAATCTGAATTATGTTGGCTTTAAATGCCGCTGTGGTTAGTGTCTTATGCGCAGGCCTGCGACTTCAGAAAATCCACAAAATAAAAACTCTGACGTGGTCAAATCGCACGATTTCGGTGGGCAGTTCACATCACCTCCAAGCGAGATGACCATGACCTCGAATCGCTCGGTTAGAATTTCCAATATGGCGTTAGCTGTGTCCTATGAGAAGGCTACAATCCGCTATGCGGATCATTGAAAACCCTATACCATCCCTTCCTTAAAATTAATATCCTCAAAATGTAGGCTTTATGGCGATGAACTACAGAAAATGACATTTTCGCAACATAGATATTGTTCAGACAGTTTATCAAAACCTTATGTGGTTCGGCAAAAACCAACGTATTTCTATTGCTAATGCCTTGGGATGGGGGTATACAAATGGTTTTTGTAAGAAAACGCCCCCAAAATGTGGGCGTAGGTGAAAATGTTTATATTACCATTACGGAAGTATTTGCATCAAAAGATTTTTTTCGAAAGTTTTAAAATTTGGACAAAGAGTTTTTTTTTTTTTTTTTTACTAAAAACGCCCCCAAAAAGTGGGCGTGGCAAAAAACTTTGTATAGACGAAATATAGATATTAGGATTTCCTTAATATGCTGCTCAGACACTTTTTTAAAATTCCTTAAGGTTAGTCGTAAAACTACATATTTCTAAAAAATGTGCGCGGCAGTTTGCGGATTTCAAAAATGTTTACACTTGGTCTGCTTCGTCGACCAGAGAGTCTATATACCTAATTTCGACACTCTAGCTCAAAATTTAAGGCCCACAAATCGGTGAAACATAGACGGACGGACAGACGGACAGACGGACAGACGGACAGACGGACAGACGGACAGACGGACAGACGGACAGACGGACAGACGGACAGACGGACAGACGGACAGACGGACAGACGGACAGACGGACAGACGGACAGACGGACAGACGGACAGACGGACAGACGGACAGACGGACAGACGGACAGACGGACAGACGGACAGACGGACAGACGGACAGACAGACAGACGGACAGACGGACATACAGACGGACAGACAGACAGACAGACAGACGGACAGACGGACAGACTGACAGACGGACAGACTGACAGACGGACAGACTGACAGACTGACAGACTGACAGACTGACAGACTGACAGACTGACAGACTGACAGACTGACAGACTGACAGACTGACAGACTGACAGACTGACAGACTGACAGACTGACAGACAGACGGACAGACGGACAGACAGACAGACGGACGGACAGACGGACAGACGGACTGACGGACAGACAGACAGACAGACAGACAGACTTGGCTAAATCGACTCAGCTAGCGATTCTGAATCAATCCCTATACTTTAAGGTATATGTATCGAAATTATTTCTCTATGTTACAAACTTAATGTCAAAACTAATACACCCCTACGGGATAGGGTATAAAAAAAAAGTGAACCCATGAAATCCACACTGTTTGCATTTTTCGAGATGCATTGGACGCTCTTAGATCTCGTGTGGAGTGGTATCGTATCAAATTCGGCAATTTTGTTTTTGACGTACCAATTCACCCAGAAATGTGATGTTTTTAAATATTTAACTTAATATATGCCTCTCCATTTTACTTGCAGGCATGGACTACCAGCACCGATCAATTGCCGAGAAGGAAGACACTGTATACACACTTCCAAGTGCCAGCGAATTGGAAGACAGGGGAATCGAAATTGATCGGTCGAGGGTGGATTCCCCTGGCTTTAATAGTCCTTATGCAGGTTGGTAGATTAACATTTATGTATGCATGCGAATATATCTTCTAGAGCTTATGTATTTGTTGATATGTTCGTTTGAGGATATAGGGAGCAAGAAACGGACCCTTGTGTGGAATTCTTTATTTCTATCCCTGTCTATCACTTTCTTCTGTTATTTCTTCGTAGTCTTCATCTGGGTTTTTCTTTTTGTTAAACAAATTTAATAAATTGCTGTTTAAATATTTAACTAAATATATGCCTCCATTTTACTTTCAGACATGGACTTAGATAACACAGTAAAAGAGGTTTTAGAACTTCTAAGCGCCATACCAGCGAATGCCAATACTGATCGGTTGAACGAGGAGGCCCATTGTTTCACTGTGCCTTTTCCTATTGCCAACGAAAGGGAAGACGAAGGTGATCGATCGAGGCTGGATTCCGCTTGCATTAATAGTCCTTTTCAAGGTAGGTAGATAAACAGATATATATGTATGCTACCCGGTGTGGGATCAATGCCCGCCTCTCTCAACACTGAACGTTTCCATCGACCGATTAATGTTTTTGACGTCCATTAATGCTTAAAAAAGGATTATCAAGATTTGCTATTTGAGGTCTTCTTTCTTGAGATAGGTTTATAGGATGCTTTATCCAAAAGACAGGACATATATTCTTGTTAGGATGCTCGATTAATTGCCAGCTCGATTGTCTGTGCGAAGACGAATCTGTTTTTGACCCAAACGCTGGATGTAATATAATCTTTCCGTCTTCTTCTATTAATCCTCAGACATCATTAGCGATGTTAAATCGCGTACTCTTCGTCCAGATGCCAAGGGTAATATAGTCGCGGTTCTCCTTGCTGCGTCAAAGAGGGTCTCTTTACTAGGTGTTGATGCCAGCCATTCTACGACTATCCGTGGGTCCCATGTCTGAAGCTTTCTGGTAGTAGGTTTAGTTAAAGCCACTGCTTTTGAGATCTGTTTAACTAAAAAATGTGTTCGACTGCATTCGGACCACAAAATGTTGAAATTGCAGATTTGTGTACCAGAAATTTCCTTTAAAAATAGCTGAGCCAAATATTTCGCTGCAATTGGGCCTGTTGGAGATTTGCAGTAAAAATTATTTTCTTTACACCATGTTACCCACGCTCTGATAGCAGGTAAGTATGTTTTCAAAGTCGAGTCCCTCCACGCTTTTCTAAGAAATTGTTTTTCTTCAATAGACCATCTTTCTAGTTGGTCTCCCCACCCCCAACTCTCCAAACATTCAGGCTTAAATGTTCCACTTGCGGTGGTGGGCGTCCTGTTGTCACGTCTATCAATATCTTTCGCAGGTTGTTGATTGCCAAAGGAGGTTCTAGCGCTCGAGCTCTCACGTCGGTCAGCCAAAATGCTTGTGTCCATTCGGGAGCTACAATGAGGTAAATTCCCCGTGATCGGTTGAGATGAGCCAGAACCTTTGGCATAAGGTTTGGAGGAGGGAATAATACCCAACCCAGCTGACAATTGTCAAATTCGACTGAATGCATCGTATAACTCTGCTGCATGATCTCTGCAATCTCTCGAAACATATCTTCTGACAACAGCTGTTTTTTTCTGAAATCTTTCGAAAATGGGAGCCGTTGCTTCTGAAAGAAGATGCCATTCGGGTATATGTCGTTGCTTTGAAAGTCTGTCTGCTATGACATTGTACCTTCCTGGAAGGTAAACTGCAGATATAGTTATGTTGTACTGATCTGCAAGGAGAAGAATTTGGTATGTAAGATCTAAGAGGCCAATGGATCTTGTTCCTCCTTCCTTTCGAATGTAAGCCACCAGAGTACGGTTGTCGGTCTGAAGCAGGACGTGCGATCCTCTTAGATGTTCCACTCGAGCGCTTAAAGCTTTGTAGACCGCATACATCTCTTTCATGTTTGAGTGCCAACTTACCTGACTTTTTGACCATCGACCAGACATTGTTAGCTCGTCTAATTGAGCACCCCAGCCCGAGGCTGCCGCATCTGTGACTAAGAAGTTTTTTATTGCCGGTTTGTGTATCTGTGTCACGTTGTCCGTGGCCCCGAGCCACCAAGTTATCTCCTCCAAGGCCCTTCGAGGAATTGGAAGTTTTTGTCTCGCACGTTTGTTGAACTTTCGAAGAAATATTTGACAATTCAGTCTTCCTCTTGGGATGACAAAATTTGCAAAATTGAATTGTCCAAGTACCCTTTGAAGCTGTCGCAGCTTGCACACTTGTCTCTGGGACAAAATTTGAAGAGAAGACCTGATCTTCTCTTTCTTTGCGTCTGGAATACTCATTAGGTTTCTTTTCGAATCCCAATGTATACCCAGGAACTCTATCATCTGCTTTGGTACCAAAACGCTCTTTTTGAAATTTACCATCCAACCGAGAATGTGGAAAAGTTCTATGGTTTCCGCAACCTGAGCAGTCAGCTTTGATAAGTCCTGTCCCACTAGGAGGAAGTCGTCCAAGCAAACTAGGACTCTGATGCATCTGCTTCGAAGAATTTCCGCAATCTAACAGGTTAGGCTGAAAACAATCTGGGTGCTGACGAAAGGCCAAATGGTAGGCACGTAAGTTGCAAGAGTTTGCCTCTGTACACAATCCTTAGAAAAGGTCCATGACTTTCTGCTATTGGCTTATGAAAATATGCCTGTGACAAATCTATCTTGACCATCCAATCGTCTGGTTGTATAAAGTCTGGAACTGAGGGGTGAGAGATCATCCTGTAAGTCGAAAATGGTTCGAATGGGGGGATTTGATTTGTTGATGAGAAACATCTTTGAAATAAAACTTGGGCCCGCTTGTGGTCAAAACTCGAAGACATTTAATTTTTTTAACTCCTGTATCTGATGACCCATCTCTTGTGATGTTCTTGTTGAAAAATTTAATAAAATCTGTGCTGTTGGAAAAACTAAAGGGGGTTTGGAACGAAAAGGTATCCTTGCTCCAGAAATGCTTTTTAGAATGAAAGAATTGGCACCAAGATTCTTCCAACTGTTTTCGCAAAACTTTTGTTGCCCCCCTCTGAATTGTAAGTCATTTGTTGTCCTTGTTTCTGTCTTTCGAGCGAAAGGAATTAGTCAATCCCTTGTCTTGCTTCATATTCCCCTGTTTTTGCTTGTACATGTGCCTGTGCGCAGATCTCTTATAATTATACTTAGATTCACCTTTTTTCTTTCTATCATTGTTCGATCGCTCGGCGTACGATCGTTGACTTTGGAAAGATCTTCTTTCCCTGGGAACATAAGGAGTACCTAGCCAGGATTGAGCCCCACCAAGTGACTGCATTAATGCTTGAAGAGCCTGTTTCTCAAACAGATGCTCTGAACTTGGATGAATATTTCTAAGAGCTGCCTGAACATTTTTATTAGGAATCTCCGAAATTAATCTCTCACGCCTCACTTCGATGCACTCAGCCCTTTTGCCACATATGACTTGTAAGGCTAGTTCTGAGTTCTTATAAGAATCGGAGGATGATCCAAACGACTTCGTGAATCTTTCAAACAGCGAATTTGGATTAAGGTCATCCGGTGACCTGAACGCCCAGTCAATGATTGTTTGAAGACCTGATTTCAGCAGCGCCTTTTGCTCCAACAAGGAATAAGATAAGGCTGCCATAACCTGTTCCGTAGACACTAAATAATCCTTGGTCTTACTGAGTGCGCACAGCTCGTCATTTACTTGCAACTCAACAAAAGCTGGAGTTGCAGCCAACGATTTCATTGCTTTCGAATATCTCACACTTTTCCATGTCGGTAGCCCAAAATGCTGAAATCTGATCAGTGAATCGAGGTGCTTCTGTTGGCGCTAATGGGACGGCTCTCGGATCACTCTCAATCTGTAACTGGCCCAGATTTAATGTCCTGTTGGAGCACTGTGGATGGTTAAGGAAAATATCCGATGATTGCGCCTGCAATCCTTGAATAGCCTCATCCTCCTGTGGAATAAACATCCCTACGCACTGGGATAAATAACTAACCTCGATGTTCTAGAATCTTTCTTCCTTTTTTTTCCTCGGAAGACGAAAAACTAGATGACGATACATTCCTCCTTGAATGACCGGGACTATCGTCTCTTTTCTTAGATTTATCGGGCGATAAACTCATCACGAACTTACAAAATTATCAAAATGTGATATTTCAAAATTTCTTTTACGTTTTAACCAAATGAATTTAGATTGCGACTTAACGGTGACAAATAACACAACGCTATGTAAAAATCAACACCTGGTTGGCGCTTACAGTGTTTGTCAGCTACATAGCCGCCCTCTAGACGTCAGATCAATTATGTTGGATACAAGTTAGGGTAGAAACGTAAGACTTTAGGGCGAATACACAAAAGCTTCTTCAACAGCGACGCTGTGTTTCCACCAGGCAGATAATAATAAATTGCTGTTTAAATATTAACTAAATATAAATTAAATTAACTAAATATAAATATATTTAAATAAATTAACTAAATATATGCCTCCATTTTACTTTCAGACATGGACTTAGATAACACGGTAAAAGAGGTTTTAGAACTTCTAAGCGCCATACCAGCGAATGCCAATACTGATCGGTTGGACGAGGAGGCCCATTGTTTCACTGTGCCTTCTCCTATTGCCAACGAAAGGGAAGACTATAATATTCCTTCTCCAGGTTGGTAGATAAACATTTATATATGCATGCGAATATATCTTCTAGATTTCACAAACATCTCCTATGATTGGGCGTAAGTGTGAAATTCTTTATTTCTATCTCTGTCTGTCACTTTCTTCTGTTATTTCTTCGTAGTCTTCATCTGGGTTTTTCTTTTTGTCAAAAAATATAATAAATTGCTGTTCAAATATTTAACTAAATTTATGCCTCCATTTTACTTGCAGATATGGACATCGAGAACTTCATAAGAAACATTTTAGAATTTCTAAGCGTCGACGAATCGGATGTCAATACTGATCAGTTGAACGAGGAAACCTCCCGTTTCACTGTCCCTTCTCCAATCGCGAACGAAAAGGAAGGCAGGGAAGACGAAGGTGATCGATCGAGGCTGGATTCCGCTTGCATTAATAGTCCTATTGAAGGTAGGTAGATAAACAGATATATATGCATGCTAATATATCTTCTTGAGCTTATGTCTTTGTTGATATGTTCGTTTGAGGATATAGAGAGCAAGAAACGGGGATCCTTTTCTTTTCACAAACATCTACTATGAGTGGGCGTATGTGTGCAATTCTTTATTTCTATCGCTGTCTATCACTTAATAATAAATTGCCGTCTTTAAATATTTAACTGAATATATGCCTTACTTGCAGACATGGACAACGAAAACCAAATAATTGCCGAGGAGAAGGAAGATACTGTAATGACACTTCCAAGCGCCATCGAATTGGAAGACGTAGAAGACATGAGTGATCAGTCGAGCGTGGACTCCCCTGCCTTCAGTCCTTTATATCCAGGGCGTATGTGTGCAATTCTTTATTTCTATCGCTGTCTATCACTTAATAATAAATTGCCGTCTTTAAATATTTAACTGAATATATGCCTTACTTGCAGACATGGACAACGAAAACCAAATAATTGCCGAGGAGAAGGAAGATACTGTAATGACACTTCCAAGCGCCAGCGAATTGGTAGACAGGGGAATCGAAATTGATCGGTCGAGGGTGGATTTCCCTGGCTTAAATAGTCCTTCTCCAGGTTGGTAGATAAACATTTATATATGCACGCGAATATATCTTCTAGAGCTTATGTATTTGTTGATATGTTCGTTTGAGGATATAGGGAGCAAGAAACAGATCCTTTTCTTTTCACAAACATCTACTATGAGTGGGCGTATGTGTGCTGTTTTTAAATATTTAACTAAATATATGCCTCTCCATTCTACTTGCAGACATGGACAACGAAAACCAAATAATTGCCGAGGAGAAGGAAGATACTGTAATGACACTTCCAAGCGCCAGCGAATTGGAAGACAGAGGAATCGAAATTGATCGGTCGAGGGTGCATTCCCCTGGCTTAAATAGTCCTTCTCCAGGTTGGTAGATAAACATTTATATATGCACGCGAATATATCTTCTAGAGCTTATGTATTTGTTGATATGTTCGTTTGAGGATATAGGGAGCAAGAAACAGATCCTTTTCTTTTCACAAACATCTACTATGAGTGGGCGTATGTGTGCTGTTTTTAAATATTTAACTAAATATATGCCTTACTTGCAGACATGGGCAACGAAAACCAAATAATTGCCGAGGAGAAGGAAGATACTGTAATGACACTTCCAAGCGCCATCGAATTGGTAGACAGGGGAATCGAAATTGATCGGTCGAGGGTGGATTTCCCTGGCTTAAATAGTCCTTCTCCAGGTTGGTAGATAAACATTTATATATGCACGCGAATATATCTTCTAGAGCTTATGTATTTGTTGATATGTTCGTTTGAGGATATAGGGAGCAAGAAACAGATCCTTTTCTTTTCACAAACATCTACTATGAGTGGGCGTATGTGTGCTGTTTTTAAATATTTAACTGAATATATGCCTTACTTGCAGACATGGGCAACGAAAACCAAATAATTGCCGAGGAGAAGGAAGATACTGTAATGACACTTCCAAGCGCCATCGAATTGGCAGACAGGGGAATCGAAATTGATCGGTCGAGGGTGGATTTCCCTGGCTTAAATAGTCCTTCTCCAGGTTGGTAGATAAACATTTATATATGCACGCGAATATATCTTCTAGAGCTTATGTATTTGTTGATATGTTCGTTTGAGGATATAGGGAGCAAGAAACAGATCCTTTTCTTTTCACAAACATCTACTATGAGTGGGCGTATGTGTGCTGTTTTTAAATATTTAACTAAATATATGCCTCTCCATTCTACTTGCAGACATGGACAACGAAAACCAAATAATTGCCGAGGAGAAGGAAGATACTGTAATGACACTTCCAAGCGCCAGCGAATTGGAAGACAGAGGAATCGAAATTGATCGGTCGAGGGTGCATTCCCCTGGCTTAAATAGTCCTTCTCCAGGTTGGTAGATAAACATTTATATATGCACGCGAATATATCTTCTAGAGCTTATGTATTTGTTGATATGTTCGTTTGAGGATATAGGGAGCAAGAAACAGATCCTTTTCTTTTCACAAACATCTACTATGAGTGGGCGTATGTGTGCCGTCTTTAAATATTTAACTGAATATATGCCTTACTTGCAGACATGGGCAACGAAAACCAAATAATTGCCGAGGAGAAGGAAGATACTGTAATGACACTTCCAAGCGCCAACGAATCGGATGTCAAGAATGATCGTTCATGCGGGGACTCGCGTTGTTCCACAACTAATTCTCCAACCGCCAACGATGAAATTAGTGAAGAAGTTGAGGAGGAGGAGGAGGAGGTTATAACAACCGCAAGAAGCGAAAAAGAAGAAAGGGAAGAAGAAGAAAGCGAGGATGAGGAGGATAGCGAAGTAGAGGAAAGGGAAGAAGAGTATAGCGAAGAAAGCGAGGAAGATGAATGGCTATATGATGAGGATGAGAATTGGGGCCAAACTGGATGGTCAGAAGTGGTGGAGGATGTCGTCGTTATTTGCCTTGACACGTCGGAGGACGAAGGAGAGAACAACGACGAAGAAGGTACAAAAAAACGGAAAAGAAAAGAGACGGAAGAAATGAAGAGAAATACGCGTCAAAAGGTGGACACTTCTTCTTGGTGGTATATGCCTCGTCATCCTCCAGATGACGAGGAAGATGACGAGGAAGATGACGAGGATGGTGACGGTAGGATGGATATGTCTTTTTTGCCAGATCTACCTGATAAGGATGATTTGTGGATGCTTGGTGATTATTCGCCATCTCACAGCAAGTGGTACAGGTACAAGTAATACCAGGAGAACTACCTTATTTTTTTTATAATTAATTAATTTTTAAAATTAGCTCTCGTACGGATGTCAAGAATGATCGTTCATGCGGGGACACGCGTTGTTCCACAACTAATTCTCCAACCGCCAACGATGAAATTAGTGAAGAAGATGAGGAGGAGGAGGAGGAGGAGGAGGAGGAGGAGGAGGAGGTTATAACAACCGCAAGAAGCGAACAAGAGGAAAGAGAAAAAGAGGATAGCGAGGAAGAGGAGGATAGCGAAGTAGAGGAAAGGGAAGAAGAGTATAGCGAAGAAAGCGAGGAAGATGAATGGCTATATGATGAGGATGAGAATTGGGGCCAAACTGGATGGCCAGAAGTGGTGGAGGATGTCGTCGTTATTTGCCTTGACACGTCGGAGGACGAAGGAGAGAACAACGACGAAGAAGGTACAAAAAAACGGAAAAGAAAAGTGGCGGAAGGAAATAAGACCCAAAAGGAAAGCGTTGAGGAAGAGGAGCTCGTTATTTGCCTTGACACGTCGGAGGACGAAGGAGAGAACAACGACGAAGAAGTTACAAAAAAACGGAAAAGAAAAGAGACGGAAGAAATGAAGAGAAATACGCGTCAAAAGGTGGACACTTCTTCTTGGTGGTATATGCCTCGTCATCCTCCAGATGACGAGGAAGATGACGAGGAAGATGACGAGGATGGTGACGGTGGGATGGATATGTCTTTTTTGGCAGATCTACCTGATAAGGATGATTTGTGGATGCTTGGTGATTATTCGCCATCTCACAGCAAGTGGTACAGGTAAAAGTAATACCAGGAGAACTACCTTATTTTTTTATAATCAATTAATTTTTAAAATTAGCTTTCGTAATTTTTTTTCATATTTTCATATAACAAAAAATTTTTTTCATATTAATTGTAAATAAAATCAATTTGTTTTCCTAAAAAAAAAAATACTTTTGGTATTTTTTTGTGATATTATAATTATTTCATAAATTTATTATATTTATAATAATTTTTTTTGTATTTAACAAAAAAAAATAAATAAATTGTTTCCAATTAATTTTTTAATAAAATGAATTTGTTTGACTGAAAAATACCGTTGGTATATACATTCCTTTATAATGTTATAATTTAATATAATTATGTTATATATTTATATAAATATAAATAGCTTTCGTTAATTTTTTTGGATTTAAAAAAAAAAAACAAAAAAATTGTTCCGATTAATTTTTAATAAAATGAATTTGTTTGACTGAAAAATACCGTTGGTATATACATTTCTTTATAATGTTATAATTTAATATAATTATGTTATATATTTATATAAATATAAATAGCTTGCGTTAATTTTTTGGATTTAAAAAAAAAAACAAAAAAATTGTTCCGATTAATTTTTAATAAAATGAATTTGTTTGACTGAAAAATACCTTTGGTATATACATTTCTTTATAATGTTATAATTTAATTTAATTATGTTATATATTTATATAAATATAAATAGCTTTCGTTAATTTTTTTGGATTTAAAAAAAAATTGTTCCGATTAATTTTTAATAAAATGAATTTGTTTGACTGAAAAATACCGTTGGTATATACATTCCTTTATAATGTTATAATTTAATTTAATTATGTTATAAATTTATATAAATTTTAAAAGCTTTCGTTAATTTTTTTTGGATTTAAAAAAAAAAAACAAAAAAATTGTTCCAATTAATTTTGAGTAAAATGAATTTGTTTGAGTGAAAAATACCGTTGGTATATATATATTTTATAATGTTATAATTTAATATAATTATGTTATATATAAATATAAATCAGCCCTATCGAGGTATCCGTCGGAGCGGACAATTTTCCGCAACGTATACTTCGTCGGAGGTTTAAATTTCATTCGAGGTACACAAATGCGACGGCTTCACTTCACTGCAATTCGTAATTAAATTCCGTGAAGAATTTGTGCCGGAGGAAATCGGAAAAAGAATGGCACTTAGCTGTCAAAAATTGCACGAAAAATGCACCTGAAAGCACTTCAACGCAACGCGTTACAAAATGTCGGAGAAATATTCCGAACAGCTTTTCGGAAGAATACCTCGACGCAAAAATCCTCCGAATCGTATAAAATCGAAGAACTTTCCACTCCGACGGATACCTCGATAGGACAAAAAAAAATGTTCCGTTGAATTTTGAAGAATTTGTTTGAGTGAAAAATACCGTTGGTATATATATATTTCTTTATAATGTTATAATTTAATATAATTATTTCATATATTTGTTATATATTTTGTATATAACAAAAAATATTTTTTTAATAAAATGAATTTGTTTTCCTAATAAAATACCTTTGGTAGAAAATTGTGCGTTTTTTTTAATTTAAAATAAAATAAATGCAGGTAAGTACAATTTAAAAAACGAGTGGTGGGTGCACGACTGGGTCGTACGCAACTTTCTCTTTCACAGCGAGTTAGGCGTTAGATCAAATAGTACGCATTTTGATTAATGATATAAATAATGTCGAAATGAGTTTATACGAACGTTTACTCCGATATTTGAAGAAATCGATGTCAATGTGAATAATAATCACACTTATCATGAATTTCGCCCGAACAGCATTCCGCATGAAAAATTTCAATTTTTTCTTTTCGCCTATCATAAATTTCGCGTGAAAAAGAATCCTATGTTCGAAAAAAATTCCCTTATTGCAAACACAAATTCCGGGCGAAATTAAATCTCAAACAGAGCTAAAATGTTCACTTGCTTTTTGGAAGTGAAGAGAAGGGAACACACAATTAAAATGTAAGTTACACTTTTAATTATGGCGAAAAGGAAAGTTATTATTATTCTTATTATTTATTATTTTTCCTTTTCGGTTGCAGAAAAGGTGTTTATTTGAAGATGGCGATATAATGTTGACGTGCCTATCAGCCTATCCTTCCCTACTCCTTTCTGGTACCCACCTTATGCAAAAAAACGTAAGCAAGCGGCGTTCCACTATTGTTGGAACAGCAAATTTTTTTTTTGCTGGGACCGAAACGTTGACAAGTACATCCAGCAAGTACTTAAAAGCTGATATGTTTAGCCTATAGTATTATTGATATCTGGTAAAATATAAATGTATTAATTTATTTTAACAAAGGCTAACATTTTAGATAACATACAAAGGCTCACGCATTTCCTAAGGATTAAAATTATCTCTTAAATGCCTTCGAATCAATTTCAATTGGTTAATTTCTTCTTCATTCATGGCTATACTGTGCATTTTAAATTAAATACAAAATTATAAAAACTGTTTACTCTATTTAAATATGCCAACCTTCGCACAACGCGTATCCCTTAACCTCTCGATTAACACCATACCACCAGCATCGAATGTCGAAGAGCAATGGCAACGATGCCAACAGGCCATTAGATCAGCCGCAACTGATGTGCTAGGTTTCTCGCGCCCACCAGCAAGAAACCCCTGGTTTGATGAGGAATGCCGACAGATGCTCGCAGCCAAGAACGAGGCCTACAAGGCTAAGCTGCAGGTGAAGACGAGAGCTGCCATTGAGCTCTATAGGCAAAGAAGAAGGGAAGAACATCGGCTTTTCAGCAAGAAGAAAAAAGAGCAAGAAAAGCGCGCGATCGAGGATATAGAGAGGTGCCACTCCAGGAACGATGTTCGCAAGTTTTACCAAAGTGTAAAACGTCAAAGCCAAGGATACAAGGCTCGAACAGAATCCTTTCGAGATGAACAAGGAAATATTGTAGTTGAGACACAGTCGATGCTGAGGATATGGAAGAACCACTTCTGCAGACTGTTAAACGGCGATGACGAACAACATTCCGCTGTCAGGCAGAACGAACCATTCAATATTGGCAACGACAGCGAAAACTGCCAACCACCCGACCTGAGTGAAGTGAGGATAGCAATATCTAAACTCAAGCTTAATAAGGCTGCCGGAAATGACGGCCTTCCCGCTGAGCTCTATAAGGCCGGCGGAGATGACTTGGTAAGTAACATCCACCAACTCATAAGCCAAATTTGGTCGGATGAAAATATGCCTGAAGAATGGAACCTCAGCATCGTTTGCCCGATCCACAAAAAAGGAGACCCTCTGAACTGCGCCAACTACAGAGGCATAAGTCTCCTCAACATCGCCTACAAGATCCTATCTGCCGTAATATGTGAACGCCTGAAACCGTTTACCAACAACCTGATTGGCCCTTATCAGTGTGGTTTTAGGCCAGGAAAGTCCACAACCGATCAAATTTTCACACTTCGGCAGATCCTGGAAAAAACTCAAGAAGTCCAAATCGATACCCACCACCTATTCATCGATTTCAAAGCCGCATATGACAGCATTTATAGAGACGAACTGTACAGAGCCATGTCTAGTTTTGGTATACCGCCCAAACTCGTCCGTTTGTGTAGGATGACGATAGAGAATTCTCGCTGCTCCATCAGGGTCGGAAACGACCTCACCGACACATTCGATACCAAAAAAGGATTTAGGCAAGGCGATGCGCTGTCATGTGACTTCTTTAATCTGATTCTTGAGAGAATTGTGCAAAACTCCAAAGCCAACACAAGAGGCACAATCTTCCAAAAGTCGGTGCAACTACTAGCATACGCTGACGATATTGACATCATTGGTAGGACTCAACGTGATGTCATAGCCACGTTTGCTAGTATAGAGAAGGAAGCGGCGAAAATGGGTTTAGCAGTAAATGAGGGTAAGACTAAGTATATGCTGTCATCACGAAAGGACTCACAACATCGACGAATTGGACAGAACGTCACCATTGACAGATATAACTTTGAGGTAGTACGGGACTTTGTCTACCTCGGCTCCGCTATTAGCTCTGACAACAACATCTCGTCAGAAATTAAACGAAGAATTACTCTTGCCAACCGCTGTTTCTTCGGGCTAAGAAGGCAATTTAGTAGTAAAGCCCTCACTCGAACTACTAAGGAGACCCTATATAAGACCCTGATCATCCCAGTCCTGCTCTACGGCGCTGAAGCATGGACCGTATCAAAAGCGGATGAAGAAATCCTTGGTAGATTCGAGAGGAAAATTCTTCGAAAAATCTTCGGTCCCGTTTGCGTTGACGGGCTATGGAGACGAAGATTCAACCAAGAACTATACGAGCTGTACAGCGACATGCCCCTGGTCAAAAAACTCCGCATTGGACGTTTAAGATGGCTAGGACATGTAGAACGAATGGACACCAATACTCCGGCTCGCAGAGTCTTCGATTCCCAGCCAGACGTCGGACGCAGTAGAGGAAGACCTCGCCTTAAGTGGCGCGCACAAGTGGAAACCGACCTCAACCAACTTGGAGTGCGCAACTGGAGGCAGTTAGCTAAGGACCGGGCTAATTGGAGAGGCATGTTGGTTGAGGCCCAGGTTCATTCCGGACTGTAGCGCCACTTAAGTAAGTAAGTAAGTAAGTAATTAAATCGTGGTCATGGCACCACGCCGTTACTGCATCAAATTCCTTTTGCATTATTGCCTCTGCTGTCTCAATATGTCTATCGTCGGCATATGCATATCCTTTACTGTTTTTGAGTACTGATAGCAAATCATTTACATATATGATAAATAAAAGCGGACCCAGTTTTGATCCTTGTGGAACTCCATAGATTGAGTTCTCATGTTCGCTTTAATGTTCGCCGATTTTTACACTGAATTTTCTTTCTTTTAGATAGCTTTCAAACCAATTCAAAATTGGTCCTCGTACACCGACATTTTCTAGTTGCCTTAAAATGTTTGTGTGGCTCAGGGTATCAAAAGCCTTTTTAAAATCTATAAACAGTACAATAGAGTTTTGGTTTTTATCCAAGCTACAATATAACCTATTCGTGAAATCTCCTAGCAATCTGTTTATGCTTTTATTTTTTCGGAATCCAAATTGATTTCCCTCTAGTAGTTTGTACTTTTTTAAATAAGTATATAGCCTCCTCGTGACAATTTCTTCAAGTACTTTGTCTATCGCTGGCAAAATGGAAATTGGTCTATAGTTCAGTATATCATTTTTTTTTGCCACCTTTGTGTATTGGGCGCACAACTGATGTCTTTAGCGAAGAGGGAACTATTGACTGCTCGAGGCTCTTTCTTACTATTTCAGTTATAACCGGGCATAGTTTGCTGGCATTGGTTTTTAAGTCCTTAGGTCTTATGTGTGCGAAAATTGCGTACGGATTTTGGAAGAAGAGAAGCACCGTCAGCTCCGTATGTTCGTTATCTTGTGAAAAAAGTGAAAGAACCTGGCATCCTCATCGATAGACCAAAGCGTGAAAAGCCAATAACAGTGCGTACACCCGAGAATATTGATTGCTGCTGTGGCAGAAAGTGTGCGTGAAGCGCCATCAACATCAATTCACCGTCGTTCTCAACAATTGAACATTTCGGAGACATCATTGAGACGAATTTTGCATAAACACCTTGGTATGACGCCATACAAAGTCCAATTGGTTCATGAATTGAAGCCAACTAAGTGGGCCTGAGATCGACTTAGAGAAGATGCCGCTTTTGCCAAAAAAAAAATCATCTTTTCAGATGAAGCTCATTTTGATCTTGGCGGGTATGTAAACAAGCAAAATTGTCGCATTTGGGGCACAGAAAACCCGCACGCATACATTGAAAAGCCGATACACCCAAAACGAGTCACTGTTTGGTGCGGATTTTGGTCCAGAGGCATAATTGGGCCATTTTTCTTCGAAAATAAGCAAGGAATGGCCGTAACAGTCAATGGCGATCGTTATCGGGCCATGTTGAACGAATTTTTGTTCACAAAAATTGAAGAGGAGGATATTGGCAACATTTGGTTTCAACAGGATGGCGCTACGTGCCACACAGCCGAAGCTGCACTCGATGTTTTGCGCTCTGTTTTTGAAGATCGCATTATCAGCCGCAGAGCTGATGTCGTTTGGCCACCTCGGAGCTGCGATTTGACACCGTTGGACTATTATTTATGGGGTGCCGTAAAATAGAAGTGTTACGCCGACAAGCCAGAGACAATTGACGCTTTAAAGGACAATATTCGTGAAGCCATTGGTGAAATACAACTGCACACAATCGATAATGTGCTTAAAAAATTGGACCGATCGTGTAGGCTACTGCATGGCCAGCCGAGGCAGCCATTTGAATGAAATTATTTTCCATTATTAACAGGAAGGATTGTACTTTCAAATAAAAAAAGAAATTTGAGAAAATATTCAGAAGTTTTTTTTTATAGCATTTTCAACAAAAAAGTCATTTGGCGGACCCTTTACTTTCCCATTTTTGTATACCCTATCTCATAAAGGGTCTATTTGACTTGTTACATCGCGGTCGTTTGGTAAGAGAGAAATTTTATAATACAGGGGCCACATTTTACTACACGAACATAGTTTTTTTAAACGAACATATCGTTCTATTAAACGGAAACATGAAACTAGTATCGTTCTAGGTTTAACGATTTCCAATGATGCATGCTCATGATCAACGCTGTATGATCAACGCTAACCTGAAGTTAGGGTTGATCCCCCACTGTTGTGACATATTGAAGAAGTTTTCCAATGATTGCTATAACCAACATCTCAAGTAAAATGTCAGCTTCATCAAATTTTGTGTTTTAATGATGGTTTCCAATGATAGCTATAACTTGACCCTAATATCGCGTAAAAGAAAACGATTGAACGAGGTCGTGTCATTTTGACATTTGCAATTGTTTATGACATCATTTTGACGTTTAAATTTAAAATTTATAAATGTCTCTTACAAAACTGTCAGGCACTGGAGTTAACAACCAATCAACGACATTGTTTTCGAAAATCGTCACGATGATTATCGTTTTTTCAAACTAAGTAGTTGGATCCCCAAATTTTTTGACATTTGCAATTGTCTATGACATCATTTTGACGTTTAAATTTAAAATTTATAAATGTCTCTTACAAAACTTTCAGGCACTGGAGTTAACAAACAATCAACGACATTGTTTTCGAAAATCGTCACGATGATTATCGTTTTTTCAAACTGAGTAGTTGGATCCCCAAATTTTTTTACATTTGCAATTGTCTATGACATCATTTTGACGTTTAAATTTAAAATTTATAAATGTCTCTTACAAAACTGTCAGGCACTGGAGTTAACAACCAATCAACGACACTGTTTTCGAAAATCGTCTCTCCGAGTATCGTTTTTTTTGAAACTAAGCGGTTGGATCCCTGAGAAGTATTGGAATTATATGAATCATTCAGACTTTTGAAATTATAATTGTCAACGACACTGTTTTCAAAAATCGTCTCGACGAGTATGGTTTTTGTTTAAACTAAGCGGTTGGATCCCTGAGAAGTATTGGAATTATATGAATCTTTCAGAATTCTGCAATTTTAATTGTCAAAGATAATGTTTTCAAAAATCGTCTCGACGAGTATGGTTTTTATTTAAACTAAGCGGTTGGATCCCTGAGAAGTATTGGAATTATATGAATCATTCAGACTTTTGCAATTATAA
Organism: Rhingia campestris; assembly: GCA_932526625.1. Classification (NCBI taxonomy): domain Eukaryota; kingdom Metazoa; phylum Arthropoda; class Insecta; order Diptera; family Syrphidae; genus Rhingia; species Rhingia campestris. Next base: position 3,619,635 of record OW052186.1, on the reverse strand, counting down.
TGGTCAACGACACTGTTTTTCTAAAATCGTCTCTCCGAGTATCGTTTTTTTTTAAAACTAAGCGGTTGGATCCCTGAGAAGTATTGGAATTATATGAATCATTCAGACTTTTGAAATTATAATTGTCAACGACACTGTTTTCAAAAATCGTCTCTCCGAGTATCGTTTTTTTAAAACTAAGCGGTTCGATCCCTGAGAAGTATTAGAATCATATGAATCATTCAGAATTTTCCAATTTTAATTGTCAAAGACAATGTTTTCAAAAATCGTCTCTCCGAGTATCGTTTTTTTTAAACTAAGCGGTTCGATCCCTGAGAAGTATTGGAATTATATGAATCATTCAGAATTTTGCAATTATAATTGTCAACGACACTGTTTTCGAAAATCGTCTCGACGAGTATCATTTTTTTAAAACTAAGCGGTTGGATCCCTGAGAAGTATTGGAATTATATGAATCATTCAGACTTTTGCAATTTATTATAATGGTCAAAGACAATGTTTTCAAAAATCGTCTCGACGGGTATGGTTTTTGTTTAAACTAAGCGGTTGGATCCCTGAGAAGTATTGGAGTTATATGAATTATTCAGAATTTTGCAATTTTAATTGTCAACGACACTGTTTTCGAAAATCGTCTCGAGGAGTATCATTTTTTTAAAACTAAGCGGTTGGATCCCTGAGAAGTATTGGAATTATATGAATCATTCAGACTTTTGCAATTTATTATAATGGTCAAAGACAATGTTTTCAAAAATCGTCTCGACGGGTATGGTTTTTGTTTAAACTAAGCGGTTGGATCCCTGAGAAGTATTGGAGTTATATGAATTATTCAGAATTTTGCAATTTTAATTGTCAACGACACTGTTTTCGAAAATCGTCTCGAGGAGTATCGTTTTTCAAACTGAGCTATTGGTTGCCTGAGTTACTTTATAGCGATTTAATAACTATACAGCGAAGTATTCTTCTAAGGCCTCAAATCTTAGTATGCAGAAACTTTGACAGTGATATGAGAAGTGTGGTATGTCTCCGTGTACCATTTCACCGCCACGGCGCATCTGAAGAGTTCTTTGGAATGTTAAAATTAAGCCAAGCAAATAACATTAGCGTGGTATTTCCTGACACAGAGGTGGTACGTCCGTATATCATGGTATAATACCACCAGAATGTCAGAGATATTATAGACTAACTTCAACGTGAGCATAGTTTTCGGATCAAGAGCCACGCTTGGAGCTCGTTGTATTTAACATTTGCTGCATTGAGCACCTTATATCCCAACTCCCATTCGATGTTACAAGGAGGAGTTTTTACTTTCAGAATTTATGGGTGTGAGCCATGTGTTTTATAATCCGCATTGGGATCCCAATTTCCTTCGAATTCCGGGAGAAGAAATTCTTTTATCCAGAGCTGTATAAATATTTATTTCTTAAGTTTTGATATCGATAACCAAGATGAATAGAATGGTTTTCTATAATTTGTCTAAATTATATGAAAATCTTCAAATTCCCGTATGGTTGGTATTCGGTATTAGGTCTACCTCGCTGTCAAAGAAAAAAGTTACTTACGACCCAGTCTTGTACTCAACACTCATTTTTATCTGTAACCAGCAATGCAGGACGTACTTTAATTCGTAACGGAACGTGAATCCTATGCGCAAATGGTGCATAGGTTTCGCAGATTTGCACCACCAGTCCCACTTCCTACTTCATCATCAAAGTATCTGTACTATACCACACATTGATTCTCTCTCGCCCCTCTCTTGAACCAGTTCATAGAACCGAACTTTGTTTATCTTTTGTCCCCAAATGGAATTTGTTTATATGATCTTGACACAATTAGATAAACGATTTCAACGGAAAATGCGAATCGCATTTTAGCTGACTGAGAATTTCTGAGTCACTAGGTCAATCTGTGTTTACAAATCAAAACCAATACTCGGCAAAAATATTCCTCTGTGGGTCAACTAGATATGAAACATCGGAACGAACGATTATGATGAAAATGAACTCAACACAGATCGCCAGGCTTGAAATCTCCTCAGAGGGATGGTAATACTTGCACTGCATTATGTCTAGTTCGCCTGAGGGCGTCGCTTATATTTCAAAAATTGACTTACAATTCGTTTCAGCACTATCCGATCTTAGTACAATGTGAGAAATCACCACGAAAGTGAGGTTCGATAACATAAGCAGAGCAGAGCCACCATGAGTGAGTATGCATGCGACAAAAATTCTTGAAAACGAGTTTCTGTTTTCAAGAATTTTTGTTGATTTTCAACATCCAGTCATCACAATATCTCTGGATCTTGTCGAAGTTCCGCTGCAAAAGAGTTCGAATGACCTCTGTCCGCGATAAGATCGTCCGAAAACGCAATTGCCTGAGCAAGACGACCTATCGTATCGCTGGTGTAAATGCTGAAGAGATTCGGCGAGTTTACCGCTCCCTGTTGCAGACCAAATGCAAAATTTCGGTGGTAGAAGTTACATTGCCAATTTTGACAACAAACGTTCTACTAGTCAGAATGTCATGAAGCATATATATAGCAGTGGCTTACTTATGCCTAGTCTGGTCAGCTTTAGATAGAGGCCCTCTAACCATACGGTGTCGAAAGCCTTCATCAAATTAACCAGACATTCGTCAGCATAAGTTTGATATTATGCTGTGTGCCAAGAGTTTGAGTTTCAAGTTCAATTGTAGAAATTACTTTTATTGCCGTTTGGCTATTCAAAGTCAATCTTCTCAATTTACTCTTAATTTCTTACGACTGGAATTTGGTTGGCAGTCGTATAGCTTTCGTTTTTGTTGAGCTGTCCCATATTCGGCCCTATCATTATATCCGTTCGGAGAATAATTTTCTACGCAAGGCAAACCCAGTCGGAAACTGGATTTATGTTCAAAGTATCCGTTTTCCGAAGGTGCATCACCGCATTCATTGACATCAGCATAAATCAACAACGTCTTCTGGTGTCCTCTTGATGAAATTCTGAGCAACGACGGGTTTCTAATGCATCAACTTAACCTTTCGCTGAATTGTTTGGTGCTTGGCTTTTTTATACCCTATCCCATAGGGGTATATTAGTTTTGATACATAGTTTGTGACTTAGAGAATTAATTTAGATAGATAGACCTAAAGCATAAAGAGTCAATAGCTGAGTCGATTTAGCCATGTCTGTCCGTCCGTCCGGTGATGAGTTCACATTACCTCCAAGCGAAATGACACTCGCCGTTGACGGTGAAGACCTGGCCAACATCGTTCTCAAAGAAATTTGGACCGATGACGCCGCCAACCGAAAATCGACGCCATCAGAAACTTTTTCGGGTTGCATTGTACGGTCTTGGATCTCATGTGGACTGGTATTGTCCCAAATTCGACGGTTTTGATTGTTGACATACCCATTCATCTAGAAATGGGCCTCATCGCTGAAGATGATTTTTCAATGAAAATTAGAGAAATGTTGGATCCCATCACCCTAGCAAGAAGAATGAGTAGGTCAAGGACACATTAAAATCGGAAATCTTTAAATTTAAACAAAAACCCAGAAATTATCAAAATGGAAGACCAAAGGATATTTTTTTTTCTTTTCTTAACTCCCTTAACACAATACACTGTGCGTAGTCAAATGAGGCACCACATGCATGTTATTAGTGTCGATACTGTTTCAAAAAAACCGTGAAATCCTCTCGATAACAATCAGAATCCTTCACCGGTTTAACACAAATCTCCTCATTCATTTTCATTTTTAGAAGGAAAAGCAGCAAGCGTAAAGCTTGAAACATTGATAACCATCTTAAGGCCTTTCTGTTATGGTTTTCTATTCTAGTGTGTCCCATCGTTCATCGTCAACGTCACGGGCTCATCCACACTCCTGTTGTCCTCATCATCATCCCACATTGGCACGTCATTAAGGATTTTGGATTATTTATTCCATTCAAAAAGAAAACAACAACAATCCGTATATTATATAACCAACCCCATATATATATATAAATTACACACACATGCGAATGAGGGATGAAATAATTTTTTTTTCTGTTTTTATAGAAGAAAGGAGCTTTATCCTTTTTAAGGTACTTATAGCAATGTCAACTTATTAATAAAATACATTCAGATGACGTTCGTTTTTGTCCATACAATCTAAAAGAGGTCCTGCTTTTGTTCGCCGCCACATTCACGCCGAGGAGCGGAACGTACATATATTCTATGGAAATATCCTTTTTTGTTTTGTTGTTGTCTTGTACAACACAAGTGATTGTAATCAAAATGATACACCGTAGCGGATGAATGAATAATACGAGTATGTACGCACAGGATCACCGGAAGATTAAAATGAATATATGGCGTTCGGGAGAGGAAATGCAAATGTGAAGGACGACAGCACACATTTTAATATTGAGTGTCACTGCGGTATTGAATGAGTGGCGAATGCAATGAATGAGAGCTATTTGTTGGATTTTTATTTGTTTTATTTTTTTTAATCGCGAAAAGCCGTTACAAAATAAAAATCATTAAATTAAAGAAATTACAAAAAAAAATCAATCAAATAGAATTCGAATGCGACTCCTTTATCTGATGGAGTGAGGGTTTATTTAAGCGTGGCTCAATGTATTACACAACACTACGACAGTGTTGGCATGTGTATGTGATTTATATTTCAGTCGCCAAATGTGTATCCCAAAATGGCATATTAGCACGTTTGAACCGCAGAGTAGTAGTGAAAAATGTATCCTTGCCACAGCCATCCTGCCGAGTCAACTATTCCAAGCTTGAAGTCCAAATTCGCGTATAGCGGTTCGATCAGCCGCACATTACCAAAATTCAAGGGCTGCTAATCAGAATCCTGTGCGGTAGAATACCCGAGGTAGTCAATTTACTGTCGTTCACAAGAACTTGGCCTTCCTGGAATTTGAGACGCTAGCCGTAAAAATCCAAATGACCCATAAACTTAGGTAAACTGACCACAGTACCCCACACTTTACGCCGTGGATTCGATGATTACGAAAAAATCGTCTCAAAAGAAGAGATCGATTTGTTGATGAATGGATGGACGACCAATTTAAGGACACGGCTATTTCGCGTGGTGACGACTTTATAAATACCAATGCAGCTTAGAAATCTTGTTTTTTCGAGGTATGGTGCTTCGCCAAATGTATGGTGCGCTACGGCCATTTTACGGTCGATATAATCGTCCATCTGAGCAAGTTATTCGGAACACGATGAATCGTTTTCGAACCACGTACTCTCGAGTGGACACTAACGCATCCCCAAAGGCGACTAGCAATGCGAAAAGAAGAAGTTATTGCCGAGAATCCTCGCCACGAATCCACTTAGTGGACGATTTTACGAAAAGATTTTGGCTAAAAAGCTTATAAGATCCAGCTCGTGCAAGAATTGAAACCACATGACCATTATATGCGTCATAGATTCGGTGAATGGGCCGTAAAAATGATTCAGCTCGATCCTCATTTTCAGCGAAAAGGCCGATGAGGCCCATTTTTGGTTAAGTGGATATCTAAACAACAAAAATGACGAATTTGGAGTGAAACACTGCAGCCTTACATCCTCTACGATACCTGGCTCGCTGCTTCCAGGGGCTCTATTACATAAAACGAAACGAACGAAACAGAAGTAAACGATAGTCACGACAAAGCGCGATTGTGTAAAACAAGAAATTTATGACAGCTCAACGAAAACGAAAGCTATACGACTGCCCAATGCCAGTCGTAAAAAATTACGAGTATCGTAAAATCAAGAACGATACTCGTTTTATGTTATCCCTATATGAGCTGCTTCGACATATTTGAACACCAGGTCTATAGGGATTTCCAATACTGAGCCATGGTATTGGAAAAGAGTTGGTGGCGGAGGAGCCCTCAATGGGTCAACGGCAGCGCTCATACCCCAAAATGGGCTACTGAAATCGGTATTTTTTCCGGCCCGCTGTCCTAGAGTCAAAAAAAGGGCCTGGCACTCTAGGTTGGGGGTTGTGCTTTGGGTTAACTACCCATCCACGGAAAAGAGATTATGTTACGAAGCAACCAATAGCCTCGGAAAGGACTGATATTATTGTTGACGACCATGCTAAACGAAAAGAGGACAACGACGTTCGTATCTGCACCTGGAATGTGAGAACATTAAACAGGAGAGGTGAAGGCGAATAACTAGCGGAAGCCCTATACTGCTACAAAGCAGACATTACTGCCGTCCAGGAAATACGATGGGATGGGCCGGGCAAAAAGAGGATGAAAAACTGTGACATCTACTACGGACCGTGTTATAGTGAGCAGAAACAGCGACTATTTGGATGCGGATTTGTTATAGGTGCCAGACCTATGCAAGAAGTCTTATGTTTCCAAGACATTCGCGAACGCATTGTAACAATCCGCCTCAAGGCCAAATTCGCCAACATAAGCCTTATATGCGCTCATGCTCCGACTGAGGAAAAAGATGTAAACTAAGGATTGCTTCTACGAGCTCCTTGATAAAATCTATGAGCGACTAGTTTAGTTTAGTCTAATTGACTTCGCTACGGAACGAAATGCCATATAGCCAGCACACGGTTTCCTCACCTCGATATCCACAAGGGGACATGGCGGTCACAGTCAACCAAATTGATCACATTGCGATAGACAAGAGGCATGCATCCAGTATTTTGGATGTCCGAACATTCCGAGGGGCTAACATCGACTCGGACCACTACCTTGTTGTAGTCAAGGTAAGGATGCGGATATCCACCACGCCACAAAAAACCAGAAATACTATGAAAAAATTTAGTGTCGAAATACTGCAATCGCCAGAGACCGCCAAGACCTTCGCGCAACGCGTATCCCTTAACCTCTCGACTCACAACATACCACCAGCATCTAATGTCGAAGAACAATGGCAACGATGCCAACAAGCCATTAGTTCAGCCGCAACTGATGTGCTAGGTTTCTCGCGGCCACCAGCAAGAAACCCCTGGTTTGATGAGGAATGTCGACAGATGCTCGCAGCCAAGAACGAGGCCTACAAGGCTAAGCTGCAGGTGAAGACGACAGCTGCCATTGAGCTCTATAAGCAGAGAAGAAGGGAAGAACATCGGCTTTTAGAAAGAAGAAAAAAGAGCAAGAAAAGCGCGCGATCGAGGATATAGAGAGGTGCCACTCCAGGAACCAACAACCTGATCGGCCCTTATCAGTGTGGTTTTAGGCCAAGAAAGTCCACAATCGATCAAATTTTCACACTTCGGCAGATCCTGGAAAAAACTCAAGAAGTCCAAATCGGTGCAACTACTAGCATACGCTGACGATATTGGCATCATTGGTAGGACTCAACGTGATGTCATAGCCACGTTTGCTAGTATAGAGAAGGAAGCGGCAAAAATGGGTTTAGCAGTAAATGACGGTAAGACAACATCGACGAATTGGACAGAACGTCACCGTTGACAGATATAACTTTGAGGTAGTACGGGACTTTGTCTACCTCGGCTCCGCTATTAACTCTGACAACAACATCTCGTCAGAAATCAAACGAAGAATTACTCTTGCCAATCGCTGTTTCTTCGGCCTAAGAAGGCAATTTAGTAGTAAAGCCCTCACTCGAACTGCTAAGAAGATCCTATATAAGACCCTGATTATCCCAGTCCTGCTCTACGGCGCTGAAGCATGGACCGTATCAAAAGCGGATGAAGAAATCCTTGGTAGATTCGAGAGAAAAAATCTTCGGTCCCGGTTGCGTTGACGGGCTATGGAGACGAAGATTCAACCACGAACTATACGAGCTGCACAGCGACATACCCCCCCCCTAGTCAAAAAACTTCGCATTGGACGTTTAAGATGGCTAGGACATGTAGAAAGAATGGACACCAATACTCCGGCTCGCAGAGTCTTCGATTCCCAGCCAGACGTCGGACGCAGTAGAGGAAGACCTCACCTTATGTGGCGGGCACAAGTAGAAACCGACCTCAAACAACTTGGAGTGCGCAACTGGAGGCAGTTAGCTAAGGACCGGGCTAATTGGAGAGGCATGTTGGTTGAGGCCCAGGTTCATCCCGGACTGTAGCGCCACTTAAGTAAGTAAGTAAGATCTTGTACGGTGGCTTTTCTTCCACTTAGATTTAAGTTCAAATTTAAACTGTATTAATTCTTTTCTTAGCTCTGGCACATGATGATTTTCAGTACAGTTTGTTCTTGTCATTAAAAATGTCTCAATATCTTCAATTTTATTGTCAACAGTTCTAAATTTACTGTTAAAAAGATTTCGCAGAGTTCCTTCCTTTTGCAAGAGAAAAATTGCATGTTGAGCCTTAAACATAATGAAAATGGTTTAATATTTTACCTACTTATGAACACAAAAACTTAAAAAAGAAATATTTTAGGCAAACATTTTTTACTTTTACTTTCCAGTTTCGAATAAGAATCTATTTTATCAAGAAAAACACTTTAAATATAATTTTAATGTTTGCCTAATCAAAAAGTACCGTTATTTAAAAAAGCGTTTTAGTGTTTTAATATGGTACTGACATTGTTTAATTTTTTTTTGACAATTTTACTACATAATCGAATTTAAACCAATGCTATTTTAAAGAACATACCTGATTCAACAAACTCTATTTAAATTTTTTTTATTAACAAAATATTTTCAATCTAATTTTTGAATCACAATATAGGCCACTTATTTCGGTTAGTTTAACACAGAAAAAATTTTTAACTAAACTGTCAACTTTGATGCCGAATGGTACAGTGATGGTACCACTGACTAAAAAAATTTACTTGAATCATGTGAGGCATAATATCAATTAATCGAAACAGTTATTTTTAATGAAATTTGTTACATTTAAAAAAAATTACTTTTTGCCGCTTCTGCTTATGCAACTCCCCACTGTGCGACGCTGTGTTTCATAATTAATATGGGAAGGTTTGCTCATACTAATAAACTTATAAAACATGAATAAAAATGTAATTCTGTTCATTTTATTGAATTTTTAAAAAGAAATTTGTATTTGGCCAACCCGTTACACTTCTTTCAACAAGGAGTTCATTTCATCATTCATACCGTTCGACTCCTATTCGATCCGTATCCCTACCTTTATAAAAATATATTAAAACTTAAAAAACTTATGTCTATACCCAAGCCGAATGGAATGGCTTGGCTATAAACAGACAAAAGCCATTATTACTCAATCAATCGTAAATGTTAATGAATATATCGACATTTAGTCTTCACCGTTAATAGCGTGAATTCGAATTAAATGCAATCCCTTTTCAACAGCCCACAAAATAAAAACAACCATTTTTTGTTTCACCATCCTCTCTATTTTAAATGAAATAAAAATTAAAAGAAAAAAAAAACCCCCAACACAACATACAGAAACCGATAAAAATCAATTAAAAAATGTAATTGCAATTATTTATTATTTAACAACAACGACCAGACTGCGCATATTACTTCCCTCCCTCTCCCTCCTCGAGCGCCCCCTACTACTCAGGAACGTGATGTAGCTGAAGCTTATGAAAAGGATACACAACAAGCCATTCAATTTGATTTAATAAATAATTCGCCAACGATGATGGGACACAATTTGCAATAAAAAAAAATATTGAATTGAACTGGGTAAATTTATTTATTGTTTATTATTTATATATTCATTTTTGTTAAGTATTAATATAAATAATTTCTGTTTTTTTAATTTTGCGTTACTTTGTAGGTTTAATTGAAATCTGTATATGGAATACACAAACCGATATTCCTTGAATAGAGTTTATTAAAAAAAAAAATTGGAAATACTGAAAGAAAAATGAATTCCAACTCAATCAATCATATCTATTTGAAAGGGGTGGGGGTGGCGGACATTGAATATTTTAATTTTCATTTTTGTAGTTAAAATCAGGGAGAACATTGCAAAAGAAAAAAATATTTCGATATGAGCCTAAGTAAGTGAATTGGAAAATAAAACGCTCTCAATTATTTGTTGCTTTAATTAATATTCGTCAATTTGTTTAATTTGTTAAAAAAAAGACAAAAAAATGGTGCAACTAATAATACCAATTACAGATGATTGGTTTGGTCTTTTTGGGAATAACAAGTATTAAAAGATTCGACTAGGATTAAAGGGGATTGGTTGTCCCATAATTCACGCAACATTTGAATTTTACGACATTTAATAGTACTGGCAAAAAAATCTACAATGTCCCAGAGGTTAAGGGTCCGCCAAATAACTTTTTTTTTTATTGAAAATGCTATAAAAAAAAAACTACTGAATATTTTCTCAAATTTCTTTTTTTATTTAAAAGTAATCCTTCCGGTTAATAATGGAAAATAAGTTCATTCAAATGGCTGCCTCGGCTGGCCATTCAGTAGCCAGTCCAATTTTTAAGCACATTATCGATTGTGTGCAGCTGTATTTCACCAATGGCTTCACGAATATTGTCCTTTAAAGCGTCAATTGTCTCTGGCTTATCGGTGTAACACTTATCTTTTTTGGGAACCCACAAATAATAGTCCAACGGTGTCAAATTGCAGCTCCGAGGTGGCCAAACGACATCAGCTCTGCGGCTGATAATGCGATCTTCAAAAACAGGGCGCAAAACATCGAGTGTAGCTTCGGCTGTGTGGTACGTAGCGCCGTCCTGTTTAAACCAAATGTTGCCAATATCCTCCTCTTCAATTTTTGTGAACAAAAATTCGTTCAAAATGGCCCGATAATGATCGCCATTGACTGTAACGGCCACTCCTTGCCCATTTTCGAAGAAAAATGGCCCAATTATGTCTCTGGACCAAAATCCGCACCAAACAGTGACTCGTTTTGGGTGTATCGGCTTTTCAATGTATGCGTGCAGGTTTTCTGTACCCCAAATGCGACAATTTTGCTTGTTTACATACCCGCCAAGATCAAAATGAGCTTCATCTGAAAAGATGATTTTTTTGGCAAAATCGGCATCTTCTCTAAGTCGATCGCTGGCCCACTTAGCGAAGTCAGTTGGCTTCAACTCCTAAACCAATTGGACTTTGTATGGCGTCATACCAAGGTCTTTATGCAAAATTCGTCTCAATGATGTCTCCGAAATGTTCAATTGTTGAGAACGACGGTGAATTGATGTTGATGGCGGTTCACGCTAACTTTCTGCCACAGCAGCAATCAATATTCTCGGGTGTACGCACTATTTTTGGCTTTTCGCGCTTTGGTTTATCGATGAGGATGCCAGTTTCTTTCACTTTTTTCACAAGATAACGAACATACGGAGCTGACGGTGCTTCGCTTCTTCCAAAATCCGTACGCAATTTTCGCACACATTCTGCAACATTACCATGATTTTCAAAGTAATGTCGCAATATTTCCCAGCGTTGTTCAAGCGTATACACAATTCGTTCAGCGGAAGGATACAACTAATTATCTGTCAAATCGGACATGAGTGTTACCATTCACGAAATAAGCACTTGTTGAAAGAAAAAACGTTAGATGGCGGACCCGTTAGTAAAAACTATCGGTCATTTGTTAAAAATAGCCTTATAGGGTACGAAACCCTGACCACGGTAGGAAACGATGACCACCCTACTATATGTGCTGCAAGCAAACCTGCACCGAGCTATAGGTGCCTCGGACACCTATAACCAAAGATGTGCCGAAGGGAACATCATTCTAGGTTTAATCTAGGAGCCATGGGCATCAGAGGGTAAGATATTTGGTTTACAAAGTAAAACCAGAGAGCTCATCTTCGCCCGGGGAAATTTTAGACCAAGGGCAGCTCTTTTAGTTGCAAAAGATATAAAATTCTCTCCCATTCCAGGTTTCATTACCAAAGATCTGGTGGCTGTCCTTTTAGAAAGACGCAACGGCCGAGAGCTACAAAAAATTGTATGCCCATCAGCGTACTTTGCTGGAGATGACGAAATACCACCTCGACCAGTACAGGAACTTGCCCAGTACTGCCAAACCCAGCAACTACAACTGATCTTCGGCTGCGACGCCAACGCGCATAGCGTAATATGGGGCAATCGAGATCGAGATACAAACAAAAGAGGTGAGTCTTTATTAGAATACCTGCATAGCAACAATTTAGTTATACTAAATAAGGGAAATAAACCCACACGTTTAGAAACGTTTTAAGCGAAAAAGTTTAAGACCTTACCATCTCTTCTCCGTTTTTACAAAACACCGTCGAAAATTGGCACGTGTCTGCTGAGGCATCTTTATCGGATCACATGCACATAAGATTCCAACTAAGATGCAACACCGAGGATGCGCCGATAAAATACGACAACAAACTTACAAATTGGAGAACGTATCGAGAAAATCTATCGATTAAATGTGACATAGCGGAAGTCGCAAAATGTCAACTAAATGACATTCTCATCTCATCTTTTACAAATAGCTGTAAGGTTAAACGCACTGTGGCAAAGAGGTGCACACCATGGTGGAACGATAACCGAGAAAGTCTCCGTAAAAGAGTAAGAAAACTTTTCAATAAAACCAAACGCACCGGTAAGCGCAAATACTGTGAGGAACTCGAACAGCTTCCGGCGGTGGCGCGTCTCCAGAGGGCACTCTCGAAAGATAAAACAAACTGCATGGGACTACTAGTCAAATCTGACGGTAAAATCACATGCGACCGGGAAGAAACGTTGACCACACTTCTTCAGGTACAGTTTCCCGGCTCCACCATCACAAGTGAGTTTCATGAACACATGATAGATGACTCACCCCCTAGTAACCTGAAAAGGATTAATAGTTTATCCGGCAAACTGTTCACTCCGGATAAGGTCAAATGGGCGATCAACTCATTTAAACCATACAAGGCACCAGGGACAGACGGAATCTTTCATGCTCTGATACAAAAGGGCTTGGACTTTTTCTTACCCACTATGGTCGCCTTATTTAGGTTTAGTTTCAATTGGGGCTACATACCACAAACCTGGAGGGAGGTAAACGTGGTATTCATCCCGAAACCAGGCAAACCAATAGAACTACCTAAATAATACCGTCCAAGTGGTATACGGATGGTTCTAAAATGGACTCAGGGGTAGGAGCTGGCATACATGGACCAAATAGAAACATCTCAATACCTATGGGAAAAAACCCTAGTGTATTCTAAGCTGAGCTCCATGCCATAAAAGAATACGCAAACTGAATACACAACTCAGGTATTAAAGCCGCAAACATCCATATATTCACGGACAGTCAAGCAGATATAAAAGCCCTTAGGTCACACATTATTGACTCCAAATCAGTACTACACTGTTCAACTCCCTCCAAACACTCAGTTCCAGGAACAAAACCAGACTATGGTGGGTCCCCGGACATAAGGGGATTGAAGGTAACGAAAAAGCTGATGAACTAGCCAGAAAAGGTTCGGAAACCCCCTTCATTGGACCTGAACCCTTTTGTGCAATTCCCAAATCAGCCATAAATCTGGTCATAAAAAACTGGGAACAAAACAAATGTTTTTCATACTGGGGAAACATCCCAGGCCTAAGACAGGCCAAAAGAGCTATTCAGCCCTTCAAACCAGATGCCAATAAGATACTAAATCTTCGCAGGTACGATATCAAAAACTTAGTAGGCTACCTAACTGGTCATCACGGTCTGCGATATCACCTAAATAAAATGCATCTAGTCGACTTACCGGAGTGCAGACTATGTCTAGAAGAAGACGAAACAGCCGAGCATATATATGTGAATCTTTCTTCAGGAAGAAAAACTGAGGAAATCTTCGGCTGAAAGTATTATCAGCTAAATTAGGAAAGTAGAAGCGCTACTAACCTAAAAAAACATCTGACGGCAAGCACAATAGATCTTTTAGGTCGATGTACATATAACTGCTTAGGTAGGTCAGAATTAAAAAAAAAATGATGGAGTGAAATATTTCTTACATCGATTAGGGAAAGCTAGAAATTTCGAAGGATATTTGGCAATTTCGAATACGTGGTCGTTCCAAGGTTTATGAAACTATGGCTTGCCGGACGCTGAATTAATTTGAAGATAGGAAGCGCTTATTGAAAGGCCTTTCACATTGAGGTCAGTTATGATGGAGTGAAATATTTCTTGCGTCGATTAGGGAAACCTAGAAATTTCGAAGGATATTTGGCAAATTTCGAATACATGCTCGTTCCAAGGTTTATGAAACTATGGCTTGCCAGACCCTGAATTAATTTGAACATAGGAATCGCTTATTGAAAGGCCTTTCACATTGAGGTCGGTTATGATGGAGTGAAATATTTCTTACATCGATTAGGGAAAGCTAGAAATTTCGAAGGATATTTGGCAAATTTCGAATACGTGGTCGTTCCAGGGTTTATGAAACTATGGCTTGCCGGACGCTGAATTAATTTGAAGATAGGAATCGCTTATTGAAAGGCCTTTCACATTGAGGTCAGTTATGATGGAGGGAAATATTTCTTGCATCGATTAGGGAAAGCTAGAAATTTCGAAGGATTTTTGGCAAATTTCGAATAGGTAGTCGTTCCAAGGTTTATGATACTATGCCTTGCCGGACGCTGAATTAATTTGAAGATAGGAAGCGCTTATTGAAAGGCCTTTCACATTGAGGTCAGTTATGATGGAGGGAAATATTTCTTGCATCGATTAGGGAAAGCTAGAAATTTCGAAGGATATTTAGCAATTTCGGATACGTGATCGTTCCAAGGTTTATGAAACTATGGCTTGCCAGACGCTGAATTAATTTGAAGAGAAGGAAGCGCTTATTGAAAGGCCTTTCACATTGAAGTCAGTTGTGATGGAGTGAAATATTTCTTGCATCGATTAGGGAAAGCTAGAAATTTCGAAGGATATTTGGCAAATTTCGAATAGGTAGTCGTTTCAAGGTCTATGAAACTATGGCTTGCCAGACGCTGAATTAATTTGAAGATAGGAAACGCTTATTGAAAGGCCTTTCACATTGAGGTCAGTTATGATGGGGTGAAATATTTCTTGCATCGATTAGGCAAAGCTAGAAATTTCGAAGGATATTTGGCAATTTCGAATACGTGGTCGTTCCAACGTTTATGAAACTATGGCTTGCCGGACGCTGAATTAATTTGAAGACAGGAAGCGCTTATTGAAAGGCCTTTCACATTGAGGTCGGTTATGATGGAGTGAAATATCTCTTACATCGATTAGGGAAACCTAGAAAAATCGAAGGATTTTTGGCAAATTTCGAATACGTGGTCGTTCCAAGGCTTATGTAACTATGGCTTGCCGGACGCTGAATTAATTTGAAGATAGGAAGCGCTTATTGAAAGGCCTTTCACATTGAGCTCAGTTATGATGGAGTCAAATATTTCTTGCATCGATAAGGGAAAGCTTAAAATTTTGAAGGATATTTGGCAAATTTCAAATACCTGGTAGTTTCAAGGTTTATGAAACTATGGCTTGCCAGACGCTGAATTAATTTGAAGATAGGAAGCGCTTATTGAAAGGCCTTTCACATTGAGGTCAGTTATGATGGAGTGAAATATTTCTTGCATCGATTAGGGAAAGCTAGAAATTTCGAAGGATATTTGGAAAATTTCGAATAGGTATAGTAGTTCCAAGGTTTATGAAACTATGCCTTTCACATTGAGGTCAATTTTGATGGAGTCAAATATTTCTTGCGTCGATTAGGGAAAGCTAGAAATTTCGAAGGATTTTTGGCAAATTTCGAATACGTGGTCGTTCCAAGGCTTATGTAACTATGGCTTGCCAGACGCTGAATTAATTTTAAGAGAGGAATCGCTTATTGAAAGGCCTTTCACATTGAGGTCGGTTATGATGGCGTGAAATATTTCTGGCACTGATTAGGGAATGCTAGAAATTTCAAAGGATATTTGGCGATTTCGAATACGTGGTCGTTCCAAGGTTTATGAAACTATGGCTTGCCGGACGCTGAATTAATTTGAAGATAGGAAGCGCTTATTGAAAGGCCTTTCACATTGAGGTCAGTTATGATGGAGTGAAATATTTCTTACATCGATTAGGGAAACCTAGAAATTTCGAAGGATTTTTGGCAAATTTCGAATAGGTAGTCGTTCCAAGGTTTATGAAACTATGGCTTGCCGGACGCTGAATTAATTTGAAGATAGGAAGCGCTTATTGAAAGGCCTTTCACATTGAGGTCAGTTATGATGGAGGGAAATATTTCTTGCATCGATGAGGGAAAGCTAGAAATTTCTAAGGATTTTTTGGCTAATTTCGAATAGGTAGTCGTTCCAAGGTTTATGAAACTATGGCTTGCCAGACGGCCTTTCACATTGAGGTCAGTAATGATGGAGTGAAATATTTCATGCATCGATTAGGGAAAGCTTAAAATTTCGAAGGATTTTTGGCAAATTTCAAATACGTGGTCGTTCCAAGGTTTATGAAACTATGGCTTGCCGGACGGCCTTTCAAATTGAGGTCAATTTTGATGGAGTCAAATATTTCTTGCGTCGATTAGGGAAACCTAGAAATTTCGAAGGATTTTTGGCATCGATTAGGGAAAGCTAGAAATTTCGAAGGATTTTTGGCAAATTTCGAATAGGTAGTCGTTCCAAGGTATAACACTATGGCTTGCCAGACGCTGAATTAAACTAGGGATCTGTATTCCCCCCTAAATACCGTCTCTATGCATAAAACAATGGTCGAATAAAAATCTCGCACTTCATCCCAATTTAAGTTCAATAAAACCCGTTTATGATCTTGTAGCCTCGCTGATGGAGGTGTAGGATATTTTCACAAGGAACACACACACAATAGATAACTAAATTTTTAAGCAAATAATTACTTCCCATTACAAAAGAAGGAAAAAAATTACATCCCCACCTAATGTTCATGTTATCTCAACCTGGATAATAGCATGGACAACGGGTGGGTGCACAACATTTGATCTCGAATGCTTTGACAGCTACTATCCACATCTTTAATCCTTTCACGGTATCCATCTTTTGTAAGTAGATACGTGTGTCTAGTATAGAAAGAGTGATTTTCCTTTTCTTTTTGTTGAGAAAAGCCAGGTACAACCAAATCGAGGACAGCTGTCCATATTAAAAAGAATAGCTGAAAATAAAAACATAAAAGAAACGCCATGCAGACATCCGTTAGTTAGTCTTTGTTAGTTTTCCTTCTATTATGTCCATAGTCCAACAGCAGTGTGTTCCTCTTCCACTATACACTTTTCTATTCCGAACGCACACCACTCCGAACTTTGTGTAGTACACAGGTATTTATTCTTTTATGAATCCTTGTGTATTCGTTTCGTGGAAAAAGGACACAAAAAGCTTTTCTTTTCGCATTCTATAGATAAATGATTTTTTTTTCCTGTGTGCAATATCTCTCTCTTCTCTGGTTTTGTTTTGTGTTGTGATTTTCTTTTCATAGTTTGCTCTAACTATTGAAAATAGAAAAAAGGAACAAAAAGGAGGGAACAAAATAGCATAGAAGAAAGGATACTCCTCGTATTTTTTTTTGTATGGTGTTGTATGTACATGAGCTCGGGTACACGTATACAGATAGAAATTCACAGAGGTAGCGTAAACAAAGCTCAGAGAGAGAGCGCGAGGACGAAGAAAAGAAAAGCTACATTTTTGTTTCTTTTTTATTTGTTCTTACTTTTTATTATATTGTTGGAAGAATGTTGTTTTTTTTTTTTGCATTTCTTCTTGCTGCTGCCCCTCGTTGTTATATAGATGAAATCACATACAAAAATATATAATTTCTTTGAATTGTGAAAGTGTGGGCTGGGGGGGGGGTGTGGGGTAGGGATTCTTTGATATCTATTTCACAAAAGCGTTTTCAGGATTGTATCGGGTTAGGTGATGGTTGGTGGGCTTAGGTGCTGCTGACTATGGTGGGTGTGCTGTGTTGAGTTGAGTTGCTTCAACGATTACTGTTGTGTATGAAATGTTTTATTTTCGAGTACATACATATATAGACACCCAGATTGGAAGAGTCCTTTTTTTTCTCGTTAGTATGAGGGTTTTATTTTTTTTTTGTGTATATTTTTGTTTTGCTGGATATGGTTTTTCTTTAATGGCAAATGAGAGAAGATTGTTGTCCAAAGTTTATTTGTACATATCCCGTGAGGTGGATGTATGCGCACTAAATAGGGAGTACATACAGAGGTTGTGGCTCGCATTCAAGGATTATGAAACCATTAGCGAGCTGAGATTATGTTCGCTAAAGATGGTTGCTTTGCTGCTCGTTACGTGGCCTACATTTGTTCGACCAATACAAGTTGAGAATGAGCTCTCTGATCGTGGAGAAGAAGGACAATATAAGATGGTAACCTCGGGAAGGTATTCATTTCAGTAGGGTGGGTTTATAATGTGGGATTTACACATTCGAAATGGCTCATATTACAATATGGGAATTCTTTCCTTCTGAGATCACTTCGAAAAAAGGATGAGAAGATAAAACGGACCAATATCCTTAATGTGTACTTTGTAGTCCATGATGCATGTTATATCGGAATGCATGCTAAGGGCTCTAAAATAAAATAATGCTTGATGGAATAAAGTTTTTTTTTTCCAGCCCAACAAACAATTATTCCTCTATAAGGTAATAAAATTGAATTTCCACAAGCTATTATTTCTGTAGGCCTTATATAGTACTTGTGCGCGGAGGTTGAGCATTTTCGCAGTCGATTGTTTGGGTAGAAGCTTGTTTAAGATATTACTTACTTAAGTGGCGCTACAGTCCGGGATAAACCTGGGCCTCAACCAACATGCCTCTCCAATTAGCCCGGTCCTTAGCTAACTGCCTCCAGTTGCGCACTCCAAGTTGGTTGAGGTCGATTTCTACCTGTGCGCGCCACTTAAGGCGAGGACTTCCTCTACTGCGGCCGACGTCTGGCTGGGAATCAAAGACTCTGCGAGCCGGAGTATTGGTGTTTATTCGTTCTACATGTCCTAGCCATCTTAAAAGTCCAATGCGCGTTTTTTTTTGCCAGGGGTATGTATAGTTCGTGGTGGTTGAATCTTCGTCTCCATAGCCCGTCAACGCAAACGGGACGGAAGATTTTTCGAAGAAATTTTCTCTCGAATCGACCAAGTATTTCTTCATCCGCTTTTGATACGGTACATGCTTCAGCGCCGTAGAGCAGGACTGGGATGATCAGGGTCTTATATAGGATCTCCTTAGTAGTTCGAGTGAGGGATTTACTACTAAATTGCCTTCTTAGCCCGAAGAAATAGCGGTTGGCAAGCGTAATTCTTCGTTTGATTTCCGACGAGATGGTTTTATCAGCGTTAATAGCGGAGCCGATTTAGACAAAGTCCCGTACTACCTCAAAGCTATATCTGTCAATTGTGACGTTCTGTCCAATTCGTCGATGTTGTGTGTCCTTTCATGTTGACAGCATATACTTAGTCTTACCCTCATTTACTGCTAAACCCATTTTTGCCACTTCCTTCTCTATACTAGCAAACGTGGCTATGACATCACGTCGAGTCCTAACAATGATGTCAATATCGTCGGGTATGCTAGTAGTTGCACCGATTTTTGGAAGTTTGGGGTTGGCTCGGGAGTTTTGCACAATCCTCTCAAGAATCAAATTGAAGAAGTCACATGACAGTGCATCGCCTTGCCTAAATCCTTTTTTGGTATCGAATGTGTCGGTGAGGTCGTTTCCGACCCTGATGGTACAGCGAGAATTCTCCATCGTCATCCTACACAAACGGACGCGTTTGGACGGTATACCAAAACTAGACACGGCTCTGTATAGTTCGTCTCTATAAATGCTGTCGTATGCGGCTTTGAAGTCGATGAATAGGTGGTGGGTATCGATTTGGACTTCTTGGGTTTTTTCCAGGATCTGCCGAAGTGTGAAAATTTGATCGATTGTGGACTTTCCTAGCCTAAAACCACACTGATAAGGGCCGATCAGGTTGTTGGTAAACGGTTTCAGGCGTTCACATATTACGGCAGATAGGATCTTGTAGGCGATGTTGAGCAGACTTATGCCTCTGTAGTTGACGCCGTTCAGAGGGTCTCCTTTTTTGTGGATCGGTCGGGTGGTTAGCAGTTTTCGCTGTCTTTGCCAATATTAAATGGTTCGTTCTGCCTGTCAGCGGAATGTTGTCCGTCATCGCCGTTTAACATTCTGCAGAAGTGGTTCTTCCATATCCTGAGCATCGACTGTGTCTCAACTACGATATTTCCTTGTTCATCTCGACAGGATTCTGTTCGAGCCTTGTATCCTTGGCTTTGACGTTTTACACTTTGGTAAAACTTGCGAACATCGTTCCTGGAGTGGCACCTCTCTATATCCTCGATCGTGCGCTTTTCTTGCTCTTTTTTCTTCTTTCTGAAAAGCCGATGTTCTTCCCTTCTTATTTGCCTATAGAGCTCAATGGCAGCTCTCGTCTTCACCTGCAGCTAAGCCTTGTTGGCCTCGTTCTTGGATGCGAGCATCTGTCGGCATTCCTCATCAAAACAGGGGTTTCTTGCTGGTGGCAGCGAGAAACCTAGCACTAGATATTATGCAAGAAAATTCACCAGCATAACCGAAGTTTTGATGGTATAACCTCTGTAAGGTTGTTTTTAAGCTTCCGGAGAAGTGTGTACATGTAAAATACGTTAAGATGTTTCGGTAGAACTTCGCACGAAGTCAATCCGAAGCATAGCATTTTTTTTAAATGTCATGCACATCGATAAACTCGAAAACATATAAAGCGAAGGTAATGGCGTTTTGAAAAGTTCTTGGAATCTTTAAAAGGGGTGGTTTTCAAGTTTTCAGGTTTTCAAGTAATAGTGAATCGAAGAGTGACTTTGAGTGTGTCTTTGAGTCAGTCTCTTCGTCCTTGAAGTATATTGACACAACAAATACATTGTCTCGATGTGATATTGGTTTTAGTTTCTTGCATGTTACAGCAAGCGTACGTTTTTTATTTATTCCACAGTTGGAAAAAGCTTTGTTGTGAGGTTTACAAAAAAAAATACATATACAAATTTTTGGCGCAACAGGCTCGTTAGTACCCAGGGCCTAGCTTTCTCACAACCATTCATGTGTGCGTGTGTACTTCTTGCACGATGGCGGGACCTCCTGTTGTATGCCGACTCCGAACGGCTAAGTTGAGATAAGCTATTCTTGACAATTGATACTACTCGGATGATTTGTCAGATCATCACGAGAGGAGGGCCAGTGAAAATCATTTAGGTGTTGCTACGGCTGGGAATCGAACCCAGACCTCCTGCGCGGCAATTCATCGCACTAACCATCGCGCCACTGAGCCCACTGTTTTGAGGTTTGTTTTTATAAAATCCAGGAGGGTCATTCCGTAACTTTGAAAACGATTATCACTCAGACGTTAGTCGAGACCTCGTGAGCAATTGCTCAAAATTGTTTGTGATTTGACGATTATTGATTTAAGTGAAGCAAATAAAGTGATATCGCCGACAGCAAACATGACTATTGATCATACGTGATGCAAGATGTACCGTCGAAATTTTATCGTCAGAAGATAATCACTTTACGTTCAGATAATTCCTTACATGGTAAGAAATATCCCTTATTTACAACACATCTATGACCTATGAAGTATGAGATTGCTAAGGACTTATTTTATGAGCTCTTGAATGAAAAACGACTTTCAGAAAACGATTGAAAATAAAAATGCTGTCTGAGAACAAGAAAATAAAAATGCTGTCTGAGAACAAGAAAGCCCTTTTCAACGATCTAATGAAGAAAGTTAAAATAATGCGTGGTGATTCCAACACCAAGGTTGGCAAGCAGCCCGCGCTATTCTCAAACACTAGAATGATATTCATAAAATTCATAAAATTCACAAAATCATAAAATCCATGAAAAGACCACTTAAGCTATATTTTCGGACGAAAGGACTCGGAATGGACCTAACTGCCCAAGTTTCTTCATTCATTTGTCTGTGCGAAGTTATAATTTTGACAAACTAATGGGGCCTGCAATTTAAGGTTTCGTCATGTTTTCAATGACAGTTGTGTGCACTTGGAGTGAAAAAACTTTAAGTTTTCTTTTGAAATTTGATCCAGGGACCCCACACTTAACAATGCAACGCACTTACCACTAGGCTAAGGCATCCAAGCAATGTTAGAAAGCCTTAGAGAAGAGATGCAGGCAAAAAACAAAAACTGGATTCCCTATGCTATAACAATGACATGACTTGGTATGTAACATACACCAACTCTTGAGACAAATTTGGTCGAAAATTCAGCATCGTTTGCCCGAATACTAAATAAGACCTTCTGAACTGCGCCACCTACAGAGGCATAAGTCGCCTCAACATCGCCTATAAGATCCTATCTGCCGTAATATGGAACGCCTGAAACCGTTTTCGAACAACCTGATCGGAACTTATCGGTGTGGATTTAGGCCAGGAAATTCCACAACTAATTGAAAAAACCAAGAAGTTCAAATCGATACCCACCACCTATTCATCGATGTCAAAGCCGCATACGACAGAATTTTTAGAGACGAACTATACAGAGCCATGTCTAGTTTAGGCATACCGCCCAAACTCGTCCTTTTGGGTAGGATAACGATGGAGAATTCTTGCTGCTTCATCAGGGTCGGAAACGACCTCAGCGACACATTCGATGAAAAAAAAAAAGGATGTAGGCAAGGCGATGGACTGTCATGTGACTTCTTTAATCTGATTCTTGAGAGGATTGTGCATAACTCTCGAGCCAACACAAGAGGCACAATTTTACAAAAATCGGTGCAACTACTAGCATACGCTGACGATATTGACATCATTGGTAGGAGTCAACGTGATGTCATAGCCACGTTTGCTATTATAGAGAAGGAAGCGGCAAAATGGGTTTAGAAGTAAATGAGGGCAAGACTAAGTATACGCTGTCAATATGAAAGGACTAACAACATCGACGAATTGGACCGAACGTCACCATTGACAGACATTACTTTGAGGTAGAATGGGACTTTGTCCACCTCAGCTCAGCTGTGAACTCTGACAACATCTCGTAAGAAATTTAACGAAGAATTACTTTTGCCAACCGCTGTTTCTTTGGGCTTAGAAGGCAATTCAGTAGTAAAGCCCTCACTCGAACTACTAAGGAGATCCTATATAAGACCCTAAACATCCCAGTCCTGTTCTACGGCGATGAGGCATGGACCGTATCAAAAGCGGATGAAGAAATCCTTGGTCGATTTGGGAGGAAAATTCTTCGAAAAATCTTCTGTCCCGTTTGCGTCGACGGGCTATGGATACGAAGATTCAACCACGAGCTGTACAGCGATGTACCTCAATTAAAAAAAAAACTCCGAATTGGATGTGCTGGCTAGGACATGTAGAGCAGAGTCTTTGATTCCCAGCCAGACGTCGGACGCAGTATAGAGCAAGACCTCGCGCACAAGCAGAAACCGACCTCCATTTGAAAAACTTGAAAAGCGCAACTGTAGCCAATAAGCTAAAGACCGGGCTAATTGTAGAGGGACGTTGGTTGAGGCCCAGGTTCATTCTGGAATGAAGCGTCACTTGAGTAAGTAAGTAAGTGAGTAAGCGATATATTGAGCAGAATCAGCGACAGTCTTATGCTTCAAGATGAAGTTCGAATGCCTTAAAATGTATGAAGGACATATTCAGACCTTTAAACTTTATTTTAAGAAATATTCAACCCTACCGGCTTTGTTAGGATTTCCCTAAAAAAATAGGGTGGGCTAAGTTATAAGACGATTCCTACAGTGAATTGAAGGCTTCTCATGAGTATGTGTCGTCAGATTTTGAAGACTTAAACTTTCTTTTAAGAAATAGTCAACCCTACCGGCTTTGTTAAGATTTCCATAAAAAAATAGGGTGGGCTGAGTTATAAGACAATTCCCACGGTGAATTGAAGGCTTCTCATGAGTATGTGTCGTCAGACTTTGAAGACGTTTGTCCA
Organism: Rhingia campestris; assembly: GCA_932526625.1. NCBI lineage: Eukaryota > Metazoa > Arthropoda > Insecta > Diptera > Syrphidae > Rhingia > Rhingia campestris. The sequence goes on along the minus strand of OW052186.1, from coordinate 3,595,840 downwards.
ATCGATCCCCGAAATTGCATTCAAAGTTTTGACGAATGGGATATGATAAATTATTTAGAACTTTACAAAGGCTTGAGATTAAAGAAACTTGATTGTTGAAGGTTGTTATTATTTTTTGCATATTAGACTGCGTTAAGACGGGTTTCATCTATGAGTGTAGGGATGAGATTAGGTACCCCTGTAGAGTCTTTTGATGTCTAACTATAGGTTTTAATTCCAGAAAAGGTATACCTAGCTATTTAAGGCCAACATCAAATATTTAGGATTGCTAGCTTATGAAAGCTGTCTATTTGCTTTCACCTACAGATTATTCGATGCCCATCTAGATTTTAAAAACGCAGAAGAGGCATCTAGAAGACAATGAGTTTGACAAAAGACACAACAGCTACAAACAAATCTCAACTTTGAAAAGGACCTTCAAGTCCGCCAGGCATAAGAAAACCTTAATTCACTCTAATAGAACGGCTTACTTACACCATTTGAATTGACAAGTCAGTCTATGAGTTTAAGTCGTTTAAATTGACTGTTTACCAAGACTTTTCGTATCTTATTCGATTTTGTTGCTTACACGAGGTTTTTTTTTTCTGGAAACCACACCCATTCACCTATAGCCCATACATATCTAAGTGGATAGGGTAACCCACCACCTGTCTAGACCGAGATTCCCTAGCATCACTGAAGCCATCCATTTTTATCGTTATCCATTTTCATTGCATTTCCTGACAGCGGTTTTAGTCGACTTTTTCTTTAATAAGTTTCATTGTAAGTATCTATGTGTGTATGTGATGGAATACAAAACAAAAGCATCGTTTGTTAGACTACACACCGGGTTTAGACAAATAAAAAAAAAAAAAAACCCACGAGTCCTTGTATACAGAACCCAAATGGATGCAGTAGGGATGTGCTGGGTTTTTCTATTCTGAATGCAAAAGTTCACCAAACGAGCGAAAGGGAAAGAAAATCTGAATTGAAATACAAACGAACGAAAAAAAAAAAATTAAAAAAAAGAAAAATAAGGAAAAAGGAAAGAAAAAGGATAAACTTTAGTAAAACAAAATTAATTTTATATATTTTAGTTCTAAGTTTTCCATTTATTTCTGTGTTCCTATTGAAGTTTTCATTCATTTCATTTGGTTTTGGTTGTGTGGATAAGAACGCTTTAACCGCTACATAGTGGGACTTTCATGATGAAAATGAGAATTACGACGAAGGACGCAAACGACAACGACAAGGACTACAATCATGATGATGGCAGATGTCGTTCTCGGTTGATGCCAATTTTTGTTTTGCTATGAAATGAGAGCAAGGATAAGCGACGAACAGGATGGTATTGGAAAACGGGAGTTACCTACCAAACACCACCCAGTGTGCTCCATCTTGACTGAATGAAACTTGACAACTTTTCTGTTGTTTGTGTTGTTGTTTTTTTTTTTTTTTGTTTTTGTTGTTGTTTATCATGGTAGTCGTCGTCATCGTCCTTTCTATGAGAAATGTATTTAAGAATGTGGATAAAGAGAATAGACAGTTTTAGTATATGGTAACAAGGATATAGCCATGTGTTGAAAAGGAAATGTTCAACCAACCAACCAGAAATGGTAATAGACAATGATACACAAGCTTGTATGTAAATGCCAGGATCAAACGACGATTGGCTTCAATTCTCCCAAAGAAAGTATGTGTTTGGGTGGATATGGAGATCCTTATTGTAAGCAGAATTGAAATTGGCTGTATGTGTGTGTTTTGTGTAACCATATTGAAGGAAGACTATTGTGTTTTGCTGGTTGGGTATAGGTATGTGACTTTGGAGAGATTATTCCAACTGTCATATACCTAGGATGGAATTTTGCAACATATTCGTTGGGGGAGTAATGCTCCCTTAGGGAAATTTTATGTAAGGGAAGGTATTTGCCATTTTTTTTGCACAAATTTGTATTTTTTTTGTAGTGGATTCCACGCAGAATTACTGTGCCATAGTACTTACTTAATTACTTAAGTGGCGCTACAGTCCAGGATGAACCTGGGCCTCAACCAGCATGCCTCTCCAATTAGCCCGGTCCTTAGCTAGCTGCCTCCAGTTGCGCACTCCAAGTTGGTACTGTGCCAAAATAGCAGGTGATAACAAGCAACAATGCTTTATTGAAAAAAAAAAGTTTTAAGCTAAACAGATATCGTTACGTCGAATGACACATCCAGAGAAAGAATTACAACGCAACCGAGCCAGTTAGCATTGCTTTATCCGTCAGATTCCACATTTAGAGATTTCCCATTACCTACTAGGGACACCCTGTGCCCTAATCGCATGTCATAAGGAACACCAATGTTAGATTGAATTTCAAGTTCGATGGGTGAAGGTGTTCGTGAACCCTTCACTATGAATGAAGCTAGTTGGCATTGCTTTATCCGTCAGATTCCACATTTTTTAAATTTTCCATTACCTACTAGGAACGCCCTATGCCCTAATCGCATGTCATAAGGAACACCAATGTTGGATTGATTTTGAAGTTTGATGGGTGAAGGTGTTCGTGGAACCATTGCTACGCATCAGCCATGGTGCGAGAAAAAATTAACAGCTTCCAACCCATATAGTAGTGGCGTGTCCGTCACGTTCTTAACGAGCTCAGTGGCGCCATTGTTAGTGCGATGAACTGCCGTGCAGAAGGTCTGGGTTCGATTTCCAACCGTTACAACAACTAAATGATTTTTGACTGGGACTCCTCTCCTAATGATCTGGCAAACCACCCGAGTAGTATAAACTGTCAAGAAAAGCTTATCTCAACTTAGCCGTTTGGATTCATCATCAAACAGGAAGGCCCCGCCATTATGAAAGAAGTAACTACGCACACACGAATGGTTGTAAGGAACCTAGGTCCTGAGAACTAACGAGCCTGTTGCGCTAAAAATTTGTATTTGTAATTGCTTAACAAGAGACTCAGAACATCGTCAAGGGATAAGCTATTTTCAATCCCATACAATCGCGGAGCATAACCGAAATTTGTAATGTTATAGCGGCCATGTTGTTAAAGTGACATCATTCAGTTAAATTTATTCTGAAATTCTGTAAAGCGTTTGGTAACACCAAAGAAGGTTATAACGTTGACCAACGTGCGCAAAGCAACCCCCTTCCGTGTCAACACATCAAGTATTGAGTCGTTCTAGTAACATACGCCTTGCAATATTTTCTAAAACAATGACGAGGATACTTATCCTGCATAAGGACAGTAATTCGACCAATTGTGTGTGCAAAGTTATATTTTCGCCACAAAGATTGGAGCCTCTAGTTTAACGCCGATTCCGAATGGCAAATTTGATAAATTTTGACCAGAGATGCTGAAAGTTTGCCATGAATCAGAGACCAACAAATAAGTCGCGTAAATTTTGACCAGAGATGCTAAAAGTTTGCCAGGAATCAGAGACCAACGAATAAGTCACGCAAATTGTGACCAGAGATGCTTAAAGTTTGTCAGGAATCAGTGACTAAAGAATAAGTCGCGTAAATTTTGATCAGAGATGCTACAAGTTTTCCAGGAATCAGGGACCAAAGAATAAGTCGCGTACATTTTTACCAGAGATGCTGAAAGTTTGCCAGGAATCAGAGACCAACGAATAAGTCGCGTAAATTGTGACCAGAGATGCTAAAAGTTTGCTGGGAATCAGAGACTAAAGAAAAGTCGCGTAAATAGTGACCAGAGATGCTAAAAATTTTCCAGGAATCAGAGACCAAAGAATAAGTCACGCAAATTGTGACCAGATATGCTTAAAGTTTGTCAGGAATCAGTGACTAAAGAATAAGTCGCGTAAATTTTGATCAGAGATGCTACAAGTTTTCCAGGAATCAGGGACCAAAGAATAAGTCGCGTACATTTTTACCAGAGATGCTGAAAGTTTGCCAGGAATCAGAGACCAACGAATAAGTCGCGTAAATTGTGACCAGAGATGCTTAAAGTTTGTCAGGAATCAGCGACCAAAGAATAAGTCGCGTAAATTGTGACCAGAGATGCTAAATGTTTGCTGGGAATCAGAGACTAAAGAATAAGTCGCGTAAATTGTGACCAGAGATTCTAAAAGTTTGCGGGAATCAGAGACTAAAGAATAAGTCGCGTAAATTTTGACCAGAGATGCTTAAAGTTTGTCAGCGAATAAAGAATAAGTCGCGTTCATTTTTACCAGAGATGCTAAAAGTTTACCGGGAATCAGCGACTAAGGAATAAGTCGCGTAAATTTTTACCAGAGATGCTGAAAGTTTGTCAGGAATCAGCGACTAAAGAATAAGTCGCGTAAATTTTTACCAGAGATGTTGAAAGTTTGCCAGGAATCAGAAACCACAGAATAAGTCGCGGAAATTTTGACCAGAAATGCTTAAAGTTAGTCAGGAATCAGGAAGTCGCGAACATTTTTACCAGATATGCTTAAAGTTTGTCAGGAATCAGCGACTGAAGAATAAGTCGCGTAAATTTTTGACCAGAGATGCTGAAAGTTTACCAGGAATCAGCGACTAAAGAATAAGTCGCGTAAATTTTGAAAAGAGATCCTTAAAGTTTGTCAGGAATCACCGACTAAAGAATAAGTCGCGTTCATTTTTACCAGAGATGCTGAAAGTTTGTCAGGAATCAGCGACTAAAGAATAAGTCGCGTAAATTGTGACCAGAGATGCTAAAAGTTTGCTGGGAATCAGAGACTAAAGAATAAGTCGCGTTCATTTTTACCAGAGATGCTTAATGTTTGTCAGGAATCAGCGACTAAGGAATAAGTCGCGTTCATTTTTACCAGAGATGCTGAAAGTTGTTTGTCAGGAATCAGCGACTAAAGAATAAGTCGCGTAAATTGTGACCAGAGATGCTAAAAGTTTGCTGGGAATCAGAGACTAAAGAATAAGTCGCGTTCATTTTTACCAGAGATGCTTAATGTTTGTCAGGAATCAGCGACTAAGGAATAAGTCGCGTTCATTTTTACCAGAGATGCTGAAAGTTTGTCAGGAATCAGCGACTGAAGAATAAGTCGCGTTCATTTTTACCAGAGATTCTAAAAGTTTGCCGGGAATCAGAGACTAAAGAATAAGTCGCGTAAATTGTGACCAGAGATGCTTAAAGTTTGTCAGGAATCAGAAACCAAAGAATACGTCGCGCAAATTGTGACCAGAGATCCTTAAAGTTTGTAAGGAATCAGAAACCAAAGAATAAGTTGCGTAAATTTTGACCAGAAAGTTTTTCAGGAATCAGCGACTAAAGAATAAGTCGCGTAAATTTTGATCAGAGATGCTACAAGTTTTCCAGGAATCAGGGACCAAAGAATAAGTCGCGTATATTTTTACCAGAGATGCTGAAAGTTTGCCAGGAATAAGAGACCAACGAATAAGTCGCGTAAATTTTGACCAGAGATCCTTAAAGTTTGTCAGGAATCAGCGACTAAAGAATAAGTCGCGTAAATTGTGACCAGAGATGCTTAAAGTTTGTCAGGAATCAGCGACTAAAGAATAAGTCGCGTAAATTTTGATCAGAGATGCTACAAGTTTTCCAGGAATCAGAAACCAAAGAATAAGTCGCGTAAATTTTGACCCGAGATGCTAAAAATTTGCCAGGAATCAGAGACCTTCTAACACTTATAACAAACAGCTGGACCAACAGATGCATATTTAATGACTGCGTCCACTTTTATATAGAAAATTTCAAGTAATAGACCTTCGCAACAGGTGCGTCTTTCCAAAGTTCCCCCAATTCACACAAACTTGGGAGTAAAAAAAACTATTTCATCTATGCAATGGCAAGTAATCAGCCCCACACCTACCCACACATAAAGGTAATTCCTAAATAGCCACAACCAATCCCTTAAAATGTCATCATAACAAGCGTCACGTCCTTTCTCGCATTCTAGTTCCTCTTAACGCTGTCACCTACTTTTGGTTGGGATGTAAAGCAGCACACCCTGTCTCACAACAAGTACATTTCTGTCAAAAGAAACTCCTTCAGCCTCATCTATATTTAATGCGATACAATTTTTTAGGGATGCTGTTGTTTTTTGCATTTTTTTATGTCGCAAAGGGGGTACGTGTACGTGCTACACTGTCAAAGCTTTTCTCATGCAAATGAATCCCACAAGGAAGCAGAAATCTCAGTATATCCATAAGAAACGGCATCATGCCATACAAATCGAATCAAACCCAAGGCAGACACACCCTACCACCCTTTTGGGCTGGATAATTGTCAACAAGCTTGTTAATATTCACTAGGTGTACTTAGCCTATTGTACGTGTATTCACATTTGACTTACCTGGGTTAATAAACGTTCCCTAATAATTTGCAGCTGGCGTATCATCTCCGTCAGTTTACGTTCCTTATCATGTACGGTACCAACTCCAGCGCTGTACTCCAGACTTGCCAAAAGTGAATTTGGCGATGGTGACATGTTTTCACTGCAAAAAAAAAAATAAAAAAAAACAAAATAAAAATTTAATAAACGATAGATAAACCCATTATGCAATAGGAGGATTAGCTAATGACCTAAATTATAATTTTAGACTATGCTGCCTTATCTATGTTGTCATTGTTCACGAGGCGATGAATTCTATGAATCCATAGTTTGCCATACGCTTTGTTACAAGCTACTTCCGAAGCCATTGTTATCAATACCGCTAAAAATACGCACACCTTAACACTGTCGGATTTCTTTATTTAGCGTACAAAGTGCGAAAGTTTATCGACACCTAACAATAGAATTGAATTTGGAAATTCTCAATCTCGACTAGGGTGGTCCGCTTTAATAGGGTTGTAGAGATCTTTTCAGCTTTCTGAGGAGGGGATTTGGTTGAATTACTAAAAGACGTCTTAAGCGAATGAAGGCCTGTTTGCAAACTACATTTTCCGTGGATTTCAAAATCTTAAAATTTTAGGCTGTCACTTGGTCAAGTTTATGGTTAAAAATTTTCATTTTTCAATAAACAGGGAGAAATAAAAATGAAACTGAAAGTCTCATTACCACATGCAAGAAGTAAAGGGTGTTCCATAATTCATGAAAAATTTGAATTTTGCGCCATTTAAAAAAAAGACAACAATGTGACAGCTGACAGTTCGGGGTTAAGGTAAACGACGAACATGCTCTCCGAAGTTGCTCGTTTGTGTTATGCCCTACACTACGAACACATTTGGCGAGCATTCAGTTCATCTAAACCAACGAACAGGAAAATATCGAATTTTTCGCAGCTGTTGGCGAAAAAGGGGGCTCGTAACCTGCCCCTAGACGAGAAAACCATAGCGAGCACGAGCTTTAGGGCTACCTATAGTAAAAATGGAGCGCTATACGATAGTTCCATGTGAACCTAGATGAGCTTCTTCGACATATTCGGACAACAAGTCATCTAGGAATCTCAAGGGTAAGCCAGGCCCCTTGAACAGAGATGGTGGCGAATGAATCGAAAGGCCAACGGCAGCAGACCAGTCTGTCCAACCACCACTATGAGACCTCAAATCTCGGGTGGGACAGAAACCACTGATTACTGCCAAAAACAGGTGGAACTCCCTTCCCACCTGTGAAACTTCCAAAAGGATGTGGCCTGAGTATGACAAAGCCAGAACCCATGGGTTAACTACCCAACCATAGAAAAACCTATTATTACAAAGCAATCAATAGCCTCGGAAAGGACCGTCCTTTTCGTTTAGCAGGGTAGTCAACAATAAAGACGACTCTGCTAAACGAAAACGGACAATGACGTTCGTATCTGCACCTTGAATATGAGAACATTAAACAAGAGAGGTGCAGGAGAACAACTAGCGCAAGCCTTAACTGCTACAAATCAGACATTACTGCCATCCAGGAAATACGATGGGATGGGCCGGGCAAAAAGAGGATCAAAAACTGTGACGTCTCTACGGACCGTGTTATGGTGAGCAGAAACAGCGACTAATCGGATGCGGATTTGTTATAAGTGCCAGACATTGGCGAACGCACTGTAACAATCCGATGGGATGGTCCGGGCAAAAAGAGGATCAAAAACTGTGACGTCTACTACGGACCGAGTTATGGTGAGCAGAAACAGCTACTAATCGGATGCGGATTTGTTATAAGTGCCAGACATTAGCGAACGCATTGAGCCAATCCACATTAAGGCCAAAATCTCCAACATTAGCCTTTTATGCACTCACGCCCCGACGGAGGGAAGGGACGATATAGCCAAAGATTGCTTCTACGAGCTCCTTGACAAAACCTATGAGCGACAACCGAAGAACGATGGCAAAATCGTGCTGCGGGAGATTTTAACGCAAAGTTAGGAAGAGCAGACTTCTTTAGCAGTATTTTTGGAAAACACAGCCTACACGACAACTCGTCTGGTAACGGACTTAGGCTAATTGAATTCACTACGGAACGAAATGCCACTATAGCCAGCACACGGTTTCCTCACCTCGGTATCCATAAGGGGACATGGCGGTCTTCAGATCAACGAATGGTATCATTACATTGCGACAGACAAGAGGCTCGCATCCAGTATTTTGGATGTCCGTACATTCCGAGGGGATAAAATCGACCCGGACCACTATCATGTTGCAGCTAAGGTAGGAATACGGATATCCATCACGCCGCAACAAACCAGAAATACTGTGAAAAAAATTAATGTCGAAAGACTGCAATCGCAAGAGACCGCCATAGGTTTCGCCAAACGCGTATCCCTTAACATTTCGATTCACACCGTACCACCAGCATATAATGTCGAAGAACAATGGCAACGATGCAATGCCAACAAGCCATTAGGTCAGCCGCAACTGATGTGATAGGTTTCTCGCGCCCACCAGCAGGAAACCCCTGGTTTCATGAGGAATGCCGACAGATGCTCGCAGCCAAGAACGAGGTCTATAAGGCTAAGCTGCAGGTGAAGACGAGAGCTGCCATTGAGCTCTATGGGCAAAGAAGAAGGGAAGAACATCGGCTTTTCAGAAAGAGGAAAAAAGAGCAAGAAAAGCGCGCTATCGAGGATATAGAGAGGTGCCACTCCAGGAACGATGTTCGGAAGTTTTACCAAAGTGTAAAACGTCAAAGCCAAGGCTACAAGGCTTGGTTGCTTCGTAACAATAGTTTTTTCCGTGGGTAGGTAGTTAACCCAAAGCACAACCCCCAACCTGGAGGGCCAGGCACTTGTTTTGACCCAAGGACAGCGGGCCTGAAAAAATGCCGATGTCAGTAGCCCATTTTGGGGTATGAGCGCTGCCGTTGATCCATTGATGGCTCCTCCGCCACCAACTCTTTTCCAATACCCTGGCTCAGTATTGGAAATCCCTATAGACCTGGTGTTCAAATATGTCGAAGCAGCTCATATAGGGAAAACTGCCAACCACTCGACCTAAACTCAAGCTTAACAAGGCCGCCGGAAATAACGACCTTCCCGCCGAGCTTTATAAAGCCGGTGACTTGGTAAGTAACATCCACCAACTCATGAGCCAAATCTGGTCGCCTGAAGAATGGAACCTCTGCATTGTTTTTCCAAAACTGCGTCAACTACAGAGGCATAAGTCTGATCATCGCCTATACAAGATCCTATATGCCGTTATATGTGAATGACTGAAACCAACAACCTGATCGGCCCTAACCAGTGTGGAAGGCCAGGAAAGTCCACAACTGATCAAATCTTCACACTTCGGTAGATCCTGAAAAACCCAAGAAGTAGCCTTAGTAGCTTTTTGGCACTCTTCGTGGTGTCTTCCACCGACCTTTGTCTTTTGGACGAGGTAGTAGCTGGCGGAACGTTATAGCTGTTCTATCGCCCAACTCAGAGTCGAGTTTTGCTCAACAGACCGATCTGTGAACGGGATTTTTGTGGAGTGCCCGTTTATCCTTGTAGGTAGCTTTGACAGGGTTGACCAGATTGGAGCTGGAGGACGGTTGAGTGATTGAAGATTTAGGTTCAGAATAAGGTTGGGGATGTACCCCTCGCATATCTTGGCTACGTATTGGACCAGGGTCCAAAACCATTGTCATCCTTGATGGCTAGGATGTGTTAACAGCCATGGAGGTATGACCTTTCCTGGCACACCCATCCACTACGTTTGGAACAGGTTTTCCCAAAGATTTTAGTTATCGGAGGTGATACGGCCAGGGGAGGATACCAGTATGCTGGACCAGGGTGTGGGTCGGAGAAGTAGGTGACGCATTTTCGATATAGGTGCGATCCCGAAGACGAACAACTGGATGAACTACTAAGATTTGAGTTTGTTTGGAGAGAGTCCCCTTGGAACACTCGTCCAAGGTTTGGGTTCGAACTAGGTTTTAGAACCAGATTGTCGTTACCGTTTCCCTTGGAACAGATGCGCTCTCAGCAACCTTCGGGATTCCAAAGTTTCCGCAGTTGCCTACTTGGCTCAGACCAGGTTTTCCCAAAGTAATTTTTGCCTTGGCTACCGCAGTGCTTCCAGGTTTTTTTGGAGGACCGTCCTCTCTTTTTTTGTTTTGTTTTATAGTTTTCTGTTATGTGTTCCTGTTCATATTTTTGGTCATACGAGTAGCGGAGAAAATCGGTACACCTACACCTAGATCCCCTATAAAAACAAACTCAGGCCTTCTATGAAGTAAGTCAACAATAATCAATGCAAACTCACCAACATAGGACTTCTAACTGGCGATGCAGATGCAAACGCAAAATCAATAAGGACTGCCAAAAGAGAAGACATCATCGTTTTCATGCCTCGGTTAATTGGTCCAGCACACATATGAAACTTTTCGGTGAAAGATATCATTTCGAAAGGATATCATAATCTACCAAACAGCCAATCCCTAATATAATTGCTTCGAATCTACAAAGAATCCTCAATTCAAATACAAACAACCTTCGAACTTGTATCCTGGCCGAAATTCTTCTGAATCCGTTTTACATTCACTACCACTAAACCACTCACTTGTCCTCCATTAACAATTCATAATTTTGAAACTGCCAACCACTACCGTCAATAATTCGGTTTGCTATCATCATTATCCTTATCCGCATCGCCTACACCACCCACAGCAAAGGCACACCATCCTCATTATCATCAATCGCACTGTCCATAGATAGTCGTACTCTTTCGGTCATATGGCGATTTACCGTGCTAAAGACAGAGAGCCACTGGTATCGTTTCATTACAATATCGGGGAATCATTAACCTTTCCCTGGCATTAATATTTAATCTGAAGGATTGAGGGAGGATTTCATTTCGAGGGGCCCCTCTTCTGCCACCAAACCGAACCGTTTCAGGATCCAGGATAGAGCTCGACGCTTTATTATGATTATTTTCGGAATGAAGATGATTGGAAGCGAAATGAGTGTGGTTTTGTGTTGTCTGCATTTCGGTTAGATATTCCAGTCAGGTTATCCTGATGAAGGAGTAGGACGTTGATGATGATGATAATGATGAGGAGGAGGATGATGATGGTCGATGCCTTTTACGGAGTGAATAGTGTGTGTGTGTGCGGACGACATTATTCGTTTATAGCTGGAGAGCTACCTAATTTAGGTAACTTCCGGTTAGATGAATAGGAATCGGAAAAACTGTCAGGATATCAACATGTATTCGATCTGTTATCGATAATTCATTTCCTAAATTATACTAATATTGGTTGGGGATAAGTTCGCATTGGCTATTGTATATGGGATGAAGCCATCTAGCGGATGTCTTGGAAGTTTCTTCACCAATTCCATTCAGTTATACAAAAATAAGGCTTGTTCCCGTTCTTTTGGAGTAGAAGAAATTTAATTCACAAATTTCTTGATGTTCGGGTATCTTTTTTGAGAGCGGGAATAATCGATTTGACACTTTCAGGCAGACAGTAAATGACAACTATTTCTGCAGTCATTTTGACACTGAATTTGTAAGAGGGGGGCAATTTTCCCCTCCTCTTTTATTAATAATTTCGTACTGGAACGGCAATTAGTAAAAATCAGCAAACATTAGAAGGAATAATATTGTACGGGAACAGAATGCGTCTGGTAGGTTGAAGTGGCGGTTCGGCATGAACCCAAGTAGCACTAATGTGCCTTTTTGTTACCCCGACTTGTGTGACCTGTATTATGATTGCTGCTGTGGATGTGATACAGGCGGTCTCTACATCCAGCCTATGAGGTTTAGAAAACGGATAAGATCTTGTATCCTTTTACCCGAAATGTCGCTTGTGTTGTCGAAAATGGTTGGTCTAACGCACGCAATCTGGCTCTTGCTAGTGCCGGACATTTGCAGATGAAATGGGAGAGGGTTTCTCTCTCATTTGTGTTCCTGCAAATGTGGTATTGAGGGTTGTATGGGATCCCTAGTTTGGCCGCATGGGCTCTAATTGGCCAGTGCCCTGTGACAATCGCCGTAATTCTTGCGATATCTGGGTGGGTTCTATTCGTTTGTTCTGTTTTTGTCGTCGGAGGGCCATGTCGTCCTCGATATGACGCAATTTTTAACCTTCTCCATTTGGAGTCGGCCTTTTTCAGGAAATATGAGTGTATATGTCCCTTAACCGCACCTAGCCGTGAAGAGCTGAGCCTTGTCTGTCCAGCTCGTCTGCACGCTCGTTTCCTTCACTGTATCATGGAACCCAGAGAAGTGTGACCCTGAAGCGTTCGCCAAGGTAGGCAAGTTCGTTCCGGCTTTCCTGTACCAGTTTGGAGGATATGGTAGCCGAGTTGATGGCCTCTATGGCCGCTTGGCTTTCTATGAGAATAACAATATTTTGCTTTTCCGTAGTGTCACAACTACAGTAGCGTGCAAGCTTCTCGGATAGCCAAAAGTTCAGCCTGGAATACGCTTGCAAAGTCCGGCAGGCGGTATGATACTGATATTTACAGTGATTCCGAGTAGACTCCGGACTCCACACCACAGTTCATCTTAGATCCGTCGGTGTAGACGACCGTGTCGTAATCTTTTACTTCTTCATTTCTCTTCCACTGAGTTCTGGTAGGAAATCCTACGTGGAAGCCTTTCTTGAAGTTTAGCATAGGTGTTATGTAGTCTGTTGGAAAAGTGGCTACGCCGTTTGGTATCGAGTCCAAGATGTTACTGGACTTGCATTCCAGCATCCTGACTCCTTGAGTCTTACTGTGCTGCAGAAAGCGGTATTTTTAATGTGTAGGTCGAAAGGCAAGAGATGCAATAGCACAGCAAGGGCATCCGTTGGCGCTGACCTCAGCATGCCCGAGGTACCTATTCTGGCTGTACTTTACAGCCTTCTTTAGTTTTGTAAGGTTGTAGCCTTAACTCAATGCAGTCCACCATACTAGTGAGCCGTATGTGAGGATTGGACGTACCACTGTTGTGTACATTCACAACGTCATCTTTGGTTGAAGTCCCCACTCTAACAACGTTTGCCGACGACACCTATATGATATCAAATCTCGAGAATAGACTCTTTCGTGCTAGACATGGAATCGAATACTCGTATCTTAAAGAAAGCTCGGCAGGCGTACCCCACGGAAGTGTTCTTGGGCCGCTTTTCTACCTTTTATATACTCAGGATATACTGAAGGAAGATGAGACAAATCTTGCAACGTTTGCCGATGACTACGTTATCCTATCAGTAGGTTAAGTGTAAATTATTCTTGGGCCGGTTTTCTTCCTTTTATATACTCGGGATATACTGAAGGAAGATGACACAAATCTTGCAACGTTTGTCGATGACTAAGTTATCCTAACAGTAGGCAATTTGATATAGGACGCCTATATTCTATCATATCTCGAGAATAAACTCTTTCGTGCTAGACATGGAAACGAATACTCGTATCTTAAAGAAAGCTCGGCAGGCGTACCGCACGGAAGTGTTCTTGGGCCGCTTTTCTACCTGTTATATGACACAAATCTTGCAACGTTTGCCGATGACACCGCTATCCTAGCAGTCGGTAAATTGATCGAAGAAACAGCATAGCCGATGCATACGAACGACGAAAATTCGCTTTTAGCTGCGTATTCTATGTAGTTCTATACCTCTTTGGTGCTATTCACGAATCCATATGAATCTCGAAATTTCTTCAATCGAAGCTGAAACTAAAAATTTCTCGCGAAAGCATAAAAAACACCTAATAAGACATATTAACCATACAGTCCTACAAATGTTGGTTGATAGCAATTTTTTGCGCCGGCTACATACAACGAAACCATTAAAAGTTTGCGAGATAAGGAATATCCGCGCCTAAATTTCGTAAAATGCAGGATCTTTCAATTGAAAGTAACCTGCCAAAAGTTTAAAATTCGTTATAGAAAAATTGCTTGATAAGATTTATCTGGACTATTCAGTAACTAACAACTTATATCAAAGGATGGTGTTTTTAGTCAGTAAGAACCTGACACTACTCTCATAGTGTTGGGTCACATGAGGTAGAAGTAAAACTGTGTTCTGGTAAATATATAGAAACGCGTTTTATCTCATTCCCTCACAGCCTAAACCCTATGAATGTATGTTTTTACTTTTTCGTTACGCTTTTTCGTTTCATAAAACCCAATTACCACCGTCCTAAAATAAGTTTTACTTCAAAAAAATTCAAAGTAAGTGGTGTGTTTAGTCAGTAAGAATCTGCCACTACTCTCATAATGTCTATGAAACATTTTTACCAACCATCGGAAGAAAAAAAAAACTTGAGTGTTGGGTCACATGCGGTAGAAGTGAAACTGTGTTCTGGTAAATATATAGAAACGCGTCTTATCTTATTCCCTCACAGCCTTAACCCTAAAAATGCATGTTTTAACTTTTTCGTTACGTGTTTTCGTTTCATAAAATCCAACTCAGATAGTCCTAATTGAAGTTTTACTTCAAAAAAAATTCAAAGTAAGTGGTGTTTTTAGTCAGTAAGAATCTGCCACTACTCTCGTAGTGTCTATGAACGATTGTTACCTACCGTCGGAACAAAAAAAACTCGATTGTTGGGTCACATGAGGTAGAAGTGAAACTTTGTTCTGGTAAATATATAGAAACGCGTTTTATCTCAATCCCTCACAGCATAAACCCTATAAATGTATGTTTTACTTTTTCGTTACGCTTTTTCGTTTCATAAAATCCAACTCAGATAGTCCTAATTGAAGTTTTACTTAACAAAATTCAAAGTAAGTGGTGTGTTTAGTCAGTAAGAATCTGCCACTACTCTCATAGTGTCTATGAAACATTTTTACCTACCATCGGAACAAAAAAAAAACTCGAGTGTTGGGTCACATGCGGTAGAAGGGAAATTGTGTTGTGGTAAGTATATAGAAACGCGTTTTATCGCATTCCCTCACAGCATAAACCCTATAAATGCATGTTTTTACTTTTTCGTTACGCTTTTTCGTTTCATAAAATCCAATTACCCCCGTCCTGATTGAAGTTTTACTTCAAAATTATTCAAAATAAAGCCAGTGGCCAATCCTAACACATATGCTGGTGAAGTATAGCGACTTGCACTTCAAAGTAAATAATAACGGATCATGTCATCAAATGTCAAAAAAAATCGTTTTTTCTTAGCAAATTAAAAAAAAAGTCTCAAATGGCTCCGCAAATGTACTTTAGAAAATTTCTTGGTATTTTTTTTTTTAAATCACTTACCTTAGATTCACAGATGTTGGTGAATTACTTCCGCTCTGGCGCATATCTGTCACTGAATTACTTCTCATTTTATTTGTCAAACGTTTCACAACATCGTCCATGGTACGCTTTGATGCAGCATCACAGCCGCCGCCGGCCACACTATTGTTGCTACTAGTGCTGTTGGCTTTGTTAGTATTATTGGGGTTTATATTGTAATAGTTGTTGTTATAGCTTCTAGTACTTTCTAAATGATTGTTGCTATCCCCAACGGAACCACTGTTAATGCTATTGCACTGATGCTCTTGCTGTTGTTGTTTGTCGCTGTGAGTGTTGTTGAAATTGCTATTGCAAAATTGTTGCAGCAATGCCGAGTGTTCTTGTTCCTGTTGGTGTATTTTACTATTACCGCTATTACTATTACTATTGACCTTCATTAATGAATAATCAGTTTCACTTTTTATTTGAAAATTACTAGGGTCATTGTTGTTAAAGGACGATGTGCTCTGTAAATGTTGTTGGTGTTCGTCTTCGGCGGCTGTTTGTTCCTGTTGTTGTTGTCTATTTGTTGATGTCGTTATTGTTGATGATGATGTTGCAGAGGTTGATGATGTTTTTTGATTATAATTTTTCGTTTCATCGAATGATGATGTCATTTGTTGGTGCTGTTGTTCATTTTCTGTATCTTCGTTAAATGTGCTACTTGAATTACTTATTAAATATAATTTGCTATTGTTGTTAATATTGCTACTGTTATTGTTGTTGTTTGTGATGTCATTGTTGTTGTTGTTGGTGATAGTTGTGAAATTGCCTCCTAAGTGCTTGGTGCTCTTTGAGCGCTTTTTTGGTGGTGAAGGTGAACAGTCATCTGGTTCTGTTTTGAACTGAAAAATTAAACAAAAAGTTGTTTATTTTTTGTTGGTCAAATAATGACAGAAAAGGTTATTTTGGAGTGTTTTTTTAATCAGCATTGCCAAGTCGGTGAATTTGCCTAGTCCTATTGCATTATTATTCAAGAAAAATGCCACCCTGGGTGGACGGGATTTAATTGGTTTTTGTTTTTACCTACCATCGGAACAAACAAAATCGAGTGTTGTGTCACATGCGGTAGAAGGTAGATTGTGTTCTGGTTAATATAAAGAAATGCGTTTTATCTTTTTAGTTACGCTTTTTCGTTTCATAAAATCTAACACATACCGTCCTAATTGAAGTTTTACATTAAAAAAATTTGAAGTAAAGCCAGTGCCCAGTGGTAACGAGTTTTACTTCAAATAATAATGTGCTCAGAACTTAAATATTCAAAAAAAAAAATTTCAAAACTGTCATGAGAAGCTTGTCAAATTTGCCGATCGGATTAGGCGTTAAGTCCTCTTCTTTGTGGGAAAAATAATAACATCGCACACACAAATAAAGGGAGGAGCTAGGTTTGAGATCCTATATGAGCTGTTAATGGCATGTAGTTCATATCAAGCTCAACTGGAGACCTGCTAAGCTATATAACCGATTTGTGGATATATACGAAGGAGAATCCAATACATTTGGCATGAATATTTCAAAGGCCTTGGATTTACTTTCATTAAGAGCTTTTCAAAGCAAATTGAAAGCATACGGACTTCCTCAAAGCTGCTCGATTAAAAATGTTTCCTTAAGGACAAATCTTTACAACGAATGGTGGACGGCGTCTCTTTAGATAGAGATTATAGAAAACGCTAGAGTGGACATAGGATTAATTCGCCCACCTGCGCTATTTCCATTGTCAAAGATATTTTAACAACATCGCAATTTAGCAAAGGACATTGATTTGGAAAATTATTGACTGTTTACAGCCTGGCAACACTGACTGATTAACTCCGAAACACCTATTTTAAAATTTCTGAGAAAAAAAAGAACATCTCTAGTCTTTCTAATGAAACTCACCTCAGTTTTCAGTGGCTCTTCCCTGGTCACTATCTCTATGTCATCAGCATTCTCGTCTTCATCAACATTATCCGCATCATCTTCCATGTATAGTCCGGTTTCGGTACCCTCAATTTCAGCACCAATATCATCATCATCCTCCTCGTCCGTTTGCTGTTGACAGTCCTTTTTGCTCCACTCACTGGCACAGCTGTTTGGAGTTTTCACTTTCATTAATCCGCCGATACCGTCACAATCCTCTGCCAATCCGATAACACTGGTAAAATCGCTCAGGCCAACATCACCCCCAGTGGCGTCATCTATGGGACTACTGTGCCGGCTTTGTCCGCGACTACTGTCAAACCCGGCTTTACTGTGCGGCGTACAATTCATTACTCCCGTCGATGTGGGTGAAAAACGGACATCATCCAAAAGTGACAGCTTTTTGTCACTGCTCTGAGTGTAGCAGCTGTCACCAGCAGTGTTGCCATTGCTGTTGTTGTCATTGTTATTGTTGTTATTATTATTGTTGTTGTTAATCTTTGGTGGATAGTTGTTGGTATTATTCAAGTGTTGTGCACTTGGCGAGTGATTTCGTAACGACAAACCGCTTGACATATTGATCGCGTCATTATCCTCGCTCCCATCAAAGTATCCTCGTTGTTGTTGCTGCTGCTGCTGCTGTTGCTGTTGCTGTTGTGCAGCGACAGCGACTGCTACTGCTGCCGCCGCTGACAGCGAGTTCTGCTGATTCAAATGATGGAAATATGGCAAAATATTACTAGACTGGGGATCAGCATTGCTGAGTGTGTTGAATATGTGACTTAGGTGATCTTGTTGCTGGTGCAACTGATGCTGGGTAACAAATTCACTGGGGAAATGTGCGGAAACCGACGGCGGACCACTGCTGCCACCGCCGCCTACTCCTCCTCCTTCAAACTTATTTGGGGGTGACTTTCTTTTCGATGACATGCTGCTAAAAATAACCAAAAATAAAACAAAATATTTAGATACTTGTTTCTGGTGGTGTGGTGGGATCTTAATTATAGATTTTCTAATCTCTTAAAGGAAATGAAAGAAGAAACAAAAAACACACCCTCAGACAAAGCTAACCATAAAACATATATACACACCTGACACTGTGAGTATGAGTATTTGTGTGCATCTTGTTTCTACAAAGGAGCAAGGCAACCTTATTGGAGAGAGGACAACCAACCTAAAGTTTACTTATCTTGTAGTTTTGCTTCATTAAGAAAACGAAGGCACACACACACACACTCACACACATTCACATATAGCTCCCAACATATGTCCTGCATATCCTCCACTTAAGTTTCCATCCCAAAAAGGAAATGAGAAATTGTCTTCATGTGCAAGTTGTGAACGACTAAGATGAAGACGGAGGGCTTTCAACTTCTGAGAATATGGAGGACTATAACTTGTTAGGTTTGGTTGATTTTCGGGCGGTATATCTAGGTTGGAGCGTTCAGTTCGAAGACAAATTAACAAATCAAATTAGAAGGAGCGACATAGAGAAAGTTGTTGGCCAAATAAACACTCACTCAGTACAAACAGGCTCTTGCAGTTGTGTTGTTTTTTTTCCGTTTTATATAAGAAAACTATTAGATAGCGACGTTGATGGTGATGATGATGGTGACGAAGTCGATGATGATGGAGTTTAGTAATGGAATTTCTATTAACAAGAAACTGGATGGAGTAGTCCCTTTTAGAGGATGAATTCCATGCAATCACATGCACACACATCTACCCAGTGTTACACAGTGTGTATGCTAATGAAAATTATAATATCAATTCGAAATGTTCACAAGTGGAAGTTTGTCCTTAAAGAAAAGGAAACTATAACAACGCGGAAGGACTGAGGGGAATGTTTCGACTCTTCGCCGGTGATGGTAAATTATAATAGAGAGGGAACGGAAGGAATAGATTTGCCAGACATATTTTCACACACCTTCGAAAATTATCCAAACATAGATTTTTTTTAAGGTCTGCTGCGATCTATTCGCGCACTACTTTAGTCCCGTCTAAATCTATCTTCGAGCTGAGGTACAAAGTCATGCCGGTAGCTTCCAACTCCGATCTATTACATTTTATATAATCCCTTGTTATTTTGGTGAGGCACTGACTTAAGTACCGGATACCTATGGCATGATGACACCAAGCTAATCCTTCCTGAGAGTAAATCGTTCAAGCGTATTAAAATAATATCGCTGGAACAATCTACCAATGAATCGCTTATCGCGTAAGAATATAACCATCGTGAGACGTACTTTTAAGATTTGTTGGCTTCAGATAATACGATCACCACCACCGTTAAAGCCAATAAAAAAGTTAAATTTTGTATTCCGGCAGATTTTTGCGCAGAAAGCTATCAAGACATCAATCAGGTCACCAAGAGATTGGTCAAATCTGGATTTGGAAAGGTTCAATAGATCATGCATTATCGATCGAACATTAGCGCCATTCCATGTGTCATCACTAGATCAGGATCGATCATTAGCAGCACTACCGGTGGTCTATCAGTAGATACTGTCAAGAAGACCGAAATGACACTTCATTCACATTTGGATGGAATGCTGATACTTTTTAATCGAAACTTGAATGACCATCTCTCAACTGTCATGCACTTGGATGTAATCCCCTGTTCATTATCACATTCCGCAGCGAGGTGCATAGACACACCCCACCGGAAATACAATTGGCCAACAGCCAAAAATTACAAAATTGAGGAGCTTAGGCATGGAATCCAGAAAAAATGGGAAATATTGGTCACCATATGGTTAGAGCCAAGTGGGACAAAAAGTTGCCGGACAATTGGATGTCTGAGTAGAAAGACTGTACCATGACCATTGCGAATGCCAGGCCAAGAGCTTATCATGCATTTGAATACATAAGAGCCGTCGGTTCGAATGGAGGTGTCACAGTCTTGTTTTTGTTCTCTAAAAGCAGAGGAGTACCAATAAAGTTTAATCGGATCAATGACACTTCCAAAGATGGGTCTCAGCTGTTGGAATATTAGCCTTGATAGCAGCCAGATGGTGTAGATACTTCAAACAACCTTTTGAGTAATTCCCACTTGATCGAATTACGTAAGCCAAACCGATTTCTCAGGGCTTCTATTCTACAAAGCTGAAGATGGTTCTTCAAGATAATAGCATTTCCAAGAAATGTGTCACTTCTACTATACACTCTGACAATGCAAAATCATTCCGCAATGCACCTAGAGGACCTTAGAACAATCAGGAAAACCATCAATCCATTGGGAAGTCAAAGTTAAGTTTTAAGCCACGGTGCACATTACTAACCTACGTGGAGGCTAGGTCAGAGATGGTAAGGTTCGTTTCCCTGATAGACACATGAGAAAATCTTATAGGATTATATATATTGAGGCTAACATGGTCTTCGCTTCCAAGGAGTAAAGAACAAGGGTCTTTTCAGATCAGTTATCGTGTACCACGTGTGGTTCAATGTGGCAACGTCCCTAATGGAAAAGCTACTATTGTTTGCGTGATGGTTTTTCCGATCCTGTCCAGGCTTATAACGAACCCCAGAATCCGGATACATACCATCCCAACAGGTTTGTATACGATGGGGGGTAGAATTGAATCAAATGCCAACATACTGCTTAAAGTTAAGCACATTGCACGAGCGATAGCCAGCCTATCCCAATACCACGTAATTGAGAGGTTTGAGTCGTTCTGTAACGAAATTTACCTGAAATTTCCTTCCTTTTCGATACAAATTGATGGCAATAGTGGCGACTTACAAATCATACAAACAAATCATAGATTTGTTGCTTCAATTGATGAGAATCACGGAGAGCGAACTTTCGTATTTGTTTTGCGTTTTGTCCAGGGCGCAAGAGATTTTTTGTGGGTGTCCGGCTACGAGAGATCAGGAGATTTTTACTTTATTTTTGGGGACAATTCACGCTAACTTTGTTACTTTCATGGGTGTTGATCCAGTCACACGGACACCAACTGACCACGGAGGTCCCGGTGGAGTACAGGGTGCTGGAGTTTCTGGAAAAATTATGAACGTTAGAGCTGGAGGTAGTGGCGGAGGACCAGTAAATATGTTGAGTGAAGCTCTATCTGGTGAACCTGGAGGTCCTGGTGGTGGTGGACCTATGCCACCAAAAATGAACGTTCGAGGAAATGTTATGGGTGGAGTTGGTCCACGTGGCCCACTAGGCAGGTCATCGCATCCACAGGGAATAGGTGGCCACATGGAACCCTTGGGTGACGGTTCTATGATAGTAGGTGCTGCAGATCCACACGATGGTATCGGCGGTATGGAGTGCGGAATGATGATGTACAATCAGCCCGGTGGTGGGGGACCAGGTGGTGAAAAAATCCACCGGGCATAAAAATGATGGGCGGCGGAATCGGAATGTGTCGTCAATTGTCAGCCGGTAACGGTCCGATATTGGGCGGCCGCAGTGAAATGGGTGGCGGTGGTGGACTTATGTCAACAGGGGGCGGAGGTGGCAATGGAAACAGATCCCAGGGACCTCCCCTACCATATCATCAAACACCACGCTCAGCATCCGTACCGATAGCAATGCAAAGTCCAAATCCGGGCAGTCCGAATAACTCACTTCCATCGCCAAGGACCGGTGGTGGCAGCGGCGGATCAACTCTAAACCCTCCAGCCGGTGATTCGGGCTCTAACAATGGCCCGGGACTAAATGGAAAATCTCAATTGCCAGAAAAACCACCTGGTGGCAGTAATACAGGGTGTGGAAATGGTGCGGGACTATGCTCTGCAGGGGGTACATCAGCAAAACTAAGGAGGCCCTCAACTTCAGAAACCCGATAAAAATAATCTTGAGGTTAAAACGTCTATTCTCTTGTTACACTGATAGTCATTTGACAAAATACCTTCAGATTTTGATGCTCATAGCTACGAGAGTAATAATGCGAAAACCAGCTACCAAGTGGACTTGCTGGAGCTTAAGGAAATTTATCAAAAGTCACCAACTACATAACGTTTTTTTTAAATAATAGGAATCTAAACAAAATGAATAAATTATGTTTACACCTTAAACCGAAAAGCGCGTGAGTCCTTCCAGAATTCACTGCCCGATCGATACACTAATAGAACGATGATGGTTGTCTTAAGTTTTTTGTCAAACTTCACCAAAATAATGATGAAATTTGTCAGTTTTTTTTTTGTTTGTAATAGGTCAGCCATCTTTCCAAATTGTCAGTCCTGTCATATTGACTCAGACAATCAATCCATTGATCCTGGTTGGCCCTTTTTCTGTGACATCACATCCGAATCGATCAAATTGATCATTAAAAGTACAAATGATCAATGTCAAGACATGAAAACGAGCACATAAAATGGGATAATCGCACAGATCGATCACCACAATAAGCCAAAAGAGCGCATAAAAAAAAAAAAAAAAACAACAACAGCACATCACAAGAAGCACAACCCCAACTAAGGCAACGAAGACGCTGACGACAACGAAAAAGAGGAACGGACAAAGAAAAAACAAATCAAAAGCATAAATAAATTATCGACGCACGCGCTTCGACTGCTCTTGCGTTGAGGTCCTAATCCTTGGACTGATGGGTCATAAATTGCTTATCGGAATGGGATGATCTTCACGTCATGAAACGGAGGAACCGCTGCGCTGTATGTGAGTTAGTTTGTGCGTGAATGCCCGTCAGATTGATATGCGATCGTTTTGCCACCATCCTTGATGAAATGGGTGTTGTCGGGATTTTTTTCCTTCTTACATTTTTTTTTTTTTTTTAGGATCGAAAAGAACAAATTTTTCCACATTTCGGTTGACGGGAGATGGCGCACACTGCTGTTCAATTATGATGCAAGCAAGCGCGACACAGCCACAGGGTGCATATCCGCTGGGATATATTTTTTTTTTTGTTCTTCGAGTGTGAACCGATTTATAGGTTTAATTGTGATGTCTGCCGTAGTCGGTGGAGTGGGACCAGAAGAATTGATTGATGTCTTGAGTGTGTAACGAAGGTGCCCCAATTCGTTGGGATGTCAAGTGATGGGCGATCGAAATCAATTGTATTATCCCCGGCGCACATGAAATATTCAGGCGCACACAAATTATTTACATTTAAATACGGAAACGGAAAACCAATGATTTATTTATTTACATCGATAAATGTTCGGGAAGCTGGCAGCGCAAAAAAGGGGACACAAAGCGCCCCCATGACCTACCCAACACAGCCCAACCACTCTTTCAACATTCAACAACAAACGGAAGTAGGAAACGATGAGTGCTTTTCAATTCTTCCCGTTCATCGCGTTGCCATTTACGCAACGCCATGCCGCCGGGGGTAAAACGCGAAGATGTAGGAAAACGCCCTTCGGTTTTGGCGCGGAGCAACGCGCAAGCAATTGGCATTTATTTATTTTTTCCTTTTTTTTTGTTTTTTTTTTTGCATGTTCTCTTTGGTTTCTTATGCTGACTACTGAGAAGGGGGTATCTGGAATGATAAATGGACTAAGACATTTCGGAGGACTTTCCTAGATATTTTTTTTTTTGCATTCGTTTGTTTGGAAACGGAAGTCATTAGAAATAAATTTTGTGTGATTGTGGTGGTGGGGGTTATTTAGGAAAAGAAAACAAGTGGAAGGATATTGTTTTGGGTGTATTCGTTGAAAAGTTTCTGTTTGTTTCGAAGTGGAATAGAAAGACTGTGACAGAGTAACAAATTCCATATTCCACGGTGTAGTTTATTACTCTTGGTATTTATTCAATTCAGGAGTGAAAAAAAAACTGTTTTTGTACAATCCTTGGAAATCGATTAGTTCGTTAAGAAATCGATATTAATGTGATAATGCAAAAGGTCACTGTAATATCATATTAGGTCTGTTCCCGTACTAAATAATATTTACTGATTCTTACTGATTCTTACTGATTTTTACAAATTTTTACTTATTGCCGTTCATGTACGCAAAAATAAGTAAAAGAGACAGCTCACGGGAGAGCAAAAAACTACCCCTCCATAAAAATCTGTAAAAAAATTTACTGCAGAAATTTCTGTTGGTAAAAATCAGTAAACTGTCAGTTGGTATCTAAAAGTGACAACTCGCTTGTTTTAACAGCTGATTTATGTCATTTGTTCTTTAAAAGGCATACAAAATATATAATTTTACTGTTTTTTACTTAAACGCGTTCCCGTACTTTTTGGTAACTTTGTCTCTTTCTGAGATAATTTACCCCCACTGCAAGAAATTTGAGAATTTACTAATTTTTACTGAAAAAGTACGGGAACAGGCCTACTGTCATTAAAAAATTCATATCGAGAGCAGCTGAGAGATGTCAAAAAGGAAATTCTGACATTTCTCTGAATGCATTTTCGTTTTTGGATGTTAATGACTTTTTTTTGTAACTTTTGCTCTCCTCAAAATGAAATCAAGAAGCGAAATTCCCTTCTCAGATTTTACGTTTTGGCAGTTCTTAAATGCTTTCGATAACAATGGAAAACGGCAGAATTCTTTCGATAACCTATTTTTTTTACAAATGGAAAACGCGACAAGGTTTTGAAGATCTTACCAGGATACTCAAAGTTGGAGAATTTCTCGAACAGTTTTTTTTCTCTAGCATCCGCTTGAGTTGTTCATATTCCAAATGAGTTCAAAAATTAATGAAGTTTTTGATTTCTTGTTTCTGAAACGTCGTTAGTGTTTTGAAAGATCACGGGAAGAAGGAAAAGGGTTATTTTTTGAACTTACGGGGTATAAACACGCTGATACAACAACGAATTTCACGAGCTGTATAGTAGACCTGTTACGAAGCAAGAAAGCCTAGGAAGGGAATGATTTTATTGTTGTCGACCATGTCGACCAGGAAAAAAGGACAACGCTGCACCTGGCATGTGAGAGCATGAAACAGGATAGGTGCAGCCGAACGGCTTGCGGAAGACGTAAGCAGACATTACTGCTATCTAGGAAATAAGATGGGATGGGATGGATGGATAAAAACCGTGACATCTACTTTCATTCGTATTTTGGTGAGCAGAAACAGCAACTATTCGGATGTGGAATTGTAGGAAAGGTGCAGACAAAGCACACATTACTGCTATCCAAGAAATAAGATGGAATGGGATGGATGGATAAAAACTGTGACATCTACTTTCATTCGTATTTTGGTGAGCAGAAACAGCAGCTATTCGGATGTGGAATTGTTATAAGTGCTAGACATAGGCAAGACGTTTTATGCTTTCAAGACATTACAGAACGTATTGTAACAATTCGCATCAAGGGAAAATTCACCAAGATGCGCCTTGTATGCGCCAACGTTCCGACGGAGGAAAACGATTATAGCAAAAGTTGACTTCGCTGCGGAACGTAATCCCACTTTATCCAGCACAGGTTTCCTCAACTCGAGATTCATAAGGAGACATGGTGGTCTCCAGATCAATGAAGGTCAGTCAAATCCTGTATTTTAGATGTCCATACATTCCGAGGAGCTAAGCATCGAGCAGCCAAGGTAGGAATGCGGATATCCATCATGCCACGACAAATAAAAAAAACGGTCCTTACAGAACCATACTTTACAGAACACCATACCACCAGCATCTAATGTCGAAAAACAATGGAAAGAATGCCAAGAAGCCATAAGATCAGCCGCAATTGATGCTTTTTTCGTCAACCATCAAGAAACCTCTGGTTGGATTAAGAATGCCAACAGATGCCCGCAGCCAAAAACGAGGCTCAGCTGCAGGTGAATACTGTTATATAGCTTCATATGTAAAGAAGAAGGGAAGAACCCCGGCTTTTCAAAAAGAACAAAGAAGAGCAAAAAAAAGCACGCGAGATATGCCACTCAATGAAAGATGGCTGAATGTTTGACTAAAGTGTAAAACGTCAAAGCCAGGTATACAAGGCACAAACCGAATCCTGTCGAGATGAATATGGAAAGGTCGTAGTTGAGACACATTCGATGGTACTGATATTTAAGAACCACTTCTGCAGACGATGACGAACAATCTCCAACTGCGAGACATAGCAATATTTAAATCCAAGCATAAAGGACTGTCCTTCTCGCCAAGTTTTATAAAGCCGGTGGGAATAATTTGGTAAATAGCATCAAAGACTATGAATTCTATACAGATGACGCACTCTATACAAGAAAAACTGTTCTATGGCGGGTCGTGCTGGCACAGCCCGCCATATGTTTTTGTTTTTTGTTTTTCATGTGTTTTCATGCATACCGCCTGCCCGTACCTTGAAGCTACTGAGCAAAAGTTTCTGTTTTTTGTCTCAATGCGTCATCTGTATAGAATTCATAATCTTTGATAGCATTCACCAACTCTTAAGATAAATTTGGTCAGAACCTCAGCATGCACAAAAATCGAGATCCTCTTAGCTGCGCCAACTACAGAGGAATACGTCTCCTCAACACAGCGCCTACAAGATTCTTACCCCGCTCGAGATATCCGTTTGGAACAATTTCCGAAACGATCAGTTCAAATCGGAACTCAATTTTCTTTCGAGGTTGCCGTTGCGTTCGATTGATTCCGCAGCAAGTTCTTCGTCGGGCAACTTCGGAGGAAATTCAACGCATATCACCGATGCGCGATCATTTGCGTTACATTTAATCGGACGATCTGTCCCAAATGTTAATCGAAACGGATGCGTCGGCAGAAAATTATCCGATTTCGAACATATCGGAGAAAATTTTCTTCCGAATGGATACCTCGAGAAGGGTGTCTATCTGCCGTAATATGTGAACGCCTGCAACCGTTTACCAATAACCCGATCAGCCCTCATCAGTGTTGGAAAGTCCACATGTGATCAAAACAAACTTCACACTTCACTAGGAAGTCAAAATCCGTTTCAAAAGCCAACAAATTTGACACATTTAGCTATTGGGAATATTTTTATATTTACTACAAAATGAAATATTTTTGTATAACAATCTCTCATGGCATTTCATCGTTCGAAATGCGAGAAAAACACAAAAGAATTTGAGGAGCTTCCACCTACACAATCGTTCCCATACAAAGCCCCAGCAGTATACTACAAACCCCATCATAATGCCAAACTATTTGTGAACAAATATTATTCATAAATATTTCATCAATAAAACAAAAATAAATCCAACTAGTCACCATTTATTGTCCCGACCGCTATGCGCACACCATCACACGCCCACCCTCGTCCCCATCAAATCATTCCTAACAATATGGACGGACAATTAATTCTGACAATAGTTAGCTATTCCCATTCGTTGATGAGGTGACGTGAAAGGTGTGAAAGGTTATATTTGCAACCCTGACGACTGATTGCCACCCCCTTTCCCACCCAATCCAACCAACAAAAATACGCATATACGCAACAAAAGCTCTTAAACGAAATGAAGAAATAAAAATATATTTATCGGATCGTTTATCTGTCAGTGCTAGCTATTGGTAATAAATTACAATTTGTTGTTGTTGTTGGTGAAGTTCTTTCATCAGGGTCTGACTTATTGATTTTAGCCTCACGCCATTCAGTTCAAAGGGAATTTGTGACAGCAAACGCACTGTCAAACGTAGACGGCCTATTATTCAAAGGTGTCACTGGGCTATTGTTTCGGTATTTGTCAGCCAAGATGTTTTATTTTTAAAAATAAACTCTGAATTTTCATCTCACGTGGATAACAAGCATTTCACTTTCAAAATTAGAGTTGTTGTTGTGGATTATTTTGTTTCTGGACTAAAAATTGTTTTTAAGGTTCTGTATAGTAATTGTTTGAATCCTTCTAAGAACTGTTTGTAGGCGAATGAAAAACATCCAAACATTCGAGTAAAGTGTAATGCTACTTTCTTTCTAAGCAAATACGCTGATTTCGGTATTAAATGTGCAAAAACGATTGTAATTTACGGAATTTCCCAAACAAATTCAAATGTGGTAATGCCATCACATTTGAGGGGAATATGGTAAAACAATCGAACAGAACTAATTCTATTGGAATGGAAGTTGAATTGAATTTATGTGACAAAAATATGAACGGTTATTGTAAAAATGTTAAAATTGGAAACATTCAAAGTGAATGTCAAGAATGTCAAGAACCTCCTCGAATTATTCTATTTTAATGTCAGAGTCGATGGTTGGGTGTTGTAGAACGAAGGTAGACTCTGATTGGCTTTAACTTGGCAATGCCCAGTGATGTAACTCTGACTACACATCAAATGTGCTTATTTTTACCTCCAAGTGGTAACCATCGGGTACTGGTCTCATCCAACCGGATTTGACTTGCTAAACGATAAGTGCGAGTGTTGATAACACGACGAAAAACAGCAACACTATAAACACCCTGGTGAGAATGGCACGGATGAACACCCGGCCTGCTGTCCCAGGCGAACCTAGATGAGCTGCTCTGACACATTCGGACAACAGGTTGTCTAGGAATTTCAAGGGTTAGTCAAGCCCCTTGAACAGAGATGGTGGCGGATGAACCGAAAGGCCAACGGCAGCGCTCAATCCCGTAGTGGATACTGATGGCCCCGTGTCCTAGGGGTATCTAATAAATTGGAACTGGCCCTCCAGGTTGGGGGTTGTGCTTTGGGTTAACTACCCACCCACAGAAAAAAAACATGGTTACGAAGCAACCAATAGCCTCGGAAAGGACGGATTTTATTGTTGACGACCCTGCTAAACGAAAAAAGGACAACGACGTTCGTATCTGCACCTGGAATGTGAGAACATGAAACAGGAGAGGTGCAGGCGAACAACTAGCGGAAGCCCTTAACTGCTACAAAGCAGACATTACTGCCATCCAGGAAATACGATGGGATGGGCCGGGCAAAACGAGGATGAAAAACTGTGACATCTACTACGGACCGTGTTATGGTGAGCAGAAACAGCGACTATTCGGATGCGGATTTGTTATAAGTGCCAGACTTAGGCAAGAAGTCTTATGTTTCCAAGACATTAGCGAACACATAGTAACCATCCGCATCAAGGCCAAATTCGCCAACATAAGCCTTATATGCGCTCACGCTCCGACGGAAGAAAAAGATGATATAGCTAAGGATTGCTTCTATGAGCTCCTTGACAAAACCTATGAGCGACTACCGAAGTACGATGCTAAAATCGTGCTGGGAGATTTTAACGCAAAGGTAGGAAGAGAAGACATCTTTAGAAGTATTGTCGGAAAACATAGCCTACACGACAACACGTCTGGTAACGGACTTAGGCTAAGTGATTTCGCTACGGAACGAAATGCCATATAGCCAGCACACGGTTTCCTCACCTCGATATCCATAAGGGGACATGGCGGTCTCCAGATCAACGAATGGTCAACCAAATTGATCACATTGCGATAGATAAGAGGCACGCATCCAGTATTTTGGATGCGCGAACATTCCGAGGAGCTAACATCGACTCGGATGACTACCTTGTAGCAGCCAAGGTAAGAATGCGGATATCCACCACGCCACAACAATCCAGAAATACTGTGAAAAAAATTTATATCGGAAGACTGCAATCGCAAGAGACCGCCAAGACCTTCGCACAACGCGTATCCCTTAACCTCTCGATTAACACCATACCACCAGCATCGAATGTCGAAGAGCAATGGCAACGATGCCAACAGGCCATTAGATCAGCCGCAACTGATGTGCTAGGTTTCTCGCGCCCACCAGCAAGAAACCCCTGGTTTGATGAGGAATGCCGACAGATGCTCGCAGCCAAGAACGAGGCATACAAGGCTAAGCTGCAGGTGAAGACGAGAGCTGCCATTGAGCTCTATAGGCAAAGAAGAAGGGAAGAACATCGGCTTTTCAGAAAGAAGAAAAAAGAGCAAGAAAAGCACGCGATCGAGGATATAGAGAGGTGCCACTCCAGGAACGATGTTCGCAAATTTTACCAAAGTGTAAAACGTCAAAGCCAAGGATACAAGGCTCGAACAGAATCCTGTCGAGATGAACAAGGAAATATCGTAGTTGAAACACAGTCGATGCTGGAAGAACCACTTCTGCAGACTGGTAAACGGCGATGACGAACAACATTCCGCTGTCAAGCAGAACGAACCATACAATATTGGCAACGACAGCGAAAACTGCCAACCACCCGACCTGAGTGAAGTGAGGATAGCAATATCTAAACTCAAGCTTAATAAGGCTGCCGGAAATGACGGCCTTCCCGCTGAGCTCTATAAGGCCGGCGGAGATGACTTGGTAAGTAACATCCACCAACTCATAAGCCAAATCTGGTCGGATGAAAATATGCCTGAAGAATGGAACCTCAGCATCATTTGCCCGATCCACAAAAAAGGAGACCCTCTGAACTGCGCCAACTACAGACAGAGGCATAAGTCTCCTCAACATCGCCTACAAGATCCTATCTGCCGTAATATGTGAACGCCTGAAACCGTTTACCAACAACCTGATTGGCCCTTATCAGTGTGGTTTTAGGCCAGGAAAGCCCACAACCGATCAAATTTTCACACTTCGGCAGATCCTGGAAAAAACTCAAGAAGTCCAAATCGATACCCACCACCTATTCATCGATTTCAAAGCCGCATATGACAGCATTTATAGAGACGAACTGTACAGAGCCATGTCTAGTTTTGGTATACCGCCCAAACTCGTCCGTTTGTGTAGGATGACGATAGAGAATTCTCGCTGCTCCATCAGGGTCGGAAACGACCTCACCGACACATTCGATACCAAAAAAGGATTTAGGCAAGGCGATGCGCTGTCATGTGACTTCTTTAATCTGATTCTTGAGAGAATTGTACAAAACTCCAAAGCCAACACCAAAGGCACAATTTTCCAAAAGTCGGTGCAACTACTAGCATACGCTGACGATATTGACATCATTGGTAGGACTCAACGTGATGTCATAGCCACGTTTGCTAGTATAGAGAAGAAAGCGGCGAAAATGGGTTTAGCAGTAAATGAGGGTAAGACTAAGTATATGCTGTCATCACGAAAGGACTCACAACATCGACGAATTGGACAGAACGTCACCATTGACAGATATAACTTTGAGGTAGAACGGGACTTTGTCTACCTCGGCTCCGCTATTAACTCTGACAACAACATCTCGTCAGAAATTAAACGAAGAATTACTCTTGCCAACCGCTGTTTCTTCGGGCTAAGAAGGCAATTTAGTAGTAAAGCCCTCACTCGAAATACTAAGGAGATCCTATATAAGACCCTGATCATCCCAGTCCTGCTCTACGGCGCTGAAGCATGGACCGTATCAAAAGCGGATGAAGAAATCCTTGGTAGATTCGAGAGGAAAATTCTTCGAAGAATCTTCGGTCCCGTTTGCGTTGACGGGCTATGGAGACGAAGATTCAACCAAGAACTATACGAGCTGTACAGCGACATGCCCCTGGTCAAAAAAACTCCGCATTGGACGTTTAAGATGGCTAGGACTTGGAGAACGAATGGACACCAATACTCCGGCTCGCAGAGTCTTCGATTCCCAGCCAGACGTCGGACGCAGTAGAGGAAGACCTCGCCTTAAGTGGCGCGTACAAGTGGAAACCGACCTCAACCAACTTGGAGTGCGCAACTGGAGGCAGTTAGCTAAGGACCGGGCTAATTGGAGAGGCATGTTGGTTGAGGCCCAGGTTCATTCCGGACTGTAGCGCCACTTAAGTAAGTAAGTAAGTAAACAGGGTGGTGACTGCTTCTACTGGCAGGTGTCTCAATACGACGTTTGGGACACCGTCCTCTCCCGACGACTTTCGACTTTTCAGTGATACGAAGATGTCCAGATGCACCATTATTTTCGAAATATATTTTCACGATTTGCAAGCGTTGTTCATTTGTCAGCCTGTTCATGATGTAATGGCAAACCAAACTGAACATAAATGACATTAGAACTGCCGGGTTTGACCACAAAATGTCAGTTGTATCTCTATTCGAAAAACCAACCTCTAAAGTTCTCTAAATTTACTACGATTAAATTTTTGAATGAACCAATGGGTTCACCTTAGATATCTTACTAAATCTGAGTTTCAGAATGCGGCCAATAATAATGTATCTGGGTTTATATACTCAGGAAATCCCAGTTAACCAGCGCTACACTAAGGCACGCAAAAGGTGTGTGAGAAGTCAGACAAGTCAACAGATCTATCTCGCATGAGAAACAATGCAATGTCCAAATTAGATTATTCACCCGGGGATACATTCTTCACTTTTGTTCCTCCAATGTGTGTTTTTTTGTTGTTGTTCTCCACCATCATCATAATCCTGGACAATATCAGCAGTAGGCGCTCCATGCGACCAGCAGCAGCAGCAGGTTTTGTCTCCTTTTGCGTGTTCGCTGACCTAGCATGCCAACATGCAATGCTTGTACACAAACAAACCTTTAAGAGACGAGACTAGCAAAGATGGAACAAGAAACACACGGCGACAGCACACAACATACGGGAGGAGTACTTGGAGTGGAGCTCCGCAATCCGCACCGAGTCGAAGGATCCTCGCGCTGTGTAGTGCAGTGCAGTGACAGTGCGCCAGCCACCAACCAGCCCCAGCAGGCTCACACAGAGTATACGCTCTCGTCGTAGTCGTCTGACGCTTCGCTTTGCGCACGCTCTCTGTGGTACCTGTCGAGAGATTAAAGCGTAAATTAAAAGAGATAATAACAATAAAAAGAGTGCATGCATGCACATCTCTCGAGCGGTTGCGGTTGCGGTTGGCGGTGGCCACTGCACATTTTGAATTGTTTGACGGGGGGCCTGCGCTGGGAGGATGGAAGGCGCCTTCGCGCGAGAACCAGATAAATTCTGCATAGGTTACGAGAAGAAGGTGTATTTTTGGGATTTAAGCTGATGACGATCGTAATGAGATGGAGAATGCGTGCGAAATGGTGAAAATGAAAATACACTCGATTACGAGGCGGGATGCGGCTGCAGCAGCATCGGCCTACTGTTGAATAATTGTGATGCGCGGCACTCGGGCGGGATATCCTAATGGCAGCGAGGGAGTCGCATCGAGGGAATACTTATTTTAATTTGATCGTTTTTATTCTTTCATCGTTGTTTGGTTTGCTTTTTTTGTATCTTTTTGTCGCGAGTTCAGGTAGTATGTTGGTGGTGGTGGTGGCTGCGTCCTCGGGAGGATTCTCTGGTCGTTAAATTGCGTGCATTTGCTTCTCAGATTTTTGTTCGTTTCATTTGTGGTTTTTTTTTTTGTTCGCCGAACATTTTCGTGTTTGGTTTTATCAGTTTGTTTTGAGACTTTACATACGTTAAGGTCGGCTGTTCACATTAAGTTTTGTGGTTTACGATATTTTCGGTTGGAAGATCATCATCCTGATAGGTTTGGAGTTTCTTTTTTTTTTTTACTACGAAAACACTTAGATTGCATTATGTTGAGCTAAACAAAATACGCTACAAACGTTGGTAGAACTGGGCATGTAAGTGCCTATTTATTAATTTTCAATGTGGGATTTGAAAAAAAAAACATTGAATACGTTATAGTGATAGAAATTTAAGTATGTAAAAGTGGGTGCGTCTGTCTGCAGACCCAACAAGTTGTTGTTGAAGTGCCCATCTTTTGCGAAAGCCTAGGCAAAATAAAACTTTCTCATGACAGTTTTATTTTGCCTAGGCTTTCGCAAAAGATGGGGTTTCAAATTTGCCATTCAGAATCGGCGGTAATTTGGAGGGGACCTCCATTGAGTCATATGATTAAGGAGGCTAGGGCCTGATCCGTTAAGGAGGCTAGGGCCTGATCCGTTAATGACTTATATTTCTTTATTTTTTGAATTCAAGATGTTTGTTTATTATTTTGACGGACATTCAGCACATTTGCGACGAGCGGTGCAACAAAATCACCAAAGCTAACATTGCAATCTTCGTTTGCTTCTGTACAAAAGCAGTGCACCAGGACCTTGTGAGCGATTGTGGTACATCTGCGTTTCTTGCAGCCTTCAAACGAATTACCGCGCGCCTAAGGATCTGTTCTGATATGAAGGGTCAAAATCACCAAAGCTTACATTGCAATCTTCGTTTGCTTCTGTACAAAAGCAGTGCACCAGGACCTTGTGAGCGATTGTAGTACATCTGCGTTTCTTGCAGCCTTCAAACGAATTACCGCACGCCTTGGGATCTGTTCTGATGTGTAGGGTCAAAATCACCAAAGCTTACATTGCAATCTTCGTTTGCTTCTGTACAAAAGTAGTGCACCTGGACCTTGTGAGCGATTGTAGTACATCTGCGTTTCTTGCAGCCTTCAAACGAATTACCGCACGCCTTGGGATCTGTTCTGATATGTAGGGTCAAAATCACCAAAGCTTACATTGCAATCTTCGTTTGCTTCTGTACAAAAGCAGTGCACCAGGACCTTATGAGCGATTGTAGTACATCTGCGTTTCTTGCAGCCTTCAAACGATTTACTGCGCGCCTTGGGATCTGTTCTGATATGTAGGGTCAAAATCACCAAAGCTTACATTGCAATCTTCGTTTGCTTCTGTACAAAAGCAGTGCACCAGGACCTTGTGAGCGATTGTAGTACATCTGCGTTTCTTGCAGCCTTCAAACGATTTACCGCACGCCTTGGGATCTGTTCTGATATGTAGGGTCAAAATCACCAAAGCTTACATTGCAATCTTCGTTTGCTTCTGTACAAAAGCAGTGCACCTGGACTTTGTGAGCGATTGTAGTACATCTGCGTTCCTTGCAGCCTTCAAACGATTTACCGCACGCCTTGGGATCTGTTCAAACCTATACAGTGATTGCGGCACAAATTTCCAAGGAGCTTCCAGAGTCATTGGTTTAGACAATGCCAAACTGCAAAAGAGATGGACAGAAGACATTGCAAAGCAACTCCAACCCAACGGGACTACCTGGCACTTTAACCCTCCAGCTGCCCCATTTTGGGGGGTTATGAGAAACAGAAAAAACAAATGCAGCTTCATGGAATTAAAATGAAGCTGAATTTGAATCGAATAATCGATAAATCAATTTAATAAGCAAAAGGACACCCGATTTTTTGAACTACGCCGAAAGTTCATTGCTCGAACTATTTGTCCAACTACATGGCCATTTTATGACGGATTCCAGGCAGCTAGTTGAATAAATACATTGGTGACAGTGGCCCTTAATAAAAAGCTTGAAACATGCTTAATATAGTCATCTGTGGTTGGCCGCGGTTTAGTGGCAATGCGTTCACCTGTTGAGTGAAAGTTTGTGCGTTGAATCCTAGCCAAAATACCAGCCACCATTATCAGTAATACCAATCTTCAAAAAAAAAAGAAACTGCGAATCTAACAAACACAAGATTTCTGGAATTTCATGGAGTAATACCCAACATTTATCGATTCCCTTCAAATACCCGCGCTGTGGTTAAACCCTTACTTAGGTAAGATAAGTACAACTTGGAGGTTAAATAAACACAACTGTCAAAGTTATCGTCAAAGTTTCAATGGCGTCGGTAAGTTAACCCCAATCAGAGTTTGCCCTCGTTCTAAAACATCCAACTATCTGTGCTTAAACCTGTCAAAGTTACGAAAACACTGTTCAGGTTTTTATAACAAAGGGCGCTCATCAGTTTATCATAAAAAAAACCTTAAAGGATGAGTGGATTCTGGTTTTGAACCTTTTTTTAGTACAAAATGCAACTAAAGCGACAGCTTTTGCCAAGCCATTTCGAGATTTTGAACCTTTTTTAGTACAAAATTCAACTAAAGCAACAGCAAGTTTATCATAAAAAAAACCTTAAAGGATGAGTGGATTCTGGTTTTGAACCTTTTTTAGTACAAAATGCAACTAAAGCGACAGCTTTTGCCAAGCCATTTCGAGATTTTGAACCTTTTTTAGTACAAAATTCAACTTCAGAAACAGCTTTTGCCGATCGACAAGCCATGTTGAAATTGTGAAAATTTTGTGGTGAACATGGATAAAATCGCTGGGTTAAAACACTGTTCAGGCTTTTACAACACTTAAGCGTGAGTTCATCATAAAAAACACCTCAAAGGCTGAAAAGATTCTAGTTTGGCATGATCTCTGCCAAGAAACCAAAAATGGGTGACTGCTTTTGACCTTTTTTTTAGGTGTAAAGTTCAACCTTTTCCGATTGAAAAGCTTTCTCGAAGATATGAAAATTTTATGGTGAACATGGCTTAAATCGACGGTGTTTTTTTGGCATATTATCGTGCTTTGAATGGCACCGTAAAAAATCAACACTGTCGGCTTTATGCCAATGAAAACCCTCAATTATTCATTTAGAACCTCTCCACAGGCAATGGCTGACTGCTTCGGTAAGAGTTTGTGCGCAAAGTTTAACTTTCTTCTACGAATACAATGTTGCAGCAGCCCTAATTCACACGGATAATGACGATCCAACAAGATGGCTTTCAAAGGCCGATTCAACGACCGATTTATTGCTTATCTTGTTCTGTGGATGCCTAAATTCGAAGGCGGTCATTAGTTCTGACAGTAATCGACACATCGTTAAGTTTATGCCTTATATCGCAATCAAATACTGAGTCGATCTAGCCATCCGCGTAGGTCTGTCTGTCCGTCTGTCTATTCATTCATCTACTGTCCTGGAATGTGGAGATAGTTAGTCACATTTGCTAGACGAATTATGAGTCTAACAGAACAAGTGCGTAAAAAGGTTATAAACCTGACCAATTCCATGATCTTCTAATGAAGGAACGTCTTTTGAAGTTAAACTGTAATGAGATTCCGAAAGCTTCCGAGGGACACTTGATCTGCAGGCCCAAAAAAATCTAAAAATGGCGTCTTTTTAAGTTACACCGTAGTGAGATTCAAAAAGCATGGACCGTGTCAAAAGTGGATGAAGGAATTCTTAGTCGATTAGAGAGAAAAATTCTTCGAAAAATCTGATTCAACCAAGAAATATACGAGCTGTACAGCGACATGCCCCTTCAAAAAAAAAAAACCTCCTCATTGGACGTTTAAGATGGCTAGGGCATGTAGAACGAATGGACACCAATACTCCGGCTCGCAAAGTCTTCGATTCCCAGCCAGACGTCGAACGCAGTAGAGGAAGACCTCGCCTTAAGTGAAGCGCACAAGTAGAAACCGACCTCAACCAACTTGGAGTGCGCAATTGGAGGCAGTTAGCTAGGTTAGGTTAGGTTTTGTTGCGTGCACACTTAGACCATAAAGGTCCATTGTGGTACCACGTGGATCGACTTGCCTGTATTCGTTCGCAAGAGGTCTCTGCCATTTATGGTAGCCAGCTCATCTAAATTTTCGAAGAAGTAGTCTCCCAGATGAAGCTTCATTTTTTTCTGAGAGAGTTGGATAAGAGCATAGAAGGTGAGTAATACTTTCCTCCTCATCTTCGTCCAAGTAGCTTCTACAGAGGCCTAGTCGTTTTGCGTGTTGGCCTATAAGACAGTGTCCTGTAAGAACACCGATTATGGTGCTGATGTTTGATCTGTTCAGCATAGTCAAACAGTGGAGTGCTTCTGGTTTAAGTTTGGCCAGAGTTGCCTGGATGTTTATCCAAGTTGTGCCGTTTATCCATCTGCGGTTTTCCAGTTTTATCTGTAATTTACATCTAGCGAAGGGCATATCTTACATATTAACTGGCGGTGGAATATCAAGGGTAGTGCTCTGTCTTGCAAGCTCATCTGCCTTGAAATTCCCTGGTATGTCACTTCGGCCCGGCACCTAAAAGAGGTGAATGGTGAAATGCCCTGTCATCTCGTTCAGGGATAGTCGGCATTCGTGGGCTGATTTCGAATTGAACGAGATGGCTTCCAGGGATATACTTCGTGGATATTACATTCCCTTTCAGCCAGGACAAGGCTTCTTTGATTGGCATGATTTCCATCTGGAAAACGCTGCAAAGATCGGGAAGGCGAAAGGATATGCTTGGTGAAATGCCCTGCCATCTCGTTCAGGGATAGTCGGCATTCGTGGGCTGATTTCGAATTGAACGAGATGGCTTCCAGGGATATACTTCGTGGATATTACATTCCTTTTCGGCCAGAACAAGGCTTCTTTGATTGCCATGATTTCCGCCTGGAAAATGCTGCAAAGATCGGGAAGGGGAATGGATATGCTAAGGTTAAGGATCTCGAAGAAAAAACCTCCACCCACTCCAGATTCTGTTTAAAACCCATCCGTGAAGATGTGAATCGAGTTATTGGATCCGATCGAATCCGATTCCCTTTGAAGACAACTGGGAATGGTTGCCCTGAAGTTATGCTCAAAACAGAGTTGGGTAGTGGTGTGGTCTGTATTTTCTGTAATGTTAAGGTGATTCAGAATCATTGTGAATTCACCCGGATTGGGTGTCCATTGTGACGCGCCTCGCAGCCTTACAGCTGCACAAGCTGAACACTAGATGTAGGATAGCCTAGGCTGCGAATGGTTGTTCTTAGAGCATCACTAATGCATATCTGCTGATCTTTGAACTTTACCTAGTAGGTTGCGGTTGGAGTCTGTTTCTTAAGCCGTCCACCAGACGAAGACACCATACAGGAGGATGCGTCTTAATATAGACCCCAAAGCCAGAAAGCCTCATTTATTTCCGATTGCTTTTTAACAATAGTAATCCGTCCACCAGACTAAGACAACATAGAGGAGGATGCGTCTTATTATAGACCCCAAAGCCAGAAAGCCTAATTTCCTTCCGATTGCTTTTTAACAAAAGTATAAGGCTACGGTGGCTTTTTTAACGCGTTCTTGGATGTTGGCTTTCCAGTACAGTGCAGGCAGTTATCTAAGGACCAGGCTAATTGGAGAGGAACGTTGGTTGAGGGCCAGGTTCATTTCGGACTGTATCGCCACTTAAGAAAGTAAGTACACATGGATTTCTGCCGATCGCAGCGACATTCTTCCTAAGTCAACTCATACCAACCGGTGTTTCTTTTAGAGGTTGGTTTTTCCGAATAGAGATAGAACTGACATTTTGTGGTCAAATCGGGCAGCTCTAATGTCATTTACGTTCAGTTTGGTATGCCACTTCATCATGAACAGGTTGACAAATGAGCAACGCTTGCAAATCGTGCAAATTTATTTCGAAAATAATGGTTCAGTTCGCGAAGTTTACCGCAAACTTCGTCCATTTTATGGTCGATATTATCGTCCATCACAGCAATTAATTAATAAAATATATGCGATAATACGCATCCGCAGAGACGTCGAACAGTGCGCACCGAAGAAACAACTGCCGCTGTAGAGCAAAGAGTTGAAGAGGACCCGAATGAATCGATTCGCCACCGTCCACAGCAATTGAAGCTTTGTCCATAAACTTTATGGAAGATTTTGCGCAAAGATCTTGGCTTACGACCTTACAAGATCCAGCTTAAGCAAGAATTAAAGCCGCGAATTAAAGCCGCAATGGTATATGGGCCGAAAATGAGATTGATCTCGATGCTGACTTTCATCGCAAAATTTTGTTCAGTGATGAGGCTCATTTTTGGTTGAATGTCCACGTCAACAAGCAAAATTCCCGCATTGGGAGTGAAGAGAATCACCATGAGACCCTTGAGACGCCATTACATCCACAAAAACTGACTGTTTGGTGTGCTCTATGGGCTGGTGGAGTCATTGGGCCATACTTCTTCCGAAATGATGCTGGAGAGTCACTTACCGTTAATGGAGCCCGGTATAGAGCTTTGATAATCGACTATTTTGTTCCCGAATTGGATGCCATGAATGTGGATGAGATGTGGTTCCAACAAGACGGAGCACGTCACAATCGATTTATTTAAGGAAACATTCGATGAGTGCATAATTTCGCGGAATGGACCTGTCAATTGGCCACCAGGATCGTGTGATTTGACACCATTGGATTATTTTCTTTGGAGATATGTAAAGTCGCTCGTCTACGCCAATAAACCAGAAACGTTAGGGGTCTTGTAACCCAACATTCGTGGCGTTATTGCCGACATACGGCCGCAAATGCTCGAAAAAGTGGTTGAAAAATCAAATGCTGACCAAATGACCACCTGTAGTCACTTTCTCTTTGACAGGTCATATGTATTTGATCATCATTATCCACAAATAACCAAAATCAATTTTATTCAAAAAAAAAATCTAATATATCACGGAAATAAACTTCATTACCTAACAAGTGCATGTTGTCCGTGTAATACGATTTCCTTCTCCCCAAAGACATCCCAAGAATGTGCACTCAACAACAAAAGAAGTAAAAAAGGAAAACTACTTCTAAAACAAAATTCTTCGCTTGTATTTCACCGAAAAACAAGTCAAAGAAAAATTCCAATTTCAAACCCACACCAAAGTCTCGATCCCGAGTCTAAGTGAAGCACAAACAAGACTCAAGATCGACGCACCACACCAAGCAAAACACTAAAACGACGAAAAATCCAACCAACACAGGGATGTGTATCTGTGTATCTATGGCTGAAGCAGAAGAACAGGAGATGAGGAGAAGTAAACATTTACATCAACTTCTCTCTTGGAGTCGCGAACTTAATTAATTAATTTTTGATCATCATATCGTTGCCATCTCTAAGCTCGAATCTCTACATCAGACAGCGAACATGTACCACAAAGAGGAAGGCAGTTACACAAATAAAGGAAAACAAATTGCGAACAAAAAACCAAATGCGAAAACAAAGTAAAATCAAGAAGACGAACACGAAGTTGGTGCTAGGTGTACAGGTGGGGGGCTCACGGGTGGAGTACAAGATTTGAATCAGCGACAGGTTGTTCACCGCATTTAACATCTCTGAGATTGTGAATTGAATGAGCGCGCGCGCGCGCGCGACAGCGCAGGGGGAGATTCTTCTATTTATACCGAACGCGCAGAACAACACAGGAACGAGCTATCAGTAATGTTAGATTTCTCCTTCTCCTGTTGGGCTGGCTCTGCGAGAGGATCAGGATAAAGATTGTTTTTTTTTTGGTTTTGTTTAGAGATAGCAGATGACAACGACGACGACGACGACGACGACGACGAGACGAGACGAATGCGCAATCGATGAATGAACAGACACCAGCACGGGATGAATGAATTGATCGAGATGTGTGTAAGGAAGGACTTGGGGATCTGGCATGTGATAAGTCCCTCGCCGCACATGCTTCAAGCGCTTACAAATTGTGACAGTCGCCAGTTAAGTAACCACAAAAACATGGCTTGCGGCAAGTGTTTTGGGGCACAGTTTTAGTTGGTTTTATGAGAGCTCGATGTTTGCTCCTTAAGGCCAGGTTTTTCATTAGTGCTGAGTTAACTCAAAATTAATTTTAAGTTAACTCAGCACTGAAAAACCGACCCTTAGGGAGCAAACAATTGAATCGGTGAGTGGAAGAACAGTACAAGCGCCAAAAATTAATTTTTGTGCTGAAACTTCCAAAATGCTTTACGAATGTTAACCTACCAATCAGCAAAATAACAATAAGCTGTTCGCTGATTGTGTGGAAGAACAGTACAAATCACGTGCTTATACCGTTCTTCCACTCAAACGTTGAGATCTTGCATGGAAGCGTCATTCATTGTTCTGTGGTTAGCTAGGTAGGTCATGTTTTTCCTTCGCAATAATTTTTGATAACAACATTTGAAATGAGCAGTACCAGTATTATAGACAGTGAGAATAATAGTAAAAAAAGGAAAAGGCAACCCGAAAACTGGAAACAAAACCAACGAAAATATGCTCGAGTTCATGGTCAACAGTACGTAAATACGGCTAAGAAAGCAAATTTTCCCAAGATGAGAGAGAAACTATATTATCGAATTTACTTAAAATGCAAACTAAAAATGAGCAGGATATTTATCTAATGGGACTTATGGAAGTCAAACCCGTAACAAGGCGCCGAAAAATAACTGAAAATATAATCAAAACTGCAACGTTTTCATACTTTGCCAGAAAAGAAGGTAATACAGGGTGGCGCACGAATCGTGCTACAAAAATAAAACGTAATAACTTTTTTTCTGTGTGAGTAATAGGCTTATTTTTTTTTATTTTGTAGGTTCCTATTAAGATTTATAAAAATGGATGCTTGGGATACGGAGAAAAGAATTTGGATAGTGCAACGGTACCATGCTTTGCAGTCCGTCATTTCCGTCCAAAGGGAATTTAGGCGGGAGTTTGGCGGTAATCCCCCGAGTAGATGGACCATTATGAGGTTTGTAAACATGTTTGCCGAATCTGGAAGCATCGCACGAAGGCCGTACCATCGAGATGCCAATGTTCGGGTTCAGGATACAATCGCAGCAGTAGCATCTGCAATACAGGCCAATCCGAGCGTTTCGACCCGAAACTTATCGGGGCAAATTGGAGTTAGTAGACGGTCATTACAAAGGATACTTCATGACGATTTAAACTTGTTTCCGTACAAAGTCCAAATTACTAGCAAGTTAAACCCTCAGGATTTGCCTGTTCGCCTGGAATTTTGCTAAAAAATGATATCAATGGCCGAAGAAGACAACACATTGATCAATTGTTTGTTCATGTCTGATGAGGCCCATTTTGATCTTAACGGCAATGTAAACAAGCAAAATTGCCGTATATGGAAAGAGTCTAATACAGAAATGCTCCATGAGACGGAACTGCACCCAGAACGAGTCACTGTGTGGTGCGCAGTTTCATCAAGGTGTATTGTCGGGCCGTACTTCTTTGAAGAAAACGGTGTAACCGTTACTGTCAATGGGGACCGTTATTTAAAGATGTTGAAGGAGTTTTTTTTTACCCAGAACTGCGTCGAAGACGTATACCATTCAACAGCGTTTGGTTTCAGCAAGATGGAGCAACTGCACATATAGCCAGACCAGTTATGGCGGAGCTAAACGAAAAATTCGCAAACAAATTAATTTCTAGGAACTCCACTCTTCGCTGGCCCCCAAGGTCACCTGACCTGACTGCACCAGACTTCTTTTTATGGGGTTATGTCAAGCAAGAGGTGTATAAAATGAAGCCCAGGAATTTAACTGAATTAAAGCAGTCCGACAAATATTGAGGCGATCCCAACTTCAACTCTTCAGGCCGCAATGAATAATTTTTTGAATATATTGCCAAAATAAAAGATCACATAGACTCATTTCCAAGAAAAATCTCACATTATAGCAGCTCTAATGAAGTGCAGTATCTGGATGCTAAGCTCAATGTTAAAACTATGACTCTTTTTAAAACAGTGGCCATATCTTAGCATTAAAGTAAAATATGAGTACTACCTAAAATATTGCAATGAAAATTATTCATTAAGATTTGGTAGGCCACAAGTAGATGTATGCAGTGAGTGTGAAAAATACAAAATTAAGAGATCAACATGGATTTTGGAAAGGTAGGTCTACGGTATCAAATCTGGTTGACTTTACAAATTTTTCAATAAATTTCAATATTTGGAGAAAAATAGGCAAATTCATGTAGTTTATACCGATTTTACTAAGGCATTTAGCAGAGTAAACCTTAAAATTCTTCTGAAAAAACTTGAAAGCTATGGAATTTCTAACCCTCTATTGGGTTGGTTTAAATCTTAATTGTTTGGTCGGAAGCAAATGGTAATTGTGGATGATGTATGCTCTAAGGAAATATTTGTTACCTCAGGAGTTCCTGAAGGGAGTCATTTGGGTCCCCCTATTTTCCTACTTCATGTAAATGATATACCTGAAATGTTGAAATTTTGCAAATGTCTCATATTTGCAGATGATATCAAGTTCTTTGCAGTAATTTCAAATTCCGCTGATTGTTTGCTTATGCAAAACGATCTTAATTCGTTTGTTAACTGGTGTAAACTGAAGGATTTAAAGCTTAATCTCCAAAAATGCACCAGTATGTCTTATAATCGTTCTTTGTATAACATTGTTCCATCGTACGCCTTAGACAATGTTAATTTAAAAATTGTCCATGAAGTTCAAGACCTTCGTGTGATATTTGATGAATAACTCACGTTTCGTTTTCATATTAATTCCATAATTTCAAAAGCTAATTCTATGTTGGGATTCTTGAAAAGAAATTCTTCTGAATTCTCTGATCCTTACACTTTAAAATCACTATATTATAGCATTGTAAGACCTTCTTTGGAATACGCTTCTGTTGTCTGGAATCCATCAACTCAAAGTGACATAATAAAGATTGAAAGAGTTCAGAAAAAACTTCTTGCGGTTTGCTTTGAGAAAATTTTTCGGTTGCGTTGATACTGTACATTTTTCTTATCGTTCAAAATGCCTTTTGTTAGAAATGCAATCTCTTGAATCGCGTAGAGAAATGTATAGCGTAATGTTTGTTCGGGATGTTTTGTGT
This sequence comes from Rhingia campestris, assembly GCA_932526625.1. Taxonomy (NCBI): domain Eukaryota; kingdom Metazoa; phylum Arthropoda; class Insecta; order Diptera; family Syrphidae; genus Rhingia; species Rhingia campestris. The sequence continues at coordinate 3,551,317 of OW052186.1, read as the reverse complement.
AGCTATATTGATTACTCTAGCTTGCTTTTTAATATAAATGTTTATGCTCCTTCTCGAGGTTTAAGATCGAGGCCTTTATTATTTGAAGTTTCACATAGAACTAATTATGGTTTACGAAACCTTTAAGTCATTGCAGTAAATTATTTAATGAAGTATACTATTGTCTTGATATAAGCATGGAAAGAAATACATTTAAAAATTTATTGTTAGCATATTTAATGCATAAATTTAATACTAATGATAACTAACGATATTATATAAAGTATCACTGTTTTATAAATTATTTTCAAATCTGTTGATATAAATCGTAGAGAATAAATAAATAAATAAATAAATAAAAAAATAAATAGATCCAAATCTTCTCGGTAGTGCGAAAAAAGAAACTGAAACCGAACTAATGATTCATAAACGAAAAACCGGAAAGTTTTATACACAAATGGAAAATATAAAAGAAATGTGTGTTCTAAGAGAGATGATGTGTGCGCTGTTACTTTTGATTTTATGAAAAATCTGCCACTACCCAAAATACCAGTTCAAGAAATATTTTATTACCGTCAATTGTGGGTGTATGCTTTTGAAATTCACAACTTAAAAGACGGTACTGGACATTTTTACACATATCATGAGGGCCAAGCACACAAGGGTCCAGACGAAGTATGTACGTTTCTGTTTCATTTTATTAATAAAATGCCTCAAGAGATAACAGAGTTACACATATTCTCAGATGGGTGTCCAGGTCAAAACCGTAATAACACAATGGTTAGATTTTTAATTACCCTCGCAGCTACCAAACGATTTTAAAAGATATATCATTAGTTCCCTGTTCGTGGACATTCATTTTTGCCATGCGATAGAGATTTTGGAATAGTTAAAAGAGCTGTACAAAAATGCGATCGAATTTACCTTCCCGAAGAATACTACCAGAAAATCACAGATTCGAGAAAGAAACAGCCGTTCACTATTACCCCAATAAATTACAAGGATATCCTAGATTTTCAAAACTGGTGGCCTAATTTTTACAATTTCAGTTGACCATCAAAAAACAAATTTCGCAGTATCACAAATTGTGTTGCCAGATTTTGCTCTTAGGTTGACGGGACATTTGCAAAAATATGGAAGAAAAACCGGGATTTCCAAATTTTTCCCGGGACAAAATTAAAACTCATAATATACCTATTGAAATATTTTTTGTATTTAAATATAAATATATGCGTGTTATTTGTTCTTCGTCTTCTGTTGCAATATTTCTCTACACTAGTCGGCATAAGTATTTTGACGAAACCTTTTTGTGACTATTGAGACTGACTTTGCTTGGTATCGTTAAAACAACGATGCAAAAATGATGCGCGAAACAAAGAATCTATTTTTAGCTCTATGCATGCCAAGTTTTGTATTATTTACCTTTTGCATTCTCTTTCTGCTGATAAGAACGCATGCAGACAAAGAATTTTTACGTGGCATAAGTATTTTGACGGAAACTTTGTGTAAATATTTTAACAGTTTTGAGCACGTGATAACCAAAAAATTTGTGTAGTTAACTTTAATTTACATTAAACGTTGATAACAAAATAAAAATTTATTAAAATTTATTAAAAACCATGGGTAAAACGGCTGAGTTGAGTTTGGTTGTCAGATCTTCAATGGTAGCGAAGTTTAACGCTGGAACGGCAGTAAAAGACATAGCAAGTGAGTTTAATGTGTCGCGTCAAACTGTGCACTATCAAATCAATAAGTTTAAAAAGCATAATGACATCACAAACCTAATGAGATCAGGTGCTTAGCGCAAAACAACGCCCACTGAAGACCGAACCCTTCTACGGGAATTTAAAAGAAATATATTCCTGAAGCCTCAAACTGCTGCAAATCAATGGAATTTAACGGCAACGAATCCAATCAGTGAGCGCACTGTCCGACGACGTTTAATGGAAGGAGATTTTAAAACATTTAAAGCTAAGGACGTGCCGTACATATCAAAGGTAAACAAGCTTAAAAGACTGTCTTTCGCAAAGGAACATCTGCACAAGCCAAAGGAGTACTGGAGAAGCGTTCAATGGACAGATGATAGCTCCTTTGAGTATAACTCATCAAAAAACAAATTTTACGTTAGATTGCCAAAGGTAGAAAGGTAAAAAAGACGCCCCGTTTGTCAAAAAGTGAGCCATGGTGGAGGCTCTGTCATGTTCTGGGGATGTGTTGCGTATAATGGCCTGGGTGAATTGGTTCCTATCACCGGCTCGATGAACCAAGGTCAATATTTAAGAACCCTTAATGATAATGCCTTTCCTTCCGGAGGTAGGCTTATTGGTGAATCATTTATCCTGCAACAGGACAATGCCCCATGCCACAAAGCCCGGATGATAACTAAATGTTTGAAGGATGTTGGTGTTGCCACTTTGGACTGGCCACCTCAAAGTCCAGATTTAAATATAATAGAAAACGTCTGGTATCTTTTGAAACCCAAAAGAACAGTTTCTTTAAATAAAACCAGAGAGGAGACGATTTCTGAGGTCACTTCCCTTTGGGAAGAGATATCTCCAGAGATTCTTCAAAATTTAGTAGATTCAGTACCGAGACGCCTTCAAAAAGTTATTGAAGCCAAAGGAGGTTATATATTTTACTAAATTCTTCTTTATTTATTTACTTTTGTTAAGTTTAAAATGTTTTTTCTTAGAGTTATATACTTGTCAAAATACTTATGCCAACACACGAAATTACAAATTTATTTATATCTTTTTTGACTTCTATGAAAAAATATTTGTTTGCCTATTTTTAAGTTTGTATTAGTTATATATAAAAATGAAAAAATAAACATGAATTCTTGTCAAGCCATTTAGAAGTTAAACTCAAAAATGCACGATTTTTATTTCGTCAAAATACTTATGCCGACTAGTGTATAAGACTTGGCATTCCTTATCAGATTCTTGAAAATGTGACTGCAGGCCATGTTTTAAATATTCTCTCAACTGCTGCCCCTAAAGATAAGAATATAAAAGTTACGTGTTTTTTTAAGTTCTTCCCACTCCAGTTCTTGCAAATCGGATCTTATTTAAGCTGATCGGCTGAAGTAACTGCATATCCCAACTAACCATTATTCCTCTATAAGGCACAAGCATTTATTTCTGTAGGCCTTATATAGTACTTGTGCGCGGAGGTTGAGCATGTTTGCAGTTGATTGTTTGGGTAGAAGCCTATTTAAGATATTATGCAGGAAAATTCACAAGCATAACCGAAGTTATGATAGTATAACCTCTGTAAGGTTGTTTTCCGGAGATGTGTGTACATGTAACATACGTTGTTATTCCGAAGCATAGCATGTATAGAGCTTACGAATGAAGGCTTAAAAAAGTTAAGGTTAAAAGATCGGGAGCCTACCGGAGAATGAGTCAACACGATTCAAGTACTTCGTAGTACTTACTCGTCGTGCATGTTCCAGAGCACAGTCTAGTGGATAGCGTGTTGGACTACCGTGCGTATTCTAATATATTTGTGGAATTTTTTGCATATATTCGTGTGAACTGGCTACCCAGTTGCTATTATTATTTTATCGTTGTTCGCAGCTAAGATTTTGTAAATGGAATAGTTTTTGTCCAAGTTTACATATTTTGTTATCAGCAGAAAATAGCTATGGAAAGCCCACTTTTTATAAAGTTTGTTAAGGTCAAATTATAATGCAGTCAGTGTGTTGTAAATAATAAAATAAGCTTGCTCTAGTTTTCCTTTTTTGTGACTGAGTCGCTACCCGGTACAAAAGCTGTCCCGGCGGGACAACCGAAAATATGTCTTAAAGCCGGGACGTCCCGGGCAAACCGGGACGTCTGGCAACGCTAATTCACAATACAACCAGTTTGAATATAGTAGTGAAACTCCTGGATATGTTACAACAACCAATTTTATAGGAGGCTTTTCATCACATTCTTTTAAATTACTGAAGCCAAATGTTAATTTACAATTACCAACTACAAAATTGTATAAAGAAGCAGTTCCTATAAATGAGAAAAAGATATCCGACCTAAAGAAAGTAATGAAATATATATCTGGAGAGGCTCTGGAGTAGTATTACCATATAATATCATGGAAAACTACTAAAAACTAAAAAAAAAATTAATATTATTATTAAATAAATTTCTGTAAATTATCATTTATTGTAATAAAATAATACAAAAAAAAACGATATGGGTATTTATTTTATAATTGAGTATAAGAACAGTACAAGTACTTGTTTTCTAAATATTTCCTTTCAATATAGGATTTTTTGAATTATTCATTCAAGAACATATTGGGGAACAGTAATATTTCAAATCCCTCATATATCATTATACAGAAAAATAAATAGTTTCTAGGTGAAATAGTTTTTTCTGTTTTTCTCAAAACTGATATTTTGTACATATACTGTTCTTCCACTCATCGATTCAATTTTAACATCGAACTCGCAAAAAAAAAACAATTAAAACTGTCCCAAACTGTCCAATGAAGCAGTTTTTAAGTTCAGGATAAAATTTTATGATTTATCGGATTTTGCCGTCAAAAAGTTATCGAAATGCATAGTATCTACAAAAGCTGAACCGGATTGGAAATGTTTTTTATCGCGATGTTACAACTCTTTTTCTCCTTTATATAGATCGACTAAATTTTTTTAAAAAAAAATTCTGAGTCGCTGAGATCTGAATCTGTAAAAAATCGCAAACGTATCTATATTCTTAAAATTTAATCAGATGGAATTGAAAATAATTAGTCGCTTGCTGTCAAAAACATCTGATCCAGGGCTTACTCAACAAATTTTTTGGGTAAACTCGAAGTTACCTTTGGATAAAAATGGATTGAAAAACTAGTTTCCCGAGTTAACTCGAGTCTAGTCCGGAATCAAGGATGATCTCGCACTGAAAAACCGATTCTTTAATAGATTAATAGAAAAAATCCATTCCGGTGAAACAATATGAAAATTCAGAACATCGCGTATAAACATGATGCAGGATGCTGAACGTTTGAAAGCTTATTTCACATCTTTTATCATAGTTAGGGAATTCGTCAAGCGTAAATAATTTACTGAATGCATCGTGAATTTTGTTCTGAACACTTTCTTATCTAAGAGCCTGTATTGCATATGGCGAATCCCATGACGTATAACGTGCTCGCTTCGTGACAGTAGCCAAACAGATGGGTGCTCTAGAATCAGCAATAAATAAAACAATTGCCCGGATAAAAGTATCCGCAGAACTGGAACTAGTTGACTATTAAACAGAAGCTGTCCTTATAATCAGAAGAAGCAGTGCGATGAAGTAAAGGGCCGCCCAGAATGCGTATCTGTAGCTGAGTAAAAAGTTAAAAGCAAAGCAACCCGTAAGCGCTTACACAATATGCATCTTCGTGAATCTGTAGCATGAAGTTAAATAGAGGGCAACTTCATGCTACAGATATGCATTCTAAGCAGGCCTTAATGCTGTACAAAAAAACTGAACCAGGAAGATTATTTATCCCAAAAGGCATCGAGAATACAGGGAGCTCTCCCGCGCATATTGTCTGATTTCGGTGAACCTGGATACGCCAGAAGGATTCTAATTTCCAGAGTCATCGGGTCAGTTCCACCCTTGTACTCCACCCATTATGCTGCCCCAATCTGGGCACATGCATGAAGGACGAAAGAGACCAAAAGGATACTAGACTCTCTGCGATACGGGTAATAGAAGATTTCTGAGACAAAACGATGATAATGACATCAAGAGAATCAGACTGGAACAGAATGCACCGTCAGTAGCTAGGTGGCAAGCTCGTTGGGCCAATCCAACAAAAGGTCGTTGGACACACAAACTGATACCGACAATCCAAGACTGGATAAATCGAGAGCATTGTTGCCTGCCTGGTAACGGGGGTTATCACAAGAAAATCGATTTGGACACGATTCCTCAATATTCTGTCCAGAGTGTCCAGATGAACATGTAGTGCGGCATGTGGTTTTTTGTTGCACATGCTTCACTACATAGAGAATTAGTCTACCCAATCCGTTGCAAATATCTGGATAGCTGTATGTAACTTTGTAACGACTTTACAAAAGGAACTGCGGAGAATAGCTTTTGTACAGCAGAAGCAACTGACACAAGGCTTATAGCATGATTTGCGAACAAACCCCGCGAAGTAATACTCTCTGCGCGGGTTAGTTTCAATACGTAGGCATATATCGACTAATGCTTCTACGTCGGGATCAGGCATCATTGTGCATATCGATATCACTTGAAACTGGCATCTGTGGAAGATTCCCCACCTCTCTGACGAAAAAATATCGTAAACTTATATCGTGCTTAATGTAACCATTTTTTGTGTGGTAGTTCATTGCATTAAAAAACTTCGAAGTCACAGCTGCTATAAGCCTTTCGTCAGAAGCTCTAAACAGGTCATGCTTCTATAAAACTTATTATTCTTTGGACAACTTGGAAACAAAAATTAAAATCATAGCTGTCAAAAATTGTTGGCTTATCGCATATTGGCGATGCGATGCGATTTTGTCGGAAGATCTGTTCGAAATGCTGATCGGTACGGTTACCTCTGTAAAAAATTCGCCGAACGAATACCTCGATAGGGGTGAGAATTTCTAAATCATTGAATGAATTTCTAATCAAAAGAGAGAAAAAAAACGCATATCTGTCAAAAATGGTTGCTTTAACGCAATTATTTGCGATTTTGTCGGAAGATCTGTTCGAAATGCTGATCGGTACGGTTACCTCTGTAAAAAAAATCGCCGAACGAATACCTCGATAGGGGTGAGAATTTCTAAATAATTGAACGGATTTCCAATCAAAAGAGATAAATTTCGAAACAAAAGAGAATTTCCAGATCTCATTTTTGAAATTAGACTTTCGATCGAGAAAAGTTGCCGCATTGAGTGAACTTTTCCCCGGCACAAACGTCCTGTTGAATTGACTATTCCGCATGTTTTGTGGGTAAATTCGAGTTGATTACATACGAAATCAGTAGCTCCAGGACGTCAATGAAACTCAAGGTCTACAAAAAAGAGCGCTGCTTGTGCGTAAGGGCCAAAATCTGACCCAAATTTCGACAAAAAAATCAGCACACATGAATGGTGGTGAGAAAAAGCTAGGCCTTGGGTACTAACGAGACTGTTGACCAAAAGATTTGTGGTCTTGATGGCTATTGATAGTATAATAGCAAACTGACATCCTCCAAAGCATGTGTGGTGGTGAGAAAAGGCTAGGGCCACTCGCACCTTGGGTATGAATTTCTATCGTACGTAAACGTATGAAGACTGGTAGTACGAATTGTGTGCCCACAAATAGGCAGTATCCCGGTGATATCGCACTCGTGACGAGCTTTCAACGTACGAAACTTTTGAAAAATACCAAACAGTTCGGATTGTTTTCGGACGTCGGAACTCCACGTTCGACTAACTCGCACAGTGTGCGAGCTCCCATAGAACTTGTAAGGTCGGGATTGTTTGTGGTTGTGCGTACGATAATGCGTCAGATGTGCGGCTGGCCTAAGACCTGGGTACTAGCGGGCCATCAAAAATAATAAAATACCAGAAAAAAAGTTCTGGATTCGATTCCTAGCAGCAGCAAGGCCTAAATTATTTTTTCACTCGCCCTCCTCTCGTGATATTCTGACGAATCCTCCGATTAGTATCAATTTTGAAGAAAAGCTGGACACGTATTCAAAATTTCATAAATCCAGTACCAAATATAACCAATTCGGATTGTTTTCGGACGTTGAAACTCCACGTTCGACTAACTCGCACAGTGTGCGAGCTCCCATAGTACTTGTAAGGTCGGGATTGTTTGTGGTTGTCCGTACGATAACGCGTCAGATGTGCGACTGGCCTTAGACCTGGGTACTAGCGGACCATCAAATTTAATAAAATACCAGAAAAAAAGTTCTGGATTCGATTCCTAGCAGCAGCAAGACCTAAATTATTTTTTCACTCGCCCTCCTCTCGTGATAATCTGACGAATCCTCCGATTAGCATCAATTCTGAAGAAAAGCTGGACACGTATTCAAAATTTCCTAAATCCAGTACCAAAAATAACGCTCAAAAGCTGTGACACATAGGCGAGTGATCGGAACTCAGAACTCGTGCTAATTTTTACATGTCCAACGGAAGAAGACCCTCTTAATGCTTTCAAATGCCAGCGCTCAAACATTTCCAAAGCTCCCACACTGCTCGATATGTTAAAAGAGATCGAATTAGAAATTTATTTAAAAAATAAACCCAAACCATCACCAACATCCCTATGTCACATCCTATTCTAACCGAAAACAACCTTCTGGATCTCAATTTCATTGCATATGGAATACAAGGACTTAACCCTATTCAATGGGATATAAGAACTCACCCCACTCTTCCCACTGGACCGTATTTAATTCGAGTCATGGGAATTCCCCCGTGTCAGATAACTTAAAAAAAAAAAGACCAACATAGCAACAGGATGCCATCGAATCCGTTTGTCAACAACACAACAATGGCTCCATTCTTATCTTCGATTGTCCGATTCCGAATGACTTACACCATATGTGCGGATATGGGGTTTCATCGCAACCAATAATCCCCCGCCCCCACCTCCTGTCCACCCATGCCTCAGGAGTTAACTATGTGAAATGAAATAAAGTACCCACCAGAGATTATGTATAAATTATGAACCTCTATCGATGGTCACTCGATGTCGCACTAACAATGTCGTCCCTACAGAGTGGCATTGTTGCGGGACACACATCTGACGTGACGACATATCCTGCACAAATCAAATTTTAATATGAAACGACACCCAGTTGTGTAGATCGATTTCTGGTCATATCTCTATGCTTATTTAATGAAGACGGCATTGTATCCTGTCCACTCTTTGATTCACTTTGAATTTCAAATCAACACAAAACCATATCCAGTCGCATAAAAAGGGAGCTTTCTCCTTTCATTGGCATCCTTTCGACCGGCTCTAACAACGTCTGTTCAGAGTTTTATTCATTTCATATTTTATTCATTGTACACACAGATCCTGAACACATTTTGTGTGTGTGTGTTGGTTTTTTTTTACAACGCAGGCCACAAGTGGACAAACGACAACGAAGAGGACGACGTAAAAAGGGGACTTTAAAGGCAAAACGAGGGTTAATTTGTATAGAGAGTTAGCTCCACCAACCCCAGTTACACTTGGCCGTCGGTCGGTCGTTTCACTCAAGTGGAAGTGGCTTTTCATCCTGCTCTTTTATTGAAACGGCATAGTACCGGGAACTGTTTGTTCCTTGTTATTATGATTTCTATTGCCATTGCCTTAACTGTTGTTGTTGTTGTTTTTTTTTTTTGTACTATTATTCAGGATATTATAATAATCGACAAGGGCATCAATGGGTAGGCAATGCTGCTTGTCGGCTTTTTGCCTTGGCTGTGATGTGGTCTCCCTTTTCTGTTGACCCCTTTGACCGGACGGAACGAGAATATGTTTTAGTCGTCGTTGTCGCCATCGCCATTGCCATTGTCGACGTCCTCCACTATTATCCTTGATAAAGGAAATACAACGAGCATATGTACAATAATGTCCTTTGAATAGAGATTAAGGTTGGAAGGGGGGGGCCTCTTGGCTCTTAAATAAATGATTTGGAAAACCGTTAAAAGCCTTTGCATTCTCTTTTGACAACAAATCTGAATCCGGACTTTCTCTCTCTCTCTGTCTCTCTTTGTAGGTTTTTTTTCTCTAGGTACAGTGCTAACTAGGTTTTGATTTGGGTTTTGCATTTTTTGTGCAAGGGAACCGTAGTGTTTTCGTTGAAAACTTTTGAAATCATATATGTCGATGGGAGAAAATGAAAAAAATACTTTCCTTTGTGAATATCGAGACACGGACAGACAGAGACAAACACGGACATATATCTTAACAGACGGATTTATAGCTATACCGACAGATATTATTTAAGATGTCTGTATGTCTGATGTCTATAAGGGAGATCTACATCCATCTGTTCAGATGTCTGTATGTCTGATATCTCTAAGGGCAGATCTACATCCGTCTGTTGAGATTTCTGTATGTCCGTCCGTCTGTTTGTCTCTTTGTCTGTCCGTGTGTTCATATTCACATCTCTCGACAAGCCGGCTAAACCGATTTACATCTGCCTGTTCAGATGTCTGTATGTCTGATGCCTATAAGGGCAGATCTACATCCGTCTGTTGAGATTTCTGTATGTCCGTCCGTCTATTTGTCTCTTTGCCTGTCCGTGTGTTCATATTCACATCTCTCGACAAGCCGGCTAAACCGATTTACATCTGTCTGTTCAGATGTCTGTATGTCTGATGCCTATAAGGGCAGATCTACATCCGTCTGTTGAGATTTCTGTATGTCCGTCCGTCTATTTGTCTCTTTGCCTGTCCGTGTGTTCATATTCACATCTCTCGACAAGCCGGCTAAACCGATTTACATCTGTCTGTTCAGATGTCTGTATGTCTGATGCCTATAAGGGCAGATCTACATCCGTCTGTTGAGATTTCTGTATGTCCGTCCGTCTATTTGTCTCTTTGCATGTCCGTGTGTTCATATTCACATCTCTCGACAAGCCGGCTAAACCGATTTACATCTGTCTGTTCAGATGTCTGTATGTCTGATGCCTATAAGGGCAGATCTACATCCGTCTGTTAAGATGTCTGTATGTCCGTCTGTCTGTTTGTCTCTTTGTCTGTCCGGGTGTTCATATTCACATCTCTTGACAAGCCGGCTAAACCGATTTACATCTGCCTGTTCAGATGTCTGTATGTCTGATGCCTATAAGGGCAGATCTACATCCTGCTGTTAAGATGTCTGTATGTCCGTCCGTCTGTTTGTCTCTTTGTCTCTCCATGTGTACATATTCACATCTCTTGACAAGCCGGCTAAACCGATTTACATCTGCCTGTTCAGATGTCTGTATGTCTGATGCCTATAAGGGCAGATCTACATCCGTCTGTTAAGATGTCTGTATGTCCGTCTGTCTGTTTGTCTCTTTGTCTGTCCATGTGTTCATATTCACATCTCTTGACAAGTCGGCTAAACCGATTTACATCTGCCTGTGCAGATGTCTGTATGTCTGATGCCTATAAGGGCAGATCTACATCCGTCTGCTCAGATTTCTGTATGTCCGTCTGTCTGTTTGTCTCTTTGTCTGTCCATGTGTTCACATTCACATCTCTTGACAAGCCGGCTAAACCGATTTATCTCAGACTTCGTTTATCCTGGCCCCAATTTTAGAGAATTTATTTTTTTTATAAATTTATTTTCTATTGACAGTAACTTCCATAATTGTTTTCCAAAAACCAAAAATAATTTGTTGTACATGCTCAACTTGAAAAATTAGCTAAAGACCTATACTTGAGGAAAAAATTACGTACGACCAAGTCGTGTACCTTATTTATTCAGCAGCGTAGCACCGTCAGCAGCAGGTATCATCAAAGAGAACACAAATTCTTCCACAGAAAAAAGAACGCATAAATGGCATAAAAGGACTCTATTAGAGGGGTCTATTCATCTTCTATAGACCAACGGCAAAACAATAGGACAAACGGTCTTTTGGCAATTATTTTAGAGTGTATAATATGTTTTTGTATTCAATGAGAGCATTCGAGTGCTGCTCAAAAATATTGTTCAACATGGGGTCAAGGAAATTCAACGCTACACGGTTGCGTCATGTAATTATTGTTTCACAAGGAATACTAGTAAGCAAAAAATCCTGTGTGGTTTTATGTGGGTATTTGCTGTTTTTGCTTTTCCAGAAGAGATACATTCGTAGGATTGGACAAATTTCTGATGGGATTCAAATTTTGATAAATTTAATTTTTTTTGAAAAAAAACATCGAAAACGTCGAAAAAATCGGATTCGAAAAATGTATGACTTTTCCTGGGACAGGCATACATTCAATCAATGACACCTACCACTTATTGCCTACTTTCTGAACTGCGCCAACTACAGAGACATACGTCTTATTAATATCGCCTACCTGATCGGGCCTTATCGGTGTGGTTTTAGGCCAGGAAAGTTCACAATTTATCAAATTTTCACACTGCCTTAGATCCTTGAAAAACCTAAGAAATCGAAATCGATACCCACCACCTATTCATCGATTGCCAAGCCGCATACGAAATGAGCCCCATTTATAAAGACGAACTATACAGAGGATTGCCTATTTTTGGTATACCGCCCAAAGTAGTCCGGCTGTGCAGGATTACGATAGAAAATTCTCGTTGCTCCATCATTTTCAGAAACGACCTAACCGGAACATTCGATACCAAAAAAGGATTTAGGCAAGGCGATATACTGTCGTGTGATTTCTTTAAACTTAAGAAGATTTTGCAAAACTCCCGAGCCAACACCAGAGGCAGAATCTTCCAAAAATCGGTACAACTACTACCATAAGCCGACGATATTGACATCATCGGTAGGACTCATCGTGATATCATAGTCACGTTTGATGGTATAGAGAATAAAGCGGCAAAAATGGGCTTATAGGAGTAAATGAGGGCAAGACCAAGTATAAGCTGTCAACACAAAGGACAATCAACATTGACAAATTGGACAGAACGTCACTATTGAAAGTTATAACTTTGATGTAGTACGGGACTTTGTGTATCTTGGCTCCGCTATTAACTCTGACAACAACATCTCGTCAGAAATTAAACGAAGAATCCGCTGTTTCATCGGACTAAGAAGGCAATTTAGTAGTAAAGCCCTCACTCATACTACTAAGAAGAACCTGTATAAGTCCCTGATCATCCCAGTCCTTCTCTATGGCGCTGAAGCATGGACTGTATCAAAAATGCATGAAAAAATCCTTGGTCGATTTAAAAGTAAACTTCTTCGAAAAATGTTCGGTCCCGTTAAGCTGTACAGTGACAAGGCCCTAGTCAAAAAACTCCGCATTGGACCTTGAAGATGGCTAGGATATGTAGAGCGAATGGACACCAATACTCCAGCTCGCAGAGTCTTCGATTCCCAGCCAGACGTCGGACACAGTAGAGGAAGACATCCCCTTAAGTGGCGCCCAGAAGTAGAAACCGACCTAAACCAACTTGAAGTACGCAAAACTGTAGGCAGATATTGAAGGATAATTGGAGTGACATGTTGATTGAGGCCCAGCTTCATACTTCTTATGTGCATGGGAGGAAAGTGTTCAGATCTAACGGTGGCGATAAATAATAATAATTGGGCTCGTAGAGTCGTCGATTCCCAGCCAGACGTCGGACACAGTAGAGGAAGACCTCACCTTAAGTGGCGCCCAGGAGTAGAAACCGACCTAAACCAACTTGATGTACGCAAAACTGTAGGCAGATATTAAAGGATAATTGGAGTGACATGTTGATTGAGGCCCAGCTTCATACTTCTTATGTGCATGGGAGGAAAGTGTTCAGATCTAACGGTGGCGATAAATAATAATAATTGGGCTATATGAGAGCCCTAAACCTATTTTAAGTGTGAAGCTGTAGGCAGCTAAGAACCGGGCTAATGGCCGAAGCAGGTCAATCTGGACTGTAGCACTGGACTGTAGCAAGGGTAGATTGCACTGAAAATCAATTTCAACCAGAATTGTGGGCATCAGTATGGGCATCATGCTCCATTTCGACAAAGCCCTAATTTGCTTTTTGCCTTCAACTAGTAGCGACCAGGAATGTAGGTATAGATACCAGAGACACGAGCATATGAGATGATGAAATATATATGATATGAAATGATTGTCTTAGATTTCAGCGTCTTTCATCTGTGAAGACTGCCTTTGTTTGAATGAGGCATTTTTGTGTATGTAACTGGGATGAACGGATGAAAACTTAGACAGTAAGGCTCTATTCTTCTCCAAAACTTAATTGGCTCGGGACTTGTTATATTCTGGCAGAAGCTTCACTGAAATAAATATCACGATGGTCGGTAAATTCCACCTGTTTATGGCTTTCATCGAGGTCGTAGATCGGTGTGCCTGATCATGATCTATTACAGATCCACTACTTGCAAGGTTATTGGGTATATCTTTGCGGAATCAGGAACCCAGAGGTGGTTGCCATTTTGATGTGAGCTACGAGATTCGTGATCTTCACGATGATGACAATTGAAGAGGGCCGATCCACCTAATATTGCCTTTCATCGGAATGTGAGGTCGTAGATCGGTGGATGGATCAGTTGAAGCGCTGATCATGATCTATTGCTAGCAAGATTATCGGGTACATCTTGACTTCACGATGATGACAATTGAAGAGGGCCGATCCACCTAATATTGGCTTTCATGAGAATGTGAGGTCATAGATCGGTGGATGGATCAGTTGAAGCGCTGATCATGATCTATTGCTAGCAAGATTATCGGGTACATCTTGACTCACGATGATGACAATTGAAGAGGGCCGATCCACCTAATATTACCTTTCATCGGAATGTGAGGTCGTAGATCGGTGGATAGATCAGTTGAAGCGCCTGATCATGACCTATTGCAGATCCACTTCTTGCAAGATTATCGGTTATAGGTATCTTTGCGGAATCAGGAAAGTGTTTGCCATGAGCTAAGAGCTTTATGATCTTCGCGGTGATCTAAATGATCTTCGCCACTCATCTGCCAAGGAACCCCAACATTTTTTCAGGAATCGAGTTGCAACTTGATCGATCAAAAAGGCTTTATTGTTGGTTATGAAATAAGTCTGTTGATATCATCAGCATTGTTTAGTCATAACACTCATCTCAAGTGGAGAAAAATTAGGCCTTGCGAGGTGATGAAACCAATAACATTTACAAGGCCCACTCTCACCGAAAATAGAAAGCTTCAACACAGCCACCCTTAATTAGACCGTTTTTTGTTTACTGTCGCACATAATAATAAAAGCTAAAACCAATCACTACAATCAACACCATTAATGACAGGTTTTGGGTAAAACAAATGAGAGCCCCTCCTCATAATATCTAGATAACTTGGTGGCACGGTATAGTGCTCTTGATTTTATGAGCCATACCACTTTTTTTTTTGTTTTTTTTTTTTTGCCAATAAGGAGAACTCCACTGGTCGTTGATAAAAATTTCTAATGGGATGATAAGGATTTTATTGTTGTATTTGAATTTCAAAATTAACTCGTATCTTATCTCATATAACGATACACTGACACACACAAATCAGAGCATCGCTTAAATCTAGGGAAGCAATCGCTAAGTCAAAAATGTTTTTTTTTTTTTTTATTTATACCCACTGCGTGCGTCGGCGGTGCGGGTGACGTTTGTGATGTGACTTTGGTGCGTGGTGTGAGCGGCGATGTGACAGCTTAAATGATGGGAAATTAGTATTTAAATGAGATGCGTCGTTAAACAAAAGGTCGCCCTGATATGCTACTTAATGTGAGTATGTGGACGGAAATATTTTGATTAGTGAATGGGCACGCACGCGCTCTCGCTCGCAAATAGACGAACAGCCTATTGAAGATTCAAGAAGCGAGATAAATTTTGACGGGCATCATAAAAGGTGGGTTTGTCTCGAATATGTAAAAAGTTATTGCGAGTCATGTGAAAAAAAAGGTGCTGACATGTTGAGATCACTTTTGAGATAACTCGTAAAGGGAAGGCAGTGATCATCAGACATATTGTTTGGCAAGTAAATCGAAAGATTGTTTATTTGTTTGGAATGGTCCTCTTTGGATATAAAAATTTCCATTGTTATACCACTTGAGGTAGGAAAGTAACTCTTTTTTTGCTCTTTACAGAGGGTGACACATGCGAGGGAAGGGTTCTTTTATATCTTCCTGTTCCAACCTTTAATCAAACGCTATTAACGCCTTATTGTATTTATAATTCTTCGGATGAATGCTCTAGCAATATGTAATTCAAAGCAAATGCCTTCACGAAGCTTTATCGAAGCTATGACTTCTGGTACATTGACACACACATTTACGGAGTTTGATTGAGACTTTTCAAAAGTTAGGCCATTGTCTGCAAACTATTAAATTTGTCAACGAAATGTCCGAATCAACTTCTCAATTTCCCCGCACAAGTAGTACAAAAGCTTTGTAGAAGTAATTGCTTCGATAAATTGAAAAAATTAAATCTTATCGAGGCAAAGTTGGTTGTGCAGATAATTTTTTTTATGAAGAGTTTGTAAAGGGTTTTTCAATAGGGAATTCCGAACTTTGATAGCGGTCATATTTTCGAAGCTACATCTGTCAAATTGGCTGTCATTTATTCTGTCTGATTTTGCCAAAACATCATGGATGGGCGTTCACGTGGAAGTGAAATGAAATTGTTTTATCAAAATGGGTATTCTCTTCCGCGAGCTTCGCCCCTTTTTCGGTCGCCATAGTCGTCCTACCGAGAGGACTATTGGAAGTGTGGTGGACAAATTTGAGGGTACTGGTTCAGTGAACGATAAAGCAACATCCGTATGTCGATGAAACGCAAGATCTGTCGAAAACATTGACGCTGTCCGTAAAAATACTGTGGGGAATCTGAGGCAGTGGATTTCGTGTCGCTCACAATAACTCGGCCTTTCGCAGGCCACAAAATGGGTATTCTGTTCGGGCAACGATCCGCGAGCTTCGCCCCTTTTTCGATCGCCATAGTCGTCCTACCGAGAGGACTATTGGAAGTGTGGTGGATAAATTTGAGGGTACTGGTTCAGTGAACGATAAAGCAACATCCGTATGTCGATGAAACGCAAGATCTGTCGAAAACATTGGCGCTGTCCGTAAAAATATTGTGGGGAATCTGAGGCAGTGGATTTCGTGTCGCTCACAAGATGTCGGCCTTTCACAGGCCACAACTTGGCGAATTTCGCGTCATTACTTGATCCTGCATCCGTAAAAAATTCAACCCAGTAGCACAAGGTAAACGACCATATAGACAACGACTTGTGTTCGCTAAATGGTCTCTGGAGCAGGGCTGCCAGCGTTCGCCAGTACACTTAGAACGTTTTTTGGTTCATTGTGATACTACGTGGATCTTGTCCATTCTCCTTACTATCCGTGAGAAAACCATTCTGAGCTTTTGATGAAGCGGAGGAGGCTTTTCATTTCCGTTCTTGCCGAATCACGGAGATTTTGAAAATGGTAAGCTCCAAGATAAGGCTTCCGTTTGTTTGATAGGGTTGGGCAGTTACAAAGGAGATGAAGTAAAGGGTTTTTCAACAGGGACGCTACAAAAGTAGAGCGAAAGGGACATTTCTTGCCGCTCTTTTGACATTTCTCTTCAGTAAGGTTTGCCATTTCATGATGGAAAGATATGCGAGCCAACAACGTCAGTGGCCTCAACGTTAAGAGCGCTACGTCCAATTTATGGTCGTCATAGTCGTCCTAGCAGATCAACAATTGAGCGTCTAGTGGAAAAATTTGAATCCACAGGCACAGTACAAAATATTCCCGTGCTAGTGAGACAAAAAAAGTGCCCGTAGTGTCGAGATTATTGCTGCCGCTGAGGCTGTAGTTGAAGGAAGCCCAAATGTGTCTCTCACACGTCATCTCAAGCGTTGGGCATCTCTGTGACGTCGTTGTGGCGAAAAGATCTTGACCTACATCCTTACAAGATTAAACTGTCGCAAGAACTGAAGCCGCTTGACCACCAGAAGCGTCGTATGTTCGTGAATTGGGCTGAGCAACAACTTGAAAATGATTCGGATTTTCATCGAAAAACATCTTCAGCGATGAGGCTCATTTCTGGCTGAATGGCTTCGTCAATAAACAAAATATGCGGTATTGGTCAGGCAGCAATCCACACATACTCCATGAGTCATCATTGCATCCCGAAAAAATTACGGTTTGGTGTGGTTTATGGGCCGGCGCGCGGCGTCATTGGGCCGTACATCTTCCGTGATGATCAATGGGAATCGCTACGTTCAATGATAACCGAATATTTTTGGGCCCCAATTGGATGATATGGACTTGAAGGACATGTGGTTCCAACAGGACGGCGCCACAAGCCACACAGCGAATGTCACAATCAATTCATTGGAAACCAAGTTTGGAGAACCTGTTATCTCACGAAATGGTCCAGTCGCTTGGCCGCCTCGATCGTGCGATTTGACGCCGTTAGACTATTTCCTGTGGGGCTACGTCAAGTCTTTGGTCTATGCCAACAAGCCAGCGATGATTGATGAACTTCGTACGAATATCGAACGTGAAATTGCAGCAGTATCGGCCGATTTATGCTTGAAAACCGTCGAAAATTGGGTTCAGCGTCTGGACTTCTGCAAACGTGCCTGTGGTGGCCATGCAAAAGAAATCGAGTTCCATATATAATGGCATCGAATGTACTTTCACAGGAATAAAGAATGTCATTGATATCCAAAACCGTTTTTGTTTTATATAAAAAAAAACTTTATTAGCGCTCTTATTGAAAAACCCGATATAAATATATCTCTTCGTCCATGCAGCTCCTAGAGAAGTCTGGCCCTAATTTTCATCGAAAAATCATCTTCATGAGGGCTCTTGGGTCCAATGTATCCCGAAAAAGTCACTGTTTGGTGTGGAATTCGGGTTGGCGGCATCATCGGTAAATATATCTTTGAGAACGACGTTGGCAGGCCTTCACCCTCAGCGGCGAGCGCTATAGGCCGATGGTAACCAAAATCTTTTGGCCTGAATTGACTGATTTGGACACCAACGACACGTGTTTTCAACAGGACGGTGCTGCGTGCCACATACCATACCTCACGCCACATTGGAAATTCTGCACGAGCGATTCGATGGCATGGTCATTTCACGTGGAGGTTATGTGAACTGGCCATGGTCTTTTTAGTCTTTTTCTTGTAGGATTTTCTCCAGTCGCAGGTCTCAGCGGTCCTCAAAGCCAACATAACCCATGCCATCGGTCTAATTCAGGCTGATTTATGCGCCAGAATCATGGAAAATTGGGCATTTCGGATGCGCGCCACTTAGAGAAGCCGGGCGGCTATTTGAACTATGAAGCGCTTATAAAAAGAGCTTTAAGTTCAGGGAAGATGGCTTATTTCCGTGATCTATAAGCTCTGAAGAGCGATGGGGATGTCGTGACTAGGTTTGCAGGGATTCTGCGTGTTGTTTTAGCGCGTGGTTTCGTCATTTTGGGTCCACTTTTACAGCCTAAGGATCGACGAAACCCACTAAAGTCAAGATGCTGGACTTAGAAACTCATGATCTTGCGGGGATTCTGCGTGTTGTTTTAGCGCGTGGTTTCGTCATTTTGGGTCCACTTTTACAGCCTAAGGATCGACGAAACCCACTAAAGTCTAGATGCTGGACTAAGAAACTCAGGATCTTGCGGGGATTCTGCGTGTTGTTTTAGCGCATGATTTCGTCATTTTGGATTCTCTTTTACAGCCTAAGGATCGACGAAACCCACTAAAGTCTAGATGCTGGACTTAGAAACTCAGGATCTTGCGGGGATTCTGCGTGTTGTTTTAGCGCGTGGTTTCGTCATTTTGGATCCACTTTTACAGCCTAAGGATCGACGAAACCCACTAAAGTCTAGATGCTGGACTTAGAAACTCAGGATCTTGCGGGGATTCTGCGTGTTGTTTTAGCGCGTGGTTTCGTCATTTTGAATCCACTTTTACAGCCTAAGGTTCGACGAAACCCACTAAAGTCTAGATGCTGGACTTAGAAACTCAGGATCTTGCGGGGATTCTGCGTGTTGTTTTAGCGCGTGGTTTAGTCATTTTGGATCCACTTTTACAACCTAAGGATCGACGAAACTTACTAAAGTCTAGATGCTGGACTTAGAAACTCAGGATCTTGCGGGGATTCTGCGTGTTGTTTTAGCGCGTGGTTTCGTCATTTTGGATCCACTTTTACAGCCTAAGGTTCGACGAAACCCACTAAAGTCTAGATGCTGGACTTAGAAACTCAGGATCTTGCGGGGATTCTACGTGTTGTTTTAGCGCGTGGTTTCGTCATTTTCGATCCAGTTTTACAACCTAAGGATCGACGAAACCCACTAAAGTCTAGATGCTGGACTTAGAAACTCAGGATAGCTCACAGCATTCCGGGCAACGTGCAGGCGGACATTGTCCAGAATTAGAAAACCTAGAGCTTTAAGCAGTATAGCTAGTTAGTTGAACCGATTGTACACATCCATTCTTCTACAAGAACTACGGATCTTGCGGGGATTCTGCGTGTTGTTTTAGACCGCGGTTTCATCATTTTGGGTCCTCTTTTACAGCCTAACGATCGACGAAACCCACTAAAGTCTAGATGCTGGACATAGAAAGTCAGGCAATGTGCCAAATTAAAAAAAAGCACCTATTCCTGGAGGAATAATAACAAAATCCTTCCACAAGTAAGCATCCATTCCGAATCACAAAAACGATCCCGAATACAAACAAAATGAAAACCACAATTATCACCTCCTCTGTCACTGACATCGACAATGACGACAATCAACAAATAACCCTTCCACCCGCCATTGTCAAAGCCATGCTAACGCTGGCTCTGCAGCCATTATATTGTCAGATTCATTAACAACTGTCGCTCGTCCTAAAGGAGATATTTAAATACTTAATAACATTTTGTTCCTCCTTTTTGTAAGTATGTGCGCGTGTGCGAGATGCGAACTTCTTCTCTACACGATCACGTCGTTCTTCGTTTCAACTTTTCGTCTTCTGATTTCTTTTTTATGTTTGCTTTTGTTTTAAATGCGACTATCAACCTCTCAACCTGTTCGGCAACATTGTTAAAATCTCAAATCAGCAACACATGCAATTCCCGAGCTCACGCATGCAAAACCCAAGTCGCAGTCCCGTGAGATTAACGAAAAGACGAGCGCAGGAAAAAAAACACAAACACACACAAGCCGACTGTAGTTTGATTGGACGTATTTGCCTCGTACAGTTGGAGAAATGTGCTGAGAAAAATCAGTAGTACTTGGCAATAATTAAGGTCCTTGTAGGGAGGTGAAAGTTTCCGACCTACCAAAGTTGAAGTACCAAAATTTCCCACTCATTTTTGAAAGGAATTCCTATTGCCACTGTCAAAAACGAACTGTCAACACAACTTATCCACCACAGCGACAATCACACAAGTGCTACACCAACTTTCCGACCATTTTCTCTAGATTTCAGGATAAATTTTGTTAATGACCGAACCCTTGGACAATCTATAAATACCCACCCTACATCGCATCATAGGGTATCCAATAATTGGTCAAGTAACCACTCATCTTCCCGCATTCGGAATCGGAAATACAGTTGCGCAAGCCGCTCTAAACATGGCCAACAACAGGCACTCGAATAATACGCATGTTTTACATACATGCATAGATTTTCTATGTGCACACCACCTCCCATCTCCTTGCAAGAGCCATCCATATCTTAGACCGATGGATAATGGATGATGATGCGTAGACCAGTTTTTGAGGTCATT
Source organism: Rhingia campestris (assembly GCA_932526625.1). Taxonomy (NCBI): domain Eukaryota; kingdom Metazoa; phylum Arthropoda; class Insecta; order Diptera; family Syrphidae; genus Rhingia; species Rhingia campestris. The sequence goes on along the minus strand of OW052186.1, from coordinate 3,530,012 downwards.
CGCCACTATCTGCTGCTGGTAATGGTGTCATGTGAAAAAAAATGTAACGCGCAACGCGAAATACCACTTGCATGCGTCAATACGAGATGGCTGGTCGGTTGTCATGTTATAAACATCCTCTAGCGTTGAATGCGAAAAAAATAGGAAATGGGTTTCTATGATGTGAGTGCGCAATGATTTGTCTTGAGTTGCGTAAATTGTTAGTTATACCCTATCCCATAGGGGTATATTCGTTTTGATACATAGTTTGGAACATAGAGAAACAATTTAGCTAGATAGCTGAGTCGATTAAGCCATGGCTGTATGTCTGTTTGTATGTCTGTCCGTCCGGTCGTCCGTCTGTATGTCACCGATATTTAGGCCTTAAATTTTGAGCTAGGATAATGAAATTCGGTATACAGGATCCTTGCCCGAGGTTACAGAACAAGTGTTGAAATTTTCAAAATTCGCCCACTGGCACGCCCTCTTTTGGTTTTTTTTTTTAAAAAAGTGATTTTTGGTCAAAAGATTGGGAATTTAGAAAAAGCGTCTGAATAACATATTTAGACCAACTCAATATCTATATTTCGCCCACATAAAGTTTTTTTTGCCACGCCTTCCTTTTGTGGGCGTTTAATGTAAAAAAAAGGGTTTTGGCAAAATGTTAAGGAAATTTAAAAAAAAAACTTTCGATGCAAAAACATTGATAATGTTAATGTGAACATTTCGCCTATACATACGCCCACTTTTTGTGGGCGTTTTTTTCTAAAAACCATATGTATGCCCTAGCCCATATTATATGCAGGAGGCAAGCGTTGTTACATGAATAGTTGCGTGAAAATAAAAACAAACCTCTTGGGTCAACATTCTTTTTTTTTAAAGGTCCTACGACTGAAGTAATATTGGTGAAACTTCAATTGGAGGTAAGGACCCCAATCCCATAATTTACATAAAAACGATAGTCGTCGATTCGATTGTATAAAATGTAAAACAATTCACAATTTAGGTGGTCAGTTCATGACTTTGTATGAAGATTAATTATTGTCGTCTCGTACAAGTGCGATCTGATGCACAACACAGTCAAAACGATATCGTTTTCTTCTTTTGTTATTAAGGCGTAGGTTTTTTTTTGTATGTCCATTAGACGATTGCTTTCTCCGGTGATATAACTGATTTCCTGATGGAACTTAAGATGTCAGACAGAATTCCATTCCAATAATAACAAAAAACGATAGTCGTCGAGACGATTTTATAAAATGTAATAACTAACAAACCCACGTATTAATAAACGCTGATTAGCTAATCAATGGCTAACTTGACAGTTTTCCCCATAAGAAATACTCGCACAAATGCCAAAAGTTAGTCACTGATTAGCTAATCAGTGTTTCTTAATAAGCGGTAAAAACAAGGTGGCGCAAAAGTAATCCTCCTATCAGAAAATGCTATAAATTTTGCTACTGGCCCCTAATGTCAGTTCTGTTTTGACATTTGTGTAGTAAACACATGCGAAATACACGTTAATAAACAATGTTACGCTACACTGCTCCAGAACGCGGAATATTGGTGACTATTTATTTGGGCAATAGTCGGTCGGTGACTTTGGCACCACGTGAATTTCGTCGCAGATTTCCTAGCCGTCCAATGCCTACTGGTGAAACACTGCGACGTTTAGCCGCTCGCCTCGAAGAGACTGGCACAACACGAGATGCTGCCAGGCGTGCCAGACCCCGGAGTAGCCGTTCTGCAGAGAATATTGCTGCTGTAGCCGAAGATGTCATGGAAGCGCCGTCGACATCGACCAGACGACGTGCCACGCAAATGGGTATCAGTCGACGGTCTTTACAGCGAATTTTGGTACAAGATTTGAATATGTTTCCGTACAAAGTCCAGCTGTTAGCTGCTGACCGCCAATCGCGTCTAACATACGCTCAAGCCATCCTTTATCACCACCAAGAGGAAGATGATTTTTCATCAAAAATAATCATGAGTGATGAGGCCCATTTCCATCTTAGCGGGTACGTAAATAAGCAAAATTTACGCTTCTGGGGCACTGAAAATCCGCGTGTAACCCACGAAGAGCCATTACACCCGCTCAAAGTCACTGTATGGTGCGCTGTTTTCGTTGGAGGAGTCATCGGACCTTTTTTCTTCGAAGACGTCGCGGGCCAAACGGTTACTGTGAATGGTGAGCGCTACAGAGCAATGATCAACGAGTTCTTTTTGCCGCAACTTGATGAATTGGGATTGGAAAACATGTGGTTCCAACAGGACGGTGCAACGGCACGGTTGTGGCACGTGCACCACAACCGATATGCTGAGGGATGCATTTCCCGGGCGCCTAATCTCCCGTTTTGGCGATTTGCACTGGCCAGCAAGATCGCCTGATTTGACCGCTCCAGACTTCTTTTTGTGGGGCTTTTTGAAGTCGCGGGCTTATGTCAACAAGCCCCAGACTCTTGCAGCTCTTAAAGACAATATCCGTCAAGAATGTGAGGACCTATCGCCGGAAGTTTTGGCCAAAGTGATGGAAAATGCCATAAAAAGGGCTCAAATGACAATCAACTGTGGCGGCGGCCATTTACATGACATCATATTCTCGACTTGATGTAAAAAAAATTAAAAGACCAAATAGAAATAATCCACAAGAAGAATCAAAGTTTTTAATTTTTTTTTTAAATTACAGCCAAAAAACATCGGAAGGTTATTTTAGCGCCATCTTGTACATTGTGACAATGCCACTGCCATTTTTTAGGAAGGTTTTGAGGATGGAATGCGATAGGGCATTCAATGGTTCGTACAGCGGATTGTAGCCTTCTTAAATGGTTTTACGTTTGCGTCGGTGATTAAGACTACGATCTGACAAGACAGAATAACTGGAAACTGACAGTGGATAAAACGAAACGATCGGACAATGTCGATTTGACGATATCTTGCCTCAGGAGTATGAAAAGTTATTTTTTTTTAATTCTGACTTGCCTAAGCAATAAGATAGATACACATCGACCGTAAAGATCTATTGTGCTTCTGAAAAGTTATTAAGTTGAAAAGTTATTAATGACGAGAATCATTTTGTAAAATCATCCGACGAGTATCGTTTTTTTATTGACCTAAGTATGAGATAGTCACTATGGATACAGTCAGCGAGCGGGCTTGTACCAACTAATTTATTTTACTTGAATGAATTATTTGAATCGCATTTCATAAAATCGTCTCGATGAGTATCATTTTATAAAAACATCCGACGAGTATCGTTTTCTGTTACCTTAGTACGAGATAGTCACTATGGATACAGTTTTGTCAGTGAGGGGGACTTGTACCAACTAATTTATTTTACTTGGATGAATAATTTTCATTGCATTTTATAAAATCGTCTCGACTAGTATCGTATTTGGTTAATTATTGGTATGGAGCCCTGTCTCTCATTTAAAATTCCACCAGAAAAATATTTATTACTTTTGTGAAAGCAATGGTACACAAGAAAAACAAAAAGACTTTCTCGCTAATCATGAAAGAAGCCAAAAAAAGCCAATAGGTGCAAATCGAACACCAAACACTAGGACGAAGTCGTTAAAACAATATTTTGCTTCAGGTGTCCCTGAGTATGAGGCGATGATAATTTGATTATCTAGCTTATCTTCATATAGCGTAATATGTTTTACATATTCTACAATCGTCTCGACGAATATCGTTTTTTTGTTAGTTATTACATTTTATAAAATCGTCTCGACGACTATCGTTTTTTGTTAATTATTGGAATAGAATTCTGTCTGACATCTTAAGTTCCACCAGGAAATCAGTTATATCACCGGAGAAAGCAATCGTCTAATGGACATACAAAAAAAAACCTACGCCTTAATAACAAAAGAAGAAAACGATATCGTTTTGACTGTGTTGTACATCAGATCGCACTTGTACGAGACGACAATAATTAAGCTTCATATAAAATACTGAACTGACCACCTAAATTGTGAATTGTTTTACATTTTATGCAATCGAATCGACGACTATCGTTTTTGTGTAAATTATGGGATTGGAGTTCTTACCTCCAATTGTAGTTTCACCAATATTACTTCAGTCGTAGGACCTATAAAAAAAAGAATGTTGACCCAAGAGGTTTGCTTTTATTTTCTCGCAACTATTCATGTGTCGATATATGGCAGTTTCAAATCGAATCTGAATACATTGAGATAAACTTTTCTGGACAGTTAACACCACTCGGATTATTTGTCAGCCTCCTCTTTTTCTTGATCAGGTCAGTGAAAAGTTGGTATTTCTACGATTGTGAATCAAGCCCAGAGCATTTTTTCTGCGCAGCGGTTCATCGCACTAACCATCGCGCCATTAAACCCGTCGCAGTTAACATCTACAGACTTTAATTAGATAAAAATCGCGACAAACAAAATAGAGTCGAAGAAAACGAAAAACACCAACCCCACAACGACAAAGGCATGGCAGACGATCGAATCAAATGAAATTTTTAAATTCCTGTGACACTGTGAGCCATATGGAGTGCATCATCCAGATAATTTGTACACTGGTCACCAAAAAACAATCATCGGGAACAAGACCAACGAAGCGAAACCCGAGACATCGAACAATACGAGTATCAAAGAAAAAGTCCACAGATACACGCGCCTATGCATATAAATGTATCTACGTCAATATCTGGGAGAACAAAACAAAGCGCAATAAGATGAAAAAAAAAATAACGACAACTCGGAACTGGGGAGCCATACGAACACCCAACAAATACGCAAAGAATGAAGTAAGATGCCTAATCTACAATTATCCACTTATCCACTTAGTGAGGGAGGTGGTTCAATATTGGAGACGGTATTGTATGCACCTGGCCAAATATTGGTAGCGATTGGCGCCCAACGTTAAGTGATTTTATTTTTAGTCACGTTGTTCTTTTGTGCATGTTCGTGTGTGTGTGTGTTTTTTTTTTTGGTTTTTATGTTCATCCATTCTTTGTTGTTTTGATTTATCGCAAGTTTGGTGGGTGGAATTGATTAATCCGTGGAGGATTAGGTTGATTGTAGCCAAAGGATTAAGATGCAGGCCTAACTAGTTGATGTCGTTGATATCTGAGTATGAGATAGTCACTATGGACGCAGTTATATCAGCGAAGGGGACTTGTACCAACTAATCTATTTAACTGGAATAATTAAAAAAACATGCATTGGGGCAAGTGGGCTTTACTGTCATATGTTAAGTGATCCCTTGAAGTGTTTAGCTTTGTCTCGAACAGGAGACGATATCTGTGAGATAGAGCAATTTGATTTTAATCGTTGTCCCGGGAAAAAAATCCAGAAACTAACTCATGAAGTTACGCGTGACACCGGATCTAATTGAGGTGACAGTCAGTGACATATAGGTGTAGGAATGCTGATTGAGGGACAGGTTCATTTCGGACTAAAGGAAGTAATCATTGACTGATATCTTTTGTGTCTTAAGTCGAATATAGGCCTCAATTCAGTAGTCATACCAACACCCAACCGGACCTCCTTTTGCGATGTTTTGACATTAAGCTCGAAGGCAGGATGTACACAATTATGAGTAAACGCCAAGCCCAGGCTTTTAACGACCATGTCAAAAAATTGTTTCTGCATTTTTGACATATATTGGGCTGACGTTTCAATAAGCATGGGTCACATAAGCAGACCTTTGGTACGGTTTAACCAACAAACAGTTTTCGATTTCCACAACCCTTGTATTAAGCATTGATGGTTGGGTGTTGTAGAAAAAGGGTAGACTCTGATTGGCGTTAACTTGGCAATGCCCAGTGTTGTTACTGTGACTACACATCAAATGTGCTTATTTTTACCTCCAAGTGGTAACCATCGGGTACTGGTCTCATCCAACCGGATTTGACTTGCTAAACGATAAGTGCGAGTGTTGATAACACGACGAAAAACAGCAACACTATAAACACCCTGGTGAGAATGGCACGGATGAATACCCGGCCTGCTGTCCCAGGCGAACCTAGATGAGCTGCTCTGACATATTCGGACAACAGGTTGTCTAGGAATTTCAAGGGTTAGTCAGGCCCCTTGAACAGAGATGGTGGCGGATGAACCGAAAGGCCAACGGCAGCGCTCAATCCCGTAGTGGATACTGATGGCCCCGTGTCCTAGGGGTATCTAATAACTTGGAACTGGCCCTCCAGGTTGGGGGTTTTGCTTTGGGTTAACTACCCACCCACAGAAAAAAATATGGTTACGAAGCAACCAATAGCCTCGGAAAGGACTGATTTTATTGTTGGCGACCCTGCTAAAAGAAAAAAGGACAACGACGTTCGTATCTGCACCTGGAATGTGAGAACATTAAACAGGAGAGGTGCAGGCGAACAACTAGCGGAAGCCCTAAACTGCTACAAAGCAGACATTACTGCCATCCAGGAAATACGATGGGATGGGCCGGGCAAAACGAGGATGAAAAACTTTGACATCTACTACGGACCGTGTTGTAGTGAGCAGAAACAGCGACTATTCGGATGCGGATTTGTTGTAAGTGCCAGACTTATGCAAGAAGTCTTATGTTTCCAAGACATTAGCGAACGCATAGTAACAATCCGCATCAAGGCCAAATTCGCCAACATAAGCCTTATATGCGCTCATGCTCCGATGGAGGAAAGGGATGATACAACTAAGGATTGCTTCTACGAGCTCCTCGACAAAACCTATGAGCGACTACCAAAGTACGATGTTAAAGTCGTGCTGCGAGATTTTTACGCAGAGGTAGGAAGAGAAGACATCTTTAGCAGTACTGTCGGAAAATATAGCCTACAAGAAAACACGTCTGGTAACGGACTTAGGCTAATTGACTTCGCTGGGGAACAAAATGGCACTATAGCCAGCACACGGTTACATCACCTCGACATCCATTAGGGGACATTGGAGTCGCCAGATCAACGAACGGTCAATCAAATTGATCACATTGCGAGAGACAAGAGGCACGCATCCCGTATTTTGGATGTCCGAAAATTCCGAGGGGCTAACATGGACTCGGACCACTACCTTGTTGTAGGCAAGGTAAGGATGCGGATATCCACCACGCCACAAAAACCAGAAATACAGTGAACAAATTTAATGTCGAAAGACTGCAATCGCAAGAGACAGCCAAGGCCTTCACGCAACGCTTACCCCTAACCTCTCGATTGACACCATACCACCAGCATCTATAATGTCGAAGATCAATGGCAACGATGCCAACAAGCCATTACCGGCCACCAGCAAGAAACCCCTGGTTTGATGAGGAATGCCGACAGATGCTGGCAGCCAAGAACGAGGCCTACAAGGCTAAGCTGCAGGTGAAGACAAGAGCTGGCAATGAGCTCTATAGGCAAAGAAGAAGAGAAGAACCCCAGCTTTTCAGAAAGAAGAAAAAAGAGCAAGAAAAGCGCGCGATCGAGGATATAGAGAGGTGCCACTCTAGGAACGATGTTCGCAAGTTTTACCAAAGTGTAAAACGTCAAAGCTAAGGATACAAGGCTCGAACAGAATCCTGTCGAGATGAACAAGGAAATATCGTAGTTGAGACACAGTCGATGCTGAGCATATGGAAGAACCACTTCTGCAGACTGTTAAACGGCGATGACGAATAACATTCCGCTGTAAGGCAGAACGATCCATTCAATATTGGCAACGACAGCGAAAACTGCCAACCACCCGACCTAAGTGAAGTGAGGATAGCTATATCTAAACTCAAGCGTAATAAAGTAAAAGCTGGCGGAGATTACTTGGTAAGCAACATCCACCAACTCATGAGCCAAATCTGGTCGGATGAAAGAATGCCTGAATAATGGAACCTCAGCATCGTTTGCCCGATCCACAAAAAAGGAGACCCTCTGAACTGCGCCAACTACAGAGGCATAAGTCTACTCAATATCGCCCACAAGATCCTATCTGCCGTAATATGTGAACGCCTGAAACCGTTTACCAACAACCTGATCGGCCCTAGTCAGTGTGGTTTTAGGCCAGGAAAGTCCACAATCGATCAAATTTTCACACTTCGGCAGATCCTGGAAAAAACTCAAGAAGTCCAAATCGATACCCACCACCTATTCATCGATTTCAAAGCCGCATATGACAGCATTTATAGAGACGAACTGTACAGAGCCATGTCTAGTTTTGGTATACCGCCCAAACTCGTCCGTTTGTGTAGGATGACGATGGAGAATTCTCGCTGCACCATCAGGGTCGGAAACGATTCACCGACACATTCGATACCAAATAAGGATTTAGGCAAGGCGATGCGCTGTCATGTGACTTTTTCAATTTGATTCTTGAGAGGATTTTGCAAAACTCCCGAGCCAACACCAGAGGCACTATTTTCCAAAAATCGGAGCATCTAATAGCATACGCCGACGATATTGACATCATTGGTAGGACTCAACGTGATGTCATAGCCACGTTTGCTAGTATAGAGAAGGAAGCGGCAAAAATGGGTTTAGCAGTAAATGAGGGTAAGACTAAGTATATGCTGTCAACACGAAAGGACACACAACATCGACGAATTGGACAGAACAAAAACAAATACAAATTTTTGGCGCAACAGGCTCGTTAGTACCCAGGGCCTAGCTTTCTCACAACCATTCATGTGTGCGTGTGTACTTCTTGCACGATGGCGGGACCTCCTGTTTTATGCCGACTCCGAACGGCTAAGTTGAGATAAGCTTTTCTTGACAATTGATACTACTCGGATGATTTGTCAGATCATCACGAGAGGAGGGCCAGTCATTTAGGTGTTGCTACGGCTGGGAATCGAACCCAGACCTCCTGCGCGGCAGTTCATCGCACTAACCATCGCGCCACTGAGCCCTCAAGGACAGAACGTCACCATTGACATATATAACTTTGAGGTAGTACGGGACTTTGTCTACCTCGGCTCCGCTATTAACTCTGACAACAACATCTCGTCAGAAATCAAACGAAGAATTACTCCTGCCAATCGCTGTTTCTTCGGGCTAAGAAGGCAATTTAGTAGTAAAGCCCTCACTCGAACTACTAAGGAGATTCTATATAAGACCCTGATCATCCCAGTCCTGCTCTACGGCGCTGAAGCATGGACCGTATCAAAAGCGAATGAAGAAATCCTTGGTCGATTCGAGAGAGAAATTCTTCGGTCCCGTTTGCGTTGACGGGCTATGGAGACGAAGATTGAACCACGAACTATACGAGCTGTACAGCGACATACCCCTAATCAAAAAACTCCGCATTGGACGTTTTAGATGGCTAGGATATGTAGAAAGAATGGACAGCAATACTGCGGCTCGCAGAGTCTTCGATTCCCAGCCAGACGTCGGCCGCAGTAGAGGAAGACCTCGCCTTAAGTGGCACGCACAAGTAGAAAACGACCTCAACCAACTTGGAGTGCGCAACTGGAGGCAGTTAGCTAAGGACCGGGCTAATTGGAGTGGCATGTTGGTTGAGGCCCAGGTTCATCCCGGACTGTAGCGCCACTTAAGTAAGTAAGCAAATTCTTGAAATTTGAGAAATTCCGAATCATTCAGATTCAATTACCTACACGTCGGATATTTATAAAAAATTCCATAAAATCAACTCTCAAACTAAATTTGAAGCTACTGATTCGCAACACATGCTTCATGTCACAGCTATATGACCGGCTAGTATCAAAGTAAAAATGTTGTAAGCAAAGCCATACAAGGCTTGTACATAACAACCAAATCCGACTTTATCCGATTTTAAGAGGCTCTAGCTCTCCCACCCTAACCGCAACATCTCCAAGAACTGTTTACACATTTATTGTGTATATTTTAAGTTCACCCTTCACGAATCCATTTACCATGCCAGATCTAGTGCTGCTTCATATAAATCGCCCCTTTATGCGATTCTCCCTACCACCTCCCTCATTAACAGGAACAAAAGCCATGACAGAAAAAATAACAAATAAAGTGCGGCGTACACCATTCGCTCGTAGATAAGAGAAAAAATCTCATAGTTCTCACTCAGTGCATCCATTCAAATGCAATCCGTTCGCTTCTATTTCTATTGAAGATGAACAACACCACATAACAGACAAGGAAAAAACGAACAGCGCAAGTAGAATATACAAAGGGAAAAATTGCTTTTCCAAAAAAACAACCCAAAAACTGACATTAGCGCGATGGAAACAAAGTTTTTTTTTCAGAATAAAATACAAAGTAACAAACAGTATTTTAGTTTTATTGTTTCAATTTTGGATTTGTCGTTTCCTTCTCCATTGCTTGTGCATGTATGCACTTTGTAAATGAGATGTTAAAGCCACATGTCTGGCAGATGTGCCTGCGTACATGTGACACATGACATTTTTCCGCTGTCAGTACTCTCTGATTCGAGAAAGAATACAAGATGCGTTTCATTTGTTATGAGTTTTTTTTTTCTCTGCTGTATGTCGTATAAATGTTCTCGACAAAGGCAATTGTCCTTGCGCTGATGATGCGCCACGGCGCGCATCAAAAGGCATAAACTCAATTGACATCCACGAACGAGTATCATGTGATAATATTGTGTGCGCGATTATTTATTTACCCACGAAGACGTAAAGTGCAGAAGACATCGTGACCGAAGACAATGTTATTTTGTATTTGACACCTACATACACGCGAATATAATATTTTTGGAGTTCAGTGACATTATTTGTAGGAAATTGTGCAACTGAACACATCCCCATTAATGTCAGTGAGGCGTGAAATTGTGCTCGGTTAGCTGTTAGCCATTAGCCGTTTCGTTCAGTAATCGTAAAACTTATAAATAATTGTCTTGATGTCAAGGAAATCTTTCAAGGGAGGATAATGGGGTTTGAGGACGAATATCTTCAAAGTGGTGGATTCTGTTCTTCAAGAGCTGTGAAAATCAGGGTTTGTTGGGTTGGTTCTGTTAAATTTTGGCCAAAGCTGCCGTGATATATACCACAGGTGGTCAGTGACTTCCAGCTGATTTTTGCATTCAATCGGTTTCACAGACCAGCAAGCAACCTTTGGTTTGGCGACAGATGAATGCAGTCGAAAATGAAGCCTACAAGGCATCGCTCCATGGAATTAAAATGAAATATTTGGTTTTAACGACCCATACGAGGGGTTACACCCACGCACAGTGGTTTCCTCCCATAGTCCAAAAGTCAAAATTTCAAAGTTAATCAAATTGTTTTTTTTTTTTTAATGCAGTAATTATCTATGATAACGGGACAGTTAAGTGACAGTAAGATTTCTGATTTAAAATTAGTTGTTGGTTGTCAGTCGCATCACAAAGTTGAGTGTTTTTCGCAGTTAAAAAAAAAAAAATCTGAAAACAGGACTTAGCATTAAATGCCGGTTATAATTTATACATCAAAATTTAGAGCTATTTTTCTTCTTTTAGAATATGTATTGAGCGCAGATTGGCGCAAACCTTAAAATTTTGACCCGAAGTAAAACCACTGATTTCCACTTTTTTTTTTAGATTGAAGCAATATGATCAAGCGAATCGATATTTTTAACATTTGGTATTCGGTGAAGAAAGGTGGCAGTTATGCAAAATCTAACGAAACATGGACAATTTTTAAAAAAAAATTTATAAAATCGAAGATTTAGAAGCAAAAAAGAAGATAAGTAACCTCTGTAAATCCTTTCAAAGAAGGTGGGAGGCTTGCTCAAAGAAAAAAAACATATTTTTATCTAAAAACAATGCCTGGCTTGATTTCGAGGAAGATTTTAGTTCTGTTAATCCTTTCGTACTAAAATATATACTTTTATTAAAGATAGAAACCAACCTGGCTTACACCGGTTTGAACTCAGATCATGTAAGATTTTAAAAGTCGAACAGACTTTAAATTTAAACGGCTACACCTAAAATTATATCTTAATCCAACATCGAGGCAGATGAGAATAATTCGCAAACACGTCAAGGCAGACCAAAAAAGTCATTTTTGGAAAGCTCGTCTAGAACGAAGAGGAGACGTATTGCAGAGATCGTTGACGTCATCGATGAAGATATCGCTTGTGCTTTAAAAAAATTTCAGTCCAAAGAAAATGTTCAAATTAAACAACTTGATTCAAATGATGCTTTGAAGCAAAACCAAGTATTATGAATGACGTGCGAAGCTCCTTAGAAAGAACCATCAATGAAGATTTCTTAGATTTCGGCATATGTATCTCCACTGCTTGCATGGATAAGATTTTTAGAATTCTTCATTCATTTAGCTTATCGGTTGGATTTCAAAAAATGGCGCACAGCAAGCAATGAAAAACATCTTTTGGACGCACAAAAAAAACGTGTCCAAGGAGAATTTAAGAAGCTTTGGGTTGATAGTTGACAAGCCGAAACAAGGTGGAGGGAATTCAAATGATGGCAATACTGCCCGAAGATTTTTTGCAAACCCATCTGTATCTTCCAAAATAACTGGTGTAAAGCAACCGATTATCGAAAGATGTGCTGCTAACTTTGAAACTTTTCAAGAATACGCACAAGAAACAGCCCGAAAAATCGTTACAGAATACCCTTGGTACCCATTGTCAGCTTCAGTACACAAGGTTCTAATTCATGGAGGACAAATCGTGAAACATTCCATACTACCTATAGGCCAATTTACTGAGGAGGCAGCTGAAGCTAAAAATAAAGATGTCAAATTTTTTCGTTCAAAAACCACGAGAAAAATATCAAGGATATCAACAAACACCGATTTGTTAAATAGATTACTGCTGACTTCAGACCCTTTGCTTTCTAATGAAAGAAATTTAGAAATTTAGAGTTTTGACCGCACTTCCCATACAAATGGAACCACTGTGCCACGGTTGCCACTTTGGTCATTTGCGTCCAAATTTGGAAACTTTTTTTTTCATCTGGTCGCTTGGTAATTTTTTTCTACACATGGTCGCTGTTTCTGAAGAAATTAAAAAAACACGAACTTTGATTTGTATGTTCTAGTAAATAAATCCATGCAGACACACGACTAAATACTCATTTTCTTCATTTGATTTTGTCAATTTGTTGACAGATGACTGAAAATTTAAATTATTTTGTATTTAAACAAAGCAAAAATCGCTCTCGCTGTATGAAAACTTAAAATCAAACATATGAGAAGGCTACAATTCGCTGTGGGGATCGTTTAATACCCTATTCCATCCCATCCTTAAAATTAATATCCCCAAAATGTGGGCTTCATGGCGATGAAATATAGAAAAAACGTTCACAACATATTGCTCAGACAGTTTATCAAAATATTTTATGCTTCGAAAAAAAAAGCAACGTTTTTCTCCTGCGTGTCCTATGGGGTAGGGTAGGAAAACGCCTCCAAAAAGTGGGCATGGGTTAAATGAACTAAAGACGAAATGTTCATACTATCATAACCAATGATCCTGAATCGATTTTTTTTTAAATATTTTAAAAATTGACCGAAACACGATTTTTACTAAAAACGCCCCCAAAAAGTGGACTTGGAGCAGAGCTGAAACCGAATCTCCACCTACGCTCAACATGTTCTTAGAAAAAAGAGAAGAGCAATCGCGGAAAAATTTCGGAAACCGAAGGGACAGGAAGAGTTGTTAGTTGACGTATAACTTTCATAAAGGGGAGTGGGATACACAGGAATACCCAACTCCAAAAAAAAACATCCTTATGTTGCATGAAGCATTTCGTCTTCCCCCAATGGGAAAAAGGTGATTATTAAGAACCACGATAAACTTTTGTTCTGCGTCAGCTTCACATACTTAAATCTGCTGTTCATTGAACCGCTTGACAATAAGGTAAGGAATTAAACTGTCCCAAAAGTGGGCTTGACCTAAATGGAGATCACTGGTGCCACAACATAACGCTTTAGAAATGAAGATTTAACAACGAATATTAACAAAATTTGAGGCCCAACGATCTGGTGTAAACCTAGCATTGAAGGCTGTTAATCCTGAGACGTTTAAAGCGGAAAGAAATTAACGACCAACCTACAAGATTCTCAACTCAAATCCTTTTGTAATGCAGTACAGAAAGACCATATGGAACGTGATAATTGGAAAATAACCGACTAAACTTGGAAGCCATATTGATTGGTCCAGCTCACTTCAGCAGTCCCTAGAAGATGATAGATAGCGTTTTGCCGTCATAGCTCTAGCTGTCTATAAAGGAACATCTCCGACTATTCACAAATCTAGATCCTTTTTCATGCGTTGCAATGTAATAATTAATCGGCCATCCTAAACAAAAAATAAGGTTTCTACAAAAAGAAACTCCAACCTAAGTGCATCAATCCAGAAGTAGCATAACAATGACATGATGATATCTCTTACCAGGAATGTGTCCTACCCCCCACAGAAATAATTCAAGTTCCCATCGCATTCGCCATTCCTCCAACAAGATCCACGAGATGATCAAATATTTTCAAATATTTTAAAAATGTACCGAAACACATTTTTCACTAAAAACGCCACCAAAAAGTGGACTTGGAAAAAAACTTTATATTGACGAAATATAGAGATTCTGTTGCTCACACACTTTTAGAAATTCCTTAGGGTTTACCCAAAAATTACGTTTTCCTAAAAAAAGGGGCGTGGAACTTGTTTTGCTTCACTGCAAAAGAATTCTTTACACCAAATTTCATTCTCTAAGCTTAAAATTTAAGGGCTAAAAATTGGTGACGGACTAACAGACAGACATGGCTTATTCGACTCAGCAAGTGATTCTGAATCGATCCATGTGCTTTGAGGTATATGTAGCTAAATTATTTCTCTTTGTTACAAACTATGTATCAAAACTAATATACCCCTATGGGATAGGGTATATAATTGGCAAACTCTATGATTTTTGGTGTATTTCATACAACGTTTTCAACTTTTAAGTACTTTGGTAACTCTTTACTGCGTTTGGTCGCTTTTTCTTAAATTTTGGTAACAAATTTTATTTTCAAGTGGCAACCGTGGTTACACCTAGCTAGCTTCTCTCTACAGTTGTGTGTGCAAAGTTATTATTTCTGCCACAAGAAGAGGACCTCCTTCTTAACGCCAGTGTTACTCTTGGAAGTTTGTCGGAATTCCACAAAAGGTGGACCAGTATTGTTAGCAAAGATAGCTGCTGGAATTGCGCTATTTTAGCAAAGAACAAGGGATGAACAGCGCCTATAACTAAAGGATTAGAAAACCACACGATCGAGGATGTCACAACTGAGAGGTGCAACTCCAGAAATAAATGATGTTTGGGGCTCCTGTAGATATGAACAAGAGAAAATCATTTTTGAGTCACAGTCGATGTTGAGAAATATGCCAGAACCACTCCTGCAGACTATCAACGGGTAATGGCAAGCAATCCCCCTCTGTCTGGCAGAATGAACTTTCTAAAATGGCCAACGACAGCGAAAACTACCATCCACCCGTCCAAAATGAGAAAATGGTAGCAATATCGATACTTATGCTTAAAAAAGCTGGACGCAGTCCCACAGGCATGCAACGTGCCGTATTATTACGTCTCTAGAGCCTTCTAGGTTCATACAAAATTAAGAATTACAACTATTTACGTTTCGACTTACATACTATGGTTGCCTTCATGCTCCAAAGGATTAAACTCACCTAAAACGAAAAAAAAAAGAAAAAATCGAAATTATTTTACAGGTTTTGCAAAAGGATATGTTTTGTGAATATAAGGAAAGAAAGCAATAGTAGGAGCAAGAGTCTTCTATAAAATGTTGCCCTAATCGATGCAAACAAATACCCATACCCGAAATTGCCACATCTTCTAGAAGATGGAGGAGAACAAAATTTCTGGAGATGATTAATGTTATCAAGTCCTTTGATAGGGAAACATTCAAATCCAACCCCCATAATCAATTATCAAGAATGTTGAATTTCACAGGATCTAGCTCGACACAGCAATACTAAAGGAATAAAGCAAAGGAACTATCCAGACTGGAGTCGTCATAAAACGAAAGACTCAGCCATTGGTGTAGTGAAACATAAAGTGGAGCCTTGATGAGTTTCCAGTAACGAGATTACCGATCAACTACAGGAAACTGATCTGCAGTAGACTGTGATCAGGCTCTGAAAATCTTCAGTAGATCCTTTAAGAGTTTCCAGTAACGAGATAACCGATCAACTACAGGAAACTGACCTGCAGTAGACTGTGATCACTGATCAGGCCATGAAAATCATCCTGCAAAGCTCTGGCCAGAATATGACGGTAATTAGCCATACTAACTGAGAAAACTTCGCTGTGAAACGTAACGAAGATCCTTCACGAGTTTCCAGCAACGAGATAACCGATCAACTGCAGCATACTATGACTAGTGAAAAGTAAAGTATATCCATGACGAGCTTTCGGTAACGAGATAACCGATCAAGTACAGGAAACTGATCTGAATATGACGGTAATTAGCCATACTAACTGATAAAACTTCGCTGTGAAACTAAGAGAAGATCATTGACGAGTTTCTAGTAACAAGATATCCGATCAACTGCAGGAAACTGATCTGCAGTAGACTGTGATCACTGATCAGGCTGTGAA
Organism: Rhingia campestris; assembly: GCA_932526625.1. NCBI lineage: Eukaryota > Metazoa > Arthropoda > Insecta > Diptera > Syrphidae > Rhingia > Rhingia campestris. The sequence continues at coordinate 3,513,573 of OW052186.1, read as the reverse complement.
AATCTTCCCGCAAAGGTCTGGCCAGAATATGGCGGTAATTAGACATACTAACTGAGAAAACCTCGCTGTGAAACGTAAAGAAGATCCTTCATGAGTTTCCAGCAACGAGATAACCGATCTGCAGTAGACTGTGGTCACTGATCAGGCTCTGAAAATCTTCCTGCAAAGCTCTGGCCAGAATATGACGGTAATTAGCCATACTAACTGATAAAACCTCGCTGTGAAACTAAAAGAAGATCCTTCACGAGTTTCCAGCAACGAGATATCCGATCAACTGCAGGAAACTGATCTGCAGTAGACTGTGGTCACTGATCAGGCTTTGAAAATCTTCCCGCAAAGGTCTGGCCAGAATATGACGGTAATTAGACATACTAACTGAGAAAACCTCGCTGTGAAACGTATAGAAGATCCTTCATGAGTTTCCAGCAACGAGATAACCGATCAGCTGCAGGAAACTGATCTGCAGTAGACAGTGATCAGGCTATGAAAATCATCCTGCAAAGCTCTGGCCAGAATATGGCGGTAATTAGACATACTAACTGAGAAAACTTCGCTGTGATAACCGATCAACTGCAGGAAACTGATCTGCAGTAGAATGTGGTCACTGATCAGGCTCTGAAAATCTTCCTGCAAAGCTCTGGCCAGAAAATGAGGGTAATTAGACATACTAACTGAGAAAACCTCGCTGTGAAACGTAAACAAGATCCTTCCGAGTTTCTAGCTACGAGATAACCGATCAACTGCAGGAAACTGATCTGCAATAGACTGTGGTCACTGATCAGGCTCTGAAAATCTTCCCGCAAAGCTCTGGACAGAATATGACGAAACTTAGACATACTAACTGAGAAAACCTTGCTGTGAAATGTAAAGAAGATCCTTCAGGAGTTTCCAGCAACGAGATATCCGATCAACTGCAGGAAACTGATCTGCAGTAGACTGTGATCACTGATCAGGCTCTGAAAATCTTCCTGCAAAGCTCTGGCCAGAATATGACGGTAATTAGACATACTAACTGAGAAAACCTCGCTGTGAAACGTAAAGAAGATCCTTCACGAGTTTCCAGCAACGAGATAACCGATCAACTGCAGGAAACTGATCTGCAGGAGACTGCGATCAGGCTCTGATAATCTTCGTGATAAAAATCTGGCAAGAATATGACGGTAATTAGACATACTAAGTGACAAAACCTGGCTGTGAAATGTAAAGAAGATTCTTGACGAGTTTCCAGGTACAAGATATCCGATAAACTGCAGGAAACTGATCTGCAGTAGACTGTGATCACTGATCAGGCTCCGAAAATCTTTCCGCAAAGCTCTGGCCAGACTTTGTAGGTAATTAGACATACTATGTGAGAAAACCTCGCTGTGAAACGTAAAGAAGATCCTTCACGAGTTTCCAGCAACGATATAACCGATCGACAGCAGGAAACTGATCTGCAGTAGACTGTGGTTACTGATCAGGCTCTGAAAATCTTCCTGCAAAGCTCTGGCCAGAATATGACGGTAATTTGACATACTGACTGAGAAAACCTCGCTGTGAAATGTAAAGAAGATCCTTCACGAGTTTCCAGTAACGATATAACCGCTCAACTATAGGAAACTGATCTGCAATAGACTGTTATCAGGCTATGAATATCATCCTGCAAAGCTCTGGCCAGAATATGACGGTAATTAGACATACTAAGTGACAAAACCTGTCTGTCTAAGTTGGCAGGCTTGTCACTGGTCATGAATTCCTAAAAAAATAAAAAAAATCCACACAATAGAACGAAATCTTAAGGATGACGAAATCTACAGAGTTACGTTGAAAGTTTCACTTAACTTTATCTGCCAGATATCTCCAATGTTTTTTTTTTTTTTTTTGGTTTTTCAAGACCTGTACAGTGATGACAGGTCTTGAAAATCAAAAAACAATTGAAATATCGGGCATTTACGGCATATACAGGGCCTTAAACCTAGCTTCCCCTTCATTTGTGTGTGCGAAGTTATTAGTTTTGCCACAAAGAAAAACACAGAACAGATTTTAGAAGACAATATTCCATTACTCAATCTTTATCTGTAGGTTTTATGGACCTAAGTGCACTCAGTTGGGTTGCCGTTTGTGCGATGAGCAGGTCTGTGTTGGATTCTCAGCCGATGGAACACTATAATGGCCCTCCTCTCGCGATGATCTGACAAAACTTCCGAAAATGACAAGATTGTCATAAATGTCGTATCTTAACTCAGCCGTTTGAATTGGTATAAAATTTTAGGGCCCGCTATCATGCAGGAAGAAACAAAACGCAAAGGTGAATGATTGTGCTTGTCCCTGTGTACTGTTCGTTTTTGTTTGAGGACATTAATATGCCTATGGATAGCATTGAGAGACCCTAAGAAGAACTGCGTACCATGGGTTATACAAAACTCTACTCTACCGACCCATAAACCTTACCTAACCCAAACAAGGTATGCAGTCACCGCGGGTATAGATCATAAAACCCCGAAAAAAAACTGCATCTAGCCCTACACACCTATAAACAATTTCAGATTGAAATACAATATCTAGATGATGGTAAACCAATTAAATTTAATGTGACAAGTGCATTACAACTTGCCATCACGTGTTTGCTTTTTTTTTTACTACCCGGTCTCCCCGTGATTGTTCTTCCACAGAGCCATTGCCATACATAAGACGGCACGGAGTAAATTTTCAAACACAATAAACTTCCCAAAGCAAAACAAACACTAGATACATTTTCTCCATATACTGCCTGACTGATGCTGCAGCTAATGCTGTGCAGCTACTTAATTAATGCGCGCTCTTTTACCCACACAATGAGCCCACGATCGTGATGATGATGAACTGACTATATCTGTTCGAGAGGGTGAATTATACTCTGTGTACGCAGGGTGCGTCAAAAAATGAGTAAAAAAAAATTAAGATACTTTTTTTTTTTGTACTACTGTTGAAAGATGCGGCCCGTTTGGCCCAGAAAAAGTGTATGCGATCGCACGAGATACTTTCATGCAACACTGTAGGGAGCTAATTGAATGCACTTTGGTAATGTTCACTCATCATTCATCAAACGTTCACTACCAAAAAAAAAAAAACAACCAGCTACACCAAGAAGAACAAATACGAACCATTTTTCCGTATCTTTGTATCTTTTGTGTATAAAACTCCTCTGGCTTATGCCATAAAACCAAACAGTGATTGTTCGGAGAAGATTTTTGTTTGTGTTGAATGTGTTTTTTTTTTATTTTTTGATTATAAGGAAATAGGGATACTTTTCATTATCTTTTCGTTTTGTTGTATTTTGTTTCCTTCGATGATACAAACAATCGAGTGTATTGTATCGGTTGGGTGTTTTTTTTTTTTTTGTTATCGGATTATACCACATTAAAAGACAAAATATAAGAATTTGTATGTAGATGGGTGCATTTGCATATGTATTGCTTTCGAAACACAACAACATCGGCAGTTGATGTTCGTTTTGCAAGCAGTGATCGCCAGCGAACTTCAAAAGTTTGCTACGATTAATTTAAAAATTCGCGAGATCGAAAGGGAGGAAATATTTCTTTGTAATGAAATCTTGATATTTTGGAGCGTTTTTGTCGACTTTGAATATGTATAGCCGTTCTAAAAAAAAATCTCGTTACTAACACATATAGCCCAAGCCCACATTGGTAGTCTTTCGGTATTGACAATCCAAGTGTCATTCATTGACAATGGCTGTAGATTTTGATGAAACTTTAATGACGGAAGACAGGATTGCATTTTAAGAGGACAAACTTCTACGGATCAGATTTAAGGTCAGAATTTTATGAACTTAAGATTTTTTTTTTTTCATTTTTTTCCATGAAGGGTGTATACTTGAACAATGAAAAGCTTAAGGTACTGTCATCAGGAAAAGAATGACATGGATTGGACAGGAGATTATTAATAAAAGTAAGAAAGAATGTAGGGGACAAGGAGCTCCGGCATATATTAGGTATTTTCAAACCGATTTGAGACAAGGAACTCCGGCATATATTAGGTATTTTCAAACCAATTTGAGAGACCATTTCTAGTTCATAGAAGAAGAGTTTCACCTCGTTCGAAAGTTTGCATTTTTTTATAAAAGTACTTTATGCCAGACTTTGTCTTTTATATATCAAATGAAACTTTCTCACTTTCGAAAAAATAGTGCTGAATTATCACATCAAATCACCAATCAAACAGATGAACAAAACTGTTATTGTAAAGGGACAGTGGATAGCTGCCATTGAAGCTGTCAAATGGGCTGTCAATATTCAGCCTGCTTTGCCAAATTACCATGGACGGATATAGCGTTCAACAACACTTGCAAATGGTTCAAAATGTTGAACAAAATGGTTGTTCTGTTCGGGCGCTTCGCCCATTTTACGGTCTTCATAATCATCCTACCGAGAGGACTATTCGCAGATGGTGGATAAATTAAAGACCCGTATATCGACGAAAACACAAAATATGCCGAAAATAACGCAGCTGTTCTTGCGATTGTTTGATCGTTTGAGATCGTTTACCCGATCCACTCAACTGCGTCAATTACAGAGGCATAAGAATCCTTAACATCGCCTACAAGATCTGCGGTAATATGAGAACGCCTGAAATCGTTTACAAACAACCTGATCGACCCTTATCAGAGTGGTTTTAGGCCAGAAAAGTCCACTACCGACCGAATTTTCACACTTTGGCAGATCCTGGAAAAAAAAACCCTAAGAAGTCCAAATCGATAACCACCACCTATTCATCGATTTCAAAGCCGCATACGACAGCCTTTATAGAGACGAACTATACAGGGCCATGCCTAGTTTGTGCGGTATACGGTATACCTGATCGACCCTTATCAGAGTGGTTTTAGGCCAGAAAAGTCCACTACCGACCGAATTTTCACACTTTGGCAGATCCTGGAAAAAAAAAACCTAAGAAGTCCAAATCGATAACCACCACCTATTCATCGATTTCAAAGCCGCATACGACAGCATTTATAGAGACGATACAGATAGCCATGTCTAGTGTTGGTATACCGCCCAAACTCGTCCGTTTGTGTAGGATGACGATGGAGAATTCTCGCTGCATCATCAGGGTCGGAAACGACCTAACCGACACATTCGATACCAAAAAAGGATTTAGGCAAGGCGATGCGCTGTCATGTGATTTCTTCAATTTGATTCTTGAGAGGTGCAACTACTAGCATACGCCGACGATATTGAGATCATTGGTAGGCCTCAATGCGATATCATAACCACCTTTGTTTGTATAGAGAAGGAAGTGCCAAAAATAGGTTTAGCAGTAAATGAGGGTAAGTCTGCTGTCAACACGAAAGGACACACAACATCGACGAATTTGACAAAACGTCACCATTGACAGATATAACTTTGATGTAGTATGGGACTTTTTCTACCTCGTCTCCGCTATTTACCCTGAGAACAATATTTCGTCAGAAATTAAACGAAGAATTTCTCTTGCTAACCGCTGTTTCTTCAGGCTAAGAATGCAATTTAGTAGTGAAGCCCTCAATCTAACTACTAAGCAGATCCTATATAAGACCGTGATCATCCCAGTTCTGCTCTACAGCGCGGTGACAAAAGCGGATGAAGAAATCGTGGTCGATTCGTAAGGAAAATTCTTCGAAAAATCCTCGGTTCCGATTGCGTTGACGGGCTATGGAGACGAAGATTCAACCAAAAAATGTATGAGCTGTACAGCGGCATGCCCCTAGTTCTAAAACCTTCGCATTGGACGTTTAAGCTGGCTAGGACATGTAGAACGAATGGACACCAATACTCCGGCACGCAGAGTCTTCCATTCCCAGCCAGACTTCGGATGTAATAGAGGAAGACCTCGCCTTAAGTGGCGCGCATAAGTAAAAACCGACCTTAACCAACTTGGAGCGTGCAACTGGAGGCAGTTAGCTGAGGAAGTGGCTTGGAGAGGCATGTTGATTGAGACCCAGGTTCATTCTTAATTGTCCTTGAGATTGTGCAGCATAATCCGAGGCAGTCAATTTCGCGTCGCTACAGGCCTTTCGCAGACCACAGCGAATTTTGCGTCGTGACTTGAGCCTGCACCAGCACAAAATTCAACTGACCCAGGAGTTGAAGGTAAATGACCATAAACAACGACGTGTGTTCGCTGAATGGGCTCTGGAGCAGTGATCCTAATTTTCATCAAAAAATCATCTTCAGCGATGAGGCTGGATGAATGGATACGTGAACAAAAAAAATTGTCAAATTTGGGAATATACCAATACACATGAGATCCAAGAGTGTCCAATTCATCTCGAAAAAGTCACTGATTGGTATGTTATTTTGAGCTGGCGGCGTCATCGGTCCAAATTTCGTTGAAAACGACGTTAACCAGGCCATCACCGTCAACGGCGAGCGATATAGGTCGATGATTACCAACTTCTTTTGGCCTGGATTGAATGATATGGACACCAACGACATGTGGTATCAACAGGACGGTGCTATGTGCCACATAGCACACGCCATATTTGAAATTCTTCACGATGACATGGTCATCTGACGTTGAAGTGATATAAACTGGCCACGGAGATCGTACGATTTGACTTTTTCTTGTTGAAATATCGATTATCGTTGAAATCACTTCGTTTTCGTTGAAATTAAATTACGTAAAACTAGTATCGTTCTAGATTTTACGATACACGTAATTTCTTACGACTGGTATTTGGCAGTCGTATAGCTTTCGTTTTCGTTGAGCTGTCACAAATATTTCTCGTTTTACACAATCGCACTTTGTCGTAAATATTGTTTACTTCTGTATCACTTACTTGCCGATCGTTTCGTTTTATGTAATAGAGCCCTAGGTCTATGCGAATAAGTCACAAACCACAGCGGCCCTCAAAACGAACATAACCCATGCCATCGGTCAAATTCAGCATGATTTATGCGTCAGAGTCATGGAAAATTTGACATTTCAGATGTCAAATTTTCTAAAATTGGCAAAGAAAACGCGGCGGACATTTGAAGGATGTTATATTTTCTTTGAATAACGGAATCGATGGGCCTTTCAAACGAAAAAAAGAATCTAGATGATATCTTACATGTACATTGTTTTTTTTTTTAATTTGATGATAGTAAGCGCTTGATGAAGGACCATTTAGTAGCAGAAAAACATTGTAAGGTATGAGACGGTGTTTGAGCGAAATCGTAAAGTTCGTTACGTTTGAGTCTGCTATTGCGCGATTTTAATTCATTTCCATGTGCAATGTTTTTTTTTATTTACCTACCTAGATGGAGGGTATCTAAGTATTTAAGGCTTTTGCTACGAAAGCCGACTTATTTGAAGAAATTTATTTCATAAACTGGCGATTAAATAGCTGACGGCGGAAACAACGGAATTAAGTGAAATTGGTCGATAGTTGGAGGGAGAAAAACTTTCGTTTTTTAAGGGACTGGCTGGGCTCTTACTCTAGCATTACTACTTGGGAGTAGGTTAGGTTAGGTTAGGTTAACGGGTTGGTGGAGTAGAGGATTCTCTATTCCGCCACACTTAGGTCCATGTGGACCCATTGTTGTACCTTTGGTGGGATTACGTCCTTCCTTATCGTTACTACGGGTTGCTCCACTCTATCCAGCCAGAAGTAGTAGCTTCCAAGTGTTCTGTTCCTCAGGTGACAGAGACTCGGGAAGTGACAGAGGAAATGAGGTGTATCCTCGTGTGTTTCCTCATCGCCGCAGCCTCTACAGATATCGTCATCCTTGAGATTTAATTTCATTGTATGGGTTCTGAGAAAGTTGTGACCAGCGGGAGCCCCTATCAGTTTAGATAAGGAGCTTCTGTCGTACCGCAAAAGTTTTTTGGTCCGGTTTCCGTTGTATTCTGGCCAGAGCTTCCGAGATAACGGGTGATTTTTTAGCTGGTTTGGTTTTGGCAACACTGGTTTTGACAGCTGACGTGTGTTTAGTACCTTGTGTCACTGTCAAACAGCTTCAGTTTGGTTTGCAATTTAACCATGGATCGTCTTACAAATTATTGAATTTTACTATCAAAATTCGTGCTCGGTTCGAAATGTTCATCGCGCGCTGCTTCCATTTTATGATCGGCATTCTCGACCTTCTGAGCAGTCTATTCGGAAGATTGTGACCAAATTTCGCACCAAATTTACTTTGTTGGACATTAAACCACCAACGCGTTTACGTACTGTGCGTAGTGAAGAAAATATTGCGGCCGTATCAGCTAGTGTGACAGAAGACCGCGAAATGTCGATTCGGCGCCGTTCCCAGCAGTTAGGCCTTTGTTACAGCACTACGTGGAAAATTTTGCGGAAGGATTTGGGCGTAAAGCCTTTTAAGATACAGCTGGTGCAAGAACTAAAGCCAGCCGACCTACCACAACGCCGAATTTTTGGTGAATGGGCTCTTGGAAAGCTGGCCGAGGATCCGCTTTTTTATCGAAAAATTGTGTTCAGCGATGAGGCTCATTTTTGGTTGAATGGGTACGTAAATAAGCAAAATTGCAGCATTTGGAGTGAAGATCAGCCAGAAGCATTGCAACAGCTACCAATGCATCCCGAAAAAGCCACTGTTTGGTGCGGTTTATGGGCCGGCGGCATTATTGGGCCATATTTCTTCAAAGATGATGCGAATCGCAGCGTTACTGTCAATGGTGAACGCTACCGAGCGATGATAACAAACTTTTTTTTGCCCGAAATGGAAGTTCTTGACTTGCATGATATGTGGTTTCAACAAGACGGTGCCACATGCCACACAGCACGCGAAACAATGGCGCAATTGCGAGGCGAGTTTGGTGAACAGTTAATTTCACGTTTCGGGCCGGTCAATTGGCCGCCTAGATCGTGCGACACCATTAGATTATTTTTTGTGGGGGTATGTCAAGGCTAATGTCTATAGGGACAAGCCCGCTTCGATTGACGCACTGGAAGCCAACATCCATGCATTCATTCGTGAGATACCGGCCGATATGTGTGAAAGAGTATGCCAAAATTGGACTCAGCGGATGGGCTACCTGAGACGCAGCCGCGGTCAACATTTGCATGAAATTATCTTCAAACATTAAATTGCAAGGTTCAAACTATCGATTCAAATAAATATTTCATTCATTTTTTCGAATTTTTTGTGTTTTTTTTTTAAAAAGTTCTAAACCTCTTAAAAAATCACCCGTTATTTCGCAGGTAGTCAATGACTTCCACCTGGTATTGGCTTTCATTCGGGTTTTGTATTCCACTCTTTCTCTGAGGTGACAGAGTGGTGGTTCGACCGTTTGTAGTGCCTGGTTATGATCTGTAGCAGATCCATTTCTTGCCAGTTCGTCAGCCATCTCGTTGCCATCTATGTCCCTGTGACCAGGAACCCAGCAGAGATCAGCATTATGCTGTGAGCAGAGAACCTTGAGCTCTTCGCGACAGCGGCGAACTAGCTTTGATTTAATTTCGATAGCAGATACTGCTTTTATAGCCGCTTGGCTGTCAATGAATATGGTGGGTGATATCACTGTGTGGTATTTCCATTATTGACAACAAATGAGCCGCTTCAGCGCTTGCTAGCACCTCAGCCTGGAACACACTACTATGATCAGGAAGCCTGATTGATTTGTGTATTACTAATTCCTCTGAGAATATGCCAGCACCTGTGCCACAGTCCATCTTTGATCCATCTGTGAAGAGGAATATCGATTTCCTTTTTGTGGGTTCATTCTTGTCCCATTCGTCTCTGCTCGGAAACGAGCAGGTGAAGGGTCGATCGAAGTCTAGATAGGGAGATAGATAGTCAGAGTTTACTACACTCCCTACGTATTTCTTTAGGACCTGCGCATGCCCAGCGAGGCTCGGGATCCAGCTGTTTGTTTGGCTGATCCTCGAGTAGCTTTTGGCAGCTGATTCGTGCATGCATCTAAGGGCAGCAGATTCAGAATCACCTCCAATCCAGAGGTTGGGGTTGTTCTCATCGCACTGGTTGTCCCTATACACGCTAGTCTTTGTATCAAAACTGTGGCAGCATGCGTTCTGTTGAACGTTTGAGAGAAGTATTTTTTTCTTCTTCTGATGCATATTATCACTTTATTCTTTTGGTGGAAACATGGTTAACCGATCATTTTTTTGACATGGAACTGTTTACATCAGAATACACTGTGTTTCGCAAGGACAGATCCGCTGCAACTGGTATGCGGCGGGGAGGTGGCGTTTTAATAGCTGTGCAATTATTAAACAGCACAAATTATTTAGTAGAACAAATATCTGTTTTAGTCGGCGGACCTGGACTGAATAACGAAATTTGTTTTTGCCTAAGCTATATTCGCAAACCAAAATTTAGAAGTTTATAAACTTCATAAGGAGAATATAGAACATCTTCTTTCAAATCTAAAATCTTATCAACATCCCTATATTGCAGGCCATTTTAATTTAAATAATATTCACTGGCGCAAGGATGAAGAAACAAAAACCCTTATTCCACAAAATGTTACCAGCTCATGTGAAATCGCTGTTGTCGATTCACTTTACGCCCATGAGTTGTTTCAACTTAATTTAATTGAAAATCAATTTAACAATGTTTTAGATTTGGTATTTGTTAACAACAATGTAAAATACACATTTGCCTAATACCATTTATCATAAGGCACTTGAATTTTCGCTTAGTTTTTATACTTTTTCACCTCAAACTTGTTCGCCACAAAATTCTTTTAACTTTTTAAAATCTAATTTTTCATCTCTAAATTCATACTTTTTATCCGTAGATTGGAATAATGAATTAAACACTCCTGATTTGAATCTCATGTTTACCCGTTTTATAAATATATTAAAAGACTCTCTTACCAGGCTTGTTCCAGTTCGAGTAAATTCTCATAAGAAAAAACCTTGGTTTAATAAAAGGCTAACCAACTTAAAAAATGTAAAATATAAAGCCTTCAAAACATTTAAAAAGAGCAATAATTCTGTGGGCCGTGATTATTTCCTTCGGCTGAGAAAAGAATATAGTTTTTTGCACCGATTTTTATACAAGCAATATATTTTATCTGTTGAGTCTAACATAAAGCACAACAGCCGATCGTTTTGGTGCTTAATAAACTCTAAACGAAAAGATAATGGAATTCCAACCCTTATGGAATTCAATGGGGCTAATTCAACAGATGAAATTTCTACATGCGAGTTAGTTGCAGCGTATTTTAAATCTGTCTTTGTAGAACGAAATGAATCTACCGACAATAATTATTCCGAAGTAGATCCTATTGCTGACATTGGATCAATTTATTTAACAGAAATTGACATAATAAACGGAATTAAAACCCTCGAAAGTAAATGCAGGTTGATGGTATTCCCCCTATTATAATAAAAAAATGTACTGCATTAGTTAGTCCATTGCTTAAGTTATTCAATCTCTCTCTTAAATCGGGCATGTTTCTCGATGAGTGGAAGATTGATTAAATCACTCCAATTTTTAAATCTGGATCTCGAAACAAAGTTACAAATTATAGACCTATTTCAAAGATTTCAGTTATACCAAAACTTCTGGAAAAAATAGTTAAAGAATAAATTTACTTTTACGTCCAAAATGGTATTAGCCATCTTCAACATGGGTTTGTTACTGGTAGATCTACGACCACGAATCTAACACTGTTTCCTAAATATACCCTTGAGAGTCTTGAGGCCGGTACACAAATTGATGTTATTTATACTGATTTCTCTAAAGCATTCGATAAGTTGGATCACAAAAAATTTGTGGAAAAACTGAATGCTATAGGTATTCACTCAAGACTCAATAAGTGGTTGTCCTCTTATTTGGCAAATCGGAAACAAATAGTCAAACTGGGTAATTCAACATCTCTACCCTTCAGTGTAAACAGTGGTGTACCTCAAGGAAGTCATTTGGGTCCTCTTCTCTTTATTTTGTTCACTAATGACATACCTTCTTTCATTAAACATTCAAATAAAATCTGTTAGCGACTGTGAAAATCTTCAATCTGATTTTCGAAATTTATTTCGCTGGTGTAATAAAAATTCTTTAACTTTGAACGTAGAGAAGTGCAAAACGTTTACAGCTTCACGTCAGCTAGATGATATTATGTTCACTTACGCAATGAAACTGTTTTAGAACGAGTTAATGAAATAACCGATCTCGGCATTCGATTTGATAAAAAATTTACATTTACTTCACATTACGATGTAACAATATCAAGGGCAAATTCATTATTAAGTTTTTTGAAAAGAAATTCCTTTGATTTCAAAGACCCTTATACATTAAAATCATTTTATTGTTCTCTAGTTAGATCAATTATGGAATATGCTTCGGTTGTTTGGTCTCCTTACCATCAAACGCATATAGATAGAATCGAGCGGGTACAGAAAAACTTTACCAGGTATGCTATCAAAAAATTAAACTCGTATGATGAATTACCTGATTATAAAGCTCGATGCTTATTACTGGGCTTGCAAACTCTTTCTAATCGAAGGAAGCTAACATGCGTTATGTTCATTAGGGATATTAGTTATATGTTCTCGGATAAATTCCTCCGAATTGCTAGCTTGTCTTAATATTTATGCACCTGTGAGACACCTTCGCCCAAAAGATATGTTCATAGCAAATAGGCACAGAACAGCTTATTGCCAAAATGAACCAATATCAAGATGCATCACATATTTCAACGAAATGTGCAGTTCTGACGAATTTTCAAAAAGTAGATTAGCATTTAAAAAAGATCTTTCCATATCTTTTCACTAACTTAACAATTTCCCATCCCAAATACTAACAATCCTTCGCTAAGTCTATACTCTTAGAAAAGGTTTTTTTTTTTTTTTTTATTTTTTCTCTATTATTATAGAGTTTTTATTAAATATATATTTTTTTCTTCACTTTGAAGTTTTTTTTTTAAGTTTAATTAATCTTTTTTTTTCAGGATTAAACTATTTTTATTATAAAGTCAAAATAATCTGTTAATATATACGAATATGGTAGATCAAATAAATAAATAAATAAATAAATTTTGTCATTTGCTTCAAGTTGGTTGCTCTATCTGTGGCTTGCCACCAGACTATACTGCCATATGTGAGTACTTTGGAGTAACAGCACTGAGGATTTCTTCCAAAATCTGATGAATTCAAATGCATCAAAGTGATGGAATGCCACCTTTCATTTGGTCCATGTTCGGTTTAAAAAAGAAAAATCCCGCAATCAGTGTACAGCCTCTTAAATTAATGATGATGACATATGAGATTGGTGAATGGAATAAGTAGTTTGCAATTTTTTTTTCTACTCAACAAAACTCATCTTAATCGTATTGACGTATGTCCATGTCGATGGTGCTCTGCCTATGTCTAGGTCTATCTTCTAGCATAACAATGACTGGTTTGTTCTTTTTTGCATCCGCATTTGCTTATTAGAGACGCTGTGATCGAATCCGATCGCGCGTTGTTTTATGTGGCATTACTGAGGACAAAGATCAATCGACGATTGGATCATAAGCTGCGATTTGTTTAGCCGCTATAATCCAGTATCAATGTATGTCGGTCCTCTATACGAGTGTCATGTAGTTGTGGGGTTATAAAGATACTCGCTCGGTCTAAACATCCACTTGCGCATACAGAAAACAGGTGAATGCCTGTAAACAGGTAGGCGGTGTTGTAAACAAAACGATGTGCTTTTCCGGGGGTTAGAAAACGTATTTTCCACACCATGGCACATGGGTCCAACGCTCCAAGAGCAAACGGAACAACATGCAATTAGACTGTGGTCTGGTCATATTGAGTAATAATGTTGCGCTTGCGTCGAAGGCGGGGACAGTAAGACTGTCCTACTCTTTTCTTATCCGTCGCGGTAGTAGTGAGCATTTACCCAGAATAAAACTTGTAATACGACACTTGCACGCGAGTGACTTGCGCGAATTGAGGTTGAGTTTTGTTTTAGTTTTCGTATGTCACACTGGTAGGTGCAGAGCAGCGAATGTTCGGATGTCGATTTCAGGTGGTTTTCATCTGGTTTCTTGTATACCAGGTGGTCTGATAGTGGGAAGGGAAATCGGATTTGATAAGGAATACAAATGATCTGTTGCTTTGTCGATGATAGAATTCTTATATCTACCAACACCAATGGTACATCCATGTATTAGCGAATGAAATCGTTATTTCCATCGAGACGTTCAAAAATTTAAATCAGCACGTCCTTTATCAGAGTGAAGGAGCCAACAGTTTTGTCTTAGGCTGAAAGGCTCTAATTAAAATGTTAGGAATAAGCTTAGAGTGCACGCTAAAGGCCAGTAAGTAAGAGAATACAGTCATTAGGCATGGTGCACTAACGAATTCCTTTCATAGCTGACTCAGCCTACCTACTTGCATTCCGGAATGAACCTGGGCCACAACCAACATGTCTCTCCAATCAGCCCGGTCTAGCTAACTGCCCCCAGTTGCGCATTTCAAGTTGGTTGAGGTCGGTTTCAACTTTTGCGCGCAACTTAAGGCGATCTCTTCCTCTACTGCATCCGATGTCTGGCTGGGAATCGAAGACTCTGCGAGCCGGAGTATTGGTGTCCCTTAATTTAACATGTCCCAGCCATTTTAAACATCCGATATGGAGTTTTTCGACAAGGGACATGTCGTATAGTTCTTGGTTGAATCTTTGTCTCCATAGGCCTTCATCGCAGCCCCCCAGCTCAAAGAGATCGAAGAGTCGCGCGATCGTAACAACACCCGGAGATTTTATAAAAAAAGCCAAGCAACTGGCTGCTGGCTACAAAACCGGAACTCAGGCTCTTCTAGACAGCGAAGGAAACCTATTCACCGAAGCGCAGGGAATTTCCAACAGCTGCTAAATGGGCATCATGTAGAGAAAGTGATAGGGCAAGAAGAGAACCCACGTCCAGTCAATGAAGAACTAGTTCCACCACCTAGTATAGACAAAGTTGGCCTAGCTATAAAAAATCTTAAGAACAACAAGGCCGCAGGATCAGATGGCTTACGAGCGGAGCTTTTTAAATACGTTGGTGATGTTTTGGTAGGGAGCATGCACCGAATCATGAACCAAGTATGGGTGGAAGAAAACATGCCTAATGACTGGACTATCAGCACCATATGCCCCATCTACAAAAAAGGCCATCCTATGTCTTGCAAGAACTATCGAGGCATATCCTTGCTTAATGTCGCTTGCAAGATCCTATCCAACGTACTGTGTGAACGTCTAAAACCGTTCTGCAACACACTATTCGGCACGTACCAGTGTGGCTTCCGTCCCGGCAGATCGACTATAGACCAAATTTTCACACTGAGGCAAATCCTGGAAAAGACCAACGAATTTCAAGTCGAAACTCACCACCTATTCATCGACTTCAAAGCCGCGTGTGATAGCATACATCGTCAGGAGCTCTATATGGCGATGGTCGAATTCGGAATCCCGGCAAAACTGATTCAGTTGTGTCGCGTGACGCTGGAAAACACACGCTGCAAGTTTGTATTGAAAACGTTTGACCCGGTTCTGATGGATTATCAGCAGAACTCTTCAAACACTGTACTGTCTTGCACCCAATACCGAGGTATATCCCTGCTAAATGTCGCATATAAGATCCTATCCAACGTAATGTGTGAACATCTTAGGCCTTTCTGCAACACACTGATAGGCACGTACTAGTGTAGCTTCCGGCCTAGCAGATCGATCATAGACCAAATCATCACACTAAGGCAAATCCTGGAAAAGAGCATCTTTTCATCGGCTTCAAGGCCGGGTATGAAAGCCTTAAGCTTTAAAAAACGAAAGCGGAATTTGGGAAAACGTCAAAATTGACAGTTTCGAATCAGCTCATCTGAACTTCTCCAAACTTGTATTTGGATTCCGACAAGGAGATGCGCTACTATGAGATTTCTTCAATCTCGTGCTGGAACAGATAGTGCGCAGGGCATTAGTTCATTCGGAAGGCACTATATTCACAAATTTGTCCAGCAGACGAGATCGACATCATTGTTCGCTCCCATCGTGTCGTTGTAGAAGAATTCACGGCCATTGAGGAAGAGGCAAAACGAATTAGTCTTGTAGGTAACGGTGACAAGACTATAAGTATATCACACCTTTGGACAAAACTTCACTCTTAATAGGAACAATGTTGAGGTAGTTCATCTATCTCAGAGTCAACATAAACCCCACGACTGACACCTTCGTGGAGATATGACGAAGACCATCCCTATAGGAAACCCATGCTATTTCGGTTTAGCAAAACAAGCAGGATCAAACCTCTTGATCCGAAAGTCCAAATGTTTACTCAACTTGACCCTTATCCTATCATTCCAATTTTACGGCGCCAATTGCTGAACAATATGCAGGAAAGTAACTTTTACCACTTTCGAATGAAAAAAAACATCTATCCAGCCAAAAGAATCTACGAATCCCAGTCTTGAACCTGCGGTTTAAGGATCAAGGATCACTTGGACTGAATAACTGGCAGGAACATGCCCCGGATCGAAGTGGATGGAAGGCTGCCTTGCCTCAGGCAGAGATCCTCAACGGTTCGGGAGCTCGTTAAGTAGGTTAGGTTGGTGAGTTGATGAGGTAGGCAGTCTAGGTCTTCCCTCATCCGACTCAGGTCAATACCGAATGTGATGGTATTTGACCTGTTACTGACCATTGTTGTAAGTCCCTTTCCAGCCACCCAGTTGCAAACCTGAACAAATTAAAGAGAGCGATTTCGGATAGATCCCTGAGGTCATTGGAATAAGTCCTGGGCAGTGACACACATCGTGGAGGGTATCCTCGTGTATTTCTTCATCACTGCATCTACAAGATGCATATTCAGTTTGTGGCTTTTGAGTAGGTTGTATCCAGTAAGAAACCAGTGTCGAAACAGATTCATGTTTCTTCGAATAAGTTTTTACGTTCTGGCTTTGTCATACTCGGGCTGAGAGATCCATCTGTTTTTCAAGATATCCAGTGTTTTCTGTCCCATCCGTGAATTTAGGTCACATAGTGGCGGTTTGACAAATTGGTCTGCCTGATCAATACTGGTGGTAGATCACTTACTCGCCAGTTCATCAGGACACAGTATGACTCTGTGTCTGGGGACCCAGCAGAGTTTAACTTTATCTTAGACGCCAAGAACCTTCAGCTCTTCACGACAACGCTTCACAAGCTTGCACAGCTGAAATTGATTTAATTGCAGCCTGACTATCAATATCGACGGTAATATCTTTTGGTGGTATCGCCAGAATTGAGGTCGCTTTGGCTGACTTTGCTACTCCTAATATCTCCGCCTGGAGACGAAAAGTGCTGTTCGGCTCCAACGGCTCCAACGCCTACGTCCATTTTTGAACCATCAGGATAGATGGATATGGTTTCGGGTCCCAGATCATTTCTATTCCACTCCTCTATACTTAGGAAGGTATAGGAGAATGGTCATTGAAGATCAGGGCAGTATGTAGTCAGAGAATTCAGCTAAGCCTAGGTTTCTGTTTAGAATTTGAGCGTGTCCTCTTGAGTTCGTTTTCCAGCAGTTGAGCTGTCTGATTCCCCTCTCTTCTTGCAAAGATGCAGGAGAATGGTCTTTGAATGACAGGGTGAAGCAGCATGTAGTCAAAGAATGCAGCTTTGTCCAGGTAGGTTTCTGCTTAGAATATGATCGTGTCCTCCTGAGTTCGTTTTCCAGCAGTTGAGCTGTCTGATTCCCCTCTCTGCTTGGAAAGATGCAGGAGAATGGTCTTTGAAAGACAGGGTGAAGCAGCATGTAGTCAAAGAATGCAGCTTTGTCCAGGTAGGTTTCTGCTTATAATTTGATCGTGTCCTCTTGAGTTCATTTTCCAGCAGTTAAGCTGGCGGATTCTTAGTGCACTTTAAGCTGCATATCGGTAGCAGGTTGAGGATGGTTTTCAGTCCCGCTGTTGGTGTGGTTCTCATTGAACTATAGTAGGGCCTGCTAATCTTTGTCATGTTTTTCAGATGGGTAACTTTATTTGTGGGACAAATAGTCCCCCATATGTCAATATAGGTCCTTCAAGGGCTGTGTACATCCATAGAATAATCTTGGGGTTTGGATCACAGTTTTTTTTCCGAATATTCGGTGTAGAATATGTGTAATATGTGAACGGCTGAAACCGTTTACCAACAACCTGATCGGCCCATATCAGTGTGGTTTTAGGCCAGGAAAGTCCACAATCGATCAAATTTTCACACTTCGGCAGATCCTGGAAAAAACCTAAGAAGTCCAAATTGATACCCAACACCTATTCATCGATTTTAAAGCCGCATGGGAAAGCATTTATAAAGACGAGCTATACAGATAGCCATGTCTAGTTTTGGTATACCGACGATGGAGAATTCTCGCTGCTCCATCAGGGTCGGAAACGACACATTCGATACCAAAAATGGATTTAGGCAAGGCGATGTGCTGTCATGTGATTTATTCAATTTGATTGTTGAGAGGAATGTGCAAAACTCCCGAGCCAACACCAGAGGCACACATTTCCAAAAATCGGTGCAACTACTAGCATACGCCGACGATATTGACATCATTGGTAGGATTTCAACGTGATGTCATAGCCACGTTCGTTAGTATAGAGAAGGAAGTGCCAAAAATGGGTTTAGCAGTAAATGAGGGTAAGACTAAGTATATGCTGTCAACACGAAAGGACACACAACATCGACGAATTGGACAGAACGTCACCATTGACAGAGATAACTTTGACGTAGTACGGGACTTTGTCTACCTCGGCTCAGCCATTAACTTCGACAACAATATCTCGTCAGAAATCAAACGAAGAATTACTCTTGCCAATCGCTGTTTCTTCGGGTTAAGAAGGCAATTTAGAAGTCAAGCCCTCACTCGAACTACTAAGGAAATTCCATATAAGACCCTGATCATCCCAGTCGCTGAAGCATGGACCCTATCAAAAGCGGATGAAGAAATCCTTGGTCGATTCGAGAGAAAAAATTCTTCGAAAAATCTTCGGTCCCGTTTGCGTTGACGGGCTATGGAGACGAAGATTCAACCACGAACTATACGAGCTGTACAGCGACATGCCCCTGGTCAAAAAACTCCGCATTGACGTTTAAGATGGCTAGGACATGTGGAACGAATGGACACCAATACTCCGGCTCGCAGAGTCTTCGATTCCCAGCCAGACGTCGGACGCAGTAGAGGAAGACCTTGCCTTAAGTGGCGCGCACAAGTGGAAACCGACCTCAACCAACTTGGAGTGCGCAACGGTAGGCAGTTAGCTGAGGACCGGGCTAATTGGAGAGGTATGTTGGTTGAGGCCCAGGTTCATCCCGGACTGTAGCGCCACTTAAGTAAGCAAGTAAGTATTTGGTGTAGAAGCCCCGTTAAGAAAGTATAGTCGCTGATGAATGACAAGCCATCATGGCCTAAGTAGCGTGTTACTGAAGAACCAAATGATGTCAGCCTACTACCACCTGAGCAAGTTGACAAGGTGCCAAGTATGCCAAGGGCTTTCAACTGAACCAACTGATAGCCAAAAGTGATCACCAATCCAAATTCTCATTCCTGCCCAAGGCGCCAAACGCACCACTACTACAGAGAAAACCCATCCCAGCTACCTAAAACCAAAATTCCAACGACAATAACCAAGAATCCCATCACAGCAGGTTATCCTGCTGGCAGTACCAAGTACCACCCCTCCTGCTATCGCGTACCCAAACCAGAAACGCGATCACTAAAAAATGTAAAAATAACCGCGAGGAGAACAAAATCAAATCATCTAATTTACGCATCCATAAAATAAAGGATAAAATTAAATCGCACTTTGCAATTGGCTTCATTTTTTTTTTTCTGTCGCTGCTGCGCTGCGGTGTACTTCCTTTTTTAGATCACACACATCCCGCTCTCAATGTGTGTGAGTGTGTCGTAATTTTTGATTTTAATAACTCGCTGGTGCGTTGTTTTGAATTTTCCAGCGTGATTTCCACTTAATCCCCATCAACCACAAGCGTAACCAGTTTTTACCATTAGGCACCTGTTACATTGTGTGTGTCTGTCTCTTGTTTGCGCGCCGCGCGTGCGTGTTCTCCATATTGGCTTCGCGTATGCCGTGAGCCATGCCTTGGTAGTCGCGCAACTCGAATTGAGCTCAGCTTTGGTCGGTATGTAGTGTGTTACGCATACCGTCACAATCAGGCACCAAGTCGATGCGTGTCATTCAATAGGAAATGAACTGAGGGGAGGAGATATCAAATTAAAAAAAAAAAAATCGAGATTGAGACTAGAGAAGGCAAAGAGAAACACCTTGCGAATTACGATAAAGCAGCAGACACGCCGGATTATACACACATACCTCGTCGTATGTACGTGTACGTGTGTTCCACTGGAGTGTTTTTCTTTGCTTCCTTGTCGCAGGTTGTTCACATGTTCATGTGTTTTGTTTCCATTTTCCTTTTTGCTGCGCGCTCTCCTCTCGTCTTGTTTTGTGTTTTGTTGCGAAATGAGAACGCAAATCATAGTTTTTTAAGAGTTTTACGCAATCGTTCGTTATAAGTTGAATATCCTGATTTTCAAAATGTGTGTTTCGCCTTCGTTTTTGTTTTATTTGTTGTTCTGCGTTTTTTTTTTCCTTTTTTTTTGCTTCTTTGGCGTATTCTTGTATGCATTTGTGAGAGCACGTTAGTTTCAAAGCTGTTTGTCCGGGGCTTACGTTGAAGTTAATTGATGAGAAATTAAAAAAAATAAATTAAACACATTTAAGTATCTCCTTCGTAAATATCGTGTTCGCGGGACCTTTTTGATGTGTTTCGGAGCTATTTGACGTTTCCGCAATTACGAATGCTTTCGATGTTAGCTGGGGAGCAGAAAATCGCAATGAGCGATAAATATTCAAATTTTTGGAAGAATTTGTCTTTGATATATGGGGTGATCCAATAGGAGGTGCTTTTTTTTCGACAGTGTTGTTTTTACAGCTATTTTTTGTCAACTAGCCTGTCATGAATAAACTTGGAGAAGAGGCCTTTCAAATTATGAAATTCTTACTAGTGAGGCACAGGAACGACTTGCTGCTGAAGGAAAGAAACTCTATGACCAATTTAAGTCCGGTTTTAGCCCAGAACTTGGCTGCAGTAAGAATTATGTTGGTCATCTACAACTCGAGCTTAGTTCTCAGCCCAAATTTGTGAAATTTCGTTCACAGAAGGATATAGTGAAGGCGGAGATTGATAGGCTGCTTCAAGCAGGTGTTTTCAGAAAAGAGAAACCAGTCAATGGGCCACACCCATAGTGGTCGTAAAGAAACCTAATATCTGTTTACAATTTGATCGTGTCCTCCTGAGTTCCTTTTCCAGCAGTTGAGCTGGCTGATTCGCCTCTCTTCCTTGAAAGATGCAGAAGAATTGTCTTTGAATGACAGGGTGAGACAGCTTGTGGCCAAAGAATAGCTGAGTCCAGGCATCTATTTAGAATTTGACCGTGTCCTCCCGAGTTCATTTTCCAGCAGTTGAGCTGGCTTATTCCCCTCTCTACTTGGAAAAATGCACGAGAATGGTCTTTGAAAGACAGGGAGAGACAGTATGTAGTCGTAGAATACACCTGTGTCCAGGAAGGTATTTGTTTAGAATTTGATCGTGTCCTCCTGAGTTCATTTTCCAGCAGTTAAGCTGGCTGATTCCCCTCTCTACTTAGAAAGATGCAGGAGAATGGACTTTGAAAGACATGGTGAAACAGTATGTAGTCATAGAATACAGCTGTGTTCAGGTAAGTCTCTGTTTACAATTTGATCGTGTCCTCCTGAGTTTATTTTCCTATTTTCCAGCAGTTGAGCTGGCTGATTCGCTTCTCTTCCACGAAAGATGTAGGAGAATGGTCTTTGAAAAACAGGGTTAGACAGTATGTAAAGGGTCCGCCAAATAACTTTTTTATTTTGAAAATGCTATAATAAAAAACTACTGAATGTTTTTTCAAATTTCTTTTTTTATTTGAAAGTAGAATCCTTCCGGTTAATAATGGAAAATAATTTCATTCAAATGGCTGCCTCGGCTGGCCATGCAGTAGCCTACACGATCGGTCCAATTTTTAAGCACATTATCGATTGTGTGCGGCTGTATTTCACCAATGGCTTCACGAATATTGTCCTTTAAAGCGTCAATTATCTCTGGCTTGTCGGCGTAACACCTATCATTTACGGCACCCCAGAAATAATAGTCCAACGGTGTCAAATCGCAGCTCCGAGGTGGCCAAACGACATCAGCTCTGCGGCTGATAATGCGATCTTCAAAAACAGGACGCAAAACATCGAGTGTAGCTTCGTCTGTGTGGCACGTAGCGCCGTCCTGTTGAAACCATGTTGCCAATATCCTCCTCTTCAATGTTTGTGAACAAAAATTCGTTCAACATGGCCCGCTAACGATCGCCATTGACTGTAACGGCCATTCCTTGCTCATTTTCGAAGAAAAATGGCTCAATTATGCCTCTGGACCAAAATCCGCACCAAACAGTGACTCGTTTTGAGTGTGTCGGCTTTTCAATATACGCGTGCGGGTTTTCTGTGCCCCAAATGCGACAATTTTGTTTTTTTTACATACCCGCCAAGATCAAAATGAGCTTCACCTGAAAAGATGATTTTTTTTGGCAAAACCGGAATCTTCTCTAAGTCGATCGCAGGCCCACTTAGCGAAGCGATAACGCATTGGATGGTCAGTTGGCTTCAACTCCTGAACCAAATGGACTTTGTAATATAGCGCCATACCAAGGTCTTTATGCAGAATTCGTCTCAATGATGTCTCCGAAATATTTAATTGTTGAGAACGACGGTGAATTGATGTTGATGGCGGTTCACGCACACTTTCTGCCACAGCAGCAATATTTATAGATTTATCTGAAGCGTATCTACAAATCCTTTAAGACGAGCTATCTCAGAAGTTATGTGTCATGTCAACTGAATTTGGATTGTTGCAATATTTAGGGGTACCATTCGGTACAGTGAGCTCTACTGGCATTTTCCAAAAAACTGCATCGAGCAGCCTTTGTCAGGTCTTGATAGTGTGGCCTATGTTGATGATGTGGTCATTACAGGCAGAACTGAAAAAGAACACTTAATCAAGGTTTTAGAAAGGCTTGAAAGCACAAACTGCGTGGCGACAAATTTACTTAATTGGCGCTACAGTCCAGGAAGAACCTGGGCTTGGCAACCAAGGCGTAACAACATACAAAAATGTAAATTCGCTCAGATTGAAGTAGAATACCTGGACCACATCATAGAAGCAACTGGCATTCGTTTGTCAGAGTTACGATTACGTGTCATTAAGGACTTGCCTGTGCAAGGGAATATCAATGACTTTGAAGCACTGGAAAACTATCACAATCAGTTCGTTGAAAAATTCGCACAAATTGCAGCTCCACTACGAGCCAAAGATGCCAAAGTCATATGGGGGGTGAACAGCATAAGGCCTTTGAGACGTTCAAAGATAAAATTATGCACGTTTCAATGCTTTGTTCATTTTAGAAACGAATGGCCAGTCTCCTTAGCCACGGACGCTTCATCACATGGTATCGGCGCCGTAATATATCATGTATATCCGGAGGGGACAGAAAACGGCTTTTGATTCCAAGACATTGACAGAATCTCAGAAACGATCCAGTCAGATTGAAAAAGGAGCCCTTTCGAAAATCTTTTTTCGTATAAAAAAATGCACCAATATTTATACGGTCGTTAGCTTAAACCACAAGCCCCTCCGTAAAGGTCTTTAACCCGAGCAAGGAATTACCGCAAATGACCATCCCGCGTCTACAGCACTGGGCAATAATTTTAATGAGATACACTTACAGTATAAGTGTATCTCGACAAACTGCAAAACATTGAAATGCTGACGGACGAAAATCCGAGAAATGATGTCATGCCTGAGAAACTGATTGAGGATGATGGCGTATCATAAAGCCGTACAGCGCCTTTGCTACCAAATAAGCTTGTTTTGCCAAGTGATGCCAGATACAACACCTGAACAACGCTTACGAATCGTGGAAACTTATATCGACAAACTGCATAACATTGAAATGCTGACGGACGAAAATTTCGACAAATCCGAGAAATGATGTCATGCCTGAGAAACTGATTGAGGATGATGGCGTATCATAAAGCCGTAAAGCGCCTTTGCTACCAAATAAGCTTGTTTTGCCAAGTGATGCCAGAACAACGCTTACGAATCGTGGAAACTTATTTCCAAAACCAGTGCTCCGTTGAAAATTTTTTTTTAAGAGTTCTTCGACCACATTTCGGTCGTCATAACCGTCCAACTGAACGCAATATTCATAAAACCATCACGAAATTCCGAACCAATTTTCCACTATTGGATATTCATCCAACAACCAGAGTGCGTAGAGCCCGTAATGAGAATATTGCAGCAAAAGACCGTGATCAATCAATTTGTCACCATTCTCCAGGCTTGGGCATCTTATATGGAACGTTGTGGCGTATTTTGAAGCTTGATTTTGGTTTAAAGGCGTTTAAAATACAGCTTGGTCAAAAATTGAAGCTGACTTTGGTTTGCGTTTAAATTTCGGTTTGTTAGCAAGACTTACAGCTTTAAATTGAACCTTTTTTTTATCGAAAAATTGTTTTTAGCGGCGACGCGTATTAATAAGTAAAATTGACGTATTTGGACCGTTGAACACCTAGACGCAATCCAACAGCTACCAAGCAACCAAACATATTCACTGTTTGATGCGGCTTCATCGGACCGTTTTTCTTTAAAAATGCGGAAGTAACGCGTGTTTCTGTCAATGCAGATCGCTACAGAGCCAAGGATCAATGAATTTTTGCTGTCGAAAATTCAAGATATTGGTGTAGCTGGCTTGTGGTTTCAACAGGATTGCGCTACAAGCCAAACACCGCTTTATTGAGGGAAACGTTCATCTCAGGAAATGATCCTTTCAATTGGCCACCAAGATCATGTGATTTGGTATCATTGGATTACTTTCAATGGGGATATGTGACATCTCTTGTTTACGTCGATAAATCCGATATCACTGAAGCTTTGGAATCCAACATAACTCCGTCCGATATGCTTGAAAGAGTTGTCGATAATTCGATCCACTGAATGGACCATTTAAGAGTAAGTCCTTGACATTTGAAGGAAATTATTTTTAAGCATTAAATGGCATAAACTAAACTAAAACCTCACATAAAACTTTTCCTCAACACATCGATATTTTTGATTTATTTAAAAAAAGGGATGAAGTTCTTATTGGATCACCCTTTGAAACTTTCAAATTTCGAATTTCCAGAAGCAACTACTTCTATTGAGTTTTTTTTTAGTACTTATATGTGCAGAATTTCAGCCTGTTTAATAGCTCTTGTAGGTATATCCACTGGCTTGATAGAACATTTAATGGCATATCCTGTGTAAGGCTTCTGTAAAGTTTCCGGGGTGTGTGCACCTGCACATGTGACATTTGTAAGAAGTTTTGGTAGAGCTTCTGCCGAAATATGACCTGTTTAGAGCTTCTGACGAAAGAAAGTCTTATAGCAGCTGAGACTATGTAGTTTTTTATGCAATGAACTACTACGAAGAATGGGTGGGTTTTTGTTTATTTTTATTTTCATACGAAAAATATTCAATCATCCATTTTTCAGTATAATAGCAGCAAATTCACATTGCAAATGACACATTCTCCACAAAAAAAATCAAATATATCGTGAAATATTCATTATTAATCCAATGAACCATTCTTGACAAAGATAATCCCTTTCAAATGTTGGCCGCAACTGCAACATAGCTCGTCCTTGCGGACGTTCAAAATTTCGATGATGGTTCGAGCATATTCGTCGGTATCTCGCGAATAACACGGCTAATGTTGGCCTCCAATGCTTCAGTCGTAGCTGGCTTAGCCACAAACACCTTAGACTTTACGTAGCCCCAAAGGAAAACGTCGAACGGTGTGATATCGCATGACTTTGCTGGCCAATTTACTGCTCCAAAGCATGAAATTAATTGTTAGCAGAAGCGGTCACTCAATATGTAATAACCCCCACGGAATTAGGTCCCAAAGGGTATAAATTCCGCAAAAAATAAGGGAAATAGACCCCTTAGGGCTTATTTCTTTTTCGAAATGGAAATAAGGCCCGCCAGCATAAGGCATTAATACCCGCGGCTGTTATTGCCATTTGAAATTGGAATTCTATTCATGTTTGGGCGTATGCAAAGGACAGGGTTGCTGCCCCCTGCAACCCCCTCACTTGGGCTCACTGTTGGGTATGGGTTGCGTGCGAGTTTGAATAAAAAGAGGCATTAACAGCCGCGGTGCTTATTTCATTGTGAAAATTTCATTTTTTGGTGAATTTAGCCCCAGGGGCCTTATTCCGCGTGCACTGCACAATTGAGAGACCACTGTGTGCAAGTAGTTCCGTCTTTTTGAAAGAAAATGTTGTCGAGAACTCGCGCTTCCATTTTCAAGCAAAAAATTGTCCGTTATCTTGGCTCGATAATGAGCCTCCTCCACAGTAACATTGGCGCCAGCCAACTGAGAGATCGCTGTATAGGCTATGTGGCAAGTAGTGCCGTCTTGTTGAAACCAAATGAAGTCGAGATCTCGGGCTTTTATTTTAAAAAAAATTGTCCGTTATCATGGCGCGATAAGGAGACTCATTTACAGTCACATTGGCGACAGTCACATTTCCACCGGCCCGTAAACCACACCACACGGTTGTTTTAGTGGATGTAACTGCAGCTTTTGACCGTCTTTAGGTTGTTCTTCGTCTCATATATGGCAAACTTGCTCATTGACGTGTCCATTGAGCCAGAAATGGGCATCTTCGCTGAACAAAATTTTGGTCGAAAACCGTGGATCTTCAACAAGTCTCACTAGAGCCCATTCACTGTAACGATTTGAACGATTTGCAAACGTTGTTCGGGTGTAAGTCTATCCATGATGAAATGTCAATGGATATCGAATAAAAAAAACACATCGCAACTTGACATCACGCGCCATCTCTCCTCCAAAACCCTTTTGAAAAATATACCCCTTACCCGTTAGAACTGATGCCTATGATTGGTATTTAAAAAATGAAAATGTAGTGCGCAAATTACAGAATCTGATCATAATTTTGCAGATAACATGTTTCAAGTGCTATGGTACTGATACCTCTCTTGCATATTGCAGAGAACTGCATAGGTACCCATGTTTTTTATTTGTAAGTTTCGGTAAGGCTTCCGTAAGGAAATTTTATGGAGTTCCTGTAGAGTGTGTTAAATCTTTTCCCACAAGGCTTCATACAGTTAATATTGCTTGTGAATACTGCTTTATCGAAGCGAAATTATTAGTTGGGCCAAAAATCTATGAAATTTGTAAAATTCTAGCATGATAGGTATTTGAATGCCTACCTCACAGCGAAAGAGAAAGTTGCGTACCACCCAGTTGTGTACTCGTTTTTTCTGTGTTCCACAGTAGTACTTAGCATGCAAAATCAACGAATGGGTTTTCGTTCGGAAACACCTAAACATTTCTACACATAAACACGCACCGTAACGCCCCAAGATACTCACTAAGCTGTGCTAACTAAAATTCCATGAAACATACGAATTTGAATATCAAAAGCAGAATGAATCGTTGTCGCTTGCCAGTCTGATTTGGTGACGTCTTGTGGAGGACCGGGTCCCATATTGAACACATATATCCGTCATCATTGTGCTCGCGCCTCTCTCCGCGCCCTTTTCTTTGGGGTCACTCAGTCTCAGTGTATGTTTGCCTCAGCAAACATTATGCAATCCTATAATAACATCGGGTATATTGTATATAGATACAACAACAAAAAAAGAATGAAAAGTGAAATGTTTTTCAAGAAGCAGTGTGTGCACACGGATCAATTGCACTGCACCAAGCTAGAGACACACCAGCAGCATGAGTAGATACCACAGTGCTCAGGTACTTGCTGATGATGGTACCGCTCGGCTCGCACTTGTATTGTGTGGTAGGGTGCACACAACAGAAGGAGCACTAGTGTAACACCATATATGACGCATTCGCATCCCAAAACAAACGATCTGCCGTCGATGAATCGATGCGGCATTGTTGGAGATGGATTAACCGTGGTGGAGGTATCTATTTTTCTCAATGGGTATACCATGCCGCTGCACCGCCGCACCACTCTCAAGCCGGACAGGTACACGGCACACACGCACAGTCATACAATGTTCGGTTTATTACATCTGTTTGTGTAGGCACATTTATTGTCTTCCTCCTAATGGAATACACCACGTTGTTGGTTCTAACTACAATTGATGTGGAATAATAACGGGACGCGTTATACTAGAGATACAGTATCTAAAATGTTAGCATTTGAGAAATTTATGGAATGCCACATGGCTTACAGTCCGATTTGGTTGTAAATATGATCAGTTGACAGTTGTGTATCAATGCAGAATGTAGATCAGTTTATCCATGTCCACATGCCTTGGAGGGAAATTCCATAGTGGGGTATGGAGACTGAAACTGCCGTTCAGATACGTAAAACTCGGATTTATTACGAAAAAGGGGCGAAATCTCTATCTGAAAGCGTTCAGTGCCGCTTGGGGTCCGAAAATCCCTTAGTAGGGAATTCCATAGGGGGGTATGGAGACTGAAACTGCCGTTCAGATACATAAAACTCGGATTAATGCCGCCTGGTGTCTGAACATCCCTTAGTAGGGAATTCCATAGACGGATATGGAGACTGAAACTGCCGTTCAGATACATAAAACTCGGATAAATTACGAAAAAGGGGCAAAATCTCTATCTGAAACCGTCCTGTGCCGCTTGGGAACCGAACATCCCTTAGTAGGGAATTCCATAGGCGGATATGGAGACTGAAACTGCCGCTCAGATACATAGAACTCGGATTAATTACGAAAAAGGGGCAAAATCTCTATCTGAAACCGTCCTGTGCCGCTTGGTGTCCGAACATCCCTTAGTAGGCAATTCCATAGGCGGATATGGAGACTGAAACTGCCGTTCAGATACATAGAACTCGGATTTATTACGAAAAAGGGGCAAAATCTCTATCTGAAACCGTCCTGTGCCCTTTGGGGTCCGAAAATCCCTTAGTAGGGAATTCCATAGGCGGATATGGAGACTGAAACTGCCGTTCAGATACATAAAACTCGGATTAATTACGAAAAAGGGGCAAAATCTCTATCTGAAACCGTCCAGTGCCGCTTGGGAACCAACATCCCTTAGTAGGGAATTCCATAGGGGATATGAAGACTGAAACTGCCGTTCAGATACATAAAACTCGGATTAATTACGAAAAAGGGGCAAAATCTCTATCTGAAACCGTCCTGTGCCGCTTGATATCCGAACATCCCTTAGTAGGGAATTCCATAGACGGATATGGAGACTGAAACTGCCGTTCAGATACATGATTTGTAGGGTTCTTTCTGATCCACCCAAGCGTATTATAGAGATCACTTAGCTGTTCAGTTTGAATGACATTCTACAATAGAAGAAGTGATCTGAGTAGGTGATCAAGTGGCATGCTATGGAAAAGTTTCGAAAACAGAGGGATTCCATCAAATCCTCTTACGTTAAAACCATAACGTATGCGACATTAAGCTTTCTTCAGCCAATAGCACTACAGCTTCCACAAATTTTCACACCATTAGGAATAATAAGCCCTTTTGTCAGATTGGATACCAAAGCTTAACTACCGGTAAATCACCTTTTGATTTAAATTCCTAGAGACAAGAAGAATCACATTCTGGGGGTCGATCACACAAAACAATCTTCATTCGAGAACAGTTATCACCGGAAGTGCGCACAATAACAAAACAAAATTA
This sequence comes from Rhingia campestris, assembly GCA_932526625.1. Lineage (NCBI taxonomy): Eukaryota > Metazoa > Arthropoda > Insecta > Diptera > Syrphidae > Rhingia > Rhingia campestris. The sequence goes on along the minus strand of OW052186.1, from coordinate 3,483,880 downwards.
AAGGCCTTGAAATACCTTATAAAAGACAATAACTAGCTCTTGTAAGATCGTTTCCAAGCATACAATTTGGGGCACATATTCATGGCGATCATTTCGTCATGTACAAAGTAAAATAACGTCGTCTGTCTATCACAATCATTGTCCAACAGATGTGTTCGTTTATGTGTGTGTGCCTTCCCTCATTCATCGACATCGGACAATGGGGTTTTGTCTTATACCGCTTGGTTGTCTTGGCTTTTTTTTCGCATTTAATTCATACAGACTCTTCTAATTTGTGGATAATATGGTATTTACAGCGACAGTCTGAATATCTCGAATACAATGAGAATATTCATGACAGGATTTAAAAAAAAAATTCTGATTGTCTGAGTTTGAGGTCGTAGCAGAGCCTATAAAGCAGAGAAGATCACAAATATTGTGTTGCACATCATTCTCATATTCATACATTTTGGTGGAAATATCCTTAGATATAAGAATTTCTAATACACTGATGGATTCGTAGTGTCCGAATACACGTTTATCCCAATGGCTTTCATTTTCATGAACGCCGGTGTGGCCATACGCAAATTTTTTTGTTTATTTTGTTTGAAGAAACGCAAGATCTGCGAAAAGATCGCCACTGTCCGTCAGAGTTTGGAGGATAATCCGAATCAGTCGATTTCGTGTCTTGTAGGGTTTTCCTGAAGTCGCAGGTATATACGAATAAGCCACAAACCATAGCCGTCCTGAAAGCCCCAATAGAACCCATGCCGTCGGTCAAATTCAGCCTGATTTATGCACCAGAGTCATGGATATATGGATATTTGGGATGCAGAAATGTTCATGCCCTTACCGAGAATGCAGTTTGAAATCGATTCTAGGTAGATCTTCGGTGCAGTCTTCCCTATCATAGACTTCTAATTAAAATAAACCGAAACGAAGAACTCTACAGCCGTTGATTCGGGCGATCTTGCCGGCCAGTGCAGATCACCAAAAACAGACATTAGACGACCCGGAAACGCATCCTTCAAAGTGTTTATTGTCTTCAGCGAGCTGTTGAAACCACAAAATTCATCCGTTTCTACAATTAACAGGGTTGTAGGGAATTCTTTTTCCCATTCAGCAATCTGATTTACATTTCTGAGTGGGAAAAATTCCGAGGATCAGTGAATTATTTATTCAGCAATGCAAATCTGATTTGCATTGCTGAATGAGAAAAATCCCGAGAAAAAAACCGAGGATCAGTGAATTATTTGGGGCTTTCGGGAATTATTTTTCCAAGGAATTTTTCCTAATTCACTGATCCTCGGAAAAATTCCGAGGATCAGTGAATTATTTAGAGTTATCGCGAATTCGGAATTTTTCCCATTCAGCAATGTAAATCAGATTGCTGAATGGGAAAAATTCCGAGGATCACTGAATTATTAAGGGTTTTTACACTTGTTCTGGTGGCACGGACAAGGATCCTATAAACTAAATTTCTTTATCCTAGCTCAAAATTTAAGGCCCAAAAATCGGTGACGAACAGACAGACGGACGGACGGACAGACAGCCATGGCTAATTCAACTCAGCTAGCGATTTTGAGTCGATCCATATACTTTGAGGTATATGTTAGTTAGTTAAGTGGCGCTACAGTCCGGGATGAACCTGGGCCTCAACCAACATGCCTCTCCAATTAACCCTGTCCTTAGCTAACTGCCTCCAGTTGCGCACTCCAAGTTAGTTGAGGTCGTTTTCACTTGTGGGCGCCACTTAAGGCGAGGTCTTCCTCTACTTCGTCCGACGTCTGGCTAGGAATCGAAAACTCTGCGAGCCGGAGTATTGGTGGCCTATATGTCATCATAAACGTACAATGGGGAGTTTTTTTTTGACTAAGGGTATGTCGCTGTACAGCTCGTATAGTTCCTGGTTGAATCTTCGTCTCCATAGCCCGTCAACGCAAACGGGGACCGAATATTTTCCGAAGAATTTTTCTCTCGAATCGACGGTCCATGCTTCAGCGCCGTAGAGCAGGACTGGGATGATCAGGGTCTTATATAGAATCTCCTTAGTAGTTCGAGTGAGGGCTTTACTACTAAATTGCATTCTTAGCCCGAAGAAACAGCGATTGGCAAGAGTGATTCTTCGTTTGATTTCTGACGAAATATTGTTTTCAGAGTTAATACCGGAGACGAGGTAGACAAGGTCTCGTACATTGTCAAAGTTGTATCTGTCAATGGTGACGTTCTGTCCAATTCTTCGATGTTGGGTGTCCTTTCGTGTTGACAGCAGTCTTACCCTCATTCACTGCTAAACGTATTTTGGCACTTCATTCTCTATACTAACAAAGGTGGCTATGATATCACGTTGAGTCCTACCAATGATGTCAATATCGTCGACGTATGCTAGTAGTTGCACAGATTTTTGGAAAATTGTGCCTCTGGTGTTGGCTTTGGAGTTTTGCACAATCCTCTCAAGAATCAAATTGAAAAAGTCACATGACAGCGCATCGCTTTGCCTAAATCCTTTTTTGGTATCGAATGTGTCGGTGAGGTCGTTTCCGACCCTGATGGTGCAGCGAGAATTCTCCATCGTCACCCTACACAAACAGACGAGTTTGGGCGGTATACCAAAACTAGACATGGCTCTGTATAGCTCGTCTCTTTAAATGCTGTCGTATGCGGCTTTGAAATCGGTAAATAGGTGGTGGGTATCGATTTGGACTTCTTGGGTTTTTTCCAGGATCTGCCGAAGTGTGAAAATTTGATCGATTGTGGACTTTCCTGGCCTAAAACCACACTAATAAGGGCCGATCAGGTTTTTGGTAAACGGTTTCAGGCGTTCACATATTACGGCAGATAGGATCTTGTAAGCGATGTTGAGGAGACTTATGCCTCTGTATTTGGGTCAGTTCAGAGGGTCTCCTTTTTTTGTGGATCGGGAAAACGATGCTGAGGTTTCATTCTTCAGGCATACTTCATCCGAACAGATTTGCCTTATGAGTTGGTGGATGTTACTTACCAAGTCATCTCCGCCGGCTTTATAAAGCTCATCGGGAAGGCCGTCATTTCCGGCGGCCTTAGAAAGCTTGAGCTTAGATATTGCTATCCTCACTTCACTCAGGTCGGGTGGTTGGCAGTTTTCGCTGTCTTTGTCAATATTGAATGGTTCGTTCTGCCTGACAGCGGAATGTTGTTCGTCATCGCCGTTAAACAGGCTGCAGGAGTGGTTCTTCCATATCCTCAGCATCGACTGTGTCTCAACTACGGTATTTTCTTGTTCATCTCGACATGATTCTTTTCGAGTCTTATTTCCTTAGATTTGAACTTTTACAGGTTGGTAAAACTTGCGAAAATCGTTCCTGGAGTGGCACTTCTCTATATCCTCGATCGCTCGCTTTTCTAGCTCTTTTTTCTTCTTTCTGAAAGGCCAGTGTTCTTCCCTTCTTCTCTGCCTATAGAGCTCAATGGCAGCTCTTGTCTTCACCTGCAGCTTAGCCTTGTAGGCCTCGTTCTTGGCTGCGAGCATCTGTCGGCATTCCTCATCAAACCAGGGGTTTCTTGCTGGTGGCAAGAGTTAAGCATGAATTTTTCTGTCACAGTTTTTCAGCCACCCCCAACGTGATCCAAGACCCCAGACATTTGAACTTCCCCCCTCGAAAAGGACACTTAAACTTAAATAAATATCTGAAACAGGTCGGTGTAGACCAAGAATTTACAATCACTTGTCACCAATAGACAATGAAGTTCGAAAATCCAGACCCATATATCAGCACTTTCCGAATCATTGAAAATATGCAAGAGAGCCTAAATGTTTTCCCGTGTATCCACACTGTCAAAAACGGAAAAAGATACTAAAAAACGACTCACGTCACTCTACAATTCAAATAAATTATTCGCCTCATGTTGTCGTAAATATATAATTTTTTTTCAAATAACCAAAATAGAAATTTAAACAAAGCACACTATCAACAACAATACCCGGCAAGCACGAGGCACGCCTCTGAAAATCTTAAAAAAGAAAGCCATCTGAGATTTACAAGAAAATCTCTATTAATCATTCGCCGTCTAAAATTAAAAAAAAAAAACAAAAATCCATATAAATGTATAAAAAAAAAAACAACAACAAGCACAAGATCATCGAGTAAATTAGTCAAATTGGAAAAGTATCTGAAGATATGAGCAAATAAGACACAACATGAAGGCACACAACAATTGCATTAATTGAACGGCAACGACAGCGCAGTGTATCGGTTGAAGATCAGATCGCGATCTCGAACGCGATCGGGGCGGAAGAAGATCCCTCCTGCAAGAGAGCCGCAATGATCGCCTTTTATCGAATGCGTATTTGTTTTGTTTACGATTTTGCTTTTATTTCGTTCCTGTTACATTCCGTTCCGTTGAGGAATTATTACACTCATGGATACGTCGTCGTCATCATCGGTGCAGGAAAAAGCCAGTGAAGGTGCCAGAAAAGGAGGTCTAGAGATGGTGGTTTGGGGCCTTCTTATAAATGCCTTGCGCCCGAGAAGAATGTGTGATTTGATTCGTACATTCGGCGGGCACACATTTTTCATGAAAGAATTAAACTGTATGGCCGATGGTGATGGTGATGGTGATGGTGATGGCGATGGGTGAAGTGAGCGCGGCGAACCCGTGAATGGGAAGTCAGTCTAACCTCAAATGACGAAAACCAGATGCGATTGAGAGCTTTTCAGTTGTTTTTGTGTGTTTTCCGGGATGGCAAACGGAAAAATAAAACCACAACAAAAGAAAAATCAAATCAAATACACACACGACGTGTGTGGTTTATGTGAAATGATTGCTTGCCTGTTCGCGGGAGGAATTCGTCAGAAAATTATTCGCTGCTTTGATCCTAATAATTGAGATAAGTCAAAAGTGTTCAGTCACTTTGGTGAGGAGAATAATTCGACGATTGTTTGTTTAGTTTGTGTGAGTTTTTTTTATTTTTTTTTTAAGTGTGTTATGAGAATTCAGTATGATGGAGAAGAATGTGTTGCAACTACTGTTGGAATTTTGTACTAATCATAGAAACGGCCAAGGGTAATATATAAGCGGCATACTTGCTATATGTGGCACTGATAATGTAAAATTGATTTTTATTGAATTGAATAATATAAACTATTCAGACGTTTAGGAATTTTCTACTCTTAAAAGTGCTATTCATCAATCAGTCATAACTTGTATTTAAGGGTTCAAAAATCTTTGAAAAATCTTTGAAAAATCCTTCCTATTCAAACGATTAGGAATTTTCTAGTCTTCAAATTGGCATTCACCAATCACTCATAACTTGTATTTCAGTGTTCAAAAATCTTTGAAAAATCCTTCCGAAAATAAGCTGTTCTTCCTGGAAATTGACCACAACTTCTTTTAAAAGGGCCTTGACAAGGTTTCCACTCTATTTATACCCCATCACATAGGGGTATATTAGTTTTGATACATAGTTTGTAACGTACGGATAATTTTGCTACATGTACCTCATGAGGAATGCCGACAGATGCTCGCAAGCAAGAACGAGGCCTACAATGTTAAGCTGCAGGTGAAGACGAGAGCTGCCATTGAGCTCTATAGGCAAAGAAGAAGGGAAGAACATCGCTATCGAGGATATAGAGAGGCGCCACTCTAGGAACGATGTTCGCAAGTTTTACCAAAGTGTAAAACGTCAAAGCCAAGGATACAAGGCTCGAACAGAATCCTGTCGAGATGAACAAGGAAATATCGTAGTTGAGACACAGTCGATGCTGAGGATATGGAAGAACCACTTCTGCAGACTGTTAAACGGCGATGACGATCAACATTCCGCTGTCAGGAAGAACGATCCATTTAATATTGGCAACGACAGCGAAAACTGCCAACCACCCGACCTAAGTGAAGTGAGGATAGCAATATCTAAACTCAAGCTTAACAAGGCCGCCGGAAATGATGGCCTTCCCACTTGGATCTATAAAGCTGGCGGAGATGATTTGGTAAGCAGCATCCACCAACTCATAAGCCAAATCTGGTCGGTTGAAAGCATGCCTGAAGAATGGAACTTCAGCATCGTTTACCCGATCCACAAAAAAGGAGACCCTCTGAACTGCGCCAACTACAGAGGCATAAGTCTACTCAACATCGCCTACAACATCCTATCTGCCGTAATATGTGAACGCCTGAAACCGTTTACCAACAACCTGATCGGCCCTTATCAGTGTGGTTTTAGGCCAGGAAAGTCCACAATCGATCAAATTTTCACACTTCGGCAGATCCTGGAAAAAACCCAAGAAGTCCAAATCGATACCCACCACCTATTTATCGATTTAAAAGCCGCTAGCGACAGCAGTTATAGAAACGAACTATACAGAGCCATGTCTAGTTTTGGAATACCGCCCAAACTCGTCCGTTTGTGTAGGATGACGATGGAGAATTCTCGCTGCACTATCAGGGTCGGAAACGACATCACCGACACATTCGATACCAAAAAAGGATTTAGGCAAGGCGATGCGCTGTCATGTGACTTCTTCAATTTGATTCTTGAGAGGATTGTGCAAAACTCCCGAGCCAACACCAAGGCACAATTTTCCAAATATCTGTGCAACTACTAGCATACGCCGATGATATTGACATCATTGGTAGGACTCAACGTGATATCACAGCCACTTTTGCTGGTATAGAGAAGGAAGCTGCAAAAATGGGTTTAGCAGTATATGAGGGTAAGACGAAAGGACACACAACATCGACGAATTGGACAGAACGTCACCATTGACAGATATAACTTTGAGGTAGTACGGGACTTTGTCTACCTCGGCTCCGCTATTAACTCTGACAACAACATCTCGTCAGAAATCAAACGAAGAATTACTCTTGCCAATCGCTGTTCTTTCGGGCTAAGAAGACAATTTAGTGATGAAGCCCTTACTAGAACTACTAAGGAGATCCTATATAAGACCCTGATCATCCCAGTCCCACAACTACGTGGGGTACTGATATTGAGACCCCAGTATTCACATTGCTACCCCAGAACAGCATAGCCGATACATATACGATGAAAATTCCCCTTCACACTAACAGCCCGCGTCTGAAACGGCTACAAAATGTTTAGCAGTGATGCGTACTCTATTTAGTTTTATACTCGTTAGTAGAACTTAGAACTCATGCCAGGTTTCTTCCCTAGATATTATGACGAGTGCGAGAGTTTTGATTGAAAACCCTCCCTATTATGGATATCATACTCTCATCAACCAACCTAACTTAGGAAAAAATGGCATGCGGCCTCAAATGGTATTATCCATTGTTAGGGAGAGCCCCTCACAGTCGAAGCACCGTCCAAACGGTGGGACTCCTAATCCTTCTCAAAATCTTTCTCTTAGACCTCTACGTGTAGCCATCATTGGCTGCAAATCAGTCAACTTAACTGCTTGAAAATGGATTCAAAAGGACACAACTTCTCAACCTACTACTTTTAAACCTTTACGTGCAAGAATCTTTGGCTGCAAATCATTCAACTTAAATGCTGAAAAATTCAGAATTAAGCCCATGGGGTTTAATTCCCCAAAAAAAAAAGAAAAAAATCCCCGCGGGGCATATTTCCTTTTCGAAATGGAAATAAACCCCATGCAACCACCCTGCTTGGGCTCATTGTTGGATTTGGGTTGCGTGCAAGTTTACAGCCCCACAACTAAAAGGCATTGATTTTTAGTTGTGGGGCCTTAAACTTGCACGCAACCCAAATCCAACAATGAGCCCAAGCAGGGTGGTTGCATGGGGCAGCATCCCCCCCCACATATATTTAAACTTCGAATATACTGAAAATCGCACTCGGATGTATGCAAAGTAAGAACCCCCCCTGCTTGGGCCAGCTGTTGGATTCGGAATGGGTGCAAAATTGTGTGTATGCAAAGTTTGAATACGGAGTGGGGGACATGCTGCCCTCTGCAACCCTCATACAGGGCTCACTATTGGATTTGGGTTACGTGCGATATTGGGTGTCCTCTAAATTTCTTTGTATTCACGTTTGTTTTTCCCATATTCCGCGGGCGTTATTTCACTACACCGATTCAAAATGACACAACTTCTCAACTTACTACTTTTAGACCTTTATGTGCAAGAATCTTTGGCTGCAAATCAATCAACTTAACTGCAGAAAAATTAAGAATTGAGGAAAACTGCCCCGTGAGGCTTATTTCATTTTCGAAATGGAAATAAGCCCTGCTGTTATTAATGCCTTTTGGTTGTGGGGCTTATGTCCTTTTTATGCAACCCAAATCCAACAGGGAGCCCAAACAGTTGGGTTACATGCCCAAACTCGCACTCGGATGTATGCAAAGTATGAACCCCCCTGCTTGGGCCAACTGTTGGATTTAGGATGGTTGCGAAATGAGATGCATGCAAAGTGATACTTTTTACAAAAATCAATTTAGAGGAAATATAAGAGGAGAATGGAAACTTGTAAATAGAATTATTAACAAGTCTTCCTCCTTTAAAAGTCCTATACCTCAATTTTGCTTAATGATCGCACTGTCACTGATAGCCTTGAAATTGCCGATTTATTTTACCAACATTATTTATCTCTTTTCAACTTCACCCGTTTGCAATAATTCTATTCTCTGATCCCATCACAAACCTAAAGTTATTGAATCCTGTGGCATAGATGGCATTTCAAATCGGGTGTTGAAGAATGTTGCTTGTTTTGTTGTCGATGTCCTAGTGCATGTTTTAAATAACAGCGTTTAATCTGGAGTTTTTAGCGTAGCTCTGAAAACCGCAGATGTTGTTCCACTTTTAAAAAAAAAAGTGCAACAAATGATATAAGCAACTACAGACCTATTTTGCTTCTTTTCTCAGTAAGCACAGTTTTTGAAAACTAGTGAAAAATAGGATTGTTAGCTTTCTGAATAATACAAGCTTTTTCAGTACACTTCAATACGGGTTTCAAATAGGTTAAAATACGAACGATGCACTGCTAAACTTTTGCTCAGAATTTTTTGATAGTTTAGACAATAAAAATTGTTCTGAAGGTTTGTTCGTCGATATTACCAAAGTATTTGATATGGTTAACGATTACAGAAATTACAAAATGCTGGTTTTCGAGTTTTTTTTTTTTTTTTTGAGTGGTTCAAGTCAAAGAGTAAAGGTTGAAGGAACTAGAAGTTAAATTAGGTTTATGAATCTAGAGACACCACAGGGCCCAGGTATTGAGACCAATTCTAATCCTGATCTATATAAACTCATTGTTTGAGCAAAAATTCAAAAGTCTTATCACTGCTTTTGCAAATGATGTTGGTTTAACCTCTTCTGCAAGCCCTCTAAATTTAATTTCTGATATCAATTGAGAACATGGTTTGTTGCACATAGACTAATGATTTCCCAAAAACAAAAATAATGTTTTACCGAGTTTTAACAGAATCCAACCACTTCTAGTTCTACTCAAACATGTGTGCGTGAGTTATGGTATTCACCAATTTTCCCCAGTTTTCCACCGACCTTTCCTAAAAACCTCAGCCAAAATAGGAGAAATTAGTTAAGTCATCACAAAGTTATGGTTTTTCACCACAAAGATACGGTTTTCGAACTACGCAAGCGCAAGTGAGTGCATCCGACAAAAATATTATGAAAACAGAAACTCGTTCAGCAAACATTTTTCATCTGTAGAAAATCTTGAAAACCTTTAACAATTTAACATTTCTTTGACATTCGAAAAATTAAAGGAAAAAAATATTGCCTATTGCGAATCCAAATGAAAATTTCAAACTGACGTACTTCTACGTTCTCACTGAGAAAATACGCTCATTTCGGCAATAAATTTGCAAATCCGATCGAATTTTACTGAATTTTCCATACAAGATCGAATTTCCGTAATGTGATAATAACGGGTCCGCCATCTAACGTTTTTTTTCCAACTAGTGCTTATTTCGTGAATGGTAATACTTAGCTCATGTCTGATTTGACAGATAATTAGTTTTATCCTTCCGCTGAACGAATATGGTTGTGTATACGCTTGAACAACGCTGGGAAATATTGCGACATTATCGACATTATCTTGTGAAAAAAAGTGAAAGAAACTGGCATCCTCATCGATAAACCAAAGCGTGAAAAGCCAAAAACAGTGCGTACACCCGAGAATATTGCTGCTGTGGCAGAAAGTGTGCGTGCAATAAAAAACGAACGCAGTTGTCACTTTTCGAATTCGAAAACGTGGAATAGGCAACATAGACGTTTTCCCAAATGATGGATATCAACTAAAACCGCAAATTACAAAAATAGTGAAACTAAAGAATTTTGTTATATCGGTTGCAAATGGTTTTGACATATTTTGCATGTCCCTGAAAGTGTTCATTTTCGAAAATAGTAGTCAAATCATCAGGTCAAGCCACCTGTCACAATATTAAAGTTGAAATCACAACATAAAATCTACCTGTCTCGTTAGAGATGACTTTCATTCCAATAAATTTGTAGACAGACACTTAATCACTAAAAAACGAACGCAGTTGTCACTTTTCGAATTCGAAAACATGGAATAGGCAACATAGACGTTTTTCCAGAGGATGGATCTCAACCACCCCAAATTCGAAAAATCGTCAAACTAAAGAACTGTGATAAACCTTTCGGTTGCAAATTGATTTGACATATTTGCATGTTCCTGTTCATTTTCGAAAATAGTGGTCAGCAGCTCAATCCACCTGTCACAATATTAAAGTAGACATCAAAACAAAACAAAAAAAAAACCACTCAAATCCAAATATCAAAATTTAATAACTAATTGCGAGACGAGTATAAATTCACAAGAAATATATATATTCCGCTGCAAAGGAGTACTCCACCAGGTGGTACTGGTAGTTAAGTAATAGGCACTCTCATCGGTATCAGACAGTAATATTATTGAGGAGTACTTACACTTACTCAACCTGCTAAACCAGAAGAGGGCAAAAAACTGGCTACAGTGTTCGGAGTCGTCGTCGTTGCCGTTGCCGTTGCCACCACCGCACCGTAACAGTCACCGTCATTCGCGTGCAGAATTTCTCACATACGCGACTTCGCGAATGCGAGTGCTTCTGACATCCGCACATCCCATTTGACGCGAGCGCGCGCGCGCGAGCGCAAAACTTCAATTCAATTACGTAATGTTACCCAGCGACGCGGCGGGAATTGCACACACACTCATACAGCGAATTGGTTGAGATTGCGATTGCGATAGCATGACATAAAAAAAAACAAATCGCACGATTACGCATCAATATTTTCGTGTGTCATGATTCGCATATCAAACTGGGTGTATCAATGCATGCCTTGTGTGAGATACGAATGGAATGTGTAAACAACGAAATTTTCTAGGCCCATCATCTATACCTTCCCCCAGTATACCGCGCACGCGAATCCCAAGAAGAAAGCATTCCCTGACTGATGCTGATGCTGCTGCTGTTGCTGCTGTTGCTGCTGGTTGTTGGTAGTTAATAAAAATTCACCAAGTTGCAGTTCCAGGGAAATGATTTACTTGTATCCCTCCATGCGTGAATAACCTGGAGATGGAGGAGATTCTGATGTCCACAATCCGGGCCATAGAAGAGGACCACTCGTACAAGTATCTAACACTTTTTATTTTGATTGGTTTTGCTCCGGTTTTGCTTCGGTTTCACCGTGTGTATCTTTTTCACATACCTAGACCGACTCGCACCTTGCTGATGGACCAAACAATTGACTTAAGGAGCTGAGCTGACCCCGCTACTCTACCCCCTCCCACCGCTTTGCGCTTCCTTTCCATCCGTTCTTTTGCCGATTTCGCGCAGATTCTTTTCTATTCGCATGTGGCATAACTAAACTACGAGTACATTGTCTGTGTTTCTGGTGCTCCAGCGGCTGGCCATTTGTAAGAGAACCAGAGTGAACACATCTCGATCGTTGGCGGCGTCGCTGTTGTCGTTGTTGTCCCGTCGCGTCGCGTCGTCCTCCATCTATCGGCGAGCGCGCGGAGCAAGTTGCGCGTTGCGCATTGTTGAAGAGTCACTCGGAGATACTCCTATTGGTGGTGGCACGGCCGCAGAAAGAAAGAAAGACATTTGAAAAGCTGCAAAGCAAGCCTACAAGTGATTACATCGAATAAAGAGAAGAATGACAGGTTTTTATCCAGTTTCGCACAAGATAATGCTTGCTTGATGTTGTTATTATTAGTACCTAGTACTTCATTTATGTGTTTTGCTTTTTATTTTGTATGAATCTACATATATTACTTGGCGTCCGGCATTTTGGCCACAGGCTGCAGCAATGAACAGTTGATAGGCGATACAGACGCGTATGGGAATGAACCGCGCAGCTCGAGAGTGGAATGATAGGACAATGTGAATTATCTGCACACATGTCCATGTACCCGGCGGATGGTATTGCCCGTCTCGTGATTTAATTTCGCTTCCTTTTGTGGGGAAATCTAGTTGAGAATAAACATTGTCCCGGACTGTGATGAGCGGGATCAAACTCTTGACGTGGTTCAGATCCGCAGCTTTTGTCAACTCTGTATCTGGTGACCTAGCATATACCTTCAGGGGTTTTATCTGCTTGGTCCTACATGGACCTCGGCGTACACAAAGACCAGGCAGGAGAATAAACATTGTCCTGGACTGTGATGAGAGGGATCAAACTCTTGACGTGGTTCAGATTCGGAGCTTTTGTCAACTCTGTATCTGGTGACCTAGCATTTACCTTCAGGGGTTTTATCTGCTTGGTCCTACATGGACCTCGGTGTACACAAAGACCAGGCAGGAGAATAAACATTGTCCCGGACTGTGATTAGCGGGATCAAACTCTTGACGTGGTTCAGATTTGGAGCTTTTGTCAACTCTGTATCTGGTGACCTAGCATATACCTTCAGGGGTTTTATCTGCTTGGTCCTACATGGACCTCGGTGTACACAAAGACCAGGTAGGAGAATAAACATTGTGCCGGACTGTGATGAGCGGGATCAAACTCTTGACGTGGTTCAGATCCGCAGCTTTTGTCAACTTTGTATCTGGTGAGCTAGCATATACCTTCAGGGGTTTTATCTGCTTGGTCCTAAATGGACCTCGGTGTACACAAAGACCAGGCAGGAGAATAAACATTGTCCCGGGCTGTGATGAGCGGGATCAAACTCTTGACGTGGTTCAGATCCGCAGCTTTTGTCAACTCTGTATCTGGTGACCTAGCATATACCTTCAGGGGTTTTATCTGCTTGGTCCTACATGGACCTCGGTGTACACAAAGACCAGGCAGGAGAATAAACATTTTCCCGGACTGTGATGAGCGGGATCAAACTCTTGACGTGGTTCAGATCCGCAGCTTTTGCAACTCTGTATCTGGTGACCTAGCATATACCGTAAGGGGTTTTATCTGCTTGGTCCTACACGGTATACACAAAGACCAGGCAGGAGAATAAACATTGTCCCGGACTGTGATGAGCGGGATCAAACTCTTGACGTGGTTCAAATCCGCAGCTTTTGTCAACTCTGTATCTGGTGACTTAGCATATACCTTCAGGGGTTATATCTTCTTGGTCCTACATGGACCTCGGTGTACCTACACAAAGAACAGGCAGGACGTGGCAAGGGTTTAAACCGAAAAATGGAAAGAGGATTTACAACTGCTTTACGCCTGAAACTTAAGGTTTGCAAGCCTACATCTGTTATCTTTACTAGGCAATTCGTCAAACGGAAATATTTTGCGAATGCATATCTCGTGAAGTTTTTCTGAACCTAAGTGCCTGCATTGCATATGGCGAATCCCATTTGATGGAAGTGTATTCCAACTGCCGTCTGACTAACGAGCAGTAGCAGGCGTAATACTTCTGGAAAGTCCTTGGATTCCGCCAAAGGGGCTGTATTACTACAAAGAACTGAAACCGCTTGGTAGCCTCTAAGTTTCTTTTCGGTAAAATCGTCTAATCGTATCGCTTTTGGCTGTGATTGTGACATCTAACGTACCGGCCATCTGTGACATCTAAATGAGCAGAAACAACGACTATTCGAATGCGGATTTGCTATAAGTGCCAGAATTAGACAAGAAGTCTTGTTTTTCAAGACATTAGCGAATGAATTGTAACAATTCCCATCAAGGCCAAATTCGCCAATGTAAGCCTTATATGCGTTCACTCCCCGACGGAGGAAAAGGACGATAAAGCTATAGATTGCTTCAACGAGCTCCTTGACAAAACCTATGAGCGACAGCCGAAGTACGATGCTAAAATTGTGCTAAGGGAGATTTTAACGCAAAGGTAGGAAGAGATACATCTTCAGCAGTATTGTCGGAAAACACAGCCTACCCGACAACACGTATGGTAACTTAGGAGAATTGACTTCGCTTCGGAACGAAATGCGGGCACACGATTTCCTCACCTCGATATACATAAGTGGACATGGCGGTCTCCAGATCAACGAAAAAGCAACCAAATTGATCACATTGCGATAGACAAGAGGCACGCATCCAGTGTTTTGGGTGTCCAAACATTCCGAGGGACAAACATCGACTCGGAAAACTATCCTGTTGCAGCCAAGGTAAGGATGCGGATATCCACCACAGCAAATAAGAAAAAATGTAAAAAAAAGAGACCGCCAAGGACTTCGAAGCACGCGTATCCCTTAACCTCTCGATTCACACCATACCATCAGCATCGAATGTCGAAGAACAATGGCAACGATGCCAACAAGCCATTAGGTCAGCCGCAACTGATGTGCTAGGTTTCTCACGCCCACCAGCAAGAAACCCTGCTTTGATGGTAAGGTTTCACACCCTTTAAATCAGTGGGACCTGACGGCATTGTACCAGCCAAGCTAAAATGGACTTTGGATCTCATCCTACCATGGTTGGAAGCCCATTTTAGGGGGTGTGCTATCCCCTCTTCTCTGGAACTCAGTGGTAAACGAGGTTTTAGTCATTATGGAAGCAGAGTGGTCCCAGACAGATCGTCATGGGAGAGTTTCAAACCTGTGCTAAGCCACTCGATGTATTTTTATACCGGTGGCTCCGAAATAAATGACGGAGTGGGTGGTGGTGTCTTCTCCGACAGGCTTAATCTCAGCCTATCTTTCCGTCTTTCTGATAATTGCAGCGTGTTCCAGGCTGAAAGTGAATGTAATATCTGCCAAGGATATAAGCATTTCTTCGGACAGCCAAGTGGCCATGAAATCCCTGGAATCCGTCTCAACAAATTCAACGACAACCCAAGATTAACGATCATCTCTGCAGGATATGTCAAAGCATTTTAACATTCACCTGTGCTGGGTGCCTGGCCATAGTGACATTCCAGGGAACTGTAAGGCTGATCAACTCGCCAGACATGGGACTAAATTACCAGGTACACCCGACACGGATGCACTAGGTATTCCTATGGCTACATGTAACATGCTAACAGCAAGTCAAATCCCAGATGAAGTCTTGGCACGATGTGTCAAATAACCAAACGAATTTGACCAAAGCTGGATTTGAGAAGATCCAAGGGACTGATTTCGCTTGATAGATCGTATATTAGCGCCACCATAGGTGTCATCACCGGACACTGTTTAAAAGGCAGTCACGCAGAGAGGCTAGGCCTCTATTCAAACGACTTCTGTAGGATCTGCATGGACGAAGAGGAGGAAGAAAAAAAATTCCATCTCCTTTGTAACTGCCCGGCCCTATCAAGCAAAATGAAGCTTCATCTCGAAGCTTACTATTTTCAAAATCTCAGTGAATTGGCAAAAATGAAAGCCTCATCAAAAGTTCAGAATGGTTTTCTCACGGAAAGTAAGGAGAATGGACAAGATCCACGTGGTATCACAATGGACCAACAAAAGGTCTAAGTGTGCTGGCGAACGCTGGCACCCACTCTAACCTAACCTATGGGCCGGAAATGTCCGATTTTTCTTTCTCCATATGGGTTCTCATTCTGTAATTTCCTATAAGAGATCTCTAGTCACGTCAACCGACAGTCTTAACCACACAATCGTGTGACACATTTAGGGTGTTTAATTTACTCAAATAGGCCCACGAGAGTCCTAAATTTGTCCAAAATTTTCCCCAACGATAATCTGTATGAACCCACTATACCGTTACATTCGATTCAATTTTAATTATTCGCCGGACTTAATCTGTTTTCGGTTTGTACCCTCTCACCTTTAATGAACAGAGGAACAAAAAGGACTCACCTCAATTAAAAGGCAAAAGGTGAAACAAACCTATCGCACTTGTCCCCCCTACTATCAATGGCCCAATCAACACATACAAACGAAAGTAAGAAACGAATCCCGCCAATGCAAATGCGATAAAAGCCGCACGCAACATTGTTTCCTTTTTGTTTGGTTGTGCTTGTAATTTGTTTATTTTTATCTGGTGGCGATGTTGGGTTTGGGTACAACGGCAGAGGAACCCTTTGTTTAGTGTCCTCTTCATCATCCATTCTGCGTGACATTGATACATGCTGCTACATTGGTGGCGACAAGTCTCACACCCATTCCGGGGTGTATATTTCACCTGTGTCTGTGAGTGTATTGTATTGCTGGGGATTTTCCGTTTTTTTGTTGTACTTATCCTATAGGGGGTATAAGGTTTGATAAAAGGCTTGAATCACAGAGAAATAAAGGTTTTGTTGGAATATCTGACAGATTTTTGAATCGCGTCAAGGTTTAATGATTTCATGAGCTACTTTAAGGAATCTTTCAAAAAATATCAATGGGGTTTGAACGTACCACTTGGGGTTCTCAGATTTATCAACTCAATTGGATCTACAAAGCAAATTTAAAAAAAAAGTCCAAACAAAAAAAAGGTATAAAATCTCATAAAAAAACATTTAAAAATAAAATAAAAAAGCAATTGCCCTCAATGACCACCTTGTGGGACACCGTTTTCTTACATAATTTCGCAAGAAGTATATAACCATCGCGTCGATCTTTACCATTTGCTGTCTGTTTGCTAAATAATTACGAAACCATTTAAGCAGTGAGCAATGAAAACCCAATGATTTTAGTTTTGCTAAAAGTAGGGTGTGGTCCACTCTATGAAAGGCTTTTGCAAAGTCAGTGTAGAATACATCAACTTGTAATCGCTCCGCAAAACTGTTAAATACATCGGTTAGGTAAGGTTAGGTTAGAGTGGGTGCCTGTGACACTTAGCCAACACACTTCATTTGTTGGTCCATTGTGATACCACCTGGATCTTGTCCATTCTCCTTACTATCCGTGTAAAAACTATTCTGAGCTGTTAATGAAACGGGAGAGAGTTTTCGCTTCCGTTTTTGTCAAATAGCTGAGATTTTGAAGGGAGTAAGCTCCAAGATGGAGATTCATTTTGTTTGATAGGGCCGGACAGTTACCTCTTCGTTCATAAAGCTCCTACAGAAGTCTTTTAAATAGAGGCCTAGCCTTTCTGCATGCCTGCCTATGTCAGCGTGCGCGGATGACACCTACATGGTGGCGCTAATATGCGATCCATCAAGCGAAATCAGTCCCTTGGATCTTCTTAAATCCAGCTTTGGTCAAATTTGTTTGGTTATTTGACACATCGTGCCAAGACTCCATCTGAGATATGATGCTGAGATATGCTGTTTGCATGTTGCATGTAGCCATAGGAATACCTTGTGCACCCGTGTCGGGTACAACTGGTAATTTAGTTCCATTTCTGGCGAGTTCATCAGCCTCACAGTTCCCTGGAATGTCTTTGCCCCGGCACCCAGCTCATGTGAATGTTAAAATTCTTTGACATCTCCTGCAGAGATGATCGGTGATCTTGGGTTGTCGTTGAATTTGTTGACAAGGATTCCAGGGATTTCATGGCCGCTTGGCTGTCCGAGGAAATGCTTATGCTTATCTAGGAGTTATTGGAGAAAAAGAATGTTCAGTGCTGCTGAGGGTGTGTTTAATACATAAGAGTGCGTAAAAATAAAATTATGCCTGGAACTGACAAATTCCGAAACAGCTGAACTTTCTATATTTTCTTCTAAATTGTATCCAATTGACACGAAATAGTCGATTGGTCAGTTCAATTTCAAAACCTCGTTTTTTGCCATATTGACCAATCACATTCGAAATCACAAAAATAAGTAAGGTACATGCGCGTATCACAGGCATAAAACAAGCTTCAATAAAACTTATGGCGCGAGTCAGCTTATATGATCAGCATCATCAGATCAATGTCCTTTGAAGTAAGAAGCATATTTACCCTAATCGAGATCATAAAATATTACTTTTGGGAATGTGCGCTTATCACTGGAAGAAAGAAAACCTGAGCTATGTTTCTCAAAATTAGAAACTTTGAAACGCACTTGTGGCACAAGCCAACATAAATGCTTAGCAAACTTATAAGGTCCAATCACATTGTAGATCAGCACGATCAGTAGATAGCTCTGCGCGCGTATCACTTGAAAAAGAAAATCTGAGCTATGTTTCTCATAATTAGAAACTTTGAAACGCACTTGTGGCACAAGCCAACATAAATGATTAGCAAACTTATGAGGCCCAATCACATTGTAGATCACCAACGAACAGTAGATAGCTCTGTGCGCGTATCACTGAAAAAAAGAAAATCTGAGCTATGCTTCTCATAATTAGAAACTTTGAAACGCACTTGTGACACAAGCCAACATAAATGATTAGCAAACTTATAAGGTCCAATCACATTGTAGATCACCAACGATCAGTAGATAGCTCTGTGCGCGTATCACTGAAAAAAAGAAAATCTGAGCTATGCTTCTCATAATTAGAAACTTTGAAACGCACTTGTGACACAAGCCAACATAAATGATTAGCAAACTTATAAGGCCCAATCACATTGTAGATCAGCACGATCAGTAGATAGCTCTGTGCGCGTATCACTGAAAAAGAGAAAGATGATCTGATTTATTTTACAGTTAAGTCACCACATTTGATGGGTCAATATCGAATGTAACTTTGACTGAAAAACATGTTTCATGTAGAGGTTAATTTTTTTTTATACTGTACCCATAGGCAGGTGATATAAAGCAAATAAAGGTGATCTTTGTCAAATTCAAACTGTTTTAAAATTT
Organism: Rhingia campestris; assembly: GCA_932526625.1. Classification (NCBI taxonomy): domain Eukaryota; kingdom Metazoa; phylum Arthropoda; class Insecta; order Diptera; family Syrphidae; genus Rhingia; species Rhingia campestris. The sequence continues at coordinate 3,464,928 of OW052186.1, read as the reverse complement.
TATGGATTTTTGAACCACGGCAAGGTGAACAAATGGGCCACTTTAAGCCAACATTTCAAAATATTGATGGGTTTGAAACATACCACTTAGGGATCTTAGATTAATCAATGTCGAGGTAAATTTTGAATCTTGTATGATCTCGCACTGACGAACTCCCTAATCGTGATCAGATCCAATGCGAATTTCTTTATCTATGCCAATTTTGGGTTTCTTTTGTAACGTCTGTGTTTCCTCGGAACCCCAAATGGAATAAATTTTACTTTTCCCAAACCTTGGTATTCCTAAACCGAAATCGATTTTTATTTCACGGTTGAACTTGAAACCAAGCACTTCGGTTGACGATGTCATAAATCACTTGGTATCAACAAATCTCGTTCCCTGAGGGTCCTTAATTAAAAGTACAAAAATCACTACGCCTGATAGCTTTGTTTCGTCATTTAAAAAACTTGTTCCTGCTGGTCTCTTTGAAACGGTATGCATCAGTAACTCATGGCCTTCTAATACAATTGTTAATGAGTTTAAGCCGCGAAAAGTAATCCGCAAAGAAAACAGTCCTACTTCAAAAAACTACAGAGACTGTCCCTCTACCAAAATGTAAGACGGCTCCGAACAAATACATTTTTTCTTAGTTCCCAAACCTTTTCTCATGATATATTCTCCTTGACAGAAACGTGGCTTAACGCCAGTATACTTGATTCGGAACTCTTTAATCATGAGTTCTCAGTATATAGGAGTGACCGCCATATAAATGACCTAAAAGCGCTTGGTGGAGGTGTTCTTACTGCAGTTCGCAGTCATCTTACCTCTTAGAAAATAGAATTTCCATTCCCTCTTAACATTGAAATAATCTGTGTTAAGATAACAATTGGAAATAAATATCTTTGTGTTGCAAATGCGTACATTCCTTCATATTGTCTATGCAATCTGTATTCTGAGCTATCGAAGGCTTTAGAATACATCTTTGACTTATCTTGTTGTGACAGAACTATTTTGTTGCTGGGCGATTTCAACTTACCACCTCATTTTATACCATCAGAAGTGTCTGCACAGCAAGAGCTATTATTACATTTTATCATTTGACTTACAGCAAATAAACTGTATAAAAAATCATAATAATCGAATTCTCGATTTAGTTTTTTCTTCTGACTCTGTTAGTACTGCAGTATTAAAATCTAGTACCAGCATTACTAACATTGACAAAAATCATCCTCCACTAGATATTTTCATTGACATAGGCGGACATCTGTACGAAAATGCTGACTCGTACGATCGTTCGTACTCTTTTGACTTTCGGAAAGCAAGCTTTCAAAGGCTATCCGAAGAAATTATTCTTTCGAATGTGAGTATTGACAGCTTCTCCAATTTAGAAGAAGCTGTTAAAAAATTTGATTTTCTAATAAAAGATTGCATGGATAGAACAATCCCAGTCAAATATTCAAAAAATGCTCAAACCCAGCATCCTTGGTACACGAAAGAGCTTAAATCTCTTCGAAATAGACGGGCCTGGGGCCTGGAATAATTTTGTAAAAAGCCAGAATGATCACGACTATGATAAATACCTGAATTTTTTTAATGAATTCTCTACGATTTCAAGTAGTTTATATAATGGCTATATAGTCACGCTCTTAAAAGTGACCCAAAACGCTTTTGGGGCTTTGTCAATTCGAAGAGAAAAACGGATGAGTATCCAGCCAACTTCTCTTCCAATAATTCAAAAACATCGAGCTCTCTAATTGTGTCAAACTTATTCGCAGAGAACTTCAGTAAATCATTTATTGATACCCTTCCAGTCTTAGACGAGGATTATTTCAGTTATCTCAATGACTGTCCTCAAGTTAGTTTCAGCAATGTTACATTTGACGATGAGACACTACTTAAATATATATCTTCATTAAACAATGGTTACTCTGCGGGGCCCGATGGAATCCCACCAATAGTCGTAAAGCAATGCAAAGATGCTCTTTTGCCATATACCTTAAGTATATGTTTGAAATCTCCCTTGCCACAGGAGTATTCCCAACCCAATGTGATAAATTGGTATTCCTGTGTCGAAACATTATCTGTGAAGAACAGCATGACTTTGTTAAACATCGATCCACTGTCACAAATCTCTTAACTTTTATGCATCATTGTTCCAATAGGTTGGAAAATAAAAATGAGGTCGACTTTTCCCACGCTTTTGACCAGTTATCACATAACACCATAATTTTTAAACTTAAGGCGTATGGTTTTCCTCCAGGTTTCATAAATTGGGTTAAATCATATCTCTCATTGAGAACATACCAAGAAAAATTTAGAGGTTCCAAGTCCAACCCTTTTGTTGCTCAATCTGGAGTACCTCAAGGAAGTCATTTAGGACCAATTTTATTTATACTTGCAATTAACGATGTAAAAGCCTGTATTCGAGATAGCAAAATATTGATATATAATGATGATATGAAAATTTTCAAATGTGTAGGAGATCTAAACGATTCGCTTTCACTACAAACCGATTTAAATAGTTTTACCATATGGTGTCTTAAAAACGGTTTGAATCTGAACCCTACAAAGTGCCAGCATATGTCATTTTCACGAAAACGCGCTCCATGTAATTTTAAATATACTCTGTCCGGGGCACACTCCCTGTCGTGCAGACAGTTTTAAAGATCTTGGTGTTTATTTTGATCCCAAAATGGAGTTTAATAAACACATTAAGGTTATCGTCAATAAATCAAACTCTCTGTTAGGAATTATTAAAAGATGGTCAAAAAAGTTTAATGACACATATGTCACTCTTTCACTCTATAATTGTCTAGTTCGGCCTCACTTGGAGTATGCCTCACAAGTTTGGACACCCTTCTATGTAGTTCATTCGAATAGAATTGAATCAGTCCAACGTTAATTCATAAGATTTGCTTTGAGAGGACTTCCATGGGATGATCTACACAATTTGCCTCGTTTGTTGATTTTGCTAGTGATTTCAAACTTAGTTACATCTATGTTCTGTTTTGTCCCACTAACAAATGCACTAAATGATGAGCCTGTGGATGCATATTATATGCTGTGACAAATCTCTGCTCGTAGATGCTGCTTGTATTAAGCTCGCTACGACACAGATCTGATACTGTAAAATGTGTTGCCTTGTGTCATACCAAGCTTCAATATTTCAAAAAATTTAATTTCAATAAATTGAAACCAATTTCGTTCAAGCATTAGCATATTCCGGGGCCTTAGTTGACGTTGTTTTCTCCCATTTTTCTGTATTGTTTGTCTTTTTATGATTAATCGATACCCCTGGTATAGTGCTTATTTGCTTTTTAAACGGTACGCAAACTTTCTATGCATTGGTCAGTTCACAATAATCACCGGCCAGCCAAACAACATGAGTAAGTGTCAGACTACGAAGACGTTTTCAACTAACAATAGATATAGGCATAGGTAGGTATAGGGTATAGGTATTCTTTTGTTACCTTGTACCCACAATGTGCTTCTCTATTTGCTTCAGCATCATATGTTTTGTGTACTTTGTTAGGATGGTAATCGCCACCAGGGGCGTAGGAAGAAAATTTTTACGAAGAAAAACTGAAGGTAAAACAATGTAAAATATACATGCCCTATAGAATTTTAAACTCCATTTTTGCCTTATACCATTTATCATAAAGAACTTGAATTTTTTGATTGGTTTTTATACTTTCTCTCCTCAAACTGGTTCGTCACAAAATTCTTTTAACTTTTTAAAAGCCAATTTTTCATCTCTAAATTCATATTTCTTATCTATCGATTGAAATAATGAATTAAACACTACCGAGTTGAATCTCATGTTTACCCGTTTTATAAATATATTAAAACTATGTTCCAGTTCGAGTAAATACTCTCAGAAAAAACCTTGGTTTAATAAAAGGTTAAACATACATCAACACCTTAGCCTATATAGACTTCGCGAAACCGGGATAATTATCCATTCGTACACCCTAAGCCTGGATAGAAAATGTACTACCAAACCTATTTTTCTTAATTGCTATCAAAAAAAGTTGTCGAAAATGTTAAAAATGGCCGCCGGTACCACATACGGTAATCATACGCTGAAAAATAGCCGGGAAATCAATGTTTTATGAAATAATTTGATGTGGAAATATTTTTATCTTTGCTTTGAATATAAAACCAAAAGGAAGTCATTTGGGTCCTCTTCTCTTTATTTTGTTCACTAATGATATGCTTTGACACTGAATGGTACTTTCTTTCATTCCAAACATTCTAAATGCTTGGGATATGCCGATATTGGAAGCTCTACACTCAAATAAAATCTGTTAGCGACTGTAAAAATCTTCAATCTGATTTACAAAATTTATTCGCTGGTGTAGCTAAACTTAAAATGGCAGGAGTTGAAGTTGAGGAATCCAATGGCTTGCCTATGCTTGGCATGTAAATTAGCCCAGACATTCTTTTCCCACCTACTCCCAATCTCTAACTATCTACAAACCATTTGTCTTCCTTCCATCACTGGGTTTTATAACCTTCAAGGACTAAGTCCTAAGTGGCGAATTTCATTGCTAGGTTTCTTGAAAAACGAATTCCTTTGATTTCAAAGACCCTTATACATTAAAATCAATTTATTGTTCTTTAGTTAGAATTTAGTTAGAAAGGAATATGCTTCGATTGTTTGGTCTCCTTACCAGCAAACGCATCTAGATAGAATCGAGCGAGTACAGAAAAACTTCACCAGGTACGCAATCAAAAAATTAAACTGCTATGATGAAATACCTGATTATAAAGCTCGATGCTTTTTACTAGCTAGCAGACGTTATTTTAATTAAGGATATGATATGTTCTTGGATAAATTTATCCGAATTGCTAGCTAGTCTTAACATTTATGCACCTGTGAGACATCTTCGCCAAAAAGATATGTTTATAGCGAATAGGCACAGAACAGCTTATTGCCAAAATGGACCAATGTCAAGGTGTTTCACACAGGTACTTCAACGAAATGTGCAGTTCTGAAAAATGTGACTTTTCAAATAGTAGATTAGCTATTTAAAAAAATATCTTCCATATCTTTTCGCTAACTTAACAATTTCACATCCCAAATACGTTTGTGTCTGCACCTGGAATGTGAGAACATTAAACAGGAGAGGTGCAGGCGAACAACTAGCGGAAACCCTAAACTGCTATAAAGCAGACATTACTGCCATCCAGGAAATACGATGGGATGGTCCGGGCAAGGAGAGGATGAAAAACTGTGACATCTACTATGGACCGTGTGATAGTGAGCAGAAACAGCGACTATTCGGATGCGGATTTATTATAAGTGCCAGACTTAGGCGAGAAGTCTTTTGTTTCCAAGATATTAGCGAACGCATTGTAACAATCCGCATCAAGGCCTAATTCGCCAACATAAGCCTCATATGCGCTCATGCTCACATGGAGGAAAGGTCGATATACCTAAAGAATGCTTCAACGAGCACCTGCTTGACAAAACCTATGAGTGACTACCGAAGAACGATGTTAAACTCGTGCTGGGAGATTTTAACGCAAAGGTAGGAAGATAAGACATCTTTAGCAGTACTTTCGGAAAATATAGCCTACACGACAACACGTCTGGTAACGGACTTAGGCTAATTGACTTCGCTACGGAACGAAATGCCACTATAGCCAGCACACGGTTTCGATATCCATAAGGGGATATGGAGGTCTCCAGATCGACGAACGGTCCAAATTGATCACATTGCGACAGACAAGAGGCACGCATCGAGTATTTTGGATGTCCGAACATTCCGAGGGGCTAACATCGACTCGGACCACTACCTTGTTGCAGCCTAGGTAAGGATGCGGATATCCACCACAGCAAATAAGACAAAAATGTAATAAAAAGAGACCACCAAGGACTTCGAAGCACGCGTATCCCTTAACCTCTCGATTCACACCATACCATCAGCATCTAATGTCGAAGAACAAAGGCAACGATGCCAATAAGCCATTAGGTCAGCCGCAACTGATGTGCTAGGTTTCTCACGCCCACCAGCAAGAAACCCCTGCTTTGATGAGAAATGCCGACAAGTGCTCGCAGCCAAGAACGAGTATTGCAAGGCTAAGCTGCAGGTGAAGACGAGAGCTGCCATTGAGCTCTATTGGCAGAGAAGAAGGGAAGAACACCGGCATTTCAGAAAGAAGAAAAAAGAGCAAGAAAAGCTCGCGATCGAGGATATAGAGAGGTGCCACTCCAGATCGTTCCTGGAGTGGCACCTCTACGGCGCTGAAGCAAAAGCGGATGAAGAAATCCTTGGTCGATTCGAGAGAAAAATTCTTCGGAAAATCTTCGGTCCCGTTTGCGTTGACGGGCTATGGAGACGAATATTCAACCACGAACTATACGAGCTGTACAGCGACATACCCCTGGTCAAAAAACTCCGCATTAAGGTGGCTAGGACATGTAGAACGAATGGACACTATACTCCGGCTCTCAGAGTCTTCGATTCCCAGCCAGACAGCGGACGCAGTAGAGGAAGACCTCGCCTTAAGTGGCGCGCATAAGTAGAAACCGACCACAACCAACTTGGAGTGCGCAACTGGAGGCAGTTAGCTAAGGACCGGGTTAATTGGAGAGGCATGTTGGTTGAGGCCCAGGTTCATCCCGGACTGTGAAGGCTGATATGCATCCATATCAAGTGGTCAGTGATTTGACATTAAAGTTAAGCCAACACTTTAAAAAAGTTACGATTTCAAAAGTCATCTCAGATAAATCCTTATCCTCATTGCTTACGACATATCTCTCTGTTGGTTCTTATGAACTTAAGGGAATTTCAGTAGGAATCAGCTAATATCGACCCCACGCCACTGCTCACCTCACACAATGTAAATCGAAAGACAAGAACGCGTACTTAAAGCCTGTACTTTCCTCGGAATTTATACATCGGTCAATGTTGACACAAAATTTATTTAAAAAAAAAAAAAAGTCCGAGTGCGAGAGAGAGAGACAAAGCGATGGAGATTTGATTGCTTTATTAAGGCTCCTTCTTACGGCAAAGATTGACTTGACGTTGCTTGAGTAAATTTTACTTCAAATGGTGTTATTTCAGTGTGTATTTTGTTTTGTTTTCGAATTTCCTCATTAGGTAGGCAACGGTTGGTTTAAGCTTTCGAGAGATGAAACAAAGAAGCTATTATTGTGTGTGAAATGTTTTGTTTTATTTGTTTTTGTAGGTTCGATATAACTACTTAAACACGATTTGTGTTTGCTCAGTCAATGGATCATCTTGGGCAAGAGTCTTGTTAATGGAAGGTGTGAGAGGAATAGTGGTTTAGGCCAGGGATTTAAAGTTGTAATATGCGATTATTGAGATGTAATAGGGCTTCTTCTTACCTACCACTTGCCTCCGATGTGAAAACCAACGTCATTCAGATACCAAAATAGGTGCACTTAAGCTGAGGATGGAACTTCCTGATTAATGAGATGTAGACCAGGGTGGAGTGAATATGGGAAAAAAAATGTTTTTCAATTTTTGTTTCTTCCTGTGTTATTAATTGGTGACAATATATTAGGACATCATTTATGCAAAAAATTAGGAACCTGTGACTTTATTTTCAGGTGGCGCAGACGACTTGAATTAAAAAAAAAAAATAAAACCTAATATTCAAAAATTCTTCCCTCAAATTAGAGTTATTTTAAATCAGGAAGCCATGATTTTATTTTCAGTTGCCCCAAATAACTTGATTTAAAAAGAAATTCAAGGCCTACAATTTGATTCTTCCTTAAATTCAGAGTTGGTTGGGTGTTGTAGAACAAAGGTAGACTCTGATTGGCGTTAACTTGGCAATGCCCAGTGTTGCAACTCTGACTACACATCAAATGTGCTTATCTTTTACCTCCAAGTGGTAACCATCGGGTACTGGTCTCATCCAACCGGATTTGACTTGCTTAACGATAAGTGCGAGTGTTGATAACACGACGAAAAACAGCAACACTATAAACACCCTGGTGAGAATGGCACGGATGAATACCCGGCCTGCTGTCCCAGGCGAACCTAGATGAGCTGCTCTGACATATTCGGACAACAGGTTGTCTAGGAATTTCAAGGGTTAGTCAGGCCCCTTGAACAGAGATGGTGGCGGATGAACCGAAAGGCCAACGGCAGCGCTCAATCCCGTAGTGGATACTGATGGCCCCGTGTCCTAGGGGTATCTAATAAATTGGAACTGGCCCTCCAGGTTGGGGGTTGTGCTTTGGGTTAACTACCCACCCACATAAAAAAATATGGTTACGAAGCAACCAATAGCCTCGGAAAGAACTGATTTTATTGTTGACGACCCTGCTAAACGAAAATAGGACAACGACGTTCGTATCTGCACCTGGAATGTGAGAACATTAAACAGGAGAGATGCAGGCGAACAACTAGCGGAAGCCCTAAACTGCTACAAAGCAGACATTACTGCCATCCAGGAAATACGATGGGATGGGCCGGGCAAAAAGAGGATGAAAAACTGTGACATCTACTACGGACCGTGTTATAGTGAGCAGAAACAGCGACTATTCGGATGCGGATTTGTTATAAGTGCCAGACTTAGACAAGAAGTCTTATGTTTCCAAGACATTAGCGAACGCATAGTAACAATCGGCTTCAAGGCCAAATTCGCCAACATAAGCCCTATATGCGCTCACGCTCCGACGGAAGAAAAAGATGATAAAACTAAGGATTGCTTCTACGAGCTCCTTGACAAAACCTATGAGCGACTACCGAAATACGATGTTAAAATCGTGCTGGGAGATTTTAACGCAAAGGTAGGAAGAGAAGACATCTTTAGCAGTACTGTCGGAAAACATAGCCTACACGACAACACGTCTGGTAACGGACTTAGGCTAATTGATTTGGCTACGGAACGAAATGCCACTATAGCCAGCACACGGTTTCCTCACCTCGATATCCATAAGGGGACATGGCGGTCTAAAGATCCTCGAACGGTCAATCAAATTGATCACGATAGGCTTGAGGAAAGCATCCAGTATTTTTGATGTCCAAACATTCCGAGAGGCAAACATCGAATCGGATCACTACCTTGTTGCTGCAAAGGTAAGAACGCGGATATCCACCAAAGCATATAAGAAAAAAAGTAAAAAAAAGAGACCACCAACGCCTTCGCAGAACGCTTATCCCTTAACCTCTCGATTAACACCATACCACCAGCATCGAATGTCGAAGAACAATGGCAACTATGCCAACAAGGCATTACGTCAGCCGCAACTGATGTGCTAGGTTTCTCGCGCCCACCAGCAAGAAACCCCTGGTTTGATGAGGAATGCTGACAGATGCTCGCAGCCAAGAACGAGGCCTACAAGGCTAAGCTGCAGGTGAAGACGAGAGCTGCCATTGAGCTCTATAGGCAAAGAAGAAGGGAAGAACATCGGCTTTTCAGCAAGAAGAAAAAAGAGCAAGAAAAGCGCGCGATCGAGGATATAGAGAGGTGCCACTCCAGGAACGATGTTCGCAAGTTTTACCAAAGTGTAAAACGTCAAAGCCAAGGATACAAGGCTCGAAGAGAATCCTGTTGAGATGAACAAGGAAATATTTTAGTTGAGACACAGTCGATGCTGAGGATATGGAAGAACCACTTCTGCAGACTGTTAAACGGCGATGACGAACAACATTCCGCTGTCAGGCAGAACGATCCATTTAATATTGGCAACGACAGCGAAAACTGCCAACCACCCGACCTAAGTGAAATGAGGAAAGCTATATCTAAACTCAAGCTTAATAAGACCGCCGGAAATGACGGCCTTCCCGCTGAGCTTTATAAGGCCGGCGGAGATGACTTGGTAAGTAACATCCACCAACTCATAAGCCAATTCTGGTCGGATGAAAATATGCCTGAAGAATGGAACCTCAGCATCATTTTCCCGATCCACAAAAAAAGGAGACCCTCTGAACTGCGCCAACTACAGGGGCATAAGTCTCCTCAGCATCGCCTACAAGATCCTATCTGCCGTAATATGTGAACGCCTGAAACCGTTTACCAACAACCTGATTGGCCCTTATCAGTGTGGTTTTAGGCCAGGAAAGTCCACAACCGATCAAATTTTCACACTTCGGCAGATCCTGGAAAAAACTCAAGAAGTCCAAATCGATACCCACCACCTATTCATCGATTTCAAAGCCGCATATGACAGCATTTATAGAGACGAACTGTACAGAGCCATGTCTAGTTTTGGTATACCGCCCAAACTCGTCCGTTTGTGTAGGATGACGATAGAGAATTCTCGCTGCTCCATCAGGGTCGGAAACGACCTCACCGACACATTCGATACCAAAAAAGGATTTAGGCAAGGCGATGCGCTGTCATGTGACTTCTTTAATCTGATTCTTGAGAGGATTTTGCAAAACTCCAAAGCCAACACCAGAGGTACAATTTTCCAAAAGTCGGTGCAACTACTAGCATACGCCGACGATATTGACATCATTGGTAGGACTCAACGTGACGTCATAGCCACGTTTGCTAGTATAGAGAAGGAAGCGGCGAAAATGGGTTTAGCAGTAAATGAGGGTAAGACTAAGTATATGCTGTCATCACGAAAGGACACACAACATCGACGAATTGGACAGAACGTCCAGGTTCATCCCGGACTGTAGCGCCACTTAAGTAAGTAATAACAGAAAGTCATCGAACTTTTCTAAGGATTGTGTACAGAGGCAAACTCTTGCCTACCATTTGGCCTTTCATCAGCTCCCAGGTTGTTTTCGGCCCTAACGTGTTGGATTGCTGAAATTCTTCGAAGCAGACGCATCAGAGTCCTGGTTTACTTGGACGACTTCTTCCTAGTGGGACAGGACTTATCAAAGCTGACTGTTCAGGTTGCGGAAACCATAGAACCGTGCACTCAGGCATCAGAGTCCTGGTTTACTTGGACGACTTCCTCCTAGTGGGATAGGACTTATCAAAGCTGACTGTTCAGGTTGCGGAAACCATAGAACCGTGCACTCAGGCATCAGAGTCCAGGTTTACTTGGACGACTTCCTCCTAGTGGGATAGGACTTATCAAAGCTGACTGTTCAGGTTGCGGAAACCATAGAACTTTTCCACATCCTCGGTTGGGTGGTTTCTGTCTTTCGAGCGAAATACTTCCTATTTCCCCTGTTTTTCCTTGTACATGTGCCTGTGTGCAGATCTCTTATAATTATACCTAGATGCACCTTTATTCGTTCCATCATTGTTCGATCGCTCAGCTTAGGATCGTTGACTTTGAAAGGATCTTCTTTCCCTGGGAACATATGGAGTACTTAGCCAGGATTGAGCCCCAACAAGTGACTGCATTAATGTTTGAAGAGCCTGTTTCTCAAACAGATGCTCTGAATTTGGATGAATATTTCTAAGAGCTGCATGAACATTTTTATTAGGAATCTCCGAAATTCATCTCAAACGCCTCACTTTAATACACTCAGCCCTTTTGCCACATATGACTTGTAAGGCTAGTTCTGAGTTCTTATAAGAATCGGAGGATGATCCAAACAACTTCGTGAATCATTCAAACAACGAGTTTGAGTTAAGGTCATCCGGTGACCTGAACGCTCAGTCAACGATTGTCTGAAGACCTGATTTCGGCAGCGCCTTTTGTTACAACAAGGAAGAAGATAAGGCTGCCATAACCTGGTCCGTAGACACTAAATAATCCTTTTGGTCTTACTGAGTGCGCACAGCTCGTCATTCACTTGCAACTCAACAAAACCTGGAGTTGCATCCAACGACTTCACTGCTTTCGAATACCTATCTCACACTTTTCCATGTCGGTAGCCCAAAATGCTGGAATCTGATCAGCGAATCGAGGTGCTCTTTGTTGGCTAATGGGACGGCTCTCGCATCACTCTCAAGGCCTGCTCAGAATGTATATCTGTAGCTGGTATCTTGCATCGCTGACAGATACATTTCTTGCATGAAGTTGCCTTCTATTCAACTTCAAACTAAAGATTCACGAAGATACACATTGTGTATGCGCTTACGGGTTGCCTTGTTTTTTACTTTTTACTCAGCTACAGATACCAGCTACAGATACGCATTCTGATCGGCTCTTCAGTCTGTATCTGGCCCAGATTTAATGTCCTGTTGGAGCACTCCGGATGGTTAAGGAAACTATCCGATGATTGCGCCTGCAATCCTTGAATAGCCTCATCCTCCTGTGCCAGCTCATCAAGTCATTGATCTACCGAGTGTTCGCAAGTTCTAGATCTTTTTTCCCTTTATTAGACGGTGGAGAAGCAGTCTGCTCGCTCTCGGAAGACGAAGAAGTAGACGACGATACATTCCTCCTTGAATGACCGGGACTATCGTCTCTTTTCTTAGATTTATCTGGCGATAAACTCATCACGAAACTTACAAAATTATCAAAATGTGTTATTTTCAAATTTCTTTTACGTTTTAACCAAATGAATCAAGATTGCGACTTTACGGAGACGAATAACACAACGCTATGAAAAAATCAACAGCTGGTTGGCGCTTGCAATGGCCGTGTTCCGGGTTTTAGATTTTCCAAGTTACCATTAGCGATGCACTGTTCTCATTGGTCAATCGCCCATGTCACGTGACTTAAAATCCTCGATTGACCAATGAGAATAGTCCATCAGCAAAGTTAACTTCGTAAAACTAAAATCCGGAAAACGGCCAATGTTTGACAGCTACATAGCCGCTCTCTAGACGTCAGATCAGTTGTGTTATGGTAGAAACGTATGACTTTAAGGTGAATACACAATAGCTTCTTCCACAGCGAATATATTAACTGGATTATTCGAATGCATAATGTATAATCGAATTGATGAAATAAATAAATAACCCACGCTCCATATCGTTTTTCAAAAATATTCACACACAATCTGAATTTTTATATTTCCCTCCCTCCTCCCCCCATTTCTAACAAAAGCCACTATCCCATCAACAAAGCGCATAAAAATCTCTCAAACTAATTAAACGAAAAAAAAAAAACAAAAAAATATTGAAATGCAATCCAGTACTGCAGTCTCCCGCCATCCCATTCAAAAAACTGCAAAACAAAACCGATAGTTTCACCTGTACGCTAACAAAGTTTACCATCTCGTACACCGGTATCAACAACAACACACAACCAAATCAGATGGAGATGGAGAAATTATAAATGCCGGACTATAGCGACAATAAAAAGATTTTTTTGTTTCCCTTTTGCTTTTTTACGATACGCGAATTTTAATTCCCGCGTCCTCGTCTAATTCACCAACTCCTGCAACCCTCTGCCACATAGATTTGCCGTTTTGGCTGTCATTTAACCACTTTTTTGCATTTTGCTTTTGGAATTAGGTTTGATAAACGAACACGAAATGAAAACCAGCAAAAACAAAACGAACCAAAGCAAAGAAAAAAAAAACAAAACACGTATCTCTGTGAAGTGAAACAAGACAAGAAAGTATCCGAACGTTGGCTGCAAACGAAAAACACAATCAAAACAAAACAAAACAAAAAAGCATCTTAAACTGTGAGAGACAGTGAGGCACACCACACATCACAACGCATCAGGGCAATGCCTAGCGTTGCACATTTGCAGCCAGGGTTGCCAATGGCGAGAAGGCTACCAGGGAAGACTGAGTGAATCGTGATGGTAGGAAGGAAGTAGTTTCTCGTTCCCAGTTATGAAGACTTCACCAGGAGAAGAAGGCGGCTAGTGAGGCTCCTTGTATCAACTAACGTACTCTCATCACAAAAAATACTTTTTTTCTATAATTTGCGGGCTATCAAGTTTTTCAGTTAACTCTGAGTTAACACCGAGTTAACTAACATTTAATCCAGAGTTAACTCACGAAGTAGTTTTTTCGTGGAGGATTAAATTTGACTCCGTTTGTGATGAATTAATGGTTCTCAGTTATGAAGACATCACAATGATAAGAAGGCGGCTAGTGAGGCTCCTTGAATCTACTTACTGTACTCTAACATCAAAAAATACTTTTTTTCTATAATTTGCGGGCTCTCAAGGGGTTATGAATGTTCTAAAAGGGCCGGTTTTTCAGTGCTGAGTTAACTATGAATTAACACCGAGTTAACTAACACTTAATCCAGAGTTAACTCACGAAGCAGTTTTTTCGTGCAGGATTAAATTTGACTCCGTGTGTGGTGATTTAATGTTTTTTCTGTTATGAAGACATCACAAGGAGAAGAAGGCGGCTAGTGAGGCTCCTTTCAATTATTCAACGGGTTATGAATGTTCTTAAAGGCCCGGTTTTTCAGTGCTGAGTTAACTCTGAGTTAACACCGAGTTGACTTACACTTAATCCAGAGCTAACTCACGAAGCAGTTTTTCCATGGAGGATTAAATTTGACTCCGTTTGTGGTGATTTAATTTGGTTGCACTCGTGTTTTTTCGATTTTGCTGTCAAAAAGTTATCGAAATACTTAGTGATGTCAGAATTAATAACTTCAATGTTCTGTTGTGTCTCACTAACAAATGCACTAAATGATGAGCCTGTGGATGCATAGCATAGCATATTATATAAATCTCTGTTTGTAGATGCTGCTAGTATTATAGTGCATTCACACCGAACCGAAAACTGAGTTTTCGCAAAAACACCTGAAAGCTTCATCGAAAACCGAGTTTTCCCATACATTGTCAGTTCTCAAAACCCAGTAGGTTACGACGTTACCTTCTCATAACCATTTCGCAGCCGTCATCTCGTTGCAGGTGGTTGGAAAGAACACACCTTTTCATACATTCTACACGTGTTCCACACGTCCCACAAAACAGCTGATGAACTCGCTGTCAAAACAAATGAAATAAAAACAAAACAAGCGGCGGGCTTGAGAGTCAAAACCTGTTGTCAAAATCTTTAGATTTGTTTCATTTTGAACTTCAAATGCTTATATTAGTTTGATTATATTAGAATTCATTTTATTATTCAATTACAATATTTTCACACACAAATGTTGCAGCTAGTATCACAATTCACAGCTGATTGAAATGTCAAACGAAACCTGGTCAGAGTCGGTGTGAAAGCATCCAGTGGTTTACGTTAACTTTTTGCCAAAAACTCAGTTTATGATTCGGTGTGTATGCACTATTAAGCTCACTACGACACAGACCTGATGGTGTTTAACAACTTAGTCGTCAGCTGTTTGGTTTTTTTCCCACAAACAAATGAAAATGCTTTTGTCGCTGTCTTACAGGTTTTTTTCTTCCTTAAACAGTCTAATTCAAGTGGAATTGAAAAAATTTGTTTGTTTGGTATTTTATCATCTGTCAAAACCATCATCTGTCAAAAACATCTGATGATTTAATTCCAATGTTAACTCTCCAAAATTGCTGGATTAACTTGAAGTCAACTCTGGATTTTAATTGACTGAAAAACTACTTTCTCGAGTTAACTCGATTTTAGTGCCGAAAGTCAACCTTAAATTTAATGCCGAAAGTCAACTCTGGATTTGAATTGACTAAAAAACAATTTTCGAGTTAACTGGATTTAAATGCCGAAAGTCAACTCTGGATTTAAATTGACTGATAAACTACTTTCTCGAGTTAACTCGATTTTAATGCCGAAAGTAAACTCTGGATTTAAATTGACTGAAAAACAACTTTCTCGAGTTAACTCGAATTTTATGCCGAAACTAGTATGCTCTCGCACTGAAAAACCAGGCCTAAACGTTTTACCACAGTGCGATGATTTTGGATGAAGTGGAGACCTACTCCATGGGTGGTGTCCGAGCTTACTTCAGGAAGTTACTAAGGGTATTCATGCATCGTCGTAATTTTATTACGTGCGAAAGATTGTAATTTTACGACGACGTTTCATGAACGAAAAAATGCGGTAACCCACTGAATTCAATCTCATTTTAGTAATTTATTTGTTGATAGAATTTTGTTCCTTTTGTTCTCTTTCCGTTCTCGATAATTCTTTTCATTATACCGCATATGTTTGATGTGTGAAAGTGACTGATTAAATGTCAAAATAGCATTTCAAAAGTTTACAACGTTTACCATCTCAGTTTACGCACCCAATTCCTGTGAGAAAATTCCGATTTTGTTGGAAAAGATTTCCCATACGAATTTTGACAGTTCATTTATCACGTCGTAATTTTATCACGTTTACAACGTTTACGACGACTTTCCGACGTTGCATGAATACCCCTACTGTTTTTTGTGTTCATTATATTCGCAGAACTGTCAAGTTGGTGTATACTTTTAGGGGAGTAATAACCGAACTTTTTATTTCTTTGAATTATAAAGGGTGGTCGATCATGATGTATTTCTTAAAAATACAAAATAATACAAAAAACTCAAAAATATCGTAAAATCTTTATTGCTGATGGTAAGAACCATTTTTGACAGTCACTTTTTATATATAGTCCCTTTCAAATTTTGGCCGCAAATGCACCGTAGCTCGTCCATGCGGACGTTCCAATTTTTGACGACGCGCTCGAGCATATTCGTAGGTATCTCGCGAATAACACGGGTAATGTAAGCCTCTAATGCTTCAATCATAGCTGGCTTATCCACAAACACCTTAGACTTTACGTAGCCATAAAAGAAAAAGTCTAACGGTGTGATATCGCATGATCTTGCTGGCCAATTCACTGGTCCGAAGCGTGAAATTAATTGTTCACCAAAGCGGTCTCTCAATATGTCCACTGTATTAGGAGCTCTTGGAACCAAAAGTTGTCTAGATATCGGGCTTTAATGTCAGATAAAAAATAGTCCGTTATCATGGCGCGATAACGTTCGCCAACAGTAACATTGACACCTACCTCATTTTTGAAGAAATAAGGACCGATTATTCCACCGGCCCATTAACCAGACCATATGGTTGTTTTGAGTGGATTTTATTGCAGCTCTTGATCCTCTTCCGGTATCAGAAACAAGTTACAGGCTAAAGCGGTTAAACTGGGAACAGTCCCACACATTAAATCAATAAACTCCAGAGCGACAAAAAGAGGCTTTCTAACGAAAACTCCAAAAACAGACGACGAATAGCCCAGAGGCAATTGCCGCAAATCTTCGAGTTAATGCTCAGCTATGGGCAAGGAATTAGTCTAATGGACCTGCATGGATTTCGGCTGCAGTTGCAAATATAAGTGCGGTCCTATGTCATATACTACGACCACTGAAGACGGCAAAACAGTTCGAAGGCACTTAGACCAACTTCGTAGTAAATGTTAAGACAACTCCAGTATTGTATATACGAAACAGAAAGTGTTGAACTAGCAACAGGCGAGACAACAGGATCATCGGATCAACAATATCCTCCAACAGTAGGCCTGAAACGCTCTGAAAAAATTCGCAGCAGGAAGGGTGGTTCAAGCTAAGGAGGTGGTTGTATCTGAACACGACTTTCAATCAGCTAGCAGCTAATATCCATTGTCAGTAATTGACAACTCCATCATCTGTCACTTCTGCCATCACACTTCAACGGATAAGTCAGGGCAGTCATTCCGTAACTTGCAAAACGAATCGTTGACTACAGTAAAGGACTTTCTGTGATCTTTATAATTAAAGAGACCTTAATAGGGCCCATACACCACGGATAGATAGGATTTTACGCTTTTCACACCAAACCGAACCGAAAACTAAATTTTCACAAAAATACTCGAAATTCGCATCAAAAATAAAAGTTTTCCGATGCACTTGCAGTTTCGAAAACTTGTAGGTTTCGAAGAAACTCTCTCGAAAACATTTAATTTTGTTGAACATACTTTTTGATACATTCCATGTGTGTGTTTCACATGTTCCCATAGACCAGTATGTCACAGCTGGTCAGTGCCAATTTATTTATTTTTTCTCGTGATTATTTCAGATTTTTTTTCATATTTGCGACAAAAGACATTTTTTTTAAAATTTCCTCATAGTTTTAAACAGGGAATTCCTTATAACAGCCAGAAGTCTGATTTAAAAATTTTAAATAATTCATAAAGCTGCATGAATGCAGTGAATTATTATTTTTTAAAACGTCAAACGAAACCACCGACCAGGTTTCGTTTGACGTATGGTGTGAAAGGATCAAGTAGTTTTCGAAAGAAATGCAGGAAATGTTTATAAAAAATATCGTCCTTTCCACCACAACTCATAGTTTTAGTGAATTCCTTATTAGAGCCTTAAGTCTGATTTAAAAATTAAAATAATTCATAAAGCTGCATGAATGCGGTGAATTATTATTTTTTAAAACGTCAAACGAAATCTTGTCGGTGTCTGGTTTGAAAGCATCAATTAGTTTTCGAAAGAAATGCAGGAAATCTTTATAAAAAAAATATCGTCCTTGGGAATTCCTTATTACAGCCTTAAGTCTGATTTAAAAATGGAAATGAACGAATGAATGAATGCAGTCAATTATTTTGTTTTCTCTTAAAACGTCAAACGAAATCTGTTTGGTGTGAAAGCATCAAGTAGTTTTCGAAAGATATGGAGGAAATCATTAAAAAGAAAATATCGTCCTTGGGAATTCCCTATATCAGCCTTAATTCAGATTAAATAATTAAAATGAATAATTGAATGAATGCAGTCAATTATTTTGAATGCGTCGAATTATTATTTTTTAAAACGTCAAACGAAATCTGTTTGGTGTGAAAGCATCAAGTAGTTTTCGAAAGATATGGAGGAAATCATAAAGAAGAAAATGATCATCCATTCCATTTCGATGGCAACACTGCTAACAACCTGTAGATCGCTTTTGTAGTTGGAGGGGAACCCATTCGAACTCCATCTGGTTCCCATCTTCAATCTTTTTGCATCCCTATGTAACCAATATTAAATGAGAGGGACACAACAAATGAACTGTTGTACGGATAGGGTAAGATAGACATACAAACAGACATACAACAGTTGAATGTATCAACAATTTGATACATATTCATAGATGCATAAGAAGTCGAGGAGGAAAGGATTGCCTCATCATGCGGTAACTGGATACTTGGGATCGCCAAGCGTTGTATCAATCTGAAGGCGATAAATAAATAGAAAATAAAATAACAAAAGATATGTGTACACACACACAGGCTCTTTATGCAGAAGAAATTTAACTAAAAACAAAATAAGACAAGGGGGCTGGGGACATGTATAAAAAAAAAATCAATCGCAACGAACCGGCGCAGAGAATCTGTAAGTGATGAGGATAATATCGCGCGATATAACTAGAAAAAGATGCGTGTGACGGCTCTGAAAGAAGCCATGCTCTTGCATATACATTTGTATATATTTGGCTATCTGGTTGTGATAGATAGGAGTGAGAATGTATTACCAATCTTTGACCAGAAAATGATATAAAACACGGAGATGGTGTCCTTAAATGTAAGCGGCATTGATCATTTTTTTAAAAATGATCTTCCCCGACCGAAGGATATTTTCCTAGCTACGAAAGTGTGCTCAAAGTGGTTCCCCGATTCAAATCCTCAAATTGACAGCACCCAAGCTTTTTCTCACTGCTCCACCTCTTCCGAAAGTCTGACACATCCAAGAGTTACAACGTTATGAGAAGGTTCTTAAATTTGCCGCTGGGATTTCCAACATCTTGCTTAATGCAGGATCTAGGAAATCAGTAAAATCAGGTAATTTGGTTACCATGTCACGACGTGTTTTCCAAATAACTCGATTCCACCGATTTCGAAAGTCTGACACATCCAAGAGTAACAACGTCATGAGAAGGTTCATAAATTGCCGTTGGGATTAGACATTAAGCTGGATGTAGGAAATCAGTAAAATCAAGTAATTTGGTTACCATGTCACGACGTGGAAGATTTCAGACCTTTGGCTTACCGATGTATTTTAATTTCGGGTTACAATCGATCACGAACCAACGTAAACCCAATTCCACTCCACATAACATCCACCTGAAAGGACAGATCTTTAAAAAAATAAAATAATTCAGCTTCCCTTTATAAAAACGTTCACTCCACGTCACTGGCAAACATTGGCCTCTCGAAATCTCAACAAAATGTGTGGTACGTCCCGAACACAAAATCTCCACAAGAACTTGGTTATTGACTATCACAACCTGCATCGACACTTTGACAGACGACTTTAAGCGATTTAGATACGGGGTTATTTTCCCAAGATAATTTAGAGTGGTTTGGGCCCCCATCAATTAAAACAACGCCCTCTACCAGCGCAGCACTCTTTTCCTAAAATGATATTCGATTGCGCACGCAGTAATGTGTGAATTAATTTATTGCGCATATCAATTCAGACATTAAAAAGAGAGACACTAATAGAAACTAAGTAGACTTCAAGCCGTACTTGTTTTTACATGCTCCTGTATTGGTTTCATACAAAAAAAAATTTCTATATTTTAGTCGAAGATTGCGATGTAAGGTTAGGTCCGGATAAATGTCGGGCTGAGGGTCCCCGTTGTCCGTCGGAGTGAACGTGGACCTGAAGAACGAATTTACATCAAGTTGAATCTTAATCCAGTTTTTTTTTCATCATTCGAAGCTACTAAGGATTTCTTCGCCTCCTTTTTATACGTAAAGTAGGATTGGGATAATGAAGGCCTCCGTAGTAGTCCCAGTAAGGTATTTATTACTAAATTACCTTCTCAACATAAAGAAACATCGCCTGGCCAGATTCCTGCATCATTTGATTTTTAACAGGGCAACGTGAAAAGAATTAATAGCGATTTAAAAAAAAAACGCTGCATACTTTCAGGTTTAGATACAAAATTTCATTTCAATTAAAATTTTTTTATAAATTACAATTACAATTGAATAATCAATTAAAATGCAAAAGGAGCAAGTACATACGACCAAGTCATGTACCCGTCTCTCGTTTTTGATTATTTTGCTCCCTATATTGCTCAATCATCGACACAACAAGTGTACACAGGTAAATTATATAATATCTACCGAGAAGCCGATAACCATTGAAATTTCAAACAAAAAAATAAAAAAAAAAACTGAAATGAAATGTCTTATAGTGTGTGCAACTGGTTTACTTCGTCATATTTACTTATTGTCATTATTAATATCTCTCTATCGCTATTATGTTGGTATCGCGGTGTGTGCTGTCGCGTAGTTGTTTGCACTATCTAGTCGAGAAGCTTAGTTTCTATTAGGCGGGTTTTATGTTGTTGTTGGTGATGCTGCTGCTACATATGGTAACCAACCGGCCGCGCAAGCGCAACATGATGCAACTTTGTACTTTGGGTTGTGTTTCTGTTTTTTTTTTTTTTTTTTTCTTGCTTGTCTTTCTTTTGGTTGTCTGAAGTGAATTTTTGCAAAACATGTAGATATAGTTGAACTGAAACTCTGTGTAGAAAATATATTCATCAGAGTTTGTACAATTATCGTGTCTATCACATAAGAGCGCCTGACTGATGTCGAGATACAGGTACTTCTTGGTGCGTATCTGTTGTATGCGCTGGGAATTTTGTGTTTCCTTAATACTGGATGTTATTGAATTTTTGGAGAGCGATTTCTAATATATCTAGGGTAACCAAGAAGTGGGTACAAATTGATGTGCATGTCGATTTTTTGGGTTTTCTTGAATCTCTATGCATCTAAAGGATCTTTCAATAGGGACTTGCGAACTTTGGCAGTTGATAGCGGCCATATTGTTGCAGCTACATCTGTCAAATTGGCTGTCATTTGTTCAGGCCGTTTTGCCAAATTACCATGGACGGACATAGCTTTCACAGTACATGCAAATGATGAAGGTATTTCATCTAAATGGGTTTTCTGTTGGGGTAACGTTCCGCGAGCTTTGCCTATTTTACGATCGCCTTACCGAGGGGACATTCGTAGTGTGGTGGATAAACTTGAGGCCCATACGTCGAAGAAATGTAAGATCTGCCAAAAACACCGCCGCTGTCCATGAGAGTGTTCAGAAGAATCCGATGCAATCGATTTCGCTTTCCTCACAAGAACTCGGCCTTTCGCAGACCACAACTTGGCGACTTTTGCGCCGTGACTTCAGCATGTCCCAGTAAAAAAATTAATTTACCCAGGAGCTGAAGGTAAACGACCATCGACAACGACTTGTGTTCGCTGAATGGGCTATGGACCAGTTGGAAACTGACCCTAAATTTCATCGAAAAATCATCTTCAGCGATGAGGCCCATTTCTGGTTGAATGGGTACGACAACAAGCAAAATTGTCGAATTTGGGACGATACCAAACTACCATGAGATCCAAGAGCGTCAAATGCATCTCTACAAAGTCACTGTTTGGTATAGATTTTGGGATGTCTTCATCGGTCCACATTTCTTGACCAGGCCATCACGGTCAACGGCGAGCGATAGAAGTCGATGATCAACAACTTCTTTTGGTCTAATTTGGATGCTATGAACACCAACGACATGTGGCTTCAACAGAACAGCGCTACATGACACACAGCTCACGCCACATTGGAAATTCTGCACGAGCGATTCGAGGGCATGGTCATCTCACGTGGAGGTGATGTGAACTGACCAAGATTATGCGATTTGACCCTATTAGACTTTCGAGGAAGTCCTCGCCTTAAGTGGCACGCACAAGTAGAAACCAACCTCAACCAACATGGAATTCGCAACTGGAGGCACTTAGCTAAGGACCGGGCTAATTGGACAGGCATGTTGCTTGAGGCCCAGGTTCATTCCAGACTTTAGCGCCACTTAAGTAAGTAAGTAGACTTTTTCCTGTAGGATTTTCTGAAGTCACAGGTCTATGCGTATTAGCCACAGACTACAGCCGCCCTCAAAGTCAGCATAACCCATGCCATCGGTCAATGTCATTTGATTTATGATTTATGCGCCCAAGTCATGGAAAATGGACACTTCGGTTGGGCGCCATCCAGAAATACCGCGGCGGCTATTTGAACGATTTTATATTTTAGAAATAATGGCATCGATAGGCCTTTCAAACGAATAAACAAATTGGATGACACACTTTGTTTTATTCAAATTTAAAGATAGGAAGCGCTTAATGAAAGACCCTCTATATGCTTACCTCGAGCAGTTGTCATTCGAACCCCAACTTGTATGTATTTCCAATACGTTTCACTTTTCGGAGTATATTTAGGCTGGCGTCTAAAATATAGACAGCAAATTCAGCCATTAATTGGATATGTTAGACATGTTATACACCCTACTTTACCATCCCATAAATCCTCCTTTCGGGAGGATAATAATCCTTTTTTGAGCAAAAAAGTTCAAAAACCTCCGAACACCCTTTCTCGCCTTGAATCCTTATTTTACCCTACAATCAACCTCCATTTTCAAACAAATCTAGCTAAGGGAATGTCATCAATCAAAAATCCTCCGCAGACAGCAGAGGTAGAGTTCCCAAGATTGAACTAACGGTCGCATCTACGAAGTAAAAAACTTACATGAGCAAGTCTGACACATTCGGACAATAGGACATATACAAAAATTTCAAGGGTTAGCCACCAAAAGACTAACCGCATCACACAATTCCGTATAATGGATACTAATGGACCTATGTCTAGGTGTATCTAATACAGGTTGTGGGTTGTGCTTTGGGTTAACTATTCAATCACGGAAAACAAAACTCATGGAAAGGATTACACTACCAAGCTAAATGTTTAAAGGACAACGACCATCGTATCTACATCTGAAATGTGAGAACATATAACAGAAAACTAGCGGAATCCCCAAGCTGACACTAAGAAGACATTACTGCCATCCAAGAAATACGATTGGATTGGCCGGGCGAAAAGAGAAAGAAAAACGGACAGAAATAAGGGATTTTCGGAGGTGGATTTGTTATAAGGATAGCAAGACGGCTTATGGTTTGAAGACATTAGCAAACTTACTGTAATGCGTATAAAGGGCACATTTGCTCACGCTCCGATGAAGAAATGTGATAACATTGGTTAGGACTGTTGCTATCAGCTCCTGGACAAACTTATGAGCGACTACCAAAGGACAATTTAATATTGTGCTGGGAAATTTTCAGCGAATGTAGGAAGTTACAACATTTTAAGCAGTATTGTCGGAAATCACACCACGTACTACTACTACAAATATCACCTCGAAAGCAAGGGGCATTGGGTTTTCGAGATTAACAAACGGTGAACCAAGAGAAGAAGCTCGCATCCAGTTTTTGGATGTCCGAAAATTTCGAGAGGCTAACTAACTTGAATCAGGTTGCAGTAAATGTAAGAATGCGGACATCCACCAGGCCACAACAAATGCGAAGTACCTTCATATAATTTTTTGTTGAAACAGTGGAATTACAAGAAACCGACCATAAATTTTCAAACCGCGTATCCCTCAATCTTTCGAATCATATCATGCCCACATTAAGGTGGTAACAAAAAGGCACAAAGACATGGGTTAATGCTGAACCGCCACCTCTACCTACCTACGAATCGATCGATCCTCCATTGACCCCCCTTTTGGGTACAAAAAACATTCTTTTTAGCAAAATTTGGAAGAAAAACCCTACTTTTTGAAAAAATTGGGATGGTTAGCCATACTTAATGCCATAAGCAGTTCTATCAACCAACAAAAATACTGAGTAGGTGTCTCACATAAAAGTTGTTGAAAAATCAAGCGTCCTTATTGAAACCCCTCTTGACATCGAAACAAAAGTCGATTCTTCTCAAAGATGTACCTAGTGTGTGCACGAATCGATAGATCCTCCTTTGACCCCCCTTTTGGGTACAAAAAAAGATTCTTTTTGGCAAAATTTGGAAGAAAAACCCTACTTTTTGACAAAATTGGGATGGTTAGCCATACTTAATGCCATAAGCAGTTATATCAACCAACAAAAATACTGAGTAGGTGTCTCACATAAAAGTTGTTGAAAAATCAAGCGTCCTTATTGAAACCCCTCTTGACATCGAAACAAAAGTCGATTCTTCTCAAAGATGTACCTAGTGTGTGCACGAATCGATAGATCCTCCTTTGACCCCCCTTTTGGGTACAAAAAAAGATTCTTTTTGGCAAAATTTCGAAGGAAAACCCTACTTTTTGACAAAATTGGGATGGTTAGCCATACTTAATGCCATAAACAGTTCTTTCAACCAACAAAAATACTGAGTAGGTAACTCTCAAGCGTCCTTATTGAAACCCCTCTTGACATCGAAACAAAAGTCGATTCTTCTCAAAGATGTACCTAGTGTGTGCACGAATCGATCTATCCTCCTTTGACCCCCCTTTTGGGTACAAAACAACATCCTTTTTGGAAAAATTTGGAAGGAAAGCCCTACTTTTTTGTTTTCCAACGTTAAACCCAATCCGCATTAGACTCTAAAATTGTCAAAATGTATCTGAGTATCCTCCTTGCTCACTTCTTCTTCAATAGTACCTGCGATGACACATATGTTTCAGATTAGGTGGCATAGAACAGCCACAAATGCATTTTATGTAGCGCCATCTATGCACTATCAAGATAGACAACCATCATGTCTGACAAGGCCTAACCCGTGAATAATGACGGCCTTCCTGTTTCAGTTGTTGACAAGTGCTGCCATTTGTGAAAATTTCTCAAAACCTCAAGATCGCAAAACTAAAAAAAAATCCCCTTACACGTGAGATTATTCGCAAAGCAACATAAACAAGAGAAATATATCTTACCAGCTTTGCCAGTACTTTTACCTGCAAAAAGATAAAATTATCATTAGATTGACGTTCGCCAAAGAACAACAACAAAAAAAATTGTTAAACAAAAATTTACAACAACAACAACAGCACAAAAAGTTCCACATTCTTCAGTTATGTCATTTACACTCTTCTCATCTCTCATTTCACCTTTCGCCATGGCATCGCCGGCCGATGACAAGAAGGAACAAAATCAAGCAATCAACCAAGACGGGAACGGGACCAATAACGTAGGAGAGGGCTCCGCGCACCACACAATAGGCCCAACAACACACAAACAAACCAAAACATCCAGAGTTCGTCTCCGAAGAAGAAGAAGATACGAAAAAAGGAAACCCCAAGTATAAATGGATTTTTATCAAACGACTGTTTTTAATAAGTCGATAAATTATGTGTGTGCATCCATGCGTACGTACTCGTACGAGATACACACATTTTGCGAAATGAATACTGCAAGCGTGAAAAATGAAAAGAATGGACAACACCACCAACAGCTCATTGGCACACATGGGAACAAAAAAAAAAGAAGAAAAAACTCTCCAAGACAAGAATTAGGTAGACCTCTGACTGAGTACAGCAGCTATACAGATACAGATACAGCATCATCATCATCATCATCATCCACATTCACAGAGCGATGCTCTACAGCCCAGAACAAGGTGCAGAGGAAAATTGAAAATGACCATTTCGGCCAAAAGGATACTTTATCGCAAAATGACGTTTGCATGCAAAGATTTGTGTGTGAGTTGTATGTCTCTCGCGGGATGGACAAAGACAGACAACGAACCTAAAAATGTAAATAATTCTCGTCGTTGCTGGCTGTGCAGTTAATATCCCTGTAAGGGTGGGTTATCTCACACACTTTTCCGATTGGATTCCTGTTTTAGGTTTACGGAAGTGCTGTGACGGCATATTGAAGCCAAGTCCAAACGAGATCGCTAAAATGTTCCCACATTGAGTGATTGTTGACACGCTGTGTAGATGCAGTTTTCTTTTTGTTCTTATGGATGCGTCTGCGGATGTGGTAATCTCTCAGTGATGCTAGTTGGATAGGCACGATTCACAGACTCGAAAAATGGTTCTCGCGAAATGCGAAGGCAACTGTTTGACTTGAGGCGATGTCTGTTGCGCTATTGCGTCTACCATCTGGCTGGGAATCGAAGACTGTGAAGGCCGGAGTAGGTATTGGTGTTCATTTGCACGACGTGTCCGTTATTGGGTGGAATGGATAGGTAAGGTCGTTGCCGAACTTAGTAGAGCAGCGAGCTTCTACAATCGCCACCTAGCAAAGTTGATCGGTATTTATGGCATATAAGGGGACTCAAACCTAGCTTCTCCCTTCATTTGTGTGTGCGAAGGTATTTTTTTGGCACAAAGAAGAGGACAAGTATCCAAGAAAGTGACAAGGTGGGATTTGAAGCAGGTATTCCGCGCTTTGTAGTCCAATGCGGCACCCATTAGTAGGCCACTACATCTATAGCACAGGTATAGACAAGTTTAGGATGCTTTTAGGTCTATAGACCGTCCCTATAAATTCAGTCGTATGAAGCCTCAAATAGATGGTGGATGTCGACATTAACTTTTTCGGTTCTTGCCATAACCTATAAATGACTTCGTATGAAGCTTCAAATAGATGGTGGATGTCGACTTTGAGTTTTTGGGTTCTTGTCATGACCTGCGGAAGTGTGAAGACTTGATAAGTTGTGGGCTTTTCTGGCCTAAAACTACACTGATAGGGACCGATTCGGTTGTTGGTGAAGGGTTTCAGGCGTTTACATATCATGGCAAGCAGGATGATGAGGAACTTAATAGAGCTGCGAGATTTTTTAAACGCGACCTAGCACAGGTGGATGAGTTAAGGTGGTATAGACCGTCCATATAAATTAAGTCGTACAAAGCTTCAAATAGATGTTGGATGTCGACTTTGACTTTTTTGGTTCTTGTCATGACCTGCGGAAGTGTGAAGACTTGATGAGTTGTGGGCTTTTCTGGCCTAAAACTACACTGAAAGGGACCGATTCGGTTGTTAGTTAAGGGTTTCAGGCGTTTACATATCACGGCAAGCAGGATGATGAGGAACTTAATAGAGCTGCGAGATTTTTTAATCGACACCTAGCACAGGTGGACGAGTTTAGGTGGTATAGACCGTCCCTATAAATTAAGTCGTACAAAGCTTCAAATAGATGGTGGATGTCGACTTTGACTTTTTGGGCTCTTGCCAGCCCTGCGGAAGTGTGAAGACTTGATGAGTTGTGGGCTTTTCTGGCCTAAAACTACACCGATAGGGACCGATTCGGTTGTTAGTTAAGGGTTTCAGGCGTTTACATATCATGGCAAGCAGGTGATGAGGAACTCAATAGAGCTGCGAGATTTTTCAATCGAGACCTAGCACAGGTGGACGAGTTAAGGTGGTATAGACCGTCCCAATAAATTAAGTCGTACAAAGCTTCAAATAGATGGTGGATGTCGACTTTGACTTTTTTGGTTCTTGTCATGACCTGCGGAAGTGTGAAGACTTGATGAGTTGTGGGCTTTTCTGGCCTAAAACTACACTGATAGGGAGCGATTCGGTTGTTGGTGAAGGGTTTCCGGTGTTTACATATCACGGCAAGCAGGATGATGAGGAACTTAATAGAGCTGCGAGATTTTTTAAACGCGACCTAGCACAGGTGGATGAGTTAAGGTGGTATAGACCGTCCATATAAACTAAGTCGTATGAAGCCTCAAATAGATGGTAGATGTCGACTTTGACTTTTTGGGTTCTTGTCATGACCTGCGGAAGTGTGAAGACTTGATGAGTTGTGGGGTTTTCTGGTCTAAAACTACACTGATAGGGAGCGATTCGGTTGTTGGTGAAGGGTTTCAGGCGTTTACATATCATGGCAAGCAGGATGATGAGGAACTTAATAGAGCTGCGAGATTTTTCAATCGAGACCTAGCACAGGTGGATGAGTTAAGGTGGTATAGACCGTCCCTATAAATTAAGTCGCATGAAGCTTCTCATAGATGGTGGATGTCGATTTTGTTTACATATTACGGCAAGCAAGATGATAAGGAGATATACGCCTCTTTCCTTTTTTGTGGATCGGGCAAACGTTGCTGAGGTTCAGGGACACTTATCGATCCAAACCAATTAGATTTACAGAATCAGCTGGCTTTAAGGAAATTAGGGACAAGAAGAATGGAGGTACCGATGTACGTTGGTTTTAAATGAGCTTGGTACTGCATTCCACATTCCTGTTGTTCGCTTTATGTACGAATCTCTCTATTTCAGCACACGTCCGAAGATAGGCTTGAGGGTAAACTGATTTGCATTCATAGCGTAGCGAGTCTTGCGACTTGCGACTGACGTGTTAAAAACGAGGAATGCAACTGGGTATTTCATTTCGGCATTGGTTCTAAGTAAAGAAAAGCCCTCACTCGAACTACTAGACCCTGCTCATCTAAGTCCTGCTCTACGGCGCTGAAGCATGGACCGTATCAAAAGTGGATGAAGAAATTCTTGGTCGTTTTGAGAGAAAAAATGCTTCGAAAAATCTTCGGTCCCGTTTGAATTGACGGGCTATACGAATATTTTACCACGAGCTATAAGAGATGTACAGCGACATACCCTTAGTCAAAAACAGCAATATACGTCAAAGATGGCTGGGACATGTAGAGCAAATGGACACCAATCTTCCGGCTCGAAGATTCTTCGATTCCAAGCCGGACGTTGTACGCAGTAGAGAAAGAGATCGCCTTCAATGGAGCGCACAAGTGGAAACCGACCGCAACCAACATGAAGTGCGCAATTGGAGGCAGTTAGCTAAGGACAGGGGTAATTGCAGAGGCATGTTGATTGAAGCCCAGGTTCATTGCAGACTGACACGCCACTTAAGTTAGTAAATTTGGTTGTGAAAGTAGCGATATAACAGGGTACTGCAGGACATATTTCGACGATGTTCGAGCGAAACTGAATAGTTCGCTAATCCTATGTCTCCTATATAGAAGATGCAATATTGTCTTAGGTGCACCCTATCAAATGTGGGCGTTGAATTCAAGTTTGTGGCATATAAACGCTTCACATATTTTGACCAGATGAGAAGGGGTGAAATATTTCTTAGATCAATTAATTAAAGGGGCAAATAAGGGATGAGAGTGTTAGGATAAGGAAAGGATGGCAAAAACGTCAAACAAATGAGGTGAGCAGCAAGCAAGCGGGTTTTATCTAGACGAGAGTGATAACCAAGGTAGGTAGGGGGGTTTAGAACATGATGGCATGATTTTTATCGTGTTTAGACCAAGAAAACCCACACCTACTAACGAGCTAAGAGGTAACTAGAACTCCAGCAGTGACTTAAATGCACAGATGGTCTACGCAAATTGACATTTCGCTGTGTTTTTAGCGACTTGGAATATTTGGTAGTTCCAACGTTAGTCTTTTCGGTTTCATCGACGTCAGTGCCATTCATGGATGATGGCTGTAGATTTTGGTTTGAAGACAGAAGGCTCTGCTGGATTACCGCATTCAAAAATGCTGTCAAGGTCGGAATTCAATTAGTTTGACAGATTTTATCTCGTTTTTCAGCTTTCATCTTCGAACGTGGACTCTAACGTTCGAAGATGAAAAGCTGAGAAGGCATGAATTGCATTAGAAGTTGCAGACAGGAATTCATTTATAAAAATGCGAAAGAGAGTCGGAGACAGGACAGAGCCTTGGGGAATACCAGCATTTATTTGGTGAGTAGCAGACTTGAAAACGTCCAAAACAACTTGACTTGAAAAATATTTTCTAATCCATAGAAGAATTTTTTCATCGATTCCGAATGCACGAATTTTCGACAAAAGGGCTTGATGCCAAACCCTGTCAAATAGCTTTGAAATATCAAGCGCGACAATCTTGATTGGATTAGTTCCACTTTTCGGTGAGATATGGCATCAAATCACCAGTAGACCTGTTGCTGCGAAACCCATAAAAGCGGTTATTGGTATGTTTTTCTGTTTCGAGATATTTCTCGAGATATCAGCGTTTCCAGAAGGGACGTAAGGCCAATTGGTATGTTTTCCTGTTTCGAGATATTTCTCGAGATATCAGCGTTTTCAGAAGGGACGTAAGTCCAGTTGGTATGTTTTCCTGTTTCGAGATATTTCTCGAGATATCAGCGTTTCCAGAAGGGACGTAAGTTCAATTGGTATATTTTCCTGTTTCGAGATATCAGCGTTTCCAGAAGGGACGTAAGTCCAATTGGTATGTTTTCCTGTTTCGAGATATTTCTCGAGATATCAGCGTTTTCAGAAGGGACGTAAGTCCAATTGGTCTATAATGGGAGGTACAGGCTGGACAAATGCAGTTTTTTTTTTATCTCCTCAGAAAGAGTCCTGATGAGTAGGACAGACAGTGGTTTTGTAGCGTAGAAAAATATCTCTCTTCAGAACAATGGGGGGTAAACCATCTGGACCACCGGATTTGTGAAAGTCTAGATCAAGTAAAACTCTTGCAACTGTACGAGTACGAAAGTAGAGGTGGCGGAAGAGAAGTAGGCCGCCAAAATGAATGTCAAGCAGTTTGGCTTTGCCTAAAAAGCTGACAGATGGAATGTCACTGTGAATGAGCTTCGGAACTGATGATGAGGCGGAATTTTTAGAATTTTTGAAAAATTACCATATCTGGAAAATTTTAAAATTTCCAACCTCAACTTGTGCTTTTGGTCATAAAAGAATTTGACACCCTTTATATGGACATACAGACATTTCTGGCTTGTTTGCATTATTTCCGGTTTTTCTCTAAAGGATTGGTCTTATAAGACCGAAAGTGTATCTCTCTTAACCTGGTTGCTTCTTTGCAGCTCAAGTCATACCACCCTTTATCCTTTGGTCTGATACTCCTTGATCTTATTGTGATTCTATTAAGGCCTAAAAGAGTCGTACTAACCCCCTTATTAATAAACGCTGATTAGCAAATCATTCAATTATTTGACAGTTTTCGCCATAAGAAATTCTCGCGCAAATGTCAAAAGTTAATCACTGATTAGTTAATCAGGGTTTATTAATACGGGGGTATGTGATTACTTATGTAAGTGTGTACAATGGTCTGGTGATTAGTGCGTTGGACTACCAACCATAAGGATTCTAGTTCAAAACTTCAAATTCCGAAAGTTAAGACATCTAAATTTGTTTTCTGCCCCACCGCGAAAGTTTGACAAACATTTGGCTGATTAAAGTTGCCAGATTCTCAAATTTTGACGTTTCAAATCGGAATGGCTTAACAGATTTAACTTTGACGTATGTATGTATGTTGTGAGTTAAACAAATAGCCAGTGGTTTCGAGATTGGGCAGTGCTCCAGTGGTTAGGGCGTTGGGCTACTAAGTGCGGGGTCCCTGATTTAAATACGGAAAATGACATGTGAAAGTCTGACAAACATCCAAGTCATGAGAATCTTCTCAAATTTACCATTCTGAGTTGACGTTAAACAGGAGGTCCTCTAATTTGTGTCAAAAATAATAACTTCGCACACACAAATGGAGGGAGAAGATAGGTTTGGGCCCCTGTATGGGCCGCAAATGCCAGGTATTTCATTTTTTCGAGATTGTACCAAACGTGCAGGTTCAATAGACATTCTAAGACTTTCAAAAGAAATTAAGATGGGTTCTGTAGTCTGCTAAAGCTGTGCTGGGATATAGGTACCATTTACCATTGACCAAGTGTTTCAGCGAATTTATTCCAACCTCGATCAAAAGTCGTTAGAATTTACTTTCTTCTAACAAAACAAAAACTTGGCTCAGGGTCAATTGCAAGTTTTCAACCTTTTGAGAGTTTCTACCCAGTACGGCGGTATAGCCTGGTTATGTTAAAAAAAATCGAGTGTGAGTTCACACGTGGCAGAAGTGATACTGTAATCTGCTTAATTTTTCTCTCTCACTCTGTCTCTTTCTGTTAAATACCTCAAAAGTGCATTCATTTCATTCGAGATGAGTTGAAGTGACATGTTGACATGTAAGTGACATGGTGAGACATGGATTTTGATTAGTTTTCAACCTTATTCTACCGCACAAACTCGATTGAAGAATTTCAACTATTTCTTACCCCGAAACTCAGTTCCCTTGCCTACAAAGCCGGTTTTATGAAACTTGAACTCATCTCATTCTCTTACAATAACCTATAACACGCGGTGTTCCGAACCGTTCCCATATCTAAGTACTAACAGCCACCGACGCTGATTGGTTTCGGTGATCAGACGACAACCGATATTTTGTTTGATCTCTTTTTCGTTACACTTTTTCGTTTCAAAAAATCCAATTCACCCCGTCCCAAAAGAAGTTTCACTTCAAAAAAATTCCTCCAAAAACCCTCTTATTGGACTCTATTTTCTCTGGCTCTGGCCTCGGTAATGCATTGCTCCTTCAGTTAGTCAAAGAGTTACAGAAAGTTCACACCTTTCAATCATGAGGTCCAAGGACAACTGAACAAAAAGATTTAACATTCCAAATTAATTATATTTTTTCATCGAATTGGCTGCCATAAAACCCTCTTTAGGTATAAATTCATTTCGGCTTCCCTTTCGATGACCCAAAGCTCCTGAATCCCATATTCCATCAACCTACCGACATGTTGAGATAAATTGGCTATTAGAGGAGTATAAGCCTTATTTGATGAACTGTCATGCCATGTAATCTGATGATATACGATCTTATTAAATGTTAAGAAGACCGCAAATTTACGACTTTTGACTTAAAGTTTTATGATCTTCCAGCCGAATGACACAGAGAAAGTCTCGAACTTGAAAAAAGTGTTAATTTAGGTGGCTAAGTGTTTTTTTTTTGTTTTTTGAAACGAAAAAGAATACGAAACACAGATTGACAGAAAAAAAAAGGAGAACCAAGATAAACCATAAGCAGAGTAAGAAATGTCAAAAAGTCGCATCATTAAAACCGATCACTAAGGTATCCGAAGCAGAAGTATCTACTCGTGTATCTACTATTTCCTCGGTTGGTATTGAAATCTGTTGCACTGCACTGTATATTCTTGGTGGTTCTGCGCTGCATAAGCTGGAGGTTTGTGTGAGTGTGCTTTAAGCAACTTCAAAAGATACCGGCAGACAGACAGTCGATCGAAGAGCAACGCCATTTGATACATGCGTCTGCTGTGCAGTTGCTGCCACAATTGTTGGTTCTTGTTGTTGTTGGTGTTGTTGTTGCTGCTGTAAATCGTGGTATTGGTGCTCTGTTCTTGTTTTTTTTTTTGATTTTTTTTGTTTGCAAGTGGCTTCCCTTGCGCACTAAGTTATTGTTGCGTATTATGCGACAGCGTGCGCTGGGATTATATTATAATCAGATCAGTCAGGTACTCGTTCGTACACTTGCGTGGTGGATCTGGATCGGGCTCTGGACTTTATTTCATTCTTAAATGCGCACACCGTGAGACAAGTGGTTGCACGGCTTGAAGTTGTTTAGTGATGCCACTCTGTGGGCAACAACAACATACGAGGGGTGATCTGTGTTTGTTTTGATTGATCTTTAATCAATAGATCACCCCGGATTTGTTTTCGCAAGTAAATACTTTGTTGTGTCGTAATATGCTCTATAGTCGGACCCATTCGAAGTCATTGTCCTTAAGCCAGATAGCGATACCTACTCCGATGTGTCGCTATAGATTTACAACTTAACTGATCCGGAATCATTGTCCTTAAACCATCTAGTGATCGCGCGCATGTGAACCATGTTAGAGTAACGTTTTGTGATGTAAGGTACATATGCGCAGTCGCCTATCCTTACCTATGCTCAGACCACTCATCTGTCACAGTCAAAGTGGCTAGAAGTCTAGCAAAAAAAGAAGGAACGCCTAGGTTAATTAGTAACAAAACCAGCTGTGACGATTTCAGAAAGGACTGCAAGGAAAATGTCGCTTTAAATGTGCCACTATAGACACCGCTCGAAATAGAAGACGAAATTGGCAATCTTTTGGAAGCCACTCAGAGCGCAGAGTGGAAAAACACTCTCTTGAGTCTTGACTGCCTCGGCTTTTTAGAAAGAAGAAAAAAGAGCAAGAAAGCGCGCGATCGAGGATATAGAGAGGCGCCGCTCCAGGAACGATGTTCGCAAGTTTGACAAAATTGTAAAACGTCAAAGCGAAGGATACAAGGCTCGAACAGAATCCTGTCGAGATGAACCAGGAAATATCGTAGTTGAGACACAGTCGATGCTGAGGATATGGAAGAACCACTTCTGCAGACTGTTAAACGGCGATGACGAACAACATTCCGCTGTCAGGCAGAACGAACCATTTAATATTGGCAACGACAGTGAAAACTGCCAACCACCTGACCTAAGTGAAGTGAGGATAGCAATATCTAAGCTCAAGCTTTCCAAGGCCGCCGGAAATGACAGACTTCCATGACTTGGTAAATAAAATCCACCAACTCATAAGCCAAATCTGGTCGGTTGAAAGCATGCCTGAAGAATAGAACCTCAGCATCGATTGTGAAGGCCTGAAACCGTTTACCAACAACCTGATCGGTCCATATCAGTGTGGTTTTAGGCCAGGAAAGTCCACAATCGATCAAATCTTCACACTTCGGCAGATCCTGGAAAAGAACCCAAGAAGTCCAAATCGATACCCAACACCTATTTATCGATTTCAAAGCCGCATACGACAGCATTTATAGAGACGAACTATACAGAGCCATGTCTAGTTTTGGTATACCGCCCAAACTCGTCCATTTGTGTAGGATGACGATGGAGAATTCTCGCTGCACCATCAGGGTCGGAAACGACCTCACAGACACATTCGATACCAAGACAGGATTTAGGCAAGGCGATGCACTGTCATGTGACTTTTTCAATTGGATTCTTGAGAGGATTGTGCAAAACTCCCGAGCCAACACCAGAGGCACAATTTTCCAAAAATCGGTGCAACTACTAGCATACGCCGACGATATTGACATCATTGGTAGGACTCAACGTGATGTCATAGCCACGTTGGCTAGTATAGAGAAGGAAGCGGCAAAAATGGGTTTAGCAGTAAATGAGGTAAACATCGACGAATTGGACAGAACGTCACCATTGACAGATATAACTTTGAGGTATTACGGGACTTTGTCTACCTCGGCTCCGCTATCAACTCTGACAACAACATCTCGTCAGAAATCAAACGAAGAATTACTCTTGCCAACCGCTGTTTCTTCGGGCTAAGAAGGCAATTTAGTAGTAAAGCCCTCACTCGAACTACTAAGGAGATCCTATATGAGACCCTGATCATCCCAGTCCTGCTCTACGGCGCTGAAGCATGGGCCATTTCAAAAGCGGATGAAGAAATCCTTGGTCGATTCGAGAGAAAAATTCATCGGAAAATCTTCGGTTTGCCCGTTTGCGTTGACGGGCTATGGAGACGATGATTGAACCACGAACTATACGAGCTGTACAGCGACATACCCTTAGTCA
Organism: Rhingia campestris; assembly: GCA_932526625.1. Lineage (NCBI taxonomy): Eukaryota > Metazoa > Arthropoda > Insecta > Diptera > Syrphidae > Rhingia > Rhingia campestris. The sequence continues at coordinate 3,429,018 of OW052186.1, read as the reverse complement.
AAAAAACTCCCCATTGGACGTTTATGATGACATATAGGCCACCAATGCTCCGGCTCGCAGAGTCTTCGATTCCCAGCCAGACGTCGGACGCAGTAGAGGAAGACCTCGCCTTAAGTGGCACGCACAAGTAGAAACCGACCTCAACCAACTTGGAGTGCGCAACTGGAGGCAGTTAGCGAAGGACCGGGCTAATTGGAGAGGCATGTTGGTTGAGGCCCAGGTTCATCCCGGACTGTAGCGCCACTTAAGTAAAAAAGTTAAAAAAGTGTTGCCAACTTAAAGTTCTCATACCTCTGCTTGTTCATGAAAAGTTTCATTTAAAAGAGTGATTAACCCACGTATACAAAATGTTATCAGTCTAGAAGGTGCCACATCGACGTTAGGGCAGGTTAGGGCAGACATTCCTATAAACCACCAACCAATATAACATGAGATACACTCAACAGATTCTTATCAAAAAATAAAAAGTCTGAGTTCATCATGGCCGATTTCAGGTGGTTTTGGAAATCGTTTTGTTTTTCCCCGCGACTACAAAGTGATAATTTACAAAGTTGCAAATCCGATTATGTAACTATCTACAAAGTGACTACAAATCAGCAATTTATTTGTCTACTCAACCTATCTCATTGGAGATTGAGTGTACACCCTCGCACCAATTGAATGAGACCAGGAGGATGACCGCGGCACCCCTGCTATCTCGAGCTTGCACCAACTTACATTATTTCTGCCAACAATTTCTATTCCAAAAACTTGTCACACCATCTTAATCTAATTAAATCCTGAAAATGATTATTGAAAAACAAACCACAACAACAACTGCAACAGAGGTGAAAAAGCAAGTGTACCTGTTTTCATCTCGTTTCTTCGTCCGCCTACCTATATGACATCTATGCCTATGTACGTAGCCCCACTATTTGGTCCCACCAATCGTTTATTTTATTCCAGCGATTTGTATTTAGTAACAGAATTTGATGCGCCCGTATAACGCAAAACCGTCGCTTCGTAGCGCAATTGCATTAAAAAAAAAATATTCATACTAGAGTGACATTGTTGTGCAAGTATTTGTAGGAGATACACACACACACATGTGTGAAGGGGTACGAACCGACTCTCGATTGGAACAGATAATTATTTATTAGATACTACCCGCTGCCAATTTATTCGTTTTGTTGCGCTTATTCAGATTTTTGTTTTTATCTGCGTATCTATGAGTATGAGTTAAGCAAAAATCAAGTTCTTAGTGCGTACGAGCAAGTGTTAACGGTGGAGAAAACGACATTTCCCCCCCTAGACTAGTAAATATCGGCAAATACGACCTGAGATGGAGAATTAATCGTTTTTCTGTTTTTTTTTTCTTCGCTTAATTGTATTTCATAATCGTTCGAGTACACTCACATGTAACAGAGAAATCAGACACTATTGGCGGGTAGATTCAGTTCAGTTGATAAGAGTAGGTTTTTTTTTTTATGGTTAATCCGGTGGGTCTTGTAAAATGCAAAAAATGCGAAAGAAACACTTGTTGTCTGTGGTTGTAGTGGATTGAGTTAAGGTTGACGATTTACGCAAGATCAAGCGATTGGTGTTTGAATATTCTCTGGTTGCAGGATATAGAAAGTTGGAAGGAAATGAGAAATGAGGTGCTAAGACAACAGAAATGTTGACAATGTAAAGGTGCTTCCAAAAGGGCCTTTTGAACTTTTATAGCGGCCATAGTGGAAAAACTACATCTGCCGAGTTGGTTGTCCTTTATTCAGCCTGTTTTGCCAAATCACCATGCTAAGACAACAGAAATGTTGACAATATGATGGAAAGGTGCTTCCAATAGGGCCTTTTGAACTTTGAAGCGCTCTGGCATCCGCGATGGCTTGGTCTTTGAAACGGAGGTTCGGTCTTCCTTGCCTTCTCGAACCTGGGGGCTGGGATTAGAAGATCCTCTTAGCTGGAGCATTATTGTCCATTCACTCGATGTGGCCGAGCCAAAGTAGTTGACGTGTTTTGGGATTTTGTACTACATCCACATCTTGGTACAGCTAACAGAGTTCGCGGTTGTATCTTCTCCTCCATTCGCCCTCCTCGTACACAGGACCAAAAATCCCTTGAAGTATTTTTCTTTCGAAGGAGCCCAGTATCAGCTCTCCCTTCTTCCTTATCGTCCAGCAGTTGGCACCATAAAGCAGAACTGGCATGATAAGGGTTTTGTAGAGCACACATTTCGTCCTTCGAGTTAGGAGTTTTGAACCCAGTTGTTCCGTCAAACCGAAGTAGCAACGGTTTCCTAGGGTAATTCTTCGACGGATCTTCAGTTTATTCCGAGGTAGGTGAACTCCTTAACTGCCTCGAAACTGCTTCTATCAATAGTGAAGTTTTGTCCTAGGTGGTGGAAAGATGCTTGTTGTCCTCATTTACTTCAAGACCAACGGATTTCGCCTGTTCTTCAATCGCCGTAAACGCTTTTATCGCGGCACGTTGGGAGCGACCGACGATGTCAATATCTGGAGCTGGACGGACCTGTTGAAAATAGTGCCTTTCGTGTAAACAACTGCCCTACGCAATATCTGCTCCATTACGAGATGGAAGAAGTCACATGATAGGGCGTCTCCTTGCAGAAATCCGGTGCATGTTTGGAATAGTTCGGAGGAGCTACTTCCAAACTGCACGTTGCAGCGCGTGTTTTCCACGTGACACAGCTGAATTAGCTTCGCCTGTATTCCGAATTCGGGCATTGCCATATAAAGCTCCTGACGATGCATGCTATCATACATAGCTTTGAAGTGGATGAATAGGTGGTGAGTTTCGACTTGAAATTCGTTGGTCTTTTCCAGGATTTAGAGTGAAAATTTGGTCTAAAGTCGATCTGCCGGGCCGGAAGCCCACTGGTACGTGCTGATTAGTGTGTTGCAGAACGGTTTTAGACGTTCACACAGTACGTTGGATAGGATCTTGTAAGCGACATTAAGCAGGGATATGCCTTGATAGTTCTTGCAAGACATAGGGTCGTCTTTTTTGTAGATGGGGCATATGGAGCTGATAGTCCAATCATCGGGCATGTGTTCTTCCACTCGCTGTCTCGAAGAGCCTCCGGTTTTGTAGCCAGCAGCCAGTTACTTGGCTTTTTTATTAAACCTCCGGATGTTGTCACGATCGCATGACTCTTCGATCACCTTGAGCTGGGAAGCTGCGTAAGCCCACTTCTTTCTACGCAGGGTCTTCTTTTCCTCCCGCATTCATCATCATACCACGGGCTCTTTCTCGGGGGTGACTGGTATCCTATAGTGGTTTCGGCTACCTCCCTGATGATATCGCGATATTGGCATCACTGATTGTTGGCGTCTGTGGTAGGTTAGTGCACAGATGAGAGATTCATACTCCGGCGCTCACTGTAGGCTCTGGCTACTCCAGGTGTGCTAAGGCGTCCAATGTCGAATTTCTTCTTCTGGGCAGTTCGCAGCTTCTTCTGGTTGGACCGTCTAGCTCTGAATTTTGCCGCGACAAGAAAATGGTCAGAGTCGACGTTTGCCCCTCGAAATGTGGGCAGTCGAAGATGTTGGATGTGTGCCTCACATCGTTTAGCACATAATCGATTTGGTTGGCGGTTTAACCGTCTGAAGATCGCAAAGTTGCTGTGTGGTCGCCATGATTATTCTACCGTGAGGACTATTCGCGGTATGGTGGATACATTTGAGTCAACTGGTTCAGCAAACGATAACCCAACATCCCCTACGTTGACGAAACGCATGATCTGGCGAAAATATTGTCGCTGTCTATGGGAGAATCAGAGAAAGTCGATTTCAAGAATTTGGCCTTTCGCAGACCATAACTTGGCGAATTTTTCGTCGTAACAACGGACCCATTAGCTGAAGGTAAATCACCATAGACAACGACTTCTTTTCGCTGAATGGGCTATGGACCAGTTGGAAACTGACCCAATTTTTCATTGAAAAATCATCTCCAGCGATGAGGTCCATTTTTAGATGAAGGGGTACGTCCACAAACAAAGTTGTCGAATTTGGAATGGTAGCAATCTACATAAGATCCATGAGCGTCCAATGTATACCGAAAAAAGTCACTGTTTGGTGTGGATTTTGGGCTGACGGGGCCAAGGGTCAATATTTCTTTGAGAACGCCGTTGGCCAGGCCATCACCGTCAATGGCGAGCGCTATAGGTCGATGACGACATGCGATTAAAACAAGACGGTGCTAAGTTTCACATTTTAAGCTCTGGACTGGCAGGGACATCGGTGAATATTTCTTTAAGAACGCCGTTGGCCACATCATCGTCAACGGCGAGCACCAATTACAACATGCGACTTCAACAAGACGGCGCTAAGTGTCACATTGGAAACTCTGCACGGGCGATTCGATTTCATGGTTATAGCACGTGAAGGTGAAGTGAACTGGCCACCGAGATCGGTTTTTCTTGTAAGGTTTTCTCCTCACTCAAACTACTAAGGGGATCCTATACCCTGATCATCCCATTCCTGCTTATGGCACTGAAGCATGGACCGTATCAATAGCGGATTAAACAATCCTTGTCGTTTTGAGGGAAAAATTATTTGAAAAATCGTTGATCCCGTTTGCGTTGATTGGCTGTGGAGACGAAAATTCAACCACAGGCTATACGAGCTGTACAGCGACACATATCCTTAGTCAAAAAAAAACTCCGCATTGGACGTTTAAGATGGCTTGGATTCTTGGATTCCCAGCCAGACGTCGGACGTAGGAAGATCTCAAGTCAAGGGTACCAAAGAGTATAGGACTACCAAGAACTACCAAATTTTTACGATGTGGGGCACTGATAGTGACACCCCAGTGTTCACATTGGTACCACAGCATCAAACACGAGAATAGGCGACGACGCATAACGAATGACGAGAATTCCCCTTCGCATTTGCCACTTATAGCCCGCACCTGAAACGGCTACAAAATGTTTAGCTGTGATGCGTACTCTATGCAGTTCTATACTCTTTGGTGGCACGCACAAGTAGAAACCGTCCTCCACCAACTTAAAAAGCGCAGCTAGGGGTAGTTACCTAAGGTCCGGGCTAATTGGAGAGGCATGTTGGTTGAGGCACAGGTTCACTCCAGTCTTACTAAGTAAAAAGGCCTTTTTAAGTGATCCAGCGTACAATTAACAATTGGCGACCGTCAAGACCACCCTTCCCTTCGATGCGGCCAACCACCTTCATCGATGAACGAACCAAAGCAAAGAGTGCAGAATGAGCTACATGCACTGTGAGGTGTGTCTTGTTGCCACTAGTCGGACGGATCTCAATGTGGAGGACAGTGTCTTGCACTTCTCAGCCATACCCTTAGGCCTCGTCACCAGCAGCCTATACTTTTATACCACCACCATGACTGGACAAATCAGTGACATGTACGAGGGTGTCGTTTATACTGGCAAAGGTATTTTTTTTCGCGGGCTTGTGGAAATCTTCTATGAACACTGTGAGGACCGTCGGCACATGCTCACAGTAGTGTGAGATTTTAACTCACTAAAACCACCGCAGGTGTTTTGTATTTGTAAGAATGGGCTTAGTCGTGCCATTTTTTTTCGTCACGAATTTATAAAATTATTTGGTAGGCAACTTTCCTTTGAGAGTTCCTGCTTTTTTCGCAACTTCTAGCGCGGTTTGTTATTATCCTGCAGCTGGCAACGATGTGAGCACAACGAATGCAAGCTTATCCTAGGCTAAACTGGAGTCCTTCTACGAGCTTTGACTGAGTTTTTTTTTCGTCTGTTAGTCAGGCTTTTTGGGCACACATGGTGACTGATGTGCCAGACCACGCTTGGTTTCCATAAAATTGCAAACAAAAAGAAACAATGGCCAGATGTCACAATTCAAGCAAGTTCGAGACCATCAAATGTCTTTGGAAAGAACTTACAGCTCAAAATAGAGCCTGCCTTCCAATTGTCTTAAGAGACAATGGTTATGCACTGTATCACAATTTAGTGGACAAGTACGGGACGTAAGTGCTGAACGGGACATCTCAAGAAATAAAACACGAAAACTGGTAAAAATAATAACCTCACACACACAAATGAAGGGCGAAGCAAGGTTTAAGACCCTGTGTGGACCGTAAAAACACGAAAACTGGTCAAAATAATAACCTCACACACACAAATGAAGGGGAGGAAGGTTTAAGACCCTGTGTGGACCGTAAGAACACGAAAATTAGTAAAAATAATAACCTCACACACATAAATGAAGGGGGAAGGAAGGTTTAAGACCCTGTGTGGACCGTAAAAACACGAAAACTGGTCAAAATAATAACCTCACACACACAAAGGAAGGAGGAAGGAAGGTTTAAAACCCTGTGTGGACCGTAAAAACGCGAAAACTAGTAAAAAAAATAACCTCAGACACACAAATGAAGGGGGAAGCAAGGTTTAAAACCCTGTGTGGACCAAAAAAACGCGAAAACTAGTAAAAATAAGAACCTCACACACAAATGAAGGGGTAAGGAAGGTTTAAACCCCAGTGTGGACCGTAGATACCAGATTTTACCTAACTGTAGAAGATCTGGAGAGCATCACTATAATTCACATCGCATGCTTTAAAAACTCCCTTTCAGGCTGATAGAAGCGTACAAAATATTGCCCCATATGCATCACCACTTGACACCTCCTATATGTATCTCTTGTTTTCGAAAGCTTAGCAAGGCTGTCCCTATAGGTTTACGACCCATCAAACCTACCTCAACCAATTCGTTGACAGTTTTCTAAGATCCCAGCTCACAGAAAATCGATCGCGGTTTGTATATTCATTCGGATGGACGAAGTGAGTTAGCAAAGTGCCCCCCACACCCCCCGCAGATCGCCAGCATCCAACTACCATTGCCAATTTGACGCTCCCTTTGAGAGTTAATGTGGCTCAGAACAGAATTTCCATCGTATGCGCGCACTCTACGTATACCTCCCTGCCTAGACTACCTGTCTATCTGTCAAATGTTACACTGCGCTGGCAGTTTGTTGTAAGCTTTAGCGAATCCTGCTATCTATTCTATTGTTTGTGTTCCCTGTCCAGTCATTGTCCATTCAAACATATGTCCATCTGTCAACAATAGAAACATAGACCATAACCTCCAACTATTTGTAGCTAGCTAATCGCTTCCTTTGATTTAATCCGGTAATGCAGATTTTTGTTTGTTATTCTGTTTGTTTGGGTATCTAGTGTTTGAATTGTGATTTCGGCATCTCATCACATGTGATTGTGCGCTTTGCTCGACGACCGACGACCGCGAAGACGAAGACGACGAATGTTCACAGGGCCTTTGCTCTCTTTTGGGCAGATTCACGTGGCCTTTGTCGTTCTTGTCGTCGTAGTTTGTTGCAATTTTTAGACATACACTTGGACAGTAAGACAGACAAGCTGGCATGAAAAACAAGGAGTTGGTATAGGGGGGGTGGGGAGGGGTTTAGTGGGGGGAATTATACACAAACACACTGCGACTGCGACTGCACTTGCACACCGCGTGTGTGTGAAGATATAAAACATCAAATAGACAACCATGTGGCTGGAAATGCGCGTACCTAGTGAGTGCCGCATTCAATTTTACTGCAGATTCAGTTATCGCGGCTTTGTGTGTTACACCATCATCCGGTCAACCACACCGATATACGGTATCATCGGCACCACCATGATGATCTTTGGCAACACAATTCCCAGTGTGCGCGATGTCAATTGTTGTAGATACAATGTGCAAGTTGGTTAAAGTTTTGTTTTGCTCCATTATCCACTATGCCATGCCCCATTGTTCATGTAATGTTTCTGAGTTTTTGATGTTTTTGCTTGTTTCAGCTGTACAATCTGTTTGTGTGTTTGTTTGTCTTTTCTTCAAATAGATGGGAGAAAAAAAAAATACTTACTCGGCGTTTGGTTGGGGATAATAAATATTGAGGGTGTTTCGGGAACGAAACTATCACTCCAGCCGAGAGGATAGACCTGATTTGCCCGACGGAAAAGGGGAGTTTTGTCAAAATCACTTTGAGCTCGGTACCTAAGTTCCACCATTAGTGTCGAAACAGTTGAATGGGAAAAAATTCAGACTTCGACTTGCAATGAAAGTTACACCAAGGTTTTCTACAAAAATGGATTTTCTAAGCTCATTCGTTGGGATTTGGCATTTAATTTGAAGTTCCACCATTAGTGTCGAAACACATGAATGGGGAAAAATTCAGACTTCGACTTGCAATAAAAGTTACACCAAGGTTTTCTACAAAAATGGATTTTCTAAGCTCATTCGTTGGGATTTGGCATTTAATTTGACGTTCCACCATTAGTGTCGAAAGACATGAATTGGGAAAAATTCAGACTTCGACATGCAATAAAAGTTACACCAAGGTTTTCTACAAAAATGGAGTTTCTAAGCTCACTCGTTGGGATTTGGCATTTAATTTGAAGTTCCACCATTAGTGTCGAAACACATGAACGGTGAAAAATTCAGACTTCGACTTGCAATAAAAGTTACACCAAGGTTTTCTACAAAAATGGATTTTCTAAGCTCATTCGTTGGGATTTGGCATTTAATTTGAAGTTCCACCATTAGTGTGGAAACACATGAACGGGGGGGAAAAAATGTTTTTCAAGTGAAACTCCTTTGGGCTCGTTGGGGTAAATCCAAATCCAAAAATGAGAGATCACTCTGCAGTGAATCTTCAGCATTCACAACTACATCAGAAAATTGAATGGGTGCCTCTGGGGCAAGCGTTGACAGAACAAATGTGCGACGAACAACATCATGCTAGAGCGTAAGCATAAGAGAGCTCTCTGTAATGAATGTACGGATTTTACGGCCAAAGCATACTGGGGTGTGTTTTTGTGCTCTATCTCCAAATTCATTTGTTGTGAATCGGCATACGATGAAAGATGTCGCCTTTTGTGCAGCAAGTTATGAGAAAAAAAAAACAACAAATCATCCTTCATTCCCCAGGAATTCCCATGATGGAGGCAGTACTAGTTATCAGTGGTAAAATCAGCTATCAGATACTTATGTGTGACGATTGACGCTAGGCATGCTAGACTGATATACAAGAAAAACCTTCAAAGAACGTGCCAAATAGGTGCAAGTGGTGACGTATCCAGAATACTGATGAATATTGATGTGTGCTTCAGTCAATGAAAACAAGCGATACCAATTCTGCCAAGGGTGGTGTTTAGTCCTTGCCATTGTATGTGGAAGATTTATGGGCTAAATAAAGAAAAAGTTAAGTCTTACGCAAGAAAGAGAAGAGAGAAAGAGAACGTAGGATATTTGTATCAATCTTCAAGCTAATACGAAGAAATATTGACACGTCAAAGGCACCTGCCAGACAACCGAACGAACCCCAAGCGAAGCAATGATGTTGCCTGAGCAATCTTAAGCAAGAAGGACTAAAATAATAAAAGCAAGAACCAACCAGACTACGGAACTAAGCGAAGCAATACTGACTACGGAGATGAAGTTGAAATCCTTTGAAGGAATTTGGGCGAGACTGACTACGGTAATGGAGTTGAAATCCTTTGAACCAGCGAAGTCGTCGTCCCAGGTTCTGTTGATTCCAACAATGTTGGAATATGCTTCAGAAGACTGGCCAGTTATAAGCTAGGCAATGATGATTTTTGGCCGAGACTGACTACGGATGGTCTCACAGGTACTTTCTTAACCTTTAATTTGCGCCTACTCAAGGGCTTACGAATACCCTTTATAATGTTTTAACATATTGCGGACGTTAAGGAAATTCGGGATAAGATGAAAGATGGTACTGCTGATTGAGAAAATCATTGACGGATACGCCTGCCAGATGACGGAACATTCTCTCAATTCGCGTTAGTAAGACTGACTATGAAGAGGAAGTAACAGTTATTTTAACGCAGCGGTACACCCAGATATTGTTGGTCAAGAAAATTTTTCAAATAAGGCATTCCTCTTACGAATCTCTTAACATTTTGATCCGCTGCCATACCCAAGACTTTTAGATTCAGTGGAACAAAATTCTCAGCAGACAGAAACTATTTCTGTCAAAAAAAATCGGTTTTCTTACTTCCCAGCTTGTAACAAAATCGGTTTTCTTACTTCCCAGCTTGTAACAAGGTACAATTCTTGATACATACAGCCTGAATGTATCAATTATTGTTAATTCTTGATACATACAGCCTGTATGTATCAATTCTTGATCATTGTTACAAGGTGGGAAGTAAGAAAATCGATTTTTTTGACAGGTAGGGTAAGCAAACGAATAAAACGCACATTCTAAGGGCCGCCCAGAATACGTATCTGTAGCTCATGCTTGTAGCTGAGTAAAAAGTTAAAAACAAGGCAACTCGTAAGCGCTTACACAATTTATAACTTCGTGAATCTGTACCTAGAAGTTGAACAGATGGCAACTTCATGAAAAAAATGTATCTCTCGTTGTCAAAAATTTATGCCAGATACAAGCTACAGATATGCATTCTGAGCAGGCCTTTAGTCTCAACATATTGCAGAGAGGTGCAACTTCTGGAATGATGTTCGCAAGTTCGCAAGTAAAATATCAAAGCCAGGCATACAAGCCGCGAATCGTGTCGAGTTGAACAAGGAAGTTGAGACACAGTAGATGCTGAGCGTATAAAAGAACCACTTCTACGAATCCTTCAATATTGGCGATGACAGCGACAACTGCCAAAAACCCGACATAAGTGAAGTGAGTATAGCAATATCTAAACTTAGGCTTAACAAGGCTAACGGAAATGACGGCCTTCTCGCCGAGCTTTATCGAGCCGAAGATTTGACAAGTAACATTCACCAACTTAAATAATGGAAGCTCAGCATCGTTTCCCGATCCACACACAAAAGGAGACCCTCTGGGGGCGAATGCTACAGGAATAAAATTCTCCTCAGGATCCCATCTGCCATAATATGTGAATGCCTAATACCGTCCAACAACAACCTTGTCGGCCCTTTTCTGTCTGGTTTTAGGCCAGGAAAGTCCACAATTGATCAAATCTTTACACTTTCGCAGATCCTGAAAAAAAAAACAAAGAACTCCAAATCGATACCCACCACCTATTCATCGCTGCATACGACAGCATTTATGGAGACGAACTATACAGAGCCATGTCTAGTTTTGGTATACCGCCCAAAATCCGATGGCGATGGAGAATTCTCAGTCGGAAACATCTTCACCGACACATTCGATACCAAAGAAGGATTTAGCCAAGGCGACGCACTGTCGTGTGATTTCTTTAATCTTATTCTCGAGAGGATTGTGCAAAACTCCCGTCCCAACACAATCTTCCATAAATCTGTGCAACTACTAGCAAACGCCCAAGATATTGACGTCGTTGGTCAGACTCAAAGTGATGTCGAAGCCATGAGAAGGAAGTGCCAAAAATGGGTTTAGGATTAAGGGCAAGTATATGCTATCAATAGAAACACAACATCGACGAATTGACCAGAATGTCACCATTGACAGATATAACTTTGAAGCAGTACGAGACTTTGTCTACCTCGGTTTCGCTATTAACTCTGACAACAGCATCTTGTCAAAAAATAAACGAAGAATTACTCTTGCCAACGCTGTTTCTTCGGGCTAAGGAGGTGATTAAGTAGTGAAGCCCTCACTCGAACTTATAAGGAGATCCTATACCCTGATCATCCCAGTCCTGCTCTACGGCGCTGAAGCATTGACCTTATCAAAAGCGGATGAAGAAATCCTTGGCCGTTTTGAGAGAAAACTTCTGTTAAAAGTCTTCGGTCCCGGGCTTGGTAGGCAATTTTGTAGTGAAGCCCTCACTCGAACTTATAAGGAGATCTATACCCTGATTATCCCAGTCCTGCTCTACGGCGCTGAAGCATTGACCTTATCAAAAGCGGATGAAGAAATCCTTGGTGGTTTTGAGAGAAAAACTCTGCGAAAAGTCTTCAGTCGCGGGCTAAGAAGGCAATTTAGTAGTGAAGCCCTCACTCGAACTTATAAGGAGATCACGTACCCTGATCATCCCAGTCTTGCTCTACGGCGCTGAAGCATGGACCTTATCAAAAGCGGATGAAGAAATTCTGGTCGTTTTGAGAGAAAAATTCTGCGAAAAGTCTTCAGTCGCGGGCTAAGAAGGCAATTTAGTAGTGAAGCCCTCACGATCATCCCAGTCATGCTCTAGGGTGCTGAAGCACGAACCTTATCAAAAGTGGATGAAGAAATCTTTGGTGGTTTTGAGAGAAAAATTCTACGAAAAGTCTTCGTTCCCGGGCTTAGAAGGCAAATTTGTAGTGAAGCCCTCACGATCATCCCAGTAATGCTCTACGGCGCTGAAGCATGGACCTTATCAAAAGCGGATGAAGAAATCCTTGGGTGTTTTGAGAGAAAAATTCTTTGTTCCCGCTTACATTGACGGCCTATGGATACAAAACTCATTAAGAGCTGTACACAAACATACCCCTAGACAGAAAACTCGGTATTAGACGTTAAAGACGGTTAAGACGTGTAGAAGGAATGGACACCAACACGCTGGCTCACAGAGTCTTTGATTCCCAGCCATACAGTAAAGGAGGACCTCGCGTTAAGTGGCGCGCGCGCAAGTACAAGGTGGCAAGTACAATGGGTATCAGTTGACGGTCTTTACAGCGAAGTCCAGACGGTGCATCAGCTGTTAGCTGCTGACCGCCAATCGCGTCTAACATACGCTCAAGCCATCATTAATCACCACCAAGAGGAAGATGATTTTTCATCAAAAATAATCATGAGTGATGAGGCCCATTTCCATCTTAGCGGGTACGTAAATAAGCAAAATTAACGCTTCTGGGGCACTGAAAATCCGCGTGTAACCCACGAAGAGCCATTACACCCGCTCAAAGTCACTGTATGGTGTGCTGTTTTCGCTGGAGGAGTCATCGGACCTTTTTTCTTCGAAGACGTCGCGGGCCAAACGGTTACTGTGAATGGTGAGCGCTACAGAGCAATGATCAACGAGTTCTTGTTGCCGCAACTTGATGAATTGGGATTGGAAAACATGTGGTTCCAACAGGACGGTGCAACGGCACACACTGCACGTGCCACAACCGATATGCTGAAGGATGCATTTCCCGGGCGCCTAATCTCCCGTTTTGGCGATTTGCACTGGCCAGCAAGATCGCCTGATTTGACCGCTCCAGACTTCTTTTTGTGGGGCTTTTAGAAATCGCGGGTTTATGTCAACAAGCCTCAGACTCTTGCAGCTCTTAAAGACAATATCCGTCAAGAATTTGAGGACCTATCGCCGGAAGTTTTGGCCAAAGTGATGGAAAATGCCATAAAAAGGGCTCAAATGACAATCAACTGTGGCGGCGGCCATTTACATGACATCATATTCTCGACTTAATGTAAAAAAAATTAAAAGACCAAATAAAAATAATCCACAAGAAGAATCAAAGTTTTTCATCTTTTTTTTAAATTACAGCCAAAAAACATCGGAAGGTTATTTTTGCGCCACCTTGTAGAAACCGACTTCAACCAACTTGAAATGCGCAACTGGCGGCAGTTTCCGAAGAACTGATGTTTGGAGAGGTGTAAGGCCCAGGTTCAATAGGGACTGAAGCGCCACTTAAGTAAAAAAAATTTTCTCAGCTTAAAATTCTCCTCAAATTCTAATTTTTGTTTTGAAAAATTCCAAGTTGGAATGTAGTTTTTTTGAAAACTATCTATAAAAACAGATTACTATCTTTTAACAAAACGTTTTTAAAGATTTTTTTTTCTAGAAGCCCCTCCCGCCCAAACGGGTGGTTTTACAAAATGAAAACAACCCTCCCCCTCAAAAGTTAGCGCTAAACATTTTCCGCTTTAGTTTTAGCACAACATAATTCCCATCCACACCAGTGCAATAAATTTAAAAAAAAAAATTTACATATTCGAACAATGTCCCCCAAACAAGTGCCAACAGAGCTTAAAACTATCACATCACCACATCGATTCAATGCTAATCGATCAGAATTTCCACCCAATATGTAGGCAGAAGGGTAAACATAGCAGCAGATAGTTTTTCGTGAAAAACCTGCAAAAATCAGCGCAACCAAAAGATGCAAAATAAAACAAGTTTCATCGGGGATATCGCAAAATTATATTATTAATTGCGAACAAAATACACGGCCACTTGCATTTCCGGCTTAATATTCATATACACCCGTACGTGACATAGTTCTAGAACGGCATAAAAATAAAATCATTTCAAAGCAATTTGCGTTCATATAGAGTGCATAGATACTCACATCTACATGTATCTAGGCTGATGCAAATGAAATTCTAATTCCGGGAGAAATATTGTACATTCAAGTGAATGCCTTTCATTTCTATCTTTTGTTGCGACAATCGAAGGAAAATATATATCGTCAACAAGAAAAAAAAAAAAAAAACACCAAATTGAAGATACATCCATAGGCATACGTATATGTGCGGATAGGTACGATCGACAATGTTACTGCAACAGGTTCGCGCCGTCACGTCGCAGAGTGAAAAATATTAGATGAAGTCGTGTTAATTAAAAGCATGTTTGGCTGGCCTGCTCGAGTGGTGGAAGATGGGCAGGAGAAGAAAAATATGCAAAAATGACAGAACGAAACTGGAAAAATATAATAAATCCTACAAAACTAAGATAAATAGCGTATTATCCTGTAGGGTCTTCTCTCAACAGGTATACCCCTCTAACACTATACGTATGTACGAGTTCCACCAGAGCAGCCGGCCGGGAATCATCTCTTTGCTCGTCTTCATCTGTAAAGGTAAACTGCAAATCGCGCAGGTCCAGTACCAGTACCAGTGCCAGTGCCAGTACCAGTCACAATCGCAATCGCAGCAGAGGCTTAGTCTTAGTCATAGTCGTCGTATTCCTTCCTCGTCATCATTATCATCATCGTCGTCGTCTTCGTCGTCGTCGTCGTCGTCGTCGTCGTAGTTGCCGTCGTCGTTTGAATTGTCGGTCGCCGTTGTCGTTTCTCCTTTGGGAAGACTCATGTGCGCATGCGTGCAATAATTTAAAATCTTTGAGTGTAATAAATTCCAATTGAACATAAAATGTTCATCTGATCCCATTCATCACTTCGTTTCTGAAGGGTTTTTTTCTTACCACCACAACCACCATCACCAACACCAATACTACGGTCGGTGGTGGCTTGCTGATGGTCGTTTTGGGGCGCCCTTTCACTCCTCCACGAGTATGGGAATGTTCCTAGAGCATGGCAGGACGACGGGATAATAAGAACCACACTATCTGAATTTTTTTTTAAGAATTGTACTGCGATAGCTCTTTTGTGAATGTGCATTGTCCCTGTGTATCCTCTTGTTTGCTGGCTAGATGTACACGTACTTTGTACAAAGTTGATAAGCCAAAGATGATTATGGAGTTGAGTCTCTCATTTCGTAGGTAAATGTATCAATTTCGAATCAATTTAGTCAGGCAGCAGGCGATTTACGAGAGGACGTTCGAAGGAATATGATTTCCAGGCGCGCTTGTGTGTGCAGTGGATAATCATGAGGATGATGTTGCAGAGATCGTTGTTTTGTTTATGGGATGGTTAAGCCATATCGGTGTCCGAGTTAGCACCTGTATTTTTATTTTCTTTCTGGTAAAGGATTTTTAGTTTTAGATCATATCTGGATCGTGAGATATAAATGATGGTTTTGCAATGAAAGTGATTGGTATGAGTTGTGTCGTAGGAAGATACAAACCGAAACCAAGATCAAGAGTTCTGGAAATATAAAGAAAGCATTTGGGAACTGTCAAAACGTAGGTTCTGCAAGTTCTCAGAGGGCAGATTATTCCGAACAATGGTAAAGATGCATTTTGTACGCCAGTGGAAAACTGCATTAGGCCAGATATACGACTTTCCAGCATTTCCAAACTAAAAGACTGCTCTCGTCTCCAAACTCGCCATTTTATATATTAATCGTAAGTAAATATTTCGCATCCTGAACCACTCGGACTGGATTTGACGGTATTTCATGTGTTGTACTTAAAAAATGAGCGAACGAACTTGCACCCCCTATTTTCTATGTCATATCCTTGACAGATTCCCCCCAGTAGTTCTGAAAAATAGTTCGAAACCAACCAATCGCCAGAGAAGGAAGAAAATGCGTGCCTGGAGACTACAGACCTATTGTTTTGCCTTCTATACCTTCAAAGATCATGGAAAAAGGAATTCCGATTGGCAATCGATAGCTCAAACGATGCTAAGCTATGTATCTCGAATTCAACCGATTGCCAGAAAAGGAAGAAAATGCGTGCCTGGAGACTACAGACCTATTGTTTTGCCATCCATATCTTCAAAGGTCATGGAAAATGGTAAAAAGGAATTCCGATTGGAAATATGGGTTCCGAAAGAAACGCTCAAACGTTGCTAAGCTATGTATCTCGAATTCAACCAATTGCCAGAGAAGGAAGAAAATGCGTGTCTGGAGACTACAGACCTATTGTTTTGCCATCCCTTCCTACAAAGGTCATGGAAAAAGGTAAAAAGGAATTCCGATTGGCAATATGGGTTCCGATAGAAACGCTCAAACGCTTTAAGCTATGTAAACCACCTAAGAACATCTGCGATGGAAAATTATGGACAATCGAGTGCTGTTGCGCTGGATCGAGTTTGGCACAGGGCTTTGCTAGCCAAATTGACAGAATACGGACTTCTTCAAAAAGGGGTGCCGTGGTGCAGAATTCCAAAATTCGACGTAATTCCGCTCGGAGTCATTTCGGTACTCATTCCGTAAATTTTAAAACGATTATCGTTGACGATAGTGTAGAAGAATTGAAAGTGTAATTTTTATATTGTCTGTGTGATTGTGTATACAAATACACGGTACGAACCCAGAATGTCTCTTTCACCGTCGTTAACGATTATCGTTACTGAATGAGTACCCAGATCTTTACAAATAATGGTGGCTTTCATTTTCTTAGCTAGATTCTCTATATAAATGCTGGGGAACCACATGGAACAATTCTCTCACCCATTCTTTTTCTGATGCATATTAATGGGATTTTGGTTTTTTAGATGACAGTACTCTGATAGCGTTTATTAGCGCCATTACAACACGTTTCGCATACAAGATCCAATCCAATGTACTGTGTGAACGTCTAAAACAGTTCTGCGACACAATAATCGGCACGTATCAGTGTGGCTTTCGGTCCGGCAGATCGACTATAGGCCAAATTTTCACACTGAGGCAAATCCTGGAAAAGACCAACGAATTTCAAGTTGAAACTCACCACCTATTCATCGACTTTAAAGCCGCGTATGATGGCATACATCGTCAGGAGCTCTATATGGCGATTGCCGAATTCGGAATCTCTGAAAAACATGCGCTGCAACGTTCAATTTGGAAGTATTTAGCTCCTCCGAACTATTCCAAACATGCACCGGATTTTGGCAAGGAGACGCGCTATCATGTGACTTCTTCAATCTCGCAGGGCAGGTTTCAACACGGACGATATTGATATCATCGATCGCTCCCAGCGTGTCGTGATAAAAGCGTTCACGGCGATTGAAGAACTGGCGAAATCTGTTGGCCTTGAATTAAATGAGGACAAGACTAAGTTCATGCTATCAACAAACAAACAAGCATCTGGCCACCGTCTAGGACAAAACGTCACTATTGATAGCAACAATTTCGAGGTAGTTAAGGAGTTCACCAACCTCGGAATAAACTGAAAATCCGTCGAAGGATTACCCTAGGAAACCGTTGCTACTTCGGTTTGGCGAAACAACTGGGTTCAAAACTCCTAACTCGAAGGACGAAATGTGTGCTCTACAAAACCCTTATCCTGCCAGTTCTGCTTCATGGCACCTACTGCTGGACGATAAGCAAGATGGGAAAGCTGATGCTGGGCTCCTTCGAAAGAAAAATACTTCGGGGGATTTTTGATCCTGGGCACGAGGAGGGCGATTGGAGGAGAGGATACAATCGCGAACTCTACGAGCTGTACCAAGATGTGGATGTAGTCCAAAAAGCCAAAACACGTCGACTACATTGGCTCGGCCACATCGAGCGAATGGACAATAATGCTGCAGCTAAGAGGATCTTCGAATCCCAGCCCCCTGTTCGAGAAGGCAAGGAAGACCGAACCTCCGTTTCAAAGACCAAGCCATCGCGCTTGGTCTAGAAAACTGGAAGCAGCCAGCCAGGAATCGTAGAGGATGGAAGGCTGCAGTGTCTCAGGCAGAGACTCTTCACGGGCTTGGATCGTTTTCGCACTACGTTTACTCCATGTGGTAATACGCATCCACCGAGACAATGAACAGTGCGCACCGAAGAAACAATTGCCGCTGTAGAGCAAAGTGTTGAAGAGGACCCGAATGAATTGATTTGCCAGCAACTGGAGCCTTTGTCCATCAACTTTATGGAAAATTTTGCGCAAAGATCTTGGCTTACGACCTTACAATATCCAGCTTGGTGTATGTGCCGAAAATGAGATTCATCTCGATGCTGATTTTCATCGCAAAATTTTGTTCAGTGATGAGGCTCATTTTTGGTTGAATGGCTACGTCAACAAGCAAAATTGCCGCATTTGAAGTGACGAGAATCCACATGAGACCCTTGAGACGCCATTACATCCACAAAAACTGACTGTTTGGTGTGCTCTATGGGCTGGTGGAGTCATTGGGCCATACTTCCCAAATGATGCTGGAGAGTCAGTTACCGTTAATGGAGACCGGTATAGAGCCATGATAACCGGCTATTTTGTTCCCGAATTGGATGGCATGAATGTGTATGAGATGTGGTTCCAACAAGACGGCGCTACATGCCACATAGCGCACGTCACAATCGATTTATTGAAGGAAACATTCGATGAGCGACCTGTCAATTGGCCACCAAAATCGTGTGATTTGACCCCATTGGATTATTTTCTTTGGGGATATGTGAAGTTGCTCGTCTTCGCCAACAAACCAGAAACTTTGGGGGACTTGGAAGCCAATATTTGGTAAAGCATTCCATATTCGTATTGTTCGGTTTAGGAATGAATTTCTATATTTCATAGTATGTCCGAAGATAGGCTTGAAGGTGAATTGACTAGCATTCATGGCATGGCAAGTATTACGGTTGAATGTTTGAAGAGGCGGGATGCAGCTGGCTATTTCGATTGAACATTATTTGTTAAAATAACGGTAAAAAGGGAAGAACATCGGCTTTTCAGCAAGAAGAAAAAAGAGCAAGAAAAGCGCGCGATCGAGGCTATAGAGAGGTGCCACTCCAGGAACGATGTTCGCAAGTTTTACCAAAGTGTAAAACGTCAAAGCCAAGGATACAAGGCTCGAACAGAATCCTGTCGAGATGAACAAGGAAATATTGTAGTTGAGACACAGTCGATGCTTGCGATATGGAAGACCCACTTCTGCAGACTGTTAAACGGCGATGACGAACAACATTCCGCTGTCAGGCAGAACGAACCATTCAATATTGGCAACGACAGCGAAAACTGCCAACCACCCGATCTAAGTGAAGTGAGGATAGCTATATCTTAACTAAAGCTTAATGAGGCCGTCGGAAATGACGGCCTTCCCGCTGAGCTTTATAAAGCTGGCGGAGATGACTTGGTAAGTAACATCCACCAACTCATAAGCCAAATCTAGTCGGTTGAAAGCATGCCTGAAGAATGGAACCTCAGCATCGTTTGCCCGATCCACAAAAAAGGAGATCCTCTGAACTGCGCCAATTATAGAGGCATAAGTCTGCTCCACATCGCCTACAAGATCCTATCTGCCGTAATATGTGAACGCCTGAAACCGTTTACCAACAACCTGATCGGCCCTTATCAGTGTGGTTTTAGGCCAGGAAAGTCCACAATCGATCAAATTTTCACACTTCGGCAGATCCTGGAAAAAACCCAAGAAGTCCAAATCGATACCCACCACCTATTTATCGATTTCAAAGCCGCATACGACAGCATTTACAGAGCCATGTCTAGTTTTGGTATACCGCCCAAACTCGTCCGTTTGTGTAGGATGACGATGGAGAATTCTCGCTGCTCCATCAGGCTCGGAAACGACCTCACCGACACATTCGATACCAAAAAAGGTTTTAGGCAAGGCGATGCGCTGTCAAGTGACATCTTTAATCTGATTCTTGAGAGAATTGTGCAAAACTCCAAAGCCAACACCAGAGGCACAATTATCCAAAAATCGGTGCAACTACTAGCATACGCCGACGATATTGACATCATTGGTAGGACTCAACGTGATGTCATAGCCACGTTTGCTAGTATTGAGAAGGATGTGGCAAAAATGGGCTTAGGACAAAAGGAAACACAACATCGACGATTTGGACAGAATGTCACCACTGACAGATATAACTTTGAGGTAGTACGGGACTTTGTCTACCTCGGCTCCGCTATTAACTTCGACAACAACATCTCGTCAGAAATCAAACGAAGAATTACTCTTGCCAACCGCTGTTTCTTCGGGCTAAGAAGGCAATTTAGTAGTAAAGCCCTCACACGAACTACTAAGGAGATCCTATATAAGACCCTGATCATCACCGTCCTGCTCTACGGCGCTGAAGCATGGACCGTATTAAAAGCAGATGAAGAAATCCTTGGTCGATTCGAGAGAAAAATTCTTCGAAAAATCTTCGGTCCCGTTTGCGTTGACGGGCTATGGAGACGAAGATTCAACCACGAACTATACGAGCTGTGGAGCAACATACCCCTAGTCAAAAAACTCCGCATTGGACGTTAAAGATGGCTCGGACATGTTGAACGAATGGACACCAATACTCCGGCTCGCAGAGTATTCGATTCCCAGCCAGACGTCGGACGCAGTAGAGGAAGACCTCGCCTTAAGTGACGCGCACAAGTAGAAACCGACCTTAACCAACTTGGAGTGCGCAACTGGAGGCAGTTAGCTAAGGACCGGGCTAATTGGAGAGGCATGTTGGTTGAGGCCCAGGTTCATCCCGGACTGTCGCGCCACTTAAATAATAAAAATAACCAACATAATAAAATCACGAATAGTTGGACGCTGCCGCACAGAGCTAAAGGCTCTATGTAACCAGAACAAAGTCAAATTATCTGGGTGCCAGGACATAATAACATTCCAGGAAATGAGAAAGCAGACGAGTTAGCTAGGATCGTCCAGCTGCATCTCCTTATGCGACAGCAGGGTTAGACCCCCTAGATACACGCAAAGTGCAACAAAATCTAGGTTCATAGCATTAACACTTGTAAACACACCAAAGACCTTTGGCCAGAAAGAAGCGCTTGCATATCAAATAAGCTTATAGCTCTAAACAGGGCTTCCATTTCTATAGCGGTATGGGTGATAACTGGTCACAACCTGTTGTGTAAGCACTCTCATAGAATCGGACTAGCTGACTCACATCAACTATGCAGAAAATGCGGCGAGCCAGAAGTCGAGGAGGACATCCCACACCTAATCTGCCACTGTCCAACGACGAGGTAACGGATCTAGCAACGAAATCTATAGCGCAGATCCGTCCGTTTCTGCTGCAATGCGGGATGGAGCAAATATCTGTTCGAAGCGGATGGAACAACGCAGATAACAACTTAAGTATCACGCTCACTATACCTTTTAAACTTCCTTTCCAGGTTCACTTCTTTTTTAACAAAGGGTATCGCTATGCCTTTGGCCCACGTTTTTTTTTTTTTTTTATTAAATTCTGACTTGCCTAAGCAGTAATATACACATCGACCTAAAAGATCGATTGTGCTTGCCGTCAGATGTTTTTTTTTAGGTTAGTAGCGCTTCTACTTTCCTAATGTAGCTCATAATACTTTCAGCCGAAGATTTCCTCAGTTCTTCGGGACTTAAAAGTTCCCTGAAGAAAGATTCCCTTCTCATACCGTAAAGGGCCGGGCATTCACATATGATATGCTCGGCTCTTTCGTCTGATTCTAGACATAGTCTGCACTCCGGTGAGTCGACTAGATGCATCTTATTTAGGTGATATCGCAGATCGTGATGACCAGTGAATAGCTCTTTTGGCCTGTCTTAGACCTGCGATGGGCGTATCCAATTATATTGAAACCTGCATTACTTAGGTCTTGAAGTAGGTTATCGATAACCAGACCCCATAGTAGGGGTGAGAGTACTCCTCCCTGAGGGCAGCCTTTAACGGCTGTTACTGATCCTGAGGTCAGTGCTGATGAAGCAGTTATTTTCCGACTTTCAAGCATCGCTTTGATCCATTTGATGGTGGGATGATCTATTCTTCTATGAGTCAAAGCATTTGATATGGATAGTCATATCCAGTGTTGTCAAAAGCACCCTCAATGTCAAGGAAGGCGCATAGTGCAACTTCTTTGTTTTCGTATGCACTTTTTATTTGTGATGTTAAACTAAATTTCGAAATATCTCACAGATACTTTGTTTTATTTAAATTTAAAACGATAGGAAGTGCCTAATGAAAGACATTTTAGAAGTGC
This sequence comes from Rhingia campestris, assembly GCA_932526625.1. Lineage (NCBI taxonomy): Eukaryota > Metazoa > Arthropoda > Insecta > Diptera > Syrphidae > Rhingia > Rhingia campestris. The sequence continues at coordinate 3,406,663 of OW052186.1, read as the reverse complement.
TCCTTCCGTAGATTTACCTTTTTGGAAGGCGAATTGACCGGGCTGCAGAGGAGTGCTTTCATTTAAGCACTCTCTAATGTGTACGTCTATTATTCTTTCCATTGTTTTCAGGAAAAACGATGTTAAGCTTATTGGACGGTATGATTTAGGTAGTTCTATTGGTTTGCCTGGTTTGGGGATAAATACCACGTGGCCCACGTAGGCCTATGCGATTTTGACGACTCACCTGTGTGTCAACAGCCCATTAAACCTATCATGTAGTAGTTGTATCTACATGATAGGTTTAATGGGCTGTTGACACTCAGGTGAGTCGTCAAAATTCTGATATTTCCGATAATTATTCAATCATTCCCAATATCGTTCAATTCCCCCGTCCACGAAAGAAAGGACCGTTCTATGGCCCGAAATGTCACTTAGGCTATATGCCGATGCCAATCCAAGTTCACCGCCCTCAGGCGGCTCTGCCAAATTACTTTCTCATAATCAAGTTTACCAAATGACAATCGACCCCCATCGCCAACACACACACATGCCCATCGAATGAGTAAAACACTACATGGCTTCATTTATTCATTTAGTGTGGTTTGATGTGTTCCTTGTCCTCAAACGCTTAACACAATCCCAGATCCAAAGATGTGAAACTCATGGAAGCCAAAGCCAGAAACAGAAATAAATACGCAAACCTCTCTCTCCGGTGAGAAGTTCAAACAGCGCTCAGAAAGATATTTTAAGAAACACAGAACCCACGATGGGGAGTAACCCACAAAAAAAACAAAAAAAAAACAAAAAGGGAACACAGAAATTCGAGTATAATGGACTAAAAATAAGCGAAAAGACAAAAGACTCTCGCGATGGGAAAAAACAATAAAAATGTTATCCTTAATTTGTTTATCCTTTTGTCTTTGCGTGTACATGGCGCGGACACTGTATCTCTCTCTCGTGAAAGAAGAACAGAAGTCCGAAGTCGGATTCAAAGTTTCTTGCCCAGAGTGTGGAATGTCTTCGGCGTAGTCGACGTAGACGTCGACGTCTTCGTCGTTGGCGTTGTCCTCCCCATCACCATCGCCATCGCCATCGTCGTCTTCGTCGTCGTCGTCGTCGTCGTCGTCGTCATCGTCACAGGGCGCTAGAGAGATTGAAATAATTTTCTTAAATTATGAGACTACTTAAGCTAAACATAAAAAAAAAAAAAAAGAAAACAAAACGAAAGCAACGGCAAGGAACCGGACAAACCAAAATGCAAATCTACAAAAGATGCTAATGTGATGTTCCTGGCCCATCCAGGGGTCTTAAGTACTTGTGCGATCGCCACGTCTGCGTCCGCATCGTCGTCGCCCGCTGATGAGCAAGGAGAGCATCCATACAGACAAGCGTGTACAATGATTACGAACGAGATGTGGTGTTGTATGTCAAGCTTGTTCCTTGCACTTGTTCTTTTGTTTGGGCAATGTTGTGAGAGATGTTGCCAGGAACCGAAAGAAAACAACAAAAAGGATCGGTGTTTGTATGTGTGTTCGGACAGGAAAAGCAAACGAGTGGTGGAGGAATTTTAATTGTTGTATTGGCGGTCAAGTGATGTGAGTTGATCAATGCAGTGTGCAGGACTATGGCAGGATTTTTTTCACCTTTTTTGTTGTTTTTAAGGCAAAAGGAGTGGAGCGATTGGTTGCTACGGCACATGCTAGCTTTGAGAGTGACAAAGGATTTGCATATCAGTGGCGGGGAGTACCTAGTTTCATTGAATAGAAGCAAATTGGGAATTTTTTTGTGTCAGGATGCAATTCTTGAATAACGGGCAAATAAGTGAGGATAGGAGTTACAAGAAGTACCGATGTGCTTTCTTGTTACCACGACTCGTGTGACCTTTTTTTATGATGATTGTTGAGGGTGTGATACAATTCGCATCTAGATCCAGCCGGTGGAGTTTAGAAAACGGATTAGATCATGAATCCATTGTTTCCCCGAAATGTCGCTAGGGTCGCCGAAGAATGTTTGGTCTAATGCACGCAATCTGGCTCTTGTTAGTGCCGGACATTTGCAGATGAAATGTGAGAGGGATCCCTAGTTTGGCCACATAGTATCCAATTGGTCAGTGGCCCTGGACTATCGCCGTAATTCTTGCGATATCTGAGCGGATTCTATTCATTGGGGGTTGTATGGGATCCCTAGTTTGGCGTTTCCACAACTGCTGCATTAGGGGTTGTATGAGATCCCTAGTTTGGCCGCATGGTCTCCAATTGGTCAGTGGCCCTTGACTATCGCCGTCATTCTTGCGATATCTGAGCGGATTCTATTCATTGAGGGTTGTATGAGATCCCTAGTTTGGCTACATGGTCTCCAATAGGTCAGTGGCCCTTGACTATCGCCATAACTCTTGCGATATCTGAGCGGATTCTATTCATTGGGGGTTGTATGGGATCCCTAGTTTGGCGTTCCCGCAACTGCGACATTGAGGGTTGTATGAGATCCCTAGTTTGGCTACATGGTCTCCAATTGGTCAGTGGCCCTTGACTATCGCCGTAATTCTTGCGATATCTGAGCGGATTGTATTCAGTAGGTCGTTTGTTCTGTTCTTATCGTAGGTAGGCCATATCTTCCTCGATATGACGAAATTTGTTAACCTTCTCCATTTGTAGTCGGTCTTCTTCAGAAGGTATGAGTGGATTGGAGCCTTAACCGCACCTAGGGGGATTTTGCCTTGCCTGGCCAGCTCGTCTGCGCACTACTTTCGTTCAATGTCGCTGTGCCCTGGTACCCCAAGAAGTGTGACCCTAAAGCAAGCTTTATAGTTCGTGGTTGAATCTTTTTCTCCATAGCATGTCAACTCAAGATATTTCTCTCAAAACGCTCAAGGATTCCTTCATCCATTTTTGATACGGTCCATGCCGTAGAGCAAGATTGGGAAGATCATGGTATTACATAGGATCTCCTAAGTAGTTCGAGTGAGGGCTTTACTGCTAAATTGCCTTCTTAGCCCAAAGAAACAGCGGTTGGCAAGGGTAATTCTTCGTTTAATTTCAGACGGGATGTTGTTGTCAAAGTAAATAGCAGAGCCGAGGTAGACAAAGTCCCGTAATACCTCAAAGTTATATCTGTCAATGGTGACGTTCTGTACAATTCGTCAATGTTGTGTGTCCTTTCGCGTTGACAGCATAAACTTAGTGACTATAGCGTCAGGAAATTCAGGGAAATAAAAGTTTAAAAAGTTTATCGCGGCTTTCCTTGTTTGCAAGTATTCTGGAAGACCAGATGTTGGAAGCATTTCGTTTTTTTGCCATCAATTGTTTGATGTGTACCTACATAGATAACAAATTTTTGGCGCAATAGACTGGTTAGTACCCTTTCTCACTATTTGCACGTGTTGTTGAAAGTGTTCAAAACAAACTGAATAAATGACAGTCAATTTGACAGATGTAGCTTCAACAACATGGCCGCTATCAAAAAAAATACAAAATTTTGGATCAACAGGCTCGTTAGGACCCAGGGCCTAGGTTTTTTCTCACTATTCGCACGTTTTGCTGAAAGTGTTCAAAACAAACTGAATAAATGACAGTCAATTTGACAGATGTAGCTTCAACAATATGGCCGCTATCAACAAAAATGCAAATTTTTGGCGCAACAGGCTCGTTAGTACCCAGGGCCTAGCTTTTTTCTCACAACCATTCATATGTGGGTCTTTACTTCTTGCACAATGGCGGAACCTTCTTTTTTATGCCGAATCCAAGCGGCTTTTCATGCTAATTGATACTATTCGGATGATTTATCAGATCACCACGAGAGGAGAAAAATTATTTAGGTGTGGCTACAGCTGGGCATCGTCTCTGCACAGCCTTTCGTCCTACTAACTATCACGTCACTGATCCCACTGTTAAAAACAACTTTATCGATGGCCAGATCACGACGCTTTCGGAAGGGATACCTATACCTTTTGGAACGAATTCCAATTGGTGTTTCCGGTAGACCAAAATCTGGCATTTAGTACTGGTACATCCAGGGTACCTAGGCGCTAAAACATTATTTTGACGAAATTTGGGTCAACGATGGTGATGTCCTCCTCATCAGCATCTCCAAAGCCAATAACCAAGACGTCGAAGACAAGAAACATTAAATCAGGTTTCTGACCTTTGTTCTTTAAAGTCCGTTATATTATCGTTTACCTTAAATTCTTGGGACAGTTGGTTTTCATACAGGTGCACCTTTAAATCCTGACGCGAAATCCCCCATAAACGACCTGGTAAATGAAGAGAAATTCACTGCTTCGGGTTTTACGCTTACTTAGGTGTCATCTGTTCGGAATAAACCTGGGCCTGGACCAACATGAATCTCCAACTAGACTGAATCCCCCATAAACGACCTGGTAAGTGTAGAGAAATTCACTGCCTCAGGTTTTACGCTTACTTAGGTTCATCTATTCGGAATAAACCTGGGCCTGGACCAACATGAATCTCCAACTAGACTGAATCCCCCATAAACGACCTGGTAAGTGAAGAGAAATTCACTGCCTCGGGTTTTACGCTTACTTAGGTTCATCTGTTCGGAATAAACCTGGGCCTGGACCAACATGAATCTCCAACTAGACTGAATCCCCCATAAACGACCTGGTAAGTGAAGAGAAATTCACTGCCTCGGGTTTTACGCTTACTTAGGTTCATCTGTTCGGAATAAACCTGGGCCTGGACCAACATGAATCTCCAACTAGACTGAATCCCCCATAAACGACCTGGTAAGTGAAGAGAAATTCACTGCCTCGGGTTTTACGCTTACTTAGGTTCATCTGTTCGGAATAAACCTGGGCCTGGACCAACATGAATCTCCAACTAGACAGGTCCTTAGGTAACTGCCAAAAGTTGCGCTCTTCAATTTTTACTAGACGCTGAAAAATTTGTTTTCCGAAATTTGGGTCAGGGTTCTAGAGTCCGATCTATTACCGCCTTATAAATAAACGCTGATTAGCGTATCAGTGACTAACTTTTGACATTTGCGCGAGTATTTCTCATGGGGAAAACTGTCAAGTTAGCCATTGATAAGCTAATCAGCGTCAACGGGGGTTTTATACGGCTTAACCCTTAGTCTTGATGCGAAATACCTATGTTTTGTCTGTATACTCTACGGATTACTTAGGTACCGTCCGTTCGGAATAGACCTCGACCTCAACCAACATGCTTACTGCCTAAAGTTAAGAAATCGACCTAAAACAAATGAAGCTCATTTGTTTTAGGTCGATTTCTACTTGTGCGCCATAATTAGGCCGAGGTTTACATTGCCCATATTCCGGATTTCAGATTAAGTAAGATATCTCAGATGAAGCTCTGTTCTCATTGTTCAATCGACCATTTTGACGAATGTAAATAGAGCTTTGACTAACTAAATCTGAAATCTGAAATCCGGCCAATGTAGGCCTAAATTATGGTGAACAAGTAGAAACCAACTCCAATAAAAATTTCATCACGTTTTCCACAATACCTAATCCCCATGACAAAATCCACAAATCCAAATTCCCCAAACTGAAATCCCCAAAGAGAGAATCCCCAGGGCTAAATTTTCCAATCCAAAATTTCCAAAAGATGTGTTGGCAGTGAATCATGCGATTACATCGCCAATGGAGATTTTTTATTGGGATTTCGTACCGCTCCCTTTCGATGACGTACGGATATGGAGTGATGATTCATAGAACAGGTTTAGCCAGCAAAGGTCGAATGTCGACTCGACAGGTGTTTGTTGCGAGGATAAAAATCACGTTCTCTGCGAAACGTTTCTCGAAGGAAGCACTGATTTTGTATTTTAAATTAGGCGCGATATATCACACGACTTTAAATCAAGGAGTACGGAGAAATGTTTAAGGGGATTAAGGGCTTAAGTTCTATAGGGTTAATACTAGACTACATTACCAAAATCTTGCCGTAAGAAACATCGTTAAGTGAAGCCACCAACGAAATCTAGAATATTCCTAATCATAAGCACAGCTGCATGCTGTGCAGTGTTCCTGAATCATGGAAGTTCAGTATTAACTACCAACTTAGGCTGATCTCGAAATACCCTTAAATCAGACGGAATATATCCACATGTTCATCATATTTCTCACGGAAGATTTCATCAGGTTTTCATTAAAAAAAGCGGTACTCAGATTCATTCAGAAACCAACAATTCAGATACAAAATTCGGATCCGACAAGAGATTCGTTTGTATCTAGTGTCAGGTTTCGAAGGAACATTTTTTGACCTGAGAGAATCTCAACTATTCGAATACAGCTGCTGTATATATGTATTTGTTGTTGCATGGTTTAAAAAACTCACTTTTTGAAAATCATGAATTGTTGAAACATTGACGAAATAATCGAAATTTGGATCCTATGCCAGAAAGTGTATCGAAAATTGTTGAACTAAGGTCTAGCAGAGGTCGGTGACATGTTTCTAAAGCTAATTATGATGAATGTTGAATTTTGACAGTTCATACTTAAAAGTTGACCCAAACGGCTAAGAACACATAAACTAAGAATAGCCGTGATAGGAGTTTAAAAACTAGAGCTCTTGAACTTTCGAATGAGAGGTATATCATCCAAATTGGTTCAGTGGTTTTGGAATAATTAATAAGGAAATGATGAGATATTTCAGTGGCTAGGGCGTAGGACCAGACATTACTGCCATCCATGAAATACGATGGGATGGGCCGGGAAAAAGGGTATGAAAAACTGTGTGATATCTACTACGGACCGTGTTCTAGGGAGAAGAAACACCGACTATTCGGATGCGGATTTACCATAAGTGCCAGACTTAGGCAAGAAGTCAAATGTTTCCAAAACATTAGCGAAGGCTTTGTAACAATTCGCATCAAGGCCGAATTCGTCAACATAAGCCTTATATGCTCACGCCTCGATGGAAGAAAAAGATAACATAGCGAAGGATTGTATCTACGAGCTCCTTGACAAAATCTATAAGCGCCTAGCGAAGTGCGATGTTAAAATCATGCTCCGAGATTTTAACGCAAACACAGCCAAAACGACAGCACGTCTGGCAACGGACTTAGGATAATTGACTTCGCTACGGGACGAAATGCCACTATAGCCAGCACACGGTTTCCTCACCTCGATATCCATAAGGGCATATGGCGGTCTCCAGATCAACGAACGGTCCAAATTGATCACATTGTGATAGACAAGAGGCACGCATCCAGTATTTTGGATGTCCGAACATTCAGGTGTCATGTCATACAACATGGACTCGGATCACTACCTTGTTGTAGCCAATGTAAGGATGCAGATATCCAGCACAGCAAATAAGAAAAAATGTAAAAAAAAATGAGACCACCAAGGCCTTCGCGTAACGCGTATCCCCTAACCTGTCGATTTACACCATACCATCAGCATCGAACGTCGAAGAACAATGGCAACGATGCCAACAAGCCATTAGATCAGTCGCAACTGATGAGCTAGAATCCCTCGTTTGATGAGGAATGCTGACAGATGCTCGCGGCCAAGAACGAGGCCTACAAGGCTAAGCTGCAGGTGAAGACGAGAGCTGCCATTGAGCTCTATAGGCAGAGAAGAAGGGAAGAACACCGACTTTTCAGAAAGAAGAAAAAAGAGCAAGGTGCCACTCCAGGAACGATGTTCGCAAGTTTTACCAAAGCAGAAAACGTCAAAGCCAGGGATACAGGCCAATAATAGGATCCTGTCATGATAAACAAGGAAATATCGTAGTTGAGACACAGTCGATGCTGTGGTTATGGAAGAACCACTTCTGCAGACTGTCAAACGGCGATGACGAATAATCTCCCGCTGTCAGATAGAACAAATCATTCAATATTGGCGACGACAGCGAAAACTACCAACCACCCGACCTAAGTGAAGCGAGAATAGCAATAACTAGAATCAAGCTTAACAAGGCCGCGGAAGTTTACGGCCTTCCCGCCGAGCTTCATAAAGTCGGCGGAGATGACTTGGTAAGTAACATCCACCAACTCATGAGCCAGATCTGGTCGGATGAGCGTATGTCTCCAACATCGACGATTTAGATAGAAAGTCACCATTAACAGGGACTTTGTCTACCTCGGCTCCGCTATTAATTCTGACAACACCATCTCGTCAGAAATTAAACGAAGAACTACCCTTGCCAACCGCTGTTTCTAGGGGCTCAGAAGGCAATTTAGTAGTAAAGTCCTCACTCGAACTACGATGGAGATTCTGTATAAGACCCTGATCACCTCAGTCCTGCTCTACAGCGCTGCAGCATGGACCGTATCAAAAATGAATGAAGAAATCCTTGAGCGATTCAACAACTAGCTGTACAGGGACATGCCCCTAGTTAAAAAAAACTCCGCATTGGACGTTTAAGATGGCTAGGGCATGTAGAACGAATGGACTTTAATAATCCTGCTCGCAGAGTCTTCGATTCCCAGCCATATGTGAGAGGGAGGAGGGGAAGACCTCGCCTTAAGTGGCGCGCACAAGTAGAAACCGACCTAAACCAACTTAGAGTGCGCAACTGAAGGCAGTTTGCTAAGGACCGGGCTAATTTGAGAGGCATGCTGGTTGAGGTCCAGGTTCATTCCGGACTGTAGCGCCACATATGTAAGTAAGTAGTATTCTACTAGGGAAGTTTTGTGATGGTGTGAAAATTCAAAGCTCACATTTCGACAAATTTGGGCCCACCTCTTCCAAACGTCTGACAAACATTCAACAGTATAAAACTCAACTTTTTCGTTGCAAATCGGCGTTAAACTGAGGGTTCCATTCCTTGTGCTAAAAAACAGTCCAAAATAGCATGAATTAAACGTTTCGAAATATCATTCCTAATCCATAGAAGGAGTTTTTCGTCGATCCAAACGCACGCATTTTCGACCAAAGGGCTTTATGCCAAACCCTGTTGCAGACAGGAGATCATTCATTAAAAAAAAGAGAATCGGAGCCAAGACAGAGCCTTGGGGAACACCCGAATTCACAGACTTGAAACCGTCCAAAACAGCTTGATATCAATTCGGTCACACAAATTATTTGACCAGCTAGGTTTAAGGGCCGCAAATGTGATCTATAAGACATTTTTTTTTTCCAAAAACCGTAAATTTTCAGAAATATATCAAATCCTGTCGAAGGGAACGTCCAAATTAGATTTGACACATGCCGAGTTGAAGACCTCAACCCTTCTTCAATACCAACCGAATACAGCCCATTTTGTAGCCCTTCTGCTATATTTTGAACACAGCCTTTACTATTGTCGGTGACATTAGGTTTCGAGTCTCGCTTATTGACGTCTGGTTGACAGTTCCATTGTTCTGTTCTTCATGGTCCCAAGGAGCTTTCACAAACAAAAGGCAGAATAACCTTCGAGTGGTGGTTTATAAGAGGCCTAACAACGATTCTAAGTTTTCAGTAAAAGAAAAAAAAATATTTCCTAGCTGTCACCAATCGCTTATAGTGTGCGTCATCAGAATCAGGTGAATTTGACAAACAATAAAATACAGTTATAGAGGTAAACAAATTTATTCACATTCACACGCATACTTAATTTACTTTGACAAAACTAATGGCGGTACCATCGGTGCATTTTTCTACAGCAATTAGTTTTGCATATATAAATAGGGGATGAGGTTGATATATAGGAGCCTTCAAAGACTTACCTTAAATCCAAGCCGGTTTCCACTAGATACAGCATAAAAATGGAATTTTCCGTTCACAAGAGTGTGACTTGTTTGTTAAAAAACACTTCTTTCACTTTTCTCGCACGCACTATTATCACTTTTTATACAATAGATGTCGCTGACTTTCACAATTGAATAAATTTAATTAAATTAGTTGAATGGATTTATTTTATTTTTTTATTTTTTTTTTATGTTTTAGTTAAATGCACGGTTTTGACTAGTAGAATTTTTCTGACTTGACTCAAATGGCACAAAAATGTTTCGCACAAGCGCCAACATATTTTTTTTTAATGGAATTTTGTTTTTTTTTTTTGGTAAACAAAGCGTATGTTTGAGAGGGTCTTACACCAAACGCGTGGCAGGTCTGAAATGAAAGAAAAAGAAAAAAAAATATTAGTCATGACTTGGAGGATAAATTTATAAACCAAGATGTGGGTAAATCAGTTGAGAAAAGGTTGGTTATGCATTTTTGCATATTTTAGTGACATTGACACATTGTTGGCCGTTACTTTCGACATAATTCCTGGCAGTCATTGGTTTCGGTGAGACGGATGGACCCTGAATTTAAATGGCCGATTTACAATGAGGGAGAAATATTTGAATGAGAGGAATGCAACTGGCTATTTCATTTGTAGCAACAAAACAAGATAAGGCGGGTGTCAACTTTGTGGGCCTCTACTGTACCTTAAGGCAAATGAAGTACTAACCCATATCGGTTCCTAGTTTCTAGTTTGTAATTAAGTCATAAGTGATCTCTCATAAAATTAGACCAACTCCATCAGTATTGGAAACTAAAACAGCAGGAGCTCTTTCGACGATGTTCGAGCGAAACTGAAGAGTTCGCAACTCCTATACGTTTTTTCGCACGCAGTGGGAGTTGAACTCAAGTTTAGTGCGTATAAACGCTTTATATATTGCAAGCAGATCAGAAGGGGTGACCTATTTCTTACACTGATTTAGCAATCCTCGACATTGCGACTTGGAATATGTGATCTTTCCAACTTAAGTCGTTACTAACACACATTCCGAGTATGGAAAGTTTTTTTGGTTTCTTCGACTCAATTGCCATTCATTTATAATGGTTGTATGCCTAAATAATGGAACCTCAGCATCGTTTGCCCGATCCACAAAAAGGGGACCCTCTTAACTGCGCCAACTACAGAGGCATAAGTCTCATCAAGATCGCCTACAAGATCCTATCTGCCGTAATATGTGAACGCCTGAAACCGTTTACCAACAACCTGATCGATCCTTATCAGTGTGGTTTAAGGCCAAGAAAGCCCACAATCGATCAAATTTTCACACTTCGGCAGTTCCTGGAAAAAACCCAAGAAGTTCAAATCGATACCCACCACCTATTTATCGATTTCAAAGCCGCATACGACAGCATTTATAGAGAAGAACTATACAGAGCCATGCCTAGTTTTGGTATACCGTCCAAACTCGTCCGTTTGTATAGGATGACGGTGGAGAATTATCGCTGCTCCAGCAGTATCGGAAACGACCTCACCCACACATTCGATACCAAAAAAGGATTTAGGCAAGGCGATGCGCTGTCATGTGACTTCTTTAATCTGATTCTTGAGAGGATTGTGCAAAACTCCCGAGCCAACACCAGAGGCACAATTTTCCAAAAATCGGTGCAACTACTAGCATACGCCGATATTGACATTATTGGTAGGACTCAAGTGATGTCATAGCCACTTTGCTAGTATAGAGAAGGAAGCGGCGAAAATGGGTTTAGCAGTAAATGAGGGTAAGACTAAGTATAAGCTGTCAACACGAAAGGACACACAACATCGACGAATTGGACAGAACGTCACCATTGACAGATATAACTTTGAGGTAGTACGGGACTTTGTCTACCTCGGCTCCGCTATTAACTCTGACAACAACATCTCGTCAGAAATCAAACGAAGAATTACTCTTGCCAATCGCTGTTTCTTCGGGCTAAGAAGGCAATTTAGTAGTAAAGCCCTCACTAGAACTACTAAGGAGATCCTATATAAGACCCTCATAATCCCAGTCCTGCTCTACGGTGCTGAAGCATGGACCGTATCAAAGGCGGATGAAGAAATCCTTGGTAGATTCGAGAGAAAAATTCTTCGGAAAATCTTCGGTCCCGTTTGCGTTGACAGGCTATGGAGACGAAGATTCAACCACGAACTTAACGAGCTTTACAGCAGTATGCCCCTGCTAAAATAAACTCCGCATTGGACGTTTAAGATGGCTAGGATATGTAGAACGAATGGACACCAATACTCCGGCTCGCAGAGTCTTCGATTCCCAGCCAGACGTCGGACGCAGTAGAGGAAGACCTCGCCTTAAGTGGCGCGCACAAGTAGAAACCGACCTCAACCAACTTGGAGTGCGCAACTGAAGGCAGTTAGCTAAGGACCGGGCTAATTGGAGAGGCATGTTGGTTAAGGCCCAGGTTCATCCCGGACTGTAGCGCCACTTAAGTAAGTAAGTAGTTGGCTGAGTTGGGCTTAATTGACATGTGGTTTCATTAAGACGGTACCACATGCCACACAGCTCGTGAAATAACGGAAATGTTGAAGAATGAATTTGGTGAGCAACTTATCTCTCGAAATGGCCCTGAGTTGGCCGCCAAGATCATGCGATTTAACGCCTCTTGATTATTTCTTGTGGGGTTATGCAAAGTCGTTAGTCTATGTGGACAAGCCAAACACGATTGAAGCCTTACAGGAGAACATAACCCGCGTAATTTGTGGAATACAGGCCGAAATGCTCGAAAAAGTGACGCAAAATTGGACCTTCCCAATGGACCATTTGAAATGGAGCCACGGACAACATTTACATGAAGTTTTTTTTAAAACGTTAATGGCAAACGCCTATTTATCGATTTCAATAAAAATTTTGAATATTTATTGCAAATTTGAGTGTTTTATTCGATTTTTAAAAACCTTCGCTTAAAAAATCACCCTTAACCTCAAACTGCGATATGCCACTTCGTGTTTGGAACGACGAGATAATCACATTGTTAACCATTGGAACACTATGGGATAGGCTTTGGCAAACAAATTTTAAAGGGTGGAGGCAAGGACATAACTCATCTTATCTAGTTCAGACTGAGAATCTGGCAGAACGCTGTCAGAGTTTTTTTTTCTATTACTAAATTTTTTTTTGAAAATGCTATAAAAAAAAGACTACCGAATATTTTCTCAAATTTCTCTTTTTATTTGAAAGTACAATCCTTCCGGTTAATAATGAAAAATAATTTCATTCAAATGGCTGGCCATGCAGTAGCCTACACGATCGATCCAATTCTTAAGCACATTATCGATTGTGTGCAGCTGTATTTCATCAATGGCTTCACGAATATTGTCCTTTAAAGCGTCAATTGTCTCTGGCTTGTCGGCCTAACACTTATCCTTTACGGCACCCCACAAATAATAGTCCAACGGTGTCAAATCGCAGCTCCGAGGTGGCCAAACGACATCAGCTCTGCGGCTGATAATGCGGTCTTCAAAAACAGGGCGCAAAACATCGAGTGTAGCTTCGGCTGTGTGGCACGTAGCGCCGTCCTGTTGAAACCAAATGTTGCCAATATCTTCCTCTTCAATTTTTGTGAACAAAAATTCGTTCAACATGGCCCGATAACGATCGCCATTGACTGTAAAGGCCACTTTTGGGCCATTTTTCTTCGAAAATGAGCAAGGATTTTCGAAGAAAAATGGCCCAATTATGCCTCTGGACCAAAATCCGCACCAAACAGGAACTTCTTTTGGGTGTATCGGCTTTTCAATGTATGCGTGCGGGTTTTCTGTGCCCCAACTGCGACAATTTTGCTACCCGCCAAGATCATAATGAGCTTCATCTGAAAAGATGATTTTTTTTGGCAAAATCGGCATCTTCTCTAAGTCGATCGCAGGCCCACTTAGCGAAGCGAAAACGCATTGGATGGTCAGTTGGCTTCAACTCCTGAACCAATTGGACTTTGTATGGCGTCATACCAAGGTCTTTATGCAAAATTCGTCTCAATGATGTCTCCGAAATGTTCAATTGTTGAGAACGACGGTGAATTGATGTTGATTGCGCTTCACGCACACTTTCTGCCACAGCAGCAATATTCTCGGGTGTACGCACTGTTTTTGGCTTTTCACGCTTTGATTTATCGATGAGGATGCCAGTTTCTTTCACTTTTTTCACAAGATAACGAACATTCGGAGCTGACGGTGCTTCTCTTCTTCCAAAATCCGTACGCATTTTTCGCACACATTCTGCAACATTACCATGATTTTCAAAGTAATGCCGCAATATTTCCCAGCATTGTTCAAGCGTATACACAACCATATTCGTTCAGCGGAAGGATAAAACCAATTATCTGTCAAATCAGACATGAGCTAAGTGTTACCATTCACGAAATAAGCACTAGTTGAAAAAAAAAACGTTAGATGGCGAGTAGGTATAATAAGTTTAAAAGTAAAAAAATAATTCCATCACAAATGAATAAATATTCCAAAAAAAAAATGAAGAATGCCATAAAAAAAACCGAAATTTCAATCCAAACCCAAACGTCATATCATCCTGCATCAAATTAAATTTCAATCCAATACTTGCGTTCATAAATTCTTACGCTTCCCTCTTTCACTCAATAGTAGCTCACAGAAGAACCCCTCCCCCCAAAAAAAAAAGGAAAAAAAATACCATAACACACACTTCATTCATAATTGATGGAGAGATAGCCACCCAACCATTAAACCAATATAATCCTCATCACCATCGATATAACTACCACCAAACCACCACCGGCCGACTGCGCTGACCAACCGACGCGAGTAGTAGCCCTGGTAAGCGCGTGTCGGCATCGAGTGTCCTTCGTGTTAAGTGAAGTAGTTGCAGAGTTCTCACTAAAAACGAAATAAAATACAAAATGCACCGTGCACAGTGCACATTATGAGTAGTTGTGTTTGTATCTTTTTTTTTAATTTTTTTTTTATTTTATTCGCTCATTTTTTGTACGTTCGACCTTAAGGCACGTGCTTACGAAAAGTCGTTGCTGACGCTGACGACGCCGACGCTGTTTGGTATTATTGCCGGGGAAAAGCCACACGCACGTGGTTGTTGGTGGTGCGCTGGCTGAATGGTTGATGCACTTGCCTTAGATTGTATCTAAACGCTAATAACAGTATTAACAGCAAGTCTTCTTTTTTTTTAAGGAGACGTACGATAGATCAAAGTTGAAGTACTTGTGTGATGTATCTAATTTTTTTTGGAATCTCAAAACAGCATTCAATTTTTTAAAAACTGAAATTGTTTTCGATTTCTATCGAGCGAAACACAAGTTTGTGTACGAATTAAATGAACGAAGGATATGGCGTTTGTTTAGGCTGACCAGAAGTACTCTTTTAAGAGGACATTTACTCTTTTTGTCTAGAAAAACAAAATCCGGTATATTTTTGAAAACAAAAACAAAAACCTGCAATTTGTCCTCTTTTTAGGACAAAGCCATATACACTGCCTGACAATTGAATAGCGCCCCTTTGCTTCTTGTCTTTGGAGTTTAATATCACCCAATCAGATAAAGCTGCTTCGACATATTTGAACACCAGGTCTATAGGCATTTCCAATACTGAGCCAAGGTGTTGGAAAAGAGTTGGTGGCGGAGGAGCCCTCAATGGGTCAACGGCAGCGCTCATATACCAAAATGGGCTACTGACATCGGTATTTTTTCGGCCCGCTGTCCTAGGGTCAAAACAAGGGTTGGGGGTTGTGCTTTGGGTTAACTACCCATCCACGGAAAAGAGATTATGTTACGAAGCAACCAATAGCCTCGGAAGGGACTGACATTATTGTTGACGACCATGCTAAACGAAAAAAGGACAACGACGTTCGTATCTGCACCTGGAATGTGAGAACATTAAACAGGAGAGGTGCAGGCGAACAACTAGCGGAAGCCCTAAACTGCTACAAAGCAGACATTACTGCCGTCCAGGAAAGACGTTGGGATGGGCCGGGCAAAACGAGGATGAAAAACTGTGACATCTACCATGGACCGTGTTATAGTGAGCAGAAACAGCGACTATTTGGATGCGGATTTGTTATAAGTGCCAGACTTAGGCAAGAAGTCTTGTGTTTCAAAGACATTCGCGAACGCGAACATAAGTCTTATATGCGCTCATGCTCCGACGGAGGAAAGGTCGATATACCTAAAGAATGCTTCAACGAGCACCTGCTTGACAAAACCTATGAGTGAATACCGAAGAACGATGTTAAACTCGTGCTGGGAGATTTCTACGCAATGGTAGGAAGATAAGACATCTGCAGCAGTACTTTCGGAAAATATAGCCTACACGACAACACGTCTGGTAACGGACTTAGGCTAATTGACTTCGCTACGGAACGAAATCCCACTATAGCCAGAACACGGTTTCCTCACCTCGATATCCATAAGGGGATATGGAGGTCTCCAGATCGACGAACGGTCCAAATTGATCACATTGCGAAAGACAAGAGGTACGCATCCAGCATTTTGGATGTCCGAACATTCCGAGGGGCTAACATCAAGTCGGACCACTACCTTGTTGTAGCCACGGTAAGGATGCGGATATCCACCACGCCACAACAAACCAGAAATACTGTACAAAATTTAATGTGGAAAGACTGCAATCGCCAGAGACCGCCAAGACCTTCGCGCAACGCGTATCCCTTAACCTCTCGACTCACAACATACCACCAGCATCTAATGTCGAAGAACAATGGCAACGATGCCAACAAGCCATTAGATCAGCCGCAACTGATGTGAAAGGTTTCTCACGCCCACCAGCAAGAAACCCCTGGTTTGATGAGGAATGCCCACAGATGCTCGCAGTAAAGAACGAGGCCTACAAGGCTTAGCTGCAGGTGAAGACGAGAGCTGCCATTGAGCTCTATAGGCAAAGAAGAAGGGAAGAACATCGGCCTTTCAGAAAGAAGAAAAAAGAGCAAGAAAAGCGCGCGATCGAGGATATAGAGAGGTGCCACTCCAGGAACGATGTTCGCAAGTTTTACCAAAGTGTAAAACGTCAAAGTCAAGGATACAAGGCTCGAACAGAATCCTGTCGAGATGAACAAGGAAATATCGTAGTTGAGACTCAGTCGATGCTGAGGATATGGAAGAACCACTTCTGCAGACTGTTAAACGGCGATGACGAACAACATTCCGCTGTCAGGCAGAACGCATCATTTTAAAATATTGGCAACGACAGCGAAAACTGCCAACCACCCGACCTAAGTGAAGTGAAGATAGCAATATCTAAACTCAGCTTAATAAGGCCGTCGGAAATGACGGCCTTCCCGCTGAGCTTTATAAAGCTGGCGGAGATGACTTGGTAAGCAACATCCACCAACTCAGAAGCCAAATCTGGTCGGTTGAAAGCATGCCTGAAGAATGGAACCACAGCATCGTTTGCCCGATCCACAAGGAGACCCTCTGAACTGCGCCAACTACAGAGGTATAAGTCTGCTCAGCATCGCCCAGAAGATCCTATCTGACGTAATTTGTGAACGCCTGAAACCGTTTACCAACAACCTGATCGGCCCTTATGGTGTGGTTTTAGGCCAGGAAAGATAAATTTTTCACACTTCGGCAGATCCTGGAAAAAACCCAAAAAGTCCAAATCGATACCCACCACCAATTTATCGATTTCAAAGCCGCATACGACAGCATTTATAGAGACGAACTATACAGAGGCATGCCTAGTTTTGGTATGCCGCCCAAACTCGTCCGTTTGTGTAGGATGACGATGGAGAACTCTCGCTGCTCCATCAGGGTCGGAAACTATTTAGCCGACATATTCGATACCAAGACATGATTTAGGCAAGGCGATGCGTTGTCATGTGATTTCTTTAATTTGATTCTTGAGAGGATTGTGCAAAACTCCCTAGCCAACACCAGAGGCACAATTTTCCAAAAATCGGTGCAACTACTAGCATACGCTGACGATATTGACATCATTGGTAGGACTCAACGTGATGTCATAGCCACGTTTGCTAGTGTAGACATGGAAGCGGATTTAGCAGTAAATGACGGTAAGACTAAGTATATGCTGTCAAAGGACACACAACATCGACGAATTGGACAGAACGTCACCATTGACAGAGGTAGTACGGGACTTTATCTACCTCGGCTCCGCTATAAACTCTGACAACAACATCTCGTCAGAAATCAAACGAAGAATTACTCTTGCCCATCGCTGTTTCTTCGGGCTAAGAAGGCAATTTAGTAGTAAAGCCCTCACTAGAACTACTAAGGAGATCCTATATAAGACCCTGATCATCCCAGTCCTGCTCTACGGCGCTGAAGCATGGACCGTATCAAAAGCGGATGGAGAAATCTTTGTTCGATTCCAGAGAAAAATTCTTCGGAAAATCTTCGGTCCCGTTTACGTTGACGGGCTATGGAGACGAAGATTCAACCACGAACTATACGAGCTGTACAGCGACATACCCCTGCTCAAAAAACTCCGCATTGGACGTTTAAGATGGCTAGGACATGTAGAACGAATCGACACCAATACTCCGGCTCGCCAGAGTCTTCGATTCCCAGCCAGACGTCGGACGCAGTAGAGGAAGACGTCGCCTTAAGTGGCGCGCACAAGTAGAAACCGACCTCAACCAACTTGGAGGGCGCAACTGGAGGCAGTTAGCTAAGGACGGGGCTTATTGGAGGGGCATGTTGGTTCAGGTTAATTCTGGACTGTAGCGCCACTTAAGTAAGTAAATTGGTTCACTAAACGATAAACCAACATCCGTACGTCGACGAAACGTAAATCTGTCGAAAACATCACCGCTGTCGTCGCTTCGGCAAGTAGAAACCGACCTCAGCCAACTTGCAGTGCGCAACTGGAGGCAGTTAGCTAAGGACGGGGCTAATTGGAGGGGCATGTTGGCTCAGGTTGATTCTGGACTGTAGCGCCACTTAAGTAAGTAAATTGGTTCACTAAACGATAAACCAACATCCGTACGTCGACGAAACGTAAATCTGTCGAAAACATCACCGCTGTCGTCGCGTCGGCAAGTAGAAACTGACCTCAACCAGCTTGCAGTGCGCAACTGGAGGCAGTTAGCTAAGGAACGGACTAATTGGAGAGGCATGTTGGTTGAGGCCCAGGTTCATCCCGGACTGTAGCGCCACTTAAGTAAGTATAAAGTCCTACCGAGAGGACTATTCGCTGTATGGTGGATAAATTTAAGACCCGTACGTCGACGAAGATGTTCCTAATACATTGCCGCTGTCCGTGGGAGTCTGCAGGAGATTTCGAGGCAGTAAATTTCGCGCTGCTCACAAGAACTCGGCATTTCGCAGACCACAACTTTTACGCCGTGACTTGAGCCTTCAGCTCCTGGGTCATTTGACTTTTGTAGGGGTGAAGGCTCAAGTAACGGCGTAAAAGTTAAAGAAAACAACCAAAGACAACTACGTGTGTTCGCTGAATGGACTCTGGAGTAGTTGGTAACTGACCCTATCGATGGCGTAAAATCAAAACTAATGTCGGACGCATACCTTTAATTCAGAGATTCGGGAATGAAAATCCCTGACAAAATGACGAATACGAATGCAAAAGTATTACACCAATAAAAATGCTTAATAAAAGCAGAACCCATTCACAAATTTAAGTCTCTGGTCATCTTCATTCTCACTCTCAACCCACTTCTAACCCCAGGACTACAAATCGCCAAAGTATCTACATCTACATCATGTATAGGAAAACCTTAAATACACCAGGATTCAGGATTTTCTCAAAAACAAAAATCCAACGTCCATTGAGTGTGAATGCCACGTGCTACCAAATAGACAATAGCCCCCATAATTATTTATAATAATGAATCTGACACAAAGGAACACATTCAGCGGCATTGTCCCATCATCTCAGACGAAATCCTCATTTGCACCATTGTGCTCGTATTAGGAGCTCGTTGTATGGATTCATCATCAACATCGTCATCAACGTTGTCGTCGTCTATGACACTCGCAGGCCCTATTATTCAAAAGGATAATACGCCCCTGTTGTTGGGATGTTACACTGAATGTTACACTCTCCATCGTTCGTTAACCTTATTTTGTGCGCCTTCAGTCATCATTCCCATATTCGTTCAAAATGCCAAAATCAGATTAAGGGGGAGCGTTCGGGGTAAGACTACTGATTTTTTTTTTGTTTTGTTTTCTTTCTTAACAGGTGTTGAAAGGCTTTGATTGAATCGATGGAGGTTATCCCTTCATTGTCATCGCATTATTGTGTGCGCGCAACAATTTATAATCTTCATCCCCCAACTCCCATACTGGATCTAATTTCGGATTTCCGGAAGATAAATATATCCATCGGCAGCAGTTCGTTTATTTATAACCACACAGTCAAAGTCAGGACATGCTCGAGAGAGTAAAATTGAAATTAAGTTCTCCTGTCCTCCCCCGCAGCCAGAGAGAGAGAAGTATCTCTACTTCATGGTAATGCACATGCATATCGTAATAAGGTAAAATATCTATTTCAAACGAGATATATTCGTTCGTTGTATGCGGTTAGCAAACATATATCTAGATACCCCCCCACCCCGCATTAAAAGTGGTTTGTATGAGACGCCTTTGAAATGCTCATTTTGGGAAACAATTGTTTTTAAGTTTTTTTTTCATCGGAAATATACCACGTCCCCGAATCAGGAGTTAATTTGAACACAGCCATAGACAGGGTGACCAATTTCTATTAATCTCGCTAGAGGATGAGATTTTTTGGAGCTTGAAACCTCAAACGTTTTCGGGGTTTGTTTGGGATTTTGAATTTTAATCCCAGACGCAGATGAGATATTCAGATCTATAAATCAAAGATAACAAGTTCCTGAGGTCTAGAAATAGGAATTTTTGAAAATTCTTAGGGAAGGGAAGGTTGGCGATTGCGTTTATCAATTTGAAAGTAGTGGCTTTGGTTTACTAGGCCTGATAGAGTATTGTTGTTGTGAATTCTTAAGGTTTGCCCCTGGTTTGTGAAAAATTAAACAAAATTGATAAACTTGGTAATTGATTCAGGATAATTGTTTTTTGCCAGAAGAAGAAAGTCTTGCCTAATGCCAGGGGCGGTGAATGACGTTTTTTTCGACGGTAAGCCACTGGACTCTCACCCATATCAGGGAATTTTGAATTTATGACCAAAAACTGTTTGTATGTTGGTTCCGTGGAATAATAAATTATTTTGTTCAGGAGGTAAGACGGCTAAATATAATAAAATAATCGTGACCCCGGTTTCGTCAATAATTTTGATCAAAAACTCAAAATTATCATGACCCCGGGGTTGTCAAAAATTTCGAAAATCTTGAAAATTTTGATCAAAAACTGAAAATTATCGTAACCGCGGTGTCGTCAAAATTTTTGATAAAAAATGAAAATTATAATGATCCTGGGGTCGTCAAAAATTTCGAAAGTCTTGAACATTTTGATCAAAAATAGAAAATTATGGTGACCCACGATTATCGATGATTTTACATCGCACAAACCCAGACAGATAGTCATGCGAAAGTAACAAAGCTGCACAAAACAAATGACGGAGTGCTGGTGTCTTCTTCGACAGGTTAGAGGGTCATCGAAAATCTTAAAAATATTGATCGTGACCGCGGATTTGTCAAAAATTTGGATCAAAAACGGAATTATCATGACCCCAAGGTGGTCAAAAATTTCGAAAATCTTGAAAATTTTTATCAAAAACTGAAAATTATCTTAACCGCGTTTGTCGAAAATTTTGATCAAAAAGTGAAAATTATTGTGATTTTGGGGTTGTTAAAAATTTCGAATATCTTCAACATTTTGATCAAAAACTAAAAATTATCGTAAGTCGTCGTCAAAAATTTCGAAAGTCCTTAAAATTTTGATCAAAAAGTGAAAATTATCGTAGCCGCGGGGTCGTCAACAATTTTTATATAGACCTGTGTCGACGGGGTCTTTAAAAAAAATTTAAAATGTTGACCAAAAACTGAAAATTATCGTGACCCATATGGACAACAGCTCACGATTATCCATGATTTTACATCGCACAAACACAGACAGATCGTCATGGGAAACCTGCACAAAACAACTGACGGAGTTCTGGTGTCTTCTTCGATAGGCTAAACGGTCATCAAAAATCTTAAAAATGTTGATCGTGACCCCGGTTTTGTCAGAAATTTGGATCAAAAACTGAAAATTATCGTGATGTGGAAAATTTTGATCAAAAAGTGAAAATTATTGTGATCCTTGGGTCGTCAAAAATTTCGAAATCATGAACATTTTGATCAAAAACTGAGAATTATGGTAACCTCGGGTCATCAACAATTTTGATCCGAAACTGAAAATTATCGTGATCGTGTTGATCAAAAGATGAAAATTATCGTGACCACAAGGTAGTCAAACATTTCGAAAATCTTGAAGATTTTGATCAAACACAGAAAATTATGGTAACTCCGGGGTCGTCCACAAATTTGATTAAACACTGAAAATAATCGTGACCCCATGGTCTTTAAAAAAATTCGAAAATCTTGAACATTTGTTCAAAAACTGAAAATAATCGTAACCGAAGGCTCGTCGAAAATTTTGATCAAAAGCTGAAAATTATCGTGACCCAGGGGTTGTCAAAAATTTTGATCCATAACTAAAAATTATCATGACCCCAAGGTCGTAAAAAATTACAAAAATCTTGAAAATTTTGATCAAAAGCTGAAAATTATCGTAACCGAGGGGTCGTCAATATTTTTTAACAAAAAGTAAAAATTATCATGACCCTGGGGTCGTCAAAAATTTTGAATATCTTAAACATTTTTATCAAAAACTGAAAATTATGTTACCCCAACAAATTTGATCCGAAACTGAAAATTATCGTATCAACGGGGTCGCCAAAATATTTAAAAAAATTTTAAAATGTTCATCAAAAATTAAAAAATATCGTAATCCCTGGGTTTTGATTCAAAGCTAAAAATTATCGTAACCCGGGGTCGTAAAAATTCGAAAATCTTGAAAATGTTGATCCAAAACTGAAAGTCATTTGATTTCAAAATTTTGATCAAAATTTTAAAATTATCGTGATTTCGGGGGTCATCAAGAATGTTGATAAAACACGGAAAATTGTCATGATCCCGAGGTTATTCAAAGTTTTGATCCAAAAAACTGAAAATGATCGTGTCCCCGGGGTCGTCAAAAAATTTAAAATTTTTAAAATGTTGATCAATAGTAGAAAATAATTGTGATACCGGAGTTATTAAACATTTTGATCCTAAACGGAAAATTATCGTGACCCAGGGGTCGTAATAAATGTAAATCATGTCGTTTGGCATTCCCCTGAATACTATCTTTACGTTGTTTTTATTTAATGCTTCAAGCATCGGTTGGTAAAGACTTTTAGCCGATTTGTATCAACTAATTTGAGAGACTCTATATCACTCCATCAGAAAAAAAGAATTTAAAAGTTTATAAAAAATTGCCAACATTCTAAATAGATGCACCAGCTTATTGGAATCAAAAATGCTTCGGGTTCCCCACATAAAAAATGTAATCTACGCCACTGCTAGTAATGCTTTCACTTATTCCTTCCATGCAGAGAAAAATGCATGGCAAAACAATTAAAGATGCAATTTCCATATAAATCTGTACAGACGGTTCAAAGATGGATATTGGGGTAGGGGATAGCTTGGATAATAACAATCAAACATCAGACTCACGTACTACAGCAGGTCCAAGCCTATCATGAGGCCGTAAAAATGAGGATTGGCTTTGAGGAGATTGAGAAGATTGACTTTGAATAGCCAAACGGCAATAAAAGTAATTTCTACAATTGAACCTTGTTAAACGACTTGAAACTCAAACTCTTGGCAAACAGCATAATGTCAAACTTATGCTGACGAATTTTCTACACATGGCTCACCCATAAATTCTGAAAGTAAAAACTCCTCCTTGTAACATCGAATGGGAGTTGGGATAAAAGGTGCTCGATGCAGCAAATGTTAAATACAACGAGCTCCAAGCGTGGCTCTTAATCCGAAAACTATGCTCACGTTGAAGTTAGTCTATAATATCTTTGACACCCTGGTGGTATTATAACATGGTATACGGACGTACCACCTATGTGTCAGGAAATACCACGCTAATTCTATTCGCGTGGCTTAATTTCAACATTTTGACTAACTCTTGAGATGCGGCGGTGAAACGGTACACGGAGACATACCACATTTCTTATGTCACTGTCAAAGTTTCTGCATACTTAGATTTGAGGCCTTAGAAGAATACTTCGCTGTATAGGTATTAAAACGCTATAAAGTAACTCATAACCATTTGTATAGCTATATTTGCACAGGCAACCAATAGCTCAGTTTGAAAAAACGATACTCGTCGATACGATTTTCGAAAAGAGTGTCGTTAACAATTATGATTGCAAAATTCTGAATGATTCATACAATTCCAATACTTCTCAGGGATGCAACCGCTTAGTTTAAAAAAAAACGAATCTCGGAGAAACGATTTTTGAAAACAGTGTCAAGTTTGAATGATTCATATAATTCCAATACTTCTCAGGGGTCCCGCTTAGTCTTAAAAATACGATACCCGTCGAGACGATTTTCGAAAACAGTGTCGTTGACAATTATTGTTGCAAAAGTCTGAATGATTCATATAATTCCAATACTTCTCAGGGATCCAATCGCTTAGTTTTAAAAAATGATACTCGGAGAGACGACTTTCCAAAACAGTGTCGTTTACAATTATAATTGCAAAACTCTGAATGATTCATATAATTCCCATTCTTCTCAGGGATCCAACCGCTTAGTTTTAAGAAAACGATACCCGGAGAGACGATTTTCGAAAAGAGTGTCATTGACAATTATAATTGCAAAGCTCTGAATGACTCATATAATTCCAATACTTCTCAGGGATCCAACCGCTTAGTTTTAAAAAAATGATACTCGGAGAGACGATTTTCCAAAACAGTGTCGTTGACAATTATAATTGCAAAACTCTGAATGATTCATATAATTCCAATACTTCTCAGGGATCCAACCACTTAGTCTTAAAAAAAACGATACTCGGTGAGACGATTTTCGAAAATTGTGTCGTTGACAATTATAATTGCAAGACTCTGAATGATTCATATGATTCCAATACTTCTCAGGGATCCAACCGCTTAGTTTTAACAAAACGATACCCGTCGAGACGATTTTCGAAAACAGTGTCGTTGACAATTATGATTGCAAAACTCTGAATGATTCATATGATTCCAATACTTCTCAGGGATCCAACCGCTTAGTTTTAACAAAACGATACCCGTCGAGACGATTTTCGAAAACAGTGTCGTTGACAATTATGATTGCAAAACTCTGAATGATTCATATGATTCCAATACTTCTCAGGGATCCAACCGCTTAGTTTTAAAAAAATGATACTCGGAGAGACGATTTTCCAAAACAGTGTCGTTGACAATTATAATTGCAAAACTCTGAATGATTCATATAATTCCAATACTTCTCAGGGATCCAACCGCTTAGTTTTAAAAAACGATATTCGGAGATACGATTTTCGAAAACAGTGTCGTTGACAATTATAATTGCAAAAGTCTGAATGATTTATATGATTCCAATACTTCTCAGGGATCCAACCGCTTAGTTTTAAAAAAATGATACTCGGAGAGACGATTTTCGAAAACAGTGTCGTTGACAATTACAATTGCAAAAGTCTGAATGATTCATATAATTCCAATACTTCTCAGGGATCCAACCGCTTAGTTTTAAAAAATGATACTCGGAGAGACGATTTTTGAAAACAGTGTCGTTGATTGGTTGTTAACTACAGTGTCTGACAGTTTTGTAAGAGACATTTATAAATTTTAAATTTAAACGTCAAAATGATGTCATAAACAATTGCAAATGTCAAAACGACACGACCTCGTTCAATCGTTTTCTTTTACGCGATATTGGGGTCAAGTTATAGCTATCATTGAAAACCATCATTGGAACACAAAGTTCGATGGAACTGACATTTTACTTGAGATGTTGGTTATAGCAATCATTGGAAAACTTCGTCAATATGTCACAACAGTGGGGGATCAACCCTAACTTGAGGTTAGCGTTGATCATACAAATGACTAGTGACGGATTGAAACATGCATCATTGGAAATAAAGTGTTTTATTCGTGTCGAATGACAACCATTCCCTCAGAAAAAAACAAGAAGGCATTTTCAAATTCAAAATTGAATATTTTTGAAAAAACTTGTTTGTTTTACCCTCAACTCGCCAATGGCTCAATTTAAGAAAGAACCGCAAAAAGTAAAAAAAAAACATTGCCAATGAGTTTTTTCAATGATACCCATAACTGGACCCTTAAAACCCGATCCACTTAACATCTAAATGATTCACATAATTCAAACATTTCTCAACGCAACGAATTAACAAAAAATAAGGAAAAAGACGCAATCCTTCACCAGGTATACGTGTTCTTAAAATAGAAAAAAAAAATGATGGCATTCTGTAGCCCGCTTTGAGTCCATCACATTCGTAAACTACACATGCTAAAATATTTTTACTAAAAACGGATCTTACTTTTCTTTCAAAAACCACTTGCATTGAGATGTTTTTTCGAATGTTGGATCTTGTTTTCACATGGCAGCCAGATGTCAATGTAAAATTGTAATTCCCACATGTGATTGTCTTCCATGGAGGAACAATGGTCTCAATTGGATTTTTTTTTTGGAAATTAAGAAGGGAAACCTAATTGATGGTGCCGAAGATCTAGTACATATATGTCAGATACAACTCGAATGTCAGATATACACTTCAACTAGAGAGACAACTACATATGGAAAAATGCGACAAATAGAAATTCCGGAGGTGATAGTAGGGAGTGGTTTGTCAGCACACTTGTATCTACGGTAGGTTGCATAAAAATTAAATTCATTTATAGACAATTACCTACTTGCAGCGTGGGATGAACTTTTTGTGAAGGGGAAGCTAATTTTTTGTTATTTAAAAATTTTAGGGGCAGGAATTTGAAAATTGTAAAAATATTTTCATCTGGAAACCCAGCTGATTGTATCTATCTGAACCCATTTGTAATTGCAAGAGTTACTTCCCTTAAGAAGTAACTCGAGGTAAAGCCGACAAAAACCATGTCATGGTGGGGCTTGCAAACTGCAAACATTTGCTGTTTTTATTGAAACAAAAGCTCAGTTCTACTTTCAGATACCACCAAGATCTCTGGAAATTTTTATCTTAAATATGATTCCTCAACAGAGAAATCTGAGATTTTTTTTAATTGGCTGAGACCATGATCTCATCTCTTGACACTTTCTGCTGAAAGGGTACAGCTGGTTATTTTTGACATTGTCATGTAACGAATCCAATGCTATGTTCTATAAGGAAAGGAAATTGTTGTGTGTGTTATGGGGTGTCATTGAACACAAAATAGGAAACCATTCACTTGACAGACAAAAAGTTATTCCAATTAATTAGCTTAGGGATTCGTGAATGGAAATTGTCGAATTTATTATGTCTTGCCTTAGAATAACATGTTAGATGATGACGACATCGAAGAATTGGATAGAATGTCACCATTGACAGATATAAATTTGAGGTATTACGGACTTTGTCTACCATCCGCTCCGCTATAACCTCTGACAACATCGAGTCAGGAATTAAACGAAGAATTACTCTTACCAACCGCTACTCGGGCTTAGAAGGCAATTTAGTAGTAAAGCCCTCACTCGAACCACTAAGGAGAGCACTTGCAACCCCTAGCTGTCAAAAATTGGCGCGATCATGTGCGATCGTCGGAGGATCTGTTCGAAATGCTATGATTGGAACGGAAACCTCGGTAGAGAAATCTCCGATTTAGAACAAAACGGGATACAAGTTGAATCCCTGGCTAGGGAAAAAGTTGTTTCAATAATTAGATAACTTGCGAGACTATTAGAAGGAATCTGAAAAGGACACTTGGTAATGCTCGAAATAGCTATAATTCCAACCAAATACTGCTGCTATACACAAGTTGTTGTTGTGATTTCAATCATTTTATTGATAAATGGCAAAAAATTCCTAACAGGAATTGTCAGGGGCTGTCCCCCTTAAAATTAGATTCGGGTTACTTCGGGCGGGGCAAAATCCTCATCTTTCAATCCTTCTCGCGGGCCTGACTAATCCTGACCAATCAGCTTGCCTAGTGTCATCCAAGGGTTTCACTTAGATAATTGGCAGTGCGCTGTAACTCGTTGCACCATAACCATAAGTTTGAGGTGTGAGAGAACCCATAAACCCAAATCTAAGGTGGAACAGCAAATGCCGACGGATGCATGGCTATAAAGGGAGTTTTAAGCCGCTAGTTCGTGAATTTCGGATACCGGTTAGACGGGTAGACCATGGGCGACCAATGAATCCCGCCTACTCGTGGGAACAATTGATATTCCAAAAAAAAGAGATTGATGCCTCTACAAATGCATCATCAACTAGAGATGACCCTGTCGATATCGACATGACACCTGGCAATCGGGAAGTGTCACAAATCAGCGATTTCGAGATGATGAGGCTAGAAGAGAAATCATCTCATCTAAGCGACTTAGCCTCGGAATCTGGTACTGCATCCGGAATACACAGACGCGCCGGGGATCTCGATATGACACCTGGCAATCGGGAAGGATCACAAATCAGCGATTTCGAGATGATGAGCATAGAAGCCTAGAATCAGGTACGGCATCCGGAATACACAGACGCACCGGGGATCTCGATATGACACCTATCAATCGGGAAGGGTCACAATTCAGCGATTTCGAGATGATGGGCCTTGAAAAGAAATCATCTCATCTGAGCGACTCAGCTCGGAATCAGGTACTGCATCCGGAATACACAGACGCGCCGGGGATCTCGATATGACACCTGGCAATCGGGATGGCAATCGGGAAGGATCACAAATCAGCGATTTCGAGATGATGAGCCTAGAAGAGAAATCATCTCATCCAAGCGACTCAGCCTCGGAATTAGGTACTGCATTCGGAATACACAGACGCACCGGGGATCTCGATATGACACCTATCAATCGGGAAGGATCACAAATCAGCGATTCCGAGATGATGAGCCTAGAAGAGAAATCATCTCATCTAAGCGACTCAGCCTCGGAATCAGGTACTCAATCCGGAATATGCAGACGCACCTGGGACCTCTGGCAAATCGGCTCAGACCGATTCCAAGCGCATCAGATTAACGCCAGCGGAACAGCGCCATTTCAACAGAGCACTGAAACAGGGTAGTAGCATAGAGTAAGCCCGCATCATTGCAAAAACAAAAATTGATGCTAAATGTCCAGAAGTGATCCGAGGACAACACACCACCTAAGTCTGAAGCGAAACGAGCTCTCACTGGGAAAACAACCTCTGACAAAACCTCCTATAGAGATACAGCGAGCTATGTCAGATTGTGTGTAGTACCAGTCGATATCGATCATAATCCTCTCACCCATAAACAAATGGTTCAGATACAAGAGAGGATTATGGACATCACGATCGAACTGCGATACGGGGATGCAAAGCCAGCTTTCCGCGGGACAACTTTCAAAGCCTGGTGGCTCATGTTAGTATGTGCGGACATCCCCTCTTCAAAGTGGATGAAAACCATAACATCCTCAGACTGAAAGAGAAATGTGGATTATGGTGGGTCCCCGGACATAAGGGGATTGTAGGAAACAAAAAAGCTGATGAACTAGCCAGAAAAGGTTCGGAAACCCCTCTCATTGGACCCGAACAATTCTGTGAAATCTCCAAATCAGCCATAAATCTGGCTATAAAAAGCTGAAATTCATACTGGGAGAACATCCCAGCCCTAAGACAGGCCAAAAGAGCTATTCAGCCCTTTAAAGCAGATGTCAACAAGATACTAAATCTTCGCAGGCACGATATCAATAACTAAGTAGGCTTCCTAACGAGTCACCAAGGTCTGCGATAAAATGCAATAAGTAGACTCACCGGAGTGCAGACTATAGGCCTGCTCAGAATGCATATCTGTAGCTGGTATCTTGCATCGCTTTCAAAAGGGAGATACATTTCTTGCCCTCTATTCAACTTCAAGCTACAGATTCACGAAGATACACATTGTGAAAGCGCTTACGGGTTGCCTTGATTTTAATTTTTCACTCAGCAACAGATACCAGCTACAGATATACGTTCTGAGCAGGCCTCATGTCTAGAAGAAGACGAACAACCGAACACATCATATGTGAATGCCCGGCCCTTTACGGCATAAAAAGCGAATTTTTCTTCAGGGAAATATTAAGCACCGAAGAACTCAGGAAATGTATTTTCAGCTTCATTAGGAAAGTAGAAGCGCTACTAACCTAAACAGGTCGACATGCGTCTTATTGCTTCGGCAAGTCAGAATTTACAAAAAAAAAAAAATACTCCCAACTCACCCACGACGATATGATAACATTTTCGTTGATTAAAATTTTAAACATGTAACTCTAACCCGATAGCATTCACCTCTTGAGAGTTAAACCAGCAAATTTACTTTCAAATTGACAGACACTTCATAGAAAGATACACCAGGTCTGTTCCCGAACAAATATTTTTTTACTTCTTTTCACTAAATCCCGTTCCCATACAAAATCTTCGTATGCAAATCAATTTCTCCAGCAGTAATCAATACAAGAAAAATATCGTCCTTCCAAACACGAAGTGGCGGTCGTTTCTTTCTCATCACACGAAATGACGTATCTGTATCACTCAAACGGTTTATTTTTGACGTAAATGATTTTTTTATGTTTAACGCAAAATACGAACAAACTTATCCGCCAATAAAGTATTTGCACATACGCCACTTCATGTATGGAACGACGATATTATTGTACTAGAACAGACCTATTTATACTGGGCAAAAACATCATGACAGTTTGACATGTCTCAAGCGTTATATGACATGAATCACACGCGTTCTATGTCAAATGGTAACTCGGAGGTCATGTGATAAG
Organism: Rhingia campestris; assembly: GCA_932526625.1. Classification (NCBI taxonomy): domain Eukaryota; kingdom Metazoa; phylum Arthropoda; class Insecta; order Diptera; family Syrphidae; genus Rhingia; species Rhingia campestris. The sequence goes on along the minus strand of OW052186.1, from coordinate 3,376,079 downwards.
CTGGCCAAAATCAATCAGAAAATGTTTGAATATTTCAATGAATCAGTTGGTAAAAGTCACCACAAATCAATTTTAAGGGAGTACCACATGTTAGATGAAAAGTGAAAAACTCTTGTTTTAGCGTCGGCAAAACGCAATCCGAAAAATTTGATTTTTTTTCAACAAGTGCTGGGATTTTTTTTTATCTAAATGAATTTGCTATCTCCTAGATAATGGTGTGGCCAACAATATGACTGAAGGTATAAACATTTGAAAAACTTGAATAAAATATTAAAATTGGCCTATACTGTGGAAAGAGGGGTTTGAATGGCTTTTTAAAAAACACCCTCGAGGTAGTGCGTTGCCTATCCAACTAAACCGCAAAGAATTTCTGTTCTCAAAGTCTATATAACGAATGAAAGCTAATTTTTACAGATTAAGGGGTCAAAGAACAAGAAAATTCGACCTCCGAATTTGTGCCAAAAAGAAAATTTTAACGACACTGGGCTCCATGCGTAGGTCAACTTGCACCAACTTATTTATTATCAGCTATCCAAACTTGTCCCCTATGGATTTCAGACAGCTAACCACTGGTTAGTTGAATAAACGATAGTGCAAGTGTCCTTTGATGTCATAACAAAAATTCCTTTTAAAAATTAATTGCGTTACCGTTTTCGCTGAAAAAAAAATCAGGGATCCGTGGGTACTCATTCCGTAACTTTCAAAACGATGATCTTTGACGATAGTGAAGGAGACTTCGTGGCAACGTACCCTCGTATAATTTGTATAAATGTGCACACACACAATATAAAATTTACACACTACGTACTTAGCAAGTCTCCTACACTATCGTCAATGACAATCGTTTATCGTTTATAAATACCGTTGTCCAATATTTATTTGAAAAACTTACTCACTTCGCAATAGAACTTTGTATTTCCAGTAATAGCAAATGACTCACTTGATAAACAAAAAAAATCTGAGAAAGTTCTTGGCCCTTGAGCCACAGGTTCAAGGGAACCCCCCTTGCGATTACTTTTATATTGCGAATCAGATTTTTGTGTCGTGGGATTGGAGATTTTTTCGATATAAGAATCCCACTCCGCCCAATGTATGCTTGACCCCACCTGATCGGCAACAACCCATCAAACTTGATACGGGTATGACCAAATAAGTGAGATTTACATACAAAAAGGAGTACCCCCCAGAAAAGTAGTAGAGTCTTGTGTTTGATGTAAATTTTAAAGAAATGCAATATTTTAGTGCAAGTGCAATATTTTATAAATATCGATGCAATTCTTCTAAATACTTCTCAGGGATCCAACCACTCAGTTTGAAAAACGATAGTCATCGAGGCGATTTTCGAAAACAATGCCGTTGATTGGTTGTATGAGAAAATTTTAAATTTAAACGTCAAAATGATGTCAAATACAATTGCTAATGTCAAAATGACATGACCTCGGTCAATCGTTTTCTTTTAGGAATCCAACCACTCAGTTTGAAATAAACGATAATCATCGTGACGATTTTCGAAAACAATGTCGTTGATTGGTTTTTAACTTCATTGTCTGACAGTTTTGTAAGAGACATTTATAAATTTTTAAATTAAACGTCAAAATGATGTCATAGACAATTGCTAATGTCAAAACGACACGAATTCGTCCAATCGTTTTGTTTTAGATCGATCCAACCGGTCAGTTTGAAAAACGATAGTCATGACGATTTTCGAAAACAGTGTCGTTTATTGGTATTTTATAAATATCGACGTAAATTGAGTTATTGACCATAATTTATTGAAGATCACGAGAGCTTCGACACGCGATTCTTTTCAACATTTGAGTTGCACAAACCTTTAATAATTGACCGATCAAGAACAACTCTGTAAACGATCAGAACTCGAGATCAATATGTGTGCGTTCAGCGGTTCTCAAAAAACTGCTATCATCCTAATCGGAGGACAGGATTATAAATCATAAAGGAATTATAGGTCTCACCATCGTGCAAGAAGTTCACACATGAATGGTTGTAAGAAAATGCAAAGCCTCATTCCGTAAAGTGATTATCGTTTGACGATAACATTTCGATGATACATCTTGCATCACGTAAGATCAATAATCGTTTTTGCTGTCGACGATATCACTGTATTTGCTTCACTACAACAATTATCGTCAAATCAGACGATTATTGAGCGATTGCTCATGAGGTCTCGACTATCGTCTGAGTGATAATCGTTTTCAAAATTAAGGAATGACCCCACTGGGAACAAACCAGTCTGTTGCGCCAAAATTTGTTTGTTTTTATCTGTTCAAGCTGGTGCACGAGATTGACCTAAACGGTTTATATTACCAACAATGACTGAGCCGTTTTACCCCAGGGTTAAGCTTTTTCTCCCAACCATTCATCCGTCCATTGGAATCCCTCCATATCTAATTTTATGACGAATTCGAACGGCTGAGTTAAGACAAGCCTTTCCGACAGTTCATGCTAAGCGGATGATTTTTTGTCACGTGTCGTCGGAAAGGTGAACAACGATTCGCACGATTTTCTGAAAAGAAAAAAAAGTCGACTCGTAGGGTTTATCGATTGGCTAGCACCATCCTTGAATATTCACTCCTATCGAGGTATCCGTTCGGAATAACATTTTATTCCACTTTCGAACAGATTTTCCGACGAAATATATATCACATGATCGCGCATCGGCGGTATGCCTTAAAGGGCCGCCCAGAATGCGTAGATGTAGCTGACTAAAAAGTTAAAAACAAGGCAGCCCGTAAGCGCTTACACAACATGTATCTTCGTGAATCTGTAGCTCGAAGTTGAATAGAGAGTAACTTCATTCAAGAAATGTATCTCACTTTTGACCGCGATGCAAGATACAAGCTACAGATATGCATTCTGAGCAGGCCTGAAGTCAACAAATTTTGACAGCGATGCGTCAAATTTCTTCCAAAGTTGTCCGAGGAAGAATTGTCGAGGAATCAAACGAACGTGATTTGTATTTTTTTATTTAGTTCAGCAAACTGAGTTCCGATTGGAACTGCGACTTACGTTTCGGAAATTCTACCGAAGGGATACCTCGATGTGGGGCTGATTAATCAAAAAAATAACCAGCAATACAAAAGCGGCATTGAACTTGTTGGTACCGTGAAAGAAACGACGAAACGGCCCTGGGGAAGAACTCCAGAAAAAAGTTCCAAGAAACCAGCGATATGCTTTTCTACGCTACGCCGGATATTCCTTCAGAAAGATAAGAAAGTCTGAGAGTAAAATCAAGTCTTTCATTTTTGAAAGAAGAGCTTTATCGAGAGCTGTGAAATTCTTCGTCTTTATACCAAGTCACCGGGGCACCCGCCTAGTTTGCAGCAAAAAGATTGCAATTTTATAAAAAGCTGGAGACTTGACTATGTGAAAGTGTCTACAATACTTTCAATAGAAAAGGACGGAATTTAAACAGGCCCATATTTGACAATCACCCAGGAGTAACACTGTCATGAAGAGGTTCTCCAATTTGCGCGTTAAGTAGGATGTCCTCCTCTTTGTGGCGAAAATTAATAACTTCGCACAAATTAAGGGAGAAGCTAGTTTTGAGGTCCTATAGTAGCCCTTAATGGCAAACATTTTTTTTTTTTAGTTGGGTGACAATGAAGGTGTTGCTTTTGCAATTTTCCATTTTTGTGGATATGAGCTGGTCACAGTGATAAAATTTTCAATATTTCCGACTGAAGGTTTCATCAATACCTGCTTTGGGTTTTATTTTAAAATACAAACTCCCAATGAACGTAGTCTTGAGAGTAGCTTTCGATATTATTTTGAACACTATCGGAGAATAGCTCACAATTTTGACAATTTTCCAATTTTAGGGGTAAGACCGGGTCACAATGACAATATTGAAATTTTTTACCGACCGTAAGTTCCATCATTACTTGCTTTGCATATTATTTCAAAAATTATTGACGTTTTAAAAAACGTTTATATCGACGTTAGGATATGATAAATTGAACTTGAAAAGCCATATAAAGCTATGGAAAACTATTAGCTGAATTTTAACTTTAGTTAAATTAATTAATTAATATTTGAATTCTGCAAAATAATGCCCCCAACATGGTGGTCTTTATAAAATACCTCAAGTTTTGCAATTTTCAAAAGATTCTCGAATTGAAACCCCCCCATATTTCAGCGAGCTGTATACGACGGGTCATGGCAATTACTTCCAACACCCGTAACTGCAAAGGATCTCAAAACATCCACCTCCTGCCTTGACATAATGTATTCACCGAACCTTACCAGAGCACCTAAATTTTCGGAACTGGCTATACGAAGAAGGCTACCGATATTCTGAAAAGGAAGCAACGATATACGAGATCAAATCCCACAGCAACACGTTGGCGTCTTAGGAAAGTCATGACATCAAAGCAATCGCCTGATCCTGACTTTTTTTATAGGCTTACCTGAAGGAAAAGGTTTACATTAACAAACCACCGCCTATAACGGAGTTGAAACTCAAGATTCGCACAGAAATCACTCACATTACGCCGGCAAGACTTCACAAAGTCATGGAAAGTTCCATCGAAAAAGTCCACGAGTGCATACAATTTTCCATGCAAAATGCGAAAAATGTCCTTGAAATAAACTTTTATTTGTAATAGATTTCATTAGTTTCTATCTTTTCGTTTAAAAGTTATTCCAGATACACGTTAGAAAGCGACTTTTGTGCCACCTTGTACCTGAGACTATCTTGGTAAACTATGATGAAGAAAATTGTGCAAGTACATCACAAAAACAAGGTCGTCCTTGAAAAATGTTTCAACAATGTTCTGCGCGAACTAAATTAAGACGTTTGGCAGAAATATCGAGATCCAACGAATCAATTGCCTTAGCTTTGCGTGAAATGTCATGCAATTCGGAGTTGGAAGCAGAAATTGCTTTGGGTGAAACCAGTAGGTAGGTACCTACTCCTTCAAAAATTGTGTCAACCGCGTGAAATGTCATCCAATTCGGAGTTGGAATCAGAAATTGCTTTGGTTGAAACCTACTTCTTCAAAAATTGTGTCAACTCCCAAAATCAAAAAAAAAATCACCACCCAGCAACAAGAAGGAAAAAGGAAACTGTCATCCAGAAGCCGACGAAGATAACCCTCACCGAAACAATTGCCGAAGTAGAATTACGCAGGCTTAACTTAGCCACACGGCAACAAGAATTGCTACATCACCGAAAGACGTCCTGAAAGACTACAATTGGAAGGCAAATGGGGATTTCCTGGGAGTACTAGACAAAGCGAGTAAAAGCAAAGCTTTCGTGATCCTGCGATGCAAAGACAGCGGTTTATGACAAATAAGACGTGACAAACGTCTTATACGTGCCATTATTGCAGTTAAAACTAAAAAAATGAAAATGAAGACGTTATTGGCTTGAAAAGTCCTCGACCTGCCTCAACACGTTGCTGTCATTCAATTAGGTTTCATTTAAAAAAAATCAGAACTTCAGTATCTGTTTATGAAGAACAGGACTTTTCTGGAAAAAAGAAAATAAATGCCTTGGAGCCTTCAATTATTAATGGCGATGATACAGAATCTTCGATTCCCAGCCAGACGTCGGACGCAGTAAAGGAAGACCTCGCCTTAAGTGGCGCGCACAAGTAGAAACCAATCTCAACCAACTTGGAGTGCGCAACTGGAGGCAGTTAGCTAAGGACCGGGCTAATTGGAGAGGCATGTTGGTTGAGGCCCAGGTTCATCCCGGACTGTAGCGCCACTTAAGTAAGTAAGATACAGAATGGACAGTTACTTCTAACTCACATTTGACTGTGGTTTAGGTAGGAGTTTGTAACGCTTACAGCATCTTAAAAATGTAAACATGTTGTAACACAAAAAAAGGACTTTTGCCTTCAAAAAGAGGTCAATCCGAACCGTTTTCCTTTTGCATATGTCCCCGTTCGGCTTGGATAGGATTATTCAAATTTTCTGCTCATATTTCGTATGCAGACTTAGTATTTCAAAAATGCCAGGTTAGAGGTGAAGACGAAATCGAATTTGAATATAATCCAAGCTAAGTTCCGACAAAAATTAGGATTGCTTGCGTGGACCGAAAAAAACCGTGAAAAACTGGTTCCGCCAATGGTGGCCAGGAATATTTTTTTTTTTATTTCCTTTGAATTTCTTTTTTTTTTTCATTTTACTTTCATTAAAAAAACAAACAAGCATTCCTGCAATATTTATGGGAAGGTACCCACTCCGCTGCACAGTGGGTACCCGCCCATATAAATTGCTTGGAAAACCGTTTACAATCCACCAGAACACGCCCGGAATCTTCGATAGATTTCAGACAGCATTTTTCAGATGTTCGGACGAATAAAGGCGGTAAAGGATTTTTCCGATGTGTTTCAGACAGCATTTTTCAGATGTTTGGACGAATAAAGGCGGTAAAGGATTTTTCCGATGTGTTTCGGACAGCATTTTTCAGATGTTTGGACGAATAAAGGCGGTAAAGGATTTTTCCGATGTGTTTCAGACAGCATTTTTCAGATGTTTAGATGAATAAATGCGTCAAAGGATTTTTCTGATGTGTTTCAGACAGCATATTTGAGATGTTTAGGTGAACAATGGTATTAAAGGATTTCCCTGATGTGTTTCAGACAGCATTTTTCAGATGTTTAGGTGAATAAACTTTTAGACTTATTTCAGACACCTTTAGTCAGATGTTTAGATGAACAAAGGTGTTAAAGGATTTCCCTGATGTGTTTCAGACAGCATTTTTCAGATGTTTAGATGAACAAAGGTGTTAAAGGATTTTCCAAATGTGTTTCAGACAGCTTTTTTCAGATGTTTGGACGAATAAAGGCGGTAAAGGATTTTTCCGATGTGTTTCAGACAGCTTTTTCCAGATGTTTGGACGAATAAAGGCGGTAAAGGATTTGTCCGATGTGTTTCAGACAGCATTTTTCAGATGTTTAGGTGAATAAACTTTTAGACTTATTTCAGACACCTTAAGTCAGATGTTTAGATGAACAAAGGTGTTAAAGGATTTCCCTGATGTGTTTCAGACAGCATTTTTCAGATGTTTAGATGAACAAAGGTGTTAAAGGATTTTCCAAATGTGTTTCAGACAGCTTTTTTCAGATGTTTGGACGAATAAAGGCGGTAAAGGATTTTTCCGATGTGTTTCAGACAGCTTTTTCCAGATGTTCAGACGAATAAAGGCGGTAAAGGATTTTTCCGATGTGTTTCAGACAGCAATTTTCAGATGTTTAGACGAATTAACTTTTAGACTTATTTCAGACACCTGTATTCAGATGTTTAGATGAATAAAGGCGTTAAAGGATTTTTTTGATGTGTTTCAGACAACATTTTTCATATGTTTGGACGAATAAAGGCGGTAAAGGATTTTTCCGATGTGTTTCAGACAGCATTTTTGAGATGTTTGGACGAATAAAGGCATTTAAAGATTTTCCCGATGTATTTCAGAAAGCATTTTTCAGATGAATAAAGGCGTGTTAGTATTTTTTGACTTATTTCAGGCACCTTCATTAAGATGTTTAGATGAATAAAGGCGTTAAAGGAATTTTCCAATGTGTTTCAGACACCTTTATCCAGATGCTTACATGAATATGGGCTTAAAATAATTTTTCCCATGGATTTCAGACAACTTTAATCGAATGGTTACCACCAATAGTGACAAGTATTCCAAAAGTTTTTTTTTTTTGAAAAAAAAAAAAACAACAACTTCTCACCCACAAATGAACGGAAAAGCCAGGTTTGAGGACCTTCATGGGCCGTAAATCCCAGAAATGTAATTTTATTGCAATCCATCGAGTTGAATTTATGCGTTTTCAATTGACAGAGAATGAAACAAGTGTAGGTGCGCCACTTTATTAGAAATTCATTTCAAATTTCCCGCTAATCCGAAGTTCCACGAAAACGTAGTCCATGACATCGACAACGGTGATTCACATTTTGTTGAAGAATTTTTCAAAAATCCTATTTCATTGGGATCCCTATGTCAAATCCCGTTTTTTTTTGTAAGTCAACTGAAATCAGCGTAACTTTGACACATCCTGTGAGATTTTTCCAAAGCACATTTAAATTCAACTTTGACACATCTCCGTTTTTTTTGTAAGTCAACTGAAATCAGCGTAACTTTGACACATCCTGTGAGATTTTTCCAAAGCACATTTAAATTCAACTTTGACACATCTCCGTGTAGGTCGCCCTCAAAAATTGGTTTGAAACTCAACCTCAACTTTGTAGGTCCCCCATAAACATTCGAAACTCAACTCCATTTAGACAAATCACCAGCGGGACTCGCAAATATTTCCTCCACCTCCCCCTTTAAGCTCAATTTTTGACACTTGATAAAATTTGTTGACACTTGATAAAATTTGTTGACACTTGATAAAATTTGTTGACACTTGCTCAGGAAAGTGCTGCAAACTTTCACTTTTCTAGAAGTATAGCCCCATTCACCTCAGCGGGGTCCTACCACAATAAGACGAAACCATGCCCAATTCCAATATAGGTCAAAACACTAGCAGGTGGCTGTCATCTTCTGTCACACGCAACAAAGTTTTGCAAATTTCTATACACACGCACACAAACCTCATGTTTCATCATTAACGCACAACAGCGGAAGAGCAAAAAGAAAAAAAATAGTCACCACGTTTTTTTTTTTATTAAATTTTCCCGTTACATACCTTTGCTCCGAACACTGACACATTACACTTGATCCACTCTAGTTGAGCGATCTCTTGTAAATGACGTTTAATTGTGTGTTTGAGACTGGTTGGCTGGTTGGCTGGCTGGCTCTCTAACCACAGACATGAAATCGAGTTGAAACAAACGGAAACCAAATTGAGAAACAGTTTAATTTTTATTTATTTTTTTTAAGGACCACTATGCACTCTGAACACAATTTACACAGATACAACTCTTTTTACACACTCTCCGGTGAACCAAAAAAATTTAAATAACAATTTTTTTTTTTTAAGAAAAAATACCTTTGGGATAGAGTTGTTTATTTTTTTTTTTTTTTCAAAATAAACACTATTAAGGGATTTTATTTTTATTTATTTTTTTTTTTAAATAATTTTATCGGTTTCACTCTCTCACATCCTCGTCATTCGCGAATTATCTCAAGAACTCTAATCATGAGCAGCATCTCTCAGAAGATGTGCTGTTTTGGAATTTTTTTTGAATTTTTTTGAATTTTTTTGAACTTTTTTTGAATTTATTTTTTGAAACATAAACTAACACGAAATTTTGAGAAAACAATAAATTCTCGAACTCTTAATGGTCGCGTTTGTTGTGGTGTAGTGTTGCGTAGGTTAGGTGCGTGCGTTTGATTTAAACGTCCGCTTCCACAAAACACTATCAAGTCTCTTCTTGTATGTCGACGTCGTCGCGAGACGCCGGAGACAACAACACTATAGCGTTCGCGTAGTTACCAAACAAAATGCCAACCAAACGAATAAAAGAAATTATTTGACAACCTTTGCGCAGCGCGGTTCAACTGCTACTAGCGATGATCATGAACGGCTGCATGGGACACAGCATCCGCCGGCCGATGAACTCGCCCCTTAAAATTCTCATCAAGAGGAGAGCCAGCAACCAGCAGAAGCAGCATCAGCATCACTCAACATCTCTCCCAAGTCCCATGTGGTAGGTACTGTGGTAATGGTGAGTGCTGGATGGTGGATGCTGTTGCTGTAGCTGTTCGCTGTTGATGATGAATCTTCAAACAAGAGAGAGAGAGAGTAGTGTAGCGTGTAAGTATGGTAAGGCAGTACATTTGACATGCGTCAGATCTCAGATGTTGTTGGTTGGTTGGCTGGTAAGTTGATTAGTTGGTCCTGACGACGGCGGAAGACGGTTGATGCTTAGATCCGGTGTTTGTTTTTGTTTCAGCATACATTTCCTGACTGACACACAGGTGCAACGAAATGAACGAGTCGAGCGAGGAGCAGGTTGCTAGCGAATTCACTCGATTCGAGTACGACAATATGTTGCATGGCTTAGAGAGTTCATTTTGCAGTACGGCTATGGAATGGATTTGATGTGTGTGCAAGTGGAGTGTTCTCTCGCGTGCGCGGAAAACTCTCTGCCGTGCTCGCCAATGGGAATTTTTGTTCTCACCTTGTCGGAAGAATGGAAGGGATGTGTGTGATTTTCTTGACACGCCTACCAACTTCTGTTAGAAGATGAAACCACGCCTTTATGTGGTGTAGTTGGATACAAATTGCACCTCGATGTCAGGATTCTATTGTTGTTTGCTCTCTCCGTCAGTGTTGGGTGGATGGTATGTTGTAACAATTGGCGATGACGAGGTGACATACACATACCTATGACCGAATTCGGTACCGCTAACGTTAATTGCTCGCGAGGCTTGGTTTGTTCGTTTTTGTCAATATTCTCTGGCGCAGTTCAGTATTCTCACCCTCTCTTGGGATGTTTATGCTCTCGACTACTTTTGACAGAAAATGACAATTGGCGCCAAGAAAAAATAAAACAAAGTGGGTTCACTCCCACCCACACACAGTTACCTTCCCCACTCGGGATAGATCCGACCACAATTTCCATTGATTGGCAGCTGTGTTAGTGTGTGGATACAATTCGAATTGAATTTTCTTTCGCACACACCATTTTTTTTTTGTTTTTTTTTTTGTGTTCGTCTTCTCTTTTTGTTTTTATTGTCGTGTCGTCTTTGGAGGTGAATGTGTGCCTAACGTGTGTTCACAGGTCGGTTAAGCAGAGCGGATAGTGGACGACTCCTGTGAATGTGTAGAGCAGGGCGCTCGTGATATTGTCGATTCGAAGACACACGGGTGGTTCGAGTCGTGCTGCACTAGGCATGGTGGTGTGCTACAGTGCTGTGGTATGGTGTGCGTGACGCGAGTGAACGATTGGTGCTTGCGCCCGACTCGAAAATACAACAATTGCATTGTTATTTGCTGGGAAAGTGTATTGGAGGCGGTATTGTTGTTGGACGGCAACTAATACACCGCACACACAGAATGCGACGGTGCCCTATTGTTTGGTGGCGTTTCGGTATTCGGAGGGTGAGTTTTAACGAATCAGAGATGTGCAGTCTATGTGTGTGCGGCCTTTGTGGGTTAAGTGGTGCGATTGCGGTTTCGTTTATGATTATCTGATGCTGGGGTGACAGTCCCCGTGTGTTTGGCAAACGACATTACCAATTTCAGCGAGAGTGACAAGTTGCAATCAGGTTCACCGAAAGCATTGTTTTAGATAAAAGTGCGATATCTATGGAAAGTAGTTGTATTCCGTTAATCAGAAGAAGTGCGCAGCGATTGGTGCAGGTAGACGTACTCTCGATGGGGGTAACAATTGGAATTCTTATATGGTCATGGTTCGATCTGAAGCTGATTCAGGTAGGGTGCTGCTGTTGCCTAAGAATCGGAGTGAATTGGGAATGAATTTGGAATTTCTACGATGGGCAGGGTTTAAAATGAACAATAGGTAGTTTGCCAACACATTGACATCGAGTTACTGTACTGAATTTTGGAAAAGGACTTTTTGACAGAAGGTGTGTAGGGTAGGGTTGTGATGAATGTGGATGGATTGTGTATTGCAGTTGGATTGGTCTATATAAGTATCGACCTAGTCGATTCTGCATTTTCCGCTGATGAGTAGGGAGAGTTGGTCGACCTTTGGCGGAGCAATTGAAAATAATTTTTAGTATTACCACCCGTTGGGTGACTCGCACCAAACATTCAGGGATTTTGTAGATTAATTCAGGTGGGGGAGTTGAGTAAATTATTTAATGCGAAGACGCTTTTAGGAGTTAAAAAAACAATTCGTCGCTTGAAAACTGTCATTATGTCAAAATTTTCAGAAAAGCTATTTGAAGTTTTTCCCTAGGTACTATGGATGTTTTCTTAAATGCCAAACGAAACTTACGCCCTTGCGCTGTCATATGAAGAGCTATAGATATAACGGTTTGGTAGAATGTTTGTATTTGTTTTTTTTTTTTGGGGTATCCTTCTGTATACTTACTTACTTAAGTGGCGCTACAGTCCGGGATGAACCTGGGCCTCAACCAACATGCCTCTCCAATTAGCCCGGTACTTAGCTAACTGCCTCCAGTTGCGCACTCCAAGTTGGTTGAGGTCGGGGTCTACTTCCCGACGCGACGACAGCGGTGTTGTTTTCGACAGATTTACGTTTCGTCGACGTACGGATGCTGGTTTATCGTTTACTGAACCTATTTACTTACTTCAGTGGCGCTACAGTCCAGTATCAACCTGAGCCAACATGTCCCTCCAATTAGCCCCGTCCTTAGCTAACTGCCTCCAGTTGCGCACTCCAAGTTGGTTGAGGTCGGTTTCTACTTGCGGGCGCCACTTAAGGCGAGGACTTCCTCTACTGCGTCTGACGTCTGGCTGGGAATCGAAGACTCTGCGAGCCGGAGTATTGGTGTCCATTCGTTCTACATGCCCTAGCCATCATAAACTTCAACTGCGGAGTTTTTTGATCATGTGTATTTCGCTGTACAGCTCATATAGTTCGTGGTTGAATCTTCGTCTCCATAGCCCGTCAACGCAAACGGGACCGAAGATTTTCCGAAGAATTTTCCTCTCGAATCGAGTAAGGATTCTTTCATCCGCCTTTGATATGGTCCATGCTTCAGCGCCGTAGAGCAGGACTGGGATGATCAAGGTCTTATATAGGATCTCCTTAGTAGTTCGAGTGAGGGCTTTACTACTAAATTGCCTTCTTAGCCTGAAGAGACAGCGGTTGGCAAGAGTAATTCTTCGCTTGATTTCCGACGAGATGTTGTTGTCAGAGTTGATAGCGGGGTCGAGGTAGACAATTCCCGTACTACCTCAAAGTTTTATCTGTCAATGGTGACGTTCTGTCCAATTCGTCGATGTTGTGTGTCTCATCGTGTTGATAGCATATTCTTGGTCACACCCTCATTTACTACTAAACCCGCTTCCTTCTCTATACTAGCAAACGTGGCTATGACATCACGTTGACTCCTACCGATGATGTCAATATCGTCGGCGTATGTTAGTAGTTGCACCGATTTTTGGAAGATTGCGCCCCTGGTGTTGGCTCGGGAGTTTTGTAAAATCCTCTCAACAATGAAATTGAAAAAGTCACATGACAGTGCATCGCCTTGCCTAAATCCTTTTTTGGTATCGAATGTGTCGGTGAGGTCGTTTCCGACCCTGATGGAGCAGCGAGAATTCTCCATCGTCATTCTACACAAACGGACATGGCTCTGTATAGTTCGTCTCTATAAATGCTGTCGTATGCGGCTTTGAAATCGATAAAAAGGTGGTGGGTATCGATTTGAACTTCTTGGGTTTTTTCCAGGATCTGCCGAAGTGTGAAAATTTGATCGATTGTGGACTTTCCTGGCCTAAAACCACACTGATAAGGGCCGATCAGGTTGTTGGTAATCGGTTTCAGGCGTTCACATATTACGGCAGATAGGATCTTGTAGGCGATGAGCAGACTTATGCCTCTGTAGTTGGCGCTGTTCAGAGGGTCTCCTCTTTTGTGGATCGGGCAAACGATGCTGAGGTTCCATTCTTCAGGCATGCTTTCAACCGACCAGATTTGGCTTATGAGTTGGTGAATGTTACTTACCAAGTCATCTCAGTCGGCTTTACAAAGCTGGTGGGAAGGCCGTCATTTCCGGCGGCCTTATTAAGCTGAGTTTAGATATTTCTATCCTCACTTCACTTAGGTCGGGTGGTTGGCAGTTTTTACTGTCGTTGCCAATATTAAATGGTTCGTTCTACCTGACAGCGGAGTGTTGTTCGTCATCGCCGTTGAACAGTCTGCAGAAGTGGTTCTTCCTATCCTCAGCATAGACTGTGTCTCAACTACGATATTTCCTTGTTCATCTCGACAGGATTCTGTTCGAGCCTTGTATCCTTGGCTTTGACGTTTTACACTTTGGTAAAACTTCCGAACATCGTTCCTGGAGTGGCATCTCTCTATATACTCGATCGCGCGCATTTCTTGCTCTTTTTTCTTCTTTCTGAAAAGCCGGTGTTCTTCCCTACTTCTTTGCCCATAGAGCTCAATGGCAGCTCTTCTCTTCACCTGCAGCTTAGCCTTGTAGACGTTGTTCTTGGCTGCGAGCATCTGTCGGCATTCCTCATCAAACCAGGGGTTTCTTGCTGGTGGCCGCGAGAAACCTAGAACATCAGTTGCGGCTGATCTGATGGCTTGTTGGCATCGTTGCCATTGTTCTTCGACATATGTTGCTGGTGGTATGGTGTGAATCGAGAGGTTAAGGGATACGCGTTGTGAAAGTCGGTTCCACTGACCCCAAAATAATAAGCGCGCTGACGGTACGACACATGAGAGTTCTTGGCAACACTCTCTCTTACTGCTTCAACCAGTCTATCGACAATCTCCCACTTTTCCGTGTTCAGCAAAGTTCGAAACCAAACGACAAATAGTGTTGTCAGACCGTACTTGTTGGCAGCGAAAATTTCGACAAAACGAACGGGTTAAGAAAACTGATTCAATGTGCAGCGGTACTATTTCCGTGCGTTGTTTCGGTGTTAAGTGGTTCACGCGTCTTCCCAGCCTTCTCATTTGTTGCCGCCATTAATGTACACAGGGACTGACACCTTATGTACGGTTAGTTTCATGATTAGGCAATTGGTTTTGACCTTTTGGGTTGACATATAGGTACGTCCACTGGTAGAGGACAAAGACCCAAAGACCTCCTAGTGGTTTGTACATAAAGGTACTTTAAAGACGGGTCGTTTTTTTTTTGCGTGACATTTCAGTCGCGATGTCAAGGAAGGAAAGCTTAGAAGTCAAAGATGACATGGAACCAAAAACTGAAAATCTCTTCGATTTCAACTAAACAGTTGACGGCTGATTTAGAAAGTAGAAACACGAAAACCCCAGTTAAGCTTTAAACGGATTTTTTAGAATTTAAGTGAAAAAAACAAACCTAACGGTGATAGTGATATATTCAACAAGATTCCCGCATTGCAGGACAAGGTAAGTAAATATTTTAATGTTATAGAACTTCATAGTATTCCTAATAGCCAAAAGGAGTCCGAACAATCAGGTCTATCGAGGTAACCGTCCTAATGAAAATTTTCTCCCATTTGTTCGAAGGAGGTGAATTCCCTACCGAGGTTTCCTTTCTGATTATCATTTCTGACAGATCGTTCGACGAAATTTATCGCATATGATCGCGCAGCAGCGTTAGGTCAACAGATTTTGATAGCTACGCCTTGAATTTCTTCCGAAGTTGTCCGATGAAGAATTGATGCGGAATCCATCGAACGCGATTGTAAGCTTCATTTAGCTTGCTCCGCAACTGACACCTAACTGAGCTCCGATTAGAACTGACTTTCGTTTCGGAAATCAGTATCTGCTTACAACTTTCCAAGCTTGCCAATAGTTAGAAAAAAGTATGGGGAGTCTAATAGAGCGGGGATGGTATCCTTTACTAAGGCACCTGTCCCTTTCCCGAACGGCATTGAACACATTCCTAAAATTGGGTTAGTAGTGATGTCTATAGTGCCAGTAAGGCTGAATAACCCACATGTGCTTCTCTGACATGCTCGTGCAACAGGTTATTTCGGGATTTTGTCTGAGACAAAAGAGATCGATCTCCAACCAACTGATGCAGCTGGGTTAAGATCGAGATATTGGAGAGGGATGTTGGTTGATGCCCAGGTTTACCCAGATGAAGCGTTTACTAAACTAAGAGCGTCTTGGGCGAATGCATTTATTCAACTATAACCAGTAGTTAGCTTCCAGGCATATTCTGGTGGATTTGAGGCAGCTTGTCATACATATTCGGCAGAACTTCTGTGAATGCCTACCTACTTGTGCACATAAGGACGAGTTGCTACTGGGAGCCCCATGTACCCCCATTAAGGTACTATTCACCCAGTGGTCTCAGAATAGGTTATGATAGGCATCAGCTATTGCAAGGGTTGATCAACCAATTATCACTCAATGAGACCGCAAGACCTATAGTAACATGTGGGGGACTATAGGCTATTGGCAATCCACAACGGCAACTCACATGATATTTAAGATAAAGGAACAAAGAAAAACATGTATTGCCACGACTATAGTGCAATGAGACCCACATTAACCTTCCCAATCTTTTGCCTTTAGTCCTTCAATTGCAAGAATCTACAACATAAAGCGCCCTACGAATCATATAGCTTAACAGCTGGCAGATGGATTCAAGAGGAGACGCTCAAACTCTTAACAGATACACGTGCTGTGATGTATTTCCTATCTAAGCCTGACTTTCAAATACTATTCCAACGCGGATATCTACAGTGCGTTCTAGTTGCTCTGCTTTTCGCCTTATTTTCCAGAAAGCCACGGCGTAAAGTAGGACTGGTAGGATAATTGTGCTGCGATGTTATTTTCTTACTACACGCTGTCACACCCTGACTTTTGTAGACCATTCCCGCACGCACACCTAGTTACTTACTTACTTCAGTACCTGGGTCTCAACCAACATGCCTCTCCAATTAGCCCGGTCTTTAAGTAACTGCCTCCAGTGGCACCATTCAATTTGGTTGAAGGTCCGTTTCTACTTGTACGCTCCACTTAAGTTGAGGTTTTCCTCTACTACTTCCGAGGTCTTCCTGGGAATCGAGGACTCTGCAATCCGGAGTAGATACTTTGGGCACGTGCTCATCGTGCAATTCGATAAATAAAGTAAAATTGAATTTTCTATACAATAAAACAAAAATAAATGAAAAACTTTGAATAATAACGAAAAGTTATTTGAAATTTGTATTCTTAAACGATTCCTGCGTCACCCTGTATAAACAATGAAAATACCACCTACCACCAAGCACTTTGGCTAATTTCTTCTTGGTAACTATCTATGTTCCAAGAATTCAGGATATCAATCAACAATTCGTCGCAAATTGACATATGTCAAAATTTGGCGATTTTTAGCTGGGTATACAGAATGATTCCGGTACTTAAGGATAGAGATGCGATTATATGAGGACACAAGCGTTCTCACTCTAGCCTCTCACTATCAACTCCTAGTCTCACCTCCACCCTGGTGACTGGTGGGTGCCTAGCACCTCGACTGGAGATGAGGTGATATACCCCTGTGGAAGGTCGTTGGTGGCAGCAAACGAGAGTGGGGGGAGGAGTGTCCTCTCACTAAGGCACTCACTCTGAGGCAGCGGAGGAATTCCCTAGATGGAGTCGACAGTGGCGCCTACAGCTCCAGTTTGATTGAACTGGTAGTGAAATCCCTATATGAGCTGCTGCGACACATTTGAACACCAGGTCTATTGGGATTTCCAATACTGAGCCAGGGTGTTGGAAAAGAGTTGGTGGCGGAGGAGCCCTCAATGGGTCAACGGCAGCGCTCATACCCCAAAAATGGGCTACTGACATCGGTATTTTCCGACCCGCTGTCCTAGGGTCAGAACAAGGGTTTGGCCCTCCAGGTTGGGGGTTGTGCTTTGGGTTAACTACCCACCCACAGAAAAAAAACATAGTTACGAAGCAACCAATAGCCTCGGAAAGGACTGATATTATTGTTGACGACCATGCTAAACGAAAAAAGGACAACGACGTTCGTATCTGCACCTGGAATGTGAGAACATTAAACAGGAGAGGTGCAGGCGAACAACTAGCGGAAGCCCTAAACTGCTACAAAGCAGATATCACTGCCATCCAGGAAATACGATGGGATGGGCCGGGCAAAACGAGGATGAACAACTGTGACATCTACCATGGCCCGTGTTATAGTGAGCAGAAACATCTACTATTCGGATGTGGATTTGTTATAAGTGCCAGACTTAGGCAAGAAGTCTTATGTTCCAAGACATAAGCGAACGCATTGTAACAATCCGCATCAAAGCCAAATTCGCCAAAATAAGCCTTATATGCGCTCATCCTCCCATGGAGTATTTTGGATGTCCGAACATTCCGAGGGGCTAACATCGACTCGGACCACTACCTTGTTACAGCCATGGTAAGGATGCGGATATCCACTACGCCACAACAAACCAGAAATACAGTGAACAAATTAAATATCGAAAGACTGCAATCGCAAGAGACCGCCAAGGCCTTCACGCAATGCTTAGCCCTAACCTCTCGATTGACACCATACCACCAGCATCTATAATGTCGAAGAACAATGGCAACGATGCCAACAAGCCATTAGATCAGCCGCAACTGATGTGATAGGTTTCTCACGCCCACCAGCAAGAAACCCCTGGTTTGATGAGGAATGCCGACAGATACTCGCAGCCAAGAACGAGGCCTACAAGGCTAAGCTGCAGGTGAAGACGAGAGCTGCCATTGAGCTCTATAGGCAAAGAAGGAGGGAAGAACATCGGCTTTTCAGAAAGAAGAAAAAAGAGCAAGAAAAGCGCGCGATCGAGGATATAGAGAGGTGCCACTCCAGGAACGATGTTCGCAAGTTTTACCAAAGTGTAAAACGTCAAAGCCAAGGATACAGGGCTCGAACAGAATCCTGTCGAGATGAAGAAGGAAATATCGTAGTTGAGACACAGTCGATGCTGAGGATATGGAAGAACCACTTCTGTAGAGGGCGATGACGAACAACATTCCACTGTCAGGCAGAACGAACCATTTAATATTGCCAACAGCAGCGAGAACTGCCAGCCACCCGACCTAAGTGAAGTGAGGATAGCAATATCTAAACTCAAGCTTAAGATGGCCGCCGGAAATGACGGCCTTCCCGCTGAGCTTTATAAAGCTGGTGGAGATGACTTGGTAAGCAACATCCACCAACTCATAAGCCAAATCTGGTCGGACGAAAGTATGCCTGAAGAATGGTACCTCAGTATCGTTTGCGCCAACTACAGAGGAATAAGTGTGCTCAACATCGCCTACAAGATCCTATCTGCCGTAATATTTGAACGCCTGAAACCGTTTACCAACAACCTGATCGGTTCTTATCAGTGCGGTTTTAGGCCAGGAAAGTCCACAACTGATCAAATCTTTATACTTCGACAGATCCTGGATAAAACCCAAGAAGTCCAAATCGATACTCACCACCTATTCATCGAATTCAAAGCCGCATACGACAGCATTTATAGAGACGAACTATACAGAGCCATGTCTAGTTTTGGTATACCGTCCAAACTCGTCCGTTTGTGAGGGATGACGATGGAGAATTCTCGCTGCACCATCAGGGTCGGAAACGACCTCACCGACACATTCGATACCAAAAAAGGATTAAGGCAAGGCGATGCGCTGTCATGTGAATTCTTCAACTTGATTCTTGAGAGGATTGTGCAAAACTCCCGAGCCAACACCAGAGGCACAATTTTCCAGAGGCACAATTTTCCAAAAATCGGTGCAACTACTAGCATATGCTGACGATATTGACATCATTGGTAGGACTCAACGTGATGTCATAGCCACGTTTGCTAGTATAGAGAAGGAAGCGGCAAAAATGGGTTTAGCAGTAAATGAGGGTAAGACTAGGTATATGCTGTCAAGACGAAAGGACACACAACATCGACGAATTGGACAGAACGTCACCATTGACAGATATAACTTTGAGGTAGTACGGGACTTTGTCTACTTCGGCTCTGCTATCAACTCTGACAACAGCATCTCATCAGAAAGTTTCTTCAGGCTACGAAGGCAGTTTAGTAGTAAAGCCCTCACTCGAACTACTAACGAGATCCTATATAAGGCCTGATCATCCCAGTCCTGCTCTACGGCGCTGAAGCATGGACCGTATCAAAAGCGGATGAAGAAATCCTTGGTCGATTCGAGAGAAAAATTCTTCGAAATATCTTCGGTCCCGTTTGCGTTGACGGGCTATGGAGACGAAGATTCAGCCACGAACTATATGAGCTGTACAGCGACATACCCAAAGTCAAAAATAAACTCCGCATTGGACGTTTCAGATGGCTAGGACATGTAGAAAGAATGGACACCAATACTCAGGCTCGCAGAGTCTTCGATACCCAGCCAGACGTCGAACGCAGTAGAGCATGACATCGCCTTAAGTGGCGCCCGCAAGTAGAAATTGACCACAACCAACTTGGAGTGCGCAACTGGAGGCAGTTAGCTAAAGACGGGGCTAATTGGAGGGACATGTTGGCTCAGGTTGATTCTGGACTGTTGCGCCACTTAAGTAAGTAAATAGGTTCAGTAAACGATAAACCAACATCCGTACGTCGATGAAACGTAAATCTGTCGAAAACAACACCGCTGTCGTCGCGTCGGGAAGTAGACCCCGACCTCAATCAACTTGAAGTACGCAACTGGAGGCAGTTAGCTAATGACCGGGCTAATTGGAGAGGCATGATGGTTGTGGCCCAGGTTCATCCCGGACTGTATCGCCACCACAAGCGTCACCTACAGATATACGCATTCTATGCGGCCCTTAACAAGGAATCGTCCACAAACCTCATCTGCAGCTTAGCGTTGTAAGCCTCGTTTTAGGCTGCAAGCATCTTTCGGTACTCTTCATCAAACCAAGGGCTTGTTAAAGGTGGATGCGAGTTGCAGCTGATCTAGTGTTTTGTTTACATCGAAGCCATTGTTCTTCGACCTTAGATTATGTTGATATGGTGTTAATCGAAAGGTCTAGGCACTGCAGCAGAAAACATTTAAAAGCTGACATTAACGTCTCATACAGGGTGTCACACCTAGCTTTTCCATTGATTTGTATGTGCGAAGTTCTAATTTCTCTAGAAGTTCCGTGGGACTTCCAGTTTAACCCCGACTTCAACCAACAAATTTGATACCAGCTTCTCAAGGCAGGTTTATATTTTGAGGAACTCCAGCGTTTATAGAAAACCTATCTGGGCAAACGCCTTCACTTCCTCTTCATGAAAAACTGTATCCCAAGCACACAAATATTTGACAAACATCGGAAAAGCGCATCTAAACTATTTGCCCCTTGAATCGTAGCCTTCTCATGTGTCTTGAATGTTCCTTTTATCTCTGTGATGACTTTTTTTTTTTTTAGATTTTATTATTCATCTGTCCCGCTGAGTTGTCGTCGTTCAGTCCTCCGTGGAATATAGTCCCAAGCAATCTGTCGCAAACACCACCACTAAGATCACCACGTCTGCAGCGCCCCCTGCATATCCGGTAGATAATTTACCGACTTTATATAATATTTTGTGCATTTGTCAGTGCTTGCAGTTTGCAGCCGTGTGTCATCATCGTGTTTCTGTTTTTTTTTCTTTGTAAAATGCGATCGAGTACATAACTGCTTCGCGATATCTTTGGGATTGACAAGATGTGCGTGTTTTCTGTAGGCCTATTGCTTAGACGAGATGGCGAGGTAACACGGGAAACACTTGTGGCCTGGGAAACGCACGACTTGATAGATCATTTTTCGCGCGCACATCTTTCGCTCACAGGCTATAGGACAATGACAATGATTGAAAACGCTACCCTGAGGGAGGAGGACGAATGGCGTGTGTAGTTGCTTATGCTGACAAGGGGCAATACATGCCGAGAGTGGATATTGCAAGTGAGTCAGGATAGCTGGTTGGGTAATAACTTGTTGTGGTTACGCGAAAGTCATGAATGTAAAGTTGTCAGCTACACTATTCATCCGGGACACCAACCGTTGGGTATCTACATTCGACACTTAATAAAACGAAAATATCAGGTGTAGCAAGGACTAATGAATCGAGTTGAGAGTAGCTTTTGCGATGTTTCTTAGAAATAAAATTGTTTTACGCTGTCCAGGATATTGGCGACCACATTTTATTCGAAAAATTCGGATTTCTGGGCGATTTGTTGGCCACCTTTGGAAAATGCTTATACACGATCCTGTATTCTTTGACTTGCAGTGTGTCATGCAGAACCGTCTTGAAACCAGTAACCATGCGGACCTTTTGTGGGTGGACATAGCTGGCTAACACCAATATCGATTTCCATCGAGTGTTTGAGAAAAACGGCGCAATGATGAATGATGAACGCCGGTACAAAAAGTCACTTTTTGGCCCTTGTTTTGACCCTAGGGCAGCTTGCCGGAAAAATACTGATGTCAGTAGCCCATTTTGGAATATGAGCGCTGCCGTTGACCCATTGAGGGCTCCTCCGCCACCAACTCTTTTCCAACACCCTGGCTCAGTATTGGAAATCCTATTAGACCTGGTTTTCAAATATGTCGAAGCAGCTCATATAGGGATTTCACTACCAGTTCGATCAAACTGGAGCTGTAGGCGCCACCGTTGACTCCATTTAGGGAATCCCTCCGCTGTCGCCTGAGAGTGAGTGCTTTAGTGGGAGGACACTCCTCCCCCCTCTCTCGTTTGCTGCCACCAACGACCTTCCACAGGGGTTTAATACCCCATCTCCAGTCGAGGTACTAGGCACCCACCAGTCACCAGCGCGGAGGTGAGAGTAGGAGTTGATAGTGAGAGGCTAGAGTGAGAACGCTTGTGTTCTCATGTAATTGCATCACTATTCTGAAAACCCTGGAAAGCTTGATTGATATTCATCTTCGCAGCAGCATTAATGTAAATCAGCTATCGGCATCCCAACATGTGTACTGCAAGGGAAAATCTGTAGAAGCAGCCCTACACACATTAGTGCGTATTATTGAAAAGTCGTTATGCCGCAAGGAGTATACTATGGTTGCATTCCTGGACATCGAAGGCGCTTTAAACAACGTTAATTCGGGAGTGATCACTCTCTTGGAATGTTGATTAAATTTCTAATAAATAGCCGGATTATCAAACCAACACTGGGTGGTGCTTCGACCAGAAGACATGTCAGTAGAGGGACCCTGACAGGTGGGGTCCTGTCCTTTCTTCTCTGGAACATAGTGGCAGAGGGATGCCACGTGATTGCCTACGCGGATGACGTTGCTTTCGCTGTCTCAGGGAAACACCTGAATATACTTAAGCAGCTTCTCCAAAATGCACTACACAAACTTTCCAAATGGGCGGTTATCTGTGGACTGGGTGTTAACCCCCACAAGATTGAACTGGTCCTTTTTACTGGGAAACATTGACCCCCCGTTACTAAACGGAATCGAACTAGTCTTCTCAGACAAAGCAAAATACCTGCAACTTATTATGGACAGAAAGCTTATTTGGAAGCTAAACATAACAGAAAGAGTGAAGAAATCGACGGTAGCACTTTATTCCTGCAAGAAAGCCATAGGCTTGAAATGGGGAATGAAACCTCGTAGGTATCACGCATGGTGGACAGCGCTAGAAATAGCTTTAAACAGTAAAAGAGTGTCGGTGCACTCCGTACAACACCCTCAGCGGCATTAGACATTCTTTTTCACCTGCTACCCCTAGATATTTTCGGCACAGCTAACTCAGCCATACGTCTTAAAGCCATCCAACAGTGGTCAAATATTAAATATGGCCACACTTCTAAACGAACATATGAACACCGAACACCGACTACACCCTTACCAGGATAAACTTTGATAAGAGTTTCCAGGTCACTATCCCAGACAGAACGTCATGGGAGAGCAACGAACCTGTGCTAAACGACTCGATCCAGTTTTATACCGATGGCTCTAAAACAAATGACGAAGTTGGTGGTGGTGTCTTATCCGACAGACTAAATTTCAGCCTATCTTTCGTTTTCCTGATCCTAAAGCAGCGTGTTCCAGGGGGAACTCGTGACGATCAAGCCCCCGGAATCAGTCTCAACAACTTCAAAGGCAACCCTAGATTGCCGATCATCTCGGCAGGAGATTCACCTGTGCTGGGTGCCTGGGCATAGTGACTTTCCAGGGAACTGTAAGGCTGATGAACTCGCCAGAAATGGAACCAAATTACCAGTTGTACCCGACACGGATGCACTAGGATGCACATGCTAACAGCAAATCAAACCTCAGATGGAGTCTTGGCACGACATGCCAAATAACCAAACGAATTTGGCCAAAGCTAGATTTCAGAAGATCCAAGGGGCTGATAGACCGTATATTTGCGCTACCATAGGTGTCATCATGGGACACTGCTTAATAGGTAGGCACGCAGAAAGGCTAGGCCTCTACTCAAACGATATTTGTAGCGACCAAAAGTTCTAAGTGTGCTGGTGAAAGCTGAGGCCTGACTTGCATGGCAAGGAGAATGTGGGGACCCTCAGAGTTAACCGAAATTCGACGTTTGATACGTTATTCGCTCGTTGTTTTAAGACTTCGATACTTCCATGGCTTTCCATTTAACGATCCACCATCCATGAAGGTAGGATAGATAGTTGTCGGTGCTTAAGGATAGTGATGCGATTACATGAGGACACAAACGTTCTCACTCTAGCCTCTCACAATCAACTCCTACTCTCACCTCCACCCTGGTGACTGGTGGGTGCCTAGCACCTCGACTGGAGATGGGGTGATATACCCCTGTCGAAGGTGGTTGGTGGCAGCAAACGAGAGTGAGGGGAGGAGTGTCCTCTCACTAAGGCACTCACTGTCAGGCGGCAGCGGAGGAATTCCCTAGATGGAGTCAACGGTGGCGCCTACAGCTCCAGTTTGATTGAACTGGAAGTGAAATCCCTATATGAGCTGCTTCGACACATTTGAACACCAGGTCTATAGGGATTTCCAATACTGAGCCAGGGTATTGGAAAAGAGTTGGTGGCGGAGGAGCCCTCAATGGGTCAACGGCAGCGCTCATATCCCAAAAATGGGCTACTGGCATCGGTATTGTTTTCCAGCCCGCTGTCCAAGGGTCAAAACAAGGCCCTGGCCCTCCAGGTTGGGGGCTGTGCTTGAGGTTAACTACCCATCTATGGAAAAAGGCTTTTGTTACGAAGCAACCAATAGCTTCGAAAAGGACTGATTTTATTGTTGACGACCCTGCTAAACGCAAAAAGGACAACGACGTTCGTATCTGCACCTGGAATGTGAGAACATTAAACAGGAGAGGTGCAGGCGAACAACTAGCGGAAGCCCTAAACTGCTTCAAAGCAGACATTACTGCCATCTAGAAAATACGATGAGATGGGCCGGGGAAGAAAGGGATGAAAAACTGTGACATCTACTATGGACCGTGTTATAGTGAGCAGAAACAGCGACTATTTGGATGCGGATTTGTTATAAGTGCCAGAGTTAGGCAAGGAGTCTTATGTTCCCAAGACATTAGCGAACGCATTGTAACAATCCGCATAAAGGCCAAATTCGCCAACATAAGCCTTATATGTGCTCATGCCCCGAAGGAAAAGGACGATATAGCTAAAGATTGCTTCTACGAGCTCTTTGACAAAACTACCAAAGTACGACTACCGAAGTACGATGTTAAAATCGTGCTGGGAGATTTTAACGCAAAGGTAGGAAGATAAGACATCTTTAGCAGTATTGTCGGCAACAGACTTAGGCTAATTGACTTCACTACGGAACGAAATGCCACTATAGCCAGCACACGGTTTCCTCACCTCGACATCCATAAGGGGACATGGCAGTCGCCAGATCAACGAACGGTTAATCAAATTGATCACATTGCGATAGACAAGAGGCACGCATCCAGTATTTTGGAGTTCTACCACTACCTTGTTGCAGCCAAGGTAAGAATGCAGTTATCCACTACAACTAATAAAAAAAAAGTCATTCGCTGAAGGCGTTTTCCTTAACCTCTTGATTAACACCATACCACCAGAATCCAATATCCAAGAACAACGGCAACGATGCCAACAATCCATTAGATCAACCCTAACTGATAAGCTAGGTTTCTTCCCAGCAACTAACCCCAGATTTGATGAAGAAATCCAACAGATGTTGCCAGCCAAAAACTTTTCCTATAAGGCAATGCTGCAGGTGAAGACGAGAGCTGCTATATTGAGCTTTATCGGCAAAGAAGAAGGAAATAACACCGGCATTTCTGAAAGAATAAAAAAGAGCAAGAAAAGTCCGAAATCGAGGATATAGAGTTTGAAACTCCACACTCTAACAAGGTTTCCGGATATGACGGCCTTCCCGATTTGGTAAGTAACATCCACCAAGTCAAAAGCCAAATCTGGTCCGGAAGAATTTAACCTCAGCATCGTTTGGCCTGATCTACAAAAAAGGATGCCCCTCTGTACTACGCCAACTACAGAGGCATAAGTCTTCTCAACATCGCCTACAAGATCCTATCTGCCGTTTACCAACATTAGGGCCGATGTCAGTGTGGTTTTAGGCCTGGAAAGTCCACAACTGATCAAATCTTCATACTTCGCCAGAGCCTTGATAAAACCCAAGAAGTCTAAATCGATATCCACCACCTATTTATCGATTTCAAAGCCGCATACGACAGCATTTATAGAGACGAGCTATTCAGAGGCATGTCTAGTTTTGGTATACTGCCCAAACTCGTCCGTTTGTGTAGGATGACGATGGAGAATTCTCGCTGCACCATCAGGGTCGGAAACGACCTCACCGACACATTCGATACCAAAAATGGATTTAGGCAAGGCGATGCGCTGTCATGTGATTTCTTCAATTTGATTCTTGAGAGGATTGTGCAAAACTCCCGAGCCAACACCAGAGGTACAACCTTCCAAAAATCGGTGCAACTACTAGCATACGCCGAAGATATTGACATCATTGTTGGACTCAACGTCGTTGTCCTTTTTTCGTTTAGCATGTTCGTCAACAATAATATCAGTCCTTTCCTTTTTCCATGGGTGGGTATTTAACCCAAAGCACAACCCCCAACCTGAAGGGCCAGGCCCTTGTTTTGACCCTAGGATAGCGGGCCGGAAAACACCGATGTCCGATCGATACCGATCCGCGGGACCTGACGGCATTGTACCAGCCGAGCTGCAGTGCACTTTGTATCTCATCCTACCATGGATGGAAGCCATCCTTAAGGGCTGCATCGAGCTGATCTATACATTCCCATGGTTTGGAGAGAAGTGAAAGTAGCACTCATACCCAAATCTGGTAAAAGTTCTCACGTCAATCCGAAAGACCTAAGACCGACTAGCTTATCATCATTCTTTTTGAAAACCCTGGAAAGATTGATTGATATTCATCTTCGCAGCAGCATTGATGTAAATCAGCTATCGGCATCAAAACATGCGTACTGCAAGGGAAAATCTGTAATAACAGCCCTACACACATTAGTGCGTATTATCGAAAAGTCGTTATGCTGCAAGGAGTATACTATGGTTGCATTCCTGGACATCGAAGGTGCTTTTAAGAACGTTAATTCGGGAGCGATCACTCTCTTGGAATGTTGATTAATTTGCTAATAAATAGCCGGATTATCAAACCAACACTGGGTGGTGCTTCGACCAGAAGACATGTCAGTAGAGGGACCCTGCAAGGTGGGGTTCTGCCTTTCTTCTCTGGAACTTAGTGGCAGAGGAATGCCACGTGATTGCCTACGCGGATGACATTGCTATCGCTGTCTCAGGGAAACACCTGAATATACTCAAGCAGCTACTTCAAAACGCACTACACAAACTTTCCAAATGGGCGGTCAGCTGTGGACTGGGTGTTAACCCTCACAAGACTGAACTGGTCCTTTTTACTGGGAAACATAAAAATCCTCACATTGACACCCCGTTACTAAACGGAATCGAACTAGTCTTCTCAGACAAAGTAAAATACCTGCAACTTATTATGGACAGAAAGCCTTTTTGGAAGCTAAACATAACAGAAAGAGTGAAGAAATCGACGGTAGCACTTTATTCCTGCAAGAAAGCCATAGGCTTGAAATGGGGAATGAAACCTCGTAGGTATCACGCATGGTGGACAGCGCTAGAAATAGCTTTAAACAGTGAAAGAGGATCTGTGCATCGGTGCACTCCGTACAACACATTCAGCGGCATTAGACATTCTTTTTCACCTGCTACCCCTACATATTTTCGCAAGCAAATGGCAGCTAACTCCGCCATACGTCTTAAAGCCATCCAACAGTGCTCAAATATTCAATCTAGCCACTCAAAAATTCTAAACGAACATATGAACACCGAACACCGACTAAACCCTTACCAGGTTAAACTTTGATAGGAGTTTCCGGGTCACAGTCCCAGACAGAGCGTCATGGAAGAGTAACAAACCTGTGCTAAACGACTCGATCCAGTTTTATACCGATGGCTCTAAAACAAATGACGGAGTTGGTGGTGGTGTCTTATCCGACAGACTAAATCTCAGCCTATCTTTCCGTTTTCCTGATCCTAAAGCAGCGTGTTCCAGGCGGAACTCGTGACGATCAAAAAAGCTTTATCCTGGCTGAAAGAGAATGTTATATCTGCCATGGATATTAGCATTTTTTTGGACAGCCAAGCGGCCATCAAGTCCCCGGAATCAGTCTCAACAACTTCAAAGGCAACCCTAGATTGCCGATCATCTCGGCAGGAGATTCACCTATGCTGCGGGTGCCTGGGCATAGTGACATTCCAGGGAACTGTAAGGCTGATGAACTCGCCAGAAATGGAACCAAATTACCAGTTGTACCCGACACGGGTGCACTAGGATGCACATGCTAACAGCAAATCAAACCTCAGATGGAGTCTTGGCACGACATGCCAAATAACCAAACAAATTTGGCCAAAGCTAGATTTGAGTAGATCGAAGGGGCTGATAGACCGTATATTTGCGCTACCATAGGTGTCATCATGGGACACAGCTTAATAGGTAGGCACGCAGAAAGGCTAGGCCTCTACTCAAACGACATTTGTAGCGACCAAAAGTTCTAAGTGTGCTGGCGAAAGCTGAGACCTGACTTGCATGGCAAGGAGAATATGGGGACGCTCAGAAATTCCCTTTATTCGCTCGTTTTTTTTAGACTTCGATACTTCCATGGCTTTCCATTTTACGATCCACCATCCATGAAGGTAGGATAGATAGTTGTCGGTGCTTAAGGATAGTGATGCGATTACATGAGGACACAAGCGTTCTCACTCTAGCCTCTCACTATCAACTCCTACTCTCACCTCCACCCTGGTGACTGGTGGGTGCCTAGCACCTCGACTGGAGATGGGGTGATATACCCCTGTCGAAGATGGTTTGTTGCAGCAAACGAGAGTGAGGGGAGGAGTGTCCTCTCACTAAGGCACTCACTGTCAGGCGGCAGCGGAGGAATTCCCTAGATGGAGTCAACGGTGGCGCCTACAGCTCCAGTTTGATTGAACTGGAAGTGAAATCCCTATATGAGCTGCTTCGACACATTTAAACACCAGGTCTATAGGGATTTTTAATACTGAGCCAGGGTGTTGGAAAAGAGTAGGTGGCGGAGGAGCCCTCAATGGGTCAACTGCAGCGCTCATATCCCAAAATGGGCTACTGACATCGGTATTGTTTTCCGGCCCGCTGTCCAAGGGTCAAAACAAGGGCCTGGCCCTCCAGGTTGGGGGTTGTGCTTTGGGTTAACTACCCATCCATATAAAAAAGCCTATGTTACGAAGCAACCAATAACTTATTGTTGACGACCATGCTAAACGCAAAAAGGACAACGACGTTCGTATCTGCACCTGGAATGTGAGAACATTAAACAGGAGAGGTGCAGGCGAACAACTAGCGGAAGCCCTAAACTGCTACAAAGCAGACATCACTGCCATCCAGGAAATACGATGGGATGGGCCGGGCAAAACGAGGATGAAAAACTGTGACATCTACCATGGACCGTGTTACAGTGAGCAGAAACAGCGACTATTTGGATGCGGATTTGTTATAGGTGCCAGACTTAGGCAAGAAGTCAAGTTTTCAACACATAAGCGAACGCATTGTAACAATCCGCATCATGATATAACTAAGGATTGCTTCTACGAGCTCCTAGACAAAACCTTTGAGCGACTACCAAAGTACGATGTTAAAATCGTGCTGGGAGATTTTAACGCAGAGGTAGGAAGAGAAGACATCTTTAGCAGTACTATCGGAAAATATAACCTACACGACAACACGTCTGGCACTATAGCCAGCACACGTCTGCCACTATAGCCAGCACACGGTTTCCTCACCTCGATATCCATAAGGGGACATGGCGGTCGCCAGATCAACGAACAGTCAACCAAATTGATCACATTGCGATAGACAAGAGGCACGCATCCAGTATTTTGGATGTCCGAACATTCCGAGGGACTAACATCGACTCGGACCACCACTTTGTTGCAGCCAAGGTAAGGATGCGGATATTCACAACGCCACAAAAAAACAGAAGTTCTGTGAAAAAATGTAATGTCGAAAGACTGCAATCGCCAGAGACCACCAAGGCCTTCGCGCAACGCGTATCCCTTAACCTCTCGACTAACAACACACCACCAGCATCTAATGTCGAAGAACAATGGCAACGATGCCAACAATCCATTAGATCAGCCGCACCTGATGTGCTAGGTTTCTCGAGCCCACCAGCAAGAACCCCCTGGTTTGATGTGGAATGCCGACAGATGCTCGCAGCCAAGAACGAGGCCTGCAAGTCTAAGCTGCAGGTGAAGACCAGAGCTACCATTGAGCTGTATTGGCAAAGAAGAAGGGAAGAACACCGGCTTTTCAGAGAGAAGAAAAAAGAGCAAGAAAAGCGCGCGATCGAGGATATAGAGAGGTGCCACCCGTAGGAACGATGTTCGCAAGTTTTACCAAAGTGTAAACGTCAAAGCCAAGGATACAAGGCTCGAACAGAATCCTGTCGAGATGAACAAGGAAATATCGTAGTCGAGACACAGTCGATGCTGAGGATATGGAAGAACCACCTCTGCAGACTGTTAAACGGCGATGACGAACAACATTCCGCTGTCAGGCAGAACGAACCATTTAATATTGGCAACGGCAGCGAAAACTGCCAACCACCCGACCGAAGTGAAGTGAGGATAGCAATATCTAAACTCAGCTTAATAAGGCCGCCGGAAATGACGGTTTTCCCGCTGAGCTTTGTAAAGCCGGCGGAGATGACTTGGCAAATAAAATCCACCAACTCATAAGCAAATCTGGTCGGATGAGAGTATGCCTGAAGAGTGGAACCTCAGCATCGTTTTTCTGATCCACAAAAAAGGAGACCATCTGAACTGCGCCAACTACAGAGGCATAAGTCTCCTCAACATAAGATCCTCTCAGCCGTAATATGTGAACGCCTGAAATCGTTTACCAACAACCTGATCGGCCCTTATCAGTGTGGTTTTAGGCCAGGAAAGTCCACAATCGATCAAATTTTCACACTTCGGCAGATCCTGGAAAAAACCCAAGAAGTCCAAATCGATACCCACCACTTATTTATCGATTTCAAAGCCGCATACGACAGCATTTATAGAGACGAACTATACAGAGCCATGTCTAGTTTTGGTATACCGCCCAAACTCGTCCGTTTGTGTAGGATGACGATGGAGAATTCTCGCCCCATCAAGTTCGGAAACGACCTCACCGACACATTCGATACCAGACAGGATTTAGGCAAGGCGATGCGCTGTCATGTGACAGGATTTGATTCTTGAGAGGATTGTACAAAACACCAGACTCATCATCAGAGGCACAATTTTCCAAAAGTCGGTGCAACTACTAGCATACACCGACGATATTGTCATCATTGGTAGGACTCAACGTGATGTCATAGCCACGTTTGCTAGTAAAGAGAAGGAAGCGGCAAAAATGGGTTTACCAGTAAATGAGGGTAAGACAAAGTATATGCTGTCAACACGATTGGACAAAACGTCACCATTGACAACATTGAGGTAGTACGGGACTTTGTCTACCTCGGCTCCGCTATCAACTCTGACAACAACATCTCGTCAGAAATCAAACGAAGAATTACTCTTGCCAACCGCTGTTTCTTCTAGCTAAGAAGACATTTTACTAGTAAAACCATCACTCGAATTACTAGGGAGATCCTATATAAGAGCCTCATCATCCCAGTCCTGCTCTACCGTGCTGAAGCATGGACCGTATCAAAAGCGGATGAGGAAATCCTTGGTCCATTCGACAGAAAAATTCTTTCAAAAATCTTCGGTCCCGTTTGCGTTGACGGGCTATGGAGATGAAGATTCAACCACGACCTATACGAGCTGTACAGCGACATGCCCATGGTCAAAAAACTCCGCATTGGACGTTTAAGATGGCTAGGACATGTAGAACGAATGGACACCAATACTCCGACTCGCAGAGTCTTCGATTCCCAGCCAGACGTCGGACGCAGCAGAGGAAGACCTCGCCTTAAGTGGCGCGCACAAGTAGAAACCGACTTCAACCAACTTGGAGTGCGCAACTGGAGGCAGTTAGCTAAGGACCGGGCTAATTGGAGAGGCATGTTGGTTGAGGCCCAGGTTCATCCCGGACTGTAGCGACACTTAAGTAAGTAAGTATCCATGAAGGTAATTTGTACGCTCCATCTCTCCACTTATACCATCACATCTCCACGGATTACGTGAATATGCAGGCACGTGAGTTCAAACCTGAACCCGGCTTTGTTCAGATTTGAACTCAAATTCGATTAATTGAGGGCTGCATATCCAAAGTTTTATACAAATCCGATATGGAGCACAGAATCACTAATTTGCGTACGCCTCCTGCAAACATTCACTTCATTGTCAACAGTGGACGACGTCTAGAGATCCTCAGATTGTACGTGTAACGCTAAAAGCTACTAACGCACGTTCAATGTAACCCTAGCGGAAGGGATTTCATTCAGCAACATCAATGCTGGTATCCGTCCACTTTGTGATTAGCCGACAAGTGGATTTAGCCAGCGCGTGAATGTCACAGATGATTGTCATGGTCATCGTGCGGTTGCAACAGTGTTGTCCATTGAGCGCGCTCCTGCATTTTCCGTTCGATTGTTTTCCCATCCAAAGGACACACACGTTTCCCCCTGTGGATTTCAATTAATTTGACACACGAAATAGGAATTTCCTATGCGAGTAATGACATAAAGCAGGAGCTGGCTAAAATAAATAAGGACTCCATGCTAATACTCATTAGTCCTCATACTTTGCAAAAAAAAAAAAAAAAAAAATAAAAAAAAATACCAGAAGAGCAAACTTCGTCGGGACACTTGAGTTGCCCACACATACAATTTATGCAAAATCATTTAATTTTAAGTACAGTTCTCCTTTTTGTTGCTTCATCCCTGCACATGATTTTTAATCGTTTGTACATGTGTTGTCGTCATCATCATCATTATCCTCATCATCGTCATCGACATTGGCGTCGTCATCATCATCGTCATCGTCTCCGTCGTCGACTGACAAGACAAACTTGAGTTTCTTTATTTTTAATTGAAAGGATTCAGGACGAAGTTAATTATAATAATAACGTGAATGCGAAGGGAGTGGGGGGGGGGGGGGTAAATATGCGCACACATTTCGCAAATGAATGTTATTTTTCGGGAAGAGGTGATGTCTTGGTCCTTATGTGAGTCTTATACTCTTTTTTTTTGCAATTTGTAGATGAAAGCCGGTGTGTTACCTAGTTTTGCAGGTGATGCGATGAGGATGTTAGAGGGGTTCAAGTGGATATCTACTACTACAATCAGGTTTTTCCCCATTTGCATATGTGTTTCCCAAATGCTTGGGATCAATTAGTGTCCTTTTTAAGGCTGACTCGCCATACAGACTCTGCAGGCAAAACAATAATTTTAAACTTTAGGGTGCAAGTTAACCGACAAGAGGAGTAATAGCAGCTTTTATCGAAGGACTCCTCCAAAGTCGTAACCGACTTTTGAAAGGGTTTAACTCTTCAGGTTGGCTTACGCAACATGGTTGCTCTGGACCTTTTAACTATACGTAAGCACTTGTGAACATTTGTTTGGGTGTAGATACGTGACAAACACTCGTTGAGTCTTTAGGCCCAGGTTCACTATAGGGTGACAGTATGGAGTTTATGGAACTCATTCGTAAGGTTCGATTAGATATGCTTTTGGTTTAGGTATAAAGTGAAAGATCTGAGGCATAAAGCGTGGACCATAATGTGGGTGCAGTGCTTTTTGCTGAAAAAACCCAGGCGATCCGGAGATTAGTACGCTGAATTAGACGATCCAAAACCTAGGTTGATGTCATCAAGAGGAACTATCGGTTGTCCATTCATATGTTTTGGAATAACAGAAATCGGACCGTAAATTCCCACGACCCAGAGTATCAGTAAGATCTTTAGGACGAAAGATCAAAGCGAGCTTCAACGAACAACAGACGATACAAATATACTTGGACGACGATTTCTTTGTAATTGAAGATCCTCAGGAGAAAGTGGAGGCTATGGGGGCTTTTTTTCCAAAGTTGTAGGTATAGGATGAATCAAAGCATTTGCCCGAACAGTGTCCTGTAAAACAATGCCCTTCTCCATCAATGGAATGACATAACGCAATAGCGATCTGAGAAACACGCGGTTCACCCGGTTCAATGACGACAACTTGGCAAACGCCGAGCTAAGTGGGTCTAGTCCTGCACCGATGGTTGGCGCCTTGTCGAGGCGGTGCGGCTCAGTAGTCTTGAGAGAGGATCGGTATGCATCAATCATTCCGGTCATCACAAGGTGAAGCGAAGCTCAACCAAACCCCTATAACCATACCTCCATGTAGCTAAGGTCACCGTATAATTCCGCCGTGCGCAGGATCTGCATGATTGGGTGCTCTTAAGCCTAGCGATTGGGCTTATGAGGAAAACTTCCTCTTTAGTATATGCGGACTGTTGGAATCCGGCACGGATAAGTCGGTATCTGAAGATGAAGCTGCGATCAATCTTAGAGAGGATGAACTTTTAAAGGATGATCGTAGCTCAATCTCAAGCAACTTCGTGAGCGCGAATTCGGACGAACCCTACGCAACAAAGAGTACGACTGGCGTCCCCCCGGTTTCGCATGGAGTGCGTATAGACTTCCGGTGGAGTTGAGTGAAAGAAAATCTAATCCTGATCGTCAATCTCTGCCGGGATCTGCTAGTTCCTGCGTAGGGGTCAAGCTAATGTCATCTGGGAACCCGAGGGAGAAATCCCTTGCGGATAAGATGGCAGAAGTGACGGCCTCTGTGATGGGCATGGGTCTGGACACCTCATGTGATACCGTGGTGACTCCATCGGTCGCCGCGGTCCAATCCAGTACCGTTGCGGGGTTTAAGCCATTGTCGGCTGTTAACCCAAGGGAGAAATATGCAAACAAGCCTAAACATACTCAACAGTTGGTCAGAACCATGCGGCCTGTATGTAAATCCAAAGAAAACTGAATTGGTCCTCTTCACTAACAAGAGATCAATAACAGAGTTTGCGACATCGACCCTGGGGGGGTCCACTCTTCCACTGTCAGGTAGTGCCAAATACCTTGAGGTGATACTTGATAGCAAGTTAAACTGGAACCTTAACATCAACGAAAGGGTAAAGAAAGCTAATATTGCACTATAAAGCTGCAGTCGAATCTGTGGTAAGAAATGGGGTCCCTCCCCGAAGGTCACGAAATGGCAATACACAGCTGTCGTCAGACCTATTCTCACCTATGGTTGCTTAGTCTGGTGGGACTCAGTGAAAAAAATGAAACACATGACTGCACTGACAAAGGTTCAAAGAACAGCAGGCGTATTCATAACAGGAGCTATGCGCACCAGCCCCACAGCAGGTTTGGAAACAATTCTAAATCTCCCCCCAATCGACCTACAGTTGATTGACACAGCAGCGAAAAGCGCAGCACGCCTCAAAGAAACGGGCAACCTTTGTATCAAAACACAAAACCAACCCATATCACGACTTTGATACTAAACACTCAATCAGAATACCTAGTAGAGACGAATGGCCATCTAACAATGTGGTATCCAATAACGAAATAGCTATCTACACTGATGGATCTAAAATGGAAATAGGAGTGGGCTCAGGGGTCTACTCCGATAGGATAGGGTTAAACATATCCATTCGATTGGCAAACTCGTGCAGTGTTTTCCAAGCAGAGATCCTGCTGAATCGGCTAGAGTTTTGGACATCTCACAAGAGGATATCTCCATTTACGTAGATAGCCAAACGGCCATAAAAGCTTTGGCATCCAACATGATAAAATAACAAGTAGTTGGACGCTGCCGCTCAGAGCTAAAGGCTCTTTGCAACCAGAACAAAGTCCAAACAATCTGGGTGCCAGGACATAGTCACATCCCAGGAAACGAAAAAGCAGACGAACTAGCCAGACTAGGATCGTCCACCTGTATCTCCCTATGTGACAACAGGGTTGGACTCAAATAAATACAAATACAAATTTTTGGCGCAACAGGCTCGTTAGTACCCAGGGCATAGCTTTCTCACAACCATTCATGTGTGCGTGTGTACTTTTTGCACGATGGTGGGGGACCTCCTGTTTTATGCCGACTCCGAACGGCTAAGTTGAGATAAGCTATTCTTGACAATTGATACTACTCGGATGATTTGTCAGATCATCACGAGAGGAGGGCCAGTGAAAAATCATTTAGGTGTTGCTACGGCTGGGAATCGAACCCAGACCTCCTGCGCAGCAGTTCATCGCACTAACCATCGCGCCACTGAGCCCCCATTTGCTTTAAAAAAGAAAAGTGAATCAAAATCTAGGTGGCAAAACATTACCACCTGCAGACATACTTAAGACCTTTGGCCGGAACTTAGCGGTAGTAAATCTAACAAGCTTATAGCTCTAAACAGAGCTTCTATTGCCATAGCGGTGAGAGTCATAACAGGCTGGGTAAACATTCCAACAGGATTAACCTAACTGACTAACACCAACTTTGCAGGAAGTGCGGAGACCCGGACGTCGAGGAGGAAATCGTCCACCTATTATGTCACTGCCCCGCGATCAGCAACAGCCGTAACAAACTCCTCGGTAGCTTCAACTACGAGCACTTGACGGAGCTAGCTACAACACCTACAGCACGGATCGTCAGCTTCTGCTGCAAGTCAGGTTGGGGCAAATATCTATTTGAAGCTAATGGAGCAGCACAAATCACCTAAGTATAACTCCCTTCACTAACGCAGCTTTCTCTTCAGGTACAATAAAGGGTATCGCTATGGGCCCACGCAGGCCTATGCGAGTTGGACGACACAATTGGACGTCAACAACCCATCAAACCTAACCTAGCCTAAGTGGGTCTAGTCCCCTGTTAATCCAGTATAGGTTTGGAAGAGCTTAGATGAGCTTGTTCCAAAGTATGCATCACATGGCGAGGGTTCCAGGATAGTACCTTCCATGCTTATACCTGCCTTTCGGATTATCTGCTCAAGCACGAGCTTCAAAAAATCGCATGATAGAGGAACTGCTTGGAATCCGGTATAGGTTTGGAACAGTTCAGATGTGCTACTTCCAAAGTTAGCATTGCATGGCGAGTCTTCCACGACGACAACTTGGCAAACGCCGAGCTAAGTGGGCCTAGTCCCCTGCTGATCTGGAAGGTGTAACTACAGATCATCTTCGATTCAATGAAGAAAAACAGACGAAAAACCGCCTGAAGCTGCAGACATTTATGCCACGCTGTTCAAAAACGCGCTAAATAAAGCATTTTGACCAGAGCGATGGAAGACGGTGGTGGTTCTACTGAGGTGGTGCTACAATCCGGAATGAACCTGGGCCTCAACCAATATGCCTCTCCAATTACCCCAGTCCTTAGCTAACTGCCTCCAGTTGTCCAAGTAGGTTGAGGTCGGTTTTTAATTATGCGCTCCACTTAAGGCGAGGTCTTCCTCTACTGATTGCGACGTCCGGGTTGAAACCGAAGACTCTGGGAGCCGGAGTATTGGTGTCCATTCGTTCTACATGTCCTAGCCATCTTTAACGTCCAATGCGGAGTTTTTTGACCAAAAGTATGTCGCTGTACAGCTCGTACAGGTAGTGGTTGAATCTTCGTCTCCATAGCCTGTCAACGCAAACGGGACCGAAGATTTTCCGAAGAATTTTTCTCTCGAATCGACCAAGGATTTCTTCATCCGCTTTTGATACGGTCCATGCTTCAGCACCGTAGAGCAGGAATGGGATGATCAGGGTTTTATATAGAATCTCCTTAGTAGTTCCAGTGAGGGCTTTACTACTAAATTGCCTTCTTAGCCTGAAGAAACAGCGATTGGCAAGAGTAATTCTTCGTTTGATTTCTGACGAGATTTTGTTGTCGAAGTTAATAGCTGAGCCGAGGTAGACAAAGTCCCGTACTACCTCAAAGTTATATCTGTCAATGGTGACGTTCTGTCCAATTCGTCGATGTTGTGTGTCCTTTAGTGTTGACAGCATATACTTAGTTTTACCCTCATTTACCGCTAAACACATTTTTGCCGCTTCCTTCTCTGTACTAGCAAAGGTGGCTATGACATCACGTTGAGTCCTACCAATGATGTCAATATCGTCGGCGTATGCTAGTAGTAGCACCGACTTTTGGAAAATTGTGTCTCTGGTGTTGGTTCGGGACTTTTGTACAATCCTCTCAAGAACCAAATTAAAGAAATCACATGACAGCGCTTCAGCTTGCCTAAATCCTTTTTTAGTATCGAATGTGTCGGTGAGGTCGTTTCCGACCCTAATGGTGCAGCGAGAATTCTCCATCGTCATCCTACACAAACGGACGAGTTTGGGCGGTATACCAAAACTAGGCATGCCTCTGTATAGCTCGTCTCTATAAATGCTGTCGTATGCGGCTTTGAAATCGATAAATAGGTGGTGGGTACCGATTTGGACTTCTTGGGTTATTTTTTCCAGGATCTGCCAAATTGTGAAGATTGAAAGTTGTGGACTTTCCAGGCCTAAAACCACACTGATATCGGCCCTAATGTTGGTACACAGCGGATAGGATCTTGTAGGCGATGTTGAGGAGACTTATGCCTCTGTAGTAGGCGCAGTTCAGAGGGGCCTCCTTTTTTGTTAATCGGGCCAAACGATGCTGAGAGTAAATTCTTCCGGCATACTTTCATGCGACCAGATTTGGCTTATGACTTGGTGGATGTTACTTACCAAATCGGGAAGGCCGTCATTTCCGGAAACCTTGTATACATCTGGTTAGCTCCGAATGGTTCAATTAGAATGAAGGGAAGTCCATGGATCCACGTGATACCACAACGGACCTTTATGGTCTAAGTGTGCATGCGCATCGCGTGCTGCCACTACAACCTAACCTAACCTTCACGAACTCAAAACGAAAATCTGGTCTGATGAAAGTATGTCTCAAGAATGGAACCTCAGCAACGTTTGCTCGATCCACAAAAAAGGAGACTATCTGCCATAATATGTGAACACCGGAATCCCCGGAGGATCAACCATAGACCAAATTCCCACATTCAGGCAAATCCTGAAAGAGATCAACGAACTTCAAGTTGAACCGCACCATCTTTTTATCGAGTTCAAGGCCACGTATGATAGCATCCATCACCTAGAGCTATACAAAGCGGTGGTGGAATTTGGGATAGCGCTGTATCGCATAAAATTAGAGGACACGCG
Source organism: Rhingia campestris (assembly GCA_932526625.1). Lineage (NCBI taxonomy): Eukaryota > Metazoa > Arthropoda > Insecta > Diptera > Syrphidae > Rhingia > Rhingia campestris. The sequence goes on along the minus strand of OW052186.1, from coordinate 3,336,874 downwards.
GTACAACTTTCAATTCGGAAACAGCTCATCTGAACTTTTCCAAACTTGTACCGGATTCCGACAAGAAGATGCGATTTCTTCAATCTCTTTCTGGAACAGATAGTGCACAGGGCAGGTGTTCAACAAATCCGTCCAGTTTCTGGTGTACTTGGCTGATATCGACATTATTGGATGCTCCATACGTGCTGTTGTAGAAGCATTGACGAAGAGGCAAAACGCGTTGGGGAAGACAAAGTAAACAAAGAACTGTCGAAGTTGATAGCAGCAAGGTAGTTAAGGAGTTCATCTGCCTCGAAGTCAATATCAACCCCACGATTGACACCTAAACATTGATTGACAAAGTAAACAAAGAACTGTCGAAGTTGATAGCAGCAAGGTAGTTAAGGAGTTCATCTGCCTCGAAGTCAATATCAACCCCACGATTGACACCTAAGTGGAGATAAGGTGAAGACTATCCCTAGGAAAACGCTGTTTTTTCGGTTTAGAAAAACAAATGAGATCAACACTCCCAACCCGAAGGCCAAATGTTAGCTCTACCGAACCCTTATGCTACCAGTCCTACTTTACGATGCACTGAGTACCGCACAATAGGCAGGAAAGCGGAGCAAATATTAGGAGCCTTCGAAGGAAAAATTCTTCCACGAATTGCTGGTCCTGTGTGCGAGGAAGGCCCATGGAGGGAGGATACAACCGCCAATTACATTGGCTCGACCACATCCATCGAATGACCAATAATGCTCGAGCCTGGTTAAATTCCGCTCGAATTCCTAAAGGTAAGCCGCTAGCTTAGCTTATTTAGACGTCACATTACTACAATCGACCAATTATATTCCATACCCCAACTGGCAATAGGTACCACCATATGCAAGTACTTCCGTGTACCCATAAATATGCGGCCAAAAAAAAATTCATTAAGAGGGCGCTGCTCAGCTAAACAGAAATCCATTCAAAAGCGAAGAAGTGATTAAATAGCATTTAATGCTGCAGATACATACATGTAGATCCTCGCGATCCACAAGGCGGAACAAAATCGAGAAGCAATCGGTTCTAGTTATTCTGAAATTTATGAATCAAAGACAGGAATGTGTCCGTCCGTCCGTCCATATGGGGACGAGTATCCATACTTGCATCTACCTATGATGGAAACAAAATTCCTTTAATCTAAATTTTTGTTGTTTTTGTTTTGCACTTTGCGACTGCAAAAAACCCTCGTCAATCATCGTGCTCTTCATCATCAGAATCATGCGATGGTGATCTTCAGTGATCTTCAGTGTGCGCGCCGCGCCATAGCATCCAGTTCAAAGTGCGTGCTGTTGTACTGTGCTGCGGTATCTAGGGAATTTCGCTCGAATCCGTGCATTTTGCTATTCGTGTATGTAAATCCAAATTAAGCCGAAGCATCGAGAGACGCGAGCCCCCTATAGTGGTACGAGAGGCGGCGTGGATTGCAAAATAGTACTCGTACGCAACGAATTCTGAAGTGAACGCTATTCGCCAGGCTCTGTTGCATATCATTTGCAGTGGGCACCTGTTCCCTGGATTTCCGGTTGCCCGGTTCAATTTATAGTTCTCATATCCTAATAAAAGTCACACATCACAACCACTACGCAGAGGCGGCGCGCGCGGTGTGGCGCAGCCTTATGTACTCCGTCAAATCTAGAGCTGTGCAACCGCGCGCTGCTGCTGCTCCTGTCGTCGTCTACCGGTGCCCTCTCGCGTTTATTGGTCGTGATTTTCCTGTTCGGTGTATCTGCTTCCTGGGCGGCGATGTATAAGACCACGAAAACGACAACGTCGACAGCGGGAGCAGCGGCGGCGGTGGCGGCGTAACAGCGATACATGCATCCGCATGCTTGGAGCACCATGTATGCTTAAGGAAGGAAGACGGACCAGCCGAGTCGAGAGTCACCATCACCATTGTCATCATCATCATCATCATCATCATCATCATCATCATCATCATCGTCACACCGTCATCATTACGGATTCGCGAATGTTTGCTTTGTTACGTGAGTACTCGCGAGCAGATACTGCTGCACAGTGGTTGTTGTGCGGCAGGGCTTCAAGCCCACATAATATTTCAGGCCGTTTGTTGTTTTTTTTTTCTTTTTTTTTGTAAAACAGAGAGGAGCTATAATTACCATTATAATGAGCTACTAATTCATCATTTCTCTGGCCCGTAAAACAGGAATCTACTTTCCACTTTAATCGGGAGTTTATTTGTTTTTAATTTATCTCAACTTCCTGCCGTCTCTGTAGGGTGGCTGGCGGCGACGCGGCGTGGCGAGCGAAAGGTGGGTAGCTATCCGCCTAGTCGCGTACTTGCGTTGCGACGATGCACGACCAACCGCTGTATCTGCATAGTGTTGCGACATTTGTTTTCTGTTTGTGTGTGTGGTTTCTGTTGTGAGTAGTGAAAGCGAAATCAAAGGATGAAACCCGGAATTGCCTTCTGCCTATTGTCATCGCAACAAACTCAAGTCGTTTGGAGTGATCGTTGTACGAAGAAGATTTTCGTGCCCACTGGGGTTCAGATAAGTCTGGGAAAATCTATTCTCAAAGCACTAACTTCTGACCTTCCCTCGGGGGTTGAAGAAATGCTGATAAGCTTTTATAATTCAGGTGGGACAATAACTCTGTTTCAATCTAAGTATCTAACACATATTCTGAACCGATTTTTGTTCATATACTTACACACTTCAGGGGCGCTACAGTCTGGAATGAACCTGGGCCTCAACCAACATGCCTCTCCAATTAGCCCGGTCCTTAGCTAACAGCCTCCAGTTGTCCAAGTTGGTTGAAGTCGGTTTCCACTTGTGCACGTGCCACTTAGGAGAGGTCTTCCTGCTGCGAGCTGGAGTATTGGTGTCCATTCGTTCTACATGTCCTAGCTATCTGAAACGTCGAATGCGGAGTTTTTTGACCAGGGGCATGTCGCTATACAGCTCGTAAAGTTCGTGGTTAAATCTTCGTCTCCATAGCCCGTCAACGCAAACGGGACCGAATAATTTTTCTCTCGATTCGACCAAGGATTTCTTCATCCGCTTTTGATACGGTCCATGTTTCAGCGCCGTAGAGCGGGACTTAGATGACCTGGGTCCTATATAGGATCTCCTTAGTAGTTCGAGTGAGGGCTTTACTACTGAATTGCCTTCTTAGACCGAAGAAACAGCGACTGGCAAGAGTAATTCTTCGCTTGATTTCCGACGAGATGTTGTTGTCAGAGTTGATAGCGGGGTCGAGGTAGACAATTCCCGTACTACCTCAAAGTTTTATCTGTCAATGGTGACGTTCTGTCCAATTCGTCGATGTTGTGTGTCTCATCGTGTTGATAGCATATTCTTGGTCACACCCTCATTTACTACTAAACCCGCTTCCTTCTCTATACTAGCAAACGTGGCTATGACATCACGTTGACTCCTACCGATGATGTCAATATCGTCGGCGTATGTTAGTAGTTGCACCGATTTTTGGAAGATTGCGCCTCTGGTGTTGGCTCAGGAGTTTGGCACAATCCTCTCAAGAATCAAATTAAAGAAATCACATGACAGCGCATCGCCCTGCCTAAATCCTTTTTTGGTATCCAAGGTTTCAGTGAGGACGTGTCCTGATAAAGCAGCAAGAGTTCTCCATCGTCATCCTACACAACCGGACGAGTTTGGGCGGTATACCAAAACTAGGCATGCCTCTGTTTAGCTCGTCTTTATAAATGCTGTCGTATGCGGCTTTGAAATCGATGAATAGGTGGTGGGTATCGATTTGGACTTATTGGGTATTTTTCCAGGATCTGCCGAAGTGTGAAAATTTGATCGATTGTGGACTTTCTTGGCCTAAAACCACACTGATAAGGGCCGATCAGGTTGTTGGTAAACGGTTTCAGACGCTCACGCATTACGGCAGATAGGATCTTTTAGGCGATGTTGAGCAGACTTATGCCTCTGTAGTTGGCGCAGTTCAGTGGGTCTCCTTTCTTGTGGATCGGGCAAAAAATGCTGAGGCTCCATTCTTCAGGTATACTTTCATCCGACCAGATTTGTTAACAAGACATAAGCCAACGCATTGTAACGATTTGCATCTAGGTCAAATTTGCAACATAAGCCTTATATGCGCTCATACCCCGAAGGACGATATAGCTAAATATTGCTTCTACGAGCTCTTTGACAAAACTACCAAAGTACGACTACCGAAGTACGATGTTAAACTCGGACTGGGAGATTTTAACGCAAAGGTAGGAAGAGAAAACATCTTTACCTGTACTATCGGAAAATATAGCCTACACGACAACACATCTGGTAACGGACTTAGTCTTATTGACTTCGCTACGGAACGAAATCACCACAATATCCAAAAGGGGACATGGCGGTCTCCAGATCAACGAACAGTCAACTAAAGTGATTTCGATAGATAAGAGGCACGCATCCAGTATTTTGGCTGTCCGAACATTCCGAGGGGCCAACATCGACTCGGACCACTACCTTGTTGTAGCCAAGGTATGGATGCGGATATCCACATGCCACAACAAACCAGAAATACTGTGAAAAACTTTAATGTCGAAGGACTGCAATCGCCAGCGACCGCCAAGACCTTCGCGCAACACGTATCCCTTAACCTCTCGATTCACACCATACCACCAGCATCTAATGTCGAAGAGCAATGGCAACGATGCCAAAAAGCCATTAGATCAGCCGCAACTGATGTTCTAGGTTTCTCGCGGCCACCAGCAAGAAACCCCTGGTTTGATGAGGAATGCCGACAGATGCTCGCAGCCAAGAATGAGGCCTACAAGGCTAAGCTGCAGGTGAAGACGAGAGCTGCCATTGAGCTCTATAGGCAGAGAAGAAGGTAAGCACACCGACTTTTCAGAAAGTAGCAAGAAAAGCTCGCGATCGAGGATATAGAGAGGTGCCACTCCAGGAACGATGTTTGCAAGTTTTACCAAAGTGTGAAACGCCAAAACCAAGGCTACAAGGCTCGAACAGAATCCTGTCGAAATGAACAAGGAAATATCGTAGTTGAGACACAGTCGATGCTGAGGATATGGAAGAACCACTTCTGCAGACGGCGATGACGAATAACATTTCGCTGTCAGGCAGAACGAACCATTTAATATTGGCAACGGCAGCGAAAACTGTCAACCACCCGACCTAAGTGAAGTGAGGATAGCTATATCTAAACTCAAGCTTAAGAAGGCCGACGGAAATGACGGCCTTTCCGCTGAGCTTTATAAAGCTGGCGGAGATGATTTGGTAAGTAACATCCACCAACTCATAAGCCAAATCTGGTCGGATCAAAGTATGCCTGAAGAATGGAACCTCAGCATCGTTTGCCCGATCCACAAAAAAGGAGACCCTCTGAACTGCGCCAACTACAGGGGAATAAGTTTACTCAACATCGCCTACAAGATCCTATCTGCCGTAATATGTGAACGCCTGAAACCGTTTACCAACAACCTGTGCGGCCCCTATCAGTGTGGTTTTAGTCCAGGAAAGTCCACAATCGATCAAATTTTCAAACTTCGGCAGATCCTGGAAAAAACCCAAGAAGTCCAAATCGATACCCACCACCTATTTATCGATTTCAAAGCCGCATACGACAGCATTTATAGAGACGAACTATACAGAGCCATGTCTAGTTTTGGTATACCGCCCAAACTCGTCCGTTTGTGTAGGATGATGATGCTCCATCAGGGTCGGAAACGACCTCACCGACACATTCGATATCAAAAAAAGAATTTATGCAAGGCGATGCGCTGTCATGTGACTTCTTTAATCTGATTCTTGAGAGGATTGTGCAAAACTCCAAAGCCAACACCAGAGGCACAATTTTCCAAAAATCGGTGCAACTACTAGCATACGCCGACGATATCGACATTATTGGTAGGACTCAACGTGATGTCATAGCCACGTTTGCTAGTATGTATAGAGAATGAAGCGGCAAAAATGAATTTAGCAGTAAATGAGGGAAAGACTAAGTTTATGCTGTCAACACGAAAGGACACACTACATCGACGAATTGGACAGAACGTCACCATTGACATTGACAGATATCGGGTTTTTCAATAAGAGCGCTACAAAAGTTTTTTTTTTTAATAAAATAAAAACGGTTTTGGATATCAATGAAATTCTTTATTCGTGTAAAACTACATTCGATGCCATTATGTATGGAACTCGATTTCTTTTGCATGGCCACCACGGGCACGCTTACAGAAGTCCAGACGCTGAACCCAATTTTCGACGGTTTTCAAGCATAAATCGGCCGATACTGCTGCAATTTCACGTTCGATATTCGTACGAAGTTCATCAATCGTCGCTGGCTTGTTGGCATAGACCATAGACTTGACGTAGCCCCACAGGAAATAGTCTAACGGCGTCAAATCGCACGCGACTGGACCATTTCGTGAGATAACACGTTCTGCAAACTTGGTTTCCAATAAATTGATTATGAAATTCGCTGTGTGGCTTGTGGCGCCGTCCTGTTGGAACCATTTGTCCTCCAAGTCCATATCATCCAATTGGGGCCAAAAATATTCGGTTATCATTGAACGTAGCGATTCCCATTCACAGTAACGTGCCGGTCTTGATCATCACGGAAGAAGTACGGCCCAATGACGCCGCCGGTCCATAAACCACACCAAACCGTAATTTTTTCGGGATGCAATGATGGTTCATGGAGTACGCGTGGATTGCTGCCTGACCAATATCGCATATTTTGTTTATTGACGAAGCCATTCAGCCAGAAATGAGCCTCATCGCTGAAGATGATTTTTCGATGAAAATCCGAATCATTTTCAAGTTGTTGCTCAGCCCGATTTACGAACATACAACGCTTCTGGTGGTCAAGCGGCTTCAGTTCTTGCGTCAATTTAATCTTGTAAGGATGTAGGCCAAGATCTTTTCGCAAAATTCGCCACAACGACGTCACAGAGATGCCCAACGCTTGAGAACGACGTGTGAGAGACACATTTGGGTTTTCTTCAACTGAAGCCTCAGCGGCCGCAAACTTCTCGACACTACGGGCACTTCTTCTTCTGTGGATTCAAATTTAGCCACTAGACGCTCAATTGTTCATCTGCTAGGACGATTCTGACGACCATAAATTGGACATAGCGCTCTTAACGTTGAGGCCACTGACTCCGAATTTCGGTAGTAAATTTTAATAATTTCGACTCGTTGTTGGCTCGTTTATCTTTCCATCAAGAAATGCAAACCTTACTGAAGAGAAATGTCAAAATGAGGCAAGAAATATGGCGTCGTTTGCTGTCCCTGTCGCTCTACTTTTGTAGCGTCCCTGTTGAAAAACCCTTTATAGCATTAAGGTAGTACGTGACTTTGTCTACCTCGGCTCCGCTGGTTACTTCGACAACAACATCTCGTCAGAAATCAAACGAAGAATTTTCTTCGGGCTAAGAAGGCAATTCAGTAGCAAAGCCCTCACTCGAACTACTAAGGAGATCCTATATAAGACCCTGATCATCCCAGTTCTGCTCTACGGCGCTGAAGCATGGACCGTGTCGAAAGCGGACGAAGAAATCCTTGGTCGATTTGAGAGGAAAATTCTTCGAAAAGGGCTATGGAGACCAGGAACTATACGAGCAGAACAGCGACATACGCCTGGTAAAAAAAAAAACTCATTTGACGTTTAAAATGGCTACGACATGTAGAACGAATGGACACCAATACTCCGACTTACAGAGTCTTCGATTTCCAGCCAGACGTCGTACGCAATAGAGGAAGACCTCGCCTTAAGTGGCTCGCACAAGTAGAAACCGACCTCAACCAACTTGGAGTGAGCAACTGCAGAGGCAGTTAGCAAAGGACTAAGCTAATTGGAGAGGCATGTTGGTTGAGGCCCAGGTTCATTCCGGACTGTAGCGCCACTTCAGTAAGTAAGATGTGGCTTCGCAGGTATGAATGAATATTGTACTAGATCAATGATGAAATGAAATGAATCAAATCAAATGCCCTCTCAAAAAGGATTCTAATCATTGTTTTAGCAAAAAAAAATCACAACAGGTGCTCACATACTCTTCCATCTAAGCATGAACGCGTAACAAAAAAATCAACTCCAATTCAAAGACGGTTTCTATATCATAAACCCCATCCCGTTGCATTAAGTCGAGAATCGAGATACAATCAAGTAATGTTGCAACATATGTCTACACATTCATCTATAATACTCCAGCGAATCCATTCGATATTCCACATAACAGAACGGGACACATAACCCTTCTAAGCTGTAAACACAACATAATTACTTACATCCATCAATCGACTGTGCTCCTCCAACTCTGTACATACATCCAACAAACACGTTTGCTTTGTATCACTTGACTATACACTAACCGCTGGAAATGTCTTCCCAATTTGACCTGCGCCCCCACTTAATCGCACCACTCCTCTCCCCACCTAACACATAATCCACCCCAAGTGAGCGTCCCGTATTCCGTTAAGTCCTGCATTTATACAACATTAATAATGAATAATCCTTTTGCGTGCCAGAAACAAATAGAAACAAACAAACAAACACACACACACACATGGATACAGAAGGATAATAAAGTATGTATCCGTTCCCGTGTAACATTATTCCCAGTCCTTTGCCTTTACCTCCGCCGCATTCACAGGAGAGGTATTATTCATTCGAATGATAATAGTAATATCATAATAATTGTGTGTGTGTGTGTGTGTATGTTTTCTTATTTGTATACCGTCTCATCAAAGGAATGACATATTTGTCAAGGAATATAACATGACCCTCCCACGCCCGGAGCACATTTGCCAAAGCAAACAAAGTCCTCGAACGTGGTATATTCGGTGTACGAGCACTCTAATATCCATATCGCTCGCTCTACCCAAAACAATCCTTTAGGATCGGAAAATATGTCCTACATACACATATGGCAGAGTGATGACGCCAATTAGATGGCTAATAAATCAAATGAGCAAGAACATAATATTGCGAATCATCAACTTGTTCGTCCTCATCCAACCCCTGTCCCCATTATCATAATCGACGTTGTCGTCATCGTCATCGTCCTCGTGCTCCTGCTCATCTTGTTTTCAGTAATAGCAATAGCAATAGCAATCGCATCGCATTAATTATGCATGGCCGATGTATGGTTATACTAAAGCACATAAAACCCACCCCAGTCCTGTGGCTCGCACACATCGAAATATTACTTTGTTCTTACATAAACAGTAAACACACAAGGAAAGCATATTTAACGAACACATCCATTCAGGTCGGACATATCCTATTGGCGAAATGTCAACTCGCATTTGATGAGTGGACATTACGAGTTAATCGATTTTATGGTTTTATATCCTTTTGTTGGAATGACGGCAGTTCGGTGGGATACTAATCCTGCAACGCTTAGATATTGCTCCTTACATTTTGAAGTGCTAGTTTCGATATAATGATGGTCGTCGCAAAAGCGACCGGCTTTACTTTGTGAAGGTGGTGGGGGCTTCGTTAGGCACTCTATAGGGCTGAAGTAGAAATTTCGAATGTCAAATATCGATGTTTTTGTCAAAATTTTTTAAAACATCTCACCCCGACAAATACACCATAAATGTATTATCGCCTCTAGGCACGTCAGACCACTGTATCGTATCAGCTAATTTCTCGTACTCCAACCACACAGTTAAAGAGCAAAGCCAACTGGGAAGCTCTAAACGGTTTCTTTAGGAATTTTAGCTGGTCCTTCTGCTTCCTCGATAATGACATGGATGCATCGGCTGATGCGATTACTACCACCATTCTCCTGGGCATGAAATCCTGTATCCCTCACCGGGTAAAGACTATCAAACCGAAGGTAAACGGGTGGTATGACTTGAGCTGTAAAGAGGTTGTTAGGGCGAAAGAGTTATGTTTTCGGTCATATAAAGCCAACCCAACTGAGGAAAACCGTTTAAAATTCAAACGAGCCAGAAATGACTGCAATGCCCACATTAAGCGTGTCAAATTCTTCCACGACCAAAAGTTGAGGCAAAAAATTCTACTATGTCCCAAAAAAGGAGACCCTCTGAACTGCGCCAACTACAGAGGCATAAGTCTACTCAACATCGTTTACCAACAACCTGATCGGCCCTTATCAGTGTGGTTTTAGGTCAGGAAAGTCCACAATCGATCAAATTTTCACACTTCGGCAGATCCTGGAAAAAACTCAAGAAGTCCAAATCGATACCCACCACCTATTTATCGATTTCAAAGCCGCATACGACAGCTTTTATAGAGACGAACTATACAGAGCCATGTCTAGTTTTGGTATACCGCCCAAACTCGTCCGTTTGTGTAGGATGACGATGGAGAATTCTCGCTGCTCCATCAGGGTCGGAAACGACCTCACCGACACATTCGATACCAAAAAAAGGATTTAAGCAAGGCGATGCGCTGTCATGTGTATTCTTCAACTTGATTCTTGAGAGGATTGTACAAAACTCCCGAGCCAACACCAGAGGCACAATTTTCCAAAAATCGGTGCAACTACTAGTATAAGGGACTCACTCGAACTACTAGGGAGATCCTATATAAGACCCTGATCATCCCAGTCCTGCTCTACGGCGCTGAAGCATGGACCGTATCAAAAGCGGATGAAGAAATCCTTGGTCGATTCGATCGAAAAATTCTTCGGAAATTCTTCGGTCCCGTTTGCGTTGACGGGCTATGGAGACGAAGATTCAACCACGAACTATACGAGCTGTACAGCGACATACCGCTTGTCAAAAACCTCCGCATTGGAGGTTTAAGATGGCTAGGACATGTAGAACTAATGGACACCAATACTCCGGCTCGCAAAGTCTTTGATACCCAGCCAGACATCGGACGCAGTAGAGGAAGACCTCGCCTTAAGTGGCGCCCGCAAGTAGAAACCGACCACAACCAACTTGGAGTGCGCAACTGGAGGCAGTCAGAATCCGAAAAACGAACGAAATTTCTCCACCATTCGTCAGTCAGAAACGGAAGAACGAAAGCTTGGCAACTTCACGTCGGACTTTCTCCACCACTCGTGAGTAAGAATCGGATGAATGAGTGCATGGTAAAAAAAGATCTTCACATCGGATCTTAGGAAGTTGGAATAAAAAAGGCTTTTTAGGGACATGAATGCCGCTCTCGCCTTCTCTAATTGAATATTTAGGTACTTACTTGAGTTGCGCTTCAGTCCGGAATGAACCTGAGCCAACTCAACCAACATGCCTCTCCAATTAGCCCGGTCCTTAGCTAAGTGCCTCCAGTTGCGAACTTCAAGTTGGTTGAGGTCGGTTTCTACTAGTGCGCTCCACTTAAGGCGAGGTCTTCCTCTGCTGCGCCCGACGTCTAGCTGGGAATCGAAGACTTTGCGAGCCGGAGTGTTCGTGTCAATTCGTTCTACACGCCCTAGCCATCCACCACGTCCAATGTGGAGTTTTATTTGACAAGCAGCATGCGGCTGTACAGCACGCATAGTTCGTGGTTGAATCTTCGTCTCAATAACCCGTCAACGCAAACGGGACCGAAGATTTTCCGAAGAATTTTTCTCTCGAATCGACCAAGGATTTCTTCATCCGCCTTTGATACGGTCCATGCTTCAGCGCCGTAGAGCAGGACTGGGATGATCAGGGTCTTATATAGGATCTCCTTAGTAGTTTGAGTGAGGGCTTTACTACTAAAAATTGCCTTCTTAGCCCGAAGAAACAGCGGTTGGCAAGAGTAATTCTTCATTTGATATCTGACGAGATGTTGTTGTCAGAGTTAAGAGCGGAGCTGAGATAGGCCTTGTTCTTGGATACGTGCATCTGTCGGCATTCCTCATCAAACCAGGGGTTTCTTGCTGGTGGGCTTGAGAAACCTTACACATCGCTGCCATTGTACTTCGACATTCAATACGGATGGTATGGTGTGAATCGAGAGGTTAAGGGATTATGCGAAGGCCTTGCTGTGGTGGATATCCGCATTCTTACCTTTGCAGCAACAAGGTAGTGATCCGATTCGATGTTAGCCTCTCAGAATATTTGGATATCAAAAATACTGGATGCCTTTCTCAAGTCTTTCGCTATTTGATTGACCGTTCGTTGATCTGGAGACCGCAATGTCCCCCTTATGGATATCGAGGTGAGAAAACCGTGTGCTGGCTATAGTGGCATTTTGTTCCGCAGCGAAGTCAATTAGCCTTAGTCCGTTACCAGACGTTTTGTCGTGTAGGCTGTGTTTTCCGACAGTACTGCTAAAGATGTCTTCTCTTCCTACCTTTGCGTTAAAATCTCCCAACACGATTTTAACATCGTATTTCGGTAGCCGCTCATAGGTTTTGTCAAGGAGCTCGTAGAAGCAATCCTTAGTTTTATCATATTTTTCCTCCGTCGGGGCTTGAACGCATATATGTTACAATGCGTTCGCTAATGTCTTGGAAATATAAGACTTCTTGCCTAAGTCTGGCACTTGCACCAAATCCGCATCCGAAAAGTCGCTGTTTTGCTGACTTTTGTTGAATGGGCCTGACATACCCTTGAAATTCCTAGATAACCTGTTATCCGAATATGCCGAAGCAGCTTATCTAGGTTCGCCGGATGTTCCGTACCAGTCTGACTCGGCTGTTTATAGTGTCGCTGTTTTTCGTGTTCTTATCAACACTCGCACTTATCGTTTAACAAGTAAAATAAGCACAGTTGATGTGTTCTACAACACCAAACCTCACCTAAGAAAAGAAACTAATTTTTCCACGACATGACGGATCTATCCGAAATTCTTTCTCATATTCGCAGGTTTGCAACATCATCTGACTAAATAGCCATCACAAACACAAAGTATTAAGGTACAGACACACGTGAACCCACCTGACGGCATCGCTATCGTTATAGCTGGAGGAACGCCAGGTACGTCTTTAATCCAACAACCTTACCGAACCAAGTTCGAGGAAGAACTTCATTAAAGTGTCGCCTTATCGCGAGAAAACAGGGGCTAACTAGAGTAATCCTTCGTTTGATTCTTGACGAGCCAAGGTGGACAAATTCTCTTATACTACCTAAGAGTTGCAGCTGTCGATTGTAATGTTCTGTCCAATTCGTCGATACAGATCGATTGAATGGTTTCTCCATGGTGGAATCTATCACGGTGGGGGTGCATGTTCCTAATGAAGATTTCGATCCTAGATTCTACTTCTGCTCCAGGAGCTAGAAAGACAGGAGGATTTCCGGTTCGGGGCTGGCTTGTGTAATGGGTGCCAATGTGTTTGATTCTTGGGTCCACTTTGGCGAGTTCTCATGGCGAGGCGAGTTAGAAAGGTCTTCCATTCCATTGGTATTTGATTCGATAAACCTCTGAAGAGCTTTGCGATAATATGACATTTGCCGAGCTTTCTTTATGGCCTCACAGACCACTCACCAAGGTACCTCTGAGTTGTTATTACTGTATCTGATGCTTATGTTGTGTGGTTATTTGGGACAGCAAATTCAGGTCAGTAGACTGAAGAAGCCTCCAACTCTTAGCCGTGAGAGTATGAAAATCAAACACCACTTTTCCAGCGGGTACCAGAAGGGGTGACTTTCTGCGTCACTCCTACAGGGGTAGAAGCCGATCTACTTGTTAAGTACTCGGCGGTTTTTAGTTCAAAGAGAATCACAGTTACTATCGTTGGTCATATGTCACCATTTCTACTCAAGCGACCTAGCTCATGTAGGTTGTCTAACAATAGCTGTCAATATAATCTTCCACGTTGACTGTCACCAACTTGCTTGTTCCAGGCATTTTCTGATTGATTTTAGCCCGCTGCAAGTGCGGTTTTTCGTCATGTTAAGCCTACTCCAGGTTAGGCATTTCGAATTAACTTGATGAGTTTGATGAGCTTCCTATAATGCAAGAGGTGTCTCCAGACTCCACTATCTCAGTTCGTCACTCATTCAGACATGGTAACACCCATTTAAAGCGTTCAAAGTTTAATTGAAAACCGAACCTCTTCGTACGCAATATTGCCACTGAGCACATGCAGCAACATTGTCTCCTACTCTTATCTACATGGTGACTTAGTATCCCCTACTTAACGAGTGTCCTCTGTCCCCATCATCTCAATGAATGTATCTGTCCAGCTCGCAACTGGGAAATGGAAAATAAACAAATGTGGACAAGTAATTGTGCACCTTGTTAGTATGTCGCCATTCCACGTTGATAGAAATATATCCGCTCCTCCACCGTCACCAAAAACTCAATATCCCATCTCCGTAGCGGTTAGCCGAACTGATCCGCTGATGAAGAATAAGATCTCGGCTGAGATCTCGTATCTTCTTTCTTATTTCGTTGAATTTATTCAAGTTCTATGGATCTTTTCGCGTCGCTGGCCTTTAGGAGAGGTTGCTGCTTGCTGCCGCTCACCTGATTTTAATCTGCGCTAATGTCCAAGCAGGTTTCACCCCATACAGACTGGATGTATCTATGTTTTCTCTTTCGCTTCGTTGGAGTACGATTTGAGTCACGTTGTAAGGTAATTAATAAAAGTACATGTACACGCAGCCTATTTGGACGCGGTATTAGTGCAACATTGTGCGTAAAGTTAATCGGTTCTTATAGCGCGCTAAAATATGGAAATCTATGACAGTTGACAGCAATGTTATCGGACAAGTGTTGCAGAGAAAAAAAAAAACATCGATATGATACATGTTTACCGATACTCAAAACGAGAAAAGTTAGCAATCAGGAGTTTGCCCCACTAAATGTTAGTTGGCATCCTTACCGGGCATTAGATGGGAGTTGCACTGTTTTTAGATGGAGAATTCTAATTAAAAATCGGCACGGCGAGGACAATAACCCCTACTTAGGGGTATAAAACGGACCTCTAGCAGCAACACTTGTGAATATCTGACACTTATGATGCATACTTACTTAGTAAGCTGGCTGCTAGCAGCATTCCATTATCTTTGATCCTGGGTACGTTGCTTCAAAACGTTCAGTTCAAGCGGCCTGACATCCGCGATCGCTTAATCCCTAAACCAGAGTTTCGGTTTTCCTTGTCATATCAAAACTAAATGTTGGTATTCCAAGATTCTCTTTCTTGCTTACTTCTACTTTTATGTTGCCGTAAGCCCCAAGTGGTCGGTAATCCTAATTGAGTCTTGGGAGTTGGGCCATCATGTAAGGAACACCGCCAACATGATAAACAAGCCCCGCCACTTACCTTGTGCCTAATTTTTAGCATTTTTAACACTTTGGAGTCCAGAAAAACTTTCCTCCTTAGCCACCGAAATTCGAGGCGCTGATTTTCCGCATCGGCTTTGTCGCGATCCGATATAGCCGTGCTAAAGCGGAAGAGTCCAGCGCCATGGTGGCGGTGGTATAATACCGGGATACCGTTCCTTTCTTAAACTAATCCTAGCAAGTCTATATAAACGAATACCTCTGGTGGAATAAAGCCCAACATAAGCGTACTCTCCATTTATATATCACTGGGGTAGTAAACCTCGAAGATCAGGCTGTTGTCGCTATAGCCATCGCCCTTAAGACGTGCATTTTAAGAATCACCTTAAAAATTTTCAATTCTATTCATCTAAGCCCCATCAGATAGGATCTTGTGATCTTGAGACAACCGTAAGCGATGATTGGGCCATGTGGCACATGACATTCACCCTGCAGTCAAGTTCACCACTTTTAAACAGTCTTCCTTCGATTTTTTACGCCACGCATCGTCGCATTAAAAATAATCTTTCAACAACTGTGGCGACTGAAGCTATAATGGGATGATCCTGTTCCCACTGACATTTCACAAAATTGGCTAAGTTTTCGATCTGAGCCTCCATTGCTGCAAGGGTTGGAAAAACTTCGTCGAATCTGGATTAGTAAATTTGTAGATGGATGGATGTTGTAGAACCCATGAAAAAACCATTGGTTACGAAGCAACCAATAGCCTCGAAAAGGACAGATTTTATTGTTGAAGACCCTGCTAAACGAAAAAAAGGACAAGGACCTTCGTATCTGCACCTGGAATGTGAAAAGATTAAATACTATAGGTGCAGGCGAACAACTAACCAACTAGCGGAAGCCCTAAACAGCTACAAAGCAGACATTACTGCCATCCAGGAAATACGATGGGATGGGCCGGGAAAAAAGAGGATAAAAAACTGTGACATCCACTATGGACCGTGTTATAGGGAACAGAAACAGCGACTATTCGGCTGCGGATTTGTTATAAGTGCCAGACTTAGGCAAGAAGTCTTATGTTTCCAAGACGATAGCGAACGCATTGTTACAATCCGCATTAAGGCCAAATTCGACAACATAAGCCTTTCATGCAATTACACTCCGAAACATAGGAAAGGGACGATATAAGTAAGGATTGCTTCTACGAGCTCGTTGGCAAAACCTATGAGCGACTACCGAAGAACGATGTTAAACTCGGGCTGGGAGATTTTAACGCAAAGGTTGGAAGAGAAGACATCTTGAGCAGTATTTTCGGAAAACACAGCCTACACGACAACACGTCGGGCAATGGACTTAGGCTTATTGACTTCGCTACGGAACAAAATGCCACTATAGCCAGCACATGGTTTCCTTACCTTACCTCGATATCCATAATTGACATTGCGGTCTAAAGATCCTCGAACGGTCAATCAAATTGATCACATACTGGAAGGCATCCAGTATTTTTGATGTCCAAACATTCCGAGAGGCTAACATCGAATCGGAAAACTACCTTGTTGCTGCAAAGGTAAGAACGCGGATATCCACCACAGCATATAAGAAAAAATGTAAAAAAAAGAGACCACCAAGGCCTTCGCAGAACGCTTATTCCTTAATCTCTTGATTCACACCATACCATCAGCATCGAATGTCGAAGAACAATGGTAACGATGCCAACAAGCCATTTGATCAGCTGCAACTGATGTGCTGGGTTTCTCAAGGCCACCAGCAAGAAACCCCTGGTTTGATGAGGAATGCCGACAGATGCTCGCAGCCAAGAACAAGGCAAAGTTGCAGGTGAAGACGAGAGCTGCTATTGAGCTCTATAGGCAGAGAAGATGGAAAGAACACCGGCTTTCAAAAAAGAAGAAAAAAAAGCAAGAAAAGCGCGCTATCGAGGATATAGAGAGGTGCCACTCCAGGAATGATGTTCGAACAGAATCCTGTCGAGATGAACAAGGAAATATCGTATTTGAGACACAGTCGATGCTGAGGATATGGAAGAATCACTTCTGCAGACTGTTAAACGGCGATGACGAACAACATTCCGCTGTTAGGCAGAACGAACCGTGTAATATTGGCCACGGCAGCGAAAACTGTCAACCACCCGACCCAAGTGAAGTGAGGATAGCAATATCTAAACTCAAGCTTAACAAGGCCGCCGGAAATGACGGCTTTCCCGCCCAGCATTATAAAGCCGGCAAAGATGACTTTTTAAGTAACATCCACCCACTCATAAGGCAAATCTGGTCGGATGAAAGTATGCCTAAATAATGGAACCTCAGCCCCATTTGCCCTATCCACAAAAAGGGGACCCTCTGAACTGATCCAACAACAGAGGCATAAGTCTCCTCAACATCGCCTACAAGATCCTATCTGCCGTAATGTGTGAACGCTTGAAACCGTTTACCAACAACCTGATCGGTCCTCATCAATGTGGTTTTAGGCCAGGAAAGTTCACAATCGATCAAATTTTCCCACTTCGGCAGATCCTGGAAAAAAACCCCAAGAAGTCCAAATCGATACCCACCACCTATTTATCAATTTCAGAGCCGCATAAGACAGCATTTATAGAAACGAGCTATACAGAGCCATGTCTAGTTTTGGTATACCGCCCAAAATCGACCGTTTGCGTATGATGACGATGGAGAATTCTTGCTGCACCATCAGGGTCGGTAACGACATCACCCACACATTCGATACCAAAAAAGGATTTGAGCAAGGCGATGCGCTGTCATGTGATTTCTTTAATTTGATTCTTGAGAGGATTGTCCAAAACTCCCGAGCCAACACCAGGTGCACAATTTTCCAAAAATCGGTGCAACTACTAGCATACGCCGACGATATTGACATCATTGGTAGGACATAAACGTGATGTCATAGCCACGTTTGCTAGTATAGAGAAGGAAACGGCAAAAATGGGTTTAGCAGTAAATGAGGGTAAGACTAGGTATATGCTGTTAACACGAAAGGACACACAATATCGACGAATTGGAAAGAACGTCATATATCTTTCAGGTTGTACGGGACTTTGTCTACCTCGACCCCGCTATCAACTCTGACAACAACATCTCGTCGGAAATCAAACGAAGAATTACTCTTACCACCGCTGTTTCTTCAGGCTAAGAAGGCAATTTAGTAGTAAAGCCCTCACTCTTACTACTGAGGAGATTCTATATAAGACCCTGATCATCCCAGTCCTGCTCTACGGCGCTGAAGCATGGACCGTATCAAAAGCGGATGAAGAAATCCTTGGTCGATTCGAGAGAAAAATTCTTCGATCCCGTTTGCGTTGATGGGCTATGGAGATGAAGATTCAACCAAGAACTATACGAGCTGTACAGCGACATACCCCTGCCCTGGTCAAAAAAACTCCGCATTGGACGTTTAAGATAGCTAGGACATGTAGAACGAATGGAGACCAATACTCCGGCTGGCAGAGTCTTCGATTCCCAGCCAGACGTCGGACGCAGTAGAGGAAGACCTCGCCTTAAGTGGCGCGCACAAGTAGAAACCGACCTCAACCAACTGGGAGTGTGGAACTAGAGGCAGTTAGCTAAGGACCGGGTTGATTGGAGAAGCATGTTGGTTGAGGCCCAGATTCATTCCGGACTGTAGCGCCATTTAAGAGGGTAAGTATGTGCCTTAGTGTGAGAATACATGGTCTCCCTGCTCTTATCTGCTGCCGCCAAGACCTCACACAGGGATTGAGACCCTTTTTACTGTCAAGGTACTCTCCTCGACGGTCACCAGGAGAAGGCTGACAGACGGAGTTGGTAGGCATCAGCTTCTGTGGGTGACCGCCGTGTGGTGCTAATGTGGAAGGTTAGGCGTTCAATTCCAGCCGGAATCCATAAAACCTGAAGCCTGGGCAGTGGCACAGAAAGTGGAGGGTACCCTCTTGTATTTCTTCATCACCGCAGCCTCTACATCTACATAGTATAAAATAAAGTTCCAAAACGTGTATGAATGCGGTAATCTCGACAACTGCTTAACTGATTTAGATGTGGTTTTCACTGTTATAATCTGCATTACCATGGGCAGGATATAGCGTAATCAAAATTGCTCTATCACTTACAGGAGCTACGCACTCGAGGTCTAAGTGGTCTGAACTCAACAACAGTAGTAGGCGACGCCATAGTATGTATTCGTTGACGATATTGTAAGAGACTTGCTAGGTACGAAGAGTGTAATTTTTATATTGTGTGTGTGCACATATATATAAATTAGACGGTAGGTACTCAGAAAGTCTCCTTCATTACCGAATTGTACCCGGGCGAAATCGGGCCGAAATCGTTGCTAGAATGCATTTTCCGTTCGTGGCTTTTGAGTGGGTTGTGTCCAGTGGGTATCGGCACTAGTATCGCGTTTGTGGGTTCTTGTCTTGTCATACTCGGGACACTTCCTCTTGGATTTTTCATAGGTGGAGAGGGAGTTTCACCTGTTTTTTGGCGATGTACAGTGTTAACTGTCCCCTCCATGATTTGAGGTCACATAGTTGCGGTTTGACAGACTGGTCTGCCTGATTAATGATGGCGGCAGATACTTTCCTCCCCAGTTCATCAGCAATTTCATTGCCCTGTGTCCGGGGAACCAGCAGAGGGAGAGCTTAACATTATATTGGACGCTCGCAAATAACCTTCAGCTCTTCTCTACAAAGCTTCACAAGCTTCGACTTTATTTCGACTACAGACATTGCTTTATCTGCAGCCTAACTATCAATAATGATGGTGATATCATCTGATGGTATCTTCTACATTGAGGCTGCCTCTGCTTCTTCCAATATCTCCGCCTACAAAAGACTACTGCTGTGCTCAGGGAGACGAAAAGTGCTGCTCGGCTTTAGTATTTCGGAAAATGCTCCCGCTCCAACGCCTTCGTCCATTTCTGAATCATCAGTATGGTTTCGGTGCTCAGTTCGTTCATCTCCCACTTGGAAAGATATGGGAGAGTGGTCTTTGAAAGTCAGGCAGAATGTAATCAGAAGATACCTCTGAGCCAAGGTATTTGTTTAGACTTTAAGCGTGTCTTCCTGACTTAGTTTTCCAACAGTTGAGCTGAATTAATGCTGCTTAATGGCTGCAGATTGTTGCATGTAAAGGACTAGGGGAAGCAGGTTGAGGATTGTTTCCAGATCTGCTGTTGGTGTGGTTTTCATTGCACTAGTGGTAGCGGTGCTTAAGGATAGTGATGCGATTATATGAGCACACAAGCGTTCTCACTCTAGCCTCTCACTATCAACTCCAACTCTCACCTCCACGCTGGTGAATGGTGGGTGCCTAGTACCTCGACTGGAGATGGGGTATTGAACCCCTGTGGAAGGTCGTTGGTGGCAGCAAACGAGAGAGGGGGGGAGGAGTGTCGTCTCACTAAGGCACTCACTCTCAGGCGGCAGCGAAGGAATTCCCTAGATGGAGTCAACGGTGGCGCCTACAGCTCTAGTTTGATCGAACTGGTAGTGGAATCCCTATATGAGCTGCTTCGACATATTTGAACACCAGGTCTATAGGGATTTCCAATACTGAGCCAGGGTATTGGAAAAGAGATGGTGGCGGAGGAGCCCTCAATGGGTCAACGGCAGCGCTCATACCCCAAAAATGGGCTACTCACATCGGTATTTTTTTCGGCCCGGTGTCCTAGGGTCAAAACAAGGTTGGGGGTTGTGCTTTGGGTTAACTCCCATCCACGGAAAACAAAATATTGTTACGAAGCAACCAATAGCCTCGGAAAGGACTGATTTTATTGTTGACGACCCTGCTAAACGGAAAAAGGACAACGACGTTTGTCTCTGCACCTGGAATGTGAGAACATTAAACAGGAGAGGTGCAGGCGAACAACTAGCGGAAGCCCTAAACTGCTACAAAGCAGATATTACTGCCAACCAGGAAATATGATGGGATGGGCCGGGCAAAAAGAGGATGAAAAACTATGACATCTACTATGGACCGTGTTATAGTGAGCAGAAACAGCGACTATTTGGATGCGGATTTGTTAGGTGCCAGACTTAGGCAAGAAGTCTTATGTTTTCAAGACATTAGCGAACGCATTGTAACAATCCGCATCAAGGCCAAATTCGCCAACATAAGCCTTATATGCTCTCATGCTCCGACGGAGGAAAAAGATGATACAACTAAGGATTGCTTCTACGAGCTCCTCGACAAAACCTATAAGCGACTACCAAAGTACGATGTTAAAATCGTGCTGGGAGATTTTAACGCAAAAGTAGGAAGAGAAGACATCTTTAGCAGTACTGTCGAAAAATATAGCCTACACGACAACACGTCTGGTAACGGACTTAGGCTAATTGACTTCGCTGGGGAACGAAATGCCACTATAGCCAGCACACGGTTTCCTCACCTCGATATCCATAAGGGGACATTGTGGTCTAAAGATCATCGAACGGTCTATCAAATTGATCACATTGCGATG
The DNA here is from genome assembly GCA_932526625.1 of Rhingia campestris. Taxonomy (NCBI): domain Eukaryota; kingdom Metazoa; phylum Arthropoda; class Insecta; order Diptera; family Syrphidae; genus Rhingia; species Rhingia campestris. The sequence goes on along the minus strand of OW052186.1, from coordinate 3,315,304 downwards.
GACTTGAGGAAGGCATCCAGTATTTTGGATGTCCGAACATTCCGAGGGGCTAACATCGAATCGGATCACTACCTTGTTACTGCAAAGGTAAGACTGCGGATATCCACCACAGCAAATAAGAAAAAATGTAAAAAAAAGAGACCACCAAGGCCTTCGCAGAACGCTTATCCCTTGATCTCTTGATTCACACCATACCATCAGCATCGAATGTCGAAGAACAATGGCAACGATGCCAACAAGCCATTAGATCAGGTTTCTCGCGGCCACCAGCAAGAAACCCCTGGTTTAATTAGGAATGCCGACAGATGCTCTCAGCCAAGAACGACGCCTACAAGGCTAAGCTGCAGGCGAAGACGAGAGCTGCCATTGAGCTCTATAGGCAAAGAAGAAGGGAAGGATATCGGCTTTTCAGAAAGAAGAAAAAAGAGCAAGAAAAACGCGCGAACGAGGACATAGAGAGGTGCCACTCCAGGAACGATGTTCGCAAGTTTTACCAAAGTGTAAAACGTCAAAGCCAAGGATACAAGGCTCGAAGAGAATCCTGTCGAGATGAACAAGGAAATATCGTAGTTGAGACACAGTCGATGCTGAGGATATGGAAGAACCACTTCTGCAGACTGTTAAACGGTGATGACGAACAACATTCCGCTGTCAGGCAGAACGAACCATTTAATATTGGCAACGACAGCGAAAACTACCAACCACCCGACCTAAGTGAAGTGAGGATAGCTATATCTATGGAGACGAAGATTCAACCACGAACTATACGACCTGTACAGCGAAATACCCCTGGTCGAAAAACTCCGCATTGGACATTTAAGATGGCTAGGACATGTAGAACGGATGGACACCAATAATCCGGCTCGCAGAGTCTTCGATTCGCAGCCAGACGTCGGACGCAGTAGAGGAAGACCTCGCCTTAAGTGGCTCGCACAAGTAGAAACCGACCTCAACCAACTTGGAGTGCGCAACTGGAGGCAGTTAGCTAAGGACCGGGCTAATTGGAGAGGCATGTTGGTTGTGGCCCAGGTTCATCCCGGACTGTAGCGCCACTTAAGTAAGTAAGTAAGTTAGTGGTAGCAGATCATCTTTTCCACCGTGCGTCCTAGCATTATCGCATTCAAAGGATTGCGTTCACAAAAAAAGGCCAAGAGGACAATTTGTAAAGGCGGTGTAGTTGGTACACACATTACGAACCTCCGCATCATGTTGCTGTCGATGTGGGTCATGTCAATGTGATTCATCCATAAGTCTTCCCAGACTCCATTAAATCCCCAGTCGCGCTTAAGTCTCCTCACAATTATCCATCTCAATCTCACTATTGCTTGCCGAAAGGATCGAAGAAAGAAGCGACCGCTTTTATGGTCCTTTGCAATTATCGCGTTTTGCTCCAAACCCTTTGTTGGTCATAATTGCCTTGCCCTTTGGAGCTTCCCAGAGTATTCAAACTTAATGGATTCTTTCGACAATCGGCATGAAGACATAAACTCGCTGGGCATCTGGGCTGTAAAATTCGCCGCTTGTGGTATTTTCGAGGGTTTTGATATTTTACGTCCGGAACCAATACACTATTAACAGCCTTCTTACCGATTTGGCATAACATCCATTCAGTCCTTATAGCTTCATGACTATTTCGGATGTGGTTCGTGGAGATGGATCGTAAAATATGATTTACAGCTTCATTGGACATATGCGCTGTATTAGACATTCCACTTGGTATAGGTAATTATCTGAACCCAAAAAGCCATCCAAGTTCAATTAATGAACCCAAAAAACAAAAAAAAACCCCGATAGCCAAGTACGCACAATGGTAGAGCTGGCAGAGATTTCTTCCGTGTGCCGGGAAGCTCTTCTCAATGGAGCTCTAGTCGAGTACCGTGCGTTACACACGTGTGCATCAGGGAACGAAACAAAGAAAGAACAACGAGCATCAGAGAAACACCTTCCATCATCCGGGCTTCAAAAGCATTTTTATTCATTTATTAGATTTGGATTTTTTTTCTTCCTGCTTTCTGTTCTTTTCACTGCCCTTGCTCGTTAGAAAGTATACGATATGGATGCCATGTAGTCTTTGACATTCTCTGCATGACTGTGTGTGTGTTGATTTTTTTTTTTTTTTTTAATTATCCCTATTTGACTTGAGGTCTGGTGCGGCGATGATGGGGTGGCAGCGCGGCGCTCGGGACATGCTATTATAGTGAATAAGGAGAAGAATTTCAATGCCGCATGACTGAGTTAATTAAAATAATTATGAAGTAGAGAATTACTTGATATTACAAGTTTTTTGTTCACTTGTTGTTGTTGTTTTGTTTTTTTCGTTCTTATTGCAAAAATTGCTTCGGTTTGAGTTGGGGGTGAAGGAAGCCTCAATTTTGTTGATGCCTCAGATGTGCATAATTTGAAGAGCTCAAGTCAAGTAAACCATTCTTTTGTAGAGTTCTGTATCTGTGGGAGTTGGTTGAGTGTATGCTATGGCTGAGACAATGGCCGGTTGAGATTTTCTTTCTCTTCGAAGGTTTGGTGAAAATCGTTCATAGATATTATGAGAGTAGTGTCAGATTCTTAATGAGCAAAAAGACCTATGAATTGCTAGCTACTGCTAGTAAGATAAATCTTATCAAGCTATCTATGCTATCGGTATTTGTTTAATGGTTCTAAGGTTGACGTGGTTTGTGTGAGTGAAACTTGGTTTTCCAGTGATACCGTGTGTAATTTGGACGGGTATACAGTTTTCCGGTCCGATAGAATAGGACGAATTGATGGCGGAGTTGCAATTTTCATTCGCAATGACTTGGATTGCAAGCTAATACGTAAGTCTCCTCCATATAGCGCTATCGAATATTTATTTGTCGCAATTAAGTGTACTTTACTTACTTAAGTGGCGCTACAGTCCGGGATGAACCTGGGCCTTAACCAACATGCCTCTCCAATTAGCCCGGTCCTTATATACTGCCTCCAGTTGCGCATTCCAAGTCGGTTGAGGTCGGTTTCTACTTGTGCGCGCCACTTAAGGCGATGTCTTCCTCTACTGCGTCCGAAGTCTGGCTGGGAATCGAAGACTCTGCGAGCCGGAGTATTGATGTCAATTCGTTCTACATGTCCTAGCCATCTTAAACTTCCAATGCGGAGTTTTTTTTTTAATAGGGGCATGTCGCTGTACAGCTCGTATAGTTCGTGGTTGAATCTTCGTCTCCATAGCCCGTCAACGCAAACGGGACCGAAGATTTTCCGAAGAATTTTTCTCTCGAATCGACCAAGGATTTCTTCATCCGCTTTTGATACGGTCCATGCTTCAGCGCCGTAGAGCAGGACTGGGATGATCTGGGTCTTATATAGGATCTCTTTAGATCCTAGACAAATTTCCTTACTACCTGATATCTGTCAATGGTGACGTTCTGTCCAATTCGTCGATGTTGTGTGTCCTTTCGTGTTGACAGCTTATACTTAGTCTTACCCTCATTTACTACTAAACCCATTTTTGCGCTTCCTTCTCTATACTAGCAAAAGTGGCTATGACATCACGTTGAGTCCTACCAATGATGTCAATATCGTCGGCGTATGCTAGTAGTTGCAGCGAGTTTTGGAAAATTGTGCCTCTGGTGTTGGCTCGGGAGTTTTGCACAATCCTCTCAACAATCAAATTGAAAAAGTCACATGACAGCGCATCGCCTTGCCTAAATCCTTTTTTGGTATCGAATGTGTCGGTGAGGTCGTTTCCGACCCTGAAGGTGCAGCGAGAATTCTCCATCGTCATCCTACACAAACGGACGAGTTTGGGCGGTATACCAAAACTAGACATGGCTCTGTATAGCTCGTCTCTATAAATGCTGTCTTATGCGGCTTTGAAATCGATAAATAGGTGGTGGGTATCGATTTGGACTTCTTGGGTTTTTTTTCCAGGATCTGCCGAAGTGGGAAAATTTGATCGTTTGTGGATTTTCCTGGCCTAAAACCACACTGATTAGGACCGATCAGGTTATTGTTAAACGGTTTCAGCCGTTCACACATTACGGCAGATAGGATCTTGTAGGCGATGTTGAGGAGACTTATGCCTCTGTTGTTGGATCAGTTCAAAGGGTCCCCTTTTTATGGATAGGGCAAATGAGGCTGAGGTTCCATTATTTAGGCATACTTTCATCCGAACAGATTTGCCTTATGAGTGGGTGGAAGTTACTTAAAAAGTCATCTTTGCCGGCCTTATAATGCTGGGCGGGAAAGCCGTCATTTCCGGCGGCCTTGTTAAGCTTGAGTTTAGATATTGCTATCCTCACTTCACTTAGGTCGGGTGGTTGACAGTTTTCGCTGCCGTGGCCAATATTACATGGTTCGTTATGCCTGACAGCGGAATGTTGTTCGTCATCGCCGTCTGTCAGTCAGTCTGCAGAGGTGGTTCTTCCATATCCTCAGCATCGACTGTGTCTCAACTACGATATTTCCTTGTTCATCTCGACAGGATTCTGTTCGAGCCTTGTATCCTTGGCTTTGACGTTTTACACTTTGGTAAAACTTCCGAACATCGTTCCTGGAGTGGCATCTCTCTATATCCTCGATCGCGCGCTTCTCTTGCTCTTTTTTCTTCTTTCTGAAATGCCGGTGTTCTTCCCTTCTTCTCTGCCTATAGATCTCAATAGCAGCTCTCGTCTTCACCTGCAGCTTAGCCTTGTAGGCCTCGTTCTTGGCTGCGAGCATCTGTCGGCATTTCTCATCAAACCAGGGGTTTCTTGCTGGTGGCCGCGAGAAACCTGGAACATCAGTTGCGGCTGATCTAATGGCTTTTTGGCATCATTGCCATTGCTCTTCGACATTAGATGCTGGTGGTATGGTGTGAATCGAGAGGTTAAGGGATACGCGTTGCGTGAAGGTCTTGGCGGTCGCTGGCGATTGCAGTCTTTCGACATTAATGTTTTTCACAGTATTTCTGGTTTGTTGTGGCGTGGTGGATTTCCGCATCCTTACCGTGGCTACAACAAGGTAGTGGTCCGAGTCGATGTTGGCCCCTCGGAACGTTCGGACATCCAAAATACTGGATGCGTGCCTCTTGTCTATCGAAATTTGATCAATTTAGTTGACTGTTCGTTGATCTGGAGACCGCCATGTCCCCTTTTGGATATTGTGGTGAGGAAACCGGCTGCTGGCTATTGTAGCATTTCGTTCCGTAGCGAAGTCAATTATTCTAAGTCCGTTCCGAGACGTGTCGTGTCGTTTAGTCTGTGTTTTCCGACAATACTGCTAAAGATGTCTTCTCTTCCTAACTTTGCGTAAAATCTGTTATGTCCTGAGAAGTTTTCACCGTATATTGGTGTTCAATAGTTCGTCAAGCTATGGTATGGTCTGGGGGAGTTAACACCCCAACCTGATCCTTAGAGTCGGAGTTCAAATCCCGGCGGTGGCCCCCTTTCCTTTTTTTTTTATTTAATTTTTAAGGAGTTACAAGCTAGACTCCAAGGTCAAAATGGGTAAACGGGAAGAAGCCAGTTGGAGTGGCGTGAGAGCAAGAAAAGCGTTACATACAAGGGAGTTGCTCGCAAGAGTTTGTAACGATCGGTTGTGTTCTAGCTTACGTCAATTAGAGTGGTGTTCTAGATAAAGAAATAGAAAAATAGATACAAATTTATACTTTTTCCTTTTGTGCGGCAGTAAGATCTCTTACAGCTTACTGATTGAATTATTTTTTATTGGATTGTGCGATTTTTACCGTATCCGTCTATCTATCCGGAATTAGTGCGTCGCCATATATGAATGAGTTGTTTTTTTTTTCATTTTCATCGTTGGCATAGAGTTTACGAATTAATATATATATACATATATATATACTCTATAAGCCAAACACGTTTTTTTATCAGAGCGAAAATTACGCTTAGAGCAGAGGACTTAGAGGTAAAGGACTATTTAATAATCTTTTATTGTGACCAAGTCATATAGTTTCCTTATTACTCCTACGTAGGCTGTCCTTATGTGAAGAGTATCTGAGGTTTTCCTTTTGCCTACAATAAAATTGTAGATTGGAGTGTGGCGTGGTCGGATACAAGGTCTGAACGGGATCAACTACGAATAGAACAAGGTGTCGTGGAGGCGAACGGTGGCCTGGAGGATAAGCCATCAGCTACGTGGAGGAATCACGGGTTCGAGCCCCAGGCTGAGTGTCCTTTTTTTTCTATATATATAATTTTTTTTTTTTAATTCTTGAAGTCATTTTTTTGGTGACTCGCCTTATTAACTATTGTTAAAATTATTTCGTTTGTCGATTACTATTTTTTTATTGTTGTTACTACTTTCATTAGCCTTATTAACGTGGCTTCAGTTTATATTTTGTTTAACCAAGGTGCATACTTAGATTATAGTTACCCTTAGGCCATATTGGCTAAAGTGTGAACAAAAGGGAGGCAACGTTGCAGCGCTTTTGGGGTGGATTTCCAATCCAAGGGTAGAAGGTTTTTTTTATATATACATATATACTTTTGGTGTAATCATTTTTTTTTTTTTTTTTTGCTTTTCTTTTTTTTTGGTATTCCATTTATCCCCTTCTGGGAACTGAATAGCGATAAATATAGTAACAAAAATAGTAATTAGAAATCAACGATTTTTTTTTTATTAATTAAATTACGCGTTTCTTTTCTGGTGGTCGCGATTCCTCCAAAAAGAAATTCCGGGACATTGAGGTAAATCGCGTGGCGCCCATTTTTACCATCAATTCCCCACGACCTATTTCCATTGGGTCGGCCGGTCCTTAATGTCCTGAGTCGCGGAAGTGGAGCGTAACAAATCTCTATCGATTCTACCGTCTTGCTTTGGTAGTCGCTCATAGGTTTTGTCTAGGAGCTCGTAGAAGCAATCCTTGGTTATATCATCTTTTTCCTCCGTCGGAGCATGCGCATATAAGGCTTATGTTGGCGAATTTGGCCTTGATGCGGATTGTTACAATGCGTTCGCTAATGTCTTGGAAACATAAGACTTCATGCCTAAGTCTGGCACCTATAACAAATCCGCATCCAAATAGTCGCTGTTTCTGCTCACACGGTTTCATTTCACAGTTTCCCATCCTCTTTTTGCCCGGCCCATCCTATCATATTTCCTGGATGGCAGTAATGTCTACTTTGTAGCAGTTTAGGGCTTCCGCTGGATGTTCGCCTGCATCTCTCCTATTTAATGTTCTCACATTCCAGGTGCAGATACGAACGCCGTTGTCCCTTTTTTCCGTGGATGGGTAGTTCACCCAAAGCCCAACCCCCAACCTGGAAGGCCAGGCCCTTGTTTTGACCCTAGGACAGCGGGCGGGAAAAATACCGATGTCAGTAGCCCATTTTTGGGGTATGAGCGCTGCCGTTGACCCATTGAGGGCTCCTCCGCCACCAACTCTTTTGCAACACCCTGGCTCAGTATTGGAAAACCCTATAGACCTGGTGTTCAAATGTGTCGAAGCAGCTCATATAGGGATTTCACTACCAGTTCGATCAAACTGGAGGTATAGGCGCCACCGTTGACTCCATCTAGGGAATTCCTCCGCTGCCGCCTGAGAGTGAGTGCCTTAGTGAGAGGACACTCCTCCCCCCTCTCTCGTTTGCTGCCACCAACGACCTTCCACAGGGGTTCAATACACCATCTCCAGTCGAGGTACTAGGCACCCACCAGTCACCAGCGTGGAGGTGAGAGTAGGAGTTGATAGTGAGAGGCTAAAGTGAGAACGCTTGCGTCCTCATATAATCGCATCACTATCCTTAAGCACCGGCTATCAGTGGCAGCCGTTTAAAAATACTAGGTAGCCTATACTTCGACGACCTAAGAGACCTAACGACTATCCCAATAGCGCTGATAGTCCGCTTTTGTAGCAAATCAGGATGCAGCAACTACCTCTTTGAGGCTGAAGGAGCAACACATACCAGCACCGCAAAGGTATCACTAGCGAACTTAACCAGGCATCCTCTTTCTCTATTTCAGGGTACTTTCTTCGAAGGGTATCGCTATGGGCCCACGTAGGCCTATGCGAGCTTGACTACTCATCCGAGCGTCAACAGCCCATCTAACCTAACCTTACCTAACCTACCGTGGACTCAGCCAACACCACCGACGAAACATGTCTCAACACGACAGTGAGACATATACGAGGGGACGTAGACACGCTATCTTTAGCCTCGAGGCTAAGCGGTAAGAGTAGACGCCGCGAGCTGGCTGGCATTACCGCCTCCTTAAGTCTTGCGACAACGACTGGACCCTTCAGTTGCTCCAAAACCAGATCGCAAAGATGACAAACATATGGTCAGGCGCCGACCTAGCGCTTTTAGAGCATAGAGAGCTTCCATCCGCTCCCAGGGGTAGGATGTTTATACCAGGTCCAGCCATTCCAAAGGAAAGGCTATTGGAGATGCTCAAGCGTCAAAACCCTGACTTCCCGTCTGATGACTGTCAAAGGACAAAGTATCCGAATTTCACTCAACTACCAAACGTTGTTGAAATTCCAGACTTCAGGCTACAGACTCAAAGTGGGGTTTAACTTAGTTGACGTCAGGGTAGGTGGTCAAAATGCACCCCGACCCAGTACTGCCAAATCTGATGAAGGTGCTTCAACTAAAAAAAAGAAACAAAGCCACTGGTGGTCTAGGGAAATGGCCAGCCAACACAGCGCAACGAGAGAACTCTTCAAAGTGGCAAAAAGGTCAAACGCAGAAACAGACTGGCACTCTTATAAATAGAACCAGCCTCTGCAAATTTGTAGCAGATCAGGATGCAGCAACTACCTCTTTGAGGCGGAAGGAGCAACACAGACCAGCACCGCATAAGTATCACTAGCGAACTTATCCAGATTTCCTCTTTCTCTCTTTCAGGGTACTTTCTTCGAAGGGTATCGCTATGAGCCCTATGCGAGCTTGACGACTCACTCGAGCGTAAACAGCCCATCTAAAATAACCTAACCTAACCTAACCTAACCTCACAAATAATCTCGCATGAACAATCATTTAAATCGAGCCTTGCTTCGGTATTTTCCTGTTATACCTTACCGAAGTCAGATTATTGCACACGCCCAGCTTCTATCAATGCACGTGCCAGTTAGACGCCTGTTGCATTTAGAAAATCGGTTCCCTCACAAATACCCTGAGTAACCTTTGTCAAGTAATTAATTTAGTCACCTGCCTTCGCGTGGAACACTTAAACTGCAACCGCCCAAGCATAGCCAACCTACACCTAGTCGTAAATCAACACATGGACATGACCAAAAACACAAATATGCTCCATTTGTCAAGCTAAACACCAAAAGTTTTCGGCACAGCACACGCAAAGAATCAATACAAACAAATTAGCAAGCATGTTGACCCTAAGCCAACACTGGAGCCTCCGCCACAGTCCTGGTGTCCTGGCCCTGCTTGTGGTGAACCGTCGGACGGGGGGAGGGCAGTCAGGCGGCGTTACCTCCAACTATTCGAAACAATGAAACGCTTTTGGACAGTCTGCAACGACGACGACGGCAGGTACACGGATAAACAACGGCGGCACACATATACACACACAGCCAATGTCAATCTTATAGAACTACGGTCCATGCGCCCGGGCCGTTCAGATTGTCTTCGGGCCAATTGTTTGTGTTGACTTTTCTTTCACCAGCTTGCCTTGTTATTGTTTATAGCTGAATGCCTGAATGCATTATCAACTCTTGTAATACTGATGTTGTTGTTGTTATTTTAGGTCTCTAAAAAAGGGTTGCTCGGAGGTATGAAAACAGAAGTTGCACTCATGTAACTACATTGCGAGGACATGAGAAGAGAGTGGAAAAACATTTGTATCCGGAGTCGAATAGAAAAGCCCCAACAATGACGACAACGACAAGAACGACGATGAGGACGACGAAGACGACGACGACGACGACAACGACGACGACAACGACGACTACGACGACGACGACACTTTGCTACATCAGTTAACGTGCGCGATACACATTACGAGGACAACTATGTTGGCCGGACGATAGACAACCTCAACGGACAATAGGCGGCGAAATTGCTTTTATCTTGCCGGTTAGTTGCGGCTGATGGAGCGCAGCCTGCCGCCGTTCGCCACACCGCCACAACCTTCATTGATAAATAACTTTGGCAAGCTCGAGAATGGGGAATAAGGTAAAGCAAGAGCAGCAATCAATTGAATGGATCATGGATTCATGGCACCTAGTGGTTAGCGAGGGATGGATTGTCTGAGTGCATGTTTCTGTGTGCACTGTGCAGTGTGCAAGTGCATGTGAATATCTTGCGGTATGTTGCCACTTCGTCAATCTCGAATCTGAAAGGCAGTTTGTTGTGCTTAGCAGTTTGTATTGTTTACCCGTCAAAAGGCTATAACGAACGAAAGCATTATGCGGCAGAGCAATTTAAATTCGGATCTAAGGAGACGCTTTTGTCTTGTTGCGGCATAGAGACTTGTTTGGATGAAGACCGTTAACTGCGTCATAATTAAGAAGCCCTATGCCAATATCAATTAGATACAACAGATGATAATGGTTGGTATAACTTGGGGTTAGTGCGGGACTCGTTTTGAAACTGCCAACACTGTTTCTACAGACTGTCAGGTTGACAGTTAAAAGGTAAAAGAACAACGCGTGCAAATTGCGGAAACTTATTTGGAGAATCATGGTTCGGTTCGCCAAACTTATCGTTGCGCTGTCTACGTCCGTTTTAGGGTCCACAAAGTTGTCCATCTGAGCAAGTTATTCGGAGCACGATGAATTCGTTCGCACCAAGGAGACTCTATAGTGGAACAGTGCGAACAGCAGTGCTGCACTTGATGAGCGCAGTGTTAGGAAGAATCCGATTGAGTCGATTCGCCATTGTGTGCAGCAATTGGAGCCAAGAGCCATCCGCTTTGTGGAAGATTTTACGAAAACATCTTGGCTTAGAGCTTGTGCATGAGTTGAAAGCTTACTTACTTACTACTGGGCCTCAACCAACATGCCTCTCCAATTAGCCAGGATTTTAGCTAACTGCTTCCAGTTGCGCACTCCAAGTTGGTTGAGGTCGGTTTCTACTTGTGCGCGCCACTTAAGGCGAGAGGTTCCTCTACTGCGTCCGACGTCTGGCTGGGAATCGAATACTCTGCGAGTATTACTCTGAGTATTGGTGTTCATTCGTTCTACATGTCCTAGCCATCTTAAACGTCCAATGCGGAGTTTTTTTGAGCAAAAGTATGTCACTGTACAGCTCGTATAGTTCGTGGTTGAATCTTCATCTCCATAGCCCGTCAACGCAAACGGGACCGAAGATTTTGCAAAGAATTTTTCTCTTGAATCGACCAAGGATTTCTTCATCCGCTTTTGATACGGTCCATGCTTCAGCGCCGTAGAGCAGGACTGGGATGATCAGGGTCTTATATAGGATCTCCTTAGTAGTTCGAGTGGGGGCTTTACTACTAAATTGCCTTCTTAGACAGAATAAACAGCGATTGGCAAGAGTATTTCTTCGTTTTATTTCTGACGAGATGTTGTCAGAGTTAATAGCGGAGCCGAGGTAGACAAAGTCCCGTACTACCTGATATCTGTCAATGGTGACGTTCTGTCCGATTCGTCGATGTTGTGTGTCCTTTCGTGTTGACAGCATATACTTAGTCTTATCCTCATTTACTGCTAAACCCATTTTCGCCGCTTCCTTCTCTATAATAGCAAATGACATCACGTTGAGTCCTACCAATGATGTCAATATCGTCAGCGTATGCTAGTAGTTGCACCGATTTTTGAAAAATTGTGCCTCTGGTGTTGGCTCGGGAGTTTTGCACAATCCTCTCAAGAATCAAATTGAAGAAATCACATGACAGCGCATCGCCTTGCCTGAATCCTTTTTTTGTATCGAATGTGTCAGTGGGGTCGTTTCCGACCCTGATATAGAAGCGAGAGTTCTCCATCGTCATCCTACACAGACGGACGAGTTTGGGCGGTATACCAAAACTAGACATGGCCCTGTATAGTTCGTCTCTATAAATGCTCTCGTATGTGTATCGCTTTGGACTTCTTGGGTTTTTTTTCCAGGATCTGCCGAAGTGTGAAGATTTGATCAGTGTGGACTTTCATGGCCTAAAACCGCACTGAGAAGGACCGATCGGGTTGTTGGTAGACGGTTTCAGGCGTTCACGCATTACGGCAGATAGGATCTTGTTGGCGATGTTGAGAATACTTATGCCTGTGTAGTTGGCGCAGTTCAGAGGGTCTCCTTTTTTGCGGAGCGGGCAAACGATGCTGAGGTTCCATTCTTCAGGCATGCTTTCAACCGACCAGATTTGGCTTATGAGTTGGTGGATGTTGCTTACCAAATCATCTCCGCCAGCTTTATAAAGCCAAGCGGGAAGGCCTTCATTTCCGGGGGCCTTATTAAGCTTGAGTTTGGATATTGCTATCCTCTCTTCACTTAGGTCGGGTGGTTAGCAGTTTTCGCTGCCGCTGTCGATATTAAATGGTTTGTTCTGCCTGACAGCGGAATTTTGTTCGTTATCGCCGTCTGCAGAAGTGGTTCTTCCACATCCTCGTCATCGATTGTGTCTCAACTACGATGTTTCCTTGTCCATCTCGACAGGATTCTGTTCGAGCCTTGTAGCCTTGGCTTTGACGTTTTACACTTTGGTAAAACTTGCGAACATCGTTCCTGGAGTGGCACCTCTCTATATCCTCGATCGCGCGCTTTTCTTGCTCTTTTTTCTTCTTGCTGAAAAGCCGATGTTCTTCCCTTCTTCTTTGCCTATAGAGCTCAATGGCAGCTCTCGTCTTCACCTGCAGCTTAGCCTTGTAGGCCTCGTTCTTGGCTGCGAGCATCTGTCGGCATTCCTCATCAAACCAGGGGTTTCTTGCTGGTGGCCGCGAGAAACCTAGAACATCAGTTGCGGCTGATCTAATGGGTTTTTGGCATCGTTGCCATTGCTCTTCGACATTAGATGCTGGTGGTATGGTGTGAATCGAGAGGTTAAGGGATACGCGTTGTGCAAAGATCTTGGCGGTCTCTGGCGATTGCAGTCTTTCGACATTAAATTTTTTCACAGTATTTCTGGTTTGTTGTGGCGTGGTAGATATCCACATCCTTACCTTGGCTGCATAAAGGTAGTGGTCCGAGTCGATGTTAGCCCCTCGGAATGTTCGGACATCCAAAATAGTGGATGCGTGCCTCAAGTCTATCGCAATGTGATCAATTTGATTGACCGTTCGTTGATCTGGAGACCGCCATGTTCCCTTATGGATATCGAGGTGAGGAAACCGTGTGCTGGCTATAGTGGCATTTCGTTCCGTAGCGAAGTAAATTAGCCTAAGTCCGTTGCCAGACGTGTTGTCGTGTAGGCTGTGTTTTCCGACAGTACTGCTAAAGATGTCTTCTCCTCCTAACTTTGTGTTAAAATCCCCCAGCACGAATTTAACATCGTTCTTCGGTAGTCGCTCATAGGTGCTGTCAAGGAGCTCGTAGAAACAATCTTTAGCTATATCGTCATTTTCCTCCATCTGAGCATGAGCGCATACAAGGCTTACGTTGGCGAATTTGACCTTGATGCGGATTGTTGCAATGCGTTCGATAATGTCTTGGAAACATAAGACTCCTTGCCTAAATCTGGCACTTATAACAAATCCGCATCCGATAGGAGCTGTTTCTGCTCACTATAACACGGTCCATAGTAGATGTCACTGTTTTCATCCTCTTTTGCCCGGCCCATCCCATTGTATTTCCTTGATGGCACTTATGGCTGCTTTCTAGCAGTTTAGGGGTTCTGCTAGGTGTTTGCCTGCACCTCTCCTATTTAATGTTCTCACATTCTAGTTGCAGATACGAACTTCGTTGTCCTTTTTCGTTTAGCAGGGTCGTCAACAGTAATATCAGTCCTTTCCGAGGCTATTGGTTGCTTCGTAACATAATCTCTTTTCCGTGGATGGGTAGTTAACCCAAAGCACAACCCCCAACCTGGAGGGCCAGTTCCAATTTATTAGACACCCCTAGGACAGGGGGCCATCAGTATCCACTACGGGATTGAGCGCTGTCGTTGGCCTTTCGGTTCATCCGCCACCATTTCTGTTCAAGGGGGCTGACTTACCCGTGAGATTCCTAGAATACCTGTTGTCTGAATATGTCGAAGCAGCTCATCTAGGTTCGCCTTTGATAGCACGCCTGGTATTCCGTGCTAGTCTGACCGGAGTGGTTATATTGTTGCTGTTTTTCGTCATGTTATCAACACTCGCACTTATCGTTTAGCTAGTCAAATCCGGTTGGGTGAGATCAGTACCCGATGGTTACCACATGGAGGTGAAAATAAGCACAGTTGATGTGTAGTCAGAGTTATAACCACAGCCAATCAGAGCCTTCCCTCGTTCTACAACACCCAACCTTCATAAATCCAGTTGCTAGATGAAAAACTTCATGAAACGGTCGTGGAAAAGAAGCCTTTGGCCTAAAGCCTTTTTCTGGAATTGTATTTGTATCTGGAAAAGCCTTTAACACAACAATCTCCCTACGTGTATTTGTCCTTGGAAAAGTTGATACGTATGGTACATTTCACTTCTGTCCAAGCGTTGTGAATTTTCTTGAACTCAAAAACCCCAACCCCAACAAAATGGAAGCAAAAACCTTTGACGTTTGCACCTTTTGATTGCACATTCCATTATAATTCATTCCAAAGTCTAAAAGTCTTTACAGCGTTCAAGCCTTTTTTCAACGGAATACTGTAATATCTTCCAGACCAAACGCGGGCATCCAATTAAAATCAAAACGCAACACTAAATCATTTATTGCTATTTAAGCGATTCTCGCCAAATCAAATAGCGCGACGCATCCCACGCCCACCCACACCCATATGCACAGATACCGCGGTCTAAGTTTCGTGTGTGAATCTATAAGATACAAAAATAATCCCAGCTCTCCCACTTATTTACTGAAAAGCAGCAGCAGAAGAAGAAAAACCATGTTGCCAAGAAAATTACCACAAATGTGGAAAATTATGCTTTATCATCCGTAAGAATGCTTTCATCGTTATCATCGTCATCTTCAACGCCGTCAACGTCTGCTCATCATGTTACGAGAGCATAAGCACATCAAACAGTTGAGGTTATAATTCATAAAATCACGTTACACAAAGGGGCTCCGCTACACAAAGGATGTGCAAAGTATTCCACACACACACACACGTAGATACACGTAGATACACACACCCAACAAAGCGAAGGAATAAAATAACACGTTACACGTGTTTTCACGTGCGATTCTCTGTGTAGTCGGTGTGCACGGGCTCTTTCTTCTGGGGATGACATTTTCCAAGTAATTCCAATTCACCATACGCAAACGGAATCCTTCCAGATATGCGATTACCGAAAGATGATTAAAAGTTTGTTTCGAGGAGCGGGATGGCACATGGATGCAATATGCTTCCAGAAACAGCTAAGGAAACATAAGGCTAACAGCTAAGCCGCTAAAAGTTAATGCGACTCTAATCCTGGGAATGGTAATGATCCTTGGACAAACGGAAATTAAGATGTCGGAGATTATTTGGTTGCGGGTGATGGAGGATTAGGTGTGTCGAAATGTTGAGGAATTAGTGCGTGCAGTTGCAAAGTGAAGAATAAGATGGCGTAAGAACGTTTTCGGAAGGGCTCAGTGGCGCGATGTCCCGCAGAAGGGCTGAGTTCGATTCCCAGCCGTAGCAACACCTAAATGATTTTTCACTGGCCCTCCTCTCGTGATGATCTGACAAATCATCCGAGTTGTATCAGTTGTCAAGAAGAGCTTATCTCAACTTAGCCGTTCGGAGTCGGTATAAAAAAGGAGGTCCCGCCATCGAGCAAGAAGTACACACGCACACATGAACGGTTGTGAGAAAGCTCGGTCCTGGGTACTAACGAGCCTGTTGCGCCAAAAACTTGTATTTGTAACAACGTTTTCTGCGATTACCATTGACAGATGGCGTTTGAATTTTTTTAGTATTCCCCGGTCTTGGGGTTCACTATTACACCAAGGGACGTGTGCCCTCTTCTAACGGGAAAGTCTTTACTTATTTATTTAAGGGCGCTAAAGACCGGTTTGAACCTGGGCCTCAACCAACATGCCTCTCCAATTAGCCCGGTCCTTAGCTGACTACCTCCAGTTGCGCACTTCAAATTGCTTGAGGTTGGTACCTACTAGTGCGCGCCACTTAAGGCGGGGTCTTCCTCTACTGCGTCCGACATCTGGCTGAGAATCAAAGACTCTGCGAGCCGGAGTATTGGTGTCCATTAAACGTCCAATGCGGAGTTTTTTTGACCAGGGGTATGTCACTGTACAGCTTGGATAGTTCTTGGTTGAAATTTCGTCTCCATAGCATGTCAACACAAACGGGACCGAAGATTTTTTGAAGAATTTTCCTCTCAAATCGACCAAGGATTTCTTCAAGCTTCAGCGCCGTAGAGCAGGACTGGGATGATCAGGGTCTATAATAGGATCTCCTTAGTAGCTCAAGTGAGGGCTTTACAACTAAGCCCTAATTCTCTTCTTAGCCCGAAGAAAAATTGGTTGGAAAGAGTTGTCAGAGCTCGTCCACCCATGAATCGTTAACACATCCACTTTCCAGGATGTGATTCATACTCCGGTAGGACTCCAGACATAACCGTCTATAATGGAACCCCAATACAGCAACCATGGAGGATATGCTTAGTGAATCAATTAGGCAATTATCCCTCTATAAATCCCCAGGGGTCGATGGTATTATCCCGATCATGCTACAAAAATCCAAACACCTAGTAAAAGCATTCCTACACAAATTGTTTGGTGGTAGTCTAAAATGCGGTTACACCCATCTGAAAAATATGGCCGGTGTTTAAGGATAGTGATGCGATTACATAAGAACACAAGCGTTCTCACTTTAGCCTCTCACTATCAACTCTTACTCTCACCTCTACGCTGGTGACTGGTGGGTGCCTAGTACCTCGACTGGAGATGGGGTAATAAACCCCTGTGGAAGGTCGTTGGTGGCAGCAAACGAGAGAGGGGAGGTGTGTCCTCTCACTAAGGCACTCACTCTCAGGCGGCAGCGGAGGAATTCCCTAGATGGAGTCGACGGTGGCGCCTACAGCTCCAGATTGATCGAACTGGTAATGTAATCCTTATATGAGCTGCTTGGACACATTTGAACACCAGGTCTATAGGGATTTCCAATACTGAGCCAGGGTGTTGGAAAAGAGTTGGTGGCGGAGGAGCCCTCAATGGGTCAACGGCAGCGCTCATATCCCAAAATGGGCTACTGACATCGGTATTTTTCTGGCCCGCTGTCCTTACACGGGCCTGGCCCTCCAGGTTGGGGTTTGTGATTTGGGTTAACTACCCATATACGGAAAAAAGCTTATGTTACGAAGCAACCAATAGCCTCGGAGAGGACTGATATTATTGTTGACGACCATGCTAAACGAAAAAAGGACAACGACGTTCGTATCTGCACCTGGAATGTGAGAACATTAAACAGGAGAGGTGCAAGCGAACAACTTATGTTTCCAAGACATAAGCGAACGCATTGTAACAATCCGCATCAAGGCCAAATTCGGTAACATAAGCCTTATATGCGCTCACGCTCCGACGGAGGAAAAAGATGATATAACCAAGAATTGCTTCTACGAGCTCCTTGGAAAAGCCTATGAGCGACTACCAAAGCAAGACGGTAGAATCGATAGAGATTTTACGCAAAGTTAGGAAGAGAAGACATCTTTAGCAGTATTGTCGGAAAACACAGACTACACGACACGACACGTCTGGGAACGGACTTAGAATAATTGACTTCGCTACGGAAGGAAATGCTACAATAGCCAGCAGCCGGTTTCCTCACCACAATATCCAAAAGAGGACATGGCGGTCTCCAGATCAACGAACGGTCAATCAAATTGATCACATTACGATAGACAAGAAGCACGTAAACAGTATTTTGGATGTCCGAACATTCCGAGGGGCTAACATCGACTCGGACCACTACCTTGTTACAGCCAAGGTAAGGATGCGGATATCCACCACGCCACAACAAACCAGAAATACTGTGAAAAAATTTAATGTCGAAAGACTGCAATCGCAAGATACCGCCAAGGCCTTCGCGCAACGCGTATCCCTTAACCTCTCGATTCACATCACACCACCAGCATCTAATGTCGAAGAACAATGGCAACGATGCCAACAAGCCATTTGATCAGCCGCAACTGATGTGCTAGGTTTCTCGTTTCTCCAGCAGGAAACCCTTGGTTTGATGAGGAACGCCGACAGATGCTCGCAGCCAAGAACGAAGCCTACAAGGCTAGGCTGCAGTTGAAGACGAGAGCTGCCATTGAGCTCTATAGGCAAAGAAGAAGGGAAGAACATCGGCTTTTCAGAAAGAAGAAAAAAGAGCAAGAAAAGCGTGCGATCGAGGATATAGAGAGGTGCCACTCCAGGAACAATGTTCGCAAGTTTTACCAAAGTGTAAAACGCCAAAGCCTAAAAAGTCCACAACTGATGAAATCTTCACACTTCCGCAGATCCTGAAAAAAAATCCAAGAAGTCCAAATCGATACCCACCACCTATTTATCGATTTCAAAGCCGTATAAGACAGCATTTATGGAGACGAGCTATACAGAGCCATGTCTAGTTTTGGTGTACCGTCCAAACTCGTCTGTTTGTGTAGGATGACGATGGAGAATTCTCGCTGCTCCATCAGGGTTGGAAACGACCTCACCGACACATTCGATATCAAAAAAGGATTTAGGCAAGGTGATGCGCTGTCATGTGATTTCTTCAATTTGATTCTTGAGAGGATTGTGCAAAACTCCCGAGCCAACACCAGAGGCACAATTTTCCAAAAATCAGTGCAACTACTAGCATACGCCGATGATATTGACATCATTGGTAGGACTCAACGTGACGTCATAGCCACGTTTGCTAGTGTAGAGATGGAAGCGAAAAGAATGGGTTTAGCAGTAAATGAGGGTAAGACTTAGTACATATATGCTGTCAACACGATTGGACAAACAACATCGACGAATTGGACAGAACGTCACCATTGACAGATATAACTTTGAGGTAGTACGGGACTTAGTCTACCTCGGCTCCGCTATCAACTCTGGCAATCTGCCCTATCGAGGTATCCGTCGGAGCGGAAAATTCTCCCATTTTGTACGATTCGGAGGTTTTTTGCTTCGAGGTATTCTTCAAAAAAGCTGTTCGGAATATTTTACCGACATTTTATAACGCAAACAGGCGAATTGCGTTCAGTTGCATTTTTCATGCAATTTTTGACAGCTAAGTGCCGTTCTTTATCGAATTTCCTCCGACACGAATTCTTCGCGGAATTTTTTTTACGAATTGTAGTGAAGTGAAGCCGTCCGATGACACATACCTCGAATAGAATTTAAACCTCCGACGAAGTACGCGTTGCGGAAAATTGTCCGCTTCGACGGATACCTCGATAGGGCTGAATATCTTGTCAGAAATAAACTGAAGAATTACTCTTGTCAACCGCTGTTTCTTTGGGCTAAGAAGGCAATTTAGTAGTAAAGCCCTCACTCGAACTTCTAAGGAGATCCTATATAAGACGCTGATCATCCCAATCCTGCTCTACCGCGCTGAAGCATGGACCGTATCAAAAGCGGATGAAGAAATCCTTGGTAGATTCGAGAGGAAAATTCTTCGACAAATCTTCGGTCCCGTTTTCGTTGACGGGCTATGGAGACGTGAACTAAACGAGCTGTACAGCGACATACCCCTAGTCAAAAAACTCCGCATTGGACGTATAAGATGGCTAGACATGTAGAACGAATGGACACCAATACTCCGGCTCGCAGAGTCTTCGATTCCCAACCAGACGTCGGAGGCAGTAGAGGAAGACCTCGCCTTAAGTGGCGCGCACAAGTAGAAACCGACCTCAACCAACTTGGAGTGCTCAACTGGAAGCAGTTAGCTAAAATCCTGGATAATTGGAGAGTCATGTTGGTTGAGGCCCATGTTCGTCCCGGACTGTAGCGCCACTTAAGTAAGTAAGTAGTTGGCTGAGTTGGGCTTAATTGACATGTGGTTTCATTAAGACCGTACCACATGCCACACAGCTCGTGAAATAATGGAAATGTTGAAGAACGAATTTGGTGAGCAACTTATCTCTCGAAATGGCCCGGAGTTGGCCGCCAAGATCATGCGATTTAACGTCTCTTGATTATTTCTTGTGGGGTTATGCAAAGTCGTTAGTCTATGTTGACAAGCCGAACACGATTGAAGCCTTACAGGAGAACATAACCCGCGTAATTTGTGGAATACAGGCCGAAATGCTCGAAAAAGTGACGCAAAATGGGACCTTCCGAATGAACCATTTGAAACGGAGCCACGGACAACATTTACATGAAGTTGTTTTTAAAACGTAAATGGCAAACGCCTATTTATCGATTTCATTAAATGTTTTGAATATTTGATGCAAATTTGAGTGTTTTATTCGATTTAAAAAAAAACAACGCTTAAAAAATCACCCTTAACCTCAATTTGCGATACGCCACTTCGTGTTTGGAACGACGGGATAATCGCATTGTTAACCATGGGAACACTATGGGATAGGCTTTGGAAAATAAAGTTTAAAGGGTGGAGGTAAGGACATAACTCATCTTATTTAATTCAGACTGAGAATCTGGCAGGACACTGTCAGTGTTTTTTTTTTCTATTACTAAATACTTTTTTATTTGAAAGTACAAACCCTCCGATTTATAATAGAAATTAATTTCATTCAAATGGCTGCCTCGGCTGGCCATGCAGTAGCCTACACGATCGGTCCAATTTTTAAGCACATTATCGATTGTGTGCAGCGTATTTCATCAATGGCTTCACGAATATTGTCCTTTAAAGCGTCAATTGTATCTGGCTTGTCGGCGTAACACTTAATTTTTACGGCACCCCACAAATAATAGTCCAACGGTGTCAAATCGCAGCTCCGAGTTGGCCAAACGACATCAGCTCTGCGGCTGATAATGCGATCTTCAAATACAGGGCGCAAAACATCGAGTGTAGCTTCGGCTGTGTGGCACTTAGCGCCGTCCTGTTGAAACCAAATGTTGCCAATATCCTCCTCTTCAATTTTTGTGAACAAAAATTCGGTCAACGATCGCCATTGACTGTAACGGCCACTCCTTGCTCATTTTCGAAGAAAAATGGCCCAATTATGCCTCTGGAGTGCTGCACCAAAATCCGCACCAAACAGTGACTCGTTTTGGGTGTATCGGCTTTTCAATGTATGCGTGCGGGTTTTCTGTGCCCCAAATGCGACAATTTTGCTTGTTTACATGCCCGCCAAGATCAAAATGAGCTTCATCTGAAAAGATGATTTTTTTTGGCAAAATCGGCATCTTCTCTAAGTCGATCGCAGGCCCACTTAGCGAAGCGAAAACGCATTGGATGGTCAGTTGGCTTCAACTCCTGAACCAATTGGACTTTGTATGGCGTCATACCAAGGTCTATGTGCAAAATTCGTCTCAATGATGTCTCCGAAATGTTCAATTGTTGAGTACGACGGTGAATTGATGTTGATGGCGCTTCACGCACAGTGTATGCACTGTTTTTGGCTTTTCACGCTTTGATTTATCGATGAGGATGCCAGTTTCTTTCACTTTTATCACAAGATAACGACGGTGCTTCTCTTCTTCCAAAATCCATACGCAATTTTCGCAAACATTCTGCAACATTATCATGATTTTCAAAGTAATGTCGCAATATTTCCCAGCGTTGTTTAAGCATATATACAACCATATTCGTTCAGCGGAAGGATAAAACTAATTATCTGTCAAATCAGACATAAGCTAAGTATTACCATTCACGAAACAAGCACTAGTTGAAAAAAAAACGTTAGATGGCGGACTCGTTATATCCTACCCTGTTCCAGTTGGAATTACATTCGCTCGGTAGAAAACGCTGCTTCCTCGGTTTTCGCGAGGTATTGAACCGTCTTAATTGAAACAGCTGGTTCCTGGTTAAAATCCCGAAAGTGACAACACCTACTTTTCCCAGTGTCCCGCTCCGTCTAAACAAAATCCAAGACTATAAAAGTCATGAGAAGCTTCACGAATTAGCGTTTCGGAATCAGCGTTAACTCACTTTGAATGACAAAACTCGCTTCACGGTCCTATCTGCCAGATATTTAGCTTTGATTTCATTGAATTCCCCACAGCGAAAAACGTTTTCATAGCTCCAGACTATCGAGAGGCACTCAACAGCTGAATACTACACTTTCACTGACGACACCTCAATCCATTGTTAGCAATGCCGTCGTCCAAGTTGTCGTAATTGAATCACTAATCCCAGTTAGGGGCGAATTCCGTCATTTCAGTGGCTTTTCTAAAGTCCAAACTGTTAAGGATTCTTCCTATTATTTTATGTATAATACGCAAACGTTAGTCTCCTCAAATGTGAATAGAACTCACAATGATTCATTCAGTCAAACAAATTACCTAGCAGGTTTCGAAGCGCCTGACATTTATCGGCTATGTATCAAGGGGAAAAAACCCATAAACCCAGATCCTTGTTGAACTGACATTACTTTTCCCATACAATAGCCCAGTCAGCTTTCTTTATTCATCACACGTATGGGAACCAATTCAAAACTGGACAAAGAACGCACACAACTTAATGGAATTGTAATACTAGCTGAGAAGACCTATGTTCGACCTCAATAAAACTTACAAAAAAAAACCAGAAAAAAAAACATAAACTTCCAAACGAATCTTCAGATGAATGGAAGGAAACCCCACTGGGACTAATCATAACTTCGATTGGGTCCCTCTTGTGTTAATTTGCGTCCTAGTACCCTATCCCAGAGAATAACTTTGTCTGCCGCAATAATAATAAAAGCTAATCATACCCCGCCACTAAGCACTGTGGTCTTGTAATACAAGAGAAATTTCGTCAAAATCTAGGGGTGGATTAGAAGACAACAATCCCCCACAACAGACGGCGGGCGCTTCCTTATTACAACCACAAGTATGCCACTCGGGTGGGTGAGGGTAGGTGACCACACAGAAACATTGTGTAAGTAAGCACCTGCCGAAGCCCATACCGATTAATGTCAGTTGCAAACGCACATTACTCCAATTCCATTCCCAATCTGGAAGTGGTGTCCGGAGTGTGTCCCGGAAATAATAAAATACACGGTCACACGAAACGTACGCACTTGCGGCATCAGTTAACCCCTTCACAGATACACACACGCACTATGCGCACTACCCTTTACCGTTCGATTTATGTATCGAAACCTTTGCCATTCGAAATTGGAAAATAATATTAAATTTCATAATTCAATAATTCATGGGAGAGGGCATCCGTATCTCAGCTCGGTTCTCGGTTTTCGGTTTTCGATTCGCAGCGTGTCGGTCGTTGCGTTGACCATTGGGAGACATAAATTCGAAATACAACTGCTACAACGTGTAGACTGAAGACGGTACAGGCGGTACGCAATCTATTTTCCCAAAACATTGTCCTTTTGCCGTTTTACAACCCCCACCCGCGCGTAAAGCAACAACCTCAGGTGGGGGGGTGCGTTTTAACCGTCCGCCCGGAGATTTTTCCTTCACGACAAGTTAATGGATCATGCATTCGACAGGTTAACTAATTGTAGACTTAAAAAAAAATCCAAGTATGGGTACAACGAACAATTACACAAAAACATCATAAAGGCGAAATTGAAATTGGAAAAAAAAATAAAATTGATGTAAGGGGGTTATTCGCGTCATTTTTTCTCATTTCCTCTTAGGGACTTTTTTTTTGTTGAAATTCGATTTTTTGTGGGAGTAGTTGTGTGCTGCACAGCATCTCCTTTTTTTTGTTTTAAATTGGACGGAGTGTGTGATTTGACTGTGCAACCTAGGGGTGGGGGTGCAAGGCAATAAAAAAATAATCAAGCAAGCGTATGGGAAGAAACAACACCAAATACAAATTACATGAATGGGACAAAAAAATTATTTAATCCAATAGGGTAGCCTGTTGGTAAATGGTCCCACGGAACCAATTTTATATGCTGCTGAGGTATTTGATCGCAACCACAACCACAGACATGGCTAAATCGACTCAGATAGCGATGCACAAATGCGGTATTTTGGTCTAAAATCTGGACAAACATATTTGGGCACATTTTCACATCAAGTAGGTACCAAGTGACTAAAAAGTTATTTACTTACTTACGTAAGTGGTTCCGGGATGAACCTAGGCCTCAACCGACATGCCTCTCCAATTAGCCCGGTCCTTAGCTAACTGCCTTCAGTTGCGCACTCCAAGTTGGTTGAGGTCGGTTCTTACTTGCCACTTAATGCGAGGTCTTCCTCTACTGCGTCCGACGTCTGCCTGGGAATCGAAGACTTTGCGAGTCGGAGTATTGGTATCCATTCGTTCTACATGTCCTAACCATCTTAAACGTCCAATGCGGAGTTTTTTGACCAAAAGTATGTCGCTTTACAGCTCGTATAGCTCGTGGTTGAATCTTCGTCTCCATAGCCCGTCAACACAAACGGGATTGAAGATTTTTCGAAGAATTTTCCTCTCGAATCGACCAAGGATTTCTTCATCCGCCTTTGATATGGTCCATGCTTCAGCGCCGTAGAGCAGGACTGGGATGATCAGGGTCTTATATAGGATCTCCTTAGTAGTTCGAGTGAGGGCTTTACTACTAAATTGCCTTCTTAGCCCGAAGAAACAGCGGTTGACAAGAGTAATTCTTCATTTGATTTCTGACGAGATGTTGTTGTCGAAGTTAATATCGGAGCCTAGGTAGACAAAGTCCCGTACTACCTCAAAGTTATATCTTACAATGGTGACGTTCTGTCCAATTCGTCGATGTTGTGAGTCCTTTCGTGTTGACAGCATATACCTAGTCTTACCCTCATTTACTGCTAAACCCAATTTTGCCGCTTCCTTCTCTATACTAGCAATGGTGGCTATGACATCACGTTGAGTCCTACCAATGATGTCAATATCGTCGGCGTATACCGATTTTTGCAAAATTGTGCCTCTGGTGTTGGCTCGAGAGTTTTGCACAATCCTCTTAAGAATCAAATTGAAGAAATCACATGACAGCGCATCACCTTGCCTTAATCCTTTTTTGGTATCGAATGTGTCAGTGAGGTCGTTTACGACTCGGATGGAGCAGGGAGAATTCTCCATCGTCATCCTACACAAACGGACGAGTTTGGTCGGTACACCAGAACTAGACATGGCTCTGTATAGCTCGTCTCTATAAATGCTGTCGTATGCGGCTTTGAAATCGATGAATAGGTGTTGGGTATCGATTTGGACTTCTTGGGTTTTTCCAGGATCTGCCAATGTGTGAATATTTGATTAGTTGTGGACTTTCTTGGCCTAAAACCACATTCATAAGGGCCGATCATGTTGTTGTTAAACGGTTTCAGGCGTTCACATATTACGGCAGATAGGATCTTGTAGGCGATCTTGATGAGACTTATGCCTCTGCAGTTGGCGCAGTTCAGAGGGTCTCCTTTTTGTGGATCGGGCAAACGATGCTGAGGTTCCATCCTTCAGGCCTGCTTTCATCCGACCAGATTTGGCTTATGAGTTGGTGGGTGTTACTTACCAAGTCATCTCCGCCAGCTTTATAAAGCCAAGCGGGAAGGCCGTCATTTCCTGCGGCCTTATTAAGCTTGAGTTTAGATATTGCTAACCTCTCTTCACTTAGGTCGGGTGTTTGGCAGTTTTCGCTGTCGTTGCCAATATTAAATGGTTCGTTCTGCCTGACAGCGGAATGTTATTCGTCATCGCCGTCTGCAGAAGTGGTTCTTCCATATCCTAAGCATCGACTGTGTCTCAGCTACGATATTTCCTTGTTCATCTCGACAAGATTCTGTTCGAGCCTTGTATCCTTGGCTTCGACGTTTTACACTTTGGTAAAACTTGCGAACATCGTTCCTGGAGTGGCACCTCTCTATATCCTCGATCGCACGCTTTTCTTGCTCTTTTTTCTTCTTTCTGAAAAGCCGATGTTCTTCCCTTCTTCTTTGCCTATAGAGCTCAATGGCAGCTCTCGTCTTCACCTGCAGCTTAGCCTTGAAGGCCTCGTTCTTGGCTGCGAGCATCTGTCGGCATTCCTCATCAAACCAGGGGTTACTTGCTGATGCAGCTGATCTAATGGCTTTTTGGCATCGTTGCCATTGCTCTTCGACATTAGATGCTGGTGGTATGGTGTTAATCGAGAGGTTAAGGGATACTCGTTGCGCGAAGGTCTTGGCGGTCGCTGGCGATTGCAGTCTTTCGACATTAAAGTTTTTCACAGTATTTCTGGTTTGTTGTGGCGTGGTGGATATCCGCATCCTTACCTTGGCTACAACAAGCCACTACCTTGTCGAGTCGATGTTAGCCCCTCGGAATGTTCGGACATCCAACATACTGGATGCCGCTTCTTGTCTATCGCAATGTGATCAATTTGGTTGACTGTTCGTTGATCTGGCGGCTGCCATGTCCCCTTATGGATATCGAGGTGAGGAACCGTGTGCTGGCTATAGTACCATTTCGTTCCCCAGCGAAGTCAATTAGCCTAAGTCCGTTACCAGACGTATTGTCGTGTATGCTATATTTTCCGACAGTACTGGTAAAGATGTCTTCTCTTCCTTTTTTCATTTAGAAGGGTCGTCAACAATAAAATCAGACCTTTCCGAGGCTATTGGTTGCTTCGTAACAACATGTTTTTTCTATGGGTGGGTAGTTAACCCAAAGCACAATCCCTAGGACATGGGGCCATCAGTATCCACTACGGGATTGTGCGCTGCCGTTGACCTTTCGGTTCCATCTCTGTTCAAGGGGCCTGATTTACCCTTGAAATTCCTAGAAAACCTGTTGTCCGAATATGTCGAAGCAGATTATCTAGGTTCGCATGGGACGGCAATTTTCTTGAAAAGTTCATCAAAGCCAGATCCAGATGGTAATACTGATCAGGAGGAAGGTGATTCAGAGAATCGGTATGCAAACATCATGCTATAGTGGCAGTCCGTTACCAGACGTGTTGTCGTGTAGGCTGTGTTTTCTGACAATACTGCTAAAGATGTCTTCTCCTCCTACCTTTGCGTTGCGTACTTTGGTAGTCGCTCAAAGGTTTTGTCAAGGAGCTCGTAGAAGCAGTCCTTAGTTTTATCATCTTTTTCGTCCGTCGGAGCATGAGCGCATATAAGGCTTATGTTGGAGAATTTGGCCATGATGTGGATTGTTACAATGCGTTCGCTAATGTCTTGGAACCAAAAGACTTCTTGCCTAAGTCCGCATCCAAATAGTCGCTGTTTCTGCTCACTAAAACACGGTCCATAGTAGATGTCAAAGTTTTTCATCCTCTTTTTGCCGGCCCATCACATCTTATTTCTTGGATGGCAGTAATGTCTGCTTGGTAGCAGTTTAGGACTTCCGCTAGTTGTTCACCTGCACCTCTCCTGTTTAATGTTCTCACATTCCAGGGGCAGATACGAACGTCGTTGTCCTTTTTTCGTTTAGCATTGTCGTCAACAGTAATATCAGTCCTTTCCGAGGCTATTGGTTGCTTTGCAACATAAGCTTTTTTCCGTGGATGGGAAGTTAACCCAAAGCACAACCCCCAACCTGGAGGGCCAGGCCCTTGTTTTGAACCTAGGACAGCGGGTAGGAAAATACCGATGTCAGTTGCCCATTTTGGGAACTGCTGTCAGAATAAAAATACAAAAAGACATGTTCTGCTTAACTCAGGAATTGACCAACGGAGTCTTTTTGTCGAACAGCTATTTGGATGTAAGCCCAAAAGCTCGAATAGGAATTCTAAATACCACAAACAATCATTTCAAAGTATCCCAATTCTTTTTGCGACTGATCCCAGCTAAAGATTATTTGGTAGTCCCTCTCAAAACTGAGCCATTTTCAGATACCGAATACCGAATTTTAGAGAATGCAAGGAGAACCTATTCTCAACGAAATTAAAAACATATTTCCGAACAATAAATTCGAGAAAAAACCTCGAAATACTCTGCGTTTAGAAAACCTGAAAAAAGGAACCCAATATAGGGGGAAATCAAAGCCCAGATGAAAGCGCAACTCTTTTGAATCTATGTAATGAGTAAAGTGATATATTTTATTTTAAAGATGATTTTCTTACACGCATACAGTTGCTATTACCCACACAATACCCCTAATGCAGGATCAGGCGCCGATAAACCAAAGAATGTACAGACTACCCGAGATAAAACGGCAAAATAATAAATGAACAAATGAAGGAGATGTTGAACAATGACATTGTTCAGCCCAGTAAAAGTCCTTGTAACTCACCCCTCTTAATTGTTCCAAAGAAAGACGGTCCAGATTGAGAACTTAGGTGGAGAATAGTGGTCGATTTTCGTAAATTAAATGATAGGACCATTGGTGATGCTTACCCCCTTCCTCGAATAGAGGATATTTTGGATCAGCTAGGTCACTAACGCTATTTCTCCACACTAGATCTAGCCAGTGGCTGCCACCAAGTATAACTTAAGCAAAATTTAAAAATAACTCCAACCGCCTTATAGGGTGCACTACAATGCATCAACCTGTGTTCTCAACTTTACGTTTTACGTTTCGTTTCCATCATTCAATTTACATGTGTCAGCAGAGAGAATACACACCCAGCAAGGATACGACAAGTGTTCCAACACACACGCCCAAACAACAAAATTTAATCTAGGTATGCAATTTTCTTTTTTTTTTTTCAAAGGGAAATTAAAAATTACAGTAAACAAATACCACAGAAAACATTTAAAGGACGAATGACTAGAACAAAAAAAAATAACGGAAAATTGTACATATATAACAAATCCCGGAATCGAGGGAGAATCACAAAGCAATCAATAAATGGGAATACTCCCGTGGAAAAATATTTGAAGCTACATGCCCACAGCGTGAGGAGGATGAGTGTAATTCGTGTGTGTGTTTCTGAAGGGACAACTTCCTTGGGAGTTTATCCGCCTTGTACTTGGATTTTTTTTAGCTGATACGCGACGAGACGTTTACTTTACTTTGCACGACGACTTTTGATGGCGACTTTGGCACAGCGGGTTGTAGATTGTCTTGCAGCTTTCCGACCTTTTTTTGTTGTCCTTCTGTTTTTGTAAGTTGCTAGATATGATTTCTATACTTTTGTTGTTTAATTTTGATTTTGTTAATTGAGTACTTTTGATGCTATCAGGTGGATGCAGGATGAAGGAATTAGGGATTGGAATTCGAATTCGAAGTCACGTTGGCTTGATCTTTGGGGATATCTCCTCTTATAATATTGGTAGACATTGAAAGAAGCTTATACCGGGCAACGGAGAAAAGCAACGAAGAACTACAAAATTTTAAGACCTAAAACGAATGAATTTCT
Source organism: Rhingia campestris (assembly GCA_932526625.1). NCBI lineage: Eukaryota > Metazoa > Arthropoda > Insecta > Diptera > Syrphidae > Rhingia > Rhingia campestris. Next base: position 3,286,008 of record OW052186.1, on the reverse strand, counting down.
ACCAAACGACAAAATAAAGAGAAAAAAACACCAACACCATACATAGGGTTCTTCAATCCAATCAAAATGAAACAACCACAATGAATAATGAGAAATGTAACTATCAACAAAAGGAGCAAAACCTGACTACAAATAACAAAAAATATTTACCATACATAAGGACTCTACCACAAGCCGATTAGCCATCGTGGGGATTGACGGCCAACACCCTCCAAAATACACAACAAATGAGGAAAAATTCAAAAATACTTTAGACATATGCACATACAACGTAAGGACACTAACAACAGAAGCAAAACAGACCCTGCTAAACGAAAAAGGGACAACGACGTTCGTATCTGCACCTGGAATGTGAGAACATAAAACAGGAGAGGTGCAGGCGAAAAACTAGCGGAAGCCCTAAACTGCTACAAAGCAGACATTACTGCCATCCAGGAAATACGATGGGATGGGCCGGGCAAAAAGAGGATGAAAAACTGTGGCATCTACTGTGGACCTTGTTATAGTGAGCAGAAACAGCGACTATTCGGATGCGGATTTGTTATAAGTGCCAGACTTAGGCAAGAAGTCTTATGTTTCCAAGACATTAGCGAACGCATTCTAACTATCCGCATCAAGGCCAAATTTGGCAACATAAGCCTTATATGCGCTCATGCTCCGACGGAGGAAAAAGATGATATAACCAAGGACTGCTTCTACGAGCTCCTAGACAAAACCTATCAGCGACTACCGAAGAACGATGTTAAAATCGTGCTGGGAGATTTTAACGCAAAGGTAGGAAAAGAAGACATCTTTAGCAGTACTGTCGGAAAACACAGCCTACACGACAAAACGTCTGGTAACGGACTTAGGCTAATTGACTTCGCTGGGGAACGAAATGCCACTATAGCCAGCACACGGTTTCCTCACCTCGATATCCATAAGGGGACATGGCAGTCTCCAGATCAACGAACGGTCAATCAAATTGATCTCATTGTGATAGACAAGACGCACGCATCCAGTATTTTGGATGTCCGACCATTCCGAGGGCTACCATCGACTCGGTCCACTACCTTGTTACAGCCAAGGTAAGGATGCGGGTATCCACCATGCCACAACAATCCAGAAATACTGTGAACAAATTTAATGTCGAAAGACTGCAATCGTAAGAGACCGCCAAGGCCTTAGCACAACGCGTATCCCTTAACCTCTCGACTCACACGATACCACCAGCATCGAATGTCGAAGAACAATGGCAACGATGCCAACAAGCCATTACATCAGCCGCAACTGATGTGCTAGGTTTCTCGTTTCTCCAGCAGGAAACCCTTGGTTTGATGAGGAACGCCGAAAGATGCTCGCAGCCAAGTACGAAGCCTACAACGCTAAGCTGCAGGTGAATACGAGAGCTGCCATTGAGCTCAATAGACAGAGAAGAAGGGAAGAACACCGGCTTTTCAGAAAGAAGAAAAAAAGCAAGAAATGCGCGCGATCGAGGATATAGAGAGGTGCCACCCTAGGAACGATGTTCGCAAGTTTTACCAAAGTGTAAACGTCAAAGCCAAGGGTACAAGGCTCGAACAGAATCCTGTCAAGATGAACAAGGAAATATCGTAGTTGAGGCTCAGTCGATGCTGAGGATATGGAATAACCACTTCTGCAGACTGTTAAACGGTGATGGCGAACAATATTCCGCTGTCAGGCAGAACGAACCATGCAATATTGGCCACGGCAGCGAAAACTGTCAACCACCCGACCTAAGTGAAGAGAGGATAGCAATATCTAAACTCAAGCTTAACAAGGTCCCCGGAAATGAAGGCCTTTCCGCTGAGCTTTATAAAGCTGGCGGAGATGACTTGGTAAGCAACATCCACCAACTCATAACCCAAATCTGGTCGGTTGAAAGCATGCCTGAAGAATTGAACCTCAGCATCGTTTGCCCGATCCACAAAAAAGGAGACCTTCTGAACTGCGCCAACTCGAAGGCATAAGTCTCCTCAACATCGCCCACAAGATCCTATCTGCCGTAAAATGTGAACGCCCGAAACCGTTTACCAACAACCTGATCGGTCATTATCAGTGCGGTTTGAGGCCAGGAAAGTCCACAACTGATCAAATCTTTATACTTCGGCAGATCCTGGAAAAAACCCAAGAAGTCCAAATCGATACCCACCACCTATTCATCGATTTCAAAGCCGCATACGGGAGCATTTATAGAGACGAACTATACAGAGCCAGCCTAGTTTTGGTATACCGCCCAAACTCGTCCGTTTGTCTAGGATGACGATGGAGAATTCTCGCCCCATCATGTTCGGAAACGACCTCACCGACACATTCGATACCAGACAGGATTTAGGCAAGGCGATGCGCTGTGTTCATGTGAAACCCTTATAATGTGGATATCTTTAATAATCGATAACATTGTACATAGTATTAAGTAATTATGTCAGATGTCGCCTCATATTTACACTTTAATTCATGTTCTTACTTACCTACTTCCTTTTTCTCCTGACAAAACTCCTTCTCTTTTTTCAATCACCCTCAACGAGGTAAGACATCGAGCTCACTACCAATAAAGATTAGAATAGAAACTTACACTATCTTTTTTTTTATTCTAACTCCTCAACGAGGAAATTTTCCAACCAGCGCCTACCCAAGGGTCTACCTTAAAGCACCCGTACATTTTGGTCCAATCGATCCAGATATTACAAATATCATCTAAATTCTTAAATCGATTATTGGTTTATATCATAATTCCTCGAATTCAATTTATCGCTTTATTCAACCATTCAACGATCAACGATCACCACTCAAGTTCTTCATATTTTGCACCGCAAAATTGGCACCATCAACCTTCAGAATAGAGAGTCAATTACGATCAGCAGCAGCACTAGCAGCTCTCAGCGACAATAAAAGACCGTTAACCATCAGCAGAAGTGAGCATAATCCAATTCGACCAGCAGTTTCATCTTCGCAGCGCAAGAGACACCACATTCATCTACCGGTCATCAGTTGGAAGAACAACAAAAATAGGAAAAACTAAATCTCGTTAACCAAGTGCTTCTGTTACGTTTATCATAGTAGTTTATCACCAGTAGTTATCACTAGTGAGAACAGGTACGTGAAACATTTTTTATAAGTGCAATATAACTATGTATACACATTTTAAACACCCATAAGAACTCGTGTAAAATACCTTTATTTTTTTTCATATTCGTACTTATTTAACAACAAAGTGTGTTGACGCACCCGTATAGCGCCAGTGTATTTAATTAGTGTCAGATTTCATTTGATATATTGCCATTGTGCTATAAATTGCATAAAGTGTTTTAAGACAATCGTAATGAACGGTCTAGAAGATTTCGTACTTGCTACCGATCAATTAACCGAATTTCGAAAATCATTTAAAGAAATTGCGATCGTGGATCAGACCGTATTAACGTTAGAAACTTCAAAGGATAAGGTAAAGGAGTTATGGGCAGAAATCCGTAAAATATATTCACTTTGCTTGGAAGCCGACTCTACGTCTGAAGAAGATCTGCAAGCCATAAAAGGCAAATATAGATCATCATCATCCCTTTACGTTACGTGCTTGTGTGAAATAATTGATTCAATTCGAAAATTAAAATTAATAAAAGGTGATGCTGAAGATATTGTATTAGATGAGTGTCAACCAGAGGTTGCGGTGACAAATAATTCACACGCAGCTCCAGGTCAGTCACTTGATTCTAATTCTTTGCTATGTGTGAAAGTTCCTCCTTGTGATACCGAAACTTTTCATGGTGATTATTTGTCGTGGCCATCTTTCCGAGATTTATTCAAGGCTATCTACATAAACCACCCAAAGTTATGTGCTGTACAGAAATTATTTCATTTACGCTCTAAAACTAAAGGCGAAGCACATAACATCGTTTGCAAATTTCCATTAACAGCTGATAATTTCGATCTGGCTTGGAACGCTTTAACGGAGCAATATGAAAATAAACGAATTTTGGTGAATAGCCAACTCAAAACTCTTTTTAATCTACCTGTTCTGACAGTAGATTCGGGTAAAAATCTCAAAAAACTTCAAAGTGAAATTAATGATTGTCTCTCAATTCTAAAAGCATATGCAGTTGATACAAAATCATGGGACCCAATTTTAGTATTTCTGTGTTCCAATAGACTTCCCGATAAAACACTTTCAGTTTGGGAACAGTCCATTAAAAAGCCACGCGATCTTCCATCTTGGAGAGAAATGGACTCGTTTTTAACTCAGCAGTATCAGATTTTAGAATCAGTATCGGATATCAGGGATTCTACTTCTAAAGTGCATAAACCTAGATTAACTTCGCATCCAAGGCAGAATCAACAACAACATCGTGCTTTCCACACTAAAACTAATACTTTCAGTTGCCGCTTATGCAAAGCGTCTCATCCTTTACGACTTTGCGAGACGTTTTTGCAACTTTCTGTTCCTGATAGAGTTAAACATATCAACTCGTTTAAGTATTGTGGGAATTGTCTTTCACCAAGCCACTTATCAACAGATTGTCAAAGCCGCTTTACATGCAAGCAGTGTCGACAACCACATCACACACTCTTGCATATCTCAACCCATGTACCAAACCATCAAGCTTCATCTATCTCGAATGCCAGTTCTTCACATCTCAGTCCCTCACATCCGAGTTCCTCACAACAAGTTTCTGCAAACCATATACAGTCCACAAACCAATCGCCTAATCTACAAGTTCAATCATTTTTCTCAAAAAACAGTGAACGTGTGATTCTTGCTACCACATTAGTAGATATTTATCACCTTGGTACTAAATTCACCTTGCGCGCGCTTCTCGATCCTGGATCAGAAGCAAGTTTTATTTCCGAAGATGTACAGTGAAGATTACGTCTTCCTGTAAAGCCCATTCAAGCCAACATATCCGGCATGAGCGCAGTTATTACCACTACCTCTTCGAAACTATGCTCCATAATTTTGAGCTCAAGACATATGGAGTCATTTACCGCATCGGTCAATGCAATCGTTTTAAAACGCCTCACAGGTAACTTACCATCCTTTAACATCAGTCGCGAGGATCTAACAGGACGCGTAGATTTTGAACTAGCTGATCCCTTCTTTTATCAGAGTTCTAACATTGATTTTATCATTGGAGCCGACTTATATCCATCGATTATTCTTGATGGTGTAAAAACAAATGTTTTTGGCTCATTAGTTGCCCAAAATACAGTTTTTGGGTGGATATTATCTGGTCCTTTGTCTCAAGGGAACATTAAAAGCTTTCACACAATTCTCTCTAACTTTTCTGAAATCTCGTTAGACAAACAAGTTTCTAGATTCTGGGAACTTGAAGAGATTCCAGAGCACAAATCTCTTACTGAAGAAGAAGAATATTGTGAAAAGCTTTATTCAGAAAGCACTTTTCGTGACAACGATGGTCGCTATATTGTTCGGCTTCCCTTTATAGACTCTGCTCCAAGGTTGGGACATTCAAGAGCGATCGCATTTCAACAATTTTCGCGTAATGAAAGATTGTTATCTAAAAACTCCGATCTTTTCGTCAAATACAATGAGGTTCTTGAAGAATACCTTCTACTTGGACATATGAAGGAAGTTAATGGACATGGAATTCGTGAAACCCAACCAATATCCTCTTACTACTTGCCTCATCACGCAGTAATTAAGCCAGATAGCCTCACTACTAAATTAAGAGTAGTCTTCAATGCTTCAAATCCTTCAAGCAACGGTATAAGTCTTAACGATATCCTTCATGTTGGCCCAGTGCTACAATCCGATCTCATGAATCTAATATTACGGTGGCGCTTCTATCGATATGTGTTTAGTGCAGATATCGAAAAAATGTATCGCCAAATCTGGGTTCATCCTGAAGATACATCCTACCAGAGAATTCTTTTTCGCAAGTCTCTAACAACTGAATGTCGGGACTATGAGTTGAAAACAGTTACGTTTGGTGTCAACTGCGCACCTTACCTTGCTATTCGCACTCTAAAGCAACTCGCTATTGACATCGAATCAAAATACCCAGTAGCTTCTTCAATTTTAAAGAACGATTTTTATGTTGACGATGTTTTGTCTGGTGCACACGACATTGACTCATGTTTGCAAGCCCAAAAGGACTTGACATCAGCTTTAAATTCCGCAGGGTTTTCGTTACGGAAATGGACTTCTAATAGTGTTGATTTAATAAAAAAACCTTCCACAACCATTTCTCTATGACGAAGACTTTCTGAAATTTGAAGACAAAAGTTTAACTAAGACTTTGGGTATCTCGTGGAATGCAAGGCTTGATTCATTCCAGTTTTTTTCAAAAACGTTTGATGACAACACTCCATTGACAAAGCGTGGAGTCTTGTCAGTCATAGCTCGGATATTTGATCCAGCAGGGTGGTTAGCTCCGGTAGTTATTGCAGCCAAGCTGATTCTCCAGCAAATCTGGAGGGATGGGACGTCTTGGGACATGCCGCTTGTGCCCCTTACGTGTCAACGCTGGACAACATTTTTTGCTGCCCTTCCCGATATTCAATTCATTCGGGTACCCCGGTGGATTGAATATACCCCCCATAGCTCGGTTCAGGTGCATGGATTTTGTGATGCGTCAGAGCAAGCTTATGCAGCCGCTTTATATTTGCGTATCCAGCAAGATCCAAATACTTGGTGCTGTTACCTCTTATGCTCTAAAAGTAAGGTAGCACCAGTCAAACAAATCCCTTTGCCTAGACTCGAACTATGTGGAGCGGTTCTTTTAACCAACCTGATCCGTCATACTTTACCTAATTTAAGAATAACCACATATGAAGAGTTTTTATGGACAGATAGTACCATCGTTTTAGCATGGTTGAACAAACATCCATCAACATGGAAAACATTTGTGGCTAACCGTGTCTCAAAAATTCAAAGTCATTTCCCATGTTCTCTGTGGCGTCATGTCCGATCAGCTGATAATCCGGCTGACTTAGCGACGAGAGGTATCTTTGCAAAGGACCTGCAACATAATCAACTATGGTGGCATGGACCTCAATGGCTTCTAAAATCTGAGTCTGACTGGCCACAATCTCTTTTCCAGGCTCCCCAGGAAATAGAACAGAGACTGATTAAAATGAACGTCACACTGTTGGTCCCTGATATTGAAAGCATATTTCAAAGATTTTCGTCTTGGTCGAAGATGCTTCATGTGATGTGTTATGTACTGCGTTTTTTCCATACAACCCACTCTCGATACAAAACCATGTATTCATATAATTCCCATACCATTTCTCAAGATGAAATTTTTTAAAACAAAATTATTTATTATTCGAAGTAGCCAACATCTTCATTATCCCAATGAATACACACTTCTGACCCAGGGAAAGCCTGTATCAAAAAAGAGTAGTCTTCTTAATCTCAATCCAATGATTGATTCTTTGGGAATAATACGTTCCAATGGAAGGCTAGCTTCTTCGACGCTTTCCTATAGCGAAAGATATCCAATGATCTTACCCTACAACTCCTACATCGCGTCACTTCTTGTCAGGTTTTACCATTCGCTCTCACTGCATGGTGGTAACCAGTTAGTTTTACGATTGATTCGCTGCGAATTCTGGATTCCGCGAATCAAAACATTGGTCAAGAAGCATCTTCGTTTATGTAAAACTTGTATAATCCACAGGAAGCAGTTAAACAATCAAATAATGGCAGCCCTACCAGTGGAAAGAACCATAATCACTTTACCATTCACACACACAGGCCTCGATTTTGCAGGTCCTTTTACCATTAAAAGCTTTGCTGGACGAGGTTACCGCATATCTAAGGGGTATGTTTGTGTCTTTGTGTGTTTTGCCACTCGAGCAATTCATCTTGAGGCGACTAGTGATCTAACTACAGAGTCCTTTCTAGCTGCATTAAATAGGTTTATCGCCAGGCGTGGGTTACCTACCACCATTTATTCCGACAATGGTACAAATTTGGTGGGAGCTAGTAAAATCATTGCCAATGAATTTAGTAATTTTCTTAAATCACTGTCAGCAAACGTTGCAGAAAGTTACAAAGACCGTAACTTACAGTGGAAATTCATTCCACCAGGGGCGCCACATATGGGTGGCCTCTGGGAAGCGGCGGTAAAGAGTTTCAAAGTCCATTTTCGGAAGATCGCAGGAGATCAAAGGTTTAGTTTTGAAGAGTTTACAACTCTTCTGGCCAAAATAGAGGCTTGTCTTAACTCAAGACCCATCTCCCCGATATCCGAAAATATTAATGATCCATTACCCTTAACCCCAGGGCACTTCCTTCGGGGTGGTCCGCTTTTAGCTACCCCAGAATCTGATATTTCCGAGAAATCCCTAAGCTGCATTCGGCGATGGGAAAAGGTTAAGTTGATGCACCAACAGTTTTGTTCACGTTGGAAGCAAGAGTATCTCTGCGAAATGCATAAGAGGTATAAATGGAAAAATCCACAAAGAGATATTGCAGTAAATGACCTTGTGGTTATTCGAGATGAGAGACTTTCTCCAAACGATTGGCGCTTAGGACGCGTGGTAAAAATATATCCTGGTTCTGACGGTAGAATACGAGTTGCGGATATAAAAACTCAATTTGGTACACTCACACGGCCTATTGTAAAGCTCTGTGTTTTATTAAATTCGTAAAATAAATAAACCTCATATCTATCTTTTTATTCTTACTTTTATTTTGTCATATATTATGTATATTGCACTTTTAAAAGGTATTTCATGAATTTGATCTATTTTTCAAAAATATTTTCACATTATTATGTCTATAATTACAATCTAGAATTCTTTATTAGCATTCCCTTCCTGAATGGAGTGAGTGGATCCCCTCCGAATTAAAAGGATCCCAATAGATTTAAGTTATATTTTCTGAATTTGAAAAGTATCTCAAAATTATATAATTTGAATTTGTTAACCAATTTCTTTTGCACCAGTTGCTGCAAGGCGGCCGGCAATGTTCATGTGAAACCCTTATAATGTGGATATCTTTAATAATCGATAACATTGTACATAGTATTAAGTAATTATGTCAGATGTCGCCTCATATTTACACTTTAATTCATGTTCTTACTTACCTACTTCCTTTTTCTCCTGACAAAACTCCTTCTCTTTTTTCAATCACCCTCAACGAGGTAAGACATCGAGCTCACTACCAATAAAGATTAGAATAGAAACTTACACTATCTTTTTTTTTATTCTAACTCCTCAACGAGGAAATTTTCCAACCAGCGCCTACCCAAGGGTCTACCTTAAAGCACCCGTACACGCTGTATTGTGACCTCTTCAATTGGATTCTTGAGAGGATTGTGCAAAACTCTCGAGCCAACACCAGAGCCACAATTCTCCAAAAATCGGTGCAACTACTAGCATACGTCGACGATATTGACATCATTGGTAGGACTCAACGTGATGTCATAGCCACGTTTGCTAGTATAGAGAAGGAAGCGGCATAGATGGGTTTAGCAGTAAACGAGGGTAAGACTAAGTATATGCTGTAACACGAAAGGACACATAACATCGACGAATTGGACAGAACGTCACCATTGACAGATATAACTTTGAGGAAGCACGGGACTTTGTCTACCTCGGCTCAGCTATTAACTTCGACAACAACATCTCGTCAGAAATCAAACGAAAAATTACTCTTTCCAACCGCTGTTTCTTCGGGCTAAGAAGGCATTTTAGTAGTAAAACCCTCACTCGAACTACTAGGGAGATCCTATATTAGACCCTCATCATCCCAGTCCTACTCTACGGTGCTGAAGCATGGACCGTATCAAAAGCGGATGAAGAAATCCTTGCTCGATTCGAGAGAAAAATTCTTCGGAAAATCTTCGGTCCCGTTTGCGTTGACGGGCTATGGAGACGAAGATTCAACCAAGAACTATACAAGCTGTACAGCGACATACCCCTAGTCAAAAAAAACTCCGAAATGGACGTTTAAGGTGGCTAGGACATGTAGAACGAATGGACACCAACACTCCGGCTCGCAAAGTCTTCGATTTCCAGACAGACGTCGGACGCAGTAGAGGAAGACCTCGCCTTAAGTGCCACGCACAAGTACAAATTGACCTCAACCGACTTAGAGTGCGCAACTGGAGGCAGCTAGCTAAGGACCGGGGGCATGCTGGTTGAGGCCCAGTTTCATCTCGCACAGTAGCGCCACTTAAGTCAAGTCAAACACTCCTACGACACATAGCCACCTGTATCCTCTACGGCATTGATTGCTGCCGTTGGCCTCTTCGATCATCTGCTATAAAATTTTTTCATAGGGCCGGACTTAAATTTCCTTAATGACCTGTTTGTTATAGTTTGAATTAATAAAAAAGACGATGTGCTTCACAAGAGATGAGTTTATTAACTAACTTAACAGAGGTATATAATAATGCTAGTACTAAAACATGGGAATCATTTAGTACAGTTCTGTATAGGGAATTCATGTGTGTGTTTGGTTACTATGTGGTTGTGACTTATGCACTTAAATGATGTATATAATTCAAGATATCAAATACATAACATGTCCCTAAAATTATAAATATTTTTTTTTTTTTTTTTTTTTTTTTTTTTTTCATTTTCCATTTAAATGTTTACTTTCTTAACCTAATACAATATTAATTAAACAAAAAAAAAGGGAATCATATTCAAGGTCAGAAGCAATGCATGTAATGTTTCATTAGTTATTTCTGTTTTACAATTTGTTTACCTGATCTTAATGTTAATGTATCTGCTGGTAGGTCATCTGCCCTTGTTTTAGGACTAGGTAAAATATTGGGTTTTTCCGATATTAGATCTCTTTGATTGCGTCGGTATTGATTACCTTGGCAATCTTCAACTATAAAAGATCTTGGCATCTCAGAAATCTTAACTATCCTACCCTTTTTCCAAGCTTCATTTTGAACTTTTTTAAATAAAACCATTTCATTTTGCGTAATTCTTGGTCGGTCCTTGGCATGTTTGTCATATATCATTTTCATTTTCTTTTGATATTCTCTAACTTGGTGGCCATATATTTCCTTATCTATAACATCGGGGCTAAGTTCTGACTTAGTAACTGGCAGTCTTGTTCTAAGTTTTCGCGACATTAACAGTTGAGATGGAGAAAAGGTAAACTGTGGTGTTGTTCGTAGGCTAAGTAAATAAGGATCAGAATTTGTCTCACTGCACTTTTTTAACATCCTTTTGACTGTTTGAATAGACCTTTCAACTAATCCATTTGATTTAGGATAGTATGGACTACTTGTGATATGTTCGAACTTCCAGTTTCTGGAAAATTCTTTGAACTCCTTTGAGTTAAAAGGTGGACCATTATCAGACAAAAGCTCAGACGGTATCCCATGACGGGCAAACACCGATTTGAGATTGATAATGATCTCGACAGCCTTTGATGATTTTAATTTTGCTATTTCTATGTATTTAGAGTAATAGTCTACTAATAAGAAATATAACTCCTTATTCCATTCAAAAAGATCGATACCTACTTTTTGAAATGGAAGATCCGGTAGTTTATGTGGTATAAGTGGTTGTCGGCAGTTATTGTTTAAATATTTTTTACATGTTTCACAACTTTCGACTGATTTTTGTATGTCTTCATTCATGTGTGGCCAAAACACCAAGCCTCTCGCGCGTTTCTTACTTTTTTCTATTCCCGGATGACCATCGTGAATGCATTCCAAAATGTTGGATAATAGATTCTGTGGAATCACTAGCGCTTGACCTTTAAAAATAAGATTATCGATAACTGATAGTTCATATCTATAGTTCCAATAAGTCTGCATTTCATTGTTCAATTTTTTCTTACTTTCCGGCCATCCATTTTTAATGAAGGAAAATAATTGTTGAATGTTTTTATCTTCCAAAGTTGCGTCTAAAATATTTTTCAACATTTGTTGTGATATGGCAAGACTAGACTTTATTAATCCTACATGAATTTTAATCTGCCTATCTAACTTGCTTTCTTCCTTATGACACAGTGGAGCTCTTGACAGCATGTCTGCGACTAGCAATTTTTTCCCTGGCTTATATGTGACTTCTAAATCATATGCTTGAAGACGAAGCATCATTCTTTGCAACCTTGGTGGGACATTGACTAATGCTTTTTTGAAAAGGGGAATCAATGGCTTGTGATCCGTTTCGACAACCGTTTTTTGGCCATATATAAATTGATGATGTTTTTCGCAGTTAAAAAGTATAGCATAGAGTTCCTTCTCTATTTGTGCGTAGTTTCTTTGACAATCTGTAAGAGTTTTCGACACAAATGCTAAGGGACGATTGTCTTGTAGTAAACATCCACCTACTGCAAACTGTGATGCATCTGACGAAATGACCAAAGGCCTTGATGGCTGAAAATATGCAAGAACTGGTGGTTCTGTAACCAGTGACTTAAGCCTGATAAAAACATTTTCCAAAGATTCGTTCCATTGGAACGTGACGTTCTTTTTTAACAATTGTCTCAATGGTTCAGTTTCGTTCGATAAACTCTGTATAAATGATCCAAAGTACGTTAACATTCCTAAGAATCTATGTACATCTTTTACAGAAGTTGGTGACGGCATTTTTATTATTGCTTCAACTTTGGTTGGATCTGTATGAACACCTAACTCATTAAAAATATGCCCAAAATACTTGACTTCAGTTACCCCAAATTTACACTTTTCTCTGTTTAGCTTAAGTCCAACTTTTTCCATTTTATCCAAGACTCGAATTAATTTGGCGTTATGTTCTTCGATTGTCTTACCGGAGACAAGAAAATCGTCGATGTAAACAATTACATCCTCATCAAAAAATAACTCAGTCATTTCACGATGAAAAATTTCTTGAGCTACGTTTAGTCCGTACGCCATCCTTAAAAACTTATATCTCCCAAATGGAGTATTAAAAGCACAAAGATTGGAGCTTTTCTCATCCAATTTTAGCATCCAATAGGCTTTGCTAGCATCAAGAGATGAGTAATACTTTGAGCCGGACAATTTGGACTTAATTAAATCAATGTCGGGAATGGGATAGTGTTCGCGCTGTAGTGCTTTGTTGAGATTTCTTGGATCAAGACAGACTCGTAACGAACCATTGGCTTTCTCAACCAACACTATCGAGCTAACCCATTTCGTTGGACTATGAACTTTAGCTATTACCCCATCACTTTCCATTTTATCTAATTCTATTTTTAATTTCGCATGCAGTGTAATGGGAATTTTTCTAGGTGCATCTATAACAGGACTTATTTGTGGATCGACTTTTAAACTATAAAAACTTTCTAAACAACCTAACCCTTCGAATAAATGTTCAAACTTATGTGGTATGCTCGTTATTAAAACATTAGAATTTCCTTGTATTTCATTGATCCCAATTACTGAGTTGCGTGTTACCAAACCAAGCCTTTGACAGTCAAATTTTCCAAGAACAGAATTTACCTTGTTCTCTACAATAAAGAAATCCACGACGACCTGATTCTCTGCATTTTTTTCTAAAGACGCTTTGACAGAACATTGACCCAATATATTTACCTTCGATCCACCAAACGCAGTTAGACTTCCTACACATTTGTGAAGAATCAAATTATTGTTATGATTTATGTAATTAAATGTTACTAACGACATCACGTTTGCTTCTGCCCCCGTATCCAACTCAACTTTGATTAGCTTGTTATTAATTATAAAAAATTCTGAAAACAAAATGTTTGATTTACAATTATTGTTATTTTTATGATCTAAAGTACCGATAAAGAATTCACTGACATCATTGTTGTTTTTGAGTTCGTTACGGTTTGTTTCATTATTAATGGAAAATGCTTGAATTTTATTAGACTTACAATACTTTGCAAAATGATTCAAGCCTTTGCAGATATGACATTGTTGACCAAGGGCTGGACACTTAGTCCGGTGATAAAAATTTCCACATCGTTCACATCTTTTTTTGGGCTCATTTTGTTTGACACTGGGATTGCTGCTGTTGTTGGTGTTGTTGTTCGCCTTGACGTTGTTCCGTTGTTTGAAGTGCTGTTGCTTGTTGTTATAATTTGACAACTGTATTCTGGAGTTGCTGCTGTTGTGCTTCTGTATGTAATTGACTTTACTTTCAGAATGTATCATGACTGTGGACATCTCTTGTGATTGCGACTGACTAATGACGTATGATTTCGCACGTTTTTCAGCTACCTCCAATGTAAGGTCATCGATGTCAAGAAGTAATCGCCTTAGCTTATCATCATTTAGTCCTATTATGAAGACATCACGAATCATTGCATCTTGAAGTGTACCATAATCGCAGACTTGGGCTAATTCTTTTAATTGCGTTAGGAACTGGTCGATTGTTTCTGCTGGTTTTTGTCTTGACGAAAGAAATTTATATCGCTCGAACACAATGTTTGTTCTTGGATCACAGTGGTTGGTGAATTTTTTGATAACCTCGTCAAATTTAAGATTTTTAGGAAATGTGTTATAAATTCGTAAGCCATCATCTCCTATGTATGAGAGAATCGCGTTCACTTTCTTTGCATCGTCTGTAATTTCTACGAAATTAAGGAAAATTTGCAACTTTTGCAACCAAAACTTCCACGCTGCACTCAAATTTGGTTGTTTGAAATCCATTTCCTTAGGCGGCTTTGCACCAAAAGAGACCTCCATCATATGCTTTTGATGAGAAGATAATTGGTGACTATTCTCCTCTTCTCTTATAGAGTCGATCAAAATTCCGGAGTCTGATATAGATTTCCTTAGAAAATTTTCCAGGTTGACTAAATGAACTGCACGTGGTTGTTAAAATGCACTGACAGGTTTTGTAAAATTGATTACACTGAACAGTTGGTTGAATGCATCAAAGACTTTTTTCGTTTATTTTCTTTATTGAAGTATTTAGAGATTTTTTTTTTTTTTTTTTTTTTTTTTTTTTTAAACAGTGGGCACTGAAACACAATCTGACACCATGTTATAGTTTGAATTAATAAAAAAGACGATGTGCTTCACAAGAGATGAGTTTATTAACTAACTTAACAGAGGTATATAATAATGCTAGTACTAAAACATGGGAATCATTTAGTACAGTTCTGTATAGGGAATTCATGTGTGTGTTTGGTTACTATGTGGTTGTGACTTATGCACTTAAATGATTTATATAATTCAAGATATCAAATACATAACACTGTTGTCCGAATATGTCGAAGCAGCTCACGTTATTCCATTTGTCCATCCCAACTGGGACTTAAAATTCCTTAATGCCCTGTTGTCCGAATATGTCGAAGCAGCTCACGTTATTCCATTTGTCCATCCCAACTGGGACTGTAGATTATAGACTGACCGGTCGAAAAGTAAGGATTTTCATGCCTGAACATCCTCAGTTTCCTTTTTCTTGGGTGATGGAAGGTGGCTCAGTGGCGCGATGGTTAGTGCGATGATTTGCCGCGCAGAAGGTGTGGGTTCGATTCCCAGCCGTAGCAACACCTAAATGATTTTTTCACTGGCCCTCCTCTCGTGATTATCTGACAAATCATCCGGGTGGTATCAATTGTTAAGAATAGCTTATCTCAACTTAGCCGTTCGGAGTCGGTATAAAACAGGAGGTCCCGCCATCGTGCAAGAAGTACACACGCACACATGAATGGCTGTGAGAAAGCTAGACCCTGGGTACTAACGAGCCTGTTGCGCCAAAAATTTTTATTTGTATGATGGAAGGTCTGCAAACAAGGTCTTTAAGCCAGTGGAGGGTTAAGCTATTGTCACAGCACAAAACCAGGTGGTCCTAGCACTGAACTATCTTTAGAAATTGCAGTTTCGTGGGTCGTTTGCAAGTGAGTTAAAGAAGCACTAGTCGCCACAGCTCCTCACTGGTCTTTGGTTCCGATTGGACGGTTCATGTCAATGACTGTGATCTCGGAAATGCTTCTCACTTGCCAGGATCATTTGCTGAGATTATTCATTGTTGCTCTACCGAGTAACTCCAAAAATGGTGGGCAAAGTGAATCATGATCCCAAGGCTAGCTTTAAAATAGGAGGACGCTTGATGTCCAACCCCATAGCGTTTACGACTGGGTTTTTGTTGAATTAGAGGTGGCCTTGGCTTCGGAGGGATAAAAGGTGAGGGATTTTCTATGAGGAAGGTTTGGTTGTACTTAGATTCACCTTGTGCTTGCATTGATGATTGTTGCAAGGCTATCCCCTTGGAAGACTACTATACGCACCGGCACATCAAGGCAACCACTTGGACTATCTGCCATTTTTTGCATCCGCTCATAGAGATGTTAAATGCCTGTCCAAATAGAGTGTAGAGTGTCATAGCGAGTAGACGTGGCTAGAACATTCTTGAAAGTCGTGGGTTCAAATCACGGCAAGATCTTTTTTTTTCTCTGTTCTCAATTTCCTCACGTAAAGCATTGCCTTTCGACCACAAATATTATTGTATCTTTTTTCAATTGATAAATTCAAATTGAATTTTTGCAATAAAAATGGATTGTGGGGCTCAAAAATGCGTTGAAACAAAAAATTCCAATAACGCTATTTTTGACTGTTATGGACCATGTGGAAAAATGTTTCATGCGAAATGCGTTGGATCTACTAACGCATTTATGGATAAAATAAACGCAACTGAAGGCGCTAAGTTATCCATATCAAGTCTTGCTTTTAAGATGTCGGCTTTGAAAGCTGACATTGTTAAGCTGTCGAAAGGCTTTAAGGACTTGTTAGACAATTTAAATCATGCAGTATCCACAGTGTCTGCATTTTCGGACCCATGTCAGACCGTTGACGCTTCCACGTCTAAAGAGCCTTTGCAAACATTTGACCATAACACTTCCAAAGAAGAAGCTCGGTCCGCACCGTCCGTACAATCTGTCGCGTCCCATGCAGCCAGTGATAAAGTTGTCACCATTAAAGGAAAGCGTAAGCGTGACACCAACTCATCAACGACTCATCCGACAGCTAAACGCTCTAATCTCAGAAGTCAGGATCAAATCAAAAATAATTTGGTTCCAAATCTGTCAGTTGGGTCGCCTCCAACCAATACTTCTCCTACTGCCCCATCATCTAGTGTAGTTCCAACAGTGACTGCATCTTCTTCATCAATTGAATCGATAACAAAACCTAAATCGATCTTTATATCACGCCTGAAACCAAGCACTTCCTCCGAAGACGTGATTAGTCACTTATTTTCAAAAAATCTAGTCCCTACAGGTACTTCTATTAAATGTACAAAACTTAGTAAACAGGATAGTTTCGTTTCATCGTTTAAAATAGTAGTACCTCCAAATGTATTTGATAAAGTATGCGACACTGACTCATGGTCTTTGAACACTATTGTCAATGAGTTTAAGCCACGTGGAGATAAACGCGGAGTTAACTCAGCATCAAAAAACTCTACCGACTGTCCCTCTACTACCAAAATGAAAGAGGGCTCCGAAAAAAAAACTAAAACATTTTTTCTTAATTCCCAAGCCTTTTCTCATGATATATTCTCCTTGACAGAAACGTGGCTTAACGCCAGTATACTTGACTCGGAACTCTTTAATCATGAGTTCTCAGTATATAGGAGTGACCGCCATATAAATGACCTAAAAGCGCTTGGTGGAGGTGTTCTTACTGCAGTTCGCAGTCATCTTACCTCTTAACATTGAAATAATCTGTGTTAAGATAACAATTGGAATATATCTTTGATAACAATTGGAAATAAATATCTTTATGTTGTAAATGCGTACATTCCTTCATATCGTCTATGCATTCTGTATTCTGAGCTATCGAAGGCTTTAATATACATCTTTGACTTATCTTGTTGTGACAGTACTATTTTGTTGCTGGGCGATTTCAACTTACCACACATTGAATGGGTGCCTTCAGAGGGGGAACCTCATTTTATACCATCAGAAGTTTTTGCACAGCAAGAACTATTATTACTTGATAACATTTTATCATTTGACTTACAGCAAATAAGCTGTATAAAAAATCATAATAATTGAATTCTCGATTTAGTTTCTTCTTCTGACTCTGTTAGTACTGCAGTATTAAAATCTAGTACCTATTATCTAGATATTTTCATTGACATAGGCGGACATCTGTACGAAAACGCTGACTCGCACGATTGTTCGTACTCTTTTGAATTTCGGAAAGCAAGCTTTCAAAGGCTATCCGAAGAAATTATTATTTCTAATATGAAGATTGACGGCTTCTCCAATTTAGAAGAAGCTGTTAAAAATGTCTATTTTATAATAAAAGATTGCATGGATAAGATAAGCACCCGTGGTACACGAAACAGACGAAACCGGGCCTGGAATAATTTTGTTAAAAGCCAGAATCATTACGACTATGATAAGTACCTGAATTACTTTAATGAATTCTTTGCGATGTCTAGTAGTTTATAACGGGTGATTTTTTAAGAGGCTTAGAACTTTTTTTAAAAAAAAAACACAAAAAATTCGAAAAAATGAATGAAATATTTATTTGAATCGATAGTTTGAACCTTGCAATTTAATGTTTAAAGATAATTTCATGCAAATGTTGACCGCGGCTGCGTTTCAGGTAGCCCATCCGCTGAGTCCAATTTTGGCATACTCTTTCACACATATCGGCCGGTATCTCACGAATGAATGCATGGATGTTGGCTTCCAGTGCGTCAATCGAAGCGGGCTTGTCCCTATAGACATTAGCCTTGACATACCCCCACAAAAAATAATCTAATGGTGTCAAATCGCACGATCTAGGCGGCCAATTGACCGGCCCGAAACTAGAAATTAACTGTTCACCAAACTCGTCTCGCAATTGCGCCATTGTTTCGCGTGCTGTGTGGCATGTGGCACCGTCTTGTTGAAACCACATATCATGCAAGTCAAGAACTTCCATTTCGGGCAAAAAAAAAGTTTGTTATCATCGCTCGGTAGCGTTCACCATTGACAGTAACGCTGCGATTCGCATCATCTTTGAAGAAATATGGCCCAATAATGCCGCCGGCCCATAAACCGCACCAAACAGTGGCTTTTTCGGGATGCATTGGTAGCTGTTGCAATGCTTCTGGCTGATCTTCACTCCAAATGCGGCAATTTTGCTTATTTACGTACCCATTCAACCAAAAATGAGCCTCATCGCTGAACACAATTTTTCGATAAAAAAGCGGATCCTCGGCCAGCTTTCCAAGAGCCCATTCACCAAAAATTCGGCGTTGTGGTAGGTCGGCTGGCTTTAGTTCTTGCACCAGCTGTATCTTAAAAGGCTTTACGCCCAAATCCTTCCGCAAAATTTTCCACGTAGTGCTGTAACAAAGGCCTAACTGCTGGGAACGGCGCCGAATCGACATTTCGCGGTCTTCTGTCACACTAGCTGATACGGCCGCAATATTTTCTTCACTACGCACAGTACGTAAACGTGTTGGTGGTTTAATGTCCAACAAAGTAAATTTGGTGCGAAATTTGGTCACAATCTTCCGAATAGACTGCTCAGAAGGTCGAGAATGCCGATCATAAAATGGAAGCAGCGCGCGATGAACATTTCGAACCGAGCACGAATTTTGATAGTAAAATTCAATAATTTGCAAGCGTTGTTCATTTGTAAGACGATCCATGGTTAAATTGCAAACCAAACTGAAGCTGTTTGACAGTGACACAAGGTACTAAACACACGTCAGCTGTCAAAACCAGTGTTGCCAAAACCAAACCAGCTAAAAAATCACCCGTTATAATGGCTATATAGTCAATATGGAGAGCGCTCTTAAAAGTGACCCAAAACGCTTTTGGGGATTTGTCAATTCGAAGAGAAAAACGGATGGATATCCAGCCAACTTCTCTTCCAATAATTCAAAAACATCGAGCTCTCTAATTGTGTCAAACCAAAGCATTTGACCAGTTATCACAAAGCACCAACTTAAGGCGTATGGATTCCCTCCAGGTTTCATAAATTGGTTTAATCATATCTCTCATTGAGAACATACCAAGTAAAATTTAGAGGTTCTCAATCTAGAGTACCTCAAGGAAGTCATTTGGGACCAATTTTATTTATACTTGCAATTAACGATGTGAAAGCTTGTATTCGAGATAGCAAAATATTGATATATGCTGATGATATGAAAATTTTCAAATGTGTAGAAGATCTAAACGATTCGCTTTCACTACAAACCGATTTAAATAGTTTTACCATATGGTGTCTTAAAAACGGTTGGAATCTGAACCCTACAAAGTGCCAGCATATGTCATTTTCACGAAAACGCGCTCCATGTAATTTTAAATATACTCTGTCCGGGCGCACTCTCTGTCGTGTAGACAGTTTTAAAGATCTTGGTGTATATTTTGATCCCAAAATGGAGTTTATTAACACATTAACGTTATCGTCAATAAATCCAACTCCATGTTAGGATTTATAAAAAGGTGGTCAAAAGAGTTTACTGACCCATATGTCACCTTTCGCTCTATAACTGTCTAGTTCGGTCTCACTTGGAGTATGCTTCACAAGTTTGGACACCCTTCTATGTAGTTCATTCGAATAGAATTGAATCAGTCCAACGTAAATTCATAAGATTTGCTTTGAGAGGACTTCCATGTGATGATCTACACAATTTACCTCCGTATAGGTGTAGAATTAAACTGCTGCAACTATTGCCTTTGTCTGGTTATCATGGTTATCTTAAACCAATTATTATCAGGACAAATTGATGCTCCTGATCTTTTAAGAGCCATTGGTTTTAATACCCGGGGAGGTTCCTACAACCTGCGTAGATTAAACCTAATCATAAACAGAACTATGGTATGCATGAGGCCATTAGTCGTATGAGTAGGGTATACAATAACAATAACTATGTAGTTGAACTACATGTTAGTAAATGTAGTTTAAAAAATGCTCTGCGAAATTGTATGCTAGAGTCGTAATCAGTGTATGTAAAATTGTTTTATAGCTAAATTGTAATTCATCGTTTACTGATTTTGTTATTGTTGTCAAACTTAATAACTTCTATGTTCTGTTATGTCCCACTAACAAATTCACTAAATGATGAGCCTGTGGATGCATATTATATGCTGTGGCAAATCTCTGCTCGTAGATTCTGCTTGTATTAAGCTCGCTACGACACAGATCTGATAGTGTTAAATAAAAAATAGCCTTTCGTCCCTGCGTCTAACGTCACCTGCTTTTAGTCGCCGCGGACAGGTATAGTACTTACCTCCCTCTCTGTTATCGCAACCTCTCATTAAATCATACCATTCCAGCCAAACTCGACCCTCCGTCACAATGAATGAGCAATTAAACTCTCCAGACTTGGAAACTCCTGCCACACACTCAAATCAATGGAAAATTACTATTGACATCCCAATCATCATAAACCGTGTCCGTCCAGCCCTCTTGTTTCAGCTAATAAAGCGAAATATGTGCCCTTATATGCCATGAGATAGCCCACGATTAACAATATGCACAGCACATGTACCCTTAGCCCGGCAGCACCACACACCGGAAACAGGTCACTCTCGCATAAAATTGGTTTTATTAGCATTAGACCTGAGTTGCCACCAGTAATCCACCACCAGCGCCACCTTCTCTAATCCTCCAATTACATAGCGGTAATTGCGAAGCCATTGTACTGCATCTAGTGGCAAGTGGTAGATATATCTATCCACCATCAAATTACACACGCGCACCTAACTTTGATGGTCTAACTTTGATTTAATGTTGATCCAGGTCGTCCGTAATGGAATGATGACATGCACGAGAGGGGTCTACCCCCTCCATATGTGTGTGTGTTTCATGCCACCAAACTATTTAGTCTCATTTGATCCATGGCATCCGCATCCAAAAAAAAACCAAAAAGAAAATGTTGTACACCGCACTTTTTTTTGAAATTATGTTGGCGAGAAATAAGTCTAAGGCTGGTGCTGCAGGTGATCCTTTCTAGGCTCGCAGTCCAAACGCACCTAATGTATGTAGTTGTTTTCGCAACTGGTTGTATTAGTTTCAGACTGTTCATTACTATTGTCCGCGCCGGATTAGAGAGTATCTATGCAACAGAAGCAGTGTTACGGATATGCATATGCATCCGTATGGTGTGTATGCTGTGCATCTCATCATCATCATCAGCCGTAGAGCCGCAGCATCAGGCAAGGCAACATCAATTTCATCTGTATGCTTGCTTGCCTGTGAGAGGAGACACTCTTGCAGTCAGACGTAGTGATGCGGTTAGTGCTCCGGTCTAAGACAGGTTCCTTAACCTGCAACTCGTTCGGTGGGTTTAATAGACACTTGTTTTATTCTTTGTTTGGTTTTTACGTTTTAGTGGCGCGACAGGACCTCATTGCATGCATTTAACTCTAATGTGTCACTTAGAATTGTTGTATGAGTAAACGCTGCAGACGCGATGTAGCGCAACCATCGAATAGGATTGCCCGGTTGTGGGCTGGTTCACTGATAATCCAGGAAATGAATGAAGCTTAAAATCTGTTCTATTAGCTCCCTTAATCATGCTTAATACCAACTTGGGGATTTGTGTGAATGTTTAGCTTGAAATGCAGAGAACTGTCCTGGTTTGGTCAAACAAATTTCGAAGCTTAACATTGAAAACCTGCTATTATATCGGATGTCCCATAATTCACAAAAAAAATGAATTTTGTGCCATTTAGTAAAACTGTGTTGCCAATGGGAAAGAAGATAACAAGACTGTTCGGGGTTAGTAAGAATGGAACGCTGTACGAAGGACATTGTATTGTGTTTTTTAATGTATGTGTTCTAATGGAAAGGAAATTTAGAGTGGACGTTTGCAATGTTCGTGGGTTAAAGTCAAATCTTTTTTCTGCATACGTCCACATTTGTAAATACAAACCAGCTGTTTTGGCACTAAGTGAAACACAGGTGGGGGTGAATACTGACTTATCAGAATTAACCCTACCTGGATATAATTTAGTGCCATTATTCTTTTCTCACCGCGGTCTTGCCATATATATACGTAGTGACGTAGCCTACCAAATTCAACATCAATACGGCCAATGGTCCAATCCGGAATTTAATTTTATATGGCTGAAATTCCATGTCCGTAGGCATTTAATCCACTACTGTTTCATTTATAGAATTTGGGCTTCTTGACAGTAATTCAACCCTTAATGAGTTTGATGCACTGTCTGACTCCATCTCCAGAATTGTATCCCTGCATCCTCACACTGAAATCGTCATCGCGGGCGATTTCAATGTACACAATTCTACGTGGCTTCAACATTCTGGACAGACAACACCCGAAGGAAGGTATGCTGAGATCTTTGCTGAGGTAAACAACCTAACCCAGCTTGTAAATGAGCCGACACGCATACCGGATATTAACAGTCAAGCCGCCAACACCATGGACTTGTTTCTTACCTCTCACCCTGATAAATACACCATCAATGTATTATCGCCTCTGGGTTCGTCAGACCACTATATCATATCAAATCCCAAAACAAAAAACTGTATGGCAATACGAGAAAGCTAATTGGGAAGCATTAAACAGTTTTTTAGGAATTTTAACTGGTCACTATTGTAGCAGTCGAACAAATAAAACGCGTCTAGACTCGACGATTACCAGCAACAAACTGACTTTATTTTAATATAATATTTAACAAGTACATGAGTAAATCATACAAAAGAGAGAAGAGTGATGTATACATACAAAGGATACGTATATTACTTAAAGAGAGTGATGAATACAATGAATACAATAAAGAAATACATGAGGATTATATACATGTACAATATAACCTACTACAACTCGGCCATACTGACCTATGAGATCACCTGATCTCTATTATGAATAATCTACTTTCTTAACAATTATTGTGTTTATTTAATTTAAACCATTTGACACATTACGTCCCCTGAACCATGGTCGTATATTACTCGCCGCCCATACTCCCTGATATGGTGTTCGTGACTGTTGAAAGCCGTCCACATCTTTTATAATATAGCGGTCATTACGCAACACTTTCGTGACTTGATATGGTCCTTTAAACTTCGGAATTAACTTTTTGGATACGCCAGTGTGTGAATCGAAATTTTTTACCACCACATAGTCCCCTAACTGATACGTAGTAGGTTTCCGGCGCTTCTTATCAACATACTGTTTGTTGTAAATTTGTAACTGTTTCTGTTTTGAAGAAGCTTTACTTCGCACCAACTTATGATCTAACTGTTTTGAAACTTGAACATCAAGTAACGTTTCTTTCAACGCATCGGTCACCTTTCCCTTTTGATTAACCCCAAAGAGCATTATGCTTGGATGTTCATTTATCGCCCTATGTAAAGTATTATTAAGAGTGTGTTCCACTACATCTAAAACGGAATCCCAACAAACACCTTCATTTGGTTTGACTAACTTAGCTAGCATTGGTCCTATACTTCGATTAACTCGTTCCACCTGACCATTTGCTTGGGGGGACCCAGTAGCCACTTTGATGTGCTGAACGTTGTTTTTACTTAAGAATTCCTCAAAATCGTTTGAAGTGAAAGCACTTCCCCTATCGGAAACTATGCACCTTGGACGACTGTATGATCTAAAGTAATCTGATAAAGCTCGTAGTACTTCCTTTGTATTCGTCGTTTTGGTTGGATATAGCCTAACAAATTTGGTACAAGCGTCAATGACAACGAGAATGTGTTTCAGCATTCTTGAATTATCTACCGGTCCATAATGGTCTATGTGAACAACATCAAACGGTGAGCTTCCTTTGGGCACACTATGTAAAAAACCTTCCTGTCGACCATTCTTCGAAGAATAAACCAGGCATTTTAGACAATTTTCAATATGTTTCGTAACCTTTTCTTTCATTTTTGGGAACCAATAACTTTTTGAAATCAAATCAATCATTTTATTTGCACCTACATGGCCAATTTCATCATGATATTTGTACATAACATGTTCTTCCATATCCTCGGGGACAAAAAACGCTACTGAATTACTTTCTTTTTTTCTATACAATATACCATTGCGCATTTCATATAATGCATGCTCTGAATTTTGAAGCATTTCGCACAAATCACGGATACGTTTATCTTTACCTTGACATATGACTAAATTTTCTTCGAAAGTATTAGTTTCGAGAACCATGATATTCGTAGATCGACTCAACGCATCGACGTGCTGCATTCTCGTGCCTGCTCGATGTTCTAAGACGTAATCATAATTTTGGAGCTCTAATGCCCACCTCGCTATTCTGGGATTCAATTCTTTTTTACTAAGAGTCATTGTTAACGAGTTGCAATCCGTAACTATCTTGAAATGACTACCTTGCAGATATACACGAAATCGTTGGAGAGCATTTACTATCGCTAACGTTTCTAATTCAAAGCTATGGTATTTTGACTCAGCTTCTGTCGTTCTTTTTGAATAATAAAATACTGGATGCATTTTCCCGTCACGTTTCTTTTGCATAAGAATTGCGCCGAATCCAATAGAGCTAGCGTCACAATGGAGTTCTGTAATATCTTTCGGATCGTACAACGCTAAGATTGGAGATTCTATCAATTTTTTCTTAAGGGTTTCAAAACACTTCAACTCTTGTTCTCCAAACCGAAATTTTGCTTCTTTTTTTGTCAGATCATATAGGGGTTTAGCGATCACAGAGAAATCTTTCACAAACCTACGAAAATAAGAACACAATCCAAGAAAACTCTGAACCTCGTGTACCTTCTTTGGGACCGGAAAGTTTTGTATTGCTTGTAACCCCTTTTCATCGGCTTGTATTCCATCTGATGAAATAGTGTATCCTAAGTACCTGATGCTCGTTTGCAGAAATTCGCACTTATCTAGTCTCAACTCCAGTTTGTTATCCACTAGTCTTTTAAAGACTTCATTTAAAATTTGGCAATGTTCCTCAAAATCTTCTGTTGCGACCATGATGTCGTCTAAATATACAATCAGCTTTTCCTCCCTAACCAAATCAGAAAATATTTTGTTAATAAACCTTTGGAAGTTTGACGGGGCATTTTTTAGCCCAAACGGCATCCTCAGGAACTCATATTGTCCTAGCGGGGTTATGAACGAAGTAAATTTTACAGAATCTGGATGCATGTAAACATGAAAAAATCCATTTTTTAGATCTAATTTGGTAAAAAATGTTTTATTCGTAAGCCTATCCAGCAAATCATCTATAAGAGGGATCGGGTAGCAATCCTTAGCGGTTACCTTGTTTAATGTGCGATAATCCACACACATTCTAAGCTCACCAGTCTTTTTTTTCACTAAAACGATAGGCGAAACAAACTCCGATTCACTAGCCCTGACGTATCCTTGACTTATATACTCGTCCAATAACTTCTGTAATTCTGTTTTTTCAGCATATGATAACCGACGTGGAGGACAATGAAAAGGTTTCGCGTTATTTAGTGTCAAAATCATTTCACTCTTTATCTTTGGTTCGTAAGGACGTATAGGTGTCAAGTAATTTTTACAAAATTCATTATAAAAGTGCTCTTTTTGTACTAAACTTAAATTCCCGTTAATGTTTAAATCTATCATTTTATTTACATCGTAATTTATTGCAAGAAGCTGTTTGTCAAAACTATCATCGGTGTAACGATCACTTTGTGTTTCTGTAGTGTTTTCAATCTTATTTTCGAAACATGAGACTATGCTACATTTACTTGCCTTTAAAAAATCTCTTCCTAAAACTACATTATAACCCATCAACTCATCAGTCACAACATTCAGTTCTAATTCAACATTTTTATTTTTTATTGATGTGAAACAAAAAACTTTTCCAAACATTTGTATTTTCGTTTTGTTTAAACCAAAGTATGATATATTAGTAGGCTTATGCATAACAACGTTTTTAGGAACAAACGACTTTCTGATGAGGCTGATTGGGCTCCCTGAATCTATTAGGCATTCTAAAACGAAACTAATACTAGCATCACTCTTTACATAAAATTTTAAAAGTCTTACGTAATCCTCATCAACGTCTTCTTCAACCAGCTGGACAGTCTTCTTCCGATTTGGACACGCTGCAGCACGGTGTTGCATTGACCCACAAGCAAAACAAGCACCGAATTCCCTCTTCGGCTTTCTGCAGTCGGCAGCAACATGGCCCAACGAATTACAGTTGTAGCACCTCACCGTCAACGTCTTTGTTGGTAATTTCTTCATCGGCCGCTCGCGTGGTTTTTGCTTCAACTTTGCAAATGCAGACAGCAACTGTGCTTTTGTTGTAAAGCACTGCATATGGGCTTGCAATCTCAGATGCTCGTCAACAATCCCCTCTATCAAGTACTCGACCAACTCCTGCTCATCCACCTGGACGCCATTGGACAGAATTATTTTGTCGTTGAAGTACTCCAGAAATGATTCGTGCTCTTTCCACACACGCAACTCGAACTTGTGGCGCATCGCCAACTTACTTTCCTTATTGCCGAAAAGCTCTTTAAGTTGTATAACCAAGTCGTCAACACTTTCCGTAAGAAAAGTTGGCTTCGAATGCAACCAGGCTAACGCTTTTCCCTTCAGTTTGCACATCATCAACGTTCGTACCACATGTTCGTCCAGCATGTACATTGTTTTTACGCTTTGTAGCTGTGCTACCCATACATCCAAATTCGATTCGCCTTCATACTCAGGTAGCAAATCTTTGTATATAGAGAAAAAACTTGTATTCGGCTGCGGCCCCTGCACCATGTCATTCGTCGTCTCAATTTTTCCACTCGTTTGAGCAACCCTCTTTAGAAATTCATTTTCCTTGGCAAGCACATCTCTCTCTCGACGTAGCAGATCCACTTCTCTTTTGTAAAGATCGCGCTCTCTTTCTTCCATTGAACACATTAAAATATTCCTATCATTCGTATTGTGGTTGTCTGCGTCGTTCGAAACACTCACTTCGACTTCTTTTTGTCTCTCCACTCCTTTTGGTATTGCGTCTGCCTCTTCAAATTCTTCGTCTTCATCGTCGCTCTCCGCTTCACACTGTGTAGCAACCGGTACTTCGACTAAGAGTTCCTTCGGTACCTCATTTAAACGCGCGACAAGCTGTGTTTTCACCCCCACTGTCGGCAATTCTAACCGTCGTAGCCAACAACGGAGCTGACGAACGGTGTAATCGTTTCCATCAATCGGACGATCCATTTGCTCACTTTATTTTAGTCAGGAAATTTATTCTTTTCACACAATTTCGATATAATTGTCCACTCTTTTGTCACACACACACGATTGCTTTCTTTGTTCTTTCTTTTGGCGTTCACTTTTACGTTTTACACTCTTTTTTTTTTTTTTGTTTTATAAATTTGCGCACACTTTCTTTTGCTGTTTAGTTTTCGTACCGTTTAACACTCGTTATTTTTCTTTCTAGAAAATTTTTTTTTGAGAAATTTGCGGGTGAATCCCACTTCTGAAATGTTTGTAGCAGTCGAACAAATAAAACGCGTCTAGACTCGACGATTACCAGCAACAAACTGACTTTATTTTAATATAATATTTAACAAGTACATGAGTAAATCATACAAAAGAGAGAAGAGTGATGTATACATACAAAGGATACGTATATTACTTAAAGAGAGTGATGAATACAATGAATACAATAAAGAAATACATGAGGATTATATACATGTACAATATAACCTACTACACTATGTTTCCTCGATAGTGACGTGGATGCTGCTGCTGATATGATATCAAATATCATTCTCTTTGGTATGAGATCTTTTATTCCCAACAGAATTAAGAGTATCAGACCAAAGGCAAAAGGGTGGTATGACTTGAGCTGCAAAGAAGCTATCAGGTTGAGAGAGACAAACTTTCGGTTGTACAAGACCAACCCAACAGAGGAAAACCGAGCAAAGTTCAAACAAGCCAGAAACGACTGTAATGCCCATTTAAAGCGTGTCAAATTCCTCTATGACCAAAAGTTGAGGCAAAAAATTCTACAATGTCCCAGAGGTAGTAAAAACTTTTGGTCATTTGTTAAAAATATAAAAAATTCGGCCTCATCATCAATTCCGACGCTCATTCACAATGACATTCCAGCTGTCAGCTCTTTAGACAAAGCCAATCTGCTTGCTGCGCATTTCGCAGCCAGTTCTACATTGCCAGATTGT
The DNA here is from genome assembly GCA_932526625.1 of Rhingia campestris. Lineage (NCBI taxonomy): Eukaryota > Metazoa > Arthropoda > Insecta > Diptera > Syrphidae > Rhingia > Rhingia campestris. The sequence goes on along the minus strand of OW052186.1, from coordinate 3,257,044 downwards.
GTTCCGTCTCCTCCTGTACTTGAGAACGTAGATCATTCTATGGGACAAATTCACTTTCGTACTCGTACAGTTGCAAGAGTTTTATTTAATCTTGACACACACAAATCCGCTGGTCCAGATGGTATATCCCCCATCATTCTGAAGAGGTGTTCTTCTACGCTAGCAAAACCACTGCGTAAGCTTTTCTATCTATCCTACTCATCAGGACTCTTTCCGAGTAGATGGAAAACAGCATTTGTCCAGCCTGTACCAAAAAAAGGCGAATCTTCTTCTCTCTCCAACTACCGACCAATTGCACTTACGTCCCTTCTTTCCAAGGTCATGGACACGCTGATAAATCGTCAGCTTATGAAATATCTCGAAACACGAAAACTTCTCAATGACCGGCAATATGGTTTTCGCAGCAACAGGTCTACTGGTGATTTGATGACATATCTCACCGAAAAGTGGAACCAATCAATCCACCATGGTGACGAAAGCAAGATTGTTGCGCTTGATATTTCAAAGGCATTTGACAGGGTTTGGCATCAAGCCCTTTTGTCGAAATGCGTGCATTTGGAATCGACGAAAAACTTCTTCTATGGATTAGACATTATCTTTCGAAACGTTCAATTCAAGTTGTTTTGGATGGTTTCAAGTCTGTAACTCACCAAATAAATGCTGGTGTCCCTCAAGGCTCAGTTTTGTCTCCGACTCTCTTTCTCATTTTTATAAATGATCTCCTGTCTGCAACTTCTAATCCAATTCATTCCTTCGCTGATAACAGTACCCTCAGCTTTTCATATTCGTTCACAGGTCCTCGTCCCTCACCTTTGAACGTGGACTCTAAACGCCAAAATATGTTAAGCTCATTGAATTCCGACCTTGACAGCATTATCAAATGGGGTAAATCCATCAGAGTGGAATTCAATGCTTCCAAAACACAATGCTGTCTTCTGTCATTAAAGCGAAACCAAAATCTAGAGCCATTATCCATGAATGGCACTTACGTCGAAGAAACCGAAAAGCTTTCCATCCTAGGTATGTGTGTTAGTAACGACTTACGTTGGAACGACCACATATTCGAAGTCGCTAAAAACGCAGCGAAATGTCTAGGTTTCCTAAATCGATTTAAGAAATATTTCACCCCCACTGATCTGGCCCAGTATATATAAAGCGTTTATACGCCCAAAACTTGAATTCAACGCCCACGTCTGGTCAGGTGCACCAAAATCAACATTGCACCTACTAGATAGGATTCAAACGCGTGCGAAAAAACTTATAGGAGACATAAGAATAGCGAACTCCTTAGTTTCGCTCGAACACCATCGAAACATCTCCTGCCTTACCTTGTTTTATCGCTATTTTAACAACCAATGTTCAAATGAAATAGCCAGCTGCATTCCTCCCATTGAACAATTCAGCCGCAATACTCGTTACGCAATGAATGCAAATCAGTTTACCCTCAAGCCTATCTTCGGACGAACCCTGAAATACAGAGATTCGTACATAAACCGAACAATACGAATGTGGAAAGCTCTACCAAACTCTGTTTCTCCATTCCATTATAACTTACAGACATTTAAAACCAATGTGCATCGGTATCACCTTTCTTCTTATCCCTAATTTCCTTAACGCCCGCACTGTGCTAAAACATATAAAGGGTATTCACAACCCCTTGAGTGCGCGCAAATTATAAAAAAAAAAAAAAGGACGGCGCATTGTTGAGCAATATTTTAAAAATAATAAGGGTTTGAGAGCTTGATAAATGATAAGTGCATGTGTTAATAACGATACGAAAAACAGCATCACTATAAATACCTTGGTCAGACTGGCACGCAATAACCGGCCTGCTGTCCCAGGCGGACCTATATGAGCAGCTTCGACTAATTTGGACAACAGGTTACCTAGGATTCTCAAGGGCGGATGAACTCAAAGGCCAACGGCAGCACTCAATCCCGTAGTGGATACTGATGGCCCGTGTCCTAGGGGTATCTAATAAATTAGAATTGGATGTCCAGGGTTAACTATCCACCCATAGAAAAAACCTATTGTTACGAAGCAACCAATAGCCTCGGAAAGAACTGATTTTATTGTTAACCACCCTGCTAAACGAAAAAAGGACAACGACGTTGGTATCTGCACCTGGAATGTGAGAACATTAAACAGGAGAGGTGCAGGCGAACAACTAGCGGAAGCCCTAAACTGCTGCAAAGCAGACATTACTGCCATCCAGGAAATACAATGTGATGGGCCGGGCAAAAGAGGATGAAAACAGTGACATCTACTATGGACCTTGTTATAGTGAGCATAAACAGTGTTTGTTCGGATGCGGATTTGTTATAAGTGCCAGACTTAGGCAAGAAGTCATATGTTTCCAAGACATAAGCGAACGCATTGTTACAATCCGCATCAAGGCCAAATTCGCCAACATAAGCCTTATATGCGCTCACGCCCGACAGAGGAAAAAGACGATATAGCTAAAGATTTCTTTAACGAGCTCCTTGACAAAACTACCAAAGTATGACTACCGAAGTACGATGTTAAAATTGTGCTGGGAGATTTTATCGCAAAGGTAGGAAGAGAAGACATCTTTAGCAGTATTGTCGGAAAGCACAGCCTACACGATAACACGTCTGGTAACGGACTTAGGCTAATTGACTTCGCTATGAACGAAATGCCACTATATCCAGCACACGGTTTCCTCACCTCGATTTCCATAAGGGGACATGGTGGTCTCCAGATCAACGAACAGTCAACTAAATTGATCACATTGTGATAGACAAGAGGCACGCATCCAGTATTTTGGATGTCCGAACATTCCGAGGGCTACCATCGACTCGGACCACTACCTTGTTGCAGCCAAGGTGAGAATGCGGGTATCCACCATGCCACGAAAAAAACAGAAATACTGTGAAAAAATTTAATGTCGAAAGACTGCAGTTGCAAGAGACCGCCAAGGCCTTCACGCAACGCTTACCCCTAACCTCTCGATTCACACCATACCACCAGCATCTAATGTCGAAGAGCAATGGCAACGATGTCAACAAGCCATTAGATCAGCCGCAACTGATGTGCTACGTTTCTCACGCCCACCAGCAAGAAACCCCTGGTTTGATGAGGAATGCCCACAGATGCTCTCAGCCAACAACGAGGCCTACAAGGCTAAGCTGCAGGTGAAGAAGAGAGCTGCCATTGAGCTCTATAGACAGAGAAGAAGGGAAGAACACCGGCTTTTCAGAAAGAAGAAAAAAGAGCAAGAAGAGCTCGCGATCGGGGATATAGAGAGGTGCCCCTCCAGGAACGATGTTCGCAAGTTTTAAAGTGTAAAACGTCAAAGCCAAGGATACAAGGCTCGAACAGAATCCTATCGAGATGAACAAGGAAATATCGTAGCCCCTCCAGGAACGATGTTGGCAAGTTTTAAAGTGTAAAACGTCAAAGCCAAGGATACAAGGCTCGAACAGAATCCTGTCGAGATGAACAAGGAAATATCGTAGTTGAGACACAGTCGATGCTGAGGATATGGAAGAACCACTTCAGCAGACTGTTAAACGGTGATGACGAACAAAATTCCGCTGTCAGGCAGAACGAACCATTTAATATTGGCAACGACAGCGAAAACTGCCAACCACCCCACCTAGGTGGAGTGAGGATAGCTATATCTAAACTCAAGCTAAATAAGCCCGCCGGAAATTGACGGCCTTCCCGCTGAGCTTTAAAAAACCGGCGGAGATGACTTGGTAAGTAACATCCACCAACTCATAAGCCAAATCTGGTCGGATGAAAGCATGCCTGAAGAATGGAACCTAAGCATCGTTTGCCCGATCCACAAAAAAGGAGACCCTCTGAACTGCGCCAACTACAGAGGCATAAGTCTCCTCAACATAAGATCCTCTCAGCCGTAAAATGTGAACGCCTGAAACCGTTTACCAACAACCTGTGCGGCCCCTAGCAGTGTGGTTTTAGTCCAGGAAAGTCCACAATCAATCAAATTTTCATACTTCGGCAGATCCTGGAAAAAACCCAAGAAGTCCAAATCGATACCCACCACCAATTTATCGATTTCAAAGCCGCATACGACAGCATTTATAGAGACGAACTATACAGAGCCATGTCTAGTTTTGGTATACCGCCAAAACTCGTCCTGTGTAGGATGACGATGGAGAATTCTCGTTGCTCCATCAGGATCGGAAACGACCTCACCGACACATTCGATACCAAAAAGGGATTTGGGCAAGGCGATGCGCTGTCATGTGACTTTTTCAATTGGATTCTTAAGAGGATTGTGCAAAACTCTCGACTAAGTATATGCTGTCAACACGAAAGGACACACAACATCGACGAATTGGACAGAACTTCACCATTGACAGATATAACTTTGAGGTAGTACGGGACTTTGTCTAACTCGGCTCAGCTATTAACTTTGACAACAACATCTCGTCAACATTCAAACGAATAACTTATTCGGGATAAGATGGCAATTTAGTAGTAAAGCCCTCACTCGAACTACTTAGGAAATCCTATTTAAGACCCTGATCATCCCAGTCCTGCTCTACGGCGCTGAAGCATGGGCGGTGTCAAAAGTGGTTGAAGAAATCCTTTGTCGATTTGAGAGGAAAATTATTCGAAAAATCTTCGGTCCCGTTTGCGTTAAAGGGCTATGGAGATGAAGATTCAACCAAGAACTATACGAGCTGTACAGCGACATACCCCTAGTCAAAAATCTCCGCATTGGACGTTTAAGATACCTAGGACATGAACAATGAATGGACACCAATACTCCGGCTTGCAGAGTCCTCGATTCCCAGCCAGACGTCGGACCCAGTAGAGGAAGGCTTCGCCTTAAGTGGCTCGCACAAGTAGAAACCGACATCAACTGGAGGCAGTTAGCTAAGGACCGGGCTAATTGGAGAGGCATGTTGGTTGAGGCCCAGGTTCATCCTGGACTGTAGCGCCACCTAAGTAAGTACGTAAGTATTATAATGGTATTTTCGAAATGACAGTAATGTCTACCCCTTCGCTAGTTGTTTGGCTTTTCCTGTTGATTGTTTTAACATTACATGAGCAGACACTAACGACGTTCGTTGCACGTTCAATCCCAGCCAAAACCCATCAAACTTTTATTCAAAGAAATAAAAAAAAATCGACAGTTACTCCTGAAAGTATACACCATCTTAAAAGTTCTGCGAATTTAACGAAAACAAAAGCAATGACTCCCCGAAGTTAGTTCGGACATCACCCATGGAGTAAATCTCCACTACCTCCAAAATCTTTCCTATCTTTCATCCACCTTCTCTAAAACGTAAAACATTCAAAGGGTATTCGCAAACCCTTGAGTACTCGCATATTATAAAAAAAAATCATCAATAGTAAAATAAGCCCTTTGCACGGCTTTTGGTGGCGTCTGAATAATATTTTCTTTTAACGTATTCGAGTAATTAACCCAAAACACAGCAAATATTTATTCAACCGATGATTGACTTATTTATGGGCCTGCAAACATAAAAATGATTTATATCGTAAATACGGTCTTGAGCAGAACTGCGTACAAACGAGAAAATGTCCTTTATCCACAGTTTGAGAGCTACAAGTACGTTTGGGTATTTTTGAAAGCTTTGCACTTTACCACTTCCAACTTTTTCCAATACAATACCAAGTTCTTAGTTTTGGCACTGGGCAACAGAGGGCACTGGTTAGTTAAGTGGTGAATAGTGATTTATAAAATAAAAGCACATCCAATCTACACGCGTTCTTGGATGCAGCATGCACCGAAAAAGAATAAAAGTCAAAAGCCAGATTACTGGGGAACTTCTTAAAATGTTGCCTCGGAAAGCAGATTAGAATACAAACCAAGACAGTGGAAAGTCGCGGAAGTGATTATGGTTCTAAAACCAGGAAAATCACCAAATGAAATAAAATCCTACAGGCCTATTTCACTTCTTCCAATAATTTCAAAAGTTTTTGAACGGATATTACTCGGTCGCTTACACCCCATACTTGAACAGAAACGTCTTTTACCTGACCATCAATTTGGGTTTAGAAGTAAACATTCAACGGTGGACCAAGTCGAATCGAATTACAGATGTAATTGAGAAAGCTTTCGAAGAAAAGAAAATTTGTTCAGCCGTATTTCTTGACGTGTCGCAAGCTTTTGACAAGGTGTGGCACAAAGGCCTTACGTATAAACTTAGTCAAGTTCTGTATTGCCCTCTATAGCTGCAACAGAATCTGCGGCAAAAAATGGGGCCCATCCCCGAAGGTCACAAAATGGCTATACACAGCCATTGTCAGACCAATCCTAACATACGGTTGCTTGGTCTGGTGGAATGCTATGAAAAAAGCAAAACATATGACCAAGCTTACGAAAGTTCAAAGGACAGCATGCATACTCACGGCAGGAGCCATGCGCACTAGCCCCACAGTAGGGTTAGAAACAATCCTTAACATAACACCAATTGACTTACAAATCAATGACACAGCAGCAAAAAGCGCAGCAAGACTCAAAGAAACGGGCAATCTACTTATGAAGCCTTTTGGCCATAGCTCAATATTAAACTCAATGGCATATGCGGATGTAGCATCTGACTACATGATCCCATATCACGACTTTGATACTAATTACTCCATCAGAATACCAAGCAGAGACGAATGGTCTTCAAACAATGTGTTATCTAACACTGAAATAGCAATCTATACCGACGGATCCAAAATGGAAGTCGGAGTGGGCTCTGGTGTCTACTCTGAAAAGATCGGGCTAGCTACATCCTTGAGATTAGCAAACTCGTGTAGTGTATTCCAAGCTGAGATCCTGGCCATACTCGAAGCTGCCGAATCGGCTAGGGTATTGGACATATCACATGAGGATATCTCCATCTACGTGGATAGTCAAGCGGCCATTAAAGCTCTGGCATCCAATATAGTAAAATCACGGGTAGTTGGACGCTGCCGCGAAGAGCTGAAGGCTCTTTGTAACCAGAACAAAGTCCAAATTATCTGGGTGCCAGGACATAATGACATTATAGGAAATGAGAAAGCAGACGAACTAGCCAGACTAGGATCGTCCAGTTGCATTTCCCTAGCTGATAAAAGGGTCAATCCCCCGCTAGCATCTAAAAAACATGAAATAACTAAGCACACTCAAAAAGCAACCATAACAAAATCTCTCTGGCCGGAGTTAAGCGGCGGCAAATCAAACAAGCTATTAACTTTGAATAGAGCTTCCATTTCTATAGCGGTGAGAGTGATAACAGGTCACAACCTGTTGGGTAAGCACTCTAATAAGATAAAACTGACTGGTGCGAACCAACTTTGCAGGAAATGCAGCGACCCTGACATCGCAGAAGATGTCTCACACCTGCTATGCCACTGCCCTGCGATCAGCAGCAGTCGATTTAAAATACTAGGCAGCCCTTACTTCGATGACCTAACGACTATCCCAATAGCGCTGATAGTCCGTTTTTGTTGCAGATCAGGATGGAGCAACTACCTCTTTGAGGCTGAAGGAGCAACACAGACCAGCACCGCATAAGTATCACTAGCGAACTTAACCAGGTATCCTCTTTCTCTATTTCAGGATACTTCTTCGAAGGGTATCGCTATGGGCCCACGTAGGCCTATGCGTGTTTGACGACTCACCCGAGCGTCAACAGCCCATCTAACCTAACCTAACCTAAGTCAAGTTCTGCCAGAACAATTAAATAAAGTCCTCGTGTCGTATCTTGAGCATAGACTCTTCCGTGTGAAACTTGGAAGCGAATATTCCGAGTTCAAAGAAATAATGGCAGGTGTACCGCAAGGAAGCGTCCTTGGACCAATCCTGTACCTCCTATTCACTCGTGATATCCCACAAACAAACGATATAATAGTTGCAACGTTTGCTGTCGATACTGCTATACTAGCAGTTGGCACAACAATAGAGGAAACAAATATCAAATTACAAAACGCTCTTAACGAGGTTAATGAATGGACTAAATCCTGGCGGATTGCTCTAAATGAGAGCAAATCGATCCATGTAGGTTTTTCGTATAAATGGACAAACAATTTGCGGTTCGAGTCCCGTTTGCAAATGAAGCGAAATATCTCGGTATGACACTCGATGCAAAATTAAAATGGAAGTCGCATGTAAAAAAGAAATGCGAAGAACTTAAGAATAAATACAGAGAACTGTACTGGTTGCTCGGAAAATATTCGAAGCTTAACCTTGATAACAAGCTGCTTTTATACAAGCAAGTGCTAAAACCGGTTTGGACCTATGGTATACAACTATGGGGTTGTACCAGTGAAACGAATCTAAACATTCTACAAACTTTTGAAAACAAAATGTTGAGATCATTCGTCAATGCGCCGTGGTACGTAAGGAACGAAGGTCTACGCAGAGAACTGGGTATTCCCGCGGTTAAAGATGAAGCAAAAAATTTTGCACGAAAACATAAAAAACGTTTATTACATACTTAAGTGGCGCTACAGTCCGGAATGAACCTGGGCCTTAACCAACATGCCTCTCCAATTAGCCCGGTCCTTAGCTAACTGCCTCCAGTTGCACACTCCAAGTTGGTTGAGGTCGGTTTCCACTTGTGCGCGCCACTTAAGGCGAGGTCTTCCTCTACTGCGTCCGACGTCTGGCTGGGAATAGAAGACTCTGCGAGCCGGAGTATTGGTGTCCATTCGTTCTACATGTCCTAGCCATCGTAAACGTCTAATGCGGAGTTTTTTGACCAGGGGCATGTCGCTGTACAGCTCGTATAGTTCTTGGTTGAACGTCAACGCAAACGGGACCGAAGATTTTTCGAAGAATTTTCCTCTCGAATCTACCAAGGATTTCTTTATCCGCTTTTGATACGGTCCATGCTTCAGCGCCGTAGAGCAGGACTGGGATGATCAGGGTCTTATATAGGGTTTCCTTAGTAGTTCGAGTGAGGGCTTTACTACTAAATTGCCTTCTAAGCCCGAAGAAACAGCGGTTGGCAAGAGTAATTCTTCGTTTAATTTCTGACGAGATGTTGTTGTCAGAGCTAATAGCGGAGCCGAGGTAGACAAAGTCCCGTACTACCTCAAAGTTATATCTGTCAATGGTGACGTTCTGTCCAATTCGTCGATGTTATGTGTCCTTTCGTGTTGACAGCATATACTTAGTCTTACCCTCATTTACTGCTAAACCCATTTTCGCCGCTTCCTTCTCTATACTAGCAAACGTGGCTATGACATCACGTTGAGTCCTACCAATGATGTCAATATCGTATGCTAGTAGTTGCACCGACTTTTGGAAAATTGTGCCTCTGGTGTTGGCTTTGTAGTTTTGCACAATTCTCTCAAGAATCAGATTAAAGAAGTCACATGACAGCGCATCGCCTTGCCTAAATCCTTTTTTGGTATCGAATGTGTCGGTGAGGTCGTTTCCGACCCTAATGGAGCAGCGAGAATTCTCTATCGTCACCCTACACAAACGGACGAGTTTGGGCGGTATACCAAAACTAGACATGGCTCTATACAGTTTGTCTCTATAAATGCTGTCATATGCGGCTTTGAAATCGATGAATAGGTGGTGGGTATCGATTTAGACTTCTTGAGTTTTTTCCAGGATCTGCCGAAGTGTGAAAATTTGATCGGTTGTTGACTTTCCTGGCCTAAAACCACACTGATAAGGGCCAATCAGGTTGTAGGTAAACGGTTTCAGGCGTTCAAATATTACGGCAGATAGGATCTTGTAGGCGATGTTGAGGAGACTTATGCCTCTGTAGTTGGCGCAGTTCAGAGGGTCTCCTTTTTTGTGGATCGGGCAAACGATGCTGAGGTTCCATTCTTCAGGCATATTTTCATCCGACCAGATTTGGCTTATGAGTTGGTGGATGTTACTTACCAAGTCATCTCCGCCGGCCTCAGCGGGAAGGCCGTCATTTCCGGCAGCCTTATTAAGCTTGAGTTTAGATATTGCTATCCTCACTTCACTCAGGTCGGGTGGTTGGCAGTCTTCGCTGTCGTTGCCAATATTGAATGGTTCGTTCTGCCTGACAGCGGAATGTTGTTCGTCATCGCCGCTTAACAGTCTGCAGAAGTGGTTCTTCCATATCCTCAGCATCGACTGTGTCTCAACTACAATATTTCCTTGTTCATCTCGACAGGATTCTGTTCGAGCCTTGTATCCTTGGCTTTGACGTTTTACACTTTGGTAAAACTTGCGAACATCGTTCCTGGAGTGGCACCGCTCTATATCCTCGATCGCGCGCTTTTCTTGCTCTTTTTTCTTCTTGCTAAAAAGCCGATGTTCTTCCCTTCTTCTTTGCCTATAGAGCTCAATGGCAGCTCTCGTCTTCACCTGCAGCTTAGACTTGTAGGCCTCGTTCTTGGCTGCGAGCATCTGTCGGCATTCCTCATCAAACCAGGGGTTTCTTGCTGGTGGGCGCGAGAAACCTAGCACATCAGTTGCGGCTGATCTAATGGCCTGTTGGCATCGTTGCCATTGCTCTTCGACATTCGGTGCTGGTGGTATGTTGTGAGTCGAGAGGTTAAGGGATACGCGTTGCGCGAAGGTCTTGGCGGTCTCTGGCGATTGCAGTCTTTCGACATTAAATTTTTTCACAGTATTTCTGGATTGTTGTGGCGTTGTGGATTCTTACCTTGGCTGCTACAAGGTAGTGATCCGAGTCGATGTTAGCTCCTCGGAATGTTCGGACATCCAAAATACTGGATGCGTATTTGCGAGGCTATTGGTTGCTTCGTAATAATATTTTTTTTCTGTGGGTGGGTAGTTAACCCAAAGCACAACCCCCAACCTGGAGGGCCAGTTCCAATTTATAAGATACCCCTAGGACACGGGGCCATCAGTATCCACTACGGGATTGAGCGCAGCCGTTGGCCTTTCGGTCCATCCGCCACCATCTCTGTTCAAGGGGCCTGACTAACCCTTGAAATTCCTAGACAACCTGTTGTCCGAATATGTCAGAGCAGCTCACCTAGGTTCGCCTGGGACAGCAGGCCGGCTATTCATCCGTGCCATTCTCACCAGGGTGTTTATAATGTTGCTGTTTTTCGTCGTGTTATCAACACTCGCACTTATCGTTTAGCAAGTCAAATCCGGTTGGATGAGACCAGTACCCGATGGTTACCACTTGGAGGTAAAGATAAGCACATTTGATGTGTAGTCAGAGTTGCAACACTGGGCATTGCCAAGTTAACGCCAATCAGAGTCTACCCTCGTTCTACAACACCCAACCAAAAACGTTTATTAGGACACGTTAACACAGCAGTCCTCCAAATTCTTGACGAAACAAATATATTGCGGCGTCTTTAAAGAACTAAACCCTTAGATTAGGCCCGATAATAACAAACCGTGCTATAAATTGCGGAAAAAGCTGGAACTTTCAAAGGAAAGTTACCTGCCAAACATTTTATATACTCGTGATGAAAAAATTGCTGGATAAGTCGAATACTTAGTTGCAATAGAAATACAAAATGGTTGGTGGTTTTAGTGAGTAAAAGCTCACACTACTTTGGGCACGTGCTCATCGTGTCTATGAAGATTTCCACCAGCCCACGGAAAAAAAAAGTCGACAGGGGAAAAATTTCCAAGATGGAGTGCCTTCATTAGCAAGTGCAGAATTCAATATAAAGGTCGTGTATTCCAACTGCCGTGTGACTATTGAGTAGTAGTCCTTGCAATTTTGTTTGCGAAAATGACGCAGTGATGGTCTGTTTAATTACTTTTGGAGTAAAAACAAGTAAATTCCCGAATTTCTCGGAGTGGGGGTAAATTCTCTCAGAGAGAGAGAGAAATTTACGATAAATCAGAAAAATGCGTTAAACTAAAATTTAGTAAATTTATTCGTTTTATTCAAAAAGTCATACTGATGGCCCCGTGACCTTGCTTATAAATTGGAACTGGCCCTCCAGGTTGGGGGTTGTGCTTTGGGTTAACTGCCCACCCATGGAAAAAAACCATTGTTACGAAGCAACTAATAGCCTCAGAAAGGACTGATTTTATTGTTGACGACCCTGCTAAACGAAAAAAGGACATCGACGTTCGTATTTGCACCTGGAATGTGAGAAAATTAAATAGGAGAGGTGCAGGCGAATAACAAGCGGAAGCCCTAAACTGCTACAAAGCAGACATTACTGTCATCCAGGGGCTGGGCAAAAGAGGATGAAAAACTGTGACATCTACTATGGACTGATTTGTTCTAAGTGACAGACTTAGGCAAGAAGTCTCATGTTTCCAAGACATTAGCGAACGCATTGTTACAATCGCAATCAAGGCGATCGAGGATATAGAGAGGTGCCACTCCAGGAACGATGTTCACAAGTTTTACCAAAGTGTAAAACGTCAAAGCCAAGGCTACAAGGCTCGAACAGAAAATCCTGTCGAGATGAACAAGGAAATATCGTAGTTGAGACACAGTCGATGCTGAGGATATGGAAGAACCACTTCTGCAGACTGCTAAACGGCGATGACGAACAACATTACGCAGAACGAATCATTCAATATTGGCAACGGCAGCGAAAACTGCCAACCACCCGACCTAAGTGAAGTGAGGATAGCAATATCTAAACTCAGCTTAATAAGGCCGCCGGAAATGACGGCCTTCCAGCTGAGCTTTATAAAGCTGGCGGAGATGACTTGGTAAGCAACATCCACCAACTCATAAGCCAAATCTGGTCGGATGAAAGCATGTCTGTAGAATAGAACCTCAGCATCGTTTGCCCGATCCACAAAAAAGAAGACCCTCTGAGCTGCGCCAACTACAGAGGCATAAGTCTGCTCAACATCACCTACAAGATCCTATCTGCCGTAATATGTGAATGCCTGAAACCGTTTACCAACAACCTGATCGGCCCTTATCAGTGTGGTTTTAGGCCAGGAAAGTCCACAACCGATCAAATTTTCACACTTCGCAGATCCTGGAAAAAAACCCAAGAAGTCCAAATCGATACCCACCACCTATTTATCGATTTCAAAGCCGCATACGACAGCATTTATAGAGACGAGCTATACAGAGCCATGCCTAGTTTTGGTATACCGCCCAAACTCGACCGTTTGTGTAGGAAGACGATGGATAGTTCTGGCTCCTCAATCAGGTTCAGAGACGACCTCACCGACACATTCGATACCAAAAAAGGATTTAGGCAAGGCGATGCGCTGTAATGTGACCTCTTCAATTGGATTCTTGAGAGGATTGTGTAAAACTCCCGAGCCAACACCAGATCCACAATTCTCCAAAAATCGGTGCAACTACTAGCATACGTCGACGATATTGACATCATTGGTAGGACTCAACGTGATGTCATACCTTTGCTAGTATAGAGAAGGAAGCGGCGAAAATGGGTTTAGCAGTAAATGAGGGTAAGACTAAGTATATGCTGTCAACACGAAAGGACACACAACATCGACGAATTGGACAGAACGTCACCATTGACTGATATAACTTTGAGGTAGTACGGGACTTTGTCTACCTCGCCTCCGCTATTAACTCTGACAACAACATCTCGTCAGAAATTAAACGAAGAATTACTCTTGCCAACCGCTGTTTCTTCGGGCTAAGAAGGCAATTTTTAGTAGTAAAGCCCTCGGTCGAACTACTAGGGAGATCCTATATAAGACCCTCATCATCCCAGTCCTTCTCTACGGCGCTGAAGCATGGACCGTATCAAAAGCGGATGAAGAAATACTTGGTCGATTCGAGAGAATAATTCTTCGAAAAATCTTCGGTTCCGTTTGCTTTGACGGGCTATGGAGACGAAGATTCAACCAAGAACTATACGAGCTGTACAGCGACATGCCCCTGGTCAAAAAACTCCGCATTGGACTTTTAAGATGGCTAGGACATGTAGAACGAATGGACACCAATACTCCGGTTCGCAGAGTCTTCGATTCCCAGCCAGACGTCGGACGCAGTAGCGGAAGACCTCGCCTTAAGTGGCGCGCACAAGTAGAAACCGACCTCAACCAACTTGGAGTGCGCAACTGGAGGTAGTTAGCTAAGGACCGGGCTAATTGGAGAGGCATGTTGGTTGAGGCCCAGGTTCATCCCGGACTATAGCGCCACTTAAGTAAGTAAGTAAGTATACCGTCCGGACCAGGGTTTCTGTTCAATTTTAATTTATTTAACGCGTTTGTTAGGTCTTCTTTCGAAAATTGTATCAAACCGACATCTAGTAACTCCGGAATACCTAAATAATAGTTTTTCGTCAAGTGCGCCCGTGATTTATTATATACTGACTCAAATAAATCAGCAAATAAATAGCAAGTGCTCGTCAAATCATTTGAACTCACATCTTCAACCTCCATAACCATAGGTAAACCTGAGGTATTTCGTTTCGAATTAATGTAATTCCAAAATGATCTGCTATTTCGCTTATCCGACGACTCAACGGACAAAACATACTACCTATACAAAAATCTATTTAAGAATTCATATTCTTTTCTTTATCTCAGAAAACAGCTAAGGAAACCCAGTATAACATCCTAATCACCTCTGTCCTGCTCTAAGGCGCCGAACATGGAACGTCTCAAAAGCGGATAAGAGCGAAAAATAACATTAACCGCCTTGAAGTGCGGAACTAGAGGCAGTTACTTACAAACCGTGCTGATTGCAGAGGCATATTGGTTGAGGCCCAGGTTCAACACAGACTACTTAAGTAAGCACGTCCAAAGCCAGTTATGTAAAGCTATTCTGAAAGCGTAGTGCTAATTGTTGATTAAATAAAAATAAAAAAAAATCCAACGCGAATTTAAATTTTTCTATGGAAACTTGCAAGTGAAATTTTATTGTACAATTTTATAACCATCCGATATCATGAAATGCAGTTTACATTTATTTATCTACCCCTCAGCCTTGACCACCTTCCCTCTTTAAACGATTGACATAGGTGCGCGATACTAAATTCCACGAGTCCATGAAACGATCCATGCACATTGCTATACATTTCTGAGAACAAGAAAAAAGTTACAGCGAACCGCTCTTGGACACACAACAAGGAATCTTACCTGTTCTGATGAATCTAACGACGATCCTGGTTTGGTTATGCATTTCTTGAAACATTTTTCAGTCATTTTCTTTAAGAAAGAAAGAATTAATTTATTTTAATTCACCAACACTGCGTATGTTCTCATGAATGCCCTTACCGTCAGGAATTCTTGGGTATTTGCTACGGCGATTTGTTGCTGAACTTGTTTCATAAGCTCTTCTTTCTGGCCGCTGTTGAGATTTCCTAGCGCTGACATTGTATTTGGGATTGTATTTTATTGAAGATGTTGTAAAATCAGCTGCGGTTTCTGTGAGGAGAAGCAATTCTTTGGTATTTCTAAACTTTAAATAAAGTTACAACACGTTTCGAGGGAAAAAAAATTATTCTACTGGGTAATCTTATCAGAAATGTCAAAGTATGACTAGTAAATGTACTAGAAGAGATAACTGATAGAGATGCGCGAAGTGGGAATGTAATAGTTGTGTTGCGAGATAAAAATGTGTGTATATTTTCTTATAGCGTTTTCCATTGGTTAATCTGGGGGGTCATTCCGTAAAGTGATTATCGTTTGAAGATAACGTTTCGACGATAGTCTTGCATCACGTAAGATCAATAATCGTTTTTTTCTGTTGGGGATATCACTTTTTTTGCTTCACGTAAAACAATAATCGTCAAATTACAATACAGACGATTATTGAGCGAGTCCTCATGAGGCCTCGTCTTGCATAAATTTGGATGTTGTAAGGACAACTAAAGCATATTTCATGATTTTTTAAAGCTATCAATAGCCTTTTTATATGTTATTAATTTTTAAAGACCATTATAACGGTCAAATTCCGACATTTAAAATTGATTGTGTATTTAAAACATACAAAACCATTTGTAACCCACTGTTATTTGAAGATTCTAAAAGTAAAATGTAACCAAAGTTTACAAAATGTATCTCTAATGCCTGAAACACATGTGCAGAATTCTCCATGCAGAAAAGATAGAACACACAGTTTTCAATGAGAGCGAACACATGTAAAATCTGCAAGCGTTGCAGTACTGCAAGTTGTCTCTATTTCTAAATCCACTGCAAAAATTCAATGGCACCACAACACAAAAGAAAAAAAACGTAATATTAAGATATTTGGCATCATTGAATTGTTACGTTTAATCCATATAAAAAAAAAAACAAATAAATGCCATAACAAAACAAATGGATCAAAAATGAAAGAGACTTTTTCGCAACTCAACCATAACTTTTAAAATTACTCGCGAATGCCCCTACTACGAATCACAAGACGACTATATATATATAAGAATATTGTTAACATGGCAAGTATGCACCATGCGGGCGCATTCCTTCCCTCAATACGGTATTGCTCGGACAATGGAGCTATGACCGCTTGGAATGGAGTAAAATGGCTGCTGGAGGATCCCAACTGTGCACTGACAAATTTCGATCACTATTGGCTGTTTTATGAAAACGTAAAATAGCTGCAAATAGTAAACGATGATATAACGTGTAAATGGGTTAAGCGACTGTTTGAGAAATAAATTGTGAATTGCCAATAATGGCTAGCGTAGCTATAGTGGTGATTTTCTTTAGTCCAACATTACTACATGACTCCAGTCCATACATGAAAATGTTTTCCAATTTGAATGGCTTGATGAAGGAAGCAATTACTGAACGAATACATATTCAATCTTATTATGACCTAAGAGCATAAAGTAAATCCAGTAAAGTATAAAAGATGAAATTGCTTTTTTCAATGTGTATTTGGAATGAATGTTTCAACCAACTGAAACCCAAGTTCCTACCATATGCATATTTATTTATTTATTTCATTAAATGAAGCACTATGAGGCAATTATATATCACCAAAAACCACCACAGTAAGCTGAATGTAATGACAGGAGCCACTGCATGTATGTCAAACAATAAAATAATGCACGTGTGTTTTGCTTGCTGCACTGCGTGCCGCACTGTATGCAGAACCACTGCACGTGTGTTTCAGGTATAATAGTACGTTTCCACCGAGTCGAAATGCGTCATTTCATTAATGAAATTCAACATTTGAAAATAGTGTTCCCATTAAAAAAAAACGCATTCCAACTGTCAAACATTTTTGTCTACTGCCCCAATCTTTTGCGATAATCTGACAAATCATCCAGTACTATCAGTTGCTAAGAAAAGCTTTTCTCTTATAGCTTATTATAAAATGGGAGTTATGAGATCTAGGCCCTTGGTACTAACGATCGCGTTACACCAACAACATCGTCTTTATTTTTCTTTGTATGGGATCAAGAAAGTAAACACCAGGCCAACGGGTATATCGCGAAAATCTGGCCCAATGTCAACAATTTTATGTGTACACACAATTTGCAATAGGTTCACTCACAGGGCTACCAATGACATTTGCAAAAGCTATTTCGACAAGAAAGAGCAAGAGAACATCCTTCGAATGTTCATGAATTAAAAGTATTTTGAATTATTTTCTTGTATTAAAATTTGTTATCTAAAAGATTTTTTTAAACAAACATTTACAGAGCAATTTGACATTTATAGGAGAAAAAAAAATGGTTTTTATAGAAGTAATAGTAATGTTTGATTTGACATAACTCGGTTGGTCCTAGTTTGGAATAGCATTTCAGCGGAATGCCGAATTTCAGAATGTGAAATTGTATGGCGGAATGCATCGCATTTCGGCTCAAATCACGAATTTCGCTGAAAAGACGCATTTCGGCTCGTTGGAAACGTACTATAACATGTGAATTTGCTTCGCCATAACTGAGCGTTCTGAGTCATTCGTTTATTTGAGATACTCTCATCTCAAATAAACGATTGGCGATACCAAAGGTGTCGAGTTACGTGACGATATCGCCCACGACTACCGTTTGGGTGATAATCGTATTCAAAGTTACGGAATGCCCCCCCCCCCCCCCTGGATTTTGATCTAAAGGGCCGATCAGAATTCTATCTATAGCTGGTATATGTAGCTGAGTGAAAAGTTAAAAACAAGGCAACACTTAAGAGCTTAAAAGGTCTGTTCAGAATGCATATCTGTAGCTTGTATCTTGCATCGCTGTCAAACGAGAGATACATTTCTTGCATGAAGTTGCCATCTTTTCAACTTCAAGCTACAGGTTCACGAAGTAACACATTGTTTAAGCGCTTAACTTTTCTTTGTTTTTAACTTTTCAACATCGGAAAGTCGTTGTAAATTTTGTAAACATGGTAAAATTACGACGTGGTAAATGTATAGTACAAATTTGTATGGGGAATGTTTTACGATAGTATCGGAAATTTCGCACAGGAATTGGGTCTGGGTGTGTAAACTGAGATGGTAAACGTTGTAAACTTTTGAAATGCTATTTTGACATTTAATTAGTCACTTTCACACATCAAACGTATGCGCTAAACTGAAAAAAATTATCGAGAACGCGAAGAGAATAATAGGAACAAAATTCTATCAATAAATAAATAACTAAAATTAGATTGAACAGGGTTGCCGCATTATTTAGTGGTGCTGTTTTAGGGTCATTCATGAAGCGTCGTCGTAAAATTACAATATTTCGCAAGTAGTTAAATTACGACGTTGCATGAATACCCTTATTGTCTTATATGTCGGGTCGGTGGTCAATTCGGTTATAATTAGGCGTATTCCAAACTTATGATTCGCCCTTTCTACAAAGTTCTGCGAAGGTAATTGTTGTTTGACTGAAAAAGTTTCCCTCTAATTAGATTCTTACTTACTCACTTAAGTGGCGCTACAGTCTGGAATGAGTCGGGTGGCCTTAGCCAACATCCCTCTCCTTAGCTAACTGCCTCCAGCTGCGCACGCCAAGTTGGTTGAGGTTGGTTTCTACTTATGCGCGCTACTTAAGGTGAGGTCTTTCTCTACTGGGTCCGACTTCTGGCTGGGAATCTATTACTCAGCGAGCTGGTGTCCATTCGTTCTACATGTCAAAGCCATCTTAAACGCCCAATGCGACTATACAGCTTCTATACAGCTTCTAAAGTTCTTGTTTGAATCTCCGTCTCCATAGCCAGTCAACGCAAAAGGCGGGCCGAAGATTTTTCGAGGAATTTTCCTCTCAAATCGACAAAGGATTTCTTTATCTACTTTTGTTATGTTATGTTATATAGAACAAAAATATGATAGTAACGAATTTTGAAAGAAACAAGAAAACATATAAATGTTGCAATGTTTTTTTTTGGAGAGAATCAAAAAGACTTTTTTCAACTTCTTGCACTTGAGAATGTCCAGGTTCAGAGTATTTGTGTGTTATTGTTTCTATGTTTTCATTAGCTTCCATGAATTTAAGAATTGCAAACGACACCATTCTATTTTTATTTTGCGGAATGCAAGCATCGGACCACAAAATTATCTTTTTGGTTTTTGGAAGATCCTTTAAAACGTTTATTAAAATAACAGTGAGGCAATATGCTATGTCATTTCCTGAACGCCCACTTAGCGTTTCATGCCATATTCCACAGTAAGTTATTTTGTTATTTTGACAAAATCCGGTCAAGTTATAGACAGCATACTTACGCCTATAAAAGTAGCTTGAAACGTTTGTCTTAGGGAGAGAAAAAACGTTTTGAAGGTCATACAAAATAACTGCCGTATCTTCACGATTCTTTCGATCGATATCGCGCTCAACCTTCGCTTCATTATGATAGCTCGCAAATGTCTTTTTTAGGCTTGAAAGAAGACAAGTTGAATGACTCATTAAAAACTTTTCGGTAAATAAAATACCCGACAGGCTTTTTAACTTTCTCAACATACATTTTGTGCATTTTCGTCAATGAAAGTCCAGCTTTGAGATATTGTTTTTTTTTTTGTGTTTGTTCGGCAGTAGTGAGAATCCATTACTGGGAAACTTTTTATATGTTCTCTTACTATTTTCAAATCTTCTCCTTGTGTAACTTTTTTAATAAATTTCCCATGTTTAGGAGTGGAATGAGTACCTGTTTCATTATATTTTGTCGAAAAAAGTAGTATATCCGTTGTTGCGAAATATCGAGAGTCGACAAAAAGAATTTTTTACAGACATCAAACAAATGGTTTTCTTTTTCAAAGAAATACTGAAACGTAAAATTCTTTCTCGATTCAGTTCTGTCTGTTCTTTTTCGTTTTGGTTGCAGCCTTTTTACAAATTTAGAATAAAACTGCCCTTTTTGGATGTCGTTCAATATCCAAAAGGAATTAAATATTCCTTCGCGATCTTCATCCAAAAATTTCGAAAACAATCATGACTGCAAGTAATATTACAACTGGACGAAACTTGAATTTTACGTTTTCTAAACTTGTGACCTTTTGCATTATGATATTCCTTTCCACTCTGGCGCATTTTCTTTTTTACGTTTCTTTTCCATAACGAGGGAGTTGTAACTTTTTTCTTACCCGATCCACGTAAAGTTTCATTCGGTGAAATTCCGACTCTTGCTCAGATTCTCGTATCTCATTGTTCAATGACGGCGCAGCGATTTCTTGTTCAGATTGAGCTGCTTCTGAAGTATACAATTCTGATATTATAGAATCTGGATTGGCTGCATTTATCATACTATAAAACAAACATATTAAAAAAAAACGAATAAAAATGTTTGCTCGAAATAATACCTTAAAAGTGTTTTGGGATACTGCACCAATTCTGCCATTTCAGGAATTTCTGATTCAATTTCACCAGTCCTTTTTTATGACTTCATTATTGTTAACACTGAAATATAAAATTTTGTTAAAATCAATTCTAAAAATATTTTCCCAGGCTTAAATTAAGGGATCGAGTGTAGCCCTGTTATCTGGGCTAGATAAATCAATATCATTTAAAATCCTGAAAAAAGAGAAAACAACTTAGAAAAAGGAAAAATTGGCATTAGTTCCTTTATCTATTATATTGAAAACTCATCCGGCAATTCAGGTTCGGGTGAAGATAAATATTCGATTCCCTCCATTACACACTGCAAAATAATAATAAATCAAATTCAATCACTGTAAAATAAAAACAAATCAAATATTAACATAGAAACTAAAAACTTACGTGTCTTTAGAATCGATCTTTATCACAATGCACAGCAGATATTGACGTGCTTAACCACCGAAAGATCAGTACTGAATGAGAATATACGGAAATCAAATGCAACAACGGTGGTCTCGTTTGATATTGAACAAATGAGAATGAAAGCAAACGGTTGCATATTGAACAAAAAGTAAAATTAATTGGATATTGAACAAAATAGAAATGAAGAAAGTACATACGCATATTGAACAAAACATCCAAAATTGTGGAAATTGGACAAGATAGAAATTATGAAAAAGTATTTTTTAAAAATATACTAACAATTGTTCGATATAATACAAAAAAGATGAAAAGTGGTTTATTGAACAAAATAGACATCACAAATCGTTAAAAAAAAAAGTGTCCTATTGAACAAAACAGTTCTCTGTAACTTGAAAACTAAAAGAGATAGAACAAAATAGTTTGCGCCAAACGAAAGAGCGTCCAAAAATTATGAAGACTACATACTTAACTCAATTTCGTAAAAAATGGCCTTTTGAACAAGATAGCATCCAGCAGACGAATTGTTTAACAACCTACCCAGCTCTTTAAAAGAATAACTCAATATATATATCCAACCGCTTAGTTTTAAAAAAACGATACCCGTCGAGACGATTTTTGAAAACAGTGTCGTTGACAATTAAAATTGCAAAATTCTGAATGATTCATATAATTCCAATACTTCTCAGGGATCCAACCGCTTAGTTTAAAAAAAAAAAAGATACTCCGAGGACGATTTTCGAAAACAGTGACGTTGACAATTATAATTGCAAAATTCTGAATGATTCATATAATTCCAATACTTCTCAGGGATCCAACCGCTTAGTTAAAAAAGTGTGCGTAGATAGCTACGCGACAGA
The DNA here is from genome assembly GCA_932526625.1 of Rhingia campestris. Classification (NCBI taxonomy): domain Eukaryota; kingdom Metazoa; phylum Arthropoda; class Insecta; order Diptera; family Syrphidae; genus Rhingia; species Rhingia campestris. Next base: position 3,235,196 of record OW052186.1, on the reverse strand, counting down.
AGTGAAACTTCGTACTACTGCTGAGGATAGGATAGGATCAGTGGCTCTAATATCAGTGTAAATCGGAGGTTATCACTTGAAGCAATCCAATTATATCAATATACGAAAGATTTTTTTATTCGGTTTCCATCTCAAAATTTTCTATAAATGAAACTATCGGTTTGTTTTTTTTTCAAGAAATCGCACACATACACTTGCATAATTCTCTCGCTTCTTGCTCTATCCTTCTCTCTCTCGTGCTCCCCTCCCAAAGTACCATTTATTTCATTCGCACACATTCATTCCCCAATGGTGTCGGTTTTTGTTACATAGGAAATCGCAAGGCGCCATAAGAAGTGTTTCACTTCAAAAAAAATGATACCCGTCGACACGATTTTTGAAGACAGTGTCGTTGACAATTATAATTGCAAAATTCTGAATGATTCATATAATTCCAATGCTTCTCAGGGATCAGGGATTGGTTGTTAACTAGTGTCTGACAGTTTTGTAAGAAACATTTATAAATTTTAAATTTAAACGTCAAAATGATGTCATTCAATCGTTTTCTTTTACGCGATATTAGGGTCAAGTTATAGCTATTATTGAAAACCATAATTGGAACACAAAATTTAATGGAACCGACATATTACCTGATATGTTGGTTATAGCAATCATTGGAAAACTTCGTCAATATGTCAAAACAGTGGTGGGGATCAACCCTAACTTGAAGTTAGCATTGATCATACAAATGACTAGTGACGGATTGAAACAAAAAGCAGAAGTGTGCATGCCTCATTGGAAATAAAGTGTTTTATTTGTGTCGAATGACAAGCATTACATCTGAAAAAAAAAATTGTTTCCAAATTCAAAATTGAATATTTTTGAAAAAACTTGTTTTTTTTTCCCTCAACTCGACAATGACTGAATTTAAAAAAGAACCGCAAAAAGTAAAAAAAAAAAAACATTGCCAATGAGTTTTTTTCAATGATACCCATAACTGGACCCTTAAAATCCAATCCACTTAACATCTAAATGATTCACATAATTCAAACATTTCTCAACGCAACGAATTAACAAAAAATAAGGAAAAAGACGCACTGAAAAACTGACCCTAAAGAGCTTACAAAATATTTCTAAGCAAGAATGAAACAATTCCATGTAACGCCAGCTTAACAAAAAAAAAAATCTACTACAATTAGTCATGGCCGCCAGCTAACTACGTCTACCATTTATTACCACCACACACCCAACAACCACATACACAAGAACAGAAATAAGGAATTTTTATTGTTTTATTTTTGCATTCGACTGGCATTGCACGCGCTGCTCATAGTAAAAATTAAACACAAAAATAATAAACACGAGGTTTATTCAATAGTTTCTCTCTCTCTACCATGTGTTTAACGTTCGCCATTTATTTGTGGCAACCAAGTGCCCATCATAATCATCGTAACGCGATACGTTCGAATTAGAACATGCAATTTAAATGAAAAAAAAAGATCAATTTTGGTACTAAAGGAATTTTTTTTTTAGTGGCACTGCACTTACACCAAAACCCTGCTGAATACGCGACAAACTTTCACACATGCCCAACAGAGACAACTAGCACACTATTGCTCTCTCACATAAACGATAATCTACTCATTCGCACCTAAATAAAATACAAAAACCACATAGTCGCCGACATTTTTAGTACGCAAATTCGTGTGTGTTTTGCTTACAACTTATAATCAAAGTAAAAAATGTGTTCCACAAAAAAACTCAAAAAATATTCAAAGTAGCTCGGTTGGATAAAGATAAAATATCGCGAAGTTAATAATTGTTTTACTCGAGTATACGTGGTCGATTCGATTTGTGCAGTTTTGGGGAATAAAATTGTTTTTCTGATTTTCTGTTCTCCCGAAAACAAACCGCGAAGGTAGAGATTTGTTGAGCTGTGCGCTGAATGTCTCAGAAAAACAAAACAAAAAGCTCTAGTGGAGCGGTCCTGCAAACAAGTCAAGTGAATTAAATGTATTTGTGGATAAAATCTACCAAACTGTGAAATTGGTGCATTCATTTGGAAGAAGAAAAATAATTCTCTCTCATCAGCGGGACCAAAATAGTGGCAAACAAAATCCATACATATACATATTTCGATATATATATATATATTTATTATATATAAATTAAAAATAAATTGGCGAAAATGAATGCACTTACTATTGCTCCTCGGAAAAGGTAACAATTTGTTCATATATTTCTTATTTTTATTTGTATTTCCATTTTAATGGTGGGACGGGTGATTCGATAAATGAAAAACATATTGCAGAGGAGCGAGAGCGTGAGACATGTCATACTGCGAAGTTGCCAATGTGAAGGTAGCACCGCGGTCGCGAAATTTTTAAGTGGTGCGTGCTGTTAAGTAGTTCATGTCCTTTGGTGTAGTTGTCGCATAGTTTTGCAAATTTTAGTTAAATGACGTCGTTGTGAGGGTGTTATTAAATGCTAGTTGCCACTGGCAAGTTTGTTGTGATAACCACTCTTTCGATGGTGGCACGTCGAGTTAGATGTCATCGCTTGATGTAATGTGGAATGGCCCTTTCCACGGAATTTGTTTAGTTTGTGGTGACTACATTGAGAAAACGTTTGACATTGCAATTGTGACCATTAAATCTAACTCAAACCATCACTGCTGCATCCTCTGACTTTTACGGACTCCCGACCAGTTAAGGGTCTCTGCCGGAGACAAAAACTGCCTTCTATCCTCTTCGATCCTGGGCACGTTGCTACAAGCTATGGAGTCCAAGCGATTACTTGGTCCTTAAACTAGAGGTTCAGTCATCTTTGTCGCCTCGAACCTGAAATCGATTCGAAGATTCTCTTGGTTGGAGCATTATTGTTCATAAAGTCGATGTGGTCGGCCCAATGTAGTCGACATGTTTTTACCTTTTGTAATAAAATGTCTTTCATTAGACCCTTCCTATCTTTAATTTTAAATAAAACAAAGTATCTGTGAGATATTTCGAAAATTTGTATTCGTTTGAAAGGCCTATCGTTGACACCTAATGTAGCATCGTCCAAATATCCGCCGCGTCTTCTCTGGGCGCATCAAAAATTACCATTTTCCATGACTTACTTATATAAGTGACGCTATAGTCCGGGATGAACCTGGGCCTCAACCAACATGCCTCTCCAATAAGCCCGGCCCTTAGCTAACTGCCTCCAGTTACGTACTCCAAGTCGATTGAGGTCGATTTCTACTTGTGCGCGCCACTTAAGGCGAGGTCTTCCTCTACTGCCTCCGACGTTTTGCTGGGAATCGAAGACTCTGCGAGCCGGAGTATTGGTGTCCATTCGTTCTACATGTCCTAGCCATCTTAAACGTCCAATTCGGAGTTTAGTTTAGCTCGTGTAGCTCGTGGTTGAATATTCGTCTCCATAGCCCGTCAACGCAAGCGGGATTGAAGATTTTTCGAAGAATTTTTCTCTCGAATCGACCAAGGATTTCCTCATCCGCTTTTGATACGGTCCATGCTTCAGCGCCGTAGAGCAGGACTGGGATGATCAGGGTCTTATATGGGATCTCCTTAGTAGTTCGAGTGAGGGCTTTACTACTAAATTGCCTTCTTAGCCCGAAGACACAGCGACTGGCAAGAGTAATTCTTCGTTTGATTTATGACGAGATGTTGTTGTCAGAGTTGATAGCGGATCCGAGGTAGACAAAGTCCCGTACTACCTCAAAGTTATCTCTGTCAATGGTGACGTTCTGTCCAATTCGTCGATGTTGTGTGTCCTTTCGTGTTGACAGCATATACCTAGTCTTACCCTCATTTACTGCTAAACCCATCTATGCCGCTTCCTTCTCTATGCTAGCAAACGTGGCTATCACGTTGAGTCCAACCAATGATGTCAATATCGTCAGCGTATGCTAGTAGTTGCACCGATTTTTGGAAAATTGTGCCTCTGGTGTTGGCTCGAGAGTTTTGCACAATCCTCTCAAGAATCTAATTGAAGAAATCCCATGATAGCTCATCGCCTTGCCTTAATTCTTTTTTGGTATCGAATGTGTCGGTGAGGTCGTTTCCGACTCTGATGGAGCAGCGAGAATTCTCCATCGTCATACTACACAAAAGGACGAGTTTGGTCGGTACACCAAAACTAGACATGGCTCTGTATAGCTCGTCTCTATAAATGCTGTCGTATGCGGCTTTGAAATCGATGAATAGCTGGTGGGTATCATAAGGGCCGAACATGTTGTTGTTAAACGGTTTCAGGCGTTCGATGTTGAGGAGACTTATGCCTCTGTAGTTGGCGCTCTTCAGAGGGTCTCCTCTTTAGTGTATCGGGCAAACGATGCTGATGTTCCATTTTCCATGACTCCGGCGCATAAATCAGGTTGAATTTGACCGATGACATGGGCTATGTTGGCCTTGAGGGCCGCTCTGGCTTGTTCGCAATGACCTGCGGCTTCAGAAAACCCCCGAAAAAAATCTCTTAACAGGGTCAAATCGCACGATCTCGGTGGCCAGTTCACATCACCTACACGTGAGATCACCATGTTCTCGAATCGATCGTGCAGAATTTCCAATGTGGCGTGAACTATGTGGAACTATGTAGCGCGATCCTGTTGAAACCACATGTTGTTGGTGTCCATATTATCAAAGAGCATAGAACTACATAGAGTGCGCATCTCATACAACGAAAATTTATTATGTGGGGTACTTATATTGATACCCCAGTGTGCACATTGCCATGCCAGCATCAAGCAACAGCATAGCAGATGCATATGAACGACGAAAATTCCCCTTCGCACTTACCGGCCGCGTCTGAAACAGCATCAACATTTTGATTATCATCGACCTATAGTGCTCGCCGTTGACGGTAAAGGCCTCGTTCCCCACGAACTATGGGCCAATGACCCCACCAGCCCAAAATCCACGCCAAGAATAGACATTTTCTCGACATTAGACGCTCTTGGATCTGGATTGGTATCGTCCCCCATTCATTCAGAAATGGGCCTCATCGCTGAAGGTGATTTTTCGATGAAAATTGCGGTCAGTTTCCAACTGGTCCAGAGTCCATTCAGCGAACACATGTAGTTGTCGATGGTCTTTCACCTTCAGCTCCTGGTTTAGTTGAATTTTGTAAGGCCTCGGATTCTCCTGCACACTCTCACGGAGAGCGGTGATGTTTTCGCCAGATATTGCGTTTCGTCGACGTACGGGTGTTGGTTTATCGTTTACTGAACCAGTGGACACAAATTTATCTCCCACTCGGCAGGACGATTATAGCGTATGTTCCATCGCTTGTCCTCAAGTGTTAGACGACACTGTTGTATCAGTTTTGATGGTACCCCTTTGTCGGAATCCGGTACTGATGAGCTGTTTATCAACTGAACGTTCCATCGCGTGTCCTCAAGTGTTTCCGAATTTCACCATCGCTTTATAAAGCTCAATGTCATGGATCCTATCATATCCATCCTTGAAGTCAATGAAAATATGGTGTGTCTCGACTTTCAATTCCCTGATCGTCTATGGTGGAGTTGTCGGGCCGGCTGCCACCCTGGTACGTGGCGATAAGTGTGATGGATAGTTCAAGAAAGCTTAGTGGTGGGTATCGGTTTGGACATCTTGGGGTTTTTCCATGATCTGCCAAAGTGTGAACATTTGATTGGTTGTGGACTTTCCTGGCCTAAAACCACACTGATATGGGCCGATCATGTTGGTAAACGGTTGCAGGGGTTCACATATTACGGCAGATAGGATCTTGTAGGCGATCTTGATGAGATCCTATTTCCGACGGCCTTGTTAAGCTTGAGTTTAGATATTGCTATCCTCACTTAGGTCGGGTAGTTGACAGTTTTCGCTGCCGTTGCCAATATTAAATGGTTCGTTCTGCCTGACAGCGGAATGTTGTTCGTCATCGCCGTTTAACAGTCTGCAGAAGTGGTTCTACCATATCCTCAGCATCGACTGTGTCTCAACTACGATATTTCCTTGTTCATCTCGACAGGATTCTGTTCGAGCCTTGTATCCTTGTATTTGACGTTTTACAATTTGGTTAAACTTGCGGATATCGTTCCTGGAGTGAGACCTCTCTATATCCTCGATTGCGCGCTTTTCTTGCTCTTTTTTCATCATTCTGAAAAGCCAGTGTTCTTCCCTTCTTCTTTGCCTATCGAGCTCAATGGCAGCTCTCTTCTTCACCTGCAGCTTAGCCATGTAGGCCTCTTTCTTGGCTGCGAGCATCTGTCGGCATTCCTCATCAAACATTTCTTGCTGGTGGGCGCGAGAAACCTAGCACATCAGTTGCTGCTGATCTAATGGTTTGTTGGTTGTTCCAATGCGTTCGCTTATGTCTTGGAAACATTAGACTCCTTGCCTGAGTCTGGCACTTAAAACAAATCCACATCCGAATAGCCGCTGTTTCTCTGCTTTGCGATGCTATTGGTTGCTTCGTAACAACAATTTTTCCGTGAGTGGGTAGTTAACAAGGTACGACTTCCAACCTGGAGGGCAGCTCCAATATATTAGATACCCCAGGACAAGCCGCCACCAGTATCCACTACGGGATTGAGCGCTTCGGTTGACCTTTCAGCTCATCCACCAACATCTCAGTTCAAGGATCCTGACTAACTCTTTAGATTCCTAGATGACCTGTAGTCCGAATATGTCGAAGCAGCTCGAATAAGTTTGCTGCATCCACGTGTGATGAGAAGATTTGTAACTTTCGCGCTGTTCTCAGTGTCTTACTTACGACCACTTGCACCAACAGTATTTTTTCAACTATTTGGTGCTTGAAACCGACCAGCATTCGGCGCGCTAAAGGAGAACAGCAAGCATTTGGGTCTGGTAGAGCAAGCGAATTAAGAGTTTTGATCCCATTTATTTTGGGTCTTGTCACCAGTTGTTCTTGCAATCAAGAGTGACCATTGGTTCAAATTTTAGGTCGACAGTACCTTGTTTGTAAATATCATTTATTTTGTTTTGTCCTAGTTAACTACAAGACCAGAGCATTTCGCCTGTTCATCAATTGCCTAAATGCTGCTACAGCAACACGTTGGAAGGGCCCAAGGATGTCAATATTGTCTGCGTATCCCAATAGCTGGACAGATTTATTAAAGATAGTGCCTTCTGTGCTTACAACTTCCCACGCACTATCTGTTCAAGAACGAGGTTGGAGAAATCGCATGAAAATGCGTCTCTTTTTTTGGAAAAGTTGTGATGAGCAATTTTCAAACTGAACGTTGCTTTGCTTGTCCTCCAGTTTTAGACGACGACACATCTGTATCAGGTTTGATTGTATCCCGAATCAAATTTCTGACAGAATAACCCGATTTCTGACGTTGTATCTTGGCAACCAACAGTCCCAGCTAAGGAGATCGCATACCAATGGCACTAGGTAAATGGTAAAGGCGTTTGAGGCAATTATTGGGAATTGGAAGCCCAATACGCATGTTCTGTTGACGCATCCACTCAAGTGGAAATAGGCTTCATCACTGAACGTCCCCCAGAACGATTACGAGAAGCGCTTCACATGCTTTCCTGCACAGTCGCCAACTTCTATTGATGGCGTGGCGACTGACCAGGGTAGATAACAAAACATTAAAGCCACGCTCGCTGAATGAATGGGTGAACAAGTACGTTGGTGCAAATCGCGTTCACAATCGCCAGATCCTATAGCTGCAGATTTCATGTTAGTTATTGTCGGTTTCTACTTCTGTGCTGGGAAGCGATAATTCCCACCCGACTGTAGCTGGGAACCATCCTTAAACCAAAACACCGCTGGTGGAGGATATCCCTGGACACTGCACTCCATTTCGGCGGCGTGCGTGTTCATTTGAGCGATTTTGGGACGCATCACCAATATTTGTGGTCGAAATTCGACCTCAACGCGTACGATTTTTTCATCGGAAATACCAACTCCACTGTCGGCCACACAATAGTATCTACCACGATCCAAGCGATGAGCTTTCCGAATGTGAAGTGTTGCTCCGCAAAGTGAATTCCCACCTTATGGCATAATTGAGTTGTCTTCACGTTTCCAGTACAGAGTTGGCTTGGGGTAGCCATCAGCGTGTCACGTAGCTTCAACGTCTTCTCCCTCGATCACAACCAAACTTTTTTGTGTCTTATCCTCGGATATGATGGGGGGATGCTTCACAGACAGCTTTAGGCTCTTTGTAATTTTGTCGGCTGAGGATACAATTACTTGGCACTCGTACGAACCCATGTCGGATGCTTCGATTTTGGTGATTCTGAAGGTGTAGGTGGAACTGGCCTTGTGTTTTGTCTCTGTGATGGTGTACCTCGGATCGACGAGACCTAGGATATTACGAATGGAGAGGACAACACCTTCTGAGTGGGTGTTTTTGCTCCAACCAACAGTGTAGCTTTCTACATTCTCGACCGTGCAATTGAACTCCACGTCGTCACCGACTCCGACTACATGTTCGTTGCTGATATTAATAACGGGCGACTGTGTGTACACTTGCAGCACCGCCACTAAGAGGAATGTGATTTTCACGAACATCGCGTCTGCTTACAGTTAGACAAAGCCTCCTCCTCGCACTCTGACTGACCTCGACAAACAAGCATTATATGCTGATGCTATGGTATTACTCTTCCATACTCATCCCGCGGCGCGGGTTTATCGTTGTTGCACCTTGAAATTTTAGTTGGATATCTTACCTTACATGTGGTGATGTTTCCATGGCAACTTCGCTCCACTTAAGGCGTGTCTTCCTCTACTATGTCCGACGTGTCTCGGTTCATTCGTTCTACATGTCCTAGCCATCTTAAACGTCCAATGCGGAGTTTTTTTTTTACCAGGGGTATGTCGATGTACATCTCGTATAGTTCTTGGTTGAATCTTCGACTCCATAACCCTTCAACGCAAACGTGAACGAAGATTTTTCGAAGAATTTTTCTCTCGAATCGACCAAGGATTTCTTCATCAGCTTTTGATACGGTCCATGCTTCAGTGACGTAGAGCAGGACTAGGATAATCATTGTCTTATATAGGATCTCCTTAGTAGTTCGAGTGAGGGCTTTATTACTAAATTGCCTTCTTAGCCCGAAGAAACAGCGGTTGGCAAGAGTAATTCTTCGTTTGATTTATGACGAGATGTTGTTGTCAGAGTTGATAGCGGATCCGAGGTAGACAAAGTCCCGTACTACCTCAAAGTTATCTCTGTCAATGGTGACGTTCTGTCCAATTCGTCGATGTTGTGTGTCCTTTCGTGTTGACAGCATATACCTAGTCTTACCCTCATTTACTGCTAAACCCATCTATGCCGCTTCCTTCTCTATGCTAGCAAACGTGGCTATCACGTTGAGTCCAACCAATGATGTCAATATCGTCAGCGTATGCTAGTTGTTGCACCGATTTTTGGAAAATTGTGCCACTGGTGTTGGCTCGAGAGTTTTGCACAATCCTCTCAAGAATCTAATTGAAGAAATCACCTGACAGCTCATCGCCTTGCCTTAATCCTTTTTTGGTATCGAATGTGTCGGTGAAATCGTTTCCGACTCTGATGGAGCAGCGAGAATTCTCCACCGTCATCCTACACAAACCGACGAGTTTGGTCGGTACACCAGAACTAGACATGGCTCTGTATAGCTCGTCTCTATAAATGCTGTCGTATGCGGCTTTGAAATCGATGAATAGGTGGTGGGTATCGATTTGGGTTTCTTGGATTTTTTAGGATCTGCTGAAGTGGGAAGATATGATCAGTTTCCTGGCCTAAAACCACATTCATAAGGGCCGATCATGTTGTTGTTAAAAGGTTTCAGGCGTTCGCATATTACGGCAGATAGGACATTGTAGGCGATGTTGAGGAGACTTATGCCTCTGTAGTTGGTGCTGTTCAGAGGGTCTCCTTTTTTGTGGATCGGACAAAATTGCTGAGGTTCCATTTTCCATGACTCCGGCGAATAAATCAAGTTGAATTTGTCCGATGACATGGTCTATGTTGGCCTTTAGGGCCGCTCGGGCTTGTTCGCAATGACCTGCGGCTTCAGAAAACCCCACAAGAAAATCTCTTAACAGGGTCATATCGCACGATCTCGGTGGCCAGTTCACATCACCTACACGTGAGATCACCATGTTCTCGAATCGGTCGTGCAGAATTTCCAATGTGGCGTGAACTATGTGGAACGTAGCGCGATCCTGTTGAAACCACATGTTGTTGGTGTCCATATTATCAAAGAGCATAGAACTACATAGAGTGCGCATCTCATACAACGAAAATTTACTATGTGGGGTACTGATATTGCACATTGCCATGCCAGCATCAAGCAACAGCATAGCAGATGCATATGAACGACGAAAATTCCCCTTCGCACTTACCGGCCGCGTCTGAAACAGCATCAACATTTTGATTATCATCGACCTATAGTGCTCGCCGTTGACGGTAAAGGCCTCGTTCCCCACGAACTATGGGCCAATGACCCCACCAGCCCAAAATCCACGCCAAGAATAGACATTTTCTCGACATTAGACGCTCTTGGATCTGGATTGGTATCGTCCCCCATTCATTCAGAAATGGGCCTCATCGCTGAAGGTGATTTTTCGATGAAAATTGCGGTCAGTTTCCAACTGGTCCAGAGTCCATTCAGCGAACACATGTAGTTGTCGATGGTCTTTCACCTTCAGCTCCTGGTTTAGTTGAATTTTGTAAGGCCTCGGATTCTCCTGCACACTCTCACGGAGAGCGGTGATGTTTTCGCCAGATATTGCGTTTCGTCGACGTACGGGTGTTGGTTTATCGTTTACTGAACCAGTGGACACAAATTTATCTCCCACTCGGCAGGACGATTATAGCGTATGTTCCATCGCTTGTCCTCAAGTGTTAGACGACACTGTTGTATCAGTTTTGATGGTACCCCTTTGTCGGAATCCGGTACTGATGAGCTGTTTATCAACTGAACGTTCCATCGCGTGTCCTCAAGTGTTTCCGAATTTCACCATCGCTTTATAAAGCTCAATGTCATGGATCCTATCATATCCATCCTTGAAGTCAATGAAAATATGGTGTGTCTCGACTTTCAATTCCCTGATCGTCTATGGTGGAGTTGTCGGGCCGGCTGCCACCCTGGTACGTGGCGATAAGTGTGATGGATAGTTCAAGAAAGCTTAGTGGTGGGTATCGGTTTGGACATCTTGGGGTTTTTCCATGATCTGCCAAAGTGTGAACATTTGATTGGTTGTGGACTTTCCTGGCCTAAAACCACACTGATATGGGCCGATCATGTTGGTAAACGGTTGCAGGGGTTCACATATTACGGCAGATAGGATCTTGTAGGCGATCTTGATGAGACTTATGCCTCTGTAGTTGGCGCAGTTCAGAAGGTCTCCTTTTTTGTGGATCGGGCAAACGATGCTGTGGTTCCATACTTCAGGCATGCTTTCATCCGACCAGATTTGGCTTATGTGCTGGTGGATGTTACTTACCAAGTCATCTCCGCCAGCTTTATAAAGCTCAGCGGGAAGGCCGTCATTTCCGACGGCCTTGTTAAGCTTGAGTTTAGATATTGCTATCCTCACTTAGGTCGGGTAGTTGACAGTTTTCGCTGCCGTTGCCAATATTAAATGGTTCGTTCTGCCTGACAGCGGAATGTTGTTCGTCATCGCCGTTTAACAGTCTGCAGAAGTGGTTCTACCATATCCTCAGCATCGACTGTGTCTCAACTACGATATTTCCTTGTTCATCTCGACAGGATTCTGTTCGAGCCTTGTATCCTTGTATTTGACGTTTTACAATTTGGTTAAACTTGCGGATATCGTTCCTGGAGTGAGACCTCTCTATATCCTCGATTGCGCGCTTTTCTTGCTCTTTTTTCATCATTCTGAAAAGCCAGTGTTCTTCCCTTCTTCTTTGCCTATCGAGCTCAATGGCAGCTCTCTTCTTCACCTGCAGCTTAGCCATGTAGGCCTCTTTCTTGGCTGCGAGCATCTGTCGGCATTCCTCATCAAACATTTCTTGCTGGTGGGCGCGAGAAACCTAGCACATCAGTTGCTGCTGATCTAATGGTTTGTTGGTTGTTCCAATGCGTTCGCTTATGTCTTGGAAACATTAGACTCCTTGCCTGAGTCTGGCACTTAAAACAAATCCACATGCGAACAGCCGCTCTTTCTCTGCTTTCCGAGGCTATTGGTTGCTTCGTAACAACAATTTTTTCCGTGAGTGGGTACTTAACAAGGCACAACTTCCAACCTGGATGGCTAGCTCCAATATATTAGACTCCCCAGGACAAGCGTCCACCAGCATCCACTACGGGATTGAGCGCTTCGGTTGACCTTTCAGCTCATCCACCAACATCTCTGTTCATGGATCCTAACTAACTGTTAAGATTCCTAGATGACCTGTAGTCCGAATATGTCGAAGCAGCTCGAATAAGTTTGCTGCATCCACGTGTGATTAGAAGATTTGTAACCACTTGCACCAACAGTATTTTTTCAACTATTTGGTGCTTGAAATCGACCAGCATTCGGGCCGCTAAAGTAGAACAGCAAGCATTTGGGTCTGGTAGAGCAAGCGAATTAAGAGTTTTGTTCCCATTTATTTTGGGTCTTATCACCAGTTGTTCTTGCAATCAAGAGTGACCATATTTTGTTTTGTCCTAGTTAACTACAAGACCAGAGTATTTCGCCTGTTCATCAATTGCCTAAATGCTGCTACAGCAACACGTTGGAAGGGGCCCAAGGATGTCAATATTGTCTGCGTATCCCAATGGCTGGACAGATTTATTAAAGATAGTGCCTTCTGTGCTTACAACTTCCCACACACTATCTGTTGGAGAAATCGCATGAAATTGCGTCTCTTTTTTTGGAAAAGTTGTGATGAGCAATTTTCAAACTGAACGTTGCTTTGCTTGTCCTCCAGTTTGAGACGACGACACATCTGTATCAGGTTTGATGGTATCCCAAATCAAATTTCTGACAGAATAACCCGATTTCTGACGTTGTATATTGGCAACCAACAGTCCCAGCTAAGGAGATTGCATACCAATGGCACTAGGTAAATGGTAAAGGCGTTTGAGGCAATTATTGGGAATTGGAAGCCCAATACGCATGTTCTGTTGACGCATCCACTCAAGTGAAAAATCACTGAACGTCCCCTAGAACGATTCACATGCTTTCCTGCACAATCTCCAACTGCTATTGATGGCGACTGACCAGGGTAGATAACAAAACATTAAAGCCACGCTCGCTGAATGAATAGGTGAACAAGTACGTTGGTGCAAATCGCGTTCACAATCGCCAGATCCTATAGCTGCATATTTCATGTTAGTTATTGTCGGTTTCTACTTCTGTGCTGGGAAGCGATAATTCCCACCCGACTGTAGCTGGGAACCATCCTTAAACTAAAACACCGCTGGTGGAGGATATCCCTGGACACTGCACTCCATTTCGGCGGCGTGCGTCTTCATTTGAGCGATTTTGGGACGCATCACCGATATTTGTGGTCGAAATTCGACCTCAACGCGTACTCCATTGTCGGCCACACAATAGTATCCACCAAGATCCAAGCGATGAGCTTTCCGAATGTGAAGTGTTGCTCCGCGAAGTGAATTCCCACCTGATGGCATAATTGAGTTGTCTTCACGTTTCCAGTACAGAGTTGGCTTGGGGTAGCCATCAGCGTGGCACGTAGCTTCAACGTCTTCTCCCTCGATCACAACAACACTTTTTTGTGTCTTATCCTCGGATATGATGGGGGGATGCTTCACAGACAGCTTTAGGCTCTTTGTAATTTTGTCGGCTGAGGATATAATCACTTGGCACTCGTACGAACCCATGTCGGATGCTTCGATTTTGGTGATTCTGAAGGTGTAGGTGGAACTGGCCTTGTGTTTTGTCTCTGTGATGGTGTTCCTCGGATCGACGAGACCTAGGATATTGCGAATGGAGAGGACAACACCTCCTGAGGGGGTGTTTTTGCTCCAACCAACAGTGTAGCTTTCTACATTCTCGACCGTGCAATTGAACTCCACGTCGTCACTTACGCCGACTACATGTTCGTTGCTGATATTAAAAACGGGCGACTGTTTGTACACTTGCCGCACCGCCACTAAGAGGAATGTGATTTTCACGAACATCGCGTCTGGACAATTAGACAAAGCCTCCTCCTCGCACTCTGACCGACCTCGACAAACAAACATTATATGCTGATGCTATGGTATTACTCATCCCGCGGAGCGGGTTTATCGTTGTTGCACCTTGAAATTTTAGTTGGATATCTTACCTAACATGTGGTGATGTTTCTTCCTCTACTGTGTCCGACGTGTCTCGGTTCATTCGTTCTACATGTCCTAGCCATCTTAAACGTCCAGTGCGGAGTTTTTTTTTTACCAGGGGTATGTCGATGTACAAATCGTATAGTTCTTGGTTGAATCTTCGTCTCCATAACCCACAACGCAAACGGGACTTACGATTTTTCGAAGAATTTTTCTCTCGAATTGACAGGGTCTTATATAGGATCTCCTAAGTAGTTCGAGTGAGGGCTTTACTACTGAATTGCCTTCTTAGACCGAAGAAACAGCGGCTGGCAAGAGTAATTCTTCGTTTGATTTCTGACGAGATGTTGTTGTCAGAGTTGATAGCGGAGCCGAGGTAGACAAAGTCCCGTACTACCTCAAATTATATCTGTCAATGGTGACGTTCTGTCCAATTCGTCGATGTTGTGTGTCCTTTCGTGTTGACAGCATATACTTAGTCTTACCCTCATTTACTGCTAAACCCATTTTCGCCGCTTCCTTCTCTATACTAGCAAACGTGGCTGTGACATCACGTTGAGTCCTACCAATGATGTCAATATCGTCAGCGTATGCTAGTAGTTGCACCGACTTTTGGAAAATTGTGCCTCTGGTGTTGGCTTTGGAGTTTTGCACAATTCTCTCAAGAATCAGATTAAAGAAGTCACATGACAGCGCATCGCCTTGCCTAAATCCTTTTTTGGTATCGAATGTGTCGGTGAGGTTGTTTCCGACCTGATGGAGCAGCCAGAATTCTCCATCGTCATCCTACATAAACGGACGAGTTTGGGCGGTATACCAAAACTAGACATGGCTCTGTATAGTTCGTCTCTATAAATTCTGTCGTATGCGGCTTTGAAATCGATTAATAGGTGGTGGGTATCGATTTGGACTTCTTGGGTTTTTTCCAGGATCTGCAGAAGTGTGAACATTTGATTGGTTGTGGACTTTCCTGGCCTAAACCCACACTGATAAGGGCCGATCAGGTTGTTGGTAAACGGTTTCAGGCGTTCACATATTACGGCAGATAGGATCTTGTAGGCGACCTTGATGAGACTTATGCCTCTGTAGTTGGCGCAGTTCAGAAGGTCTCCTTTTTGTGGATCGGGCAAACGATGCTGTGGTTCCCTTCTTCGCCAGATTTGGTTTATGAGTTGGTGAATGTTGCTTACACATCTCCGCCAGCTTTATAAAGCTCATCGGGAAAGCCGCCATCTCCGGGTCCTCATTAAGCTGAGTTAAGATATTGCTATCCTCACTTCACTCAGGTCGGGTGGTTGGCAGTTTTCGCTGTCGTTGCCAATATTGAATGGATCGTTCTGCCTGACAGCGGAATGTTGTTCGTCATCGCCGTTTAACAGTCTGCAGAAGTGGTTCTTCCATATCCTCAGCATCGACTGTGTCTCAACTACGATATTTCCTTGTTCATCTCGATAGGATTCTGTTCGAGCCTTGTATCCTTGGCTTTGACGCTTTACACTTTGGTAAAACTTGCGAACATCGTTCCTGGAGTGGCACCTCTCTATATCCTCGATCGCGCGCTTTTCTTGCTCTTTTTTCTTCTTGCTGAAAAGCCGATGTTCTTCCCTCCTTCTTTGCCTATAGAGCTCAATGGCAGCTCTCGTCTTCACCTGCAGCTTAGCCTTGTAGGCCTCGTTCTTGGCTGCGAGCATCTGTCGGCATTCCTCATCAAACCAGGGGTTTCTTGCTGGTGGGCGCGAGAAACCTAGCACATCAGTTGCGGCTGATCTAATGGCCTGTTGGCATCGTTGCCATTGCTCTTCGACATTCGATGCTGGTGGTATGGCGTTAATCGAGAGGTTAAGGGATACGCGTTGTGCGAAGGTCTTGGCGGTCTCTTGCGATTGCAGTCTTCCGACATTAAATTTTTTCACAGTATTTCTGGATTGTTGTGGCGTGGTGGATATCCGCATTCTTACCTTGGCTGCTACAAGGTAGTGATCCGAGTCGATGTTAGCTCCTCGGAATGTTCGGACATCCAAAATACTGGATGCGTGCCTTTTATCTATCGCAATGTGATCAATTTGGTTGACCGTTCGTTGATCTGGAGACCGCCATGTCCCCTTATGGATATCGAGGTGAGGAAACCGTGTGCTGGCTATAGTGGCATTTCGTTCCGTAGCGAAATCAATTAGCCTAAGTCCGTTACCAGACGTGTTGTCGTGTAGGCTTTGTTTTCCGACAATACTTCTAAAGATGTCTTCTCTTCCTACCTTTGCGTTAAAATCTCCCAGCACGATTTTAACATCGTACTTCGGTAGTCGCTCATAGGTTTTGTCGAGGAGCTCGTAGAAGCAATCCTTAGCTATATCATCTTTTTCTTCCGTCGGAGCGTGAGCGCATATAAGGCTTATGTTGGCGAATTTGGCCTTGATGCGGATTGTTACAATGCGTTCGCTAATGTCTTGAAAACATAAGACTTCTTGCCTAAGTGTGGCACTTATAACAAATCCGCATCCGAATAGTCGCTGTTTCTGCTCACTATAACACGGTCCGTAGTAGATGTCACAGTTTTTCATCCTCTTTTTGCCCGGCCCATCTCATCGTATTTCCTGGATGGCAGTAATATCTGCTTTGTAGCAGTTTAGGGCTTCCGCTAGTTGTTCGCCTGCACCATCTCCTGTTTAATGTTCTCACCTTCCAGGTGCAGATACGAACGTCGTTGTCCTTTTTTCGTTTAGCATGATCGTCAACAATAAAGTCAGTCCTTTCCGAGGCTATTGGTTGCTTCGTAACATAAGCTTTTTTCCGTGGATGGGTAGTTAGCCCAAAGCACAGCCCCCAACCTGGAGGGCCAAGCCCTTGTTTTGACCCTAGGACAGCGGGCCGGAAAAAATACCGATGTCAGTAGCCCATTTTGGGATATGAGCGCTGCCGTTGACCCATTGACGGGTCCTCCGCCACCAACTCTTTTCCAACACCCTGGCTCAGTATTGGAAGTCCCTATAGACCTGGTGTTCAAATATGTCGAAGCAGCTCATATAGGGATTACACTACCAGTTCGATCAAACTAGAGCTGTAGGCGCCACCGTTGACTCCATCTAGGGAATTCCTCCGCTGCCGCTTGAGAGTGAGTGCCTTAGTGAGAGGACACTCCTCCCCCCTCTCTCGTTTGCTGCCACCAACGACCTTCCACAGGGGTTTATTACCCCATCTCCAGTCGATGTACTAGGCATCCACCAGTCACCAGCGTGGAGGTGAGAGTAGGAGTTGATAGTGAGAGGCTAGAGTGAGAACGCTTGTGTTCTCATGTAATCGCATCACTATCCTTAAACACCGGCATTTTGTTTGGTTGCTAGTTATTCTTTTTACGATGTCCTTTGTCCCATTAGAATAATCCAATTAATTTGGAACTCATTTTTCATTCCAGGGGGACGTAAACAAAACAACGCATTTCGAGGCCCGCTTTATATCTTCTAGTAAATCAAAAAAAAAAATATCGACATGATGGACATTACATTAGAACATCATCTACCTATGATACTTTCCACCATCAGAAACATCACCTTTCAACAAGTAGTCGATATTAATGCTGAAAACTGTTTCATACACCAGATATCTGCATAAATATTTAACCAAACAAATATACGGAAAGAAACTAAAAATCCTTGAAAAAAGCTGAAAGAAAAGAACTTTCTTCTATTAAAGCCACGAAAGAGCGACATTCCAGCGACACAACCTTTAGCTATGAGCACATCATCATCAACAACAACATCGAGTGGTAGTAATTCATTATCATCTTCAATATCATCTTCTTCGCCATCTTTGCTCACCGGAGGAGGCACCACTTCTGTGGTTGGATCAGTAGGCACAATAGCATCAGTAACAGCAACACAAGGAACTGGATCGCCACAAGAACAGAACACTGGGGCAACAGGAGCAACGATACCACCCCAGCAGCAGCAAATAGCAGCGGGAGGAATATTATTATCTGGATGCGAGAATTCAATTGGTTTGTGTGGTTTGCCATTAACAAATACCAGCAACAGTACCGAAGTAGTAGCAGCGATTTTAAATCAGAATAGCAACAGCAACAGCAGTAACAGCAGTGTAAACAGTT
This sequence comes from Rhingia campestris, assembly GCA_932526625.1. Classification (NCBI taxonomy): domain Eukaryota; kingdom Metazoa; phylum Arthropoda; class Insecta; order Diptera; family Syrphidae; genus Rhingia; species Rhingia campestris. The sequence continues at coordinate 3,216,896 of OW052186.1, read as the reverse complement.
GCAACAGTACCAACAATAGTACAGGAAGTAACAATAGCAGCGGTACAATCTCCACTAATAATAAAATCAGCAATTGTATGTCATTGGTTGCTCCGCTAACACCTTCATCACAGTTCAGTGGAGGAGGAGGAGGTGGTGGTGGAAGTGGTGGCAACACTGGCGAAGGCACTAACAATCAGAATAGTAACGACGGTATAACAAATAGTGCAGTCGGAGGAGTTATTAACAACAATAGTAACAACAACAGCAATAACATTAATAACATCAATAACAACGGTAACGGATCCCCAGGAGGAGGTAGTGCGGTTAATGCTGTTTCCTTGGCACAATTAAATAATAATCAACAAGATTTGTCGCCGGCGGCGCCAACAAATGGAACGGTAGTCGGAGGTGAGTACTCTTTTTAAGTGGTACCTTGCCTATCATCACATTTATATCAAACTTGTCTCTATAATCTTATTTCCTGGCAGTACTTGGCACTACAGTCACTACAAATGCATCACTGACATCAGGGGGGAATGCGACTGGAGGATCAACAGTAACAACACCAGCTGCTGTTCTCTCATCTCTATCGACGTCATTGTCTTTAGCATTGTCTTCATCCTCCTCTTCATCGTCATCATCCTCGTCTTCTTCATCGTCATCATCGTCTTCATCTTCATCGTCGTCATCATCATCATCACAGGCAGCTTCACCGCCACCCATACACCATCATCCACATCCGTCGAACACACCACCGATATCTGTATTGTCACACAATGCCGTGGGAGGGACAGCGGTAACACATCCCTCATTGGTTGGTTCAGTCTTACAATCGACGACAGTGGCAACAGCCTCTACAAATCAACTTGTTTCATCACATATCGGTAGTAGTAATAGCAGCGGTAGTGTGGTGGGCAGCAGCATCAGTCAAGGTATTATAAAAATGAATGTAACAACAGGAGGAGGGGGCGGAGCAGTTTCCGCCTCGAGTGGGGGCAATGGAAGTACAAGTCAAGGCTCTACACCACCACACGGATTGAATAGCAGCACGACAGGACCCGGATCTGTTGGCCAAGCATCTTCTGCGTCATTATCACCATCACAGCAGCAACCAACGACACCATTGAATAGCAAAGATGAGGTCCATCAACAACACACTCCACCCGCAGCACCCAACGGATCAGGCGGGACACCAACCAGTCTCTTTGGTGGTAAGTAATATCATACTCTGCTCTGTCGCTGTTTTATATGTGAATTTCGTAGAACCCATAAAAAAAGTAAAACTCGAGGACGAAGCCATTGCCGGTGAGAACGGTGGAGGGAACAACAGTTCTATTCCATCGTTTGGCGATTCTCACAACTCGCCCAACGGTTGTTTGGCATCGAATTCCTCTGCCATCACCACGGGAATATCAGCAGCTGGCGGGAGTGAAAACAGCAATGGAAGTAATGGCAGCGCCGGTGGAAGCGGACTCGTATCAAACACAGTGCAGCCGATGCAGGTTGGCGGTGACAAGTCCGGAAATGAAAACATGGACGAAAGTTGTAAGTATCACTGAGCATAATCACCCAACGTCTCACTATATATCGAATGCCTTTTAGTTTTCTCTGTTGGTGCAGTAAAGGATGAGCTAATGTCTACCGACAGTGGCATACAGATGTCACTTGGTGCGCTAGGCAGTGTTAAAAAGGAAGAACCAGTTGATATGTCACCCGATGGCTTTGGACCGCTGACGAGTACAATGTCTGGGTCAAGTATGTCTGGAAATAATAGCGGTTGTGTATCTGGGGGAATGAACATGGGACATTCACCAAATATGATGGGAATGGGTTCAGGTGTTTCCACGTCAGCAGGTTCGAGTGCAGGTGTTAGAGGTAGGGTGGTAACTGTTATTATAAGGTGCATGGATACTAAAAGTTTTTCCTCTTTTCTATTTAAGGATCCCTTTCAAACAGTCTTGGTGACCTGGGAGGCGTTAACGCAAACACAGGCAACCTGCTCCCACCAAATATGGCCGGTGGAAATCTAGGCAACCTCGGTGGGGGTGGCGGCGGACCAGGTGGAAAACCACCTACAAGTGGCGGTGGTCCTGGCAGTGGAAATTCGTCGATGGATTACACGCAGCAGCAGAATCATATCTTCGTGTTCTCTACTCAGTTGGCTAACAAAGGCGCTGAATCTGTGATTAGTGGACAATTCCCGACAATAATCGCATATCACTGCACGCAGCCGGCGACTAAAAAGTTCCTCGAAGACTTTTTCCTGAAGAACCCAATGAAGCTGTCAAAGATTAATCGACAGAACTCTGCTGGGGGTGGTCCGGGAGGTCCGAACGGACCTTGGGGTAATCCTGGTCAGAATACCAATATATTGGCAAAAATGGCACAACAGGGCAACAAGTCAGGGCCAAACAGTAACCCAAGTGGTGGAGGTGGCGGACCTGCTGGTTCGGGATCATCATCCGGCAACAATCAGACACCTGCAACTAGTGTTGGCATGGATATTAAGCCCCCCGCCGGATTTCCTGATGACCCACTATCTGGCGACAGTGACTTAATGCCGTGGGAGCATGCAACCGTGCATTTAGGATTAGATGGTATTTCGAATGGCAGTAACAACGGTCCAAATAACAACCGCGGCCCGGGTAGTAACGCTGGTGGCGACCCAAATGCCATGGATAGCAGTAGTTCTCCATCCGGTCCGCAGAGATCATGTAGCGCAACGACACCTTTAAGTGCTGGCATTCAACAGAGTCCGACCAAAATGATGGCACAAGGAGGTCCAACATCGCCAGACGGCATACAACCATCGTTGCAAGGAGTAAAGGTGCCCGACGAAAATCTGACGCCGCAGCAAAGACAACACCGGGAAGAGCAACTCGCCAAATTGAAGAAAATGAACCAGTTTCTGTTTCCCGAGCAGGGAATGGGCGATTTTGTTGGTGGGCCTCTCATGGGTGTTGATCCAGTCACAGGGGCACCAACAGGCCCCGGAGGTCCCGGTGGAGGACAGGGTGCTGGAGTATCTGGAAAAATGATGGACGTTCCGCCTGGAGGTAGTGGCGGAGGACCAGTAAATATGTTGGGTGAAGCTCTATCTGGTGGACCTGGAGGTCCTGGAGGTGGTGGACCTATGCCACCAAATATGAATGTCCGAGGAAATGTTATGGGTGGAGTTGGTCCACGCGGCCCACTAGGTAGGTCATCGCATCCACAGGGTATGGGTGGCCACATGGGACCCTTGGGTGACGGTTCTATGATAGTAGGTGCTGGAGGTCCACACGATGGTATCGGCGGTATGGAGTGCGGAATGATGATGTGCAATCAGCCCGGTGGTGGGGGACCAGGTGGTGGCCCACCTAACATGGGCATGGGAATGGGAATGGGTGGTATAGGCCCAATGAATCCGTGCGGCATGGTGATGGGTGGAGGGCCTGGAGGCGGTCCTAGTGGCCAGGGAATGCCACCTGGGATGGCGCAAATGGAATGGTCCAAGCTGCAACATCAATTCTACGAGGAGCGCAAAGGAAAAAATCCACCGGGCATGGATATGATGGGCGGCGGAATCGGAATGTGTCGTCAATTGTCCGCCGGTAATGGTCCGATAATGGGCGGCCGCAGTGGAATGGGTGGCGGTGGTGGACTTATGTCAACAGGGGGCGGAGGTGGCAATGGAAACAGATCCCAGGGACCTCCCCCACCTTATCATCAAACACCACGCTCAGCATCCGTACCGATAGCAACGCAAAGTCCAAATCCGGGCAGTCCGAACAACCCCACCTCAAATCTGTCACTTCCATCGCCAAGAACCGGTGGTGGCAGCGGCGGATCCACTCTAAACTCTCCAGCCGGTGATTCGGGCTCTAACAATGGCCCGGGACCAAATGGAAAATCTCAATTGCCATACAAACAACAGGATTCACCATTAACACCTGGTGGTGGTAATACAGAGCGTGGAAATGGTGCGGGTCCATGCTCTGCCGGAGGCGGTAGTGTACAACAACCCGGCACGAATCAAGGCAATAACAACGGTGGAGGAGGCAACAACAGTAATGTGGGTAACAGTGGTAATCAGCAGAATAACAACGGGAATGCATCAAGATCTTCGATGAGTCATAGCAGTAATCCGAGTACACCCGTCTCTTCGCACATGTCACCCAATACTACACTTAAAGATCTCGAACTAAACAGTTCCGGTGTGGGTAGCGGAGGATCCGGAGGAAATGCAAACAGTGGCAATCAAGGTAGGTGGTCATTAACTTCTTTCCCCATTATATGTTTTGATTAAAATCTGTCCTCGGACTGTAAATAACTGATAAAACTTGTTTAGGAAACAAATTTGTAGGGGTATTCGCAAAACACCATATTTCCTCACCATAAAGAATTGATAGGGTTCATCCATGTGGATCAAAGCCATGTCTGCTTTTCTGTCCGTCAAGCTCATTGTTTTGGTAAAAGTTTTTGTTTTTTATATATTTAGCACACAAGGACTCCTGTCGAAATATCCACTTATCCTTGGCCTTGATGTTTCTCCAAATAAATTATGTTTTGTGCGAGAGTTTAACGTTCAGCCGAATCCGTTTGGCTGAGTTTTATTGTATGTTCGATGGGTTGTGGTTTTATTTTGTTTGTATCCGCCTGTGTTTTGGTTGAGTTCTCCCATATAAGTTGTAAAATTTTGAAAATTGTACCATCATCACATTTTAGGCTTCGAATTGGATCCATTTTACTATCGTCCAAGTTATCTATATCAACCAGATGAATTGCTTGGAAGTACGTTTGGAAATCCTACTTAAGCGAGGAGGTAATCAAGTGGGATTTGTGTGTTTTAGGCCAGCGGTTTTCTCATTACTTGGTAGAGCGCAAATGTTTTGTTTTTGAATTGTTGGCGTGGGGTTTCACTAATGGAAAAACATGGGGACTACTTTCTTACTTGATACTACTTTCTGAGGGGACAAGATTGAATTTTCCACGTTCAGCTAAATCGGAGCGATATTTTTTGAAAGAAAATTTGTCATATTCATATCAAAACGAAGTCCTAGCCGAATTTTTGTTTCACTTTAACAGATCTACAGATATGTCGTGGTAGCTTGCTTAACCTACCGCATTCGTACTTTGACAGTGGTCAATTCAAGTTAGTTGGGGTATCGCGTGGTCTTCCTCTACTGTGTCTAACATCTGGCTCGGAATCGAAGACTTACTTACTTAAGTGGCACTGCAGTCCGGGATGAACCTGGTCCTCAACCAACATGCCTCTCCAATTAGCCCGGTCCTTAGCTAACTGCCTCCAGTTGCGCACTCCAAGTTTGTTTAGGTCGGTTTCTACTTGTGCGCGCCTCTTAAGGCGAGGTCTTCCTCTACTGCGTCTGACGTCTGGCTGGGAATCGAAGACTCTGCGAGCCGGAGTATTGGTGTCCATTCTTTCTACATGTCCTAGCCATCTTAAACGTCCAATGCGGAGTTTTTTTTGATACGGTCCATGCTTCAGCGCCGTAGAACAGGACTGGGATGATCAGGGTCTTATATAGGATCTCCTTAGTAGTTCGAGTGAGGGCTTTACTACTAAATTGCCTTCTTAGCCCGAAGAAACAGCGGTTGGCAAGAGTAATTCTTCGTTTAATTTCTGACGAGGTGTTGTTGTCAAAGTTAATAGCGGAGCCGAGGTAGACAAAGTCCCGTACTAACTCAAAGTTATATCTGTCAATGGTGACGTTCTGTCCAATTCGTCGATGTTGTGAGTCCTTTCGTGTTGACAGCATATACCAAGTCTTACCCTCATTTACTACTTAACCCATTTTTGCCGCTTCCTTCTCTATACTAGCAAACGTGGCTAAGACATCATGTTGAGTCCTACCAATGATGTCAATATCGTCGGCGTAGTTGCACCGCTCTTTGGAAAATTATGCCTCTGGTGATGGCTCGGGTGTTTTGTACAATCCTCTCAGAATCAAATTGAAGAAATCACATGACAGCGCATCGCCTTGCCTAAATCCCTTTTTGGTATCGAATGTGTCGGTGAGGTCGTTTCCGACCCTGATGGAGCAGCGAGAATTCTCTATCGTCATCCTACACAAACGGACGAGTTTGGGCGGTATACCAAAACTAGACATGGCTCTGTACAGTTCGTCTCTATAAATGCTGTCATATGCGGCTTTGGAATCGATGAATAGGTGGTGGGTATTGATTTGGGTTTCCTTGGTTTTTTTTAAGGATCTCCTGAAGTGTGAAAATTTGTCGATTGTAGACTTTCCTGGCCTAAAACCACACTGATAAGGGCCGATCAGGTTGTTGGTAAACGGTTTCAGGCATTCACATATTACGGCAGATAGGATCTTGTAGGCGATGTTGAGTAGACTTATGCCTCTGTAGTTGGCGCAGTTCAGAGGGTCTCCTTTTTTGTGGATCGGGAAAACGATGCTGAGGTTCCATTCTTCAGGCATGTTTTCATCCGACCAGATTTGGCTTATGAGTTGGTGGATGTTACTTACCAAGTCATCTCCGCCAGCTTTATAAAGCTCAGCGGGAAGGCCGTCATTTCCGGCGGCCTTATTAAGCTTGAGTTTAGATATAGCTATCCTCACTTCACTCAGGTCGGATGGTTGGCAGTTTTCGCTGTCGTTGCCAATATTGAATGGATCGTTCTGCCTGACAGCGGAATGTTGTTCGTCATCGCCGTTTAGCAGTCTGCAGAAGTGGTTCTTCCATATCCTCAGCATCGACTGGGTCTCAACTACGATATTTCCTTGTTCATCTCGACAGGATTCTGTTCGGGCCTTGTAACCTTGGCTTTGACGTTTCACACTTTGGTAAAACTTGCGAACATCGTTCCTGGATTGGCACCTCTCTATATCGTCGATCGTGCGCTTTTCTTGCTCTTTTTTCTTCTTTCTGAAAAGCCGATGTTCTTCCCTTCTTCTTTGCCTATAGAGCTCAATGGCAGCTCTCGTCTTCACCTGCAGCTGTCTTGTAGGCCTCGTTCTTGGCTGCGAGCATCTGTCGGCATTCCTCATCAAACCAGGGGTTTCTTACTCTTGGCCGCGAGAAACCTAGCACATCAGTTGCGGGTGATCTAATGGCTTGTTGGCATCGTTGCCATTGTACTTCGACATTAGATGCTGGTGGTGTGTTGTGAGTCGAGAGGTTAAGGGATACGCGTTGCGCGAAGGTCTTGGCGGTCTCTGGCGATCGCAGTCTTTCGACATTAAATTTTTTCACAGTATTTCTTTTTTTTTTTGTGGCGTGGTGGATATCCGCATCCTTACTATGGCTACAACAAGGTAGTGGTCCGAGTCGATGTTGGCCCCTCGGAATGTTCGGACATCCAAAATACTGGATGCGTGCCTCTTGTCTATCGCAATATGATCAATTTGGTTGACTGTTCGTTGATCTGGAGACCTTTGTAAAGGAATGCTCAGCATGATGCTCAGCATGATGCTCAGCATAAAATTTTTAAAGCCAAATCTAATAAATTGTTTGGAAGAATGTCGACCAACGTATTTAACCATTGATTCATCAATGGACAAATGCTTGTGCATATATCCGATGGTCCAAATTTTCGATGATGGTGAGGCATAATTGCCGTTAATGTGCCGAATTATCTCATCCTTTAGCTCTTGAATTGTTGCTGGCTTATCGACGTACACATTTTCTTTCAAATAACCCCAAAGAAAGAAGCCCAACGGTGTCAAATCACATGATCTTGGCGGCCAATTGACATCGCCACCACGTGAGATAACACGACCATTGAATTTGTCGCGCAAAAGAGCCATCGCCCTGTTGAAACCACATATCGTCCACACCCATATATTCCAATTCGGGCCAAAAAAGTTCTTTATCATCTCACGATAGCGAACACTATTCACAGTAACTGCCTGACCGGCTTCATTTTGGAAAAAATACGGCCCGATGATGCCGCCAGCCCATAAACCGCACCAAACAGCCACTCTTTGAGGGTGCATTGGTTTTTCGACAATCACTCTTGGATTATCATTCGCCCAAATGTGGCAATTCTGCTTATTGACGAATCCATTGAGGTGAAAATGTGCCTCATCACTGAAGATCTTCAAAAATGTATTATCCACTGTTGCCATTTCTTGCCACCATTCTGACCATTGACGCCGCTTGAAATGGTCAAGAGGCTTGAGGCTTCTTGAGTCAATTGCCTGCAAATGCAAGTCTTTATGCATCAACGACGAGCGTTAGTGGTGCAATTGTTGGGCACGACGACGAGAGTTGAGGTGGACGGCTCACATCTCCTACAGACCCGGTTTGCTCAAATTTTTGCACGATTTTTTCATTGTACGCACATTTGGACGATTTAAGTTGACCGAAAAAATCACGAAGTGCACGATATGCATTTTGATTTGAACGCCAATTTTCATAATAAGCCTGAATAACTTTAACGCTTTGCTCGATTGTGTACCTTTCCATGGTTCAAATTGAGTTCGTCTGAAATTGAGAAATGTCAAATGAAATGCAGAAAAAAACTTGACGTTTAGGTGTGGTTCACATTCAACATCGGCCCTTCAAATTGAACCACCCGTTATTAGCAAAATGTATGAATCGTTTAATTTCTTGGAATCTGTTCCTGGACATACTGTTTGCTGCAATAGGAACATGTGCATCAGGAGCTTGCATCCAATACATACATATATTCTCTTGCCTCAGAGTGGTAACCAAGGTTAGGTTAGGTTGGTGGGTTAATGAGGCAGGTCAATATAAACCCATTGTGATGCCCGTTGGGGGTCCACGTGTGTGGTTGCTTCATTCATTGTCCCGTTACTGTCCTTTGTTGTTAGTCCCTTTCCAGCCATCCAGATGTTGTTGTAAACCTGAAAAGATTAGGGAGAGGGATTTCGGATAGATCCGTGAGGTCATGGAAAAAGTATTTTCCTAATGTTCTCATTCTTAATTGGCTGAGGCCTGGGCAGTGGCACAGAAAGTGGAGGGTATCCTAGTGTATTTCTTCATCAGCCTCTACAGAGGTCATCATCTATGCGATGCGTTTTCAGTTTGTGGCTTTTTAGTATGTTGTGCTCAGTAAGAATCCCAACTAAAGTCGAGACAGATTTCCTGTTTCTACGAAGTAGTTTATGGGTTCTGGCTTTGTCATACTCAGGCCACATCCTTTTGGAAGTTTCACAGGTGGGAAGGGAGTTCCACCTGTTTTTGGCAGTAATCAGTGTTTTCTGTTCAATCCGAGATTTGAGGTCACATAGTGGTGGTTTGACAGACTGGTCAATGCTGGAGGCAGATTCTTTTCTCGCCAGTTCGTCAGCAGTTTCATTGGCCTGTATGCCTCTGTGTCCGGGGACCCAGCAGAGCTTAACATTATGTTAGACGCCATGAACATTAAGCTCTTCACGACAATGTTTTACAAGCCAAGATTTTATTTCGACAGAAGAGAAAGCTTTTATTGCAGCCTGACTGTCAATAAAGATGGTGATATCATCTGGAGGTATCGCCAGCATTGGGGTCGCTTTGGCTTCCTCTGCTAATGCCAATATCTCGGCCTGGAAGACACTACTGTGCTCAGACGAAAGGTGCTATTTAGCTTTAGTGTTTCTGAAAACACTCCAGCTCCAACGCCTACATCCATTTTTGAACCATCAGTGTAGATGGATATGGTTTTGGTGCCCAATTCGTTCCTCTCCCATTCCTCTCTGCTTGGGAGGATGCTGGAGAATGGTCTTTGAAAGTCATGGTGAGGCAGCATGTAGTCAGAGAATACAGCTGAGCCCAGATATCTGTGTAGAATTTGGGCATGTCCTCCTGAGTGCGATTTCCAGCAATTAAGATTCTTAGAGCACTTTTGGCTGCAGATTCTTGCATGTAAAGGTCTAGCGGTAGCAAGTTAAGGATGGTTTCCAGTCCCGCTGTCACAGTGGTCGATTCTGTCAATCTGGCAAGCAATCTAATGCAATGTATTGTTTTGAGTATAATTCGGTACTTTTCGATATAGACGATATAAGAGGGTCTGACGTCAGCAACAGTGCGTGCATTAAGTCTTCCATCGTATTCCTACGTGAATTTTTTCGAGTATGGTTCATTCTATAGTTGCGCATATCCTTGTTTCTCGCTTCAAGCGCTTCCTCCGACATCATGCGGATTGGAAGTGAAACATTTTTTAAAATATCTGCCCCGTGAATGAGAATTTTATGAATAGGGGAAGGCATATACAACCATGGGTATTCTTGTAAAAATATTGTTGCTGTTTCCCAAGCGTATTGGCGAAATGCTTCAACTTTTACTGTGTAACCACATGCCATTGTACGTTTAATAACGCCAAACCTTTTTATCAGTTCAAGATGTACACCAGTTATTGTGGATGAGAATTTGGTTGCTGAAAAAGTTTCCTTGCCGTATTCCCATTATTAGTGTCTCCCGAACCAGCCATAGGAATATCGACCAAAAGACCCATTTGCTTTCGGAGCTCGTTTTGTATTGGGATCTTCCTCTTCCATCTTATCGGCTCCACGAACCTGCCATTTCTTTATTGGAAGTCTATATGAGATGTGAATGATGCACTCAAAACATCGAATCCAAGCATGAAGAGTAGAAATTCCATATGCATACAAATGTTCCTTTGCAGGTTTTGATACAATAAGTTTTAAATTGTTAAATGTTGAAGGAGTGGCATGACAAATTCCGCAAACCTGTGAGGATGTTTCTGCAATCGAGCTGAAGACCTTCCCATCAATCATTGTTAAATGAAATTCATGATCTTTTTTAAAACATTCGAAAGTGGTGGGAAGAATTCTTTGTATCTGCTGCTTTATATTTGCAACTTCTGTACGGACTAAGTCTGCCGTTTCCTTTTGAAAAATAATCTTTATTGGCCTGCAAAGCCTTGTTGACGAAGAACGCTTATTTTGCCAAACTACTGCATTATTGAGATCATCAATCATTTCAATTTCTTGATCTGATCATGTAAAGGTAACTTTCCTTTGAGAGTTCCTGCTTTTCCGCAATTTATAGCGCGGTTTGTTATTATCGGGCCAAATCTAAGGGCTTTTCTTCATCCGCTTTTGATACGGTCCATGCTTCAGCGCCGTAGAGCAGGACTGGGATGATCAGCGTCTTATATAGGATCTCCTTAGTAGTTCGAGTGAGGTCTTTACTACTAAATTGCCTTCTTAGCCCGAAGAAACAGCGGTTGGAAAGAGTAATTCTTCGTTTGATTTCTGACGAGATGTTGTTGTCAGAGTTAACAGTGGAGCCGAGGTAGACAAAGTCACGTACTACCTCAAAGTTATATCTGTCAATGGTGACGTTCTGTCCAATTCGTCGATGTTGTGTGTCCTTTCGTGTTGACAGCATATAATTAGTCTTACCCTCAATTACTGCTAAACCCATCTTTGCCGCTTCCTTCTCTGTACTAGCAAAGGTGGCTATGATATCACGTTGAGTCCTACCAATGATGTCAATATCTTCGGCGTATGCTAGTAGTAAACGGTTTCAGGCGTTCGTATATTACGGCAGATAGGATCTTGTAAGCGATGTTGAGTAGACATATGCGTCTCCTTTTTTGTGGATCGGGCAAACGATGCTGAGGTTCCATTCTTCAAGCATATTTTCATCCAACCAGATTTGGCTTATGAGTTGGTGGATGTTACTTACCAAGTCATCTCTGCCGGCCTTATAGAGCTCAGCGGGAAGGCCGTCATTTCCGGCAGCCTTATTAAGCTTGAGTTTAGTTATAGCTATCCTCACTTCACTTAGGTCGGGTGGTTGGCAGTTTTCGCTGTCGTTGTCAATATTAAATGGTTCGTTCTGCCTGACAGCGGAATGTTGTTCGTCATCGCCGTTTAACAGTCTGCAGAAGTGGTTCTTCCATATCCTCAGCATTGACTGTGTCTCAACTACGATATTTCCTTGTTCATCTCGACAGGATTCTGTTCGAGCCTGGTAGCCTTGGCTTTGACGTTTTACACTTTGGTAAAACTTGCGAACATCGTTCCTGGTGTGGCACCTCTCTATATCCTCGATCGCGCGCTTTTCTTGCTTTTTCTTCTTGCTGAAAAGCCGATGTTCTTCCCTTCTTCTTTGCCTATAGAGCTCGTGGCAGCTCTCGTCTTCACCTGCAGCTTAGCCTTGTAGGCCTCGTTCTTGGCTGCGAGCATCTGTCGGCATTCCTCATCAAACCAGGGGTTTCTTGCTGGTGGGCGCGAGAAACCTAGCACATCAGTTGCGGCTGATCTAATGGCCTGTTGGCATCGTTGCCATTGCTCTTCGACATTCGATGCTGGTGGTATGGTGTTAATCGAGAGGTTAAGGGATACGCGTTGTGCGAAGGTCTTGGCGGTCTCTTGCGATTGCAGTCTTCCGACATTATATTTTTTCACAGTATTTCTGGATTGTTGTGGCGTGGTGGATATCCGCATTCTTACCTTGGCTGATACAAGGTAGTGATCCGAGTTGATGTTAGCTCCTCGGAATGTTGGGATATCCAAAATACTGGATGCGTGCCTCTTATCTATCGCAATGTGATCAATTTGGTTGACCGTTCGTTGATCTGGAGACCGCCATGTTCCCTTATGGATATCGAGGTGAGGAAACCGAGTGCTGGCTATAGTGGCATTTCGTTCCGTAGCGAAATCAATTAGCCTAAGTCCGTTACCAGACGTGTTGTCGTGTTTTCCGACAATACTTCTAAAGATGTCTTCTCTTCCTACCTTTGCGTTAAAATCTCCCAGCACGATTTTAACATCGTACTTCGGTAGTCGCTTATAGGTTTTGTCAAGGAGCTCGTAGAAACAATCCTTAGTTATATTATCTTTATCCTCCGTTGGAGCGTGAGCGCATATAAGGCTTATGTTGGTGAATTTGGCATTGATACGGATTGTTACTATGCGTTCGCTAATGTCTTGGAAACATAAGACTTCTTGCCTAAGTCTGGCACTAATAACAAATCCGCATCGGAATATTCGCTGTTTCTGCTCACTATAACACGGTCCATGGTAGATGTCACAGTTTTTCATTCTCTTTTTACCCGGCCCATCTCATCGTATTTCCTGGATGGCAATAATATCTGCTTTGTAGCAGTTTAGGGCTTCCGCTAGTTGTTCGCCTGCACCATCTCCTGTTTTATGTTCTCACATTCCAGGTGCTGGAGGGCCAGTTGCAATTTATTAGATACCCCTAGGACACGGGGCCATCAGTATCCACTACGGGATTGAACGCTGCCGTTGGCCTTTCGGTTCATCCGCCACCATCTCTGTTCAAGGGGCCTGACTAACCCTTGAAATTCCTAGACAACCTGTTGTCCGAATATGTCAGAGCAGCTCATCTAGGTTCGCCTGGGACAGCAGGCCGGGTATTCATCCGTGCCATTCTCACCAGGGTGTTTATAGTGTTGCTGTTTTTCGTCGTGTTATCAACACTCGCACTTATCGTTTAGCAAGTCAAATCCGGTTGGATGAGACCAGTACCCGATGGTTACCACTTGGAGGTAAAAATAAGCACATTTGATGTGTAGTCAGAGTTACAACACTGGGCATTGCCAAGTTAACGCCAACCAGAGTCTACCCTCGTTCAACAACACCCAACCATCAAGAAAATAATTAATATCAACAAAATTTCCATTTTTAATTTTGCATATATTGCGTGCCAGATAAGCAGAATCGACCACTGTGATGTTGGTGTGGTTTTCATTGAGCTAGTAGCGCCCACACATGCTTTGTCATATTTTTCAGATGCGTGACTTTGTTTGTGGATTGCCACCAGACAAGCCCTCCATATGTCAATATAGGTCTTACAATGGCAGTGTACAAAGGCAAAGCTGTGTTGGTTTGTTTTGTCCCGCATACAACATGGTTTGGCTTACCTCGACATCAAACAGTTTTTTAAATACTTGAACTTCGTTAAGTCCAACTAACTCTGAAGCACAGTTTTGTACTTTAAAAAGGTCAGTGGGAGGGAATGGGTTAATAAAAACTGCAAAAAAAAAATTCTTTTGATAGATTACCTCTCTTAGCTACATGCAATCAGAAAACTATGACCTTTCGGTATTTCAAATACTTTGCTTTCGACTGAACCTTCGGTTATCTCTTACGTCAACCTTTCCATCTCCTGTTTACGCACTTGCTAAGCGTTTTCTTTAACCTACATAATTATTCCTTTTATATCCAAGGTAAAGACATCGCTGTTAACCTGATGCCAGTGCCTTCGCCGCAACAAATTCAATATTTGAACACGTTCGAAGGTCAAGAGCTGACCATACAGAAACAACCAAACACGACTGTCCTAAGAGATTCAACGAATACAGTGGGAATTATGTCAGCTTCGTAAGGAAAAAAACACGATTTTTCTGTTATCTTCTTTTTTATTTAAAATTTTTGTTCTATTTTCATTTTCATTTTTTTTTTGTTTAAATCAGTCCGGGAAATCATAGATCTTGCAACAGCAATAATTCATCAAACAGCAATTCAATTAATTCGTTAGCTGCATCACCATCACTAATGTGCGATCCAAGATATACTCAATCGCAGACAATGTCCTCTGGATCATCGAATCATCATAATCATAACAATAACGGTAGTAATAGTTGCATAAGTTATCCACTTATTTCGTCAAGCCCTCAGAATTCAAACTCTTCGATAGCAGCGAATTGTAGTAAGTTGTTTTGTTTTTTTTTTTTTGGTAAAATTTTGAATTTTGTTTCTACTTTAGGTTGGGTGAAGGCACTATTATTCTTTACCTTTGTTTTCTCTTCTCGCTTTGAATCTATTAATTCATCTCTTTGAATCTGTTGCATAGGTGGTCTTTTCCTTTCGCTAGTATATCAGTTAAAGTTGAAGGTTTGCTTGGTTTTTATGTATTGGGCAGTATTTTGAATCGATTTTGATCGAAAGTTTGTTATATTCCGATTATTTTCAAAGTCTGGCAAGCATCCAGGTGTCTAAAATGTTCGTGTTAAACTGGAACCATTCAAAAAGTATACACATCCATGGAATGTGCACAATTTCAGTTCAACAAAATTCAAAGTCTTACTACGCCAATCATCTCTGTTACTTTATTTATTTATTTATATAAGTACATTTTACTTTCTTAGACTAGAATGATACAGTTATATTATTTATAAAATTAAGTAATACCCAGACATGGGAGTAATGCATTGGCATTGCGATTTCATTGGCATTGATAAAATCAATGCTAATGAAAAAAAATTTCATTAGCATTGAAAATAATAATGCTAATGGAAAAAAATTGCATTGGCATTGACTTTTTTAATGCCAATGAAAAGTAGTAAATTTGAATGAAATCTATTTTCATTGAGTAATAAGGCATTTTTTATTTATTTATTATTTTTTTTTTTTTTGAAAAAAAAAAAACTCATGCAACTATAGAAGAAACACAATATTTGTTGAGTTATTAATAAACTGTGTGAACCTCGTGGAATAAAATTGAATGTGCATGGTAGCAGCAACTGAAATCGTTGCTTTCAACTACAAACTCTCCATGGAACTAGAAAACAATTCCATTTTCCAAACAGAGGTCTATGCAGGGTTGGGGTCAAATTGAAAAGTAACAAATAAATGGAGGACAGCCCAAACGATGTTTTTGGGTCGCAGTGCTCTGTTTGCCTTACATATGATTATGGTATATCGTCCCAATATCTTAAAAAAAAAGTTAAAAAAAATGGTGTACTTTATTTTTTTCATACTTTTCATTAGCATTGCAAAATGGTAATGAAAATTGATTGCATTGAAAATTTTTACTGGTAATGAAAAATTTTCAATGCTAATGCTGCTTCCAATTTCATTTGTGTAGTAATGCATTACTCCCATGTCTGGTAATACCATTGCATATGAATCTCGCATTTTTTTTATTTCTTCTTATTTCCACAGAAATCCTTATTGAAGTTTCTTATAGAAAATAAATTTTCTGCAACATCAGTATTTAGATGTGAGAGGAGAAGAAACTGCTGGTCATTTTTGAGCTTTTCCCATATTAATTCTATGGCCAGCAGCGTTTGCATAAGACCACCAAAGCAATGTGCCTTTTTCATTTTACCAGTAGACTCCCATAATGAGATCCACTCCCTAGCTGTTTTGATGGACTGTAGAGTTTCACTACATGCTGAAACAGGTCGACGATCAGGGTTGGATGTGTTAAGACTGTAGCTATTTAAGTTATCAAAAAGATTATTCATCTTAATAGCAAAATGTGCCGTTGAGGCAGCGATTTTTTTTATCTGTGTCGGTTTCAAAACAATTTACTGAGATAGCGTTGAAAATTCCAGCAGCTGAAAACCTGTGTAGCCAGTTTGACTGATAATTTTTCAAAACTGTTTGGATTTATATGACTCTTCGTTAGTTTGAAGCATACTTGAAAGTTATTCTTGGAATCTTCTTCAAACAGTTTGACAAGAGTTCCCCAAGAAACGATATCATCAGCTATGAATAAATGCGGGTAGTCATATAAAAAAAATATTACCTGCTCCGAGATTTCAAAAAACGGCTTATTTTCTGCTGCTCCCAGTAATTTATATGCTTTTCTCTTATTACTGCCCTGGTCACAGCATACAGCAATAACTTCAAATCCACATTCTAATATTTTGGTAACTGTTAATTTCAATATCTCGGCGATATTCTTACCCTTTGGGCATCCTATATAATATGATACGGTTTGCTCCCAATTTATATTTAATCCTCTAAGTGTGTATACCATAACCATTGAAGCAACAGTCATGTGCCTTCCCAGCTCCCCAAAATCCGAAAACCCGTATATCATATCCGTTTTCGTGTTATAATCAAGCGCGGTCTTTATTGCCATTTCATCAAAAATCAGAACACATATTTTTTGTATATTTGACATGTTCTCGGCCTTACATTTCAATAGTTCAATTTTTTGGGTAGAGAACCCAGCCGGTAAACTCAAAGATGAATGCCATCTATATATTGTGCTTACAGATGGTAAGCTAAATCCGGTGTTCAGCATATGGAATTATTATGAAGGAGACTTATAAAAAAAACTTTAGACACAAATCTTTTTCATTATATGTCCAACGTGCATTTACCTTATGAAAAAGTTGCATGCTAACAAATGTAAGTCAACGTTTTTCTCTAAATTATACTCCTTATCATATTTTAATCTTTTCGGTCTATCGAAAATACAACGCGGGACAGAATTTTGTATTCCAACTTTAGATTTATGAACGAAACGTGAACCGGGAGATGGAAACTGTGAGGGAGAAATTTCGGAGCTATTGTTAAAGAGAAAGAGAAATCTCTTACATATGTTACGGGGTTAGCAACAATTTAAACAGAACTGACAGGTGAACACATTGCACCATTTTCAGTTTCACCAGTTTCTTTAATAAAGTTTGGATTATTGCATGATCTGGAGTTGTGTTAAATTACCTTCGATGCAAGTTTAGTCTTTCGATTATTATCCATAATTTTTAAGCAAGAATCGTCAGTGAATAGATTCGAGCAATTGCAAACTAATGGGGTTGAAATTGGAACTGCATTTTTAGAAAGACATTTTCGAAGTGATTCTAATTTTAAGTCTTTGGTATAGAAATGGTTTTCACACCAAAAACATTTTATTTAATGAGATGCACTGTGAATGTTTTATCCAAACATCTCTCCTATGATCATTGGGGAGCTTAAAAAAGGACAAGGAAAATGGAATTTTGAAATTATTACAGTCTATATGAGCATTTCGCCATTCTATAATGCTATTTACTATTTAACTTTAATTTATTAGAAATAAAAAAATGCAAATGTATAATTGTTTTGTTCGCTGAAAAACAAACCAAAAGCAGAACAAGAACACAATTAAACATATGAGAAGGCTACAATCCGCTGTGCGGATCGTTGAATACCCTATCCCATCCCATCCTTAAAATTAATACCCTCAAAATGTAGGCTTTATGACGATAAAATACAGAAAATGACATTCCCACAATATATTGCTCAGACAGTTTATCAAAACCTTTTGTGGTTCGACAAGAAAAAACGTTTTTGTAACAAGGCATTTGTGCTGGTAAATGAGCCCTTGGTTTTAGTGAATTTTCTGATCAATCTTGTGGTAGGGCATACAAATGGTTTTTGTAGGAAAACGCCCCCAAAAAGTGGGCGTGGGTTAAAATGGTCTATTGACGAAATGTTCAAATTAATACTACCAATGATTGTGCATGAAATTTTTTTTTAAAAATGTTAAAATTTGCCAAAAAAAAGTTTTTTTTTATTAAAAACGCCCCCAAAAAGTGGGCGTGGCAAAAACCTTTATATTGACGAAATATAGATATTACGATTCTCTAAATATGCTGCCCAGACACTTTTTTAAAATTCCTTACGGTTTGGCCAAAAAATACGAATTTTCTAAAAAGGGGGGCGTGGCAGTGGGCGGATTTCAAATTTTTTTACACTTGTTCTGCTGGGAGCAACAAAGAGTACGTGTACCAAATTTCATCCTTCTAGCTCAAAATTTAAGGCCCAAAAACTGGTGACGGACGGACAGACATGGCTAAATCGACTCAGCTATTGATTCTGAGTCGATCCATATACTTCGAGGTATATCTAGCTAAATTATTTCGCTATGTTACAAACTATGTATCAAAACTAATATACCCCTATGGGATAGGGTATAAAAATTCACAGTAAAATTGTCCACCCGTAATATTAACCAACTGCCACTGCATTTCACCAAAACATTGGTTGAAAATTAGCGATCAGTATCTATAAAGCACACACACACAGAAAATACTCCAAAAACCGATCATTTAGTTGAAGCAGAGTGCATGCTGTACGTGGACAAAGATGTTATGGGATGGGAAATGGGAACATCATACATTATGTATGCTGCATTATTCACTCAGGCTCAAATTTAAGTACATTGATTAACAAAAAATACGAAAATAAAATTTGAATCTGAGTAAAGTATGAAACAAGACATGTACAACATCCCTCAGCAAATGGCTTTGCAGCAATGCGATTGAGATATAAATTGCAATTGCTTTTGCTCATATCGGTGGTTGGTATGGTACAGATACACTCGCAATTCGCATATCGCATTGCAACAAAGTAACTCACTTAGCTTTTGTATTTGACAAAATCAGCGAGAAAGAAAAAGTATATTAGCACCACCATCGATTTGCCAAAGTGATAGTACTATTAGTTTCATATAGAGGTAATACATAATCTTTATTATTTAATTGCCTCGAAAATCTTTATCTTAAAAGCATTTCTGCTCAAATTAAGGTCGATTGCATTTGTATATTGGTTAAAATAAAGACATGCGTTTGTGACAGGTTCATTACGACCATAATTTGTTTCATGTCTTGGTATGGCAAAATAACACTGCAGCCTAGGTCTAAGTGGACGTGCTGGAACATAAACATTAAACAAAGATAGTAAGGGGATGCAATCAATATGACCCGTTACAACATCCCTTGCAAGCGAAATAAAGAAGAATTTCCTTCATGTATAAAGAGGTTGTAATTTTATAAGAGCGCATCTAAAGGGTCCGCCAAATAGCTTTTGAAAATGCTATAAAAAAAACTAATGAATATTTTCTCAATTTTCTTTTTTTATTTGAAAGTACAATCCTTCCGGTTAATAATGGAAAATAATTTCATTCAAATGGCTGCCTCGGCTGGCCATGCAGTAGCCTACACGATCGGTCCAATTTTTAAGCACATTATCGATTGTGTGCAGCTGTATTTCACCAATGGCTTCACGAATATTGTCCTTTAAAGCGTCAATTGTCTCTGGCTTGTCGGCGTAACACTTATCTTTTACGGCACCTCACAAATAATAGTCCAACGGTGTCAAATCGCAGCTCCGAGGTGGCCAAACGACATCATTCCAGCTGTCAGCTCTTAAGACAAAGCCAATCTGCTTGCTGCGCATTTCGCAGCCAATTCTACATTGCCAGATTGTGTTCAGTTTCCTCCTGTACTTGAGAACGTAGATCATTCTATGGGACAAATTCACTTTCGTACTCGTACAGCTGCAAGAGTTTTATTTGATCTTGACATACACAAATCGGCTGGTCCAGATGGTATATCCCCCATCATTCTGAAGAGGTGTTCTTCTACGCTAGCAAAACCACTGCGTAAGCTTTTCTTTCTATTCTACTCCTCATCAGGACTCTTTCCGAGTAGATGGAAAACAGCATTTGTCCAGCCTGTACCAAAAAAAGGCGAATCTTCTTCTCTCTTTAACTACCGACCACTTGCACTTACGTCCCTTCTTTCCAAGGTCATGGAAACGCTGATAAATCGTCAGCTTATGAAATATCTCGAAACACGAAAACTTCTCAATGACCGGCAGTATGGTTTTCGCAGCAACAGGTCTACTGGTGGTTTGATGACATATCTCACCGAAAAGTGGAACCAATCAATCCACCATGGTGGCGAAAGCAAGATTGTTGCGCTTGATATTTCAAAGGCATTTGACAGGGTTTGGCATCAAGCCCTTTTGTCGAAAATGCGTGTTTGGAATCGACGAAAAACTTCTTCTGTGGATTAGACATTATTTTTCGAAACGTTCAATTCAAGTTCTTTTGGATGGTTTCAAGTCTGCAACTCACTAAATAAATGCTGGTGTCCCTCAAGGCTCAGTTTTGTCTCCGACTCTCTTTCTCATTTTTATAAATGATCTCCTGTCTGCAACTTCTAAGCCAATTCATTCCTTCGCTGATGACAAAACTCTCAGCTTCTCATAGTCGTTTTCAGGTTCACGTCCCTCATCTTCGAACGTGGACTCTAAACGACAAAACATGTTAAGCTCATTGAATTCCGACCTTGACAGCATTATCAAATGGGGTAAATCCAACAGAGTGGAATTCAATGCTTCCAAAACACAATGCTGTCTTCTGTCATTAAAGCGAAACCAAAATCTAGAGCCATTATCCATGAATGGCACTTACGTCGAAGAAACCGAAAAGCTTTCCATGCTAGTTATGTGTGTTAGTAACGACATACGTTGGAACGACCACATATTCGAAGTCGCTAAAAACGCAGCGAAATGTCTAGGTTTCCTAAATCGATTTAAGAAATATTTCACCCCCACTGATCTGGCCACAATCTATAGATTTATACGCCCAAACCTTGAATTCAACGCCCACGTCTGGTCAGGTGCACCAAAATCAACATTGCACCTACTAGATAGGATTCAAACGCGTGCGAAAAAACGTATGGCAGACATAAGAATAGCGAACTCCTTAGTTTCGCTCGAACACCGTCTTACCTTGTTTTATCGCTATTTTAACAACCAATGTTCAAATGAAATAGCCAGCTGCATTCCTCCCATTCAACAATACAGCCGCAATACTCGTTACGCAATGAACGCAAATCAGTTAACCCTCAAGCCTATCTTCGGACGAACGCTGAAATACAGAGATTCGTACATAAACCGAACAACACGAATGTGGAATGCTCTACCAAACTCTGTTTCTCCATTCCATTATAACTTACAGACATTTAAAACCAATGTGCATCGGTATCTCCTTTCTTCTTATCCCTAATTTCCTTAACGCCCGCACTGTGCTAAAACATATAAAGGGTATTCATAACCCCCTGAGTGCGCGTAAATTATAATAAAAAAGCTCTACGGCTGATAATGCGATCTTCAAAAACAGGGCGCAAAACATCGAGTGTAGCTTCGGCTGTGTGGCACGTAGCGCCGTCCTCTTGAAACCAAATGTTGCCAATATCTTCCCCTCCATTTTTTGTGAACAAAACTTCGTTCAACATGGCCCGATAACGATCGCCATTGACTGTAACCGCCACTCCTTGCTCATTTTCGAAGAAAAATGGCCCAATTATGCCTCTGGACCGAAATCCGCACGAAACAGTGACTCGTTTTGGGTGTATCGGCTTTTCAATGTATGCGTGCGGGTTTTCTGTACCCCAAATGCGACAATTTTGCTTGTTTACATACCCGCCAAGATCAAAATGAGCTTCATCTGAAAAGATGATTTTTTTTGGCAAAATTGGCATTTTCTCTAAGTCGATCGCAGGCCCACTTTGCGAAGCGAAAACGCATTGGATGGTCAGTTGGCTTCAACCCCTGAACCAATAGGACTTTGTATGGCGTCATACCAAGGTTTTTATGAAAAATTCGTCTCAATGATGTCTCCGAAATGTTCAATTGTTGAGAACGACGGTGAATTGATGTTGATGGCGCTTCACGCACACTTTCTGCCACAGCAACAATATTCTCCGGTGTACGCACTATTTTTGGCTTTTCACGCTTTGATTTATCGATGAGGATGCCAGTTTCTTTCACTTTTTTCACAAGATAACGAACATACGGAGCTGACGGTGCTTCTCTTCTTCCAAAATCCGTACGCAATTTTCGCACACATATTGCAACATTACCATGATTTTCAAAGTAATGTCGCAATATTTCTACACAAACATATTCGTTCAGCGGAAGGATAAAACTCATTATCTGTCAAATCAGACATGAGCTAGGTGTTACTATCCACGAAATAAGCACAAGTTGAAAAAAAAAACGTTAGATGGCGGACCCGTTATTATACCAAGTCGGGCGAGAATTTACTTTTTTGTGAATCATAGGCACACATTTATTAAGGACATTGATAAAAATTATTTTGAATGTATAAAATTTCTCTGATATATTTTTGCTCTGAAATTCGTTTGACCAATTATTATTTTTAAAACAATCATTCATATGCGATAGGCTGTTTACATTAGATATTAGATCAAGTAGTCTTTTTAAAGAGTTATAGACATAATTAATTTGAGTTATAAGATAATAACGAATCAATTAACAAAATATCAACTTCTGACGAAAGTGAAACTGGCATTAACTTATTATTGCTTGTCTCTGACCAAATTATATCACCGCAATTAAAATCGCCAAGTACACAAATGTTATAACTTACATATTCAGGTAATGCGGTAACTGTGTCAATATTCTCCATATATAGATGGTGAACTCCTAGGTGGAATGTTACTGAGAAATATCAGCATACCCCCGACAACAGCATCCAAACGCACACATAGTTGATCCATATGTAATTGATTTTCAATTAAAACAACATCAAGTTCTATAGCAACAGCTTCAAGAAAGCGCCTAACAGCAATCAGAACACCACTTCCACAGCATTTTGTTAGCGATCGATGCGAAAAACGGAGAAAGAAGAAAAACTCCTCCACTTTAATGCTCTCATAGAGCCAGTGAATACAATGATATCGCAGTTGCATGCGTCGATTGCAAAAGAAAGCTCTCTTAGTTTTGAAGAAAAACCACCCATATTTTGATAATACACACATAATTCTGCATTGCTGTTGTTTTGCACGTGCGAATGCACACGATGTATTGTTTCCGCTTTCGCTGGTGATGATGGAGCTTGTGATGTATGGATAGCAAATCTACTTTTAAAGAGTTTGATGCGCTATCTGACTCCATTTCAAGAATTTTAACCCTACACCCTCGCACTGAAATCGTCATTACGGGCGATTTCAATGTACACGTGGCTTCGACATTCTGGACAGTCAACACCCGAAGGAAGGTATGTCGAGATCTTTGCTGACATAAACAACTTAACTCAGCTTGTAAATGAGCCAACGCGCATTCCGGATATTGATAGCCAAGCCGCCAACACCCTGGCCTTGTTTTTAACATCTCACCCCGACAAATACACCATAAATGTATTATCGCCTCAAGGCACGTCAGACCACTGTATCGTATCAGCTAATTTCTCGTACTCCAACCACATAGTTAAAGAGCAAATTCCTAAAAGAACTGTATGGCATTACGAGAAAGCCAACTGGGAAGCTCTAAACGGTTTCTTTAAGAATTTTAACTGGTCATTATGCTTCCTCGATAATGACGTGGATGCTACAGCTGATGCGATAACTAACACCATTCTCCTGGGCATGAAATCCTTTATCCCTCACCGGGTAAAGAGTATCAAACCGAAGGTAAACGGGTGGTATGACTAGAGCCGTAAAGAGGTTGTTAGGGCGAAAGATTTATGTTTTCGGTCATATAAAGCCAACCCAACTGAGGAAAACCGTTTAAAATTCAAACGAGCCAGAAATGACTGCAATGCCCACATTAAGCGTGTCAAATTCTTCCACGACCAAAAGTTGAGGCAAAAAATTCTAAAAACTTTTGGTCGTTTGTAAAAAAACATTAAGAATTCGACCTCATCTTCCATCCCAACGCTCGTTTACAATGACATTCCAGCTGTCACCTCTCTAGACAAAGCCACTCTGCTCGTTGCTCATTTTGCAGCCAATTCCACGCTGCCAGATTGTGCCCAGTCTCCCCCTGTACTAGAGAACGTAGAACATTCTATGGGACCAATCCACTTCGTACTCGTACAGTCGCAAGAGTATTAATCGATCTTGACATACACAAATCGTCTGGTCCAGATGGTATCTCCCCCATAATTCTGAAGAGGTGTTCTTCAACGCTGGCAAAACCACTGCGTAAGCTTTTCCATCTGTCCTATTCATCAGGACTCTTTCCGAGTCGGTGAAAAACTGCATTTGTACAGCCCGTTCCCAAAAAATCTTCTTCTCTCTCCAACTACCGACCAATTGCACTTACCTCCCTTCTTTCTAAGGTCATGGGAACGCTGATAAACCGTCAGCTTTTGAAATATCTTGAATCACGAAAACTCCTCAATGACCGACAATATGGTTTTCGTAGCAACAGGTCCACTGGTGATTTGATGTCATATCTCACCGAAAAGTCGAACCAATCAATCCACCTTGGTGGCGAAAACAAGACCGTTGCACTTGATATTTCAAAGGCATTTGACAGGGTTTGGCATCAAGCCCTTTTGTCGAAAATGCGTGCTTTTGGTATCGATGATACTCTTCTTCAATGGATTAGAAACTACCTCTCGAAACGTTCAATTCAAGTAGTTTTGGACGGTTTCAAGTCTGCTACTCACCAAATAAATGCTGGTGTTCCCCAAGGCTCAGCTTTGTCTCCGACACTCTTTCTCATTTTTATTAATGACCTATTGTCTGCAACTTCTTATCCAATCCATTCCTTCGCTGATGACAGCTTTTCATATTCGTTCTCGAATTCACGCCCCACACCTTCGGATGTGAAAGAAAAACGACAAAATATGTTAAGTTCATTAAATTCCGACCTCGACAGCATAATTAAATGGGGTAAATCTAATAGAGTGGAATTTAATGCTTCCAAAACGAAATGCTGTCTTCTGTCATCCAAGCGAAACCAAACTTTACAGCCACTATCCATGAGTGGCACTTGCATCGTCGAAACCGAAAAACTTTCCATGCTCGGTATGTGTGTTAGTAACGACCTTCGTTGGAACGACCACATATTCGAAATCGCCAAAAATTCAGCAAAATGTCTAGGTTTCCTTGATTATGTAGCCATTTATTTGGGATGATAACATCTATACCATCAGGTAGAGTGTCAGTGTCGACAATAACAGCACGATCACGATGCTTTTGGCGTTTATTTTCGACATTTTGCCACACACTCTTTTCACTCGCACTTTGTCGTAGACTATTGTTATTATTACAAGAAGCGGCAGAAGAATGGGGCAATGGGGGAACAATTAATTCTGCATTTGCAGTTGATACATTTGGTTGCAATTCAGATTCATAATCGTAAGCACTCGAAGAATTTGCACACGTGTTTTATGTGCCAATTGTTCAGAAGAGCATCCAGCGTATTCTAAAACGTGCAAACGATACCTCAATGAAAAAGAAATTATCAAAATAAAAACAATAAAAAAATGTACCATGGCTGACGCAAAGAAAATATTCAGAGAGCAAAATCCTACTCCGTTACTGTCCACAACATATTCCTCAGTTCCACAAGGAATCTCTTCTAGCAGCGTACATACACCATCAACAACTCAAAGTACTTCCAACTCCCCCCCAGCAATAAACTCAGTACCCACCACCCCACCAATAAGTAAACCAGCCGAACAAAGCAATACAACAAAACAAGACACACCGTCCATAAGAAATAATATGGTCCCATCAACTTCCTCCAATAAACAAAACAACAAAATCAACCAAAGTAATAACACAAATTTGACACAAACTGTCCCCTCCATAAATACATCTCAAAGCTTTTCGACAGCATCTACCTCACTCGCACCTACCGAAACAATACAATCGCAAAAACAATCGATCATTTCATCTTCAAACACATATAGAACTGATACTCTTCTCTCAAAAGACAATTTACTCAACCAACAACCAAACACTCTCACTTACTACACTACCACACAATCACCAATCTCAGCTATCACTCAATCACTAATAGAAAATAATAATTACTATATGACGAATAATGATGATGACGACACATCATAATAACAATGATGCTTTCCCCAATACAGACTCTGCACCTCAGAAATTGAGCCATTCGGACTCATTACAGAGTTTGAGAGGCTCAACATCTGGGCTGCAGAGTCAAGTTAATCACCCATATACTTCGATCTCCACAGGTCGGGGTCATTTTTCAAACTCATCGAACTTACCTAACTCAAATCCCATACCAAACAACTCCAATATGAAAATTAAAATCCTTCAATGGAACATGAAAGGTTTCGTTAACAATTATGACGAGTTGTGCATGCTTATAAAAGAAGAATCACCAAGTATTATAGCTATTCAAGAGACTCACTGTGCGTTTGGTTTCACACCATGTACCCCTAAATCTTTCAAAGATTATTTCACTAATTTCTCCTATAACGACACCGCAAAACAAGGCATAGGCATACTTATCAAGAACAACATACCTCATAAGCAATTACCTATTAGTTCCAATATATTAACGTTAGCTTTTGAAATTCAGCTACAGTTAAAATTTACTTTAATCTCCATTTACATTTTGCCTGATCAAACCTTCTCTGCTAGGGATTTAGAAAATATACTGAATCAAACTCAACCTCCGTTTCTAATTGTTGGCGATGTTAATGCCTGGTGTACTTTGTGGGGTTCGCCTACGAATAATACACGGGGTAACATTGTGGAACAGTTTCTATCAAACTCAAACCTCATGGTGTTGAATGACGGTTCCCCTACGCATTTTTCCACACACAGCACATTTACTCATATTGACATCACATGCTGTTCGCCCGAATTATTTGCCAAAATTACTTGGTACATTTTAGAGGATCTATTTAATAGCGACCATTTCCCTATAGTTTCCACTATAGCTATTGGCCCCGCTTACTCGAATACATCGGTGAGTCGCAAATTCAAAACTGATCTCGCTAACTGGCCTTTGTTCAAAAAGACCACTTTAGAATACTTGTCAGATAGAAATCCCTCACCAAATATTAATAAAGAGGCAGCCTTACTCCTCAAAGCTATTCGTGTTGCTGCCAACAAGTCAATACCTGAAAACTCACCAAAAACCTCCAAACGGAAAGTGCCCTGGTGGAGCCCTATGCTGAAGGCACTCCGCTGCGAGAAAATGCATGCATGGCGAAATTTCAAAAAACATCCCAATCAAGGTAATCTAATAGCATATAAAAAATCAAACGCCAACTTTCGTAGAGAAATGAAAATTAACAAAGAAAAATCCTTAAAAAACTTCACTTCATCTCTAAACCCAAATTCCTCTCCATACACTATTTGGCATAATATCCGCACTTTGACTGGAAACTACACACCACAACACATAAAATGTATATCTACACCTTCAGGTACAATATCTGCACCCCCAGACATTAGCAATTTCTTTGCGCGCTCTTGGTCGAATTTATCGAAAGATAAGCATTTTTCAGGCAGATTCAAAACTGATAAAGATTCATTTTTAAACTCTGCTCTTGATTCTTCATCAATCCCAGAGTCAGCCAGACATATAGAAAAAGCTATAACAAGTATAGAATTGGAATGTTGTTTAACGAGACTCAAAGGTAAAACACCTAGCAGAGACAGGGTATCTTATCCCATGTTAAAAAATCTCCCAGGCGCAGTAAGCCATAGACTAAGGGAACTA
Source organism: Rhingia campestris (assembly GCA_932526625.1). Taxonomy (NCBI): domain Eukaryota; kingdom Metazoa; phylum Arthropoda; class Insecta; order Diptera; family Syrphidae; genus Rhingia; species Rhingia campestris. Next base: position 3,188,979 of record OW052186.1, on the reverse strand, counting down.
TATAATAATATTCTCGATGTAGGAATAATCCCACAAAGCTGGAAGCAAGCAATAATAATACCCATACCCAAACCTAATAAAAACATTAGCGATGTAAACGGCTATCGTCCCATATCGCTTATTCCCTGCATGTCCAAGTTACTAGAGAAGATAGTTGCGAAGAGATTAATGTGGTTCATTGAAACCAGAAAACTAATTAGTCCTAATCAGGTCGCTTTCAAACCAGGTAAAAGCTGTGCGGATGCGCTACTTCACCTGGATCACTACATCTCCAAAGCATTGTCATCTCGCAATCACGTCACAATTCTCTCGCTCGATTTTGAAAGGGCCTTCGATAGGATAGGCATACATTTGGTCTTGTCTAAACTTAAAGCTTGGGGCATTGGCCCCAAAATATATAACTACGTCAAGTCATTTCTCACCAACAGAAAAATTTGTGTTAAAACAAATAACTGTTATTCACCTTCCTTTTCACTTTTTAATGGCATTCCTCAAGGCTCACCATTATCAGTAGTACTTTTCATAATAGCTTTTGATGATCTGAACAAAATAATTACCAAACACCACCTTCTAGATCACTGCATATATGCGGATGATATTTACATCTTGTGTAAAAACAGTAATCTAGGTGAGACAAAAAATGTGATATCTAAGGTTGTGAAAGATATACAAAAATGGTCAATCCGATCCGGTGCTAAGCTCTCACTAGAGAAATGCAAATCATTGCACATTTGCCGAAAAACTTCATGTTGTGGTTTGTCCTTTACTTTTAATGATATTAATATAGAAAATGTCGATAATATATTATTAGAATATTAGGCTTGTTGTTTAACAAAAAATATAGTTGGAAACCACACTGTTTAGAACTTAAAAAGAGCCTAACTGCAAGAGCCGGCATAGTTAATTATTTATCTAGTAAAAAATGTAACTCTAATATTAACACTCTTTGTAGAATAACTAGATGTTTAGTATTAAGTAAAATCGATTACGGGTTACTAATCTACGGCAACTGCCCAAAGTCTACAATCAACACGATAAAGGCACCCTATCATCAAGCAGTGCGTAGAAGTATTAATGCATACCCTACGAGTCCGATAAAAAATATATTGGCCGAAGCCGGGCTCCCATCTCTCGAGGAACGTGTTATTTCAACTAGAGCAAAGTTGCATATAAAGGTAGCGTACTCTAACGGTTCAATTATCGACAAGGACTATCTGTCCGACTTAAATGCAAAAACCATTAGACGCATACCATCAGCCATCTCTCTTGCTATTGTTACTGCGAAACACTTAGAGCTACCTACTAAACGCATTATACCCTACAAATGCTCATATCCACCATGGTTCATAAGACGTACATCGCTGATTATGGACATATCGCATATAAAAAAAATGAACACGTCCCCTGATATGTTTCGTCGCATGTTTCTCAGCATCTCCTCCAAACTGAAGGATAGCAAATGGATTTTTACATTCACAGACGGATCTAAAACCAACATTAGCCATCATTTGCTGGCACTCATGTAAACGGCGCCATAATAAGCATAGGCATATTACCAACTTATGCATCCATTTTTACTGCTGAAGCCATAGCTATACAAAGAACCATAACCTTAACAGCTAAATTGCGCTGTAAACTAATTATATGCACAGACAGCCTATCAGTCTTAAGGGCAATTATGAATCCTAATCACAACACCATAATTATAAACAAGATCAGAGACTGTCTTATAAAACGATCAGAAAAATTGAAACTCATGTGGGTACCAAGTCACGTAGGGATCCCAGGGAATGAACTCGCTGACACTGCTGCAAATCTCGCGCATAATGCCCCTGTTTACTTTCTTGACACTTACTCTAAGTTGGACCTTCTCAAAATGGCTAACCGCAAACTCAAAGCAAAGGAACTTCTCGACTGGAGCAACTACCATCATCACTACTCATGCATAAATCCAACAAAATCAAAGCCATTATACCCACTCACTACATCCAAAAGCATGAACACAGTTTTCGTAAGATTACGTCTGGGACACACGGCTACTACACACCAGCATCTTCTTAAGGGTGAAAGACCTACCCTGTGCCAATTATGCAACGCTAACATCGACATCAACCATGTTTTAGGTATAGGCGAATGCCCTTCCTTCACAACCGCAAACCGTCTTTTACCTGCAAACACATCAGCCCACGAAATGCTTAGTAACCCTAATCTCGATAACATTACTCAAATGTACAACCTTATTCGCAGTTTAAAAATAGAAATATAAACAAATCTACAAATAACCATAGAGCCGAAAGCCCTCGCAGCTAGTGCTCACTAAATAAGTTAGCATATCTATTTTAAATTGTATGTTAATAAATTATAATAATAATAATAAATTGTCTATGGATAAGTCTCTAACACTAACAACGTTTTTCTTGGGTTTACCATGAGCACAATTTAGGAGTTCACTCAACTTTGATTGAAGAGAGTCTGATTCACACATTTTCTTAGTGAGTACATCTACCACTGAAACTAAGTCATCTACTTTAGTAAATAATTCTCTAATTGGGAATTTAGAGCACTCAGAACAATGGTATGATATGTTACAATTTTTATTTGCAAATTCTTTAACAACAGAATCTGAGATTCCAGTACAAATTTTGTGATAAAACTTTCCACAAAATAATCCGCACTTAATCCCATCATCAAGTAAAGGATTAAAGCATTTAGCGCACTTTAAATTAACTTTATTTGACATTTTGAGAAGAATCACAGCCGCATAGTTTAGAGAGAACTCTTGAACTTGAACTGTCCATCCATCATTATCAGCAATGTTGTTGTTTCCACGAGAAATTGCAATTGTTGTTGTTCTTCGTCACTACGGCATTAGCGGCAGACGGTGCATTGTTGCTATTTTCACAATCAGCATCAGAGGCCGCGGCTGCGGCGCTTGAAAAGTTATTATTGTTATTAGCAGCAGAAGAGCTAGAAGCTGTTTGCGAACTTCTCAGAATTGACAATGGCTTTCGTTTTGTTTTAATTTATATTTTTAACTTTGTTGTTTGAACCATTTAAAATCATTTTTTTGAGCTCATTGACTTCATTTGATAAACTATCTCGAGTCTTTCAATAAAAAAAAATTCATGCCATAGCACACCATCCACGCATTACAACGCCACATTACATTTGGTTGAAACACCAGAAGTTATCTTTCGATATACCCGAACATTTTCTATGATATTTATGATATGATGACAGAAATATTCACATTGTATGCTGTCCAACTTCGATTTCTAAATTGCGCCTTGGCGCATATATTACCGGAAATTTTAATTAAAAATTAAGAATGCAAGAACTGGATAAAAACACGTCTGATCACAGTGAAAGCTCAACTCAACTCAACTTACGCACGTACTTTAATAATTGGCGCTATAGTCTGGAGTGAAGCTGGGCATCTTGGATTTGCCTGGTGGGTACCTCGCTAAGATTTGATAACCGTTCGCTAAAATGGACAAGGGTTGCGATATCCCAAGTTTCCCTACTACATCTCCTTCCTATTCCCACACCAAGAGTAAGTGGTCACGTAGAATTCTTCCTTTTATGACGAGGTGTCGTTGTCACAATCAACAGCAGAGGTATACACGCCCTCTTAATACCTCAAAATTATAAAATCGCTGCGGTCGATTATGGGGTTCTATTTTTAAAAAATTGAATAAACCACAAGGTGACAATATGTCACCTTGTCTAAATCCTTTTGTTTGGTTTGAATGTTTCGGTGAGCTTAATGGAGCAGCCAATCTTCATCTTCATCCCACCAAAGTTATCGATTTAGAAATTATGCACCTATTCCAGGATCTGCCGAAGTAGGATGTTTTGATCAGTTGTGGACTTTGTTGGCCAAAACCACACTGATAGTTACGGATCAGATTATTAGTGAAGGGTATCAGGTGTTCATATGTTACCCAGGCTTAATCTGGTATACTTGGTTTGGCTAGATATGCCCCTGTGACTGTCAAAAGATCCATTTGCTTTGGGACCTGACGCATCGTACTGTACAATTGTCAGAATCACCTTTATTTAAACGAGTTGATATCCTTTCCTTGACAGTTAATACTACTCGGCTGGTTTGTCAGATCATCGAGAGAGAAGGGCCAGTAAAAAGCATTGGTGTACAATGACTTTCAATCAACCCAGACCTTCTGCCCAGTGGTTGATTGCACTTCTAAACCATTTGAATCGGAGGGGATCCAAATTTTATTTTGCTGTTCATATGCAGCCATCTAGATGGTTATGATTTTCGTAATACAGCGGATTTTTCAAATGGAAAACTTCCTTCAAACTGACAATAGCTGGTTTGAGTGTGCTGGCTGGGCATGGTTTGTTAAATAGTTGAAGGCTTCGCATACAGCGGAGATTTTCATTGCTAAGCAATTTATCTTTGGTAATGTTAACATCGTCTATTTCGAATAACTTTCTATTCGGAATTCAGAGTCCGGGCTATTCCTAACTGTAGTCAGAATAATGGTTCTGAAATGGTTCATAATTTTCAAACCTTCCGAACGTTGAAAAACAAAAAAAAAAACTTTTTTTCAAAACAGTGGTGGTGGTTGTTCTGTTTAACCTTTTTAGACAAATTCGTGACTTTTAACTAATTTGATTTTCTTTATTCACCAACAGGTGATAAGAACTCTCGTCTCAACACATCTTCAAATCCGAGTCCGCAAGGTTCTCGCACACCGAACATGAGCGATCCCACAAATCCATCTAGTATAGAGTCGCGATTTCCGCCTGTTAGTCCTGGAATGAATTATCCCGGCAGCGGTGGCGGTGGTCCTGGTCATGGCTCCGGATCAGGTGGAAGCAATAACGGACAGAACAGCAATCCTAATCAGAATCAACAGCAACACCAACAACAACAACAACAACAGCAGCAGCAGCAGGGTTTAAAAATGGGCGGATTCTTAGATGGCAAATGTGGCGAGGTAAGTTTTGAACGGCGTCTTACAATACGGGTGTGTAATTATTTTGTTTTCTTACTTAGCAGCAATCGCCGGGAAGTCAATGTGGTAATTTCTGCGGTCGAACGGATAATTTGCCCTTGAATCCGAATAGCAGTAGACCGCCTCCAGTAAAGACGTCACATTTTGATCCGATTTCATCATTGGCGCAAATGTCACAGCAGTTGACGAGTAGCGTGGCGAGTTCATTGAATGGTGGACCAACAGGCGGCGGATCTGGTGGACCAGGCGGCGGTGGAGGGCTCATGAGTTCTGGATTCCCGAGTCACGAGATGCAGATGGGCGGAATGCCCGGAAGTGGTGGTCCGCACGGAATGGAAAGCATGATGGGTGGTCCCGGCCCAGATAATATGGACCACTGCGGCATGGGAGGTTTGCCTCCACATGTTCTTGGAGGACCTGGTGGGCAGTACGGCGGTATGCATGGAGGAGGTAATGGTCCTGGTGGCGGACCAATGGTAGGAAGTCCAATGGGAATGATGGGTGGTCCCCCAATGGGATCACGAATGTTGTCGCCGAAAATGAGCGTTGGAATGGTAGGTTTCCATGGAGGCCACGGAGGAATGGGTCTGCCACTTCCAACGCACCGTATGATGGGTCGAGCCGGAATGGGCGGATGCCCATACAATGGCGCAAATATTCAAGTGAAAGCAAGTACTCCAAACACTATACAATACCTGCCAGTAAGACCACAGGTCAGCAATACAAATCCGAGAGTACCGCCCAGTCTGGAGTTTCTGCAACGCTTTGCAAATCCACAGATGTCGCCGATGGATGTTGGTGGCGGTGGACCAAATGGGCCGGGTCCAGATGGAAGTAAAATGCAACAGCCGGGCGGACCAGGACAAGGCATGAATTTTTACCAAAATTGTAATCAGATGGGTGGGGGTGGACCTGGTGGAGGACCAGGTCCCGGAGGCGGTATGAGCTCCCATATGGATACTAGTGGTCCCGATGGAATGATGGGTCTCGGTGGACCACCAGGGGGAATGGTCGGTGGCCCTGGAGGACCAATGGGTGGTGGCATGAATCCTCAAATGATGCGCGGAATGCGACCAATGCGTCAGCCAGGCGGTAATAGTGGAATGCTACGCATGCAGGGACCCAACCCCCACATAATGGGGGGTGGTGGTGTTCCCGGCTCCCAACATCATCCGTTTGGCAATGGTCCACCGAATTTAGTCGATGGCGGTCAAAATGGACCCAATGATCCCTCAAATATGTTTCAAAGTAATCAGCTATTTGGCGGACCCCCAGGACCAAAAGGAAGTCCAATGAGCCACGGCAATGGACCCAATGGAGTTCCCAACGGTCCCGGCCTCGGCGGCGGACCATCTCCCATGGGCAGTGGTCCTCCTGGTGATCCATCTCAATCTATGCAGGTGCAAATCAATGGACCCGGCGGAAATCCCGGAGGTCCTGGAGGGCCGGGTGGTCCCGGTGGACCCGGTGGTCCAGGTCCCAATTACAAATCCTCGCCTTTCGTCGGACCATCAACAAATGACTTAAAGTACGCTCAGCAATACCATAACTTTCAGCAGCAATTGTACGCAACTTCCACCCGCAGTCAAATGAACTCACAACTCGGAGGTCACAACGGTCCACCCGGTGGACAAAATGTCGGCCCACCCGGAATGCCTCCCAACCAAAATCCCTCGTTCTTCGTTTCAAAATAAGAAAAACTTTAAAAAAAAACAAAAAAATCACCATTTGCCATGCCATTTTATGATATACGCGCCTGCAGGGCGTTTGTTGATTTTAATCTTTTTTTTTATAATTTGTAATAATTTTATATCTTATTAGTTGTAATATTTGTAATTAATTTGTTGTCATATGATTTAGTCTTAAACGAATGCAAATTCGGGAGTCGGAGCACGCGCTCCGTATCCACCTTTAATTTAATCCTCTTATGTTTTATAAATCTTTTTTAATTAAGGTCTAGTCTGTTCGAATACGATTAGCCTTTTCTTTATTATTTTTATAAATTTAATAACGGTATTTTGTGCGACTGTACGAAAGGGCAAACGAGCAAAATAGCAAACAAGCGATAGAGCGATAGAGCAATGCCAATAACCCATTGTAAATTAATTAATTAAAACAAACAAAACACACCTCTTAAGAGAAAACAAAACAAAAAAGCATACAAGAAGAAAAAAAAAACAAAAAACAATCTTTGTCAAACGAGAAAAGGCAGTGCAAACGCAAACTCACATATTTAGTTGACAGACTAATTTATTTTTATTATTTTCTTTTTGTTTTTTATACAAAAGAACAAACTAAATACATTGCAATGTAACAGTTGGAGGACGAGGAAGCACGTTTTATGATTAAATTTCTATATAGATTTACCATTAGTATAAAGTTAATCTTTTCACATTTACCTTATTTTTTTATATATAAATATATCAGAATTTGATCTAGAGCAAATTTTATGTTTGAAAGTAATTGATAAAAATTGGTCGATACGAGATCACAAATGATTATGTAGATGTTTAAAGAGTTTATTGTAAAATAAAAAAAAAGTAAACAATTTATAAATATAAACATTTTACATATAAATATATATATATATGAATATTTATGTGTATATATATATTTATATATAAAAAGAAGAAAAACAAGAAAATAAATGTACATTTAACGAAAGCTGAAAAATGCTGAAATGAAAAAAAAAATTGATAATAAATTATAAGTACAGTATGTCAAGAAAAAAAAAGTCTTTTGAATGGTTTTCTGCTTTTATATGGACCGTTGGACGATTCCAAATTGAGGGGGTTTCAGTTTGGTTGGGGGAAATTTTATCTGGGGTCGAATCGCGTCCTCCGTGAACGGATCGGCAACTGTACGAACAACAATTACGTGATTCATCGTACGAACGAACGTATTGTTTGTGTCATACGAATGCTCACGGAACGTAATTTTTAGTTTGACGTGATAGCTGTATTAGAATAAATTAAAAAAGGTAATGGTCTAAACATAAAATAAATGTAATTGGGAAGTAAAATTCGGCAAAATACAAATTGAAACATATGAGAAGGCTACAATCCGATGTGCGGATCGTTTAATACCCTATCCCATCCCATCCTTAAAATAAATATCACCAAAATGTGGTCTTTATGGTCATAAAGTATTGAAAATGACATTGTTACAACATATTGTTCAGAAGGTTTATCAAATTCTTTTATGGTTCGACAGAAGACAACGTTTTTCTATTGAATATGCCTTGGGGTAGCGCATACAAATGGTTTTTGTAAGAAAACGCCCCCAAAAAGTGGACGTGGGTTAAAATAAGCTATTGACGAAATGTTGGTATTAATACTGCCAATGATTGTGCATCAAATTTTTTTTCGAAAATTTTAAAATTTGACCAGCAAATATTTTTTACAAAAAACTATATATTGACGAAATATAGATATAACGATTCTCTAAATATGCTGCTCAGACACTTTTACAAAATTCTTTACGGTTTGGCCAAAAAAAAACGTTTTCCTAAAAAGGGGGCCTGGCAGTGGGCGGATTTTAAAAATTTCTACACTTGTTCTGGTGACTCGGACAAGGATCCTATATACCAAATTTCATTATCCTAGCTCAAAATTTAAGGCCCAAAAATAGGTGACGAACAGACAGACGGACGGACGGACAGACAGACATGGCTAATTCGACTCAGCTAGCGATTCTGAGTCGATCCATATACTTTGAGGTATGTAGCAAAATATTTTCTCTATGTAACAAACTATGTATCAAAACTAATATACCCCTATGGGATAGGGTATAAAAAAAATAATTTTACAACATTAAATGGATTCGGCGTTGTTATTTTATCTATTTCGAACACAGCTAAGAGATAGTAGGAATTGTTCAATTGAAAACAATCTCTGAAAATAATGTACATAGTAAATATATTTATAGATTTATGAAACGGGTTTGCTTAAATAAAAAGGCATTTTAAAATGTATTTACGAAACTTTACTTCTATGGACAATTATTTACCGCAGTATTGCTCAGTGGCGCGATGGTTAGTGCGATGAACTGCCGCGCAGGAGGTCTGGGTTCGATTCCCAGCCGTTGCAACACCTAAATGATTTTTCACTGGCCCTCCTCTCGTGATGATCTGACAAATCATCCGAGTAGTATCAATTGTCAAGAATAGCTTATCTCAACTTAGCCGTTCGGAGTCGGCATAAAACAGGAGGTCCCGCCATCGTGCAAGGAAGTACACACGCACACATGAATGGTTGTGAGAAAGCTAGGCCCTGGGTACTAACGAGCCTGTTGCGCCAAAAATTTGTATTTTTTTTTTTTTTGTATTGCATTGTATTGCAATTTTTTTTTTATAATTGGCGCGCGCTAAAGGGATTATTAATACCCTTATGGTGTTTAGGCACAGCGCGGGCATTAAGGAAATAGAGGAGTAGAGAAGAGGAGATACCGATGTGCGTTGGTTTTGAATTTCTGTAAATTGTAATGGAGAGGAAAAACTGAGTTTGGTAAAGCATTCCACATTCGAGTTGTTCGGTTAAGGAATGAATCTCTATATTTCATAGTACGTCCGAAGATAGGCTTTAGGGTGAACTGATTAGCATTCGTGGTACGGCGAGTATTACGGTTGAATTGTTGAAGGGACAGAATGCAGCTGGCTATTTCGTTAGAGCATTTGTTGTAGTAATAGCGGTAAAAGAGTGTAAGGCAGGAGACATTCCTACGATGTTCGAGCGAAACTATGGAGTTCGCTATGGTTGGGTCTCCTATCAGTTTTATCGCACGCTATTGTAGACATTTTGCTGCATTTTTGGCGATTTTGAATATGTGGTCGTTCCAACGAAGGTCGTTACTAACACACATACCGAGCATGGAAAGTTTTTCGGTTTCGACGATGCAAGTGCCACTCATGGATAGTGGCTGTAAAGTTTGGTTTCGCTTGGATGACAGGAGACAGCATTGCGTTTTGGAAGCATTAAATTCCACTCTATTAGATTTACCCCGTGTAATTATGCTGTCGAGGTCGGAATTTAATGAACTTAACATATTTTGTCGTTTTTCTTCCACATCCGAAGGTGAGGGGCGTGAATTCGAGAACGAATATGAAAAGCTGAGGGTACTGTCATCAGCGAAGGAATGGATTGGATAAGAAGTTGCAGACAATAGGTCATTAATAAAAATGAGGAAGAGTGTCGGAGACAAAGCTGAGCCTTGGGGAACACCAGCATTTATTTGGTGAGTAGCAGACTTGAAACCGTCCAAAACTACTTGAATTGAACGTTTCGAGAGGTAGTTTCTAATCCATTGAAGAAGAGTATCATCGATACCAAAAGCACGCATTTTCGACAAAAGGGCTTGATGCCAAACCCTGTCAAATGCCTTTGAAATATCAAGTGCAACGATCTTGTTTTCGCCACCAAGGTGGATTGATTGGTTCCACTTTTCGGTGAGATATGACATCAAATCACCAGTGGACCTGTTGCTACGAAAACCATATTGTCGGTCATTGAGGAGTTTTCGTGATTCAAGATATTTCATATGCTGAAGGTTTATCAGCGTTTCCATGACCTTAGAAAGAAGGGAGGTAAGTGCAATTGGTTTTCAATTTGTTTGTTGAATTTTGGTCCAATCAAAAAACATTCTCTTGAAGAAGTGCCAATTTGCTGAATAGCCTTCCTATAATAACGAATGGAATCCTCTATTGAATCCTTGCACGCAGTACGCAGTTGTGGCTGCCTTACCATTAGTCATTGGTAACTCGTTTATAAGTCCCTCAACTGATGATTCCAATCCAGTTGCTTAAATTATGCTCTTCGGTGAGATGCTTCTCCTCATACGGTCCCACCTCCTTTTCTATTATTTATTTCTCTTTCATCTAAAATGTTCGGTCAGCGAAAACCTCTAAACAAATTAAATAATAAAAAGCGACTCAATAAACTAAATGCGCTTTCCTACTTCCACGCTGTAACTTCTTTAACCTGAGGTCCTACAATATTTAACTTAGTTGTCAAGCTATCTCACATTTTTGTGGATGTAGTTAGTAGCTTTGTCTTGAGTAGTATTTGGAATCGAGTTTTTTTGCCATGTCCGGCGTTCTCTCCATGTACTCCGCCAAGATACTCGTTTGAGTTTGATTTATTTTATTGCGATTTGTCTTAAAAATGTTTTTTTTGTATATATATTAATTAATTGACATCTTTATATGTATTTGACAATTATAAACCATTTAAAATTATTAAACCTACATTTTTCTTCATTATTTTAATTACGAACACTGCAAACCAATCGTATGGCATTAAGATTGAACTTGTAAGTTGAGGCATCCGTTCACTCAAGTGGTGATGCTAAATTACGTAAACGACTATACGTTCACGTATGCAATAATACCAAATGCACACTTTACGAAAATGAGTTACTCGTTCACGGAAGTCGCGATTCGACATCTGAGCTAACTGCCTCAAGTAGCGCACTTCAAATTGGTTCATGTCGGTTTCTACTTGTTCATGGCACTTATTGTCTTCCTCGACTGTGTCTGACGTAACGACTGGGTGGGAATCGAAGATTGCGACCCGGTGTATTGGTGTCCAATTTAGGGTGACCGGATCTCAAGGGCCAAACCCACCGAGCAACCGAAACCGAAACTTTGGTTTTCACTGGGGTGGAATTGGCTAGGTTAGGTTAGGTTAGATGGGCTTTTGACGCTCTGGCGAGTCGTCAAACACGCATAGGCCTACGTGAGCCCATAGCGATACCCTTCGAAGAAGTATCCTGAAAAAGAGAAAGAGGATACCTGGTTAAGTTCGCTAGTGATACTTATGCGGTGCTGGTCTGTGTTGCTCCTTCAGCCTCAAAGAGGTAGTTGCTCCATCCTGATCTGCAACAAAAACGGACCATCAGCGCTATTGGGATAGTCGTTAGGTCACTAAGATCATCGAAGTAAAGGTTGCCTGGTAATTTAAATCGACTGCCACTGATCGCAGGGCAGTGGCATAGCAGGTGTGAGACATCTTCTTCGACGTCAGGGTCGCTGCATTTCCTGCAAAGTTCTTTGCACCAGTCAGTTTTATCTTATTACAGTGCTTACCCAACAGGTTGTGACCTGTTATCACTCTCACCGCTATAGAAATGGAAGCTCTATTCAAAGCTAATAGCTTGTTTGATTTGTTTGAAGTCTGGAGCGGTCAAATCAGGCGATCCTGCTGGACAGTGCATGGAAATGGAAGCTCTATTCAAAGCTAATAGCTTGTTTGATTTGCTGCCGCTTAATTCTGGCCAGATAGATTTTGTGTGTGTACAAGTTATTGTATTTTGCCATCTTGTTATGGTTGCTTTTTGAGTGTGCTTAGTTATTTCATGTTTTTTAGATGCTAGCGGGGGATTGACCCTTTTATCAGCTAGGGAAATGCAACTGGACGATCCTAGTCTGGCTAGTTCGTCTGCTTTCTCATTTCCTATAATATCATTATGTCCTGGCACCCAGATAATTTGGACTTTGTTCTGGTTACAAAGAGCCTTCAGCTCTTCGCGGCAGCGTCCAACTACCCGTGATTTTACTATATTGGATGCCAGAGCTTTAATGGCCGCTTGACTATCCACGTAGATGGAGATATCCTCATGTGATATGTCCAATACCCTAGCCGATTCGGCAGCTTCGAGTATGGCCAGGATCTCAGCTTGGAATACACTACACGAGTTTGCTAATCTTAAGGATGTACCTAGCCCGATCTTTTCATAGTAGACACCAGAGCCCACTCCGACTTCCATTTTGGATCCATCGGTATAGATTGCTATTTCTGTGTTAGATAACACATTGTTTGAAGACCATTCGTCTCTGCTTGGTATTCTGATAGAGTAATTAGTAACAAAGTCGTGATATGGGATCATGTAGTCAGATGCTACATCCGTATATGCCATTGAGTTTAATATTGAGCTATGACCAAAAGGCTTCGTAAGTAGATTGCCCGTTTCTTTGAGTCTTGCTGCGCTTTTTGCTGCTGTGTCATTGATTTGTAAGTCAATTGGTGTTATGTTTGGTATTGTTTCTAACCCTACTGTGGGGCTAGTGCGCATGGCTCCTGTCGTGAGTATGCATGCTGTCCTTTGAACTTTCGTAAGCTTGGTCATATGTTTTGCTTTTTTCATAGCATTCCACCAGACCAAGCAGCCGTATGTTAGGATTGGTCTGACAATGGCTGTGTATAGCCATTTTGTGACCTTCGGGGATGGGCCCCAAGGGCAATATTTGCTTTCTTTACTCTTTCTTCAACGTTTAGATTCCAGTTCAGTTTACTATCGAGTATCACCCCCAGATATTTCGCTGACAATGAGAGAGTCGAATCTTCCAAAGACGGTGCCGGAAATGCTGGGATCGATCTCCTGTTATTAAAGAGAACCAGTTCTGTTTTGTTTGGATTTACACCCAGCCCGCAAGACTTTGCCCACTTGCTGAGTATATTGAGACTATTTTGCATAATTTCACTCAGTGTCGGTGGGAATTTACCGCACGCCATGAGGACTACGTCATCAGCGTATGCCACTGTTTTTATTGCAGTGATATCTAGCTTCTTAAGTGCCTCGTTGACTACTAATAGCCAGAGGAGTGGGGATAGTACGCCTCCCTGGGGGGTACCTCTTGACGTCGTGATCATTTTTGTACAATCGCTTAGTGTTGACGAAATGATCCGGTTATTGAGCATGGTTAAGATCCAATTGGCGCAAAAATAACCTTCCGATGTTTTTTGGCTGTAATTTAAAAAAAATTAAAAACTTTGATTCTTCTTGTGGATTATTTTTATTTGGTCTTTTAATTTTTTTTACATCAAGTCGAGAATATGATGTCATGTAAATGGCCGCCGCCACAGTTGATTGTCATTTGAGCCCTTTTAATGGCATTTTCCATCACTTTGGCCAAAACTTCCGGCGATAGGTCCCCACATTCTTGACGGATATTGTCTTTAAGAGCTGCAAGAGTCTGAGGCTTGTTGACATAAACCCGCGACTTCAAAAAGCCCCACAAAAAGAAGTCTGGAGCGGTCAAATCAGGCGATCTTGCTGGCCAGTGCAAATCGCCAAAACGGGAGATTAGGCGCCCGGGAAATGCATCCTTCAGCATATCGGTTGTGGCACGTGCAGTGTGTGCCGTTGCACCGTCCTGTTGGAACCACATGTTTTCCAATCCCAATTCATCAAGTTGCGGCAAAAAAAACTCGTTGATCATTGATCTGTAGCGCTCACCATTCACAGTAACCGTTTGGCCCGCGACGTCTACGAAGTAAAAAGGTCCGATGAGGTCCTTTGAGCGGGTGTAATGGCTCTTCGTGGGTTACACGCGGATTTTCAGTGCCCCAGAAGCGTAAATTTTGCTTATTTACGTACCCGCTAAGATGGAAATGGGCCTCATCACTCATGATTATTTTTGATGAAAAATCATCTTCCTCTTGGTGGTGATTGGCGGTCAGCAGCTAACAGCTGATGCACCGTCTGGACTTTGTACGGAAACATCTTCAAAATTCACACATTGTACCAAAATTCGCTGTAAAGACCGTCGACTGATACCCATTTGCGTGGCACGTCGTCTGGTCGATGTCGACGGCGCTTCCATGACATCTTCGGCTACAGCAGCAATATTCTCTGCAGAACGGCTACTCCGGGGTCTGCCACGCCTGGCAGCATCTCGTGTTGTGCCAGTCTTTTCGAGGCGAGCGGCTCAACGTCGCAGTGTTTCACCAGTAGGCGTTGGACGGCTAGGAAATCTGCGACGAAATTCACGTTGTGGCAAAGTCACCGACCGCTATTTAAGCCTTAAAGAAAAATCTTAGTTTGCTTATAAAAGGCCAGACAGAGCAAATTATAGGCCTCGCAAAAAGTCATTCCGAAAATATTTGCAAATCTTCTCGAAGTTGAAGAATAACATTATTATTTATTATTTTCTTTTTGTTTCCATATTTTCTTATTATTTACTTTTATTAATTCCAATTTTAATCTCTTATAAACCCAATTCATTATTATGAATGTATGGAATTCAATGCAATTAATTATATAAAAACTCTCATCTTACTGGGATTCGAACTCGGGTTCTCTCGCACGGTAGTCCAACATGCTTACCACTTGACTGTTCTCTCGAACATGAAAGACGAGTAAGTACAACGAAGTAGTTGAATCGTGTTGACTCTCCGGTAGGTTCCCGATCTTTTCACCATTTTTCCAGTCTTACACCTTGTCCCGATCTTTTCACCTTTTATCCGATCTCTTAACCTTAGCATTTTTAAGCCTTCTTTCGTAGGCTCTATACGTGTTATGCTTCGGATTAACTTGTGCGAAGTTCTACCGAAAGATCTTAACTTATGGTACGTGTACACACATCTCCGGAAGCTTAAAAACAACTTTACAGAAGCTTCGCTATCACAATTTCGGTTATGTTTGTGAATTTTCCTGCATAATGTCTTAAACAAGCTTCTACCCAAACAATCGACTGCCAAAATGCTTAACCTTCGTGCACCAGTACTATATAAGGCCTATAGGAATAATTGCTTGTGGAAATTACATTTTTGTGCCTTATGGAAGAATAATTGTTAGTTAGGCTGTACTCTGGAACATGAAGGACGAGTAAGTACAACGAAGTACTTGAATCGTGTTGACTCATTCTCCGGTAGGTTTCCGATTTGTTCACCTTTTCCCGATCTATTCACCTTTTTCCCGATCTTAGCTTTTTTACGCCTTCATTCGTAAGCTCTATACATGCTATGCTTCGGATTAGCTTCGTGCGTATTGGTGTCATTTCGTGTCTGTGAAGTTAGCGTCGGTGTAGCTGCCAACATTAAAAACATAACAAACATTTGAAAATACAGAAATTATCTTCATTTAATTCATCAATCCATTTAATAGTTCACGTATACTTTCTTTTCTGTGTCTATATCCATTATTAATATCTAAACCCAAAGCACTCTTGTTTTTCACAACCGAAGTAAAAAATCAAAATGAAAATCACTCTTGTCAAACTGACAGCTATCATTTGTTGTGGTATTGGTAAATCTGCCGAAAAATTCAGATTTTCAAAATTGATCTCTGATCAAAAAAAAATCAATTTTTTCGCCCAATGGAACACAACAACTGTCAAAATCGGTCTTCAGATCAAAAAAAAAATTGATTTTTTTCCCAATGGAAAACGCCATTAAATAGGCTTCTACCCAAACAATCGACTGAAAAATGCTCAACCTCCGCACACAAGTACAAGGTGGCGCAAAAATAACCTTCCGATGTTTTTGGCTGTAATTTAAAAAAAAATGAAAAACTTTGAAAGTCACTAATATTCCGCGTTCTGGAGCAGTGTAGCGTAACATTGTTTATTAACGTGTATTTCGCATGTGTTTACCACACAAATGTCAAAACAGAACTGACATTAGGGGCCAATCGCAAAATTTATAGCATTTTCTGATAGGAGGATTACTTTTGCGCAACCTTGTACTATATAAGGCTTTCTATTAAAATTTTTGTGCCTTATAGAAGAATAATAAGGGTATTCATGCAACGTCGTAATTTAATTACGTGCGAAAGATTATAATTTAACGACGACGTTTCATGAATGACCCTAAAACTGCACCACTAAATAATGCGGTTCCCCACTGAATTCAATTTCATTTTAGTAATTTATTTATTGATAGAATTTTGTTCCTATTGTTCTCTTTCTCTTCTTGATCATTTTGGTCAATTTAGCGCATACATTTGATGTGTAAAAGTGACTGATTAAATGTCAAAATATCATTTGAAAAGCTTACAACGTTTACCATTTCAGTTTACGCACCCAATTCCTGTGAGAAAATTCCGATATTAGGTCTGTTCCCGTACAAAATAATATTTACTGATTCTTACTGATTTTTACTGATTTTTACTTATTGCCGTTCCCGTACGCAAAAATAAGTAAAAGAGACAGCTCAGGAGAGAGCAAAAAACTACCCCTCCATAAAAATCTGTAAAAAATGTACTGCAGAAATTTCTGTTGGTAAAAATCAGTAAACTGTCAGTTGGTATCTTAAAGTGACAACTCGCTTGTTTTGACAGGTGATTTATGTCATTTGTTCTTTAAAAGGCATACAAAATATAAAATTTTACTGTTTTTTACTTAAACGCGTTCCCGTACTTTTTGGTAATTTTGTCTCTTACTGAGATAATTTACCCCCACTCCAAGAAATTTGAGAATTTACTATTTTTTACTGAAAAAGTACGGGAACAGACCTATTGTTAGAAAAGATTTCCCATAAAAATTTTGGCAGTTCATCGATCACGTCGTAATTTTATCACGTTTAAAACGTTTACGACGACTTTCCGACGTTGCATGAATACCCCTAATTGTTAGTTGGGAAGATACGTTGGTACACAATCATCAAATTCCTTTTTAACAAAACAATCAACTCATACAAAATACAAAATAACCAACTCTTTTTGTCGAATGGGAGCATATTGCAGAAAATCTCCGCATTGTGGGGATTCGTGTTCCACTTACCGATATCTCGGTGATATCAGAGGATCCCTAAAGACCTGCTCAGAATGCATATCTGTAGCTCGTATCTTGCATCGCTGTCAAAAGGGAGATACATTTCATGCATGAAGTTGCCCTCTATTCAACTTCAAGCTACAGATTCACGAAGATACACATTGTGTATGCGCTTATGGGTTGTGCCTTGTTTTTAACTTTTCACTCAGCTACAGATATGCATTCTGAGCAGGCCTTAATTGGAACACGTCTAATATGTTTCTGACATAAACTAGTAGTAAGTGTATGAATTTTATTATCAACGGCAACACTCTTCTAATACGAGCATGTATCAAAATGACCACACATAACCAACGCCACCAAACATCACATGAAAACCGGGCACCGCCATTCGAAATCACACTTCTCCCATGCATGTATTCTCTGTAAATGTCAAAACACACACTCCCAACTGATTCGTGATATCTGACAGGAAAAGAGCAAGAGACAG
Source organism: Rhingia campestris (assembly GCA_932526625.1). NCBI lineage: Eukaryota > Metazoa > Arthropoda > Insecta > Diptera > Syrphidae > Rhingia > Rhingia campestris. The sequence goes on along the minus strand of OW052186.1, from coordinate 3,171,020 downwards.
AAGTACCCATTACCATTTGTACAGGTTCTTTAATCTGAGTTCCGCACTTTGTGGGTCGCAAAAATAGCTGCCACGAATGCTGTGTCATATTTGAGAGATCAAAGCTAAAATTTGTATTAAAACATACATTTCAACAAATCGAACAACTCAAGCAAAGTTAAACAAAGAAACAAATGGTGATAAAGTTATTAAATACAAATATCAAGTTATCAATCATCTGAATTGTTCAATTTTCCTGTGAAAAAAGAAAGAAAAAAAAATACCCGTAAGGCGAAGTAAAAAAAAATCGAAAGTAGAAACTCAAAGATAACAAAAAAAGGTGGAAATACTTAAATGAACACGCGTTTACAAATGTGAAGACAATTTACAGCGAATATACAAAAAAAAAAGTGAAAATTCTAACGAAAAATTCCTTTCAACTGCATGTCGAATAAACAAAAAAAAAAAATAATAAAAGGAATCGTGTGTGATTTTACTTAATCAGTAAAAAGGGCTTTATATCTCGTGTTCGAATTTTATCGTGAACGCATTTTTTTTGGTACATTGAAACACTACGGTACTTCAGTTTTTTTTTTATTTAACACTGCGACAACCGATCAATTCCGGAGCCAGGTTAAACGACGCCGAACGAAGAAATTCAAAGTGGAACGTAATCATTTTAAGAAATACGAAACCCCGTAATTTACTTTGATTTCTTATTGGAATTATTCGGTGAGTGCAAGATTCTCTTCGAAATTTTTTATTAAATTCCGTAGTAGGTACGTTAGGTAAGGGTTACATTGAGGTGGAGTTTGCTTTTTATATAACTAAATATCATTCATTTCATTATTTTACTTTCGTTTTTGTTGGGTTTTTGTCTTTTTGTGTGTGTGCTTTTTTTTTTTTTTATTATTAATTTGTCGTTCGTCTGGTGGTGGCAACCAAAAAACGTGTTCCATTCGCATTTTATATGAAGCACACATGGCACAATGGGCTATACGAGCTGCATGACAGTTTGAAAGAGTGGTTGGTATAAAGAGTAAACAGTGGTGTCCAGAATAATCTACTACAAGAAATTGTGTCTGACATTTTGTGGTGAAAGGTGGTGGAATTTTTGCGTGTTCCTTTGCGAGTATTTCATATAAAGCAGGGGGTAGTGTGCGATAGTAAAGGGTATATTTTGACGGAAAATAAACCCTACGAACTAATAAAGAGTGAGAAAGCAATCGACGTGAAAACCTCGTAATACCGGTAATTAACTAACAAAAAAAAAAGAAAACCACACATGTATATATAAAGTTTAACACTTGGTCGGGGTTTTTGTATTTAGCTATCTAGTTTTTCTTTCCCGTGTCTCTGCATCTTTTCGAAATTAAAATACACAACGTGGACATATTTTGTTGTTGTTGTGCCGAGTATTCGGGATTGGGATGTGGCATCGCCCATCGATAATCGTTTGTGGGTTCCAACTGATTGTGAAAGGCTCTTCGGAAGCGGTAAAATGAAAGTGTCAGAGTAAGTTGGAATAGGTCCGATTGTTAGGTAAATAAAAAGATAAAAAACAAATCCCTAAACACGTTGAACTATAAATATCACTAAGCGTTTTGAAATAGCCAGAGGAAGGATACGAGGACGACTCTTTCACTCGACTATCCGACGGTCGACTGTCTATTGTCTAAAAATCTGGATAGCTTAGTGTTGCCAGAAATTTTTCAACAGTTTTCCCTAGATGAACGTCATATCAAATGAAATATGCGTTTGCACTGTAACTTGGTACGAATGGTTGCCTTTGTGGTTGTCAATTGTTTTGGGCTGAGAATAGCTCACATTATACGTAATTCGAATGTATATTCTAATACGAACTTTTTAATTTTGAATGGTGGACAGATAAAGGGTATTTTCCAAGAGGTATATAACTTCGAATTGAACTAAAACACAAGAAAATCCTTTTAATGTCCGTCAATTTGGCTTTATTGGACGGATAGTTTTATGCCATTAAGGTTTGAATATGATTTCGGACATGTGGCCGCCGCGGCTGGTTCCAATAAAGCTAAGTCTAGAGGTCCAATTTTCAACCAGCATTTGGGGCCGTATGTCGGCAATAACGCCACGAATGTTGGCTTGCAAGTACCCTGACGTTTGTTGGCGTAGACGAACGACTTCACATATCCCCAAAGAAAATAATCCAATGGTGTCAAATCACACGATCTTGGTGGTCAATTGACAGGTCCTTACTTACTTACTTACTTAAGTGGCGCTACAGTCCGGGATGAACCTGGGCCTCAACCAACATTGTCTTCTGCATGCCTCTTCTGCGTTTTTAAAATGTAGATGGGTATCGAATAATCTGTAGGTAAAAGCAAATAGACAGCTTTCATAATCTAGCAATCCTAAATATTTGATGTTGGCCTTAAATAGCTAGGTAAACCTTTTCTGGAATTAAAACCTATAGTTAGACATCAAAGGTTAGACATCTGGGGTACCTAATCTCATCCCTACACTCATAGATGAAACCCGTCTTAACGCAGTCTAATATGCAAAAAATAATAACAACCTTCAGCAATCAAGTTTCATTAAGCTCAAGCCTTTGGAAAGTTCTAAATAATTTATCATATCCTATTCGTCAAAACTTTGAATGCAATTTCGGTGATCGATTGGACAAACGTCTTCAAAGTCTGACGACACATACTTATACTTAGCCTACCCTAATTTTTTTTATGGAAATCCTAACAAAGCCGGTAGGGTTGAATATTTCTTAAAATAAAGTTTAAAGGTCTGAATATGTCCTTCATACATTTTAAGGCATTCGAACTTCATCTTCGAAGCATAAGACTGTCGCTGATTCTGCTTAATATATCGCTTACTCACTTACTTACTTACTCAAGTGGCGCTACATTCCAGAATGAAACTGGGCCTCAACCAACGTCCCTCTACAGTTAGCCCGGTCTTTAGCTTATTGGCTACAGTTGCGCTTTTCAAGTTTTTCAAATGGGGGTCGGTCTCTGCTTGTGCGCGAGGTCTTGCTGTATACTGCGTCCGACGTCTAGCCAGCACATCCAATGCGGAGTTTTTTTTTCTCTATACTAGCAAAGATGGCTATGACATCACGTTGAGTCCTACCAACGATGTCAATATCGTCGGCGTATGCTAGTAGTTGCACCGATTTTTGGAAAATTGTGCCTCTGGTGTTGGCTCGGGAGTTTTGCACAATCCTCTCAAGAATCAAATTGAAAAAGTCACATGACAGCGCATCGCCTTGCCTAAATCATTTTTTGGTATCGAATGTGTCGGTGAGGTCGTTTCCGACCCTGATGGAGCAGCGAGAATTCTCTATCGTCATCCTACACAAACGGACGGGTTTGGGCGGTATACCAAAACTAGACATGGCTCTGTACAGTTCGTCTCTATAAATGCTGTCATATGCGGCTTTGGAATCGATGAATAGGTGGTGGGTATCGATTTGGACTTCTTGAGTTTTTTCCAGGATCTGCCAGGATCGACTGTGTCTCAACTACGATATTTCCTTGTTCATCTCGACAGGATTCTGTTCGAACCTTGTAGCCTTGGCTTTGACGTTTTACACTTTGATAAAACTTGCGAACATCGTTCCTGGAGTGGCACCTCTCTAAATCCTCGATCGCGCGCTTTTCTTGCTCTTTTTCCTTTTTCTGAAAAGCCGATGTTCTTCCCTTCTTCTTTGCCTATAGAGCTCAATGGCAGCTCTCGTCTTCACCTGCAGCTTAGCCTTGTAGGCCTCGTTCTTGGCTGCGAGCATCTGTCGGCATTCCTCATCAAACCAGGGGTTTCTAACTGGTGGCCGCGAGAAACCTATCACATCAGTTGCGGCTGATCTAATGGCTTGTTGGCATCGTTGCCATTGTTCTTCGACATTAGATGCTGCTGGTGTGTTGTGAGTCGAGAGGTTAAGGGATACGCGTTGCGCGAAGGTCTTGGCGGTCTCTGGCGATTTCAGTCTGTCGACATTAAATTTTTTCACAGTATTTCTGTTTTTTTTTTTGTGGCGTGGTGGATATCCGCATCCTTACCTTGGCGGGTGCATTCCTTCAATAAATATATTGTGACGTGCGTTGTGTGGCATCTTGTTGGAACTACATCTCATCCACATTCATGCCATCCAATTCGGGAACAAAATAGTCGGTTATCATGGCTCTGTACTGGTCACCCTTAACAGTAAATGACTCTCCAGCATCATTTCAGAAAATTTCATTGCGCAAAATCATTGATTTCTTGCGCAAGAGGGCCATTGTTTCGTTGGCTGTGTGGCAAGTGCCACCATCCTTTTGGAAGAATATATCGTCCAGGCCCATATTCTCAAATTCTGGTCACAAGAAGTCCGTTCTCATCTCGCGATATCGAACACCATTAACGGTAACTGCTTGGCCGACCTGATTTTCAAATAAAGCACGATGACGCCGCGCCGCCAGCCCATAAACTACACCAAACAGTCACTCTTTGTGGATGCATCGGTTTTTCAACAATCACTCGTGGATTCTCATTTGCCCAAATGCGGCAATTCTACTTGATAACGAATCCACTGATGCTTTGACGTTAAGGTGTGAAGACGTTTCAAATGGTCAGTAGGCTTCAGCTTTTGAGCCAATTAAACCTTGTAAGCGTGTAAATTCAAATCTTTATTGCGAATTCGCATCAGTGATGGTCGTGAGATGTTCAATTGTTGGGCACGACGACGAATCGAGTGTGACGGCTCTTCTGCAACACTATCGCGAACAATAGCAATGTTTTCCGCAGAACGAACTGAATGAGCATGTACAGGTGTTTCCACATTTCTGCTGACCAAAAAAATCGCGAAGTGCACGAAATGCATTTTCATTTGAACGCCCATTTTCGTAAAAGGCTTCAACAATCTTGACGGGCTGCTAAATTTTGTACCTCTCCATGGTTGAATTTGTCAAACATTGAAACAAAGAAATGTCAAATAAAGATGGGCAAACAAACTTGACGTTAAGGTGTGACTCACAATTAACATTATGGTTGGACCTCCCTTTAGAAACAACGACAGACGCAATAGTAAACAAACAGCTGCAGGGACAGGGACAATGTCTTGTGGTTGGAAGAAGCAAAGATAAATTTGTTTAAATCTGATGAAAAAATGTACGTCAGACGACCAAAAAATTTCGAATTTGAACCAAAATACACAAAAAAGACAGTAAAGCACGGTGGGGGTAACCTTATGATTTGTGGCTGCTTCTCAGCATCTTCTGGTGTTGCACCACTTTTCTGGATAAAAGACAAAATGTGTCTTCTTGACAACGTCAATATCCTAAAGACGGTAATGCTACCATTTGTTGAAGAGGATATGCCGCTAAAATGGGAGTTCATGCAGGTCAAGGATCCCAAACATTCGTTGAAACTAGCAAAGCAATGGTACCGAACCAATAAAATAGGTGTTTTGGAATGGTCTTCGCAATCCGCCGATTTGAATCCGGTAGAACACTTGGGGGACGTTCTAAATTGCAAGATCAGAGAATGTAAGGCCAGAAATAAAGATGATTTGTGGTCCAAATTCCAGGAAGCTTGGTGCTCTATACCTGCCGAGACCTGTGCCATCTTAGTTCATTTTCTGGGACGAAGATGTGAGGCAGTGATTGAAAACAAAGCTGCTACGACCAAGTACTAAAACCACAAACAGAACTTTTATTCTTGCCTTCACGTTTTCATTCTTTTTACATTAAAAAGTTCAAATTTTCTCAGTACAACATAAGCGTCAGAGATTTTTTAAAATTACACACAGCAAATAGTTCTTTTTTTAGCAAAAGTGAATTTTTTCTGAACTTCATATTCGAATCTTCTACATTCCTATGGAAGTTTATCGTTTCGGGGCGTTTATTTTTAGTTTAGTCCGCGGTGAATCTGAGCCTCAACTTACTATCTCCAGTTCGACTCATACCCTACAGATGATTTCTTTCTCCTTACTCACTTAACGACCTCCTGATTCGTTGAGGTGCTCTGCCTGAGGCAATGCATCCAGCCATCCATCCACTTCAATCTTGGGCACGGTGCTTCCATTCATTCATTCCAAGTGACTGGCATCCGCTATCGGTCATCCTAGTCATCTCAAAACTGAAGGCTGTGATCCGAAGATTCTTGATAAAAGCCTATACGATCGATGCTTTTTTTCCCCGAAATTGGAATCGGATACTTACTTACTTAAGTGGTGCTACAGTCCGGGATGAACCTGGGCCTTAACCAACATGCCTCTCCAATTAGCCCGGTCCTAGGCTAACTGCATCCAGTTGTGCACTCCAAGTTGGTTGAGGTCGGTTTCTACTTGTGCGCGCCACTTAAGGCGAGGTCTTCCTCTACTGCGTCCGACGTCTGGCTGGGAATCGAAGACTCTGCGAGCCGGAGTATTGGTGTCCATTCGTTTTTTGGCCAGGGGCATGTCGCTGTACAGCTCGTATAGTTCTTGGTTGAATTTTCGTCTCCATAGCCCATCAACGCAAACGGGACCGAAGATTTTTTTGGTATTGAATGTGTCGGTGAGGTCGTTTCCGACCATGATGGAGCAGCCAGAATTCTCCATCGTCATCCTACACAAACGGACGAGTTTGGGCGGTATACCAAAACTAGACATGGCTCTGTATAGTTCGTCTCTATAAATGCTGTCGTATGCGGCTTTGAAATCGATAAATAGGTGGTATGTATCGATTTGGACTTCTTGGGTTTTTTTCAGGATCTGCCGAAGTGTGAAAATTTGATCGATGGTGGACTTTCCTGGACTAAAACCACACTAATAAGGGCCGATCAGGTTGTTGGTAAACGGTTTCAGGCGTTCACATATTACGGCAGATAGGATCCTGTAGGCGATGTTGAGGAGACTTATGCCTCTGTAGTTGCCGCAGTTCAGAGGGTCTCCTTTTTTGTGGATCGGGCAAACGGTGCTGAGCTTTCATTCTTCAGGCATACTTTCATCCGACCAGGTTTGGCTGGGGTATATAACTATGGAGTACGCATCACAGCTTTTGCTGTTTCAAACTCGGGCGGTAAGTGCGAAGGGGAATTTCCGTCGTTCGTATGCATCGGCTATGCTGTTGCTTGATGCTGGCATGGCAATGTTCACACTGGGTTATCAACATCAGTACCCCTCATAGTAAATTTTCGTTGTTGAGATGAGCACTCTTGTAGTTGTATACTCTTTTCTTATACCAGGTCATCTCCGCCAGCTTTATAAAGCTCAGCGGGAGGGCCGTAATTTCTGGCGGCTGCCAGCGGAATGTTGTTCGTCATCGCCGTTTAACAGTCTGCAGAAGTGGTTCTTCCATATCCTCAGCATCGACTGTGTCTCAACTACGATATTTCCTTGTTTGTCTCGACTGGATTCTGTTCGAGCCTTGTATCCTTGGCTTTGACGTTTTACACTTTGGTAAAACTTGCGAACATCGTTCCTGGGGTGGCACCTCTCTATATCATCGATCGCGTGCTTTTCTTGCTCTTTTTTCTTCTTTCTGAAATGCCGGTGTTCTTCTTCGAATTTGGCCTTGATGTGAATTGTTAAAATGCGGTGTTTTACTTATAGTATCCGCCATCGGAATAATCGCTGTTTCTGCTCACTATAACACTTTCCATAGTAGATGTCACAGTTTTTCATCCTCTTTTTGCCCGGCCCATCCTATCGTATTTCCTGGATGGCAGTAATGTCTGCATTGTATCAGTTTAGGGCTTCCGCTGGTTGTTCGCCTGCACCTCTCCTGTTTAATTCCACAGGTGCAGATACGAACGTCTCTGTCCGTTTTTCGTTTAGCAGGGTAAAAGCTATTGGAATCGGATGTCTGGTATAAAAGTATGAATGTTGGAAAAGTACAAAGCATCTTAAATATTTTGTTGACATCAAACGCGAGAGATCCAAATACGTTGTCTCAGTTGTGTGATATCGCAACCACCTTTCCGACTTTCATCGTGTTGGAAAGTAATAAGCAAGCGACTTGTGGTAACACCTTAAGGATAAAGTCACTTCAAAACGATTTCTCTGATTTCTTCGTGATTTGCTAAAGCAATGAATTTGTCCGAATCTCTCAAAATTAGCTTTAAAAAAGTGTGTCATTTTTTTTTTGGCACCTATCAGGGTGGTGTCATCTGCATAAATGTTTATGAATGTCGGATTTATTCATAATTTGGATTAAATTTTTCTTTTCCAATTCAAACGGAATATTAACTTACATATTCATTCGCATGTTCCGCGAATAATGTTTTTCAAATTCATTTGGTTAGGATGGTGTGGACAGACTTAAGATGACAATCGATATGAATTTATCGCAACACAGACACATTTGCTTGTGTTAAGTGATGCCACAGTTTATATCTTCAAAAAAGTTGGGCTGGAGTTCAGTAGAACATTTTAGTTGCCATAATTTACAAATTAATGTAGAGTTGCGCCTTTTAATAAGCTTATTCAAGCTGTGCAGCATGTAGGGACTTCCTGTCCCATCATCCAGTTCAGGGCACAAGGGATTGCTTGTAGCACTCGCCGTTGACGGTAATGCCAGTTTCGTTATGGAGAAAGTACAAACTGATTATATTGCCAAACTTCAATCCGCAGCTAACAGTGACTTTCTAGTGATGTATTTGGTGCTTGCTGTGTATCACGTGATTTGGTAATTTTTTTCACACATCCATTTATAGTTACAAAATGGGCCTCGAAACTCTCAGCGTGATTTTAATCGAATGAAGATCGTTTTTCATGCAATTGTCTCCTTTTTATTGACATTCTGAAAAGCCTTGTCATGTTTTAGAATGAGATCGAGTTGAGCACTCAAGAGGAGAGAATATATGTTTGACCAAGTTCTCATTTGCTTACTTGACTTGCAGTTTTTACTAACATGCAGTTCAACTACATCAATATTTTTATTGTAAACTCTACTCATGCGACTTATAGCCTCATGCATACCATAGTTGTATTTATGATTAGGTACATATATGTAAAATATTTAGTCTACGAAGGTTATAGGAACCTCCACGGGTATTAACCCCATAAGCACTTAAAAGATCAGGAGCATCTATTTGACCATGTCATTGTAAGGTCTACGTTGAGACCAATAGCACTTAAAAGATCAGGAGCATCTATTTAACCATGTCATTGTAAAGTCTACGTTGAGACAAAGGCAACAACTGCAGTGTAGTTTAATTCGACACCTATACGGAGGCAAATTGTGTACATCATCCCATGGAAGTCCTCTTAAAGCAAATCTTATAAATTTACGTTGGACTGCCTCAATTCTATTTGAATGAACTACATAGAAGGGTGTCCACACTTGTGAGGCATACTCCAAGTGAGGGCGAACTAGACAATTATAAAGGGTCAGCATTTTGAAAATGCTATAAAAAAAAACTACCGAATATTTTCTCAAATTTCTTTTTTTATTTGAAAGTACAATCCTTCCGGTTAATAATGGAAAATAATTTCATTCAAATGGCTGCCTCGGCTGGCAATGCAGTCGCCTACACGATCGGTCCAATTTTTAAGCACATTATCGATTGTGTGCAGCTGTATTTCACCAATGGCTACACGAATATTGTCCTTAAAAGCGTCAATTGTCTCTGGCTTGTCGGCGTAGGACTTATCTTTTACGGCACCCCACAAATAATAGTCCAACGGTGTCAAATCGCAGCTCCGAGGTGGCCAAAAGACATCAGCTCTGCGGCTGATAATGCGATCTTCAAAAACAGGGCGCAAAACATCGAGTGTAGCTTCGGCTGTGTGGCACGTAGCGCCGTCCTGTTGAAACCAAATGTTGCCAATATCCTCCTCTTCAATTTTTGTGAACAAAAATTCGTTCAACAAGGCCCGATAACGATCGCCATTGACTGTAACGGCCACTCCTTGCTCATTTTCGAAGAAAAATGGCCCAATTATGCCTCTGGACCAAAATCCGCACCAAACAGTGACTAGTTTTGGGTGTATCGGCTTTTCAAAGTATGCGTGCGGGTTTTCTGTGCCCCAAATGCGACAATTTTGCTTGTTTACATACCCGCCAAGATCAAAATGAGCTTCATCTGAAAAGATGATTTTTTTTTTGGCAAAATCGGCATCTTCTCTAAGTCGATCGCAGGCCCACTTAGCGAAGCGAAAACGCATTTGATGGTCAGTTGGCTTCAACTCCTGAAGCAATTGGACTTTGTATGGCGTCATACCAAGGTCTTTATGCAAAATTCGTCTCAATGATGTCTCCGAAATGTTCAATTGTTGAGAACGACGGTGAATTTATGTTTAATGGCGCTTCACGCACACTTTCTGCCACAGCAGCAATATTCTCGGGTGTACGCACTGTTTTTGGCTTTTCACGCTTTGGTTTGTCGATGAGGATGCTAGTTTCTTTCCCTTTTTTCCCAAGATAACGAACATACGGAGCTGATGGTGCTTCTTGTCTTCCAAAATCCGTACGCAATTTTCGCACACTTTCTGCAACATTACCATGATTTTCAAAGTAATGTCGCAATATTTCCCAGCGTTGTTCAAGCGTATACACAACCATATTCGTTCAGCGGAAGGATAAAACTAGTTATCTGTTAAATCCGACATGAGCTAAGTGTTACCATCCACGAAATAAGCGCTAGTTTGAAAAAAAAACGTTAGATGGCGGACCCGTTATTTACGAAGCGTTTTTCAGATATGTTTTTTGGATGTGCCTGGAGGTGAGGTATCATCAAAGGATATCAGTTTTATGTACCATTGGTTAAGCCCGATTTATATATTTCCTGTCCTGACAATATCATATGTGTCATTCAATATATGCCTCAGATAGGCACTTTTAGAACCGGCCACGCGCGCTCATAGTTACGGACTTGACAACTTCTTTTTTAAATAAAATGCAAATGCCATTTCGAGAGATAAGCTGCTCACCAAATTCATCCTTCAACATTTCCGTTGTTTCACGAGCTTTGAGACATGTGACACCGTCTTGATGAAACCACATGTGAACCAAGTTCAACTCAGCCAACTGGGGCAAAAAAAAAGGCGCGTATCATGGCTCGATATCGTTCGCCGTTGACGGTAACGTTTCTTCCACGGTCGTCTTTGAAGAAAAATGGCCCGATGATGCCACTAGCCCATAAACCACACCAAACTGACGTTTTTTCAGGATGCATCGTTAATTTTTGTATGGCATGTGGCTGTTCATCACTCCAGATGCGACAGTTTTACTTATTTACGTATCCGTTGAGCCAGAAATGAGCCTCACCGCTGAACACAATTTTTCGATAAAACAGTGTTCTAAGGCCCATTCACCAAAAATTAGAGGCTGTGGTAGGTCATTCGGTTTCAATTCTTGAACAAGTATAATTTTACAGGCTTTCAAACCCAAATCGACACGTAAAATTTTCCATGTGGTTGAGTAACACATGCCCAATTGCTGAGAACGGCGATGAAGAATTGACATTTCATGATCTTCATTAACATTAGACGCTTCGACTGCAATATTCTCTTCGCTACGCACTGTACGCATGCGAGTCGATGGTTTAATGGTCAACAAAGTAAATTTGATGATAACAGCACGAATTGTTGATTTACCAGGTCGACTATGACGACCATAATATGGTCGTAACGAACGGAGCACATTTTTCACAGAGCACGAATTTTGATAATAAATTTCAATAATTTGCAATCGTTGCTCGTTTGTAAAGCTGGGTTTCCACATGTCCTTAAATTTACAAAGTTTGACAGTTCTCATTTCCACCTATGTCAATAATTGGCACAAAATCGTTTTTCATTTCATTGACAATGAAATTTTGACAAATGCGTTTGTCAGTTCATGGACAGCTATTTCCATTTGCACCTTCAACTTCAGTTGACGAATGGACATTTTTTTCCGTCTTGGTACTAAACAACAACAGTCATCTGTCATGTTTTCAGGTGTTTCTGCAGCTGACATGTCACTTAATACTCAGCCCTATCGATGTATCCGTCGGAGCGGAAAATTCTCCGATTTTGTACGATTCGGAGGATTTTTGCTTCGAGGTATTCTTCCGAAAAGCTGTTCGGAATATTTCTCCGACATTTTGTAACGCATCTCGGTGAATTGCGTTGAAGTGCGTTCAGGAGCATTTTTCGTGCGATTTTTGACAGCTAAGTGGAATTCTTTTTCCGATTTCCTCTGACACGAATTCTTCGCGGAATTTATTTACGAAATGCAGTGAAGTGAAGCCGTTGCATTTGTGTAGTATTTTTTTTTCCAATGACACATACCTCGAATGGAATTTTAACCTCCGACGAAGTATGCGTTGCGGAAAATTGTCCGCTCCGACGGATACCTCGATAGGGCTGACTTTTTTTTTTAATTTCCGCAGCAAAAAATATTTTGTTCTGTCTTTTCTCTGCCTTTCAATCGACAAAACATTCAACACAATGCCAATAAATTTGTTGTGCCAGTTCATGACCAAGTGACGTTTTGTTCGTCAATTTTAATATTTCCACTTGTGATTCAAATTCGTTGCCGATTATTGACAAGGCCTGACAATGACTGTAAATTTCCGGCTATTTCCACTTGTAATTTTTCTCAATGACATAAAAATACGCCATTCGTCAATTAAAAATTGGCAAGTGGAAACTTAGCTTAAGTCTTTCCATTAAATTAAATGGCAGAGTATACTGAAAACTTTTCACTTTGACAGTTGACGTTTGGACGCCATTCCTAACCAGTGCTGCCAACCTGAAAAAACTTAACTCTTAAAAAATCACACGTTACTTGAAATTGACATCCGTTGACTTGGGCTCATAAAGGGCAACTCGCCAGGTCTTTGTCCAGTCGAATACTTTATTAAGAGACCGTGGGATTTTTCCCGTTGATGATTCGACTTACTTATCCTTTGCGAGGATAGCCGTATCGTCTGCGAAGGTTGCTACGGTGGTCCCTTCATCTTGTGGTATATATCTTTGTAGACCAGGAATAGGATTTGACCGAGAACGCTTTCTTGCGGAACACCGACGCGACGTGGAGTATTCATTCTCATGTCCAACGCGAAAGAGTCTGTTTTCGAGGTAGGATTCCAGTATTTTGTATAATTTTAAAGGTAGGATTGTCCTTAGACCTTGGTGCCAAACCTTGCCGAAAGCTTTTGATGCACCGAGAAAACCGCCAGAGAAAATCTTTTTCCATTCTAGAGGTTTTTCAATTTCATTCGTTATTCAGTATTCCTGATCGATGGTGGAATGTTTGACCTCGAAGGCTAATCAAGCGTTTTCTTCAATGACTGGTTGTAATCTTTTTCAGCAGAAGTTTCTCGAAAACCTTAGATATTCGGCCCTATCGAGGTATCCGGCAGAGCGGAAAATTCTCCGATTTTGTACGATTCGGAGGATTTTTGCTTTGAGGTATTCTTTCGAAAAGCTTTTCCGAATATTTCTCCGACATTTTGTAACACATCGCGGCGAATCGGCGTTCAGGTGCATTTTTCGTGCAATTTTTGACAGCTAAGTGGCATTCTTTTTCCGATTTCCTCTGACACGAATTCTTCGCGGAATTTATTTACGAAATGCAGTGAAGTGAAGCCGTCGCATTTGTGTAGAATTTTTTTTCGACGACACATACCTCGAATGGAATTTAAACCTCCGACGAAGTATGCGTTGCGGAAAATTGTCCGCTCCGACGGATACCTCGATAGGGCTGATTATCGGCAGAAGGAAAAGGTCTATATGATTTCTTGTACTTTTCCCCGGTTTCGGGACCTAATGACTTCCGCGATTTTCCATTGCCTTGGAACAATATAAGATTCTCAAAGAAGCATCTATAATGTGGAATTTAGAATTTCGCTAGTGATTAAGTCATTTCCTGGAGATTTGTTATTTTTCGACGTTCCTACTGACGTTTGAATTTCGGACAGGGATACGGCATTTGTAGACCGGTGCATTTTTATCTTGAACGGAAAATTAATCCGCTTTATCTTTTCATAAATAGCAAACAAACTTCAGGTCTGGAAAACGTATTTCCTATCTTGCAAGTCGGCTTTTTGTATTCCAATACATCACATTAATCGAATTAATAAAAACCAAAGCATCTGATTGTATGTTTTCAGCGGCTTTGTCGCTGATTCATTTGCTTCACATTTGATGTCTACTCCCTCCATAGATACTATTCTGAAAAGAATACCGGATTACATCTATCGACCTGTTGTCCTGGCAGTGCATCAACTAATGCGCAGACTTGCGCAGTGCCAATCGTCCGGTTGTAAGGAAATAGGGATGCGGCATACACAAACAACAGGTTAATATATGTGGGCAATCAATTTGCAGGAGAACATACTGTTCCAACCACGTGGTACATTGGATGTAGATGTATGTTCTCATCCCGGCAAAAAGTAAACAATGATGGGTCAGATTTCTGGGGTGTGTGGTATGCTTTTGATGGACTGGAAATACCTACTGCGGATATCTATGGCTTCTGGAGAGGTGAATTTTGTTCTGGAACAAGAAAATTTCTGTTGATATTGCTTTGTTCACGTCGTTATCGTAGACACTAGGTCCGTTTGGGTATTCATCTGCATGTTGGAAAATTAATTGTTTATATATATCTTCACGCCCTTTTTGACCCCTCCATGCACTAACACCAGTATCAATGTAAGCTATCAGTCTGGCGAGGGTGGTTTTGTTTCGATTCATAGATTTCGTCTGTGAAATACTTTTACTCAGCATTTTGATTTAAATACTTCGGTCTTGAAAAACTTTTTTAAATTGTTTGCGACATTTTTTCACTCAAAATTCGATAAAAATCGTGTCACCATTTGAAAAAAATCAAATTTTAAATAAAAAAAAAATTGAAATTACCAATGGAAATCACCACAAACCTGAGTTTCGGCACCCTTCCATTGTTCTTTGTCTTTAAGTCGCAATACATTTGAAATACTGATTCAAAGTAAGCCCACCCACTTTTTTCACGGCTCCAACTCTAGCTAAAGTCTGACAAGAACCAAGAGTATACATTGGTCATGGGTGGCTTTTCAAATTTGCCACTCGAAATCGGCATTATAATATAACTTAGCATACAGATATGATTGGAGAGGTTGGGTTTGAGGCAGTGAATAGGCCTTTAAGTGCATGATTTTGTATCTCTTTTTTATCGCATCCCTATTCTCTACCATCGGTCATTGAGCACTGCGCAATTCGGCGCTAAATTGGGTTCATGTTAGGACAACAACAGGTCAAATGATTTAATCTGGTGGCTTTTTCAGAATATTTGTTTCAAGTGAATTGTGTGATATCCACTTCGAAGCACAAATTCATCGGAATACAATCCGGAGCCCTTGAAACCTTCTGTTTCCGAAATTAAGTTAGGGGCTGGTCTCATTGCCGATATCGAAACTGAGTATTTAACAATATAGCAACGGTATTTGTCTTCATTTCAACTTACTTACTTAAGTGGCACTACAGTCCGGGATGGACCTGGGCCTCAACCAACATGCCTCTCCAATTAGCCCGGTCCTTAGCTAATTGCATCCAGTTGTGCACTCCAAGTTGGTTGAGGTCGGTTTCTACTAATGCGCGCCACTTACGACGAGGTCTTCCTCTCCTGCGTCTGATGTCTGACTGGGAATCGAAGAATCTACGAGCCGGATTATTGGTGTCCATTCGGTCTACATGTCCTAGCTATCTTAAACGTCCAATGCGGAGTTTTTTTGACCAAGGGTATGTCGTTGTACAGCTCGTATAGTTCGTGGTTGGATCTCCGTCTCCATAGCCCGTCAACGGAAACGGGACCGAAGATTTATCGAAAAAAAATTCTCTCGAATCGGCCAAGGATTTCTGCATGCGCTTTTGATACGGTCCATGCTTCAGCGCCGTAGAGCAGGACTGGGATGATCCGGGTCTGTTTTTCCGAAATGTGAAAATTTGATCGGTTGTGGACTTTCCTGGCCTAAAACCACACTGATAAGTACCGGTCAGGTTTTTGGTAAACGGTTTCAGGTGTTCACATATTACGGCAGATAGGATATGGTAGGCGATGTTGAGGAGACTCATGCCTCTGTAGTTGGTGCAGTTCAGAAGGTCTCCTTTTTCAACTCATTTACATAAAAATCAGCCCACGAATGCTGACTATCTCTTAATGAGATGACAGATCAGTTTACGATTCACCTCTTCCGAGTACCGGGTTACAGAGATACACCAGGATGAGCTTGCACTACCCTTGATATTCTAGCGCCAGTATAAATCTTAGGTATGTCACTCGTTACATGTAAATCATGAATCGAACTGGTTGCGATCAAGAAAGCAAACCGCAAATGGATAAGCGAATTAATGTGCCTAATATCTACGCAGCTCTGTCCAAATTATAACCAGAAACGCTCTTTCTCTACTGAACATATCAAACATAGGTGTAGGTGCTTACAGGACACTGTCCTCTAGCGATGATTTCCTCACTTTCTCTGCTCTGGTCCAGCTCTCTCCAGCAATGACTTCTGCAGAAGCCTTTTGGACGAGGAGAACTGTATATCTCACTTTCTCTGTTTTTTTCCAGCTCTCTCCAAAAGAAAACTCAATCTAGGAGACTACTTCTTTGACAATCTAGGTGAGGTGGCTAATATTATTACCAGAAACCTCCTCCGCTTTATAGTTGGCACGAAATGGCTCACTTAGGCAATCGAATAAAAGGAAAATTCAACAGATCCAACGGAGCTTTTCTTTTCGTGCGCTATAACCTAACCTTACCTAAAAAAAACAATTTTTTTGCGCAACAGGCTCATTTGTAGTACACAGGGCCTAGCTTTCTCACAACCATTCATGTGTGCGTGTGTACTTCTTGCAGTATGGCGGGACCTCCTATTTGATACCGACTCCGAACGGCTAAGTTGAGATAAGCTGCTCTTGACAATTGATACTACTCAAATGAACTGTCAGATCATCACGATAGGAGGGCCAGTGAGAAATCTTCGCTGCAGTTCATCGCACGAACAATCGCGCCACTGAGCCCACTTACCGAAGGGTATTCGTCAGTTAAATTTAAGTCAGAAAAGGTTAACCACGACGCTTCATGTCTTACCCTCATTAACTGCTAAACCCATTTTTGCAGATTTCGATCTGAGATTTGATCTTTTTTCGTGCTTATGGAACACGATTTGTCTTTATACTTCGTGTCCATGAAGTGTCGGTGTAGCTGTCAAGTTTTCAGTCCAAACGTTGTATGTTTTAGATTTAATTAATATTTCACTTAGAACTGCTACCATTCTAATGATTAACAAACGCTTTTCACAACCGAGATAATAATAAATCAAGACGAAAATCACTCTTGTCAAACTGACATCTATCAATTGTATTGGTTTTGATGCAAAAAGGGAAAGGAGCTTTCGAAAAATCCAGATCTACAAAACTGATCTGAGGTTAAAAAAAAATATTTTGCCCAACGTAATACAACAACTGTATAAATCAGTCTTTTGACAGATCTAGATAAAATAATATATTGATTATTTTACCAATGGAAATCGCCATTATTATGAGATTATGTTTGACTCATCCTACAGGTTCACAGTTTGACTGCAAAAACGACCTTTCAGTCGTCATACAGGGTATTTGAAAATGCCGTGTCAAAAAGAAATAAATAAAAAAAAACAATATGACAGCTAGTAAAACATTCAAGATTATTGTTTTCAGTTAGTAAATAAATTTAATTAGAACTATAGGCAACAGCAATGCTTCCCTTATACATTTTGTAATGTCCTACAAATTTGGGTGTGCTCTCTAACACTTAACTTGTGCGAGATATAAGTTCGCAAAGTATTCTATAGCACATTCTACAAAACCAGGTTTGCATTACGAGTTGAGGTTTTTAATTGACACTTCAACAGGGCAAAATCTGTTGTATTCTCTTTAACAAAGAGTCGTTCATTTAGTGTTTCCTATCTTTTAATTAAAATTTAATCAAAGTGTGTGATATCATCGAAATTTTGTATTCTTTTGAAAGGCCTGACGATACCATTACGTATGGAATTTAACATCGTTCAATGTCCTCCGCGGTTTGTTTGGGTATCTCGCATCCGCATTCCATGACTCTGTTGCATAACTCATTTGAATTTCACCGATTTATGTTGGCTTTTAGGACCACTGTGGTTTCTGACTTATTCGCAAAACTATGTTGTTTAGGCAACAACTTCAGCAAAGCATTACGTTCCTAAAAAAAAATGTATACGAGATTAATAGAGGTCGTCGATTGAAGTTCCCCCGAGTTGGTGATACATGATGTCAAAACGAATGCGGTCAGAAAAAAATGCGACAAGTGAATTCATTGTACGTATAACAAACACCTTCATAATAAAGCGATTATTGCAACGACAACTGTCAAGCGCATTCAATTAATCTTATCTCACAGCGTCAGTTCCAATTAATCAAAATCAGAGATAGGATGTTTTTTTTTTTTTTCAATTCGAGAACAATGACAATCGTTCACAATCTGACAATCAAAAGTCTTCGTAACTGTAAATATGGAATTTAATCAATTTTTTGTCAGTCAAGCGTAAATCAAATAATTCCCCCCAATTCTGAACTATAAAAAGTCTCAGGGCTAAATAACACGATATTGGTGGCCACTGGCCATTTCACATCACATCACCTCCATGCGCTCGAATCACTCGTGGTGCAGAATTTCCAATGTGGCGTGAGCTGTGTGGCACGTAGCGCCGTCCTGTTGGAACCACATGTTGTTGGTGTCCGTATCATCCAATTCAGGCTGTTGACGGTAATTGCCTGAACCACGTCGTTCTCAAAGAAATATGGACCGGTGTCGCTGGTAGGCCAAAATCCACACCAAACAGGGATGCATTGGACGCTCTTGGTTCTCATGTGGATTTGTATCGTTCTAAAGAGGGCCTTACACGGTCAATTAATTGACATCATGCATCGTGAATGTGTGGATTGACGCTACCCCTTACACGATTGACGTGAATTTTGTAGTTTTTATGAGTTTTCGTGGTGTATCGCTACCGATCGTCCTTCAGTGTTTCGATAGCGCCAGTCATTTTATTTGTTCCGCGACACAAAACACAATGAAGTAATTTCGTCAATCCTACCCTTACATCAATCAGCATGACGTTCATCATGCAAAATCAAATTTTCGTCAATCAGACTTCACCAAATGTGTGTGACTCATACATTTTCCCAAACACATGTTAGTGATTGATGTCAACTGATTGACCGTATAAGGGCCGACTAAGATTTGACAATTTTGTTGACATACCCATTCATCCAGAAATGGACCCCATGAAGACGATTTTTCGATGACAATTAGGGCAGTTTCCAACTTCTCCAGAGCTCATTAAACGAACACACATCGTTGTCTATGGTTGTTTAACTTCAGCTCCTTTGTCAGTTGCATTATGTACGGTTCAAGTTACGACGCAATTTCGCCAACATGTGGTCTGTGAAAGGCTGAGTTCTTGTGACCGGTGCGAAATCGACTAAAGTCCTGCCCAGAATGCATATCTGTAGCTTGTATCTTGCATCGCTGTCAAAAGACAGATACATTTCTTGCATGGAGGTGTCCTCTATTTAACTTCAAGCTACAGATTCACGATTGATACACATTGTGTAAGCGCTTAGTTGCCTTGTTTTTAACTTTTTACTCAGCAACAAGCATCAGCTACAGATACGCATTCTGGGCGGCCCTTTCCTCGGAATCTCCTCCCCACTCTCACGGACATTGGCGATATTTTCGTCAGATCTTGCATTTTGTCGCCGTATAGGTGTAAGTTTATCATTCTTGAACCAGCGGACTCAAATTTATCCACCGCTCTGCGATTAGTCCTCACGGTAATACGATTATGGCGACTGTAAAATGGCCGAATCGCGTTGACCGTTTCATGAACAGAACAGCCATTTTAATAAAACAATTTTTTCATTTGCACGTCTGTCCATGGTTATTTGGCAAAACAGATTGAATAAATGACAGCCAATTTGACAAATGTAGCTTCAACATATGGCCGCTATCAACTGTCAAAGTTCGGAAGTCCCTTTTGAAAAACAAACCCTTTATATCAAGCTAAAGTGAAAACAGTTGGAGCATCATTAACGTCAACTTTAGGAATTGTTCTATATTATCCATTACCCCTTAAAATAGCTGAAAGTGCGAAATATCTGGGAATAATTCTAGACAGGAAGCTCAATTGGAAACTTAATGTCAATGAAAGAGTTAAGAAAGCAGCAAATGTTTTCTACGCATGTAACCGAATATTCGGCAGAAAGTGGGGACCTAGCCCCAAAATAATCCTGTGGATGTATACGGCTATCGTGCGACCAATACTCACATATGGCAGTATAGTCTGGTGGCAAGCCACAGACAGAGCAACCAACTTGAAATACAAAGACTAGCGTATTTCAACTAGAGCAGCAAAAATACAAAGACTAGCGTGTATAGGGACAACCAGTGCGATGAGAACAACCCCAACCTCTGGATTGGAGGTGATTCTGAATCTGCTGCCCTTGGATCTATACATGCAGGAATCAGCTGCCAAAAGCTCCTCGAGGATCAGCCAAACAAACAGCTGGATCCCGAGCCTCGCTGGGCATGCGCAGGTCCTAAAGAAATACGTAGGGAGCGTAGTAAACTCTGACTATCTATCTCCCTATCTAGACTTCGATCGACCCTTCACCTGCTCGTTTCCGAGCAGAGACGAATGGGACAAGAATGAACCCACAAAAAGGAAATCGATATTCATATTCACAGATGGATCAAAGATGGACTATGGAACAGGTGCTGGCATATTCTCAGAGCTGAAGCGGCTCATTTGGTGTCAATAATGGAAATACCACACAGTGATATCACCATATTCATTGAAATTAAATTAAATCAAAGCTAGTTCGCCGCTGTCGCGAAGAGCTCAAGGTTCTCTGCTCACAGCATAATGCTGATCTCCGACGAACTGGCAAGAAATGGATATGCTACAGATCATGATCAGGCACTACAACCGGTCGAACCACCACTCTGTAACCTCAGAGAAAGAGTGGAATACAAAACCCGAATGAAAGCCAATACCAGGTGGAAGTCATTGACTACCTGCGAAATATCTCGGAAGCTCTGGCCAGAATACAACGGAAACCGAACCAAAAAACTTTTGCGGTACGACAGAAGCTCCTTATCTAAACTGGTAGGGGCTCTAACTGGTCACAACTTTCTCAGAACCCTTACAATGAAATTAAATCTCAAGGATGACGATATCTGTAGAGGCTGCGGCGATGAGGAAACACACGAGGATACACCTCACTTCCTCTGTCACTGTCACACTTGGAAGCTACTACTTCCAAGACATCCAAGAGCTTTCCGATATTCCATTACCCTATCTTTACAGGTTCCTACGAACATCAGGATGGCTGGATAGAGTGGAGTAACCCATAGTAACGATAAGGAAGGACGTAATCCCACCAAGGTTATCACAATGAGTCCACATGGACCTAAGTGTGGCGGAATAGAGAATCCTCTATTCCACCAACCCGTAAACCTAACCTATCGACGTTGTTAATGTGTGATGTGCCTTACAAAATACACAAACATTACAAAACTTAGCTGGTAACCTTAATGTTGCTGGGCTTACGTGTCTCTAGCTCAAATAATGAAAATTGTCTTCTGTCATGAAGATCAAAATCTATCAAATTTTATATAACGACAATTACTACCTTCCACAATATATAACTAGGCCAATATATAAAGTACTAAGCCCTGGCTAGATGTGTCGTGTTTATCTTGTCATAGCCCGAACCCCTTACCATAGTCATACAACTTCAAGAGTTCATTTCTCTAGCCGTGTTGACACGCAAAAAAACTGACGCAAAAGGCTCATAAGGACCCACAACCTAGCATTTCTCGTGCATGAAAACTGCTGCTGGCTCAAAGTATATAAAAACTAAGAGCCAGCAGCAGCTTTTCGGCGTGAATGATAACTTCATTAAATGCTTTTTATTTTTAAATGTGAACGTCATGCAGTCCTAAGTATCAAAGCCATTCGTGACTAATTTGTTTTTCAAGTTCACCAAAAACGAGAACGGTTCCTATCAGGGTGGTTTTATCCCAGGGAAGTCAACAACTTATCAACTTGCCACTTTGACAGATCTTAATGAAAAAACACCCATCGATTTTGATCATCACCTATTCATTCATCGTCGCTTATGATAACTTTTATAGGGACGAACTATATGTTCATCTAGTACCTACAACCAAAACTATTTTATTTCCCCAATCACCTCAGCAAAATATTACGTACCCACTCAAAAAAATAATTTTCACGAGACTGATAAAGGTCGTCGATTGAAGTTTCCCCCCGTGTTGGTGATACATGATGCTTAGCTGTCAAAACAAAGTCAGAACACAAAATATAAAAAACGCGACAAGTGGATTCATTGTACGTATAAAAAACACCTTCTATAATAAAGCGATTGTTGCAACGACAACTGCGAAGCGCATTCAATTAATCTTATCTCACAGCGTCGGCGGTTCCTATTAAACAAAATCAGATATAGGACGTTTTTTTTTTAGTTCGAGAACAATGAAAATCTTTCACAATTTGACAATCAAAATGTAAATCTGGAATTGCAAAAGTTCTGTCGTAAATCAAGTAAAGTAGGTAATTCCCTTTCCCCCAATTCAGTCCCGTTCGGATAAAGTACCTAGAGAGATTGCTGTGTGAATATCATCGTCATCATTAAGTGACACTTCAACGTCACAGTGAAACGCGAGAACCTCTCTCATGTGAGTTCAGTTTCGGTGCCTGCTTCGTTATTTGTACACGGTATAATGTACTCTCGGTTAGTTTTCCCTGATTTACTTTAATAGAATAATAAATTGTTATAAACCATTGACCCCATGCGTATTAATTATGTGCGACTATTACTTTAAACACATGTCACACTTTTGTCTCAGCCTAAACCAGAATGAGACAACTAGAATGTTATGTGCCGCGTGTGCTATTGGAACTACGTAATAAATAACACGAGGAGTTTGCTACTCCGATGCTGTGATTAGAGAATAGAGCTACTGTTTTAAAATAGATGGATAGGTATCGTGGTTACTATTTTTCGTATCGAATGGTTATGGTATCGTCATGCCACATTTCAGAATAGACAAAACAGAGATGGAGCTATAACTAGCTGATACCTATGTGTGAGGTGCTCTTATTCACATAATCAAGAGCGAGAGCCAAACGCATATATATACATAAATACACACATGTACCAAAAAGTTGACAAGCAAGCACGTTTGTATTTTATCACCATTCCGACACATGCGTTAATGAATGTAATTGTCAATAAAAAAAAATAAATAAATCAAATGCAACGCGTCTGTATGGTGAACCAGCACTGAGAACATGTGACTATTTGCACACCACTTGACAACTTTGTTATTCTCTATGTATTGCACCTTTGAATGTTGAATGCAATTGCATACGTTGGATAAACATTAATCAAAGAGTTTTTGTATATCTATTTCTATTTTTAATATTGCTGACGTGCTTTCTCTTTTCGTCTACTCGCCTCTCATAAATATTGTGCGAAGTTATCATTCGGGACACCTGTTTGTTAGGAACTGTCACCAATATTTTGTAAATAATAAATCAGAATATGTATAGGATGTGTTTTTTGGGGCATAGAACTTTAAAAAAAAAATAAGACAACAAATACAAATGAGTGAATGAATTATTAGGTCACAAATTTCATGGCATTTAATGTTTAAAAATAATTTCTGGCATATAGCCTCCGCGACTGCTCCTTATGAACGTCGTCCTGTCATTTTTCGAGCGACACTTTTTCGAGCATACCCGGACTTCTTTCGTCAATAGTCTGTCGAATGTTGGATTCTAATTGATCAATCGTTGCTGGTTTATTAGCATAGATCAGAGATTTGACGTTACCAAAAAAGTAGTCCAAAGGTGTCATTTGTCATATCAAACAGATCGATAACTTGAGATGGTTCGGTCACCAAAGGTTTGGCTCATCAAAGGCATGGCTACACGCGCTGTTATGGCATGTTTTGCCGTCTTGTTGGAACAATTTCTCCTCAAAATCTTTCCAATAACATGAGGATTACAAACAGCCCTATCGAGGTATCCGTCGGAGCGGATAATTTTTCCTGAACGCAATTCGCCGGGATGCGTTACAAAATCTCGTAAAAATATTCCGAACAGCTTTTCGGATGAATACCTCGAACCAAAAATCCTTCGAACAGTACAACATCGTAGAATTTTCCGCTCCGACGGATACCTCGATAGGGCTGAAAATCACGAATCATTTGCCTGTAGCGTTCGCCGTTGACGGTAATGTTGGCACCAGTTTCAGATTTGAAGAAGATGGGCCGATGGCGCCTTAGGCATGTTAACCGCATCAAAAAATGATTTTTTCGGGATCTTATGAGGATTGTCCTCACTACAAAAACGACATTTCTGCTTGTTTAAATACCCGTCAAACCAGAAATGAGCCTCATCGCTGAAGATGATTTCACGATAAAAATCTGTTTCAACTTCCAGTTGTTTCTCAGCCCATTCACCGAACAAACGATGCAATTGATGGTCCGCTGGCTTTAATTCTTGCACCAGTTGCATCTTATATGGGCGAAGGCAAAGATCTTTCCTTAACATTTTCCAAGTAGTGGACGGGCAAAGACCAAATTGCTCAGAACGGCGTCAGATCGATAAATTCGGGTCTTCTGTCACACTCACGTCTTCACCAGCAATGGCTTCACCAGCAATGGCTTCTTCTGTACAACGGCGTCAGATCGATTAATGCAGGTCTTCTGTCACACTCACCTCTTCAGCAGCAATGACTTCTTCTGTACGCAAGGCTCGATTTGGATGAATATTATCCAAATGAATAAAGTTGGTCATGAATCGATCCATAGCGTTTTAGCTGCTCAGATGGAAGATTATGCGCACTTGACGAAGAGCTTTATAGTTTGGCGAACAGTGCGCGAATTTTTGAAATAAAATTCCACGATATGTAAAAGTTGTTCATGGTAATTTGCCAAAGTATACTAATGGTATTCACTATTCATGCAACGTCGTGATTTTACCACGTGCGAAAGATTGTATTTTTACGACGACGTTTCATGAACGACCCTTAAACTGCACCACTAAATAATGCGGAAAACCCACTGAATTCAATCTCATTTTAGTATTTTATTTATTAAAAGAATTTTGTTGCTTTTTGTCTCTTTTCGTTCTCGACAGTTTTCAGTTTAGCGCATACGTTTGATGTATGAAAGTGACTCATTTAATGTCAAAATAGCATTTCAAAAGTTTACAAGGTTTACCATCTCAGTTTACACACCCAATTCCAAAAAAATTCTGATATTGTTGTAAAAGATTTCCCATACAAAGTTTGACAGATCATTTACCACGTTGTAATTTTACCACGTTTACAACGACTTTC
Source organism: Rhingia campestris (assembly GCA_932526625.1). Classification (NCBI taxonomy): domain Eukaryota; kingdom Metazoa; phylum Arthropoda; class Insecta; order Diptera; family Syrphidae; genus Rhingia; species Rhingia campestris. The sequence goes on along the minus strand of OW052186.1, from coordinate 3,145,678 downwards.
CGATGTTGCATGAATAGCCCTACTGAAAAAAAAAGTATGACAGCTAATTTGACAGTTATCCCTATACCTCTTAAAAAAAACACCGTTTAGTTTAAAGTTAGTTAAATCCTTTTGTAGTCATATGTAAAATTTCTCTTAAACACAACCCCCCTTATTTATAAACGCTGATTAGCTAATCAGTGACTAACTTTTGACATTTGCTCGAGTATTTCTTATGGGGAAATCTGTCAAGTTAGCCATTGATTAGCTAATCAGGGTTTATAAATACGGGGGAACATGTTACATTTATGAATGGTGGTCCAATAAGAGTTTCCTGATTATTAAATTTCTAAATAAAACGCAAACATATTAATGTATTGAGAAGAATTTCATTTTATCTAATTTTTCAAGACGATTTCATTCAAATGTTGCCCACGTCGAATTCTTAGGTCTTGTTTTTCAGTACTGACTTAACTAACCTGGGATTAAATTTACTCTTCAGTTAACTTATTAAGCAGTTCTTCAGTGTAGGATTAAATGTTATACTATGAGTGTTATGGTAACACTGGTGGTTTACCGATTTTGCTGTCGAAAAGTACCGCATATTGGATAGAATCTGTAACCGCAGTTTGATTTCCTTTTCCCAAAACAAATAAAAATGATTTCTTCGTGATCTTACAAGTCCTTTTCTTCCTAAAACAATTAAACTCAAATATTTCAAAAAATTTCGAGTCATTGAGATCTGAAGCTGAATATATCGTAAAAAATTTTAATTGAAAATCATCTGTCAAAAACATCTGATCACTTCATCCAGGGTTACCTCAGCAAACTTGCTGGGTTAACTCGAAGCTACCTCTGGATTGAAGTTGTCTAAAAAAAAAAAACTACTTTTTCGAGTTAACTCAAGTTTAATCCAGAAAATAGGATGATCTCGCATTGAAAAACTGGTCATTAAATTGTTCATTCTGTGGTTCCAACATTGACTATTCCTTCAAGCATATCGGCCGGGATTCGATGAATAACACGAGTTATTTCATGGAAGCTTCCAAAGCATCAATTATTTCGGGTCTCTCGACGTTAACAAGAGATTTCACACATCCTCATAGGAAGTAATCAAATCGTGTCAAATCACAAGATCTTGGTTGCCAATTCAAAGAACCATTTCTTCTCGCTGTGTGCCATGTAGCGCCCTCCTGTCAGCTTCACCAGTATCTTGAATTTTCGGACACAAAAATTCATTGATCATTGATCATTGATCTGTAGCGATCTACATTGGCAGTAACACGCGCTCCTTCCGCATTTTAAGAAAAAATTACTGTCCAATGATGGCGCCTGCGCATAAACCGTACCAAAACGTGTCTTTTTGTTGTTGCATTGGTAGCTGTTGGATTGCCTCTATCTTTTCATCGGCCCAAATACGGCAATTTTGCTATGAACGAAGCCGTTTAGCCAAAAAAGAGCTTCGTGGCTAAAAACAATTGTTCGATAGGGAAAATGGCCCAATCTGAAGCTGTTCCAAGGCACACAAACCGAAATTAAAACGTAAACCAATATCTTACTTACTTAAGTAAGTCCGGAATGAAATGGGCCTCAAGCAAGATGCCCCTCTAATTAGCCCAGTCCTTAGCTAACTGCCTCCAGTTGCGCACTCCAAAGTACTTGTGGTCGGTTTCTACTTGTGCTCTCCACTTAAGGCGATGTCTTCCTCTACTGCGTCCGACGTCTGGCTGGGAATCGAAGAGTCTACGAGCCGGAGGATTGGTGTCCATTCGCTCTACGTGTCCTAGCGGAGTTTTTCGACTACCGGTGTGTCACTGTAAAGCTCGTATAGTTCTTCGGTGAATCTGCGTTTAATTTCTAACGTGTTGTAGTTGTCAGAGTTAAAAGCGGAGCCGGGATAGACAAATCCCGTACTACCTAAAAGTTATATCTGCCAATGGTGACATTCTGTCCAATTCGTCGATGAAACCATTGTGGGCATTACTAGCATATGCCCACAATGGTTTCATCCGATTTATGGAATATTGTGACCAGTGGCTCGGGAGTTTTGCATAATCCTTTCAAGAATGAGATAAAGACGTCATATGACAGTGCATCTCCTTCCCTAATTCCTTTTTTAATACCGAATGTTTCTGGGAGGTCGTTTCCGACCCTGATGGAGCAGCGAAAATCCATGAAGATCTGCACAGAAGGACGAGTTTGGCCGGTATACAAAAACTAGCATGTATTGCTATAGCTCGTCTCAATAGATACTGATGTGTGCGGCTTTGACATCGGTGAATCGATTTGCACTTGAGTTTTTCCAGGAAGTGTGAAGATCAGTTGTGGACTTTCCTTTATATTTCTTGCTGGTGACTGCGAGAAACCTAGAACATCAGTTGCTGGTAATCTAATGGCTGGTTGACATCTTCGCCATTGTTCTTCGACATTATATGCTGGCGGTATCGTGTTAATCGAGAGGTTAAAGGATACGCGTTATGCAAAGGGCTTGCGATTGCTGTCTTTCGTAAATATCCGCAGTCTTACCTTGACAAGATAGTGGTCCGAGTCGATGTTAGCCGCTCGCAATGTTCGGAAATCTAAAATAATGGATAAGTTGTTATTTTCAACCGCATTATGATCAATTTGATTGATCGTTTGTTGATCTGGAGACCGACATGATGTCCCCTTATGAATATTAAAATGAAGGCTATAATGGCATTTCGTTCCGCAACGAAGTCAATTAGCCTAAGTCCGTTGCCAGACTTGTAGGTTGTGTTCCGACAATGCATAGGTATCCCTATTGTAAACGTGATAAATAAATTGTCAAAATTTGTTTGCGAAACTATTTACAACAATATCGGAAATTTAGCACACGAAGTGGGTGTGTAAACCGAGTTCTTATACGTCGTAAACTTATTTTTTGTATCTCAAAGCAGAGCACTAAAGTCTGAAGTGATGTTTTATTTGTCAGTTATTTAGTTATTTCTACATTTCATAATAAAAGGAATTGCCAATCATTGAAAAATCAATGACAGCCAATAGGTCTGTTCCCGTACAATATTATTTTTTACTGATTCTTAGCGATATTTTCTTATTTTCACTCCCGTACGAAGAAAATAGTAATGCGAGCAATTTAAGAGGAAATAACTTAAATAATTTGCAGAAGAAATGTCTGTTAGGATGAATTAGTAAACTGTCAGTTGGTATCAGAAAGTGACAATTGGTTGTTTTGACATGTGTCGTTGTTCTTTAAAAGTCACACGAATGACAAACGAATGATTTTAATGTTATTTACTTAAATATGTTCCCGTACTTTTCAGCAAATGTATCTCATTCCTACAGGATTAATCCACAATTAATGGAATTTGAGAACTTACTAATTTTTACTGCCGCTTGTCAATTTTTAACATAAGTTTTGTAAGAATAACAAGTCGACAGTTGGGAACATAGCTTAAAAAGCTGAAACACACACGCAAATGATGAAAATGTTTTTATTATAATTATATTTAGATAAATAAAAATTAGCCTCATGATCATTCTTCTCCTACCTAACGATTTATGTTCTTTTGAATCCATCGCAATCGACCGTTTACTGGTGGCTTGATATCTATTAATAAGAAGTTTTTTAATTCGTTTTAATTTACATTTAGCGCCCAAAAAAATGCGTATGTGTATTTTTTCAATTGCTTCCGCTGCAAATAACCCTTAGAAATACCCTTAAACAATTTCACGAACAAAATATTTTATACTAACTTTTGTTTTCCTTTACAGAACTTCGATAAAACGAACAATAATAAGCAATTCAATCAATCATCTATTCCGAACAATTACAAACCAAGTAGCTTGTAACCCAAAACGTTAATATTAGAAAATAAATAAGGTAAACCTTACAAATTCCTTTCAAAATCTCTTAACTAAGAAATTTCCCTTTTCAGCAGAAGTTAAAGGAGAAAAACTAATAAAACCAAAAAGTGCGCTTAGAAACATCTTCCAAAATCGACAAAAAGCAACACGAATCGGTATAATACTATCGTAATCACTTAAAGCCAGAATTCGTTCAATTGGATTTGACGAAAAGTAACACGACTTTGACAAAAGCCAACAACAACATACTACTCACGAAAATTTACTTAACTAAAACACTAAACAGAGAAATAACAGCAATACAAGAAAGCAAAGGTCACGGAATACAATTGCGTAGAACCTTTTAAGACTTGTTATCCGAATTCAACAATCTGTATCAAAAGCAGCAACAACAACCAATTGCTGCGCAAGAGGGGCGAATAGGATATATACCAGCTGAAAGGGGAGTATTCCTAACGCCGATCTACTATATAGCCGGTAAGTTGTTGACATTTTGCCATTTTTTAAAAAGATGTTTATATTTGTGGTGGAGTGTATTATTTTTTTTTAAAGCTTTCGTTGTCAATGTTGTCAAATGCGTGGATTGTTGGTCTTCGCTTTAGCAGACGGTGTGCGTCTTCCCTCGTCGCACTTGCGTCAATATAGACCCATTGTGATGCCCGTTGGGGGTCCACTTGTGTGGTTGGTTCATTCATTGTCCTGTTACTCTCCAGATGTTGTTGAAAACCTGAAAAGATTAGGGAGAGGGATTTCGGATAGATCCGTGAGGTCATGGAAAAAGTATTTTCCTAAGGTTCTCGTTCTTAATTGGCTGAGGCCTGTGCTGTGGCACAGAAAGTGGAGGGTACTTACTTACTTACTTAAGTGGCGCTACAGTCCGGAATGAACCTGGGCCTCAACCAACATGCCTCTCCAATTAGCCCGGTCCTTAGCTAACTGCCTCCAGTTGCGAACTCCAAGTTGGTTGAGGTCGGTTTCCACTTGTGCGTGCCACTTAAGGCGAGGTCTTCCTCTTCTGCGTCCGACGTCTGGCTGGGAATCGAAGACTCTGCGAGCCGGAGTATTGGTGTCCATTTGTTCTACATGTCCTAGCCATCTTAAACGTCCAATGCGGAGTTTTTTGACCAGGGGCATGTCGCTGTACAGCTCGTATAGTTCTTGGTTGAATCTTCGTCTCCATAGCCCGTCAACGCAAACGGGACCGAAGATTTTTCGAAGAATTTTCCTCTCGAATCTACCAAGGATTTCTTCATCCGCTTTTGATACGGTGCATGCTTCAGCGCCGTAGAGCAGGACTGGGATGATGAGGGTCTTATATAGGATCTCCTTAGTAGTTCGTGTGAGGGCTTTACTACTAAATTGCCTTCTTAGCCCGAAGAAACAGCGATTGGCAAGAGTAATTCTTCGTTTGATTTCTAACGAGATGTTGTTGTCAGAGTTAATAGCGGAGCCGAGGTAGACAAAGTCCCGTACTACCTCAATGTTATATCTGTCAATGGTGACGTTCTGTCCAATTCGTCGATGTTGTGAGTCCTTTCGTGATGACAGCATAAACTTAGTCTTACCCTCATTTACTGCTAAACCCATTTTCGCCGCTTCCTTCTCTATACTAGCAAACGTGGCTATGACATCACGTTGAGTCCTACCAATGATGTCAATATCGTCAGCGTATGCAAGTAGTTGCACCGACTTTTGGAAAATTGTGCCTCTGGTGTTGGCTTTGGAGTTTTGTACAGAATCAGATTAAAGAAGTCACATGACAGCGCATCGCCTTGCCTAAATCCTTTTTTTGGTATCGAATGTGTCGGTGAGGTCGTTTCCGACCCTGATGGAGCAGCGAGAATTCTCTATCGTCATCCTACACAAACGGACGAGTTTGGGCGGTATACCAAAACTAGACATGGCTCTGTACAGTTCGTCTCTATAAATGCTGTCATATGCGGCTTTGAAATCGATGAATAGGTGGTGGGTATCGATTTGGACTTCTTGAGTTTTTTCCAGGATCTACCGAAGTGTGAAAATTTGATCGGTTGTGGACTTACCTGGCCTAAAACCACACTGATAAGGGCCGATCAGAAAGTGGAGGGTATCCTCGTGTATTTCTTCATCACCGCAGCCTCTACAGAGGTTATCATCTATGAGATGCGTTTCAGTTTCAGTTCGAGACAGATTTCCAGTTTCTTCGAAGTAGTTTATGGGTTCTGGCTTTGTCATACTCAGGCCACATCCTTTTGGAAGTTTCACATGTGGGAAGGGAGTTCCACCTGTTTTCTGTCCCACCCGATATTTGAGGTCACATAGTGGTGGTTTGACAGACTGGTCTGCTTGGTCAATGCTGGAGGCAGATCCCTTTCTCGCCAGTTCGTCAGCAGTTTCATTGCCCTGTATGCCTCTGTGTCCGGGGACCCAGCAGAGCTTAACATTATGTTGGACGCCAAGAACCTTTAGCTCTTCACGACAACGCTTCACAAGCTTATATTTTATTTCGCCTGCAGAGATAGCTTTTATTGCAGCCTGGCTGTCAATAAAGATCAAGATCATCATCTGGTGGTATTGCCAGCATTGAGGTCGCTTTGGCTGCCTCTGCTACTGCCAATATCTCGGCCTGGAAGACACTGAAAAAAAGTCTTCGCCGTATCTCTAGTCTCATTCATGGGGTTGATGTTAACTCCTAGACAGTTGAACTCTTTAATTGCCTCAAAATTGTTGCTATCAACAATGACATTTTGTTGCAGTGTGTGTACTTTGTTTGTTGATAGCATACTACACCAAAGCGTTTCGCCTCAATGATCTACGTCCTTGTAGGCCATTGAGGCGAAACGATGGAAACGATGGAAGCGATTAACGATTTCGATATCGTATGCATACCGCAGTAGCTGTACTCCTGTCCTGTCCTATCTTTTGCAGCACGTGATTGAAGAAATCATGATTGCGCTCCTCCCTATCGAAATCCGTACGTGTTTGAAAAGCTCGGATGAGCTGTTTCGAAACTGATCGTGGCAATGATTTTTCACTGGCCCTCCTCTCTTGATATTCTGATATATCATCCAAATAGTATAAATTGGCAAACCAAATTTTATCTGAACTTATAGACGTTCGGCATAACACAGGAGGTCCCGCCATCGTGTAAGAATTACACATGCCCACGTGAATGGATGGGCGAAAAAGCTGGGACCTATATTAATTTTTTATTTGTATCAGTTTTGATGGTATTCCGAATTCCGGCATCAATTTATAAAGCTCTAGGCGATGGATGCTATCATACGAGCCCTTGAAGTCGGGTATATGGATGATGTGCCTCGACATGAAAAACTTTGGTTTTTTCCAGGATTTGTGGTTGATTTTCCGTGCCGTAATAAGTGTTCGGATAAGTGTGTTACACAAAGGCTTAAGAAATTCACGCAGTATGTAGGATAAGACCTTATATCCGACACTTTTCAGGAATATGCCTCAATAGCTCTCATCCATCCAGACTTTGGTGATGGTTTGGAACATGCACACTTCTATGCAACATCTTCGTATTTGAAGAGCTCAGCTGGTAGTTACAGAACCGGCTGCCTTGTAGTTCTTCGGTTTTTTTATGCTGCATTAACTTTTTCAACACCGGTTTCCTACCCCGTCACTCCCTCGACAATATGCTCTGGAATGAACCTGGGGCTCAACAAACATGCCTCTCCAACTACCCCGATCCTTAACTAACTGCCTCCAGTTGAGCACACGAAGTTGGTTGAGGTTGGTTACTACTTATGCGTGCCACTTAAGGCGAAGTCTTCCTCTACTGCGTCCGACGTCTGGTTGGGAATCGAAGACTGCGAGCCGGAGTATTGCTGTCCATTCGTTCTACATGTCCCAGCCATCTTTAACGTCCAATGCGGAGTTTTTTGACCAGGGGTATGTCGCTGTACAGCTCGTATTGTTCTTGGTTGAATCTTCGTCTATATAGCCCATCAACGCAAACAGGACCGAAGATTTTTCGAAGAATTTTCCTCTCTAATCGACCAAGGATTTCTTCATCCGCTTTTGATACGGTCCATGCTTCAGAGCCATAGAGTATGAAGGACCGATTAGAATGCGTATCTGTAGCTGAGTGAATAGTTCAAAACATGGCAACCCGTAAGCGCTTACACAATGTGTATCTTCGTGAATCTGTAGCTTGAAGTTGAATAGAGGGCAACTTCATGCAAGAAATGTATCTCCCTTTTGACAGCGATGCAAGATACCAGGATCTCCTTAGTAGTTCGAGTGAGGACTTTTCTACTAAATTGCCTTCCTAGCCTGAAGAAACAGCAATTGGAAAGAGTAATTCTTCTTTTGATTTCTGACGAGATGTTGTTGTCAGAGTTGATAGCGGAGCCGAGGTAGACAAAGTCCCGTACTACCTCGAAGTTATATCTGTCAATGGTGTCGTTCTGCCCAATTCGTCGATGTTATGTATCATTTCGTGTTGACAGCATATACTTAGTCTTACCCCCATTCACTGCTAAACCCATTTTTGCCGCTTCCTTCTCTATTCTAGCAAACGTGGCTAAGACATCTCGTTGAGTCCTGCGATGATGTCAATATCGTCGGCGTATGCTAGTAGTTGCACCGATTTTTGGAAAATTGTGCCTCTGCTGCTGGATTAAGAGTTTTGCACTATCCTCCCAAGAATAAAATTGAAGAATCACATGACAGCGCATCGCCTTGCCTAAATCCTTTTTTGGTATCGAATGTGTCGGTGAGGTCGTTTCCGACCCTGATGGAACAGCCATAATTCTCCATCGTCATCCTACACAAACAGACGAGTTTGGGCGATATACAGAAACTAGATATGGCTCTGTATAGTTCGTCTCTATAAATGCTGTCGTATGCGGCTTTGAAATCGATAAATGGGTGGTGGGTATCGATTTGGACTTCTTGGGTTTTTTCCAGGATCTGCCGAAGTGTGAAATTTTGACTCTTCTGGCCTAAAACCACACTGATAAGGGCCGATCAGGTTGTTGGTAAACGGTTTCAGGCGTTCACATATTACGCCAGATAGAATCTTGTAGGCGATGTTAAGGAGGCTTATTCCTCTGTTGTTGGCTCAGTTCAGAGGTTCTCCTTTTTTGTGTTTCGGGCAAACGATGCTCAGGTTCCATTCTTCAGGCATACTCTCATCCGATCAGATTTGTGTTATGAGTTGGTGGATGTCACTTACCAAATCATCTCCGTCGGCTTTATAAAGCGCAGTGGGAAGACCGTCATTCCCGGCAGCCTTATAAAGCTTGAGTTTAGATATTGCTATCCTCACTTCAGTTAGGTCCGGTCGTTGGTAGTTTTCGCTTTCGTCACCAATATTGAATGGTTCGTTCTGCCTGACAGCGAAATGTTGTTCGTCATCGCCATTTAACAGTCTGCAGAAGTGGTTCTTCCATATTCACATTCCAGGGGCAGATACGACCGTCGTTGTCCATTTTTCGTTTAGGAGGGTCGTCTTACAGTGTTGCTGTTTTTCATCTTGTTATCAACACTCGCACTTATCGTTTAGCAAGTCAAATTCGGTTGGATGAGACCAGTACCCGATGGTTACCACTTGAAGGTTAAAATAAGCACAGTTGATGTGGAGTCAGAGTTACAACCACTGGGCATTGCCAAGCACCTTAATATCCCTCTTCTGTCATCTATTTTCGAACAATATACCTACCTCGGGCATCTTTTCGGCGTGACTGGTAGCCTTAGTGGTTTGTGATACTGTATCCACTGGATGTTTGATATTGATGGAAGTGCAGGGAAGTCTCTTAATCAATTGTTTCTTATAGTCTCTGGCAACCTATGGCTAACTATGGCGACCAACGTGTAGTCTCTTTTTTTTTTGGACCATTCGTATCTTCTTCTTGTTGGACAGTCTGGCTCAGCATTGTTGCACCTTATCAACATACCACGGGCATTTTGTCGGGTTGGCTGGTAGTTTGTGGTACTGTATCCACTAGATATCAAATAGGTGGTGGTACAGGAGAGTCTATCAATCAGTTGTTCCGTGTTGATTTTGGCAATCTGCGGCTCACTATGGTGACCAACATGAAGGCTCTTTTTGTTTGCGCCATTGGTATCTTCTTCTAGTTGGGCAGTCTGGCTCTGAATTTGGCTGGGACAAGCATGGTCATAGTCGACCTTTTCCCTCTAAATGTATTTACATCCAGGATGTCGTATGTAAGACGTAACCTAGCGCGGCTGAGCACAGTTTAACAGGCTGCTGGAAAGTAGGCTAGTCGGAAACTATTTACATTTGTCGTTTCATGGAGTCTGTACATTCTAAACTAACCAGCCGAATATGTTTCCCTACCGATTTTCAAATTAAAGTTTCTAAGTACATCCCTGGGGTGTACAGCGTGCGCACGATTCGGTTGCATACGCGTAAGTTCTTGTTCGTGGCTGTTGCAGGTCTGATTGGTATTGTGTGGAATCCGTTATCCGATGCTCTTTAAGTACAAGGTGGCGCAAAAGTTGTCACCCGTCGCAAAAGTTGTCACCCGATGATTCTTGGCCGTCATTTTTTTAAGTGTTTTGCAAAAAAATCGAAACAATTAATATAGGTGGCGCATAGGACATGAATCGTGGAATAAATTTTTCTACTTTTTCTACAACCAAAAAACATCGTGTGACAGCTTTTGCGACGGGTGACAACTTTTGCGCCACCTTGTATAAACTACGCGATTGAATGCCTTTCGTCGCAACCGTCACCGTTTCTGTAATTCCGTTCAAGAGGCCTAACGAGACCTTAAAATTCCTTAATGACTTGCTGTTGGAACCATATTTCATCCTCTAGGAATGTATTTGCTTTTAAACTGATGGGATCCACTTGGGTGTATTCGGCTTATGCCCGGTTTTTCAGTTCTGAGTTAATTCTGAGTTAACCCTGAGTCCATTAACCCTAGATTACATTTTGTACTATATGTATGGTGATTCAATATGCAGTGATTGCTGTCAAAAAGTTATCGAAAATCGTAGAATCTCAAATAGCAAAGCAAATGCTTTTGCGCGATCTTACAAGTCTTTTTCTCCTTAAAACAGTTAAACTCAATATATCAAACGAATTCGTGTCGCTGAGATCTGAATGTGAATTTACACGTACACGTATATCATTTCTAAAAATTTAATAAAATGTTCACAAATGGTGGCTTGCAATCTTATCATCTGTCAAATGCATCAGATCATTTAATCCAAGGTTAACTCATCAAACATGCTGGGTTAAGTCGAAGTTAACTCTGAATTAAAATTTACTGCACAACTACTACTAATCCCGAAACCAGGATGATCTCGTGCTAAAACACCTCCCTTTAGTGCGAGGAGACGTATTCCCCCGCTATGATCTGCTGCCGGCAAGACTTTCCAAAGGGATTCAAACTTTATCAATGGTCCCACTAGGCACTCATCGGTTGGTAGGCATCAATTGGTTTCATATAATCGCATTGTCTACTATTTAACCGCCAGAATTAACCACCAGGACCAGGACAAACTTTTCCATCCAATGTAAAACATAAATATTTAGCTGTCTCCACTCGTAAAACGTCTGACGCTCATAAGTAAACACAAAGGTGACATTAGTACAAAATTTAAAAAAATAACATTGAGTTGAAAATAAAATAATTTCCACAAAACCACAAATAAAAACATTAAATTTAAGATTTTTGCAAAATAAAAATATTTAATAAAGAAATTTAAGTAGTTATTCGACAAATGTGATATTCTTTAAAAAAAAAAATCTATTACAATTTATGACTGGAAGCAGACTTTTTTATGTAGCTGCTCAAATTACCTTCCCTCTACTAATTGTTTTTTTTTTTTTCTATTAAAATCCTTATTAAATCGCACTGCTATTTTTAATAAGTAAAATGTTTCAAAATCAGCGTTAGGATTTACGACTTTGACTGCATAAATGAAAAATTCCCCTCAACTCCATCGAGGTGGTTATGTTTATTTGGTTTTTTTTTTCACATGTAGAGTGCGCAGAGTCGCAGACAATCTTGTACATTCGTCCACTGCATCTATTAGTTTATTGGTATTATATAGACGTCGTGGTGAGTATAACATGTGGTTCATTACTTGATGTATGTTTCCTCTTCATTTTTGGTTGCTCTCTAGTCACGTTCGAGATGATTACGATTAGTGTTGCCAAAGGAAGTTTCTTGTGAACTACTGTTGGGTCTAGGGTAATATTAGCTCCGTTTTGGGTTCTCATGTGCAAGAGTATATTTGTTAATGTGAAACTTTACAATTTCGTACCCGTACAGAGAGAATTGTAAAAAGATAGACGAAGAAAAAAATTGATTTCGTTTATTATACCCTATCCCATAGGGGGGCATATTAGTTTTGACATTAAGTTTGTAACATAGAGAAATAATTTCGATACATATACCTCAAAGTATATGGATCGATTCAGAATCGCTAGCTGAGTCGATTAAGCCATGTCTGTCTGTCCGTCCGTCCGTCTGTGTGTCACCGATTTTTGGGCCTTAAATTTTGAGCTAGAGTGTGGAAATTCGGTATATAGACTCTCTGGCCGACGAAGCAGAACAAGTGTAAAATTTTTTGAAATCCGCCCACTGCCACGCCCCCTTTTAAAAAACGTAATTTTAAGCCAAACCGTAAGGTATTTAAAAAAAATGTCTGAGCAGCATATTTAGACAATCCCAATATCTATATTTCGTCCATACAAAGTTTTTGCCACGCCCACTTTTTGGGGGTTTTTTTTTTTAAGTAAAAAACGCTTTTTGTCCAAATTTTAAAACTTTCGAAAAAAATGTTGATGCAAATACTTCCGCAATGGTAATATAAACATTTTGTCCATAGATCATTTTCACCTACGTCCACATTTTGGGGGCGTTTTCTTACAAAAACCATTTGTATACCCCGTCCCAAGGCATTAGCACTAGAAATACGTTGTTTTATTGTCGAACCACAACAGATTTTGATAAACTGTCTGAGCAATATATTGTGACAATGTCATTTTCTGTATTTCATCGCCATAAGGCCTATATTTTGAGGATATTAATTTTAAGGATGGGATGGGATAGGGTATTCAACGATCCGCACAGCGGGTTGTAGCCTCTCATATGTTTTTTTCTCAATTTTCATCACGAAGAAATTTGGTTAGTGGGAAAATTGATGACAGCCCAGGCGTTTGACATAAAACAACAAAATAATTCTTCGTTTTATTCCAAATATACGCGGTATTGTTTATGTTTTGTATATTTATTCTAATATTTGAGTTCGTAAAAATAATCTTCAAAGGTTGCCTGTAAAACCTTCGAAGCACTTGTTTTTCAAAATTGGACGTTACTTTTCGGTGAAATGGGAAAATTCTTTCTTGACATTATAGATTTGAAATTTTTAATTATTTTTTCCATAAAAGTACACGAACGAAACTATTTACACTTATTATGAATGAATTTCTGAATTTGGAACATGGCATTTTCTTCACGCGTAATTCATAATAGGCGAAAGAAAAAAATAACATTTTTCACGTGGAATGCTGTTTTGGTGAAATTCATAATAAGTGTGATTATAATAGGTGGCGCAAAAGTTGTCACCCGTCGCAAACGCTGTCACCCGAAAACTCTCCATCTCGGAGTTTTCATGATTTTGTAGACGCTGATTGTGTGATATAGCATATTTTTTAATTTCTTCTGTAACCATGTTGATTTGTAGATCACGGTGCAAATCGCTATTTCTAATATACCAAGGGGCATTTACTATTCCACGAAGGACTATGTTTTCAAATTTTTGAATGCTTTCTGTATTTGTTTTCTTAGTACAGGCCCATAATTGGATGCCATACGTCCAAACAGGCTTCAGCACTTGCTTATATAGCATGAGTTTATTCTGGATGGAAAGGTCTGTGTTTCTTCCCAGTAACCAGTACATTTTTCTATATTTTAGGTTCAGTTCTTCTCTTTTCTTTTGGATGTGCTCTTTCCACTTTAACTTCGCGTCCAAATTCATTCCAAGGTACTTAGCCATATTTGCGTAAGGTACAGCTTGGTGGTTAATGAATAAGGGAACATTGTTAATCTTCTTATTAGTGAAGTTTATTTGAGTGGATTTTGTCTCATTGAGTTTGATACGCCATTGTTCCGTCTAATTTTGAACTTTATTGACTGCTTTCTGCAGTTTTTCTGCTGCTTTCAGAACGTTATTTTCAGGCACCAGTATTGCTGTATCATCGGCAAAGGTTGCCATGAAAGCATTGTTATCCACTGGAATATCCCTAGTATATAACAGATACAGGGTTGGTCCTAGAACACTTCCTTGCGGAACACCTGCTTCGACTTTCTTAAGTTCTGAATATTCTTGTTCATATCTAACCCTAAAGAGTCGGTCTGAAATATATGATTTTAGTATTTCATAATACTGTCTTGGTAAATCCGTATGCAATTTATACTCAAGTCCCTCATGCCAAACCTTGTCAAAGGCTTGAGCAACATCTAGAAATAGAGCCGAACAGACTTGTTCTTGGTCAATCGTGGAATGTTTATTCCTGAATCCAAACTGGTGATTCGGAATGAGTCTTCTCTCATCTATAATTTTGCTAAGTCTTTTCAGTAGCAATTTTTCGAAAACTTTTGCCAAAAATTCCGTCTTGTGATTTTAATGGTGCGTTCTGTAACTGCGGTCTTTTCAGGTATTAAGATGCAGGTATTCGGTAGAGGCATCCGTCGTTAGATTTTGTAGGAAACTGCTAAGTGATTCATTTTTGAATTCACTAATTCGTTTTTTAAGGTCATTGTTAAGACGATTAAAAGCGGTCTTATCATCGGTGTTTGGTGATTTTTATTTAATGTCCCTACTTGTATTTTTATATGTTAACGTCTTGTGGTTCATAAAAGGGGCATTTCTGAATAATTTCGCCCCAAAATAAAAGATTTGGTTGAGTTGAGAAAATCATTTTGAATTTGTTTTGGCTGTTATTTGTTTTTTTTTTTTTATGCGGAATAAACGTCATAATTCAATGATGCCAAATATCTTCAAATTACGTTTTTTGTCTTATGTTTTGTGGAGGTCATGACTTTTGCAGTGGATAGAGGCAACTTGCTGAAATGTTGAAATGCAAATGCAGATAAGACATGTGTTCGCTCCCATTGAAAACTGTGTATTCTGTCTTCCTGCAAGGAGAATTCTGCACGTGTTTTTCAGGCATTACCCAGTTTTCATTGTGTCTGATGCGGTAAGCCTTGATTGAAAATGCGCTACGAAGCCAAGTTCATAAGATTGTTATCGAAACCAGCAAAATTAGCTGCTGTTACACAATCGCTACATTTACAATGTGGGCTCAGTGGATTTGTTGTAATTGCGTTGGACTACTTAGCTAGGGGTCCATGGTTCAAATCCCGAAAGTGACATCACCTAAAGGTTTTTTTCATTGGCATACCACGTGTAAAAATCTAACAAACATCCATAAACCTGATAGGGACAACCTTCCCAAATTTGAGTCGGCGTTTGTGGCAAAAATATAACTTCGCAAACACAAATCAATGGAGAAGCTATGTTTGAAACCCTGTTTGGGCCGTTAATGTCTGATATTTAATTTCAAAGAATCGCTGATTTAAATTAGTTGGTGTAATAATCTTTATACCTACAAAGGTAGGTATATTCGTTTTCATTCAAAATACACATCTGTCAGTGTAACAGAGGAAAACTATTAAAGCAGTCGAATGTTTAAATGTTGAAATGACGACTAGACAAATACTGACATCACCTATTGTCGTTCCTATTGACGACTGAAGGCTAGCATTTTGGTATACGTCGACATATTCATTTTTTATTCTACTAGTCGTAAGAGTGGCGATATTCGAATCGAAACATAGAACCAAATTAAAACTACATTTTTGTATTAAAATGATAGTTTAATCGCACAGCATTTCATATATTCAGAAAGGCCATTATTTATTCAATTAAATGGCATTTCAACTTCTATATTGCTTAATAGTAAAATGTTTGGAAATACGCGATTGCATTTTCGTCTTAAACACAGTTTTCTTATGGCAATCGTGAATAAATGAAAATTTTGCTTAATTCTATAGCACTTAACATGTTCTTTTTTCCACATGTAGAGGTGTTTTTTAAACTTTTCTACTCGTCAATTGACAACTGAAGGCTAGCATTTTGGTATACATCGACATATTCCTTTTTTATTCTACTAGTCCCAAAAGTTGCGCTATTCGTATGGAAACATAGAACCAAATTAAAATTACAATAAGGGTATTCATGCAACGTCGTAATTTTATTACGTGCGAATAATTGTAATTTTACGACGACGTTTCATGAACGACTCTAAAACTGCACCACTAAATAATTCTGTAACCCACTGAATTCAATCTCATTTTAGTAATTTATTTATCAAAAGAATTTTATTCCTTTTGGTCTCTTTTCGTTCTCGATAATTTTTTTCAGTTTAGGCATACGTTTGAGGTGTGAAAGTGACTGATTAAATGTCAAAATAGCATTTCAAAAGTTTACAACGTTCACCATCTCAGTTTACGCACCCAATTCCTGGGAGAAAATTCCGATATTGTTGTAAAAGATTTCCCATACAAATTTTGACAGTTCGTTTATCACGCCGTAATTTTATCACGTTCACGACGACTTTCCAACGTTGCATGAATACCCCTATTATTGTATTACAATGATAATTTAATCGCACAGCATTTCATATATATATAGAAAGGTCACTAATTATTCAACAAAATGCTTGTATATTGCCTAATAGTAAAATATTTGGAAATACGCGTTTGCATTTTCCTCATAACACAAGGTCTGTTCCCGTACAAAATAATATTTACTGATTCTTACTGATTTTTACTTATTGCCGTTCCCGTACGCAAAAATAAATAAAAGAGACAGCTCACGAGAGAGCAAAAAACCAACCCTCCAAAAAAATCTGTAAAAAAAATTACTGCAGAAATTTCTGTTGGTAAAAATCAGTAAACTGTCAGTTGGTACCTAAAAGTTACAACTTGCTTGTTTTGACAGGTGATTTATGTCATTTGTTTTTTAAAAGGCATACAAAATATATAATTTTACTGTTTTTTACTTAAACGAGTTCCCGTACTTTTTGGTAATTTTGTCTCTTTCTGGGATAATTTACCCCACTCCAAGAAATTTGAGAATTTACTAATTTTTACTGAAAAAGTACGGGAACAGACCTACAATTTTCGAATGCCAATCCTGAATAAAAGACAATTTCCCTTAATTCTATAACACGTAACATGTTCACATGTAGAGGAGTTTTTCAAACTTTTCCACTCCTCAATATAGAATACAAACATAACACACCTTATGTTGAAAATGAACTTGTTGCCGAGAGTTATAAATTAAATCTCTACCACAAATACCGCATTGGCATCACTACCCCAAAAATATCGATTTATTTACACACACATGTGCACATCCGTCATCCACAGCAACATATATTTTAGGAATTCCTCTCTATTTGCTGCCAATGTTAATGTGGCACAAAATACACCGCCTATATCAAAATGTTGGTGTGTCAATATCGCTCTGGCATTAAATACCTACCACACAAACGTCACGCATAGCCGGTCTCAATAAAATAGTACCAAATTCATCCCTGAATGCCTGTTGGAACGAGATAAAACATACACAACAAATTGCACTTGTCTCTCAAAAACGGGACAGCGAACAGGAATGTAAAATGAAGAAACGTATTTCATAAAAAAAAAACGACGATAACGGAGAGCACTACATTCTTGCCGAACACAGCGAATTACCAAAACAATGTGTGCGAACGAGAAAACATCATACACAGTTAATTGCATCGCTGCTAACTCGTGCATTGGTCGTCATCGTCGACTGTCTTCGTTACCGTAGTTGTCTTCATAATCATTGCTGTGTTCTTCTCGTTTGTATTTTTTTTTCATACTTTTTGTGTTCTCTGCCAATCAGAGAAAACAATTTTTGTACTTTATTCGATTTATTTTTTCTAAATTGATCGCAATTAAATCACTTTGCTCTCCATTAATGCCGAATGTTAATTTAAAGAAAAAACCTACGGCATTTCGTCTAGGAATAGCACGAACAAATACGAGGACTAGTGGTTTTTTGTTCCCTTTGTTTTTGCCGAATGCAAGTTTATGTCGTCGTGTAAGAGTTCGCCTATAAAATGTGAAATATTTTTTTATTCGAATCCATGTTTGAAATTGTTTAACAAATGAATCCTCATATTGAAGTGAATTTTCGGAAATACTAAAAGGGACATGTGATTGTGAAAGCGAAACAAAAATGATCTTTATGTGGATATCCTCTGGTAACCCTTTTGGGTTACATCTCCCATTCCCAAAATCGGTGGGAAGATGTTAAATGTGCTTTGAATTTTTTTTTCTCAATTTGTGGGTGACAACATTTTTCTCACGAAAAACCTCGAAAGTTTCGATTAAAAAAAAAAAAAATTTCTCTTCCCCCAAAGAGAAATTATCATTTACAAAAAGTGTATTTGTACATACGTCGTCGTCTGTCGTACGCGTATATTATGTACATTTTGTGTAGCAACGAAAAAGACCGATATAGTGTATTTCCATCGCAGGAAAGAGTGAAACAGAGAGTGCATGAAAGCAAAAATAAAAAACGAATTACGATTTTCCGATGAAATGGAATGGAGAGCAAAGAGAAAGACAGATTATTAGTGTTGTTACATGTGGCTGTTTTTTTTTGTTCCTTCGATTTGTGCAGTTATTTAACGGAATTACTTCTTCATCATCATCATCATCACACCATCAACTGCCTTGTCTTGACGAGACCCCAAAAATGTGTACTCCGCTTCCGCAGCACACCACTTTCATTCCGACGTTATTTTTGCGCGAAGAGAAGAAATTCGCTGGGATAGTGATTGTGGTAGAGGGAGAGAAACCGTCGAATGCAATCGGGTCGTGTGGTTGGAAAGTCGGAATGAGAAGTGAAAATAACAAAAGTGCAATGGACACGTTAAGTTAAAAAAAAGAAAAGAAAAACGTCATTGGTTTGGGGACAATAATGAAAATGACGTTGGGAAATTGCATATCTGTTAGGTATTGGACTAGGTGGAGCAATGAAGAGTAGAAGTGTTGCAATACACACATTCATATATCCTTGTACCCTTTAAGGAAGGCCCTTACTCGTGATGTAATGGTGTACCTATGTATTTATTTTTGGTTTGTAGTTCAGTTACTGTTTTTCGAGTGTTTTTCCGTCGATGGGTGGCCGACTTTGGTTGTAAGAGGTTAGCGAATGCAGTAAAAGGGTGGATTTGCCTCGAGGACCACATATGCTTTGTTAAAACGAAAATGAGGTTAATATCCTTGGGTGGATAAGGGAAGTGGTCTTTTTTATTTTGTTTGCAGTCAAATGCAGGAAGAAATGGGATCGTCCTTCTAAAGAATTTCATTGTAAACAATAATCATAGCCTCGGAGATGAAATGTTGGCAAAATCCATCAATTCGAATTCAGATTTTTCGCCCGAGCTACTGTGCAAAAAAGGTGACTGCACTTGAATACATTTTTGTTCCATGATTGGTTCACCTATTTACTAAAAAACGTCAAGATTTCCATGAATTTAAAATTATGCAATGGGTAAGTCACAATCTACGAGTAATTCGAAGCTGGGAGTAGCATCCTTTCTTACTTTTACCTACTTCACTGCCACTGCAATACGTTGTTGAAATGAACATCAACCAACATACCTACCTCTCCATTTAGGCCGGTCCTGAATTTATCCCTTTCAGTTGCGTACTACAATCTGGTTGAGGTAGGTTACTGTTTGTGTGTCTGGCTGGGAATCGAAGGCTGTTGGCCTGAGAATTTGTGTATAGGACTAGGTCTATGTCGCTGTTCCTGTCGTAAGGTTGGATCAAGCCGAGAAATTTTTCGATAAAAAGCGAACAATCATCCATTTTTGACACCGCCATTCTTCAGTGCCATAGAGCAGGCCTCGGATTATCTGAGTCTTATACAGAATCCCCATGATAGTTTAATTGAGGACTTCATTACTGAATTTTAGCACTTAACAGCGTTTGGCAAGAGTAATGCTTCGATTATATTGCGACGAAAACAAATCTGGCATTTACGGCCTCAACCCAGCTTCTCCCATTTATTTGTTTGTGCGAAGTTACTATTTTTAGCCCCAAAGATGACTTGTAACGAGATTTCTTTGTAAAAGTTAGTAGTGAAGCCCAGGAAGATATAGCCCTTACAGTTGTACCTGATGGTTTTCTTCCTTTGATTTGTAACAAGATTTCGGTGTAAAAGAAAAAAGTGGATCTGAGTGGATCAATGCCCCTTACTTCCTCGATGATGGTGACGTTTTGTCCAATCGGTCGATGTTGTGTGTCCTTTCTTGTTGACAGCATATGCTCGCTTAAACCCTAAACCCGCTTTTTGCCACTTCCTTTTCTATATTAGCAAAAGCGGCGATGACATTTCGTTTGGTCCAACCTATGTGGTCATGCTAATCATGGCACACATTTATGTGAAGACGGTGATTCTTGTATTGGTTCGGGAGTTTTGTCCAATCGTCTCAAGAACAATATTAATGAAAGTCACCTGACAGTGAGAGTCCTCCTTTTGAAAATCGTGCAAACGATTCTTTATTCATACTTTCGTCCGACCAAATTAAGGTGGTGTATGTATGATACTTGTCCTTGATAGGCTCAGTAATGCGATGAACTGCCGCGTAGAAGCTCTGTTTTCGATTTCCAGCCGTAGAAATACCTTTATTTCATGATGATCTGACAAATCCTCCGAGTAGTATCAATTGTCAAGAAAAGCTAATCTCAACGTTGCCGTTCGGAGTCGACATAAAACAAGTGGTCCTGCCATCGTGCAAGAAGTGCCCATTTGTACATATTTGTATGTATGATACTTATCCAATCACCATTTCTGACTCGGCAGGAAGACCAGCTTCTGTTTATATATTGCTTTCTCACATGTTCGATGTTGCCACCAATGTCGAATGGTTCGTTCTGCATGATATCGGATGATTGTCGTCATCGCTGTTAAGTCTAGAGATTTGGTTGTTCAATATGCTCAGCATAGACTATGACTTAACTATGGTTTTCCCTTGTACATCTTGACAGGAATTTGTATCCCTGGCTATGACGTTGTACACTTTGGTAATACTTACAAACACTCCATTCTCAATGGCTCATTTTTTGTGTGTTCTCTTTTTTGAAAGTGTTCTGCCCTCTTTCTTGCTAATAAAACTAGGGGGTCATTCCGTAACTTTGAAAACGATTATCACTCCGACGGTAGTCGAGACCTCATGAGCAATCGCTGAAGCAAATAAAGTGATATAACCAACACCAAAAACGACGATTGATCTTACGTGATGCAAGATTTACCGTCGAAATGTTGTCGTCAAACGATAACCACTTTACGGAATGAAGGCCCTGAATGGCAGATTCATTACCAGCTCTTGTTTTTGCCTGCAGCGGTGCTTTGTCGACTACATTTTTCCTGCAGACAAGCATAGGATTGTTTTAAACTATAATTCCTCCTGAAACGGGATTGAGATTAAGGAAAATTGACAATTTTATTAATTCCATTGTAATAACTACTTCGCTGTTGTTACCCCTTATTTTTTTGAAATAAGCAAATATCGAAACCTCGTACATTATAACAATTCCTGTTACTGCGTATCCTATCGCTTAAATAACTCGCTTTCACTTTGGCATATATTTGACATGTTCCCTTTGACATTACCATGGAGACAGTCAAACATTAAGTTGTAGCTACATGGGTGTTTTTTATCAGAGCTGTCTAAATAGTTTAAGTTGGTGCAATGGACCCTTAGTTTTATTTTAGAACATAGTTTAGCATAGATAAAATAAAAACCGCCTAATAAGGCCCACACTGAAGACACTCGATTTGTTAAATAAATTGAAGGCGTCTTTTTAGATTTAATTAGTAAAATATTAATAACAAAAGACCAATTTGGCCGGACAATGAAACATAGTAGGCCCCTGGTGGAGACTCTTTATTTGCTTAATAAATAAAAGCTGTCTTTTTAGATTTAATTTGTAGACAGAATGCCTTAGCAAAATATTTTAATTTAGTAAGGAAATTGTAAGACCAATCTGGCCGGATAATAAAACATAGTAGGCCCCTGGTGTACACTTGATTTGCTGAATATTTTCAAGGCGTCATTTGAGCTGAATGTAATTAGTAGACAAAACATATCTTTTAGGTAAGATCTAGATAAAACCGGTGTTTTTGCAGAATGTGTTGAAAGTTGTGGTTTTGGGGAATCCAAGGATTTCACGTTCCTCGTAGATGCGATAGGTGAATGTGCTCTCGAATGTTCCGATAAAGTACCTAGCATGTGAACATATGATTTGATCTATAATAGCTTTGCCGCCATCCTCAAGGTGTGTCTTTTGTTTCAGCGATTCGGTAGTATAGCGATGCACTCTTCCCCTTTGAAGGTACGATCCGAGATTCTTCTATTCGAATTGAGAGCAATCGAGCGATATAAACAGATGGTCAATGCCTAGTTCGTGCATTTTATTTCTAATATACGTGCCAGCTGATTTAAGGGTGGGTGTAGTTTTCTCTCGCCCATTTATAAAGTCCCTACGTCTCAAATGAGCGCACCTTTTCGGTCGTTGCACACCATCAAACCCATCAGTAGAATTGAGATAGTCCCAGCGAAACGCGTAAGCTATATCCACCAATTCCCGATTAAACCTCATATCGTCTTGCCATCCAGAATTCATCGCTTCCCCATTGATGGTGGAGAACTATTTCAGCGTTTAATGTTTCAAAAATCTTTGGTGATGTTTCTTGCCTCTGAATGGAATTGCCCAGCACATTGCTAGCAAACTTGCCCCACCTTGGAAATTAAAGCAGATGAACATCTTTACCACCAGCCGGGGTTGCTGTAGAAAATGCCCCCGCAAATGCTCCTCCCTGTTACATTTCTCAATTTCATATTTTTCACGAAACACTCCGTTTTCGAAGATATCTCCGAAATGTCGCAGTTGATACACCACATCGACCGGAATGTGTTCGGGATTGTCCATAGTCTCGTGAATCTCTGCAAGGAATTCGTCCAAATCTATCACAGGAGGGAATGTCTTCATACATGACTATTAATAGATAGACATGACTCGACTTCCAATGATATAGTCGCCTAAATGGTGGCAGCACCAACTTCACGTACTCCATTCCGCTTTGAATTTGAAGATTCCGTACAAAGACGGCTAACCGAATGTAGACATCTCGTCGAAGATTAAAACCCTCCGGTGGATTAACGTCGTATAAGTGGTAAATCGATTCTCCCAAATTTCGACTGGACACACTGCACTGCAATGGATTGGTATTGTCAAAGATATCATTGAATCGACAAACGTTGGTTTGCAAACTCGCAGTCTGAATCTGAATCACAGAAAGGATTAAGAGGAGCATCTGGAGCATTGACTAATGAAGGCTTTTTCGGTTTCCCTAAATGATTTACATGTCTGCTAAGATCGGAAAATGATTAAAGCTACAGAAATGCACATTTTGGTTGATTCATTTAATTTTTTACATCATTTGTTAAAATTTTGGTGGTTTTTCTTAACAGTAATTTCATTTCTCGAGTAGTATCAGTAGACATGAAAAACTTGCCTCGTATTCTTAACAAATTGTAATTCCAATTGCAATGAAACCAATGCATTTCAAAACAAAGTTAATGTTGCCTCAAAACTTACGTTCAAATGCCGACATTTTCTGGTGGATTTCTTCATTAAATGGCCGAACGATCCACTTTTCATTAAATGTGCGAATCCGTTCCATTAAATATTTTCTCTGTTCCCGTACAATATTATATACACTGATTATTATAGGGTTTTACATCAAAGCCTAAACTGGGTTTTCGCAAAAGTAACTGAGAAAAAAATGAAATATCTGGCATTTACGACTCATACAGGGCCTCAGACCTAGCTTCTCCCTTCATTTGTGTGTGCAAAGTTATTGTTTTTGTCACGAAAAAGAGGACCTCCTACTTAATGCCTTGCAAATTTGAGAACCTTCTCATGACGAGTTACTGTTCCTGGGTTTTCGCAAAAGCAACTGAGAAAAAAATGAAATATCTGCATTTACGGCTCATACAGGGCCTCAGACCTAGCTTCTCCCTTCATTTGTGTGTGCAAAGTTATTGTTTTTGTCACGAAGAGGAGGATCTCCTGCTTGAGCCTGGCAAATTTGAGAAGCTTCTCATGACAGAGTTGCTGTTACTGGGTTTTCGCAAAAGCAACTGAGAAAAAAATGAAATATCTGCATTTACGGCTCATACAGGGCCTCAGACCTAGCTTCTCCCTTCATTTGTGTGTGCAAAGTTATTGTTTTTGTCACGAAGAAGAGGACCTCCTGCTTAATGCCGGGCAAATTTTAGAAGCTTCTCATGAAAGAGTTACTGTTCCTGGGCTTTCGCAAATGCAACTGAGAAAAAAATGAAATATCTGGCATTTACGGCTCATACAGGGCCTCAGACCTAGCTTCTCCCTTCATTTGTGTGTGCAAAGTTATTGTTTTTGTCACGAAGAAGAGGACCTCCTGCTTAATGCCTGGCAAATTTTAGAAGCTTCTCATGACAGAGTTACTGTTGGATGTTAGTCAAACCTTCGCAGTTAGGAGGAGCAGTGAAAAAAAAAACGTGGGTGTTGTTACTATCGAGATTTGACCAGTAACCCCGCGTTTGGTAATCTAACGCTATGGCACTGGAGCCACCTAAATCAAAAACTTATATGTTGGTCAGACATTTCGTATTACGTCGGTTCGCGTACTTTTTGGTAATTTTGTCTCTCCAAGAAATTTGAGATTTTACTAATTTTTACTGAAAAAGTACGGGAACAGATCTAAAATATATAAGTTTACTGTTTTTTTTTTACTTAAACGCGTTCCCGTACTGTTTGGTAATTTTGTCTCTTTCTGAGATACTTTACTCCCACTCCAAGAAATTTGAGAATTTACTAATTTTTACTGAAAAAGTACGGGAACAGACCTATTGTCTGGAAAAAACTTCTCAGACGTCATATTTTGTTGACGGTTTTTGAAACAAGATGAGCTTTTGATTCATTCCCCACGTCGCACATTTGAAACACAGCTATGAACCTTTACTGATTGCTAAAACTAGTGAATCTCAATTTACCGATCGTCAATAACAGTCCGTTTTCAGATATTTTCCATCCTTCCAAAAGTCAAACTACCATCACTAGATGTTGTCTAGACTGCCCCGAGCACATGGACAGCTTTCATTTCGCGCCTAAAAACAAAAACCATGCACTGCTCTAAGTTATCAGCGCCTTAGAGTCTATGGGTGAAGGAATTATCACCGGCAGATGTTTATCATAATCCATAAATATCCTAGATTTTGTTTTTGACAACAAAAAAAAGAACGTGCCATTGTTCTAACTTTTGGGTATACTTTGACATACATGTTTGCCTTTGTCGTACAGTTTTCAAATGCTAATTAAATTTCTACGGTTTATGAAAGTCGCATATCTAGGTACCTGTAGCCTACGACTACTTTGTCATGCCTACCTGGCTATGGTTACAAAAAAGAAAAAAATCTTTGACATGACATACCTACCCACTGTGATCCTGCGGCGATCTTTTTGAAACATGCAACTCGCATATTTGTTTTGTTTCAATTCTTGAAATTTCCAGAGATTAGGCTTGCGTTAATTACATTCGATATTTGCACCAAAAAAAATAAAAAGAAAACTAGGGAAGGTGTAATGATACCTTAAACCAATCTCATAGTTATTAGTCGGTTAACACGGGGATTGAATGGTTGTGCATACTTTTTATAAATCTTCTCTCGAAACTCCGTTAAATAACTGCCGAATTCGAGAAATAGTAACTAATTTCGATATGTTTTTATTTTCTAAAAGTGCATGAATAAATATACAACGTAACAAACAAACAAAAAAAATTAAAAAATCAAACAAAGACTAAAAGTGAAAATTTAAATATTTAATACACACCTTATCAAGACGAAAGGAAGGCCTTTTCTTTATCAAGAAAAAGGTTTTATTAATGCGGATAATATTAAATTCTGCTGCAACAAAATCAAAAAATGTTAGCTGAACCCATCAACTGCATCAACTACAATTTCAATCAAAATCAACAACAACAACAAAAAAACGACGAAGATACACATTTGCCCATAATCTATAAAAATAAAAAACCATCAATTGATTCAAAATCAACGCAGCTTTCTAGAGGCAAACCACAACATTACAATACCATATGCAGAAAAAGTTTTTTGCTTAAAAAAATCCACAAAACGAGTAATTCAAAAAGCAGAAGACTACAATGTTGTACATTACAAAGTGTGATTAACTGTTGACGGCAAAATAACAATCTAAAAAGAAATCCCCGAACAAACAAAAACCACACACACACAACAAGTAATTCCAAAATCTAACTCAACAACATACAAAAACTCCTTAGTTAAAAGTTTAAACAAACGAGAAAATTGTTTTATTTTTTTTTTATTTACAATTTGTGGGTTCCACAGCTCTCCTTCGCATATTTTATATTCATAAACGAAGAGAGACAGATAGAAAGCCGCAAGTGACATCCCTTACCCACGCCTGAAACGAAAACATTATTTTTTTGAATTTTAATTTAAACACACAAAGAAAACAAAAAACAAATCAAAAAACTTTAAAATATTTAAAAAGGGAATATTTTGGTGTGTGCGTGTACTTATTTATAATTATACAAAAAAAAAACCATAAATAGTGAATTAATAGCAAAACAAACATAAAAATAAAATATAGATCGTAAATAGGAACAAATTAATATAAAAGTTTATGAGAACTCGATGTGTTCAAATAACTGAATAGTAGCTAATAGTTTAGTAAGCGGATCAATCGAAACCGGAATATATCTATAAAATATAGCATTTGTATAAAACAAACAAAAAAATATTTAACAAAACCAAAAAAAAAAAAAAAAAACACGAACGTTTATTTATATATAAAATTGAATTAAACGAAACAAATAAGCAAAACAACAACTGAAAAAAAAAAAAACAAACGTCAAGCCTTCTTCAAAGCAATATTTATATAATTCCAATCAAAAAAATTCCAAAACACACGAAACAAGATGGTCTCCCGTTATATGGCGAATTTTAGCCTCCCCAGTATTGCTGCTCCACCGGGCGGCGGAAACGGTACAAATCAGGGGCATCCCGTGGGTGCGCCAATGCCACTTAGTGTGGCTATGGCTGCAACAGTACCCCAGTTATCTGTGATACAACAACAACAACAACAACACCAACAACAGCAACAACAACAGCAACAACAGCAACAACAGCATCAGCAACACCAACAGCAACAGCACCAACAGCATCAGCAGCACCAACAACAACAACAGCAGCAACAACAACAACAACAAGCGCAACAACAACAACAGCAACAAGCTCTCCACCACCATCAGCAACAGCAGCAAATTGTAACATCCTCTGGAACACAACAACTTGTTCTAAATGGAGGTGGTGGGAATGTATCCGCCGGTGGGCAACATCCATCTCAAGTGCAATTGTCACATTCTCCACACCAGCAACAGGCCGATTACCACCCCATTGTACAGCAACAGTGCCTGATGCATCCTGCAGCGGCAGCAGCAGTAGCAGCAGCGGCGGCCGCTGCAGCAGCTGCTGCCGGAGCCCCCGGTCAACCGGGTCCAGGACAAATTCCACATTACCGCTTTATTCATCCGCGTGAGTAACTTGTTTTATGGTATAATTTCAGAATTTATTTTACAAATAATTTTACTTGGTATCTACTTGGTATAAGCATTGAAATCGAGGGTTTTCACTACTTAAACAGGGGAAATCGCTTAAATTATCCATCCTTCAATGATTAGTGCGATGAACTGCCGCGCGAAGGTCTGGGTTCGATTCCCAGCCGTAGCAACACCTAAATGATTTTTCACTGGCCCTCCTCTCGTGATGATCTGACAAATCGTCCGAGTAGTATCAATTGTCAAGAATAGCTTATCTCAACTTAGCCGTTCGGAGTCGGCATAAAACAGGAGGTCCCGCCATCGTGCAAGAAGTACACATGAATGGTTGTGAGAAAGCTAGGCCCTGGGTACTAACGAGCCTGTTGCGCCAAAAATTTGTATTTTTTTTTGTATCCATCCTTCAAAGTATTCAGAACTATCCGTCGGAGCGGACAATTATCCACAACGCATACTTCGTCGGAGGTTCAAATTCCATTCGAGGTATGTGTCATGGTCATCGAAAAAAAAAATACTACTCAGACAATTTTCCATAACGCATACTTCGTCGGAGGTTCAAATTCCATTCGGGGTCTGTGTCATGGTCATCGGAAAAAACCTTGAACCTTCACTTGTAATTCGTAAATAAATTCCGCTAAGAATTTGTGTCGGAGGAAATCGGAAAAAGGCTGGCACTTAGCTGTCAAAAATTTCACGAAAAATGCCCCTGAATGCACTTATTCGCAATTCGCCAGGATGCGTTACAACATGTCGGAGAAATGCTCCGAACAGCTTTTCCTAAGAATACCTCGAAGAAAAAATCCTCCGAATCGTACAAAATCGGAGAACTTTCCGCTCCGACGGATACCTCGATAGGGCTGAATATTAGACGATTGTAACGATTGTTCTTAAGTGGGGCATTTACCTCTTTATTGTTCAAATTTAAAACGAGCTTAGCTTAGCAATACTCGTTATATGGTTTTCGCACCGAATAAATTAAATGTTAGCGTCCTTCATTAGGGGAGAGGGCTCAGTGGCGCGATGGTTAGTGCGATGAACTGCCGCGCAGGAGGTCTGGGTTCGATACCCAGGCGTAGCAACACCTAAATGATTTTTCACTGGCCCTCCTCTCGTTATGATCTGACAAATCATCCGAGTAGTATCAATTGTCGAGAATAGCTTATCTCAACTTAGCCGTTCGGAGTCGGCATAAAATAGGAGGTCCCGCCATCGTGCAAGAAGTTCACACGCACACATGAATGGTTGTGAGAAAGCTAGGCCCTGGGTACTAACCCTGGGACTTCTTCAAATAACTAAGGGTCCGCCAAATACCTTTTTTTTTTTGAAAATTCTATAAAAAAAAAACTACTGAATATTTTCTCTAAAATCTTTTTTTATTTGAAAGAACAATCCTTCCGGTTAATAATGGAAAATAATTTCATTCGAATGGCTGCCTCGGCTGGCCATGCAGTAGCCTACACGATCGGTCCAATTTTTAAGCACATTATCGATTGTGTGCAGCGTATTTCACCAATGGCTTCACGAATATTGTCCTTTAAAGCGTCAATTGTCTCTGGCTTGTCGGCGTAACACTTATCTTTTACGGCACCCCACAAATAATAGTCCAACGGTGTCAAATTTTTTTGGTGTCAAATCGCAGCTCCGAGTTGGCCAAACGACATCAGCTCTGCGGCTGATAATGCGATCTTCAAAAACAGGGCGCATAACATCGAGTGTAGGTTTGGCTGTGTGGCACGTAGCGCCGTCCTGTTGAAACCAAATGTTTCCAATATCGTCCTCTTCAATTTTTGTGAACAAAAATTCGTTCAACATGGCTCGATAACGATCGCCATTGACTGTAACGGCCACTCCTAGCTCATTTTCGAAGAAAAATGGCCCAATTATGCCTCTGGACCAAAATCCGCACCAAAGAGTTACTCGTTTTGGGTGTATCGGCTTTCCAATGTATGCGTGCGGGTTTTCTGTGCCCCAAATGCGACAATTTTGCTTGTTTGCATACCCGCCAAGATCAAAATGAGCTTCATCTGAAAAGATGATTTTTTTTTTGGCAAATCGGCATCTTCTCTAAGTCGATCGCAGGGCCACTTAGCAAAGCGAAAACGCATTAAATGGTCAGTTGGCTTCAAATCCTGAACCAATTGGACTTTGTATGGCGTCATACCAAGGTCTTTATGCAAAATTCGTCTCAATGATGTCTCCGAAATGTTCAACTGTTGAGAACGACGGTGAATTGATGTTGATGGCGCTTCACGCTGCCACAGCAGCAATATTCTCGGGTGTACGCACTGTTTTTGGCTTTTCACGCTTTGGTTTATCGATGAGGATGCCAGTTTCTTTCACTTTTTTTTCACAAAAGATAACGAACATACGGAGCTGACGGTGCTTCTCTTCTTCCAAAATCCGTACGCAATTTTTGCATACATTCTGCAACATTACCATGATTTTCAAAGTAATGTCGCAATATTTCCCAGCGTTGTTCAAGCATATTCGTTCGTTCAGCGGAAGGATAAAACTAATTGTCTGTCAAATCAGAGCTAAGTGTTACCAATCACGAAATAAGCACTAGTTGAAAACATATGAGAAGGCTACAATCCGCCGTGTGGATCGTTTAATACCCTATCCCATCCCATCCTTAAATTAATTTTCCCAAAAATTTGGTCTTTATGGGCATAAAGTATTGTTAATGACGTTGTCACAACATAATGTTCAGAAGGTTTATCAAATTCTTTTATGGTTCGAAAAAAAAAACGTTAGATGGCGGACCCGTTACTTCCTGCTTGATTATTTCGTAATACGTGAGAAGAAATACCCTTCCCAATTTTCGTAATCAAATAAATTTCTGCTGGAAATACAAAATTTTAAATTCAATAAAATATTTGAAAGAAAAATGAATTTGACGCTGAATGCTTTAAACGAACTGTCAAATCTTATGCACATTAGCTTTGTTTAATGAAGATGAACTTAGAACAGAACAGAACAGGACAGGACAGAATAGCACAACTTCGTAAAAACTATTACAGAAGTAAAGTACTGATCCTGGGCACATTCTACATTGAAGTATGTCAAAATCCATAATGACATTCAGGCCTATCGCGAAAAAATTTTCCGGGGAAACTCTTCCCTTTCAGCAACTTGGTTTACATTGCTGACAAGGGAAAAATTCCCGGGAAAATTTATTCGCGAGGCCTGATTATGTCATTTACCTATTTTTGAAAGGCATAATTTACATCCCTTTTTTTTTTTTTTTAATAAATCCCTAGCATTTAAAGAGTTTTGTAACGCTTTTATTTGGTCTTCTTATGTGGAAATATTGCAAATCCCAAATCTTACATGCTAAACATTAATTATAACAAAAAAAAGAATTGAAACAGCAAAACTGACAGCTAGACATTGACATTTAAAGCTTCTCTGTTTCGGTGGACATATTTCTTGGATGTTTTCTAAACTGTCAACCCATTCGATTATTTTCGAGCATTCATTCGTTCGATCTCTAAAAATGGAAATAAACTTCACGTGTTTATTCTTGCTTCTGTACCAATGTAATTCTTTTTGCAAATTCAAAAAATACGTGTGATTAAGTCAATGAAATATCGGATTTATTTTCTCATTCGCTATTCATAGTTTGAAAGCTGTACATCGAATTTTCAAAGTATCCCGATCCCCTGCAAAAGTTAAATACAATCACTCTTTGCCCGTTGATATAAGCAACCTTATCATTTAGCGAAGCTGATTCATTTGCAAATGTAATGAACATTTCAACAACTTACACAACTGAACATGAACTAATTATTTTTTATTTTTATTTTGCAAAAATCAAAATACCACAATCATAAACTAGTTTGAACTCTTCTAATGAGGCGCATTTGCTTTTTTTCTTCCCTTTTTCTTGTGTTAACAATTTACTTGCAGGATCAGATGGTTATGTAGCAGCATCATCGGCGGGTTTCCAAGCACCCCCACAGAGTGGGCCATCACCACATCAGGGTCCACCCACAGTTTTACGCGGAATGCAATCAACTGCACCGCCAACACCACCACAATCAGATTTGAACAAGATGCAACCACCTCCGCAACAACAACTGGTAAGTGAATACCCACATCTTTATCGATTGCTAGACATCCCTGATTGTTAGAAAAATTATTATCACACAACTACTGTCACCATTATTTGAAAATCTATTTGAACATTAAATCTACATACGGGTGTGTGTGCAAATAAAAGTCGGCAGCAGTTTGACGTATGTAGATAATGTGTCTCTTGGTCTGTAGAATAAGCACAACTCGTGTGTCATAAATTATTCTCAAGGAAATTTGTATCATCATTTTGTTTTTAAATATAATTTTGTAATTTATTTCAAACACATGTTCTGTTTTAGATTTTTATTTATCATTGTATCCATGGTATTGTTAGTGGTTGCCTTATTTCGTTAGGTTTTCTATCTACAAGCGGTTTGTTAGTTTTTTTTTGGTTCAGAATGGTATAACTAGCTAGGACTTTACGAAGATTTTTGTCTATTGCATCTTATCTACCCAATATCAACTTGTCTCATTAGCGTCCAGTTGTGTGCTTCCTTGAAAAGTTAGTACGGACACCTCCAATATAGTAAGTCTCCATTGCACCCAACATCTCTCCTACATCTCACTTCCTTCCTCTTCTCTTCAAATGTCCGCGCTGTGCTAAAAGCCTACAAGGGTACTATAACACAACAAAGTTTTTATTTTGATTTGATGTAAAATTATCTATCAAACTAAATCAGTTTCGGATACCCACTTACTTACTTACGTGGCGCTACAGTCCGCAACCAGGACCTTAACCAACATGCCTCTTCAATTAACTGCCTCCAGTTGCGCACTTCAAGTTAGTTGAGGTCGGTTTCTATTTGTGGCGAGTTCTTCCACTACTGCGTCCGACCGCGACGTCTGGGTTTAAATCAAAGACTCTGCGAGCCAGAGTATTGCACTTCAAGTTAGTTGAGGTCGGTTTCTACTTTTGGCAAGTTCTTCCACTATTGCGTCCGACCGCGACGTCTCATCAAAGACTCTGCGAG
Organism: Rhingia campestris; assembly: GCA_932526625.1. NCBI lineage: Eukaryota > Metazoa > Arthropoda > Insecta > Diptera > Syrphidae > Rhingia > Rhingia campestris. Next base: position 3,113,063 of record OW052186.1, on the reverse strand, counting down.
CCAGAGTATTGGTATTCATACGTTCTACATATCTTAGCCATCTTAAACGTCCAATGCGATTTTTTTTGCCTTCGGGCATATCGCTGTACAGCTTGTATAGTTCTTAGTTGAATCTTCGTCTCCAAAGCCCGCTTCTTTCACGATATCACGTTGAGTCTGACCAATATCGTCGGCGTATGCAAGTAGTTGCACCGATTTTTGGAAGATTGTGCCACTGGTGTTAGCTCGGAAGTTTTGCACAATCCTCTCAAGAATCAAATTATGGAATTCACAGGGCAGTCTTGCCTAAATCCTTTTTTGATATCCAATGTTTCGGTAAGGCCGTTACCGACCCTGGTGTGGCAGAGAGAATTCATATTCATGCTGCACGGACAAACTAGTTTGTGCAGTATACCAAAACAAGATATGGCACTGTATAGTTCGTCTCTATAAATGCTGTCGCATGCGGCTTGGAAATCAATGAATAGGTGGTGGGTATCGATATGGACTTCTTGGGTTTTTTTTCCAGGATCCACCGAAGTGTACAGATTCGAATACCTGTTTAGATCTTTGTCCAAATTTAAAAATCATCCATGCTAACCTTGGTACACAATTTAGCCAATTTTCTGCAAATCCGTGGATTGGGTCCAATAGAGATTACCTGTGTAGCTAAGAAAAGGCTTAACAACAATTTAAATCACCAGGAACCTCCAAGCTGATCAGTAAGCGTGCCTACATTTATTTGTATGGGCTTACAAATAAATTAACCTATGGGATAAGGCTTAACATATCATCTGGGAGCATCCTATTCAACCTAATATTTAAAGACCTTGTTTCCGGCTCTTTTCCACCCAATTTTTGAAGTGAAACACTTCTTATGGCGCCTTGCGATTTCCTATGTTACAAAAACCGACACCATTGGGGAATGAATGTGTGCGAATGAAATAAATGGTACTTTGGGAGGGGAGCACGAGAGAGAGAAGGATAGAGCATTCACGTACATCTAGACCCGTTCTTGGTAGAGAAGAGCGAGAAGCGAGAGAATTATGCAAGTGTATGTGTGCGATTTCCCATCCTCAGCAGTAGTACGAAGTTTCACTTCTGTCGCGTAGCTCTCTACGCACACTTTTTTTTCTCTCTCACTTTCTTCCTCTTCTCTTTAAATGCCCCCGTTGTGTTAAAACCCTACAAAGGTATACCTCTTTGATCCATCAATATTCTAGGCACGCTACAAAAAAAAACATACTTGCTCTCTGAGGAGCATGTAAAAGTCTATCGGGATTATATTGCTGGTTCAAGTCGGCCAATTGACATCGTCAAGGCGGCTGGTAACACGATTACCCAACTTAGTGCTCTAAAGATCGATTTTTTGATAGGGTGTGTGACATGACGCGCAATCCTGTTGAAATTAAAGATCCTCCTAGATCATAATACAAAAACTCGGTAATCATGGCTCTATAGTTCTCACTGTTTACCGAAATGGGTTTTCCACAAACATCTTTAAAACAAAATGGTCCTCCACTAATGAATCCACACTATGTCACTCTTTTTGGATTTTTTATGTTCTGCACAACCACGTGTGGGTTTAACGATGCCTTGATGCGGCCATTTTGTTTTAATCTGCCGAAGAATTTGGAAGGCCAAATTGGACTTCCAATTCAACCAAACTGAGAACCGATTACGAAGCAAACAGTAGACTGTCCTCTAGTTGCTGAGTGGCTTTGGACTTGGTATAGGAATATTCCGAAATTTCTGTGCAAATGTTCAAAATTCAAATTTAATGGAGAATGTTTATTATCATTTGAAAGAACATTCTTTGGCATTTATTTTTTGAAGATTATGTCTATCAAATGTTGGCCGTTGCTACGTCGCAGATGGTCCAATTTTCGATCACTCGTTCGAGCATTTCGGCGAGCACTGGCGAATGACAAGCGTGATGTTTTCCTCCAAGGCCTGAATCGAAGCGGGTTTGTTGGCATAAGCTTTTGACTTTACATATCCCCACAGGAAAAAGTCTAACGGTGTGATATCACACGATCTTGATGGCCAAAAACGACCGGCCCAAAACGTGAAATTATGTGCTCACCGAAATGTTTTCTCAATAAGTCCATTGATTGATGCGATGTGTGGGAAGTGGCGCCGTCTTGCTAAAACCAAATGTCGCCGAGATCACGAGCTTCAATTTTAGGCATCAAATAGTCGGTTATCATGGCACGACGGTTACGTTCGCACCGGCATAATTTTTAAAGAAATATGGACCGATGATTCCACCGGCCCACAAACCACACCAAACCGTTGGACGTGGTCTATTCGGTCGTATATTATCCAATAATGAATGCTGGGTCTCAAAATGGTTGATGGTGTTGCGAATAGTACGCTCAGTAGGCCGATTATGTTGACCATAAGTTGAGCGAAGTGCACGAAACACATTCCTCACAGAACGTGAATTTTCATAATAAAGTTGAACAATTTGTAAACGTTGTTCACGCGTAAGTCTTTCCATTATGAAATGCCAAACAATACCAAACAAAAATAACATGACAGCATGACACGACTCACACGTGATCTGTCAAAAAAGGCTATTGAAAAAAGTATCTCTACTTGGATCACCCTTTACAAATGATAGCTGTCACATTGGCTAGAGTGATTTGCGATTTGATTTATTATTATTTCGGCTGTAAACAACTATTATTAATCATTAAAACTGTTCCAGTTCTATGTGAAATATAAATTAAATAAAAAACTATCTGTGTGACTTGAAACTTGACAGCTACACCGATACTTACTTCACAGGCACGAAATTAGAACAATACAAAGACAAACAAAAAATCAATCTGAGATCGTGTTCCATTGGCAACAAAAAAAGATCAAAATCCAGATTTACCAATGGAAAACGCCATAAATTACCAGATATGGAAGTGACCTACATGTGATTTCAACAAGATGGCGCCACATGGTATAAAGATAGAGAAACAATAAATTCAATTGCTGCATGAATCATTTACATTTTGCGTGAATTGTGGGACGGCCTTTACATAGACATGCACCGTACCCAAGTGCTGCCTCCAAGGAAGCCAGTATTGGGTGTTCTATTTCGACCAGCATTTATTTTAATAAGCGGATTGTTTGGGCAACGCTTATTAGAAATAAGTTTCGTTATACGAAGGATTGATATTGATTTCTTCTTCTGCATTCTTTCCTTAAAGTTCGGTCAATTGCATCCTCACGGGATGCAACAATTTTATTTTGATTGACAGAAGTGTCAACATAAATCGCTTTTTTGAAAAACCGTGCCGATGCCATTAAATGAGAAAGAAGCATTTTGATGAAATCAAAATTTATAGAATTCTTCTTAAATCATGTATGGCACTAAAAAATACTCTTCTTGACAATTCTGACAAGATAAATCGTAAACAAATTAGCCAACAAAACATTTTTAATTATTTTCTTAACCCAGAATTTTAACTGCTGCGAAAATGAAGCCCGTCAAAGGAGGACAGCACAGGAGTTTGACACAAACCAACAAAATCATTCTCTATTCACGATAGGTCTGCTGCCGTACTTTTGAAGTAACATACGATAACGATAACGCGTTGAAGTAAAATGATTGGTTTCCTTTACCTTTTATAATGAATGATCTCATGAGCTCTCCTATTACTTCTAGTCGCGTACGGGAATGACAGTAATAAAACGATAGTAAGCATTCGTAAGAATCAGTAAAACTAATCAGCCCTAGCGAGGTATCCGTCGGAGCGGACAATTTCCCGCAACGCATACGTCGTCGGAGGTTCAAATTCGAATCGAGGTATGTGTCATCGGAAAAAAATACTACGGCTGCATTGAGGTACAATTCGTAAATAAATTTCGCGCAGAATTTTTGTCGGAGGAAATCGGAAAAAGAATTGCACGAAGCTGTCAAAAACTGCGCGAAAAATGCCCCTGAACGCACTTTAACGCAATTCGCTGGGATGCGTTGCAAAATGTCGGAAAAATATTCCGAACAACTTTTCCGAAGAATACCTCGAAGCAAAAATCCTCCGAATCGTACAAAATCGGAGAATTTTCCGCTCCGACGGATACCTCGCTAGGGCTGAATATGAACTGGAACGGTACAGAAAGAGTATAGAGGGATAGAACTTTGAAATGGAATACAACAAAGATGTTTTTTTAAATTGACATGAAATTTACTTTATTCGAAGATAATCTTCTGGCATCATAATTTAAATATGATTTCTGGCATATGACTGGCTGGCTCGGACGTAGTCTAATCTGGAGGTCCAATTTTCGATGACTTTTTCCAACATTTGTGGCCGTATATCGGCAATAACGCGGCGAATGTTGTCCTCCAAGTGGTCAATCGTTTCGGCGTTAAATCGTTAAATCGATCTTGGAGGCCAATTCACAGGAGCAAAACGCTCACCGTACGTTTCCTTCAACAAATCAATTGTGGAACGAGCTGTGTGCCATGTTGCGCCGACTTGTTGAAACAGCTCCTGGACATCATGGTTCAATTGATGAACGAAAAAGTCAATTCTATACCTCTTATGTTTGTTTTTTTTAGAACTATTTCAATATTTACTTTCTTACTTATCGGGCTACCGGCCCGTGAAGAGTCTCTGCCAGTTGTCTAGACCAAGCGCTCTGGCTACCGCTATTAATTTGGTCTTTGACACGGAGATTCGGTCTTCCTTGCCTTCTCGAACCTGGGGGCTGGCATTCGAAGATCCTCTTAGCTGGAGCATTATTGTCCATTCGCTCGATGTGGCCGAGCCAATGTAGTCAACGTGTTTTGGCTTTTTGGACCACCCATTTCGTCGTCTCGAGTCAGGAGTTTTGAACCCAGTTGTTTCGCCAAACCGAAGTAGCAACGGTTTCCTAGGGTAATTCTTCGACGGATCTCCACTAGGTTGTCATTCGTGGAGTTTATGTTAACTCCGAGGTAGGTGAACTGCTTAACAATTGCTGCTATCAATAGTGACGGTGGACAGATGCTTGTTTGTTTGTTGATAGCATATGAACTTAGTCTTGTCCTCATTTACTTCAAGGCCAACGGATTTCGCCTGTTCTTCAATCTCCGTGAACGCTTTTATCAAGGCATGTTGGGAGCGACCGACGATGTCAATATCGTCCGCATAGCCCAACAGCTGGACGAACCTGTTGAAAATAGTGCCTTCCGTATTAACACCTGCCCTGCGCACGCGCACTATCCGCTGCAGTGCGAGATTGAAGAAGTCACATGATAGCGCATCTCCTTGCCGAAATCTGGTGCACGTTTGGAATAGTTCGGAGGAGCTACTTCCAAACTGCACGTTGCAGCGCGTGTTTTCCAGCGTCACGCGACACAACTGAATCAGTTTTGCCGGGATTCCGAAGTCGGCCATCTCCATATAGAGCTCCTGACGATGAATGCTATCATACGCGGCTTTGAAGTCGATGAATAGGTGGTGAGTTTCGACCTGAAATTCGTTGGTCTTTTCCAGGATTTGCCTCAGTCGATCTGCCAGGCCGGAAGCCAAACTGGTGCGTGCCGATTAGTGTGTTGCAGAACGGTTTTAGACATTGGATTGGATCTTGTATGCGACATTAAGCAGGGATATGCCTCGATATTTTTTGCAAGAAATAGGATCGCCTTTTTTGTAGATGGGGCACATGGAGCTAATAGTCCAGTCATCGGACATGTTTTCTTCCACCCATACTTGGTTGATAATTCGATGCATGCTCCCTATCAAAAGATCACCACCGTATTTAAAAAGTTCCGCTGGTAAGCCATCAGAACCTGCGGCCTTGTTCTTAAGCTTTTTTTTATAGCTAGGCTGACTTCTTCTATACTAAGTGGTGGAACTAGTTCTTCATTGACTGGACGTGGGTTCTCTTCTAGCCAGCCCTATCACTTTCTCTACATGAAGCCGAATAAGCAGCTGCTGGAAATGCTCCTCAAACACATCTACTATTTCCTGCGCTTCGGTGACTAGGTTTTCTTCACTGTCTCGAAGAGCCTGCGTTCCGGTTTTGTAGCCAGCAGCCAGTTGCTTGTCTTTTTATAAAATCTCCGGATGTTGTTACAATCGCACGACTCTTTGATCTCTATGAGCTGCGACGCCGCGTAAGCCCTCTTCTTTCTACGCAGGGTTTTCTTTTCCTCCCTTCTCCTGGCTCTATACTCTTCTCTCGCTGCCATTGTTTTGCGCTGCAACGCTTTCGTGTGTACATCTTGTCACCTTTTTCATGTACACGCATTCATCATTATTCCACGGGCTCTTTCTTGGGGGGTCGCTGGTACCCTACAGTGGTTTCGGCTACCTCCTTGATGTTTTCGCGATAGGCACAGAGGAGAGTTTCGTACTCAGGCGCTCGCTGTAGGCTCTGGCTACTACAGGTGTGCTAAGGCGTCCAACGTCGAATTTCTTCTTTTCGGCAGTTCGCAGCTTATTCTCGTTGGACAGTCGAGCTCTGAATTAAGCCGCGACAAGAAAATGGTTAGAGTCGACATTTACCCCTCGGAATGTGTGTACGTCGGGGATGTTGGATGCGTGCCTCGCATCGATTAGCACATGGTCGATTTGGTTGGCGGTTCGACGGTTTGGAGAGCGCCAGGTTGCTGTGTTGATCCTTAGCCTTGGGAACCTAGTGCTACTTATCACCATAATACGAGCTGCTGCAAAACCTGTTAGTCGGTAGCTGTTGGCTGTTGTCTTAACCGCAAAAAAAATGTTTTCCTTTCCGACTTTAGCATTGAAATCCCCGAGCACAACTTTTACATCATATTCCGGACAGGCTCCGTAGGCTCCATCCAGGGGGTCATAAAACTCCTCTTTGATGGGATATAGCAATGTCTGTCCGTCCGTACGTCATCAGTTTTTGGGCCTTAAATGTTGAGCTAAAGAGATGAAATTTGGTACAGGACGTAGTGTGTAGGTCATAAAACTCCTGCTTGATGGGATCTTCAGCCTCATCGGTAGGGGCGTGTGCACATATGAGGCTTATGTTATGGAACGTAGATTTGATGCGGATCACGGATCACAGAAAGGCGATCACTAATCGGCTTGAAGTCAATGACTTTTGTCCTAAGCCGATTTCCCACGACGAATCCGCATCCTGATACATGCAATCTTTTGTTGCAGTTGTAATAAATGTCGCAACTTTTTCTCTTCATTAAACTGATCCTTTCCATCGTATCTCCTGAATTGCGGTTATATCTGCCTTGTACCAATATCTCTCGATATTGGAGATTTGACAGTTTTCACTTTTCGTCAAACAAGTACCCGAACGGACCTTGGGTTGCTTTTGTTCGATCTCACCTGTCTGTCAAAGACACAAGACAATGCGAACAGGGACGAAAACAATATTTTCAGTGCCCCTCTATTCGGTTCCATTTATTTTTACTTATAACCCTCAAGGATAAGTTGAATGTGAGTAAATGCAGTAAACCCACTGAATTCAATCTCATTTTAGTAATTTATATATAAATGGAATTTTGTTCCTATTGTTCTCGATGTGTGATGTGTTAAAGTGACTGATTAAATGTCAAAATAGCATTTCTAAAGTTCACAACGTTTACCATCTCAGTTAACACACCCAATTCCTGTGCGAAATGTCCGATATTGTTGTAAAAGATTTCCCATACAAATTTTGACAGTTCATTTACCACGTCGTAATTTTACCACGTTTACAACTTTTGTTGAATACCTCTATTTTAAATCGAAACCACCATTAATGGCATGTTGTGAGTTTTTGGAAACTTCTTTGTTTCTGCTAATAATTGGGACTACTTTTCATGAAATTTCCCCCCGCGATGATTCTTCAACACATTTTTAAGTTTTACACACTTGATTAAAACTCTGATTTATTTTCGTTTCCGATATATTTTTTTTTGTTTATTTTTTGTTTTTGAGAAAGACTGTGTCAAAACAAATTATTATTCGATTCACAAAAAACAAAAAAAAAAAAACTGTCAACTGTGTGTCTTAACTATGTGTGTTGTAGATTATGTCAACGAATAAAAAGAAGAAGTACCCGCAACAGTCGCCATCGACGTCGCAACAGCTGCACCAGACGCATCAATCTCAGCAACAGCAGCAGCAGCACCAACAGCATCAACTACAGCAACATCATCAAGCAGCGGCAACAGCAGCAGCAGCCCAACAACAATACCATAAGACTTATGGAGGCACATTGTCAATATTGAAAAGTGCCGCCACTGTCACAAATCCAAACGGCACTTACACAATTACCAATCACACCAATAGTGCTGCTGCTATGGCCATTTTCGGCGGTGTGAACGGTGCATCTTTAGATGGTACTGGTGCCGTTGGGGGTGCTGGGGCTAATGGCAATGTGAATGGTGTGGCTGGTGGTGGTGTTGGTGTTGGTGTTGGGAATGGTGGAAGTGGTGGCGGTGGCGGTGGCAGTGGTTGTGGAAGTTTAGGGAGTGTTGCTGCTGGTCTTGTAAAGAGTACAGTTATTGATAGGAAATTTGATATACAAATCAAAAGTAAACTAATCAATAGCAGCACATACCAAAAGTCAACAGAGGTAAACCTGGGTTTTACTCCCCATACTACTATTGTTTCCTCTTGATTTGTTTTCATATTTCGTTGGTTTTTCCTTTTCCTTTCTTTTCGTTTGGTTTTCTTGAGTTTCACTTATTTTGTCTCAGTTGAGAAGAAAAGTTCAGCTTGTTTCGTTTTATCAATGGTATACCTAATGAATACTTTTCCCGGAGTTTATATTGGGGAGTATGAAAATTATAATTGATGTCAAAAGTGGTGGTGCGTTCTAACTGCTGTCATGAATTTAACTTTAACTGTCATGACAATTCAAATGTCATACCACGGTGGTAATTCACTGAAAAGTAGGTCTGTTCCCGTACTTTTTCAGTAAAAATTAGTAAATTCTCAAATTTCTTGGAGTGGGGGTAAATTATCTCAAAAAGAGACAAAATTACCAAAAAGTACGGGAACGCGTTTAAGTAAAAATCAGTAAAATTATATATTTTGTATGCCTTTTAAGGAACAAATGGCATAAATTACCTGTCAAAACAAGCGAGTTGTCACTTTTAGATACCAACTGACAGTTTACTGATTTTTACCAACAGAAATTTCTGCATTAATTTTTTTTTACAGATTTTGCTCTTTTGTTTTTTGCTCTCTCGTGAGCTGTCTCTTTTACTTATTTTTGCGTACGGGAACAGCAATAAGTAAAAATCAGTAAGAATCAGTAAATATTATTTTGTACGGGAACAGACCTAGTGATAGAATGGTGTCAAGTGATGGTGGGTTCTAACTGCTGTCATGAGTTTAACTTTAACTGTCTTGACAATTCAAATGCAATACTCAGGCGGTAATTCATTGAAAAGTGACAGATATCGCAGAATGCAGGCGTATAAAAGAGAAAACATACCCAAAACCAAATCTACTTTCATAGCAAATGTCGACCTACTCGTTGGAAAAAACAATTTTTAACATAAAGGTTGCTAATAAGAGCTCTACAAATATTAGGAAAATGATAATTTCATACTCCCTAATGTAAACCTCGGGTTCTGTTTATTATTTTATATTAAGTGGGTTACTTTTAGTTTCCGCTGGTTTTTAACATAGAGGGGATGCATACTGGATGATGTCATTTAATAATTTTTGTTTTGTTTTATTTTATTTTTAGTTTGTGCCTGCAACCGTTAATAACTCAACCGGCAATGCACGAACGAATCAACAGAGCGGCATCTATCGCGGCACTTCCGCTTCCTCGGCCGCACGTGGTACAACACGACATGTACCAGCTGCCATTCCACAAATGTTCCCACAACAGATTCATCAGTCGGTCGTTGTGCCGACGTATCAAACATTTGCTCCCAGACAGCCAACTTATCAGCAAGGGCCACCGTTCTCTTATGCAACACAACCACTTCAAACGGGCTATCACACCTACCCATATCAATACTATCAAAACTCGATGATTCCCACAACTGCGCAAGCACATCAACGTGGTCCGTCGGGTGTGGCAAATGCTATACCGGTACAGGGCGGTCCCAACGGTCCACTGGGTGGACCAAACGGCGCACAGGCACAAATGCCATTACCAGCCGGCACTGTTTTGGCAGCGCCTGTGCCCGGTTCAGGGGGTGTGCTCAGTGTTGCCCCGGGTGGGCAGCAAGCTGTCCAATCTATGGGTGGTACTAACCAGAGAAAGAAGCGAACATACGCCTTAGATATTATTGACCCCTTAACAAATAAGAATATTTTAGACGACTTGAATATCCCAAAGGTGAGGTGTGCTTTTCTTTGTGTTAGCCAATAGTTTTCTAACGTACTTGGTTGATCTATTCTGCAGCCTGGACCAAATTCCGATTTAGACTATCAAGATCAGTTGACCATGAACGCGCCCGTGGCTGATTTGACTATGGTATCAGCAGTAACTGCACAGGACTTGAGTGATTCCAGTAAGGGTATGCCCGCAATTCCCTACACAATGGGTAAATTGCATTTTTTTCTCTGTGTATTTCAATTTAACATTTTTGTTTTGTGTTTGCTTGTTTTTTTTTTTTGCAGATATGATGCAACGTACTATGCCAGCATGTCCAATGAACGATATTATGGGACAAACACCAATTGTCTCGGCGATGTCAGATGGACCATCGTTTGAAATTCCCCTAATAACTAATCAGCAACAAAAACGAAAGAAGTAAGTCGTGACACATAAAAATAATAGAGATACTAGTAATAGATAGTTTTCTTGCATTTCCCATTGCCTGTTTGTACTTGTACCTGAAGAGCATGTAGAATAGAAGTCGAGATTTTAGTCAAAACTAAGATAGCGATGATGTTGAAGGATCGTCTATCTGTCTGTCGGTACATTCGCAAAGCTAGAAGTTCAATTATTTAACGAATTTTATTTGAATTAAAGTTGTAAAACTAAGGGAACTGATCATACTTCTCCAAAGTGTGGAAAACTACGTTCTTCCTGAAGCTCATCTGATTATTCGCCGTAAAGGTGTTCCTATTAAGCGTTTCGTGCAGTTAAAACAAAAAGCATTTTCATGAAAAAAAAGGTTATTCTGGTAATAAAATGCAAACAAAAATCAAAATGCTGACGAATTCATAGATCTGTTAAAAATAAGAATAAAAGAAGTTAAATATGGAAAGACGCAAAGCAATTTCAGCCCTTATTCAAGCACAGGTATACTTCGCATTTGGTGCAGAATATGTAGGACCTGTATTGGCAGTCATTTTGGCATTGCTGCCTTGTTTGTTTCCATTCCGCAAAATGACCGACTGAATCCTAACGGACGGCATTAAGCGGCATATCATGACGGCGTGCTATAGATAGTTTTGGCTTTTTTGCCCGCGCAGTTGATGACGTCGGGGTCGAAGAAACGGAATTGGATCTTTTTCTCTGAAATGTTGGCGTACTCGTACATGAAACGGGTCGACCCCTCTTCGTACTTAAGTTTTTTCCAACCTTATTCAAATGTTCTGCTACTGCCAACTTAAAATCGTATAATGGCATGTATATGTTACTCCTTCGACGCCACAATATCCAAGCATTGACAACACATAGATCCAAAAAGTGAAAAAAATCTTCATGTACCACTTTTTGGATCTTATATCAATGCGACACAATCCGAGCATTGAATCTAGAAGATCGACGCCTCCCATGTATTTATTATATTCATCTATTATTTTGGGGAATTCTATCTCTATGTATTTTTTTTGTTTCCTGGAATACCTTCTTTTTTTCGTAGACGATTTGCTTCCCACGAACGTCGACAGCATATTTACTAATTTGTTGTCGAACCAGGATACAAAAGACACATCAACAGCATCGATCTGAACCATTTTTTCAACCATATTTCCTCGTCTTCTTCTTCTTCCTTTCCTTTTCTGGTGGAACATCAATATTGGGAACTCTATTTAGCCTGACCGTTCCCAATGGTAGAAGGCCCGTTTTCGTGAGATATACTTGAAGCTTTGGACTATTCAACCAGTTGTCAAAAAATATTTTGTGGTTTTTTTCTCTTGGAACGGTAAATACTATCCGTGAAACAACATTCCCGCTTACGTCTAGATCTGGAGCACCATCTGGAATGACGTTACCTTGCTCCCCTGTAAACAGATCGAAGTCGTTACTAAATCCCGATACTCCGCTGAGGACAAGCTTTTTGTAACCCCATTTATGTGGTTTTTTGGGGGTTATATTGCTTTAGATGATGACGGCACTTAGTTGGAATGATTTGCTCGTCCACAGCTAGGTGTTGTTCTTTTGGTATCAAAAGCAACCGCTCTCTTATTTCGGTTAGGAGTGGCCTTACCTTGAAGAGCTTATCGTGTCCAGGGAGACCAGGGCCAACAAACTTATAATTATCAGTGAAATGAATGTAACGTTTTATATCTTCCCACCGGTCACACGTCATTGTCTCATGCCTCATATACAAAGGGCTGCCCAAGTTGAGAATTCCAGTAACGTCTAGTGGAAGGCAATTTCACAAGGTTTTGAAATTGCTTTTCTATTGGTTTCTTCCACAATCATGTCAATCAGATCGTCCGTAAATAAATAGGAAAAGAACTCAGCTGGAGTCTCAAAATCAGACATTTCAAATGGAAGATCTTTGGTTCCTAAAAAGGGATAATCTGATTCATCACACGGACTGCGTTTTTTACTCTCCCAGGCTATCTAGTTCTCCTTTTTCCTTCATTTTTTTGAACACAGATTAGATAAAGACTCATCATCATCAGAATCATATTGACTGCTTTCATCGGTTTCGGGTATCACCACATTTTCTTCCTGATTTCCAACTGCTTCATCTTTATTGTCTTGTGCAACAAACAAATTCACTCAACAAATACACAAATGTTAACAAATTCACTCCATATCGGTTTCTGTCCCGTTGCAATTGTTCAGAACTTATAATCGAAGCTGAAAAATTGAAATCCATATATGGCTTTGCATGCAGTAGAGGTAATCTTTTAAGCGCTCAAGATTTAGCATTCATTTAAAATTATATCTGGAGTTGTTTTTCGTACTCTTCTTCTCATCTTTATAATTGAATCTCCTGTCTGCATTCTATGATTCAATTTATTCCTTCTATGCTGACAGTACGGATATTGGTTGTGAGGTGTCTCTCATACACGACAAAAGATGATCAGCTCATTGCATTTCGATCTTCGAGTAAAATTGAGTAAATCCAGTAGAGTGGAATTCGATGCTGCCAAAGCACACTGATGTCCTGCGTCATTAAAGTTTAGAACAGAAACTGAGTTACCAAATTGTGTCTTCTTTTTAGCTCCAGAGACTTCTGAAGCTTCGAATGAGTGGTTTATTTACGATCAGCTATCCATTTAGCATTAATTGATTAAAGATAAAGTAAGCGAAATAGGCAGAAGGATGAACAGGGCGGTGCTCTTTCCTGGTCTGAAGTAAATGTTAGGGTTAGGTTAGAGTGGCTGCTAGCGTTCGCCAGCACACTTAGACTATTTTGGTACATTGTGATACCACGTGGATCTTGTCCATTCTCATTGGGAAAATCATTCTGAGCTTTTGAAAATAGTAAGCTCCAAGATGTAGCTTCCTTTTGCTTGATAGGGCTGGGAAGTTACAAAGGAGATGAACTATTCTTCTTCCTCTTCGTCCATGCAGTCGTTTGAGAAGAGGCCTAGCCTTTCTGCGGGCCTACCTATTAAGCAGTGTCCCGGGATCGTAAATATACGGTCTATCAAGCGAATTCAGTCCAAACAAAAGGAAGCTCCAAGATTTAGCTACCTTTTGTTTGATAGGGCTGGGAAGTTAAAAGGAGATGAAGTATTGTTTCTTCTTCCTCTTCGTCCATGCAGCTCCTACAGAAGTCGTTTCAGAAAAGGCCTAGCCTTTCTGCGGGCCTACCAATTAAGCAGTGTCCCGTGATCGCAAATATACGGTCTATCAAGCGAATTCAGTCCCTTTGATCTTCTCAAATCTCGCTCTGGCCAAATTTGTTTGGTTATTTGACACGTCGTGCCAAGAGGTTTGATTTGCTGTTAGCATGTTGCGCTAATAAGCTTTTGCATGATCCGGTAGGTATACCGTGCAGCCGCGTCGGTTACAACTGGTTATTTGGTTCCATTTCTGGCGAGATCATCAGCCTTACAGTTCCCTGGAATGCTACTATGCCCAGGCACCCAGCATAGGTGAATGTTAAAATGCATTGACATCTCCTGCAGAGATGATCGGCAATCTAGGGTTGTCTTTGAATTTGTTGAGACTGATTCGAGGGATTTGATGGCCGCTTGGCTGTCTGAGAAAATGCTAATATCCTCGGCACATATTACATTCTCTTTCAGCCAGGATATGGCTTCTTTGATCGCCTGGAACACGCTGCAATGATCAGGAAGACGGAAAGATAGGCTGAGATTAAGCCTGTCGGAGAAGACAGGCTAAAGGCACCCACTCAGTCGTTTGTTTTGGAGTCATCGGCATAAAAGTGGATCGAGTCGTTTAGCACAGGTTCGTTGCTCTCCCGTGACGTTCTGCCTGGGATTATGACCCGGAAACTCTTATAATCAAAGTTTAACCTGGTGAGGGTGTAATCGGTGTTTTCAGGAATATTTGTATGTTCGTTTAGAATTTTTGAGTGGCCATATTGAATATTTATGGCTGAGTTAGCTGCCATTTGCTTGCCGAAAACATCTAGGGATAGCAGGTGAAAAAGAATGTCTAGTGCAGCTGAGGGTGTTGTACGGAGTGCACCACACGCAATTCTCTGAACTTTGGCTAGTTTCTTGCTGTTTAAAGCTATTTCAAGTGCTGTCCACCATACTCGAAGTATCGGTCTTATAACCAATATATAGAGCCAATGCGTGATACGAGGTTTCATTCCCCATGTCAAGGCTATGGCTTTCTTGCAGGAATAAACTGCTACCGTCGCTTTCTTTACACTTCCTGTTATGTTTAGCTTCCAGTTAAGCTTCCTGTCCATAATAAGTCCCAGGTATTTTGCTTTGTCTGAGAAGACTAGTTCGATTCCGTTTAGTGACGGGGGTCAATGTGAGGATTTTTATATTTCCCAGTGAATAGGACCAGTTCAGTCTTGTGGGGGTTGACACTCAGACCACAGCTGACCGCCCATTTGGAATGGATCTTCAACAAAACGCACTACATAAGCGTTTTGTTGAAGCTCCTTGAGTATATTCAGGTGTTTCCCTGAGACAGCGATAGCGACGCCATACGCGTAGGCAATCACGTGGTAGCTAGTAAGCGTTGGCGCTAGTTTGCGCTAGTGCGCTAGTAAATCTAATGTTTGTATAATCAATAACGTGGTCGCAGGTCACTCTTTTTGCGTTCGCGCTAGTCCGCGATAGTCCAAGCTTGTAATTTCATTTGATTTTCGTGTTTACTAGCTTGAACTAGCGTGAAAAATCGTCCACGATTTGTTTACTAGCACACTAGCGTAAACTAGCGCACTCGCTTACTAGCGTCGGCCGTAATCGCGCCCTTAGTTCCATAGAAGAGGGGACAGGACCCCACCTTGCGGGGTCCCTCTACTGACATGTCTTCTGGTCATAGCACCATCCAGTGTTGTGTTGATAATCCATTTAATAGCAAATTGATCAACATTCGAAGTGAGTGATCAACTTTCAGACATGTTAGCGCCTTAATGATCGCTCCCGAATTAACGTTGTTAAGTTGTTCAGGAATGCAACCATAGTAACTCCTTGCAGCATGACGACTCTTCGATAATACGCACTTATCTGTGTAGGGCTCTTTTTACAGATTTTCCCTTGCAGTACGCATGTTGGGATGCAGATAGCTGATTTACATCAATCCTACTGCGAAGATAAATATCAACCAATCTTTCCAGGGTTTTCAGAAAGAATGATGATAAGCTTAATGGTCTTAGGTCTTTCGGATTGAAGTCTGAAGTAAAACAATAAATAAAATTGAATTCCTTAATAGTCTATTTAAGTTCGGCCAAATGGATCCTTACTTCTGGTGTTGGATTTGATGCATCTGATCTAGCCATCCATGGCGAGTATTACGGTTGAATGTTTGAAAAGATGAAATGCAGCTGGCTATTTCCTGTTAAAATAGCGGTAAAGAAGTGTTAGACAGGTGGTATTCCTTCGTCGATGTTCAAGCAAGACTATAGAATTCGCTACGGTTGAATCTCCTATCCTTTCCAAGAAAATTCCTTTCCTTTAGCAATGTGCGCTATATTCGAGTAGAGTTTGTTGAGGCTATTCCTAAGCGCAATGTCTTTCTGTTAAAATTGGAACTATTTGAAAAATGGTTATACTTACACCTAATTCGTTTTTTCTTTTCATTTTAGCAAATCAATCCCGATAGTTGCGCCACCGGATCACAAGGACAACAAACCCCAAGCTGGTAAGTGAATTTTTTCTATGCTTCATTTGACATAGAATTACTAAGGTTGATTGAGTTCGTACAACATCGCATGCAAAGCGAGAAGTAATATCAAATCAGTTACAACCTTGAAAGCACATATTCAGCGAATACATTTTCCCGGGAATTTTTTCCTTGTCTGCAATGTAATTCAGATTGCTGAATGGCAACAGTTTCCCGGGAAAATTTATTCGCGATAGACCTGATTGGCAATGCAAATAAGTTTTTAAAAAAATGTGCATTTGCGTAATATTGTGTTTACGAACACGAGTATCAAGGAATGCCTTATGCAAGTTATTGTATCGATTGTTTCACTAATTCTTAAATAATGGTGTGGAAGTTAAGGTCAGACATTGGTGGTGGATTTAATATACTATGTTACTGTCTACAGGGTTGGAATCCAGTTATGTTGAAATCGCATTTTTTGCAGTCAAAAATGATGACTAAGTATTGTGTAATCGAATATCGAACAAATATCAAAAACAAAGCGTAGGTTATAGCGCTTGTAAGCACAGCAAACATTTGAAAAAGTTTATGGGCATAGTGTCTGGTTTTTATTTGTCCTTCGGAGCCCCTAAGGTGTAGGAATGAAGGCAAATTGTTTACCTTTAGGAACGTTAAAGGTCGTACGGAGGCGGTAAGTCACCGATTCCGGGATATTCTAATTTCAAATATGGAGGCTCTGTTGGAGGTAGCAGGTAGCGTCCACTCCTCCTTTCACACTTAATTCAGAGTCCTTATGATTCGTACTTACTTAAGTGGCGCCCGGTCCTTAGCTAACTGCCTCCAGTTGCGCACTCTAAGTTGGTTAGGTAGGTCTCTACTTGTGCGCACCACCAAAGAGTATAGAACTAGAGTGCGCATCACATATAACGAAAATTTACTATGTGGGGTACTGATATTGATACCCCAGTGTTCACATTGTACCCCAGCATCAAACACGTGCATAGCAGATGCATACGAACGGCGAAAATTCTCCTTTGCACTTACCGCCCGCGTCTGAAACGGCTACAAAATGTTTAGCTGTGATGCGTACTGTATGTAGTTTTATACTCTTTGGCCGCTCTTAAGGAGCGGTCTTCCTCTACTGCGTCTGACGTCTGGCTGGGAATCGAAGACAGCGAGCTGGGGTATTGGTGTCCATTCGTTCTACATGTCCTAGCAATCTTGAACGTCCAATGTGGAGTTTTTTTTTTTTACTAAGGCATGTCGCTATACAGCTCGTATAGTTTTTGATTGAATCTTCGACTCTATAGCCCGTCAACGCAAACGGGAACGGAAATTTTTCGAAGAATTTTCCTCTTGAATCGATCAAGAGGACTGTATCATCCATTTTTGATACGTTCCATGCTTCAGCGCCGTAGAGCAGAACTGGGATGATCAGGGTCTTATATAGGATCTCTAGTAGTTCGAGTGAGGGCTTTACTACTAAATTGCCTTCTTGGCCCGAAGAAACAGCGGATGGCAAGAGTAATTCTTCCTGACGAGATGTTGTTGTCAAAATTAATAGCGGTTCCGAGGTAGACAAAGTCCCGTACTACCTCAAACTTATATCTGTCAATGGTGACGTTTTGTCCAGTTCGTCGATGTTTTGTGTCCTTTTGTGTTGACAGCATATACTTGGTCTTACCCTCATTTACTGCTAAACCCATTTTTGCCGTTTCCTTCTCTATACTAGCAAACGTGGCTAAGACATCACGTTGAGTCCTACTAATGATGTCAATATCGTCGGCGTATGTTAGTAGTTGCAACGATTTTTGGAATATTGTGCCTCTGGTGTTTGCTCGGGAGTTTTGCACAATCCTCTCAAGAATCAAATTTCTTAGTCACATGACATCGCATCGCCTTGCCTAAATCCTTTCTTGGGATCGAATGTGTCGGTGAGGTCATTGATCCTGATGGAGCAGTGAGAATTCTCCATCGTCATCCTGCACAGACGGATAAGTTTGGGCGAGTTACCAAAACTAGACATGGCTCTGTATAGTTCGTCTCTATAAATGCTGTCGTATGCGGCTTTGAAATTGCTAAATAGGTGGTGGGTATCGATTTGGACTTCTTGGGTCTTTTCCAGAATCTGCCAAATAGTGAAGATTTGATCAGTTATGGACTTTCCTGGCCTAAAACCAAACTGATAAGGGCCGATCAGGTTGTTGGTAAACGGTTTCAGGCGTTCACATATTACGGCAGGTAGGACATTGTAGGCGATGTTAAGGAAACTTATGCCTCTGTAGTTGGCGCAGTTCAGAGTGTCTCCGTTTTTGTGGATTGGGTGTTCCATTCTTCAGGCATACATTCATCCGACCATATTTGGCTTATTAGTTGGTGGATGTTACTTACCAAGCCATCTTCCAAGTCATTCCTTATGATTACTTTAACGGAATCCCTTGTTTTTGTGGTGCATACCTTATTTATCAGGTAAATCCTTTTATAAGGTGAAAACCTTATTTATGAGACAGCAACTCATGGTTCTTTTAACCACCTAGAAGAATGCAGAAGAAGAAGAAGGTGTATAGTTCATTGGAATGCAGACAATTTATGTTAAGACTTATTGACACACGTAGGATGTGTTGTATGTCCCTATACACCGCTCCTGAAGTGGTCGTTACTCAAGCACCCTAATAACTACAAATAACAGACCTTATTAGCTCTTTTGTTGCACACCATCAAAAGTGCGAACATGCGAAGAGCTATTAATTGTACAATGACAAAACGAAAATCTAGTTTGATTCAACTCAAAGACAGCGTAGTTCACAGCCTTGACAGGAAAGAACAAGTCAACAGTTCCCCGAATCAAAATGAAGAATTTGATCAGAGATATCCCATCTATCTCTCTACTAGAAATTATTTTGCATGTATCATGGCAACATTTATGTTACATATCTGGTCAAATAAGCGGCGACTAAACTGAGATATTTTACACCTGTCCAGCTCCTTCTTCTCTACAAAACACTAGGAAGACCAGATCTTTAATAATGTTCTCTAGTTTGGAGTTTGATTCCAAAACATGGAGGAGACTCATTATCGAACAAAATTAGACGATCCTGGATTTAGTTCAAATCTTCAACCTTAAGCTCGGAACCTCGACAAATGTTCAAAAGAGCAAAGTGAATCCCAAGATTTGTTATACTTGATCGACCTGCAAGAAACCCAGTTGCTCTCTAACAATGACAGGAACAACGCAATACCAACATTGGAATAAACTTCCAATCATTCAGGAGCAGAATAGGTTCGCTTCACCTAAGAGAATTAATGAAAAAAAAAACTGCACACCACCAGTTATAAACCACACCAAACCTGGATGTCTGGATGGTAATGGCAGCTTGGGGTAGCTCTCCCTCCCGAACATTTTACTTATTAAGCCAAAAATGAGCCTCATCACTTGAAATCTTCTTCAAGCTTTCCAAGAGCCCAATGAGTAAAACGGTGAAGATTTAGAAGGTCAGCCAAGATCAATTCTTCCATGGGTAGATTTTTGTATGTCATTGTATTTCTTACTTAAGCTGTTGGATTCCCCTAACCAAGATTTGGAGATCGGCCCGACTTGATCATTGCGTATGCTCTGAGTTACCGCCTCTATCTTTTCTTCACTTTATAGTCGATGTGGTTTGTTTTGTCGCCTATTATCACATACATGGCTATCGAGGTATCTGTTCTACCTAAGTTTCCGTTCCGATTAGTATTTCGAACAGAGCCTTCGAAGAAATGTATCTCACATGATCGCATGGCGACCTAATGCGTTTAGTCAACTATTTTTGACAGCTACGCGTTGAATTTCTTCCGAAGTTGCTCGACCAAGCTTCGTTTTATTTGTTCCGCAATGGATACCCCTTAATGAAACTCAGGCCTATCGCGAATGAATTTTCCCGGGAATTTTTCCCTTGTCAGCAATGTAAATCAGATTGCTCAATGGGAACAGTTTCCCGGGCAAATTTATTCGAGATAGGCCTGACTGACTTCCGATCGGAATTGACTTTCGTTTCGAAAATTCTTCAAACGGATAGTTTGATAGGTCTGAAAAATTGTGGCAATTTGTTCGATGGTATAGCGAATTGTGTGTCTGGTGGGCTGATTATTTTGGATCAGACTTCTTTTTACACCGTACAGGACTAAATGCATAAATTACGACATCTATACTTCATTAGAAATCTCTTGCATTGCCGTGAAAGCTGTTTTCAAAATATCAGCCTCAATTATAATGAATGTTTGTGGTGAGGTATGTCTTGGCAATAGCAGCATATGTGGCCTTGGCGAAGTTACCCAAAGTACCAGTGAAGCCACGAGCCGAGGTGTAACAATCCTCAATACCAGCCATGGTCAAGAGCTTCTTGGGGACTGGAGCCGATCGATACCAGTAGAAAATATGTCGAAAAATCCTCGCTATTATAAAAGTTATTAAGAACAGTTCTATTGAATTTATGGTGACATCTAGCGATGGGTAGAATAAACAGCCCTATCGAAGTATCCGTCGGAGCGGAAAAATTTTCGCAATGCATACTTCGTCGGGGGTTCAAATTCCATTCGAAGTATATGTCTTCGAAAAAAATACTTAACAGGCTTCACGTCACTACAATTCGTAAATAAACTCTGCGAAGAATTTGTGTCGGAGGAAATCGGAAAAAATGCACTTAGCTGTCAAAAATTGCACGAAGAATGCACCTGAACGCAATTCGCCGGGATGCGTTACAAAATGTCGGAGAAATATTCCGAACAGCTTTTTGGAAGAATACCTCGAAGCAAAAATCCTAGAGGCGGTAACTCAGAGCATATGCGATTATCAATTCGGAGCCGATCTCCATAGCTTGGTTAGGGGAATCCAACAGCTTAAGTAAGAAATTCAATGACATACAAAAATGTACTCTGACGGATACCTCGATAGGGTGGAAAGTTTTTAATTTATAACAGTCCAGGTCACCTAAATTGATGGACTTGCCTAAACAATTTAGTTCTGGTTCGATCTGTTTACACCGTAGAGACGTTGAGACCACGTTGTAAACGTAGCCATTAATTTCTCTAAGCACACGAAATACATTCCTCGGGTAACGCTGATTTTCCGTAATACAGCAGAAAATAGTTTGTTGCCGTAAAGCGACAGTTTAAGACGACTCACGCGTTATCTGTCAAAAATGTTACCTCTATATGAAACATCAAAAAATTACTCTGTTGCATTCCTTTCACTGCAGTATACCGAGAAGTATTGAATTTCGATTGATCCTATAGTTCAGAAAAGGTGGCTCAGTGTTTCATTTAATTGGTTAACCGCCTTATTAATAAACGCGAATTAGCTAATCAGTGAATATCTTTTGACATTTGCGGGAGTATTTCTTATTGGGAAAACTGTCAAGTTAGTCATTGAGTTATTCATACGGGGGTAAGTCTGCGTTTCAAGCAGTGATTACTTTTAAAATCGTCTTGAGAGCATATTTCGGTCTCAACGTGGGAATGATATATTCTTAGTGTTCCAAAATTCGAAAATGGCCTCGAGTACTACTCGTTGAGGACACATAAGAAGATACGTGTAAGATACATACAGTGCCGCTCAACTGAATAGGTTTGGCTTTTTTTTAGGTTTGAAACGTTGTATCTCTGTAACAAGCACTCCTATTTAAGCGAAATAAATTTTGTTGTATAAAGAAATCAGTCATTTGTGAAATAGAAAGTTTCTGTTCTGTTAGTTTTGTTTTTATATCATTTTTATTATTTTTTCAAAAAGCTAACAAAAACTTAATTTTTTTTTTTTGGCTCAACTGAATAGGTTTGACCACTAAAACTATATCAAACAAAAGTATATAAAGCAAAATTTCAAGGCACTGGGTAACTTAAATAATAAAGGACACTGTTTTAGCATTATTTAGTATTTGGTATGCCCACCCTTGTTCTTAATTATTTCAAACATACTGTTTGGTAAGGAATCATAATATTTTTTCAATTTCTTTAGTGAAATTGTTGATCAGAATTTTTTGATTGCTTCAACTAGGGTCCCAGAGTCACTTCCTCCTTCGTATACTCTCCTGGACAAAAGTCCCCAAATGTTCTCGATAATGTAAATGTCAGGGGAGTAAGGCGGCCACTCAAGCAATTTGACGTTTTGGTCTTTAATCCACTGTTTTACAACCCGAGCGGTATGGATGGGAGGTACGTCCATGGAATATGGCCATAAATCTCCGAAAACTGGGGGAAAACCTTTTGGAGCACAGTCTTGTACACATTTGCGTTCATCTTGGAGGTGACAAACTGGAGGTCGAATGTTCCCTATAACGATATGGCTCCCCACACCATTACTGCACCTGCACAAGTGTGATGACGACTTAAAAAACTTTCTTCCTTTCGCATATCGTGGAAATAGTAATTATAGCCATCCGGTCCATTGAGGTTGAACTTCTTTTCGTCGGAGAAGACTACCGTCTTTAACTCCTTGTTTCACGTCATGTGTTCTCGGGCAAATCGAAGTCGTGCTTCGTGGTGGTTTTTATTTTATTTTCAATCTCTTCAAGTGTTTGGCGCTTCGAATAATTCGTTTTACCGTGGCCACACTAGCATTTACGCCCCATTCTTCCCTAAAGGTGGGAATTTGAGTCAGTTCGTAGGATAAGTCGCCTCTCCGATGCTGTTGTTGCATATTTTTTTCCTCCATTAATTTTTTTTCCATAGTCTGCTTCATTACTTACTTACATAAGTGGCGTTACAGTCCGGGATGAACCGGGGCCTCAACCAACATGCCTCTCCAATTAGCCCGGTCCTTAGCTAACTGCCTCCAGTTGCGCACTCCAAGTTGGTTGAGGTCGGTTTCCACTTGTGCGCGCCACTTAAGGCGAGGTCTTCCTCTACTGCGTCCGACGTCTGGCTGGGAATCGAAGACTGCGAGCCGGAGTATTGGTGTCCATTCGTTCTACATGTCCTAGCCATCTTAAACGTCCAATGCGGAGTTTTTTGACCAAGGGCATGTCGCTGTACAGCTCGTATAGTTCTTGGTTGAACTTCGTCTCCATAGCCCGTCAACGCAAACGGGATCGAAGAATTCCCTCGAATCGACCAAGGATTTCTTCATCCGCTTTTGATACGGTCCATGCTTCAGCGCCGTAGAGCAGGACTGGGATGATCAGGGTCTTATATAGGATCTCCTTAGTAGTTCGAGTGAGGGCTTTACTACTAAATTGCGTTCTTAGCCCAAAGAAACAGCGGTTGGCAAGAGTAATTCTTCGTTTGATTTCTGACGAGATGTTGTTGTCAGAGTTAATAGCGGAGCCGAGGTAGACAAAGTCAGTAAATGGTGACGTTCTGTCCAATTCGTCGATGTTGTGTTTCCTTTCGTGTTGACAGCATATACTTAGTCTTACCCTCATTTACTGCTAAACTTATTTTTGCAGCTTCCTTCTATATACCAGCAAACGCCACGTTGAGTCCTACCAATGATGTCAATATCGTCGGCGTATGCTAGTAGTTGCACCGATTTTTTGGAGAATTGTGCCTCTGATGTTGGCTCGGGAGTTTTGCACAATCCTCTCAAGAATCAAATTGAAGAAGTCACATGACAGTGCATCGCCTTGCCTAAATCCTTTTTTGGTATCGAATGTGTCGGTGAGGTCGTTTCCGACCCCGATGGAGCATCAACGGACGAGTTTTGGGCGGTATACCAAAACTAGACATGGCTCTGTATAGTTCGTCTCTATAAATGCTGTCGTATGCGGCTTTGAAATCGATAAATAGGTGGTGGGTATCGATTTGGACTTCTTGGGTTTTTCCAGGATCTGCCGAAGTGTGAAAATTTGATCGATTGTGGACTTTCCTCGCCTAAAACTACACTGATAAGGGCCGATCAGGTTGTTGGTAAACGGTTTCAGGCGTTCACATATTACAGCAGATAGGATCTTGTAAGCGATGTTGAGTAGACATATGCCTCTGTAGTTGGCGCAGTTCAGAGGGTCTCCTTTTTTTGTGGATCGGGCAAACGATGCTGAGGTTCCATTCTTCAGGCATGCTTTCAACCGACCAGATTTGGCTTATGCGTTGGTGGATGTTGCCTACCAAGTCATCTCCGCTAGCTTTATAAAGCTCAGCGGGAAGGCCGTCATTTCCGGCGGCCTTATTAAGCTTGAGTTTAGATATAGCTATCCTCACTTCACTTAGTTGAGCGGCACTGTATTTCCATAATTCCCTGTATAAAATGTCTCCTTCTTCGATATCTTCGAGTTTTCAAAATAGATTTCAGTACATACGAATTCTTAAATTAAATTTTTAGAAATGTTTTAAAAATGAATCTGAAGTACTTTTGCTGACATTTACAAACGGGTCTCTCACATTTTTCGATTTCCATGACTGATTACTTCATTTTACGATCGGTTCCCATTCACGTCTCTCCAACATGCATTTATACGTTCTGAGGATTTAGATCACAAAAGTGTTCTGAGTTTCATATTCACATGGAATCTCTTTTTTTTCTTTGAACGATGCATCTGCTTATTAGGTCTTTTCCCCTGCAATATACAATTTGCAGACGCAAAATAATTTCTCCAGTCAGATCACTTAATTCAACTCGAATGCCATAAGAATGCAAAATTGTTTCCCTGTGCCACAGTATGATTCATCAGGCAATTTTTGGCACAGATACATCCACCTTATTTCGACAGATTTCCATTTTTGTATTTTAAAGTGCACCCAGAAGCATACACGTTTGCATATTTAAATTCACCTGTCCCCTCTGCATAAAGGAAGACTCTTGGAATAAAATTGCATAATTAACACGATCGTGGGCTGAACGGAAATAATCCACATGGACACTCGTAAGAGCGATATGCATCAATCGGCATGGTCTCGTGCGCCCCCCTTTAGTATTTCTCTTTCCATTCCACATGGCGGCGGCCCAAATAAACGAACAGATAAAACAAAATAAATTAAATAAATTCCATCACTTGGCCTTCATATGTTCAAGTGTTAGCTTTTCTTCTTCTTCTCTTCGTTTCTTCGTTTATTTGGAGCATTCACTTATGCCCATGTGTTGGATACGAAATCGTGTCCAATGGTAATTCCCATGTGCGTTGCTGGTAGGGTAGGACGTAGCAACAATACGAAACCGCAAAAGATGAGCGCATACGAAACTGAATGAAAAAGCGATTAGATTAGATTAAGTCGATGGGCCCTCCTCCGGATGTTTGGCGTGAAAGTGACGTAGTTTTTTTTTTAACGACTTAAGGTTCAACTGAAACTTTCAAGCCACGTTAAAGTGTGCACGCATAATAATCCAATTTGGTGACATGGTACCTCATGTATATACTTGGACTTGATGGATTCTGAGGAAAGGGAATAAGTGAGATCACAATATTTACCTTTGAGTAGAACTTTTAAAAATAGAAATGGGTTCGTTGAAAGATAATTATTTTCAAAGTTGAGTTCAAAGATAACAACCAGGGTGCGCAGGTAATTAGAT
Source organism: Rhingia campestris (assembly GCA_932526625.1). NCBI lineage: Eukaryota > Metazoa > Arthropoda > Insecta > Diptera > Syrphidae > Rhingia > Rhingia campestris. The sequence goes on along the minus strand of OW052186.1, from coordinate 3,087,295 downwards.
TTCAGGGTTTTTTTTTCCCAGGATTCTTCAAAGAATTACAATTCAAAGATTTTCCTATTCGACAATGAAAACCTTGAAATGGTATTTTATTCTATAAATACTACCCTCTCAAAATTTGTCAAATTTAATGCGTTTAAGGGATTTTATTTCATACGAATTGTGTTATTTTTGGACCTAGGTGTAGGTAGGTATATGAAAATGGGTCATCTTCCGCCATCATAGATTTTTATTAAATATTTATAACTTATTCCCATTTGCTAGTGATCTACATAAACGCTTACGTTCAAGTTAAGCCGTGAAGTGACACATTTTTTGGTAGCAATCAGTATCACTTATGGTGGTGGCAATCTCGACGCACGCGACGAACGCGACGCAGACGGTTTCGCATTGAAGTGTCAAAAATGGTGAGAATTTGAGTGGTGGTGGCAATCTCGACGCTCACGACGCGACGCGATGCGATGTCACTTGATTGACAGTTCACCATTAGCCGTCGAAGATTTTGTTTGTTTTTTAGAAGAAAATTTAATTAGTTGTTAGTCACACAACACAATTATTAATTCAGTACTTTTAATTTATTTTGTTTATTTATAACCTATGAAAGTAATCTCAAGATTCTCACAAACATACCATCTGACAGCTTTCAAACTGACATTCCAATGCGTCGATGCGCAAGAAAGTTGAAGTTGAATCAACTTTTCTGTGTAGCTAACGTCCATTGCGTCGCGTCGGCGTTCAGATTGCCCACTTATACATGTTCCCATAAGCTCGATGAGTTTTTGACATTTCAACGCGAAACCGTCTGCGTCGATACCGTCCGTTGCGTCGAGATTGCCTTGGGGGTTAGGGTTTAACTCAAGTGTTTAGGGAGAGCATCAGCAAATGGGTATTAATGGTTGAAGAGGACATGTTGAGTGTACAACCGAATTTATTGTTTTCGTTGAGAAATTTAAAAAGCTATAAAAATTACCTGAAAGAGAAAAAAGACAGGGGGGTCATTCCGTAACTTTGAAAACGATTATCACTCAGACGGAAGTCGAGACCTCATGAGGAATCGCTCAATAAACATCTGCGGTTGACGATTATTTTTTTGAGTGAAGCAAATAAAGTGATGTCGCCGATGACTATTGATCATACCTGATGCAAGATGTACCATCGAAATGTTATCGTCAAACGATAATCACTTTACGGAATTAGGGGCCAGCCCTTGTAAAGGGTGATCCATTTCGAGGTTCCCTACTTTTTTAAAGAAAAAAACACAGAAAATTCAAATTTAATGGAGAATGTTTATTATCATTTGAAAGAACATTCTTTGGCATTTATTTTTTGAAGATTATGTCTATCAAATGTTGGCCGTTGCTACGTCGCAGATGGTCCATCCGTTAAGTCCAATTTTCGATCACTCGTTCGAGCATTTCGACTGGTAACTGGCGAATGACACGCGTGATGTTTTCCTCCAAGACCTGAATCGAAGCGGGTTTGTCGGCATAAGCTTTTGACTTTACATATCCCCACAGGAAAAAGTCTAACGGTGTGATATCACACGATCTTGGTGGCCAATCGACCGGCCCAAAACGTGAAATTATGTGCTCACCGTAATGTTCTCTCAATAAGTCCATTGATTGATGCGATGTGTGGGAAGTGGCGCCGTCTTGCTGAAACCAAATGTCGCCGAGATCACGAGCTTCAATTTCAGGCATCAAATAGTCGGTTATCATGGCACGATAACGGTCGCCATTGACGGTTAGGTTCGCACCGGCATAATTTTTAAAGAAATATGGACCGATGATTCCACCGGCTCACAAACCACACCAAACCGTTGGACGTGGTCTATTCGGTCGAATATTATCCAATAATGAATGCTGGGTCTCAAAAGGGTGATGGTGTTGCGAATAGTACGCTCAGTAGGCCGATTATGTTGACCATAAGTTGAGCGAAGTGCACTAAACACATTCCTCACAGAACGTGAATTTTCATAATAAAGTTGAACAATTTGTAAACGTTGTTCACGCGTAAGTCTTTCCATTATGAAATGCCAAACAATACTAAACAAAAATAACATGACAGCATGACATGACTCACACGTGATCTGTCAAAAAAGGCTATTGAAAAAAGTATCTCTACTTGGATCACCCGTTACTTGTCTTTGCCGATAAATGTATTCTACTTCTACCGATATAATATTGTTGACGATATTATACGGTCAGCAACTTCTTCTACCGACTTCTACCGATATAATATTGTTGACGATGTTATTCGGTCAGCAAAAGTCACCAGAACGCTATATAGGTGAACAAAATATTCGGGCCTATCATTGGTATCCGTTCGGGAAAACATTTTCTTCGATTTGTTCGAAATCGAAAAAACCTTTACCGAGAGGTATTCGTTTCGAGTTATCCTTTTTGGAACAAGCATACAATCGCATTCGTTTGATTTCGCAGGATTTCTTCGTGGGACAACTTCGAAAGAAATTCAACAAAAGCTGTCAAAAATTTTTGACTTAACGCGCATACCACCGATGCGCGATCAGCGATCATTTGCTTTACATTTTGTCGGAAGATCTGTTTTTGAACATATCGGAGACATTTTTCTTCCGAACGGATACCTCGAGAGGGGTGAGTATTTCCAAAGATTATGAATTTTATACAGATGACGCATTGAGAACAAAAACAGAAACTTTTGCTCAGTAGATTCATGGTACGGCCGGGCGGTGTGCATGAAAACATGAAAAACAAAAACATATGGCGGGCTGTGCCAACACGACCCGCCATAGAACAATTTTTCTTATATGGAGTGCGTCATCTGTATAGAATTCATGATCTTTGGTATTTCAGACACATCTTCGGAAGAAATTTGTCTCAGATGATCGCGCGGCAACATAATGCGTTAAGTTAACCATTTTTGACAGCTGCGCATTGAATTTCTTCAAAAGTTCTCCGGCAAAGAATTGTGGAATCGAACGCGATTGTAAGCTTCATTTATTCCTTCCTAAGCAAACTGACTTCCGATCCCAACTGACTTTCGTTTCGAAAATTCTTCGAACGGATAGCTCGATAGGGCTTATTTTTTTTCCAAAAGGGCCCACCATCAGTCTTACTGACAATAAAATGCTCACCATAGAATCATATTCGTGAGTTGTGTTTTCCAACAGCTAATTGTAATAGATTTCTCTCTCTCTCTTTGGTACATAATTTGACACGACTTGTGTATAACTAAAATGGATGAGTTCTCTCCCTTTGGTACTCAATTTGACACGACTTTTGTATAACAAAAATAGATGAGAAATGTATGTTATAAGGATTTGTCCGACTTTGAATGATTGTTTACAAGGGTTTAGAAGTTTATTCAGCTGAATTTAATGGTTACAGATGTCGTGAGCTCTGCACTTAGTCCTGTACGGTGTTAACAGAAATGTCTGGGACTTCAGAAAGTCTGGGACACTTGCTTTACAGTTGTATACTTTTTACGTATAATGAAGGGAATTTATCATTATTATAACCTGCAAATTGTGGAAACTGTTGTTTGACAGAAAAAGTTCAGCACTGCAGGGAACATAAGATATAGTCCCCATACCAAATCAGTTGGCCAACGGTCGATTGCACAGAGAGAGGATTTAAGAGAAATTTAAGATATTTTAAAATAAATTTGAAGAGACCTGCGCAGTAGAATGGGCAAATGATTTGGTACGGACTTTAATAATTTCTATCCGCTGAATCAAAAAATGTTAGCTACGGCAGCGGACAATTTTTGAGCAGATTCGTGAGTGGAATACGCCTATTAATGACGACTGAAGCATCTCTTTTTGCGTTAAGCTTACCTCCTTTATAGATTTGGGACATGAAAAAATACAAAAAAAATAAGAGAATTAAGGGCGGGTTTCTCAGTGCTAGATCGAGTCATAGAGAAACGTATTTTCAGTCAATTTAAATCCATAGTTCACTTCGAGTTAACCCGCCAAGTTTAGTGAGTCAATCCTGGATTAAATGGCAGATATTTTTGACGGATGATAAAATAACAGGCAAACAATTATTTTCAATTCTATTTATGTAAAAATTTCATTAGAGAATGTATACGTGTACGATATATTCAGGTTTAGTTCTCAGCGACTCGGAATTCTTTGCAATATTGAGTTGTACCTGTTTGAAGAAGAGCTATGCTTGTATATCGACGACAAACTCATTTCCATTTGTTTAGGGAAAGGAAACCAAACATTTTATACGTTTCGATTACTTTTTGACAGCAAAATCCAAAATTTCAAAAGTGATATAAATACTGCTTCATGAGTTACTTTGGATAAACTTTAATCCTGGGTCAGAAGACTCTGGGTTAACTCAGACTTAACTCACCACTGAAAACCATGCCTTAATGAACAATTAATTATATCTTTGACACACTGGTGGTATTAATACTATGGTATACGGATGTATCACCTATGTGTAACACGCTGATGCCACGCGAGTAGCAAGTTATTTGCTTGGGTTAATACCCAAGCCGTGGTATACATGGAAATCTATCGATCGGAGCGCCATTCTTTCTCAGTAGTACGTTTGGAGAACTATCACCCCTGTCGAAGTATCCTTTCGGAAGAAAATTTTCTCCGATTTGCTCGAACTCGGATAATTTTCTACCGAGGTATATCTTTCGATTAGCATTTTGAATAGATCTTCCGACCAAATGCAACGAACATGATCACTCAACAATTTTTGACAGCTATCCGTTGAATTTTCTCCGAGGTTGTCTGACGAAGAATTGTAGCGGAATCAATCGAACGCGATTATATGCTTTTTTTATATCGTTCCGCAACTGATACCTCGTAAAGTCGTAAGAAAATTGAGTTACGATTGAAACTGACTTTCGTTTCTCTGATCATGATTTATTTTTTTTATGTAATGTTTGTCGTACCACCGAAATGAAACGGAATTTTCCAATTATTCCTATAAGCAGCTATGGAGGTAAAATTTCAAGTTCCAATGAAGTTGTTCCATGGTAGCTATAACCGCAGCCTTATGCCTGAACCACACGTTCAGTGGTTCTGCATGCAGTGTGGCACGCAGTGCAGCAAGCAAAACACACGTGCATTATTTTTTTGTTTGACATACATGCAGTGCAGTGGCTCCTGTCATTACATTCAGCTTACTGTGGTGGTGTTTGGTGATATATAATTGCCTCATAGTGCATCATTATATGAAATAAATAAAAAAAATATTCATATGGTAGGAACTTGGGTTTCAGTTGGTTGAAGCATTCATTCCAAATACACATTGAAAAAAGCAATCTCATCTTTGATACTTTACTGGATTTAATTTATGCTCTTAGGTCATAATAAGATTGAATAGGAATTCGTTCAGTAATTGCTTCCTTCATCAAACCATTCGAATTGGAAAACATTTTCATGTATATACAAGGTGGCGCAAAAGTTGTCACCCGCCGCAAAAGTTGTCACCCGATGTTTTTTTTGGTTGCAAATATTTAAATTCTTCAGCAAAAAAAGTAGAAAAAATCATTTCATGATTCATGTCTTATGCGCCACTTATAATAATTGTTTCGATTTTTTTTGCAAAACACTTTAAAAAATGGCGGCCAAAAAAAATTGGCTGACAACTTTTGCGACGGGTGACAACTTTTGCGCCACCTTGTACATTTGTTTTGTTATGGCATTTATTTGTTTTTATGCGGATTAAACGTCATAATTCAATGATGCCAAATATCTTTATATTACGTTTTTTTTCTTTTGTGTAGTGGTGCCATTGAATTTTTGCAGTGGATTTAGAAATAGAGACAACTTACAGTACTGCAACGCTTGCAGATTTTACATGTGTTCGCTCCCATTGAAAACTGTGTTTTCTATCATTTCTGCAAGGAGAATTCTGCACATGTGTGAGGGTGCAGTTATTGGAAAACCTCATCAAAAGTTTTCTTGAGAAATTGTTCAAAGCATTCATTCGAATTTTTTTTAATTCTCACTACAGTGGGGGATGAAACATACTTGAGATTAGGGTTCATCATAAAAAAAAAACTAGTGACAGATTGGAACAAACGAGGAAGTGAACACACATCAATGGAACGAAATTGTTTCGTTTGGGTGGAATTGACGACTGAAGGCTAGTATTTTGGTATACATTGACATATCCCTTTTTTTCTCTACTAGTCGCAAAAGTGGCGCTTTTCTTAAATTCCATTTTTGTATAAAAATGTTGATCTAATCGCACAGCATTTTATATATTTAAAAAGTCCATTATTTATTCCATTAAATGCCATATCAACTTGCATATTGTCTAATAGTAAAATGCTTGGAAATACGCGGTTGGATTTTCGTCTTAAACACAGTTTTCTTATGGTAATCCTGTATAAATGAAAATTTCCCTTAATTCTATAGCACTAACATGTTATTTTTTTCACATGTAGAGGCGCTTTTCAAACTTTTCCACTCGTCAATGGCAAGTATTATAAATGAAAAGTAAGGGCCCAGTTATAGCTATCATTGAACAACTTCATTGGAACACAAAACATGATGGAATTGCAATTTTACCTTCATAGCTGCTCATAGGAATCTTAGGCAAATTCCGTTTCATTTCGGTGGAACGACAAACATTACTTCACAAAGGGCTCAGTTGTAGCTATCATTGAACAACTTCATTGGAACAGAAAACATGATGGAATTGAAATTTCCCAACATAGATACCTATAGGATTAATTGGGAAATTCCGTTTCCGCGATAACTACAATTAAAATATGTTTGGATAATCATGTTCTAGAATACATAAGCTTTGTTTTGACACCAACTCGCCAATGAAAGAATTTATAAAAAAAACCACAAGAAGTAAAAGAAAATTTCCAATGATGTTTTTCAATGATAGCTATAAATGGGCCCTAAATCTTGATCATTGAAAAACAAAAAGTCAATTTCTGCGAAAACGTTAAACAAAAATTAAAATATTTTTGACAGTTTGTTTGAATTTTGAATTCACAACGTTTGTTTTACACCAACTCGCAAATACTTCAATTTATAAAAAAAACCGCAAAACACAAGAAAATTTTCAATGAGGATTTTCAATAAAAGCTATAACAAGACCCTTAAATTCAACATAAAACCAAAACAAGTGTGTACTTGACATATTACCAATTCCATCTATTCCACTTGCCTGTGAAAAATAGTCACCCTGTACAAGTTTTAAGTACACTTCGCACGTGGAAACAGCTAGAGCTCTTCGGAGATGTTCGTTTTGACATGTGGTGCGCATTTGGTTATTCTTTACGTCTCTACCTCATGCAATGGTTAATAAATTTGCCCCAAATGTCGACAGAAAGAAGAGACAAGAAAATAGTAGAAAAAAAAAGAACGCGAACGACTGCACTATTTTTAATCGATTTATTCGTTCACACATATTGTCATACCACTTGTGCGGGGGGTTAAAGCCCTGATTCCTCATATGAGGTCTTGCTTTTCCTTTCAATTTTACCACTACTTTTGCTTCGTTGTCTTTTCTTTGTCTTGTCTTGTCTTTCTTTCGCCTGTGTGTGCCCGATCTGAATATTATTATTTGCATATAGCAACAGTGATTTATTCACTTGTCTCTCCTCTCCCTTTCTCAGTTATATCTATCTGTCTTTATATCTTCCGTTTCTTGTTCTTCTTGTTTCGTTTCTATTGTGTGTGCGCTCAGCGGCGGCAATATGATATTTTTCACCACTGCGGCGATTGCGTATCATAATTGTTACGTTGTGCGCGAGGAGCGACGGCAAGGCCGTCTTTTAACACGATTGCTTTCTTTTTTTAATTCTCTTCTCAGTGTAGCATTATATTATATTTCCTTGCAATTAAACTTAAATTTATTTATTTAATTTAAACAAAAAAAAAATGTTTTAAAATATTTTAAAATATATATAAACATATATATTTAAACAAAAGAAAAATAACGTGTGTGGTTTGTGTGTTGAATATATATATTGCATTAGGGGATAATAATACACCGTGTCGACCTGCGGGACTAAACTTGTTCGCGGATAGAGTGCTTCTCGAATTTTAGCCACATTTTCTTTTGGTGCGGGCACATTATGTAATTTAAACAGTGAATAGTGCATATTTAAGACAGCTACTGCATATACTTTACCAACCAACTGACAGAAGTCTCAAAAATGTCTACGAAAACGATGACCCACCCACCTTTGCGTTTCTTTGGTTGAATAGAATATTTCATTCTATGCCTGAATTAGTTGAATGTGTGTTATTTTTATTTTTCTTTTAAATGTGTCAAACTTCCTTTCGATATACCAAAATTATTTAAGTACACATATCCGCAGACATTGGAATGATAATCGTTTGGTGATGCCGCGTGCGCGTATGCATTATTTTTGATCGAATTTCTGAAAATGAAAACCCTTCTGCCCTATTATAGAAATATGGTTCATTTGTTTTGTTGAGGGACTTGAAAGTGACAGTTGTTAAGACACGTGCAATCTGTATTACAGAATTTATCGATAACCTATGCACATTGTTGGACATTGAATCGATGAACACAAAAATGTCGTTGCGATAACCTTTTATAAATTGATTGCTGTTTCGACAAATGTTTTCGTTTGAAACATCATTTTTCCGTATAAACTTGAGATTTTTTCCTCGCATCTACACATGCGTTGCAAAACGTTTTTTTTTTTTTTATTTTCTACTTTGTGATGAGTCAAAGAGATGATATCAGATAAGTAAGAATGTGTGTCTTCTGTGTATGTGTATAGCTAAGCCAAAAACGCTGTCTTTTGTGGATCGTCAGCCATATGCATTCAAAATCGATGTTATTGCCACCCACGCGGACAATTTTTGTATACATCGAGATTATTTTATACTTTTTATGTCAATTTCCACTTTATGGAAATAAACGATTCCTGGTTATCTGAAATCAGCAAATTCGATCCTTTGGTTGATTGTTTTCAAACAAATACTCGGAAATGCGGACGATTTTCTCAGGAACATCGAGATTAAATTACAAATAAACAATTCACAACTTGTTGACAGTTGTCGAATATCTAAACAAGTATTTCCTACTCTCATCTTACCATTTCGATAACAGCACAATAGTTGTTTGCTGGAGGAACGTTTAGTCGAAATATATTGGTGACGGTGATCGTTTCATTCCTGTTTCCAACAAATTTAAATAACACAATGTGCCGTCATTGAAAAAAAGAAATAAAAAAATCATTTTTCTTCTAAAATTGACTTGCAACGTCTGCATGTGTCAATATTAAATTGTTATTTTTAAATATAAAACAAAAAGTTGTCTCCGAATCATAATTGATAGTCTACTCGGACCTTAAAATTAAATGAATTACTTTCAAATTTACCTAACTGATGTGCGAAAATTAAATCCGTCATCAAATCTTCATTCAAAACAAACAAAACGCCAACACCCCAATGCAATATAAAAACAATAAAATGTGTAACAACCAAAACAAGAACATAAAAAAAAATAATAATTTATTTTTATAATAGGAAACTATATTTGTGATATTTGAAACGTAACTTAAAATTTTTAATTTTAATAAATAAAAAATACAAAAAATAAAAAAAAACGAAAACATATAAGTAATTAACAAATTACCAAACAAAGGAAACAAAGTTCACTAAAAATACGCTTATTGAAAGTATCAATAATTCTCAAGAGGGCCATATATGCAATAATAAATTTAAATAAATTATACAAATGCAATATAGCTCTTAAATAAAACGAAATACTAAAATACATTTCTGAATGAATGTATTCACATCGTATATTAACTTGACTTTATACATGAAAAGGTAATTGTTTGATCGGATAATTATATTTTTGTTTTGTTTAAATAATTAAAAAAATTAATTTTTATATCGTTTCAAGTGTTTTTACTTTATTAGTCTGAACAAATATTTTTTTTTTTATGTTTGGAAGGGGTATTTTGTTTATTAGGGGTGTTTTTTCTAAATCTATACAGGCTCGGATATACAAGAGAAAACGCTAATCGGTGATCTGGCACCACTGATACTGAAACAAGTTCCCGTCAACAGATGGCAGTTTAGGTTTTCAATTTTTGCTGTGTCATTTACTTTTTTTTGCAAATGAAATCCAATTTTTTTTTCACTTTATCCACTACTACACTTATTGTTGTGTTTTGATCTTATATTCAAAGCATTGATACAAATATTTTGCTGCGTATGAATACCGGCACCCATTTTTAGCATTTTTGACAACCTTTTTCGATAACAATTGAGAAAAAGAGCGTTGGTAGCACATTTTCTGTCCAGGCTAAAGTTGGGTTTCCACATGTCCTTAAATTGACAAATTTTGAAACCGCACAACAAAGTCCAGGATACGCAATGAATTAGCTGCGTGTTTGCAATGTCAACGTTTGTATGGGGAGTTTCACTTCGATCGTTTTCTACATTCACGCATTCACTTTACCGACTGGTGAATCATTTACTTCGAATGTATTCTACGATTGATTTTGAGTGAAACGTTACCATCGGCGCATTCCACGATAGGTGTGAATGATAGAATTCTATTAAATGTAGGGTGGGCATTTCAATTGCTTACTCGGCCCTATCGAGGTATCCGTCGGAGCGGAAAATTCTCTGATTTTGTACGATTCGGAGGATTTTTGCTTCTAGGTATTCTTCCGAAATGCTGTTCGGAATATTTCTCTGATATTTTGTAACGCATCCCGGCGAATTGCGTTCAGGGGCATTTTTCGGTCAATTTTTGACACCTAAGTGGCATTCTTTTTCCGATTTCCTCCGACACAAATTCTTTGCGGAATTTATTTACGAATTGTAGTGAAGTGAAGCTGTCGCGTCTGTTTAGTATTTTTTTTTCGATGACACATACCTCGAATGGAATTTGAACCTCCGACGAAGCATGCGTTGCGGAAAATTGTCCGCTCCGACGGATACCCCGATAGGGCTCAGTATCTCATTCGTTGAAATGTCACGGTGGAGGTTATAAACAGAAACGAAAGCCCATAGAAAGCAATGGACTGAGCAATACATAGATAGCCAATTTTCATAAAACACTATTTGAAAGTCTCCACAACCAATTTTCATAGAATTCCACATTTTATTCAATGAAATATTGCTCTTGGAGACCCCGTTTAAGGCATTCGACTGGTCGATCACAGCACCCAATGGTGACATTGCTTATTTGATTTTTTTTTAATTAAAACTTTCGCAGAGCAACACTGTTGTTTTAAGATTTATTTTTCTCAAGTAATCATTGTCATTTCATCAAAATGAATCACATTCGTTCCAATGATGTGCGGTGACTTCTTGTTTGCTCCAACCTGTTGTTAATCTTTTGTATGATCATTCCCAATGTCAAGTATGGTTGTTTCGACATGAATTTTGTAATGATTTCTGTAAACACATTGTCAAATGAAATTTCAGTTGCATCATGTCTGGTTACAACGATGCTTTTCAATGATAAAACCATGGGGTCACATAATGTGCCAACGTTGTGCTCCAATCGAAGTGTCTTATCATAGGGTTGGGCTAATCGCGCAAAAAAAACGTCTCAACTTATCCATTGAAATGATTATCGTTGTTGTGTAAATGTGACAATGGAATACAAGAGTCGTTATTGGTTTACCAGCTGCAGTTTCGTACGCCTTTTTGAAATTTTTGACAATAAGCGCGAAGGACAGATTTGATGAAACTCTGTACTCTCGGATGTAAAAATCTGGGTACTTATCCGGTATTTTAAAACGATTATCGTTGATGATAGTGTAGGAGACTTGATGGGTACGTGTCGTGTATTTTTTATATTCTGTGTGTACTCGTACAATTTACACGTTCACTATCTTCAACGATTATCGTTTCGAATGTTACGATATGACTTTCCTGATGAAATTATTGGCGGAATACGGGTGATAATATTTGGTTGCACTGTAATTCATTCGTATGATACTATGAATACGGTCAATCCATCCTTCCCGTCATTCAATTATGCGGAATAACGTTTTTCTTGGTTTCTGCTATTTTGACCAATTGGGTTTCATTTATACGCGGAAACCTCGCTTTTTTCGGGAAGGGGCAAACTTTCTTTGCAGAGTTGTGCTACATGGATTCCGTCATGGGTTTGCACGTTCAAGATACGGTTTGTCAAGAAGAACCATAGAATATTAGATATTTCCAGCTTCACAAAAGATCCTTGTGATTGTGTCACAGGTGCTGCGCCTATTAATAGGACCGATTAGATAATCGAGTGGACCATTGGTTTCACTTTACCCTACTAGTGATTAGATTCCACCGTATTCCACTCTAATAAACTGTGACGTTTCCTTCTCTCCCAACGTATAAATGTCGAAGAAGGGTTCTACCTTGTCGAACTCTAGTTTGGAGCTCCTATACCTCTATAAGCTTGCTCTGTATTTGGACAATCGACTTTTTTTCTGGTCGTCTAAATACGGCTGATGAGTGGCAATCGCAATATGGTTCTCTACTTTTGCGCTACTCATCCGCTACATTGGATCAGTGGAATATCAAAGCAGTGCTAACTATGAAATTCCAGTGATCTACTGACAATTATATGATTAGAGCTGTAATCGCACAAATCGATCGCTGGTGTAGGATAGGAAGAATTTTATAAAATATTTGCAAACGTGTATTCCTACTGCTATGAAGTATAGTCTACTGTTAGTTGACCTAGAGCATGTTTTATCAGTACAATACAGTTCCCTCTCATGTATATCATTTGGTTTTTTCTTGTTGAATTTATAGCAAAGACTGGTGAAGATACCCTCAATAAAGCAATAAAAGCCGAAGTATTTGATACTTCAACTGAAACATTGTCTGTGATCTCTACAGTAACGGAGTCATCTTCGTGCAACCAATCCACAGCTGGAACTACAACATCCAACCCAGAAGCAGTAGCATTAGAAAACTTAAGTAATAACAGCGAAAGAATTGCTCGTCAGCAACAAGCAACTAATTTGAATAATCAATTCTTTTCAGGAGTATCGGTAGCAACGGAAACGACACCTGAGGAAGCGACATCGTCTAACGTCAGTAGTAATAATAGTAGTTTACCCACAACCGCATCATCATCACCCACTTCAACGCTATCCACATTATCGTCTGTCTCATTGCCCACATCAGAAGGAGTGCAAGCATCATCATTAGCAGCAACACCAAAAGATATAACTGCCAAAACGCAGGAAATTGCCGCCGTCGCCAATGATCTTACTACAAAACCGATTGGCAACAATAACAGCAACACCAATAATAGCAACAAAACGCCAGCAGCAGCACCACCAGCAGCAGTAGCACCAACAACAACAACAACAACCACAAACCTCCAACAACAATTCGAAAGCATGAAACTCAGCGAAACCGAAATGAATGTCGTCCACGCCAACACACAAACATTGACCGATGATTTGGTGGAATCGTCGGCAACATCGCCACCAGTCCCAGTGCCCACCACAAATGGCAATAAAGATGCGACTGCCAATGACGCACCGACCACAGACAACCACAACCATAACAATAACAATAAACTAAATAAATTGAACGATAACCTAGATAGCAATATAAATAATAATACTGCCGTTAGCAGTAGTAGCAATATTAAAAGCAACATTAGTAGTACTAGTAAAAATACAGCGTCTCTCGATGAAACAGATCGTAGCGCCACGCCGGTCACCAACACCTCAGCCACCACACCAAACAGCAACAATAATGAAAGTGTCTTGAAGCCAGTGATAGATCTGGTGAATAACAACAACTCCAAGCCGGAAACAACCAGCGAAACATCAAAGACACCAGCTGCAGCAGCCGAAAGCATTACCAATAACAATCAACCATCGGTAGCAGTCGAAGGTGTACCAGTTGCAGCACCAGCAGTAGGCCAAAAGCAGGCTGCAAACGGAGATGTTAATGCATCTGATGCCACAACTACATCTGAATCACAAGAAGCAACCGAAGTAGTAGCGCCTGGTAAGTCGATGCCAACTCCTGAACAATCGGCAGCCATTCAAGCAGCCATTCAATCTCTTATAAACTACAACGAAGGACAGTGGTCTCCTCACAACCCCACTGGAAAGAAGCAATATGATCGCGAACAGCTGATGCTGTTGCGAGAAGCCAAGGCATCGCGAATATCGCCTGATGTGAGCACAATCAATGCTTCGATCTTACCACAGCCAAACCTTCTGCCATCGTTTATGCGTGGAAATAATAACAACAAGCGCGTTCAATCAATGAGTGGAATTGGATCGATGGGTGATCGTTCAGGAATGGGAGCTGGAAACATGGGTGGACAAGGCTACGCTAAGCAAGCATCGATGTCTGGTGTAAATCAACGCAACAGCACCAAGGGAAATAAGGCAGCAACTTACTATATCAACCTATCGCTCAATCAAGACGTGAAACTAAACGAGACCGATAATGCGTGGAAACCTCGTGTTCTTGTTCAAGAATCTACTGTCGACGTCATCGCTCATGATAGTGAAGATCTGAAGCGTAGAGTACGTGGTATCCTAAACAAACTCACACCTGAAAAGTTCGACACGTTGGTCGAGCAGATTATCAAGCTCAAGATCGACACCAACGAGAAGGTGAACGATGTCATGGAGCTTGTCTTTGAGAAGGCCATCGATGAGCCGAATTTCTCTGTGTCCTATGCACGCCTCTGCCAGCGACTTGTGGATGAGGTGAAGGCACGCGACACAATGGAAAGTGACACACGCGCTAATCTCAAACAATTCCGAACATCTCTTTTGGATAAGACCGAAAACGAGTTCACTGAGAATGTCACGAATCGCGACGCCAAGGAAAGAAAATTACAACCGATCTTGGATAAAATTCGCGATTGCAAGGATCAAACCGAAAAGTTGGAACTAAAAGCCCAACTGGAAGAAGAGGAGCGCAAGATTCGCCGTCGCTCTGGCGGTACCGTACGGTTCATTGGAGAACTTTTCAAAATTTCTATGCTCACAGGAAAGATTATTCACTCATGCATTGACGCGCTCCTTGATCCCAAATCAGAGGACAAGCTCGAGTGTTTGTGCAAGCTGCTGACAACAGTTGGTGAGAAATTCGAAAAGACCCCATACCAGGGCACGGATCCCCCAAGACTTCACAATCTTGATGCCACAATGAAGCGTATGCAGGCCATCGCCTCAAAGTCAACCAAGGATGGAGCAAAGGTAACCAGCAGAGTTCGTTTCATGTTGCAAGATGTAATTGATCTTCGCAAGAGCAAGTGGGTCTCAAACCGTGGTGATACACCAAAGACTATGGAGGAAATCCAAAAACAAACTAAGACCGAACAAATGTCTACACAATATATGAACTACAGCAGCATGATGAATAGCGGTGGCGGTGGCGGTGGTATGGGTGGAGGTGGAGGCAATGCAAAGAAGGACGACCGAAGATTTGGTAACAATTCCTATGGCAACAATCGCGATGGAAGTCGTGGTGGACGCAATGATGATGGCGGTTCAATGCGTCGAACGCATCAGAACAATAATATGGGCGGCAATGGAGGCAACTCAAATAATGGCGATGACACATGGCACCACGTGCAAACAGGCAAAGGCAACCGTTCAATTGGCGCCGTAGACACCAATAAACTAGAATCAATGGTAAGTGCTCACCAAATGCACTTTCTTTCAGGTCTCACTAATTGATATTCTCTTTAGCTCAATCATGATATGGATATGGGTACGAAAAAGATGGGAAACATTCAACAGTTCCTCTGGAACAGCAGCGGTGGTCAGTCCCGGACAACACCTCCAACAGCAACAAATTCATTCGCCGCTCTATCAACACTGATCGATTCAAAGAATAACGATCGCAATGACAGAAATGATCGCAACGATCGTGGTGGACCAAGAAACAAGGGTTCTTATAATAAGGGCTCCATGGAGAGGGATCGATATGATCGAGGTAAGTTGCACAAAAAAAAAAACACACATTTGGCAGAGCGATGCTTTAATTCCAAAATATCTACAGGTGTACATTCGCGTGGTGGTTCAGCGCATGGATCACGTGAAAGCTCCTCCTCTCGCAATAATCAAGGTCGCGGTATGATGAACGCTTCCAGCATGCAAAAATCAGCTAGTCATAACAAGAACCCATACCAACCAATGGCACCCAGAATGCAAGGCAAAGTAAGTATATTTCTACACCTCATTGCACACTCTTGAATACATCTAACACAAATGTATCATTTTTCTTTCAGTCGGGCTTGCCACAATCATCCTCAATGTCATCCGCATCCTCACATCAACAATCCCAACAGCAGTCATCATCACAACACATGAATTCCAATGCATCGTCGTCGTCGCAATCCTCGGCACCAGCAACAGCATCGGCAACAGAATTCGAATCGCCCGCCGTTGCACCACCAGCTGTATTCGATGAACCCACCAATGCCGAACAAAATCTAATAAAATCGGCAATATCCGAAATGGTTGAACTTGCGGCTAATTCGAATTCCCTTAGCCAGGTGGTGCCGTACTTAACGAAATTCAAAGACAACTATCGTTCGTACTTCCTCTTCATGATACTAGCCGAATATTTGCATTTGGCCAATGTGCGACAAGTGCAGCGTCGATATGCAGCCAACATAGTTGCATATTTCTTTAAGCGTAATTTCCTAACATTAGATCATTTCAAATTGGCCTACAAGAACTTCTGTGCGCTTGCCAACGATATTGTTCTAGATGTGCCCTCGATGTGGGTGTATATATTCGAATTTTCTGGTAAGTTGTTGCTTGTTCTGAAAATATTTGAAACTAATGTATAACTGTTTTGCAGGTCCATTGTTAGCCAAAAAGGTGATTAGCGCAAAAGACTTGTGGAACAAAGAGCTTGCCGGCCAGAAGCCACCTCTTGGAGTAAAGTTCCTAAAGACGTTCCTTGTATACTGTACATGCGAAATTGGCCCAGAATTTACACGTGCCATGTGGAAGAACTCTAATTTGTATTGGACCGACTTTGTGCCCGAGGCTGAAGTCGCCAATTTTATTAAAACAAATGTAAGTCGTCAGCAATTGTTTGAATCTTCCTCTCTAATATATTCCCCCATCATATTGTAGAAATTCGAATTCATTGAAAATGCATCAATAAAACCGACTATAACCGTCACTGAAGATAAGAGCCGGCTCTGTGAGAAAGTTGTGGAACGCGTCGAGCATATGCTCAAGGATGGTGCTCAATCGGAACCTGTCATTGATTACATTAATGTAAGTTTGATGACACAACCAATCCTTGATTTTCTAAAACTAATTCATTTCTTTTCTGTTTTCTTTAAAAAACGTAGGGCAACATTGTAGATGTTGATAAACAGTTTATACGACCACTAACCACGGCAATTTGTAACTTTGCAATCACGTACAAGGATAATACATACAAATTGGACACAGCAGTGTATCAGAAGGTTTGCATACCAATTCTCGCACGTGTCATAGAGTCGAATGAACAACGTGAATTGGAGTGTCTATATGCAATGCAGTTGCTGTGCAATCGCTTGGAACATCCTAGAGGTAAGTGTCTACTGATCGAGATATTGCCGTTGTTCAATTATTAATCCTTTACTTTGTGTATCTCATTGCAGCTCTTTTGAGCGAGCTCTATGGCGAACTATATGATGCTGATGTTGTACAACAGGAAACATTCTTGAAATGGCGCGATTCGAAGGAAGAGTTACTTGCTGGTAAAGGTAAGTCGATTACAACTAGATAACTTGAGAAGCGTTAGCAAACTGCATGTGGTAAGACGGTGGGATGAATTTTAAGTGTGCCACAGCGAATACTAGACAGAAGTTTATCGATAAAATTTTGGACATTGGACTGCCACTGAAAATCAAAGCGACAACTCACAGAGTCTTATTTGATTGTTTCATGGATGATTATTCTTTGTAAACTGCTTAAGCATGTTTGTTACCTCTGATGGAGGAAGAGATATCTACCATTCCCCTTCTCATTCTTTAGGCAATATAAAGTCTTACTTACTTGAGTGGCGCTACAGTCCGGGATGAACCTGGGCCTCAACCAACATGCCTCTCCAATTAGCCCGGTCCTTAGCTAACTGCCTCCAGTTGCGCACTCCAAGTTGGTTGAGGTCGGTTTCTACTTGTGCGCGCCACTTAAGGCGAGGTCTTCCTCTACTGCGTCCGACGTCTGGCTGGGAATCGAAGACTCTGCGAGCCGGAGTATAGGTGTCCATTCGTTCTAGCGGGTGATTTTTTAAGAGGTTTAGAACTTTTTTTAAAAAAAAAAACACAAAAAATTCGAAAAAATGAATGAAATATTTATTTGAATCGATAGTTTGAACCTTGCAATTTAATGTTTAAAGATAATTTCATGCAAATGTTTACCGCGGCTGCGTCTCAGGTAGCCCATCCGCTGAGTCCAATTTTGGCATACTCTTTCACACAAATCGGCCGGTATCTTACGAATGAATGCATGGATGTTGGCTTCC
This sequence comes from Rhingia campestris, assembly GCA_932526625.1. NCBI lineage: Eukaryota > Metazoa > Arthropoda > Insecta > Diptera > Syrphidae > Rhingia > Rhingia campestris. The sequence goes on along the minus strand of OW052186.1, from coordinate 3,068,853 downwards.
AGTGCGTCAATCGAAGCGGGCTTGTCCCTATAGACATAAGCCTTGACATACCCCCACAAAAAATAATCTAATGGTGTCAAATCGCACGATCTAGGCGGCCAATTGACCGGCCCGAAACGTGAAATTAACTGTTCACCAAACTCGCCTCGCAATTGCGCCATTGTTTCGCGTGCTGTGTGGCATGTGGCACCGTCTTGTTGAAACCACATATCATGCAAGTCAAGAACTTCCATTTCGGGCAAAAAAAAGTTTGTTATCATCGCTCGGTAGCGTTCACCATTGACAGTAACGCTGCGATTCGCATCATCTTTGAAGAAATATGGCCCAATAATGCCGCCGGCCCATAAACCGCACCAAACAGTGGCTTTTTCGGGATGCATTGGTAGCTGTTGCAATGCTTCTGGCTGATCTTCACTCCAAATGCGGCAATTTTGCTTATTTACGTACCCATTCAACCAAAAATGAGCCTCATCGCTGAACACAATTTTTCGATAAAAAAGCGGATCCTCGGCCAGCTTTCCAAGAGCCCATTCACCAAAAATTCGGCGTTGTGGTAGGTCGGCTGGCTTTAGTTCTTGCACCAGCTGTATCTTAAAAGGCTTTACGCTCAAATCCTTCCGCAAAATTTTCCACGTAGTGCTGTAACAAAGGCCTAACTGCTGGGAACGGCGCCGAATCGACATTTCGCGGTCTTCTGTCACACTAGCTGATACGGCCGCAATATTTTCTTCACTACGCACAGTACGTAAACGTGTTGGTGGTTTAATGTCCAACAAAGTAAATTTGGTGCGAAATTTTGTCACAATCTTCCGAATAGACTGCTCAGAAGGTCGAGAATGCCGATCATAAAATGGAAGCAGCGCGCGATGAACATTTCGAACCGAGCACGAATTTTGATAGTAAAATTCAATAATTTGCAAGCGTTGTTCATTTGTAAGACGATCCATGGTTAAATTGCAAACCAAACTGAAGCTGTTTGACAGTGACACAAGGTACTAAACACACGTCAGCTGTCAAAACCAGTGTTGCCAAAACCAAACCAGCTAAAAAATCACCCGTTATAAAAATCGGTGCAAAAAATCCTATTCTTTTCGCAGCCGAAGGAAATAATCACGGTCCCCAGAATTATTGCTCTTTTTAAATGTTTTGAAGGCTTTATTTTTTACATTTTTTAAGTTGGTTAGCCTTTTATTAAACCAAGGTTTTTTCTTGTGAGAATTTACTCGAACTGGAACAAACCTGGTATATATTTATAAAACGGGTAAACATGAGATTCAAATCAGAAGTGTTTAATTCATTATTCCAATCTACGGATAAAAAGTATGAATTTAGAGATGAAAAATTAGATTTTAAAAAGTTAAAAGAATTTTGTGGCGAACTAGTTTGAGGTGAAAAAGTATAAAAACTAAGCGAAAATTCAAGTGCCTTATGATAAATGGTATTAGGCAAAAATGGAGTTAAAACTTCCATGGGGCATGTGTATTTTACATTGTTGTTAACAAATACCAAATCTAAAACATTGTTAAATTGATTTTCAATCAAATTAAGTTGAAACAACTCGTGGGCGTAAAGTGAATCGACAACAGCGATTTCACATGAGCTGGTAACATTTTGAGGAATAAGAGTTTTTGTTTCTTCATCCTTGCGCCAGTGAATATTATTTAAATTAAAATCGCCTGCAATACAGGGATGTTGATAAGATTTTAGATTTGAAAGAAGATGTTCTATATTCTCCATATGAAGTTTATAAACTTCTAAAATTGGTTTGCGAATATAGCTTAGGCAAAAACAAATTTCGTTATTCAGTCCAGGTCCACCGACTAAAACAGGGGCTCTATTTCATAAAACGAAACGAACGGCAAGTAAACGATAAAGAAGTAAACGATAGTCACGATAAGTGCGATCGTGTAAAACGAAAAAGGCATAAGAAATGTGTTGCCAAATGAAAACGAAAAAAAACATATATTTTTGAAGCGCAACCAACTTCAATCCTATTTAGGACTGTCAAAAATTGAATAACGTAAACAAAAAGTCGTGAAATCGGGAATAATTAAATTCTGTAAAAATGTTTTTTCATTGCGATTTATTTTTGGATAGTGATGATGATTCTTGGCTATTTGGCAAATAATTTTTGGCGAGATCTGGATTGAGTTCCATGAACGCAGTGAGCAAATCCATTTGCTTTGTTTGTGTTGGTGGCCTATTAAATTTATAAATTATAAAATTTTCTATTTTCTATTTGTTTTTGCTTACATTTTAACAGCCGAGGACAATCACTTGCAGACAAAACAATACGAAAACGAAAGCTATACGACTGCCAAATGTCAGTCGTAAGAAATAACGAGTATCGTAAAGCCTTGATCGATACTCGTTTTATGTAATCAAATTTCAACGAGAACGAAGTGATTTCAACGATATTCGTACGATACTCGTTTTATGTAATCGTATTTCAACGAGAACGAAGTGATTTCAACGATATTCGTTTTATAAAATATAGCCCCAGATATTTGTTCTACTAGATAATTTGTGCTGTTTAATAATTGCACTTCTCTTGACATAAGATCATTTCTTACAGCTATTAAAACGCCACCTCCCCGCCGCATACCAGTTGCAGCGGATCTGTTCATATTTCACAGATCGTTCTTTTTTGCTCTTCTCTAGAAGCAAAGAGAATATAATACATAGAGTGCGCATCTAATACAACGAAAATTTTCTATGTGGGGTACTGATATTGATACCCCAGTGTTCACATTGGTCCATCTTACGTTTGTAAGTATTTTGTCAACTCAAACTCAATTAGTTTGGTGGCGTAGAGAACAGAGCGTCCGACTCTCATGATTTCGATGCGAGTTCAACTCCTGTGTTGAGCTACCCAAATTTATTTTTATACCCTATCCCATAGGGGGGTATATTAGTTTTGATACTTAGTTTGTAACATAGTGAAATAATTTTGCTACATATACCTCAAAGTATATGGATCGGCTCAGAATCGCTAGCTGAGTCGAATTAGCCATGTCTGTCTGTCCGTCCGTCTGTCTGTTCGTCAGCGGTTTTTGGGCCTTAAATTTTGAGCTAGGATAATGAAATTTGGTATATAGGATCCTCGTCCGTGCCACCAGAACAAGTGTAAAAATTTTTGAAATCCACCCACTGCCACGCCCCCTTTTTAGGAAAACTTATTTTTTGGCCAAACCGTAAGGAATTTCAAAAAAGTGTCTGAGTAGCATATTTAGACAATCCTAATATCTATATTTCGTTCATATAAAGTTTTTTGCCACGCCCACTTTTTGGGGGCGTTTTTAGTAAAAAACGCTTTTTGTCCAAATTTTAAAACTTTCGAAAAAAATTTTGATGCAAATACTTCCGAAATGGTAATATAAACATTTTGTCCATAGATCATTTTCACCTACGCCTACATTTTGGGGGCGTTTTCTTACAAAAACCATTTGTATACCCATCCCAAGGCATTAGCAATAGAAATACGTTGTTTTTTGTCGAACCACAAAAGATTTTGATAAACTGTCTGAGCAATATATTGTGACAATGTCATTTTCTGTATTTCATCGCCATAAGGCCTATATTTTGAGGATATAGGAAGGGTTAAAGGGGTCGTGTCAAAAATTAAAAAAATTGCACCAGGAAGAAACAGCAGTCATTGCATTTCGAATCGTTATGCACTTATAAGAAGGATGTCAACTGATTTGAAAAAAGTTTTCGATGAAGCTGAGAAGATAGTAAATTTCGTAAAAAAAATCGTAAAATTTCGAATCACTTCTTTTGCACACGGAAATAAGATGGCAACCTTTTGATGTATTGCATGATTTGGTATTTTCCTATATACCAAATTATAATTCTCCTTGCTCAAAATTGAAGGCCTAACAATCGGTGCCATACAGACGGACAGACATTTTAATTTAATTTGAAAAAAAAAAAAACATGGAGCTGTCGGGGGACGGCCGAAAGATGCGGAGCTTTTATGTGTTGGCCCGTGTGACATTAACGGTACGGTGACGGTCACGATTTCACTTTTTCTCGGTTCACTCCCCACCTTCTAAGTGCGCCATAGAGGGGGAAGTTAACGGTACTGTGACGGTCACGATTTCACTTTTTTTCGGTTCACTCCCCATCTTTTTGAATAAGTTTTTTAAGTGACCCACCGACCGTCCGTAAAAAAGCTACCTTCGCTTCAAAAATGTTAATGTGAACATTTCGTCTATAGGGCATTTTTTACCAACGCCCACTTTTTGGGGCATTATTTGCTAAAAACCATATGTATGCCCTACCCCATATCATATGCAGGAGACAAGAATTGTTTTTTTTTTTCGAACCATAACATATATTGTATAAAAGCAACGAACACTTTTTAAGGATGTTGAATAAGAGGATGGAATGGGATAGGGTAATCAACATTCGCACAGCGGATTGTAGTCTTTTTATATGTTTCTTTTTGGCATTGACTTTTTTTTTTAATTTTTTTTACTGTTTCGTTTGTTGTTATTGTTCTTGTCTACCGCCCATTTACAATGCTTATGCAATAAAACTAATATTAAGAAGTCCAATATACTGTCCTTGTGAACTCCACATTCCTTAACGAACCAATCGGGTGTAGCAGTTTGGCATAATTGTTTTATATTCTCCTTAATTTTAAGTTTTTCAGCATGTTTATTAAAAAAAACTGTGAAAAACTAAAATATGGGCTTTGCAAACTTCCATTAGGGAATTTGAAGGGGCAACTAAGCTTCCGAAGTCAGAAGACGTTCGGTAATTTTTGTGGAAAATAAAAAGCCCACTTGGAGCGGTGATGACTTCATCCTCTTTTCTTAGCTCTTTGTCACATTTTCACAATTTAATTTTGGGATTATTTTGAAAGCAACATAACCCACAAAATATCTAATCGAGACTAACTCCAAGTTTATATTGACAGAATTTTCGAAATCATCCAGAAAGTAATCAGAGCATTCAATTACACTCAAATCGCAAAATTCCGATCCTGTCTCATTATCTTTATCTAGTGAAATACAAGAGAGGTCATTTGTTGAATCGATTGGGGTTATTTGTATTGGGGAATCTACGCACGCATTTTCTCAAAAGAATTTGGAGATATGTGCTGCCTAGTCAATTTTGGGCACATTTTGGTTCTTGCATTTTCTTCCCTTTCCCATAGTTCTGTGACAACACTGAAACTAGCTCTTCCATCAGGAGTTTCTATATCACACTCCAGCCAGTTGTTTCGAAGGGACTTTATTTAGTGGGGAAAATCATACACGCAAAATATTCTTTGACCTCCATACTCAAAATATGGGGTTACTACGGCAACACCAAGTTCATTGAAGCATTTTCTGTTCGAAGATCCTTGATCGCATGAAAGGATTCTAACAGATATACCAAAACTGCTGACAAGAGAAATGTTACTTTAACAATCTCTATGAGTGTTTTAGAATTCAATCCCTTTTCTGAAACAAAATAATTCAAAATTGTGCTCCAATTTGAAAATATCAATCGGAGTATAAACACACAAGCTTGCTTTGCAATTGCATTGCTTCGCGTATTTCAGTTTGTTTCAAATCCGTCAATCAAGTCGATATGTTTGTTGTATCGGACCTCTCTTTTAAGGGCCATTTCATCCATTGACAGAACCATTTGTGTGTCTCCTTTTACTTTGAGCTCCATGAACATTTGCTTTAAGGATTCAAAAGCGCTATTTTTCAAGCCCGGCTGAAGAAATTTTATTGGGGACCAACGGTTTACCGAGCTATTATGTGGCAAATTCAAATTCAGCCTATCTCTAAGGAATGGGACTTATAAAAAATATTTTGAGAAAGATATTTTACGTCTTCGGAATATTTTTTTGGCCTGCTAGAAATGAGGAGTTTGCAAAATGTCTTAGATTCTTTGCTGATATTTGGCAAAGAATCTATCGCTGCTCCTAAAGTTTTCCCACCAGATCCCCTTTTCAGTTTTTTGCCTTTATTATTTTTCAAACATTTTTCCAATAGGTTATTTTTCTTTTGCAACTTGCTCATTTTTCGTTTGTAAAAATTTACAAGTTTAATATTTTTTTCGCACTTACTGCACACGACCTCATCGCAATGTGCACTATAAGAAGGGAGGTTATCAGATGGGAAATCATAATCCATATCCATATATTCAGAATCATCTTGCGAAGTAATTGTTGGAATAGCTTCAAATACGTACTGCAAAAATGATCCTGGCACATAAATATTTTTTTATTATAATTTTCCAGCGTTACTTTACACTTCTCCCTCCAAATTTGCCCCATCATTGTATCTCCATTAGGAAATTTAAACAATTGCAAAGATGCGTATCTTCGTCTACATTTTTTGCAAACATAGCAAAATTGATTGCCGGACGGCCGATTATTTGCTGCTTTGGTGCTCATATTGCTCACTTTCCGCTTTGACAAATTCAAATGAAAATAAGAATGAACTGAAAAATGAAAATGTTTGAGCACATTGCATATGCTTACATTTTTTCGTCAGAATTTTTTTTTTATTCTTTCCTCTTCTCATTCTTGGTTTCAACCGCAAGAAGTTACATTGCAATAGCATATATATATAGCATTGTTCGTGTATCAAACACGAACACAGCCACCACAAAACGAAATACGGAAATTCCCCTTCGCACTTACCGCCCGCGTCTGTGACGGCTACAACATTTTTAGCTGTGATGCGTACTCTATGTATTATATTCTCTTTGCTAGAAGCTACTGAGCAAAAGTTTCTGTTTTTTGTTCTCAATGCGTCATCTGTATAGAATTCATAATCTTTGAAACAATTTTTCCCCAACACCATATGTTTCTCTTTATTAATCCAAAATAATTTAATTTTTAGGCGTTGCTGTCAAAGGATTAAATCAGTTCTTCAATCAGTTGATGAACGGCGAAACGAGTGATGAAGCTAATTAGCACGAAATCCAGTTGAGATATAGTCTCATGTATCTTTACTAAAAAAGGAAATCAAAAAACCAACCAACACCATACGATAACAAGCACACAACCTCACAAAATTTTTGGAAAAAAAAAAAACAATTTTTTGATTCAAAATCGACGAAAGAAAATTCCTCTAACACAAGCAAATATATTCAAAACATCCTCATTGGAAGTTCAACTTTTTTTTCTTTTGAATTCTTTGTTTGTGGAAAAATTAAATGGATTTTGCACGCGCGTATAAAAATGTATAATATTTAATACTATAATAACAATTTAATTTTTTTTTTGTTTAAAATAATTAATGAATTTTGTACGTATATAATTGTATAATATTTAATACTATAACAACAATGAAACAAAATGAAAAAAAAAATAAATCTTTAAGTTAAGCAAAGCATGTAGAAAAAGCCTATATAAAAAAAACTGAAGAAATATAATTAAAACGAAGGTAAATACTATGACTAGGTAGTTTCAGTTTTTGGTTTAATTTTAATGTATTTTTCGTTATGCAACTTTTTTTTTTTTTTTTTTTTGTTAATGTAATATATATATAGCATGAAAGAGAAATATTTTTTTATTATGTTTTTATTCCATCTAAATAGGCATTATTTTTTTTTTTCTAGTTAGGGAAAATATATTAAATAAAACACAAAAGAAAAATAATAAAAAAAAAAATAAGAAATATTTTTAAACAAAAAAAAATTGCGAAAAATGGTATATTGATGTGTTTGCATGCGTAACACATCTTCACATACATTTGTAAATAAAACGCATTACATGGACAAGCATACAGCGCAGACATTTCTTTCTATTCAAAAATCATTTTCTATATATAAAGATTGTTTGGTAGAAAGAAAGTCATACAATTGTTAATTTGTTAAGTGAATTATAATTTTATTTTTTGTTTTCCTCAGTACATTATATTAGAAATTGATAAAACAACAACAAATACTAATTATAATATTAATAATAAAATAAATAATTATTTGTTGAGTTTGAGCCTGATGCAAAGAAAATAATTTAGTATCTCTGCATTTTAGCTTTTTTGGTTATCGGGAATTTGATCTAATCTACAATATGGTTAGGCAAAGTAATTATAATAATAAAAATCACTTGTCTTTATATATAAATATGTAGATTTTTAAACAGCTACAATCGAAGTAAAACTGCATAACCAACTCCTCCTCCCCCTCCCCCATCCATTTGTAAATAGCTAATAGTTTCGTAGAATTTAAGCAATAAAGCAAAGTCGTTTAAAAAAAGTACGAATTCGGAAAATAAGAAGTTACAACACTCTGCATAAGTTATCTATAGATTGAGGAAAACAGTACATTAAATATATATATTTTTGTAAAATATTTTTATGTTCAATTTTAAATAATTAGGAATATATTCAATACATGTGCACACATATGTACGCTCGCGAGACGGTACTGGTAAAAAAATAACCGAAACAAAAAAAAAATTATTTTTTAAATCAGAATGTCCACGATTCTGTTTAAGACGATAAAACTATTAAAAAAAAAACAAATGACATGTACAATATATGTTTGTGAATGAACATTAACAAACCTGTGTGGGTGCATGCAAATAATAAAAAACTACATGCGATATGTAAAAAAAAATTGATAATATGAAGGAAAAAATAATGTTTGACCATAGGTTGACACTAAAAACACACTTTGCTCGTCATTATTCACCAATTTATTTAAAAAAAAAACTTTTTATTTTATTGTTTTTTCTTTAAATGTTATAATTCTGTATATTAAAAAAAAATCATAGATGACAACTTTTTTACATATTAAATAGAGAAAACAAGAAAACAAAAATAATATCAGGAAAATTGATTTAACTGGCTACTACATATATATACATCTAATTGCTACCATATTGTTGCTACTGCTGCTAAATGATATATAATTAAATTTTTCAAGTTATAGGGAGAATTTAACAAGACGAAATCGATATAACAATTGTTTCTAATTTTTTATTTAACCAGAATTTTTAATTAGGGGAGATATTAATGCGTACACGGAACACATTTATATAATGATTAAATATATGTGTATATATGTATATATATACAAAAATAGATATATATATACATATATATACATATTACGTATGTGTATATATATAGAAAGTATATGTATAAAAAATAAAACTAAACTACACATAAAAACAAAATTAAACGATTTTTTTTTGCTTGTTGGGGTTGTTTCGCTTAACAGAAACAAGTTGTAAGGACATGCTTTGGGTGAAAACAAATGTTTAACTGTTTTGTTTTATGTATGAATTTTTGTAACTCATTTATTTAGTGGTGTCTTCAGATTGGGGCTATGTACAGAGATCACTAAGGCCCGGTTTGTTCTACTTACTTAAGTGGCGCTACAGTCTGGGATGAACCTGGACCTCAACCAACATGCCTCTCCAATTAGCCCGGTCCTTGGCTAACTGCCTCCAGTTGTGCACTCCAAGTTGGTTGAGATCGGTTTCTACTTGTGCGCCCCACTTAAGGCGAGGTCTTCCTTTACTGTGTCCGAAGTCTGGCTGGGAATCGAAGAGTCTTCGAGCCGGAGTATTGGTGTCCATTCGTTCTACATGTCCTAGCCATCTTAAACGTCCAATGCGGAGTTTTTTTTTGACCAGGGGTATGTCGCTGTAGCTCGTATAGTTCTTGGTTGAATCTTCGTCTCCAAGGATTTCTTCATCAGCTTTTGATACGGTCCATGCTTCAGCGCCGTAAAGCAGGAGTGATTTGATCAGGGTCATCTATAGGATCTTCTAGTAGTTTGAGTGAGGGCTTTACTACTAAATTGCCTTCTTAGCCAGAAGAAACAGCGGCTGTCAAGAGTAATTCTTCGTTTAATTTCTGACGAGATGTTGTCAGAGTTAATAGCGGAGCTGAGGTAGACAAAGTCCCGTCCTTGATGGAGCAGCGATAATTCGCCATCGTCATCCTACACAAATTGAAGAGTTTAGGCGGTTTAGTATACCAAAACTAGAGATGGCTCTGTATAGTTCGTCTCCATAAATGCTGTCGTATGCCGCTTTGAAATCGATAAATAGGTGATGGGTATCGATTTGGACTTCTTGGGTTTTTTACAGGGGCTCTATTACATAAAACGAAACGAACGGCAAGTAAACGAAACAGAAGTAAACGATAGTCACGACAAAGCTCGATTGCGTAAAACGAGAAATTTATGACAGCTCAACGAAAACGAAAGCTATACGACTGCCCAATGCCAGTCGTAAGAAATTACGAGTATCGTAAAATCAAAAACGATACTCGTTTTATGTAATCGAATTTCAACGAGAACGAAGTGATTTCAACGATATTCGTTTTATAAAATATGGCCCCAGGATCTGCCGAAGTGTGAAAATTTGATCGATTGTGGACTTTCCTGGCCTAAAACCACACTAATAAGGGCCGATCAGGTTGTTGGTAAACGGTTTCAGGCGTTCACATATTACGAAACTTAGAATCTTGTAGGCGATGTTGAGGACACTTATGCCTCTGTAGTTGACGCAGTTCAGATGGTCTCCTTTTTTGTGAATCGGGCAAACGATGCTGAGGTTCCATTCTACAGGGATACTTTCATCCGACCAGAGTGGATGTTACTTACCAAGTCATCTTCGCAAGCTTTATATAGCTCGCCTTGTTAAGCTTGAGTTTAGATATTCGGCTAGGTTCCAGAAATCGAGTGAAATGAAAGTGAAATTACTTTTGTAAATCGAGTGAATTAGTTTTTGGTGTTCCACATGTTTATCAGCTAGGTTCTACGTTTCACTTTCACTCGAAATGAAATTAAAATCGTTCTAAAGTGAAATTTTGGGTTCCACATTTCACTTTTACCGATTTCAATTTCACATTTTTCGAAGTTAAAAAAAAATGAATTTCCATGTTCCACATTTCGGTTTTATCGTTTTGTGTGTGATTTCAATAAGATCATTTTAGTATCTGTGAAATTGTTGGGATGCGCTGACGTGATTGAATATGTAAGTGAATAAAATCTGAGTGTACTAATGTTGTTTAGATTAATGTATTTTACCAATGGTAAACACAAAAATAATTCCCAGGAGGCAAATTTTATTGAATTTATGGAGTGACATAAAGATCTTGTCGGAGGATTTATGAAAGGAGATCCAGTTGCAGCGGACGCATTGCTTTTTGAATAGATACTATTTTTGGACCCTACTCACAATAAGTGCATTAACTGAGAAGTATTCTTTCCTCTCTCGATGTCGATGACCCCAGGCATAAGAAATTCGTCAATGAAATGTTGTTTTGATTTCCGTTTTTCTTCATCCGACATGGAATGTTTGATCACCTTGGAAAAATTTTGTTCTCCAAAACATTGAGAACTCTTCAATATCTTTGATACAGTGCAACGGCCCAAAGCAACATCAGAATCTTTTCCAATTGATCTCAGAAAGCTTCTTTCGGTAAGGAAACGCAAAACTGAGGCGAACTGCAACACACACACTGCAAAAGTTTGCAGCAATATTTGGAAAGCATGTTTATTAACTCGATAATATGACATAAATCTTAGTGAAGTACATAACAATTTTTAATTTTCATTTGAAATTTATTTGTTTCAGTTACGCAGCATCTGCAATTTCTAAAGGATTAGAAATGGGTCTTATCGTACACCTCTCTATTTTTCCTCTGCGTACTTTTGTTTTTCAACTTGCAACACCGCAGCAATATAAATAGCACTCAATATTTCATAATTTATTATTTATTTTATAAAAATTAAGCAGAATTTGTAAACAAACAAATTTATCAAAATAAAAATAATTTTGCAATGTCCCATATGACAGATAGAATCAGCTATCTTTAATTTCACCGAGTGATTTCGAAAATTTTTCGAAGTTATGAAATCGGTCGGAATGTGGAACACCAAAAACAAATTCACTCGATTTACAAAAGTAATTTCACTTTCATTTCACTCGATTTCTGGAACCTAGCTGTATGTCAAGTTATTTGTGAAAAGGGGCAAAGCATTTGTAGCATAAGGCATTGTTGCATCCAGAACATACGTACTTGGTCCGACTTTCCTTTTTTCTGGAAAGTGCAATGCTCGCACCGACGACGAGAAGACGGTTCAATTGGTAAAATGGTCACCAATATTCAAACGCTCTGTGCGTGATTTCTTTGCTGGCCTTCCACCAAATTGACGAGTTGTGAGTTTTTTTGTGTTTTATACCTTCAGCTATCAATGTTTCTGCCAAGGGTACAATAAATTGAATAGTGGTGTCTTACGACGTTGTGATTGTGCGAATATAATCCACGAGTTTACTACCGCTAACATCAAAATTTTGAAAAATACTTTTTTCCACCACTTTTGTGACTTTCGATTTATATCGTATATGGCTGCCTTCTGATCTGCCATCATTGGGTTTATCGCAATCATTGAAATACATTTTCGACATCAATAGGGTAAAACGATCACGAGAAATGTTTTTTTTTAATCATCCCAAATCCCAACGAACAGTTTTTTTACTCCAGTAATCAGCCATCGATGGTAAATGGTTGTATTGCATTATCAAGATACTCCAAGGAACACAAGAATTTCGAACTCATCGGCAAGGGCACGTTTCATTGATTTATCTCGATTCATTTTCTTTATTCTTTGATTTGTGCACTCTGCAATACGAATGCATAAACTTTTCGAGAAGATTTTTCTAAAAAATATTAAACTCCGAAGCTCCGCGAGGAAGATCAAAAAGTACCTCAGCCTCTTTCTTCAAGGGCATTTTGAATTTATGTTCAAAATTGACATTTTCTGTATAATTTGTCCAAGCACAGTAATTGTTACCTGTTTTCTGCCCTTTATCCTCCGCCAGCTTTTCCATTACAGATCCCTCGTCACCAATAGCCTGCTCAACTATGTCATCCATTTCCGATTCAGCAGAGGATTCATGAATAATTCGAGAAACTCCTATTTAATCGGCTTCTTCTACGGAATCCTCATCATCATCCGATGGTTCATAGCTAGATTCTGAAGCGCTGAAATCGTCGCCGTCACTTTCATCATCCAACAAATAGCCTAACATCTCCTCTTTTCCAGACATCTAAATAAAAAATGTAAATAAATAGGACATATTTGCATATTGGGATTATTTATCCCAGCTAAAATCATTATTGGGATTATAGGTCCCAGTGTAACAAAAAAATCACCTTTTCAGTTTCAATTTCTCGAAGATTTACACAAAAATAACTTCCTTACTACTAAATACCTTGGAAAAAGCAACTATTCCCAAGAAAAACCGAGTGAATTGTCCTTAGCGTGGCTAAATGTGACGCGCAACTGACGAAAATTAACGACACGCACATGCAAAACAAGTATACACGGAATATTTTTTTCCGAAAAAGTAACGGGACACTTAACAAATCCATTGAAAAGCCTTTAAACTTTTATTGGGACTTTTTAGAATAGCATTTTCACTTAAAATAAAATTCCAATTATGCTAGGAAGTATTGTCCCAGAAGGGGCGAAAGGGTTAAGGCGAGGTCTTCCTCTACTGTGTCCGACGTCTGGCTGGGAATCGAAGACTGCGAGCCGGAGCATTGGTGTCCATTCATCATCCGCTTTTGATACGGTCCATGCTTCAGCGCCGTAGAGCAGAACTGGGATGATCAGGGTCTTATATAGGATCTCCTTAGTAGTTCGAGTAATGACTTTACTACTAAATTGCCTTCTGAGCCCGAAGAAACAGCGGTTTGCAACAGTAATTCTTCTTTTGATTTCTGACAAGATGTTGTCAGAGTTAATAGCGGATATGAGGTAGACAAAGTCCCGTACTACCTCAAAGTTATATCTGTCAATGGTGACGTTCTGTCCAATTCGTCGATGTTGTGTGTCCTTTCGTGTTGACAGCATATACTTAGTCTTACGAGATTGGGCGGGATATCAAAACTAGACATGGCTCTGTATAGTTGGTCTCTATAAATGCTGTCGTATGCGGCTTTGAAATCGATAAATAGGTGGTGTATATCGATTTGGACTTCTTGGGTATTTTCCAGGATCTGCCAAATGGTGAAGATTTGATCAGTTGTGGACTTTCCTGGCCTAAAACACACTGATAAGGGCCGATCAGGTTGTTGGTAAACGGTTTCAGGTGTTCAAATATTACGGCAGATAGGATCTTGTAGGCGATGTTGAGCAGACTTATGCCTCTGTAGTTGGCGCAGTTCAGAGGGTCTCCTTTTTTGTGGATCGGCCAATATTGAATGGATCGTTCTGCCTGACAGCGGAATATTGTTCGTCATCGCCGTTTAACAGTCTGCTGAAGTGGTTCTTCCATATCCTCAGCATCGACTGTGTCTCAACTACGATATTTCCTTGTTCATCTCGACAGGATTCTGTTCAAGCCTTGTATCCTTGGCGTTGACGTATTACACTTTGGTAAAACTTGCGAACATCGTTCCTGGAGTGGCACCTCTCTGTATCCTCGATCGCACGCTTTTCTTGCTCTTATTCTTCTTTCTGAAAAGCCGATGTTCTTCCCTTCTTCTTCTATAGAGCTCAATGGCAGCTCTCGTCTTCACCTGCAGCTTAGCCTTGTAGGCGGCTGATCTAATGGCTTGTTGGCATCGTTGCCATTGTTCTTCGACATTAGATGCTGGTGGTGTGGTGTGAATCGAGAGGTTAAGAGATACGCGTAGCGCGAAGGTCTTGGCGGTCTCTGGCGATTGCAGTCTTCGACATTAATTTTTTTCACCCCCTTCGGGTTAGGGGTCAGAATATACCCGAGGTAAGGCAGGTCAGGCAGGTAAGGAGGTCACCTACATCAGGATCTCAAAAAAATATATGTGTCTCCAGGAGCTCGACAACACCAGAAGTGTCAGCCCACGAAAAACGAGACTCAATGAAAAATAAGAGCCTAAAGGAGGAAAACGACGTTCTTCGAACAAGGCTTAACAATGTCGAACTGCTCTGCGAAGAGCTTCGTAAAGAAATTCTCCATCTAAAGGATGAAAATATGACTCTGAAGAGTTCATTTAAAAAACCTAATGAGCCAAAACCAAGTTCAAACGGCCCCGTGAATTCGGAATACCACACGGATGAAGAAGAACTCAGTCGCGAAACTGACTAGATCTTAAAGAAAAGACCAGTAACAAAGAGGAAAGCTGTATCCTCTTCTGAAATAATAAACTGCGACAAAGAGATTATTAACAAAGCGAAACAGCTAAAACAACGTCCCCCACCGCCAATTAATGTGATCGGTATTGACGACTTTAACAAGTTGCATACCTTGCTAAAATCGTTGCCATTATCGGGCTGCGTTAAAGACCCTGAAAGTTACCGTCTATTATCTCGCAAGCTTAATACCGATAAAATAGAATGGTATTCCTTTGAAAATAAATCTGAAAGGTCCTTACGCGTTGTAGCTAGAGGGTTGCATGCGTCGTGCTTAAAGGATGACATTGTAAACGATCTGAAAAACAGGCAATATAAAATCATAGATGCCGTTAACATTGTCAAGCGAGACCAAAAGCAAAAAGATGGCAAAGGAAATGTAATAAAACGCGGTCTTCCTTTATTTATACTCACTTTCGATAGAACAGAAAGTCTGAACAAAATTTATGAAATAAAAACAATTCTTAATATTGTTGTAAAAATAGAGCCTATGCGTAAGGATTCCAAACTAGTTCCCCAGTGCAAGCGCTGCCAAGGATACAATCATACGCAAAGCTATTGTCAAAAAGAACCGCGGTGTGTAAAATGTGCCGGAAATCATCTGACGGTAGATTGTATGTCAGATAAGAAAACTCTTGCTATCTGCATTAACTGTAAAGGCAATCATCCGGCAAATTATCGCAACTGCTAAGTATCTAAAGAGTTGCAAAAAAAGATGGACGAAATTTAATAGTATTAATTCACAGAAATTAAATGTAAACAAGCAAAAGCCTAAAATTCCGATTAAAAATATGTCAAAGACAAAGCAGGCCATAATCGAAAAACCTAAATTTTCACAAACTACGCGGCCATCAGATATCCGTTCGGATCTTGTACATCCAAAACCAAATGTACAAACGTATGCTCAAGCTACAGTATCCAATAACACCCAAAAAAAATATCTCACCTGACCCAGTTTCAAATGTATTTTCGATTATTCTTTCAAAACTTATTTTTGACAGGCTCGTTAAGCTCGAAAATAGTAATCACAATAGGAGTACCCCACCTTTAACATGAATAGATTGCTTAAAATTCTTACATGGAATGCCAATGGTCTTTGGCAAAAACATGGAGAACTTGAATTATTTATGCAGGAAAAAGATATAGACATCTGTTTAATATCCGAAACTCACGCAAAGAGTTTTTCGAACTTAAAAAGTTAAAGGTTACCTCGACTATCATGCTCTACATCCATCGAATAAGGCTAGAGGTGGAGCCTCACTATATACATATAAAAGAGTGTATCGAACATTTGATTGATCTTAAACTAGAAATCGAAACAATGCAAGTTAGCTCTATACAAGTCAAAAGCAGACATTCCTTTCTGGAGATATCGTCTATTTACTGTCCACCACGATGCAAGGTTGAGAAAATTGACTTTGAAAACTTGCTTAATTCCCTTGGACAACGTTTTGTCATCGGAGGAGACGTTAATGCAAAACATACATTCTGGGGATCTAGATGCATATCACAGAAAGATAGGATGCTTTATGATGTAGGTACCGAATTTCATTCTACGGGAAAACCAACTTACTGGCCAACTGATGTTAGAACAATACCGGATTTGATCGATTTTTTCATTGTAAAAGGTCTGCCGTCCAATCGAATCAAAGTTGAAGAATGCTTTGATCTTTCCTCTGATCATTCTCCAGTCATTTTAACAACGAGCGAGTCACTGATTATAAATGAAAAACCACCCAGATCAACAAACGGGAAAACCAACTGGGAAGGTTTCAAAAACGATATTGAAAATAATATCCGACTGTGTGTATCGCTTAGAACACCATTGGAACTCGAAGTCGCTGTTGACTCATTTATCGTTACCATCCAAAAAGCAGCATGGAATAATACTCCTCAACAGAATAAAATTATGAGCTACAGTAAAATTAAGTACCCCCGAGAAATACAAGATTTAGTAAGACAAAAAAGAAAAACTCGTAAAAGATGGCACCAAACTCGTGACCCGCAAGATAAAATAAAATAAATAAATAATTTGCTATCAAATTCGATTAAAAATTTTAAAAACCATGCAGTAGATGTTTATATGTAAAACCTAACCGCTGGAAAGGAACCGAATTATTCGCCCTGGAAAGCAATTAGAGTCATAAAACGGCCAAAAATCGCTGTGCCGCCAATTAGGGTAACTCAAGACGTTTGGGCAAAAAGCGATAAGGAAAAAGCTGACGTTTTTGCCTCACATCTTGAGGAAACATTTAAGCCGTTTGATGGTCCAGCGCAAAATGAAAACATTAATATATTCGAGAGTACAACCGATAACAACATAGTAAGATATGCAAGTATTGCCGAGCTTAAACGGGAAATACATAAACTAAAGCCTAAAAAAGCTCCGGGTTATGACCTGATTACAGGAGAACTTCTTAAAATGTTGCCTAAGAAAGCATTAACGAAGCTTCTTTTTATTATAAATGCAGCAATCAGATTAGAATACATACCAAGACAGTGGAAAGTCGCGGAAGTGATCATGGTTCTAAAACCAGGAAAATCATCGAATGAAATAAAATCTTACAGGCCTATTTCACTTCTTCCAATAATTTCAAAAGTTTTTGAACGGATATTACTCGGTCGCTTACACCCCATAGTTGACCAGAAACGTCTTTTACCTGACCATAAATTTGGGTTTAGAAGTAAACATTCAACGGTGGACCAAGTGCATCGAATTACAGATGTAATTGAGAAAGCTTTCGAAGAAAAGAAAATTTGTTCAGCCGTATTTCTTGACGTGTCGCAAGCTTTTGACAAGGTGTGGCACAAAGGCCTTACGTATAAACTAATTCAAGTTCTGTATTGCCCTCTATAGCTGCAACAGAATCTGCGGCAAAAAATGGGGCCCATCCCCGAAGGTCAAAAAATGGCTATACACAGCCTTTGTCAGACCAATCGTAACATACGGTTGCTTGGTCTGGTGGAATGCTATGAAAAAAGCAAAACATATGACCAAGCTTACGAAAGTTCAAAGGACAGCATGCATACTCACGACAGGAGCCATGCGCACGAGCCCCACAGTAGGGTTAGAAACAATACCAAACATAACACCAATTGACTTACAAATCAATGACACAGCAGCAAAAAGTGCAGCAAGACTCAAAGAAACGGGCAATCTACTTACGAAGCCTTTTATGCGGATGTAGCATCTGACTACATTATCCCATATCACGACTTTGATACAAATTACTCTATCAGAATACCAAGCAGAGACGAATGGTCTTCAAACAATGTGTTATCTAACACAGAAATAGCAATCTATACCGACGGATCCAAAATGGAAGTCGGAGTGGGCTCTGGTGTATTCTCTGAAAAGATCGGGCTAGCTACATCCTTTAGATTAGCAAACTCGTGTAGTGTTTTCCAAGCTGAGATCCTGGCCATACTCGAAGCTGCCGAATCGGCTAGGGTATTGGACATATCACATGAGGATATCTCCATCTACGTGGATAGTCAAGCGGCCATTAAAGCTCTGGCATCCAATGAAAATTTGAATGAAATATTGAGTTAAACTGTTTTAAGAAAATAAAGACTTGCAAGTTTGGAACAAAAGCATTTTCATTTGTTTGGGGAAAAGGAAACCAAACAGCTGGTATAGTGATAACTGAGCAAAATCGATAAATCATGAATGCTACCAAATAAAATCACCACACACGGAGTCAAATTTAATTCTGTATTGAAAAACTGCTTTATGAGTTAACTCTAGATTAAATTTATTACGGAGTAAGTAAACTCTGTGTTAACTCAGCACTGAAAAACCGGTCCTAAGATGGCTAGGACGTGTAAAACTGTAGCGCCACTTAACGAACGAACGAAAAATAATTACAACTATAAAAATATATCTGTTTGGGGGATCTCCTGTGGCACTTACACCCATTTACCAGGGTAAGTTACCCTGGGTATCTTACCGATATCAAAACAAAAATTATTGGATTTGGTCAAACATTCCGAAAGTGCTTGTGCGTGTATAAGGGCCTTCCAACCCACTGTCTTAAAGATGCAGAGCGCTTGCCGGAACCTGATCAACTGAGAGTGATTTAAAATTCGAAACTAAAATGTTTTAATTATTTGAAATACATACCCTAAAAAATAATATTGTGTAGGTACAATACAATCATGTTCGAAATCCCATACAGGTAAAAATCATTAAGTAACGGGTAAGCCAGCTAACGTTTTTATACCCTATCCCATAGGGGGGTATATTAGTTTTGATACTTAGTTTGTAACATAGAGAAATAATTTTGCTACATATACCTCAAAGTATATGGATCGACTCAGAATCGCTAGCTGAGTCGATTAAGCCATGTCTGTCTGTCCGTCCGTCCGTCCGTCTGTACGTCACCGATTTTTAGGCCTTAAATTTTGAGCTAGGATAATGAAATTTGGTATATAGGATCCTCGTCTCTGCCTACAGAACAAGTGTAAAAATTTTTGAAATCCGCCCACTGCCACGCCCCCTTTTAAGAAAAACTCAGTTTTTGACCAAACCGTAAGGAATTTTAAAAAAGTTTCTGAACATCATATTTAGACAATATTAATATCTATATTTCGTCCATATAAAGTTTTTTGCCACGCCCACTTTTTGGGGGCGTTTTCAATAAAAAACTGTTTTCGGTCAAATATTAAATTTTTCGAAAAAAATTTTGATGCAGAATCATTAACATTATTAATATGAACATTTCGTCTATATACCATTTTAACCCACGCCCACTTTTTGGGGCGTTTTTATATAAAAACCATTTTTATACACTACCCCATAACATATGCAAGAGAAAACCTTGTCTTTTGTAGAACCGTTAAAGTGTTTTGTAAGCAGTCTGAAGAATTTGTTGTCACTATATCATTTTTTCTATTTATCCACATCGTGTTTTTAGCCATGTCCCCTTTTTTGGGGATTTTAGTTTTATGGATAGGATGGGATAGGGTATTCAACGATCCGCACAGCGGATTGTAGCCTTCTCATATGTTTTTTTTTCTCAACTAACGGGTGATTTTTTAAGAGGTTTAGAACTTTTAAAAAAAAAAACACAAAAAATTCGAAAAAATGAATGAAATATTTATTTGAATCGATAGTTTGAACCTTGCAATTTAATGTTTAAAGATAATTTCATGCAAATGTTGACCGCGGCTGCGTCTCAGGTAGCCCATCCGCTGAGTCCAATTTTGGCATACTCTTTCACACATATCGGCCGGTATCTCACGAATGAATGCATGGATGTTGGCTTCCAGTGCGTCAATCGAAGCGGGCTTGTCCCTATAGACATTAGCCTTGACATACCCCCACAAAAAAATAATCTAATGGTGTCAAATCCCACGATCTAGGCGGCCAATTGACCGGCCCGAAACGTGAAATTAACTGTTCACCAAACTCGCCTCGCAATTGCGCCATTGTTTCGCGTGCTGTGTGGCATGTGGCACCGTCTTGTTGAAACCACATATCATGCAAGTCAAGAACTTCCATTTCGCGCAAAAAAAAGTTTGTTATCATCGCTCGGTAGCGTTCACCATTGACAGTAACGCTGCGATTCGCATCATCTTTGAAGAAATATGGCCCAATAATGCCGCCGGCCCATAAACCGCACCAAACAGTGGCTTTTTCGGGATGCATTGGTACCTTTGCAATGCTTCTGGCTGATCTTCACTCCAAATGCGGCAATTTTGCTTATTTACGTACCCATTCAACCAAAAATGAGCCTCATCGCTGAACACAATTTTTCGATAAAAAAGCGGATCCTCGGCCAGCTTTCCAAGAGCCCATTCACCAAAAATTCGGCGTTGTGGTAGGTCGGCTGGCTTTAGTTCTTGCACCAGCTGTATCTAAAAAGGCTTTACGCCCAAATCCTTCCGCAAAATTTTCCACGTAGTGCTGTAACAAAGGCCTAACTGCTGGGAACGGCGCCGAATCGACATTTCGCGGTCTTCTGTCACACTAGCTGATACGGCCGCAATATTTTCTTCACTACGCACAGTACGTAAACGTGTTGGTGGTTTAATGTCCAACAAAGTAAATTTGGTGCGAAATTTGGTCACAATCTTCCGAATAGACTGCTCAGAAGGTCGAGAATGCCGATCATAAAATGGAAGCAGCGCGCGATGAACATTTCGAACCGAGCACGAATTTTGATAGTAAAATTCAATAATTTGCAAGCGTTGTTCATTTGTAAGACGATCCATGGTTAAATTGCAAACCAAACTGAAGCCGTTTGACAGTGACACAAGGTACTAAACACACGTCAGCTGTCAAAACCAGTGTTGCCAAAACCAAACCAGCTAAAAAATCACCCGTTAGTACTTATTTCGTGAACGGTAACACATAGCTCATGTCTGATTTGACAGATAATTAGTTTTATCCTTCCGCTGAACGAATATGGTTGTTTATACGCTTGAACAACGCTGGGAAACATTGCGACATTACTTTGAAAATCATGGTAATGTTGCAAAATGTGTGCGAAAATTGCGTACGGATTTTGGAAGAAGAGAAGCACCGTCAGCTCCGTATGTTCGTTATCTTGTGAAAAAAGTGAAAGAAACTGGCATCCTCATCGATAAACCAAAGCGTGAAAAGCCAAAAACAATGCGTACACCCGAGAATATTGCTGCTGTGGCAGAAAGTGTGCGTGAAGCGCCATCAACATCAATTCACCGTCAGTCGTTCTCAACAATTGAACATTTCGGAGACATCATTGAGACGAATTTTGCATAAAGACCTTGGCATGACGCCATACAAAGTCCAATTGGTTCAGGAGTTGAAGCCAACTGACTGACCATCCAATGCGTGTTCGCTTCGCTAAGTGGGCCTGCGATCGACTTAGAGAAGATGCCGATTTTGCCAAAAAAAATCATCTTTTCAGATGAAGCTCATATTGATCTTGGCGGGTATGTCAACAAGCAAAATTGTCGCATTTGGGGCACAGAAAACCCGCACGCATACATTTAAAAGCCGATGCACCCAAAACGAGTCACTGTTTGGTGCGGATTTTGGTCCAGAGGCATTTCTTCGAAAACGAGCAAGGAGTGGCCGTTACAGTCAATGGCGATCGTTATCGGGCCATGTTGAACGAATTTTTGTTCACAAAAATTGAAGAGGAGGATATTGGCAACATTTGGTTACAACAGGACGGCGCTACGTGCCACACAGCCGAAGCTACAATCGATGTTTTGCGCCCTGTTTTTGAAGATCGCATTATCAGCCGCAGAGCTGATGTCGTTTGGCCACCTCGGAGCTGCGATTTGACACCGTTGGACTATTATTTGTGGGGTGCCGTAAAAGATAAGTGCTACGCCGACAAGCCAGAGACAATTGACGCTTTAAAGGACAATGTTCGTGAAGCCATTGGTGAAATACAGCTGCACACAATCGATAATGTGCTTAAAAATTGGACCGATCGTGTAGGCTACTGCATGGCCAGTCGAGGCAGCCGTTTGAATAAAATTATTTTCTATTATTAACCGGAAGGATTGTTCTTTCAAATAAAAAAAGAAATTTAAGAAAATATTCAGTAGTTTTTTTTTAAAGTATTTTAAAAAAAAAAAAGTTATTTGGAGGACCTTTACATTTCTCTTAAAATCATGTAAATTAACTGTTGTTTTGCTTTTGCTGTTTTTTTGCTTTGAATTATCTCCTTATTGTATATTTTATTAGTTAATGACTTTCACCTTTGAACCGACGATATAATGTCCATTTGTACAAAAACATTTTTCTACTTTAAGATCCGAGAAAATAAGGAAGGTCCAAAAACAATCATCAAACAGCTGATAAACTATACACAGGCGAAAATGTCAAGAAAATTGAATTGAAAATTGGTACTTTCAGTGGTATTCATATAAATTCCAACGGATTTTTGATAGCAAACCAAATTATGTGAAGTTTTGGTTTTTTAAAATATTTTGATGAAAAATACCTATTAAAATAGCTGCAGCACAAATTGTATATAATTTTATATAAAGTGTATTTGAAGCAACGTCGATTGTATCGAAAACAGTACAATTGTATCGACTTTTGCAACCCTGATTGGAATGTGCTTATTTATTTGGTGTGGAAATCAAGAAGTCAGACATATACAATACACACACATGCTTATGTAAGTCCTGTGGTTGCATTGTATTTTGCATTTTCTTTTACTCTTTCATTCGTAACAAAAAGGTGCTGCCAAACGCACATTATATTGAAAGCAATAAAAGTGATACTTAATACCTTTAAGGTCCGCACAGAATGGGTATCTGTAGCTGATGCTTGTAGATGAGTAAAAAGTTAAGGCCTGCTCAGAATGCATATCTGTAGCTGGTATCTGAAGCTGAGTGAAAGTTAAAAACAAGGCAACCCGTAAGCGCTTTCACAATGTGTATCTCCCGTGAATCTGTAGCTTGAAGTTGAATAGGGTTCAACTTCACGCTTCAGATTCACGTTTGACGTTTCACTCAGCTTCAGATACCAGCTACAGATATGCATTCTGAGCAGGCCTTTAAAAACAAGGCAACCCGAAAGATTTTACACAATATGTATCATTCTGAATCTGTAGCTTGAAATTGAATAGAGGGTAACTTTATGCAAGATACAAGCCACAGATATGCATTCTGAGCAGGCCATTACAATTGAGAGCAAGCATAGGAATGAGTAATCGCATTGTAAAACGTAAACCCATACACAACTATTTTGTGAATAATATAATAAGGGTATTCATGCAACGTCGTAATTTTATTACGTGCGAAAGATTATAATTTTACGACGACGTTTCATGAACGACCCTAAAACTGCACCACTAAATAATGAGGTAACCCACTGAATTCAATCTCATTTTAGTAATTTATTTATTGAATTTTGTTCTTATTATTCTCTTCCTGGTTCTCTTTCCGTTCTCGATAATTTGTTTCAGTTTAGCGCATGTGTTTGATGTTTGAAAGTAACTGATTAAATGTCAAAATAGCATTTCATAAGTTTACAACGTTAACCAAATCAGTTTACGCACCCAATTCCTGTGAGAAAATTCCGATATTGTCGGAAAAGATTTCCCATACAAATTTTGACAGTTCATTTATCACGTCGTAATTTTATCACGTTTACAACGTTTACGACGACTTTCCGACGTTGCATGAATACCCCTAGTAATATCCTAGCTCAATGTCACTAAAATGCCTGGTTTTTCACCGTTTTTGAGTTAACTAACCTTAGATTAAATTCTATCTGGATTTAACTCATGAAGCGGTTCTTCAGTGCAGGACCCTCATTCCGTAAAGTGATTATCGTTTGACGATATTCAACCCTAGCGAGGTATCCGTCGGAGCGGAAAATTCTCCGATTTTGTACGATTCGGAAGATTTTTGCTTCGAGGTATTCTTTTGATATGCTGTTCGGAATATTTCTCCGACATTTCGTAACGCATGCCGGTGCATTTTCGCTGCAATTTTTGACAGCTAAGTGCAATTTTCTTTCCGATTTCCTTCGACACTTTAAGAATTGTAGTAAATTGAATTTTTTCCGATGACACATAACTCGAATGGAATTATTTCGACGTTAGTCTTGCATCACGTAAAATAATAACCGTTTTTGCGGTCGGCAATATCACTTTATTTGTTTTTTTTTATGAAATTATGCAGCACAAACACAAAAAGAAAATACAAGTGTCATTAATGACAGGGGGTTATATTCCATAACTTTGAAAACGATTATCACTCAGACGGTAGTCGAGACCTCATGAGCAATCGCTCAATAATCGCCGACAGCAAAAACGACTATTGATCTTACGTAGATGCAAGATGAACCATCGAAATTTTGTCCTCAGACGATAATCACTTTCAGAATAAGGAATAAGCTATTCGCTTCGACACACTTGTTTGCAGCGCAGCTAATTTATGTGTCAAAACGAAACGTAAGAAATCGGTTAATAAAGGGGAAGATGTACGAAAGTTCCCTCTCTCGTCCTTACTTGATCTCTGGTGTGGGTGATAATCATTTTCAAGGTAATATTTGACTCCGAGAGTGTTGGTTCGATAAGTTATCGATCGAAATGTATCGAATCTGCTACAGCTCAGAGTTGCCAACTTTTTGAATTCCTTTCAACCAAAAACTAACCCAAATTAAACCCAAATATTTCAAGCAATTCCGAGTCGCTGAGAATTGAATCTGTGTATATCGCATACACGTATAAACTTTATAAAAATATGATAGAACGTTGACCTAAATGGAATTGAAAATAATTGTTCGCTTGTTATTTTGTCATCTGTCAAAGACATATGAAGATTAAAATCCAGGATAAACTCACCAAAATTGCTGGTTCAACTCGAAGTTAACGCTGGATTAAAATTGACTGAAAAACTCAAGTTAACTCGAGTTTAATGCAGAAACTACGATGATCTCACACTGAAAACCCGGGCCTAAGTTTTGTTTAAAGTAAATACCGCCATTTCATTACTGCAAATGAACTCATTTGGAATTAATTTCGTAATAAGTTACTGTCGCAAAATTTGTGTAGAAATATGATTGCATAGATAAAAAAACAATCGGTCAAATCGTTCAAATAGTCAAAAACCTAAAACAGTTTGTTTCTCTCACATTGTTACTTTAATTGCAGTTTATGTTAGATAGATGTCGATAGTATTTGGCAGACAAGCAAATGAAATTATTTAGACGATAAAACTTAGAAAACTATTTAGAATTTTCTTAATTTTGCAACTGATGACCTAAAGTATGAAAATGAATCATCACGTTGGTAATTTGAAAGAAATGGGGTCGAATCATTCAAATGGTTCAGATGAGAATTATTGTTTTTATTGAATTTTTAAACTATGACTATCTTAGTAAATTGCTGATTGTAATTATTTATTTCAAATCCCTTTAAATTATTTTCAGTTACCAATCGGAACCTACCAATTGCAAAGGGTTAGAGTTCAAACAAAACATTTTGTATCTAACTTATAACAAAGCAATAAAAATGATACAACTGCTTAAATAATACAGAAAGACCACTTGATAAAAGCCACAAACAAAATGCCTACCCTGAGCAATTTGCATAATTCGTTGGTGTATGTTTCATCATCATCGTCGTTGTCAACTTCAAACCCATTAGTGAGATCTCTCCGTTAACTAAAAACAACAGCAAATCCGATTATCGTGTTTTTAAGACTTTTTTGTTTTCAAATGACGGAAGTAGTACCTAGTGCAACGTTCTCACTGGAATTCAAATGAGCGGATTTGGAAATTCGGCAAAAAGTTGTCACCAAGTTTGTGAAAAGTTGTGTTTTGGCACCACTGAAACTGTAACACCTTAAGGGCCGTTCAGAATGCGTATCTGTCGCTGATGCTTGAAGCTGAGTAAAAAGTAAGAGTCCTTTACAATGATATCTCCCCAGCCTTACATGCTTATACAAAGGGCATAAATTCATTATAAAGAGTGTATAAAGTTATGCATTCCTTAAACTGCGTCTAAACGCAAAAACCTTATTCAAAAACTTATATAGAGGCTGCACATCCTAAACGCGTCTGATGGTCGAATAGTGCCTGTATAAGGATATATAATTTTTTCTGTATACACAGACGGCTGAGCATCAGGGTTACCAAAGGTTCAATTGTAAGTTGAAAAAAATCATCCAGGATATTTGTGTATTTAGCAGTTGTGTTTCACTGTTTAGTTTGCTCAAATGGTAATTCTTCTTTACCTACAGACTCAACATTGTAAACGATGTTATTGAGTCAACATAAGTCATCATTATGTTATAAAAATGTAGAAAATAAAATTGACAACATGAGTTTCGCAACCATAAAAATGATCCCAAGGTAACTCTGTCGAGCTTTTTGGTAATTTATTTGACACAAACCCTGTATGACTATTATGGATGGGGAAACATGTTATGAATAAGAAATTGTGCGACCCTGAATAGAGGCTGTATAAATACTTATGCCCTGTATAACTATACAACCGTTGAGATGTGTTTTTGTGAAATCTAATGAATAAGGGTGATGAAGTGTGTGTTATCAATTAAGATTCCAATATGTTTGCATTTTTCCAATAAGCGCTCATTTTTTTAGTCAAATGAATCCCAATTTGATATTTTAGCTGCTCCATTCCAATAAAATTCGATTTGTATGATTGTTTAACCAGATAAGCAACCACATTTTCGACAAATTTGATGGCATTACCACATTACGGAATTTGATTTTGTGAGGGGAATTCTTGGTATTTTCAATTGGTAAATCTAGATTTTGAATCTGAATTTGATCTTTTTTGTTGCCAATTGGAACACGATTTCAGATTGATTTATTTTTGTCTTTGTATTATTGTAATGTTGAGTCTTTAAAGTTAGTGTCGGCGTAGTTGTCAAGTTTTAAGTCACACAGGTTGTTTGTTTTTTATTTGATTTATATATCACATAGAACTGCTACAGTTTTAATGATTAATAATAATTTTCCACAACCTAAATAAAAAAAAAAAAATTCAAAGCAAAACGAAAATCACTCTAGTCAAACTGACAGCTATAATTTGTATTAGTGGAAGTTCAAGGGGGGATAAATCTGCAAGAAAATCTAGATTTGCAAAACTTATCTGAGATAAAAAAAAAACAAAAATCGATTTGTTTGTCCAATGAAACACAAAATACAAATTTTTGGCGCAACAGGCTCGTTAGTACCCAGCTTTCTCACAACCATTCAACCATTCATGTGTGCGTGTGTACTTCTTGCACGATGGCGGGACCTCCTGTTTTATGCCGACTCCGAACGGCTAAGTTGAGATAAGCTATTCTTGACAATTGATACTACTCGGATGATTTGTCAGATCATCACGAGAGGAGGGCCAGTGAGAAATCATTTAGGTGTTGCTACGGCTGGGAATTGAACCCAGACCTTCTGCGCGGCAGTTCATCGCACTAACCATCGCGCCACTGAACCCTCAATGAAACACAACAACTGTCAAAATCGGTCCTTTGACAGATCTAGATAAAAAATAAAAGACTTGATTTTTTACCAATTGAAAACAGTACCATCAGTAAAATTCGATCATATTTGCAAATTTTTATGGTATGATTTTATTTTACCTACTAGGGAAAGCAGTTTTAATAATTTTTTTAAAACGTTTTTGGCTTCGTTGATATCTACAAAGTTTTATTCTCAAAGATGTTTAAATCATTTTTTAAAACTATTTTCGAATTTGTTATCTCTACCACAGAAAACAATTATACCGTGAATAATAATATATTTTTAAGTTCAATCCACCAACAGAAATTCATTTAAAAAAAAAAATACAAGTTCACCTGAACTGCAAAAGATCAGTTGGTATGGCAGCACCCAAGATGTACAGAAAATTCTGGAACTCGGCAGCACCTACTATCAGTTATCGTCCATTTTGTTATTCATTATATTCTTAACGGTATGAACGGGCAATTCCCTACTATGGTACTGACATATATAGAGGCATCCCTTTTACACTACAGCATCTGCAGGAGTATAACATTTTTACCCCTACTCTTGTATTTGTTTTGCGTGTTATATCGTGCAGTTAATTTGTTCGCACGCAGCTGACTAGAAGGTTTATCCAAAAGTTGAAAAAGTGTTAAAATTGTGATTTGCTATTGAAAAATATTAAAATTAATAAAATCGAAGCTAATTGTGGGAGGATTGTTTTAAATTGCATTTCCTATAATTTGATTTTGACAATCATTGTCAAACTGAAGAGTTTACACATCCATTGTGATTATACAATTTAATCGTTGGTAAGTCAAGGAATTTAAGTTATAACATGAAAAACATTGAACGCAGTGTGTGAATGTGTTTCTTTTTTTTTTTAAAAAAATCTGCAATTTTGTTGCTGTAAAATTCACCTTTCTTTCAGGTAATTTGTTCGCTTGCAGCCGAAAAGTACCTCCCTAGGTGTATTCAAAAGGGAAGCCAATTGGGAATATCTGAATTGGCTTTGTGATTTCGTGAAATTGATTTAATTCAAATCAAAGGTAATTGTATGAGGATTATTAAAAATTACATTTATTATAATTTTTTTAATAGTTTACATATCATTAAATAACATGAAAAACATTTAACGCAGTGTGTGAATATGTTTCTTTAAAAAAAAGCTGCAAAAATAATATTTGTTTCGCCAAATCGAAAATTCGGTAGCGTCGTATCCTCAGATTTTACGGTTAAAATTTTAAATTTTCTAGAAGTTCGCCTCTGAATCAACTAGTTCACATGTGACTTCGGCACTCGCGCAGTGTACATGAGTGAGACGAATAGTGTTTGGTTTATATACATCGAAAACAGCCAACTCCGTGTAGATATAAATATTGTTAACGAACATATTTTGAGAAACAAACAAAGTGGAATATTGTTAATAATAATTACATGCAGCTATTTTTTTATATTTTGAAACATATTGACAAACCAACATACAAATTGTTTTAGATCTATAAAAAGTGTGTTAAATGTATTTCACTAGAATGTGTAGGTAGTGTTATTTTATTATTATTCATCGTTCCACCATTTTAACCATTTTTTTAACGGTATTTGCCATATCAAAATTACACAAAACGTCAATTTAATAATACAAAATGGCGCTTCACAATTTTGATTAAAGTTCACATATGCTTTGAATACCAATACAGGAATGAGAGATATAAGATATATAAGGCGGACATGCGCAATGCGTAATCTGTAATACATCATTCTTGATACCAATATATTCATCCATCAACTCCTGTGGTAGTGACATCTCTTTCACACTACACTATCTGAGGGATTACAGAACTTTGTACCCCTACTCTTGCATTTCTTAAGCGTGTTCTTGCAGTTAATTTTTTCGCACGCAGCCGACAGTAGCTTTATCCAGAAGTGGAAAAAATTGTTAAAATTGTGATTTGCTATTGACTAATTAAATTTAAAGGTGATTCTGTGAGGATTGTTTTAAATTGCATTTCCTATAATTTGATTTTGACAATCAATGTCAAACTGAAGAGTTTACATATTCATAGTGATTAAATAATTTAATGATTGGTAAGCTAAGTAATTTGATGTTTTTTTTTTTTAGTAATAAGTGTGGGAATATGTTTCTTTTAAAAAAAACTGCAAAAATAATATTTGTTTGGTTTGGCGTACAAAACGAAAATTCGGTAATGCGCGTCGCATTTCAGCTTTGTCGGTTAAGCTGCGTACTGCACTGATAAATTTGCTCGCTAAATTTTATCTCTGTAGAGATTTTTGTATGGGAGATAAAATTTAGCGCGAGCTGCGTACTACGCTTTAAAATTTGAAGTTTTCTTGAAGTTCGCTTCTGAATCAACTAGTTATTCTTTCTTATGTGACTTTGGCACTCGCGCAGTGTGAATGAGTGATACGAATAGTGTTTTATATCCATCGAAATCAGCTAACTCCGTGTAGATATATATATTGGTCCGCCAAATAACTTTTTTTTTTGAAAATGCTATAAAAAAAAAACTACTGAATATTTTCTCAAATTTCTTTTTTTATTTGAAAGTACAATCCTTCCGGTTAATAATGAAAAATAATTTTATTCAAATGGCTGCCTCGGCTGGCCATGCAGTAGCCTACACGATCGGTCCAATTTTTAAGCACATTATCGATTGTGTGCAGCTGTATTTCACCAATGGCTTCACGAATATTGTCCTTTAAAGCGTCAATTGTCTCTGGCTTGTCGGCGGTGTCAAATCGCAGCTCCGAGGTGGCCAAACGACATCAGCTCTGCGGCTGATAATGCGATCTTCAAAAACAGGGCGCAAAACATCGAGTGTAGCTTCGGCTGTGTTGCACGTAGCGCCGTCCTGTTGAAACCAATTGTTGCCATTATGCCCCTCTTCAATTTTTGTGAACAAAAATTCGTTTAACATGGCCCGATAACGATCGCCATTGACTGTAACGGCCACTCCTTGCTCATTTTCGAAAAAAATTGGCCAGTTATGCCACTTGACCAAAATCCACACCAAACAGTGACTCGTTTTGGGTGTATCGGCTTTTAAATGTATGCGTGCGGGTTTTCTGTGCCCCAAATGCGACAATTTTGCTTGTTTACATACCCGCCAAGATTAAAATGAGCTTCATCTGAAAAGATGATTTTTTTTTGGCAAAATCGGCATCTTCTCTAAGTCGATCGCAGGCCCACTTAGCAAAGCGAAAACGCATTGGATGGTCAGTTGGCTTCAACTCCTGAGCCAATTGGACTTTGAATGGCGTCATACTAAGTCTTTATGCAAAATTCGTCTCAATGATGTCTCCGAAATGTTCAATTGTTGAGAACGACGGTGAATTGATGTTGATGGCGCTTCACGCACACTTTCTGCCACAGCAGCAATATTCTCGGGTGTACGCACTGTTTTTGGCTTTTCACGCTTTGGTTTATCGATGAGGATGCCAGTTTCTTTCACTTTTTTCACAAGATAACGAACATACGGAGCTGACGGTGCTTCTCTTCTTCCAAAATCCGTACGCAATTTTCGCACACATTCTGCAACATTACCATGATTTTCAAAGTAATGTCGCAAGTTTTAGAATAAAACTAAAACTAATTATCTGTCAAAACAGACATGAGCTAAGTGTTACCATTCACTAAATAAGCACTAATTGAAAAAAAAAACGTTAGATGGCGGACCCGTTCTATCAGGGTGTTTTTTTTTCAAGAGGTATACAATTTCAATATGAATAGGAACACCTGACGCTAATGGTAATGTCTATTTAATAGATAATTTTATGACTAGTGATTGATTTCGGACATATTCCACGGCTAGCTAGGATGAATCGCAATCCCAAAATCCATTTTTCGACAACTTTATCACTAATGACATGGCGAATATTGACTTCCGAATCGTCCAAAGTCTCTGGTTTATCGGCATAGACTAGTGACTTCACATACCCACAAAAAAAGTAATCTAAAGGTGTGAGGTTAAAGGATCGTGGATACCACTTCACAGCTGCGTTCAGCAAATGTTTCCCCGCAACAAATTAATGGTTTCAAGCGCCGTGTGGCATTTTGCGCCATTTTGTTCAAAGCAAAGCTATGTCAAGTCAATAACATGGCGAATGTTGACTTCCAAATCGTCCAAAGTCTCTGGGTTATCGGCATAGACTAGTGACTTCACATACCCATCGTGGATACCACTTCACAGCTGCGTTCAGCAAATGTTTCCCGCAACAAATTGATGGTTTCAAGCGCCGTGTGGCATTTTGCGCCATTTTGTCCAAAGCAAAGCTATGTCAAGTCAATGCCATTCAATTGATTGCACTAACCCATAAAGCACACCAATCATTGAGTATTAATGATTGTAAGGGCGTCTCGACAAAGGCTTTTGGGTTTTCATCACTCCAAATTCGGCAATTTTACTTGTTTGCATATCTATTTAACAAAAAGTTGGCCTTATCGTAGAACAAAATTTTGCCTTCAAAATTAGGATCAAGCTGAATCATGTTTTCGGTCCTTCAGCGAACTTGCAATGCGTTTTCAATTCGTTCACAAGCTGGATCTTGCTTTAAGCCGAGATTTTTCGGAAAAAATGTTCCACAAAGTGGATGGGCATTGCTCCAATTGACTCATTTTTTCGGCCCATTCACCGAACCTACGAAACGTAAATTGATCATCCCTTGAACAAGCTGGATCTTATAAGCTATTAAGAAGATCCTTCCGTAAAATCTTTCATAAAGTCGATGGGCATAGCTTTCATTGCTTTGCACGATAGCGAATCGATTCATTAGGATTCTCCTAAACACTGCGCTTCACAACGGCAATCACTTTTTTCTGTTGGCAATTGTAGTATTATCCTTTAGTGTGTAAATGGTTCATCGTATCCCGAATAACTTGCTCAGATGGGTGATTTTGTCGACCGTAAAATGGACACGATAAGTTTGACGAACCGACCCATGGTTTTCAAAAAAAAAGTTTGCACATGTTGTTTTGCCGTTACACTATTCATTGTAAAATGGAAGAACGTAATAACCACTAATATCAACTTTTAACTGTCAAATTGACAGTCTGTAGAAATAGTGTTACCAGTTTAAAAACTAACCCCCTTATTAATAAACGTTGATTAGCTAATCAGTGACTAACTTTTGACATTTGCGCGAGTATTCCTTATGGGGAGAGCTGTCAAGTTATCAATTGATTAGCTAATCAGCGTTTATTAATCCGGGGTAAAGCTTTAAGTAAAAACACCGCGTCTCCACGAGCAATATTTGATAGCTTACTATCTGTCACTTTTCATAGAAATAAATAATCACCCCTATCGTGGAATACGGCGTATTTGAGATTCACTTCACGTACTCCATTCACTTTCACTTTCCATATACATCGTAGAATCCGCCGGGCAGACTCTTTTATCGACAGGTAATTTCAATTGAAATTTGCGGGACAAATCAGTTGTTTTGCATTAAATGACAGCAGAGAAAGAGCAAAGCAATTTCAAACTCATTTTACGAAAATCAAATAAATTAATTTCAACGAAAATCAATAAAATGGATAGTCATAGTAGGTATAGCCTTATATTTGAGTAGATGAGCTTCTTATGACAGAAAAATGCGTGCACATTTAGAGGAACTGCAAAAGACATAATGGAACTTTCAGATTCCACGTAAGTTTTCTGAAATACTTCCTTTGTTGGCGGTGCTAAGGTGTTCAGGTTGTGCCTTAGGTCATCCCAGAACTGTCTTACTTCCTCAGGTGGTCGCTTACAATAATTTTTTGCTATGCTGGGATTGAGCTTCATTGCATAAATCAGTTCCCAGAATTGATCACGGTTAGTTGTTTTCTTGCTGCAATATGAAAGCATTGTATGGAAATGTAAATATTTGTTTTTGTGATCTGAAAACACTAAGTTGTGTTTTGTCCTCTTACACATTTTTACAAAAAAAAAAAATCTGTTTGCTCATTATGTACTTAAAACATTTTGAGAAAATCGCAACCAAAAAAGGGCGATAAAACCTCCCCTTCAAACTACCGACCCTTAGCTCTACCGTCAGTACTCTCTAAGGTCATGGAGAGTACAGTCAATTACCACCTCATGAGCTATCTAGAAAAAAAAAATCATCTCATTAGTGACCGTCAGTATGGTTTTCGTCAACAACGTTCCACAGGTGATCTTATGGTCTATCTAAGTGAAAAATGGAATCGTTGCATTCACCAATTCGGTGAATGTAGAATTGTTGCTCTGGATATCTCAAAAGCCTTTGATAGAGTGTGGCGTAGCGCTCTTGTTAATAAGCTTAGGTCTTTCGGTGTCGTAATACTTTTATAATTTGGATTACGAGTTTTTTAAATAACCGAGCAACAAGTTGTATTAGATGGGTCAACTTCCACCCCCTTTTCAATAATCGCTGGAGTACCCCAAGGCTCAGTCCTCTCACCAACTCTGTTTTTAATTTTTATTAACGACCTTCTCTCTCTGACTTGTAATCCTATCCATTCGTTCGCGGATGACAGTACTCTTGACTTCGTTTACTCTCTAACGACTCCGCGACAAGAACCCCACGTCGTCGAGTCACAACGCCAGCGAATGTCAACTGAACTCAACTCCGACATTGATACAATTATCAATTGGGGTACCAACAACCGGGTTGAGTTTAATGCGTCAAAAACTCAGTACTGTCTCCTATCTCTGAAACAGAATACAAATGTAGCTAAACTAAAAATTGAAGGAGTTGAAGTTGAGGTGAGATGCTTGGCATGTACATTAGCCCAGACCTTCGTTGGAACCAGCAAGTTATAGATGCTGCAAAAGGTGGTGCTAGATGCCTAGGATTTCTCAAACGAGAGCATGTTTTATCAGTACAATACAGTTCCCTCTCATGTATATCATTTGGTTTTTTTCTTGTTGAATTTATAGCAAAGACTGGTGAAGATACCCTCAATAAAGCAATAAAAGCCGAAGTATTTGATACTTCAACTGAAACATTGTCTGTGATCTCTACAGTAACGGAGTCATCTTCGTGCAACCAATCCACAGCTGGAACTACAACATCCAACCCAGAAGCAGTAGCATTAGAAAACTTAAGTAATAACAGCGAAAGAATTGCTCGTCAGCAACAAGCAACTAATTTGAATAATCAATTCTTTTCAGGAGTATCGGTAGCAACGGAAACGACACCTGAGGAAGCGACATCGTCTAACGTCAGTAGTAATAATAGTAGTTTACCCACAACCGCATCATCATCACCCACTTCAACGCTATCCACATTATCGTCTGTCTCATTGCCCACATCAGAAGGAGTGCAAGCATCATCATCAGCAGCAACACCAAAAGATATAACTGCCAAAACGCAGGAAATTGCCGCCGTCGCCAATGATCTTACTACAAAACCGATTGGCAACAATAACAGCAACACCAATAATAGCAACAAAACGCTAGCAGCAGCACCACCAGCAGCAGTAGCACCAACAACATCAACAACAACAACAACAACAACAACAACAACCACAAACCTCCAACAACAATTCGAAAGCATGAAACTCAGCGAAACCGAAATGAATGTCGTCCACGCCAACACACAAACATTGACCGATGATTTGGTGGAATCGTCGGCAACATCGCCACCAGTCCCAGTGCCCACCACAAATGGCAATAAAGATGCGACTGCCAATGACGCACCGACCACAGACAACCACAACCATAACAATAACAATAAACTAAATAAATTGAACGATAACCTAGATAGCAATATAAATAATAATACTGCCGTTAGCAGTAGTAGCAATATTAAAAGCAACATTAGTAGTACTAGTAAAAATACAGCGTCTCTCGATGAAACAGATCGTAGCGCCACGCCGGTCACCAACACCTCAGCCACCACACCAAACAGCAACAATAATGAAAGTGTCTTGAAGCCAGTGATAGATCTGGTGAATAACAACAACTCTAAGCCGGAAACAACCAGCGAAACATCAAAGACACCAGCTGCAGCAGCCGAAAGCATTAGCAATAACAATCAACCATCGGTAGCAGTCGAAGGTGTACCAGTTGCAGCACCAGCAGTAGGCCAAAAGCAGGCTGCAAACGGAGATGTTAATGCATCTGATGCCACAACTACATCTGAATCACAAGAAGCAACCGAAGTAGTAGCGCCTGGTAAGTCGATGCCAACTCCTGAACAATCGGCAGCCATTCAATCTCTTATAAACTACAACGAAGGACAGTGGTCTCCTCACAACCCCACTGGAAAGAAGCAATATGATCGCGAACAGCTGATGCTGTTGCGAGAAGCCAAGGCATCGCGAATATCGCCTGATGTGAGCACAATCAATGCTTCGATCTTACCACAGCCAAACCTTCTGCCATCGTTTATGCGTGGAAATAATAACAACAAGCGCGTTCAATCAATGAGTGGAATTGGATCGATGGGTGATCGTTCGGGAATGGGAGCTGGTAACATGGGTGGACAAGGCTACGCTAAGCAAGCATCGATGTCTGGTGTAAATCAACGCAACAGCACCAAGGGAAATAAGGCAGCAACTTACTATATCAACCTATCGCTCAATCAAGACGTGAAACTAAACGAGACCGATAATGCGTGGAAACCTCGTGTTCTTGTTCAAGAATCTACTGTCGACGTCATCGCTCATGATAGTGAAGATCTGAAGCGTCGAGTACGTGGTATCCTAAACAAACTCACACCTGAAAAGTTCGACACGTTGGTCGAGCAGATTATCAAGCTCAAGATCGACACCAACGAGAAGGTGAACGATGTCACGGAGCTTGTCTTTGAGAAGGCCATCGATGAGCCGAATTTCTCTGCACGCCTCTGCCAGCGACTTGTGGATGAGGTGAAGGCACGCGACACAATGGAAAGTGACACACGCGCTAATCTCAAACAATTCCGAACATCTCTTTTAAATAAGACCGAAAACGAGTTCACTGAGAATGTCACGAATCGGGACGCCAAGGAAAGAAAATTACAACCGATCTTGGACAAAATTCGCGATTGCAAGGATCAAACCGAAAAGTTGGAACTAAAAGCCCAACTGGAAGAAGAGGAGCGCAAGATTCGCCGTCGCTCTGGCGGTACCGTACGGTTCATTGGAGAACTTTTCAAAATTTCTATGCTCACAGGAAAGATTATTCACTCATGCATTGACGCGCTCCTTGATCCCAAATCAGAGGACAAGCTCGAGTGTTTGTGCATGCTGCTGATAACAGTTGGTGAGAAATTCGAAAAGACCCCATACCAGGGCATGAAACCCTCAAGACTTCACAATCTTGATGCCACAATGAAGCGTATGCAGGCCATCGCCTCAAAGTCAACCAAGGATGGAGCAAAGGTATCCAGCAGAGTTCGTTTCATGTTGCAAGATGTAATCGATCTTCGCCAGAGCAAGTGGGTCTCAAACCGTGGTGATACACCAAAGACTATGGAGGAAATCCAAAAACAAACTAAGACCGAAGAAGTAGACAAAAAAAAAACGCATTTGGCAGAGCGATGCTTTAATTCCAAAATATCTACAGGTGTACATTCGCGTGGTGGTTCAGCGCATGGATCACGTGAAAGCTCCTCCTCTCGCAATAATCAAGGTCGCGGTATGATGAACGCTTCCAGCATGCAAAAATCAGCTAGTCATAACAAGAACCCATACCAACCAATGGCACCCAGAATGCAAGGCAAAGTAAGTATATTTCTACACCTCATTGCACACTCTTGAATACATCTAACACAAATGTATCATTTTTCTTTCAGTCGGGCTTGCCACAATCATCCTCAATGTCATCCGCATCCTCACATCAACAATCCCAACAGCAGTCATCATCACAACACATGAATTCCAATGCATCGTCGTCGTCGCAATCCTCGGCACCAGCAACAGCATCGGCAACAGAATTCGAATCGCCCGCCGTTGCACCACCAGCTGTATTCGATGAACCCACCAATGCCGAACAAAATCTAATAAAATCGGCAATATCCGAAATGGTTGAACTTGCGGCTAATTCGAATTCCCTTAGCCAGGTGGTGCCGTACTTAACGAAATTCAAAGACAACTATCGTTCGTACTTCCTCTTCATGATACTAGCCGAATATTTGCATTTGGCCAATGTGCGACAAGTGCAGCGTCGATATGCAGCCAACATAGTTGCATATTTCTTTAAGCGTAATTTCCTAACATTAGATCATTTCAAATTGGCCTACAAGAACTTCTGTGCGCTTGCCAACGATATTGTTCTAGATGTGCCCTCGATGTGGGTGTATATATTCGAATTTTCTGGTAAGTTGTTGCTTGTTCTGAACATATTTGAAACTAATGTGTAACTGTTTTGCAGGTCCATTGTTAGCCAAAAAGGTGATTAGCGCAAAAGACTTGTGGAACAAAGAGCTTGCCGGCCAGAAGCCACCTCTTGGAGTAAAGTTCCTAAAGACGTTTCTTGTATACTGTACATGCGAAATTGGCCCAGAATTTACACGTGCCATGTGGAAGAACTCTAATTTGTATTGGACCGACTTTGTGCCCGAGGCTGAAGTCGCCAATTTTATTAAAACAAATGTAAGTCGCCAGCAATTGTTTAAATCTTCCTCTCTAATATATTCCCATCCATCTTATAGAAATTCGAATTCATTGAAAATGCATCAATAAAACCGACTATCACCGTCACTGAAGATAAGAGCCGGCTCTGTGAGAAAGTTGTGGAACGCGTCGAGCATATGCTCAAGGATGGTGCTCAATCGGAACCTGTCATTGATTACATTAATGTAAGTTTGATGACACAACCAATCTTTGATTTTCTAAAACTAATTCATTTCTTTTCTATTTTCTTTAAAAAACGTAGGGCAACATTGTAGATGTTGATAAACAGTTTATACGACCACTAACCACGGCAATTTGTAACTTTGCAATCACGTACAAGGATAATACATACAAATTGGACACAGCAGTGTATCAGAAGGTTTGCATACCAATTCTCGCACGTGTCATAGAGTCGAATGAACAACGTGAATTGGAGTGTCTATATGCAATGCAGTTGCTGTGCAATCGCTTGGAACAT
The DNA here is from genome assembly GCA_932526625.1 of Rhingia campestris. NCBI lineage: Eukaryota > Metazoa > Arthropoda > Insecta > Diptera > Syrphidae > Rhingia > Rhingia campestris. Next base: position 3,029,772 of record OW052186.1, on the reverse strand, counting down.
CCTAGAGGTAAGTGTCTACTGATAGAGATATTGCCGTTGTTCAATTATTAATCCTTTACTTTGTGTACCTCATTGCAGCTCTTTTGAGCGAGCTCTATGGCGAACTATATGATGCTGATGTTGTACAACAGGAAACATTCTTGAAATGGCGCGATTCGAAGGAAGAGTTATTTGCTGGTAAAGGTAAGTCGATTACAACTAGATAACTTGAGAAGCGTTAGCAAACTGCATGTGGTAAGACGGTGGGATGCATTTTAAGTGTGCCACAGCGAATACTAGACAGAAGTTTATCGATAAAATTTTGGACATTGGACTGCCACTGAAAACCAAAGCGACAACTCGCTGAGTCTTATTTGATTGTTTCATGGATGATTATTCCTTGTAAACTGCTTAAACGTGTTTGTTACCTCTGATGGAGGAAGAGATATCTACCATTCCCCTTCTCATTCTTTAGGCAATATAAAGTCTTACTTACTTGAGTGGCGCTACAGTCCGGGATGAACCTGGGCCTCAACCAACATGCCTCTCCAATTAGCCCGGTCCTTAGCTAACTGCCTCCAGTTGCGCACTCCAAGTTGGTTGAGGTCGGTTTCTACTTGTCGGTTTCCCCATGTCTCAACTACGATATTTTCTTGTTCATCTCTATAGGATTCTGTTCGAGACTTGTATCCTTGGCTTTGACGTTTTACACTTTGGTAAAACTTGCGAACATCGTTCCTGGAGTGGCACCGCTCTATATCCTCGATCGCACGCTTTTCTTGCTCTTTTTCTTCTTTCTGAAAAGCTGATGTTCTTCCCTTCTTCTTTGCCTATAGAGCTCAATGGCAGCTCTCGTCTTCACCTGCAGCTTAGTCTTGTAGGCCTCGGTCTTGGCTGCGAGCATTTGTCGGCATTCCTCATCAAACCAGGGGTTTCTTGCTGGTGGCCGCGAGAAACCTAGCACATCAGTTGCGGCTGATCTAATGGCTTGTTGGCATCGTTGCCATTGCTCTTCGACATTAGATGCTGGTGGTATGTTGTGAGTCGAGAGGTTAAGGGATACGCGTTGCGCGAAGGTCTTGGCGGTCTCTGGAGATTTATAACACGGTCCATAGTAGTTTTTCATCCTCTTTTTGCCCTGCCCGTCCCATCGTATTTGCTATGGATGGCAGTAATGTCTGCTTTGTAGCAGTTTAGGGCTTCCGCTAGTTGTTCGCCTGCACCTCTCCTGTTTAATGTTCTCACATTCCAGGTGCAGATACGAACGTCGTTGTCCTTTTTTAGTTTAGCATGGTCGTCAACATTAATATCAGTCCTCTCCGAGGCTATTGGTTGCTTCGTAACATAAGCTTTTTTCCATTGATGGGTAGTTAACCCAAAGCACAACCCCCAACCTGGAGGGCCAGGCCCTTGTTTTGACCCTAGGACAGCGGGCCGGAAAAAATACCGATGTCAGTAGCCCATTTTGGGGTATGAGCGCTGCCGTTGAGCCATTGAGGGCTCCTCCGCCACCAACTCTTTTCCAGTACCCTGGCTCAGTATTGGAAATCCCTATAGACCTGGTGTTCAAATATGTCGAAGCAGCTCATATAGGGATTTCACTTCCAGTTCGATCAAACTGGAGCTGTAGGCGCCACCGTTGACTCCATCTAGGGAATTCCTCCGCTGCCGCCTGAGAGTGAGTGCCTTAGTGACACTCCTTCCCCTCTCTCGTTTGCTGCCACCAACGACCTTCCACAGGGGTTAAATACCCCATCTCCAGTCGGGGTACTAGGCACCCACCAGTCACCAGCGTGGAGGTGAGAGTAGGAGTTGATAGTGAGAGGCTAGAGTGAGAACGCTTGTGTCCTCATATAATCGCATCACTCTCCTTAAGCACCGATTGGCTGAAGTAGTTTGCAAATACATCTGCCATGATTTTGGGATCGGTTAAGGAAGTATTAGCAGATTTTAAAGAAGATGGTAGTTATCTGATTTCTTTTTTGAGTTAATCGGGCCTATCGAGGTATCCGCCGGAGCGGAAAATTCTCTGATTTTGTACGATTCGGACGATTTTTGCTTCGAGGTATTCTTCCGAAAAGCTGTTCGGAATATTTCTCCGATATTTTGTAACGCATCCCGGCGAATTGCGTTCAGGGGCATTTTTCGGTCAATTTTTGACAGCTAAGTGTCATTCTTTTTCCGATTTCCTCCGACACAAATTCTTTGCGGAATTTATTTACGAATTGTAGTGTAGTGAAGCTGTTGCGTCTGTTTAGTATTTTTTTCGATGACACATACCTCGACGAAGTATGCGTTGCGGAAAATTGTCCGCTCCGACGGATACCTCGATAGGGCTGAATGAAATGGAAAAATACATACGGTTGGCTAAAGCTCTATAGGTTAGTCATACTTTGTTTTCTTTGACAAATTTCGAAGTTCTTTGAGAATTTTTCTGAGTAAACGGCTGACACATTCAATTTTTTAGAGGGACACTTTGGAATAGCATTTTTTCGATTGGTCCCTAAATCCATTCTATACGTCCTGCGATTCTGTTCAACCACTACCCACTGCATTTAAACCAAAGATTATGAATTCTATACAGATGACGCACTCCATATAAGAAAAATTGTTCTATGGCGGGTCGTGCTGGCACAAGCAAGATTTGGGAACATATATTTATTTTCCCTCCACCACTTAAGGGGATCTTCTGTTCTCTGTAGCCTGTCATAATCAACAAAGACCTGAACTTCTGCATTTGCCTTGCTATTTAAATTTCCAACTGGTTGATATAGAGCAGCTTCTCTGTCGAATTCAGCCCAAATGTCATCATCATCAATAATATATTCGGCATTCGATGTTGAATAAGACGTCATTGGATCCAATTGAATACAATTATTTTCTTGTTCTGAAAACTTTTCTCGCCACAAGAGATATTAATCTTTTCTTTGCATTTTCAGCATTTTTCTTCTCTCAAAAAGCTATTTGTTTAAACCTTGGATCTAAATATGCTGCTAATGAGAGAATACTATTTTCTTCCAATCAATTTAACCTATTGCATATTGCCTTATGAATTTCCTCAACGGTAGATTTTATGCAGGTCTTGAATGGTTTCTTCAAAAATCCCGTATACACTGCTTCGAGTCCATTAGCGAGAGGAATAACAAGAGAATCCGTTAAATATTTTTCTCCAGAAATACTTTTTGTAATTTTTTCGAGTGTTTTTAAAATTTCAAAGAGCTGTCGAACTGTTATCCAATCGTCTGCTGAGAGGTAGCTGCTCGCATCCATATTGCTTAAGGCCATTGTTGATTTCACTGCTTCTTCGAGCTGAATAAACCCTATAAAAGGTGGAGTTCCAATATAAAAGGTGGAGTTCCAACGAGTGGACACGTCCTGCAGTAGTTTTAGTGGGTTTCCGACGCCTTGATTCCGTTGATAGGCCAAAAGTCTTGATGTGGCAATTTAGCTTCTTTTAAAGTGACCAATAATATGCTTAACTTTTGAAAGGAATATGGTTACTTCCTCTACTTTCAAACCATCATTTGCAACGAGGTTTACAGTGTGGGCAAAGCAGCGAAAATGTTCCCATCTCAGCTCACTAAGAACCGCTGATTTGATATTAGCTGCGTTATCGGATACAACTGCGGCCATTAACAAAAATTCATTGGGCAGGTTAGACTTGAAATTAATTACTAAAAGACATGTTTTTGTTAAACAGGCGAATATTATATTTTTGCCGAATTCTTTACATCAAAAGCTTTTCTTTTACATACCATTCGGAAACAACTCTCTCTAGTTCAAGAGCAAGGTTTTTTGCTGTATGGCGGTCTGGTAAGTTCGCACATTCCAAAAGGAGGGAAACTAAATCAAAATTCTTAGTAAGAAAATGGACCGTGACTGCCATATAACTTTCCATATTTATAGACGTCCAGCAATCGGTTGTAACACATAATTTCATAGCAGTTTTTAAAATATCCCGAGTTTCATTTACACACTGCTCATATAATGCAGGAATGATAGTCCTGGAAATTGCATGTCGATTGGGTTTAGAGCGGCCACAAATTGGCGAAATGCAGTTTCGTCGACAGTTCGAAACGGCTGAAAATACGTCTCTCTACTTAAATTTGCCCCGACTTCGAAAATACGCGTTCTGATGGAACAGAAGTGGCAACTATGCACAATCTCCTTTTAACTATTCCATATAGTCTAGGATAGGCATCCTTTTTTTCATGCCACCACTTTAATGGATCCTTGTTACGAGGCAACAGTACCTCCTGCAGATATTTGTCTACTTCTATTATACCTACTGCCGTAGGATTAGATGTTTTTATAATTTGGCTTACATGTTTGTCGAAGTCAGCCCAAATGGTACGCGCCTTTTTCGAGGTCGATGGTTCGTTAAGGACTTCTGGTTCGACTTCGTTGTGCAGAGATTTAACGTGCACACTGGTGACTAAAGCCTTTAAGCTCGAGCAAGCTCGTTGAAAAGAGCGCTCATCTGAAAATCCATACTTTTCAAACCGAGGGTCTAAAAGAGTGCTTTCGGCAAATATATGGTTATATTCAATATCCAAAAACCTTCGCTTTAACTCATCTAGAAGACATTGCGCCATTTTTTTGACAGAATGGTGCAGTTCTTCAGTTCTTATGAAATCAATGCATTTGTTTTTGAGGGCATTCGAAATCAAAATTACCTCCGATATTGTCACACTTTTTTCCGAACTCATTTCTTCTGTAACACTTTTAAAATATGACAGCAACTCTGTTGCACTTGTTAATATGTCAATGTCTTCTGTGTTAATATTATCCATCTCGGCATAATTTATAGCAAGAGTTGATATTAAACTATTTTTAATTTTTAATATTCTTTCAAACATGTCACATGTTGAATTCCAGCGTATGACAACATCTTGCTTAACCTTTAGCTGGCTTTCTCCCAGTTGTGACTGCATGAATTTCAGTCTCTCCGATGCTAGTGGGCTTCGACGGAAAAGTTCAACAACTGTTTTAATTTTAGTCTGCGTATTTTTAATTTCTTGCAATGCCGTTTGTACAATTAAATTTATAGTGTGTGCAAAACAAGGAATTTGTTTCCAATTATTTAATTTTATTGCTGCTTTTATATTGCTGGCGTTATCTGTTGTTACAGCAACTATTTTAGCCCCAGCTATCGCACATTTTTTTTAACTCTTGGCTTAGGCCTTCGGCAGTGTGTCTGTTGAAATACGGGTAGCATTCTAACATGCGTGTGGTGAGTTCTGTATTCTCGTTTAGAAAATGAGCCGTGAGGGATATATAGCTGTCATTTGGAGCAGAGGTCCAACAATCTGTTATTATTGACAAATAGCTAGCATCTTTTAGTAATTTTTGCACATTTTCCCTTGTTATGGTATAATAATTTGTGAGAAGTGCATTGGATAAAGTTTTACGGGAAGGTATTGCATAATTCGGATTTAATTCGTTAATAAATTTCTTGAACTCTTTACTTTCAACGAGGTTAAACGGTAGGTACTGTTTCGTTACGAGTTCGAATAGGTATTTATTCAATTGCTCAGTCTTTTTAGCTGAAGTAGGCTTTTGTAAATATTGCGTTATTTTTGAATTTTTTTACTTTAGTGACGGAAAGGGGATTATTAGTCGGTTTTATAGGTAAAGCTGTTTTATACCTACAGTCGCTGTTCGCTTGCGCACTACAATCTACAACGTACCTACAAGCTTCAAGTACAAGATACAAATGAGCAGATCCAAAAGCGTTAGTGAGGTCTTTACCTCAAATATCTCAAATACCTCATTACCTCATTTATGAGGTAGTGAGGTCTTCCTCAATTTTTACCTCACTAACTCAATTGAAGTTAAAAATGCCTCACTCACTGAAAATCCTCAAATGAATGGTGAAGCGACGCTTTACCTCATATGAGGTAGTGAGGTATTCCTCAATCTTTACCTCACTAACTCAATTGAAGTTAAAAATGCCTCACTCAGTGAAAATCCTCAAATTAATGGTGAAGCAAGCGAGAAGCGACGCTTTTTGGATCTATACTCTGTTCTCTGTGTTTCTCATAAAATGAGTTGAGAGAGAAAGCGTACGTTGAATTGAGTTTGAGAGTGAGCCTTTATGGATAGTTGAAATATGGATCATGCGAATGCAAGTGTGTTTGTTTTTGTTTACAATTTATGGTCTCTCTTTTTCTCAACCAAGAGAAATGTATTATTGTGACAAAATTTTGTTTTGTGTTCCTCCATGCTCCATGTGACAAATTTAAGAGGTGGTACAAATTTTCGTTTTGAGGTGTTGTGACATTTTGTTCAGATGTATGGGACATTGCCTCATGTATGAGTAACACATCACTAGCTTTATTTGAAACTCGTTCACTGGTTGTGATTGTGATTTTTTATTCACAGTTCATATTTCACAGGTCGTTCTTTTTTGCTCTTCTCTAGAAGCTACTGGGCAAAAGTTTCTGTTTTTTGTTCTCAATGCGTCATCTGTATAGAATTCATAATCTTTGAAATAATTTTTCCCCAACACCATATGTTTCTCTTTATTAATCCAAAATAATTTAATTTTTAGGCGTTGCTGTCAAAGGATTAAATCAGTTCTTCAATCAATTGATGAACGGCGAAACGAGTGATGAAGCTAATTAGCACGAAATCCAGTTGAGATATAGTCTCATGTATCTTTACTAAAAAAGGAAATCAAAAAACCAACCAACACCATACGATAACAAGCACACAACCTCACAAAATTTTTGGAAAAAAAAAAAACAATTTTTTGATTCAAAATCGACGAAAGAAAATTCCTCTAACACAAGCAAATATATTCAAAACATCCTCATTGGAAGTTAAACTTTTTTTTCTTTTGAATTCTTTGTTTGTGGAAAAATTAAATGGATTTCGCACGCGCGTATAAAAATGTATAATATTTAATACTATAATAACAATTTAATTTTTTTTTGTTTAAAATAATTAATGAATTTTGTACGTATATAATTGTATAATATTTAATACTAAACAACAATGAAACAAAATGAAAAAAAAAAATAAATCTTAAAGTTAAGCAAAGCATGTAGAAAAAGCCTATATAAAAAAAACTGAAGAAATATAATTAAAACGAAGGTAAATACTATGACTAGGTAGTTTCAGTTTTTGGTTTAATTTTAATGTATTTTTCGTTATACAACTTTTTTTTTTTTTTGTTAATGTAATATATATATAGCATGAAAGAGAAATATTTTTTTATTATGTTTTTATTCCATCTAAATAGGCATTATTTTTTTTTCTAGTTAGGGAAAATATATTAAATAAAACACAAAAGAAAAATAATAAAAAAAAATAAGAAATATTTTTAAACAAAAAAAATTGCGAAAAATGGTATATTGATGTGTTTGCATGCGTAACACATCTTCACATACATTTGTAAATAAAACGCATTACATGGACAAGCATACAGCGCAGACATTTCTTTCTATTCAAAAATCATTTTCTATATATAAAGATTGTTTGGTAGAAAGAAAGTCATACAATTGTTAATTTGTTAAGTGAATTATTATTATTTTTTTTTTGTTTTCCTCAGTACATTATATTAGAAATTGATAAAACAACAACAAATACTAATTATAATATTAATAATAAAATAAATAATTATTTGTTGAGTTTGAGCCTGATGCAAAGAAAATAATTTAGTATCTCTGCATTTTCCGCAACGCATACTTCGTCGGAGGTTTAAATTTCATTCGAGGTATGTGTCATCCGAAAAAAATACTACACAAATTCGGCGGCTTCACTTCACTGCAATTCGTAAATAAATTCCGAACTATACAGAGCCATGTCTAGTTTTGGGCGGTATACCAAAACTAGACATGGCTCTGTATAGTTCGTCTCTATAAATGCTGTCGGATGCGGCTTTGAAAACGATAAATAGATGGTGGGTATCGATTTGGACTTCTTGGGTTTTTTTCCAGGATCTGCCGAAGTGTGAAAATTTGATCGATTGTGGAGTTTCCTGGCCTAAAACCACACTGATAAGGGCCGATCAGGTTGTTGGTAAACGGTTTCAGGCGTTCAAATATTACGGCAGATAGGACCTTGTAGGCGATGTTGAGGAGACTTCTGCCTCTGTAGTTGACGCAGTTCAGAGGGTCTCCTTTTTTGTCGATCGGGCAAACGATGCTGAGGTTCCATTCTTCAGGCATGTTTTCAACCGACCAGATTTGGCTTATGAGTTGGTGGATGTTACTTACCAAGTCATCGCCGAGAGCTTTATAAAGCTCAGCGGGAAGGCCGCCATTTCCGGTGGCCTTATTAAGCTTGAGTTTAGATCTAGCTATCCTCACTTCACTTAGGTCGGGTGGTTGGCATCAATGTCGTTGCCAATATTGAATGGATCCTTCTGCCTGACAGCGGAATGTTGTTCGTCATCGCCGTTTAACAGTCTGATGAAGTGCTTCTTCCATATCCCCATGTCTCAACTACGATATTTCCTTGTTCAGCTTGACAGGATTCTGTTCGAGCTTTGTATCCTACTTCGGTAAAACTTGCGCACATCGTTCCTGGAGTGGCAACTCTCTATATCCACGATCGCGCGCTTTTCTTGCTCCTTTTTCTTCTTTCTGAAAAGCTGGTGTTCTTCCCTTCTTCTTTGTCTATAGAGCTCTCGTCTTCACCTGCAGCTTAGCCTTGTAGGACTCGTTCTTGGCTGCGAGCATCTGTCGGCATTCCACATCAAACCAGGGGTTTCTTGCTGGTGGCCGCGAGAAACGAGAAACCTAGCACATCAGTTGCGGCTGATCTAATGGCTTGTTGGCATCGTTGCCATTGTTCTTCGACATTAGATGCTGGTGGTGTGGTGTGAATCGAGAGGTTAAGAGATACGCGTTGCGCGAAGGTCTTGGCGGTCTCGCGATTGCAGAGACACGACTGGATGCGCGCCTCTTGTCTATCAAAATGTGACCAATTTGGTTGACTGTTCGTTTATCTGGAGACCGCCATGTCCCCTTATGGATATCGAAGTGTGGAAACCGTGTGCTGGCTATAGAGGCATTTATTTTCCGACAGTACTGCTAAAGATGTCTTCTCTTCCTACCATTTACGATAATAATGTGTGATAATATGCTGCCTTTAAAGAGCAGGTGAGTTATCGACTTTCAGATGGCATGACTCTATGATCGCTTCAGAATTAAGCCCCTTTCAATGTCAATAACTGGTAACGTAGTTTGTTCAAGTGAATTCATAAACTGAAACGGCAAGTGTTTCAAAACGTTACAGTTTTGTATATTATGCAGTTCATTACGATGGTTTACCTAACAAGATGCAAAATCAACAATTGCAACGCAAACTGATGCAATACTTTAATTAATAAAATAATAATACTAATGAACCATTTTATTGACTTAAGGAATTCAGCCTTCCCTTCAACGTGGCTGTTTTTTAAATACCTACTATACATAGAAGTGTAAAGTGGTTTCGGTAACAGATTATCCTCTGTTGTACACAAGTATGGATCCAGAAAATAGTGCACGACCACACGTTCATTGGAATGAAAGTTATCTCCAACGTGACAGATTTCCCCGTCTTCCAGGTGTAAAAGCCGACTTCATTCCAATGACGATGGGAATGGCCAGAAGACATACATCTATAGGTCACTCTTTCAAAGGCTTATAGAAGAAAGGATCAACGCATCAGTGGCAGCATTTTCCTTGTGAAGTGATTTTCAATTGACATCAGCCTCAACGCCAAGTTAATCATATTATGATCAGGCACCAGGGAGCCGCCTACTAAAGGTCGGATTTGCCTATCACCTATGACTTGCCTGCCTAGGGTGGCCCTTACCATGATAATATTCTTTCCCTGCAGCATAGCTCAAAGTATTGCTGGATGAAAGTAAGTTTTATATATGAAATAGTTTATTGAATTACCTTTTCCCACTGCAAAACTATTTGTGTTTTGTTTTTTCAATATCCTCCGAATTGTGAAGATATAAGAAGTTGATAGAGCCGATCAGTTGTTGGTGAACGATATCAGGCAGATGGGATATTGTAGGTCTTATTTATTTATTTTATTTTATTTTGTCGATCGGACGAACGATAGTGGGGTTGCGTAGTTTTGTTCAATCAAATTTTGCTAATGAATTGTTGTGAATGATACTTAGTTATCCATCTCCACCGGCTTTATTTATGAAACCCGCCATTTTCAGCAGTCTTGGTAAGTTTAGCGAGGACTGCAATATCTAATTGCAGTCCTCGCTTCATTAAGGTCAGGTGGTTGTTACTTTTCACTATCGTTTCCAATGTTGAATGTTTCATTTTACCTGACACCGAAAGATTCCCCGACATTGCCCTTCAACAGTTTGCAGAAGTGAGTCTTCCACATTCTCAGCATCGATAGTGATATTTTGTTGTTCCTCTCGACTGGATTTTGTTCGCGCCTTTTATCCCTGACATTGCAGAGGATTTATCGCGAGGGAACCTCCTGCAATAGTGAGGGACTTTAACACGATCTAAAATTTCTAGCAGAGCGGGGCAATCAATATTTCCTGCTAGAAGCTGATGTCCAAATAGAATGTCGGCTATTTCACGACGCTTTTGAAGCGATTGAAGGTTTATCAATTTCAAACGATCCTCGTAGGGTGGTAAATTAAAACTATCTACCCAGGGAGACCGCGTAGTGCAAAACGGATGAATCTGCGTTGGACTCTCAACACGGAGGGAATGGGTATTGTGATAAGGCGACCATACTTGGCTAGCATATTCAAGGATAGGTCTACAAAATGTTGAAAAGAGAGATTTTGTAACATAGGGGTTCGAGAATTACTTAGACCAGCGTTTTACAAACCCAAGTGCGGATTTGGCTCTGCTGATGATATTATCAATATGAAAGCGGAAGGTAAGTTCTCTGTCACAGATAACACCCAGATCACGCATGAAAAGCACATTAGGTACGGGCTCACCAAATATTAAATAGGATCTCGCGACTGATGGAAGACGCTTACGGGAGTATGTCATGGTCTGACATTTGATGACATTGAGCTCCAGGAAGTTTTTTTGGCACCAAGTTGAAAAGTTGTTTAAATCTCTTTGAAGTGGGTAAGAGTCAGCGGAGGAGGAAATGTGCCTAAAGATTTTCATGTCATCGGCATAAACAGATAAATATGAGTTTTCAATGATACAGTCAACGTCATTGATAGACAAAATAAATATCAACGGACCAAGATGGCTAGCTTGAGGCACTCCGGATATGGATTAAAAGGGGTCCGATACAGAGCATCTAAACAGGAAACTTTTTAGGTTTGAAGGCACAAACAAAGGATTTTTGCAAGCAATCAAAAATGTTTTACACAATTAAAATAAGCACTAAATTATTCGTTTTTACACTTATTGAATAATGAATTGGAAACTACTAATTTAGGTATCAAAAAGGTCAATTTGGGAAACTAATAATTGAACAAAACTATGATGATATTGCCCGCCAATAAAACACGTCTAATCAGTACCTCGGCTCCGCTATTAACTCTGACAACAACATCTCGTCAGAAATTAAACGAAGAATTACTCTTGCCAACCGCTGTTTCTTCGGGCTAAGAAGGCAATTTAGTAGTAAAGCCCTCACTCGAACTACTAAGGAGATCCTATTTAAGACCCTGATCATCCCAGTCCTGCTCTACGGCGCTGAAGCATGGACCGTATCAAAAGCGGATGAAGAAATCCTTGGTAGATTCGAGAGGAAAATTCTTCGAAGAATCTTCAGTCCCGTTTGCGTTGACGGGCTATGGAGACGAAGATTCAACCAAGAACTATACGAGCTGTACAGCGACATGCCCCTGGTCAAAAAACTCCGCATTGGACGTTTAAGATGGCTAGGACATGTAGAACGAATGGACACCAATACTCCGGCTCGCAGAGTCTTCGATTCCCAGCCAGACGTCGGACGCAGTAGAGGAAGACCTCGCCTTTAGTGGCGCGCACAAGTGGAAACCGACCTCAACCAACTTGGAGTGCGCAACTGGAGGCAGTTAGCTAAGGACCGGGCTAATTGGAGAGGCATGTTGGTTGAGGCCTAGGTTCATTCCGGACTGTAGCGCCACTTAAGTAAGTAAGTAAGTAAATGGCCGCCGCCACAGTTGATTGTCATTTGAGACCTTTTTATGGCATTTTCCATCACTTTGGCCAAAACTTCCGGCGATAGGTCCTCACATTCTTGACGGATAATGTCTTTAAGAACTGCAAGAGTCTGAGGCTTGTTGACATAAACCCGCGACTTCAAAAAGCCCCACAAAAAGAAGTCTGGAGCGGTCAAATCAGGCGATCTTGCTGGCCAGTGCAAATCGCCAAAACGGGAGATTAGGCGCCCGGGAAATGCATCCTTCAGCATATCGGTTGTGGCACGTGCAGTGTGTGCCGTTGCACCGTCCTGTTGGAACCACATGTTTTCCAATCCCAATTCATCAAGTTGCGGCAAAAAGAACTCGTTGATCATTGCTCTGTAGCGCTCACCATTCACAGTAACCGTTTGGCCCGTGACGTCTTCGAAGAAAAAAGGTCCGATGACTCCTCCAGCGAAAACAGCACACCATACAGTGACTTTGAGCGGGTGTAATGGCTCTTCGTGGGTTACACGCGGATTTTCAGTGCCCCAGAAGCGTAAATATTGCTTATTTACGTACCCGCTAAGATGGAAATGGGCTTCATCACTCATGATTATTTTTGATGAAAAATCATCTTCCTCTTGGTGGTGATTAAGGATGGCTTGAGCGTATGTTAGACGCGATTGGCGGTCAGCAGCTAACAGCAGCACGTCGTCTGGTCGATGTCGACGGCGCTTCCATGACATCTTCGGCTACAGCAGCAATATTCTCTGCAGAACGGCTACTCCGGGGTCTGCCACGTCTGGCAGCATCTCGTGTTGTGCCAGTCTCTTCGAGGCGAGCGGCTAAACGTCGCAGTGTTTCACCAGCAGGCGTTGGACGGCTAGGGAATCTGCGACGAAATTCACGTTGTGCCAAAGTCACCGACCGATTATTGCTCAAATAAATAGTCACCAATATTCCGCGTTCTGGAGCAGTGTAGCGTAACATTGTTTATTAACGTGTATTTCGCATGTGTTTACTACACAAATGTCAAAACAGAACTGACATTAGGGGCCAATCGCAAAATTTATAGCATTTTCTGATAGGAGGATTACTTTTGTAGCTAAATTATTACTCTATGTTACAAACTAAATATCAAAACTAATATACCCCTATGGGATAGGGTATAAAAACAGTTAATTTACATGATTTTAAGAGAAATGTACTTAATGATTTTTACCTGTATGGGATTTCGAACATTATTGCATTGTACACAAAATTATTTTTAGGGTATTTATTTCAAATAAGTAAAGCAACGGTTTTTAACCAAAACACTTTCGTTTCGAAAATGTTGAAGTATCAACTGGATGTGGTTTAAATTAGTAATCCGTAGGGTGTTTGGGTTAGGGCTTTGTAGCTAAGTCCAAACTCGTAAACCTCTTACATTTCCTTAAAGAATGTTGCCCTTGCTTACAGACCTTACATTGATACCGCTCTGTCTGCTGTGTCTTCTGCGTCTTTGTATGAAAAGTCCTTGTCGATACAGTTGACTTGGATCCTATCCTGGAACTCGATTGCGTTGTTTGGAGGACTGCTGTTGGCTGTTGTACTGCCTCAAGTGTGCGAAAGCGCGTTTCCAAAAACCCCGTAAACTGTTCCACTTTTGGTACATCAGTGCTGCTACCTAGTTTTTCTTCCCACAGTTGTTGTGTAGAGCAAGGAAGTTTTTGAAAAACTATGAAGATTAAAATTGCATCCCAATGCTTAACTGGTACACCCAAATTCTTCAGAGCATGGATGCAATCTAGTGTTGTATCTAAAATAGCTTGGATACCCTCTGCACTTTCTTTAAACAACGACAGATGGCTGAAAAGGAGTCTTAATTGAGCATTTACTAAGATACGTTTGTTGTCGTATCGCGCTTTTAGTAAATTCCATGCCTTTGTGTAATTGTTTGCCTCAAGACCTACGTGTTGTAAAAGACGTTCAGCATCACCAGAGAGACTCGCTTTCAGATGGTGCAGTTTTTGGATATCGCTAAGGGATTCGTGTGGATAAGTGAGACGAAGACGTCATGGTACGAACGCCATTTTGTATAAGATCCAGTAAATGTCGGAATTTCGATTGGCGGAAGACGAAGATCACTATTACCTCTAGAAAGTGGTACCAATGCGGATTGCAGCGAAGCTGGAGTAGTATTCTTAGTGGCACACTTATCAATCGCATCCAAGAGATCACTTCGGTACTCAAGGTAAATTTCATGAATTTTACGATAAATTTTCACTAATTCTTCCTTTTTCATTACCTTTTTCAGCTTACTTTTACTCATGATTTCCTCATGATAACTTCTCGCTGATGAGAAATTGGTTTCCAGCATCGTAAGACGGCTTTTTAAATGATTGACGGTACGCCGAGATTCATCGACACTACCAAAACTCTCAACATCATGCTCTAATTGCGCCAAAATATCTATCTGGAGCTCCCCAAACGACATTTTATTTATATTTTATAAATTAATAAAAAGGACGAAAAAAAATATCAAAATTTGAAGGACTTACTTGGAGCCTTGAATTGTATTAATTTTGGTGGATTGCGCGACGCGGGAATCCCGATTTGCACAATATGTGTAGGGTAGTGGACTGTTTAAATAGATTTAAGATTGATGTAAATGTATCTATGCACTTTTATAGTTTAAACCGATATTAAACGTATTTATGCACTGTTTTTATTGTTCTAAGTGTTTAAATGTATCTTGCACTTTAACACTGCACACTTAATCCGGTTCGAAATAGACCAAATGTCACTCTCATGTTGATCTGGTTCCGGCAAGCGCTCTGCATCTTTAAGACAATGGGTTGAAAGATCCTTATTCACGGCACAAGCTCTTTCGGAAAGTTTCACCAAATCAAGTAATTTTTGTTTTGGTATGGGTAACATACCCTGGTAAATGGGTTTAAGTACCACAGGAAATCCCCCAAACAGCTATATTTTTATAGTTGAAACTATTTTTTGTTCGTTCGTTTAGTGGAGCTACAGTTCTACATGTCCTAGATATATTTGGGCCGGTTTTCCAGTGTAACTCAGCACTGGAAAACCGGCCCAGGGTTAATTCATGAAGCAGTTTTTCAGTACAGAATTAAATTTGATGATTTAATTTGCTAGCACTCATGATTTATCGATTTTGCTCAGTTATCACTTTATCAGCTGTTTGATTTCCTTTTCCCCAAACAAATGAAAATGCTTTTGTCACACACTTGCAAGTCTTCTTCTTAAAATAATATTTAAAATAATTTCAAGTCACTGAGATCTGCATTAAGTTCAAATTGGAATTGAAAAAAATTGTTTGCCTGGTATTATATCATCTGTCAAAAACATCTGACCATTTAATCCCGGTGTTAACTCATAGCGTTTTCGATTGGGATACAAAAAGCACTCTTTTTTTACTCTAGAGCACTTTTTTTACTCTAGATCAATTTTTTCGTTTTCGATTGGGATACAAAAAGCACTCTTTTTTTACTCTAGAGTACTTTTGAAGAATCTGGATTCCAAGTCAGATTTACACCAACATGCACCAACACAAAAACATTTAACATCTGACTTATGTCAGTTTGAAGTTTGCATTTCGCAGTTTGATTTGTGTTATTTGTTATTTCTGCGAAAACTATAATTAGAAACTAAAATATTTTTGGATAATCATGTTCTAAAATTCATAAACTTTGTTTTGACACGAACTCGCCAATGGTTGAATTTATAAAAAAGCCGCAATGAGTAAAAGAAAATTTCATATGGTGGTTTTCATTGATAGCTAATAGCTATAATTGCGGCCTAAAGATAAACAATAAGCTGTCAAATGGCACACTTCCACACATACAAAACCAGAGTAACCTCTCTAATGTTCGATTGGGACGGGTAAAATCTGAAATCTGAGAGTAAATCTAAAATTCCCAATCGAAAACGCTATCAGTAAACTTGCTGGGTTAACTCGAAGTTAACTCTAGATTCAAATCGCCTGAAAAACTGCTTTCTCAAGTTAACTCGAGTAAGCTTCCGAAATAAGGATGATCTCGCACTGAAAAACTGGGCCTTAAACGCCCTTTTCGAATTTTAACGACTTCATTTAAAGCCAATAAATTTTGTAGCGATCTTTATATTTTTTGCATCCATAGAATCGTACTCCATTTGGGAACGCCTTGACTCAAAAAACTTCAACTCTATTTTTTGTAAATGACGAAATAAAAAAAAAACGAAATCTTGATGACTGTTGATGACTAAAAGCTGACAAAAGAGTGGCGATATAATAAAAAAATCATCATAAGTAGTGACGGATACGGCCATTATGTGCATTGAAAAACAAAACTAAGTGAGATAGAGATTTTTTCCTTTTAAGAGATATAAATGCCTGCTCTTAATCATTTTTATTATTTCGTAAATTCTGTAAAAATTACAATTATGCCTCGGTTATTATTTTCAGCTAAAAAACGTGAAAAATTATAGTTATACTCTTACAGAAAAAAACATATTTTCAACAAATCTGTACACTGTACCTATAATTGTATATAGATAGCTTATCAAAACAGTACAATTTAACTACAATTTTTTTTAACTTTCAATACAATGCTGAAAAGCCATTTTTCATCCCTGATTGGAATGTGCTTAAACTGGTGTGGAAATCAAGAAGTCAGACATATACAACACATACACATGCTTATGTGTGTAGGTCCTGTGGTTGCATTGTATTTTGCATTTTCTTTAACTCTTTCATTCGTAACAAAAAGGTGCTGCCAAACACACATTATATTGAAAGCAATTAAAGTGATACCTGACACCTTTAAGGTCCGCACAGAATGGGTATTTGTAGCTGATGCTTGTAGATGAGTAAAAAGTTAAAAACAAGGCAATCCGAAAGATTTTACACAATATGTATCTTTCTGAATCTGTAGCTTGATATTGAATAGAGGGTAACTTATGCAAGATACAAGCCACAGATATGCATTCTGAGCAGGCCTTTACAATTGAGAGCAAGCATAGGAATGAGTAATCGCATTTTAAAACGTAAACCGATATACAACTAACGGGTGATCCAAGTAGAGATACTTTTTTCAATAGCCTTTTTTGACAGATCACGTGTGAGTCGTGTCATGCTGTCATGTTATTTTTGTTTAGTATTGTTTGGCATTTCATAATGGAAAGACTTACGCGTGAACAACGTTTACAAATTGTTCAACTTTATTATGAAAATTCACGTTCTGTGAGGAATGTGTTTCGTGCACTTCGCTCAACTTATGGTCAACATAATCGGCCTACTGAGCGTACTATTCGCAACACCATCACCCATTTTGAGACCCAGCATTCATTATTGGATAATATTCGACCGAATAGACCACGTCCAGCACGCTGTGAAGAAAATATAGCGGTCGTAGCTGAGAGTGTGTAAATTATGCCGGTGCGAACGTAACCGTCAATGTTGACCGTTATGACATGCAGGAATCAGCTGCCTCAAGGATCAGCCAAACGAACAGCTGGATCCCGAGCCTCGCTAGGCATGCGCAGATCCTAAAGAAATACGTAGGGAGCGTAGTAAACTCTGACTATCTATCTCCCTATCTAGACTTCGGTCGACCCTTCACCTGCTCGTTTCCGAGCAGAGACGAATGGGACAAGAATGAACCCACAAAAAGGAAATCGACTGCGGAACAGGAGCTGGCATATTCTCAGAGGAATTAGTAATACACAAATCAATCAGGCTTCCTGATCATAGTAGTGTGTTCCAGGCTGAGGTGCTAGCAATCGTTGAAGCGGCTCATTTGGTGTCAATAATGGAAATACCACACAGTGACATCACCATATTCATTGACAGCCAAGCGGCTATAAAAGCAGTATCTGCTATCGAAATTAAATCAAAGCTCCGCTGTCGCGAAGAGCTGAAGGTTCTCTGCTCACAGCATAATGCTGATCTCTGCTTGGTTCCTGGTCACAGGGACATAGACGGCAACGAGATGGCCGACGAACTGGCAAGAAATGGATCTGCTACAGATCATGACCAGGCACTACAAACGGTCGAACCACCACTGTGTAACTTCAGAGAAAGAGTGGAATACAAAAACCCGAATGAAAGCCAATACCAGGTGGAAGTCATAGACTACCTGCGTAATATCCCGGAAGCTCTGGCCAGAATACAACGGAAACCGGACCAAAAAACTTTTGCGGTACGACAGAAGCTCCTTAACCAAACTGGTAGGGGCTCTCACTGGTCACAACTTTCTCAGAACTCATACAATGAAATTAAATCTCAAGGATGACGATATCTGTAGAGGCTGCGGCGATGAGGAAACACACGAGGATACACCTCATTTCCTCTGTCACTGCCCGAGTCTCTGTCACCTGAGGAACAGAACAGGTTCCTACGAACATCAGGATGGCTGGATATAGTGGAGTAACCCGTAGTAACGATAAGGAAGGACGTAATTCCACCAAGGGTATCACAATGGGTCCACATGTACCTAAGTGTTGCGGAATAGAGAATCCTCTACTCC
This sequence comes from Rhingia campestris, assembly GCA_932526625.1. NCBI lineage: Eukaryota > Metazoa > Arthropoda > Insecta > Diptera > Syrphidae > Rhingia > Rhingia campestris. The sequence goes on along the minus strand of OW052186.1, from coordinate 3,011,217 downwards.
ACCAACCCGTAAACCTAACCTAACCCAGAGTCGTTAAGGCCTTCCCAGAATGCATATCTGTAGCAGTTATGACGTTTGGTAAAAAAAATCTTAAGTCAAAAAATGTATTTTGGTTTTTCTATTGGTATAGTCCTTTGACAATAAGTCAGAAAAATGCATATTTGGTTTTGTATTTACATTTTACTGCAAATAATTTTACTATTTTCAATTTGGGTTTACGAAGAACTCATTTTCTGACTTAAGAGAACATTTTGCCTAACATTAACTAACTATCTAGCTAGGCTTTACGAAATCTATATAGGTTAAGATGTTGTTGTACTTTACCCGTTAATTGTCGCCGGAATCTGATAATATTTCTATCTATTCAGACTGAAAGATTCCGATGTTAAAATTTTTCCAATAAGCGTTAATTTTTTTGGTCAAATGAATCCCAATTTGATATTTTAGCTGTTCCATTCAAATTTGAATGGCATACCCATTCATTGTATTTGCGTGGCTTAGGGCCCAAATATAGCTATCATTGAACAACATCATTGGAAATTTTCTTTTACTTCTTACGGTTTTTTTTATAAATTCAATCATTGGCGAGTTGGTGTCAAAACAAAGCTTATGAATTTTAGAACCGCAAGAAGTAAAAGAAATTTTCCAATGATAGCTAGAACTGGGCCCTTTTTTAGTCAAATGAATCCCAATTTGATATTTTAGCTGCTCCATTTCAATTAAATTCGATTTGTATGATTGTTTTACCACATTAGCAACCACATTTTCGACAAATGCGATGGCATTACCACATTACGGAATTTGAATTTGTGAGGGGAATTCTTGGTATTTTCAATTGGTAAATCTAGATTTTGAATCTGAATTTGATCTTTTTTGTTGCCAATTGGAACACGATTTCAGATTGATTTATTTTTGTCTTTGTATTATTGTAATGTTGAGTCTTTAAAGTTATAGTGCATTCACACCGAACCGAAAACTGAGTTTTCGCAAAAACACCTGAAACCTTCATCGAAAACCGAGTTTTCCCATACATTGTCAGTTCTCAAAACCGAGTAGGTTACGACGTAACTTTCTCATAATCACCTCGCAGACGTCATCTCGTTGAAGGTTGTTTTAAAGAACACACCTTTTCATCATTCTACACGTGTTCCACACGTCCCAAAAAACAGCTGATGAACTCCCTGTCAAAACAAATGCTTTTTTTTTCAGGTCTCAGAAAAATTTTCTTCATATCCATTTTAATTTTGTATAATTAAAATGGATATTGAAAAGAAAAAAAAACAAAAAGAGGAAGCATTTGTTTGCGTTTTTTTCGTAGCGGCGGGATTGAGAGTCAAAAACTGTTGTCGAAATCTTAATATTTTTTTAATTTTGAACTTCAAATGCTAATATTAGTTTGATTATATTAGAATACATATTATTATTTAATTACAATATTTTCATACACAAATGTTGCAGCTAGGATCACAAATCACCAATTCACAGCTGATTGAAATGTCAAACGAAACCTGGTCAGAGTTCGGTGTGAAAGCATCCAGTGGTTTACGTAAACTTTTTGCCAAAAACTCAGTTTATGATTCGGTGTGTAAGCACTATTAATGTCGGCGTAGTTGTCAAGTTTTAAGTCACACAGGTTGTTTGTTTTTTATTTGATTTATATATCACATAGAACTGCTACAGTTTTAATGATTAATAATAGTTTTCCACAACCTAAATAATAAAAATAATTCAAAGCAAAACGAATAAATCACTGTAATCAAACTGACAGCTATAATTTGTATTAATGTAAGTTCAAGGGGGGATAAAATAATCTGCAAGAAAATCCAGATTTGCAAAACTTATCTGAGATAAGTTGTTTGTCAAATGAAACACAACAACTGTCAAAATCGGTCCTTAGACAGATCTAGATAAAATAAAAGATTTGCAGCCATATATATAAAAGCATTTTAGAGGATGCCTAACTTTAGGCAACCTTTATGTACTGCCTAAGTGCAAAATCGGTATTTATAATCGATTTTCACATTTAGGCAACGTTGCCTAAAGGCTGCCTAACTTAAGCGCGAGCGAACCCTGCCTAGAGGCTGCCTAAGGAATTTTCATTTCATTTTGACGTTTACGAGAATTTCAATCTGAAAATTTATTTTGAGATTTTGTGTTGTGGTTGGCAATAAAATGAAAATATTTTAATAAGAATGGACTCAAGCTACATTTCATTTGTGAATGATTTAAGTTTAGTGAATATTATAAATCCATACATGCCAACTAGTAGGAGACAAAAAATATACAAAACGCTTGCTCGGTGATGGGGGCTATGCCTGCTCCAAAATTATTTTCACTCCACTGTTGAATCCTCAAACTAATTCCGAACAGCAATATAACATTGCCCACATATCTCTATGTTTTTCCTTTAAGATATTTGTTTACAAATAACATATGCTGTCAAACCCAAAAAAAAAGAAAATCTGATGTAAACAAAGTACAAGAATCTTAATTTTTTATACTAGATTTGTAAATTCTACTACTTTTTTGACATAAACTTCGCCTAGTTAGGCAGCAATGGAAAATCGATTATAGATAAGAATTTAAGCAACGTTGCCTAGAGGCAACTTAAATATTTAGGCATACCTAACTAGGCAACCTTTGAGACCCCGCCTAAGGAAATCTAATAAATACGGCTGTTGATTTTTTACCAATGGAAAACAGTACCATCAGTAAAATCCGATCATATTTGCAAATTTTTATGGTATGATTTTATTTTACCTACTAGGGAAAGCAGTTTTAATAATTTTTTTAAAACATTTTTGGCTTCGTTGATATCTACAAAGTTTTATTCTCAAAGATGTTTAAATCATTTTTTAAAACTATTTTCGAATTTGTTATCTCTACCACAGAAAACAATTATACCGTGAATAATAATATTTTTTCTAAGTTCAATCCACCAACAGAAATTCATTTAAAAAAAAAATACAAGTTCACCTGAACTGCAAAAGATCAGTATGGTATGGCAGCACCCAAGATGTACAGAAAATTCTGTAATTCGGCAGCACCTACTATCAGTTATCGTCCATTTTGTTATTCATTATATTCTCAACGGTATGAACGGGCATTGCCCTACTATGGTACTGACATATATAGAGACATCCCTTTTACACTACAGCATCTGCAGGAGTATAAAATTTGTACCCCTACTCTTGTATTTGTTTTGCGTGTTATATCGCGCAGTTAATTTGTTCGCACGCAGCTGACTAGAAGGTTTATCCAAAAGTTGAAAAAGTGTTAAAATTGTGATTTGCTATTGAAAAATATTAAAATTAATAAAATCGAAGCTAATTGTGTGAGGATTGTTTTAAATTGCATTTCCTATAATTTGATTTTGACATTCATTGTCAAACTGAAGAGTTTACATATCCATTGTGATTATACAATTTAATTGTTGGTAAGTTAAGGAATTTAAGTTATAACATGAAAAACATTGAAACGCAGTGTGTGAATGTGTTTCTTTTTTTTAAAATCTGCAATTTTGTTGCTGTAAAATTCATCTTTCTTTCAGGTAATTTGTTCGCTTGCAGCCAAAAAGTATCTCCCTTGGTGTATTCAAAAGGGCGGACAATTGGGAAAATCTGGATTGGCTTTGTGATTTCGTGAAATTGATTTAATTCAAATCAAAGGTAATTGTGTGAGGATTATTAAAAATTACATTTATTATAATTTTTCTAATAGTTTACAGTGTGTGAATATGTTTCTTTAAAAAAAAAAGCTGCAAAAATAATATTTGTTTCGCCAAATCGAAAATTCGGTAGCGTCGTTCCTCAGATTTTACGGTTAAAATTTGAAATTTTCTAGAAGTTCGCTTCTGAATCAACTAGTTCACATGTGACTTTGACACTCGCGCAGTGTACATGAGTGAGACGAATAGTGTTTGGTTTATATACATCGAAAACAGCCAACTCCGTGTAGATATAAATATTGTTAACGAACATATTTTGAGAAACAAACAAAGTGGAATATTGTTAATAATAATTACATGCAGCTATTTTTTTATATTTTGAAACATATTGACAAACCAACATACAAATTGTTTTAGATTTATAAAAAGTGTGTTAAATGTATTTCACTTAAATGTGTAGGTAGTGTTATTTTATTATTATTCATCGTTCCACCATTTTAACCATTTTTTAACGGTATTTGCCATATCAAAATTACACAAAACGTCAATTAAATAATACAAAATGGCGCTTCACAATTTTGATTAAAGTTCACATATGCTTTGAATACCAATACAGGAATGAGAGATATATACATCATTCTTGATACCAATATATTCATCCATCAACTCCTGTGGTAGTGACATCTATTTCACACTAGAGTATCTGAGGGATTACAGAACTTTGTACCCCTCTACTCTTGCATTTCTTAAGCGTGTTCTTGCAGTTAATTTTTTCGCACGCAGCCGACAGTAGCTTTATCCAGAAGTGGAAAAAATTGTTAAAATTGTGATTTGCTATTGACTAATTAAATTTAAAGGTGATTGTGTGAGGATTGTTTTAAATTGCATTTCCTATAATTTGATTTTGACAATCAATGTCAAACTGAAGAGTTTACATATTCATAGTGATTAAATAATTTAATGGTTGGTAAGCTAAGTAATTTGATGTTTTTTTTTTTAGTAATAAGTGTGGGAATATGTTTCTTTTAAAAAAAACTGCAAAAATAATATTTGTTTGGTTTGGCGTACAAAACGAAAATTCGGTAATGCGCGTCGCATTTCAGCTTTGTCGGTTAAGCTGCGTACTGCACTGATAAATTTGCTCGCTAAATTTTATCTCTGTAGAGATTTTTGCATGGGAGATGAAATTTAGCGCGAGCTGCGTACTACGCTTTAAAATTTGAAGTTTTCTTGAAGTTCGCTTCTGAATCAACTAGTTATTCTTTCTTATGTGACTTTCGCACTCGCGCAGTGTGAATGAGTGATACGAATAGTGTTTTATATCCATCGAAATCAGCTAACTCCGTGTAGATATATATATTGGTCCGCCAAATAACTTTTTTTTTGAAAATGCTATAAAAAAAAAACTACTGAATATTTTCTCAAATTTCTTTTTTTATTTGAAAGTACAATCCTTCCGGTTAATAATGGAAAATAATTTCATTCAAATGGCTGCCTCGGCTGGCCATTCAGTAGCCAGTCCAATTTTTAAGCACATTATCGATTGTGTGCAGCTGTATTTCACCAATGGCTTCACGAATATTGTCCTATAAAGCGTCAATTGTTTCTGGCTTGTCGGCGTAAAGCTTGTCTTTTACGGCACTCCAAAAATAATGGTCCAACGGTGTCAAATCGCAGCTCCGAGGTGGCCAAACGACATCAGCTCTGCGGCTGATAATGCGGTCTTCAAAAACAGGGCACAAAACATCGAGTGTAGCTTCGGCTATGTGGCACGTAGCGCCGTCCTGTTGAAACCAAATGTTGCCAATATCCTCCTCTTCAATGTTTGTGAACAAAAATTCGTTCAACATGCCCCGATAACGATCGTCATTGACTGTAACGGCCACTCCTTGCTCATTTTCGAAGAAAAATGCCTCTGGACCAAAATCCACACCAAACAGTGACTCGTTTTGGGTGTATCGGCTTTTCAATGTATGCGTGCGGGTTTTCTGTGCCCCAAATGCGATAATTTTGCTTGTTGACATACCCGCCAAGATCAAAATGAGCTTCATCTGAAAAGATGAATCGGCATCTTCTATAAGTCGATCGCAGGCCACTTAACGAAGCGAAAACGCATTGGATGGTCAGTTGGCTTCAACTCCTGAACCAATTGGACTTTGAATGGCGTCATACTAAGTCTTTATGCAAAATTCGTCTCAATGATGTCTCCGAAATGTTCAGTTGTTGAGAACGACGGTGAATTGATGTTGATGACGCTTCACGCACACTTTCTGTCACAGCAGCAATATTCTCGGGTGTACGCACTGTTTTTGGCTTTTCACGCTTTGGTTTATCGATGAGAATGCCAGTTTCTTTCACTTTTTTCACAAGATAACGAACATACGGAGCTGGCGGTGCTTCTCTTCTTCCAAAATCCGTACGCAATTTTCGCACACATTCTGCAACATTACCATGATTTTCAAAGTAATGTCGCAAGTTTTAGAATAAAACTAAAACTAATTATCTGTCAAAACAGACATGAGCTAAGTGTTACCATTCACTAAATAAGCACTAATTGAAAAAAAAAACGTTAGATGGCGGACCCGTTCTATCAGGGTGTTTTTTTTTTCAAGAGGTATACAATTTCAATATGAATAGGAACACCTGACGCTAATGGTAATGTCTTTAATAGATAATTTTATGACTAGTGATTGATTTCGGACATATTCCACGGCTAGCTAGGATGAATCGCAATCCCAAAATCCATTTTTCGACAACTTTATCACTAATGACATGGCGAATATTGACTTCCGAATCGTCCAAAGTCTCTGGTTTATCGGCATAGACTAGTGACTTCACATACCCACAAAAAAAGTAATCTAAAGGTGTGAGATTAAAGGATCGTGGATACCACTTCACAGCTGCGTTCAGCAAATGTTTCCCGCAACAAATTGATGGTTTCAAGCGCCGTGTGGCATTTTGCGCCATTTTGTTCAAAGCAAAGCTATGTCAAGTCAATAACATGGCGAATGTTGACTTCCAAATCGTCCAAAGTCTCTGGGTTATCGGCATAGACTAGTGACTTCACATACCCATCGTGGATACCACTTCACAGCTGCGTTCAGCAAATGTTTCCCGCAACAAATTGATGGTTTCAAGCGCCGTGTGGCATTTTGCGCCATTTTGTTAAAAGCAAAGCTATGTCAAGTCAATGCCAATCAATTGATTGCACTAACCCATAAAGCACACCAAACAGTGAGTATTAATGGCTGTAAGGGCGTCTCGACAAAGGCTTTTGGGTTTTCATCACTCCAAATTCGGCAATTTTACTTGTTTGCATATCTATTTAACAAAAAGTTGGCCTTATCGTAGAACAAAATTTTGCCTTCAAAATTAGGATCAAGCTGAATCATGTTTTCGGTCCTTCAGCGAACTTGCAATGCGTTTTCAATTCGTTCACAAGCTGGATCTTGCTTTAAGCCGAGATTTTTCGGAAAAAATGTTCCACAAAGTGGATGGGCATTGCTCCAATTGACTCATTTTTTCGGCCCATTCACCGAACCTACGAAACGTAAATTGATCATCCCTTGAACAAGCTGGATCTTATAAGCTATTAAGAAGATCCTTCCGTAAAATCTTTCATAAAGTCGATGGGCATAGCTTTCATTGCTTTGCACGATAGCGAATCGATTCATTAGGATTCTCCTAAACACTGCGCTTCACAACGGCAATCACTTTTTTCTGTTGGCAATTGTAGTATTATCCTTTAGTGTGTAAATGGTTCATCGTATCCCGAATAACTTGCTCAGATGGGTGATTTTGTCGACCGTAAAATGGACACGATAAGTTTGACGAACCGACCCATGGTTTTCAAAAAAAAAGTTTGCACATGTTGTTTTGCCGTTACACTATTCATTGTAAAATGGAAGAACGTAATAACCACTAATATCAACTTTTAACTGTCAAATTGACAGTCTGTAGAAATAGTGTTACCAGTTTAAAAACTAACCCCCTTATTAATAAACGTTGATTAGCTAATCAGTGACTAACTTTTGACATTTGCGCGAGTATTCCTTATGGGGAGAGCTGTCAAGTTATCAATTGATTAGCTAATCAGCGTTTATTAATCCGGGGTAAAGCTTTAAGTAAAAACACCGCGTCTCCACGAGCAATATTTGATAGCTTACTATCTGTCACTTTTCATAGAAATAAATAATCACCCCTATCGTGGAATACGGCGTATTTGAGATTCACTTCACGTACTCCATTCACTTTCACTTTCCATATACATCGTAGAATCCGCCGGGCAGACTCTTTTATCGACAGGTAATTTCAATTGAAATTTGCGGGACAAATCAGTTGTTTTGCATTAAATGACAGCAGAGAAAGAGCAAAGCAATTTCAAACTCATTTTACGAAAATCAAATAAATTAATTTCAACGAAAATCAATAAAATGGATAGTCATAGTAGGTATAGCCTTATATTTGAGTAGATGAGCTTCTTATGACAGAAAAATGCGTGCACATTTAGAGGAACTGCAAAAGACATAATGGAACTTTCAGATTCCACGTAAGTTTTCTGAAATACTTCCTTTGTTGGCGGTGCTAAGGTGTTCAGGTTGTGCCTTAGGTCATCCCAGAACTGTCTTACTTCCTCAGGTGGTCGCTTACAATAATTTTTTGCTATGCTGGGATTGAGCTTCATTGCATAAATCAGTTCCCAGAATTGATCACGGTTAGTTGTTTTCTTGCTGCAATATGAAAGCATTGTATGGAAATGTAAATATTTGTTTTTGTGATCTTAAAACACTAAGTTGTGTTTTGGCCTCTTACACTTTTTTTTTTACAAAAAAAAATCTGTTTGCTCATTATGTACTTAAAACATTTTGAGAAAATCGCAACCAAAAAACTACCGACCCTTAGCTCTAACGTCAGTACTCTCTAAGATCATGGAGAGTACAGTCAATTACCACCTCATGAGCAATCTAGAAAAAAAAAAATCATCTCATTAGTGACCGTCAGTATGGTTTTCGTCAATAACGTTCCACAGGTGATCTTATGGTCTGTCTAAGTGAAAAATGGAATCGTTGCATTCACCAATTCGGTGAATGTAGAATTGTTGCTCTGGATATCTCAAAAGCCTTCGATAGAGTGTGGCATAGCGCTCTTGTTAATAAGCTTAGGTCTTTCGGTGTCGGTAACACTTTTTTTGGATTTTTTGGATTACGAGTTTTTTAAGTAACCGATCAATACAAGTTGTATTAGATGGGTCAACTTCCACCCCCTTTTCAATAATCGCTGGAGTACCCCAAGGCTCAGTCCTCTCACCAACTCTGTTTTTAATTTTTATTTACGACCTTCTCTCTCTGACTTGTAATCCTATCCATTCGTTCGCGGATGACAGTACTCTTGACTTCGTTTACTCTCTAACGACTCCGCGACAAGAACCCCACGTCGTCGAGTCACAACGCCAGCGAATGTCAACTGAACTCAACTCCGACATTGATACAATTATCAATTGGGGTACCAACAACCGGGTTGAGTTTAATGCGTCAAAAACTCAGTACTGTCTCCTATCTCTGAAACAGAATACAAATGTAGCTAAACTAAAAATTGAAGGAGTTGAAGTTGAGGTGAGATGCTTGGCATGTACATTAGCCCAGACCTTCGTTGGAACCAGCAAGTTATAGATGCTGCAAAAGGTGGTGCTAGATGCCTAGGATTTCTCAAACGAGAGCATGTTTTATCAGTACAATACAGTTCCCTCTCATGTATATAATTTGGTTTTTTCTTGTTGAATTTATAGCAAAGACTGGTGAAGATACCCTCAATAAAGCAATAAAAGCCGAAGTATTTGATACTTCAACTGAAACATTGTCTGTGATCTCTACAGTAACGGAGTCATCTTCGTGCAACCAATCCACAGCTGGAACTACAACATCCAACCCAGAAGCAGTAGCATTAGAAAACTTAAGTAATAACAGCGAAAGAATTGCTCGTCAGCAACAAGCAACTAATTTGAATAATCAATTCTTTTCAGGAGTATCGGTAGCAACGGAAACGACACCTGAGGAAGCGACATCGTCTAACGTCAGTAGTAATAATAGTAGTTTACCCACAACCGCATCGTCATCACCCACTTCAACGCTATCCACATTATCGTCTGTCTCATTGCCCGCATCAGAAGGAGTGCAAGCATCATCATTAGCAGCAACACCAAAAGATATAACTGCCAAAACGCAGGAAATTGCCGCCGTCGCCAATGATCTTACTACAAAACCGATTGGCAACAATAACAGCAACACCAATAATAGCAACAAAACGCCAGCAGCAGCACCACCAGCAGCAGTAGCACCAACAACATCAACAACAACAACAACCACAAACCTCCAACAACAATTCGAAAGCATGAAACTCAGCGAAACCGAAATGAATGTCGTCCACGCCAACACACAAACATTGACCGATGATTTGGTGGAATCGTCGGCAACATCGCCACCAGTCCCAGTGCCCACCACAAATGGCAATAAAGATGCGACTGCCAATGACGCACCGACCACAGACAACCACAACCATAACAATAACAATAAACTAAATAAATTGAACGATAACCTAGATAGCAATATAAATAATAATACTGCCGTTAGCAGTAGTAGCAATATTAAAAGCAACATTAGTAGTACTAGTAAAAATACAGCGTCTCTCGATGAAACAGATCGTAGCGCCACGCCGGTCACCAACACCTCAGCCACCACACCAAACAGCAACAATAATGAAAGTGTCTTGAAGCCAGTGATAGATCTGGTGAATAACAACAACTCGCTCAATCAAGACGTGAAACTAAACGAGACCGATAATGCGTGGAAACCTCGTGTTCTTGTTCAAGAATCTAGTGTCGACGTCACCGCTCATGATAGTGAAGATCTGAAGCGTCGAGTACGTGGTATCCTAAACAAACTCACACCTGAAAAAATCGACACGTTGGTCGAGCAGATTATCAAGCTCAAGATCGACACCAACGAGAAGGTGAACGATGTCACGGAGCTTGTCTTTGAGAAGGCCATCGATGAGCCGAATTTCTCTGCACGCCTCTGCCAGCGACTTGTGGATGAGGTGAAGGCACGCGACACAATGGAAAGTGACACACGCGCTAATCTCAAACAATTCCGAACATCTCTTTTAAATAAGACCGAAAACGAGTTCACTGAGAATGTCACGAATCGGGACGCCAAGGAAAGAAAATTACAACCGATCTTGGACAAAATTCGCGATTGCAAGGATCAAACCGAAAAATTGGAACTAAAAGCCCAACTGGAAGAAGAGGAGCGCAAGATTCGCCGTCGCTCTGGCGGTACCGTACGGTTCATTGGAGAACTTTTCAAAATTTCTATGCTCACAGGAAAGATTATTCACTCATGCATTGACGCGCTCCTTGATCCCAAATCAGAGGACAAGCTCGAGTGTTTGTGCATGCTGCTGATAACAGTTGGTGAGAAATTCGAAAAGACCCCATACCAGGGCATGAAACCCCCAAGACTTCACAATCTTGATGCCACAATGAAGCGTATGCAGGCCATCGCCTCAAAGTCAACCAAGGATGGAGCAAAGGTAACCAGCAGAGTTCGTTTCATGTTGCAAGATGTAATCGATCTTCGCAAGAGCAAGTGGGTCTCAAACCGTGGTGATACACCAAAGACTATGGAGGAAATCCAAAATAAACTAGAATCAATGGTAAGTGCTCACCAAATGCACTTTCTTTCAGGTCTCACTAATTGATATTCTCTTTAGCTCAATCATGATATGGATATGGGTACGAAAAAGATGGGAAACATTCAACAGTTCCTCTGGAACAGCAGCGGTGGTCAGTCCCGGACAACACCTCCAACAGCAACAAATTCATTCGCCGCTCTATCAACACTGATCGATTCAAAGAATAACGATCGCAATGACAGAAATGATCGCAACGATCGTGGTGGACCAAGAAACAAGGGTTCTTATAATAAGGGCTCCATGGAGAGGGATCGATATGATCGAGGTAAGTTGCACAAAAAAAAAACACACATTTGGCAGAGCGATGCTTTAATTCCAAAATATCTACAGGTGTACATTCGCGTGGTGGTTCAGCGCATGGATCACGTGAAAGCTCCTCCTCTCGCAATAATCAAGGTCGCGGTATGATGAACGCTTCCAGCATGCAAAAATCAGCTAGTCATAACAAGAACCCATACCAACCAATGGCACCCAGAATGCAAGGCAAAGTAAGTATATTTCTACACCTCATTGCACACTCTTGAATACATCTAACACAAATGTATCATTTTTCTTTCAGTCGGGCTTGCCACAATCATCCTCAATGTCATCCGCATCCTCACATCAACAATCCCAACAGCAGTCATCATCACAACACATGAATTCCAATGCATCGTCGTCGTCGCAATCCTCGGCACCAGCAACAGCATCGGCAACAGAATTCGAATCGCCCGCCGTTGCACCACCAGCTGTATTCGATGAACCCACCAATGCCGAACAAAATCTAATAAAATCGGCAATATCCGAAATGGTTGAACTTGCGGCTAATTCGAATTCCCTTAGCCAGGTGGTGCCGTACTTAACGAAATTCAAAGACAACTATCGTTCGTACTTCCTCTTCATGATACTAGCCGAATATTTGCATTTGGCCAATGTGCGACAAGTGCAGCGTCGATATGCAGCCAACATAGTTGCATATTTCTTTAAGCGTAATTTCCTAACATTAGATCATTTCAAATTGGCCTACAAGAACTTCTGTGCGCTTGCCAACGATATTGTTCTAGATGTCCCCTTGATGTGGGTGTATATATTCGAATTTTCTGGTAAGTTGTTGCTTGTTCTGAACATATTTGAAACTAATGTGTAACTGTTTTGCAGGTCCATTGTTAGCCAAAAAGGTGATTAGCGCAAAAGACTTGTGGAACAAAGAGCTTGCCGGCCAGAAGCCACCTCTTGGAGTAAAGTTCCTAAAGACGTTCCTTGTATACTGTACATGCGAAATTGGCCCAGAATTTACACGTGCCATGTGGAAGAACTCTAATTTGTATTGGACCGACTTTGTGCCCGAGGCTGAAGTCGCCAATTTTATTAAAACAAATGTAAGTCGCCAGCAATTGTTTAAATCTTCCTCTCTAATATATTCCCATCCATCTTATAGAAATTCGAATTCATTGAAAATGCATCAATAAAACCGACTATAACCGTCACTGAAGATAAGAGCCGGCTCTGTGAGAAAGTTGTGGAACGCGTCGAGCATATGCTCAAGGATGGTGCTCAATCGGAACCTGTCATTGATTACATTAATGTAAGTTTGATGACACAACCAATCTTTGATTTTCTAATTCATTTCTTTTCTATTTTCTTTAAAAAACGTAGGGCAACATTGTAGATGTTGATAAACAGTTTATACGACCACTAACCACGGCAATTTGTAACTTTGCAATCACGTACAAGGATAATACATACAAATTGGACACAGCAGTGTATCAGAAGGTTTGCATACCAATTCTCGCACGTGTCATAGAGTCGAATGAACAACGTGAATTGGAGTGTCTATATGCAATGCAGTTGCTGTGCAATCGCTTGGAACATCCTAGAGGTAAGTGTCTACTGATAGAGATATTGCCGCGTTGTTCAATTATTAATCCTTTACTTTGTGTATCTCATTGCAGCTCTTTTGAGCGAGCTCTATGGCGAACTATATGATGCTGATGTTGTACAACAGGAAACATTCTTGAAATGGCGCGATTCGAAGGAAGAGTTACTTGCTGGTAAAGGTAAGTCGATTACAACTAGATAACTTGAGAAGCGTTAGCAAACTGCATGTGGTAAGACGGTGGGATGCATTTTAAGTGTGCCACAGCGTGTACTAGACAGAAGTTTATCGATACAATTTTGGACATTGGACTGCCACTGAAAATCAAAGCGACAACTCGCTGAGTCTTATTTGATTGTTTCATGGATGATTATTCTTTGTAAACTGCTTAAGCATGTTTGTTACCTCTGATGGAGGAAGAGATATCTACCATTCCCCTTCTCATTCTTTAGGCAATATAAAGTCTTACTTACTTGAGTGGCGCTACAGTCCGGGATGAACCTGGGCCTCAACCAACATGCCTCTCCAATTAGCCCGGTCCTTAGCTAACTGCCTCCAGTTGCGCACTCCAAGCTGGTTGAGGTCGGTTTCCACTTGTGCGCGCCACTTAAGGCGAGGTCTTCCTCTACTGCGTCCGACGTCTGGCTGGGAATCGAAGACTCTGCGAGCCGGAGTATTGGTGTCCATTCGTTCTACATGTCCTAGCCATCTTAAACGTCCAATGCGGAGTTTTTTTTGACCAGGGGCATGTCGCTGTACAGCTCGTATAGTTCTTGGTTGAATCTTCGTCTCCATAGCCCGTCAACGCAAACGGGACCGAAGATTCTTCGAAGAATTTTCCTCTCGAATCTACCAAGGATTTCTTCATCCGCTTTTGATACGGTCCATGCTTCAGCGCCGTAGAGCAGGACTGGGATGATCAGGGTCTTAAATAGGATCTCCTTAGTAGTTCGAGTGAGGGCTTTACTACTAAATTGCCTTCTTAGCCCGAAGAAACAGCGGTTGGCAAGAGTAATTCTTCGTTTAATTTCTGACGAGATGTTGTTGTCAGAGTTAATAGCGGAGCCGAGGTAGACAAAGTCCCGTACTACCTCAAAGTTATATCTGTCAATGGTGACGTTCTGTCCAATTCGTCGATGTTGTGAGTCCTTTCGTGATGACAGCATATACTTAGTCTTACCCTCATTTACTGCTAAACCCATTTTCGCCGCTTCCTTGTCTATACTAGCAAACGTGGCTATGACATCACGTTGAGTCCTACCAATGATGTCAATATCGTCAGCGTATGCTAGTAGTTGCACCGACTTTTGGAAAATTGTGCCTCTGGTGTTGGCTTTGCAGTGTTGCACAATTCTCTCAAGAATCAGATTAAAGAAGTTACATGACAGCGCATCGCTTTGCCTAAATCCTTTTTTGGTATCGAATGTGTCCGTGAGGTCGTTTCCGACCCTGATGAAGCAGCGAGAATTCTCTATCGTCATCCTTCACAAACGGACGAGTTTGGGCGGTATACCAAAACTAGACATGGCTCTGTACAGTTCGTCTTTATAAATGCTGTCATATGCGGCATTGAAATTGATGAATAGGTGGTGGGTATCGATTTGGAGTTCTTGAGTTTTTTCCAGGATCTGCCGAAGTGTGAAATTTTGATCGGTTGTGGACTTTCCTGGCCTAAAACCACACTGATAAGGGCCAATCAGGTTGTTGGTAAACGGTTTCAGGCGTTCACATATTACGGCAGATAGGATCTTGTAGGCGATGTTGAGGAGACTTATGCCTCTGTAGTTGGCGCAGTTCAGAGGGTCTCCTTTTTTGTGGATCGAGTTGATATTAAGCTATTTCTAATTTTTAATATTCGTTCAAACATGTCACATGTTGAATTCCAGCGTATGACAACATCTTGCTTAACCTTAAGCTGGCTTTCTCCCAGTTGTGACTGCATGGATTTCAGTCTCTCCGATGCTAGTGGGCTTCGACGGAAAAGTTCAACAACTGTTTTAATTTTAGTCTGCGTATTTTTAATTTCTTGCAATGCCGTTTGTACAATTAAATTTATAGTGTGTGCAAAACAAGGAATTTGTTTCCAATTATTTAATTTTATTGCTGCTTTTATATTGCTGGCGTTATCTGTTGTTACAGCAACTATTTTATTAGATATGTCCCAGCTATCGCACATTTTTTTAACTCTTGGCTTAGGCCTTCGGCAGTGTGTCTGTTGCAATACTGGTAGCATTCTAACATGCGTGTGGTGAGTTCTGTATTCTCGTTTAGAAAATGAGCCGTGAGGGATATATAGCTGTCATATGGAGCAGAGGTCCAACAATCTGTTGTTATTGACAAATAGCTAGCATCTTTTAGTAATTTTTGCACATTTTCCCTTGTTATGGTATAATAATTTGTGAGAAGTGCATTGGATAAAGTTTTACGGGAAGGTATTGCATAATTCGGATTTAATTCGTTAATAAATTTCTTGAACTCTTTACTTTCAACGAGGTTAAACGGTAGGTACTGTTTCGTTACGAGTTCGACTAGGTATTTATTCAATTGCTCAGTCTTTTTAGCTGAAGTAGGCTTTTGTAAATATTGCGTTATTTTTGAATTTTTTACTTTAGTGACGGAAAGGGGATTATTAGTCGGTTTTATAGGTAAAGCTGTTATATTTTTTTCTTGATTTTGATATAGTGGGTCGTCTGGATCTGTATTATAAAGTGGGTCGTCTTCTAGATCTGTATATATTGGGTTTTTTTCAGTTATGGCGTTAAAAACTGTAAGATGCTGGGATTTTGTATACTTACTTACTTAAGTGGCGCTACAGTCCGGAATGAACCTGGGCCTCAACCAACATGCCTCTCCAATTAGCCCGGTCCTTAGCTAACTGCCTCCAGTTGCGCACTCCAAGTTGGTTGAGGTCGGTTTCCACTTGTGCGCGCCACTTAAGGCGAGGTCTTCCTCTACTGCGTCCGACGTCTGGCTGGGAATCGAAGACTCTGCGAGCCGGAGTATTGGTGTCCATTCGTTCTACATGTCCTAGCCATCTTAAACGTCCAATGCGGAGTTTTTTTTGACCAGGGGCATGTCGCTGTACAGCTCGTATAGTTCTTGGTTGAATCTTCGTCTCCATAGCCCGTCAACGCAAACGGGACCGAAGATTTTTCGAAGAATTTTCCTCTCGAATCTACCAAGGATTTCTTCATCCGCTTTTGATACGGTCCATGCTTCAGCGCCGTAGAGCAGGACTGGGATGATCAGGGTCTTATATAGGATCTCCTTAGTAGTTCGAGTGAGGGCTTTACTACTAAATTGCCTTCTTAGCCCAAAGAAACAGCGGTTGGCAAGAGTAATTCTTCGTTTAATTTCTGACGAGATGTTGTTGTCAGAGTTAATAGCGGAGCCGAGGTAGACAAAGTCCCGTACTACCTCAAAGTTATATCTGTCAATGGTGACGTTCTGTCCAATTCGTCGATGTTGTGGGATTTTGTATGGCGAATCAAATTGTAGGGACCACCGCCTTGATATGATAATATTTTACCACAATAGTTGAACTTTGCCTTATTGCCAGCCAAGTCAGTAAAATACTGCCAGGCCTTCGATTTTTTCTTGTCATCAGCCATACTATATATTAAACAAAAAATCAGTGTAATTGTAATGCTGAAAATTATAATACAAAAGAAGATACCAATAAACTATAATGATGCAGGTACATACCTCACGAAATATTGATTTTATTATTATTAGGTTGTAAAAACGTGCTCCAAATCACCAAAAAAATCCTTTAAAAAAAGCTAAAAACAAAATAATAATAACTACATTTTGTAGTTTCATAATATTGACATCCATATTCCATACCTACAGTCGCTGTTCGCTTGCGCACTACAATCTACAACGCACCTACAAGCTTCAAGTACAAGATACAAATGAGCAGATCCAAAAGCGTTAGTGAGGTCTTTACCTCAAATATCTCAAATACCTCATCATTACCTCATATGAGGTAGTGAGGTATTCCTCAATCTTTACCTCACTAACTCAATTGAAGTTAAAAATGCCTCACTCACTGAAAATCCTCAAATGAATGGTGAAGCGACGCTTTACCTCATATGAGGTAGTGAGGTATTCCTCAATCTTTACCTCACTAACTCAATTGAAGTTAAAAATGCCTCACTCACTGAAAATCCTCAAATGAATGGTGAAGCGACGCTTTACCTCATATGAGGTAGTGAGGTATTCCTCAATCTTTACCTCACTAACTCAATTGAAGTTAAAAATGCCTCACTCACTGAAAATCCTCAAATGAATGGTGAAGCGACGCTTTACCTCATATGAGGTAGTGAGGTATTCCTCAATCTTTACCTCACTAACTCAATTGAAGTTAAAAATGCCTCACTCACTGAAAATCCTCAAATGAATGGTGAAGCGACGCTTTCCTCATATGAGGTAGTGAGGTCTTCCTCAATTTTTACCTCACTAACTCAATTGAAGTTAAAAATGCCTCACTCAGTGAAAATCCTCAAATTAATGGTGAAGCAAGCGAGAAGCGACGCTTTTTGGATCTATACTCTGTTTTCTGTTTCTCATAAAATGAGTTGAGAGAGAAAGCGTACGTTGAATTGAGTTTAAGAGTGAGCCTTTATGGATAGTTGAAATATGGATCATGCGAATGCAAGTGTGTTTGTTTTTGTTTACATTTTATGGTCTCTCTTTTTCTCAACCAAGAGAAATGTATTATTGTGACAAAATTTTGTTTAGTGTTCCTCCATGCTCCATGTGACAAATTTAAGAGGTGGTACAAATTTTCGTTTTGAGGTTTTGGGACATTTTGTTCAGATGTATGGGACACTTGTATTGCCTCATGTATGAGTAACACATCACTAGCTTTATTTGAAACTCGTTCACAGGTCGTTCTTTTTTGCTCTTCTCTAGAAGCTACTGAGCAAAAGTTTCTGTTTTTTGTTCTCAATGCGTCATCTGTATAGAATTCATAATCTTTGAAACAATTTTTCCCCAACACCATATGTTTCTCTTTATTAATCCAAAATAATTTAATTTTTAGGCGTTGCTGTCAAAGGATTAAATCAGTTCTTCAATCAATTGATGAACGGCGAAACGAGTGATGAAGCTAATTAGCACGAAATCCAGTTGAGATATAGTCTCATGTATCTTTACTAAAAAAGAAAATCAAAAAACCAACCAACACCATAGGATAACAAGCACACAACCTCACAACATTTTTGAAAAAAAAAAAAACAATTTTTTGATTCAAAATCGACGAAAGAAAATTCCTCTAACACAAGCAAATATATTCAAAACATCCTCATTGGAAGTTCAACTTTTTTTTCTTTTGAATTCTTTGTTTGTGGAAAAATTAAATGGATTTTGCACGCGCGTATAAAAATGTATAATATTTAATACTATAATAACAATTTAATTTTTTTTTTTGTTTAAAATAATTAATGAATTTTGTACGTATATAATTGTATAATATTTAATACTATAACAACAATGAAACAAAATGAAAAAAAAAATAAATCTTAAAGTTAAGCAAAGCATGTAGAAAAAGCCTATATAAAAAAACTGAAGAAATATAATTAAAACGAAGGTAAATACTATGACTAGGTAGTTTCAGTTTTTGGTTTAATTTTAATGTATTTTTCGTTATACAACTTTTTTTTTTTTTTGTTAATGTAATATATATATAGCATGAAAGAGAAATATTTTTTTATTATGTTTTTATTCCATCTAAATAGGCATTATTTTTTTTTTCTAGTTAGGGAAAATATATTAAATAAAACACAAAAGAAAAATAATAAAAAAAAAAATAAGAAATATTTTTAAAATAAAAAAATTGCGAAAAATGGTATATTGATGTGTTTGCATGCGTAACACATCTTCACATACATTTGTAAATAAAACGCATTACATGGACAAGCATACAGCGCAGACATTTCTTTCTATTCAAAAATCATTTTCTATATATAAAGATTGTTTGGTAGAAAGAAAGTCATACAATTGTTAATTTGTTAAGTGAATTATTATTATTTTTTTTTGTTTTCCTCAGTACATTATATTAGAAATTGATAAAACAACAACAAATACTAATTATAATATTAATAATAAAATAAATAATTATTTGTTGAGTTTGAGCCTGATGCAAAGAAAATAATTTAGTATCTCTGCATTTTAGCTTTTTGGTTATCGGGAATTTGATCTAATCTACAATATGGTTAGGCAAAGTAATTATAATAATAAAAATCACTTGTCTTTATATATAAATATGTAGATTTTTAAACAGCTACAATCGAAGTAAAACTGCATAACCAACTCCTCCTCCCCCTCCCCCATCCATTTGTAAATAGCTAATAGTTTCGTAGAATTTAAGCAATAAAGAAGCAAAGTCGTTCAAAAAAAGTACGAATTCGGAAAATAAGAAGTTACAACACTCTGCATAAGTTATCTATAGATTGAGGAAAGCAGTACATTAAATATATATATTTTTGTAAAATATTTTTATGTTCAATTTTAAATAATTAGGAATATATTCAATACATGTGCACACATATGTACGCTCGCGAGACGGTACTGGTAAAAAAATAACCGAAACAAAAAAAAAATTATTTTTTAAATCAGAATGTCCACGATTCTGTTTAAGACGATAAAACTATTAAAAAAAACAAATGACATGTACAATATATGTTTGTGAATGAACATTAACAAACCTGTGTGGGTGCATGCAAATAATAAAAAAAACTACATGCGATATGTAAAAAAAAATTGATAATATGAAGGAAAAAAAAAATGTTTAACCATAGGTTGACACTAAAAACACACTTTGCTCGTCATTATTCACCAATTTATTTAAAAAAAAAAACTTTTATTTTATTATTTTTTCTTTAAATGTTATAATTCTGTATATTAAAAAAAAATCATAGATGACAACTTTTTTACATATTAAATAGAGAAAACAAAAAAAAACAAAAATAATATCAGGAAAATTGATTTAACTGGCTACTACATATATATACATCTAATTATTACCATATTGTTGCTACTGCTGCTAAATGATATATAATTAAATTTTTCAAGTTATAGGGAGAATTTAACAAGACGAAATCGATATAACAATTGTTTCTAATTTTTTATTTAACCAGAATTTTTAATTAGGGGAGATATTAATGCGTACACGGAACACATTTATATAATGATTAAATATATGTGTATATATATATATACATATATATACATATTACGTATGTGTATATATATAGAAAGTATATGTATAAAAAATAAAACTAAACTACACATAAAAACAAAATAAAACGATTTTTTTTTTGCTTGTTGGGGTTGTTTCGCTTAACAGAAACAAGTTGTAAGGACATATTTTGGGTGAAAACAAATGTTTAACTGTTTTGTTTTATTTAGTTGTATGAATTTTTGTATGACTTATCAAGTAACTCCTTTATTTAGTGGTGTCTTCAGATTGGGGCTATGTACAGAGATCACTAAGGCCCGGTTTTTTGCTACTTACTTACTTAAGTGGCGCTACAGTCTGGGATGAACCTGGACCTCAACCAACATGCCTCTCCAATTAGCCCGGTCCTTAGCTAACTGCCTCCAGTTGCGCACTCCAAGTTGGTTGAGGTCGGTTTCCACTTGTGCGCGCCACTTAAGGCGAGGTCTTCCTCTACTGCGTCCGACGTCTTGCTGGGAATGGAAGACTCTGCGGGCCGGAGTATTGGTGTCCATTCTTTCTACATGTCCTACCCATCTTAAACGTCCAATGCGGAGTTTTTTGACCAGGGGCATGTCGCTGTACAGCTCGTCTAGTTGGTGGTTGAATCTTCGTCTCCATAGCCCGTCAACGCAAACGGGACCGAAGACTTTCCGAAGAATTTTTCTCTCGAATCGACCAAGGATTTCTTCATCCGCTTTTGATACGGTCCATGCTTCAGCGCCGTAGTGCAGGACTGGGATGATCAGGGTCTTATATAGGATCTCCTTAGTAGTTCGAGTGAGGGCTTTACAACTAAATTGCCTTCTTAGCCCGAAGAAACAGCGATTGGCAAGAGTAATTCTTCGTTTGATTTCTGACGATATGTTGTTGTCGGAGTTAATAGCGGAGCCGATGCAGACAAAGTCGCGTACCCGTACTACCTCAAAGTTAAATCTGTCAATGGTGACGTTCTGTACAATTCGTCGATGTTGTGAGTCCTTTCGTGATGACAGCATATACTTAGTCTTACCTTCATTTACTGCTAAACCCATTTTCGCCACTTCCTTCTCTATACTAGCAAACGTGGCTATGACATCACGTTGAGTCCTACCAATGATGTCAATATCGTCAGCGTATGCTATTAGTTGCACAGGTTTTTGGAAGATCTTGGCTCTGGTGTTGGCTCGGTAGTTTTGCACAATCCTCTCAAGAATCAAATTGAAGAATTACATGACAGCGCATCGCCTTGCCTAAATCCTTTTTTGGTATCGAATGTTTCGGTGAGAATTCTCCATCGTCATTCTACACAAACGGACGAGTTTGGGCGATATACATGGCTCTGTAGTTCGTCTTTAAAAATGCTGTCGCATACGGCTTTGAAATTGATGAGTAGGTGGTGGGTTTCGATTGGGTTCTTTTCCAGGATCTGTCAAAGTGTAAAGATTTGATCAGTAGTAGACTTTCAAGGCCTAAAACCACACTGATAAGGGTCGATCAAGTTGTTCTTAAAAAATGTCAGGCGTTCACATATTACGGCAGATAGGATCTTTTAGGCGATGTTGAGGAGACGTATGCCTCTGTAGTTGGAGCAGTTCAGAGGGCCGGTCAAAAGATGCTGAGGTTCCATTCTTCAGGCATGCTTTCATCCGACCAGATTTGGCTTATGAGTTGGTGGATGTTACTTACCAAGTAATCTCCGTCAGCTTTATAAAGCTCAGCGGGAAGGCCGTCATTTTCGGCGAGCCGTGTATCCTTGGCTTTGACGTTTTATACTTTGGTAAAACTTGCGAACATCGTTCGTGGAGTGGCACTATCTATATCCACGATCGCACGCTTTTCTTGCTCTTTTTCTTCTTTCTGAAAAGCCGGTGTTCTTCCCTTCTTCTCTGCGTATAGTGTTCAATCGCAGCTCTCGTCTTCACTTGCAGCTTAGCCTTGTAGGACTCGTTCTTGGCTGCGAGCATCTGTCGGCATTCCTCATCAAACCAGGGGTTTCTTGCTGGTGGCCGCGAGAAACCTAGCACATCAGTTGCGGCTGATCTAATGGCTTGTTGGCATCGTTGCCATTGTTCTTCGACATTAGATGCTGGTGGTGTGGTGTGAATCGAGAGGTTAAGAGATACGCGTTGCGCGAAGGTCTTGGCGGTCTCTGGCGATTGCAGTCGTTCGACATTCATTTTTTTCACAGTATTTCTGGTTTGTTGTAGCGTGGTGGATATCCGCATCCTTACCTTGGCTACGACAAGGTAGTGGTCCGAGTCGATGTTAGCCCCTCGGAATGTGCGGACATCCAAAATACTTGATGCGTGTCTCTTGTCTATCAAAATGTGATCAATTTGGTTGACTGTTCGTTGATCTGGAGACCGCCATGTCCCCTTATGGATATCGAGGTAAGGAAACCGTGTGCTGGCTATAGTGGCATTTAGTTCCGTAGCGAAGTCAAGTAGCCTAAGTCCGTTACCAGACGTGTTGTCGTGTAGGCTATATTTTCCGACAGTACTGCTAAAGATGTCTTCTCTTCCTACCATTGACGATAATAATGTGTGATAATATGCTGCCTTTAAAGAGCAGGTGAGTTATCGACTTTCAGATGGCATGACTCTATGATCGCTTCAGAATTAAGCCCCTTTCAATGTCAATAACTGGTAACGTAGTTTGTTGAAGTGAATTCATAAACTGCAACGGCAAGTGTTTCAAAACGTTACAGTTTTGTATATTATGCAGTTCATTACGATGGTTTACCTAACAAGATGCAAAATCAACAATTGCAACGCAAACTGATGCAATACTTTAATTAATAAAATAATAATACTAATGAACCCTTTTATTGACTTAAGGAATTCAGCCTTCCCTTCAACGTGGCTGTTTTTTAAATACTATACATAGAAGTGTACAGTGGTTTCGGTAACAGATTATCCTCTGCTGTACACAAGTATGGATCCAGAAAATAGTGCATGACCACACGTTCATTGGAATGAAAGTTATCTCCAACGTGACAAATTACCCCGTCTTCCAGGTGTAAAAGCCGACTTCATTCCAATGACGCTTTTTTGTTTCCACGGCGTTTATGGGAATGGCCAGAAGATATACATCTATAGGTCACTCTTTCAAAGGTTTATAGAAGAAAGGATCAACGCATCAGTGGCAGCATTTTCCTTGTGTAGTGATTTTCAATTGACATCAGCCTCAACGCCATGTTGATCAGATCATGATCAGGCACCAGGGAGCCGCCTACTAAAGTTCGGATTTGGGTTTGCCGTCGGATTTACCATTCACCTATGACTTGCCTGCCTAAGGGTGGCCCTTACCATGAGAATATTCTTTCCCTGCAGCATAGCTCAAAGCATTGCTGGATGAAAGTAAGTTTTATATATGAAATAGTTTATTGAATTACCTTTTCCCACTGCAAAACTATTTGTGTTTTGTTTTTTCAATATCCTCCGAATTGTGAAGATTTAAGTAGTTGATAGAGCCGATCAGTTGCTGGTGAACGATTTCAGGCAGATAGGATATTGTAGGTCTTATTTATTTATTTTATTTTATTTTGTCGATCGGACGAACGATAGTGGGGTTGCATAGTTTTGTTCAATCAAATTTTGCTAATGAATTGTTGTGAATGATACTTAGTTATCCATATCCACCGGCTTTATA
Source organism: Rhingia campestris (assembly GCA_932526625.1). Classification (NCBI taxonomy): domain Eukaryota; kingdom Metazoa; phylum Arthropoda; class Insecta; order Diptera; family Syrphidae; genus Rhingia; species Rhingia campestris. The sequence continues at coordinate 2,987,091 of OW052186.1, read as the reverse complement.
TAGCTCTTTATGAAACCCGTCATTTTCAGCAGTCTTGGTAAGTTTAGCGAGGACTGCAATATCTAATTGCAGTCCTCGCTTCATTAAGGTCAGGTGGTTGTTACTTTTCACTATCGTTTCCAATGTTGAATGTTTCATTTTACCTGACACCGAAAGATTCCCCGACATTGCCCTTCAACAGTTTGCAGAAGTGAGTCTTCCACATTCTCAGCATCGATAGTGATATTTTGTTGTTCCTCTCGACTGGATTTTGTTCGCGCCTTTTATCCCTGACATTGCAGAGGATTTATCGCGAGGGAACCTCCTGCAATAGTGAGGGACTTTAACACGATCTAAAATTTCTAGCAGAGCGGGGCAATCAATATTTCCTGCTAGAAGCTGATGTCCAAATAGAATGTCGGCTATTTCACGACGTTTTTGAAGCGATTGAAGGTTTATCAATTTCAAACGATCCTCGTAGGGTGGTAAATTAAAACTATCTACCCAGGGAGACCGCGTAGTGCAAAACGGATGAATCTGCGTTGGACTCTCAACACGGAGGGAATGGGTATTGTGATAAGGCGACCATACTTGGCTAGCATATTCAAGGATAGGTCTACAAAATGTTGAAAAGAGAGATTTTGTAACATAGGGGTTCGAGAATTACTTAGACCAGCGTTTTACAAACCCAAGTGCGGATTTGGCTCTGCTGATGATATTATCAATATGAAAGCGGAAGGTAAGTTCTCTGTCACAGATAACACCCAGATCACGCATGAAAAGCACATTAGGTACGGGCTCACCAAATATTAAATAGGATCTCGCGACTGAAGTTTTTTTGGCACCAAGTTGAAAAGTTGTTTAAATCTCTTTGAAGTGGGTAAGAGTCAGCGGAGGAGGAAATGTGCCTAAAGACTTTCATGTCATCGGCATAAACAGATAAATATGAGTTTTCAATGATACAGTCAACGTCATTGATAGACAAAATAAATATGAACGGACCAAGATGGCTACCTTGAGGCACTCCGGATATGGCTAAAAAGGGGTCCGATACAGAGCATCTAAACAGAACTTTGTATTGGCGTTCAAAAAGATAAGATTTAATCCAAGCAATAAAGCTCGGTTGAAAACCTAGTGCTAGGTTTAAAAAGAATGATTTCATGTGAAATTATATCGAAAGCTTTACTAAAGTCAGTGGCAATAACATCGACTTCGTTGCCATTCTCTAATGCGCACAGAGTGTTAGATACAAATTCTATTATGTTGGTGGTTGTAGACCTACCTTTAAGAAATCCGTGTTGGGTAGGAGAAAAGATGGATATGCAATTAAAAAATAATTTATCATAAACGATGCTTTCGAATAGCTTCGGTATGCAAGAGAGTTTAGCAATTAGGTCGGTAGTTAGAAATTACGTTCTTAGGGCCTTTTTTATGTAAGGGGATTATGAAATAGGTCTTCCAAAGAGAAGGAAAGACTCCCTGTGATATTGAGAGTTCGAAAAGAGCAGTAAGGGGTTGAGCTAAATAGTTAATACAATTTTTCAGAACTATAGAAGGTATGCCGTCGGGACCCGGAGAATATTCGCGCTTTAGTTTCTTTATCTTTGCTTCTACGAGAGACTTCGATACTTCAAATGAGTTTAATGAAGTTTGTGGACAGCTTCTCATGTAGGGAAAATAATCAAGGTTTCGTTGTTAAACGATTGGCTGAAGTAGTTTGCAAATAAATTTGCAATGATTTTGGGATCGGTTGAGGAAGTATTAGCAGATTTTAATGTAGATGGATAGTTATCTGATTTCTTTTTTGAGTTAATGAAATGGAAAAATTGTTTGGGGTTGGAGATTATGCTATGTTGCATGTGGTCTAAATACTGGTGGTAAAGAGATTCACAGAGTTCGCTAAAACGGGCAGATGCACAGGAGTACTTTAAAAAATCAAAGTCCGAACGAGATTTAAGATAAACTCGCCAGAGTTTGTTTCTTGTGTTACGAAGTGATCGTAACTTTTTGGTGAACCAAGGTGGTGAATTGGAAGAATTCTTCTGTACCATAAGTGGGACTGATTGATTAAAACAGTTAAAAATTTTGGAGTAGAACATCGTTACAGCAGTATCAATAGTAATGCTAGGGTTTTCAAAAACATCATTGAAGTTGACGTTGCTGAGTAAGTTGTTTAATTTAACGAAGTCGGTTTTATGGAAGTTAAAACTGAAAGATTTATCAGGCCATAGAAAAATGTGACGGAAAGAGGTGGGTGAAAACGGTCTAGTTTGGAGAGAAGATGATTGCTCTCAGAGACAACACAGTTGTCAGTGTCTATATTTCAGCGTACGTCCGAAGATAGGCTTGAGGGTAAACTGATTTGCATTCATTGCGTAACGAGTATTGCGGCTGAATTGTTGAATGGGAGGAATGCAGCTGGCTATTTCATTTGAGCATTTGTTGTTAAGATAGCGATAAAACAGTGTAAGGCAGGAGATATTTCGACGATGTTCTAGCGAAACTAAAGAGTTCGCTTTTCTAATGTCTCCTATAAGTTTTTTCGCACGCGTTTGAATCCTATCTAGGTGGTGCAATGTTGTTTATGGTGCACCCGACCAGACGTAGGCGTTGAACTCAAGTTTAGGGCGTATAAACGCTTTATATAGTGTGGCCAGATCAGAAGGGGTGAAATATTTCTTACATCGATTAAGGAAACCTAGACATTTCGCTGCGTTTTTAGCGATTTGAAATATGTGGTCGTTCCAACGTAAGTCGTTACTAACACACATACCTAGCATGGGCAGTTTTTCGGTTTCTTCGATGTATGTGCCATTCATGGATAATGGCTCTAGATTTTGGTTTCGCTTTAACGACAGAAGACAGCATTGTGTTTTGGAAACATTGAATTCTACTCTGTTGGATTTACCCCATTTGATGATGCTGTCAAGGTCGGAATTTAATGAGCTTAACATGTTTTGTCGTTTAGAGTCCACGTTCGAAGATGAAGGACGTGAACCTGAAAACGAGTATGAGAAGCTGAGAGTACTGCCATCAGCGAAGGAATGAATTGGCTTAGAAGTTGCAGACAGGAAATCATTTATAAACATATAAGACGGCTACAATCCGCTGTGCGGATCGTTGAATACCCTATCCCATCCTATCCATAAAACTAAAATCCCCAAAAAAGGGGGCATGGCTAAAAACACGATGTGGATAAAATAGAAAAAATGATATAGTGACAACAAATTCTTCAGACTGCTTACAAAACAATTTTACGGTTCTAAAACAGACAAGGTTTTCTCCTGCATATGTAATGGGGTAGTGTATAAAAATGGTTTTTATATAAAAACGCCCCCAAAAAGTGGGCGTGGGTTAAAATGGTATATAGACGAAATGTTCATATTAATAATGTTAATGATTCTGCATCAAAATGTTTTTCGAAAAATTTAAAATTTGACCGAAAACAGTTTTTAATTGAAAACGCCCCCAAAAAGTGGGCGTGGCAAAAAACTTTATATGGACGAAATATAGATATTAATATAATATTGTCTAAATATGTTGTTCAGAAACTTTTTTAAAGTTCCTTACGGTTTGGTCAAAAACTGAGTTTTTCTTAAAAGGGGGCGTGGCAGTGGGCGGATTTCAAAAATTTTTACACTTGTTCTGTGGGCAGAGACGAGGATCCTATACACCAAATTTCATTATCCTAGCTCAAAATTTAAGGCCTAAAAATCGGTGACGTACAGACGGACGGACGGACGGACGGACATGGCTTAAGGGTAGGTGTCCCAGACCGACCAACTCAAATTTCATGTTGTTATAATATGAGATGATTTCAGTATGTAATGTAAATTCACTGAACACATTCATTGCTACGCACGAAATGCAGTCATTTAAGATACCTAATTGTAAGACGTCATTTCCGCTCTATGTAAGTGCATGTACATGTAGTCAGTTGAATATTACGATCGGATGTGTATAGTTGATTAGTGGAAATATAAAACTGAATTTGCAAAGCTTAAAGTGTGTATTATTTTACTAACTTGTACATGGTGTCAGAAGTGAAACCTTTTTTATATTAAAACAAATATATTCAACAAGATGTCTAAAGTGGAAATAAAAGCTCCTGAACAACTTAATTTTGATGACGCTGGCAAAGAGTGGTCAATTTGGAAACAAAAATTCAAGATTTATCTTGTTGCGTCTGGAAAATCAAGCGAGAATGACAAAACAAAAATTTCTCTATTTCTTACGTTCATTGGAGAGAAGGGGATAGAGATATACAATACTCTTTTCGATGTACCGTTTGATCCAGACAGTGATGATGAGTTCAAGGATGCAGTGGAAATTGAACAAGTAGACGAACAAGCAAAACCGAAAATTTCCCTAAAGATGATCCTTAGTAAATTCGAAGAATATTGTCTTCCAAAGAAAAATGTCCTAATGGAGTCACATAAATTTAATATGATTGTTCAAAAGGAGAACCAATCCTTCACAGAGTACATAACTGAACTTCGTACACAGATGAAGTACTGTGATTACAGTTGCACAAAGTGTAAGGAATCTTATACAGACCGTATGCTGAGAGAACGACTGATCCTGGGGCTGTTTGATAAAAACCTACAATTGAAATTGCTGGAGGATGCAAATCTGTCATTAAGTGATATAATTAATAAGTGCAAGATTGCAGAAGCTGTTATTGCAAATAAAAAATTGCTGTCCCAAGTGGAAAAGATTTGCACAATTGATACGTCGCAAAAGGAAGATCAAAAGAAGAGGTTCCTGAGATACCCGAACACACCAAAATGTGATCGTTGTGGTGGATTTTCAACGGGCCAACACCAAAAATATTGTCCAGCTGCAAAGGAAGGAGTAACTTGTAACAAGTGTGGAAAACCAGGCCATTTCGGAAGAGTTTGTCGCTCACGTCAACAGGAGGAAAAGCCAAAAGGAAACAAGCTGCAGCTCTATAGAGGACCAAGGCAGAATCGTGTCAACGAACTAAGATATGGATCTAGTTCTGAAGAAGGTAACCAATTATGTCAGAATAATAATTTAGTTTTAAAAAAATTTGTATTTAGAATAAACACTGATGCTAAGGGTTGGTTCAAAATATTGAATGTGGGTGGTGCTGAAGTACAATTTAAATTAGATACTGGAGCTGATATCAGTTGTCTCCCAATAAAATACATTGAGCAGACCAACAACCAAGATAAAATTAAAAAGTCTAACAACCAATTGTTTGCTTATAATAATTGTAAGATTGAGACATTTGGAAAAATAGATTTAATTTGTGTTGACTGTGATACACAGTTAAAAAAAGTTGTTTCATTTGAAATCGTTGGTGACAAATTTCAGCCTATATTAAGCAGAGATGCATGCGTTGAACTTAATTTGCTAAATAGAACTAATGTATTCAATATATCCATAGATTCAAACGAAAAGTTTATTGAGCAAAATATGGAAGTATTTGATGGTATTGGTACAATTCCTGGGGAATGTAGTATTATGCTTAAGGAAAATTCTGTCCCAACACTTAAGTATAAAAAACGTATCCCTGAAAGTTTACATAAGAGATTGAAACTTACGTTAGAAGATATGCAGGAACACGGCATCATTACACCTGTTGATTACCCTACAGATTGGGTCAATAATTTAGAAATTGTTGAAAAACCAAACGGCTCATTAAGGATATGCCTTGATCCAATACCATTAAATAAATGTATTCGTAGGGAACATTTTTTGATTCCAACAGTGGAAGAAATAATAAGTAGACTGTCAAATAAATCATTTTTTACAGTGTTAGATCTAAAGCAAGGATTTTGGCAACTATCACTTGATAAAAAAAGTTCAGAATTAACAACCTTCATGACTCCATTTGGTCGTTTTCGATGGAATAGGGTTCCTTTTGGAATAAGTAGTGCTCCGGAAATGTTCATGAAGAAAATGGTTGCAATATTTGGAAATATAACAAATGTAGAAGTTTATTTCGATGATATTTTCATTTCTGGTAGAACAAAAAAAGAACACGATGAAACTTTAGAGTTAGTAATGACAAAAGCAAAACAAAATGGGATAAAATTTAATAAAGAAAAGTTACAGTTGTGTCAAAAGAGGGTCAAATTTATGGGACAAATAATACAAGAAAATAGAGTAGAACCAGATAACAAATATGTGGAAGCTATTAAAAATATTAATACACCAACAAATAAGAAAGACATTTTAAGAATACTAGGTATGTTCAAATATCTTGCAAGGTTTATTCCAAATTTGACAAAGAAATCAGCAAATTTAAGAAACTTAACACGATTAGAAACAGAGTGGAAATGGTTAGATGTACATCAACGCGAACTGGAGGATTTGAAGGAAATCCTGTGCAAAGGCACTTCTCTAAGAATTTTTGATCCCAAACTTCCTTTAATAATGCAAACAGATGCATCTAAGAATGGCTTGGGTTGTGTTTTAATGCAAAATGACCAACCAATTGCATTTGCTTCCAGAAGTCTTACTATAACAGAACAAAAGTGGAGTACAATGGAAAAGGAATTACTGGCCATTGTATTTGCTTGTGAAAAATTCCACCATTTCATTTATGGTCGTGAGGTAATGGTTCAATCAGACCATAAGCCTCTCGAACAATTAATTAAAAAAGAGTTAGATGATGTTACTGTAAGACTTCAAAGAATGTTCTTAATACTATTAAGATACCCTGGTCTGCAAATAAAATACACACCTGGGAGTAAAGTAGTCATAGCTGACTGTCTTTCAAGGGCTCCATTAAAGGAAACGGGTTCCGAGAATGAGGAATTGAAATACGTGATTCATTTAGTAAAAAGAAAAGTTTGCTTATCAGCAAATAATTATGAAATTTATGTTGAGGCAACAAGAAATGATTCTGAACTAGCTAAAATAGTAGATCATCTTCAAACAGAATGGCCAGAATATAAACGTTTATCCGAGGTTGGAAAACGTTTTCATAAGATAAGAGACCAACTTAAGTTTGAGGAAGGATTATTATTTTTGGATGATAAATTAATCATTCCGCATTTGTTGAGAATGTCATTACTTAGAATTCTACATGAACCACACCTGGGGATTGAAAAAACTCTCGCTAGGGCTCGTAAATTATTTTATTGGCCAGGAATAACAGGTGATATTAAAGCGATGATTAAAGATTGTCGTGTATGTGAAAAATATATGAGAAATAATTGTTCGGAACCACTCATTCAAGAGGAAAATCCGCAATATCCATGGCATAAAACTTCAATGGATATTTATGAATATGCAGGCAAATTTTATATAGCATTTGTTGATGCATATTCTGGTTGGATTTGTTCTGATAGACTTAAAGATAAGTCGATTACAAGTGTTATTACCTTCTTGGAAAATATATTTAATCATTTTGGTAGCCCAACAGAAATCAGAACTGATAACAGTCCATTTAATTCGAAACAACTTCTACAATATGCTAGTATTAATAATATTACATTAAAATTTTCAAGCCCCAATTACCCTCAAAGTAATGGGTTAGCTGAAAAAGCAGTTGGAATTGCTAAACAGATAATAAAAAAGGCAATTAATGAGGACAAAGAAAAAGAAATTGGGTATAGAATTTTAGAATACAATACAACACCAATAACTAGTATGGGTTTATCCCCTACAGAATTATTTTTGGGACGAATGGTTAAAACAAAACTACCAGTTAATATGAAGAGACTCGTTAGGACATTTATAGCTGAAGAACAAATTCAAAGGAAAATAACAGAAAAAAAGAATAAACAAAAACAGTATTATGATATGCATACGAAATTATTGAGCGAATTACGGATAGGAGATAAAGTTATGTTTAAAAAAAATGAAACTGACTGGGTCTATGGAGAGATTGTACAGCAATTGAATGAGAGGTCATACAATATTAAATGTAGTTCAGGAAAAATATTCAGGAGAAACAGAAAATTTATAGTTAAAACAAATAATTCAGATGAAAAAAAGGTTGATGATTATGACTTCTTGGATCATGGTATGTTCGATGAGGATAATAGTGTTGATAGAGAAGTATCTCATGATGAACAGTCAAGTTCAATACCAGACACAGCAGCACCCACGGTAAATGTTGAAAACGAGCCTTTACTTCAGGGAACAGAAAAGAATGGTGTAACAACCCATAGTGGGCGCATTTCTAGGCCACCTGTTAGACTAGGTGATTGGGATTTTGATTGAAACTACTGACATAATTGGTTGCATAAGATATTATTTATTTATTATTTATTTATTATTTATTTACTATTTATTTACTAACTTAATTATATTATTATTATTCAGTAAGTAGTTGTTTAAAAAAAAAAAAAAAAAAAAAAAAAAAAAAAAAAAAAAAAAAAAAATTATATTTTAACTTTAATTCTAATTAAAAAAAAAAAAAAAAAAAAAAATAGCATGTTATAATATGAGATGATTTCAGTATGTAATGTAAATTCACTGAACACATTCATTGCTACGCACGAAATGCAGTCATTTAAGATACCTAATTGTAAGACGTCATTTCCGCTCTATGTAAGTGCATGTACATGTAGTCAGTTGAATATTACGATCGGATGTGTATAGTTGATTAGTGGAAATATAAAACTGAATTTGCAAAGCTTAAAGTGTGTATTATTTTACTAACTTGTACACATGTAAATGCATTTGAATGTGTTGGTAAGCTCTCTTTAATTTTACTCATGTGCTCTTTGCTTCAACGCAAACGAAAACTGAAGGAAAAGACAAAAAGTAGCAAGCGCAGACTAATATTACATATACCTACCTACCTACATATGCAATATACAGACACCAAGCAAATAACTTGAAAACAAATATGGAAAGAGAAGGAAAAAAATCAAGTTGAGGGTTGGTTTGGTGTACATATTTTGTTTTGTAATTTTCTTTCAGATTTGGTGTGAATGTGAATATGTATTGTGAAAAAATAATAAAATGATAAAATTGTTGCTGGCTGCCGCGCAGCGAGGTGTAAAAGCAGTTTTTGAGGTTTTCATTGTATATCTTATAAAAAAATGTGTAAACCTTACCTAGGTTAACTTTTTTCTTAATTTATGAGATGTAGGAAAACACTTGTTTGGATGAAAATTCGATTACTCAAATAATAGGACGGTAGACAATAGTGCTACTGATTCTCGTCGCAACAATAGTAGGATGAAATTTTTCAAATCAAATAACAAAAAAATGATAGATATTTATCTAGGTAATTGTCACCCCATCTTCTATCAATGCTCTTTATGAAGGTACCTAAGCACCTTATATAAAAAAAAGAAGTTTACGAAAGTTAATTTAACCGCTATAATTAATTTTTGTAGGTTCAAGGTGTCAAATTCACCAAACAAATACTATTTGAGTCGAATTTAAAAAAAAAACGAAAACGTTTTTCCGTGCAGCGAAATGTTTTTTAAACTATTGAGAAATGTATTTAAATCAATTATACGCCTGCCCTCCGGAACAAAACTACAGTTGTCCTTCACTGTAATGTCCACCTCCATAGGAATTTCAAATTCCTGACCCTGATGTTTTACGTGATCACTTTCAATTTCAACGTTCGTCAATGTTGTTGACGTTGAAGAAAGATCTTTCGAAACACGATTTTTTACAACATACCTTCAATCAATATGTAAATTGTAAAGTTTCGGAAAATTAAATTAGTAAATAAAAAATCAAATAAAGTTAATAAATATAATATAGAAAATGACATAGTTCAAACAGTTTATCAGAATCTCTTGTTGTTCGACAAAAAACAACGTTTTTCTCCTTCATATGCTATGGGGTAGGGTATACAAACGGCCCCCAAAAAGTGGGCGTGAGTTAAAATGATCTAAAAACGAAATGTTTATATAATCATAACCAATAATCCTGCATCAAAAGTTTTTTCAAATAAGGGGTCCGCCAAATAACTTTTTTTTTTTGAAAATAATATAAAAAAAACTACTGAATATTTTCTCAAATTTCTTTTTTTATTTGAAAGTACAATCCTTCCGGTTAATAATGGAAAATAATTTCATTCAAATGGCTGCCTCGGCTGGCCATGCAGTAGCCTACACGATCGGTCCAATTTTTAAGCACATTATCGATTATGTGCAGCTGTATTTCACCAATGGCAGACCCGTTATTTTAAAAAAATGTACCTACTGAAAAACGTTCTTTTACTAAAAACGCCCCCAAAAAGTGGGCGTGTCAAAAAACTTTATATGTATGAAATATAGATATTGATATTCTGTAAAAATGTTGTTCAGACATTATATATATATACATATAATATACATATGTATATACAATATAAAAAATAACATAAACAATTAAATTTTTTTTTTAAGTTGTGTCACAAATGAATTTGTTGCAAAAAAATAACACAGTAAACAACACTTTACTATTCACAAAAATTATCAAAATTATACACACAAGTACACTTTGACTTACTTCCCACTCAACCCTTTCTGTCACGTGCAAACATACGCATACAAAACAATTCATCAGCAGCGATAGCAAACATTTCAATAATGTAACGATCTGTACCATGTCCACGTGAAGTCCACACGAACTTTCATCAAGTCTACCCGAAAAGGTAAACAAAAGATACATACATAATCGGCCCTATCGAGGTATCCGTCGGAGCGGAAAATTCTCCGATTTCGTACGATTCGGAGGATTTTTGCTTCGAGGTATTCCTCCGAAAAGCTGTTCGGAATATTTCTCCGACATTTTGTAACGCACCCCGGCGAATTGCGTTGAGGTGCATTTTTCATGCGATTTTTGACAGCTAAGTGCCATTCTTTCTCCGATTTCCTCCGACACAAATTCTTCGCGGAATTTATTTACGAATTGTAGTGAAGTGAACCCGTCGCATTTGGGAAGATTTTTTTTCCGATGACACATACCTCGAATGGAATTTTAACCTCCGACGAAGTATGCGTTGCGGAAAATTGTCCGCTCCGACGGATACCTCGATAGGGCTGAATAACAATCTCGCCTGCCTAGTGCCTGTATTTACAGAAGAGAATAATGAAAAGAGAATGTCACCAACTCACCACCTAGTGACATTATTTTGAAACAAACTTCTTTGTGTGCGTGAATTCGATCTTTTTTTATGTAAAAAACGTAAAGTAGACCACTTTTCTAACATCAAAATTTGAAAAACCGTGTGGAAAAAAACTGTTTTGTATTTTGAATTAAATAATACAAATACCAAAAAAAATAAAAAAAATATGTCGGAATCATTTTGGTTGTCCTTTTTTCACAGCGGCATTGCAAATAATGTCATATTGAATTGCATATTTAAATATGTTAGAAGAAAAAAAACATGTTTTTAAGACCGATACGTTGTGCCCTATATATTGTCGCTTGGTTAAAAAATTATTTCCAAAAATTAGGAAATATAACTATCGATTTCCCAGCCAAAAAACCCAAAACGTTTAAAAAAAAAAACACCTTTTTTCCATTTTGTCACCAAAAAATTACTGTACAAAATTAAAAAAAAAAAAAAAAAAAAAACAGTATATGCACATATCTATTAGCTTTGTAAAAAAGCTAATTTGACTTCGTTACCTTTTATACTTTAGAAGTTATATCTAGTTAAACTTTGTAAATTTACCTTATTTTTCATAGATTTGTGTATTTTTTTCGGGATATAAATACTAAAATTCACAAAAAATAAGACCCTCATTAGCTGTGCAAATCTATTGTCTGTAGAAAAAAATATAAAATAAATAAAAAATATGTATTTAAAGATATTGAAAACGGTCACAAATAGCATCTTACTTTTTTGTATGGTTTTTCTACATTTCAGGCGATTTTGAGGCCCAAAGATATTTTAATATTTTTTAAATGCTAAACAATTATTTTGCTCAACATATTTCCAATCGATCACCGTTTGTTTCATTTAAATATTCGGAAAATTGTGAACGCTATACAATTTAGCGCAAAACTCGAACCTATTTTTGCATGGGACACCTACCCTTAATCGACTCAGCTAGCGATTCTGAGTCGATCCATATATTTTGAGGTATATGTAGCAAAATTATTTCTCTATGTTACAAACTAAGTATCAAAACTAATATACCCCTATGGGATAGGGTATAAACAGTTAATTTACATGATTTTAAGAGAAATGTACTTAATGATTTTTACCTGTATGGGATTTCGAACATTATTGCATTGTACACAAAATTATTTTTAGGGTATTTATTTCAAATAAGTAAAGCAACGGTTTTTAACCAAAACACTTTCGTTTCGAAAAAGTTGAAGTATCAACTGGATGTGGTTTAAATTAGTAATCCGTAGGGTGTTTGGGGTTATGGATAATTATTGTGTTGGGTTAAACGCAGGTGCGTTGGGATTCACGGTTGCTTGAACCGATTGGTTGTTTCCACTAAAATGAGGAATTACTGGGTTTTTATTGTATGTGTTGTTAACCGCTTGATTGCTTCCGCTGAATTGTGGTACCTGTGGTTCATTGTTGTTACAAATTTGCCCCTGTGTCGTGTTGTTCATTGGGTGGAGCGACGAATGATGTCTTTGATTACAGAAGAAGTAATTGCACTAGGACATTCGCGTGTTGAGTGGCTATATGCAAGGCAGTTTTCACAAACATTGATTTGTCGTACTACTTGCAACTTTGTAGCTAAGTCCAAACTCGTAAACCTCTTACATTTCCTTAAAGAATGTTGCCCTTGCTTACAGACCTTACATTGATACCGCTCTGTCTGCTGTGTCTTCTGCGTCTTTGTATGAAAAGTCCTTGTCGATACAGTTGACTTGGATCCTATCCTGGCACTCGATCGCGTTGTTTGGAGGACTGCTGTTGGCTGTTGTACTGCCGTGCGAAAGCGCGTTTCCAAAAACCCCGTAAACTGTTCCACTTTTGGTACATCAGTGCTGCTACCTAGTTTTTCTTCCCATAGTTGTTGTGTAGAGCAAGGAAGTTTTTGAAAAACTATGAAGATTAAAATTGCATCCCAATGCTCAACTGGTACACCCAAATTCTTCAGAGCATGGATGCAATCTAGTGTTGTATCTTAAATAGCTTGGATACCCTCTGAACTTTCTTTAAACAACGACGGATGGCTGAAAAGGAGTCTTGATTGAGCATTTACTAAGATACGTTTGTTGTCGTATCGCGCTTTTAGTAATTCCCATGCCTTTGTGTAATTGTTTGCCTCAAGACCTACGTGTTGTAAAAGACGTTCAGCATCCCCAGAGAGACTCGCTTTCAGATGTTGCATTTTTTGGATATCGCTAAGGGATTCATTTGTGTGGATAAGTGAGACGAAGACGTCATGGTACGAACGCCATTTTGTATAAGATCCAGTAAATGTCGGAATTTCGATTGGCGGAAGACGAAGATCACTATTACCTCTAGAAAGTGGTACCAATGCGGATTGCAGCGAAGCTGGAGTAGTATTCTTAGTGGCACACTTATCAATCGCATCCAAGAGATCACTTCGGTACTCAAGGTAAATTTCATGAATTTTACGATAAATTTCCACTAATTCTTCCTTTTTCATTACCTTTTCCAGCTTACTTTTACTCATGATTTCCTCATGATACCTTCTCGCTGATGAGAAATTGGTTTCCAGCATCGTAAGACGGCTTTTTAAATGATTGACGGTACGCCGAGATTCATCGACACTACCAAAACTCTCAACATCATGCTCTAATTGCGCCAAAATATCTATCTGGAGCTCCCCAAACGACATTTTATTTATAATTTATAAATTAATAAAAAGGACGAAAAAAATATCAAAATTTGAAGGACTTACTTGGTGTTATAATATGAGATGATTTCAGTATGTAATGTAAATTCACTGAACACATTCATTGCTACGCACGAAATGCAGTCATTTAAGATACCTAATTGTAAGACGTCATTTCCGCTCTATGTAAGTGCATGTACATGTAGTCAGTTGAATATTACGATCGGATGTGTATAGTTGATTAGTGGAAATATAAAACTGAATTTGCAAAGCTTAAAGTGTGTATTATTTTACTAACTTGTACATGGTGTCAGAAGTGAAACCTTTTTTATATTAAAACAAATATATTCAACAAGATGTCTAAAGTGGAAATAAAAGCTCCTGAACAACTTAATTTTGATGACGCTGGCAAAGAGTGGTCAATTTGGAAACAAAAATTCAAGATTTATCTTGTTGCGTCTGGAAAATCAAGCGAGAATGACAAAACAAAAATTTCTCTATTTCTTACGTTCATTGGAGAGAAGGGGATAGAGATATACAATACTCTTTTCGATGTACCGTTTGATCCAGACAGTGATGATGAGTTCAAGGATGCAGTGGAAATTGAACAAGTAGACGAACAAGCAAAACCGAAAATTTCCCTAAAGATGGTCCTTAGTAAATTCGAAGAATATTGTCTTCCAAAGAAAAATGTCCTAATGGAGTCACATAAATTTAATATGATTGTTCAAAAGGAGAACCAATCCTTCACAGAGTACATAACTGAACTTCGTACACAGATGAAGTACTGTGATTACAGTTGCACAAAGTGTAAGGAATCTTATACAGACCGTATGCTGAGAGAACGACTGATCCTGGGGCTGTTTGATAAAAACCTACAATTGAAATTGCTGGAGGATGCAAATCTGTCATTAAGTGATATAATTAATAAGTGCAAGATTGCAGAAGCTGTTATTGCAAATAAAAAATTGCTGTCCCAAGTGGAAAAGATTTGCACAATTGATACGTCGCAAAAGGAAGATCAAAAGAAGAGGTTCCTGGGATACCCGAACACACCAAAATGTGATCGTTGTGGTGGATTTTCAACGGGCCAACACCAAAAATATTGTCCAGCTGCAAAGGAAGGAGTAACTTGTAACAAGTGTGGAAAACCAGGCCATTTCGGAAGAGTTTGTCGCTCACGTCAACAGGAGGAAAAGCCAAAAGGAAACAAGCTGCAGCTCTATAGAGGACCAAGGCAGAATCGTGTCAACGAACTAAGATATGGATCTAGTTCTGAAGAAGGTAACCAATTATGTCAGAATAATAATTTAGTTTTAAAAAAATTTGTATTTAGAATAAACACTGATGCTAAGGGTTGGTTCAAAATATTGAATGTGGGTGGTGCTGAAGTACAATTTAAATTAGATACTGGAGCTGATATCAGTTGTCTCCCAATAAAATACATTGAGCAGACCAACAACCAAGATAAAATTAAAAAGTCTAACAACCAATTGTTTGCTTATAATAATTGTAAGATTGAGACATTTGGAAAAATAGATTTAATTTGTGTTGACTGTGATACACAGTTAAAAAAAGTTGTTTCATTTGAAATCGTTGGTGACAAATTTCAGCCTATATTAAGCAGAGATGCATGCGTTGAACTTAATTTGCTAAATAGAACTAATGTATTCAATATATCCATAGATTCAAACGAAAAGTTTATTGAGCAAAATATGGAAGTATTTGATGGTATTGGTACAATTCCTGGGGAATGTAGTATTATGCTTAAGGAAAATTCTGTCCCAACACTTAAGTATAAAAAACGTATCCCTGAAAGTTTACATAAGAGATTGAAACTTACGTTAGAAGATATGCAGGAACACGGCATCATTACACCTGTTGATTACCCTACAGATTGGGTCAATAATTTAGAAATTGTTGAAAAACCAAACGGCTCATTAAGGATATGCCTTGATCCAATACCATTAAATAAATGTATTCGTAGGGAACATTTTTTGATTCCAACAGTGGAAGAAATAATAAGTAGACTGTCAAATAAATCATTTTTTACAGTGTTAGATCTAAAGCAAGGATTTTGGCAACTATCACTTGATAAAAAAAGTTCAGAATTAACAACCTTCATGACTCCATTTGGTCGTTTTCGATGGAATAGGGTTCCTTTTGGAATAAGTAGTGCTCCGGAAATGTTCATGAAGAAAATGGTTGCAATATTTGGAAATATAACAAATGTAGAAGTTTATTTCGATGATATTTTCATTTCTGGTAGAACAAAAAAAGAACACGATGAAACTTTAGAGTTAGTAATGACAAAAGCAAAACAAAATGGGATAAAATTTAATAAAGAAAAGTTACAGTTGTGTCAAAAGAGGGTCAAATTTATGGGACAAATAATACAAGAAAATAGAGTAGAACCAGATAACAAATATGTGGAAGCTATTAAAAATATTAATACACCAACAAATAAGAAAGACATTTTAAGAATATTAGGTATGTTCAAATATCTTGCAAGGTTTATTCCAAATTTGACAAAGAAATCAGCAAATTTAAGAAACTTAACACGATTAGAAACAGAGTGGAAATGGTTAGATGTACATCAACGCGAACTGGAGGATTTGAAGGAAATCCTGTGCAAAGGCACTTCTCTAAGAATTTTTGATCCCAAACTTCCTTTAATAATGCAAACAGATGCATCTAAGAATGGCTTGGGTTGTGTTTTAATGCAAAATGACCAACCAATTGCATTTGCTTCCAGAAGTCTTACTATAACAGAACAAAAGTGGAGTACAATGGAAAAGGAATTACTGGCCATTGTATTTGCTTGTGAAAAATTCCACCATTTCATTTATGGTCGTGAGGTAATGGTTCAATCAGACCATAAGCCTCTCGAACAATTAATTAAAAAAGAGTTAGATGATGTTACTGTAAGACTTCAAAGAATGTTCTTAATACTATTAAGATACCCTGGTCTGCAAATAAGATACACACCTGGGAGTAAAGTAGTCATAGCTGACTGTCTTTCAAGGGCTCCATTAAAGGAAACGGGTTCCGAGAATGAGGAATTGAAATACGTGATTCATTTAGTAAAAAGAAAAGTTTGCTTATCAGCAAATAATTATGAAATTTATGTTGAGGCAACAAGAAATGATTCTGAACTAGCTAAAATAGTAGATCATCTTCAAACAGAATGGCCAGAATATAAACGTTTATCCGAGGTTGGAAAACGTTTTCATAAGATAAAAGACCAACTTAAGTTTGAGGAAGGATTATTATTTTTGGATGATAAATTAATCATTCCGCATTTGTTGAGAATGTCATTACTTAGAATTCTACATGAACCACACCTGGGGATTGAAAAAACTCTCGCTAGGGCTCGTAAATTATTTTATTGGCCAGGAATAACAGGTGATATTAAAGCGATGATTAAAGATTGTCGTGTATGTGAAAAATATATGAGAAATAATTGTTCGGAACCACTCATTCAAGAGGAAAATCCGCAATATCCATGGCATAAAACTTCAATGGATATTTATGAATATGCAGGCAAATTTTATATAGCATTTGTTGATGCATATTCTGGTTGGATTTGTTCTGATAGACTTAAAGATAAGTCGATTACAAGTGTTATTACCTTCTTGGAAAATATATTTAATCATTTTGGTAGCCCAACAGAAATCAGAACTGATAACAGTCCATTTAATTCGAAACAACTTCTACAATATGCTAGTATTAATAATATTACATTAAAATTTTCAAGCCCCAATTACCCTCAAAGTAATGGGTTAGCTGAAAAAGCAGTTGGAATTGCTAAACAGATAATAAAAAAGGCAATTAATGAGGACAAAGAAAAAGAAATTGGGTATAGAATTTTAGAATACAATACAACACCAATAACTAGTATGGGTTTATCCCCTACAGAATTATTTTTGGGACGAATGGTTAAAACAAAACTACCAGTTAATATGAAGAGACTCGTTAGGACATTTATAGCTGAAGAACAAATTCAAAGGAAAATAACAGAAAAAAAGAATAAACAAAAACAGTATTATGATATGCATACGAAATTATTGAGCGAATTACGGATAGGAGATAAAGTTATGTTTAAAAAAAATGAAACTGACTGGGTCTATGGAGAGATTGTACAGCAATTGAATGAGAGGTCATACAATATTAAATGTAGTTCAGGAAAAATATTCAGGAGAAACAGAAAATTTATAGTTAAAACAAATAATTCAGATGAAAAAAAGGTTGATGATTATGACTTCTTGGATCATGGTATGTTCGATGAGGATAATAGTGTTGATAGAGAAGTATCTCATGATGAACAGTCAAGTTCAATACCAGACACAGCAGCACCCACGGTAAATGTTGAAAACGAGCCTTTACTTCAGGGAACAGAAAAGAATGGTGTAACAACCCATAGTGGGCGCATTTCTAGGCCACCTGTTAGACTAGGTGATTGGGATTTTGATTGAAACTACTGACATAGTTGGTTGCATAAGATATTATTTATTTATTATTTATTTATTATTTATTTACTATTTATTTACTAACTTAATTATATTATTATTATTCAGTAAGTAGTTGTTTAAAAAAAAAAAAAAAAAAAAAAAAAAAAAAAAAAAAAAAAAAAAAAAAAAAAAAAAAAAAAAAAAAAAAAAAATTATATTTTAACTTTAATTCTAATTAAAAAAAAAAAAAAAAATAGCATGTTATAATATGAGATGATTTCAGTATGTAATGTAAATTCACTGAACACATTCATTGCTACGCACGAAATGCAGTCATTTAAGATACCTAATTGTAAGACGTCATTTCCGCTCTATGTAAGTGCATGTACATGTAGTCAGTTGAATATTACGATCGGATGTGTATAGTTGATTAGTGGAAATATAAAACTGAATTTGCAAAGCTTAAAGTGTGTATTATTTTACTAACTTGTACACTTGGAGCCTTGAATTGTATTAATTTTGGTGGATTGCGCGACGCGGGAATCCCGATTTGCACAATATGTGTAGGGTAGTGGACTGTTTAAATAGATTTAAGATTGATGTAAATGTATCTATGCACTTTTATAGTTTAAACCGATATTAAACGTATTTATGCACTGTTTTTATTGTTCTAAGTGTTTAAATGTATCTTGCACTTTAACATTGCACACTTAATCCGGTTCGAAATAGACCAAATGTCACTCTCATGTTGATCTGGTTCCGGCAAGCGCTCTGCATCTTTAAGACAATGGGTTGAAAGACCCTTATTCACGGCACAAGCTCTTTCGGAAAGTCTCACCAAATCAATTAATTTTTGTTTTTGGTATGGGTGACTTACCCTGGTAAATGGGTTTAAGTACCACAGGGAATCCCCCAAACAGCTATATTTTTATAGTTGAAACTATTTTTTGTTCGTTCGTTTAGTGGAGCTACAGTTCTACATGTCCTAGATATATTTGGGCCGGTTTTCCAGTGTAACTCAGCACTGGAAAACCGGCCCAGGGTTAACTCATGAAGCAGTTTTTCAGTACAGAATTAAATTTGATGATTTAATTTGCTAGCACTCATGATTTATCGATTTTGCTCAGTTATCACTTTATCAGCTGTTTGGTTTCCTTTTCCCCAAACAAATGAAAATGCTTTTGTCACACACTTGCAAGTCTTCTGCTTAAAACAATTTCAAGTCACTGATATCTGCATTAAGTTCAAATTGGAATTGAAAAAAATTGTTTGCCTGGTATTATATCATCTGTCAAAAACATCTGACCATTTAATCCCGGTGTTAACTCAGTAAACTTGCTGGGTTAACTCGAAGTTCTAGATTTAAATCGCCTGAAAAACTGCTTTCTCAAGTTAACTCGAGTAAGCTACCGAAATAAGGATGATCTCGCACTGAAAAACTGGGCCTTAAACGTCCTTTTCGAATTTTAATGACTTAATTTTAAGCCAATAAATTTTGTAGCGATCTTTATATTTTTTGCATCCATAGAATCGTACTCCATTTGGGAACGCCTTGACTCTAAAAACTTCAACTCTATTTTTTGTAAATGACGAAATAAAAAAAAAACGAAATCTTGATGACTGTTGATGACTAAAAGCTGACAAAAGAGTGGCGATATAATAAAAAAATCATCATAAGTAGTGACGGATACGGCCATTATGTGCATTGAAAAACAAAACTAAGTGAGATAGAGATTTTTTCCTTTCAAGAGAAATTAAATGCCTGCTCTTATAGTGCTTGCACACCGAATCATAAACTGAGTTTTTGGCAAAAAAGTTTACGTAAACCACTGGATGCTTTCGCACCGACTCTGACCAGGTTTCGTTTGACATTTCAATCAGCTGTGAATTGTGATACTAGCTGCAACATTTGTGTGTGAAAATATTGTAATTGAATAATAAAATGAATTCTAATTGACGACTGAAGGCTAGCATTTTGGTATACATTGTAATATTCCTTTTTTCTCTACTAGTCGCAAAAGTGGCGCTATTCGTATGGAAAAAAAGCGCCAAATTAAAATTACATTTTTGTATTAAAATGATAATTTAATCGCTCAGCATTTCATATATTTAAAAAGTCCATTATTTATTCCATTAAATGCCATATCAACTTGTATATTGCCTAATAGTAAAATGTTTGGAAATAAGCGTTTGGATTTTCGTCTTTAACACAGTTTTCTTATGGTAATCCTGTATAAATGAAAATTTCCCTTAATTCTATAGCACTAAGGATATTCTTTTTTTTCACATGTAGAGGCGCTTTTCAAACTTTTCCACACGTCAATATAATCAAACTAATATTAGCATTTGAAGTCCAAAATGAAACAAATCTAAAGATTTTGACAACAGTTTTTGACTCTCAAGCCGCTTGTTTTGTTTTTATTTCATCTGGTGTGTAAATTTCTGAAAAAAGCATTTGTTTTGACAGGGAGTTCATCTGCTGTTTTGTGGACGTGTGGAACACGTGTAGAATGTATGAAAAGGTGTGTTCTTTCCAACAACCTGCAACGTGATGACGTCTCCGAAGTGGTTATGAGAAGGTTACGTCGTAACCAACTAGGTTTTGAGAGCTGACAATGTATGGGAAAACTCGGTTTTCGATGGGTGTTTTTGCGAAACTCAGTTTATGATCCGGTGTGTAAGCACTATTAACGATTTTTATTATTTCGTAAATTCTGTAAAAATTATAATTATGCCTTATACAAAACACCAAACGATGGAAATCAACCAGTACAATTTCAATACAATTTTTTTTAACTTTCAATACAATGCTGAAAAGCCATTTTTCATCCCTGATTGGAATGTGCTTAAACTGGTGTGGAAATCAAGAAGTCAGACATGTACACACATACACATGCTTATGTGTGTAGGTCCTGTGGTTGCATTGTATTTTGCATTTTCTTTAACTCTTTCATTCGTAACAAAAAGGTGCTGCCAAACACACATTATATTGAAAGCAATTAAAGTGATACCTGACACCTTTAAGGTCCGCACAGAATGGGTATCTGTAGTTGATGCTTGTAGATGAGTAAAAAGTTAAAAACAAGGCAATCCGAAAGATTTTACACAATATGTATCTTTCTGAATCTGTAGCTTGAAATTGAATAGAGGGTAACTTATGCAAGATACAAGCCACAGATATGCATTCTGAGCAGGCCTTTACAATTGAGAGCAAGCATAGGAATGAGTAATCGCATTGTAAAACGTAAACCGATATACAACTAACGGGTGATGCAAGTAGATATACTTTTTTCAACAGCCTTTTTTGACAGATCACGTGTGAGTCGTGTCATGCTGTCATGTTATTTTTGTTTAGTATTGTTTGGCATTTCATAATGGAAAGACTTACGCGTGAACAACGTTTACAAATTGTTCAACTTTACTATGAAAATTCACGTTCTGTGAGGAATGTGTTTCGTGCACTTCGCTCAACTTATGGTCAACATAATCGGCCTACTGAGCGTACTATTTGCAACACCATCACCCATTTTGAGACCCAGCATTCATTATTGGATAATATTCGACCGAATAGACCACGTCCAGCACGCTGTGAAGAAAATATAGCGGCCGTAGCTGAGAGTGTACACGAAGACCGTAGAGAGTCGATTCGGCGCCGTTCGCAGCAACTCGGACTGACGTATGGAACGACTTGGCGCATTTTACGTCAAGATCTTAAATTGAAAGCGTACAAAATACAGCTTGTGCAACAACTGAAGCCGCTCGACCTTCCCAAGCGACATCGCTTCGCTCTATGGGCTCTTGAAAAGTTCCAAGAAGATCCGACGTTTTCGAGGAAAATTTTGTTTAGCGATGAGGCCCATTTCTTGCTCAATGGGTATGTAAACAAACAAAATTGCCGCATTTGGGACGAAGAGCAACCTGAAGAGATTGAAGAACTGCCACTTCATCCAGAAAAACCAACGGTTTGGTGTGGTTTGTGGGCCGGTGGAATCATCGGTCCATATTTCTTTAAAAATTATGCCGGTGCGAACGTAACCGTCAATGGCGACCGTTATCGTGCCATGATAACCGACTATTTGATGCCTGAAATTGAAGCTCGTGATCTCGGCGACATTTGGTTTCAGCAAGACGGCGCCACTTCCCACACATCGCATCAATCAATGGACTTATTGAGAGAACATTTCGGTGAGCACATAATTTCACGTTTTGGGCCGGTCGATTGGCCACCAAGATCGTGTGATATCACACCGTTAGACTTTTTCCTGTGGGGATATGTAAAGTCAAAAGCTTATGCCGACAAACCCGCTTCGATTCAGGCCTTGGAGGAAAACATCACGCGTGTCATTCGCCAGTTACCAGTCGAAATGCTCGAACGAGTGATCGAAAATTGCACTCAACGGATGGACCATCTGCGACGTAGCAACGGCCAACATTTGTTAGACATAATCTTCAAAAAATAAATGCCAAAGAATGTTCTTTCAAATGATAATAAACATTCTCCATTAAATTTGAATTTTCTGTGTTTTTTTCTTTAAAAAAGTAGGGAACCTCGAAATGGATCACCCTTTATTATGTGAATATTATAATAAAATCCTAGCTCAATGTCACTAAAATGCCTGGTTTTTCACCGTTTTTGAGTTAACTAACCTTAGATTAAATTCTATCTGGATTTAACTCATGAAGCGGTTCTTCAGTGCAGGACCCTCATTCCGTAAAGTGATTATCGTTTGACGATATTCAACCCTAGTCCTGTGGATGCATACGGCTATCGTGCGACCAATACTCACATATGGCAGTATAGTCTGGTGGCAAGCCACAGACAGAGCAACCAACTTGAAGCAAATGACAAAAATACAAAGACTAGCGTGTATAGGGACAACCAGTGCGATGAGAACAACCCCAACCTCTGGATAGGAGGTGATTCTCAATCTGCTGCCCTTAGATCTATACATGGAGGAATCAGCTGCCAAAAGCTCCTCGAGGATCAGCCAAACGAACAGCTGGATCCTGAGCCTCGCTTGGCATGCGCAGATCCTAAAGAAATACGTAGGGAGTGTAGTAAACTCTGACTATCTATCTCCCTATCTCGACTTCGATCGACCCTTCACCTGCTCGTTTCCGAGCAGAGACGAATGGGACAAGAATGAACCCACAAAAAGGAAATCGATATTCATGTTCACAGATGGATCAAAGATGGACTGTGGAACAGGTGCTGGCATATTCTCAGAGGAATTAGTAATACACAAATCAATCAGGCTTCCTGATCATAGTAGTGTGTTCCAGGCTGAGGTGCTAGCAATCGCTGAAGCGGCTCATTTGGTGTCAATAATGGAAATACAAGACAGTGATATCACCATATTCATTGACAGCTATAAAAGCAGTATCTGCTATCGAAATTAAATCAAAGCTCCGCTGTCGCGAAGAGCTCAAGGTTCTCTGCTCACAGCAAAATGCTGATCCCTGCTGGGTTCCTGGTCACAGGGACATAGACGGCAACGAGATGGCCGACGAACTGGCAAGAAAGAGTGGAATACAAAACCCGAATGAAAGCCAATACCAGGTGGAAGTCATTGACTACCTGCGAAATATCCCAAAAGCTCTGGCCAGAATACAACGGAAACCGGACCAAAAAACTTTTGCGGTACGACAGAAGCTCCTTATCTAAACTGGTAGGGGCTCTCACTGGTCACAACTTTCTCAGAACCCATACAATGAAATTAAATCTCAAGGATGACTATATCTGTTGAGGCTGCGGCGATGAGGAAACACACGAGGATACACCTCATTTCCACTGTCACTGCCCGAGTCTCTGTCACCTGAGGAACAGAACACTTGGAAGCTACTACTTCCAAGACATCCAAGAGCTTTCCGATATTTCTTTACCCTATCTTTACAGGTTCCTACGAACATCAGGATGGCTGGATAGAGTGGAGTAACCCGTAGTAACGATAAGGAAGGACGTAATTCCACCAAGGGTATCACAATGGGTCCACATGGACCTAAGTGTGGCGGAATAGAGAACCCTCTACTCCACCAACCCGTAAACCTAACCTAACCTAACCTAACCTAGAGTCGTTAAGGCCTTCCCAGAATGCATATCTGTAGCAGTTATGACGTTTGGTAAAAAAAATCTTAAGTCAAAAAATGTATTTTGGTTTTTCTATTGGTATAGTCCTTTGACAATAAGTCAGAAAAATGCATATTTGGTTTTGTATTTACATTTTACTGCAAATAATTTTACTATTTTCAATTTGGGTTTACGAAGAACTCATTTTCTGACTTAAGAGACCATTTTGCCTAACATTAAATAACTATCTAGGCTTTACAAAATCTATATAGGTTAAGATGTTGTTGTACTTTACCCGTTAATTGTTTTTTTTTTAACTGCCGGAATCTGATAATATTTCTATCTATTCAGACTGAAAGATTCCGATGTTAAAATTTTTCCAATAAGCGTTAATTTTTTTGGTCAAATGAATCCCAATTTGATATTTTAGCTGTTCCATTCAAATTTGAATGGCATACCCATTCATTGTATTTGCGTGGCTTAGAGCCCAAATATAGCTATCATTGAACAACATCATTGGAAATTTCCTTTTACTTCTTGCGGTTTTTTTTATAAATTCAATCATTGGCGAGTTGGTGTCAAAACAAAGCTTATGAATTTTAGAACCGCAAGAAGTAAAAGAAAATTTCCAATGATAGCTAGAATTGGGCCCTTTTTTAGTCAAATGAATCCCAATTTGATATTTTAGCTGCTCCATTTCAATTAAATTCGATTTGTATGATTGTTTTACCACATTAGCAACCACATTTTCGACAAATGCGATGGCATTACCACATTACGGAATTTGAATTTGTGAGGGGAATTCTTGGTATTTTCAATTGGTAAATCTAGATTTTGAATCTGAATTTGATCTTTTTTGTTGCCAATTGGAACACGATTTCAGATTGATTTATTTTTGTCTTTGTATTATTGTAATGCTGAGTCTTTAAAGTTATAGTGCATTCACACCGAACCGAAAACTGAGTTTTCGCAAAAACACCTGAAACCTTCATCGAAAACCGAGTTTTCCCATACATTGTCAGTTCTCAAAACCTAGTAGGTTACGACGTAACCTTCTCATAATCACCTCGCAGACGTCATCTCGTTGAAGGTTGTTGGAAAGAACACACCTTTTCATCATTCTACACGTGTTCCACACGTCCCACAAAACAGCTGATGAACTCCCTGTCAAAACAAATGCTTTTTTTTCAGGTCTCAGAAAAATTTTCTTCATATCCATTATCCATTTTAATTTTGTATAATTAAAATGGATATTGAAAAGAAAAAAAAACAAAAAGAGGAAGCATTTGTTTGCGTTTTTTTCGTAGCGGCGGGCTTGAGAGTCAAAAACTGTTGTCGAAATCTTTATATTTTTTTCATTTTGAACTTCAAATGCTAATATTAGTTTGATTATATTAGAATACATATTATTATTCAATTACAATATTTTCATACACAAATGTTGCAGCTAGGATCACAAAACACCAATTCACAGCTGATTGAAATGTCAAACGAAACCTGGTCAGAGTTCGGTGTGAAAGCATCCAGTGGTTTACGTAAACTTTTTGCCAAAAACTCAGTTTATGATTCGGTGTGTAAGCACTATTAATGTCGGCGTAGTTGTCAAGTTTTAAGTCACACAGGTTGTTTGTTTTTTATTTGATTTATATATCACATAGAACTGCTACAGTTTTAATGATTAATAATAGTTTTCCACAACCTAAATAATAAAAATAATTCAAAGCAAAACGAATAAATCACTGTAATCAAACTGACAGCTATAATTTGTATTAATGTAAGTTCAAGGGGGGATAAAATAATCTGCAAGAAAATCCAGATTTGCAAAACTTATCTGAGATAAGTTGTTTGTCAAATGAAACACAACAACTGTCAAAATCGGTCCTTTGACAGATCTAGATAAAATAAAAGATTTGCAGCCATATATATAAAAGCATTTTAGAGGTTGCCTAACTTCAGGCAACCTTTATGTACTGCCTAAGTGCAAAATCGGTATATATAATCGATTTTCACATTAAGGCAACGTTGCCTAAAGGCTGCCTAACTTAAGCGCGAGCGAACCCTGCCTAGAGGCTGCCTAAGGAATTTTCATTTCATTTTCATTTTGACGTTTACGAGAATTTCAATCTGAAAATTTATTTTGAGATTTTGTGTTGTGGTTGGCAATAAAATGAAAATATTTTAATAAGAATGGACTCAAGCTACATTTCATTTGTGAATGATTTAAGTTTAGTGAATATTATAAATCCATACATGCCAACTAGTAGGAGACAAAAAATATACAAAACGCTTGCTCGGTGATGGGGGCTATGCCTGCTCCAAAATTATTTTCACTCCACTGTTGAATCCTCAAACTAATTCCGAACAGCAATATAACATTGCCCACATATCTCTATGTTTTTCCTTTAAGATATTTGTTTACAAATAACATATGCTGTCAAACCCAAAAAAAAAAGAAAATCTGATGTAAACAAAGTACAAGAATCTTAATTTTTTATACTAGATTTGTAAATTCTACTACTTTTTTGACATAAACTTCGCCTAGTTAGGCAGCAATGGAAAATCGATTATAGATAAGAATTTAAGCAACGTTGCCTAGAGGCAACTTAAATATTTAGGCATGCCTAACTAGGCAACCTCTGAGACCCCGCCTAAGGAAATCTAATAAATACGGCTGTTGATTTTTTACCAATGGAAAACAGTACCATCAGTAAAATTCGATCATATTTGCAAATTTTTATGGTATGATTTTATTTTACCTACTAGGGAAAGCAGTTTTAATAATTTTTTTAAAACATTTTTGGCTTCGTTGATATCTACAAAGTTTTATTCTCAAAGATGTTTAAATCATTTTTTAAAACTATTTTCGAATTTGTTATCTCTACCACAGAAAACAATTATACCGTGAATAATAATATTTTTTTAAGTTCAATCCACCAACAGAAATTCATTTAAAAAAAAAATACAAGTTCACCTGAACTGCAAAAGATCAGTATGGTATGGCAGCACCCAAGATGTACAGAAAATTCTGTAATTCGGCAGCACCTACTATCAGTTATCGTCCATTTTGTTATTCATTATATTCTCAACGGTATGAACGGGCATTGCCCTACTATGGTACTGACATATATAGAGACATCCCTTTTACACTACAGCATCTGCAGGAGTATAAAATTTGTACCCCTACTCTTGTATTTGTTTTGCGTGTTATATCGCGCAGTTAATTTGTTCGCACGCAGCTGACTAGTAGGTTTATCCAAAAGTTGAAAAAGTGTTAAAATTGTGATTTGCTATTGAAAAATATTAAAATTAATAAAATCGAAGCTAATTTTGTGAGGATTGTTTTAAATTGCATTTCCTATAATTTGATTTTGACAATCATTGTCAAACTGAAGAGTTTAGACATCCATTGTGATTATACAATTTAATCGTTGGTAAGTTAAGGAATTTAAGTTATAACATGAAAAACATTGAAACGCACTGTGTGAATGTGTTTCTTTTTTTTTAAATCTGCAATTTTGTTGTTGTAAAATTCATCTTTCTTTCAGGTAATTTGTTCGCTTGCATCCGAAAAGTACCTCCCTAGGTGTATTCAAAAGGGAAGACAATTGGGAAAATCTGGATTGGCTTTGTGATTTCGTGAAATTGATTTAATTCAAATCAAAGGTAATTGTGTGAGGATTATTAAAAATTACATTTATTATAATTTTTTTAATAGTTTACATATCATTAAATAACATGAAAAACATTTAACGCAGTGTGTGAATATGTTTCTTTTAAAAAAAAAGCTGCAAAAATAATATTTGTTTCGCCAAATCGAAAATTCGGTAGCGTCGTACCCTCAGATTTTACGGTTAAAATTTGAAATTTTCTAGAACTTGGCTTCTGAATCAACTAGTTCACATGTGACTTT
Source organism: Rhingia campestris (assembly GCA_932526625.1). Taxonomy (NCBI): domain Eukaryota; kingdom Metazoa; phylum Arthropoda; class Insecta; order Diptera; family Syrphidae; genus Rhingia; species Rhingia campestris. The sequence continues at coordinate 2,958,972 of OW052186.1, read as the reverse complement.
GACACTCGCGCAGTGTACATGAGTGAGACGAATAGTGTTTGGTTTATATACATCGAAAACAGCCAACTCCGTGTAGATATAAATATTGTTAACGAACATATTTTGAGAAACAAACAAAGTGGAATATTGTTAATCATAATTACATGCAGCTATTTTTTTTTATATTTTGAAACATATTGACAAACCAATATACAAATTGTTTGAGATTCATAAAAATGTGTTAAATGTATATCACTGAAATGTGAAGGTTGTGTTATTTTATTATTATTCATCGGTCAACCATTTTAACCATTTTTTTAACGGTATTTGCCATATCAAAATTACACAAAACGTCAATTTAATAATACAAAATGGCGCTTCACAATTTTGATTAAAGTTCACATATGCTTTGAATACCAATATATTCATCCATCAACTCCTGTGGTAGTGACATCTCTTTCACACTACACTATCTGAGGGATTACAGAACGTTGTACCCCTCTACTCTTGCATTTCTTAAGCGTGTTCTTGCAGTTCATTTTTTCGCACATCGCACGCGGTCGACAAGTAAGTTTGCGCAACAGTGGAAAAGTTTTAAAATTGTGATTTGCTATTCAGAAATATTGAAATTACTAAAATCAAAGGTGATTGTGTGAGGATTGTTTTAAATTGCATTTCCTATAATTTTGATTTTGACAATCATTGTCAAACTGAAGAGTTTACATATTCATAGTGATTAAATAATTTAATGGTTGGTAAGCTAAGTAATTTGATGTTTTTTTTTTTAGTAATAAGTGTGTGAATATGTTTCTTTTAAAAAAAGCTGCAAAAATAATATTTGTTTGGTTTGGCGTAGAAAACGAAAATTCGGTAATGCGCGTCGCATTTCAGCTTTGTCGGTTAAAATTTGAAGTTTTCTTGAAGTTCGCTTCTGAATCAACTAGTTATTCTTTCTTATGTGACTTTGGCACTCGCGCAGTGTGAATGAGTGATACGAATAGTGTTTTATATCCATCGAAATCAGCTAACTCCGTGTAGATATATAAAGGGTCCGCCAAATAACTTTTTTTTTCTTTGAAAATGCTATAAAAAAAAACTACTGAATATTTTCTCAAATTTCTTTTTTTATTTGAAAGTACAATCCTTCCGGTTAATAATGGAAAATAATTTAATTCAAATGGCTGCCTCGGCTGGCCATTCAGTAGCCAGTCCAAATTTTAAGCACATTATCGATTGTGTGCAGCTGTATTTCACCAATGGCTTCACGAATATTGTCCTTTAAAGCGTCAATTGTCTCTGGCTTGTCGGCGTAACACTTGTCTTTTACGGCACCCCAAAAATAATGGTCCAACGGTGTCAAATCGCAGCTCCGAGGTGGCCAAACGACATCAGCTCTGCGGCTGACAATGCGATCTTCAAATACAGGGCGCAAAACATCGAGTGTAGCTTCGGCTGTGTGGCACGTAGCGCCGCCCTGTTGAAACCAAATGTTGCCATTATCCCCCTCTTGAATTTTTGTGAACAAAAATTCCTGCAACATGGCCCAATAACGATCGCCATTGACTGTAACGTCCACTCCTTGCTCATTTTCGAAAAAAATGGCCCAGTTATGCCTCTGGACCAAAATCCGCACCAAACAGTGACTCGTTTTGGGTGTATCGGCTTTTCAATGTATGCGTGCGGGTTTTCTGTGCCCCAAATGCGACAATTTTGCTTGTTTACATACCCGCCAAGATCAAAATGAGCTTCATCTGAAAAGATGATTTTTTTTGGCCAAATCGGCATCTTCTCTAAGTCGATCGCAGGCCCACTTAACGAAGCGAAAACGCATTGGATGGTCAGTTGGCTTCAACTCCTGAACCAATTGGACTTTGTATGGCGTCATACCAAGGTCTTTATGCAAAATTCGTCTCAATGATGTCTCCGAAATGTTCAGTTGTTGAGAACGACGGTGAATTGATGTTGATGACGCTTCACGCACACTTTCTGTCACAGCAGCAATATTCTCGGGTGTACGCACTGTTTTTGGCTTTTCACGCTTTGGTTTATCGATGAGAATGCCAGTTTCTTTCACTTTTTTCACAAGATAACGAACATACGGAGCTGGCGGTGCTTCTCTTCTTCCAAAATCCGTACGCAATTTTCGCACACATTCTGCAACATTACCATGATTTTCAAAGTAATGTCGCAATATTTCCCAGCGTTGTTCAAGCGTATACACAGCGTTCAGCGGATGAATAAAACTAATTATCTGTCAAAACAGACATGAGCTAAGTGTTACCATTCACGAAATAAGCACCAGTTGAAAAAAAAAAAACGTTAGATGGCGGACCCGTTCTATCAGGGTGTTTTTTTTTCAAGAGGTATACAATTTCAATATGAATAGGAACACCTGACGCTAATGGTAATGTCTATTTAATAGATAATTTTATGACTAGTGATTGATTTCGGACATATTCCACGGCTAGCTAGGATGAATCGCAATCCCAAAATCCATTTTTCGACAACTTTATCACTAATGACATGGCGAATATTGACTTCCGAATCGTCCAAAGTCTCTGGTTTATCGGCATAGACTAGTGACTTCATATACCCACAAAAAAAGTGATCTAAAGGTGTGAGATTAAAGGATCGTGGATACCACTTCACAGCTGCGTTCAGCAAATGTTTCCCGCAACAAATTGATGGTTTCAAGCGCCGTGTGGCATTTTGCGCCATTTTGTTCAAAGCAAAGCTATGTCAAGTCAATAACATGGCGAATGTTGACTTCCAAATCGTCCAAAGTCTCTGGGTTATCGGCATTGACTAGTGACTTCACATACCCATCGTGGATACCACTTCACAGCTGCGTTCAGCAAATGTTTCCCGCAACAAATTGATGGTTTCAAGCGCCGTGTGGCATTTTGCGCCATTTTGTTAAAAGCAAAGCTATGTCAAGTCAATGCCAATCAATTGATTGCACTAACCCATAAAGCACACCAAACAGTGAGTATTAATGGCTGTAAGGGCGTCTCGACAAAGGCTTTTGGGTTTTCATCACTCCAAATTCGGCAATTTTACTTGTTTGCATATCTATTTAACAAAAAGTTGGCCTTATCGTAGAACAAAATTTTGCCTTCAAAATTAGGATCAAGCTGAATCATGTTTTCGGTCCTTCAGCGAACTTGCAATGCGTTTTCAATTCGTTCACAAGCTGGATCTTGCTTTAAGCCGAGATTTTTCGGAAAAAATGTTCCACAAAGTGGATGGGCATTGCTCCAATTGACTCATTTTTTCGGCCCATTCACCGAACCTACGAAACGTAAATTGATCATCCCTTGAACAAGCTGGATCTTATAAGCTATTAAGAAGATCCTTCCGTAAAATCTTTCATAAAGTCGATGGGCATAGCTTTCATTGCTTTGCACGATAGCGAATCGATTCATTAGGATTCTCCTAAACACTGCGCTTCACAACGGCAATCACTTATTTCTGTTGGCAATTGTAGTATTATCCTTTAGTGTGTAAATGGTTCATCGTATCCCGAATAACTTGCTCAGATGGGTGATTTTGTCGACCGTAAAATGGACACGATAAGTTTGACGAACCGACCATGGTTTTCAAAAAAAAGTTTGCACACGTTGTTTTGCCGTTACTCCAATCATTGTAAAATGGAAGAACCACTAATATCAACTTTTAACTGTCAAATTGACAGTCTGTAGAAATAGTGTTGCCAGTTTAAAAACTAACCCCCTTATTAATAAACGTTGATTAGCTAATCAATGACTAACTTTTGAAATTTGAGCTAGTATTCCTTATGGGGAGAGCTGTCAAGTTATCAATTGATTAGCTAATCAGCGTTTATTAATACGGGCTAAAGCTTTAAGTAAAAACACCGCGTCTTCACGAGCAATATTTAATAGCTTACTATCTGTCACTTTTCATAGAAAGAAATAATCCCCCCTATCGTGGAATACGGCGTATTTGAGATTCACTTCACGTACTCCATTCACTTTCACTTTCCATATACATCGTAGAATCCGCCGGGCAGACTCTTTTATCGACAGGTAATTTCAATTGAAATTTGCGGGACAAATCAGTTGTTTTGCATTAAATGACAGCAGAGAAAGAGCAAAGCAATTTCAAACTCATTTTACGAAAATCAAATAAATTAATTTCAACGAAAATCAATAAAATGGATAGTCATAGTAGGTATAGCCTTATATTTGAGTAGATGAGCTTCTTATGACAGAAAAATGCGTGCACATTTAGAGGAACTGCAAAAGACATAATGGAACTTTCAGATTCCACGTAAGTTTTCTGAAATACTTCCTTTGTTGGAGGTGCTAAGCTGTTCAGGTTGTGCCTAAGGTCATCCCAGAACTGTCTTACTTCCTCAGGTGGTCGCTTACAATAATTTTTTGCTATGTCGGGATTGAGCTTCATTGCATAAATCAGTTCCCAGAATTGATCACGGTTAGTTTTTTTCTTTCTGCAATATGAAAGCATTGTATGGAAATGTAAATATTTGTATTTGTGATCTTAAAACACTTAGTTGTGTTTTGGCCTCTTACACTTTTTTTTTTACAAAAAAAATCTGTTTGCTCATTATGTACTTAAAACATTTGGAGAAAATCGCAACCAAAAAACTACCGACCCTTAGCTCTAACGTCAGTACTCTCTAAGGTCATGGAGAGTACAGTCAATAACCACCTCATGAGCTATCTAGAAAAAAAAATCATCTCATTAGTGACCGTCAGTATGGTTTTCGTCAACAACGTTCCACAGGTGATCTTATGGTCTATCTAAGTGAAAAATGGAATCGTTGCATTCACCAATTCGGTGAATGTAGAATTGTTGCTCTGGATATCTCAAAAGCCTTTGATAGAGTGTGGCATAGCGCTCTTGTTAATAAGCTTAGGTCTTTCGGTGTCGGTAACACTTTTATAATTTGGATTACGAGTTTTTTAAGTAACCGATCAATACAAGTTGTATTAGATGGGTCAACTTCCACCCCCTTTTCAATAATCGCTGGAGTACCCCAAGGCTCAGTCCTCTCACCAACTCTGTTTTTAATTTTTATTAACGACCTTCTCTCTCTGACTTGTAATCCTATCCATTCGTTCGCGGATGACAGTACTCTTGACTTCGTTTACTCTCTAACGACTCCGCGACAAGAACCCCACGTCGTCGAGTCACAACGCCAGCGAATGTCAACTGAACTCAACTCCGACATTGATACAATTATCAATTGGGGTACCAACAACCGGGTTGAGTTTAATGCGTCAAAAACTCAGTACTGTCTCCTATCTCTGAAACAGAATACAAATGTAGCTAAACTAAAAATTGAAGGAGTTGAAGTTGAGGTGAGATGCTTGGCATGTACATTAGCCCAGACCTTCGTTGGAACCAGCAAGTTATAGATGCTGCAAAAGGTGGTGCTAGATGCCTAGGATTTCTCAAACGAGAGCATGTTTTATCAGTACAATACAGTTCCCTCTCATGTATATCATTTGGTTTTTTTCTTGTTGAATTTATAGCAAAGACTGGTGAAGATACCCTCAATAAAGCAATAAAAGCCGAAGTATTTGATACTTCAACTGAAACATTGTCTGTGATCTCTACAGTAACGGAGTCATCTTCGTGCAACCAATCCACAGCTGGAACTACAACATCCAACCCAGAAGCAGTAGCATTAGAAAACTTAAGTAATAACAGCGAAAGAATTGCTCGTCAGCAACAAGCAACTAATTTGAATAATCAATTCTTTTCAGGAGTATCGGTAGCAACGGAAACGACACCTGAGGAAGCGACATCGTCTAACGTCAGTAGTAATAATAGTAGTCTACCCACAACCGCATCGTCATCACCCACTTCAACGCTATCCACATTATCGTCTGTCTCATTGCCCACATCAGAAGGAGTGCAAGCATCATCATTAGCAGCAACACCAAAAGATATAACTGCCAAAACGCAGGAAATTGCCGCCGTCGCCAATGATCTTACTACAAAACCGATTGGCAACAATAACAGCAACACCAATAATAGCAACAAAACGCCAGCAGCAGCACCACCAGCAGCAGTAGCACCAACAACAACAACAGCAACAACAACCACAAACCTCCAACAACAATTCGAAAGCATGAAACTCAGCGAAACCGAAATGAATGTCGTCCACGCCAACACACAAACATTGACCGATGATTTGGTGGAATCGTCGGCAACATCGCCACCAGTCCCAGTGCCCACCACAAATGGCAATAAAGATGCGACTGCCAATGACGCACCGACCACAGACAACCACAACCATAACAATAACAATAAACTAAATAAATTGAACGATAACCTAGATAGCAATATAAATAATAATACTGCCGTTAGCAGTAGTAGCAATATTAAAAGCAACATTAGTAGTACTAGTAAAAATACAGCGTCTCTCGATGAAACAGATCGTAGCGCCACGCCGGTCACCAACACCTCAGCCACCACACCAAACAGCAACAATAATGAAAGTGTCTTGAAGCCAGTGATAGATCTGGTGAATAACAACAACTCCAAGCCGGAAACAACCAGCGAAACATCAAAGACACCAGCTGCAGCAGCCGAAAGCATTACCAATAACAATCAACCATCGGTAGCAGTCGAAGGTGTACCAGTTGCAGCACCAGCAGTAGGCCAAAAGCAGGCTGCAAACGGAGATGTTAATGCATCTGATGCCACAACTACATCTGAATCACAAGAAGCAACCGAAGTAGTAGCGCCTGGTAAGTCGATGCCAACTCCTGAACAATCGGCAGCCATTCAATCTCTTATAAACTACAACGAAGGACAGTGGTCACCTCACAACCCCACTGGAAAGAAGCAATATGATCGCGAACAGCTGATGCTGTTGCGAGAAGCCAAGGCATCGCGAATATCGCCTGATGTGAGCACAATCAATGCTTCGATCTTACCACAGCCAAACCTTCTGCCATCGTTTATGCGTGGAAATAATAACAACAAGCGCGTTCAATCAATGAGTGGAATTGGATCGATGGGTGATCGTTCAGGAATGGGAGCTGGAAACATGGGTGGACAAGGCTACGCTAAGCAAGCATCGATGTCTGGTGTAAATCAACGCAACAGCACCAAGGGAAATAAGGCAGCAACTTACTATATCAACCTATCGCTCAATCAAGACGTGAAACTAAACGAGACCGATAATGCGTGGAAACCTCGTGTTCTTGTTCAAGAATCTAGTGTCGACGTCACCGCTCATGATAGTGAAGATCTGAAGCGTCGAGTACGTGGTATCCTAAACAAACTCACACCTGAAAAGTTCGACACGTTGGTCGAGCAGATTATCAAGCTCAAGATCGACACCAACGAGAAGGTGAACGATGTCACGGAGCTTGTCTTTGAGAAGGCCATCGATGAGCCGAATTTCTCTGCACGCCTCTGCCAGCGACTTGTGGATGAGGTGAAGGCACGCGACACAATGGAAAGTGACACACGCGCTAATCTCAAACAATTCCGAACATCTCTTTTAAATAAGACCGAAAACGAGTTCACTGAGAATGTCACGAATCGGGACGCCAAGGAAAGAAAATTACAACCGATCTTGGACAAAATTCGCAATTGCAAGGATCAAACCGAAAAGTTGGAACTAAAAGCCCAACTGGAAGAAGAGGAGCGCAAGATTCGCCGTCGCTCTGGCGGTACCGTACGGTTCATTGGAGAACTTTTCAAAATTTCTATGCTCACAGGAAAGATTATTCACTCATGCATTGACGCGCTCCTTGATCCCAAATCAGAGGACAAGCTCGAGTGTTTGTGCATGCTGCTGATAACAGTTGGTGAGAAATTCGAAAAGACCCCATACCAGGGCATGAAACCCCCAAGACTTCACAATCTTGATGCCACAATGAAGCGTATGCAGGCCATCGCCTCAAAGTCAACCAAGGATGGAGCAAAGGTAACCAGCAGAGTTCGTTTCATGTTGCAAGATGTAATCGATCTTCGCAAGAGCAAGTGGGTCTCAAACCGTGGTGATACACCAAAGACTATGGAGGAAATCCAAAATAAACTAGAATCAATGGTAAGTGCTCACCAAATGCACTTTCTTTCAGGTCTCACTAATTGATATTCTCTTTAGCTCAATCATGATATGGATATGGGTACGAAAAAGATGGGAAACATTCAACAGTTCCTCTGGAACAGCAGCGGTGGTCAGTCCCGGACAACACCTCCAACAACAATAAGTTCATTCGCCGCTCTATTAACACTGATCGCTTCAAAGAATAACGATCGCAATGACAGAAATGATCGCAACGATCGTGGTGGACCAAGAAACAAGGGTTCTTATAATAAGGGCTCCATGGAGAGGGATCGATATGATCGAGGTAAGTTGCACAAAAAAAAAAAAACACATTTGGCAGAGCGATGCTTTAATTCCAAAATATCTACAGGTGTACATTCGCGTGGTGGTTCAGCGCATGGATCACGTGAAAGCTCCTCCTCTCGCAATAATCAAGGTCGCGGTATGATGAACGCTTCCAGCATGCAAAAATCAGCTAGTCATAACAAGAACCCATACCAACCAATGGCACCCAGAATGCAAGGCAAAGTAAGTATATTTCTACACCTCATTGCACACTCTTGAATACATCTAACACAAATGTATCATTTTTCTTTCAGTCGGGCTTGCCACAATCATCCTCAATGTCATCCGCATCCTCACATCAACAATCCCAACAGCAGTCATCATCACAACACATGAATTCCAATGCATCGTCGTCGTCGCAATCCTCGGCACCAGCAACAGCATCGGCAACAGAATTCGAATCGCCCGCCGTTGCACCACCAGCTGTATTCGATGAACCCACCAATGCCGAACAAAATCTAATAAAATCGGCAATATCCGAAATGGTTGAACTTGCGGCTAATTCGAATTCCCTTAGCCAGGTGGTGCCGTACTTAACGAAATTCAAAGACAACTATCGTTCGTACTTCCTCTTCATGATACTAGCCGAATATTTGCATTTGGCCAATGTGCGACAAGTGCAGCGTCGATATGCAGCCAACATAGTTGCATATTTCTTTAAGCGTAATTTCCTAACATTAGATCATTTCAAATTGGCCTACAAGAACTTCTGTGCGCTTGCCAACGATATTGTTCTAGATGTGCCCTCGATGTGGGTGTATATATTCGAATTTTCTGGTAAGTTGTTGCTTGTTCTGAACTTATTTGAAACTAATGTGTAACTGTTTTGCAGGTCCATTGTTAGCCAAAAAGGTGATTAGCGCAAAAGACTTGTGGAACAAAGAGCTTGCCGGCCAGAAGCCACCTCTTGGAGTAAAGTTCCTAAAGACGTTCCTTGTATACTGTACATGCGAAATTGGCCCAGAATTTACACGTGCCATGTGGAAGAACTCTAATTTGTATTGGACCGACTTTGTGCCCGAGGCTGAAGTCGCCAATTTTATTAAAACAAATGTAAGTCGCCAGCAATTGTTTAAATCTTCCTCTCTAATATATTCCCCCATCATATTATAGAAATTCGAATTCATTGAAAATGCATCAATAAAACCGACTATAACCGTCACTGAAGATAAGAGCCGGCTCTGTGAGAAAGTTGTGGAACGCGTCGAGCATATGCTCAAGGATGGTGCTCAATCGGAACCTGTCATTGATTACATTAATGTAAGTTTGATGACGCAACCAATCTTTGATTTTCTAAAACTAATTCATTTCTGTTTTCTTTAAAAAAAACGTAGGGCAACATTGTAGATGTTGATAAACAGTTTATACGACCACTAACCACGGCAATTTGTAACTTTGCAATCACGTACAAGGATAATACATACAAATTGGACACAGCAGTGTATCAGAAGGTTTGCATACCAATTCTCGCACGTGTCATAGAGTCGAATGAACAACGTGAATTGGAGTGTCTATATGCAATGCAGTTGCTGTGCAATCGCTTGGAACATCCTAGAGGTAAGTGTCTACTGATAGAGATATTGCCGTTGTTCAATTATTAATCCTTTACTTTGTGTATCTCATTGCAGCTCTTTTGAGCGAGCTCTATGGCGAACTATATGATGCTGATGTTGTACAACAGGAAACATTCTTGAAATGGCGCGATTCGAAGGAAGAGTTATTTGCTGGTAAAGGTAAGTCGATTAAAACTAGATAACTTGAGAAGCGTTAGCAAACTGCATGTGGTCAGACGGTGGGATGAATTTTAAGTGTGCCACAGCGAATACTAGACAGAAGTTTATCGATAAAATTTTGGACATTGGACTGCCACTGAAAACAAAAGCGACAACTCGCTGAGTCTTATTTGATTGTTTCATGGATGATTATTCCTTGTAAACTGCTTAAACGTGTTTGTTACCTCTGATGGAGGAAGAGATATCTACCATTCCCCTTCTCATTCTTTAGGCAATATAAAGTCTTACTTACTTGAGTGGCGCTACAGTCCGGGATGAACCTGGGCCTCAACCAACATGCCTCTCCAATTAGCCCGGTCCTTAGCTAACTGCCTCCAGTTGCGCACTCCAAGTTGGTTGAGGTCGGTTTCCACTTGTGCGCGCCACTTAAGGCGAGGTCTTCCTCTACTGCGTCCGACGTCTGGCTGGGAATCGAAGACTCTGCGAGCCGGAGTATTGGTGTCCATTCGTTCTATATGTCCTAGCCATCTTAAACGTCCAATGCGGAGTTTTTTTTGACCAGGGGCATGTCGCTGTACAGCTCGTATAGTTCTTGGTTGAATCTTCGTCTCCATAGCCCGTCAACGCAAACGAGACCGAAGATTTTCCGAAGAATCGTCCGCTCGAATCGACCAAGGATTTCTTCATCCGCTTTTGATACGGTCCATGCTTCAGCGCCGTAGAGCAGGACTGGGATGATCAGGGTGTTATATAGGATCTCCTTAGTAGTTCGAGTGAGGGCTTTACTACTAAATTGCCTTCTTAGCCCGAAGAAACAGCGGTTGGCAAGAGTAATTCTTCGTTTAATTTCTGACGAGATGTTGTTGTCAGAGTTAATAGCGGAGCCGAGGTAGACAAAGTCCCGTACTACCTCAAAGTTATTTTCGCCGCTTCCTTGTCTATACTAGCAAACGTGGCTATGACATCACGTTGAGTCCTACCAATGATGTCAATATCGTCAGCGTATGCTAGTAGTTGCACCGACTTTTGGAAAATTGTGCCTCTGGTGTTGGCTTTGCAGTGTTGCACAATTCTCTCAAGAATCAGATTAAAGAAGTTACATGACAGCGCATCGCTTTGCCTAAATCCTTTTTTGGTATCGAATGTGTCCGTGAGGTCGTTTCCGACCCTGATGAAGCAGCGAGAATTCTCTATCGTCATCCTACACAAACGGACGAGTTTGGGCGGTATACCAAAACTAGACATGGCTCTGTACAGTTCGTCTTTATAAATGCTGTCATATGCGGCATTGAAATCGATGAATAGGTGGTGGGTATCGATTTGGACTTCTTGAGTTTTTTCCAGGATCTGCCGAAGTGTGAAATTTTGATCGGTTGTGGACTTTCCTGGCCTAAAACCACACTGATAAGGGCCAATCAGGTTGTTGTTAAACGGTTTCAGGCGTTCACATATTACGGCAGAAAGGATCTTGTAGGCGATGTTGAGCAGACTTATGCCTCTGTAGTTGGCGCAGTTCAGAGGGTCTCCTTTTTTGTGGATCGAGTTGATATTAAGCTATTTCTAATTTTTAATATTCGTTCAAACATGTCACATGTTGAATTCCAGCGTATGACAACATCTTGCTTAACCTTAAGCTGGCTTTCTCCCAGTTGTGACTGCATGTGGATTTCAGTCTCTCCGATGCTAGTGGGCTTCGACGGAAAAGTTCAACACTGTTTTAATTTTAGTCTGCGTATTTTTAATTTCTTGCAATGCCGTTTGTACAATTAAATTTATAGTGTGTGCAAAACAAGGAATTTGTTTCCAATTATTTAATTTTATTGCTGCTTTTATATTGCTGGCGTTATCTGTTGTTACAGCAACTATTTTATTAGATATGTCCCAGCTATCGCACATTTTTTTTTAACTCTTGGCTTAGGCCTTCGGCAGTGTGTCTGTTGAAATACGGGTAGCATTCTAACATGCGTGTGGTGAGTTCTGTATTCTCGTTTAGAAAATGAGCCGTGAGGGATATATAGCTGTCATTTGGAGCAGAGGTCCAACAATCTGTTGTTATTGACAAATAGCTAGCATCTTTTAGTAATTTTTGCACATTTTTCCTTGCAATTTGTGAGAAGTGCATTGGATAAAGTTTTACGGGAAGGTATTGCATAATTCGGATTTAATTCGTTAATAAATTTCTTGAACTCTTTACTTTCAACGAGGTTAAACGGTAGGTACTGTTTCGTTACGAGTTCGACTAGGTATTTATTCAATTGCTCAGTCTTTTTAGCTGAAGTAGGCTTTTGTAAATATTGCGTTATTTTTGAATTTTTTACTTTAGTGACGGAAAGGGGATTATTAGTCGGTTTTATAGGTAAAGCTGTTATATTTTTTTCTTGATTTTGATATAGTGGGTCGTCTGGATCTGTATTATAAAGTGGGTCGTCTTCTAGATCTGTATATATTGGGTTTTCTTCAGTTATGGCGTTAAAAACTGTAAGATGCTGGGATTTTGTATGGCGAATCAAATTGTAGGGACCACCGCCTTGATATGATAATATTTTACCACAATAGTTGCACTTTGCCTTATTGCCAGCCAAGTCAGTAAAATACTGCCAGGCCTTCGATTTTTTCTTGTCATCAGCCATACTATATATTAAACAAAAAATCAGTGTAATTGTAATGCTGAAAATTATAATACAAAAGAAGATACCAATAAACTATAATGATGCAGGTACATACCTCACGAAATATTGATTTTATTATTATTAGGTTGTAAAAACGTGCTCCAAATCACCAAAAAAAATCCTTTAAAAAAAGCTAAAAACAAAATACAGTAGTCCCTCGATAATCACACTTATCATGAATTTCGCCCGAACAGCATTCCGCATGAAAAATTTCCCTTTTTTCTTTTCGCCTATCATAAATTTCGCGTGAAAAAGAATCCTATGTTCGAAAAAATTCCCTTATTCCCTCAAACAGAGCTAAAATGTTCACTTGCTTTTTGGAAGTGAAGAGAAGGGAACACACAATTAAAATGTAAGTTACACTTTTAATTATGGCGGAAAGGAAATTTATTATTATTCTTATTTATTTATTTATTTATTTATTTATTTATTCTTGAATGCTTAAAAACAGTAAGATATAATATCTTATGAGTTAGTTTTCAGCTAATTTTGCAAAAATTAAGCTAACAGATTTTAAGAAACTAGTTTTGATTTTCAATTACTTTTAGTTTACAAGTTTAATTTAATAATCTACGAATTAACAGAGAAGTGAGACTTTAAAACTCTTTTTATGCTTGTTTTGTTCTGTATTTCCTTTATGTAACGCGGTAAAGAATTCCACAGACGAACGGCATTGACAAAAAATTGGCGCTCAGAGGTTAGGAATGAACAGCGAGGATGAATTAATTGATGAGATCTATTAGATGATGCTTTTCTCAATCTATCAAAACAGTAATGTGGTTGGTGGGTTAGCAAAATATCCGAGAGCAACGTTAAAGTGCGAAGTTGAAGATAACTTTCAAGTGACATACCAAGCGGACGAGTGGTAAAACCAGATAGTCTGTCATACCTTTTCAACCCATAGATATAACGCACAGTGCTGTTGAAAGCGACATTCAGTTTTCTTTTGCTTGCAGAGCTGCAGTTGCAAAAATTTTTCGCATCCGTACATCAATATCGGGAATATCAGTGTTTTTGCTACAAGTAAACGTGTGCTTACTGGGGTGAAATACTGCGTTACCCACAGTGTTCGCAGAACACCATATACTTTTCCGACGAGTGAATTTATATGGTTGTCCCAAGTCAGATAGCGATTAAATGTCAACCCAAGATTTTTTGCAGTTTCGACGTATTCGATAGGAGCATTGCTCAACACTATCGGAGGAAAATATGAAATATTATGCTTTTTTCTTGAGACTACCAAGCATTTTGACTTTTTAGGGTTCAAGATAAGACCATTTGAATGAGACCAATGTTCAATTTTCTCTAAGTCCTCATTGACACTTAAAGCGCCATGCTCAATTAGCCCGAGGGGGCAGCTCAAGTACAATTGGACGTCATCGGCATACATATGTAATGAGCAGTTCTGAGTAACTGTTGGGAGTTCATTAACATAAATAGAAAATAAAAGAGGACCAAGAATGGAACCTTGTGGAACACCAGTCACGTTTGGCAGAAAATTTGATAATTTGTTGTCACCAACTAGAACTGCTTGCTCCCTCTGTGTTAAGTAAGAAAACATTAGCTTAGTGGCAGATGAAGTGAAGTTGAATTGATGCATTAGTTTATTACAAAGGTTGGCATGGTTGACAGTATCAAAAGCTTTCGAGAAGTCAAGCAATACCAAAAAGGTAACTTCATCTCTATCCATTGCCTGTCTAATATCGTCAGTAACGCTCAATAAAGCAGTAATACAACTATGCTTTTGACGAAACCCGGATTGCTTCGGGGTGAGTAAATTATTTGCTTCCAGATAAGTACTGATTTGCTTTTGTAATACTCTTTCGAATACTTTTGATAAAATTATTATTATTATTATTATTATTATTATTATTATTATTATTATTATTATTTATTATTTTTCCTTTTCGGTTATAGAAAAGGTGTTTATTTGAAGATGGCGATATAATGTTGACGTGCGTGTCATCAATACAGCCTATAGCACCTGGAATCTTATATCTTGAATAAAAGTCTTGAAAAAATTTCCGTTGTTCGTCTGTCGTTGGCCGCGTTATCCATTGTGGACAAAGTTTTTCTTGAAAAATATCTAATACTTCGGAAAGTATGACACTGAATGAGGATTGTGCCAGACCAACGTCATGATCCTTTCCTACTCCTTTCTGGTACCCACCTTATGCAAAAAAACGTAAGCAAGCGGCGTTCCACTATTGTTGGAACAGCAAATTTTTTTTTTGCTGGGACCGAAACGTTGACAAGTACATCCAGCAAGTACTTAAAAGCTGATATGTTTAGCCTATAGTATTGTTGATATCTGGTAAAATATAAATGTATTAATTTATTTTAACAAAGGCTAACATTTTAGATAACATACAAGGGCTCACGCCTTCGAATCAATTTCAATTGGTTAATTTCTTCTTCATTGTTAAAATCCTCATGGCTATACTGTGCATTTTAAATTAAATACAAAATTAGAAAAACTGTTTACTCTATTTAAATATGCCAATTTTGTTTATTTTTCAACTGTTCTGAAGATCAAAATTGTTCGAATGTCACAGCTGATTCGAAGTGAAATTTCGTTCGGGTGGAATTCACAATAACCTTTTTGTATTTCGGGCGAACAAAAATATTTCGGGTGAAATGCTGTTCGGGCGAAATTCATGATAAGTGTGAATGTGAACTAATTAAAACAATGCGTTTTCGGATTTTAGAGGGATTCACATTACTGGAACATTTTTTCAGTGCTTACTAAACTGATTGAAACGATTTTCAAATCCATTAAAAACAACACAAAATGATTTTTAAAATTACAGTTTCAATATTTATTATTTTAGAAGAAAAACTAAAATAAAAAAATTTATTCATTTAAAAAAAAAAAACAAAAGTAAAAACATTCCGATATTGGTATTCTTAATGTTTGGTAAAATATTTTGTTATTTTGGACTGACAAATAGCTTGAGTTGATCTTTCTATTTCAGCAAACTGGAAATCGTTTCTGCGTCCAATTCATTTTGATCGGCGTACTCAAGAAGCGTATTTGTACACTGGATTGCTTGCGAGTTAGCTATTTTGGGAGCAGCTGGAGTGACTTCGTCGCTTTCATTTTCCGAAGTGTCCTCAATTTGTTCAGGTTCATCAATGCCTTCTACGATGACCCAGTTTCTAACTTCTTGTATTGACATGTTGTGTTCTGTATCTATAATTCCAAGGAGATCATTGATTTCTTGTAACTCTTCTTGAAGCTGAGTTTCGGGAAGTGTCCTTCGTAATTGGATTAGTGGAATTAAATCATCCTCTTCCCAGTTGTCTTCTTTTGGCACTGGCAGTAAACATTTAAAGCAATTAGCGATAGAGGAAGCGGAGAGCTGCTCCCAAGATAATTTTAAGTTTAAAACAGCATCCCTCAAGGTAATTTTTTTTATCCCAACAGCAAAGAAATCCCAAAAGAAATATAAAAACGTTTACAAACAAAATTCACATTTTAGAGGTTGAAAATTTCGGAAGTTCACATTATAGAGATGACAATGTAAAGTTTTGCCGATCCACATTTTGGAGAAATTCACATTATCGGTAATTCACATTATCGAGGGACTACTGTAATAATAACTACATTTTGTAGTTTCATAATATTGACATCCATATTCCATACCTACAGTCGCTGTTCGCTTGCGCACTACAATCTACAACGCACCTACAAGCTTCAAGTACAAGATACAAATGAGCAGATCCAAAAGCGTTAGTGAGGTCTTTACCTCAAATATCTCAAATACCTCATCATTACCTCATTTATGAGGTAGTGAGGTATTCCTCAATCTTTACCTCACTAACTCAATTGAAGTTAAAAATGCCTCACTCAGTGAAAATCCTCAAATTAATGGTGAAGCAAGCGAGAAGCGACGCTTTTTGGATCTATACTCTGTTCTCTGTGTTTCTCATAAAATGAGTTGAGAGAGAAAGCGTACGTTGAATTGAGTTTGAGAGTGAGCCTTTATGGATAATTGAAATATGGATCATGCGAATGCAAGTGTGTTTGTTTTTGTTCACATTTTATGGTCTCTCTTTTTCTCAACCAAGAGAAATGTATTATTGTGACAAAATTTTGTTTTGTGTTCCTCCATGCTCCATGTGACAAATATAAGAGGTGGTACAAATTTTCGTTTTGAGGTGTTGGGACATTTTGTTCAGAAGTATGGGACATTTGTATTGCCTCATGTATGAGTAACACATCACTTGCTTTATTTGAAACTCGTTCACAGGTTGTGATTGTGATTTTTTATTCACAGTTCATATTTTACAGGTCGTTCTTTTTTGCTCTTCTCTAGAAGCAAAAGTTTCTGTTTTTTGTTCTCAATGCGTCATCTGTATAGAATTCATAATCTTTGAAATAATTTTTCCCCAACAACATATGTTTCTCTTTATTAATCCAAAATAATTAATTTTTTAGGCGTTGCTGTCAAAGGATTAAATCAGTTCTTCAATCAATTGATGAACGGCGAAACGAGTGATGAAGCTAATTAGCACGAAATCCAGTTGAGATATAGTCTCATGTATCTTTACTAAAAAAGGAAATCAAAAAACCAACCAACACCATACGATAACAAGCACACAACCTCACAAAATTTTTGGAAAAAAAAAAAACAATTTTTTGATTCAAAATCGACGAAAGAAAATTCCTCTAACACAAGCAAATATATTCAAAACATCCTCATTGGAAGTTCAACTTTTTTTTCTTTTGAATTCTTTGTTTGTGGAAAAATTAAATGGATTTTGCACGCGCGTATAAAAATGTATAATATTTAATACTATAATAACAATTTAATTTTTTTTTTGTTTAAAATAATTAATGAATTTTGTACGTATATAATTGTATAATATTTAATAATATAACAACAATGAAACAAAATGAAAAAAAAAATAAATCTTAAAGTTAAGCAAAGCATGTAGAAAAAGCCTATATAAAAAAACTGAAGAAATATAATTAAAACGAAGGTAAATAATTCTATGACTAGGTAGTTTCAGTTTTTGGTTTAATTTTAATGTATTTTTCGTTATACAACTTTTTTTTTTTTTTGTTAATGTAATATATATATAGCATGAAAGAGAAATATTTTTTTATTATGTTTTTATTCCATCTAAATAGGCATTATTTTTTTTCTAGTTAGGGAAAATATATTAAATAAAACACAAAAGAAAAATAATAAAAAAAAAAATAAGAAATATTTTTAAACAAAAAAAAATTGCGAAAAATGGTATATTGATGTGTTTGCATGCGTAACACATCTTCACATACATTTGTAAATAAAACGCATTACATGGACAAGCATACAGCGCAGACATTTCTTTCTATTCAAAAATCATTTTCTATATATAAAGATTGTTTGGTAGAAAGAAAGTCATACAATTGTTAATTTGTTAAGTGAATTATTATTATTTTTTTTTTGTTTTCCTCAGTACATTATATTAGAAATTGATAAAACAACAACAAATACTAATTATAATATTAATAATAAAATAAATAATTATTTGTTGAGCTTGAGCCTGATGCAAAGAAAATAATTTAGTATCTCTGCATTTTCCGCAACGCATACTTCGTCGGAGGTTTAAATTTCATTCGAGGTATGTGTCATCCGAAAAAAATACTACACAAATTCGGCGGCTTCACTTCACTGCAATTCGTAAATAAATTCCGAACTATACAGAGCCATGTCTAGTTTTGGGCGGTATACCAAAACTAGACATGGCTCTGTATAGTTCGTCTCTATAAATGCTGTCGGATGCGGCTTTGAAAACGATAAATAGATGGTGGGTATCGATTTGGACTTCTTGGGTTTTTTTCCAGGATCTGCCGAAGTGTGAAAATTTGATCGATTGTGGAGTTTCCTGGCCTAAAACCACACTGATAAGGGCCGATCAGGTTGTTGGTAAACGGTTTCAGGCGTTCAAATATTACGGCAGATAGGACCTTGTAGGCGATGTTGAGGAGACTTCTGCCTCTGTAGTTGACGCAGTTCAGAGGGTCTCCTTTTTTGTCGATCGGGCAAACGATGCTGAGGTTCCATTCTTCAGGCATGTTTTCAACCGACCAGATTTGGCTTATGAGTTGGTGGATGTTACTTACCAAGTCATCGCCGAGAGCTTTATAAAGCTCAGCGGGAAGGCCGCCATTTCCGGTGGCCTTATTAAGCTTGAGTTTAGATCTAGCTATCCTCACTTCACTTAGGTCGGGTGGTTGGCATCAATGTCGTTGCCAATATTGAATGGATCCTTCTGCCTGACAGCGGAATGTTGTTCGTCATCGCCGTTTAACAGTCTGATGAAGTGCTTCTTCCATATCCCCATGTCTCAACTACGATATTTCCTTGTTCAGCTTGACAGGATTCTGTTCGAGCTTTGTATCCTACTTCGGTAAAACTTGCGCACATCGTTCCTGGAGTGGCAACTCTCTATATCCACGATCGCGCGCTTTTCTTGCTCCTTTTTCTTCTTTCTGAAAAGCTGGTGTTCTTCCCTTCTTCTTTGTCTATAGAGCTCTCGTCTTCACCTGCAGCTTAGCCTTGTAGGACTCGTTCTTGGCTGCGAGCATCTGTCGGCATTCCACATCAAACCAGGGGTTTCTTGCTGGTGGCCGCGAGAAACGAGAAACCTAGCACATCAGTTGCGGCTGATCTAATGGCTTGTTGGCATCGTTGCCATTGTTCTTCGACATTAGATGCTGGTGGTGTGGTGTGAATCGAGAGGTTAAGAGATACGCGTTGCGCGAAGGTCTTGGCGGTCTCGCGATTGCAGAGACACGACTGGATGCGCGCCTCTTGTCTATCAAAATGTGACCAATTTGGTTGACTGTTCGTTTATCTGGAGACCGCCATGTCCCCTTATGGATATCGAAGTGTGGAAACCGTGTGCTGGCTATAGAGGCATTTATTTTCCGACAGTACTGCTAAAGATGTCTTCTCTTCCTACCATTTACGATAATAATGTGTGATAATATGCTGCCTTTAAAGAGCAGGTGAGTTATCGACTTTCAGATGGCATGACTCTATGATCGCTTCAGAATTAAGCCCCTTTCAATGTCAATAACTGGTAACGTAGTTTGTTCAAGTGAATTCATAAACTGAAACGGCAAGTGTTTCAAAACGTTACAGTTTTGTATATTATGCAGTTCATTACGATGGTTTACCTAACAAGATGCAAAATCAACAATTGCAACGCAAACTGATGCAATACTTGAATTAATAAAATAATAATACTAATGAACCCTTTTATTGACTTAAGGAATTCAGCCTTCCCTTCAACGTGGCTGTTTTTTAAATAAATAAAGTGGTTTCGGTAACAGATTATCCTCTGCTGTACACAAGTATGGATCCAGAAAATAGTGCATGACCACACGTTCATTGGAATGAAAGTTATCTCCAACGTGACAGATTTCCCCGTCTTCCAGGTGTAAAAGCCGACTTCATTCCAATGACGATGGGAATGGCTAGAAGATATACATCTATTGGTCACTCTTTCAAAGGTTTATAGAAGAAAGGATCAACGCATCAGTGGCAGCATTTTCCTTGTGAAGTGATTTTCAATTGACATCAGCCTGAACGCCAAGTTAATCATATTATGATCAGGCACCAGGGAGCCGCCTACTAAAGGTCGGATTTGGGTTTGCCGTCGGATTTGCCTATCACCTATGACTTGCCTGCCTAGGGTGGCCCTTACCATGATAATATTCTTTCCCTGCAGCATAGCTCAAAGCATTGCTGGATGAAAGTAAGTTTTATATATGAAATAGTTTATTGAATTACCTTTTCCCACTGCAAAACTATTTGTGTTTTGTTTTTTCAATATCCTCCGAATTGTGAAGATTTAAGTAGTTGATAGAGCCGATCAGTTGCTGGTGAACGATTTCAGGGGCTCAATTACATAAAACGAAACGAACGGCAAGTAAACGAAACAGAAGTAAACGATAGTCACGACAAAGCGTGATTGTGTAAAACGAGAAATTTATGACAGTTCAACGAAAACGAAAGCTATACGACTGCCCAATGCCAGTCGTAGGAAATTACGAGTATCGTAAAATCAAGAACGATACTCGTTTTATGTAATCGAATTTCAACGAGAACGAAGTGATTTCAACGATATTCGTTTTATTAAATATGGCCCCAGGCAGATAGGATATTGTAGGTCTTATTTATTTATTTTATTTTATTTTGTCGATCGGACGAATGATAGTGGGGTTGCATAGTTTTGTTCAATCAAATTTTGCTAATGAATTGTTGTGAATGATACTTAGTTATCCATCTCCACCGGCTTTATTTATGAAACCCGCCATTTTCAGCAGTCTTGGTAAGTTTAGCGAGGACTGCAATATCTAATTGCAGTCCTCGCTTCATTAAGGTCAGGTGGTTGTTACTTTTCACTATCGTTTCCAATGTTGAATGTTTCGTTTTACCTGACACCGAAAGATTCCCCAACATTGCCCTTCAACAGTTTGTAGAAGTGAGTCTTCCACATTCTCAGCATCGATAGTGATATTTTGTTGTTCCTCTCGACTGGATTTTGTTCGCGCCTTTTATCCCTGACATTGCAGAGGATTTATCGCGAGGGAACCTCCTGCAATAGTGAGGGACTTTAACACGATCTAAAATTTCTAGCAGAGCGGGGCAATCAATATTTCCTGCTAGAAGCTGATGTCCAAATAGAATGTCGGCTATTTCACGACGCTTTTGAAGCGATTGAAGGTTTATCAATTTCAAACGATCCTCGTAGGGTGGTTAATTAAAACTATCTACCCAGGGAGACCGCGTAGTGCAAAACGGATGAATCTGCGTTGGACTCTCAACACGGAGGGAATGGGTATTGTGATAAGGCGACCATACTTGGCTAGCATATTCAAGGATAGGTCTACAAAATGTTGAAAAGAGAGATTTTGTAACATAGGGGTTCGAGAATTACTTAGACCAGCGTTTTACAAACCCAAGTGCGGATTTGGCTCTGCTGATGATATTATCAATATGAAAGCGGAAGGTAAGTTCTCTGTCACAGATAACACCCAGATCACGCATGAAAAGCACATTAGGTACGGGCTCACCAAATATTAAATAGGATCTCGCGACTGATGGAAGACGCTTACGGGAGTATGTCATGGTCTGACATTTGATGACATTGAGCTCCAGGAAGTTTTTTTGGCACCAAGTTGAAAAGTTGTTTAAATCTCTTTGAAGTGGGTAAGAGTCAGCGGAGGAGGAAATGTGCCTAAAGATTTTCATGTCATCGGCATAAACAGATAAATATGAGTTTTCAATGATACAGTCAACGTCATTGATAGACAAAATAAATATCAACGGACCAAGATGGCTAGCTTGAGGCACTCCGGATATGGATTAAAAGGGGTCCGATACAGAGCATCTAAACAGGAAACTTTTTAGGTTTGAAGGCACAAACAAAGGATTTTTGCAAGCAATCAAAAATGTTTTACACAATTAAAATAAGCACTAAATTATTCGTTTTTACACTTATTGAATAATGAATTGGAAACTACTAATTTAGGTATCAAAAAGGTCAATTTGGGAAACTAATAATTGAACAAAACTATGATGATATTGCCCGCCAATAAAACACGTCTAATCAGTACCTCGGCTCCGCTATTAACTCTGACAACAACATCTCGTCAGAAATTAAACGAAGAATTACTCTTGCCAACCGCTGTTTCTTCGGGCTAAGAAGGCAATTTAGTAGTAAAGCCCTCACTCGAACTACTAAGGAGATCCTATTTAAGACCCTGATCATCCCAGTCCTGCTCTACGGCGCTGAAGCATGGACCGTATCAAAAGCGGATGAAGAAATCCTTGGTAGATTCGAGAGGAAAATTCTTCGAAGAATCTTCAGTCCCGTTTGCGTTGACGGGCTATGGAGACGAAGATTCAACCAAGAACTATACGAGCTGTACAGCGACATGCCCCTGGTCAAAAAACTCCGCATTGGACGTTTAAGATGGCTAGGACATGTAGAACGAATGGACACCAATACTCCGGCTCGCAGAGTCTTCGATTCCCAGCCAGACGTCGGACGCAGTAGAGGAAGACCTCGCCTTTAGTGGCGCGCACAAGTGGAAACCGACCTCAACCAACTTGGAGTGCGCAACTGGAGGCAGTTAGCTAAGGACCGGGCTAATTGGAGAGGCATGTTGGTTGAGGCCTAGGTTCATTCCGGACTGTAGCGCCACTTAAGTAAGTAAGTAAGTAAATGGCCGCCGCCACAGTTGATTGTCATTTGAGACCTTTTTATGGCATTTTCCATCACTTTGGCCAAAACTTCCGGCGATAGGTCCTCACATTCTTGACGGATATTGTCTTTAAGAACTGCAAGAGTCTGAGGCTTGTTGACATAAACCCGCGACTTCAAAAAGCCCCACAAAAAGAAGTCTGGAGCGGTCAAATCAGGCGATCTTGCTGGCCAGTGCAAATCGCCAAAACGGGAGATTAGGCGCCCGGGAAATGCATCCTTCAGCATATCGGTTGTGGCACGTGCAGTGTGTGCCGTTGCACCGTCCTGTTGGAACCACATGTTTTCCAATCCCAATTCATCAAGTTGCGGCAAAAAGAACTCGTTGATCATTGCTCTGTAGCGCTCACCATTCACAGTAACCGTTTGGCCCGTGACGTCTTCGAAGAAAAAAGGTCCGATGACTCCTCCAGCGAAAACAGCACACCATACAGTGACTTTGAGCGGGTGTAATGGCTCTTCGTGGGTTACACGCGGATTTTCAGTGCCCCAGAAGCGTAAATATTGCTTATTTACGTACCCGCTAAGATGGAAATGGGCTTCATCACTCATGATTATTTTTGATGAAAAATTAAGGATGGCTTGAGCGTATGTTAGACGCGATTGGCGGTCAGCAGCTAACAGCAGCACGTCGTCTGGTCGATGTCGACGGCGCTTCCATGACATCTTCGGCTACAGCAGCAATATTCTCTGCAGAACGGCTACTCCGGGGTCTGCCACGCCTGGCAGCATCTCGTGTTGTGCCAGTCTCTTCGAGGCGAGCGGCTAAACGTCGCAGTGTTTCACCAGTAGGCGTTGGACGTCTAGGAAATCTGCGACGAAATTCACGTTGTGCCAAAGTCACCGACCGATTATTGCTCAAATAAATAGTCACCAATATTCCGCGTTCTGGAGCAGTGTAGCGTAACATTGTTTATTAACGTGTATTTCGCATGTGTTTACTACACAAATGTCAAAACAGAACTGACATTAGGGGCCAATCGCAAAATTTATAGCATTTTCTGATAGGAGGATTACTTTTGTAGCTAAATTATTACTCTATGTTACAAACTAAATATCAAAACTAATATACCCCTATGGGATAGGGTATAAAAACAGTTAATTTACATGATTTTAAGAGAAATGTACTTAATGATTTTTACCTGTATGGGATTTCGAACATTATTGCATTGTACACAAAATTATTTTTAGGGTATTTATTTCAAATAAGTAAAGCAACGGTTTTTAACCAAAACACTTTCGTTTCGAAAATGTTGAAGTATCAACTGGATGTGGTTTAAATTAGTAATCCGTAGGGTGTTTGGGTTAGGGCTTTGTAGCTAAGTCCAAACTCGTAAACCTCTTACATTTCCTTAAAGAATGTTGCCCTTGCTTACAGACCTTACATTGATACCGCTCTGTCTGCTGTGTCTTCTGCGTCTTTGTATGAAAAGTCCTTGTCGATACAGTTGACTTGGATCCTATCCTGGCACTCGATCGCGTTGTTTGGAGGACTGCTGTTGGCTGTTGTACTGCCTCAAGTGTGCGAAAGCGCGTTTCCAAAAACCCCGTAAACTGTTCCACTTTTGGTACATCAGTGCTGCTACCTAGTTTTTCTTCCCACAGTTGTTGTGTAGAGCAAGGAAGTTTTTGAAAAACTATGAAGATTAAAATTGCATCCCGATGCTCAACTGGTACACCCAAATTCTTCAGAGCATGGATGCAATCTAGTGTTGTATCTAAAATAGCTTGGATACCCTCTGCACTTTCTTTAAACAACGACGGATGGCTGAAAAGGAGTCTTAATTGAGCATTTACTAAGATACGTTTGTTGTCGTATCGCGCTTTTAGTGAATCCCATGCCTTTGTGTAATTGCTTGCCTCAAGACCTACGTGTTGTAAAAGACGTTCAGCATCACCAGAGAGACTCGCTTGCAGATGGTGCATTTTTTGGATATCGCTAAGGGATTCATTTGTGTGGATAAGTGAGACGAAGACGTCATGGTACGAACGCCATTTTGTATAAGATCCAGTAAATGTCGGAATTTCGATTGGCGGAAGACGAAGATCACTATTACCTCTAGAATGTTGTACCAATGCGGATTGCAGCGAAGCTGGAGAAGTATTCTTAGTGGCACACTTATCAATCGCATCCAAGAGATCACTTCGGTACTCAAGGTAAATTTCATGAATTTTACGATAAATTTTCACTAATTCTTCCTTTTTCATTACCTTTTTCAGCTTACTTTTACTCATGATTTCCTCATGATACCTTCTCGCTGATGAGAAATTGGTTTCCAGCATCGTAAGACGGCTTTTTAAATGATTGACGGTACGTCGAGATTCATCGACACTACCAAAACTCTCAACATCATGCTCTAATTGCGCCAAAATATCTATCTGGAGCTCCCCAAACGACATTTTATTTATAATTTATAAATTAATAAAAAGGACGAAAAAAATATCAAAATTTGAAGGAGCCTTCAAATGGAGCCTTGAATTGTATTAATTTTGGTGGATTGCGCGACGCGGGAATCCCGATTTGCACAATATGTGTAGGGTAGTGGACTGTTTAAATAGATTTAAGATTGATGTAAATGTATCTATGCACTTTTATAGTTTAAACCGATATTAAATGTATTTATGCACTGTTTTTATTGTTCTAAGTGTTTAAATGTATCTTGCACTTTAACACTGCACACTTAATCCGGTTCGAAAAGGACCAAATGTCACTCTCATGTTGATCTGGTTCCGGCAAGCGCTTTGCATCTTTAAGACAATGGGTTGAAAGACCCTTATTCACGGCACAAGCTCTTTCGGAAAGTTTCACCAAATCAAGTAATTTTTGTTTTGGTATGGGTAACTTACCCTGGTAAATGGGTTTAAGTACCACAGGAAATCCCCCAAACAGCAATATTTTTAACTTTCTCTTACAAAGAGAAAGATATTGTTTTCGTGAAAATTTTCGACCTCGAGATTTTGATTGATTCTAACATTACGATGATAGCGGAGCCCAAAAAAGTGGTTTTTGGAATTCCGTCCGTCGGTCCGTCGGTCCGTCGGTCCGTCTGTCCGTAATGGTCTCCCCAGCCTAAACGGCTCGACTGATTTTCTTCAAACTTCGTATCCAAGTTTGTTTTGGTCATAATTCTAGGCCATTTTTTTTGTTTGCTTTTAGCCATGTTAATAACGGTACCTGCCATACAAAAATTACACATAACCTCAATTTTCTCGAAAACGGCTCTAACGATTTTGATTAAACTTTATATATACTATAAGCATATTAGTTCCAACAAAACTGCATACCCAGTTTTTGCGAGAAAATCCATATAACGGATTTTGTCATTTAGGCCATATAAAGAAAATTGTTAATTTCTCGCAAACTGTTATGTCAAATTGAATGAAATTTAATATATATACTACTATTATAGTTTGAAACAGTTCCACATCATTCGTTTTAGCCCAAATATCACTAAACGGAATTTTAAGTTTTGGCTAATAACGGAAAATCATTATTATTCACATAGACACCGATTCCTTCAAATTTCGGAGTAAACGTTCGTATAATCAAATTTCAACATTTTATATAATTTTTAGCATTAATAATCAAATGCGCACTATTTGATCTAACGCCGAACTCGCTGTGAAAGAGAAAGTTGCGTACGACCCAGTCGTGCACCCACCACTCGTTTATAGTTGAAACTATTTTTTGTTCGTTCGTTTAGTGGAGCTACAGTTCTACATGTCCTAGATACATTTGGGCCGGTTTTCAGGGTTAACTCATGAAGCAGTTTTTCAGTACAGAATTAAATTTGATGATTTAATTTGCTAGCACTCATGATTTATCGATTTTGCTCAGTTATCACTTTATCAGCTGTTTGATTTTCTTTTCCCCAAACAAATGAAAACGCTTTTCTCATAAACTTGCAAGTCTTCTTCTTAAAACAATTTCAAGTCACTGAGATCTGCATTAAGTTCAAATTGGAATTGAAAAAAATTGTTTGCCTGGTATTATATCATCTGTCAAAAACATCTGACCATTTAATCCCGGTGTTAACTCAGTAAACTTGCTGGGTTAACTCGAAGTTAACTCTAGATTTAAATCGCCTGAAAAACTGCTTTCTCAAGTTAACTCGAGTAAGCTTCCGAAGTAAGGATGATCTCGCACTGAAAAACTGGGCCTTAAACGCCCTTTTCGAATTTTAACGACTTCATTTAAAGCCAATAAATTTTGTAGCGATCTTTATATTTTTTGCATCCATAGAATCGTACTCCATTTGGGAACGCCTTGACTCAAAAAACTTCAACTCTATTTTTTGTAAATGACGAAATAAAAAAAACGAAATCTTGATGACTGTTGATGACTAAAAGCTGACAAAAGAGTGGCGATATAATAAAAAAATCATCATAAGTAGTGACGGATACGGCCATTATGTGCATTGAAAAACAAAACTAAGTGAGATAGAGGTTTTTTCCTTTTAAGAGATATAAATGCCTGCTCTTAATGATTTTTATTATTTCGTAAATTCTGTAAAAATTACAATTATGCCTCGGTTATTATTTTCCGCTATAAAACGTGAAAAATTATAGTTATATTCTTACAAAAAAAAAAACATAATTCAACAAATCTGTACACTGTACCTATAATTGTATATAGATAGCTTATCAAAACAGTACAATTTCAATACAATTTTTTTAACTTTCAATACAATGCTGGAAAGCCGTTTTTCATCCCTGATTTGAATGTACTTCTATGGTGTGGAAATCAAGAAGTCAGACATATACAACACATACACATGCTTATGTGTGTAGGTCATGTGGTTGCATTGTATTTTGCATTTTCTTTAACTCTTTCATTCGTAACAAAAAGGTGCTGCCAAACACACATTATATTGAAAGCAATTAAAGTGATACCTGACACCTTTAAGGTCCGCACAGAATGGGTATCTGTAGTTGATGCTTGTAGATGAGTAAAAAGTTAAAAACAAGGCAATCCGAAAGATTTTACACAATATGTATCTTTCTGAATCTGTAGCTTGAAATTGAATAGAGGGTAACTTTATGCAAGATACAAGCCACAGATATGCATTCTGAGCAGGCTTTTACAATTGAGAGCAAGCATAGGAATGAGTAATCGCATTGTAAAACGTAAACCGATATACAACTAACGGGTGATGCAAGTAGAGATACTTTTTTCAATAGCCTTTTTTGACAGATCACGTGTGAGTCGTGTCATGCTGTCATGTTATTTTTGTTTAGTATTGTTTGGCATTTCATAATGGAAAGACATACGCGTGAACAACGTTAACAAATTGTTCAACTTTATTATGAAAATTCACGTTCTGTGAGGAATGTGTTTCGTGCACTTCGCTCAACTTATGGTCAACATAATCGGCCTACTGAGCGTACTATTCGCAACACCATCACCCATTTTGAGACCCAGCACGCTGTGAAGAAAATATAGCGGCCGTAGCTGAGAGTGTACACGAAGACCGTGGAGAGTCGATTCGGCATCGTTCGCAGCAACTCGGACCATGTTAACCGACTATTTGATGCCTGAAATTGAAGCTCGTGATCACGGCGACATTTGGTTTCAGCAAGACTTCCCACACATCGCATCAATCAATGGACTTATTGAGAGAACATTTCGGTGAGCACATAATTTCACGTTTTGGGCCGGTCGATTGGCCACCAAGATCGTGTGATATCACACCGTTAAATTTTTTCCTGTGGGGATATGTAAAGTCAAAAGCTTATGCCGACAAACCCGCTTCGATTCAGGCCTTGGAGGAAAACATCACGCGTGTCATTCGCCAGTTACCAGTCGAAATGCTCGAACGAGTGATCGAAAATTGGACTCAACGGATGGACCATCTGCGACGTAGCAACGGCCAACATTTGATAGACATAATCTTCAAAAAATAAATGCCAAAGAATGTTCTTTCAAATGATAATAAACATTCTCCATTAAATTTGAATTTTCTGTGTTCTTTTCTTTAAAAAAGTAGGGAACCTCGAAATGGATCACCCTTTATTATGTGAATATTATAATAAAATCATAGCACAATGTCACTAAAATGCCTGGTTTTTCACCGTTTTTGAGTTAACTAACCTTAGATTAAATTCAATCTGGATTTAACTCATGAAGCGGTTCTTCAGTGCAGGACCCTCATTCCGTAAAGTGATTATCGTTTGACGATATTCAACCCTAGTCCTGTGGATGTATACGGCTATCGTGCGACCAATACTCACATATGGCAGTATAGTCTGGTGGCAAGCCACAGACAGAGCAACCAACTTGAAGCAAATGACAAAAATACAAAGACTAGCGTGTTTAGGGACAACCAGTGCGATGAGAACAACCCCAACCTTTGGATAGGAGGTGATTCTGAATCTGCTGCCCTTAGATCTATACATGCAGGAATCAGCTGCCAAAAGCTCCTCGAGGATCAGCCAAACGAACAGCTGGATCCCGAGCCTCGCTGGGCATGCGCAGATCCTAAAGATATACGTAGGAAGCGTAGTAAACTCTGACTATCTATCTCCCTATCTAGACTTCGATCGACCCTTCACCTGCTCGTTTCCGAGCAGAGACGAATGGGACAAGAATGAACCCACAAAAAGGAAATCGATATTCATCTTCACAGATGGATCAAAGATGGACTGTGGAACAGGTGCTGGCATATTCTCAGAGGAATTAGTAATACACAAATCAATCAGGCTTCCTGATCATAGTAGTGTGTTCCAGGCTGAGGTGCTAGCAATCGCTGAAGCGGCTCATTTGGTGTCAATAATGGAAATACCATTATCATTGACAGCCAAGCGGCTATAAAAGCAGTATCTGCTATCGAAATTAAATCAAAGCTCCGCTGTCGCGAAGAGCTCAAGGTTCTCTGCTCACAGCATAATGCTGATCTCTGCTGGGTTCCTGGTCACAGGGACATAGACGGCAACGAGATGGCCGACGAACTGGCAAGAAATGGATCTGCTACAGATCATGACCAGGCACTACAAACGGTCGAACCACCACTCTGTAACCTCAGAGAAAGAGTGGAATACAAAACCCGAATGAAAGCCAATACCAGGTGGAAGTCATTGACTACCTGCGAAATATCACGGAAGCTTTGGCCAGAATACAATGGAAACCGGACCAAAAAACTTTTGCGGTACGACAGAAGCTCCTTATCTAAACTGGTAATGGCTCTCACTGGTCACAAGTTTCTCAGAACCCATACATTGAAATTAAATCTCAAGGATGACGATATCTGTAGAGGCTGCGGTGATGAGGAAACACACGAGGATACACCTCATTTCCACTGTCACTGCCCGAGTCTCTGTCACCTGAGGAACAGAACACTTGGAAGCTACTACTTCCAAGACATCCAAGAGCTTTCCGATATTTCATTACCCTATCTTTACAGGTTCCTACGAACATCAGGATGGCTGGATAGAGTGGAGTAACCCGTAGTAACGATAAGGAAGGACGTAATTCCACCAAGGGTATCACAATGGTTCCACATGGACCTAAGTGTGGCGGAATAGAGAATCCTCTACTCCACCAACCCGTAAACCTAACCTAACCTAACCTAGAGTCCTTAAGGCCTTCCCAGAATGCATATCTGTAGCAGTTATGACGTTTGGTAAAAAAATCTTAAGTCAAAAAATGTATTTTGGTTTTTCTATTGGTATAGTCCTTTGACAATAAGTCAGAAAAATGCATATTTGGTTTTGTATTTACATTTTACTGCAAATAATTTTACTATTTTCAATTTGGGTTTACGAAGAACTCATTTTCTGACTTCAGAGACCATTTTGCCTAACATTAAATAACTATCTAGCTAGGCTTTACGAAATCTATATAGGTTAAGATGTTGTTGTACTTTACCCGTTAATTGTCGCCGGAATCTGATAATATTTCTATCTATTCAGACTGAAAGATTCCGATGTTAAAATTTTTCCAATAAGCGTTAATTTTTTTCGGTCAAATGAATCCCAATTTGATATTTTAGCTGTTCCATTCAAATTTGAATGGCATACCCATTCATTGTATTTGCGTGGCTTAGGGCCCAAATATAGCTATCATTGAACAACATCATTGGAAATTTTCTTTTACTTCTTGCGGTTTTTTTTATAAATTCAATCATTGGCGAGTTGGTGTCAAACCAAAGCTTATGAATTTTAGAACCGCAAGAAGTAAAAGAAAATTTCCAATTATGTTTTTCAATGATAGCTAGAACTGGTCCCTTAAAACTTGCATTTTTATCTTGGTGTACATTGAATTCTACCGATCACAGAGTCATACTTTCTAAGTAATACGTTTAAGGACTATACATATGAAGCATATGAAGTGTGTGTCATCAATTAAGATTCCAATATGTTTGCATTTTTCCAATAAGCGCTCATTTTTTTTTAGTCAAATGAATCCCAATTTGATATATTAGCTGCTCCATTCCAATAAAATTCGATTTGTATTATTGTTTTACCACATTAGCAACCACATTTTCGACAAATGCGATGGCATTACCACATTATGGAATTTGAATTTGTGAGGGGAATTCTTGGTATTTTCAATTGGTAAATCTAGATTTTGAATCTGAATTTGATCTTTTTTGTTGCCAATTGGAACACGATTTCAGATTGATTTATTTTTGTCTTTGTATTATTGTAATGTTGAGTCTTTAAAGTTATAGTGCATTCACACCGAACCGAAAACTGAGTTTTCGCAAAAACACCTGAAACCTTCATCGAAAACCGAGTTTTCCCATACATTGTCAGTTCTCAAAACCTAGTAGGTTACGACGTAACCTTCTCATAATCACCTCGCAGACATCATCTCGTTGAAGGTTGTTGGAAAGAACACACCTTTTCATCATTCTACACGTGTTCCACACGTCCCACAAAACAGCTGATGAACTCCCTGTCAAAACAAATGCTTTTTTTTCAGGTCTCAGAAAAATTTTCTTCATATCCATTATCCATTTTAATTTTGTATAATTAAAATGGATATTGAAAAGAAAAAAAACAAAAAGAGGAAGCATTTGTTTGCGTTTTTTTCAAAAACTGTTGTCGAAATCTTTATATTTTTTCATTTTGAACTTCAAATGCTTATATTAGTTTGATTATATTAGAATACATATTATTATTCAATTACAATATTTTCATACACAAATGTTGCAGCTAGGATCACAAATCACCAATTCACAGCTGATTGAAATGTCAAACGAAACCTGGTCAGAGTTCGGTGTGAAAGCATCCAGTGGTTTACGTAAACTTTTTGCCAAAAACTCAGTTTATGATTCGGTGTGTAAGCACTATTAATGTCGGCGTAGTTGTCAAGTTTTAAGTCACACAGGTTGTTTGTTTTTTATTGGATTTATATATCACATAGAACTGCTACAGTTTTAATGATTAATAATAGTTTTCCACAACCTAAATAATAAAAATAATTCAAAGCAAAACGAATTTGTATTAATGTAAGTTCAAGGGGGGATAAAATAATCTGCAAGAAAATCCAGATTTGCAAAACTTATCTCAGATAAGTTGTTTATCAAATGAAACACAACAACTGTCAAAATCGGTCCTTTGACAGATCTAGATAAAATAAAAGATTTGCAGCCATATATATAAAATCATTTTAGAGGTTGCCTAACTTTAGGCAACCTTTATGTACTGCCTAAGTGCAAAATCGGTATATATAATCGATTTTCACATTTAGGCAACGTTGCCTAAAGGCTGCCTAACTTAAGCGCGAGCGAACCCTGCCTAGAGGCTGCCTAAGGAATTTTCATTTCATTTTCATTTTGACGTTTACGAGAATTTCAATCTGAAAATTTATTTTGAGATTTTGTGTTGTGGTTTGCAATAAAATGAAAATATTTTAATAAGAATGGACTCAAACTACATTTCATCTGTGAATAATTTAAGTTTAGTGAATATTATAAATCCATACATGCCAACTAGTAGGAGACAAAAAATATACAAAACGCTTGCTCGGTGATGGGGGCTATGCCGCTCCAAAATTATTTTCACTCCACTGTTGAATCCTCAAACTAATTCCGAACAGCAATATAACATTGCCCACATATCTCTTTGTTCTTCCTTTAAGATATTTGTTTACAAATAACATATGCTGTCAAACCCAAAAAAAAAAGAAAATCTGATGTAAACAAAGTACAAGAATCTTAATTTTTTATACTAGATTTGTAAATTCTACTACTTTTTTGACATAAACTTCGCCTAGTTAGGCAGCAATGGAAAATCGATTATAGATAAGAATTAAAGCAACGTTGCCTAGAGGCAACTTAAATATTTAGGCATGCCTAACTAGGCAACCTCTGAGACCCCGCCTAAGGAAATCTAATAAATACGGCTGTTGATTTTTTACCAATGGAAAACAGTACCATCAGTAAAATTCGATCATATTTGCAAATTTTTATGGTATGATTTTATTTTACCTACTAGGGAAAGCAGTTTTAATAATTTTTTAAAAACATTTTTGGCTTCGTTGATATCTACAAAGTTTTATTCTCAAAGATGTTTAAATCATTTTTTAAAACTATTTTCGAATTTGTTATCTCTACCACAGAAAACAATTATACCGTGAATAATAATATTTTTTCTAAGTTCAATCCACCAACAGAAATTCATTTAAAAAAAAAATACAAGTTCACCTGAACTGCAAAAGATCAGTATGGTATGGCAGCACCCAAGATGTACAGAAAATTCTGTAATTCGGCAGCACCTACTATCAGTTATCGTCCATTTTGTTATTCATTATATTCTCAACGGTATGAACGGGCATTTCCCTACTATGGTACTGACATATATAGAGGCATCCCTTTTACACTACAGCATCTGCAGGAGTATAAAATTGTTACCCCTACTCTTGTATTTGTTTTGCGTGTTATATCGTGCAGTTAATTTGTTCGCACGCAGCTGACTAGTAGGTTTATCCAAAAGTTGAAAAAGTGTTAAAATTGTGATTTGCTATTGAAAAATATTAAAATTAATAAAATCGAAGCTAATTTTGTGAGGATTGTTTTAAATTGCATTTCCTATAATTTGATTTTGACAATCATTGTCAAACTGAAGAGTTTACATATCCATTGTGATTATACCTACAATTTAATCGTTGGTAAGTTAAGGAATTTAAGTTATAACATGAAAAACATTGAACGCAGTGTGTGAATGTGTTTCTTTTTTTTAAAATCTGCAATTTTGTTGCTGTAAAATTCATCTTTCTTTCAGGTAATTTGTTCGCTTGCAGCCGAAAAATACCTCCCTAGGTGTATTCAAAAGGGAGGACAATTGGGAAAATCTGGATTGGCTTTGTGATTTCGTGAAATTGATTTAATTCAAATCAAAGGTAATTGTGTGAGGATTATTAAAAATTACATTTATTATAATTTTTCTAATAGTTTACAGTGTGTGAATATGTTTCTTTTAAAAAAAAAGCTGCAAAAATAATATTTGTTCCGCCAAATCGAAAATTCGGTAGCGTCGTAACCTCAGATTTTACGGTTAAAATTTGAAATTTTCTAGAAGTTCGCTTCTGAATCAACTAGTTCACATGTGACTTTGACACTCGCGCAGTGTACATGAGTGAGACGAATAGTGTTTGGTTTATATACATCGAAAACAGCCAACTCCGTGTAGATATAAATATTGTTAACGAACATATTTTGAGAAACAAACAAAGTGGAATATTGTTAATAATAAT
This sequence comes from Rhingia campestris, assembly GCA_932526625.1. Taxonomy (NCBI): domain Eukaryota; kingdom Metazoa; phylum Arthropoda; class Insecta; order Diptera; family Syrphidae; genus Rhingia; species Rhingia campestris. The sequence goes on along the minus strand of OW052186.1, from coordinate 2,924,223 downwards.
TACATGCAGCTATTTTTTTATATTTTGAAACATATTGACAAACCAACATACAAATTGTTTTAGATTTATAAAAAGTGTGTTAAATGTATTTCACTTAAATGTGTAGGTAGTGTTATTTTATTATTATTCATCGTTCCACCATTTTAACCATTTTTTTAACGGTATTTTCCATATCAAAATTACACAAAACGTCAATTAAATAATACAAAATGGCGCTTCACAATTTTGATTAAAGTTCACATGTGCTTTGTATACCAATATATCATCCATCAACTCCTGTGGTAGTGACATCTCTTTCACACTACAGTATCTGAGGGATTACAGAACTTTGTACCCCTCTACTCTTGCATTTCTTAAGCGTGTTCTTGCAGTTAGTTTTTTCTCACATCGCACGCAGTCGACAAGTAAGTTTGCGCAACAGTGGAAAAAGTTTTAAAATTGTGATTTGCTATTCAGAAATATTGAAATTAATAAAATCAAAGGTGATTGTGTGAGGATTGTTTTAAATTGCATTTCCTATAATTTGATTTTGACAATCATTGTCAAACTGAAGAGTTTACACATCCATTGTGATTATACAATTTAATCGTCGGTAAGTTAAGGAATTTAAGGAATAACATGAAAAACATTGAAACGCACTGTGTGAATGTGTTTCTTTTTTTTTTTTTTAACAAAAATCTGCAATTTTGTTGCTGTAAAATTCATCTCTCTTTCAGGTAATTTGTTCGCTTGCAGCCGAAAAGTACCTCCCTAGGTGTATTCAAAAGGGAAGCCATTTGGGAAAATCTGAATTGACTTTGTGATTTCGTGAAATTGATTTAATTCAAATCAAAGGTAATTGTGTGAGGATTATTAAAAATTACATTTATTATAATTGTTTTAATAGTTTACATATCATTAAATAACATGAAAAACATTTAACGCAGTGTGTGAATATGTTTCTTTTAAAAAAAAAGCTGCAAAAATAATATTTGTTTCGCCAAATCGAAAATTCGGTAGCGTCGTATCCTCAGATTTTTCGGTTTAAATTTGAAATTTACTAGAACTTCGCTTCTGAATCAACTAGTTCACATGTGACTTCGGCACTCGCGCAGTGTACATGAGTGAGACGAATAGTGTTTGGTTTATATACATCGAAAACAGCCAACTCCGTGTAGATATAAATTGTTAACGAACATATTTTGAGAAACAAACAAAGTGGAATATTGTTAATAATAATTACATGCAGCTATTTTTTTTTTATATTTTGAAACATATTGACAAACCAACATACAAATTGTTTTAGATCTATAAAAAGTGTGTTAAATGTATTTCACTTAAATGTGTAGGTAGTGTTATTTTATTATTATTCATCGTTCCACCATTTTAACCATTTTTTTAACGGTATTTGCCATATCAAAATTACACAAAACGTCAATTTAATAATACAAAATGGCGCTTCACAATTTTGATTAAAGTTCACATATGCTTTGAATACCAATACAGGAATGAGAGATATAAGATATATAAGGCGGACATGCGCAATGCGTAATCTGTAATACATCATTCTTGATACCAATATATTCATCCATCAACTCCTGTGGTAGTGACATCTCTTTCACACTACACTATCTGAGGGATTACAGAACTTTGTACCCCTCTACTCTTGCATTTCTTAAGCGTGTTCTTGCAGTTCATTTTTTCGCACATCGCACGCAGTCGACAAGTAAGTTTGCGCAACAGTGGAAAAGTTTTAAAATTGTGATTTGCTATTCAGAAATATTGAAATTAATAAAATCAAAGGTGATTGTGTGAGGATTGTTTTAAATTGCATTTCCTATAATTTTGATTTTGACAATCAATGTCAAACTGAAGAGTTTACATATTCATAGTGATTCAATAATTTAATGGTTGGTAAGCTAAGTTTGATGTTTTTTTTTAGTAATAAGTGTGGGAATATGTTTCTTTTAAAAAAAGCTGCAAAAATAATATTTGTTTGGTTTGGCGTACAAAACGAAAATTCGGCAATGCGCGTCGCATTACAGCTTTGTCGGTTAAAATTTGAAGTTTTCTTGAAGTTCGCTTCTGAATCAACTAGTTATTCTTTCTTATGTGACTTTCGCACTCGCGCAGTGTGAATGAGTGATACGAATAGTGTTGGTTTATATCCATCGAAATCAGCTGACTCCGTGTAGATTATATAAAGGGTCCGCCAAATAACTTTTTTTTTTTTTGAAAATGCTATAAAAAAACTACTGAATATTTTCTCAAATTTCTTTTTTTATTTGAAAGTACAATCCTTCCGGTAAATAATGGAAAATAATTTCATTCAAATGGCTGCCTCGGCTGGCCATGCAGTAGCCTTCACGATCGGTCCAATTTTTAAGAACATTATCGATTGTGTGCAGCTGTATTTCACCAATGGCTTCACGAATATTGTCCTTTAAAGCGTCAATTGTCTCTGGCTTGTCGGCGTAACACTTGTCTTTTACGACACCCCAAAAATAATGGTCCAACGGTGTCAAATCGAAGCTCCGAGGTGGCCAAACGACATCCGCTCTGCGGCTGATAATGCGATCTTCAAAAACAGGGCGCAAAACATCGAGCGCAGCTTCGGCTGTGTACGTAGCGCCGTCCTGTTGAAACCAAATGTTGCCAATATCCTCCTCTTCAATTTTTGTGAACAAAAATTCGTTCAACATGGCCCGATAACGATCGTCATTGACTGTAACGGCCACTCCTTGCTCATTTTCGAAGAAAAATGCCTCTGGACCAAAATCCGCACCAAACAGTGACTCGTTTTGGGTGTATCGGCTTTTCAATGTATGCGTGCGGGTTTTCTGTGCCCCAAATGCGACAATTTTGCTTGTTTACATACCCGCCAAGATCAAAATGAGCTTCATCTGAAAAGATGATTTTTTTTGGCAAAATCGGCATCTTCTCTAAGTCGATCGCAGGCCCACTTAGCGAAGCGAAAACGCATTGGATGGTCAGTTGGCTTCAATTCCTGAACCAATTGGAATTTGTATGGCGTCATACCAAGGTCTTTATGCAAAATTCATCTCAATGATGTCTCCGAAATGTTCAATTGTTGAGAACGACGGTGAATTGATGTTGATGGCGCTTCACGCACACTTTCTGCCACAGCAGCAATATTCTCGGGTGTACCCACTGTGTTTGGCTTTTCACGCTTTGGTTAATCGTTGAGGATGCCAGTTTCTTTCACTTTTTTCACAAGATAACGAACATACGGAGCTGCCGGTGCTTCTCTTCTTACGAAATCCGTACGCAATTTTCGCACACATTCTGCAACATTACCATGATTTTCAAAGTAATGTCGCAATATTTCCCAGCGTAGTTCGAACGTATACACAACCATATTCGTTCAGCGGAAGAATAAGACCAAGGCCCTCTTTTAGGGGCCTCTTTTAGGGCCTTGATAAGACTAATTATCTGTAAAATCAGACATGAGCTAAGTGTTACCATTCACGAAATAAGCACTAGATGAAAAAAACAACGTTAGATGGCGGACCCGTTATTACTGCTAAATTTATATTTGTTTTACCAATTCGATTTTAGGCTAAAATTAAAAATTCACTTTTCTTTCAGGTAATTTGTTTGCTTGCAGCCGAAAAGTACCTATCTAACAGGAAAAATCTGTATTTGGTCTTTTGATTTCGTGAAATTGATATTAATCCCTTCAAAGGTAATTGTATGAAAATAATTAAAAATTGCATTTACATAAATTTTATCTTTAAAAAGTTTACATATCCATTGTTATTGAATAATTTAAAATTTTAATAATTTAATATTAGGTTAACATTTATGTTTTTTTTTTAAATAACAAAAAACATTTAACGCAGTGAGTGAATCTGTATAATGTTTCTTTAAAAAAAAAACTGCAATTACCTCTATTACTGCACAAATAATTTTTGTTTTAACAAATCTATTTGAAGCAAACATCGAAAATTCGGCAATGCATCGTATTCTCCTGATGTGTAGGTTGTGGTATTTTATATTCATCGTAACCTAATGTCTAGACTATATAAATATTTTAACTTTCTTACAAAATCGTAAAAATGTTCGATCTTATGATTTTGATTGATTGATAAAAGTGTCCACGCTTGTTTTGGTCATAATTCCAGGGCATTTTTTTTAAACCAATTTTTTAACGGTATGTACAAATGTATATATCTTCTCCATTTTATTCCAAAACTTAATGGCAAGACCTCGTCTCGCTTATTAAATGCACTTATGGTACTTAGAGTTATTTAAATCCAACCTAAGGTTGCATGCGTAGGGCTCCATCAATGCGGATAGTCTATCCGTTCATCAGTGGGTTCTCATAGATAGCCTGCACCAAGTGAGCGTACTCAGAAGGCTCTCCCAAACGCTGGGGGAATGGGTTGCTCTTGGCCAAGAATTGACGAACCTTCTCTGGCAACGCTGCCCAACATTGGAGTGTTGAAAAGACCAGGAGCAATAGTGCACACACGAATACCTTGGGTGCTCAAGTCACGTGCAATTGGCAACGTCATGCGGAGTAAGCTTGACCGATTTGGCCATCATAAGCTGCAAATGAGGCGGTATTGACGATAACACCACGTTGTCCATCCTGGTTGGGTTTTTTGAATATTTGTTTTATCTTAATTAAACACAGCTGATATTTCTTTTAGTATGTTTTTATTAGAACGCAGAAAATTCACATTACCTTTCTCATCAAAAATTCAGTCGCAGTGAGAAAGATCTATATACAAAATAAAAAGTGAGATAGACATAGTTGTTATTGCAATTTAATAGTGCTACCAAATAACAGTTTTTTAACACTACTCCTTAATTTAAACATATAACATTTAAACATAAATAGTTTTAAATTGTCTTTAAGCCATCAAATTGTTGTTTCTATGTCTTACAAATTTATCTTTGCCTAGGGCTTTTGTCATAATATCGGCAATATAAGGTCTGTTCCCGTACAAAATAATATTTACTGATTCTTACTGATTTTTACTTATTGCCGTTCCCGTACGCAAAAATAAGTAAAAGAGACAGCTCACGAGAGAGCAAAAAACTACCCCTCCATAAAAATCTGTAAAAAATGTACTGCAGAAATTTCTGTTGGTAAAAATCAGTAAACTGTCAGTTGGTATCTTAAAGTGACAACTCGCTTGTTTTGAAAGGTGATTTATGTCATTTGTTCTTTAAAAGGCATACAAAATATAAAATTTTACTGTTTTTTACTTAAACGCGTTCCCGTACTTTTTGGTAATTTTGTCTCTTACTGAGATAATTTACCCCCACTCCAAGAAATTTGAGAATTTACTAATTTTTACTGAAAAAGTACGGGAACAGACCTATTATCTTCTGAACAAACATATTTAATATCAATTGTCTTATATCTTATCAAGTCTTTAATAAAATGTATTTTAATGTCAATTTGTTTAGCACGTTTAGAATTTTCATAAGATTTAGAAATACATAAAGCTCCTTTATTATCTACATAGATTGTTGCACCTCCATCAACTTTCAAATCAAGCATTACGCCTTTTAAATTAAACAAGTCCTGCGCAGTTGTTGCAGCGGCGACATATTCTGCTTCGGCTGTAGATATTGCAACATAATCTTGTTTCTTAGAATGCCAAGATACTGGATTCCCAGCAAAGAAAACTATTGAACCGCTGACACTTTTTCTGTCTTTCTTATCAGCACCCCAATCAGAGTCCGAATAACCTTTAATTGAGTAATCGTTCCCTTTCTTATAGATTAATCCCATATGCTGCGTTTCTTTCAAATACCTTAAAATTCTTTTACCTGCTTTCCAAATTTGTTGCGTAGGCTTATTAAGTGCCCTACTTAGATATGAAATTGAGTACATTAAGTCCGGTCTAGTAGTTGTTGCCAAATACATAAGGCTTCCTATTAATTCACGATACGGTACATCAATTATTTCCTCATTATCATCTATTTGAAAATTTATTTCCATTGGAGTTGTCTTTCCTTTACTATCATGCATATTGAATTTTTCGAGAACTTTTTGAGTAAGATTTGGCTGAGTAATAAGAAGGCAATCATTTTCTCTTTTAATTTCCATTCCCAAGAATTTTTTTTATTTCACCAAGATCTTTTGCATTAAATTCATTTCGTAAAGCATTGACAAAATCTTCGCTATCTCCAATAAAAATAATGTCGTCTACATATAAAACCATCCAGCAATCTTTTGAATAATATAAGCAAAAATCATATTGTGATCGTTTAAATCCATAGTCTGTTGCAAATTTATCAAATCTGACATTCCAGCATTTTGAAGATTCTTTTAGTCCATATAGAGCTCTTTTTAATTTTAAAACTTCTCCTTTTTAAAATTTCATTCCCTCAGGTATTTTTATGTAAATGTCTGTGTCTATATTTCCATTAAGAAATGCAGTTGGAATATCCAGTTGTCATATAACCAAATCCTCTTGAACTGCTTTTGACATCATCATTCGTATAGTTGATAATCTTGCTACTGGAGCATATGTTGAATGAAATTTGTCATATCCTTTTAATTGAAAACCTTTAGCTACTAACCTTGCTTTTTTAAGTCCATCCTCTTTTGTTCGAAATACCCATTGTTGCGGGGGGATACAAGCAGGGCTAGTTAGCTTTGACTCTGGAGGTCAAAGTCTGCAGGCGGGATACGAGTTGAATTAGGTTGCTGGTTACTCGGGCGAGTCAGGGGTTTTTCGGGGTTTGCGGTTTCGGGACGCAATGTGTTTAAAATAAAAGATTAAAAATAGAAAACAAAATCGTTACAATTTATTTGTATAATCACGGGGAAGTCAACTTGAATTAGATCTTACCTCTAAGCGAGTTGGAAATCGAAAGGGGCGATTGGAGCCTTTGGGTCTTGGATATCGGGTAGTATTAAGGGAAAAAGAGGAAGTAGGGAAATAGTGTGGATGCTATTGCATGTTGGGGATAATTTGCTGATAGTGACATCTAGATGTTCATGATTTAAATAAAGTTCATGTTCAGTAATATATACGACTAAACACCCATTTTGTATCAATTGCTTTTTGTCCTAATGGTAATTCAACTTCAGCCCATGTATGGAGTTTGTTTTAAGCATTCAACTCATTTTCAATGGCATATTTCCATTCATTGTCCTTGATTGCTTCATCATCAGCGTTACCAGATAAAATTTTTTAAACCTGCTAAAGCTAGGACGAAAAACTGCAAAAACTGCTAGACGAAAATGTCTAGCATGTCCTTAAGAAATGCGTTTTTTTTCAAAAAATACATAAACAGTTACATTTGTTATTATATAAGATGATAATTTATAAAAGATGAAAATTTTTAAATTTAAATATGTACAAAGTTATTAAATTAAATCGTTCGGAATCTTTATAGAGAATTTTTGAATTTATTAAAGTTACCATTTTATTTTTTGGAACAAAGTTATAACAGCCTTCACCTTAAGAAACCCCCTGCTTTACTTGCAAAGCAACATTTTCGTCACTGAAGCGATTACGGTTTTTAGTTTTTAACAAATTTACCTGCGACACCACCCATAAACAGCTGTGTTTACTTTGTTTTTCTGACCCTAACTTTGCGTATTTCTTCTTTGGAATAATTTTTCTTGAATACGCTCGTGTATTCGTGTTTACTGGCCCAAACAATTAAAACTAAAATGTAAGAAAATGCTAAAAAAAAACTGCTGCAGGTCATTGTCATGATCAAAAACTGCTAAATTCGCAGGAAACTGCTAAATCTGGTAACGCTGTTCATCATAAGTTATTGGATCAGAATGTTGTGTCAATAAACAATATGCTGTGTACATCTCATATTCTTATTGCCATTCTGGAACTTTTATTTTTCTTCCTGATCTTGTGCTTACTTCGTCATGGATTAATGTTTCATCTGGTTCAAAATCGTGATATATTTCGTCATTTTCGGTTATTGTCTGATCATTTGCATCATTGGCCGATTCGGTATTTTCGTCATTAGTCATTTCAGGTATTTGTTGTACTATTTGTTCATCATTATTATTATTATTATTATTATTATAATTTATTAAACTAAACATAAATGTACAGTGTAATTTATAAACAGCACTAGCTACCAGGGCTTGAGGCTGAAGGCAAAATGTTTGTTTTTTTTAAATTCTTATATACTATTTTCAAGATTTAATTTCTTTAGGAGAATGTAAAAGTTTTTTATATTTTGTTCTGAAGGAACTAATAAAAGATTGTAAAAGTCTTCGTTATGTAATTTGTTGCAAATTGTTTTTATCTGTAGACAATCTACTGTTAGGTGTTTTATAGTTAGTCTTTCGTTGGATTGACAAAATTGGCATATCGGAGATGTGGTCCTGTTGAGTAGATAGGAATGAGTAAGCTGGGTGTGTCCAAGTCGTAGTCTAAGAAAGCTTTTATTCATTGCTGATGTTGTGGTTGTAGGATAGATGGGATAAACAATTGTGGTTTGGATTGATATTGGAGTAGTGGTGCATGTATAGTCTCCAGTTTTCTACCTTTTTTTGTGCCCAATAAGAATTGACAAGTTTGAAATAATCGATTTTTTCGGGTTGGTATTTTGAGATAACGAGATTAGGGTCAGTGGTAGCAACTTTTGCATACTGATCTGCTATCTCATTACCCCGAATACCAGCATGACCTGGAACCCACACTAGTTTCAGGGTCGTTTTTCCTTTTATTAGGGTGTCACGAATTTTACTAATGATCGGTGAGCGGTTTTTTATGTTTAGAATAGCAGTTAGCGTTGAGAGGCTATCTGTGCAGATAATAGTTTTGGTTTTTGAACTAATTGCCATTTGCGCAGCTTTAAGTACCGCCATCGCTTCTGTTGAAAGTATGGAAAAATAAGATGGGAGCTTTTCAGTAGATATAAGGGTGTCATTTGCGTTTACTATTGCAAAGCCTGTGCCTTCATTATTTTTAGAGCCGTCGGTAAAAACGATTTTCCAGTTGGTAATAACGTAGGTGTTTATCAGTTCCAGGAAATGTTGAACGTATATTTCGTTTGGTGTGTTACTACTTACTTACTTAAGTGGCGCTACAGTCCGGAATGAACCTGGGCCTCAACCAACATGCCTCTCCAATTAGCCCGGTCCTTAGCTAACTGCCTCCAGTTGCGCACTCCAAGTTGGTTGAGGTCGGTTTCCACTTGTGCGCGCCACTTAAGGCGAGGTCTTCCTCTACTGCGTCCGACGTCTGGCTGGGAATCGAAGACTCTGCGAGCCGGAGTATTGGTGTCCATTCGTTCTACATGTCCTAGCCATCTTAAACGTCCAATGCGGAGTTTTTTGACCAGGTGCATGTCGCTGTACAGCTCGTATAGTTCTTGGTTGAATCTTCGTCTCCATAGCCCGTCAACGCAAACGGGACCGAAGATTCTTCGAAGAATTTTCCTCTCGAATCTACCAAGGATTTCTTCATCCGCTTTTGATACGGTCCATGCTTCAGCGCCGTAGAGCAGGACTGGGATGATCAGGGTCTTAAATAGGATCTCCTTAGTAGTTCGAGTGAGGGCTTTACTACTAAATTGCCTTCTTAGCCCGAAGAAACAGCGGTTGGCAAGAGTAATTCTTCGTTTGATTTCTGACGAGATGTTGTTGTCAGAGCTAATAGCGGAGCCGAGGTAGACAAAGTCCCGTACTACCTCAAAATTATATCTGTCAATGGTGACGTTTGGTCCAATTCGTCGATGTTGTGTGTCCTTTCGTGTTGACAGCATATACTTAGTCTTACCCTCATTTACTGCTAAACCCATTTTCGCCGCTTCCTTCTCTATACTAGCAAACGTGGCTATGACATCACGTTGAGTCCTACCAATGATGTCAATATCGTCAGCGTATGCCAGTAGTTGCAACGACTTTTGGAAAATTGTGCCTCTGGTGTTGGCTTTGGAGTTTTGCACAATTCTCTCAAGAATCAGATTAAAGAAGTCACATGACAGCGCATCGCCTTGCCTAAATCCTTTTTTTGGTATCGAATGTGTCGGTGAGGTCGTTTCCGACCCTGATGGAGCAGCGAGAATTCTCTATCGTCATCCTACACAAACGGACGAGTTTGGGCGGTATACCAAAACTAGACATGGCTCTGTACGTACAGTTCGTCTCTATAAATGCTGTCATATGCGGCTTTGATGAATAGGTGGTGGGTATCGATTTGGACTTCTTGAGTTTTTTCCAGGATCTGCCGAAGTGTGAAAATTTGATCGGTTGTGGACTTTCCTGGCCTAAAACCACACTGATAAGGGCCAATCAGGTTGTTGGTAAACGGTTTCAGGCGTTCACATATTACGGCAGATAGGATCTTGTAGGCGATGTTGAGGAGACTTATGCCTCTGTAGTTGGCGCAGTTCAGAGGGTCTCCTTTTTTGTGGATCGGGAAAACGATGCTGAGGTTCAAATTTCCAGGCAGACTTTCATCCGACCAGATTTGGCTCATGAGCTGGTGGATGTTACTTACCAAGTCATCTCCGCCAGCTTTATAAAGCTCAGCGAGAAGGCTGTCATATTTCCGGCTGCCTTGTTAAGCTTGAGTTTAGATATAGCTATCCTCACTTCACTTAGGTCGGGTGGTTGGCAGTTTTCGCTGTCGTTGCTAATATTGAATGGATCGTTCTGCCTGACAGCGGAATGTTGTTCGTCATCGCCGTTTAACAGTCTGCAGAAGTGGTTCTTCCATATCCTCAGCATCGACTGTGTCTCAACTACAATATTTCCTTGTTCATCTCGACAGGATTCTGTTCGAGCCTTGTATCCTTGGCTTTGACGTTTTACACTTTGGTAAAACTTGCGAACATCGTTCCTGGAGTGGCACCTCTCTATATCCTCGATCGCGCGCTTTTCTTGCTCTTTTTTCTTCTTGCTGAAAAGCCGATGTTCTTCCCTTCTTCTTTGCCTATAGAGCTCAATGGCAGCTCTCGTCTTCACCTGCAGCTTAGCCTTGTAGGCCTCGTTCTTGGCTGCGAGCATCTGTCGGCATTCCTCATCAAACCAGGGGTTTCTTGCTGGTGGCCGCGAGAAACCTAGCACATCAGTTGCGGCTGATCTAATGGCCTGTTGGCATCGTTGCCATTGCTCTTCGACATTCGATGCTGGTGGTATGGTGTTAATCGAGAGGCTAAGGGATACGCGTTGTGCGAAGGTCTTGGCGGTCTCTTGCGATTGCAGTCTTCCGACATTAAATTTTTTCACAGTATTTCTGGATTGTTGTGGCGTGGTGGATATCCGCATTCTTACCTTGGCTGCTACAAGGTAGTGATTCGAGTCGATGTTAGCTCCTCGGAATGTTCGGACATCCAAAATACTGGATGCGTGCCTCTTATCTATCGCAATGTGATCAATTTGGTTGACCGTTCGTTGATCTGGAGACCGCCATGTCCCCTTATGGATATCGAGGTGAGGAAACCGTGTGCTGGCTATAGTGGCATTTCGTTCCGTAGCGAAATCAATTAGCCTAAGTCCGTTAGCAGACGTGTTGTCGTGTAGGCTATGTTTTCCGACAATACTTCTAAAGATGTCTTCTCTTCCTACCTTTGCGTTAAAATCTCCCAGCACGATTTTAACATCGTACTTCGGTAGTCGCTCATAGGTTTTGTCGAGGAGCTCGTAGAAGCAATCCTTAGCTATATCATCTTTTTCTTCCGTCGGAGCATGAGCGCATATAAGGCTTATGTTGGCGAATTTGGCCTTGATGCGGATTGTTACTATGCGTTCGCTAATGTCTTGGAAACATAAGACTTCTTGCCTAAGTCTGGCACTTATAACAAATCCGCATTCGAATAGTCGCTGTTTCTGCTCACTATAACACGGTCCGTAGTTTATGTCATTTATGTTTTTGCCCGGCCCATCCCATCGTATTTCCTGGATGGCAGTAATGTCTGCTTTGTAGCAATTTAGGGCTTCCGCTAGTTGTTCGCCTGCACCTCTCCTGTTTAGTGTTCTCACATTCCAGGTGCAGATACGAACGTCGTTGTCCTTTTGTCGTTTAGCAGGGTTGTCAACAATAAAATCAGTCCTTTCCGAGGCTATTGGTTGCTTCGTAACCATGATTTTTTTCTGTGGGTGGGTAGTTAACCCAAAGCACAACCCCCAACCTGGAGGGCCAGTTCCAATTTATTAGATACCCCTAGGACACGGGGCCATCAGTATCCACTACGGGATTGAGCGCTGCCGTTGGCCTTTCGGTTCATCCGCCACCATCTCTGTTCAAGGGGCCTGACTAACCCTTGAAATTCCTAGACAACCTGTTGTCCGAATATGTCAGAGCAGCTCATCTAGGTTCGCCTGGGACAGCAGGCCGGGTATTCATCCGTGCCATTCTCACCAGGGTGTTTATAGTGTTGCTGTTTTTCGTCGTGTTATCAACACTCGCACTTATCGTTTAGAAAGTCAAATCCGGTTGGATGAGACCAGTACCCGATGGTTACCACTTGGAGGTAAAGATAAGCACATTTGATGTGTAGTCAGAGTTGCAACACTGGGCATTGCCAAGTTAACGCCAATCAGAGTCTACCCTCGTTCTACAACACCCAACCATCCCATTCCTATTAGCCATTTTTAATTCTTCATCAAGTAATCTTGATTTTACAAATTCGAGTGTTACATGCTTATCATTCACTGTCTCTATTGCTGTTATAACAGCGTTTAGGGTTCGTTGGTTCCCATAAGACCAGCTGATAAGCGGATAACATTGAAAGTACCAACAGTGTTGACAGTCAACACCCCCTGGAAGTCTTCCAACCTGTGGGGAAGATTTTTGTTGAAATTGAAAGTCCTGACGGCGGTTGCTGTTCCGGCACAGTTGACAGCTAAGTCCAAGCGGCCGAATTTTTCCTTTGCCATATCCACTGCATTTTGAACGTCTTTCTCCGAGGTATAGTGCGTACCAAATCAGTTGGCCAACGGTCGATTGCGCAGAGAGAGGATTTAAGGAAATTTAAGACATTTTTAAATTTTAAGAGACCTGCGCAGTAGATTGGCCAACTGATTTGGTACGGACTATAACATCGACTGGGCAGAATACAACACTGTCACCCAATTCGGCGGCGACCTCATTGCCCTTGGATGTGGACAAATCGGCCAACACAACTTTAGATCTATTGCGTACCAGACGCTCAACAGTAGCCTTTCCCAATCCAGAAGCTCCACCAGTAACAAGTGATACGGCGTTCTTAATCATGTTGAATACTATTATGCGATTGGTTGTAAATAATAAATCAAAGTGCAAACACTTTATTCTCTTCGATGAAAACGTCAATTTACTCGAAAACGGCTCTGACGATGTCAATTAAACTTAACACATGCTACGAGTACTTCTATAAGTTCCCAGTTTTTTTTTTGTTTTTTGAGAAGATCCTTACCGGATTTTTGTATTTAGACCGTTTGGTCAAATTGAATGAAATTCAATATCTGTGATACTAATTAGAATTCCAAATAATTAGTTTTTGGCCTAAATATGTAGTTTCCGCCAATAGCGGAAAATAAATATTCACTTGGACACCGATTCTATCCCATTCTGGACTAGCAGTTCTTACAATCATAGTTCCACATAATTTATAAATTTTTAACATTTAATAACCAAAATGAATTTTATTGTGCATTTTGGCGAAACTATTTATGCAGATTGTCGAATTCTCGCATATGCTTGGCAGTTGATATAACGCCCAACTCACTGCGAAAGAGAAAGTCGCGTACGACCCAGTCGTGCATCTACCACTCGTTTAATGTTGTGAAATGTTTTTAAGGTGCTTTTTTACTCATAGCAATTAATTTAACGGTAAAGGCCTGCTCAGAATGCATCTCTGTCGCTGGCATCTTGCATCGCTTTTACTCATAGCAATTAATTTAACGGTAAAGGCCTGCTCAGAATGCATCTCTGTCGCTGGCATCTTGCATCGCTGTCAAAAGAGAGATACATTTCTTGCATGAAGTTGCCCTCTATTCAACTTCAAGCTACAGATTCACGACGATACACATTGTGTAGGCGCTTGTTTTCCACTTTTCACTCAGCTACAGATACGCATTCTGATCGACCCTTTAAGCTTAACGGCGGCATGTCGTCGGCTGAGAATTGGTTTGACGCATACGCCAAAATGCACTTTTTGGAATTTGAATGCAGTCTTATGTTTTCGAGTATGCTCTTTCCAAATATTTTATCTATTTGGTCCTTTCTCTAGCCAATGCTGAGATATCTAGTATTGTTTTGACGCATATCCACCCAAATTAATAAGATTGGCGTAAACGCCATTTTTTTTGTATATAGTTGTGTTTATTTGGAACATATTTTCTCGCAGAAGCGTATAAAAACGACATTTCACTAGCAGTCCATATATAATAAGTCAATGATCACCGTGTTTAATTTTAAAGACAGCCATCAATGTTTTGTATTCAAGCCTTTCCCTAAACTTCAGCCACTGAATCTCAGGATACTCCTCATACATTTGTTTTGTAGCCTTTGAATCCTTTGTATTTGCTCTTGGTTGCAGCATGAAAAAAAGTATTGTCGAACAAAACTCAAAATGCGGTTTCACGATGGTGTTATAGACGATTTTCTGATTTCTTTTTTTTAAATCCAATTTTTCGCCTATTTTCTTGCAAATGTAGTCGAAATGATTCCTTAACATTTGATGCTGCTGACACTTTCAATTTGTTTTCCATTTATCTCGATGTTTGTTTGGCTTTGTTGATTTATTTCCATCAATTTAGTTTTTTGTTCGTTCAGTTTCAATTTATTCATTTTCATCCAGATGATTATTCGTTTTATGTCCTAGTTGATTTTATTTCTACAATCATCTGCGTCCTTTCCTTCAGCATAAATCAGCGTGTCGTCGGCGTATAAAAGAACCTTGCAACACTTTCATACTCCGGGCATATCATTGATGTATATTATAAAGAGAAGCGCTCCTAAAATTGAACCTTGTGGCACTCTTGTTCAACCTCAATGAACTCCGATACTTTAGTTTGAACTCTTTTGGTTAAATATGATATAAACCATTTAAGCTCAGTGTCCTGTATCCCATTCTTGTGAAATTTCCTCAAAAGAATTTCTTTATCGTTTTATTGTTTTCTTTTTACTTCCACCATTCTTCCATTCATTTATTAAATGGTTAACCGATGCTTCACAGGAATAATTTCTTCTGTGTCCAGATTGATATATTGACAGGATGTTTTTATTTTCAAGAACCCATCAACACAAGATAGCTTAAAGAAGTTGTCGTCGCCCCTGTGGTGGTTGCAGTCGATGAAACGAAAAAAGATGTCAAGCCCTCAAAGCCCTATGATGTTCCTCCCAGTGCACTCAAAGAAGAACCATCAAAACTTGAGGAAGCGGAAGCTGCTGAAGAAACCACCACTGCCACTGAAGCTATGTCGACACCACCAGTACTAGTCGAAGAAGAAATAACCAAGGAGACAAGTACTGCTAAAACTACTAAAACCGGCGGAAAAATGCGATAAGGCCGATCCGCCTCCGTCTGTACCAGAATCTCTAAAAAATGAATCTACCGAAACTCCTGCTGAAATCAAACCAACGGAGCCGAAGGAGACCGAAAAACCAGCAACTGCCGTTGAGACACCATTTGTTGCACCAACCACAGAACCCAAGGATGTCCATGTTCCTGCAGTTGTTGAAGAACTAGCCGTTACTGCAGACGTTACTGAAGTTTACTCCCCAAACTCGGAATGTGAAAAAATGGATGAGGACGTTGCTGTGGCTCCAAAACATCTGAGAACAACAATGTTGAGGAGAAAATAGATAAAAAAGAAGAAACTGACTGCAAAGCCGAGGAGAAGGAGGAGGTAGTTACAAAATCAGCAGGACCAGCTGCAATAGTTGAGGCAGAAAAAGATTCTGAAACAATTCCACCCTGCCCAAAACCTCAAACTACTCTACCGGTTGAAGTCGCTAAAAGTACCGACAAGGCTGCTGAAAAAACGGAACAAACTGGAAAACCCGAAAAAGCTGAGAAAACAGATGATAAATCTGATAAAACAGATAAACAAGAAAAGGTCGACAACGAACCAGAAAAAAGAACAAAGACTACGCTGAGGAAGTTCTCGAAAAGCAAGAAACAGCAACGGAGGTGTAAGCTAAAAAAGTCGTCAAAGAGAATGATGACGACAAAGAGAACCAGAACGGCGATATTAAAGAAAACGAAGAAGATAAGACTGAAAACATCATCACTACCACCAACACCGATAAGACTGCTGAGAAGAAGGCCGAATCTGCAGTCGAAGAGAAGGTTGCTCCAACTAGCGAAGGAAAGGACAAAGATAAGTCTGAAGACGTCGTAATGGAGAAGTTTGAAGAAGTTGTCCTTGCCCCTGTGGTGGTTGCAGTCGATGAAACGAAAAAATATGTCAAGCCCTCAAAGCCCGATGATGTTCCTCGCAGTGCACTCAAAGAAGAACCATCAAAACCTGAGGAAGCGAAAGCTGCTGAAGAAACCACCACTACCACTGAAGCTGTATCGGCACCACCAGTACCAGTCGAAGAAGAAATAACCAAGGAGACAAGTACTGCTTAAACTACAGAACCGGTAGAAAAATGCGATAAGGCTGATCCGCCTCCGCCTGTATCAGAATCTCTAAAAAATGAATCCATTGAAACTAGCTGAAATCAAACCAACGGAGCCGAAGGAGACCGAAAACCCAGCAGCTGCAGTTGAGACACCATCTGTTGCAGCAACCACAGAACCCAAGGAAGTCCCTGTTCCTGCAGTTGTTGAAGAACCAGCCGTTTGTGCCGACTAGCCCATGGATGAAAATCCAGAATCAATTTCCGAATCGGAGCCGTTGGTCCCCACAATAGTGGTCAAGTCAGCCGCTAACGACACCATAGAGGAAGTTGTCATGGCCGGTGACTTTTAGCGACTTGAACCGGTAGAGTAGTTTCAGGTTTTGGGTAGGGAGCTGAAATCAAACAGCTGGAGTTTCGGTAGATTAATTTTTTAGAGATTCTGTTACAGGCGGAGGCGGATCGGCCTTATCGCATTTTTCTGCCGGTTTTAGTGGTTTTAGCAGTACTTGTCTCCTTGGTTATTTCTTCTTCGACTGGTACTGGTGGTGTCGACATAGCTTCAGTGGCAGTGGTGGTTTCTTCGGCAGCTTTCGCTTCCTCAGGTGTTGATGGTTCTTCTTTGAGTGTACTGCGAGGAACATCATCGGGCTTTGAGGGCTCGACATCTTTTTTCGTTTCATCGACTGCAACCACCACAGGGGCGACGACAACTTCTTCAAGCTTCCCCATTACGACGTCTTCAGACTTATCTTTGTCCTTTTCGTCGCTCGTTGGTGCAACCTTCTCTTCGACTGCAGATTCGGGCCTTCTTCTCAGTAGTCTTATCGGTGTTGGTGGTAGTGATGATGTTTTCAGTCTTATCTTCTTCGGTTTTTTTAATATCGCCGTTCTGGTTCTCTTTGTCGTCATCATTCTCTTTGACGACTTTTTTAGCTTACACCTCCGTTGCTGTTTCTTGCTTTTCGAGAACTTCCTCAGCGCAGTCTTTGTTCTTTTTTTCTGGTTCGTTGTCGACCTTTTCTTGTTTATCTGGTTTATCAGATTTATCATCTGTTTTCTCAGCTTTTTCGGGTTTTCCAGTTTGTTCCGTTTTTTCAGCAGCCTTGTCGGTACTTTTAGCGACTTCAACCGGTAGAGTAGTTTCAGGTTTTGGACAGGGTGGAATTGTTTCAGAATCTTTTTCTGCCTCAACTATTGCAGCTGGTCCTGCTGATTTTGTAACTACCTCCTCCTTCTCCTCGGCTTTGCAGTCAGTTTCTTCTTTTTTATCTATTTTCTCCTCAACATTGTTGTTCTCAGATGTTTTGGAGCCACAGCAACGTCCTCATCCATTTTTTCACATTCCGAGTTTGGGGAGTAAACTTCAGTAACGTCTGCAGTAACGGCTAGTTCTTCAACAACTGCAGGAACATGGACATCCTTGGGTTCTGTGGTTGGTGCAACAAATGGTGTCTCAACGGCAGTTGCTGGTTTTTCGGTCTCCTTCGGCTCCGTTGGTTTGATTTCAGCTGGAGTTTCGGTAGATTCATTTTTTAGAGATTCTGTTACAGGCGGAGGCGGATCGACCTTATCGCATTTTTCTACCGTTTCTGTAGTTTTAGCAGTACTTGTCTCCTTGGTTATTTCTTCTTCGACTGGTACTTGTGGTGCCGATACAGCTTCAATAGCAGCGGTGGTTTCTTCAGCAGCTTTCGCTTCCTCAGGTTTTGATGGTTCTTCTTTGAATGCATTGTTGGGAACATTATCGGGCTTTTAGGGGTCCACATCCTTTTTCGTTTTATCGACTGCAACCACCACAGGGGCGACGACAACTTCTATAAGATTCTCCATTACGATGTCTTCAGACTTATCTTTGTCCTTTCCTTCGCTGGTTGGGGCAAAATTCTCTTCGACTGCAGATTCGGCCTTCTTCTCAGCAGTCTTATCGGTGTTGGTGGTAGTGATGATGATTTCAGTCTTATCTTCTTCGTTTTCTTTAATATCGCCGTTATGGTTCCTTTTGTCGTCATCATTCTCTTTGACGACTTTTTTAGCTTCCACCCTTTTGTTTCTTGCTTTTCGAGAACTTCCTCGGCGCAGTCTTTGTTCTTTTTTTCTGGTTCGTTGTCGACCTTTCCTTGTTTTCTGTTTTATCAGATTTATCATCTGTTTTCTCAGCTTTTTCGGGTTTTCCAGTTTGTTCCGTTTTTTCAGCAGCCTTGTCGGTACTTGTAGCGGCTTCAACAGGTAGAGGTGTAGAGAGAATATGTTGCAAAGCTTATTGGTCCATTGCTTCCTGACTGTATCGTCAACCTCCATGCCAGCTGGTTCATCTTTTGCTGGTTCGATGGCGTCCGTTGCCATTTCAACACTGTCACCGGCCATGACAACTTTCTCTACGGTAGCCAGGGCCAGCCCCAGCCAAAATTGCGTCCTGTGCTAATTTGTATATGTACTCATATAAACACACTGATACACAAAAAAATCCTCACTAACAAATACTTTTGAATATCTTCTTGTACGTATGAGTATGAGTATGTGTTATGTAATTTATTGTATTGACAACAATTGAATTAAATAAATAAAAATTAAATAAAAATAAATAAAAATTCTACGGAACTTCATTTTGACGAATTAATTATTTTAAGGAAAAAAAAGTAAAACCCATTAAATAAAACGCAGCGAAGAAATGGGCAGAGGGGACATTTAAACTAGAAATCTTATTTTTCTGGCCTTTGCCTTTGCAAATTCAGAAATGAGGTCATCATAGTGTAAAGGATTTAGTAATTCCTTTTCAATCGACATAATAGACAAGCCAACCAATCTCTCTTGAGTCATTGTTGTCCTGAGATAATTTTTAATAATTTTAAGTTTAGAAAAACTACGTTCTCCTGAAGCTACCGTAACCGGATTTGTATTTAGAGTATGAGGAGCAATAACTAAATTAGAAGCAAGGTCCTCAAGGCCTAAAAATAAGATTTAATACATCTAAGCAATGTGGTGTAACAAGCGGGGAAATGACGGCTAATTCTTGGTATAATTCTGCTCCATCTAAATTCTTAAAACTACCAAAATGTTAATTGCATTCTGCAAATTCAGGCATGAAGAACGTAAATTTTTATTTCTTAAACATTCGCCTATGTTACTTCAAAATGAAAAATTTATGTTATATGCGCACGGCTGATCAAACCTCTCTGAAATTGATTTCAAGTATTTTGAAAAAAAAAATCTACATTGAATTGTTGTTTCAGGTCTAATATAGTTTCGGGACATTCATCCACTTAAAGACTTTTTCTCCGTCGAGATCGCAATGATGAAGCTTCCGGAATGTTATTTGGCATTTCTAGGGAACTACAGATATTCTCGGTTAATTGAACGTTCTCATTGAATTTTTCATCGGAACGCATTAAATTAAACTATTTTTAGTATTTTCTAATACTTTTATGCCTGTTGACAGATTAACGGACGGACTTTGCAAATACTTGCTGGTTTTATTAATATTTTCTAAAATATCAAACCAAATGTAAAAGCAACAAATAAAAGTTAAATAAAAAAAATTATTTCCTTAAGATTCAGCAATGTTGTTTGCTTCAGGATTTCCTTTTTCAGTTATTTCTATAAAGGCTTCAAAACATATATGTCTTCAAGATTCGTTTTTAAAGGTCTCAATGCATCTACCCTGCTCTCCCATCTAGTCTCAGAAAGGAGTTTCAAAGTAAGATTTGGAATTCGTTTTTTTTATAATTATCCCACCGCGCTGTGGAACTTGAAAACAAGTTGTACACACATTGAATTGTATCGAACAATTTAACAAAACAATTTAAAGAATGCTCTTGGTTCCAGGGATCGAATTCGATTCTGTACACCTGCTTCTTTACCTTTCACATTTGAACCATTATCATAGCTTTGGCCACGACAATTACTTATTAAAATTCCATGCAATGCAAGCTTGTCTAAAATTAACTGAGTCAGTCCCATTCCGGGTTTGACTTCCCCTTTCAAAAACCCAAAGAAATGCTCTTGTACTGCAAAACTTTTCTGGCTTCTATTAACAAACCAAATCGGTTGTGGAGTCTACAATAATTGAAAAATATTTTGCTTCTTTAAGCATTGAAACAATTTTATTGCTAATAGTTGTTGCAAAAATTTGAATAATTTCATTTTGAATATTTTTACTTAAATACTTATTTTGGGTTTCTTGACTTGTTATTCTCCTCAAATGCTCTTTTAACACCAAGTCGATTGAAGCTTTTTTCTTTACCAGTTTTAAAAATTTCCATTATTGAACTCATAAAATTTATCCGAAGAACCCCGAAAAGCTAATGACTGTGATCCTAGAAATTTAACAACGCTGAAAAGTCTTTTGAGGGCTCAGTGGTGCGATGGTTAGTGCGATGAACTTTTTTTTTTTTCTCTTTCTTTATTTAGCATTAGCTATTTGTTACAAACGATAATTTAAAAACTAATTAACATATCTGTGATATCAGTTAGGAGGAATTTCATTACATGCAATATTAACAATCTTTTAAAAATAATTATATTATTTTCTGCCTTTATGGTATTTGGCAAGCTATTAAATAGTTTAAAACCTTTATAAAATAGTATATTTTGAGATCTGTTGGTTGATAAAAAAGGAAGTCTGAAGTCTTCCCTATTTCTTAAATTATATGGCTGTACATTTGCAACATAAACTATTTGATTAAATAGATAATTTGGCAACATATTGTTTTTTATTTTAAATATAAAAAGGAGTACATTCATATATGTTCTCTGTTTTATCGTAAGCCATTGTAAAGTATCTAACATTAAGCGTATCGGTGTTAACAAATTGCACATTAAAATACACCTCATTCCTCTGTTCTGTAAATTTTGCAGTCTATTTAACATTTGGTTGGGACCTAAAAATATAATTGTTGAACAGTACTCGAAATGTGGTTTTACCATAACATTAAAGACATTTATTGCACAAGCCATAGTAAATTTGCTTCTAATTCTTTGAAAATATCCAATTTTCTTTGCAATTTTATTACAAATATAATTAAGGTGTGTTTCAAAAGCTAATTTTTTTATCTAAAACTACTCCTAGATACTTTATCTCATTAACCTTCTCAATAATCTCTCCATTAATAAAAATGTTCATAGAAGAGTTGCCATTAATTACAATTGCTTTTGTTTTACCTGTATTCAGCTTTAGTTTATTCATTTTTAAATACCATTCAACGCTTTTTAAATCGGCATTCAGTTTTTTGATACATTCATCGGCAGAATCTCCAGTAACGTACAGCAATGTATCATCCGCAAACAGTCTTGTCTTAGCATGCATTAGTACTTTATCCAAATCATTGATAAAGGGTGATCCATTTCGAGGTTCGCTACTTTTTTAAAGAAAACAACACAGAAAATTCAAATTTAATGGAGAATGTTTATTATCATTTGAAAGAACATTCTTTGGCATTTATTTTTTGAAGATTATGTCTATCAAATGTTGGCCGTTGCTACGTCGCAGATGATCCATCCGTTGAGTCCAATTTTCGATCACTCGTTCGAGCATTTCGACTGGTAACTGGCGAATGACACGCGTGATGTTTTCCTCCAAGGCCTGAATCGAAGCGGGTTTGTCGGCATAAGCTTTTGGCTTTACATATCCCCACAGGAAAAAGTCTAACACACGATCTTGGTGGCCAATCGACCGGCCCAAAACGTGAAATTTTGTGCTCACCGAAATGTTCTCTCAACAAGTCCATTGATTGATGCGATGTGTGGGAAGTGGCGCCGTCTTACTGAAACCAAATGTCGCCGAGATCACGAGCTTCAATTTCAGGCATCAAATAGTCGGTCATGGCACGATAACGGTAACGGTCGCCATTGACGGTTACGTTCGCACCGGCATAATTTTTAAAGAAATATGGACCGATGATTCCACCGGCCCACAAACCACACCAAACCGTTGTTTTTTCTGGATGAAGTGGCAGTTCTTCAATCTCTTCAGGTTGCTCTTCGTCCCAAATGCGGCAATTTTGTTTGTTTACATACCCATTGAGCCAGAAATGGGCCTCATCGCTAAACAAAATTTGCCTCGAAAACGTCAGATCTTCTTGGAACTTTTCAAGAGCCCATAGAGCGAAGCGATGTCGCTTGGGAAGGTCGAGCGGCTTCAGTTGTTGCACAAGCTGTATTTTGTACGCTTTAAATTTAAGATCTTGACGTAAAATGCGCCAAGTCGTTCCATACGTCAGTCCGAGTTGCTGCGAACGGCGCCGAATCGACTCTCTACGGTCTTCGTGTACACTCTCAGCTACGGCCGCTATATTTTCTTCACAGCGTGCTGGACGTGGTCTATTCGGTCGAATATTATCCAATAATGAATGCTGGGTCTCAAAATGGGTGATGGTGTTGCGAATAGTACGCTCAGTAGGCCGATTATGTTGACCATAAGTTGAGCGAAGTGCACGAAACACATTCCTCACAGAACGTGAATTTTCATAATAAAGTTGAACAATTTGTAAACGTTGTTCACGCGTAAGTCTTTCCATTATGAAATGCCAAACAATACTAAACAAAAATAACATGACAGCATGACACGACTCACACGTGATCTGTCAAAAAGGCTATTAAAAAAAGTATCTCTACTTGGATCACCCGTTATAAATAATAAATAGTAAAGTCCCAAGCACAGCTCCTTGCGGTACACCCAGTGTTACAGCCATGTGTTCAGATATTACATTCGATATCCTTGTTTGTTGCACTCTGTTCGACAGATAACTTTTGAACCACTCAATTTCTGCTCCTTTTACACCGTAATTTTCAAGTTTTTGTATCATAATGTCTCTATCTATTGTCTCGAACGCTCTTTGCAAATCCAAGAAAACAGCAACTAATACTTTTTTGTCATTGATTTGGGTTTCCCATTGCGTAATCACAATATTAAGCAAAGATTCACAACTGTGTTTTTGTCGAAAATCTGATTGGTAATCTGCCATAAATTGATTGCTTTCCATGTATTTTTGTAATTGCTTTTGTACCACTTTTTCCAAAATCTTGCTCTCTGTCATAAGCATGTTGACCGGCCGGAAGTCAGCAGGATTTACGCGCTCAGCGTTACCAGATAAAATTTCTTAAACCTGCTAAAGCTAGGACGAAAAACTGCAAAACCTGCTAGACGAACTGCGATCGATTTTTCCTTGAAAAATACGTTTTTTTAGTTCAAAAAATACATATACAGTTACATTTGTTATTATATAAGATGATAATTTATAAAAGATGAACATTTTTAAATTTTAATATGTACAAAGTTATTAAATTAAATCGTTCGGAATCTTTATAGAGAATTTTTGAATTTATTAAAGTTACCATTTTATTTGTTGGAACAAAGTTATAACAGCCTTCACCTTAAGAAACCCCTGCTTTACTTGTAAAGCAACATTTTCGTTACTGAAGCGATTACGGTTTTTAGTTTTTAACGAATTTACCTGCGCAAATATTAGGGGTATTCATGCAACATCGGAAAGTTGTGGTAAACGGTGTAAACGTTATAAAATTACGTCGTGATAATTGAACTGTCAAATTTTGTATGGGAAATCTTTACTAACGATATCGGAATTTTGTCACAGGAATTGGGTGCGTAAACTGAGGTGGTAAATGTTGTAAACTTTTGAATTGCTATTTTGACATTTAATCAGTCACTATCACACAACAAAAGTATGCGCTAAACTGAAACAAATTATCGAGAACGGAAAGACAACAATAAGAACAAAATTCTATCAATAAATAAATTACTAAAATGAGATTAAATTCAGTAGGTTACCGCATTATTTAGTGATGATGTTTTAGGGTCGTTCATGAAACGTCGTCGTAAAGTTATAATCTCTCGCACGTAATAAAATTACGATGTTGCATGAATACCCTTATTGTTTCACAAGCAGTATTAGATGCCAGTAAGCATAAATATTGCAAATTTATTTATTGTTGGATACATAAGCATAATCGCTTTGAAATATAAGGTTGAATTTGTTTACCATAGGAAATTGTAGTCCATAGCATAAAAATATTATTATACTGTCATTCAAACTATTAAAAATAAATTCGTTGGGACAGAATTTGTTGTTAAATATTCACAATTTTAATGCACTCCATTGTTCTATAATTTGATTGACGCAAGCATGTAGCGATAGGCATCTAATGTCTTAATGGCGCAAAATCCTATGCTTTTCTGTTTCAAAAAAACTCTTGGAATTCTAAAAATGCTCGTTGTTTTGACTAATTGCTCAATGGATTTTGGCAATTTCTTACTGCCATGACTGAAAGCTAGAGCAACCGAGTGACGCACGTATTTTATAAATACACAATTTGGATTGAATGTCGTTGTCCAAGCAATGCCTATGTAAATAATATAATAACAACCTGCACCCTTTCCATTTGGAAATGCTACACAGTTACATCAATAGGTATCCACCACAACGACACCACACATAAACAGCTGTGTTAACTTTGTTTGCTTTCTGACCCTAACTGCGTATTTCTTCTTTGGAATAATTTTTCTTGAAGACGATCGTGTATTCGTGTTTACTGTCGCCCAAACAATTAAAAACATGTATAATTTTTTTTTGTTCGAAAACTGCCAAAAAATGCTAAAATTTAAGAAAATGCTAAAAAAAAAACTGCTGCAGGTCATTTTCATGATCAAAAACTACTAAAATCGAGGAAACTGCTAAATCTGGTAACGCTGTACGCGCTTCACTTTTCTATAGGCACCACTTTCGATCCCTTCCAACAATTTGGAAAAAAAACTTTTTGAAGTGAATCGTTTATTATTTTTAGATAACAAGGCCCTATGATATCTAACACACACAAGATCATTTTTACTGACAAACTGTTGACGTCTTTCTTTGCATTCATACTTTTCAAAATATTTTTTAATTCACTGATGTTTATCTTTTGAAATTTAAATGTTTTTCTAATATTGTTATTAATTAAATTCGTATATTGGACATATGGTATATTTTTATTTATTTCCTCTACACTTTTCACAAAAAAATTGTTAAGTTTATTAAATATTTCAGACTTGTTTCTTATTGTTATATTGTCATATAATATTTCACGTATTTAATTTTTTTTCTTCGTTAAGTACCAGTGTTTTAATTGTCCTCCACACTGATTTTTGATCAGTTGATTGAACTATTTTCCTAGCAATAAAATTATTTTTTGCTGTGTGTAGTTCACTTGCGTACTTATTTCTGCATAATTTATACGTATTCCAGTCCCTTCTATTATTCGTCCACACCGCGATTTGATGCAACTGTATTTTCATTCGTTTTAAATTATATAAATATTGGTTGTACCATTTATTGGTGCCATTTTCTTCACTGATTGTCTTAAAAACCATTCATTTTTTTAACAGCCGTATTCTTTAGACAAAGCCAATCTGCTTGCTGCGCATTTCGCAGCCAACTCTACATTGCCAGATTGTGTTCAGTCTCCTCCTGTACTTGAGAACGTAAATCATTCCATGGGACAAATTCACTTTCGTACTCGTACAGTTGCAAGAGTTTTATCTGATCTTGACATTCACAAATCCGCTGGTCCAGATGGTATATCCCCCATTATTCTGAAGAGGTGTTCTTCTACGCTAGCAAAACCACTGCGTAAGCTTTTCTATCTATCCTACTCATCAGGACTCTTTCCGAGTAGATGGAAAACAGCATTTGTCCAGCCTGTACGAATCTTCTTCTCTCTCCAACTACCGACCAATTGCACTTACGTCCCTTCTTTCCAAGGTCATGGAAACGCTGATAAATCGTCAGCTATAAAATATCTCGAAACACGAAAACTTCTCAATGACCGGCAGTATGGTTTTCGCAGCAACAGGTCTACTGGTGATTTGATGACATATCTCACCGAAAAGTGGAACCAATCAATCCACCATGGTGGCGAAAGCAAGATTGTTGCGCTTGATATTTCAAAGGCATTTGACAGGGTTTGGCACCAAGCCCTTTTGTCGAAAATGCGTGCATTTGGAATCGACGAAAAACTTCTTCTATGGATTAGACATTATCTTTCGAAACGTTCAATTCAAGTTGTTTTGGATGGTTTCAAGTCTGCAACTCACCAAATAAATGCTGGTGTCCCTCAAGGCTCAGTTTTGTCTCCGAATCTCTTTCTCATTTTTATAAATGATCTCCTGTCTGCAACTTCTTATCCAATTCATTCCTTCGCTGATGACAGTACTCTCAGCTTCTCATACTCGTTTTCAGGTTCACGTCCCTCATCTTCGAACGTGGACTCAAAACGACAAAATATGTTAAGCTCATTGAATTCCGACCTTGACAGCATCATCAAATGGGGTAAATCCAACAGAGTAGAATTCAATGTTTCCAAAACACAATGCTGTCTTCTGTCGTTAAAGCGAAACCAAAATCTAGAGCCATTATCCATGAATGGCACTTACATCGAAGAAACCGAAAAACTTTCCATGCTAGGTATGTGTATTAGTAACGACTTACGTTGGAACGACCACATATTTCAAATCGCTAAAAACGCAGCGAAATGTCTAGGTTTCCTTAATCGGTGTAAGAAATATTTCACCCCCTCTGATCTGGCCACAGAGCCCACGTCTGGTCGGGTGCACCAAAAACAACATTGCACCTCCTAGATAGGATTCAAACGCGTGCGAAAAAACTTATAGGAGACATTAGAATAGCGAACTCTTTAGTTTCGCTAGAACATCGTCGAAATATCTCCTGCCTTACACTGTTTTATCGCTATCTTAACAACAAATGCTCAAATGAAATAGCCAGTTGCATTCCCCCCATTCAACAATTCAGCCGCAATACTCGTTACGCTATGAATGCAAATCAGTTTACCCTTAAGCCTATCTTCGGACGAACGCTGAAATATAGAGATTCGTACATAAACCGAACAACACGAATGTGGAATGCTCTACCAAACTTTGTTTTCCCTTTCCATTATAACCTTCAGGCATTTAAAATCAATGTGCATCGGTACCTCCTTTCTTCTTATCCTGAATTTCCTTAACGCCCGCACTGTGCTAAAACATATAAAGGGTATTCATAACAATTATAAAAAAAAAAAAATGTATCACTAAAGAACATTGCTAATTCATTTAAATCGATATTGCAATTTAAATTTGCCATTTCACTACCAAGCAGCAGTCTTCGAAAAACACCTTCATTAAATACTAATGATTTAATAACTTTTTTGCTATAATTTTTAGTGTCGCGATTTGTTTCGATAATAATTTCAAAAGATTCGTGGTCACTGATTTTTAATTTTTTGTTCACTTTTGCATTAACATTTTCTGAATTTGTTATTACGTAATCTATAAGAGTCGAAGAGGTTTCAGAAATTCTAGTTGGTTCTGTAACTATTTGTTTGAACGAGCTGTCTAATACACTTTCATAGATTCTTTTTTTTTAGGTACTATTTATAAGCCAGTTAATGTTAAAGTCACCCATTATAATAACATCCACGCATGCCGAACCGAGCTCGTCTATTTTGTTTTGGAAAAAATCACAAAAAACCTATACCCTGCGACTAAAATCTTGCTTTTATTGTTCAAACACACTTTTATCACTAGCCACCAAATCATTTTACCGACGGCTATTGAAGAAATAACTTCAACTTGTCATTCTGACTTTACAAAAAAAAAAAAAATAACTCCACCAGTATGATTAGAGATACGATATCTTACTGTTTTGTACTTAGGTAGCTTTATTTCCGAATCTTGAATATCCGTTGTTAAATGAGTTTCAGTCGCGCAGATGAAATCGAAGTCGTTTTCTAAAACTATTACTTCTAATTGCGTTATATTCGCTCGGATTACTCCAATGTTTAAACATAGACACTTTATTGAAGAGGTTAATTGCTAATATATTATGCGCTCGTTTTCCGTTTTTAATTTTCGTTGTAGAACACGACAGCAATTGTGTCTACAGTCATGGTCAACTTCTACATCGCTTAATTTTAGTCTTTCTTTTGCCTTCATGCAGTGAACACATTTCGAACTTCACTCTGGCAGTCCTTGAACTGCCGCGCAGAAGGTCTGGGTTCGATTCCCAGCCGTATCAACACCTAAATGATTTTCGCTGGCCCTCCTCTCGTGATGATCTGACAAATCGTCCGAGTAGTATAAATTGTCAAGAATAGCTTATCTCAACTTAGCCGTTCGGAGTCGGCATAAAACAGGAGGTCCCGCCATCGTGCAAGAAGTACACACGCACACATGAATGGTTGTGTGAAAGCTAGGCCCTCGGTACTAACGAGCCTGTTGCGCCAAAAATTTGTATTTGTATTTTTTATTTTTGAAAAGTCTGTAAAACCACTCTCCAATGCTTTGTTACTGCGAGGACCGAACTTTCAAATAATGTGTCAATTGACGTGCCCGATTTCAAACCATTTTCTAAAAATTTCCATGATTTAAAATTGTCTAAGTGGAAAAAACTAATCACATGACTTTTTTAAAATCGCACTTAAATGTGGCCAATCCGAATTACCTATACTGGACAAAGCATGAACATTGCTATTTTTTGCAAATAAAAAGAAGCAAAAACAAAAAAACAGAGTCCTTTGATTTTGAATAAATCAACCAAGCCCTCGGAACTACCTTAACTACGTTGAAACCTTGTCACTGAAAAATTTCTGTTATTTGTTTTTGGAAACTGATGATTCTGAACTTGTACTGGTCCCTTAAAAACTATTTTTTTTTAATAAATGCGTCCAATAAAATTCTCCAATTATTGAGGTCATCAAAGTCTTCATGCGACAAGATAACAGAAACCTCTTCTCCTGGCAACACTGTACTCCTCATCGATACCATTTCCGACATGTAATGGAAAATGGCTGCTTGTCAATTCTGCATCTCTTTTGTGTGACGAGTTTTTCATTCGATTTTATCTGCTATTGAGAACGAGTTCTTTTTGAAGTAAATACTTATTTTAGGTATTTTCTTTAAAAATTAAACAAACAAATTTCCAACAATAGTGCGGCTCGGCACAGATCGCAGTATTCCGTTCTTCAATATCGGATACTCAAAAATCCACCATTATTGAGTATCGTGTCCGTTGTTCTAAAATATCAAACCAAATGTGCAAGCAACAAACAAAAGTTAAATAGAAAAATTTATTTCCTTATGTTTCAGCAATTTTTTTTGCTTCAGGATTTCCTTTTTCAGATATTTCTATAAAGGCTTCATAAATGTCTTAAAGATTAGTTTTTTAAGGCCTCAATGCATCTACCCTGCTCTCCCGTCTAGTCTCAGAAAGCAGTTTATTTATTTATTTATTTATTTCATCTATAAGTACATTTTACTTTCTTAGACTAGAATGATAAAGTAGTATTATATATAAAATTAAGTAATACATAATCTTTATTATTTAATTGCTTCGAAAATCTTAATCTTAAAAGCATTTCTGCTGAAATTAAGGTCGATTGCATTTGCATATTGGTTAAAATAAAGACATGCGTTTGTGACAGGGACAAAGACGACCATAATTTGTTTCATGTCTTGGTATGGCAAAATAACACTGCAGCCTAGGTCTAAGTGGACGTGCTGGAACATAAACATTAAACAAAGATAGTAAGGGGATGCAATCAATATGACCCGTAACAACATCCCTTGCAAGTGAAATAAAGAAGAATTTCCTTCTTGTATAAAGAGGTTGTAATTTTATAAGAGCGCATCTATTTACATAAGGTGGCTAAGGCAGAGACCAATTTAACTTACGAAGAACAAACCGAGTAAATCTTTTTTTAATTTTTTCAATACGAATCATGCTATTAGTATAGCATGGACACCAAACCAAACTACGCAGCACTACGCAGCAATATTGAAGTATAGGTCTAACAAAACTAATAAAAAGCGATTTCAATGTGTATGGGCAGCGAAAATCATTTGAATTTCGAAAAAGGAACCCAAGCATAGAATTTTCTTTGGAAATAATGTAATCAAAATGCATTTTAAAATCTAATTTTGAATCTAAAATTACTCCTAAATCTGTTTGATTAAAAACTCTTTTAAGAGCAGTGTTTGAGATCGTGTAATCAAAGATAATAGGACAATGACACCTTAGATATAGAACACTTAGATATATTAAATGGCAATTTGTTTATATCACACCAATTTGATAAGTAACTAATATCTTTTTGTAGGGCGATACAATCCGACAAGGAATTTACCATTTTATATATTTTAACATCGTCGGCATTAGACACTTTGAAGAAGTTATTTGTGAGGGTAAGTCATTTATAAAAAGAAGAAATAAAAGAGGTCCCAGGTGGCTACCTTGAGGTACACCGGAAAAATTAAATATTTTTCTAGATTTGCTTGAACCAATTTTAACAAACTGAACTCTATTTGTTAAGTAACATTCAATCCACTTTAATAAATTAGAATGAAAACCTAGCATTTTAAGTTTTTGAACTAAAATTGAGTGGTTTACTCTGTCAAAAGCTTTTGAAAAAATCCGTAAATATAACATCTACTTGTTTCCTATTTTCCATGCTAATAGTGCAAAAATTTGTCAACAGGGATAGATTTGTGGAAGTGGATCTTCCACTCATAAACCCATGCTGAAATATTGAAATGTGATTTCGAACCATAATATATAATATAATAACAAGTGATTCAAAGACCTTTGGGATCAATTGTAGTTTGGCAATGGGTCTGTAGTCTTCTATACATTGCTTGGATCCTGATTTATGTATGGGCGTTATGAATGAAAACTTCCAACAATCTAAAAATATCCCAGAATCTAGAGACGCATTAAAAATTAAGAGGTTTTAATAGATTAAACCTACACATTTTTACGAACATTGCTGGAATGTTATCCGGTGCAATGCTAAGATTGGTGTCTAAGTTACCTAGTTCATTGAGAATTTCATCTTTTGTTAATCTTATTGAACCAATGTCAACAATTTTAGAGACATTCAATGCATTTATCGACTTTAAAGAATCCAAAGTAAAGTTTGATTGAAAGAACGATGCAAACATGTTACATATATTAGAAAGATCGCTACTAACTTTAGTTTTATACGACATATTAGCAGGAATCCCAAATGATTTCCTTTTAACATTTATATGCTGCCAAAAGGCTTTTGCATCATTTTTAATTCTAGATTCCAATGACCATTGATATTGCTTATGCGTAAAGTTTTTTAAATATACATATTCTTTTCCTAAACGACAATATTCACTACGAATCAACCTTGCTCTTACCACCTAATCTGGTCATTGCAGTTTTTAAGCGCGATAGACTTTTGGCGAACCAAACTGGTTTGTTATTTTGCTTTACCCGCTTTAAAGGAACAAATTTTGAAAATATGTCTTCTATTTTGCTTTTAAATGAACAATAATTTGATAATAAATCGGTATGACTTAAAAGTACATCCCAATCTATTGAGCATAAATAGTTATTGATGAAATTGTAATCGGCCTTAATAAAATCATAACTATAATTCACAAAAGAACAATTACTATTAATTATATTAAACATATTACAATTAATTAATATACCTAATGCTTTATGATGTATGCTATAACTTAAAAGTGGGAATTCTTCTTCCGATATAACCACATCTAAATCTTCATTTACAAAAACCAAATCTAAGTTTTAAAGTAAGATTTGGAATTCGTTTTTTTTATAAATATCCCACCGCTCTGTGGAACTTGAAAACGAGTTGTACACACCTACCCACAAAAGAAGAAAAGTAAATTAACCAGAAAATAATCTCAACAAAAAAAATAAGTGGATCTCCAACATAAAAAACCTTTCAAAACACTTACTTACTTACTTAAGTGGCGCTACAGTCCGGAATGAACCTGGGCCTCAACCAACATGCCTCTCCAATTAGCCCGGTCCTTAGCTAACTGCCTCCAGTTGCGCACTCCAAGTTGGTTGAGGTCGGTTTCCACTTGTGCGCGCCACTTAAGGCGAGGTCTTCCTCTACTGCGTCCGACGTCTGGCTGGGAATCGAAGACTCTGCGAGCCGGAGTATTGGTGTCCATTCGTTCTACATGTCCTAGCCATCTTAAACGTCCAATGCGGAGTTTTTTGACCAGGGGCATGTCGCTGTACAGCTCGTATAATTCTTGGTTGAATCTTCGTCTCCATAGCCCGTCAACGCAAACGGGACCGAAGATTTTTCGAAGAATTTTCCTCTCGAATCTACCAAGGATTTCTTCATCCGCTTTTGATACGGTCCATGCTTCAGCGCCGTAGAGCAGGACTGGGATGATTAGGGTCTTATATAGGGTCTCCTTAGTAGTTCGAGTGAGGGCTTTACTACTAAATTGCCTTCTTAGCCCGAAGAAACAGCGGTTGGCAAGAGTAATTCTTCGTTTAATTTCTGACGAGATGTTGTTGTCAGAGCTAATAGCGGAGCCGAGGTAGACAAAGTCCCGTACTACCTCAAAATTATATCTGTCAATGGTGATGTTTGGTCCAATTCGTCGATGTTGTGTGTCCTTTCGTGTTGACAGCATATACTTAGTCTTACCCTCATTTACTGCTAAACCCATTTTCGCCGCTTCCTTCTCTATACTATCAAACGTGGCTATGACATCACGTTGAGTCCTACCAATGATGTCAATATCGTCAGCGTATGCCATTAGTTGCACCGACTTTTGGAAAAATTGTGCCTCTGGTGTTGGCTTTGGAGTTTTGCACAATTCTCTCAAGAATCAGATTAAAGAAGTCACATGACAGCGCATCGCCTTGCCTAAATCCTTTTTTGGTATCGAATGTGTCGGTGAGGTCGTTTCCGACCCTGATGGAGCAGCGAGAATTCTCTATCGTCATCCTACACAAACGGACGAGTTTGGGCGGTATACCAAAACTAGACATGGCTCTGTACAGTTCGTCTCTATAAATGCTGTCATATGCGGCTTTGAAACCGATGAATAGGTGGTGGGTATCGATTTGGACTTCTTGAGTTTTTTCCAGGATCTGCCGAAGTGTGAAAATTTGATCGGTTGTGGACTTTCCTGGCCTAAAACCACACTGATAAGGGCCAATCAGGTTGTTGGTAAACGGTTTCAGGCGTTCACATATTACGGCAGATAGGATCTTGTAGGCGATGTTGAGGAGACTTATGCCTCTGTAGTTGGCGCAGTTCAGAGGGTCTCCTTTTTTGTGGATCGGGCAAACGATGCTGAGGTTCCATTCTTCAGGCATATTTTCATCCGACCAGATTTGGCTTATGAGTTGGTGGATGTTTCTTACTTAGTCATCTCCGCCGGCCTTATAGAGCTCAGCGGGAAGGCCGTCATTTCCGGCAGCCTTATTAAGCTTGAGTTTAGATATTGCTATCCTCACTTCACTCAGGTCGGGTGGTTGGCAGTTTTCGCTGTCGTTGCCAATATTGAATGGTTCGTTCTGCCTGACAGCGGAATGTTGTTCGTCATCGCCGTTTAACAGTCTGCAGAAGTGGTTCTTCCATATCCTCAGCATCGACTGTGTCTCAACTACAATATTTCCTTGTTCATCTCGACAGGATTCTGTACGAGCCTTGTATCCTTGGCTTTGACGTTGTACACTTTGGTAAAACTTGCGAACATCGTTCCTGGAGTGGCACCTCTCTATATCCTCGATCGCGCGCTTTTCTTGCTCTTTTTTCTTCTTGCTGAAAAGCCGATGTTCTTCCCTTCTTCTTTGCCTATAGAGCTCAATGGCAGCTCTCGTCTTCACCTGCAGCTTAGCCTTGTAGGCCTCGTTCTTGGCTGCGAGCATCTGTCGGCATTCCTCATCAAACCAGGGGTTTCTTGCTGGTGGCCGCGAGAAACCTAGCACATCAGTTGCGGCTGATCTAATGACCTGTTGGCATCGTTGCCATTGCTCTTCGACATTCGATGCTGGTTGTGACGCGTTGTGCGAAGGTCTTGGCGGTCTCTTGCGATTGCAGTCTTCCGACATTAAATTTTTTCACAGTATTTCTGGATTGCTGTGGCGTGGTGGATATCCGCATTCTTACCTTGGCTGCTACAAAACACCAGCTGCAAATAAAAATAAAAGAAATTTTTTTATATTTTAAAAATAAAATAAACATAAATTTAAAAAAAAATTGTTCACGCTTAAAAAAAACAGTCGATATACTTGTCTCGCTTACGTTGCTATCGAATTTATTTAGACGGAGTACTCTTCTGTGATTCGTACAGAAAGAGTTGTTTAATTAATATTCAATATAAATATATAAATAAATGAAAGCAACTTATTGTTGGCTGCACTTAGCATCTTGTAAAATTTGAAATAATTAACACAATCCACAACCACATATTAGGTCTGTTCCCGTACAGTATAATGACTTTATTTACTGATTATTACTGATTTTACTTATTGCCGTTCCCGTATGCAAAAATAAGTCAAAGAGAGAGCTGTTACTGTTAGTTGGTATCTAAAAGTGACAAGTTTTGACAGGTGTTTTGTGTCATTTGTTCTTTCAAAGACATACAAAATGTATAATTTTACTGTTTTTTACTTAAAAGCGTTCCCGTACTTTTTGGTAAATTTGTCTCTTTCTGAGATAATTTACCCCCCACTCCAAGAAATTTGAGAATTTACTAATTTCTCCTCCAAAAGTACGGGAACAGACCTATTATGATCCACCAATCTGTCATCCCATCTTCCATTTTCTTTCATTCTTCATCCTTAACTTTCTATCCAAACGGCACTTGAGGTTCCACCGTCCGCCAAGCAAGTTGTATTTACTTCAAAAAGAACTCGTTCTCAATAGCAGATAAAATCGAATGAAAAACTCGTCACACAAAAGAGCTGCAGAATTGACAAGCAGTCATTTTCCATTACGGAAATAGTATCGATGAGGAGTACAATGTTGCCAGGAGAAGAGGTTTCTGTTATCATGCCGCATGAAGAATTTGATGACCTCAATAATTGGAGAATTTTATCGGGTGAATTTATTAAAAAAAAGTTTAAACAGACCAGTTCAAGTTCAGAATCATCAGTTTCCAAAAACAAATAACAGAAAGAAAAGTGACAAGGTTTCAACGCACATTATCCAATGGCAAGGTAGTTCCGAGGGCTTGGTTGATTTATTCAAAATCAAAGGACTCTGTTTTTTGTTTTTGCTTCTTTTTATTTGCAGAAATAGCAATGTTCATGCTTTGTCCAGTATAGGTAGTTCCGATTGGCCACATTTAAGTGCGATTTTAAAAAGTAATGTGATTAGTGGTTAGTCCACTTAGACAATTTTAAATCATGGAAATTTTTAGAAAATGGTTTGAAATCGGGCACGTCAATTGACACATTATTTGAAAGTTCGGTCCTCGCAGTAACAAAGCATTGGAGAGTGGTTTTACAAAGACTTTTCAAAAA
This sequence comes from Rhingia campestris, assembly GCA_932526625.1. Classification (NCBI taxonomy): domain Eukaryota; kingdom Metazoa; phylum Arthropoda; class Insecta; order Diptera; family Syrphidae; genus Rhingia; species Rhingia campestris. Next base: position 2,888,399 of record OW052186.1, on the reverse strand, counting down.
TAAAAAATACAAATACACATTTTTGGCGCAACAGGCTCGTTAGTACCCAGGGCCTAGCTTTCTCACAACCATTCATGTGTGCGTGTGTACTTCTTGCACGATGGCGGGACCTCCTGTTTTATGCCGACTCCGAACGGCTAAGTTGAGATAAGCTATTCTTGACAATTGAACGGACGATTTGTCAGATCATCACGAGAGGAGGGCCAGCGAAAATCATTTAAGGTGTTGATACGGCTGGGAATCGAACCCAGACCTTCTGCGCGGCAGTTCATCGCACTAACCATCGCACCACTGAGCCCTCAAAAATACTTTTCAGTGTTGTTAAATTTCTAGGTTCACAGTCATTAGCTTTTCGAGGTTCTTCGGATATATTTTATGAGTTCAATAATGGAAATTTTTTAAAACTGGTAAAGAAAATAGCTTCAATCGACTTGGTGTTAAAAGAGCATTTGAGGAGAATAGCAAGTCAAGAAACCCAAAATAAGTATTTAAGTAAAAATATTCAAAATGAAATAATACATATTTTTGCAACAACTATTAGCAATAAAATTGTCTCAATGCTTAAAGAAGCAAAATATTTTTCAATTAGTGTAGACTCCACAACCGATTTGGTTTGTTAATAGAATCCAGAAAACTTTTGCAGTAAAAGAGCATTTCTTTGGGTTTTTGAAAGGGGAAGACAAACCCGGAATGGGACTGACTCAGTTCATTTTAGACAAGCTTGCATTGCATGGAATTTTAATAAGTAATTGTCGTGGCCAAAGCTATGATAATGGTTCAAATGTGAAAGGTAAAGAAGCAGGTGTACAGAATCGAATTCGATGTCTGGAACCAAGAGCATTCTTTAAATTTAGTAGTTAATGATGCTGCTCGGTGCTCATTATATGCTGTTAAATTGTTCGATACAATTCAATGTGTGTACAACTTGTTTTCAAGTTCCACAGCGCGGTGGGATATTTAGAAAAAAAAAGAATTCCAAATCTAACTTTGAAACTCCTTTCTGAGACTAGATGGGAGAGCAGGGTAGATGCATTGAGGCCTTTAAAAACGAATCTTGAAGACATATATGAAGCCTTTATAGAAATATCTGAAAAAGGAAATCCTGAAGCAAAAAACATTAATGAATCTTTAGGAAATAATTTTTTTTATTTAACTTTTATTTGTTGCTTGCACATTTGGTTTGATATTTTAGAAAATATTAATAAAACCAGCAAGTATTTGCAAAGTCCATCCGTTAATCTGTCAACAGGCATAAAAGTCATAGAAAATAACAAAAATAGTTTAATTTCAATGCGTTCCGATGAAAAATTCAATGAGTTCAATTAACCGAGAATATCTGTAGTTCCCTAGAAATGCCAAATAACTTTCCGGAAGCTTCATCATGGCGATCTCGACGGAGAAAAAGTCTTTATGTTGATGAATGTAACGAAACTATATTAGACCCGAAACAAAAATTCAAAGTTTGTTTTTTTTTTCAAAATACTTGATCAGGCCATACAATCAATTTCAGAAAGGTTTGATCAGCTTGGCGCATATAACATAAATTTTTCATTTTTAAGTAACATAGGCGAATGTTTAAGAAATAAAAATTTACGTTCTTCATGCCTGAATTTGCAGAATGCATTAACATTTTGGTAGTTTTAAGGATTTAGATGGAGAGAAATCCAAGAATTAGCCGTCATTTCCCCGCTTGTTACACCACATTGCTTAGATGTATTAAATCTTATTTTTAGTTCAGGCCTTGAGGACCTTGCTCCTAATTTACTTATTGCTCTCCAAATTCCAAATACAATTCCGGTTACGGTAGCTTCAGGAGAACGTTGTTTTTCTAAACTTAAAATTATTAAAAATTATCTCAGGACAACAATGACTCAAGAGAGATTGGTTGGCTTGTCTATTATGTCAATTGAAAAGGAATCACTAAATCCTTTACACTATGATGACCTCATTTCTGAATTTGCAAAGGCAAAGGCCAGAAAAATAAGATTTCTAGTTTAAATGTCCCCTCTGCCCATTTCTTCGCTGCGTTTTATTTAATGGGTTTTACTTTTTTTTTCCTTAAAATAATTAACTCAAGTTCGTCAAAATGAAGTTCCGTAGAATTTTTATTTATTTTTATTTAATTTTTATTTATTTAATTCAATTGTTGTCAATACAATAAATTACAAACATAACACATACTCATACTCATACATACAAGTAGATATGTAAATGTATTTGTAAGTAAGGATTTTTTTGTGTATCAGTGTGTTTATATGAGTACATATAAAAATTAGCACAGAGCGCAATTTTGGCTGGGGCTGGCCCTGGCTACCGTAGAGAAAGTTGTCATGGCCGGTGGCAGTGTTGAAATGGCAACGGACGCCATCGAACCAGCAAAAGATGAACCAGCTGGCATGGAGGTTGACGATACAGTCAGGAAGCAATGGACCAATAAGCTTTGCAACATATTCTCTCTACTACTCTACCTGTTGAAGCCGCTAAAAGTACCGACAAGGCTGCTGAAAAAACGGAACAAATTGGAAAACCCGAAAAAGCTGAGAAAACAGATGATAAATCTGATAAAACGGAAAACAAGGAAAGGTCGACAACGAACCAGAAAAAAAGAACAAAGACTGCACCGAGGAAGTTCTCGAAAAGCAAGAAACAGAAAGGGAGGTGGAAACTAAAAAAGTCGTCAAAGAGAATGATGACGACAAAGAGAACCAGAACGGCGATATTGAGTAAAACGAAGAAGATAAGACTGAAAACATCATCACTACCACCAACAGCGATAAGACTACTGAGAAGAAGCCCGAATCTGCAGTCGAAGTGAAGGTTGCTCCAACCAGCGAAGGAAAGGACAAAAATAAGTCTGAAGACGTCGTAATGGAGAAGTTTGAAGAAGTTGTCCTTGCACCTGTGGTGGTTGCAGTCGATGAAACGAAAAAAGATGTCGAGCCTTCAAAGCCCGATGATGTTCCTCGCAGTGCACTCAAAGAAGAACCATCAAGACCTGAGGAAGCGAAAGCTGCCGAAGAAACCACCACTGCCACTGAAGCTATGTCGACACCACCAGTACCAGTCGAAGAAGAAATAACCAAGGAGACAAGTACTGCTAAAACCACTAAAACCGGCAGAAAAATGCGATAAGGCCGATCCGCCTCCGCCTGTAACAGAATCTCTAAAAAATTAATCTACCGAAACTCCAGCTGTTTGATTTCAGCTCCCTACCCAAAACCTGAAACTACTCTACCGGTTCAAGTCGCTAAAAGTCACCGGCCATGACAACTTCCTCTACGGTGTCGTTAGCGGCTGCCTTGACCACTATTGTGGGGACCAACGGCTCCGATTCGGAAATTGATTCTGGATTTTCATCCATGGGCTGGTCGGCACAAACGGCTGATTCTTCAACAACTGCAGAAACAGGGACTTCCTTGGGTTCTGTGGTTGCTGCAACAGATGGTGTCTCAACGGCAGCTGCTGGGTTTTCGGTCTCCTTCGGCTCCGTTGGTTTGATTTCAGCTAGTTTCAGTGGATTCATTTTTTAGAGCTTCTGTTACAGGCGGAGGCGGATCGGCCTTATCGCATTTTTCTACCGATTCTGTAGGTTTGGCAGTACTTGTCTCCTTGGTTATTTCTTCTCCGACTGGTACTGGTGGTGCCGATACAGCTTCAGTGGCAGTGGTGGTTTCTTCAGCAGCTTTCGCTTCCTCAGGTTTAATTGGTTCTTCTTTGAATGCACTGTTGGGAACATCATAGGGCTTTGAGTGCTTGACATCTTTTTTCGTTTCATCGACTGCAACCACCACAGGGGCGACGACAACTTCTTCAAGCTTCCCCATTACGACGTCTTCAGACATAAGTCTTTTTGTTCTTTCCGTCGCTCGTTGGTGCAACCTTCTCTTCGACTGCAGATTCGGCCTTCTTCTCAGCAGTCTTATCGGTGTTGGTGGTAGTGATGATGTTTTCAGTCTTATCTTCTTCGTTTTCTTTAATATCGCCGTTCTGGTTCTCTTTGTCGTCATCATTCTCTTTGACGACTTTTTTAGCTTACACCTCCGTTGCTGTTTCTTGCTTTTCGAGAACTTCCTCGGCGCAGTCTTTGTTCTTTTTTTCTGGTTCGTTGTCGACCTTTTCTTGTTTATCTGCTTTATCAGATTTATCATCTGTTTTCTCAGCTTTTTCGGGTTTTCCAGTTTGTTCCGTTTTTTTCAGCAGCCTTGTCGGTACTTTTAGCGACTTCAACCGGTAGAGTAGTTTCAGGTTTTGGGCAGGGTGGAATTGTTTCAGAATCTTTTTCTGCCTCAACTATTGCAGCTGGTCCTGCTGATTTTGTAACTACCTCCTCCTTCTCCTCGGCTTTGCAGTCAGTTTCTTCTTTTTTATCTATTTTCTCCTCAACATTGTTGTTCTCAGATGTTTTGGAGCCGCAGCAACGTCCTCATCCATTTTTCACATTCCGAGTTTGGGGAGTAAACTTCAGTAACGTCTGCAGTAACGGCTAGTTCTTCAACAACTGCAGGAACAGGGACATCCTTGGGTTCTGTGGTTGCTGCAAAAGATGGTTTCTCAACGGCAGCTGCTGGTTTTTCGGTCTCCTTCGGCTCCGTTGGTTTGATTTCACCTGGAGTTTCGGTAGATTAATTTTTTTAGAGATTGATGAATCGGACTACAGAGGAAGACGCCGAGGACGACGAACTGAACATTGAATCAATCAAAAGTTTAAAAGTCGATATAACCTTGAGTGCACAAGCCGTACCAATTTTTTTTAAAGCCGTGTGTCGTCAATTTTGGTATGAGGGAAAAAGTGGAACAGGAGATAGATCGGTTATGTAGCTCAGGTGTAATGGAATCAGTCACTCAAAGCAAAGTGTATATAACTACAAGAGTGCGCATCGAAAATTTACTATGAGGGGTACTGACGTTGATACCCCAGTGCGCACATTGCCATGCCAGCATACGAACGACGGAAATTCCCCTTCGCACTTATCGCCCGCGTCAGAAACGACTACAACATTTTTAGCTGTGATGCGTACTCTATAGTTATATACCTCTTTGCTACTAGCAGTCCAGATATAAAAGTGATGCACCGAGATATTCAACGAATGAAGTTAGGCGAGTTTGAGATGAGCAGCCATATACCTTACGAAACACGACCGACTTCAGATATTAATTTTCATTATCAGCACAAATATACTTAATACACTTCCATCTGAGTTCAAAAATGCATAGAATTTAAGAATGTTTAAAAGAAAATGTGAAGAATATACGAAAACTTAAGATATGGATGTCTGTTAAGGTGTAAACAACACTTTCAGAGAATATTTCAATCGGATTTCTGCATTTTCGATTCTTCACTTTTGTTAGTCGCCTTCTCCTGCAAATTGGATCCCATATATGTTGATTTCGATTTAGTAATTTAGGGTCAAATTTTCAGCACAGAATATTAATTTTGTTTGGTAATTCATTCCGAAACTACACCACAGCTGATCAGAAATTGACATCTCGACAGCAAGGCGAAATATCCCTAATGGAGTATAGATGGCACTAGTTCTGCATTAATGACAGAAAATTAATTTTTTTTTATTTCAAAGAATAGTGCTAGTGATCAAATTGAATAACATAATCACTGAAAATTGATTATTATTTTGTTTTATTTATTATAATCCCAGTCATAAACATTTATACATAACTCGTTTTCACCCCTCTAAGATGTATTAGCGCCACTCAATTCTATTGCGGTTGAGAGAAGAACCATTGAGGAAAAGACATTTTAGTGGATTTCAGAACCATAATCATGCGGCCATCTATACTCTGCGCCTCACAACATCGACATATTCCTTTTTTCTCTACTAGTCGCAAAAGTGGCGCGCTATTCGTATGGAAAAATAACACCAAATTAATATTAGGGTAACAACAGCAAAGCGTTTTGGGTTTTTATAAATTCAAAACGAAAAACTACGGCAATTCCTATTGGTATTGAATATGAAGGAGTTCGCTCAGATAATGTTCAATCATCTTCCGAACTGTTTGCCTCATATTTTCAAACAGTTTATTAGGTGATGGTTGGGTGTTGTAGAACGAGGGTAGACTCTGATTGGCGTTAACTTGGCAATGCCCAGTGTTGTAACTCTGACTACACATCAAATGTGCTTAATTTTACCTCCAAGAGGTAACCATCGGGTACTGGTCTCATCCAACCGGATTTGACTTGCTAAACGATAAGCGCGAGTGTTGATAACACGACGAAAAACAGCAACACTATAAACACCCTGGTGAGAATGGCACGGATGAATACCCGGCCTGCTGTCCCAGGCGAACCTAGAAGAGCTGCTCTGACATATTCGGACAACAGGTTGTCAAGGGTTAGTCAGGCCCCTTGAACAGAGATGGTGGCGGATGAACCGAAAGGCCAACGGCAGCGCTCAATCCCGTAGTGGATACTGATGGCCCCGTGTCCTAGGGGTGTCTAATAAATTGGATCTGGCCCTCCAGGTTGGGGGTTAACTACCCACCCACAGAAAAAAAAACATGGTTACGAAGCAACCAATAGCCTCGGAAAGGACTGATTTTATTGTTGACGACCCTGCTAAACGAAAAAAGGACAACGACGTTCGTATCTGCACCTGGAATGTGAGAACATTAAACAGAAGAGCTGCATGCGAACAACTAGCGGAAGCCCTAAACTGCTACAAAGCAGACATTACTGCCATCCAGGAAATACGATTGGATGGGCCGGGCAAAAAGAGGATGAAAAACTGTGACATATACTACGGACCGTGTTATAGTGAGCAGAAACAGCGACTATTCGGATGCGGATTTGTTATAAGTGCCAGACTTAGGCAAGAAGTCTTATGTTTCCAAGACATTAGCGAACGCATTGTAACAATCAGCATCAAGGCCAAATTCGCCAACATAAGCCTTATATGCGCTCATGCTCCGAAGGAGGAAAAACATGATATAACTAAGGATTGCTTCTACGAGCTCCTCGACAAAACCTATGAGCGACTACCAAAGTACGAAGTTAAAATTGTGCTGGGAGATCTTAACGCCAAGGTAGGAAGAGAAGACATCTTCTAGCAGTATTGTCGGAAAATATAGCCTACACGACAACACGGCTGGTAACTTAGGCTGATTGACTTCGCTAAGGAACGAAATGCCACTATAGCCAGCACACGGTTTCCTCACCTCGATATCAATAAGGGGACATGACGGTCTCCAGATCAACGAACGGTCAACCAAATTGATCACATTGCGATAGATAAGAGGCACGCATCCAGTATTTTGGATGTCCGAACATTCCGAGGGGCTAACATCGACTCGGATCACTACCTTGTAGCAGCCAAGGTAAGAATGCGGATATCCACCACGCCACAACAATCCAGAAATACTGTGAAAAAATTATTTAATGTCGGAAGACTGCAATCGCAAGAGACCTTCTCGCTAAGCGTATCTCTTAACCTCTCGACTCACAGCACCCCACCAGCATCTAATGTCGAAGAACAATGGCATGAACATTAGATCAGCAGCAACTGATGTGCTAGGTTTCTCGCGCCCACCAGCAAGAAACCTCTGGTTTGATGAGGAATGCCGACAGATGCCACAAGAGTAATACTTAAGTGGCGCTACAGTCCGGGATGAACCTGAGCCTCAACCAACATGCCTCTCCAATTAGCCCGGTCCTTGGCTAACTGCCTCCAGTTGCGCACTCCAAGTTGGTTGAGGTCGGTTTCTGCTTGTGCGCGCCACTTAAGGCGAGGTCTTCCTCTACAGCGTCCGACGTCTGGCTGGGAATCGAAGACTCTGCGAGCCGGAGTATTGGTGTCCATTCTTTCTACATGTTCTAGCCATCTTATACGTCCACTGCGGAGTTTTCGACCAGGGGTATGCCGCTGTACAGCTCGTATAGTTCTTGGTTGAATCTTGGTCTCCATAGCCCGTCAACGCAAACGGGACCGAAGATTTTTCGAAGAATTTTCCTCTCGAATCGACCAAGGATTTCTTCATCCACTTGTGATACGGTCCATGCTACAGCGCCGTAGAGCAGGACTGGGATGATCAGGGTCTTATATAGGATCTCCTTAGTAGTTCGAGTGAGGGCTTTACTACTAAATTGCCTTCTTAGCCCGAAGAAACAGCGGTTGGCAAGAGTAATTCGTTTGATTTCTGACGAGATGTTGTTGTCAGAGTTATAATAGCGGATCCGAGGTAGACAAAGTCCCGTACTGCCTCAAAGTTATATCTGTCAATGTTGACTTTCTGCCTAATTCGTCGATGTTGTGTGTCCTTTCGTAAGACAACATTTACTTAGTCTTACCCTCATTTACTGCCAATGAGGGTAATATCGTCGGCGTATGCTAGTAGTTGCACCGATTTTTGTAAAATTGTGCCTCTGGTGTTGGCTCCGGAGTTTTGCACAATCCTCTCAAGAATCAAATTGTCACATGACAGCGCATCGCCTTGCGTAAATCCTTTTTTGGTATCGAATGTGTCGGTGAGGCCGTTTCCGACCCTGACGGAGCAGCGAGAATTCTCCATCGTCATCCTACACAAATGGACGAGTTTTGGCGGTATACCAAAACTAGACATGGCTCTGTATAGTTCGTTCTCTATAAATGCTGTCGTATGCGGCTTTGAAATCGATAAATAGGTGGTGGGTATCGATTTGGACTTCTTGGGTTTTTTCCAGGATCTGCCGAAGTGAGCAAATTTTATCGATTGTGGACTTTCCTGGCCTAAAACCACACTGATAAGGGCCGATCAGGTTGTTGGTAAACGGTTTCAGGCGTTCACATATGACGGCAGATAGGATCTTGTAGGCGATGTTGAGCAGACTTATGCCTCTGTAATCGGTGCAGTTCAGAGGGTTTCCTTTCTCCATCACTTCAGCAGAGATAATTCATCTGGATAAGTTGGTTCTGGAATAGAATTCATAGCGTTTCTAATTGAAAAATGGCCTGGGGTTTAAACATGTTCATCATTGGCATTTTGGCTTAAAACGCCCAGCTTCGATCTATGCTACTACGGTGAAAAATTCTTCATAGGTCAAGAACGTCCACTTCAAAGCCTTGTATAGGGATGAGATTTGGCCGATTTGACATCTGCTTCCAATAAGCCACTAAAGTGTGGCGTTTTGGGTGGAATGTGCAGGAACTTGACTTAATGAAGTGAGCATCATGAAGATATGTCTTCCTTCTACTGCACCAAGACCACCGAATAAAGTTATTTAAGCTCATTTCGAGCCCCAACAATATCTGATATTATATTATCGCACAGAGCAAGAAACCCTTTTAACTCTTCTAGAGAACCTTGCGTCGACTAGCCGTCCAAATGAGACGCCTTCGTCGAAAAACCAATAAAAACAGCCAATATGCCTTATGAGTGCAGTAACCACGACGCGACGTCCTTAAAATATCTGTAAGGGTCCACAAAAATCCACGCAACCTGTACAGAGGTCATCATCTATGAGATGCATTTTCAGTTTGTGGCTTTTTAGTAAGTTGTGTCCAGTAAGAATCTCAACTTAAGTCGAGACAAATTTCCTGTTTCTTTGAAGTAGTTTATGGGTTCTGGCTTTGTCATACTCAGGCCACATCCTTTTGGAAGCTTCACATGTGGGAAGGGAGTTCCACCTGTTTTTGGCAGTGATCAGTGTTTTCTGTCCCACCCGAGATTTGAGGTCACATATAGTGGTGGTTTGACAGACTGGTCTGCTTGGTCAATGCTGGAGGCAGATCCTTTTCTCGCCAGTTCGTCAGCAATTTCATTGCCCTGTATGCCTCTGTATGCCGGGGACCCAGCAGAGCTTAACATTATGTTGGACGCCAAGAACCTTTAGCTCTTCACGACAACGTTTCACAAGCCGAGATTTTATTTCGACAGCAGAGATAGCTTTTATTGCAGCCTGACTGTCAATAAAGATGGTTAGATCATCTGTTGGTATCGCCAGCATTGAGGTCGCTTTGGCTGCCTCTTCTACTGCCAATATTTCGGCTTGGAAGACACTGCTGTGCTCAGGGAGACGAAAGGTTCTGTTTAGCTTTAGTGTTTCTAAAAACACTCCAGCTCCAACGCCTACATCCAATTTTGAACCATCAGTGTAGATGGATATGGTTTCGGTGCCCAATTCGTTTCTCTCCCTTGCAAAGATACAGGAGAATGGTCTTTGAAAGTCAAGGTGAGGGAGCATGTAGTCAGAGGATACAGCTGAGCCCAGATATCTGTGTAGAATTTGGGCATGTCCTCCTGAGTTCGATTTCCAGCAGTTGAGCTGGATGATTCGAGCACTTTTGGCTGCAGATTCTTGCATGTAAAGGTCTAGCGGTAGCAGGTTAAGGATGGTTTCCAGTCCCACTATTGGTGTGGTTCTCATTGCGCCAGTAGCGCCCACACATACTATCCTTTGTACCTTAGTCATATTTTTCAGATGGGTGACTTTATTTGTGGATTGCCACCAGACAAGCCCCCCATATGTTAATATAGGTCTTACAATAGCCGTGTACATCCATAGGATGATCTTGGGGTTCGGACCCCAGTTTTTTCCGAATATTCGGTTACACGTATAGAAAGCGACTGTGACCTTTTTAATGCGCTCGCGCACATTTCGGTTCCAGTTGAGTTTTCTATCAAGAATGACACCCAGATATTTTGAACTATCGGCTAGTTTGAGGTTAGTCCCATCGATAGCCGGTACGTCGAATATTGGTATCTTCCTCTTATTCGTAAAGAGAACGAGTTCCGTTTTCTGGGGGTTGATGCCAAGCCCACATTGTTTTGTCCACTCGTTGAGTGGAGTAGCTCGAGTAGCTCACTAATAGTGGGTAGGAATTTCCCTTTAAGTAGTATCGCTACATCGTCAGGCTATGACTTTTACCCCGTTTCGCTGTAGCTTGATGAGTATCTCCTTGTGGTGTGTCTCTTGAAGCTATTACTTTGAGATGGGTGTCTCCCAGATTCGCATTTATATTTCTGTGGCTGAGCATACTTCCAATAATATGTATTAGAGGTTGGTCCACGTTGTTCTTCGCGAGGTTTCTTTCGACTGCGTTTGTGTTCACATTATTGAAGGCTCCTTCAATGTCGAGAAATGCAGCGAGTGTATATTCCTTCTCGTGAAGAGGTTTTTCTATTGTACTAACGATATCATGTAGGGCAGTTTCGACTCCCTTACCTTTCGTTTAGGCTTGCTGTGCCGAGGATATATATTGGGGGTCGAGTTTGTCACGAATGTAGATATCCATTAGTTTTTCATAGGTTTTTAGTTTGAAGGTTGTAAGACTTATTGGTCTAAAGTCCTTGGCGGTCGTGTGGCTGGGCTTGCCGGCTTTTGGGATAAAGACTACCTTTACTTCCCGCCAGCACCTAGGGATGTAACCGCATTTTAGACTACCAACAAACAATTTGTGTAGGAATGCTGTTACGAGGTGTTTCGATTTTCGTAGCATGATCGGGATAATACCATCGACCCCTGGGGATTTATAGGGGGAGAAGGAGTCAATTGCCCAATTGCTGCTGTTATGGGGTTGCAATTATAGACGGTTGTGTCCGGAGTCCTACCGGAGTATGAATCACATCCTGGAAAGTGTGTTTCCAGTAGATGTGTTAAAGATTCATGGTTGGACTGTGTCCAGTCCCCATTGGGGAGCTTGAGGTAACCTGGCACAGCCGGTTCTTTGGCGATTATTTTTCTAAGTCTGGCTGATTCAGTAGTGCCAGGAGGTGCGTTTAGCACTGTTGACCGCACTTTTGAATTTGCGCTGATTATTTTTATAAAGATCCCAGTCGGTTTCCGAATTTGAGCTTCATGCTGCGTTATAGGTTTTCCTGGTTTCCCTTCTAATGCTTTGAAGCTCTTTCGTCCATCATGTCGGTGATCTTTGTGGTTTTATAGTCTTTAGAGGGCAGATCCTTTCACAGGCTTTGACTAAAATATTGCCTATTAGTTCCGCTGCAGCATCGATTTCAAACGGAGTTTCCATCAGATACAGTGGAAGGGCGCTACTGTGTCTCCCTACTTCTACAACGAACTTGTCCCAGTTGGCTTTCTTGGGGTTTCGATGTTGAAGGGGAGTTTAGTGTCGTCCGCTATTTCAAATTATATTATTCTGTGGTCAGAGTATGATGTTTCTGATGAAACTTTCCAGTGGCACACAGCGAATCTATCAGAATTGTTGAAGAGGGTAATGTCAAGAACCTCTTCTCTATTTTTAGTGACAAAGGTGGGGTCATTACCACTGTCGAATAAAAAATAAACCCTATCCCATAGGGGTATATTAGTTTTGATACATAGTTTGTAACATAGAAATCAGCTAGATTTACCTTAAAGTATATGGATCGACTCAGAATCGATAGCTTAGTCGATTTAACCATGTCTATCCGCCCGTCTATCCGTCCATACGTCGCCAGGTATTGGGCATTAAATTTTGAGCTAGAATGAGTGAGGTAATTTAGTAGACGTTCTCTTTGTTGCTCCCAGCAGAACAAGTGTGAGCATTTTTGAAATCCACCTACGCCCTCTTTCTAGAAAAAACGTTGTTTTTGGCCAAACCGTAAGGAATTTAAAAAAAAGTGTCAAAGTAAAATATTAAAATATTTGAAAAAAAAACTTTCGATGCAAGCTCATTGGTTATGATAATATGAACATTTCGTCTATACATCACTTTAACCCATGCCCACTTTTTGGGGGCGTTTTCCTACAAAACCCCATAGTAACGGGTCCGCCATCTAACGTTTTTTTTTCAACTAGTGCTTGTTTCGTGAATGGTAACACTTAGCTCATGTCTGATTTGACAGATAATTAGTTTTATCCTTCCGCTGAACGAATATGGTTGTGTATACGCTTGAACAACGCTGGGAAATATTGCGACATTACTTTGAAAATCATGGTAATGTTGCAGAATGTGTGCAAAAATTGCGTACGGATTTTGGAAGAAGAGAAGCACCGTCAGCTCCGTATGTTCGTTATCTTGTGAAAAAAGTGAAAGAAACTGGCATCCTCATCGATAAACCAAAGCGTGAAAAGCCAAAAACAGTGCGAACACCCGAGAATATTGCTGCTGTGGCAGAAAGTTTGCGTGAAGCGCCATCAACATCAATTCACCGTCGTTCTCAAAAATTGAACATTTCGGAGACATCATTGAGACGAATTTTGCATAAAGACCTTGGTATGACGCCATACAAAGTCCAATTGGTTCAGGAGTTGAACCAACTGACTGACCATCCAATGCGTTTTCGCTTCGCTAAGTGGGCCTGCGATCGACTTAGAGAAGATGCCGATTTTGCCAAAAAAAATCATCTTTTCAGATGAAGCTCATTTTGATCTTGGCGGGTATGTCAACAAGCAAAATTGTCGCATTTGGGGCACAGAAAACCCGCACGCATACATTGAAAAGCCGATACACCCAAAACGAGTCACTGTTTGGTGCAGATTTTGGTCCAGAGGCATAATTGGGCCATTTTTCGTCGAAAATGAGCAAGGAGTGGCCGTTACAGTCAATGGCGATCGTTATCGGGCCATGTTGAAGGAATTTTTGTTCACAAAAATTGAACAGGGGGATAATGGCAACATTTGGTTTCAACAGGACGGCGCTTCGTGCCACACAGCCGAAGCTACACTCGATGTTTTGCGCCCTGTTTTTGAAGATCGCATTATCAGCCGCAGAGCTGATGTCGTTTGGCCACCTCGGAGCTGCGATTTGACACCGTCGGACTATTATTTGTGGGGTGCTGTAAAAGATAAGTGTTACGCCGATAAGCCAGAGACAATTGACGCTTTAAAGGACAATATTCGTGAAGCCATTGGTGAAATACAGCTGCACACAATCGATAATGTGCTTAAAAAGTGGACGGATCGTGTATGCTACTGCATGGCCAGCCGAGGCAGCCATTTGAATGAAATTATTTTCCATTATTAACCGGAAGGATTGTACTTTCAAATAAAAACAGAAATTTGGCAGTTTTTTTATAGCATTTTCAAAAATAAAAAAGTTATTTTCCGGACCCTTTATATGCAATAGAAAAACGTTGTTTCTTGTCGAACCATAAAAGATTTTGATAAACTGTCCGAACAATATCTTGTGACGACGTCATTTTCTATATTCCATCACCTTAAACCCTGGGGATATTTAAAGGATGGGATAGGGTACTAAACTATCCGCACAGCGGATTGCAGCTCTCATATGTTTTTTTTTTTTTTAGAAATGACAAGGCGGTAGCTTTTTGAAAAAAGTTTCGAACTTCGCCACTATAAGGTGTGTAATGTCTTAAAAAGTGCACCCTGTCGTACTCCCACTGCTACCGGAATTCCATCCTGCATTAGCTCACATTTCGTATTGTTGGACACCAAATAAAGAGTTTTGTCTTGCGCCTTACTGGAAGAGAACAAATGAATATGTCAGGAACAAACAAACACCTTTGGAATCCACTGATTACCAGCATAAGTTAGAATGTTGAAGTTTCCATACCCAACAGCACATAAACAGCACTCGTTGTGCAAACTTAAATGTCTCGTAGTCAGAAATCCAAGCTCGTCTAAACGTCATGTGATTCGAGGCACCGTATTCAACAAACCAGTCGTCTCTTAAAGTCTTACTAAGTCGTTTTCCTACAACTAACTCTTCAACGATATGTGATTGCTTTGTCGTTGGCTGACAGCTAGCAAGCTTGACATTTAACTGAATTAATGTGAGGCCGATGTAATCATATGATTCTAACAATAAGACGAAAGGGTAACGTTCTATCATTCTGATAAAGTTGTCGAACTTACTTTTCCCTCTAACACATTCTTATTAAATTGATTGCAGGTTTTTGAAGTGTTTATCAGCCATCTTATTTATCAGAGTTTAGAAAAATATTTTATTTATGAGTTGATGATAACAAAGTGAAGATCTCACTGTTCGATACACTTGCTCAACAAACAGTGAAACAAGCTACTTGACTGTTTCACCGGATTCAATTTAATTTTTTATTTTTTTTTGTTCGAAAATAGTCTTAAGACGTCTACAAAAATAAGCCTTATTCGTCATGAGTATGCGAAAATCCATTCATTAAGCTGTCTAAAATCAATAAGTCAGTATCTTAACGGAATATAGGCATAATACCTCACTGACAGGTTCGGTTAAACACAAAGTATCTTGTCAGAACTCCATTGATTATCATATCGCTTGTCGCCAAGATTGCGATTACGATTCTAAAGCACCCATCACAGAAGCAACGTTAAAATTAACTTTCATCAGCCCCATAAGCCCAGACATTGACTAATACGTAGCTGTCAACTGCCAATCGAAGTTATACGATAGGTATTCTTAAGTATCTATAAAGTACACCTATACCATGGAATTATTTTATAATCAAAACGACAAATTGATACAACAATCTAAGACTAAGTGAAAATGGATGAGTAGGAAATGTACCAGCACCAGGTGGCACCCTATAGGGCTATGTTAGTTTTGGCACAAAGTTTGTAACATAGAGAAATGATATGCTTATCACCAAATCAGATCAGATAAGAAAAGGATTTGTTTCTACGAAAAATTTTAGGTCCCGCTTGCATTGACGGACTATATAGACGAAGATGCAATCACATGGATCTGGTAAAAACAAACTCCGTATTCGCCGTTTAAGATGGCATGGACATGTAGTGCGAATGGGCACCAAACCGACAACACGAGCAACACTTTCAGACACTACCATGAGTTAGATTTCATCCAAAGCCTACTTACTTACTTACTTAAGTGGCGTTACAGTCCGGGATGAACCTGGGCCTCAACCAACATGCCTCTCCAATTAGCCCGGTCCTTAGCTAACTGCCTCCAGTTGCGCACTCCAAGTTGGTTGAGATCGGTTTCTACTTGTGCGCGCCACTTAAGGCGAAGTCTTCCTCTACTGCGTCCGACGTCTGGCTGGGAATCGAAGACTCTGCGATCCGGAGCATTGGTGTCCATTCGTTCTACATGTCCTAGCCATCTTAAACGTCCAATGCGGAGTTTTTTTTGACTGGAAGCATGTCGCTGTACAGCTCGTATAGTTCGTGGTTGAATCTTCGTCTCCATAGCCCGTCAACGCAAACGGGACCGAAGATTTTCCGAAGAATTTTTCGCTCGAATCGACCAAGGATTTCTTCATCCGCTTTTGATACGGTCCATGCTTCAGCGCCGTAGAACAGGACTGGGATGATCAGGGTCTTATATAGGATCGCCTTAGTAGTTCGAGTGAGGGCTTTACTACTAAATTGCCTTCTTAGTCCGAAGAAACATCGATTGGCAAGAGTAATTCTTCGTTTGATTTCTGACGAGATGTTGTTGTCAGAGTTAATAGCGGAGGCGAGGTAGACAAAGTCCCGTACTACCTCAAGGTTATATCTGTCAATGGTGACGTTCTGTCCAATTCGTCGATGTTGTGTGTCCTTTCGTGTTGACAGCATATACTTAGTCTTACCCTCATATACTGCTATCCCATTTTTGCCGCTTCCTTCTCTATACTAGCAAACGTGGCTATGACATCACGTTGAGTCCTACCACCGATTTTTGGAAGACTGTGCTTCTGGTGTTGGCTAGGGAGTTTTGCACAATCCTCTCTAAATCCTTTTTTGGTATCGAATGTGTCGGTGAGGTCGTTTCCGACCCTGATGGTGCAGCGAGAATTCTACATCGTCATCTACACACAAACGGACGAGTTTGGGCGGTATACCAAAACTAGACATGGCTCTGCATAGTTCGTCTCTATAAATGCTGTCGTATGCGGCTTTGAAATCGATGGTGGTGGGTATCGATTTGGACTTCTTGGGTTTTTTCCAGGATCACACTTCGGAAAATTTGATCGATTGTGGACTTTCCTGGCCGAAATCCACACTGATAAGGGCCGATCAGGTTGTTGGTAAACGGATTCAGGCGTTCACATATTACGGCAGATGGGATCTTGTAGGCGATGTTGAGCAGACTTATGCCTCTGTAGTTGCCGCAGCTCAGAGGGTCTCCTTTTTTGTGGATCGGCTTATGAGTTCGCGGATGTTACTTACCAAGTCATCTCCGCCGGCCTTATAGAGCTCAGCGGGAAGGCCGTCATTTCCGGCAGCCTTATTAAGCTTGAGTTTAGATATTGCTATCCTCACTTCACTCAGGTCGGGTGGTTGGCAGTTTTCGCTGTCGTTGCCAATATTGAATGGTTCGTTCTGCCTGACAGCGGAATGTTGTTCGTCATCGCTGTGTGTTCGTCATGACTGTGTCTCAACTACGATATTTCCTTGTTCATCTCGACAGGATTCTGTTCGAGCCTTGTATCCTTGGCTTTGACGTTTTACACTTTGGTAAAACTTGCGAACATCGTTCCTGGAGTGGCCCCTCTCTATATCCTCGATCACGCGCTTTTCTTGGTCTTTTTTCTTCTTTCTGAAAAGCTGATGTTCTTCCCTTCTTCTTTGCCTATGGCAGGTCTCGTCTTCAACTACAGCTTAGCCTTGTAAGCCTCGTTCTTGGCTGCGAGCATCTGTCGGCATTCCTCATCAAACCAGGGGTTTCTTGCTGGTGGGCACGAGAAACCTAGCACATCAGTTGCGGCTGATCTAATGGCCTGTTGGCATCGTTGCCATTGTCCTTCGACATTAGATGCTGGTGGTATGTTGTGAGTCGAGAGGTTAAGGGATACGCGTTGCGCGTAGGTCTTGGCGGTCTCTGGCGATTGCAGTCTTTCGAAATTAAATTTGTTCACAGTATTTCTGGTTTTTTGTGGCGTGGTGGATATCCGCATCCTTACCTTGGCTACAACAAGGTAGCGGTCCTCGTCGATGTTAGCCCCTCGGAATGTTCGGACATCAAAAATACTGGATGCGTACCTCTTGTCTATCGCAATATGATCAATTTGTTTGACTGTTCGTTGATCTGGAGACCGCCATGTCCCCTTATGGATATCGAGGTGAGGAAACCGTATGCTGGCTATAGTGGCATTTCGTTCCTTAGCGAAGTCAATTAGCCTAAGTTACCAGCCGTGTTGTCGTGTAGGCTATATTTTCCGACAATACTGCTAGAAGATGTCTTCTCTTCCTACCTTGGCGTTAAGATCTCCCAGCACGATTTTAACATCATACTTTGGTAGTCGCTCATAGGTTTTGTCGAGGAGCTCGGAGAAGCAATCCTTAGCTATATCATCTTTTTCCTCCGTCGGAGCATGAGCGCATATAAGGCTTATGTTGGCGAATTTGGCCTTGATGCGGATTGTTACGATGCGTTCGCTAATGTCTTGAAAACATAAGACTTCTTGCCTAAGTCTGGCACCTATAACAAATCCGCATCCAAATAGTCGCTGTTTCTGCTCACTATAACACGGTCCATAGTAGATGTCACAGTTTTTCATCCTCTGTTTGCCCGGCCCATCCCATCGTATTTCCTGGATGGAAGTTATGTCTGCTTTGTAGCTGGTGGGAGGAGTAGGAGTTGATAGTGAGAGGCTAGGGTGAGAACGCTTGTGTCCTCATATAATCGCATCACTATCCTTAAGCACCGTTCTGGTGACAGAACGTCACCATTGACATATATAACTTTGAGGTAGTACGGGACTTTGTCTACCTCGGATCCGTTATTAGCTCTGACAACTACATCTCGTCAGAAATTAAACGAAGAATTACTCCTGCCAACCGCTGTTTCTTCGGGCTTAGAAGGCCATTTAGTAGTAAAGCCCTCACTCGAACTACTAAGGAGATCCTATATAAGACCCTGATCATCCCAGTACCGCTCTACGGCGCGCGGTGAAGCATGGACCGTGTCAAAAGCAGATGAAGAAATCCTTGCTCGATTTGATAGAAAAATTCTTCGAAAAATCTTCGGTCCCGTTTGCGTTGACTGGCAATGGAGACGAAGATTAAACCACGAACTATACGAGCTGTACAGCGACATGCTTCCAGTTAAAACAAAACTCCGCATTGGACGTTTAAAATGGCTAGGACATGTAGAGCGAATGGACACCAATGCTCCGGCTCGCAGAGTCTTCGATTCCCAGCTAGACCTCCGACGCAGTAGAGGAAGACATCGCCTTAAGTGGCGCGCACAAGTAGAAACCGACCTCAACCAACATGGAGTGCGCAACTGGAGGCAGTTAGCTAAGACCGGGCTAATTGGAGAGGCATGTTGGTTGGGGCCCAGGTTCATCCCGGACTATAGCGTCACTTAATTAAATAAGTTACTAAATAGAAAATTTCTTTTGAGACACCATCCCATTATACATTAGAATTCACTTAAGACATCTCAACGGTTGTACAGTTATAGAGTGCATAAGTATTTATACCCCCTTATTCAGAGCTGCACAAATTCTTATTCATAAAATATTTTCCCATCCATAATACTGATACTGGTTTGTGTCCCAAAAAGTGAGAAATCTATCACAATCAGCTGTTCCACAGTTCAGTAGAGTTACCAACTTTTTTTTTTATCGTTGCACAACTTATGGTAATAACTTTGTTTGTCACACTTTTATAACATTTTAGTGACTTAAGTTGACTTTATCAGCCCTATCGAGGTATCCGTCGGAGCGGACAATTTTCCGCAACGCATACTTCGTCGGAGGTTCAAAATCCATTCGAGGTATGTGTCATCGAAAAAAAACAGACGCGACAGCTTCACTTCACTACAATTCGTAAATAAATTCCGCAAAGAATTTGTGTCGGAGGAAATCGGAAACAGAATGCCACTTAGCTGTCAAAAATTGACCGAAAAATGCCCCTGAACGCAATTCGCCGGGATGCGTTACAAAATATCGGAGAAATATTCTTAACATCTTTTCGGAAGAATACCTCGAAGCAAAAATCGTCCGAATCGTACAAAATCAGAGAATTTTCCGCTCCGACGGATACCTCGATATGCCCGAATAACAACGTTTACAACGATGGGTCTGTAGATAAATAAGAATTTGCATTTCAATATGCAAAATGGTCGATTTTTTTTGAATAAATGAAATACCCTGAAACAGGCTCTATTCCACCATCATACGCGTTTAGGTTATTCATCGGGCCATAATTATAATCAGCGGCAAAATGGCCCTGTTGGGCACTTGACGGCAACACTGAATTCCCTGAACAATAACAGCCACCAAGTTCGATACAACTCCAAGTAAAATCCGATACGAACAACAACATGCTGCATTTGTCTTTGCCAAGGTTTTTGGTTTTTCTCTCTCGATCTTGCATTTTTTTTTTATTCATATTCAAGCCCCCGCAACGTTGTTTATTTTTTGAAACATAAGCCTCAAGTCACAGCGCAACCAACTGATATACATTTCCTCTGCTCTCTGCTTGCTGTTGCCATTCCCTTCGTTCGCTACTGTAACCCTCGGATAACACCAACTAGATCGGCTGGTCCGCCTATAAAGGCTAGTACCACCTGAGAAACGATTCCATTCAGCGTTTCAATGAGTTCGAATAATGTTCATTAGCCGCCAGTTCCGATCAGTCTATACGTATCTAGTGCGTTCGTCGTAGTCGTTGCCGTCTTGTATTCCACTCAGCTTTTGCCTCTCGACAGAAACCGAACCTGTTCCTCATTTGTAGTTTGTCGTGTGTTTATGTTTTGTAAATGCAGTGTCTCTGGTGCAAGAATGTGTAAAGTAAAAGTTTGAGATACATATCGAGATTTAAAAGCGAAAAAAAAAAGAAAACATTCGATTGCACCCGCAACTAGTTGCTAGTGAGAGGTGTGGTAGCGGTAATTTGAGTATATGCGGACAGTTCGCGGTGGCTTCTTGTTTTGTTTTATGAATTTTGTATGCCGTCGCGTGTAACGTATCTCGAAGAAGGACGATACTACGTGCTGGAATTTTGAGTGTTTGCGAGATTTATTTTGATTAACGGTATTTTTTTTTTTTTGAACCAACAGATACGTGAGTGACGTTATACCGGTATAGCAGTAACAAACGCCAGCTAAAAAAAAATGAATCAATCAGACGTTAACAATTTACTGCTTTGTCTGTCACGTATGACAGTGGCAACGAACAATGACCAAGACCATCATCATCATCACCATCAGCACTACGATGAGGGTGCATTCAATTTGACATCTCGCACTGGTGCTGCTGCAACGACAAGCAGCGATGCTGATAGCAATGCCCATAGCGTCTTGGTGGCCAAGGGAGTTGCGATGGCCGTGCTTTTCTGCGCCACGAGTATTTGCGGAGCTATTCCGTTTCTCTTGAATCGCTGCTTCAAATGGACCGATAACAATACGAATGCACGATCTGCAACGGTTGTCAAGTGTTTGCTATACTTTGGTGGTGGAGTACTGTTGTGCACCACATTCTTGCATCTACTCCCTGAAGTCCAGGAGACAGTGGAAGATTTACAGACCTGCAATACAATTCCTGAGCTCAACTTCTCGCTGGCTGAACTGCTTATGTGCATCGGATTTTTCTTAATGTTCCTTATCGAGGAGATCATTCACGCTTACATCCACTCTCATCGACAGTCCATGGAGGACGAATCAACAGTCGCCTTCACGCGAGGACGAAGCATACGAAGTAGTTATCTGATGCGCAATGACGAAAAAGACCAACAAAAGGAAGAGGAAACCCAAGAAAAAGAGGACTATTCCAATGGGAAAAATCCAACGAAGCTATCTGTACAAGATCTCATCAGCAATGACATCGAAAATCAAAAATTCAAGAATACTAACGACAGCAATCAGAGTCAACCGACCGCACCAGGTCTCACCACCGATCAGTATTCATCACAGCACGGTCACTCGCACGCCCATTCCCATTCGCATTCACATGATCACAACGGGCATAGCCATAGCCACATGCCACTGGACGACGGTGAAGATTTGATAGCATCATCGCTGCGTGGACTGCTGATTGTGCTAGCCCTGTCCCTACATGAACTTTTCGAGGGTCTAGCCATAGGGTTGGAGGGATCAGCTAGCACTGTTTGGTTCATGTTTGCAGCTGTTTCTTGCCATAAATTGGTTTTAGCATTCTGCGTGGGTGTAGAGTTGATTGTGGCTCGCACCCGAATGTTATTGTCCGTTATCTATATATTAACATTCGCGATCGTTAGTCCCATTGGAATTGGCATCGGAATACTGGTCAGTAAGGAGGATACCACGGCGTCTAGTATCCCATCTGCGATCCTACAGGGTTTGGCTTGTGGAACACTGCTCTATGTGGTGTTCTTTGAGATCTTGTCCAAGAACCGAGCTGGATTTGTTGCCTTCTTGGCCCTGTTCGTTGGATTCGGTGTGATGTTTGGTGTCCAGCAAATTGGTAAGTTTTCCTTGTTTTTTGTTATATTAAACTGGGCGATGAATTATTGGCCTGAACTTAGTGGTTTGGAGAGATAACTGCCACAGGTTTATCCTATAATAGGTTGTGGGTATAGATAAGCGGGTATATATATTTTTTAATCGGTTTGGCATAGTCTTTAAGGTCTTTCATCAAATACCAATTGAGAGTAAGAAGTATCTAGCTTATCATTCTAATAGTAGGGGAGACATCTTTTGTCATCTTTTTGGGTAGTTTAGGTTACACAGATCTGAATCGTAGCGTACTTAATACAATTAGAGCTCATGATTGAAGTTATGCCGAGCATATGCATCCAGATACCCATTATTTATATTTAATGCGAAGATTAGTATCTTAGTCACACTTAGATCGATTCAGAATCATTGCGTCGCAAAAGCATCACAATAACAAATTTAAGACTCAACTTATGAGATCATAACCTTGGATAAACCCAAATCGATTCCCTATACCTTCCATTCTGACTTCAAAATTAATTGGGTTGAGAAATCTGTTTGAACTATTTTTGTTTTTGCCGTGAAACGTCAAACAAAATCTTATCGGTGGTTTGGTGTGAATGCGTTTTTCGAAATCCTTTTGTAAAAAAATCACTTTTCAGTTCGGCGTATACTGAATTCCACACTGGATTTCTCCAACCACTTAATAAAAAATATATGGGAAGGCCAAAATCCCCTGTGCGGGCGTGGCAGTGGGCGGATTTTTTAAACTTATACCATGTTTTTATATATTTACCACATTTCATGATTTTTTTTCATTATATTCCTCTATGAATGACATAAGCTATGACATATGCTTTAAAAACCGTTTTATATAAAAACGCCCCCAAAAAGGGGTTAAGTGAGTTAAGTGATCTATATACGAATTGTTCTCAGGAATATAATCGAATACTTTCATCAAAAGTTTTTTTTTTTTTGAATTTCCTGAAAATTTTACCGAAAACAGTTTTTTTTTCAAAAAACTTTATATTGACGAAATATTCGTAAGAATTGAGGAAATATTGTCTAAATTTATTTCTCAGATTTTACCGAAAACAGATATTCTTAATGAAAATGCCCCCAAAAAGTAGGGGTGGAAAAAAACGTTATATTGACGAAATATCCGTAAGAATTGACGAAATATCGTCTAAATTTCTCAAAAACTTTACCGAAAACTGTTTTTTTTAATGAAAATGCCCCCAAAAAGTATTTACTTACTTACTTAAGTGGCGCTATAGTCCGGGATGAACCTGGGTCTCAACCAACATGCCTCTCCAATTAGCCCGGTCCTTAGCTAACTGCCTCCAGTTGCGCACTCCAAGTTTCGGTTTCTAATTGTGCGCGCCACTTAAGCCGAAGTCTTCCTCTACTGCGTCCTACGTCTGGCTGGGAATCGCAGACTCTGCGAGCCGGAGTATTGGTGTCCATTCGTTCTACATGTCCTAGCCATCTTAAACGTCCAATGCGGAGTTTTTTTTTTTTTGACTAGGGGTATGTCGCTGTACAGCTCGTATAGTTCGTGGTTGAATCTTCGTCTCCATAGCCCGTCAACGCAAACGGGACCGAAGATTTTCCGAAGAATTTTTCTCTCGAATCGACCAAGGATTTCTTCATCCGCTCTTGATACGGTCCATGCTTCAGAGCCGTAGAGCAGGACTGGGATGATCAGAGTCTTATATAGGATCTCCTTAGTAGTTCGAGTGAGGGCTTTACTACTAAATTCCCTTCTTAGCCCGAAGAAACAGCGGTTGGCAAGAGTGATTCTTCGTTTGATTTCTGACGAGATGTTGTTGTCAGAGTTATAATAGCGGATCCGAGGAAGATAAAGTCCCGTACTACCTCAAAGTTATATTTGTCAATGGGGACGTTCTGTCCAATTCGTCGGTGTTGTGTGTCCTTTGGTGTTTACAGCATATACTTAGTCTTACCCTCATCTACTGCTAAACCCATTTTTGCAGTTCCCTTCTCTATACTAGCAAAGGTGGCTTTGACATCACGTTGAGTCCTACCAATGATGTCAATATCGTCGGCGTATGCTATTAGTTGCACAGGTTTTTGGAAGACTTGGCTCTGGTGTTAGCTCTGGAATTTTGCACAACCCTCTCAAGAATCAAATTGAAAAAGTCACATTACAGCGCATCGCCTTGCCTAAATCCTTTTTTGGTATCGAATGTGTCCGTTAGGTCGTTTCTGACCCTGAAGGTGCAGCGAGAATTCTCCATCGTCATCCTACACAAATGGACG
Source organism: Rhingia campestris (assembly GCA_932526625.1). NCBI lineage: Eukaryota > Metazoa > Arthropoda > Insecta > Diptera > Syrphidae > Rhingia > Rhingia campestris. The sequence goes on along the minus strand of OW052186.1, from coordinate 2,863,926 downwards.
AGATTGGGCGGTATACCAAAACTAGACATGGCTCTGTATAGTTCGTCTCTATAAATGCTGTCGTATGCGGCTTTGAAATCGATAAATAGGTGGTGGGTATCGATTTGGACTTCTTGGGTTTTCTTTCAGGATCTGCCGAAGTGTGAAAATTTAATCGATTGTGGACTTTCCTGGCCTAAAACCACACTAATGGACCCTATCAGGTTGTTGGTAAACGGTTTCAGGCGTTCACATATTACGGCAGATATGATCTTGTAAGCGATGTTGAGTAGACTTATGCCTCTGTAGTTGGTGCAGCTCAGAGGCTCTCCTTTTTTTGTGGATCGGGCAAACGATGCTGAGGTTCCATTCTTCAGACATGCTTTCAACCGACCAGATTTGGCTTATGAGTTGGTGGTGGTTACTTACCAAGTCATATCGGCCAGCTTTATCAAGCTCAGCGGGAAGGCCGTCATTTCCGCCTGCCTTATTAAGCTTGAGTTTAGATATTGCAATCCTCACTTCACTTAGGTCGGGTGGTTGGCAGTTTTCGCTGTCGTTGCCAATATCAAATGGTTCGTTCTGCCTGACAGCGGAATGTTGTTCGTCATCGCCGGTTAACAGTCTGCAGAAGTGGTTCTTCCATATCCTCAGCATCGACTGTGTCTCAACTACGATATTTCCTTGTTCATCTCGACAGGATTCTGTTTGGATTGGCTTTGACGTTTTACACTTTGGTAAAACTTGTGAACATCGTTCCTGGAGTGGCACCTCTCTATATCCACCATCGCGCGCTTTTCTTGCTCTTAGTCTTCTTTCTGAAAAGCCGATGTTCTTCCCTTCTTCTTTGCCTATAGAGCTCAATGGCAGCTCTCGTCTTCACCTGCAGCTTAGCCTTGTAGGCCTCGTTCTTGGCTGCGAGCATCTGTCGGCATTCCTCATCAAACCAGGGGTTTCTTGCTGGTGGGCACAAGAAACCTCCTCACCTATATCGTGGTGAGGAAACCGTGTGCTGGCTATAGTGGCATTTCGTTCCGTAGCGAAGTCAATTAGCCTTAGTCCGTTACCAGACGTGTTGTCGTGTAGGCTATATTTTCCGACAGTACTGCTAAAGATGTCTCTTCCTACCTTTGCGTTAAATCTTTGGTAGTCGCCCGGCCCGGCCCATCCCATCGTATATTCTGGATGGCAGTTATGTCTGCTTTGTAGCAGCTTAGGACTTTAGAGCTAAAAAACTGGTGACAAGCGGACGGAAAGACATTGCTAAATTGACTGATTGAATCCACATGCTTATAATAGGTCTGTTCCCGTACAAAATAATATTTACTGATTCTTACTGATTTTTACTTATTGCCGTTCCCGTATGCAAAAATAAGTAAAAGAGAGAGATCACGAGAGAGCAAAAACTACCCCTCCATAAAAATCTGTAAAAAATGTGCTGCAGAAATTTCTGTTGGTAAAAATCAGTAAACTGTCAGTTGGTATCTAAAAGTGACAACAACTTGACAACTTGTTTTGACAGGTGATTTATGTCATTTGTTCTTTAAAAGGCATACAAAATATAAAATTTTACTGTTTTTTACTTAAACGCGTTCACGTACTTTTTGGTAATTTTGTCTCTTTGTGAGATAATTTACCCCCACTCCAAGAAATTTGAGAATTTACTCATTTTTACTGAAAAAGTACGGGAACAGACCTAATATATCTATCGACATCACTTCTCTATGCCACAAACTATGTACCAAAACGAATATACCTCTATGGTTATAATAACGCACTGAAACTGACATAAGCGTTTTCGATCGACCATATATCAAAATGCGAACAATGTGTGAATCACTTATCTGATGAATATCTTAGCATAAACAAAACACGTGTGGTTTTTTTTTATCAACAGTAAAAAAAAATTTTTTTTATTGTTTTGGGCTTCCTGTCACTTGCACATATGGTTTTGAAAGCTCAGCTTGTAAAAACGAACAGAAATGATCAAACAAATTACAAATAGCTATCAAAAAGGTCGATAACACTAATTAGCGATAACATTATTTTGTTGTTGTTATAATGTTGGTACAGGTGTTGTAAGTCATAAAACGTTTCGATTGCTAGTTGCCATAAGAGGGATTTGCATTATGGTGCCACCGACAAACTTCGGGACTTATCTATCTAACTGAATGCCGGTCTCGTTGTTGTCGTCGGTGCACGTTAGCAAAAGCAATCAGCGAGAGTGTTGTGGTTGTCATTGTTGTCAAGTAATACAGCAGGGAAAGTGCATGCTATTTGTGCTTAGAATATCATCCAGGGCTGTGATTGAGAAATTGGAAAAAGTTGTTCATGCATAAGGTTTTATATTAATTTAACAAATTTCTATCAATAAATAAATTACTAAAATGAGATTCAATTCAGTGGGTTACCGCATTATTTAGTGGTACAGTTTTGGGGTCGTTTATGAAAAGTCGTCGTAAAATTACAATCTTTCTCACGTAATAAAATTACGACGTTGCATGAATACTCTTAATACGATGTGTTAAAATTTAGCTTGAGAAAATGTCCCGAACCATTAATGGGCGCGCTAAATTGTGACAGATACATCCAGTACAGTCTGAAATGAAAATTTGATTTTTTTGCTGAAGCAGCGTACCGCTCGGCTAAATGGATTCGCTTAAATTTAGCTTAGCTAATTTTTGGAGAGAATTTTGTATGGAAGCTAAAATTTAGCTCGAGCAGCGTACTAAGCTTTATAATTCGGGGTTACTGGGGATACTTTCAAGTGCCTGTATAGAGAATTGAAAGATAAAAATATTCCTTCGATAGATTTGTGACCAGGGATTCCAAGTTGGAGTTGGTGAGGACATTGGGATTCATAGATCAACTGTATCGAAAACAATTTGGTGTTGTGCTATATGTGCAACAAGGAAGACTATGGAGGAAATTTCCCTCAGAACCCAATTGATGGTCCTGGTAGTTCGATGAAATACTAGATGCTCATCATCATTTGGATCTTTGCTGGTACCCGGCACCTAAGTGATGGTCCTGGTAGTTCTTCCTCCTGAAATATTAGGTGCTCGTCTCATTTGGATCTTTGCTGGTACCCGGCACCTAATTGATGGTTCTGATATAGTTCTTCCTCCTGAAATACTAGATGCTCATATTCATTTGGATATGTGCTGGTACCCGGTACACTACATTGCTCTGCAAATGTTTGTATCTTTGTGTTTTAAAGTATACAAAGTATGTCAATGTAAATGTATATAACTGGTGATTTTGTAAGCGTAGTTTTTTTTTAAAAATCGAATAAAACACTCAAATTTGCATCAACTATTCAAAATGTTTATTGGAATCGATAAATAGGCCTTTGCCATTTTAGTTTTAAGGACAACTTCATGTAAATATTGTCCGCGGCTCCGTTTCAAATGGTCCATTCGGAAGGTCAAATTTCGCGTCACTTTTTCGAGCATTTCGGCCTGTATTCCACGAATTACGCGTGTTATGTTATCCTGTAGGGCTTCAATTGTGTTCGGCTTGTCCACAAAAACTAACGACTTTACATAACCCCACAAGAAATAATCAAGAGGCGTTAAATCGCATGTCTTGGCGGCCAACCCACAGGGCCATATTGAGAGCTAAGATGCTCACCAAATTCATCCTTCAACATTTCCATTGTTTCACGAGCTGTGTATCATGTGACAACGTCTTTATAAAACCACATGTCAACCATGTTCAACTCAGCCAACTGGGACAGAAAAAAAGTCGCGTATCATGGCTTGATATCGTTCGCCGTTGACGATCTTCCAAGATCGTCTTTGAAGAAAAATAGTCCGATGATGCCACCAGCCCAAAAACCACACCAAACTGTCGTTTATTCATCACTCCAGATGCGACAGTTTTGCTTATTTACGTATCCGTTGAGCCAGAAATGAGCCTCATAGCTGAACACAATTTTTCGATAAAACATGGAGCTGTTCTAAGACCCATTCACCAAAAATTAGACGTTGTGGTAGGTCATTCGGCTTCAATTCTTGCACAAGTTGAATTTTATAGGCTTTCAAACCCAAATCGACCCGTAAAATTTTCCATGTGGTTGAGTAAAACATGCCCTATTGCTGAGAACGGCCACAAATTGACATTTCACGATTTTCGTTGGACGCTAAGAATGCAATATCCTCTTCGGTACGCACTGTACGCATGCGAGTCGATGGTTTAATGTCCAACAAAGTAAATGTGGTGCGAAATTTGGTGATAACAGCACGAATTGTTGATTAATTAGGTCGATTATGACGACCATAATATGGTCGTAACAAACGGCGCACATTTTTCACAGAGCACGAATTTTGATAATAAATTTCAATAATTTGCAATCGTTGGTCGTTTGTAAGTCTTTCCATAGAGTATACAGAAATCTTTTCACTTTGACAGATGACATTTGGACGCCATTACTAACTAGTGCTGCCAACCTGAAAAAAATTTAACTCTTAACTCGTCATAATGTTCGATCACAGACGTCATTTGGAGAATTACAATCACGTCTAGGACTCTGAAAATGATATAATGAGTGTATCGCTTGAGGCAGAGATAAAGGAAGTAAAGAGATACCAAACTTCTACCTCTCTCACCCTGAATCCCCGCAAGAGTTGGTTGTTTTTGTTGTAATCCACCACCAATGCACTCCTGTCTGTGAATACATGTATTTCCGACTGAAAGAATTCAGCAGACGATAAATATTGGGTTTGTACACTTTCATTAACAGCTGTTTATTAGAGTGGTGGATTTATTTTTGTTTTGACATTTCAATCGGCATCGACGATCGACCAAATGGCGAATTTTTATTTTTTCGTGTTTGTTGTTTAGGCTGTGTTGTCCTTTTTTTCATTTATCATTTACCTCGTTCTACAACATCCAACCGTGTGTCCATGATTTTCCGTAATCCAACTATCCACAATTCTAACTATCCAGGTGTGACAGGCTAGAAATACATCAGAAAATGTCATGTGTGCATATGTACACCACAATCTGAAATGTGCCAACTACAAAGACATAAGTCTTCCCAATAGAGCCTACAGCTACAATATCCTATCTGTCGTAATATGTAAACGCCTGAAACCGTTTACCAACAACCTAATCTGGCCTTTTCAGTGAGGTTTTATGCCAGTTAAGACCACAACTGATAAAATCTTCACACTTCGGCACTTAGACCAGTAAAGTCCACAACTGATAATATTTTCACGCTCTGGTAGATTCTGACCAAATCGTTTCCCGCCACCTTTCCTTCAATTTCAAAAGCGCACACGACAGCGTCTTGCATTTGCAGCCGGTAGGATTTAGAAGAGGAAGACATCGCCTTAAGTGAGGCGCACAAGTAGAAACTTACTTCTGATGTTAAAAACAATACACAAAAATCATCAAAATTTAAACACATCGAATTTTCAGTTCAACTTATAATTTATTATTATTGTCTAAGATCCGAAATTGTTCATTGTTGATTGTAATGGAATACCGAGCAAGTGAATCATTTGATTTGTCCATTAGTTTTGCAACTTTGCAACTTAGTTACGATTAACTATTCTCGCTAGATCGTCCAACTACCCCATAAGGATATGCTTCCTCGATAATGTCTTTTATTATCTTCATACTCGCGAATTAGGCATACATTTACTTTAGCACGAACTCACTTTTTTTGGTTTAAACGATTCGTCTCCACGTGCTGATCATTTATCCGTTTTTAAAAATTGTCGCTCACTGCGTACTGCAGTGGTCGTAGAAAAAAAACAGAAACAACAACAATTTGTATGGAAATTTAACCAACAAATATCATTTTTCTTTTAACCATAACTTTTAAACTAAATGTAAGCGACAATTTTTAAAAACGGATAAATGATCAGCACGTAGAGACGAATCGTTTAAACCAAAAAAAAGTGAGTGCACTGAAGTAAATTTGTTCCGCTGATAAAAAGTAAATAAACCGATCAAATAGTAAACAAAGTGACAGTTCCAGAATTTTATCGCAATCGCAAGTCATTGAAACATATGTTTATATTTACCATGAACGTATTCAGAAAAGCAATTAGTTTTTTTCAAATAATATGAATTGGATGTGTTCAACTCCTAATATTGAAAATACAATATATCTAAAATGTGTTTTTATCTTTTATTAACGAATTTTGATATTGTTAGAAAAGATTTTCCATACAAATTTTGACAGTTCATTTATCAAGTCGTAATTTTTTCACGTTTACAACGTTTACGACGACTTTCCGACGTTGCATGAATACCCCTAATAAATAAATGTTATTTTTTTACGTTTGATTTTGGTTTTTGGAAATGAAAAGTATAACAACATTTGATATATGCAAATTAATAGTGAATTATCTTTAAGCAATAAATAAATGAGAAATCTCATCAATCAATATTCCCAGTTTCCATTTTGAATAAATACTCGGGAACAACTTTAAGTTACTTTGACAACATAAACAGCATCGAATATCAGCGGAATTTGTACTGATTGTAATAGATCCATCAGCTTTTACATTGGCATTTATTTTGTATTAATAAGAAATAATTATTTAATTAACTTTTAAACAGCGGACTAGATGATTTGTAAATTAGAGAATTATTAGTAATTTGTTTAATAAATAGACTACATATAAGTGATTTCAATTGAGACAAAATCATCTTATTTTGATCTGTAATTTAGATTTATAAATTACATTCTCACACTCAGATATTATTTCACTTAAATTTTCAATCGCACCAGCTCATCCCAGCAATTTGAATATCACAGATACTAAATTTTCACTTTAGACCGATTTCAATTTCATTTCGAAGAACCTAGCTGTTGATCTGGATCAGTTTTCGTTTTCCAATGAGAAAAAATATTGATCATATTTTGTTCTTTTGGAAAATCTGGATTTGCTACCTACTTACACCAATATAATTGAAAGCTTTATTACGTCAGTTTGAAATTTTTATTCCGATTCGCAATACGTAAATATTTCTTTTCTGAATTATAAAGATGAATTATAGTGGATTATGTTCATAAGTTCATATAAGTGTTCAAGTGTTATTTATTTAAATCAGTTTCAATGGTTTAATTTGTTTTTATACTGAAAACAAGTTTTTTTCTTACAATAATCAATATAATTGTACAAATATCGTATATAAACACCGGAGAATACTGATTTCCCTTTTATTGTTTTTGGTTTCAATTTATTAAAAGTTTGCCTCGAATTTTTCCGAATGTAAAAAAAATTAAAATTGTTTTAAGGTTTTAACAATTTGCTACAGATGCAGAGTGTTTGCTGAACGAGTTTCTGTGTTCATAATGTTTATGTCGGATGCACTCACTTGCGCATGCGCAGTTCGAAAACCGTAACTTTGTGGTGTAAAACCATAACTTTGTGATGACACAACAAATTTCCCCTATTTTGGCTGAAGTTTTTAGGAAAGGTCGGTGAAGAGCAGGAGGAAAACTGGAGAAAATTGGTGAATACCATAACTCACGCACACATGTTTGAGTTATGGTTTTTTGGTGAGTTCAAGCTTGTAGGCAAATCCAGAAGTTTGGTATCTCTTTACTTCCCTTATCTCTGGCTTGAGGTATACCATAGCAAACATGGCGCTTTTTAGATTTGGCCATAAGAAATGTTTGTCTATTGTTAACCCTAGATATTTAATTGATTCCACAACTTCGATGGAATTGCTTTTCGTTGTTGTAGGGCAAGCGTCGTTGCGGTAGTACACATTGACTGCCGATTTTGGTTGTGATGGAGTGCGAATGTGCATCATTTTTGTCTTGGCGATGAAAACCCATCGACTTGGTGTAAGTTTGTCAAATTCTTGCTGCATTCTGTCCATTGCGTTTGCCAGGCAACGACTATGACCATGTCATCAGCTTTAGCAAAAAATTTATCTTGTTCGAAGATACGTAGAAGTTCATTTGTAAATAAGATGAAAAGCTGTTATGAAATCGTGTTTTTGCATTCCAGATTTTTTTCCGTTTTTAGGGTGTTTTACTTAATCGGTCAAGGTTTTCCTCTTCCGAAACAGTATTCTTAATTTCCCTTACTTTTTTTTACATCTTGTCACCTCCAATTCAAACTCAACTTCTTCAAGTATTCATTCACTGCATTCCATCTTTACTCACACCACTTAACTGTCAAAATATGTGAGTTGACGATTTTCTTTAAACGTAACGAAATCTACACATAAGTTTGATTTTATTTGGCTTCATAGCAATCTTGTTTCTTATTGCGGAAACTAGTTCAGTGTTATTGTTTGGGTTGCTTATTGCTTTTAAAACCGACCTGCTATCGGAGCATACAACAAATTTGCCACTGTAGTCCAAAGTTGCCTTAGTCGCTTGGAGGATTGCAAAAGCTTCTGCCGAGAAAATTGATGTGAATTCCGGGAATTCCGCCCCTTCAAACATTCAACCGTAATACTCGCCATGCCATGAATGCTAATCAATTCACCCTCAAGCCTATCTCCGGACGTACTATGAAATATAGAGATTCATTCCCAAACCGAACATCACAAATATGGAATGCTTTACCAAACTCAGTCTTTCCTCCTCATTAAAATTTACAAAAATTTAAAACCAATGCACATTGGTATCTCCTCTTTACTTCTCCCCAATTTCCTTTGTGCCCAAACACTGCAAGGGTATTCATAAACTCTTTAGCGCGTGCTAATTATAAAAAAAAATCTAAAATCGGGGTGGCGTTTTGTCCATGCCAATTGGGTTATTACCGTCACCCCCGAGACGGTAAACATATGCCTTGCTACAAGCCTCCAGGTCTCCTAACCAATCTGACCCTCTTGTTTGCTGATCAATCAAGTCATGGAACATACCCACTCGTACATCAGATGAGCAGTTAGACCTAAAGTTTCGTAGTGATATAGTCTTCAAAGTTAAGTGTTTCTCCTGCTCGTCCTATATTGTGCTAAATCCATCCACTGAAACGTACAACGAAACAAATCGCCAATTGAGTTCTATGAAGTCAGATTGTTTCCAAAATCAGAATTGGATGCTATCAACAAGACAGCTTTAAACACTAAAGAAACAAAAGCTCACTTTGAAGGCTTACAAGAAAACTTGGAATGTAGATTCCAACTACGATGTAAGACATTAAACGGCTACGAAACATACTGTAACATAGTGCATGCACAGACCCATCAAAGTGTTAGTCCAGTTTATGATGGTTCAATGCAAATGCGAATTGTCGCTGGTGCAACAGTTGCTGTGGTATTTATCCTAGTATTAGTAATTGTGGCGACAGTATTATTCCTGGGATTTAAAAATCAGGACGAACTAGATAAAAAGACTAACAATCACTTACCCTAACCCTTGGCCTATGCCAGCAATGAAGGACTCGTCGTTACCTATTTGAAAACACAAGTCGCAGTTATGTAGACCCCCATACATACGAAGATCCAAATCAAGCCATTCGAGACTTTTGCTCGAGAGATTGATGCGAATTGCATTACGATCGAGGCCATAATCGGTGGCGGAGAATTCGGAGATGTGTGTCATGGACATCTTAAATTACCACCATGTTGCAATAAAAACACTTAAGCTAGCCATATCCCAAACAGGTTCCTCAGAAAAAGCTCGCTGTGACTTTCTAACTGAGGCCTCAGTCATGGGGCAGTTTGATCATCCAAATGTAATATACCTTCAAGGTGTTGTTACTCGATCAAATCCTGTCATGATCATAACTGAATACATGGAGAATGGGAGCTTAGACACTTTCCTACGTGCCAATGATGGAAAATTTCAAACATTGCAACTTATTGGAATGCTACGTAACATCGCAAGCGGCATGTCTTACCTGAGTAATATGAACTATGTTCATCGAGATTAAGCTGCTCGCAATGTCCTTGTAAATGCACAGCTGGTGTGTAAAATTGCTGATTTTGGACTATCGCGAGAAATAGAAAATGCAAGCGCTGCATATACAAAGAGAGGAGGCAAAATTCCATTCCGTTGGACAGCTCCTGAAGCTATAGCTTTTAGGAAGTTTACATCAGCGTCAGATGTTTGGTCGTATGGTGTGGTTTTGTGGGAAGTTATGTCGCATGGTGAACGTCCTTACTGGAATTGTTCTAATCAGGATGTTATCAAAATTATAGAAAAGGGATACAGGATTACCAGCGCCGACTGACTGTCCAGAGGCCCTCTATCAACTAATGTTGGACTGTTGCCAGAAACAACGTACACATAGGCCAACGTTTGCCAGTATATTCGATAATCTTGCACCACAACCTCAAGAACTTTTAACTACAAAAAATTCGCCTGATAATGATGGAACACATGTCATCGATTCACAGCGTGGTCACAATATCTTTACTAGTACTGATCTTTGGCGAGAGAGAATTAAAATGTCACGTTTTTTTTTTTTTTAATTCTGACCTGCCTAAGCAGTATTATACACATCGACCTAAAAGATCTATTGTGCTTGGCATCAGATGTTTTTTAGGTTAGTAGCGCTTCTACTTTCCTAATGCAGCTGATAATACTTTCAGCCGAAGATTTCCTCAGTTCTTCGGGACTTAAAAATTCCCTGAAGAAAGATTCCCTTCTCATACCGTAAAGGGCCGGGCATTCACATATGATATGCTCGGCTGTTTCGTCTTCTTCTAGACATAGTCTGCACTCCGGTGAGTCGACTAGACGCATTTTGTTTAGGTGATATCGCAGACCGTGATGACCAGTTAGGTAGCCTACTAAGTTTTTGATATCGTGCCTGCGAAGATTTAGTATCTTATTGGCATCTGATTTGAAGGGCTGAATAGCTCTTTTGGCCTGTCTTAGGGCTGGGATGTTTCCCCAGTATGAAAAACATTTGTTTTGTTCCCTGATTTGGGGATTGCACAGAAGGGTTCAGGTCGAATGAAGGGGGTTCCCGAACCTTTTCTGGCTAGTTCATCAGCTTTTTCGTTACCTTCAATTACCTTATGTCCGGGGACCCACCATAGTCTGGTTTTGTTCCTCGAACTGAGTGTTTGGAGGGAGTTGAAGCAGTGTAGTACTGATTTGGAGTCAATGATGTGTGAGCTAAGGGCTTTTATAGCTGCTTGACTGTCCGTGAATATATGGATGTTTGCGCCTTTAATACCTGAGTTGTGTATTAGGTTTGCGCATTCTTTTATGGCAAGGAGCTCAGCTTGGAATACACTAGGGCTTTTTCCCATAGGTATTGAGATGTTTTTATTTGGTCAATGTATGCCAGCTCTTACCCCTGAGTCCATTTTAGAACCATTCGTATACCACTTTAGGGGTGTTAGTCCTATTAAGGCTTCTGTAGCCGCTGTGGGACAGGTACGCATAGCTCCGGATGCCCAAACAGGCAAGCCGTTTTACCTTGTTTTATTTATTAAGGGTTGTTTTTTGGGTGACTTTGGTCCACCATACTATTGAAGCGTATGTTATAATGGGCCTGACCATGATCGTGTAGATCCAGTGTGTGGTCTTTGGAGAGATTCCCCAGGTTTTACCATATATGCTTCGGCAGGCCCAGAAAGCTTTGGTTGCTTGTAGTTAGAAGTTAACCACATACACATATTGTAGTTAGAAGTTAATTCATCATAATTATAAGCCGAAAAGTAAGAAAACTGTTGTTTGACAGAAAAAGTTTCCTTTGCTGAGAATGTTGTTCCACCTTATCAATAAATATCACCCGATGCAGTGGAGGACATTCTTTAAGGGATTCCTTATAGGGTCCACACATTACACATGCATGCATGCGCAGTGTAGTAATTGCGCATGCAAACTGAGAGTGTATGGTGTTGGTTGTGTGATTGTCTGATTGTACACCCTGCATTCGAGATTTAAAAAAAATGTGATATTTTCTTGTTTATTCCCGCAATATTTATGGTGTGTTTGCGAAACGAAACGGGAGTAAAAACTAGTGCAGAGTACATTTTGACATTAATAATGTCAACCAGCATCAGTCAGCTTTAAACACAAAAATAACACACTGTGCAGTTTATATTAAATACTGTTTGAAGAAATCGTGGTTGTGCATGCTTATCTGATTACACATGCATGCATGCTTAGTCTATGAACCCTATAAGTGGAACACGCATAAACATTACACATCATTTAAAACAACATCCACCAATATGTGTCAGGGGTTTCAAACTGTCATTCCACTCGAAAGATGCAGTGAAGGGCAAACAATGGATGTACCTACGTACATCGTGTTACTTGCAATAAATACGTACGTACTATTGATTTTTTTAATTTAAATGATATTGATAAATGACGTTATTATGAACAACAAATTATCATCATTGCGATAATTTTTCTTTCTTTGTTTACCAACAAAAAAAATGGAATTTGATTATCGTAATATACGAGATCTTGATATCGATATCGCTTTTGTTTGACTTTTAACATGGGCAAGTATTGGTTTCAAAAAAAAAAAAAATTATAGAAATCTTATTGAAATTAATATTATTTATAACATCGACTAAAATAATAAATGAGTTGAAGTATATGAGATTTAAATTAAAAAAACCCAACTAAACTAATGTCAAAGGGAGCCCCTCATGAGTAGGGTGACCAGATCCATGCCCACGAAAAAGAGGAAACTTCCAAAAAACTCGAATGAAAAATTGAAAAGCAGAAAATAAACAACCAAAATAAAAGGAACATATTTCTTTTTTAATTCATCAAAACAAAAACAATATCAATCAGTATCAATATCCGACGTCTGGCTGGGAATCGAAGACTGCTACGAGCCGGAGTATTGGTGTCCATTCGTTCTAAAGGGTGATCCATTTCGAGGTTCCCTACTTTTTTAAAGAAAAAAACACAGAAAATTCAAATTTAATGGAGAATGTTTATTATCATTCTTTGGCATTTATTTTTTGAAGATTATGTCTATCAAATGTTGGCCGTTGCTACGTCGCAGATGGTCCATCCGTTGAGTCCAATTTTCGATCACTCGTTCGAGCATTTCGACTGGTACCTGCGAATGACACGCGTGATGTTTTCCTCCAAGGCCTGAATCGAGAGGGTTTGTCGGCATAAGCTTTTGACTTTACTTATCCCCACAGGATTTTGTTTGTTTACATACCCATTGAGCCAGAAATGGGCCTCATCGCTAAACAAAATTTGCCTCGAAAACGTCGGATCTTCTTGGAACTTTTCAAGAGCCCATAGAGCGAAGCGATGTCGCTTGGGAAGGTCGAGCGGCTTCAGTTGTTGCACAAGCTGTATTTTGTACGCTTTCAATTTAAGATCTTGACGTAAAATGCGCCAAGTCGTTCCATACGTCAGTCCGAGTTGCTGCGAACGGCGCCGAATCGACTCTCTACGGTCTTCGTGTACACTCTCAGCTACGGCCCCTATATTTTCTTCACAACGTGCTGGACGTGGTCTATTCGGTCGAATATTATCTAATAATGAATGCTGGGTCTCAAAATGGGTGATGGTGTTGCGAATAGTACGCTCAGTAGGCCGATTATGTTGACCATAAGTTGAGCGAAGTGCACGAAACACATTCCTCACAGAACGTGAATTTTCATAATAAAGTTGAACAATTTGTAAACGTTGTTCATGCGTAAGTCTTTCCATTATGAAATGCCAAACAATACTAAACAAAAATAACATGACAGCATGACACGACTCACACGTGATCTGTCAAAAAAGGCTATTGAAAAAAGTCTCTACTTGGATCACCCGTTACATGTCCTAGCCATCTTAAACTTCCAATGTGGAGTTTTTTTTACCAGGGGTTTGTCGCTGTACAGCTCGTATAGTTCGTGGTTGAATCTTCGTCTCCATAGCCCGTCGACGCAAACGGGACCGAAGATTTTTCGAAGAATTTTCCTCTCGAATCTACCAAGGATTTCTTCATCCGCTTTTGATACGGTCCATGCTTCAGCGCCGTAGAGCAGGACTTGGATGATCAGGGTCTTATATAGGATCTCCTTAGTAGTTCGAATGAGGGCTTAACTACTAAATTGCCTTCTTAGCCCGAAGAAACATCGATTGGCAAGAGTAATTCTTCGTTTGATTTCTGACGAGATGTTGTTGTCAGAGTTAATAGCGGAGCCGAGGTAGACAATGTCAGTAAATTATGACGTTCTGTCCAATTAATCGATGTTGTGTATACAGCATATACTTAGTCTTACCCTCATTTACTGCTTAACCCATTTTCGCCGCTTCCTCCTCAATACTAGCAAACGTGGATATGACATCACGTTGAGTCCTACCAATGATGTCAATATCGTCAGCGTATGCTAGTAGTTGCACCGACTTTTGGAAAATTGTGCCTCTGGTGTTTGCTTTGGAGTTTTGCACAATCCTCTTAAGAATCAGATTAAAGAAGTCACATGGCAGCGCATAGCCTTGCCTAAATCCTTTTTTGGTATCGAATGTTTCGGTGAGGTCGTTTCCGACCCTGATGGAGCAGCGAGAATTCTCTATCCACATCCTACACAAACGGACGAGTTTGGGCGGTATACCAAAACTAGACATGGCTCTGTATAGTTTGTCTCTATAAATGCTGTCGGATGCGGCTTTGAAATCGATAAATAGGTGGTGGGTATCGATTTGGACTTCTTGGGTTTTTTCCAGGATCTGCCGAAGTGTGAAAATTTGATCGATTGTGAACTTTCCTGGCCTAAAACCACACTGATAAGGGCCGATCAGGTTGTTGGTAAACGGTTTCAGGCATTCACATATTACGGCAGATAGGATCTTGTAGGCGATGTTGAGCAGGCCTCTGTAGTTAGCGCAGTTCAGAGGGTCTCCTTTTTGTGGATCGGGCAAACGATGTTGAAGTTTCATTCTTCAGGCATGCTTTCAACCGACCAGATTTGGCTTATGAGTTGGTGGATGTTGATTACTAAGTCATCTCCGCCAGCTTTAAAAAGCTCAGCGGGAAGGCCGTCATTTCCGGCGAGGAAAAATTGCATATTTTTCCGAAAAGATACCGGACATTTGTTTGAAGACAAAAAGAGGACATTTCCTCTAAAAAGAGGACTTCTGGTCGCCCTATTCATGAGCAATTACTTACGACCTAGTCATGTACTTGAACCGATTTATTTCTGGTTTCAAGACAATCGATTACTGAAAGACATCGTTGGGCAATAAGAGATTACCTATAAATAGCACACAGGTTAAAGAAGACATTGAGTCATACAATAAATGTACTTTTTACGAGGTAGATACACTCAAAATGCATTTAATCGAATTCGATTTGACAGACCGTCTAGTAAGATAAAAATGTGAGGACATTGAAAAAATTTTTTTTTATTTGCTTGATGACACAAATTGTGATTTTTTTTCATTTTAACCTTATGGGCACTGGTGACTGGTTTGGGTATGAATATGGGCCTTCGAAGGTCATTCGAATGCAATATTTTGTATATGTATCTGTAAAGAATACACAGCCATATTTATTAGTTTATCTTAAAAATTTTCCCAGAGGTATTTTAGCTAAGCATGCTTAAATATTTAAATTGTCTCTAACCAACGTTGCCTAAATTCTTATATATGATCGAATTTTCATTGCTGATTAACTAAACGATGATTGTTTCAAAGAACGTAATAAAATTTACAAATCTAGTACACAAAATTGAAATTCTATTCAGGATTATGTCCTATGGTCGTTTTTTTTTCGAGAACACCGCTGGTCAAACGACAATCTTGGACGGTGCGCGCTATAGGGCCTTCTTTACCGAGTTTTTTCTGCCACAATTGGACGAATATTCTGAAGGGTCAAACAACATCGGATGACCTCTTTTGGCCCAGATATTAGTAATATTAGTCTCTACTTGAACTCCCATTTGAGACCTTGGATGACCATAGGAATGGTTTCGGAGCGGAAAGAGAGTGGCTATTTCCTTTGATGATTTGTTGTTATAATAGTAAAAGAACGCAAGCCAGGAGACAATTCTACGGTATTCAAGTGAGGCTATGAAGTCAGCTATAGTTAAGTCAGTTTCATCGCACCATTTTCTAAAATGAAAATGCAAAGCTGCACTTGACCAGTTGAAAGTTCTCCATATTGTTCAGTTTCTTCCGACTCTATGACTTGGAATGTGTCAATATAGTTTTACTGGAGTTTATCAATAAACTTGAATTAACTTTCTGTGCAAAGAAAGACAAACATTCCTATTTCACAACTTGCTCAAACAAACTAGAGCATAACTTTTTCACACAACCATCCATGTGTACATTCATGATTATGTAGAATGATTGATGGATGATTACATCAGTGTCACCTCTGTTTAAGAGTTACAATATTGTCTGCCCATGTTCATTGTCTAAAACCTGCGCACTAACGAACCGAATCCACGATTATGTCATCCGTGCAAAGTTGCAATTTTCCTAGTTAGTTCAATTCATAGGTGTTAGGTCTTAGAGCTGAATTACTACTTCATATCCATAGAACACTTTAAATCTAGACATGATGAATGGTTTTCATATTGCGATGGTCAAAATAAGTGAATGGCATAACAAATGAATCATTGTTTTATGATTTGGACTAGCAACCAAACCTCGGAACTTTAACCTGGTTTCAATACCTCTCTATCTCTTTGGGATCTCGTCGATAAAATTTTAGAAGAGAACTAACCCATTCGCTAAGAATGTTGTAGATACATGGTATGTATCTGCGGAAGTAATAAGAAAAAGAAAAAAATAATTAAACAGACATAAACCCACTTAAGTTACCATCTTGATATTTGTAAAAGAGTTTAAAGTGCTGGAGCGAAAGCAAACCAAGGACCACAGCTTGATGCTTTCTCTGTGTGATTTTACTGTATCCTATGGCGGAGGAGTATAAAGAGGACTTTCCTGTAGGTATAGCAAAATTGAAACGGGATTTTTATGTTGATGACCTAATCAGCGGCGCTGATACAGTTGATCAGATAGAACAAATATAAAGGGTGATCCATTTCGAGGTTCCCTACTTCTTTAAAGAAAAAAACACAGCAAATTTAAATTTAATGGAGAATGTTTATTGTCATTTGAAAGTACATTCTTTGGCATTTATTTTTTGAAGATTATGTCTTTCAAATGTTGGCCGTTGCTACGTCGCAGATGGTCCATCCGTTGAGTCCAATTTTCGATCACTCGTTCGAGCATTTCGACTGGTAACTGGCGAATGACACGCGTGATGTTTTCCTCCAAGGCCTGAATCGAAGCGGGTTTGTCGGCATAAGCTTTTGACTTTACATATCCCCACAGGAAAAAGTCTAACGGTGTGATATCACACGATCTTGGTGGCCAATCGACCGGCCCAAAACGTGAAATTATGTGCTCACCGAAATGTTCTCTCAATAAGTCCATTGATTGATGCGATGTGTGGGAAGTTGCTGAAACCAAATGTCGCCGAGATCACGAGCTTCAATTTCAGGCATCAAATAGTCGGTTATCATGGTACGATAACGGTCGCCATTGACGGTTACGTTCGCACCGGCATAATTTTTAAAGAAATATGGACCGATGATTCCACCGGCCCACAAACCACACCAAACCGTTGGTTTTTCTGGATGAAGTGGCAGTTCTTCAATCTCTTCAGGTTGCTCTTCGTCCCAAATGCGGCAATTTTGTTTGTTTACATACCCATTGAGCCAGAAATGGGCCTCATCGCTAAACAAAATTTTCCTCGAAAACGTCGGATCTTCTTGGAACTTTTCAAGAGCCCATAGAGCGAAGCGATGTCGCTTGGGAAGGTCGAGCGGCTTCAGTTGTTGCACAAGCTGTATTTTGTTCGCTTTCAATTTAAGATCTTGACGTAAAATGCGCCAAGTCGTTCCATACGTCAGTCCGAGTTGCTGCGAACGGCGCCGAATCGACTCTCTGCGGTCTTCGTGTACACTCTCAGCTACGGCCGCTATATTTTCTTCACAGCGTGCTGGACGTGGTCAATTCGGTCGAATATTATCCAATAATGAATGCTGGGTCTCAAAATGGGTGATGGTGTTGCGAATAGTACGCTCAGTAGGCCGATTATGTTGACCATAAGTTGAGCGAAGTGCACGAAACACATTCCTCACAGAACGTGAATTTTCATAATAAAGTTGAACAATTTGTAAACGTTGTTCACGCGTAAGTCTTTCCATTATGAAATGCCAAACAATACTAAACAAAAATAACATGACAGCATGACACGACTCACACGTGATCTGTCAAAAAAGGCTATTGAAAAAAGTATCTCTACTTGGATCACCCGTTATAAAGAGGTTCGAGAAGTGTTGAGGCGAGGAAAATTTAATATTCGCAAGTGGTATACCAATGAGCCATCATTTCTGCAAACGATACCCGAAGGCAACAGGGAGACTCCACTGCGCATCAATGACTCGGATATCATTAAAGCATTAGGTGTTGTATGGGATCCTAAAAGCGATGAGCTATGCTGCATCAATCCCAATATTCAAACCTCAAACCGAGTGACTATGCGCAAGGTTTTGTCCGAGATGTCCCAACTGTTTGATCCTCTAGGACTTATAGGGCCAATCGTCGTAAGGGGAAAGATATTTATGCAAGATCTGTGGATCTCAAAGGTCAAATGGGACGAGTTGCTCTCTCAGAAGTTGCACACTAAGTGGAACACTTTCAAAAAGGAGTCAGAAGAATACGTGTGCCAAGGTGCATAGTTCCAAACCACACGTTTGAGATTCATGGGTTTGCGGATTCTTCGGGTAGAGCTTATGGATGCTGTCTACATCCGATATAAAATTAACGATAATTTTGTCGTAAGACTTTTTAGTGCTAAGTCTCGGGTTGCTCCTCGCAAGGTGCAACCAATACCGAGGTTGGAGCTGTGCGCTGCGGAATTGTTGATACAATTGTTGGATAAAGTGGTAAAAACGTTCCCAAGAGGTGGGAGTCTATGCATCTTTGGACAGATTCCGAGATCGTGCTTCATTGGCTGGCAAAACATCCATCGACGTGGGAAACATTTGTGGCAAATCGCGTTTCACGGATTCAACAAGGATCTCACCAAGCTACTTGGAGACACGTGGGATCCAAGTCGAATCCAGCCGATATTGTGTCACGGGGAGCGACGTTCTCAGAACTCCTATCCTCATCTTGGTTCAATGGACCACACTATCTTTATAAGACACCTGAGCATTGGCCCAAAACGAAGTTGACTGAAATTTCGGAAGCACCAGGCAAAACGAAAAGGGAAAACATCATTATTGAGTGTAAGACCACCTGAATTCCAACTGAGGTTTACAAGGTTTTCGAATTTTCAGAAGATGTTAAGAACTTTTTTCCTTTGTACTTCGGTACACTGTGGCGCAGCGCCAACAAAGAGATCCAGTGTCACTGGCGCCATTCCTGGAACAACGAGGTGAGCTGGAGTTATTAAGAGTAGGAGGCAGGTTGCAGAATACGGATTTTCCATTCGCAACCAAACATCCATTGCTGTTACCACCAAAAAACAACTTGTTTGTGCGGCAATATATGGAACACCTGCACGTTAAAAATCTTCATGCTGGTCCACAGGCGCTAATGGCCTTGGCTCGACAAAAGGTGTGGATTTTTAATTGCAGAGGACTGGCATCCAGCAGAGTGAAGCAGTGCGTAATGTGCTTCAAGTATCGTCCTCGTTTGATTTCGGAGATCATGGGGAATCTTCCTAAGAACAGGGTCGAACTAACGAGGCCTTTTCTCATCGCAGGTGTAGATTTTTGTGGACCTCTTTTCATCACAGACGGCGTCAGAGGTCGACCACCAAGGAAGGTGTACGTTTCTGTCTTCGTTTGTTTTGGATGCAAGGCAGTTCATCTAGAAGTTGTGGGCGATCTGACTTCGAAAGCGTTCATAGCTGCCTTAAAGAGATTTGTAGCAGCTTTGTAAAAGCTATGTTCATCAAGCAGCAAACAACTGAGGATGTCCAGGCGTGGTACTCCGCAAAAGGGATCGAATTTAAACATATCCCATATGTTCTCCGCTTAGTTTGTCATCGGTATTGTGTCTTTTATGTCTGTGGTAACAATGAGAAGGAAATTAAGAGTGGAAGTGTGTATTATTCGTGGGTTAAGGTCAAATTTTTTTTGGTCATTTGTTAAAAATATAAAAAATTCGCCTTCGTCATTAGTTCCGACGCTCATTCACAATGACATTCCAGCTGTCACCTGTATATAGACAGAGCCAATCTGCTTGCTACCCATTTTGCAGCCATTTCCACGTTACAAGATTGTGCCCAGTCTCTTCCTTTACTTGAGAACGTAGATCATTCTATTGGACAAATTTACTTTCGTACTTGTACAGTTGCAAGAGTTTTATTTGATCTTGACATTCACAAATCCGATTTTCCAGATGGAATATCCTCCATTATTCTGAAGAGGTGTTCTTCTACGCTAGCAAAACCAT
Source organism: Rhingia campestris (assembly GCA_932526625.1). Taxonomy (NCBI): domain Eukaryota; kingdom Metazoa; phylum Arthropoda; class Insecta; order Diptera; family Syrphidae; genus Rhingia; species Rhingia campestris. Next base: position 2,843,609 of record OW052186.1, on the reverse strand, counting down.
TGCGTAAGTTGTTCTATCTATCCTACTCATCAGGACCCTTTCCGGAAAACATAATTTGTCAAGCCTATATCAAAAAAAGGCGAATCTTCTTCTCTCTCCAACTTCTGACCAATTGCACTTAAGTCCCTTCTTTCCAAGGTCATGTAAACGCTGATAAACCGTCAGCTTATGAAATATCTTGAATCACGAAAACTCCTCAATGACCGGCAGTATGGTTATCGCAGCAACAGGTCTACTGGTGATTTTATGACATATCTCACCGAAAAGTGGAACCAATCAATCCATCATGGTGGCGAAAGCAAGATTGTTGCGCTTGATATTTCAAAGGCATTTGACAGGGTTTGGCATCAAGCCCTTTTGTCGAAAATGCGTGCATTTGGAATCGACGAAAAACTTCTTCTATGGATTAGAAATTTAGGTTTATCGAGGTATCCATCGGAGCGGACAATTTTCCACAACGCATACTTCGTCGGAGGTTCAAATTCTATTCGCGGTATGTGTTATCGAAAAAAAAATACTACACAGACGCGACGGCTTCACTTGCACTACAATTCATAAATAAATTCCGCGAATTCCGGAGGAAATCGGAAAAAGAATGGCACTTAGCTGTCAAAAATTGCACGAAAAATGCACCTGAACGCACTTCAACGTAATTTGCCGGGATGCGTTACAATATGTCGGAGAAATATTCCGAACAGCTTTTCGGAAGAATACTTCGAAGCAAAAATCTTCAGAATCGTACAAAATTAGAGAATTTTCCGCTTCGACGGATATCTCGATAGGGCCGATTATCTTTCGAAACGTTCAATTCAAGTTGTTTTGGATGGTTTCAAGTCTGCAACTCACCAAATAAATGCTGGTGTCCCTCAAGGCTAAGTTTTGTCTCCGACTCTCTTTCTCATTTATAAATGATCTCCTGTCTGCATAACTTCTAATCCAATTCATTCCTTCGCTGATGACAGTACTCGCAGCTTCTCATATTCGTTTTCAGGTCCAAAACGTAGAAATATGTTAGGCTCATTGAATTCCAACCTTGACAGCATCATCAAATTGGGTAAATCCAACAGAGCGGAATTCAATGCTTCCGAAACACAATGCTGACTTTCATCATTAAAGCGAAACCAAAATCTAGAGCCATTATCCATGAATGGCAATTACGTCAAAGAAACCGAAAAACTGTCCATGCTAGGTATGTGTGTTAGTAACGACTTACGTTGGAATGACCACATATTCGAAGTCGCTAAAAACGCAGCGAAATGTCTAGGTTTCCTAAATCGATGTAAGAAATATTTCACCCCTTCTGATTTGGCCACAATATATAAAGCGTTTATACGCCCTAAACTTGAGTTCAACGCCCATGTCTGGTCGGGTGCACCAAAAAACAACATTTCACCTTCTAGATAGGATTCAAAGGCGTGCGAAAAAAACTTATAGGAGACAGTAGAATAGCGAATTTCTTAGTTTCGATCGAACATCGTTGAAATATCTCCTGCCTTACATTGTTCTATCGCTATTTTGACAACGAATGTTCAAATGAAATAGCCAGCTGCATTCTACCCATTCAACGATTCAGCCGCAATACTCGTTACGCTATGAATGCAAATCAGTTTACCCTTAAGCCTATCTTCGGACGAACGCTGAAATATAGAGATTCGTACATAAATGTGGAATGCTCTACCAAACTCTGTTTTCCCATACCATTATAACTTACAGGCATTTAAAACCAATGTGCATCGGTATCTCCTTTCTTCTTATTCCGAATTTCCTTAACGCCCGCACTGTGTTAAAACATTTAAAGGACCCTTTGAGTGCGCGCAAATTGTAAAAAAAAAACTATTTTCAAAATCTCAGTGATTTGACAAAAACGGAAGTAGCTTCATCAAAAGCTCAGAATGGTTTTCCCACATATAGTAGGAGAATGGACAAGATCCACGTGGTATCACAATGGACCAAAATGGTCTAAGTGTGCTGGTGGACGCTGGCAACCACTCCAACCAAAACCTATCCTCCAAACCATATCAACAAATGCAGAAAAGTATATCAAAACCAGCTGTCAAAATTGTATGCAATAACAAAATCATTTTAGCATACGTTATACCAAAACGAAAATCAACACGATCGACAAATATCGAGTAACAATAGGGGCGCCTAATTTAAGTCTGAAAGTGCAAAGATTCTCAAAAAAGTACATATCGATGAGATATATAAATACTTTCAAGTCATTTATCAGTGACAAAAACATTTGATTTGTTGACAGTTGTCATCATGAATAGAATGACTTAACCAGAAGTGCAAATGATACCGGTAAACTATTTCAAGTTTATTGTACACAATCATTGCGAAACCAATCAAAGCTAAGCATCTTCAATGGAAGTCAAGGGTTTTCCGCTCAGAATTATTGAGAACTGTCATCGTGAATGGTTTCAAATATTTGAACACAGTAAGTTACGGGAAAATCCCAAGTTTTTGATGAATTATTGTTTTTGCTTGGGATTTCTTTTATTGTGAAGAGACGGGGGTTTCCTTGCCTGATTCGTTACTTTGAACCTCTTGAATGTTGAATTTTAATTACCTTTACATGTAAATTAAGTAGGACTGAGAGCTGGAGCTGGTTTTCTATATAATTTCGTTGAAGATCTGTTCTGAGATATTATGATGTAATTCAATAAATACATTGTGATCGTTTTCAGCTAACGACTTGGGTTTAAAATAGTTCCGTACCTATGCGTTGACAGAGAATGGAGGCAAAAAGTCAGTAGTATACAGATTTACAAAAACAAAGAAATGGCATCTGTAAGGACCATATCAGGGCGCTCCTTGAGCGTTGGGGTATAAAGTCTTGCTCTCGAAAGTCATTGAACTCTTGCCTGTTGTTGAAAAAGTTGACCTATTGGACTTTAAATTAAAAGACATCAGAAGTAATACAGAGGTACAATGTGGGCCAATAGAAGTCATCCGATGTTGTTTGGCTCACATTTTTTTAACTTTCTCTTACAAAGAGAAAGATAATGTTTTCGTGAAAATTTTCGACCTCGAGATTTTGATTGATTCTAACATTACGATGATAGCGGAGCCTAAAAAAGTGGTTTTTGGAATTCCGTCCGTCGGTCCGTCTGTCCGTGACGGTCTCCCCAGCCTAAACGGCTTGACCGATTTTCTTCAAACTTCGTATCCAAGCTTGGTTTGGTCATAATTCTAGGCCATTTTTTTTGTTTGCTTTTAGCCATGTTAAAACTGGTACCTGCCATATAAAAATTACACATAACCTCAATTTTCTCGAAAACGGCTCTAACGATTTTGATTAAACTTTATATATACTATAACCATATTAGTTCCAACAAAACTGCATACCCAGTTTTTTTCGAGAAAATCCATATAACGGATTTTGTCATTTAGGCCATATAAAGAAAATAGTTAATATCTCGCAAACTATTGTGTCAAATTGAATGAAATTTAATACATATACTACTATTACAGCTTGAAACAATTCCACACAATTAGTTTTGGCCCAAATATCACTAAACGCAATTTTCAGTTTTGGCCGATAACGGAAAATCATTATTATTCACATTGACATCGATTCCTTCAAATTTCGGAAAAATACATTTCGACATTATTTATATCATTTAAGCATCAATAATCAAAATGCTTATGATTTGATCTAACGCCCAACTTGCTGTGAAAGAGAAAGTTGCGTACGACCCAGTCGTGCACCCACCACTCGTTTCTAAAAGAAACGGCAATGTTTGCCGTTGCTCCGTCTTGTTGAAACCACATGTCCTCCAGTCCTAATTCGTTCAATTACGACAGAAAAAACTCGGTTAACATGGCCCTATAGCGCGTACCGTCCACTGTTAGCGTTTGACCAGCGGCGTTCTCGAAAAAATATGGCCCGATGACTCCTCCAGCGTGAACAGCGTACCAGGCAGTAACTTTGAGCGGGTGTAATGGCTCCTCGTGTATTACTCGTGGATTTTCGGTGCCCCAGAAGCGATAGTTTTGCTTGTTCACGTACCCACTGAGGTGGAAATGAGCCTCTTCGCTCATTATGATTTTGTTCAAAAAATCGTCCACTTTGTCCTCTAGATTGAGGATGGCTTGGGCGTAGGTAACACGAGTTTGGCGATCGACAAGCAGCAGCTGATGCACGGACTGGACTTTGTACGAGAACATGCGCAAGTCTTTGACCAAAATTCGGCTTAGGGACGACCGGCTTATGGCTTGCTTATCGTCCAGCACTCGGCGCCATAAAGCAGAACTGGCAGGATAAGGGTTTTGTAGAGCACACACTTCGTCATTCGAGTTAGGAGTTTTGAACTCAGTTGTTTCGCCGAACCGAAGTAGCAACGGTTTCCTAGGGTATCATTCATAGAGTCTATGTTTACTCTGAGGTTGGTGAACTCCTTAACTACCTCGAAATTGCTGTTATCAATAGTGACGTTTTGTCCTAGGCGGTGGACAGATGCTTGTCTGTTTGTTGATAGCATGTACTTGGTCTTGTCCTCATTTTCTTCAAGACCAACGGATTTCGCCTGTTCTTCAATCGCCGTGAACGCTTTTACCACGGCACGTTGGGAGCGACCGATGATGTCAATATCGCCCTCATAGCCCAGCAGCTGGAAAGACCCGTTGAAAATAGTGCCTTTCGTATTGACACCTACCCAGCGCACTATCTGCTCCAGTACCAGATTGAAGAAGTCACATGATAGCGCGTCTCCTCACCGAAATCCGGTGCATGTTTGGGATAGTTCGGAGGAGCTACTTGCAAACTGCACGTTGCAGTGCGTGTTTTCCAGCGTCACGCGACACAGCTGAATCAGTTTTGCCGGGATTCCGAATACGGCCATCGTAATATAGAGCTCTGACGATGTATGGTATCATACGAGGCTTTGAAGTCGATGAATAGGTGGTGAGTTTCGACTTGAAATTCGTTGGTCTTTTCCAGGATTTGCCTCAGTGTGAAAATTTGGTCTATAGTCGATCTGCCGGGCCGGAAGCCACACTGGTACGTGCCGATTAGTATGTTGCAGAACGGTTTTAGACGTTCACACAGTACGTTGGATAGGATCTTGTATGTGATATTAAGCAGGGATATGCCTCGATAGTTCTTGCAAGACAGGATCGCTTTTTTGTAGATGGGGCATATGGAGCTGCTAGTCCAGTCATCGGGAATGTCTTCTTCCATCCATACTTGGTTGATGATTCGTTGCATGCTCCCTACCAAAACATCACCACCATATTTAAAAAGCTCCGCTGGTAAGCCATCAGAGCCTGCGGCCTTGTTGTTCTTAAGCTTTTTTATAGCTAGGCGAACTTCTTATATACTAGAACTAGTGGAACTAGTGGTGGAACTAGTTCTTCATTGACTCGACGTGGGTTCTCTTCTTGCCCTCTCATGATGCCCATTAGGCAGCTGCTGGAAATGCTGCTTAAACATATCTACTATTCCCTGCACTTCGGTGACTAGGTTTCTTTCGCTGTCTCGAAGAGCCTCTGGTTTTGTAGCCAGCAGCTAGTTGCTTGGCCTTTTTATAAAACCTCCGGATGTTGTTACGATCGTGCGACTCTTCGATCTCTTTGAGCTGGGGCGCTGCGTAAGCCTCTTCTTGGCTGGCTCTGGCTCTTCTCCCGCTGCCCTTGTTTTGCGCTGCAACGCTTTCTTGTGTGCATCTTCTGTCACCTTTTTCTTGTACACGCCTTCATCATCATTCCGCAGGCTCTTATTCGGGGTTGGCTGGTAACCTACGAGTGGTTTCGGCTTCCTCCTTGATGAAGTCGCCACCACTGATTGTTGGCGTCTGCGGTAGGTGAGTGCACAGAGGAGAGTTTCATACTCAGGAGCTCGCTGTAGGCTGTGACTACTCCAGGTGTGCTAAGGTGCTCAACGTCGAATTTCTTCTTCTGGGCAGTTCGCAGATTCTTCTCGTTGGACAGTCGAGCTGAATTTATCCGCGACAAGAAAATGTTCAGATTCGACGTTTGCCCCTCGGAATGTGTGCACGTCGGGGATATTGAATGCGTGCCTTGCATCGATTAGCACATGGTCGATTGGGTTGGCGGTTCGACCGTCTGGAGAGCGCCTGGTTGCTGTGTGAACCCTAAGCCTTGGGAACCTAGTGCTACTTATCACCGTATTACGAGCTGCTGCAAAATCTGTTAGTCGGTAGCTGTTCGCTGCTGTCTTAACCGCCAAAAATGTTTTCCTTTCCGACTTTAGCATTGAAATCCCCGAGTACAACTTTTACATCATACTCCGGACAGCCTCCGTAGGCTCCATCCAGGAGGTCATAAAACTCCTCCTTGATGGGATATAGCTACGTCTGTCCGTCTGTACGTCATCAGTTTTTGAGCCTTAAATTTTGAGCTAAAGAGATGAAATTTGGTACAGGACGTAGCAGAACAAGTGTACAGGCGTTCATAAAACTCCTCCTTGATGGGATCTTCCGCCTCGTCGGTAGGGGCGTGTGCACATATTAGGCTTATGTTTTGGAACGTAGCTTTGATGCGGATCACAAAAAGGCTATCACTTATCGGCTTGAAGTCAATGACTTTTGTCCTAAGCCGCGATTTCCCATGACGAATCCGCATCCTAATACATGCAATCTTTTGTTGCAACTTATTCTCTTGATTATATCTGCCTTGTACCGCGTGAGGACAGATTCAAGTTTTTGAGTAGCACCCAGGCTGTAGAGTGTTTTTACATTCCAGGTACATATTCTCATATCATAGTCCATTGACGTTCCGGGTCTTGTTGCCATATGAGGAATTTCATTATCCGAGGCTGGTTACGTCTCTCTCATAACTGATAGTTTTTTCCATGGTCGGGAAGTTACCCCGACGGCACAACCCCCAACCAGGCCTTTTCTTGACCCTAGAACAGCTGGCCGGAAAATACTGATGTCAGTAACTCATTATGGGATATGAGTGCTGCCGTTGACCCAATAAGGGCTCCTCTGCCAACAACTCTTTTCCAACACCCTTGCTCAGTATTGGATATCCATATGTCGAAGCAGCTCATATAGGGATTACACTACCAGTTCGATCAAGCTGGAGCTGTAGGCGCCACCGTTGACTCCATCTAGGGAATTCCTCCGCTGTCGCCTAAGAGTGAGTACCCTAATGGGATGATACTCCTCCCCCTCTGTCGTTCGCTGCCACCAACGACCTTCCACAGGGGTTTATTACCCCATCTCCAGTCTAGGCACCCACCAGTCACCAGCGTGGAGGTAAGATTAGGAGTTGATAGTGAGAGGTTAGAGTGAGAACGCTTGTGTTCTCATGTAATCGCATCACTACCCTTATACACTCTGCACATATATATGGCAACATAAAAAAAACACATCCTGAGTTCCACATACGGATCCCTACGAGATCACGAAAAAAATCCATAAGTGGAACCTGTAGAACTGGAGAATTTTTTCAATCTTTTGAGAGTAAAATTTCTTGGATTCGTATCATCACCCTTTCCGCTTAAACAGTAGATCTGGTTATTTTTTTAAGTATCATGAAGGAAATTAATCTTTACAATGTTGTTCTTTTTTTTTTTTTTTTGGCGCAACAGGCTCGTTAGTACTCAGGGCCTAGCTTTCTCACAACCATTCATGTGTGCGTCTTGCACGATGGCGGGACCTCCTGTTTTATGCCGACTCCGAACGGCTAAGTTGAGATAAGCTATTCTTGACAATTGATACTACTCGGACGATTTGTCAGATCATCACGAGAGGAGGGCCAGTGAAAAATCATTTAGGTGTTGCTACGGCTGGGAATCGAACCCAGACCTTCTGCGCGGCAGTTCATCGCACTAACCATCGCGCCACTGAGCCCTCACAATGTTGTTCTACTTAATCAAAAAATCTTAATCTCTGAATAATCCGTAATTAGAACACACCTACCTGTCTAGGGCCCAGTTCAAGTGATTTGTAAATAATAAAACAACTAATGCTCCGATTACACTATCTACATAATAAAACAATTTTATTATCCCTTTGACTGAATATATGGTTACAGTCTTTGAAAAATTTTTAATTAGTTAAATTGTATTCACTTAAACATGAGCCGGCTTTATTTAAATATAAGTGGCCAGGTAAACAAAGTAATCTATGCGATACCATGACTCGTGTCACATTATTTGCCAACACTTGAAAGTGACTATGAATATAGAGACACACATGACGTTTTCTTTTATTTCTGTGTTCTTTCAGTGGTTTAGGTATAAAATGAAATCTTTGAATGCTTTAAATGATTGCAGCAAGATCAAGATGAATGGAAATAAAACGGGTATACCGGACAACACCTATCTGACAGCCTTTTGTGTTTTAGCCTCAGTGTAAGGTCATCATGTTTTTCACGTTGAATGTGTGTACAGTGAGTTGCGGCTTTTTCGCTCGATTCATAACAGTGAACATGCGATGCGGAAACATGTTCTGTACCCTAAACCCCCGTGCGTTGCTGTCATGGAACGATCTTTAGTTAATGAATCAGTTGACAACCGAAGAGAATACCAGTTTTCAAGATAAATACTGAAACTACCAACGCTGTAAAAAGGCGCGTCTTTGCAAAGGGTTGCCATGTAGCTTTTAAATAAATCCAATGGAGAATGGATGGTAAGAAACATAATATAAAAAAGAAATCCCTTTTAGCAACTGTTATACACTCACAGCCTTATTCATAAATTTATTATTAGCAGTCTTTAACTTTATGCACTCCTAAACGCAAAAACTTTATTCATAAAACTTATACAACGTTGAATAGAGGCTGCACATCCTAAACTCGTCTGATGGTTGAATTGTGCCTGTATAAGGATATAAAATTTTTTTATTTCTGTATACACAGACGGCTAGGCATCAGGGTTACCAAAGGTTCAATTGTAAGATGAAAATTATCCAGGGTATATTTGTATTTTAGCAGTTGTGTTCCACTGTTTAATTTGTTCAAATGGTAATTTTTCTTTACCTACAGACTCAACATTGTAAATGATGTTACTGAGTCAACATAAGTCATCAATATGTTATAAAAATGTAGAAAATAAAATTGTCACCATGAGTTTCGCAACTATAAAAATGATCCCTTGGTAACTCTGCCGAGCTTTTTGGTAATTTATTTGCCACAAACCCTGTATAACTATTATGGATGGGGAAATATGTTATGAATAAGAAATTGTGCGACCCTGAATGGAGGCTGTATAAATACTTATGAACTGTATAACTATACAACCGCTGAGATGTGTTTTAGTGAAATCTAATGAGTAAGGGCCCGGTCCTTAGCTAACTGCCTCCAGTTGTGCACTCCAAGTTGGTTGAGGTCAGATTCTACTTGTGCGTGCCACTTAAGGCGAGGTCTTCCTCTACTGCGTCTGATCTGGCTGGGAATCCAAGACTCTGCGCGCCGAAGTATTGGTGTCCATTCGTTCTACATGTCCTAGCCATCTTTAACGTCCAATGCGGAGTTTTTTTTGACTAGGGGTATGTCGCTGTACAGCTCGTATAGTTCGTGGTTGAATCTTCGTCTCCATAGCCCGTCAACGCTAAGAATTTTTCTCTGGAATCGACCAAGAATTTCTCCATCCGCTTTTGACACGGTCCATGCTTCAGCGCGTAGAGCAGGACTGTGATGATCAGGGTCTTATATAGGATCTCCTTAGTAGTTCGAGTGAGGGTTTTACTACTAAATTGCCTTCTTAGCCCGAAGAAACATCGATTGGCAAGAGTAATTCTTCGTTTGATTTCTGACGAGATGTTGTTGTCAGAGTTAATAGCGGAGCCGAGGTAGACAAAGTCGCGTTCCCGTGCTACCTCAAAGTTATATCTGTCAATGGTGACGTTCTGTCCAATTCGTCTAAGTTGTGTGTCCTTTCGTGTTGACAGCATATACTTAGTCTTACCCTCATTTACTGCTAAACCCATTTTTGCCGCTTCCTTCTCTATACTAGCAAACGTGGCTATGAGTTGAGTCCTACCAATGATGCCAATATCGTCGCCGTATGCTAGTAGTTGCACCGATTTTTGGAAAATTGTGCCTCTGGTATTGGCTCGGGAGTTTTGCACAGTCCTCTCAAGAATCAAATTAAAGAAGTCACATGAGAGCGCATCGCCTTGCCTAAATCCTTTTTTAGGATCGAATGTGTCGGTGAGGTCGTTTCCGACCCTGATGGAGCAGCGAGAATTCTCTATCGTCATCCTACACAAACGGACGAGTTTGGGCGGTATACCAAAACTAGACATGGCTCTGTACAGTTCGTCTCTATAAATGCTGTCATATGCGGCTTTGAAATCGATGAATAGGTGGTGGGTATCGATTTTGACTTCTTGATTTTTTTCCAGGATCTACCGAAGTGTGAAAATTTGATCGGATGTGGACTTTCCTGGCCTAAAAACACACTGATAAGGGCCAATCAGGTTGTTGGTAAACGGTTTCAGGCGTTCACATATTATGGCAGATAGGATCTTGTAGGAAATGGTGAGGAGACTTATGCCTCTGTAGTTGGCGCAGTTCAGAGGGTCTCCGTTTTTGTGGATCGGAAAACTTGCGAACATCGTTCCTGGAGTGGCACCCTTCTATATCCATGATCACACGCTTCTCTTGATCTTTTTTCTTCTTTCTGGAAAGCCGGTGTTCTTCCGTTCCTTTCTGTCTATAGAGCTCAATGGCAGCTCTCGTCTTCACCTGTAGCTTAGGTTTGTAGGCCTCGTTCTTGGCTGCGAGCATCTGTCGAAATTCGTTATCAAACCAAGGGTTTCTTGCTGGTCGGCGCTATAATCAGTTGCGGCTGATCAAATGGCCTGTTGGCGTCGTTGCCATTGCTCTTCGACTTTCGATGCTGGTGGTATGGTGTTAATCGAGAGGTTAAGGGATACGCGTTGTGCGAAGGTCTTGGCGGTCTCTTGCGATTGCAGTCTTCCGACATTAAATTTTTTCTGGATTGTTGTGGCGTGGTGGATATCCGCATTCTTACCTTGGCTGCTACAAGGTAGTGATCCGAGTCGATGTTAGCTCCTCGGAATGTTCGGACATCCAAAATACTGGATGCGTGCCTCTTGTCTATTTCTGGATTGTTGTGGCGTGGTGGATATCCGCATTCTTACCTTGGCTGCTACAAGGTAGTGATCCGAGTCGATGTTAGCTCCTCGGAATGTTCGGACATCCAAAATACTGGATGCGTGCCTCTTGTCTATCGCAATGTGATCAATTTGGTTGACCGTTCGTTGATCTGGAGACCGCCATGTCCCCTTATGGATATCGAGGTGAGGAAACCGTGTGCTGGCTATAGTGGCATTTCGTTCAGTAGCGAAATCAATTAGCCTAAGTCCGTTACCAGACGTGCTGTCGTGTAGGCTGTGTTTTCTGGCAATACTGCTAAAGATGTCTTCTCTTCCTACCTTTGCGTTAAAATCTCCCAGCACGATTTTAACATCGTACTTTGGTAGTCGCTCATAGGTTTTGTCAAGGAGCTCGTAGAAGCAGTCCTTAGTTATATCATATTTTTCCTCCGTCGAGACGTGAGCGCATCAAGGCGAATTTTGCCTTGATGTGGGTTGTTACAATGCGTTCGCTAATGTCTTGACAACATAAGACTTCTTGCCTAAGTCTGGCACTTATAACAAATCCGCATCTGACTAATCGCTGATTCTGCTCACTATACTATATATGGTCCATACTAGCTGTCACAGTTTTTCATCCTATTTTTGCCCGACACATCACATCGTATTTCCTGGATGGCAGTAATATCTGCTTTGTAGCAGTTTAGGGCATCCGTTTCATTTCGGTCGAAATGTAAGATAAAGGAAATAGTTGATAGTTCCCCTACTTTAATGATAATCATCCTGGGAAAAAAAATAAAAGAACCCTAAATTTGTAACCCCGAAAATTCCTCTTTTCTATGAGCATTGGTTAAGCATTGACGAAGAAGAATTACAATCGTTGCCAACATTCGAAATTCGAGAGAGATAGTGTCGCAACTTTCATCTGAATCGATTACACTATGACCATGTCGAGTAGGAGTCACTCAAAATGATAGTCATGCTTGGAGACGTATAAATAAATCGAGGCAAACGAGGAAAGTACAAATGTATGACTACACGTGACATCAAGATGAATAGCCTTCAACTTCGGATACATACCTGATATCTCATATTAAAATTGCTTAGCTTGCGAGCATATTTAGCATTCTTTTGCCGTTTCGATTCTACTTTGAGCTTCACATCGTACACAAGCGGAAGATGGTCAGGTAACATATTTGAATTTCAATAGATACGCCTTGGCGGGACGTCAACCAGCAAGAAACTTGATACGTAGATACTAGATATTCATTGATATCTTTACCACCAAGAGGTTATTTCTGCAGGTGCGGTAAATCGGATCTCTAAACGATCATAGGGATCTGGTTTTACTCGTGTGCAGCGCCGGTATTTTGTTTCTGTTTACTTTTATAATTGTATGCACCAGACTTGCCATGTCACAAATATTTTGCGCACTATTGCACGTCCATGTCTTTAATGACAGCCCACAAAAATTGTTTAATTATGTTTCAGCCAATTCAAAATGGGCATACCATTGACCAAATCGGCTATTGTACCACCATTTTTGAATTAAAATATGCCAACGACCAAAATTTTGACCTAGGTGTCACTCTCGGTGCAAGCACTTCAAATTTTTAGCGCAACAGACTCATTCGTACCTAGGACCTAGCTTTCTCACAACCATGTGAGGGTAAGTACTTCATGCACGATGGCGAAAGGCTGTCGAAAGGTTAAATTGAGATAAGCTATCCTTGACACGGCTGGGAATCGAACCCAGAGCTCCACTATCTTTGGAAGTTGGCTCTACGGATTTCGAGGAGAGACTTTCGGAAAAAATTCAAGGGCAGAGAGATCACATACATTATGGAATTTAAAAAAATATATATGCGTCTCTAGGAACTCGACAGCACCAGAAGTCTCGGCTGACGAAAAATGAGACTAACTGCTAAACAAAAGTCTTTGGAACGGAAACGGAATTCTTCGACTTCGACTTAGACTTAACAATGTCGAACTGCGACGAGCTGCACCATCTTAAGGATGAAAATAAGGCCATAACGTGGTCATTAAAAACACCTAATGAGCCAAAACCAAAACCGACACGTATGACGAAGAGCTCAATCGCAAAACCGACTGAATTTTAAAGAAAAGACCTGTCAAGAAAGGGAAAGCTGTGCCTTCACCTGAAATAATAAATCACAATAATGGGAACATTCCGAGGGGCTAACATCGACTCGGACTACTAACTTGTTGCAGTCAAGGTAAGAATGCGGATATCCACCACTCCACAACAAACCAGAAATACTGTGAAAAAATTTAATGTCGAAAGACTGCAATCGCCAGAGACCGCCAAGACCTTCGCGCAACGTGTGTCCCTTAACCCCTTGATTCACACCATACCACCAGCATCGAATGTCGAAGAGCAATGGCAACGATGCCAACAGGCCATTAGATCAGCCGCAACTGATGTGCTAGGTTTCTCGCGGCCACCATCAAGAAACCCCTGGTTTGATGAGGAATGGCGACAGATGCTCGCAGCGAAGAACGAGGCCTACAAGGCTAAGCTGCAGTTGAAGACGAGAGCTGCCATAGTCAAAGAAGAAGGGAAGAACATCGGCTTTTCAGAAAGAAGAAAAAAGAGCAAGAAAAGCGCGCGATCGAGGATATCAAGAGGTGCCACTCCAGGAACGATATTCGCAAGTTTTACCAAAGTGTAAAACGTCAAAGCCAAGGATACAAAGCTCGAACAGAATCCTGTCGCGATGAACAAGGAAATATCGTAGTTGAGTCACAGTCGATGCTGAGGATATGGAAGAACCACTTCTGCAGACTGTTAAACGGCGATGACGAACAACATTCCGCTGTCAGGCAGAACGAACCATTTAATATTGGCAACGACAGCGAAAACTGCCAACCACCCGACCTAAGTGAAGTGAGGATAGCTATATCTAAACTCAAGCTTAATAAGGCCGCCGGAAATGACGGCCTTCCCGCTGAGCTTTATAAAGCTCAATTGGTTAGTAACATCCACCAACTCATAAGCCAAATCTGGTGGGATGAAAATATGAATGAAGAGTGGAACCTCAGCATCGTTTGCCCGATCCACAAAAAAGGAGACTCTCTGTACTGCGCCAACTACAGAGGTATAAGTCTCATCAACATCGCCTACAAGATCCTATCTGCCGTAATATGTGAACGCCTGAAACCGTTTACCAACAACCTGATTGACCCTTATCAGTGTGGTTTTAGGCCAGGAAAGTCCACAACCGATAAAATTTTCACACTTCGGCAGATCCTGGAAAAAACACAAGAAGTCCAAATCGATACCCACCACCTATTCATCGATTTCAAAGCTGCATACGACAGCATTTATAGAGACGAACTGTACAGAGCCATGTCTAGTTTTGGTATACCGCCCAAACTCGTCCGTTTGTGGAGGATGATGGTGGAGAATTATCGCTGCTCCATCAGGGTCGAAAACGACCTCACCGACACATTCGACACCAAAAAAGGATTTCGGCAAGGCGAAGCGCTGTCATGTGACTTCTTCAACTAGATTCTTGAGAGGATTGTGCAAAACTCCCGAGCCAATACCAGAGGCACATTTTTCCAAAAATCGGTACAACTACTAGCATACGGCGACGATATTGGCATCATTGGTAGGACTCAACGTGATGTCATAGCCACGTTTGCTAGTATAGAGAAGGAAGCGGCAAAAATGGGTTTAGCAGTAAATGAGGGTAAGACTAAGTATATGCTGTCAACACGAAAGGACACACAACTTAGACGAATTGGACAGAACGTCACCATTGACAGATATAACTTTGAGGTAGTACGTTACTTTGTCTACCTCGGCTCCGCTATTAACTCTGACAACAACATCTCGTCAGAAATCAAACGAAGAATTACTCTTGCCAATCGATGTTTCTTCGGGCTAAGAAGGCAATTTAGAGCCCTCACTCGAACTACTAAGGAGATCCTATATAAGACCCTGATCATTCCAGTCCTGCTCTACGGCGCTGAAGCATGGACTGTATCAAAAGCGCATGAAGAAATCCTTGGTCGATTCGAGAGAAAAATTCTTCGGAAAATATTCGGTCCCGTTTGCGTTGACGGGCTATGGAGACGAAGATTCTACCACGAACTATACGAGCTGTACAGCGGCATACCCTTAGTCAAAAAACTCCGCATTGGACGTTTAAGATGGCTAGGACATGTATAACGAATGGACACCAATACTCCGACTCGCAGAGTCTTCGATTCCCAGCCAGACCGCAGACGCAGTAGAGGGAGATCTCGCCTTAAGTGGCGCGCACGAGTAGAAACCGACCTCAACCAACTTGGAGTGCCCAACTGGAGGCAGTTAGCTAAGGGCCGGTCTAATTCGAGAGGCATGTTGGTTGAGGCCCAGGTTCATCCCGGACTGTAGCGCCACTTAAGTAAGTAAGTAAGTCTATTAAATTCTCTCCGTTGGAACTTTTTTTCGCCTTATATTTGGAGTAAATTTGGCTGAACAAATTTGCAGTTTGTAAACTTCTTAATACACATCTTGAGAAAAGTGGGAGGGATCTTATCCGAATGAGAGGTTTTGTGTTTGTTTTCAGCAAAAAAGTGGAAAATGAACTCGGTAACGTTCATCCTTGTCGAGCCTCTAAAAACACTTTTCATGTTCACAGAGTCGTTGACATACTCCCCTTCTTGAGTGATATTTGCGTAACACAATATTCAGTGAAATTAAGAAGGCATTTCCACACCTGTTTTTGAGTAGAGAGCTTCAAAAATTTACAGCCCCATCAACAGATTAACATGTTGTATCTGATAAATGCGAACAAACTTGTTTTTTTCTGAACTTCCTGGAAGCTCGCTCATTATTATTTTTTATGTCTCATTTAATTTTTTAGTTAATTGCAATTTTTTATGTCAAGACACGACTTGTGCAGATTCTGAAAACACTTAATCATAAAACGTGTTTTATTGGGTTCTGTTTTCTGTAATTGATGTATCTTTAGTCGTATAGACACGTATAGCTACATTTTACGTATCGCAAATAAATTTTATTTTGATAGGAGCAAGTTCGAAACAAAATGCTTATTGTGGTCGATGATGCCACGGTAAATTTAAATAATTTTTGTATCTTTGATATTTGGCATAATTAAGATACATTCTGAAGTGTCGTATATGTGTATATGCTTCGGAGATACCCAAAGTGTACTTACAGAAATTCATCACTTTTGTCCGGATGATATCATATCTGCGATTCGATTGAGTAACCCTGAAATAACAATGTTGGGGTTTATTTCGCATTGGAAAAGGAAATCGAATTACAAATTATTTTCAGTTAATTTTTGAATGTAGTCGATCCTGCCCACGCAACTTTCTTTGGAAATGAAGCCGAATTTTCATATTCAGCCTATTTTGCTCGGCGGTTTTTTTACGGCACCGATATTTAATAGATTTTCTATAAAGTGTGGCATGAGTTAGCTTAAACGAGAATTGTAAGCTACACGTTAAAGATGCGAAGGAACTTAGGTCCAGTTTTTCAGTGCTAAGATAACTCTGAGTTAAACCAGAGTTAACTAACTTCTTCTTCTTCCTCTTATTTGGCGCTACAGTCTGGGATGCACATGGGCCTCAACCAACGTGCCTCTCCATTTAGCCCGGTCCTAAGCTTACTGCCTCAAGTTGTGCACTCCAAGTTGGTTGAGGTCGGTTTCTACTTGTGCGCGTCACTTAAGGCGAGGTCTTCCTCTACTGCGTCTGATCTAGCCCGAAGAAACAGCGGTTGGCAAGAGCAAGTCCCGTACTACCTCAAAGTTATATCTGTCAATGGTGACGTTCTGTCTAATTCGTCGATTTTGTGTGTCCTTTCGTGTTGACAGCATATACTTAGTCTTACCCTCTTCCTTCTCTATACTAGCAAACTTGGCTATGACATCGCATTGAGTCCTACCAATGATGTCAATATCGTCGGCGTATGCTAGGAGTTGCACCGATTTTTGGAAGATTGTGCCTCTGGTGTTGGCTCGGGAGTTTTGCACAATCCTCTCAAGAATCAAATTGAAGAATCACATGACAGCGCATCGCCTTGCCTAAATCCATTTTTGGTATCGAATGTGTCGGTAAGGTCGTTTCCGACCTTGATGGAGCAGTGTAAATTTTCCATCGTCACCCTACATAAACGGACGATATCGGGCGGTATACCAAAACTAGACATGGCTCTGTATAGTTCGAGTCTATAAATGCTGTCGTATGCGGCTTTGAAATCGATAAATAGGTGGTGGGTATCGATTTGGACTTCTTGTGTTTTTTTTTCCAGGATCTGCCGAGGTGTGAAAATTTGATCGGTTGTGGACTCTTCTGGCCTCAAACCACACTAATTGTTGCTAAACGGTTTCAGGCGTTCACATATTACAACAGATAGGATCTTGTAGGCGATGTTGAGGAGACTTATGCCTCTGTAGTTGGCGCAGTTCAGAGAGTCTCCTTTTTTGTCGATCGGGCAAACGATGCTGAGGTTCCATTCTTCAGGCATACTTTCATCCGACCAGATTTGGCTTATGAGTTGGTGGATGTTACTTACCACCGTAAAACTTGCGAAAATCGTTCCTGGAGTTGCACCTCTCTATATCCTCGATCGCGCGCTTTTCTTGCTCTTTTTTCTTCGTTCTGAAAAGCCGATGTTCTTCCCTTGTTCTCTGCCTATAGAGCTCAATGGCAGCTCTCGTCTTCACTTGCAGTTTAGCCTTGTAGGCCTCGTTCTTGGCTGCGAGCATCTGTCGGCATTCCTCATCAAACCAGGGGTTTCTTGCACAAGAAACCTAGCACATCAGTTGCGGCGGATCTAATGGCTTGTTGGCATCGGTGCCATTGTTCTTCGACATTAGATGCTGGTGGTATGGTGTGAATCGAGAGGTTAAGGGATACGCCTTGTCGGTCTCTTGCGATTTCAGTCTTTCGACATTACATTTTGTCACAGTATATCTGGTTTGTTGTGGTGTGGTGGATATCCCAATCCTTACCTGCAACAAGGTAGTGGTCCAAGTCGATGTTAGCCCCTCGGAATGTTCGGACATCCAAAATACTGGATGCGTGCCTCTTATCTATCGCAATGTGATCAATTTGGTTGACTGTTCGTTGATCTGGAGACCGTCATGTCCCCTTATGGGATATCGAGGTGAGGAAACCGTGTGCTGGCTATAGTGGCATTTCGTTCCTTAACGAAGTCAATTAGCCTAAGTTACCAGACGTGTTGTCGTGAAGGCTATATATTCTGACAGTACTGCTAAAGATGACTTCTTTTCCTACCTTTGCGTTAAAATCTCCCAGCACTATTTTAACATCGTATTTCGTTAGTCGCCCGTCGGGACGTGAGCGCATATTAGGCTTATGTTGGCGAATTTGACCTTGATGCGGATTGTTACAATGCGTTCGCTAATGTCTTGGAAACATAAGCCTAGGTCTGGCACTTATAACAAATCAGCATCTGACTATAGTCGCTGTTTCTGCTCACTATAACACGGTCCATAGTAGATGTCACAGTTTTCCATCCTCTTTTTGCACGGCCCATCCCATCGTATTTCCTGGATGACAGTAATGTCTGCTTTGTAGCAGTTAAGGGCTTCCGCTATTTGATCGCACGTACCTCTCCTGTTTAATGCTCTCACATTCCAGGTGCAGTTACGAACGTCGTTGTCATTTTTTTGTGTAGCAGGGTCGTCAACTATAATATCAGTCCTTTCCGAGGCTATTGGTTGCTTCGTAAAAATGTTTTTTTTCCATGGGTGTGTAGGTAACCCAAATCTTAGCCTCCAACCTGGGGGGCCAGTTCCAATTTATTAGATAACCCTAGGACACGGGGCCATCAGTATCCACAACGGGATTGAGCGCTGCCGTTGACCTTTCGTTTCATCCGCCACCATCTCTGTTTAAGGGGCCTGATTTCCCCTAAAAATTCCTAAATAACCTGTTGTCCGAATACTTCGAAGCAGGTTCGCTGGGACGGCAGACCGGGTATTCATTCCGCGCAAATCTGTTAACTCACCAAACTTGCTTGGTTAACTCAAAGTTCGATTAAAATTGACTGAAAAAACTAATTTCTTGAGTTAACTCGAGTTTAATCCCGAAACTAGACGATCTCGCAATGAAAAACTTTAGTTGTTCGTCTGCCTTTAGTGGTCCTTAGTAAGAAAACTTTGCTTCACGGTAGTCAGAGACTCTGTATACATCGTACCGCTATTAATGTTGAAATCGACACTCCATTACAATTATGCTCCTTGCTCACTTTTTGTTTTGCCCTTAATGGAGATGACACTTCTGTAATAAAATTTATCAACTCGAATTAGTATTTCAGACTCTCCAAATCAACAAATCTTTATTTTGACCGCTACACAAACCCAAAGCAAATATTTCCAAACCATATTGACAAAAAAACGATCCACAGCAATAAATAGACGTAAACAACAAAATAACTGAAAAAAACACCCTCAACTGCATGTTTGTTTGTTTCTTTATTTTTCGGATGATAATTGTCACAAAAGTGTAAACACTTAGTTGTCAATTTGATTTGATAGAAATATTGACATAACAAACTAGTTCGTCACGTGCCTTATCGGCCTCCAACAATGAGTGTTGGCCCACTCGGTTTCTTCGAGAATCTTAACTCACGCATTCGATCACAAATTTTTTGATTAATTAACATTCAGTTAGCTCTAATAAGTCATATTGCAGCGCTGGAAGGAGAACAGAAGGACTTCCCCGAGATGCTCAAAAACCTGATTGAATAATAAACCGCTCACGAAGTTCATCGGAATTAAGGCAAATGAATGGAAAAATACAAGCCACAGGCATGAAAAGTTCAAAGATTGCTTTGATTTTGGCGTGTGCAAATGAAATGCTATGGCCGCACAATACTGCCATCTTGTGGTTGACTATTGGTAACCAGTTGACATTGATGACTACATACGTGTGCGATTTGATTTGATTTGTGTACATAGAATTAAAAAGCGATAATTTCTGAATTTGCTTACATCGAAAATGTTTTTGTTATCTGACTTATATTTGGACAACTTATTTGATATGGTGAGATGTCTTCATTAGATTTATGGTGCGAGATTTAGTGGTCGAGACCTCTTGACAATGGCTAACTTTCTTTTTGACGTTATCGATAATCACTGCGATGTGAAAAATATTTATGCCAGAAATGACGAAAACAAATGATTGTTGCGTATTATTGAAGAAGGTGTTTATTTTTCCTTGTTTTTGATGAATTCGGTTGTTAAGCGACGATAAGTAGGTCTGTTAGGTGAGATATATTCTTGATGACGTTTAACTAAAATACTTGTAGCGTGACGACTACAATTATTGGCGCCCCTAAGGAAATTTCAACATTGATCAACTATAACATTGTTTTGTTAAAACAGATACAACATGACGTTTTAATTAATGTTTTTCAAACGTTTTATTTACGCACTTACTTACTTACATAAGTGGCGCTACAATCCGGGATGAACCTGGGCCTCAACCAACATGCCTCTCCAATTAGCCCGGTCCTTCGCTAACTGCCTCCAGTTGCGCACTCCAAGTTGGTTGAGGTCGGTTTCTACTTGTGCGCGCCACTTAAGACGAGGTCTTCCTCTGCTGCGTCCGACGTCTGGCTGGGAATCGAAGACTCTGCGAGCCGGAGTATTGGTGTCCATTCTTTCTACATGTCCTAGCCATCTTAAACGTCCAATGTGGAGTTTTTTGACCAGGGGTATGTCGCTGTACAGCTCGTATAGTTGGTGGTTGAATCTTCGTCTCCATAGCCCGTCAACGCAAACGGGACCGAAGACTTTCCGAAGAATTTTTCTCTCGAATCGACCAAGGATTTCTTCATCCGCTTTTGATACGGTCAATGCTTCAGCGCCGTAGAGCAGGACTGGGATGATCAGGGTCTTATATAGGATCTCCTTAGTAGTTCGAGTGATGGCTTTACTACTAAATTGCCTTCTTAGCCCGAAGAAACAGTGATTGGCATGAGTAATTCTTCGTTTGATTTCTGACGAGATGTTGTTGTCAGAGTTAATAGGGGAGCCGAGGTAGACAAAGTTCCGTGCTACCTCAAAGTTATTTCTGTCAATGGTGACGTTCTGTCCGATTCGTAGATGTTGTGTTTCCTTTCGTGTTGACAGCTACACTTAGTCTTACCCTCATATACTGCTTAACCCATATTTGATACATCCTTCTCTATACTAGCAAACGTGGATATGACATCACGTTGAGTCCTACCAATGATGTCAATATCGTCCGCGTATGCTAGTAGTTGCACCGATTTTTGGAAAATTGTGCCTCTGGTGTTGGCTCGGGAGTTTTGCATAATCCTCTCAAGAATCAAATTGCAGAAGTCACTTGGCAGCGCATCGCCTTGCCTAACTCCTCTTTTGGTATCGAATGTGTCGGTGAGGTCGTTTCCGACCCTGATGGTGCAGCGAGAATTCTCCATCGTCATCCTACACAAACAGGCGAGTTTTGGCGGTATACCAAAACTGGACATGGCTCTGTATAGTTCGTCTCTATAAATGCTGTCGTATGCGGGTTTGAAATCGATAAATAGGTGGTGGGTGTCGATTTGGACTTCGTGGGTTTTTTCCAGGATCTGCCGAAGTGTGAAAATTTGATCGATTGTGGACTTTCCAGGCCGAAAACCACACTGATAAGGGCCGATCAGGTTGTTGGTAAACGGTTACAGGCGTTCACATATTATGGCAGATAGGATCTTGTAGGCGATGTTGAGGAGACTTATGCATCTGTAGTAGCAGTTCAGAGGGTCTCCTTTTTTGTGGATCGGGCAAACGATATTTTCATCCGACCAGATTTGACTTATGAGTTGGTAGATGTTAATTACCAAGTCCTCTCTGCCGGCTTTATAAAGCTCAGCGGGAAGCCGTCATTTCCGGCGGCCTTATTAAGCTTGAGTTTAGATATAGCTATCCTCACTTCACTATGGTCGGGTGGTTGGCAGTTTTCGCTGTCGTTGCCAATATTGCATGGTTCGTTCTGCCTGATAGCGGAATGTTGTTCGTCATCGCCGTTTAAAAGTCTTCAGAAGTGGTTCTTCCATATCCTCAGCATCGACTGTGTTTCAACTACGATATTTCATTGTTCATCTCGACAGGATTCTGTTCGAGCCTTGTATCCTTGGCTTTGACGTTTAACACTTTGGTTAAACTTGCGAATATCGTTCCTGGAGTGGCACATCTCTATATCCTCGATCGCTAGCTTTTCTTCTTTTTTTCTTCTTTCTGAAAATCCGGTGTTCTTCCCTTCTTCTTTGCCTATAGAGCTCAATGGCAGCTCTCGTCTTCACCTGCAGCTTAGCCTTGTAGGCCTCGTTCTTGGCTGCGAGCATCTGTCGGCATTCCACATCAAACCAGGTGTTTCTTGCTGGTGTGCCCTAGAAACCTAGCACATCAGTTGCGGCTTATCTAATGGCTTGTTGGCATCGTTGCCATTGTTCTTCGACATTAGATGCTGGTGGTATGGTGTGAATCGAGAGGTTAAGGGATACGCGTTGGCGGTCTCTGGCGATTGCAGTCTTTCAACATTAATTTTTTTCACAGTATTTCTGTTTTTTGTGAGCCCGCCGGAATGCTCGGACATCCAAAATACTGGATGCGTTCCTCTTGCTTATCGCAATGTGATCAATTTGGTTGACTGTTCGTTGATCTGGAGACCGCCATGTCCCCTTATGGATATCGAGGTGAGGAAACCGTGTGCTGGCTATAGTGACATGTCGTTCCTTACAAATACACATTTTCGGCGCAACAGTCTCGTTAGTACCCAGGGCCTAGCTTTCTCACAAAACGGGACCTCCTGTTTTATGCCGACTCCGAACGGCTAAGTTGAGATAAGCTATTCTTGACAATTGATACTACTCGGACGATTTGTCAGATCATCACGAGAGTAGGACCAGTGAAAAATCATTTAGGTGTTGCTACGGCTGGGAATCGAACGCAGACCTTAGCGTTCCTTAGCGAAGTCAATTAGACTAAGTCCGTTACCAGACGTGTTGTCATGTAGGCTATATTTTCCGACAGTACTGCCAAAGATGTCTTCTCTTCCTACCTTTACGGTAAAATCTTCCAGCAAGATTTTAACATCGTACTTCGGTAGTCGCTCATAGGTTTTGTCAAGGAGCTCGTAGAAGCAATCTTTGGCTATGTCATCTTTTTCCTCCGTCGGGACGTGAGTGCATATAAGGCTTATATTGGCGAATTTGGCCTTGATGCGGATTGTTACAATGCGTTCGCTAATGCCTTGGCAACATAAGACTTCTTGCCTAAGTCTGGCACCTATAACAAATCCGCATCCAAATAGTCGCTGTTTCTGCTCACTAGAACACGGTCCGTAGTAGATGTCACAGTTTTTCACCCTCTTTTTGCCCGGCCCATCCCATCGAATTTGCTGGATGGCAGTAATGTCTGCTTTGTAGCAGTTTAGGGCTTCCGCTAGTTGTTCGCTTACACCTCTCCTGTTTAATGTTCTCACATTCCAGGTGCAGATACGAACGTCGTTGTGCTTTTTTCGTTTAGCACGGTCGTCAACAATAATATCAGTCCTTTCCGAGGCTATTGGTTGCTTCGTAACATAAGCTTTTTTCCGTGGATAAGTGGTTAACCCAAAGCACAACCCCAAACCTGGAGGTCCGAATATTTCGAAGCAGCTTATCTAGTTCGCCTGGGACGGCAGACCGGGTATTCATTCCACGACATCCTGACCAGAGTGATTATAGTGTTGCTGTTTTACGTCTTGTTATCAACACTCGCACTTATCGTTAATGGTTCCCACTTGGAGGTGAAAAATAAGCACATTTGATGTTTGGTCAGAGTTGCGAGCACTGGGAATTGCCAAGTTAAAGGCAATCAGAGCCTACCCTCATTCTACAACAACCAAACATCGATGAACGAATATGTCGATCGTAAAATGGACGTAGCGCACGATAAATTTGCCGAACCGAACCATGGTTTTTGAACTAAGTTTACACAATTTAAACGCGTTGTTCTTGCGTAAATCTATTCATCGTAATGCGACAAAACGTACATGTACCCCAAATCAACTTTTATCTGTCAAATTGACAATCTGTAACTAGAAACAGTGCTGCCAGTTTAAAAACCAAACCTCTAAAAAAAACACTCTTTACAACAAATGAATCAGAATGATTGTTGTACCTCCACTAAAGGGGATAGCATATAAAAACCTAAACAATAATTTTACAATTTACTAAAATAAATAAAATAATAACACTCAACCTTTTTTTTTTTCAGCTGCTGGTCATGATCACAGTGATGCTGTATGCTCTGTCGAAACTACAGCAACAACAGTCGCAACCAAGTCCCTGAACCAAGCCCTTGATAATACACTTACAGACGCTCAGACAATTAGCCTGGAGAAGCAATTTCAAATTCTACGAGATGCATCAGCCAATCTGAAGAATATTTTAAAAAATACCAGCAAATAACGAACCAGCATAAATGAAACAAGAAACATTCAATGTATATACTTTATTCCAAAAAATGAAATACTATTTATATTCTATAATTTTATTTATATTTAAATGCGAGTGCATTTAGCTTATTTATAAGTAAAGCAAAAAAAAAAAAAACAACTGAAGAGAATGCTGAGAAGAAAAAATATTTTTTTAAAAGAAAATATTAGAACTGAGAGAACGGTTTTTTTTTTTTTTTAATTCAGAAAGTATTATTTTCAATGTTATTTAAAATAAAAACAACGCAAAATATGCCATAAAATTTATCGTTTTTTTTTTCTTAAACTACAGAATACGCAGCATAGTTAGCAATCCCGCAGAGGTTTTTACCCTTTCTGATTCGCATGTATCCATCTTCGCCCCATTGATCGCCCCACCAATTTTTCAGGATCCAATGATCGGGGCCATAGCCAACGACGAGCATGGCATGGTTAACGCTCTTCGATGAACAGCCTTCATCATCATATACGCCATCACTGTGAAAAATGTTGAAAATATTTAAAAATATAAACTTTAGGGTGATTGAATTCTTGATCTTGGTGGGCTCTGATCGTGTAAGAAGAAAAAGATCGGAGAATTTACTGGTTAACACTGTCCAGAACAATATTCAGTCCTATCAAGGTATCCGTCGGAGCGGACAATTTTCGACAACGCATACTTCGTCGGAGGTTCAAATTCCATTCGAGGTATGTGTCATCGCAACACAAATGCGACGGCTTCACTTCACTACAATTCGTAAATAAATTCCGCGTAGAATTTGTATCGGAGGAAATAGGAAAAAGAATGGAACGTAGCTGTCAAAAATTGCACGAAAAATGCTCCTGAACGCACTTTAAAGCCGAATGCGAAAGGATCTGCCGGGATGAACTAAACAGAACCATGTCTAGTTTTGGTTAACCCTCCGAACTAATCCGTTATTGCAGGATGACAATGAAGGATTATCGCTGATAGTCAGAATAATTAATTTTTACTTATGTGTCGGAGAAAATAGGAAAATGCACTTACCTGTCAAAAAATTGACGAAAACTGCTCCTGAACGCACTTTAACGCAATTCGCCTTGATGCGTTACAAAATGTCGGAGAAATATTCCGAAAAGCTTCTCAGAAGAATACCTCGAAGCAAAAATCCTTCGAACCGTACAAAATCGGAGAATTTCCGGCTCCGACGGATATCTCGATAGGGCTGATTATTTTCCTTTCCAATAAAAACGTAGTTGGGCCAATTTTAACAACCATTGCCGCCTGATCAATTGAATAAAACAGCGCCGTTAAAAGGTTAATTAACGTCAGTGCTTAGGCCTTTTTTTGGACTATATGTAGCTAAAGTAAAACCATGGAAATCCGGTCGTTTTCAGTGATACCTGAAGCAACTAAAAATATGCCAAAAGGACGCAGTCTGATAGTTTTGTCCTTTATGATCTGAGCACTGATTTGAACGATCGTGACCTGTGTTTTACACGATCGTGAAACAATTCATGCCAGGGGGGTCATTCCAATACTTTGAAAACGATTATCATTCAGACGGTAGTTGATACCTCATGAGCAATCGCTCAATAATCGTCTGTGATTTGACGATTATTGTTTTAAGTGAACCAAATAAAGTGATATCGCCGACAGAAAAAAACTACAATTGATCTTACGTGATGCAAGTTGTACCGTCGAAATCACTTTACGGAATGACCCCCCAGGAATGACTTGAACGAATCTGTTTCGATCTATTTTGTTCGTTTCGATCGCGTCCCTGTTTTGAACGATCGTCAAACCAATCACCAATTACTTCGTTCGCCCCTTTTCAATAAGATTGTATGCCAGGAAAGCCTTGAAAAAAAATCAATTAAAAGCCGATGCGAAAGGATCTTATGGGATAAACTAAACAGAACCATGTCTAGTTTTGGTTAACCCTCCGAACTAATCCGTTATTGCAGGATGACAATGAAGAATTATCGCTGACAGTCAAAATAATTAATTTTACTTCACATAAGGTGATTATCTAAATTGACATTCACTTTTGAGGAAAGATGACGTAGGCCAAAGCCTACATCCATATAAGACCCAACTTTTGCAAGAATTAAACCCAGCGGACCATCAATTGCGTCGTGTGTTCAGTAAATGGGTAGAGAATCAACTGGAAGTTGAATAAGATTTCAACCGTCAAAGCATATTCAGGGAAGAGGCTCATTCCTGGCTTGACGGATACTTAAACAAGCAGAATTGTCATTTTTGTAGTGAGCACAATCCTCATGAGACTTTTGAGACCCCATTACATACCGAAAAAATCACAGCTTGGTGCGCTTTACTTGTCGAAGGCGTAATTGCCCATTTGTCTTTTTTATTCATCGTGTCATTGGAAATAATTGTCGAGAATAGCCAATCTCAACTTAGCCGTTCGGAGTCGGCATAAAACAGGAGGTCCCGCCATCGTGCAAGAAGTACACACGCACACATGAATGGTTGTGAGAAAGCTAGGCCCTGGGTGCTAACGAGCCTGTTGCGCCAGAAATTTGTATTTTTTTTTGTCATTGGAAATCACTTAGAGGAGAAGTGGTTCCAACAAGACGACGCAAAGTGCCATACAGAGCGTGCAACCATACTTTGTTAAGCCAAACGTTTTGTGACCGAAGCATCTTAAGAAATGGACCTGTGAATTGGCCACCTCGTTCGTGCGATTCGACACCATTCGACTACTTTTTGTGGGAGTACGTCAAATCTCTGATCTATGCTGACACTAGCAACGATTGATCACTTAGAATCTAACATTGGGCGCACTATTGATGAAATAAGACCGGGTATGCTCAAAAAAGTGGTGCAAATTGCGCCGACAGGATGGCGTTCTCAAGGCGCAGTCACGGAGGCCATCTGCCAGAAATTATTATGCCATGAAATTTGTAAGCTAATAAGGCCAAAATTTTAGTCAGTTATTCTATCATTCGTATCCTCTTTCCGAGTCGATGGTCGCATTTTAGGTCGATATAATCCTACCACCAGACAGGATGTTCGTGCTGTAGTAGATAAATTCCTGCCAATATATTCACGCTCTAGTGAGTACTTCCATTCAAAATTAGCCAAATGAGTTGATTCACCATACATTTTCGAGAGCTCACTATCAGTAAACCGAAAGTTTTGCTAAAATCATAACAAAATTTCAAGTAATAAGCTAAATATTTAGAAAATGTCAATATGATGTTTCATCTTAAATAAAGTTCTCACTGGAGTTGAAATACGATGATTTGCAAAATTCGCCAAAATGATGTTCTCACTAAATTTCCGCAAAACTTTTGACAACCGGCTATATACCCGAATTAGCTGTGACAGTTGACATTTATATTATAAACGAACAAACAAAACATCGAAAGTAAATTCCAAAAATTTTAAATCGTTTAAAATGGAATTTAATAACTTAAAAGTCATAGCCTATGCAGACGATGTAGCGATACAAGTTAAAGGGAAATTCCTGCCGATATTAGTAAGCTGCTCGAGGATGCATTAAAAACGAGTGGACAAAACAGCGACTATTCGGATGCGGATTTGTTATAAGTGCCAGACTTAGGCAATAAGTCCTATGCCCCAAAGACATTAGCGAACGCAATGTAACAATTCGCATCAGGGGCAAATTTGCCAACATAAGCCTTAAATGCGCTCATGGAAAAAGATGATATATCGAGAGATTGCTTCTAACGAGCTCCTTGACAAAACCTATGAGCGACTACCGAAGTGCATGTTAACATGGAGACATCTTAAGAAGTATTGTCGGCAAACACAGTCTACAGGACAACACGTCTGGCAACGGACTTGGGCTAATTGACTTCGCTATGGAACGAAATGCCACTATAGCCAGCACACGGTTTCCTCACCACGATATCCATAAGGGGACATGGCGGTCTCCAGAGCAACGAACAGTCTACCAAATTGATCACATTGCGACAAGAGGCACTAGTCCAGAATTTGAATGTCCGAACATTCCGAGGGGCTAACATAGACTCGGACAACTACCTTGTTGTAGCCAAGGCAAGAGTGCGGATATCCACCACGCCACAACAAACCAGAAATACTGTGAAAAAATTTAATGTCGAAAGACTGCAATCGCCAAAGACCGCCAAGACCTTCGCGCAACGCGTATCCCTTAGCCTCTCGATTCACACCACACCACCAGCATCTAATGTCGAAGAACAATGGCAACGATGCCAACAAGCCATTAGATCAGCCGCAACTGATGTGCTAGGTTTCTCGCGGCCACCAGCAAGAAACCCCTGGTTTGATGAGGAACGCCGACAGATGCTCGCAGCCAAGAACGAGGCCTACAAGGCTAAGCTGCAGGTGAAGACGAGAGATGCCATTGAGCTCTATAGGCAAAGAAGAAGGGAAGAACATCGGCTTTTCAGAAAGAAGAAAAAAGAGCAAGAAAAGCTCGCGATCGAGGATATAGAGAGGTGCCACTCCAGGAACGATGTTCGCAAGTTTTACCAAAGTTTAAAACGTCAAAGCCAAGGATACAAGGCTCGAATAGAATCCTGTCGAGATGAACAAGGAAATATCGTAGTTGAGACATAGTCGACGAACAACATTCCGTTGTCAGGCAGAACGAACCATTTAATATTAACAGCGGCAGCGAAAACTGCCAACCACCCTACCTAAGTGAAGTGAGGATAGCAATATCTAAACCGAAATGACGGCCTTCCCACTGAGCTTTATAAGAAGATGGCGAAGATGACTTGGTAAGTAACATCCAACAACTCCTTAGCCAAATCTACTCGGATGAAAGTATGCCTGAAGAATGGAACCTCAGCATCTTTTGACCGACCTTCTGAACTGCGCCTACTACAAAGACATACGTCTCCTCAACATCGCCTACAAGATCCTATCTGCCATAATATTTGAAGGCCTGAAACCGTTTACCAACAACCTGATTGGCCCTTATCAGTGTGCTTTTAGGCCTGAAAAGTCCACAACCGATCAAATTTTCACACTTCGGCAGATCCTGGAAAAAACCAAAGAAGTCCAAATCGATACCCGCCACCTATTCATCGATTTCAAAGCCGCATGCGATAGCATTTATAGAGATGAACTGTACAGAGCCATGTCTAGTTTTTGTATACCGCCCAAACTCGTCCGTTTGTGTAGGATGACGATGGAGAATTCTCGCAGCACCATCAGGGTCGGAAACGACCTTTCCGACACATTCGATACCAAAAAAGGAGTTAGGCAAGCGAAGCGCTGTCATGTGACTTCTTCAACTAGATTCTTGAGAGGATTGTGCAAAACTCCCGAGCCAACACCAGAGGCACAATTTTCCAAAAATCGGTGCAACTACTAGCATACGCCGACGATATTGACATCATTGGTAGGGCTCAACGTGATGTCATAGCCAAGTTTGCTAGTATGGAGAAGGAAGCGGCAAAAATGGGTTTAGCAGTAGATGAGGGTAAAACTAAGTATATTCTGTCAACACGAAAGGACACACATTATCGACGAATTGGACCATTGACATATATAATTTGAGGTAGTATGGGACTTGGTCTACCTCGGCTCCGCCGCAACAACATCTCGTCAGAAATCAAACGAAGAATTACTCTTGCCAACCGCTGTTTCTTCGGGCTAAGAAGGCAATTTAGTAGTAAAGCCCTCACTCGAATTACTAAGGAGATCCTATATAAGACCCTGATCATTCCAGTCCTGCTCTACGGCGCTTAAGCATGGGCGGATGAAGAAATCCTTGGTCAATTCGAGAGAAAAATTCTTCGAAAAATCTTCGGTCCCGTTTGCGTTGACGGGCTATGGAGACGAAGATTCAACCACGAACTATACGAGCTGTACAGTGACATGCCCCTGTTTGAAAAACTCCGCATTGGACGTTTAAGATGGCACTGACATGTAGAACGAATGGACACCATTACTCCGGCTCGAAGAGTCTTCGATTCCCAGCTAGATTTCGATTACAGGAGAGGAAGACCTCACCTTAAGTGGCGCGCACAAGTAGAAACCGACCTCAACCAACTTTGAGTGCGCAACTGGAGGCAGTTAGTTAAGGACCGGGCCTTTTGGAGAGGCATATTGGTTGTGGCCCAGGTTCATTCCGGACTGCAGCGCCACCTAAGTAAATAAGTAAGAAATTCTCTGCGAATAAGTTTGATAAGATTGGGTGCTCGATGTTTTTAAAGAGAAGTTGGCTGGATATCCATCAGTTTTTCTCCTCGAATTGACAAATTCCCAAAAGCGTTAAGGGTTATTCTTAAGAGCGTTCTAAATACACCGATGGATCTAAGAATGAACTCCGGTGTCTACTCGGAATCACCGCAAGTATCGATATCATACTGCCTACTGGATTTTTCAAGCGTATTCCAGGTGGAACTATTGCCTATCCGAGAGGCTTGCACGCAACTGGAGGTGACGCTACGCTAAAGCCATCCTCATAGATTGTCAAGCTGCCATTAAGATAGTCATGTTGCCATTAAGGCCATCAACTCGGCTGCCTTATCCTCCAAGCTGGTACAGAAATGCCAGAACGAACTTGCGACCGCTTCAGGGTCACACTTCTCTGGGTCCCAAGGCACAGTGACATTGAAGGAAACGAGCGGACGATGAGCTAGCCAGGCAAGGCTCAGCTTTACACGGCTCACTTGCGGTAAGAGTTCATATCCCGCTAGTTGCGGTTAAGGGACAAATCCACTCATACTTCCGGAAGAAGGTCGACTCCAAATGGTGAAGGTTAACAAATTGCTTCATACCGAGGAAGATATGGCCTACGTACGACAAGAACAGAACAAACGACCTACTGAATAGAACCCGACCAGATATCGCTAGAATTACGGCGATAGTTACGGGGCACTGGCCTATTGGAGACCATGCGGCCAAACTAGGGATCCCATTCAACCTCCAATGCCGCAGTTGCGGGAACACAAATGAGGGAGAAACCCTCTCCGATTTCATCTGCAAATGTCCGGCAAAAGCAGGATCCAGATCGCGAGCATTAGACCAACCATTCTTCGACAAACTTTTCGGCATCTTGTTTTCTAAACCTCACAGGTTGGATCTAGAGACCGCCTGTATCACATTCACAACAATCATACTAAAGGTCACATGAGTCGTGGTGACGAAAAGGCACAACAGTGCCACTTGGGTTCATGCTGAACCGCCACCTCTAAAAATATCAATATTTGACCTACCGGTTATCGGCTGAACTACCCTCAAACTATCCGATAACGCAGAATGTCTAGGTGTCATTCTTGACAGAAAACTCATCTGGAACCTTAATGTGTGCGAACGCATAAAATAGCTCCCTAAACGGGAAAAAAACTGGAGTCTGAACCACAGGATTATCCTACTGATGTACACGGCCATTGTACGACCTATATTAACTTAATATGGAGGACTTGTCTGGTGGCATTCCACAACTAAAGTAACCCATCTGAAAAGTATGTCAAAGCTACAAAGAATTGCATGTGTGGGCGCTACCAGCGCAATGCTAACCACACCAACAGCGGGACTTGAAACCTTACTAAACCTACTAACGCTGGACCTTTACCAACAAGAATCTACACCCCAAAGTGCACTAAAAATAAGCCAGCTTAACTGCTGCAAAATAAACTTGAACAGTGTATACCTTACCTGTAAAGTTGAAAAGTCTTTGGGGTTGCATTTATCGACACAGCAACCGGTCCAATATGAGCCACAGCTGCTTGAATAGCCTGTTCATCCTTCGCCGGTAGGATAGCCCAAGAAGTGACATTAACAACAGCAAGTTCGTTCACAAATTGGCATTTACCTTTCTAAAGAGCACCCCCGTTAAATTCCATCCACAAATTAAGACAATTACACTCACCTTTCCCGCGTATTTGTAATCCTTGTTCCTCATAATTCCACCACAATCCTGCAGGTATTTCAAAGTGTTTCTCAACGATCCACCAGTACACCCTTGATTGCCAAACGACACACTGCAGTCGACAATTTGCTGAGGACTCAAATCCAAGATCTTGCCTGTCCTCTTGAAGACTTGCCCCTCAATACTCTGAGCAATGCTGTAAGCATAACAAGAACCACAGGTCCCCTGATTGTTTGGCCTTGTAATGAATCCCTTCTCTCTCCAGTCTAGGCTCTCTGGAATCTGATTCATCAGCGGTGATCCAACGATCTCTGATATCAGATCGATAGCGTC
Organism: Rhingia campestris; assembly: GCA_932526625.1. Classification (NCBI taxonomy): domain Eukaryota; kingdom Metazoa; phylum Arthropoda; class Insecta; order Diptera; family Syrphidae; genus Rhingia; species Rhingia campestris. The sequence goes on along the minus strand of OW052186.1, from coordinate 2,810,926 downwards.
AAACCGCTTGCTCCGAACAAGACGAAGGAACTTCTTCAAGTAGGACTCATTGTTCTGAATCGGAAAACTGGATGGTTGGACTCTCGTATGGAATACACTCGTTTGGGATACTTACCAAATCGGACAGGACGGTTGGCCTCAAGCGATACGATCGCTTCCCGCGCTTGTATTCACGATTGTGCTCTCGTATCGTTTTTAGGTTATCCTGGTACGCAAGGCGGCTTCGAAATTCATCGAAAAAGTGTGAATAGCTTTTGTTGGCCAATCCCTGGAAGTCAGACGAAGAAGGTACTTTTTGTGCGCCCAAGTAAAGCTAGTGGTCTACTTACTTTGAATTCGTCAAAACTGTCGTACTCCAATACACGACCGTCTTCTTCATAAAAACCCCTGCCAAGGTGTGCAAAAATCAACGACAACAGTATTCTGAGCCACAATTTCGAAGACATTGAGACCGCACTATGTTTGCTCGTGGAATACTCTCACGGTACTAAGTGTGCCAAAGAACGGTGGAGCTTAGTGTGGAAACTGGGTGGTCGTGGTCGTGCTGGTTTTGGAAACGTCAGCACTTTGACCAGGTGCTGCTGGGTGAATTTGAAGAATTCTTTGCTGATGCATTGCATTGAATGTTCAAGAACACGTGTTCTTGATATTTGATGGTTTTCAGTGTCAAGTTTTATCGCTCGTCAGATTTCCTTGTTGTTGAACTTGAGGCGAAATGCAATCGAGGGAATATGGAGTTGTTTTCGGTGAGTACATTCATACATTTGGGTTTGAAGATAAATTGGGTCGATTATATGAATTGAATGTGTGCAGTGGGTAGGGTATCCAACAAGTTTAAGAACTAAGAAGTTAGAACAAACTAAAATCTGTTGAGGTCGGTTTATTCCCATGTGCGGCATTAAGGTTTTGTTGATGAGATCGAGGGCGTTTGTCCCTAAAATTGTTTTTTTGTGGTTCAAAACATGTTCATAAGCAAATATTACCTTAAGTGGCTGGAGCTATACAGTCTGGTTGGAACCTGAAACACTACAAACATGCCTTTCCAATTGGCTGGCTAGTATAATCCATTACCAGTTGTACACTTCAAATTCACTGACGTCGGTTTCTACCCGCGTCCGGCATTTAGGTTACAAGCGTGTTCTGGACATCCACATGCGAATTTTTTTTAGAAGAATCTTCGCTATGCAAATCACAGTGCGCCTACCTCAAGAGCAGATTCACGGAAATGGCTCTCTAGAGGTAGTGCGGACAATCGAAAAATCTGTAAAGAGTGAACAACGCAAGACTCCGGATCGTAAAAGTAACTTTATTTAGTATCGAAAGAGAAAGAGTGACGGCCAGGTGTTAGTTCGAAGCCATGCTCGCAGTGAGGCAGCCATCGTTTCAGCAGTCGTCATGTTCGCTGTAGGAGGTTTTATTGAAACTGGGCTCTGCTCACAAGGCATGGTTCCTTAAGTGGAGAGATTTATTATGGGGTCGCCGCAGTACTCCCCCCTTAAGAAGTAAAGCGAACAGGAGCTCTAATGATCCGTCCGGAGCGCTTGGTGATGACTGGGGCGTCTCGGGCAGGACTGCTTGCTGGTGGATCTGGCACATGCCGCAATGAAGATGTTTCCAGGTCCGAAAGCTGATAGGCTGGTTTAAAGCGTTGTATGGAAACGTAAACCTCCTTACTTGGCATGGCCAGTTTGTATGCGTGCGACCGACGGTCCAGGGTCGGGTACGGTCCGGTGTAGGCTGGCTGTAAAGGCCCTTGGATGCTGTCGGTGTGCACATGAGAAACGGTGTTGAGGTCTTTGGGTATAAAAATCGATTTTGTTGGCGTGTAGCGAAAGCAGGCGATATTCGTTGAAGCGCTTCCTTCAGCTCTTGAAGAAAAGCGATGGGTTCCTGGATATTGCTGGGTGCTGATAAAAAGTCTCCTGGGAGTCTTAGTTAATTCCCATAAACCAATTGCGAGGGAGAAGTATTCGATTCATTAATCATTGACCAAAGTCTAAGTAACACGAATGGGAGTGCCCGTAGCCAGTTTTCTGGTAGATGAGTGATGAGAGCTGTCTTCAATGTTCGATGCCACCGCTCTACAAGTCCGTTTGCCTGCGGATGGTAATCGGTTTTGCGTTTGCACCCTAGGATTTGTGCAAATCTTTCAAACAAGGCCGACACAAATTGCCGCCCCTGGTCGGTTGTCAGGCGAAGTGGGCAGCCAAAACGTGTAACCCATTGCTTGAAAAATGCGTCAGCGACTGTGGTAGCGGTGATGTCTTCAACTGGAATGGCTTCCGGCCATCGTGTTGCGCGGTCCATACACGTCAGCAAGTACCCGCAGCCAGATCAGTTCGGAAGTGGGCCGACGATGTCTATATGGACATGTTCGAACCTTTCTGCTTGTTGATTTTGCTTCTCTGACAGGCGAATTCATCGATGGCCAGAAAAAGCGTAGTGCCACTGATCTTCGCGAAGCTCGTGTTCCGGAGTGACTGAGGCTGTGCACCGACTCATAGGCAGCGCGCCTAAATGCCGGTGGAATATATGGTCGAGCTCGACTACTGGATGTTTCGCAAGGGAATATAAAAAATGAATGGCAAATTGTAAACAGTATACTTAACAAATCTCAGTGCAAAAAACAACCATCTGCTGTAAATGTTAATGACTGCATGGTTTCAGATAAAGTTGGAATTGCTAATGCATTCAATGACTATTTTTCAACGATATCACTCAATTCACAAGCGACTTCTAGTCATTCAAACTGTGCACTTTATAGTCCCTCTAGTAGTGAACCTTCTCAAAGCCAAAGTTTTGTATTTGAGCCTATAACAAGCTTAGAGATTCTTAAAATAATTGGCACTTTAAAAAGCTCAAAGTCTTCTGGTTATGATGGTATTTGTAATGTTTATTTAAAAAATATAGCTTGTTTTATAATTGACGTCTTGGTACATATCTTTAACAAAAGTATTTTTTCTGGAGTATTCCCTGATGCACTTAAATGTGCCAACATTCTACCACTTTTTAAGAAAGGCTCAACTAGTGAACTAAGTAACTATAGGCCTATATCACTCTTACCCTCAATAAGTAAGATTTTTGAAAAAGCCGTAAAAAGTAGAATGGTGAGTTTTTTAACTAGAACAAGTTTTCTTAGTGAGGTTCAGTTTGGATTTCAATGTAATAAATCAACCGAAGATGCCTTGTTACATTTCTGTTCTCAACTATTTGTTAGCCTGGATAGAAAAAAGAATACAGCCGCATTATTTGTTGACATATCAAAAGCCTTTGACATGGTTAACCACGATATATTGATTGGCAAACTTGAAAGCGCTGGGTTTCGAGGTTTCATATGTGATTGGTTTAGATCTTACTTAAAAGATAGAATCCAAAGAGTGATATTTGGTGATATCAGAAGTGATATAAAGCCAATAGATTTGGGAGTTCCACAAGGTTCGGTTTTGGGACCAATCCTTTTCTTGGTTTACATCAATTCGTTGTTCAGCTTGTCCTTTAAAGGTTTATTGACAGCTTTTGCAGATGATGTGGGCTTTACTTATGGTACAGATAGCTGTCTTAATCTTATATCTGATATAAATTGGGATCTCAGCTTGTTAAGAGTCTGGTTTGCAGAGCACAAATTGATGATAAGTCCTAAGACTAAGGCAATGTTTTTTAATTTGTCTGGGCAAAAGATTATTGATGGTGATCTCTTTTTCCATGCTACTGAGTGTCAAAAATTTAAACTTTTTAAGTGCACCTGTAATTCTGTGGTTACATCTTCAACTTTCACTGATTCAACGAACTGCAATGATAAATGTTTTAAGATAGAAATTGTTAAAGAATTCAAATATTTGGGATTAATCATTGATTAAAGAATGAGTTTTTATAACCATACAGAAAGTCTTAGACAGTATTTCCGATGTATTCTTAGAAATGTATACTATTTGCGTAAAGTTTGCTCTTCTCAGCTACTACTTAAGATATATTATGGCATTTTTCACTCGAAATTACAATATGGAATTTCTTGTTGGGGAGGTACATATAATAACAAAATAGAGCCTCTATTAGTATTGCAAAAAAGTGTTCTGAAGAAAATATTTGGCAAACCACGCCTATATCCTAGTTTTCCACTATTTAGGGATTTGAAAATTCTATCAGTACGGCATATGTATTGCTATAAAGTTCTAAACATTTTCTTTAGAAGAGCTGGTAATCTTAACTTTAGAATAATTGATAACTACAGTCTCCGTGGTAACTTTTTGAACCGAGTGTCTATACCGGTTTTTCGAACAACTGCATTTCGTAATTTTTATACTGTTTCTTCGTGTCGTATATTTAATAAACTTCCTCAATCCATCAGAATGCATACATCTCATTCGTTATTTATTAAACATGTAAAATACTGGCTCCTTAGTCTTGATAATGAGAGTATCGAATTCTTTGTTAATGACTGATGTTTTTCATGAAATGTTAACTTTAAACTTCCAATTTAACTCATTTTATATAGGTTATGTTAATTAATAATATTTTAACTTTTTTAATATTTGTTTTTAAGGGTCACCCCACCCATTTCTAATTGATTATCTAAGTTATTTTTTGCTGAGAGTGGCAATAACTCTATTTTTTTTTATAAAAATATTTTTGTCACTTAAATAAATAAATAAAAAATAAGTGACCACTGTTTTCGACTCAGGAAGAAAAAGATTAATGAACGTAAGTTTCTGACTCACCGATCTTAGTTTCTGCAGCTCTGAGTCCCGGTCTTGCTCCTTTGCGATGATATTGTAGTCCAAGGCTGCGGGACTCGCGATTGCTGAAATCCATGACAGGGTGTTAGCAGCAGCGTTGTACTCGCCCTTGACATAGCGAATATCGGTAGAGAATTGAGCTATGAAGTCCATATGGCGTCGCCGACGAGGTGTTTCTGTTTGCGACGTTGGATTGCAGAAGGCAAACGTCAGCGGCTTGTGGTCTGTGTAGACCGCAAACGGTCGACCTTCAACGAAGCGGCAGAAGTGTTCGATCGCTAGCTTACTACCCAGCAGTTCCCTGTCATAGGTGCTATAATTTTGCTGCGTAGGTGACAAGGTTCGAGAAAAATATCCAAGTGGTTCTGCTTTGCCTTGGAATACCTGCAGCATACACTATAAAAGTTCACTCTAGGCTCCTTCTAAGATATAGAGGGAGCTTCCAACAACGTCCTCACTGGAACTTAAATCACTGAACGGGCTGGGTATAGAGGAATCTATTGGCCAATGGAAAGTCTCTATGCTCGGAACAAGAATTATCCAGGCAACACTTGGAAACAGTTTTTTTTTTTTGAGTCGCGCTACAGTCCGGGATGAACCTGGACCTCAACCAACATGCCTCTCCAATTAGCCCGGTCCTTAGCTAACTGCCTCCAGTTGCGCACTCCAAGTTGATTGAGGTCGGTTTCTACTTGTGCGCGCCACTTAAGGCGAGGTCTTCCTCTACTGCGTCCGACGTCTGGCTGGGAATCGAAGACTCTGCGAGCCGGAGTATTGGTGTCCATTATTTCTTCATGTCCTACCATCTTATACGTCCAATGCGGAGTTTTTTGGCCAGGGGTATGTCGCTGTACAGCTCGTGTAGTTGGTGGTTGAATCTTCGTCTCCATAGCCCGTCGACGCAAACGGGACCGAAGATTTTCCGAAGAATTTTTCTCTCGAATCGACCAAGGATTTCTTCATCCGCTTTTGATACGATCCATGATTCAGCTCCGTAGAGCAGGACTGGGATGATCAGGGTCTTATATAGGATCTCCTTAGTAGTTCGAGTCAGGGCTTTACTAATAACTTCTTAGCTTGAAGCAACAGCGGTTGGCAAGAGTAATTCTTCGTTTAATTTCTGACGAGATGTTGTTGTCAGAGTTAATAGCGGACCCGAAGTAGACAAAGTGCCGTACTACCTCAAAGTTATATCTGTCAATGGTGACGTTCTGTCTAATTCGTCGATGTTGTGTGTCCTTTCGTGTTGACAGCACTTAGTCTTACCCTCATTTACTACTAAATCCATTTTTTCCGCTTCCTTCTCTATACTACCAAACGTGTCTCTATGACATCACGTCGAGTCCGACCAATGATGTAAATATCGTCGGCATATGATAGAAGTTTCACCGAATTTTGGAAAATTATGCCTCTGGTGTTGGGTCGTGAGTTCTGCACAATCCTCTCAAGAATCAAATTCAGAAAGTAACATGACAGCGCCTAAATCCTTTTTTAGTATCGAATGTGTCGATGAGGTCGTTTCCGATGAAGAATGCTTAAGACTTTATCGCGAAGACATTTGGGAATAATAATACGGTTGGCATAAAATACACATCCGTTATCCGTAGACAAACTATTTCTTTTGAGATAAAAAGGCATTAACTCTTGTTTCACTGGAAACGACCACGACTTCAGTTAAAAATCATGCACTGACTGTAATATTGTATCGTGGTTGTAGTGTTCCAAAACTTTTTTAAAATCTATCAATGGCTCTTCAGACTGAAAAAAAAATGAATAATAGACTCCTCTATATCTGAACTTCCCGGAAGCGGAAGACGTGAAAGAGCGTCTGCATGGACCATTTGAGAACTGCGACGGTATGAAATTTTACATATAGACATGGAGAGTAAAATTGACCATCATTACAGACGAGCTGCAGCTACTGAAGCTGTGCATTTTTTGGGACTGAAAATTTCTTTCAAAGCTTGATGATCAGTATATAACGAAAACTCTCTTTTTAATGCAAAGAAAATAGCAAGAGTTTCTCTGTGCAATTGAGAATAATTGCGCTCTGATGGACTCAAACTACTCGATGCGAAAAGCACGAGTTTTTCAACACCTTCAATTTCATGAGACAATACAGCTCCTACACCATAGGGACTGGCATCGATAGCGACTATAATTGGTTTTTGCGGATCATATAGAGCGAGAATATTATTGTCAAGCAAAAGATCTTTACTTTGCCTAAAAGCTTTTGAGCACGAATCAGACCAAATAAAAACTGGCAAAAATCTTCCATAATAATTAAATAGCCCGAGATACGATTGTAACTCAGCAACATTTTTAGGAGCCGGAGCTTCCACTATGGCTTTCACTTTTTCTTCATTAGGACAAATTCCTTTTTGAGAAATCGAATGACCTAGATACTTCACGCAATTTTGTAAAAACTTTGACTTTTCCAGATTTATTCTAACATTATGGCGACTGAGACGACTATCAACTCCCCCTTTTATTATGTCGTCTAATAGCAAAAGACCTGTTTTAAACCTCTTAAAATCCTATCCATAACCGATTGAAAAATAGCGGGGGCCGAACTAACTCCCAGAATTAATCTTGTGTAAGCAAAAAGCCCTTTAAAAGTATTAATCACGAGAAGTTTACGAGAACTTTCCGAAACTGGCAAAAAACACAAAAAACTTTACAACCTGCGAGTTGAGCAAAAATATCTTCAATTTTTGGAAAATTGTAGTAAACTGTCTCAATATTCAATAATGGTAACTCGACAATCGACACAAATGCGAATACTACCATCCGATTTGGGAACTACAACAATTGGGCTTGCCCAACGACTTTGTTTCACTGCCACTAAAATCCCTGCATCCACCAACCTATCCAGTTCCTTATCTTCAATTTCCCTGAACCTATATGGCACACTGTACGCGCAGTGAAAAATAGGTGTTTTTGATCCTCATATCGGCTTCATACCCGACGATAGGTGTATTCCTATTTGTACTAGTTATACCCGGAAAAGATTGTTCTATCTCTTTCACTAAAGGTTTACTACAACTGACTTGGTTTACTGGAATAATACTAAACACGCCTCTCCAATCCGGATACAAATTATCAATCCAAAAACGACCCACAATGCACTTAGGTGGTTTATCACCTTCAATCATTATCAGCTGTAATTGATGCTCTCTTCCTCCAAACGCCACCTGAACCTTCATCGCACCGATTTTTTTATGCTTTTTCGGAGCCTTCCATCATGTTCAAAGCCTTTTGACAACATTTTTCGAAATTGCTTCCATCATCATTATGTAGACATTGCTGGATTTTTTCATAATGTAAACCGATGATAATCCGATCAATTAAAACATCATCCAGAATGTACGACTTGTATCTTCCAAGATCACTGATTACAGCGGCGTTAATTGTGGTATTTTTTTCATCGCGTTCTTTGTCCAAAAAATCTCCAAAATGACCTGACGGTACAAGCGACTTCAGGTGGACTATATAATCCCCGATTGGTTCTCCTTCTTCTTGGCATGACTTGTAGAAGTTGTACCTTTCAGCTCTTTTATTTTCGGCTGGTACAAAATGTGCTCGCAGAAGTCTGATGAGGGTTTCGAAGTCTTTGGTACTTGTCAGATCTGGAACTGTTAGAGACATCAGAATCTCATATATCTCAGCACCGATCACAGTGATGTGTAGTGGTGTTTGACCTTCAGCTTGTACATCATTTATTTAAAAAAAAATTGGCGAAGCCTGTCCTTGTATGCTTTAAAATTACCACCAGGTAAAAATGGTTCGATATTTCCGACTAGACTAGAAAACTAGAAATGGCTCCGTATAGCTCGTTTCTATAAATGCTGTCGTATGAAGCTTTGAAATCGATGAATAGGTGGTGGGTATCGATTTGAAATTCTTGGGTTTTTTTTCCAGGATCTGCCGAAGTGTGAAAATTTTATCGGTTGTGGACTTTCCTATCATAAAATCAAACTGATGAGGGCCGAACAGGTAGAGGGAACTTATGCCTCTGTAGTTGGCGCAGTTCAGAGGGTCTCCTTTTTAATAGATCGGGCAAACGATGCTTAGATTTTATTCTTCAGACAAACTTTAATGTGACCAAACTTTGCTTATTAGTTGGGGAATGTTACTTACCAAACCATTTCCCCCGGCTTTATAAAGTTCGGCAGGAAGGCCGCCATTTCCGGCAGTTTTGGTCAACTTAAGTTCAGATATTGCTGTACTGACTTCGCTTAGGTCTTGGTAAAGTTTTCGCTGTCTCGCCAATATTAAATGGTTCGTTATGTCTGACGGCGGAATGATGTTCGTCATCGCCGTTTAGCAGTCTGCAAAAGTGGTTCTTCCATATCCTCAGCATCAACTGTGTCTCAACTACCATATTTCCTTGTTCATTTCGACAGAATTCTATTTGAGCCTTGAATCACTTGCTTTGAGGTTTAACGCTTTGGTAAAACTTGAAAACTTCATTCCTGGACTGGCACCTCTATATATCTTCGATAGCGCGCCTATTTTGCTCGGTTTTCTTCTTTCTGAAAAGCCGATGTTATTCCCTCGTTCTTTGACTATAGAGCTCAATGAGAGCTCTCGTCTTCACTTTACATTTGTCGGCATTCTTCATCAAACCGTCACCCTTGGTTTGCGTTCTGGAAGAATTTTTCTTGATCACAAAAATAAGCCAGTTAGCATCAAGCTCATATACATAGAACGAGTGTATAGAAAAAATTGTCTCCTTCTTTGCCTGTAGATATCAATGAAAGCTCTCGCCTTCACTTGCCGCTTAGCCATGAACGCTTCATTCTCGGCTGCGAACATCTGTCGGAATTCTCCATCAAACCAAGGGTGGCACTTTCTGGAAGGTTTTTTCTAGAATAAAAAATAAGCCAGCTAGCGACAAGCTCATCTAGAACGAGTGTATGGCAAAAGTTACGACGAGTCTTTTATACCCAGCGGAGGCATCCATAAGACTCATCGCCAACTAACTGTCTTGTGAATCGTGCAACTATGGTATCAATATTACGTCCTGCAAAACCTTTGATTGCCAGAAGAGAACCCCCTCTACGTGATTCTTCAAGTTCTCAACTTTTGGTTCCTAGCTCACCTGAGGTGTTCTTCAATTTCCTCACCTTGCCGCAAGTGACACACTCAACCACATCCAACTGAATGTGGGCAACTGGTGACGAACTAAGGAGGCATGTAGGCTGAAAACCTGTATTTTTGTTCATAACTCTCCTAATCCTATTTAGGCATTTATTTGCTGAAGAATGTATCTATTTATTCGCGTTTCTCATCCCAACCATCCTAGATGTCAAGGAACCCCCTTCGCCGGCCCACTGCTTGCCTGGTCGCGTTAATTCACATCCGCACCAAATTTAATTATTCCCAACCACTGAACGGCATCACCCCATCTGAGTGCTTCTATGCCTTAAGGACTTTCTTCTTCCTCTACGCTGCCTCGAGGAATTCTCCACCAACTGGCAACGGCAACTGGTAACCAAAAACAAAAACCCGCCACAAATTACACGAAATTCGATTGCAAGTGTGGGGGTGGAAAATAGGTAAAATAATTCGATGTGCAAATAACGTGAAATTAAAATTACGAGTTTTAATTTTTTTTTGTGTACGATTATCATAAGAAAATTGAAATAATCAAAATCATAATCATTCTGGTATACGTATAGTCATTGCATACAGATGTTGGATTTGTGTCGGTTCATACAAACACCAGGGGGTTGATTTAATATCCTTCCTCGGAGCATAATGACGGGCAATCATTTTTATTGTCGGTGTAGCGGTATTAATTGTTGTAATATTCGATTCAGATTTTGTTTTATGAACATACACTGCGATTCGAGTGGATTGTATAAAAAATAAAGCACAAGTAGGCGTAACCTGAGGTGCACGATGTTAAATAATAAAAAAAAAATAAATGTGCACTCAGCACTTGGGTTGCAATTCGTTCCACAAATAGATACAACCGAGGACGTGGCAAATTAAAATTGTGAAAGGCAATTGTTGTGATTCGAAACATATGTGTGGATAATTGTTTGTTTGTTTGTTTGGATATGTAAATGCTATAACAGGGGAATCAAATTGATAAGAGGTGAATGGGAGAGGGTTGAGATTTTGAACGGCATCCAGCAGGTGCTATCATTTTTTTTTACTTTTTACATTCAGAGGGATGACGACCGCCCGGAAATGTTTTTTTTTTGTACGAAAATTATTTAATCCTTTTAGTAAGGGGTTGTGTAAAGATGATTTCAGTTTTGCCTATTATTTGTGAGGCAGGCGTTATTAATTTTCGCTTGCCTCAAGTGTTGAAAGCGAATTGTCGAATTTATGTTATGATGAGTCATTCAAAAACACACCAAACTAAAGCTATTGTTGTGATACTGGCATAACTTAGGGACTTATAAAAGGGTTTTCCAAAACGACAAAGGCCAATTAAGATCAAAAACTAACGTTTATTAGGATGTACTTACTAACTTAAGTGGCTCTTCAGTCCGGGATGAACCTGGGCATCAATCAACATGGCTCTCCAATTAGCCCGGTCCTTAGCCAACTGCCTCCAGTTGCGCACTTCAAGTTGGTTGAGGTCGGTTTCTACGTGTGCGCGCCACTTAAGGCGAGGTCTTCCTCTACTGCGTCCGACGTTTGGCTGGGAATCGAAGACTCTGCGAGCCGGAGTATTGGTGTCCATTCGTTCTACATGTCCTAGCCATCTTAAACGTCCAATGTGGAGTTTTTTGACCAGGACTATGTCGCTGTACAGCTCGTTTAGTTCCCGGATAAATCTTCGTCTCCATAGCCCGTCAACGCAAACGGGACCGAAGATTTTTAGAAGAATTTTCCTCTCGAATCTACCAAGGATTTCTTCATCCGCTTTTGATACGGTCCATGCTTCAGCGCCGTAGAGCAGGACTGGGATGATCAGGGTCTTATATAGGATCTCCTTAGTAGTTCGAGTGAGGGCTTTACTACTAAATTGCCTTCTTACCCCGAAGAAACAGCGATTGGCAAGAGTAATTCTTCGTTTGACGAGATGTTGTTGTCAGAGTTAATAGCGGAGCCGAGGTAGACAAAGTCCCGTACTACCTCAAAGTTATATCTTTCAATGGTGACGTCTGTCTAATTCGTCGATGTTGTGTGTCCTTTCGTGTTGACAGCATATACTTAGTCTTACCCTCATTTACTGCTAAACCCATTTTTGCCGCTTCCTTCTCTATGCTAGCAAACGTGGCTATAACATCACGTTGAGTCCTACCAATGATGTCAATATCGTCGGCGTATGCTAGAAGCTGCACCGATTTTTGGAGAATTGTGCCTCTGGTGTTGGCTCTGGAATTTTGCACAACCCTCTCAAGAATCAAATTAAAGAAGTCACATGACAGCGCATCGCCTTGCCTAAATCCTTTTTTGGTATCGAATGTGTCGGTGAGGTCGTTTCCGACCCTGATGGTGCAGCGAGAATTCTCCATCGTCATCCTACACAAACGGACGAGTTTGGGCGGTATACCAAAACTAGACATGGCTCTGTATAGTTCGTCTCTATAAATGCGGTCGTATGCGGCTTTGAAATCGATAAATAGGTAGTGGGTATCGATTTGGACTTCTTGGGTTTTTTCCAGGATCTGCCGAAGTGTGAAAATTTGATCAATTGTGGACTTTCCTGGCCGAAATCCACACTGATAAGGACCGATCAGGTTGTTGGTAAACGGTTTCAGGCGTTCACATATTACGGCAATGTTGAGCAATGTAGGCGATGTTGAGCAGACTTATGCCTCTGTAGTTGGAGCAGATCAGAAGGTCGGTCAAAAGATGCTGAGGTTCCATTCTTCAGGCATATTTTCATCCGACCAGAGCCGGCTTATGAGTTGGTGGATGTTACTTACCAAGTCATCTCCAAAAGTACAAATTTTTGGCGCAACAGGCTCGTTAGTACCCAGGGCCTAGCTTTCTCACAGCCATTCATGTGTGCGTGTGTACTTCTTGCACGATTGCGGGACCTCCTGTTTTATGCCGACTCCGAACGGCTAATTTGAGATAAGCTATTCTTGACATTTGATACACCTCGGATGATTTGTCCGATCATAACGAGAAGAGGGCCAGTGAAAAATCATTTAGGTGTTGCTACGGCTGGGAATCGAACCCAGACCTTCTGCGCGGCAGTTCATCGCACTAACCATCGCACCACTGAGCCCTCAGTCATCTCCGCAAGTTTTATAAGCCTCAGCGGGAAGTCTGTCATTTTCGGCGGCCTTGAGTTTCGATATTACTATCCTCACTTCACTTAGGTCGGGTGGTTGGGTAGTTTTCGTTGTCGTCACCTGTATTGAATGGTTCGTTCTGCCTGACAGCGGAATGTTGTTCGTCATCGCCGTTTAACAGTCTGCAGAAGTGGTTCTTCCATATCCTCAGCATCGACTGTGTCTCAACTACGATATTTCCTTGTTCATCTCGACAGGATTCTGTTCGAGCCTTGTATCTTTGGCTTTGACGTTTTACACTTTGGTAAAACGTGCGAACATCGTTCCTGGAGTGGCACCTCTCTATATCCTCGATCGCGCGCTTTTCTTGCTCTTTTTTCTTCTTTCTGAAAAGCCGATGTTCTTCCCTTCTTCTTCGCCTATAGAGCTCAATGGTAGTTCTCGTCTTCATATGCAGTTTAGCCTTGTTGGCCTCGTTCTTGGCTGCTATCATCTGTCGGCATTCCTCATCAAACCAGGGGCTTCTTGCTGGTGGCCGCGAGAAACCTAGCACATCAGTTAGGGCAGATCTAATGGCTTGTTGGCATCGTTGCCATTGTTCTTCGACATTAGATGTTGGTTGTGTGGTGTAAATCGAGGGGTTAAGGGATACGCGTTGCGCGAAGGTCTTGGCGGTCTCTGGCGATTGCAGTTTTCGACATTAAATTTGTTCACAGTATATCTGGTTTGTTGTGGCGTGATTGATGTCCGAGTCCTTACCTTGGCTGCAACAAGGTAGTGGTCCGAGTATATGTTGGCTCCTCGAAATGTTCGGACATCCAATATACTGGATTCGTGCCCTTGTCTATCGCAATGTGATCAATTTGGTTGACCATTCGTTGATCTGGAGACCGCCATGTCCCCTTATGGAAATCGAGGTGAGGAAACCGTGTGCTAGCTATAGTGGCATTTCGTTCCGTAGCGAAGTCAATTAGCCTAAGTCCGTTACCAGACGTGTTGTCGTGTGGGCTATATTTTCCGACAGTACTGCTGAAGATGTCTTCTGTTCCTACCTTTGCGTTAAAATCTCCCAACACGATTTTGACATCGTACTTTGGTAGTCGCTCATAGGTTTTGTCAAGGAGCTAGTAGAAGCAATCCTTAGTTATATCATCCTTTTCCTCCGTCGGAACATGAGCGCATATTAGGCTTATGTTGGCGAACTTGGCCTTGATGCGGATTGTTAAGATGCGTTCGCTAATGTCTTGGAAACATACAAATTCTTGGCTAAGTCTTGCACTTATAACAAATCAGCATCTGACTACAGTCGCTGTTTCTGCTCACTTTAACACGGTCCATAGTAGATGTCACAGTTTTTCATCCTTTTTTTGCCCGACCCATCCCTTCGTATTTCCTGGATGGCAGTAATGTCTGCTTTATAGCAGGTTAGGGCTTCCGCTAGTTGTTCACCTGCACCTCTCCTGTTTAATGTTCTCACATTCCTGGTGCAGATACGAACGTTGTTGTCCTTTTTTTGTTTAGGAGGGTCGTCAACAATAAAATCAGTCCTTTCCGTGGCTATTGGTTCCTTCGTAACAACAGGTTTTTTCCATGGATGGGTAGTCAACCCAAAACACAACCCCCAACCTGGAGGGCCAGTTCCAATTTAGTAGCCACCCCTAGGACACGGGGCCATCAGTATCCACTACGGGATTGACAGCTGCCGTTGGCTTTTCGGTTCATCCGCCACCATCTCTGTTCAAGGGGTCTGACTCAAACTTGAGGTACCTATGTACATAACCTGTTGACCGAATATGTCGAAGCAGTTCATCTAGGTTCGCCTGGGACAGCGGGCCGGGTATTCCATGAAAATCGCTTGCACAATGTATGGCCTCATTCTAGTGATCGCCAGTGTATCTTCTCCTCCATTTTTCCTCCATTTTGCAAGACCAATGATTGAAATAGTCTTACCTGTCAAAAGTTTACCTCAACCGTCCATGGGTCCTCTGTTGGAATCTAATACCATCACCACATGAAGGCCTATAACCATTCTTTTGATCTTTTTGATTTGAATGCTGATTTTGTGACATTTTACTGACCTTCCTCCCTTTCTTCTCCAAAACGCCATTTCCAATTAAAAGCAACACAAATAAATTTTTAATTTAGCATTATATATTTTTTTTAAGAGATGTAATTCAATAAGTTTTTGTTTTAATTTTTATTCGACTATTTACATTATGTTCGATTTTTTTTAATTTATTTTATTTTTATTTAAATTAGATCTACTTAACTCGTTGTTTCGATTTTAGATCAATTAAAGATACAACCAATCAAAACAAGTAAAATACTTTTAACTGTACAATAGCGTCGTCGAATCGTTTAATTTTTAACTTTTAAAACTTAAAGTAGCCAGTTATTTGACAAGAATGACAAGTAAATCCTAGTGGTGTACAGACTAGAATTGTTTAATTGTTTTAGTGACAGAGATAGAATCATTTAACATTTGCATAAATAATTTTTTTTTATTTTATTTATTTTTTCTTTAATTTATATTAATTTATGGAGTATTAAATAAATCACAATAATGAATGTTATAAGTAGTAAATTGTATTTTGTTGACAGAACAAATGACATGCAATTTTTAGGTTATTTATAATTATATGCACCTATATACATATATATTTCGTTTAAATTAACTTATGCATATATAATTACATTAATTGGATTTGTTGTATAAGTATTTGATTCCTTTTTTTTTGTGGTTATGTGTATTCCACCTGGAAAGTTTAATTCTCGGTAGATTTTAACAATTAATTTAAATTTTTGTTTAAATTGCATTAACAAAGCATTCCGTAGAGTTTGCTATTTATTTCTATTGCTGGGTTTAAATTAATTTAAAATCGAGAAACTCCATAGTTGGGCTGATATGTGCATATTTTTTTTTTTTTTGCAATATTGGCTTCATACGTTTTTAATTTTATTACCTTACAAGCTCTTTAGCAGTACTGTCGGAAAATATAGCCTACACGACAACACGTCTGGTAACGGACTTAGGCTAATTGACTAAGCTATGGAACGAAATGCCACTATAGTCGGCACACGGTTTCCTCACCTCGATATCAATAAGGGGACATGGAGGTCTCCAGATCAACGAATGGTCAACCAAATTGATCACATTGCGCCTCTTGTCGCGCATTTAGTATTTTGGATGTCCGAACATTCCGAGGGGCTAACATCGACTTGGATCACTACCTTGTGGCAGGTAAGGATTGGGATATCCACCACACCACAACAAACCAGATATACTGTGAAAAAATTTAATGCCGAAAGACTGCAATCGCCAGAGACCGCCAAGACCTTCGCGCAACGCGTATCCCTTAATCTCTCAATTCAGACCATACCACCAGCATCTATTGTCGAAGAACAATGGCAACGATGCCAACAAGCCATTAGATCAGCCGCAAAGGATGTGCTAGGTTTCTCGCGGCCACCAGCAAGAAACCCCTGCTTTGATGAGGAATGCTGACAGATGCTCGCAGCCAAGAACGAGGTCTACAAGGCTAAACTGCAGGTGAAGACGAGAGCTGCCATTGAGCTTTATAGGCAAAGAAGAAGGGAAGAACGTCGGCTTTACAGAAAGAAGAAAAAAGAGCAAGAAAAGCGCGCGATCGAGGATATAGAGAGGGGTCACACCAGGAACGATCTTCACAAGTTTTACCAACGTGTAAAACGTCAAAGCCAAGGATACAAGTCTCGAACAGAATCCTGTCGACATAAACAAGAAAATATCGTAGTTTAGACACAGTCGATGCTGAGGATATGGAAGAACCACATCTGCAGACTGTTAAACAGCGATGACGAACAACATTCCGCTGTCAGGCAGAACGAACCATTTAATATTGGCAACGACAGCGAAAACTGCCAACCACCCGACCTAAGTGAAGTGAGGATAGCTATATCTAAACTTATTAAGGCCGCCGGAAATGACAGACTTCCCGCTGAGCCTTATAAAACTTGCGGAGATGACTTGGTAAGTAACATACACCAACTCATAAGCCGACTGAAGAACCTCAGCATCTTTTGACCGACCTTCTGATCTGCTCCAACTACAGAGGCATAAGTCTGCTCAACATCGCCTACAAGATCCTATCTGCCGTAATATGTGAACGCCTGAAACCGTTTACCAACAACCTGATCAGCCCATATCAGTGTGGTTTTAGGCCAGGAAGGTCCACAATCGATCAACGAAAGTATTTTGGAAAATATTGTCAAAATTGTAAATAGAGAACCATCATTTGGAGGTCCAAGTTGGTTCTTCGATAAACCGGATTTTTTGTAAATTTGGATCACAATGTTTGGAATTTGAAAGTATTTTGGAAAATATTGTCAAAATTGTAAATGGAGAACCTTCATTTGGAAGTCAAAGTCGGTCCTTCAAAAACCCGGATTTTTTGTTAATTTGGATCACAATTTTTGGAATTTTGAAAGTATTTTGGAAAATATTGTCAAAATTGTAAATTGAGAACCATCATTTGGAAGTCAAAGTCGGTCCTTCAAAAACCCGGATTTTTTGTTAATTTGGATCACAATTTTTGGAATTTGGAAAGTATTTTGGAAAATATTGTCAAAATTGTAACTGGAGAACCATCATTTGGAAGTCAAAGTCGGTCCTTCGAAAACCCGGATTTTTTGTTAATTTGGATCACAATTTTTGGAATTTGAAAGTATTTTGGAAAATATGGTCAAAATTGTAAATTGAGAACCATCATTTGGAAGTCAAAGTCGGTCCTTCGAAAACCCGGATTTTTTGTTAATTTGGATCACAATTTTCGGAATTTGGAAAGTATTTTGGATAATATGGTCAATATGAGGATTTGCCCTCAACCACATAGCTGAGGTTAAGCTAGGTTATAGTGGCATCACGTGATGCGCGTGCAAATTTAGACCAGAAAAGTTCCGTTGCTGTACCATGTGGATGTGTCGACTTTTTCTGATATTCGCTTGTCTAATTGAACCATTCCGATCTAACTATAAAGTGGAGGATGTTTCGGCCATCAGCTAGATCGTCAACGAAGTAGTCTTCTAGATGGAGATTTATTTCGTTGGAAAGAGTTGGGAAAGATCAGAGAAGGAGCAGTGTAAGGACATCGATGTTTGATCTGTTCAGCATTATCAAGCTGGTTGTAGTTTGGCCAGAGTTGTCTGGATATTTGTCACGTTGTGCCGATTATCCATCTGCGGCTAGCTGTCTTGATCGCATGCAGTGTAATTAGTGATTTACTTGTAGCAAGGTGCTTGCTACACTTGCTGGCGGTAGAATATCAAGGATAGTGCCATGTCTGGCAAGCTCATTCCCCTTACAGTTCCCTGGTATATCCCTGTGACGCGGTACCTAGAAGTATTGAATGGCAAAGTGCTCTGACATCTCGAGATAGTCGGCATTAATGGGCTGATTCCGGTGTAAGTGAGGTGGATCCCAGATAATTGATTGCCGCTTGGCTATCACTGAAGATGCTAATATTCGTCATGCATATTACAGCACACCTTAGCGAGTACATGATTTCTTTAATTGTAATGATTTCCGCTTGGAGAAAACACCTCCACCCACTCCAGATTCCTCAACACAATTGAAATAGTTATGAAAGAGACAACAGCTTCAGGTGATGGAGTCCCCCTTAAATGACAACCAGGTCTTTGAACTTTGAAATGGTAAGGAAATTCATTATAGTCGGGCTTGACGTTGTCTAAAACAAACAATGCAGCCATTCATAATTTTTCTTATTCCATTTCTGGGGGATAACTATCGGAAAGAGGGTTCGCGCTAAGGTGCATTTCCCTATGAAGCTCTTTTCTCTATAAATCGTATATTCCTTGATAGCAATAAGAACGACCCCGGAGCGCCGGAGGGGATAACTATCTGAAAGGGGGTTCGCGCTAAGGTGCATTTCCCTATGAAGCTCTTTTCTCTATAAATCGAATATTCCTTGATAGCCAATAAGAACAACCCCGGAGCGCCCGCTGTGCCGAGAATATCGCCGCTGTTGCCAAGGATGTCGAGCTGTCGCCGGGAACATCGACCTGACGCCGTGCCTTGCAATTAGCCATCAGCCGGTCGTCCCTAAGGGGAATTTTGGTCAAAGACTTGCGCATGTTCCCGTCCGTGCATCAGCTGCTGCCTATCGACCGCCAAACTTGGACGAATTGGACGATTTTTCGACCAAAATCATAATTAGCGATGAGGGTCATTCTCTTCTGGGGCACCGAAAATCCACGAGTAATGCACGAGGAGCCATTACACCCGCTCAAAGTTACTGCATGGTGCGCTGTTCACGCTGAAGGAGTCATCGGGCCATTTTTTCGAAAACGTCGCTGGTCAAACGACAACAGTAGACGGTGCGCGCTATAGGGTCATGTTAACCGAGTTTTCTCTGCCACAATTGGACGAATTAGGACTGGAGGACATGCAGTTCTAACACACTGCGCGAGCAACAACCGATATTCTGAAGGCGGCGTTATTGGGTCACCTCATTTCTCGTTTGGCGATTTGCATTGGCTCGCAAGATCGCCTGATTTAACAGTTCCGGATCTTTTTCTGTGGGGTTTTTTAAAGCCCTTATTTTAAGTGAACAAGCCCGAGACGCTAGAAGCCCTCAAGGCCAACATTCGACAGGAGTGCGAGAATCTGTCGGCCGAAGTTCTCGCCAAAGTGATGAAAAATATCATATAACGAGCCCGTATGGCAATCAATTGTGATGGCACCCATTTGGCCGGTATCATCTTCTCGACTTGACCAATAAAATTCTAAAGGTTCAAATAAACATAATCAAGATACAGAATCGAAGTTTTTCATTTAGAAAAAAAAAATGAGAGCCAAACAACTTCGGATGACTTCTTTTGGCCCACCTTGTATAAGTGAGGAAGCGTGTTCCATTTATGGAGATCTCGGCAATTGCGGAGGGATCCGTAAGTGGAACACATCCATTATATTTCGACTGCATAATAATTCATAATTTTACAGCGCTCGTAACAGAAATAGATTCCTTAATAGCAAACCCATCAGTCGCGATCTTAACTAATCTTATTGCTAACTAACAACTATCAGCTCCAACGGGCCTAATTTCTATAACAATTTGGTGTGTGTTTCTTTAATTATTCGGAAATAGATTTACCATTTCAAACTCTACCTAGAAAACAAAAAAACGAACTTTGTCGTAACTTTTGCGCTTTGTGTCCGAAAAGAGAGTTTTTTGAACAAAAGCACACACCTGTACGACTAAGGGCCGGTTAGTTCACTGTCGGTTAATTTTAACGAACGGTTATGCCAACCGATAACCAATGAATGCGGTTGTTGACCAAAAATTTAACCGGTTAGGTTAGTTAACCGGAGAAATCTGTAACCACCCGATTTTGTTCCGGTAATGCCATTTAACCAATTTTTTTTCTGGAATTTCGTTTGTTTATGCTTGGTTTTGAGAGAGTGTATTACTTTTGACGTGACATTCATAGAACAACATTCCGTGCCGACGTCCAAAACACGATATAAATCTACGATCTACCTGTTTTCATTCTAATTTATCAGTTTCCTTTCCCTTTCTGCTCAAAAAACAATAACACAACACAAACAATATCAAAGATAACCCACAGAACCAGTTTGACAGATAAACTGGAAAACTGGAACGATTTATCGCACATCCACGATTAGGTAACCGAAGCGAAAATCTAGAGAACAAACACTATAGTCGGTTACCGCAGATTTATTATCGTTGGTTAAGGCCTGGTTTTTCAGTGCTGAGTTAACTCCGGGTTAACCTAGAGTTTATTTAATCCAGAGTTAACACACGAAGCAGTTTTTCAGTGCAGGATTAAATTTGAGTCCGTGTGTGGATATTTAATTTGGTAGCACTCATGTTTTATCGATTTTCCTGTAAAAAGTTATCGAAATGTATATAACCTGCAACAGTTTGTTATCAGCTGTCAAATGAAAATAATTTTGTCGCGATCTTACAAGTTTTTTCATCTTAAAACAGTCAAATTCAATTTTTAAAACAGTTTCGAGTTACTGAGATCTGAATAAATCGTGCATGTATTTAGTTTACAAAAATTTAATGAAATGTCCACATAAATGGGATTGAAAACAATCGGTTGCTTGGTATTTATCATCTGTCAAAAACATCTGATCATATAATCCCAGAGCTAACCCACCGGACGCAGTAGAGGAAGACCTCGCCTTAAGTGGCGCGCACAAGTAGAAACCGACCTCAACCAACTTGGAGTGCGCAACTGGAGGCAGTTAGCTAAGGACCGGGCTAATTGGAGAGGCATGTTGGTTGAGGCCCAGGTTCATCCCGGATTGTAGCGCCACATAAGTAAGTAAGTAACCCACCAAACTTGCTGGGTTAACTCGATGTTAACTCTGGATTTAAATTGACTGGAAAACTAACGGGTGATCCAAGTAGAGATACTTTTTTCAATAGCCTTTTTTGACAGATCACGTGTGAGTCGTGTCATGCTGTCATGTTATTTTTGTTTAGTATTGTTTGGCATTTCATAATGGAAAGACTTACGCGTGAACAACGTTTACAAATTGTTCAACTTTATTATGAAAATTCACGTTCTGTGAGGAATGTGTTTCGTGCACTTCGCTCAACTTATGGTCAACATAATCGGCCTACTGAGCGTACTATTCGTAGCACCATCAACCATTTTGAGACCCAGCATTCATTATTGGATAATATTCGACCGAATAGACCACGTCCAGCATGTTTGGTGTGGTTTGTGGGCCGGTGGAATCATCGGTCCATATTTCTTTAAAAATTATGCCGGTGCGAACGTAACCGTCAATGGCGACCGTTATAGTGCCATGATAACCGACTATTTGATGCCTGAAATTGAAGCTCGTGATCTCGGCGACATTTGGTTTCAGCAAGACGGCGCCACTTCCCACATATCGCATCAATCAATGGACTTATTGAGAGAACATTTCGGTGAGCACATAATTTCACGTTTTGAGCCGGTCGATTGGCCACCAAGATCGTGTGATATCACACCGTTAGACTTTTTCCTGTGGGGATATGTAAAGTCAAAAGCTTATGCCGATAAACCCGCTTCGATTCAGGCCTTGGAGGAAAACCTCACGCGTGTCATTCGCCAGTTACCAGTCGAAATGCTCGAACGAGTGATCGAAAATTGGACTCAACGGATGGACCATCTGCGACGTAGCAACGGCCAACATTTGATAGACATAATCTTCAAAAAATAAATGCCAAAGAATGTTCTTTCAAATGATAATAAACATTCTCCATTAAATTTGAATTTTCTGTGTTTTTTTCTTTAAAAAAGTAGGGAACCTCGCAATGGATCACCCTTTACTTTCTCGAGTTGACTGGAGTTTAATCACGAAACTAGGATGATCTCGCTGAAAAACGGGGCCTAAGGGCTGAACTATAATAGAAGATGGTTGCAAACGACCACTTCCGTAACTGTGCGAACCATGCAATTTATATTGTACGACCATAATAGCTTTTCGCTTCGATTCGTTCAGTTTTCGTTCACTTTTGCTCACCCAATTTTGCTTTCTTTTGTTCTTTCATACAAAAATTTGACATTCACTTCCACAGCTGTTTTTATTGTTTGCAATCGCTTCCATTCACAAAAGTCTATTCTAGGCAACTTGATTAATTGACAGTACTGATGAAAACTTAACGTTGATTTTTGACACTAGCTTCCGACTATTATAGTGCAGCCTTAAGTCAAACTGCGATAACCTAACCGTCGACTTACCCGACAGTGAACAAACCGGCCCTAAATGTCTAAAACGATTTACCTGTTAAACAAAATATGCAAGGACAGCTTTCTTCCTGATATCACTTTTAAAATATCCTCTGCCGATATCTCTCAATCATAAACAAACTTAAACTGCAGCCCATCCTATAAGTAAAACTCTTTCTTAACTTAACCGACGCCATTCGTTTGCGTTGGGGTTTCATGTCCATGATGCCGAAAGGATTGCAAATGTTTCGAGATATCGTGATGGTGTCTATGGAATGCGGCCGTTATCGGCAAGCGTTGATGCTGATGATTGCTGAATTCATTTGGCGGCCGATTGAACGACAAACGAGCAACACTCCAGAACTCATTGTTCACACATGGCGGAATTGTTGCACCACCATTTAAGACAATACCGTTGCTGGTGGTCAGATTACCGTTGTTCGTGTTGACAAGAAGCGCCGAATTGTTTTTGTTGCCGTTGGATATAGCACCGAACAGCATGCTGTTGCTGTTTATGTCGCCAGTTAAGCGTCCATTTACCAAAGATGCTGCCGTTGCTTGCGGAGAGAGCGATGGTGATCCATTAACAATGGACCCAGCTGATGGTGGCTGTAATTGTGGGGACTGGGATACATGTTGCTGATGCGACGCCGTCGGAGGCGGATGGTGTTGATGCAGGTGATGTTGATGGCGGTGGTGGTTGAAAGCCGATGCAATTGCTGCGGCCACGTTGCGTTGTTGCTCGGGACTACAATTTTGTCGCTGGTCCAGTGGGTTGGTAGTAGCTCCTCCGGGGCCCGGAGATCCCGAAAAGATCACTTCGGGTGTACTCGATGTGGATTTGTTGGCCAATTGATAGGAGACGTGATGTTCACTATTAATTGACGATGCCGGTGAGTAGGAGAGGAGCGAAGATGTTGGTGTTTGCATGTGACAGCTTTCCAGATGATGTGATGACTGCTGTAGAGATAACAATTGGAAATTTATTAAAAATAGATAGATATTGAGTATAAAGAAAAAAGAAAACAAAATCAAGATGTATTTGAAAAAAATCAAAAAATCCAAAAGCCCGGAGAGCAATTATTCTTCCACAGTAAATTTTAAAGTTAATCAATCAGCGAAGATTGGGTTAATGATAGAAACGAAATGAACATTACACGAAAAATAGCTTTCGAAGTTGCAAAGTTCACAAGCAATGCATGGAACCAAAAACTCAAAAACAAAAACAAGATGGAATTAGCAAATCGAAAATCGCGGAGATTATACCAATTCCCAAACCAGAGAAACACCCCCATAATCCCAATAGCTATCGCCCAATATGTCATGTCAGTAACCTTAGCGTCAAGTGCGGAATCTTCGTCTCCATAGCCCGTCAACCGTCCTTCTCTATACTAGCAAACGTGGCTATGACGTTCAGCCCTATTGCACCGATTTTTGGAACATTTTGCCTTTGGTATTGGCTCGAGAGTTTTGCACAATCTTCTCAAGAATCAAATGAAAGAAATGACATGTCGTTTCCGACCCTACTGGAGCAGAGAGAATTCTGCATCTTCATCCTGAACAGGCTTTGAATTGTTCGTCTCTATAAATGATGTCGTATGAGGCTTTGAAATCGACGAATAGGTCCATATCATGCTATTTAGACCAAAAAACGTTGGTACTCATCGACTCGTTAACGGTGATGGCTGGCCAACGTCGTCGTTCTCAAAGAAATATGGACCAGTCAGAAAATCACACCAAAAAGTTACTTTTTCGGGATGCATTGGAAGTTCTTGTATCTCATATCGATTGGTAAAGTCACAGATGAGTTTTTTATGGTGCAGGGTCAAGTCATGACGCAAATTTCGCCAAGTTGTGGTCTGCGAATGGCTGAGTTCTTACAAGCGACGCGAAATCGACTTCACACGGTTATTGGTTTATCGTTTACTGAACCAGTAGATTCCTAAATTGCTACAAATCAGACATTACTGCCATCCAGGAAATACGATAAGGTGGGTCGGGCAAAAAGAGGATGAAAAACTGTGACATCTACTATGGACCGTGTTATAGTGAGCAGAAACAGCGACTATTCGGATGCGGATTTGTTATAAGTGCCAGACTTAGGCAAGAAGTCTAGTATTTCCAAGACATTAGCGAACGCATTATAAAAATCAGCATCAAGTCAAAATTCCCCAACATAAGCCTTTTATGCGCTCATGCTCCGACGGAGAAAAATATGATACAACTAAGGATTGCTTCTATGAGCTTCTTGACAAAACCTATGAGCGACTACCGAAGTACGATGTTAAAATCGTGCTGGGAGATTTAACGCAAAGGTAAGAAGAGAAGATATCTTTAGCAGTATTGTCGAAAAACACAGCCTACACGACAACACGTCTGGCAACACACTTAGACTAATTGGCTTCGGTAGGGAACGAAATGCCACTATAGCCAGCACACAATTTTCTTACCTCGATATCCATAAGGGGACATGGCGGTCTACAGATCAACCAAATTGATCAGATGACCTTACCGACACATTCGAAACCAAAAAAGGAATAAGGCAAGGCGATGCGCTGTCATGTGATTCTTTAATTTGTTTCTTGAGAGGATTGTGCAAAACTCCCGAACCACCACCAGAGGCACAATTTTGCAAAAATCGGTGCAACTACTAGCATACGCTGACGATATTGACATCATTGGTAGGACTCAACGTGATGTCATAGCCACGTTTGCTAGTATATAGAAGGAAGCGGCAAAAATGGGTTTAGCAGTAAATGAGGGTAAGACTAAGTATATGCTGTCAACACGAAAGGACACACAACATCGACGAATTGGACAGAACGTCACCATTGACAGATATAACGTTGAGGTAGTACGGGACTTGTCTACCTCGGCTCTGCTCTGATAACAACATCTCGTCAGAAATCAATCGAAGAATTACTCTAGCCAACCGCTGTTTCTTCGGGCTAAGAAGGCAATTCAGTGGTTAAGCCCTCACTCGAACTACTAAGGATATCTTATATAAGACCCTGATCATCCCGGTCCTGCTCTACGGCGCTGAAGCATGGACCGTACCATAGCGGATAAAGAAATCCTTTGTCGATTCGAGAGAAAAATTCGTCCCGTTTTCGTTGACGGGCTATGGAGATAGAGATTCATCCAAGAACTACAACGAAATGCCCCTGGTTAAAAATCTCCCCATAGGACGTTTAAGATGGCTAGGACATGTAGAACCAATGGACACCAATACTCCGGCTCGCAGAGTCTTTAATTCCCAGCCAGACGTCGGACGCAGTATAGGAAGACCTTGCCTGAAATGGCGGGCACAAGTAGAAACTGACCTCAACCAACTTGGAGTGCGCAACTTTAGGCAGTTAGCTTAGGACCGGGCTAATGGGAGAGGCATGTTGGTTTATTCCGGACTGTAGCTCTACGTAAGTAAGAACCAGTGGATTCAAATTTTTGCACAAAACTGCAAATTGTCCGCTCGGTAGCACTACTATGGCGACCGTAAAATAGGCAAAGCACGCATTACGTTGCCCGAATAGAACACTCATTTTGATAAAACAATTTTGTCATTTCCATGTGTTTTTAAACGCTATGGCCTTCCATGGTGATTTGGCAAAAGAAAATGATTTATGACAGCCAATTTGACAGATGGCCGCTATTAATTGGAAGACCCTTCACAACGTCTCACGGCTCATCTCAGTCGAAAAGCTAATTATGACGGTATGGTTGATTAGCTATCTCTTGTCTTTTTCGTGGGATAACATTTTTCGTTCATCTGAATTAGATAGCGTGTATTCCCGTTTTGTATGCGTTTTGATTAGGATTTGTACCTAAAAAGCTTTCTAAAAAAAATTCTTGTCCTATCTGGTATAATGGAAGGTTGACCAATCTTAAAAACAGAAAAAATAAGGCATACAAATTGTATAAATCTGATAAGAATAATTCTGAACTGCATTTAAATTATCTAAATCGCCACCGAGAATTCGATTTTCTCAATAAATTCTTATATCGAAATTACTTGCTTTCTATCGAAAGTGACCTCAAATCAAATATCAAGCGTTTTTGGAATTTCGTAAGCTCAAGGCGTAAATCAAGTGGATTTCCTAGTAGTATGAAGTATAAGGACGCAATTACTTGCGATGTACCTACAATTTGTAATTTATTCGCTGACTATTTTCAATCGGTTTACTCTTTAGATACTCCCCCTATCCAGAAGCAAACTTATATAAGTAGAATTGTCAGTATCGGTTCCATAGTTTTTAGTCCAGTTGAAATTGAAGAAGTTTTGTCTAAATTGGATGTTAATAAGAGTGAAGGGCCTGATGGGATTCCTGCTATTCTGTTAAGAAAATGTTGTATTGCATTAGCTCAACCACTTTCTTGGATTTTTAATCTTTCTTTAGCTAAAGGGCAATTCTTGGATTGCTGGAAAGTTTCCTATTTATCACCAATTTTTAAATCTGCTTCAAAACAGGATATCACCAATTATAGACCCATTTGTAAAATTTCTTGCATTCCGAAAGTATTTGAAAAGCTAGTCTGCAATAGGTTAACTGAGTTATTTCAGAATCATATTTCAGTTACTCAACATGGGTTTGTAACAGGGAAATCAACTGCAACAAACTTAGCATTAATAAGCAATGACATCATAACAAATATGGAAAATGGATTCCAAACTGATGTTATTTTTACAGATTTTGCAAAGGCATTTTACATAGTTAACCACCAAATCTTATTGAACAAGCTAACTTCTCTTGGTATCCACTCTTCTCTATTAAAATGGCTTGAATCATATTTAGCTGGTAGAATACAAATAGTAAAAGTTGATAGTTCGCTTTCAAAATTTGTTTCCGTCCCATCTGGTGTTCCTCAAGGAAGCCATTTGGGTCCATTATTGTTCTTGTTATTTGTAAACGATATACCTGATGTTTTTCAAAATTCAAACTGCCTTCTATTTGCGGATGACCTCAAACTTTACCGTCAGATTTCTGGTCAAACTGACTGTTTTCTTCTTTTGGAAGATCTGTTACTTACTTACTTAAGTGGCGCTACAGTCCGGAATGAACCTGGGCCTCAACCAACATGCCTCTCCAATTAGCCCGGTCCTTAGCTAACTGCCTCCAGTTGCGCACTCCAAGTTGGTTGAGGTCGGTTTCCACTTGTGCGCGCCACTTAAGACGAGGTCTTCCTCTACTGTTCGTCATCGCCGTTTAACAGTCTGCAGAAGTGGTTCTTCCATATCCTCAGCATCGAATGTGTCTCAACTACAATATTTCCTTGTTCATCTCGACAGGATTCTGTTCGAGCCTTGTATCCTTGGCTTTGGCGTTTTACACTTTGGTAAAACTTGCGAACATAGTTCCTGGAGTGGCACCTCTCTATATCCTCGATCGCGCGCTTTTCTTGCTGAAAAGCCGATGTTCTTCCCTTCTTCTTTGCCTATAGAGCTCAATGGCAGCTCTCGTCTTCACCTGCAGCTTAGCCTTGTAGGCCTCGTTCTTGGCTGCGAGCATCTGTCGGCATTCCTCATCAAACCAGGGGTTTCTTGCTGGTGGGCCCAAGAAACCCAGCACATCGGTTGCGGCTGCTCTAATGGGTTGTTGGTATCGTTGTCATTGTTCTTCGACATTAGATGCTGGTGGTCTATTGTGAGTCGAGAGGTTAAGGGATACGCGTTGTGCGAAGGTCTTGGCGGTCTCTTGCGATTGCAGTCTTCCGACATTAAATTTTTGGACAGTATTTCTGGATTGTTGTGGCGTGGTGGATATATCTTACCTTGGTAAGAATGCGGAATCGATCCGAATCGATCCGAGTCGATGTTAGCCCCTCGGAATGTTCGGACATCCAAAATACTGGATTCGTGCCCCTTGTCTATCGCAATGTGATCAATTTGGTTGACCGTTCGTTGATCTGGAGACCGCCATGTCCCCTCATGGATATCGTGGTGAGGAAGCCGTGTGCTGGCTATAGTGGCGTTTCGTTCCGTAGCGAAATCAATTAGCCTAAGTCCATTACCAGACGTGTTGTCGTGTAGGCTTTGTTTTCCGACAATACTTCTAAAGATGTCTTCGCTTCCTACCAAATCATCATTCATATTCTTTATTGAGACTTAAATTCACAAATTCAGTTTTGATTACAATATTTTTTTTTTTATGCTGCCGACTTTATTAATTATGTCTGGCTTACAAAATATGAAATAAAAGAATGGTTAAGTTTTCTTTTCGATAATAATATATGAATGTGTACAAAGTGCAAAGATGTATATTTCTAATATTAATTGCGTATGTTTGCTCCCAACACACGTTCACATAGTGGCTCTTAAAGGCCAAACTTAAAAACTAATATTGACTAGAACTTAAAACTATAATAACAAACGATGCACTTCATATGCATACCTACATTAATAGAAGATTTTTTTTTTTTTTTTTTCATCGAGTTTTTTAGAGTTTGATATAAATTAAAGAAGAGCAGTTACTTAAATCGAGATATAGTTTAATATATTAGAACAAGCAACTTGTGATTTATTCAAACTAAGATAAATAATATTAAATAAGTAAAATAATATACAATTTCACTATTGTTCAAAGGCTATGCCAACTATTATCTTTTGTATACATATGTAAAATAAGATATACAATGTATATTTTTTTTTTATTTTATTTTTTTAATTAACAAAGGTAAAAACAATTTTATCCTCTAAGAGCATTCAATGAGGCTTTCTCATAAAAAGGTAAAGTCAGTGTATCATTCATCTGAGGTTCTATTAAATTTCGGGATCTATTATGCAAAAGATCGAATGGCGATTGATAATACTCAAGGTATGAGCTTCCATTAACAATATTTTTGTCCCATAATCCTTTGACAAGTGGATTTTGATGGTGAGCAGTAGATTCTAATCTGGATTTTAATAAGGTTGTCATATAAATCATTAAAGGTTTCACCTTTGTTAAATTGTACAATGTATAGTTAGAAAACCATTTTTTGTTGGGTCTTCGATACTTTCCACTACAAAATCGTAAGATTGTTCTTTCGAACTTTTCTAATTCTTTTGCTGCCGTTGGAGAAATAGTGAACCAGGTACTAAAACCATACGAGATAATTGGTCTTATCAATGCTTTATATATGAGAATTTTTGTATTTTGGGATAAATGCTTTGACGAAAGTATTTTTTTTTAAAATAGCAGTGGCCATTTTCGCTTTCTTTAATACATTCCGTGCATGTTTGTTAAATTTGAACTTATTTTGATAATGAATCCCTAAGTATTTTGTTTCTGTTTTTAATGGAACTATCTCATCATCAATACGCAAGGATAACTCCCTGCTTTCTTCTTCGCTTCCTACCTTTGCGTTAAAATCTCCCAGCACGATTTTAACATCGTACTTCGGTAGTCGCTCATAGGTTTTGTCGAGGAGCTCGTAGAAGCAATCCTTAGCTTTATCATCTTTTTCTTCCGTCGGAGCGTGAGCGCATATAAGGCTTATGTTGGCAAATTTGGCCTTGATGCGGATTGTTACTATGCGTTCGCTAATGTCTTGGAAACATAAGACTTCTTGCCTAAGTCTGGCACTTATAACAAATCCGCATCCGAATAGTCGCTGTTTCTGCTCACTATAACAAGGTCCGTAGTATATGTCACAGTTTTTCATCCTCTTTTTGCCCGGCCCATCCCATCATATTTCCTGGATGGCAGTAATGTCTGCTTTGTAGCAGTTTAGGGCTTCCGCTAGTTGTTCGCCTGCACCTCTCCTGATTAATGTTCTCACATTCCAGGTGCAGATACGAACGTCGTTGTCCTTTTTTCGTTTAGCAGGGTCGTCAACAATAAAATCAGTCCTTTCCGAGGCTATTGGTTGCTTCGTAACCATGTTTTTTTCTGTGGGTGGGTAGTTAACCCAAAGCACAACCCCCAACCTGGAGGGCCAGTTCCAATTTATTAGATACCCCTAGGACACGGGGCCATCAGTATCCACTACGGGATTGAGCGCTGCCGTTGGACTTTCGGTTCATCCGCCATCATCTCTGTTCAAGGGGCCTGACTAACCCTTGAAATTCCTTGACAACCTGTTGTCCGAATATGTCAGAGCAGCTCATCTAGGTTCGCCTGGGACAGCAGGCCGGGTATTCATCCGTGCCATTCTCACCAGGGTGTTTATAGTGTTGCTGTTTTTCGTCGTGTTATCAACACTTATCGTTTAGCAAGTCAAATCCGGTTGGATGAGATCAGTACCCGATGGTTACCACTTGGAGGTAAAGATAAGCACATTTGATGTGTAGTCAGAGTTGCAACACTGGGCATTGCCAAGTTAACGCCAATCAGAGTCTACCCTCGTTCTACAGCACCCAACCATCTGTTAAAGATCTGTTAAAGCTTGATAATTGGTGCAAGCAAATCACCTTCTGTTAAATGTCTCGTAGTGTCAAGTTTTGTCGTGTTTCCGAAATTCTAATCCCATAGTGTTTGATTATAATATCAATCACACAAGTTTAGAACGTGTAACCAGGAAGAAAGATCTAGGAGTAATCCTTGATACAAATCTTTCTTTTTTACCACATTTTGATTATATAAAAAACAAAGCAAATCAAATGCTTGGTTTTCTAAAAAGAAACACTAAACAATTCTCGGATCCATATACTTTAAAATCCCTTTACAATTCTCTGGTAAGGTCAGTTCTTGAGTATTGTAGCATTGTTTGGAACCCCTATTATACAAATTCAGAATTGAGAAAGTTCAGAAGCATTTTACTAGATACGCATTTTATAAGCTTAATTGGAGGATTGCAAAGCCTTCTTATTATAGTAGATGTTTATTGTTTGGTATGCATTCTCTTTATGATCGTCGGGCTTATTTTTCAGTTATGTTTATAAGAGATATAGTAACACTTCATATCAATTGCCCTCCTTTATTAACTTTAGTTAATTGTGTCAATGCACCCTCTAGAACTACACGCTATCGATTTCAATTTTATGAGCAGTTTCATCGTACAAATTATGGCCGTAATGAACCAATCACGCGTTGCACTAGAGAAGTGAATTTAATTTGCAATAAGATTGATTTTAATCTTGAAGTTTCCAGAGATATATTTAAAAAATATCTGTTGAATAATATTCAAACTGTAGCTTCCTAAGAATTAACCGTTTTTATTTAATGCAAAATTATAAATAATAATGTCAATTATATTAATATTTTATTTAATTGATTTTAATTATATAATCAAATAGCCCCCAGCAATTATATTACTTAGTATCTAGTCTATAAAGATTGTAATTAAATTGATGAAATAAACTAAACTAAACTTATATAATTACACTGGCATAGCTGAAAAAAAGATCTCCACTAACTACATCCTTTGACTGGCTTCTGCAAATACCCACCACTTTAGAACAATCGATACAAATACTCAAACGATTCGCATCTATAGCATCCATAAATTGATATTGGCTAACAAAAATATTGTCCTGCGCTACAATCTCATTAAATTCCCCGTACGGATGTACGTTTTCGACTAAATAACTTAACCTTATGCACGTGATTACCTCCAAGTGGTAATATGATGGGAAAAATCACCCACCCGACTGTAAAATAATTGAAATCGCAGCATAACAGCATTATTGTAAAATTATACAGTGTCTGTTTAAAACACGGAGCAGGAGATCCTGCAGGATAAAAAGGAACACAAACACCAACAATAACCAACGCACAGCAATTCAATTTACTATGTAAATTGAGATTAAGGTAATTCAATTTTTGGTTTACTCTTTCAGTGAGCACCATATTGAGCGGCACAGCAAATACCCAGCTAGTCAAAGGACGTACTACTCCCACCCCCCCGCCCATTCCACGTATCATCGCATTAACACAGATGGAGAACTCGCAACGACCCAACAACACTGAAAATTTCAATTAAATACAAACATACCCCAAAAAAATACACAGACAGACAGCCAGCCAGGGACAGAAGCACCAGCTAAGGACGACGGAACCAACAAGCGAAACATCATAATTATAGTCATTTAAAATCATTCGCATTGACACCCGCATTCAATTTAAATTTTCCATCCCCATTATTGGCAGGAGCCAGGGGGTGTCTCTTGGAACTCGCCACTTTACATATGCTCCACAGGGATGACGACGACAACGACGAGAAAAATCTTGCCAGTATATCCTTGTACACAAGGAGCACTCTACAAACATGTTTCCTTTTCTGTCTCTTCCTGGTAATTCGTATGCTTTTCTGCAAAAGGGGGCGAGCTCTCAAAGCCACCTCCCTTTTTAGAATTGCTCCTTTTCGGTTTAAATATCCCTGCTTGAAAGTCCTTGTTGTCATCACTTTATTCATAGATTCTCGCACACACACACACATTCAAGTAAAATGGGATGTGTCGATCCACTTAAAGGTACACACCCTTTCTGTTCCCACCCCAGGGCCAGGACGACAGGGCTTTCTATTTAACCAACAAGAAAACAACAAAATGCACAACCATCCTGTCGTCTCTTTTTGTCCCGAAAAATTCCTCCACCAACTGGCGCCACCATTGAGTGGATATATTTTCTTTTTCGGCTGAGCATTGTGATTTTAAATTGGAAAGCTTCTACATAGCACAAGGATACACTGCTCTGCTCGTTTATAAGTACACCCTGCGCCAGTCGACATTGGATGGGGGGCGGGCGAAAGGATGTTGCGGTTTTCCGCTACCCGGCAAAATTAATTAACTAGGTACGGTGTGTTTCGATTGCGAGCAAAAATTGGATTACAATTGAAAATTTAATTGAATGTAAAGCAAGAATCATCTGAAGCGTAAATAACGTAAATTAATTTCGTTAGTCCATGCGAAGGCGTAAGCCATATGGCTTAAGGGTGGATGAACAAGGACACACATTTAACTTTTTGAATTTAAACAGAAAATTGCGAGTTTTTTTTTTTTTTGGTGTATAATTTGTTTTGTTAAAGCCGGCAAAGGTTGTTATGAACTTTTTCCAGGAAGCTGAATTTCCCATTATACCGTTAAATTGGTATAAATTGAGGCTTTTTTGTAATTTTAATGCGAATTTCTTCGTAAAGGCGTCTGATTCTGGAGAGGGAGTTCAAATTGACTACTGGAAAAGTTTGTCAGCTATTAAGAGTGGTAACGGTGGTAAGCTTATAACAGTTTGGCTGCAGTAAAATGGTCGATTATTTAGTCATATTCACGGATAAGAACATGCCACCAAAAATGGCTTAGCGCGTTAGCTTAGTAATTCAGAGAGTGTTGTCATAAACACCGATTTTCTTCGCATTTCTTCTGATTTCTAAAATTATTTCCCACTACGTGATTTTTGTTAGAAATTTGGCATTCACCTGTTCTATCTACAAGGGGGGCCAACAGAAATCACCCTATGGAAAGATGCTCTTATTTTTGCAAATGGCCGCCAATGTCAAATCTGTTTTGACATTTGTGGACTAGATAGATGTAAAATACAGTTTACTTGTATTTTACATCTATCCGGCCCTATCAAACAAGAGAAAGCTACATCTCGGAGCTTTTTTAAAATCTCAGTGATTTGACAAAAACGGAAGTGAAAAGCCTCCTCCGCTTCATCAAAAGCTCAAAATGGTTTTCCCATGGATAGTAAGGAGATTTGACAGGATCCACGTGGTATCACAACGGACCAAAGTGGTCTAAGTGTGCTGGCGAACGCCGGCAGCCACTCTAACCTAACCTAACCTAGGCATGAGTTTTGAAAAATTTGCAAAGAAAACGTAAAATCAGTGATTAAAGGTCCGCGTCAGTCTTAATTTTTCAGAACTGCCAAAATTCGTAATAGATCCCAAAGACGTACATGTGCAATCACGCTTCCTTCCCGCACTATAAATGCAAATGGCGCAGTACTCGTTATTGTGTTTATCACTAAATGACACTGGACGCCGTTATTAATGTAAAAATGTGCTCTGCGGAATTTTGGACACATACTACACATTCATGCATGTACAAGGTGGGCCAAAATAGATCGCCTTATTCGAAGATGCTCTTATTTTTGCAAATGGCCGCCAATGTCAAATCTGTTTTGACATTTGTGGACTAGATATATGTAGAATACAAGTGAACAAGCCATGGAGGGATACACTCCCCAAGAATGCGGAATAATCGTGTCTATTTTTTGCGTAACAATTCGTCCCTAGTGTTGGGGCAGCGACTGCACAAACACTGCGCCGTTTGGCCACCAACCTTGAAGAGTATGGGACCACACGAGACGTTGCCAAGAATGCCCGGCAACGGAGCGCCTGTTGTGCCGAGAATATCGCCGCTGTTGCCGAGGATGTCGAGCTGTCACTGGAAACATCGACCAGATTCCGTGCTTCGCAATTAGCCATCAGTCGTTCGTCCCTAAGGCGAATTTTGGTCAAAGACTTCAGCATGTTCCCGTCCGTGCATCAGCTGCTGCCTGTTGACCGCCAAACTTGGACGAAGTGGACGATTTATCGACCAAAATCATAATGATCGATGAGGCTCATTTCCACCTCAGCGGGTACGTGAACAAGCAAAACCTTCTAGGGCACCGAAAATCCACGAGTAATGCACGAGGAGCCATTACACCCGCTCAAAGTTACTGCATGGTGCGCTGTTCACGCTGCAGGAGTCATCGGGCCATTTTTTTCGAGAACGCCGCTGGTCAAACGACAACAGTGGACGATGCGCGCTATAGGGCCATGATAACCGAGTTTTTTCTGCCGCATAATTGGACGAATTAGGACTGGAGGACACGTGGTTCCAACAGGACGGAGCAACGGCACACACTGCGCGAGCCACAACCGATATTCTGAAGACGGCGTTCCTTGGTCGCCTCATCTCTCGTTTTGACGATTTGCACTGACGATTTAACCGTTCCAGGCTTTTTTTGTGGGGTTTTTTGAAGTCCCGTGTTTACGTGAACAAGCCCGAGACCATAGAAGAGCTCAAGGACAACAGTCGACACGAATGCGAGAATCTGTCGCCTAAAGTACTCGCCGAAGTGATGAAAAATGTCATAAAATGAGCCCGCATGGCAATCACTTGTGACGGCGCCAATTTGGTCGATATCATCTTCTCGACTTGACCAATAAAATTCCAAAGGTTCAAATAAACAGAATCGAAGTTTCTCATTTAGAACAAAAATGAGAGCCTAACAACATCGGATGACTTCTTTTGGCCCACCTTGTATATAAATAAAAATCAAATGTCGTTCGTTGGAAACCGCATCACTTGAGAACGCCTGAATCGATTTCGTTAATTTTTTTTTAATTTTTTTTCATAACCCAACATAGATTTTCACGCAAAGAAAAATTAGCAACTTTTTTGATTTATCTAAAATCGGAGAACGGCTGGACCGATTTTTATTTTTTTTAAATTGAAACTTCTTTCGGGGCGGTGTGAATTTGATTTTATGAAACATAAAACCATCACGATGACGGTGTTTCGATCCGGTCACTCATCCAAGTACTAACCACAGCGAACGCTGCTTGATTTGGGTGATCGCGTGTTTTGGGTTTACTAGGTTTGTTTCAAGTGAAACTTATTTTTGGAAGGCTGTTGCTATGGTTGGTTGGTTGGATGGTTCCTTGTTGTCATGTTGGTATCCGCATTGTTGCAAGAAATCAAACCAAAGTTGATACATATACGGATGCGACATTTGGTAGCATGTAGGTGGCCAAAATGGTAATTTCCCTCTGAATGTTGAAATGACAGCTGAATTTGGTATCATAAATGTGTTTTTGTTTTTGTAATTGAAGCTTGAATCCAAACAGCTAGGTTTGATTGAGTTTTCGATTTTTATGTGATTAGTGATAATGAAGATGTATTTTTGGGATTTGAGTGTGTCCTTCAGGAAGGACGCTGTTTTTCATATGACAACATTTTTCAAACGAGATACTAGATATCGGGAACGCCTCTTAAGTTTGTGGGTGTAAATATAAATTGCGATACACTTTGAAAAGGACATATTGGACGGGAGAGGCTGCAAGATGAAGATGAAAATTGGTAGGTGGTCTGATTCGGGTGGGATGACGTATTCAGATTTGATGTAAGAGTTGTAAAGGGTGTTTTTTTTAGAGGTAAAGAACTTTAGTTTGGCAACACTATTTTAGCTGGATCCCTTTTTGTCAGCTGTCAAGAGATTTATTTTTAGTTTGGTTTGGCATTTCAATATGAATAGCCTGACGTCTGAAGAACGTTTCCAAATTGTACAAATTTCTTTCAAACATCATGGTTCTGTTCGAAATACGTATCGCGCACTTCGTTAATTTTACGGTCAGCATAATCGTCCATCAGACCAATCAATTTGATTAATCATGGAACGTTTTCGCACCACGTTTGCTCTAAATGATAATACTCATCCA
This sequence comes from Rhingia campestris, assembly GCA_932526625.1. Taxonomy (NCBI): domain Eukaryota; kingdom Metazoa; phylum Arthropoda; class Insecta; order Diptera; family Syrphidae; genus Rhingia; species Rhingia campestris. The sequence goes on along the minus strand of OW052186.1, from coordinate 2,773,893 downwards.
CAGAGACGTGAATGGGCCCAAAAAAAGATTGCCTTTGATCCCAATTTTCATAAGCAAATTTCGTTTAGCGATGAAGCTCAGTTTTGGTTGAATGGATACGTCAATAAGCAAAACTGACGTATCTGTGATGATAATACTCACCCACAACGGGTGGTTAAATTTTAAGGGCCGATGTTGAATGTGAACCACACCTAAACGTCAAGTTTTTTTCTGCATTTCATTTGACATTTCTTAATTTCAGATTTATTCAATTTGAACCATGGAAAGATACACAATCGAGAAACGCGTTAAAGTTCTTCAGGCTTATTATGAAAATGGGCGTTCAAATCAAAATGCATATCGTGCACTTCGTGATTTTTTCAGTCAATTTAATCGTCCAAATGTGCGTACAATCGGAAAAATCGTGCAAAAATTTGAGCAAACCGGAGGTGTAGGAGATGTGAAAACACCAGTGCATGCTCGTACAGCTCGTACTGCAGAAAATATTGCTGCTGTTCGCGATAGTGTGGCTGAAGAGCCGTCCACCTGAACTCGCCATCGTGCCCAACAATTGCAAAACTCACGCTCGTCGTTGATGAATGCTTACAAGGTGCAATTGACTGATGAACTAAATCCTCTTGACCATTTCAAGCGTCGTCAATGGTCAGAATGGTGGCAAGAAATGGCAACAGTGGATGATAAATTTTCGATGAAAATCATCTTCAGTGATGAGGCACATTTTCATTGGATTCGTCAATAAGAAGAATTGCCGCATTTGGGCGAATGATAATCCAAGATTGTCGAAAAAACAATGCACCTACAAAGAGTGACTGTTTGGTGCGGTTTATGGACTGGCGGCATCATCGGGCCGTTTTTTTTTTTCCAAAATGAGGCCGGTCAGGCAGTTACTGTGAATGGTGCTCGCTATCGTGAGATGATTTTATGGTCGGAATTGGAAGATATGGATGTGGACGATATGTGGTTTTAACAGGTTGCCACAGAGCTAACGAAACAGTGGCTCTTTTGCGCGACAAATTCAATGGCCGTGTTATCTCACGTGGTGGCGATGTCAATTGGCCGCCAAGATCATATGATTTGACACCGTTGGACTTCTTTATTTGGGGTTTTTTGAAAGAATAGGTGTACGTCGATAAGCCAGCAACAATTCAAGAGCTAAAGGATGAGATAATTCGGCACATTAACGGCATAGAACCTCAATTATGCCTTAGCGTCAACGAAAAGTTGGACCATCGATCGGATGGAGGTTTTCCGCCAATATCGCAGCGGCCATTTGGCCGATATTTTGTTCCATACATAATCGAACCATACCAATATTATCAGAATAAAAAGAAATGACAATAATTTCCTACATAATTTGTATTTTACTCAAAATCAAAATCGGCCCTTAAAAATTAACCACCCTTAAGAACAAGTAATTGTGAATGGTTCGTAGGTAATTTATTTATTACGCGCCTACAACTATACACCAAACGGGAATATGACACAGTTACTCCACGAATTTAGTTCGGACACCCATGGAGTAAGTCTCTACCACATCCAAGATCCAAAAAAATTTTGCTGTGACAGAAGTTAAGCCAACTTCTGTGTGGTTACCTCTTAAGCCGGCACTGTGAAACACAAAATTATGTTAAACCGTAGGTTAAGCTCTACGTGAAACTTAAGCTCTCACTGTGAAACTGGGCAAAAGTGTGCTGTTCTTCTGTGTCGCAGTTCTGTTTGAATAATTTCCTGGAACAGATTTCTGATGCAGCTGTACCGGGCCGGTTACCCTAAGTACGACGACAGTGGACACAACTTGAGAGATTTAGAAATTTTTGAGATTAGATTTACGTGGATATCGGGCATATACGTGAAGGTTGACCGTAGATGGCGTTGCACCTTGGGAAAATGGTCTTCCCTAGCCCGAGTATAATGAGGGTCCATTCTTTGACGAAGATCAAACGGATATGTTTCGATGGGATCTATGAGAGTGACAGTTGTGCCACGTATGTCCGTGTGAAAACCATAAATTGCCTAAATCTAAGCCGCAAACGGACATCGTTTGTCCTTGCCAATATAATAGTAAATTGGATTCGTTTGAATTTAATTGGCAGTTCTCTAGGAATCATTGGAATGCGTGTCAGCAGAACATTTTCGGCTCGGAATTGGCTATTAAAAATGGTGGCTTCGATAATGTGTTTCATTAACTTTTTAATGACCAATGTGCCATTGCCTCTCACTATCAACTCCTACTCTCACCTCCACGCTGGTGACTGGTGGGTGCCTAGTACCTCGACTGGAGATGGGGTATTAAACCCCTGTGGAAGGTCGTTGATGGCAGCAAACGAGAGAGGGAGGAGGAATGTCCTCTCACTAAGGCACTGACTCTCGGGCGGCAGTGGAGGAATTCCCTAGATGGAGTCAACGGTGGCGCCTACAGCTCCAGTTTGATCGAACTGGTAGTGAAATCCCTATATGAGCTGCTTCGACATATTCGAACACCAGGTCTATAGGGATTTCAGATACTGAGCCAGGGTATTGGAAAAGAGTTGGTGGCGGAGGAGCCCTCAATGGGTCAACGGCAGCGATCATATCCCAAAATGGGCTACATCGGTATTTTTTCCGGCCCGCTGTCCTAGGGTCAAAACAAGGGCCCTCCAGGTTGGGGGTTCTGCTTTTGGTTAACCACCCATCCACGGAAAAAAGGTTATGTTACGAAGCAACCAATAGCCTCGGAAAGGACTGATATTATTGTTGACGACCATGCTAAACGAAAAAAGGACAACGACGTTCGTATCTGCATCTGGAATGTGAGAACATTAAAAAGAAGAGGTGCAGGCGAACAACTAGCGGAAGCCCTAAACTGCTACATAGCAGACATTACTGCCATCCAGGAAAAACGATGGGATGGGCCGGGCAAAAAGAGGATGAAAAACTGTGACATCTACTATGGGCCATGTTATAGTGAACAGAAACAGCGACTATTCGGATGCGGATTTGTTATAAGTGCCAGACTTAGGCAAGAAGTCTTATGTTTCCAAGACATTAGCGAACGCATTGTAACAATCAGCATCAAGGCCAAATTCGCCAACATAAGCCTTATATGCGCTCCTGCTCCGGCGGAGGAAAAAGATGGTATAACTAAGGATTGCTTCTATGAGCTCATTGACAAAACCTATGAGCGACTACCAAAGTACGATGTTAAAATCTTGCTGGGAGATTTTAACGCAAAGGTTGGAAGAGCTTAAACGACAACACGTCTGGTAACGGACTTAGGCTAATTGACTTCGCTACGGAACGAAATGCCACTATAGCCACCACACGGTTTCCTCACCTCGATATCCATAAGGGGATATGGCGGTCTCCAGAACAACGAACAGTCAACCAAATTGATCACATTGCGATAGACAAGAGGCACGCATCCAGTATTTTGGATGTCCGAACATTCCGAGGGGCTAACATCGACTCGGACCACTACCTTGTTGCAGCCAAGGTAAGGATGCGGATATCCACCACGCAACAGCAAACAAGAAATACTATGAACAAATTTAATGTCGAAAGACTGCAATCGCAAGAGACCGCCAAGGCCTTCGCACAACGCGTATCCCTTAACCTCTCGATTTACACCACACCACCAGCATCTAATGACGAAGAACTAGATCAGCCGCAACTAATGTTCAAGGTTTCCGCGGCCACCAGCAAGAAACCCCTGGTTTGATGAGGAATGCCGACAGATGCTCGCAGCCAAGAACGAGGCCTATAAGGCTAAGCTGCAGGTGAAGACGAGAGCTGCCATTGAGCTATATAGGCAAAGAAGAAGGGAAGAACATCGCCTTTTCAGAAAGAAGAAAAAAGAGCAAGAAAAGCGAGCGATCGAGGATATAGAGAGGTCCCACTCCAGGAACGATGTTCGCAAGTTTTCCCAAACTGTAAAGCCAAGGATACAAGGCTCGAACAGAATCCTGTCGAGATGAACAAGGAAATATCGTAGTTGAGACACAGTCGATGCTGAGGATATGGAAGAACCACTTCTGCAGACTGTTAAACAGCGATGACGAATAACATTCCGCTGTCAGGCAGAACGAACCATTTAATATTGGCAACGACAGCGAAAACTGCCAACCACCCGACCTAAGTGAAGTGAGGATAGCAATATCTAAACTCAAACTTATTAAGGCCGCCGGAAATGACGGGATTCCCGCTGAGCTTTATAAAGCTGGCGGAGATGACTTGGTAAGTAACATCCACCAACTCATAAGCCAAATCTGGTCGGCTGAAAGCATGCCTGAAGAATAAAACCCGATCCACAAAAAAGGAGACCCTCTGAACTGCGCCAACTACAGAGGCATAAGTCTGTTCAACATCGCCTACAAGATCCTATCTGCCGTAATATGTGAACGCCTGAAACCGTTTACCAACAACCTGATTGGCCCTAATCAGTGTGGTTTTAGGCCAGGAAAGTCCACAACCGATAAAATTTTCACACTTCGGCAGATCCTGGAAAAAACACAAGAAGTCCAAATCGATACCCACCACCTATTCATCAATTTCAAGGCCGCATATGACAGCATTTATAGAGACGAACTGTACAGAGCCATGTCTAGTTTTGGTATACCGCCCAAACTCGTCCGTTTGTGTAGGATGACGATGGAGAATTCTCGCTGCACCCTCAGGGTCGGAAACGACTTCACCGTCACATTCGATACCAAAAAGGATTTAGGCAAGGCGATGCGCTGTCATGTGACTTTTTCAATTTGATTCTTGAGAGGATTGTGCAAAACTCCAGAGCCAACACCAGAGACACAATCTTCCAAAAATCGGTGCAACTACTAGCATACGCCGACGATATTGACATCATTGGTAGGACTCAACGTGATGTCATAGCCACGTTTGTTAGTATGGAGAAGGAAGCGGCAAAAATGGGTTTAGCAGCAAATGAGGCTAAGTATATGCTTTCAACACGAAAGGACACACAACATCGACGAATTGGACAAAACGTCGCTATTGACAGATATAACTTTGAGGTAGTACGGGACTTTGTCTACCTCTGCTCCGCTATTAACTCTGACAACAACATCTCGTCAGAAATCAAACGAAGAAGCTATCACTTGAACTACTAAGGAGATCCTATATAAGACCCTGATCATCCCTGGCCTGCTCAACGGCTCTGAAGCATGGACCGTGTCAAAAGCGGATGAAGAAATCCTTGGTCGATTCGAGAGAAAAATTCTTCGGAAAATCTTCTGTCCCGTTTGCGTTGACGGGCTATGGAGACGAAGATTCAACCACGAACTATACGAGCTGTACGGCGGCATACCCCTGGTCGAAAACTCTGCAGTGGACGTATAAGATGGCTAGGACATGTAGAACGAATGGACGCCAATACTCCGGCTCGCAGAGTCTTCGATTCCCAGCCAAACGTCGGACGCAGTAGCGGAAGACCTCGCCGTAAGTGGCGCGCACAAGTAAAAAACCGACCTCAACCAACTTGGAGTGCGCAACTGGAGGCAGCTAGCTAAGGACCGGGCTAATTGGAGAGGCATGTTGGTTGAGGCCCAGGTTCATCCCGGACTGTAGCGTAAGTAGCGTAAGTAAGTAAGATTAACTGACGACAGATTTATTTTGTCAATAATTGACTTATCTAAGCGAAAATGAATTGGGAATTGTGTCACTCATTGATACTTACAAAAACTGACATCAAGCAGTTTAAAATGTGTAAACCTAGCTTTGCAAGGCAACTTACAATTGAAGATGTTCAACAATTTAAGAAATTTGAAAATTTCAACGATCCGAAACGTCTTATTTCAACCTAACTCGCTCTTCCAGCAGAAAAGTGAAGCATTTCACATTCTAAAACGATGGGTTTTACTGAAAAGCAATCCAAATTCGATGAACTACCGCGCAGTGTCAGTGAGGTCGTTTCCGACCCTGATGGTGCCGCGAGAATTCTCCATCGTCATCCTACACAAACGGACGAGTTTGGGCGGTATACCAAAACTAGACATGGCTCTGTCTGGGTTCGTTTTCCAGCCGTAGCAACCAACAATAAAATGATTTTTCACTGGCCCTCCTCTGATGATGATCTGACAAATCATCCGAGTTGTATCAATTGTCAAGAATAGCTTATTTCAACTTAGCCGTTCGGATTCAGCATAAAACAGGAGGTCCCGCCATCGTGCAAGAAGTACACATTCACACATGAATGGTTGTGAGAAAGCTAGGCCCTGGGTACTAACAATCCTGTTGCGCCAATAATTTGTATTTCTAATCCAAGTGACTAGTCGAGCCCTGGTTAGCATTAGGTGCCATTTTTGCCCCCCCCCCCAATCGGCATTCTTTAAAGCCTTTCTTTGGCACACAGTAAAATTTAGAAAGTCACACATGACGCTTAGGTAATATCGTGCCTTTTTCCAATACCTGACGACTCCAATCCCCAGAGATTCAAAACTAATACACACCGGAACAGCGTTCCTTTTTCCCTCTTACTCACAATTTTTAAGGATTGGTACAGGAATCAGGAATTCATTTACAATGGGAATTCGTTGAGGGGAGTCGACTGAGAGTGATTGACCCTAAGGTGGCCCCAAAGCAACGTTTTGCAATACCAGTCGGGGTCCGATTCAAATTATACCGACCGTTGCTGACTTAAGACCTCAACGACGTTATGGGACACACCATGAACTCTAATCGAATCAGACAACTATGCTACAAGTATTATAAACGTATTCCACTTACCTCCTTCTTCATGAGTCCCTTCCACGTTAACGCATCATTGGAGTTGTCTACCTCGATTGGCGCATCTAGCACCGTATCACCGCTTTGATATCGCGTCTCGTTGTGTTCGTCCTTTCTTAGATGCTTCATCTGCTGTTGTTGGTCGACCGATTCGAAGATCTTCTCCTCCTCCTCTGTTGTCTCGATGTCTACCATCTCGTCATCATCGGATGAGAGAGATTCCTTGATGAGAGGCGTTGCTGGAGCTGGTGATGGTATCAGACTTGCCGTCGGAGCACGATTCAACGACTTTTGCTCGCTGTCATAAGAAGTTGCTGCTGCAGCAGCCGCCGCTGCTACTGCTGCCACTGTCTCTAAGGCCAATGTCGTTGTGGCGGCGGAGTACGTTGTAGCCAATCGATTCACCTGAATGACAGGCTTAAAAGCTGAGTTGTTGTAGAATCCTGGTAGCGACTTGACTTCGGACATCGCAGGAGGATACGTGTGTGGTGGTGAGCCGAATCTCTCTAGGGATCCAGTGGGGGATGTGTTGCTTCTTGTGGCCTCGGGGTTGGTCGAACTTGTTAGTGTTTGATCTTGTGTCGGGCTTGTGGTAAGTGCCGAGGTATTCGAATTGTTAGTACCAAAGATAAACGAACCCGCACTGCCTTTAATCCAAGGAAGCGTACAATTTGGAAAGTGAAAGTTTGAAGCTTTGTTTTGAGCATGCGCATGCCACATGTAGTCCATCATGAAGTTTCTCGAGAATGGTAACGTTATATCTGATGACGTCGTTCCTCCGGGTATTGTTGCAATTTGATTCGTTCCCGATGTGGTGCCAGTGCCAGTGCCCTCATGATGATGATGAATATTCAGGGGTCTCAGGGGAAATTGTCCAACTGTGGCGGCCATAACTGGTCCATTTCTGCCAGGTGAGCTCTCCTTTAAACGCTTCGGAGACTGTGCAGCTATCGACGACGATGATGATGATGATGACGAAGAAGTGGACCCGGTAGTAGCGCCCGTGTTCGCTCCTGTTCCCGCTGATGTCAGGGAATTCGGTGAATTTGCAGATGTCATTAGACGTTTTCTCGTCCCACCATTAAACATTGCCTTGACATCCTCCCACGCGTGTGTGATTTCCTCTGGTGGATTCCCACTCAACTTCATGTGGCGCCGCCAGGAGTTAAAATTCGCCGCATCCGGCTGTACATACTTGTCGCCCGGTCCGATTCGATGCGAATGAAAGATGAACTTATTCGGAGAGAAAAACAAACCGCAATAGGAGCACTTTATACATTTGGCCCGTGATGAGTTGTACCGCGAAGGAAGGAAAGACCCACGACATCCCCAAGCGCACTTATGATGGACACTAAACGCAAAGTCGTCCGGCAACCGTGGAGGTGCATTATCACCCAGAAAAGACTTGCACAATCGTTCCGCTTCTCGCCTGGTTATCATACCACAGCGCCTTGAACTCACTGGCATGGCTCCGGCTCTTCGCAGAATCTCCAGCTGCACCGGCGTGCACTGTACACATGTTATTCCTAGTGCAACCCTTCGATTGTGTATCTCATTGTAGCTAAACTGCTTGAGCAATGTATTCGAGATTTGTGCCAAACACAAGCGTTCCTGCGACTCAATATACAGCGATACGATGGGAATGCCATACAGTAATACGGTGCTCACCTATAAAAAAAAACAAAAAAAAAAAACATTGAGACTCTTCGTAATAGAAAATAACGAATTACGAGCTAAACTTTATAAAATGGAACAACTCTTCAAAGATCTTAAAAAGGAAGTCGGTGCCTTGCGAAAAGAAAACGAGGATCTCAAAAACCTTCGTGCACCGAAAGATCTCGAGACAACACCGAACCGCCCGCAAGTGAATATTTTACCGACGAGGAAGAACTTGATCGCGAAACCAATCCCGCCTCTAAGAAAAGACCTAGCCAAAAGCGTAAGGCTGTCACCTCACCCGAAGTGCTACAAAAGGAGTATAAGCCTCTAGTTACTTCTAGTTACTTCCCTCCGGGATATAGACTGGTAGACGACGACCTCGATCGCCTCTTTGACTTATTCGAGTCTTATTTTATCATCGGTGGGGACTTTAATGCAAAACACATTTTTTGGGGTTCAAGATGTACTTCAACGAAAGGCAGACTACTGTACAAAGCCTGTATGAAGCATGCAGTGGACTTTTATTCGCCGGGAAAGCCAACGTATTGGCCAATTGACAAAAATAAAATCCCTGACCTAGTCGACTTCTTTATCGGCTAACTAAAAATCTGACGGAAGTCGAAGATTGTTATGATCTATTCTCAGACCACTCAGCAGTCACTCTGAAAATGGACGGAAGTCTAGCAAGAAAAGTAGGACAATTTCGTGGAAGCCATTCAGAGCGCAGAGTGGAAAAACTCCCTTCCGGAAGACAGCAACACGCAGCAACAATGAATTCAAATACCAGCCTGAAATCGAGGACCTCATACGAGAAAAAAGGAGAGCGCGCAAGAGATGGCAACATTCACGCGCACCCATTGATAAAACTTATCTGAACTATCTCTGTAACAAGCTCAAGAATGAGCTACAGGATTTAAGAAATCGCGAGACTTCTACCTCGAGGGCTTGACTGCTGATAAGACTTCAAACTACTCATTATGGAAAGCTTTGAAGTCCATAAGGAAACCCACAATACACTCGCCACCAAAAAGAAAAGCTAACGGCGAATGGGCAAAAGGAGACAAAGAGAAAGCGGATTTATTTGCCGAGCATCTAGAAGAAACGTTCAAGCCGTTCGATGGAAGACCCCTGAACGGAGAACTGAATGCTAATATGGCACCCGACCGTATCCCTGTCCGAGCTTCGAATGACAATAAGAAAGTTAAAAAATGACAAAGCTCCAGGATATGATTTAATCACCGGCGAAATCCTGAGAGAGCTACCGAAAAAAGCATTAGTTAAGTTGCTCTACATTATAAATGCTTCTCTGAGACTTTTAAATGTTCCAAGGCAATGGAAAGTCGCTGAAGTCATTATGGTCCCGAAACCGGGGAAAAGTCCAAACGATAAGAAATCATATAGACCCATTTCGCTCCTGCCGATCATATCTAAGGTTTTCGAGAAAATTATACTAAAACGATTACAACCAGTAATTGAAGAAAGACGCTTGATCCCAGATCATCAATTCGGCTTCCGGGTCAAACATTCCACAATCGATCAGGTTTATCGAATAACTAATGAAATTGAAAAGGCTCTAGAATGGAAAAAGATCTGCTCTGCCGCTTTTCTTGACGTATCACAAGCTTTCGACAAGGTATGGCACGAAGGTCTAAAATTATACAAACTACTGGAATCCTACCTTGAAAACAGACTGTTTCGTATTAGACATGAGACTGAATACTCAGAATTCAAAGAAATCCACGCTGGTGTTCCGCAGGGAAGTGTTCTCGGACCAATCCTATTCTTGCTCTACACAAGAGATATATTACAAGAAGAAAGGACCATCGTAGCAACGTTCGCAGACGATACCGCTATCCTCGCAATGGATGAGTCCGTGGAATCATCAACGGGAAAACTCCAACGGGCTCTGAACAAAGTATGTGAATGGACAAAGACCTGGCGAATTGCCCTGAACGAAACCCAAGTCAACGCATGTCAACTTTACGTACAAAAAGATAAACAACTTACCTGTTTTCATTAACTCGGGACAAATACCATACGCAAATGAGACAAAATATCTAGGAATGACCCTAGACGCAAAACTTAAGTGCAAGCCACACGTTAAAAAAAGCGGGACGAGCTCGCAATCAGACTCAGATAAATTTATTGGCTGCTCGGAAGATACTCTAAGCTAAGCATATAACGGGTCCGCCATCTAACTTTATTTTTTCAACTAGTGCTTATTTCGTGAATGGTAATACTAAGCTCATGTCTGATTTGACAGATAATTAGTTTTATCCTTCCGCTGAACGAATATGGTTGTGTATACGCTTGAACAACGCTGGGAAATATTGCGACATTACTTTGAAAATCATGGTAATTTTGCAGAATATGTGCGAAAATTGCGTACGGATTTTGGAAGAAGAGAAGCACCGTCAGCTCCGTATGTTCGTTATCTTGTGAAAAAAGTGAAAGAAACTGGCATCCTCATCGATACACCAAAGCGTGAAAAGCCAAAAACAGTGCGTACACCCAAGAATATTGCTGCTGTGGCAGAATGTGTGCGTGAAGCGCCATCAACATCAATTCACGGTCGTTCTCAACAATTGAACATTTCGGAGACATCATTGAGACGAATTTTGCATAAAGACCTTGTTATGGCGCCATACAAAGTCCAATTGGTTCAGGAGTTGAAGCCAACTGACCATCCAATGCGTTTTCGCTTCGCTAAGTGGGCCTGCGATCGACTTAGAGAAGATGCCGATTTTGCCATAAAAAATCATCTTTTCAGATGAAGCTCATTTTGATCTTGGCGGGTATGTAAACAAGCAAAATTGTCGCATTTAGGGCACAGAAAACCCGCACGCATACATTGAAAAGCCGATACACCCAAAACGAGTCACTGTTTAGTGCGGATTTTGGTCCAGAGGCATAATTGGGCCATTTTTCTTCGAAAATGTGCAAGGAGTGGCCGTCACAGTCAATCGTTATCGGGCCATGTTGAACGAATTTTTGTTCACAAAAATTTAAGAGGAGGATATTGGCAACATTTAGTTTCAATAGGACGGCGCTACGTGCCACACAGCCGAAGCTACACTCGATTTTTTGCGCCCTGTTTTTGAAGATCGCATTTTCAGCCATTTTCGTTCTGCCACCTCGGAGCTGCGATTTGACACCGTTGGACTATTATTTGTGGACTGCCGTAAAATATAAGTGTTACGCCGACAAGCCAGAGACAATTGACGCTTTAAAGGACAATATTCGTGAAGCCATTGGTGAAATACAGCTGCACACAATCGATAATGTGCTTAAAAATTGGACCGATCGTGTAGGCTACTGCATAGCCAGTCAAGGCAGCCATTTGAATGAAATTATTTTCCATTATTGACCGGAACCGATTGTACTTTCAAATAAAAAAAAAGAAATTTGAGAAAATATTCAGAAGTTTTTTTTTATAGCATTTAAAAAAAAAAAGTTATTTGGCGGACCCTTTACAACAAACTGCTTCTGTATAAGCAAAAACCTTGTTGGACATACGGTATACAGCTTTGGGGTTGTACCAAACCAAGCAATATTGCTATACTGCAAACATTCCAAAACAAAACCCTAAGAGCAATAGTGAATGCTCCATGTTATCTAAGGAATAGCGATATTCACAGAGATCTAGGAATTGCTACCGTGAGTAACGAAGCAACAAACTTTGCTCGTAAACTTCGTACAGTATTTAACGGATATAAGAAAACTCCATATAAGAAAAAAACGCTTATAAGAAACGCATACGAAATTCCGTGCCCCTTCAAATATTCTTCTATGCAAAATGAAACCCTTCTAAGAAAAACGCTTATGAGAAAAAAACTGATATAAGAAACTTTTTTGTAATACCAAAATCTATAAGCCAATACAAAAAAAAAACGGTTAAAAGAAATTCGTTCTCATGTAAATAATTTGTCTTCAAACTGTACAGAACTCATCATTTTAAATGTGCGCGAAGCTTAAAGAAATTGACATTTCGAACTAAAATGACAGCCTATGACATTAAGAAAACAAGTTTCATTTGCTACGGTAATTTTTTGATTTGCTTATTCAAATATTGAATTTTTCCTTGAAAATGTCGAAAAACCAGTCGAGAAACGCAGTTTCGGTTAAAACAAAAATAGAAATTTTAGAAGAAGTGAAGTGTGGAAAACCCCGAAAAGAAATTTCCAGTAAATTTAAAATTTCTCAAAGCACTCTCTCCAAAATTATTAAAAATTCTGAGAGTATTGAAAAACTAAAATATTCGTGCAAAAATTTGAATAGAAAAAGAGACAGAAAAGGAAAATATGAAATACTTAACCAAACGATGGCTAAATGGTTCGAACAAATGGTTGAAAAAGATGCGAAAATCACTGGTCCGATTCTTCTCGAGAAAGCGCAACAGTTCGCCGTGCAGTTGGATATCCCGGACTTTTAAGCCAATTTAGGATGGCTCCAACGTTGGAAAAAAAACCAAAACATCTGCTTTAAAAGAGTGCATGGAGAAGCCTGCTCCGCCGATAAAGAAGCTGCAGAAAATTTCAAAGAGTACGTTCTGCCAGGATTTTTGGAAAGGTATGATGGTGAAGACATATATAACGCCGACGAAACTGGCTTACTCTATAAGGCTCTTCCTAGTGGAACATATGCCCCGAAAAATAAAGAAATAAGTGGCCAAAAAAAACAGAAAGACAGAATAACACTTCTGTTTATTTGTAATTCTAATGGTTCGGATAAATATGTGTTTTCGATTGGAAAATTTAAAAAATCAAGATGTTTCCAGGGGAAAAGCAGTCCTATTCCCTACAATTACAATAAAAAAGGATGGATGACGATTTCACTGTGGGGGAAAATAATAAAGCAACTTGATGATGAAATGAGGAAAAAAAAGAAAAAAATATTACTCTTTATCGATAATGCCTCGTGCCACAAAATAGATTTCAAACCTACTAAAATTGAAATATGTTTTTTTCCTGCAAACACTACAAGCATCATACAACCCTTGGATCAGGGTAGGAAGCTAATTTAGTTAATGCACAGCAGTTAATTACATATTTCCCTTTTGTTTTGTCTTTGCAGGGATCATTCATTCGTTTAAGGCTCATTATAGGAAATGTTTGGTCCGCAAACAAATTCTGGCAATAGAAGGCAATCGTATGTCGAGCTTTCTTTGTGAAATTAATATGCTTTGCTCCTTAAATATCATAAAACGATCTTGGTGGTTGGTGACTCCACAAACTATTCAAAATTGTTTTCGAAAGGCAGGAGTTTTTAAAAGTAACGAAGCAGTGGAAGATCTGGATATAATTTATAATGAGTTCGACGAATATGAAGCTGATGGGGGATTAGATGAAGAAGAAAATCAAGAATGTTTTGGGGAAATAGACGAAACAGAACTTGTGAATAATATGCTAGCTGACGAGAAAGAGGACGACGAAGAGGAAGACTATGAGATAGCCGAAAGAGACCAAGGAATTAATAGAAATGAAGCAATAAATGCGTTCTTTTAATTAAAGCAATATTTGGAAAGTGACGAATATTGCTTACACGCTGTTGAAGAAGTTCTTTTTAAAAGGCGAGAAGAATCCTATGTTCAAAAGAAAATACATGAATATTTTTCTTCAACAACTTAATATGTACCTACTTATATACTTATAAATTCGTTTGTATCTTCTTACTCATCCTGTGAACTGTTGTTTGTTTGTTTTTGTTGGTTTTATTAAATAATTTATTTAAATGTACAGCCTTTTATTTTTCTGCAACTTTTAGATTGGTTATAAGAATTTTTTGTTTCTTATATCCGTTGTTTTTATATAAGACATTTTTTTCTTATATCCGTTTTTCTCATATAAGAAAAAAAACGGATATAAGAAAATGTTTATCGGATTTTTTGTATTTTCTTATAACCGTATAATACTGTACTCGTATTTATGTCCATTGCAATAATGAAATAATTCGTACTCTGGACGTAACAAACCTTGAGCGCCGACTACAAAGAATAAGACCGTTCGACCTAGCGCCATAAGGGAAAACCGCATGTAATGACGGTATTAGGAGGTGCGTTCACTGGAATGCTACCTAGCAAACGCGATTAACACTACAGAAGCGTAAACTACTTGTTAAGGATACTTAGTTGTAGTCATCACAAAAAAATGAAAAAATGAAAGGATGAATTTCATACTACTAAGAGCACTCGCGCGGTTCTCATAGTGCCTCTCTGAGGGGTGAGGTTTAGCCCGTAGGCATATATTGACTGACATTAATGAAATTGTGATAACAGAAAATATATGAGTCGGGCATAACCAATGGTACGGACCACTGGTATCCTATGAGGATTACTCACCTCCGGGCGCACACGAAAAAAAAAAAAAAACATTGAGACTCTTGAGAATCAATAAAGTGGGCAAATAAATCAAAAGTAACTACATCCTCCTTTGCTAATCTGCTCACGTTCTCAATTATTTTCGACAAATTGTATAATCAAAACGACGTAAACTTTACCGTCTAACCACCCAAGCTATCCCCTGACTCGGAGAAGTTTTCTTCTTATTTTTCGGCAAGATACCGTAACAACCCCTTTATAACTCGGAGAGTTTAAGTTGGCGTTTACCCTCCCTAGGGTACGATTCATTCGTTAAGAGATAATATTTATGCCATATGTGTGTGTGAGTGGAGTGTTTTTTTTTTCCTTTTTTTGCTGACATTATCAACGCCTTCCTTATAACCTTTATAACAGGCTTGTTAAGGTCATTAGTTATGTGTAATAAAAACGACCTCAGGTGGATGTTATATTCAATTTCAAGTCAATGGGTTTCTAGTGAGATTATAGATGTGATTCACCGTAGATACATATACGAATACGACTGTGGTCAAGGAAGATACATCCATGATATTCCAATTGGAGTGACAAACAAAAAAATATCAATGGAGCTGTCAATATGTTCTCTCTGTAGAATTTAAGGAACGATTTCGGCTTCAATTTGTACAGTAAAAGATGTAAGACATGCATTTAGTCCACCCTGGATCGTATCTAAATTCCAGCCTACGGAACATTTTTTGGGCAGGATTTTTGAAAACAACAATTGCGCTGGTTAGTGAAATGGGCAACGATAAGTGAGTCACCATTCAGCTGTCGAAAAAGTCCCCAACATGTAAAATGAAAGTGGGTTTTAATTTTGTGTCAGGTGAGTTCCCAACTATTCAATGACACACCTAATACGCTGATGGTTTATTATTAATCTTGCGGCATTCTGGTTGTTTCCCGCAGGTATTGACATTTACATCACGTACGCCCAGAGCCCATAAAACTCAGAGTTAAAGCTTTGCTTTGAACGAATGCATTCATTAATGCTTCCTCTAATGTGACACGAGAAAGACTGTCAGAAGGTTGGAGAGATTGACAGATTTATATTTTTATATGAGAACTCTTGCCCAGCTCTGTCTATCGAAAATATTTCTTTGTGTTAGAAACTATGTGTCAAAACTAATAAACCCCATGGTGTCAACCATGGTCCTTCCAATGTTAAGTAATTCCAAGCTATCTAGTTGATTCTTTATAAAATATGGGGTATTTTGACACTGACAACTGCTGGTTAGGTTGTAGTGGCTGCACGCGATCCGCTTGCACAGTTAGATCATATTGTTTTATTTTAATTGAAACAACAATACTTCCGGATGTTAATTAAAAAAACACGTGGTGTTCAATTTAATAAGAAACCTTTAATTTTATTTCTTTTCGATGCGCACAAACTCGTCGTCTAAAAGCAACTAACTAAAAATCGACTCTCATCAGAGCATACATACAGTACAGAATATTTCTGGAAGGATCCCGTTAACTTAAATTTATATACTGTTGTCCCTTTCTGTCATTAGCGAATCAATGAGACTTTTGCATCATGCTCATATATGGTCATGTTTTCGGCAACACAATTATAATATTGCTTTACACCATATATGGGCATGTTCAACACACCTCCTCAAAAGTCTCATGGATTAAATATAATTCAAAATTACAGTGATTCTTACTTAACGAGTTTGTGCATCCTGGGAATATACAATTATCATGGTCCAGCATTTGCTGCGCAGAGTTAGGAAAACCAGGAAAAACCTAACCAGACCAATGTATGTTAATATTTAGTTCATAAGTAGGTATATAAAAAAATGTTAAACTCAAATTTCAAAGTTATAATTAATTCAAGTTCAAGTTTCAAAATAGATTAAAATTAATTAATAAAAAAATAAAATAAAATAGATTTTTCAATTTAAATTCAATGTCTTAATTATATGTAAATATTTGATGTTAGATATGATGATGTATAAAGATGATTAAATCGCTTCAGAAAGTCCCAACAGTTGCCTCAAATGTAGAAACCTTGCTGCTGGTAGTGGTTTTGTCAGGATATCAGCTAACTGCATTTCTGTGGAAATATACTTAACAGTTATTAGTTTCTTTTCAATTTGTTCTCTAGTAAAGTGATACTTGATATCTATATGCTTAGTTCGCTTGTGGCAAGTAGGGTTGTTGGCTATGCTAATGCAACCCTGGTTATCTTCTAAAATGATTATTGGTTCATTTAACTCAAACTTAATTCCTTTCATTAATGACTTCAACCATAATGCTTCTCTTACACTTTCAAACAGTGCCATATACTCTGCTTCAGTAGATGAAGCAGCAACTGATTTTTGTTTCATAGAACTCCAGCAAATTAAACATGACTCAAACATTTTGAAAAGATAGCCAGTTGTACTTCTTCTATCTGTTTCACTTCCTGCCCAATCAGAATCTACATATCCAATAATAATATTTTCACAATAAGCCTTTCTTGTAAAAGTTAATTTTAAATCAACAGTACCCTTTAGGTACCTCAGAACTCTTTTTAGGCATTGCCACAGTTCCCTATTATTATTATTGGTATACCGGCTAAGAATACTTATTGATGTACTCAAGTCCGGTCTTGTACATAACATAATGTACATAAGACATCCAATTAGATTTCTACATGGTGCATCGCACGATTCCTCTGATTGTAAAGCTTCATAGTTGAGTTTGCTTGGAAGTGGTGTACTAACTGGTTTACAATCCTCCATATTAAATTTTCTTAAAACATTTTTGATGTATGCTGATTGACTTAAATATAATTTATCTTCATTTCTGTCTATTCTTATTCCAATAAAGTATCGAATCTCCATTAAATCGGTCATTTTAAATCTGTTCATCAAATATGATTTGAACTTAGACATTGTATCGATATTTTCAGTAGCTATGACTACATCATCGACATACAACAATACATATATGTTTTTAGAAATATCACCTTTATCTATGATATAAATACAACGATCAACTCCAAGATTTACAAAGCCACTTTCTTTTAATACATCTTCAAACACTTCAAACCAGCATCTAGCTGCTTGTTTGAGACCATAAATTGCCTTGTTAAGTTTGCAGACTGTATTTTTGTCATGTTTCAATCCTTGGGGAACCATCATGTAAATTTCCTCTTTTAGAACTCCATTTAAAAACGCTGTTTTTACATCCATATGATGAATTCTTAAATTGTATTGGTTTGAAAGAGCTAGAATAAATCGGAAACTGGAGATTCGGGCAACTGGTGCAAATGTTTCGTCATAGTCAGTCAAGTATTCTTGCGTGAAACCACGCGCTACCAATCTTGCCTTATATTTTACCAGATTACCAAATTCATCTTGTTTTACTGTAAACACCCATTTGCAATCGACTATGTTCTTATTATCTGGCCGTTGTACCAAAGACCATGTTTCGTTTGCGAAATGAGAATCTAATTCATCTTGAATTGCTTTCTGCCAATAAACTCTATCATTTCGATCCTTGACTTCTTCGTAGGTGCTTGGAATACTATTAAAGTGGTTATGAGCATTCATTAAACACTTTTCTAATAATCTATAAGATAATTTGGGTCGATCTTTTAATCTCTCACTTCGTCTGATATCAACACTCTCTATATTATCTTCTGAATGATGCAATTTATCACCAGTATTCATAACTGGATCGGCATTCTCGAGATTTGTGGAATTTTCACTAGGCTGTATATCTGAATTATCAGATTTTTCATTTATAGACTCAATAACCTCCATATCTTTCAATGGAAAAACAGATTCCTTATTTTCAGCAATTGAATCCAGAAAATCAACATCTTGCCCTTCATTTTCATTTTGCAAATAAGGATCTTCAACCTGTTCCATACCATCAACTTGGAACTCAGATTCTTCTGACTGTTTTGCACAGTCATCCACAGTCCTAGAATTTAACATGTTCATTTCATCCACCACAACATCTCTAGCTATCAAAAATTTTCTCGATTCCATATTCCACAACTTGTACCCATTTGATTCATACCCAACGAGTATACATTTAGTCGATTTTTCATCAAACTTTCGTTTTCGAACTTTATTTAGAACATATACTGTTGAACCAAATATCTTAAGATATTTTAAAACAGGCTTCTTATTATGCCACATTTCGTAAGGTGTTTTCTTCACATTTAGCAATGATCTACTTGGGCATCTATTTATTAAATAGGTTGCTGTTAAAACAGCCTCACCCCAAAAACTTTTATTAAATTTAGCCCCATTAATCATTGACCGAGCCTTCTCAGTTATTGTTCTGATCATTCGCTCAGATACACCATTTTGTTGTGGAGTGTGAGGTACCGTCAAATGATAGCTGATGCCTTTTTCTATACAAAACTCACGCATCTCATTAGATAAATATTCTCTTCCATTGTCTATATAGAGATTTACTACTTTTACATTGAAGTGAGCTTCAGCTTTAGCAACAAAATCCCTAAAAACAGAAAATACATCGGACTTGTAAGTTACTAAGTAGGTTACACAGTAATGTGTATATTGATCGATAAAAACTATATAATAGTTTTTGCTATCAATTGTAGGAGGAGTTATCGGTCCACAAACATCAGAGTGGACTACAAACAAAGGTCTTTTGATATAGTCTTTATTTTTGAACTTTTCAAATTTAAGTCGGGATTGTTTTCCGTTTATGCAAGCCTCGCACAATTCATTGTTCAGCTCTACATTATTTAACAGATTAATATCATCAAACAATTGTTTGCGTTTAATTTCTAAAAATTTTCCAACACTAATATGTCCTAATCTTTCGTGCCACAAGCGATACTCTGCACTATTGGAAACCTTTGATACATATGCTCTATGATTTATTTCGAATTTAATAATTGGAACGTTATACTCACATGCTCCATTAAATACCAACCGACCATTTTTAGTGACTTTCACACCTCCTGAATCAAATTGTATGGTCATCCCGGCGTCCTGCATCTTCTTCACTGATAAAAGATTGTGTGGAATATCCTTGCTGAATAGCACATCCTCCAGTATGATATCATTACCAGAGCAACTGAGTTGAACGATTCCTTTGGCAGTGGCATTAATACATTCGCCACGTTTCGCAATGGCAATTTTTACAGGTCTTTCCAAATTGACGAAATCAGAAAACAATACGGCATCATTTATAATGTGATCGGAAGCTCCTGAATCTAAGATAAACAATGCCTCGCTTTCCTGTTCTCTATTTATCACTTTCCTCATCATGAATGCAAAACCCTGATCTGACTGAGTTGTCGCTATTTGAACCTGTTTTTCTTTTCCTGCATTCTGATTACCTGCACTTTGATTAGCTATGCTTCTTTTGAAAATAAAACAATCTTTCTTATAATGCCCTTGTTTACCACAATGAAAGCATTTTGCTTTTGATTTAAATTTATTTTTGAAAACCTTCTTGTTGTTCTTGTAATTAATTTTCACTTTATTTTCCTTCTGATCTTTATGACGCACAGCCTGCAACACTTTGGCACTTGTATCCCTACTGACACTTTTCAGCTTAATTTCATGGTCAAGAAGACGGGTTTTAACAAATGCCAATGTCAGGTTACTTTCCGACAAAGTCTCTATTGCTGTTATTACTCCGTCATAACATGAAGGAAGAGATAGAAGAAGGTGAGATACCTTGTCCATTTCGTCTAACTTTGCTCCTGATGCTACTAGATCTGTAACTAAGTCATCGAATAAAGTAAAATGATTAACTAGTGAAGTGTCACCCTTCAGCTTCAGTGCCAGCAGTTGCTTTCGTAAAGAAAGTTGTGATGCTAAGCTCTTACGCTCATACACAGCATCTAAATCATTAAAAATTTGCTTGGCACTTTTCTCAGAGTTAGCGAAAACCAGAAAGGAATCATTTAAATATTCAATTATAATGCTTTTTGCATTTCTTTCCTTCTTTTTCCATACCACTGTCGCTTCGGTAGCTTCATTATCTATAACTTCTAACAAATCATTTTCTTCTAACAGAGCCCTAACACGAAACTTCCAGATCGAATATTTCTCTCCGTCGAAAGGCCTAATATTGCGTTTCTTATTTTCCATTTTATTCTTTTTCCCTTTTTTTTTTACGCTATTTGTCTATTTCCTTCTCAAGCTGGCAAGTTTTCTGCAACCACACACACACACACATGCATATATATCAATTTTGCGTGCAGGTTATGATTGGTTCTTGTGAAATTGAATCTTGCTTTTTATTATTTAATTATTATTCATTTCAGCTTATCTTCACAACGTTATTTTTGATGTATTGTTTGTTTCACTTTTTGTTTAAAAGATATTTAAGACACGGTTGTTAAACGTTACTTATTAAAGTTTTATTGTCCGAAGACCAAAGCACAATTTTTTTTTTTTTTTTTTTTTTTTTTTTAAATTGGTTGTGACTGGGCCAATAACCTATTGTTTTATTTTAATTGAAACAACAATACTTCCGGATGTTAATTAAAAAAACACGTGGTGTTCAATTTAATAAGAAACCTTTAATTTTATTTCTTTTCGATGCGCACAAACTCGTCGTCTAAAAGCAACTAACTAAAAATCGACTCTCATCAGAGCATACATACAGTACAGAATATTTCTGGAAGGATCCCGTTAACTTAAATTTATATACTGTTGTCCCTTTCTGTCATTAGCGAATCAATGAGACTTTTGCATCATGCTCATATATGGTCATGTTTTCGGCAACACAATTATAATATTGCTTTACACCATATATGGGCATGTTCAACAGATCATAAAAGTCCGTTGTGGTACCACGGGGCTCTGTCAACTATATTCGTTGGCCTAATTGAACCCGAGTATGAAACTCTGCTCTGTGCACTCACCTACCACAGCCGCCAACAATCAGTGGTGCCAGTATCGCGATATAATCAAGGAGGGTACCAGCCACCCCGAGCCCGTGGATTGATGATGAATACGTTTACAAGAAAAAGGTGACAGAAGATGCGCACAAGACAAAACAAGGGCAGTAAGAGAAGAGTATCGAGCCAGGAGAAGGGAGGAAAAGAAGACTCTGCGTAGAATGAAGAGGGCTTACGCAGCTTCCCAGCTCAAAGAGATCGAAGAGTCACGTGATCGTAACAACATCCGGGAGGTTTTATAAAAAGGCCAAGCAACTGGCTGCTGGCTACAATGCAGACTCCTCGAGACAGCGAAGGAAAAGTCGCCGAAGCGCAGGGAATAGTGTTTAAGCAGCATTTCCAGCAGCTGCTTAATGGGCATCATGTAGAGAGAGTAATTGGGCAAGAAGAGAATCCACGTCCAGTCAATGAAGAACTAGTTCCACCACCTAGTATAGAAAAAGTTGGCCCAGCTTTAAAAGAACTTAAGAACAACAAGGCCGCAGGTTCTGATGGCTTACCAGCGGAGCTTTTTATATACGGTGGTGATGTTTTGGTAGGGAGCATGCACCGAATCATCAACCAATTAAGGGTGGACAAAAACATGCCACATGACTGGACTATCTGCTCCATATGCCCCATCTACAAAAAAAGGCGATCCTATGTCTTGCAAGAACTATCGAGGCATATCCCTACTTAACGTCGCATACCAGATCCTATCCAACGTACTGTGTGAACGTCAAAAACCGTTTTGCATCACACTAATTGGCAAGTACCAGTGTGGCTTCCGGGCTGGCAGATCGACTATAGACCAAATTTTCACTCTGAGGCACATCCTGGAAAAGACCAACGAATTTCAAGCCGAAACTCACCACCTATTCATCGACTTCAAAGCTGCATATGAGAGTATACATCGTCAGGAGCTCTATATGGCGATGGCCGAATTCGGAATCTCGGTAAAACTGACGCTGGGAAACACGCGCTGCAACGTGCAGTTTGGAAGTAGCTCCTCCGAACTATTTCAAACATGCGCCGGATTTCGGCAAGGAGACGCGCTGTCATGCGTCTTCAATCTCGTACTGGAGCAGATAGTGCGCAGGGTAGGTGTCAGCACGGAAGGCACTATTTTCAACAGGTCCGCCCAGCTGCTGGGCTATGAGGACGATATTGACATCATCATTCGCTGCCAACGTGCCGTGATAAAAGCGTTCACTGCGATTGAAGAACAGGCGAAATCCGTTGGCCTTGAAGTAAATGAGGAAGACCAAGTACATACTATCAACAAATAGACAAGCATCTGTCCACAGCCTAGGACAAAACGTCACTTTTTCACCCACCTCGGAGTAAGCACAGACTCCACGAATGACAGCCTAGTGGAGATCCGGCGAAGAATTACCCTAGAAAACCGTTGCTACTTCGGTTTAGCGGAGCAACTAGGTTCAAAACCCCTAACTCGAAGGACGAAATGTGTGCTCTACAAAACACTTATCCTGCCAGTTCTGCTTTATGGCGCCGAGTGGTGGACGATAAGCAAGAAGGCAGAGCTGATACTGGGCTCCTTCGAAAGAAAAATACCTCGGCGGATTTTTGGAGGGCGAATGGAGGAGAAGATACAACCGCGAACTCTATGAACTATACCAAGATGTGGACGTAGTCCAAAAAGCCAAAACACGTCGACTACATTGGCTCGACCACATCAAGCGAATGGACAATAATGCCCCAGCTAGGAGGATCTTCGAATCCCAGCCCCCAGGTTCGAGAAGGCATGGAAGACCGAACCTCCGTTTCAAAGACCAAGCCTTCGTGGATGCCAGAGCCAGGGATCGTACAGGATGGAAGGCTGGAGTGTCTCAGGCAGAGACTCTTCACGGGTCGGGAGCCCGATAAGTAAGTAATTAAACCATTCAGGGAGGACTATGTAGCATTGGAGGTCATCTAGATTGTCGAAGAAGTAGTTTCCCAGATAGGAAAAGATGGGAAAAGAGAGCTGGACAAGTGCAATAGAAGGTGAGTAATACTTTCCTGCTCTTTCTCGTCCAAGCAGCTTCTACAGAAGTCATTGCTGAAGGGGCCTAGTCTCTTGTGTGTAATCCTATAGGACCGTGTCGTGTAACAACACTGATTATGGTGCTGTTTGATCTGTTCAGCATTGTCCAGTAGATGGATCGCTTCTGGTTTAAGTTTGGCCGGAGTAGCCTGAATATTTGACACGTTGTGACGTTTATCCATCTGCGGTTTGCTTTCTTCATCGCATCCAGTTTGATCTGTGATTTACATGTAGCGAGGGGCATACGGACCGACGGGCTCAGTGGCGCGATGAAGGTCTGGCTTCGATTCCCAGCCATAGCAAAACCTAAATCATTTTTCACTGGCCCTCCTATCGTGATGATCTGACAATTCATCCGAGTAGTATCAATTGTCAAGAAAAGCTTATCTCAACTAACCGCTCAGATTCGGTATAAAACAGGAGGTCCCGCCATAGTGCATGAGATAGTTGTGAGAAAGCTATTGGCTGTAGCTCCAAAAACTTGTATTTTATATGGAGGCATACCTAACATAACTACTGGCGGTAGAATATCAAGGGTAGTGCCCTGTCTGGCAAGCTCATCCGCCTTGCAAAATATGGTATGTCTCTGTGGCCCGGCACCCAAAAGAGGTGAATGGCAAAGTGATCTGCCATCTCATTAAGAGATAGTCGGCTGATTTCATTTTGAAGAAGATGGATTCCAGGGATTTGATGTCACTGAAGATGGTAAAATAGTTCGTGGATATAACATTCCTTTTGAGCCTGGACAAGGCTTCTTTGTTTGCCATGATTTTCGCCTGAAAAACGCTAAAATTATAGGGAAGGCGAAAGGTTTTGGGTTAAGCATCTCGGAGAAAACACCTCCATCAACTCTAAGATTCTTTTTTAGACCCATCCGTGAAGATGTGAGTCGAGTTATTGGTTCCGATCTTATCCGACCCCCATTCAAGGCGACTGGGATGGTTGTCCTCAAGTTATGCTCAAAACTGAGTTGGGTAGTGATGTGGTCGCTGTTTTCTGTGATTCAGAATCTTTGTTCATCCTGTGTGGGTTTCCATTGTGACTGGGCCTCTGTTTCACAATTCCACAAGCTGTAATCGGTTTGCCGTAAATATCTAGGAGCACTAGATGTGCAGAAGGTCTGGGTTCGATTCCCAGTCGTAGCAACACCTGAATGATTTTTCACTGGCCTTCCTCTCATGATGAGGTCCCGCCATCGTGGCAGAGGAACACGGGCACACATGAATGGTTGCGATATAGCTCGGCCCTGGATACTAAACTAACGAGCCTGTTGCGCCAAAAAATTGGTATTTTGTACTAGATGTAGGATAGCATCAAGGGCTGCGGAGGGGTTGTTCTAAGAGCTCCGCTAATGCATATGCATGCTGGTCTTTGAACTTTACCTAGTTAGTTGCGGTTGGAGGCTGTTTCTAAAGACAGACTAAGACACCATATAGGAGTATGACACGTAAAGCCAGAAAGAGATATGTGGTTGCATACCTCATTTCTTACCGACTGCCTTTTTAGAAAAGTATAAGGCTACGGAGGCTTTCTAAACGCGTTCCAGTTCAATTTCGTATCCAATAATAGACCCAGGTATTCGGCTGATTTTGCGAACTTGAGACTGACGTCATTAAGGAGGGTCAATGTGCGGGACTTTGTATTTCCTGCTGAAAAGAACCAATTTGCTTTTTTGAGGGTTCGCGACGAGTCCACATTTGGCGGCCCAATTAGAGAGAACATAGAGGCCATTTTGTAATATTGATCTCTAAGGGTATTAAGGTATGTCCCTGATACAGCTATTGCCACTTCATTCGTGTAGGCAATCACTATGGATCCCTTTCTTTCTTTACTAGTATCTCGTTGACTACTAGATTCCAGAGAAGAGGAGACAGGACTCCCCCTTGTGGGGTTCCACAGCTTACAGATCGACGTGCCTATGAGACGCCAAGATTTGTGTTAATGATTCTGCCTGTAAGTTGATGTGTTAGCACTCTCAGCGAGTCATCAAACATTTAAATTCGAAAGGGCCTTAGTGATTGCTTTTGTTTTGACATTGTTAAAAGCGCCCTCTATATCAAGAAAGGCAACCATTATATACACTCCCTCACTCTTTTGAGTTTTCGATGATTACCTCCCCCTTGCAATATGCATTTTGGAAGTTGGTGAGGACGGTAGGTTCTATACTATAACGGAGGTGTGGATCAATTATTCTTTCCAAGGTTTTCAGAAGGAAAGACTGATCGGATGGAGATTCTTCAGATTTATGTGAGAGCTCTTTCCTGCTTTGGGGATGAATGCAACTTCCGTCCATGTATATACTTAAAGTATACAACTGGTCATGATGGTTAGTAGCCATGGTAGCAGGATCTCAAGGTTGTATTGGAGTTATGATACCATCTGGTCCAGGGTATTCGAATGGTTTGAAGCTCAAAGAAGTTTCTCTCTAGTGATGATAATATTCGTATTTGGTATGTGGAATGGATGTACCGATTATCTCTGATTCAGTACCCATGGGGTTAGAGGAGCTGCCAGGAAAGTGGGTGTCTAGAAGTAGGTCAATGGTTTCCATGCTGGAGGTTGCCCATTGACTATATGGTCAGCTGTTTCCCACTCGAAATCTTGACAGAACGTCTGTTTCATACCTCCGTGGAACGAAATGAGTCGCTTTGCACTTGAAAAACGTTGGGAAATATTGCTGTGTAGCCCAAACAGTGCGTTATATGAAAATAAGTTTTGGCCGAAATGAAGCATCCACCGCCTGCCTGTTGTACGCGAGTTTGTGCAACAATTTCGTGAGACTGGTATGCTAGTGGACAAAACTGTTGTTGATGTAGCCGAGAGTGTGAGACGAATATCAACTCGCCATCGATCTCAACAGCTCAACATTTCAGTCACTCGCCTGAAGAGAGTTTTATTTACGAAGATCTCGGATTATTCGCTTACAAGGTCCAATCAGCATTTTGATCTCGGTTCCTAGGTTTACAAACAAAATTTCTGCATCTGGGGCTCGAAAAACCTGCACGTTATTGTCGAGAAGCCGATGCATCCACAGAGAGTGACAGTGTGGTGTGGATTGTGAGGTGGTAGCACCACTGGAACATTTTTTCTTCAAAAAAAAAAAAAAACGTTTCGGTCAACGGTGGGCGTTACAGAGCCATGTAAACCGCCTTTTTTTTTTACTGAAATTGAAGACATGCATTTGGACGACCTCTGGTTCATACAGGATGGCGCGACATGCTACACAGTGCATGCTACAATCGATATTTTGGGCCTCAAAGTCCCAAATCGTGTTATCAGTCGTCTTGGCGTTGTCAATTGGCCGCCTTGGAGCTGCGATTTGACCCATTTGGATTTTGTTTTTGTGGGAAACCGTGAAAGACCGATGTTATGCCAACAATCCGGAAACGATTCAAGCACTTAAGGGCAATAGGATCCAAGTAATCCTTGAGCTACAGCTCCAAATCATCACCAAGGCCTTGGAAGATTGAAGTGACAAAATGCGTTACTGTGAAGCGTTACGAGGAAGCCACTTGAACGACGTTGTGCTCCATAATTAATGGGAATGTTTGCTCGTACTTATAAAGCCATAATACATGAAAAGTTTGTTCATTTTATTGCATAAAAAATAGAAAAAAACTTGTATTTGACTAAAGCTAACGGATACGTGTCCACGAATAATTATATATTAATAGCCAAAGCTAATTTTTTAAAGCCCTTCCCTTAATCTACCTTCCTGGGAATTCTTGGCCAAGTCTGATTGGACCTAACGCCGTTAGACCTAATCGAAGTTGCGCGTGTCACAAAACCAAACTCAAAGGATATATCGGGTTTTTCAATAAGAGCGCTACATACGTTTTTTTCTAAATAAAACAAAAATCAATGAAATTCTTTATTCCTGTATGGAACTCGATTTCTTTTGCATGGCCACCACGGGCACGTTTGCAGAAGTCCAAACGCTGAATCCAATTTTCGACGGTTTTCAAGCATAAATCGACCGATACTGCTGCAATTTTACACTCGATATTCGTACGAAGTTCATCAATCGTCGCTGGCTTGTTGCCATAGTCCATAGACTTGACGTAGCCCCACAGGAAATAGTCTAACGGCGTCAAATCGCACGACCGAGGCGGCCAAGCGACTGGACCATTTCGTGAGATAACACGTTCTCCAAACTTGGTTTCCAATAAATTGATTGTGGCATTCGCTGTGTGGCTTGTGGCGCCTTCCTGTTGGAACCACATGTCCTCCAAGTCCATATCATCCAATTGGGGCCAAAAATATTCGGTTTTGCCGGTCTTGATCATCACGGAAGAAGTACGGCCGAATGACGCCGCCGGCCCATAAACCACACCAAACCGTAATTTTTTCGGGATGCAATGATGACTCATGGAGTACGTGTGGATTGCTGCCTGACCAATACCGCATATTTTGTTTATTGACGAAGCCATTCAGCCAGAAATGAGCCTCATCGCTGAAGATGATTTTTCGATGAAAATCCGAATCATTTTCAAGTTGTTGCTCAGCCCAATTCACGAACATACGACGCTTCTGGTATAGTCATGCGGCTTCAGTTATTGCGCCAATTTAATCTTGTAAGGATGTAGGCCAAGATCTGTTCGCAAAATTCGCCACAACGACGTCACAGAGATGCCCAACGCTTGAGAACGACGTGTGAGAGACACATTTGGGCTTTCTTCAACTGAAGCCTCAGTGGCAGCAATATTCTCGACACTACGGGCACTTCTTTGTCTCACTGGCACTGGAATATTTTGAACTGTGCCTGTGGATTCAACTTTTTTCACTAGACGCTCAATTGTTGATCTACAAAAAAAAAATACAAATTTTTGGCGCAACAGGCTCGTTAGTACCCAGGGCCTAGCTTTCTCACAACCATTCATGTGTGCGTGTGTACTTCTTGCACGATGGCGGGACCTCCTGTTTTATGCCGACTCCGAACGGCTAAGTTGAGATAAGCTATTCTTGACAATTGATACTACCCGGATGATTTGTCAGATCATCACGAGAGGAGGGCCAGTGAAAAATCATTAAGGTGTTGCTACGGCTGGGAATCGAATCCAGACCTCCTGCGCGGCAGTTCATCGCACTAACCATCACGCCACTATGTTGATCTGACGACCACAAATTGGACGTAGCGCTCTTAACGTTGAGGCCACTGACTCCGAATTTCGGTAGTAAATTTTAGTAATTTCGACTCGTTGTTGGCTCGCATATCTTTCCATCATGAAATGGCAAACCTTACTGAAGAGAAATGTCAAAAGAGCGGCAAGAAATATGGCGTCGTTTGCTGTCCCTGTCGCTCTTCTTTTGTAGCATCCCTGTTGAAAAACCCTTTATGTGATCGCTCTCTAACGCTAAAGAAAATTTTCAAAAACTCTCTTAACATGCCTAAGACTAAGTGCAAAGAATAGACAGCAGCCGCCTTGAAAATTATCCGGAACTCAAACCATTTGATGGTAAACCTATGCGTATAGCACTTATCAATAGTGGCAACCCTAAGAACTCCTTAAAAATGGACACATTGATACTCCCACCCCATATACTGACAATTTACCCAACTTTATCCTTTTTATGTTGGCACAGGACATTATAGTCCACAATCTACAAACAACTGATGGATGTCAATCACTCACCTGATTAGGTTTCGGTGATACCGACGGCAAACCACCCAAATCCTGCTGTCTCTGCTCCTGTTGATGGTGTTCGATGTGAGCCTGGAGTATGTTTTGTTTTTGTTGCGGCTGTTGCCCTTTTGCTGGCTCATTGATCCTTTTTCCAAAGTGATGATTAGGCGATGTCACAGTGCTATCTGAAGGACATGCATTGTTTGTTTTATTGCTATTGGTTGTTGAAGAACTTGAACCCACAATCGTTGCCGTCGTTGTTGTCGGTCCTGATGATAGTTCCATCGTGTTATCTTTCAATGTCTCGTTTCACTTAATTCGAGATGTTTGGCTGACGACGATTCAGAGATTGAGTTCAGCCATTTAGATGTGTATGTGCGGCATAGTGTGCATAATCTGTAAGCAAAACAACCAGTCAGCGAATATCATAAATAAAATAAATAATTGGTCCTTAAGGTTGAAAGAGCATTTGAGCATTTCAAGTGCCCAAAGTACTAGTGGTGTTAAAGTTCATAGGCAACCCCTCATTAAAACCTGAACAAGGACGATGTAATTTAAATTCAATTATGACCCTATAACCAGCAGCTTAACCTAATTAAAAATTCAAGTTTCATTTAATTTGTGTAAACAGGACTATTTCAGTGTGTATATCTACTTATTTGTGTATGCGTGGGTGTGTGAATAGGTGTGCGGATGATATTACTTTAGCGACCATTCGCGATTAATGTTTCACCCATCGCGCCATAGACAGAGTACAGAGACAACAATGAACCGAACAAGGACGAGGATGTATATACCGACTCTGACGTAAGAGTGTTAATTATATTTACACAGTTGTTGCTTCCTGTTTTTTTTTTCGTGATTTTTAATAGAATTTTTAATTTACCCATGCATTGGTGAAGTGCCGCTGATAATTATTTTAATCCTTTGGATGTTTAAACAGGTAGGTTGGTGAAGAACTTAACCACTAGGGAATGAGTTTCAACAAAATCCAGTAAATGTAATCAGAGGGGTGAAATCTCTCATAAGCGGACACCTACGCGACCGACATTTTTAGTCCGCTTAACAGGGGCTTTCTGGGAAATTTCAAAACAAAGGGTGGTGCAACCAAAACGCAAGAAGTTAGGTTAGGTTAGGTACTTTTACACTTAGACCAAGAAGGTCCGTTGTGGTACCACATGGATCAAACATCTTTTCCTATGAGTCGTCTACCTAGTCAGATTGTTATAGACAAGAGGCACGCATCCAGTATTTTGGATGTCCGAACATTTCGAGGGGCTAACATCGACTCGGACCACTACCTTGTTGTAGCCAAGGTAAGGATGCGGATATCCAACGCGCCACAAAAAAACAGAAATACTGTGAACAAATTTAATGTCGAAAGACTGCAATCGCCAGAGACCGCCAAGACCTTCGCGCAACGCGTATCCCTTAACCTCTCAATTCAGACCACACCACCAGCATCGAATGTCGAAGAATAATGGCAACGATGCCAACAAGCCAAAAGATCAGCCGCAACTGATGTGGTTTGATGAGGAATGCCGACAGATGCTCGCAGCCAAGAACGAGGCCTACAAGGCTAAGCTGTAGGTGAAGACGAGAGCTGCCATTGAGCTTTATAGGCAAAGAAGAAGGGAGGAACATCGGCTTTTCAGAAAGAAGAAAAAAGAGCAAGAAAAGCGCGCGATCGAGGATATAGAGAGGTACCACTCCAGGAACGATGTTCGCAAGTTTTACCAATGTGTAAAACGTCAAAGCCAGGGTTACAAGGCTCGAACAGAATCCTGTCGAGATGAACAAGGAAATATCGTAGTTGAGACACAGTCGATACTGAGGATATGGAAGAACCAATTCTGCAGACTATTAAACGGCGATGACGCACAACATTCCGCTGTCAGGCAGAACGAACCATTTAATATTGGCAAGGACAGCGAAAACTACCAAACACCCGATCTAAGTGAAGTGAGGATAGCAATATCTAAACTCAAGCTGAACAAGGCCGCTGAATATGACGAAGTTCCCGCCGAGCTTTGTAAAGCAGGCGGCGATGATTTAGTAAGTAACATTCACAAACTCAAAAGCCAAATCTGGTCGGATGATAGTATGCCTGAAGAATGGAACCTCAGCATTGTTTGCCCGATCCAGAAAAAAGGAGACCCTCTGAACTGCGCCAACTACAGAGGCATAAGTCGCCTCAACATCGCTTACAAGATCCTATCTGCCGTAATATGTGAACGCCTGAAACCGTTTACCAACAACCTGATCGGCCCATATCAGTGTGGTTTTAGGCCTGGAAAGTCCACAACCGATCAAATTTTCACACTTCGGCAGATCCTGGAAAAAGCCCAAGAAGTCCAAATCGATATCCACCACCTATTAATGGATTTCAAAGCCACATACGACAGCATTTATAGAGACGAACTATACAGAGCCATGTCTAGTTTTGGTATACCGTCCAAACTCGTCCGTTTGTGTAGGATGACGATGGAGAATTCTCGCTGCACCATCAGGGTCGGAAACGACCTCATCGACACATTCGATACCAAAAAAGGATTTAGGCAAGGCGATGCGCTGTCATGTGACTTCTTTAATTTGATTCTTGAGAGGATTGTGCAAAGCTCCCCACCCAAAACCAGAGGCACAATTTTCCAAAAATCGGTGTAACTACTAGCATACGCCGACGATATTGACATCATTGGTAGGAGTCAACGTGATGTCACAGCCATGTTTGCTAGTATAGAGAAGGATGTGGCAAATATGGGTTAAGCAGTATATGAGGGTAAGACTAAGTGTAGCTGTCAACACGAAAGGACACACAACATCGACGAATTAGACAGAAGGTCACCATTGACAGATATAACTTTGAGGTAGCACGGGAACGCGACTTTGTCTGCATCGGCTCCGCTATTAGCTCTGACAACGACATATCGTCAGAAATCAAACGAAGAATTACTCTTGCCAATCGCTGTTTCTTCGATCTAAGAAGGCAATTGAGTAGTAAAGCCTTCACTCGAACTACTAAGGAGATCCTATATAAGACCCTGATCATCCCAGTCCTGCTCTACGGCTCTGAAGCATGGACCGTATCAAAAGCGGATGAAGAAATCCTTGGTCGATTCGAGAGGAAAATTCTTCGGAAAATCTTCGGTCCCGTTTGCGTTGACGGGCTATGGAAACGAAGATTCAACCACGAACTATACGAGCTGTACAGCGACATACCCAAGGTCGATAACTCCGCAGTGGACGTATAAGATGGCCAGGACATGTAGAACGAATGGACACCAATACTCCGCCTCGCAGAGTCTTCGATTCCCAGCCAAACGTCGGACGCAGTAGCGGAAGACCTCGCCTTAAGTGGCGCACACAAGTAGAAACCGAGCTTAACCAATTTGGAGTGCGCAACTGGAGGCAGTTAGCTAAGGACCGGGCTAATTGGAGAGGCATGTTGGTTGAGGCCCAGGTTCATCCCGGACTGTAGCGCCACTTAAGTAAGTAAGTCTGTCTAGTTGAACAAACCCGAGCTGCAAATAAAACGGCGGAGGTTCCTGATGTCAATGTTAATCAGGTCACCTAGTTTGTCGAAAAAGGAGTCTCCCAGGTGGAGTCTTCTCTTGTTTGAGAGCGCTGGACATGAACAAAGGAGATGAGTGATACTTTTCTCCTCCTCTTCGTCCATGCAGCTTCTGCAGAAGTCGTTGCTATAAAGGCCAAGTATTTTAGCATGTAGGCCTATGGGGCAGTGTCCTGTAAGGACACCAATGATGGTGCTGATGGTGGATCTGTTCAGCATTATTAAACTGAGGGAGCGTTTCTGGCTATGTATGGGCCAGATTTGCCGGGATATAAGACACGTTGAGCCGTTTGTCCATCTACAATTAAGTTTTTTGATCGCATCTAGTTTAAGTGTTGATTTACAAGTAGCGAGGGGCATGCCTAACGTTTCTACTTGTGGTAGAATATCAAGCGTGGTACCCCTTCTGACAAGTATGTCCGCCCTACAATAGCTCTGCCATCTCGTTAAGAGACAGTCGGCATTCGTGGGCTGATTTTGAAGTGAAACCGGTAGATCTCAAGGATTTGATTGCCGCTTGGCTATCACAGAAGATGCTAATATTCTTCGCGGATATTACATTACACCTCAGTCAGGACAGGGCTTCTTTGATTGCCATGATTTCCGCTTGGAAAACGCTACAATGATTGGGAAGGCGAAAGGATATGCTCAGGTTGAGCATCTCGGAGAAGACACCTCCACCTAACCCCGCTTCAGTTTTAGACCCATCTGTGTAGATGTGAATCGAGTTGTCCAACCCGACCGAGTCTTGTTCCCAATCAAGTCGGCTGGGAATTGTTGACTGGAAGTTACCATCGAAGCTGAGTTGGGTAGTGATGTGGTCGGTGTTTTCTGTAATGTTTAGATGATTAAATATCTTTGTGTGTACACCCTGACTGGGTGTCCATTGTGACGAGGCTCTTAGTCGCACAGCTGCACAAGCTGCGGTCTGTTTGACGAAGATGTCTAAGGGCACTAGATGTAGAATAGCATATAGAGCTGCGAATGGGGTCACTTATGCAGACGCAGGCGGATCTTTGAACTTTCCCCAGAAGGTTGCGGTTTGAGTCTGTTTCAAGAGCAGTCCAACAGACCAGCACACCATACAGAAGTATGGGTCTAACGATAGACACGTAAAGCCAGAATGTGATATGTGGTTGCATTCCCAATTTTTTCCCGATAGCATTTTTACATGAGTATATGGCTACGGTGGCTTTTTTAACGCGTTCTAGGATGTTGGCTTTCCAGTTCAGTTTCTTGTCCAAGACCAGACCCAGGTATTTGGCTGATTCAACAAACTTGAGACTGACACTATTGAGTTTTGGACGGTCGACGTGAGGGTTTTTGTATTTCCTGCTGAAAAGGACAAGTTCGGTTTTTTGAGGGTTCTTCCACATTTGGCGGCTCATTTGGAGAGTACTGAAAGACCATTTTGTAATAGTTTTTATGGGTGTCTAAGGTACTTCCCTGATACAGCTAATGCCACGTCATCAGCGTAGGCAATCACCTTGCAGCCTTCCCTTTCTAGATTAACTAGTAGCTCATTGACCACCGGATTCCAGAGAAGAGGAGACAAAACTCACAGATCTTCTTGCGGAAGAGACCCCAAGCTTTGTGTTAATGATGGAGCGGATTTTACGGAGTCTAGAGGCCTCTGAGGTTTCTTCTATGTTTCCACAATAGGTACGCCAGTGCGAAAATTTGATCGGTTGTGGACTTTCCTGGCCTAAAACCACACTGATAAGGGCCGATCAGGTTGTGGGTAAACAATTTCAGGCGTTCACATATTACGGCAGATAGGATCTTGTAGGCGATGTTAAGGAGACCTATGCCTCTGTAGATGGAGCAGTTCAGTGGGTCTCCTTTTTTGTGGATCGGGCAAACGATGCTGAGGTTCCATTCTTCAGGCATGCTTTCAACCGACCAGATTTTGCTTATGATTTGGTGGATGTAACTTACCAAGTCATCTCCCCCAGCTTTATAAAGATCAGCGGGAAGGCCTTCATTTCCGGCGGCCTTATTAAGCTTGAGTTTAGATATTGCTATCATCACTTCACTTAGGTCGTTCGTTCTGCCTGAAAGCGGAATGTTGTTCGTCATCGCCGTTTAACAGTCTGCAGAAGTGGTTCTTCCATATCCTCAGCATCGACTGTGTCTCAACTACAATATTTCCTTGTTCATCTCGACAGGATTCTGTTCGAGCCTTGTATCCTTGGCATTGACGTTTTACACTTTGGTAAAGCTTGCGAACATCGTTCCTGGAGTGCCGTTTCTCTATATACTCGATCGTGCGCTTTTCTTGCTCTTTTTTCTTCTTTCTGAAAAGCCGATGTTCTTCCATTATTTTTCGCCTATAGAACTCAATGGAAGCTCTCGTCTTTACCTGCAGCTTAGCCTTGTAGGCCTCGATTTTGGCTGCGAGCATCTGTCGGCATTCCTCATCAAACCAGGGGTTTCTTTCTGGTGGCCGCGAGAAACCTAGCACATCAGTTGCGGCTGATCTAATGGCTTGTTGGCATCGTTGCCATTGTTCTTCGACATTAGATGCTGGTGGTATGTTGTGAGTCGAGAGGTTAAGGGATACGCTTTGTGCGAAGGCCTTGGCTGTCTCTTGCGATTGCAGTCCTTCAACATTAAATTTTTTCACAGTATTTCTGATTTTTGTGGCGTGGTGAATATCCGCATCCTTACTTTGGCTACAACAAGGTAGTGGTCCGAGTCGATGTTGGCCCCTCGGAATGTTCGGACATCCAAAATACTGGATGCGTGCCTCTTGTCTATCGCAATGTGATCAATTTGGTTGACTGTTCGTTGATCTGGAGACCGCCATGTCCCCTTGTGGATATCGAGGTGATGCACCTGCCATTTGTTAAAACTTATTTATTTTTCAATTAAAAAATAAAATAAAAAATTTTTTTATTCCAGAAAGATTAAAAATTAAAATATGACTTTGCAGTGACAGAACTTTTGATATTACCAACCAAACGTCATATGGATTGCAATTGTTAGATAAGCTGGGAATTGCCATTGTTTACAACTGCATAAACAACAGTTAGGCACAGTTGACTTTTTTACATCTATCATGTATGAATCGGTCCACTGTGGCGACTTCGAGACGTAACCCAGCGATTTTCGAAGACTCAAACTGACTTCAGTTTTTGATTAAGGCGTTGGTTATTCAGTTTTCGGTTTGGTGTGAAAACCGTATCAGTTACCGACTATGAATCCACACTTGTAAACCCACGGGGTGAAAAATACCAAAACAAGGCAAAAAAAAAGGGGGAGAAACGTTGTTTTTCTAGACACTTAAATTTTTATTGGATAACTTATGGAATTGCATCAAATGGGGGTGCGTTATAGCTCACTTCAAAGGGAAATCACATACCATGGGATACAGATTACATCGCAAGAGGGCGGAAAACTGTTTTTCCACCCCGTTACAACAGTAAATTAATGACTACGTGAGAAATCCCAGATTATCGCCATTGAATTCACGGATGTTTCCGGCTTAATTATGGTAAAGTGGTCTATTTTAATTATACGAGGTGCAATCCTTCGTTTTGCTTGCACTCGAAAGCCTGCTGTCCAGATAGTGAGTGGCTAATGGTTTGGTGTCCGCGTATTTCCCATTATGGGGAATAATGAGACCGTTCAGTGATTCAACAAAAAAAAAAACGAAAAAAACAACTTCATTTCGATTTCACGGTTGGGTAGGTTTTAAACTTTAAAAGAAGATTTGTCAATTTAGCATGACGTGAAAACGAAAGAACAACTTAACATGCACGCGGTCCCCACGGGGGAATATCAGCTTAACTGAAAAAAAAATGAAACACTTCAGGCACGTACAGTTTAATGTCAGTGGATACGATTTGTAAGGGATAATGTTTTTTTTTTTCAAGTCATTTTGTATCCCAGAGGGATTACCAGGTATGCAAATCGAAATTAACTTTTTTTCTTCTTGTTGAATCGTAAAAATAATCTAGGAATTCTGTTTTTTTTTCATTCTATTGATGCAATTGATGTGTAAGTAGCTAACGACGTGAAAGGACAAATGATACTTTGACAGTGAACTGGATTTTCGTAACAAATTTAAAAAAGCTGTTAGACAATATTAGCTCAATTCCACTTACTAAGAGATCTGAAAAATCTATAAGTGGAACGTAATTGCTGAAAAAGCCTCCGGTTTTTTCTATATGGTGAGACTAATATTTGTTGGAATCATCGCTTCTCTCGCCCTTTTGGTTAAAAAATGCAGATGGTTATAC
Source organism: Rhingia campestris (assembly GCA_932526625.1). Taxonomy (NCBI): domain Eukaryota; kingdom Metazoa; phylum Arthropoda; class Insecta; order Diptera; family Syrphidae; genus Rhingia; species Rhingia campestris. The sequence goes on along the minus strand of OW052186.1, from coordinate 2,736,811 downwards.
AGTTTGTCAAACAATTGTTTGCACAACGATAAATTTCAAGAAATGTCATGTTCATTTCGCTTTATTATTAAAACTTGTATAGTTTTCAAATTTGTTTTTATTTACATATGATTAAATGACTATTCTTATACATAACATAAAGAAAGAAAGAACAAAAAATAATAATGCAACGGTAAATAATACAAAACCAAAACCTTCTTCATATTTTGTGCTGTCAAGTATTGTTTGCAATTGCAGAATGCAAGGTGGAGAGAGAATGAAAAATGATAACGGTAGTAAATTTTTGTGGCACGGTTTTGGTTTAGACATTCCAATTGCATTTGGTTTAGCGATTCAGTCATTATTTCAAATTTCCAAGAAGTGGACATCACAGATTTTTTTAAATTTCATAATGCCTGGAAAACGAGTGGATAATAATGTCATACAATTGGTCTATTTTAATTACCAAAAAGGAAAATCTGCGAAAGAACTTTCCGAAATGTTCTCGATTAAAGTGAGGACAATTTACAACATAATCTGGAGGGCAGAGAAGGAAAATCGTTTGGAACTAAGGCATAGTGGGGGCAGGCCAGCCAAACTAAGTCGGAGAGATGAATCCAAAATTTTACGTGCAATAGATAACAACCCCCAAACTAGTCTCAGGCAGTTAACAACAACCATCAAAAACGATTTGGACAAAGAGGTCTCCCACGAAACAGTGCGCATAATTTTAAAACGAAACGAATTTGCGTCTAGAGTAGCCCGAAAAAAACCGTTACTCTCAGAAGTTAACGTGATGAAACGAAAGTGTTTCGGACTGGACCACATTTCGAAAGAAAACACGTACTGGGATGACGTAATTTTTTGTGATGAGAGTAAAATTATGCTCTACTACCATGACGGTCCCAATAGAGTTTGGAGGAAGTCAAAAACTGCTCTACTTAACAAAAATATTATCCCAACTGTTAAGTTTGGCAAATTGTCTGTAATGGTGTGGGGTTGTATTTCAGCCAAGGGTGTCGGTGAACTTCGAATTATCACGGACATAATGAATAAGGAAATGTATTTGGACATTTTGCGTAAGGAGCTAACGGAGAGCGCCAAAAAATTTGATTTTTTCTGCAGCCAGGACCCTCAAAAATTGAAATATAAGTTGTACCAAGATAACGACCCGAAACATAAATCGCGTTTATGTAGAACCAGGGCATTGTACAATGTTAATAAGGTCATTGACACCCCTCCTCAAAGCCCAGATTTAAACCCTATCGAAAACGTATGGGCTTTACTGGAAAAAAAAGTCGCCAAACGGTCGCCGAAAACAATAAATGATTTGGTCCGAAATTGCTGATTTGGCTGAAATTGCCGGAACATCTGGACTTCAAGAGGCTTATTGAATCCATGCCGTTTCGACTTCAAGCCGTAATTGATGCAGATGGTGGCCATACCAAGTACTAGTAACAAAATAAAAATTAGTACCGTTTTCCGTTCATTTTTCATTCTCTCTCCACCTTGCATTCTGCAATTGCAAACAATTACTTGACAGCACAAAATATGAAGAAGGTTTTGGTTTTGTATTATTTACCGTTGCATTATTATTTTTTGTTCTTTCTTTCTTTATGTTATGTATAAGAATAGTCATTTAATCATATGTAAATAAAAACAAATTTGAAAACTATACAAGTTTTAATAATATAGCGAAATGAACATGAAATTTCTTGAAATTTATCGTTGTGCAAACAATTGTTTGACAAACTGTATATGATGTTTCATATGAAGAATTCCTTATTATTTCATTTACAGATCCCTAAGAGATCTGAAAATTCTATAAGTAGAACGTGATTCCTGGAGGGGGGCTTTTTTCTATATACTGAGAATTATATTTGTTGAATTCATCTCTTCTCTCAGATAAATATATACAAGGTGTCGCAAAAATAACCTTCCGATGTTTTTTGGCTGTAATTTAAAAAAAAAATTAAAAACTTTGATTCTTCTTGTGGATTATTTTTATATGGTCTTATAATTTTTTTACATCAAGTCGAGAATATGAAGTCATGTAAATGGCCGCCGCCACAGTTGATTGTCATTTGAGCCCTTTTTATGGCATTTTCCATCACTTTGGCCAAAACTTCCGGCGATAGGTCCTCACATTCTTAACGGATATTGTCTTTAAGAGCTGCAAGAGTCTGAGGCTTGTTGACATAAACCCGCGATTTCAAAAAGCCCCACAAAAAGAAGTCTGGAGCGGTCAAATCAGGCGATCTAGCTGGCCAGTGCAAATCGCCAAAACGGGAGATTAGGCGCCCGGGAAATGCATCCTTCAGCATCTCGGTTGTGGCACGTGCAGTGTGTGCCGTTGCACCGTCCTGTTGGAACCACATGTTTTCCAATCCCAATTCATCAAGTTGCGGCAAAAAGAACTCATTGATCATTGCTCTGTAGCGCTCACCATTCACAGTAACAAAGGTCCGATGACTCCTCCAGCGAAAACAGCACAGTGACTTTGAGCGGGTGTAATGGCTCTTCGTGGGTTACACGCGGATTTTCAGTGCCCCAGAAGCGTAAATTTTGCTTATTTACGAACCCGCTAAGATGGAAATGGGCCTCATCACTCATGATTATTTTTGATGAAAAATCATCTTCCTCTTGGTGGTTATTAAGGATGGCTTGCGCGTATGTTAGACGCGATTGGCGGTCAGAAGCTAACAGCTGATGCACCGTCTGGACTTTGTAAAGTAACATCTTCAAATCTCGTACCAAAATTCGCTGTAAAGACCGTCGACTGATACCCATTTGCGTGGCACGTCGTCTGGTCGATGTCGACGGCGCTTCCATGACATCTTCGGCTACAGCAGCAATATTCTCTGCAGAACGGCTACTCCGGGGTCTGCCACGCCTGGCAGCATCTCGTGTTGTGCCAGTCTCTTCGAGGCGAGCGGCTAAACGTCGCAGTGTTTCACCAGTAGGCGTTGGACGGCTAGGAAATCTGCGACGAAATTCACGTTGTGCCAAAGTCACCGACCGATTATTGCTCAAATAAATAGTCACCAATATTCCGCGTTCTGGAGCAGTGTAGCGTAACATTGTTTATTAACGTGTATTTCGCATGTGTTTACTACACAAATGTCAAAACAGAACATTAGGGGCCAATAGCAAAATTTATAGCATTTTCTGATAGGAGGATTACTTTTGCGCCACCTTGTATATCCCCTCTGCTGAAAATCCTGACTACAAACATCTTAACTCAGTCAGCGGCGGAAATTCTTTCTGGGATCCCTAAGTGGAACGTGCTCATTTCTCATGCTCTTTACTTATAATGCGCTACAGTCCGAAAGTTCAAAAATTTGAACTGTCGAAGGTCGGTTTGTTACCCCTCTTAGTGCGTGGTTTTGCTCTACAGCAACTAATATTTGGCTTGGATTTGAAAACTGTTTGGAGGATTGGTTTCCATTCGCTCTATAAGTCCTAAGTATCTTAAGTATCTACGTCTCAAAAGACCGTTAACGGAAACGGGACAAACCATATCATCCGTTGCTATGACATCTTGATGATGTCAACATTGTTACGAAACAACCAATAGCCTCGGAAAGGACTGATATTAATGTTGACGACCTTGCTAAACGAAGAAGGACAACGACATTCGCATCTGCACCTGGAATGGCAGAACATTAAATAGGAGAGGTGCAGGCGAATAACTAGCGGAAGCCCTAAACTTCTACAAAGCAGATATTACTGCCATCCAGGAAATACGATGGGAAATGCTGGGCAAAAAGGTGATGAAAAACTGTGATATCTACTACGGACCGTGTTATAGTGAACAGAAACAGCGACTATTCGGATGCGGATTTGTTATAAGTGCCAGACTTAGGCAAGAAGTCTTATGTTTCTAAGACATAAGCCAATTCGCATCAAGGCCAAATTCGCCAACATAAACCTAATATGCGCTCATGCCCCGACGGAGGATAAAGATGATATAACTAAGGATTGCTTCTACGAGCTCCTTGACAAAACCAATGAGCGACTACCAAAGTACGATGTTTAAATCGTGCTGGGAGATTTCAACGCAAAGGTACGAAGAGAAGACATTTTTAGCAGTATTGTCGGAAAACAGAGCCTACACAACAACAAGTCTGACAACCGACTTAGACTAATTGACTTCGCTTCGGAACGAAATTCCACTATAGCCAGCATACGGTTTCCTAACCTCGATATCCATAAGGGCGGTCTCCAGATCAACGAACGGCCAACCAAATTGACAACATTGTGATAGACAAGAGGCACGCATCCAGTATTTTGGATGTCCGTACTTCCCGAGGGGGTAACCCGATATGGACCGAACGGACCACTACCATGTTGCAGCCAAGGTAAGGATGTGGATATCCACCACTCGACAACAAACCAGAAGTAATGTCGAAAGACTGCAATCGCAAGAGACAGCCAAGGCCTTCGCATAAAGCGTATCCCTTAACCTCTTGATTCAGACCATACCACCAGCATCTAATGTCGAAGAACAATGGCAACGATGCCAACAAGCCATTAGATCAGCCGCAACTGATGTGCTAGGTTTCTCGCGGCCACCAGCAAGAAACCCCTGGTTTGATGAGGAACGCCGACAGATGCTCGCAGCCAAAAACGAGGCCTATAAGGCTAAGCTGCAGGTGAAGACGAGAGTTGCCATTGAGCTCTATAGGCAAAGAAGAAGGAAAGAACATCGGCTTTTCAGAAAGAAGAAAAATAAGCAAGAAAAGCGCGGGATCGAGGATATAGAGAGGTGCCACTCCAGGAACGATTTTACCAAAGTGTAAAACGTCAAAGCCAAGGATACAAGGCTCGAATACAATTTTGTCCAGATGAACAAGGAAATATCGTAGTTGAGACACAGTCGATGCTGAGGATATGGAAGAACCACTTCTGCAGACTGTTAAACGGCGATGACGAACAACATTCCGCTGTCAGACAGAACGAAACATTTAATATTGGCAACGACAGCGAAAACTGCCAACCACCAGACCTTAGTGAAGTGAGGATAGCAATATCTACACTTAAACTTAATAAGGGAGCTGGAAATGACGGCCTTCCACCTAGCTTTATAAGACCTACAGAGAGGACTTGGTAAGTAACATCCACCAACTCATAAGCCAAATCTGGTCGGATGAAAGCATGACCGAAGAATGGAACCTCAGCATCGTTTGCCCGATCCACAAAAAGTAGACCCTCTGAGCTGCGCCAACTACAGAGGCATAAGTCTACTCAACATCGCTTACAAGATCCTATCTGCCGTAATATGTGAACGCCTGAAACCGTTTACCAACAACCTGATCGGCCCTTATCAGTGTGGTTCTAGGCCAGGAAAGTCCATAATCGATCAAATTTTCACACTTCGGCAGATCCTGGAAAAAACCCAAGAAGTCCAAATCGATACCCACCACCTATTTATCGATTTCAAAGCCGCATTCGACAGCATTTATAGAGACGAACTACAGAGCCATGTCTAGTTTTGGTATACCGCCTAAACTCATCCGTTTGTGTAGGATGACGATGGAGAATTCTCGCTGCACCATCAGGGTCGGAAACGACCTCACCGACACATTCGATAACAAAGAAGGATTTAGGCAAGGCGATGCGCTGTCATGAGATTCTTTGATTTGATTCTTGAGAGGATTGTGCAAAACTCCCGAGCCAACACCAGAGGCACAATCTTCCGAAAATCGGTGCTTCTGCTAGCATTCGCCGACGATATTGACATCATTGGTAGGACTCAACGTGATGTCATAGCCACGTTTGCTAGTATAGAGAAGGAAGTGGCAAGAATGGGTTTAGCAGTAAAGGAGGGTAAGACTAAGTGTATGCTGTCAACACGAAAGGACACACAACATCGACGAATTGGACATAACGACACCATTGACATATATTACTTTGAGGTAGGACGGGAACGCTACTTTGGCAGCATCGGTTCCGCTAATAACTCTGACAGCAACATATCGTCAGAAATTAAACGAAGAATTCTGGTTGCCAACCGCTGTTTCTTCGGGCTTAGAAGGCAATTTTGTAGTAAATCTCTCCCTCGAACTACTAAGGAGATCCTATATAGGACCCTGATCATCCCAGTCCTACTCTAGGGCGCTGAAGGATGGACCGTATCTGTATAGCTGATAGAGAAATACTTGGTCGTTTTGAGAGAAAAAATCTTCTGTCCCGTTTGCGTTGACGGGCTATGGAGACGAAGATTCAAAAAAGAACTTTACGAGTCGTACAGCGACATGCCCTTAGGCAAAAACTCCGCATTGGACGTTTAAAATGGCTAGGACATGGACACCAATAACCCAGCTCATAGCAGTCTTAGATTCCCAGCCATACATCGGATGTTGTTAAGGGCGACCTCGGCTTAGATGGCATGCATAAGTAGAAACCGACCTCAACCAACTTGGCGTGTGCAACTGGATGCAGTTAGCTAAGGACCGGGCTAATTGGAGAGATATATTGGTTGAGCCCCAGGTTCATTCCGGACTATAGTGTCACTTAAGTAAGTAAGTAAGTAGCACCAACCAGTGGTGTCACTGACATTGGACATCGATTCCACTTGAAGAGGAGTGGAGAAGTATCTACTCGATCTTATGCTGAAAGACGCCATCAGCAGTGCCTCTGGTCTACTCTGTAGGATGAGTGTTTTGAAGCCAAGATATGAATCAAAGGAACCAAACAATTTAGTCAGGCTTCCCAATATTCTCAGGACACCCTTTCGCATTTTAGGCCGTGTATATTGTGCAAGTTAATTCCATAAGCCTTCTTCTTTTGAAGGTCAATGTAAATAACCTGCCAACAATTATTGACTCTAAATTCAGCCCAAAAACTGGATCCCAGTTGAACGAGTTGAACAACTTGTTTTATTCAGATTTAAAATCAATCGTCCTCATTGATAGACCCTTCAATAAGCACTATTAAATAAGGGATCTAATTTTCTGTCCTCCCAAATACCTTGTTATCACGGTTTGTAAGTGATTTTCTAACACAAATATGTCCATACCTACTCACTAGTTGCAATAATCCACACCGGGGTGGGTTATCCCTTGATTCGATTGCGGTCATCCCACATCCTTATTGATTATTCTTTATTCCTCGTAATCTATTCACAACATGTGTTCTAGGACATACCTAAACCAACCACATATCGAACAGTCCCCTTATACCCATCCGCCTCCCACCCCCCTTTGCGCAGTGAAATTCTACGGAAAACCCTCCGAAAAAATTCCACCAGTTGTGCTCTTAAGGATTTTCCTGTTTTTTTTTTTGTTTTCCTCTTTCTTGCTCATGTTTCTCGTAAAGAGGCAGGACATCCAACGATTGTTGGCCTCTCGATGTATTTATTTTCCTTTTTCAATTGCATTGTTCGACAAAAAAAAAAAGACGTCTATTCAATCGAAAATTACAACGTTTCAGTTTTGTACAGCCCCAGCCAGTATACAGTGTACATCCCTTTTCATAACGGCACCCACGTTAAGCCGGGTCGAGTGTGTATTACGGTTTCTGGTCAAAATCGGTCGATTGGTTCATCTTTCTTTGGTAGAAAAAAAAAAAAACATCTGAGCGTATTATTCAACTTTAAGGTAATCCTTTCCGCCAGGGAATAGACGTTCGCAGGACGAAAAAAAAAAACAAGTGGAATAGGAAGACAAAAACGCAATAAAAGCATTGTGTATTCGAAATTCGAATTGGTTTAATTATTTATCTGCAAAGCTTAATTGAAATGTCGGATTAAAATTGTTTCGAGTGACGAAAAAAGAATGGAAGCGAAATTGTCTGTGGGCACAAGCAGGATGTTTGTTTTGGATGGAAAAAAAGGAAACACCTATACACATATATACATATATGCATCGGGATTGACGGGTATCTGATGTTATGTATGAAGTGTGTGGGGTAATTCCATACAGACAATTTTATCAAGCTAGCTTTTGTGAAATTCCTTAAGGTCCTTAATGGGTAATAGGCCAACTCCAATAGATCAGGTTGGTTGGTATGCAAGGTTTCTAAATTAATTGCCAACTAAGAAACTGTGACATCTACTATGGACCGTGTTATAGTGAGTAGAAACAGCTTTGTATGCGGATTTGTTATAAGTGCCAGACTTAGGCAAGAAGTCTTATGTTTCCAAGACATTAGCGAACGCATTTTAACAATCCGCATCAAGGCCAAATTCGCCAACATAAGCCTTATATGCGCTCGTGCTCCGAAGGAGGAAAAAGATGATACAACTAAGGATTGCTTCTACGAGATCCTCGACAAAGCCTATGAGCGACTACCAAAGTACGATGTTAAATTCGTGCTGGGAGATTTTAACGCAAAGGTAGGAAGAGAAGACATCTTTAGCAGTACTGTCGGAAAATATAGCCTACACGACAACACGTCTGGCAACGGACTTAGGCTAATTGACTTCGCTAAGGAACGAAATGCCACTATAGCCAGCACACGGTTTCCTCACCTCGATATCCATAAGATCAACGAACAGTCAACCAAATTGGTCACATTGCGATAGACAAGAGGCACGCATCCAGTATTTTGGATGTTTGTACATTCCGAGGGGCTAACATCGACTCGGACCACTTCCTTATTGTAGCCAAGGTAAGGATGCGGTTATCCACCACGCCACAACAATCCAGAAATACTGTGAAAAAATTTAATGTCGGAAGACTGCAATCGCAAGAGACCGCCAAGACCTTCGCACAACGCGTATCCCTTAACCTCTCGATTAACACCATACCACCAGCATCGAATGTCGAAGAGCAATGGCAACGATGCCAACAGGCCATTAGATCAGCCGCAACTGATGTGCTAGGTTTCTCGCGGCCACCAACCCCTGGTTTGATGAGGAATGCCGACAGATGCTCGCAGCCAAGAACGAGGCCTACAAGGCTAAGCTGCAGGTGAAGACGAGAGCTGTCATTGAGCTCTATAGGCAAAGAAGAAGGGAAGAACATCGGCTTTTGAGAAAGAAGAAAAAAGAGCAAGAAAAGCGCGCCATCGAGGATATTGAGAGGTGCCACTCCAGGAACGATGTTACCAAAGTGTAAAACGTCAAAGTCAAGGATACAAGGCTCGAACAGAATCCTGTCGAGATGAACAAGGAAATATCGTAGTTGACAAACAGTCGATGCTGAGGATCTGGAAGAACCACTTCTGCAGACTTTTAAACGGCGATGACGAACACCATTCCGCTGTCAAGCAGAACGAACCATTCAATACAGGTGACGACAACGAAAACTGCCAACCACCCGACCTAAGTGAAGTGAGGATAGCAATATCTCAACTCAAGCTTAATAAGGCCGCCGGAAATGACGGCCTTCCCGCTGAGCTTTATAAAGCTGGCGGAGATGACTTGGTAAGCAACATCCACCAACTCATAAGCCAAATCTGGTCGGATGAATATGCCTGAAGAATGGAACCTCAGCATCGTTTGCCCGATCCACAAAAAAGAATGAACTGCGCCATCTACAGAGCCATAGGCCTCCTCAACATCGCCTACAAGATCCTATCTGCCGTAATATGTGAACGCTTGAAACTGCTTACCAACAACCTGATCGGCCCTTATCAGTGTGGTTATAGGCCAGGAAAGTTCACAATCGATCAAATCTTCACACTTCGGCAGATCCTGGAAAAAAACCCAAAAAGTCCAAATCGATACCCACCACCCATTTATCGATTTCAAAGCCGCATACGACAGTATTTATAGAGACGAACTATACAGAGCCATGTCTAGTTTTGGTATACCGTCCAAACTCGTCCATTTGTGTAGGATGACGATGGAGAATTTTCACTGCTCCATCAGGGTCGGAAACGACCTTACCGACACATTCGATACCGAAAAAGGATTTAGGAAAGGCGATGCGCTGTCATGTGACTTCTTCAACTTGATTCTTGAGAGGATTATGCAAAACTCCCGAGCCAACACCAGAGGCACAATTTTCCAAATATCGGTGTAATTACTAGCACACGCCGACGATATTGGCATATCATTGGTAGAAGTCAACGTGATGTCATAGCCACCTTTGCAAGTATAGAAAAGGAAGAGGGAAAAATGGGTACAGCAGTAAATGAGGGTAAGACTAAGTATATGCTGTCAACACGAAAGGACGCACAACATCGACGAATTGACAGAACGTCAACATTGACAGGTACTTCGAGGTAGTACTGGACTTTGTCTACCTCGGAACCGCTATTATAACTCTGACAACAACATCTCGTCAGAAATCAAACGAAGAATTACTCTTGCCAACCGCTGTTTCTTCGGGCTAAGAAGGCAATTTAGTAGTAAAGCACTCACTCGAACTACTAAGGAGATCCTTTATATGATCCTGATCATCCCAGTCCTGCTCTACGGCGCTGAAGCATTTTATAATTATCAAGGGTTTATTGAATGCCCTTATAGAATACTTCGGGACAATGTCAGTTTCATTTAACAACTGAGTACTGACATTTGTATGAAAACTAATTTATTGGCGTGGTTCAGGGGGTTTTTTGGTTTGACAGTGGAGTACTTTTTCAAAATTTCTTGAGAATTGTGTACAAGTGCAAAATAAAAAGATAAAAATTATTAACCAACAGCAAATACTAAGAGGTGTAGTTGTTTGAGAAAAAAAGAACATTGATAACCAATGGCATTGCAAAGTGTGAACATAAATGCGATTGCAAAGCAAGTTGATAAGTTTTTGTGAAGTAAAGATTATAATTGCTACACAAAAACTTATCAACTTGCTTTGCAATCGCATTTATGTTCACACTTTGCAATGCCATTGGTTATCAATGTCACTCGTTTTATAATTTAACACACTCACTTAGTATTTTTAAAAAAATTTAATTTCTGTTTCACCTTGAACAACTTTCGTTTTCATATTTCAATTCAAAAAATCCAAAAATCAGCACTCCCGCCATATAACATGTGTCATTGTTCGCTTTGACGTTTTAATGAAAGAGACAACGAATATGTGAGGGAGATAGTTTTCCGAAGTACTTTATACTATTTGATTTGAACGCAGCCCGGTTCTTAGGGAAATAGAGGAGAAGAAAAGAGGATATACCGGTGTGCTTTGGTTTTAAATTGTAATGGAGACGAAAAACCGAGTTTGGTTTTGGTAAAGCATTCCACATTCTTGTTGTTCGGTTGAGGAATGAATCTCTATATTACATGGTCAACGCAAACGGGACCGAAGATTTTTCGAAGAATTTTGCTTTCGAATCGACCAAGGATTTCATCATGGCAAGAGTAATTCTTCGTTTGATTTCTGACGAGATGTTGTTGTCAGAGTTGATAGCGGAGCCGAGGTAGACAAAGTCCAGTACTACCTCAAAGTTATATCTGTCAATGGTGACGTTCTGTCCAATTCGTCGATGTTGTGTGTCCTTTCGTGTTGACAGCTACACTTAGTCTTACCCTCATTTACTGCTAATCCTATGTTTGCCGCTTCCTTCTCTATACTAGCAAACGTGGCTATGACATCACGTTGAGTCCGACCAATGATGGCAATATCGTCGGCGTATGCTAGTAGTTGCACCAGTTTTCGAAAGATTGTACCTCTGGTTTTGGCTCGGGAGTTTTGCACAATCCTCTCAAGAAGCAAATTAAAGAAATCACATGACAGTGCATCGCCTTGCCTAAATCCTTTTTTGGTATCGAATGTGTCGGTAAGGTCGTTTCCGACCCTGATGGTGCAGCGATAATTCTCCATCGTCATCCTACACAAACAGACGGGACACAAACGCTGCAGCTATCAAAACTAGCCATGGCTCTGTATAGTTCGTCTCTATAAATGCTGTCGTATGTGGCTTTGAAATCGATAAATGGGTGGTGGGTATCGATTTGGACTTCTTGGGTTTTTTTCCAGGATCTGCCGAAGTGTGAAAATTTGATCGATTGTGGACTTTCCTGGCCTAAAACCACACTGATAAGGGCCGATCAGGTTGTTGGTAAACGGTTTCAGTCGTTCACATATTACGGCAGATAGGATCTTGTAGGAGATGTTGAGGAGGCCTATGGCTCTGTAGTTGGCGCAGTTCAGAGGGTCTCCTTTTTTGTATATCGGGCAAACAATGCTGAGGCTCCATTCTTCAGGTATACTTTCAACCGATTAGATTTGGCTTATGAGTTGGTGGATGTTACTTACCAAGTCATCTCCGCCAGCTTTATAAAGCTCAGCGGGAATCCCGTCATTTCCGGCTCCCTTATTAATCACTTCACTTAGGTCGGGTGCTTGGCAGTTTTCGCTGTCGTTGCCAATATTAAATGGTTCGTTCTGCCTGACAGCGGAATGTTGTTCGTCATCGCCGTTTAACAGTCTGCAGAAGTGGTTCTTCCATATCCTCAGCATCGACTCTGTCTCAACTCCGATATTTCCTTGTTCATCTCGACAGGATTCTGTTCGAGCCTTGTATCCTTGGCTTTGACGTTTTACGCTTTGGTAAAACTTGCGAATATCGCTCCTGGAGTGGCACCTCTCTATGTCCTCGATCGCGCGCTTTTCTTGCTCTTTTTTCTTCTTTCTGAAAATCCGATGTTCTTCCCTTCTTCTTTGCCTATAGAGCTCAATGGCAGCTCTCGTCTTCACCTGCAGCTTAGCCTTGTAGGCCTCGTTCTTGGCTGCGAGCATCTGTCGGCATTCCTCATCAAACCAGGGGTTGGTGGCCGCGAGAAGCACTAGCACATCCGTTGCGGCTGATCTAATGGCTTGTTGGCATCGGTGCCATTATTCTTCGACATTCGATGCTGGTGGTATGGTGTGATTCGAGAGGTTAAGGGATACGCGTTAGGCGAAGGTCTGGACAGTCTCTGGCGATTGCAGTCTTTCGACATTAAATTTTTCACAGTATTTCTGGTTTTTGTGGCGTGGTGGATGTCCGCATCCTTACCTTGGCTACAACAAGGTAGTGGCCCGAGTCGATGTTGGCCCCTCGGAATGTTCGGACATCCAAAATACTGGATGCGTGTCTCTTGTCTATCGCAATGTGATCAATTTGGCTGACTGTTCGTTGATCTGGAGACCGCCATGTCCCCTTTCCGACAGTGCTGCTAAAGATGTCTTCGTATTATCAGCTACATTAGGAAAGTAGAAGTGCTACTAACCTAAGCAGACATCTGAAGGCAAGCACAATAGAACTTTTAGGTCGACTTGCATCTTATTGCTCGGCAAGTCAGAATTAAAAAAAAAAATAAAAAAACAAACATCTCATGCATTCAAAATAAAATGTTTTTTAAAAATTAAATTCACTTGAGCATTGTTCTGTTGCAGTTCTTTTTATAGTTTCTAGATAAAACCTATCTATCGCAGAACAAGTTGTTGATTAAAATTAAAAATTAATTTAAAACAAAATAAAAAAATTAATGAAATGTTATATTGTACTACCACCACAATCATCAGACATGAAACATTAAAAAAAAACACATCATCCGACAATATTCGAAAACGCACGTTCTGAGATATTCGAGATTTTCTCCATCAGCAGACCGATTTCATTTTTTTTTTCAACTACTTTGCGTGAATTCCCGACAAGTATCTATCAGAGTGAGTAACACTCCAAGCTGTAGTTGTGAAATAATAGAACGTTAATCGGGCAGAAGAGTACTTACGTCGATAAGTTCTTGTACCTCTGAAGGATCTCAAGTAGTCACAAATAGCTCAATTGAAGACAACGCAATGTGGTATTACCCCTTAACTGTTGCGTTGCCGGGAGCCTTAAAACTACATCAGCATACGCAAAAAAAACATTACAGATGGTTACTTTTGGAAATAACTTGCGGATATATACTCTATGTGACCTTCGATGGCATTTATTTCCTTTTAAAGACCGCCGTTCAACCTAAGGGGGGATTTTGACAGTACATGGCTACGAGAGGATCTATCAATTTATGTCGAAAATCATATTCCACTAGCGTAGCCTTGAATGTCCGATTTCTTATTGCAGCCAATGCTACTGCTGGCCTTAAAAGGGTGACATTTTGCCAGCATATTCCGTCCTACATAATGAGCGTTAATTGAAAACTCCAATGCCTTTGTGTCAAAAACCCTATTTACTAGCGATGGCAGATACTACCTGGTTTTCCAACAGGGACGCTACAGCGACAGGGACAGCAAACGACGCCATATTTCTTGCCACTTTTTTTACATTTCCCTTCAGTAAGGTTTGCCATTTCATGATGGAAAGACCGGCACGTTACTGTGAATGGGAATCGCTACCGTTCAATGATAACCGAATATTTTTAGCCCCAATTGGATGATATGGACTTGGAGGACATGTGGTTCCAACAGGAAGGCGCCACAAGCCACACAGCGAATGCCACAATCAATTTATTGGAAACCGAGTTTGGAGAACGTGTTATCTCACGAATTGGTCCAGTCGCTTGGCCGCATCGGTCGTGCGATTTGACGCCGTTAGACTATTTCCTGTGGGGCTACGTCAAGTCTATGGTCTATGCCAGCAAGCCAGCGACGATTGATGGACTTCTTACGAATATCGAACGTGAAATTGCAGCAATATCGGCGTCTGGACTTCTGCAAGCGTGCCCGTGGTGGCCATGCAAAAGAAATCGAGTTCCATACTTAATTGCATCCAACGTTCTTTCATAGGAATAAAGAATTTCATTTGGATATCAATGAAATTCTTTTTATTAAAAAAAAAACTTTTGTAGCGCCCTTATTGAAAAACCCTTTACTTTGCAGGTAATATTGACTCGTTTCAACTACTTGTTGCACCCAAAGCCATTATTCTGGCAAACAACGATGAATCAGCGAAAGACTGAAATAGATGGACATCATCAAGACATTTCCAGGACGAGTATTCTTTAATCTTCTCAATTGGTGCCGGGGTGGATTTAACCACCATCACCAATGGTGACGTAGCACATCACTTGCGTCCGTAATTAAAGTAGCTAAAGGGTCTTTCATTAGGAGCTTCCTATCTTTAAATTTAAATAAAACAAAGGATGTGTGATAGATCAACCTAATTTTTGATTCGATTGCAGGACCTATCGATGCCATTGTGTATGAAAAAATATAACAAATGTCCGCCGCGGCTTCTATGGGTGGCGCGCATCCAAAAAGTCCAATTTTTCATGGCATCGGTTGAAGGCCGCTGTGGTTCTGAAGCTGCATAGACCTGCGAAAACTCCGCAAGAAAAAGTCTAATTGGGGTAAAATCGTACAATCTCGGTTGCCAGTTCAAATCACTTCAATACCTATCGACCTATCGATGCCATTGTGTATGAAGTATAACAACGGTCAATTGTCCGCCGCGGCTTCTATGGGTGGCGCGCATCCGAAATGTCAAATTTTTCATGACTCTGACGGCTTAATTTAATCGATGGCATGGGTTGAGGGCCGCTGTGGTTCGGAAGCTGCATAGACCTGCGAAAACTCCACAAGAAAAAGTCTAATTGGGGTAAAATCGCACAATCTCGGTGGCCAGTTCACATCACTTCAACATGCAATGATAGTGCACTCGTATCGCTCGAGAATTTCTAATGTGGCGTGAGCTGTGTGGTACGTTGTACCGTCCTGTTGTAACCACATGTCGTTGGTTTCCATATCATCCAATTCAGATCAAAATAAGTTGGTAATCATACCACTTAAGCACTCGAAGTTGATGGTGATGACCTAGGCAACGTTGTTCTCAAAGAAATATGAACCAATCCCACCAAACAATGACGTTTTCGGAATGCATTGGACGCTCTTGGATCTCATTTGGATTGGGATCGTCCCAAATTCGACAATTTTGTTGGTTGACGTACCAATTTATCCAGAAATGGGCCTCATTGCTGAAGAAGATTAAAGGTTCAGTTTCCAACATGGGCTCAGTAGTGCCATGGTTAGTGCGACGAACTTCCGCGCAGAAGGTCTGGGTTTGATTCCCATCCGTAGCAAAATGATTTTCACTGGGGCTCGTCTCGTGATGATCTGACAAACCATCCGGGTAGTATTAATTGTCAAGAAAAGCTTATCTCAACTTAGCCGTTCGGCATAGGCATAAAACTGGAGGTCCCGCCATCAAGAAGTACACACGCAATCAATGGTTGTGAGAAAACTAGGCTCTGGGTACTAACGAGCCTCTTGTGCCAAAAATTTGGATTTTTTTCCCAGCTACTCTAGAGCGTTGACCACACGTCGTTGTCTACTATCATTTACCTTCAGCCCTTAGGTAAGTTAAATTTTGTAAGGTTTCAGGCTCAAGTCAAGATGCAAAACTGGCCTAGTGGTGGTCTGCGATAGAGCGAGTTTTTGGGAGCGTTCCGAAATCGACTACCTCGGATTCTTCTGCACACTCTCACGAAAAGCGTCGATTTTTTCGGTAGATCTTGCTTTTCGTCAACGTACGGGCGTTGCTTCATCGTTTATTGAACCAGTGGACTCAAATTTATCCATCACACTGCGATTAGTCCTCTCGGTAGGTCGATTAGAACACCCATTGGAAAAAAAACAATTCCGTCATTTTGACATTTTGTTGTTTTGTAATACAAAATAAATAACTGACAGCCAATTTGACAGATGTAGCTTTAATAATATGGCTGCTAATAACTGTCAAAGTTCGGAAGTCCCTATTGGAAGACCCTTTATAGCCTAATAAATCTCGAAAGACCTTACCAACCGTTGCTACCACATTGAGTTTATTTTTCAGCTTGCTTTTGCATTTCTTCACAAATTGGACTGCAATCGCAAGGACTTAACGTTATTAGGGGTGCATTAGTTTTGACACAAAGTCTGTAACAGAGAGAATTAATTTCGATAGGTATGTCTTGAAGTACATGGATCGACTCAGAATTTGTCTGTGAGTCCATCCGTCTGTGTGTCACTGAATTTCGGGCCTCACATTTTCAGAATGATGAAATTTCGGACATAGACTCTCTTTTAGAGGAAGTAGAACAAGTGACCAAATTTTCAAAATCCACCCACTTTTCGGGATGGCGTTTATTTTGAGCAATTTTGAAAATTTTGGGCAACTTGTAAGAAATTTTGAGAAAGATTCTGAGCAAAATATTTAGACAATCTCTATATCTGTGTTTCAATCACATAAAGTTTTATGCCAAAACGTAAAAAATGGTTTTCGGTACAATTTTAGGAAAGTTGGAAAATTAGGACAAATTGTAAGAAATTTTCAGAAAGTTTTTGACCAAAATATTTAGACATTCTCAATATATGCATTTCATTCATATAAAGCTTTATGGCACAATGTTATAAATGGTTTTCGGTACAATTAAAGGAAAATTGAAAATTCTGGACAACTTGTAAAAAAAATTGAGAAAGTTTCTTAACAAAATATTTAGGCATTCTCAATATATGTATTTCATCTATATAAAGTTTTATGCGACAACGTAAAAAATGGTTTTCGGTACAACTTCAGGAAAATTGGAAAAAAAAACCTTCTATGAGATCACCCTATTGGAAGATGCTCTTAATTCTGCCAATGACCGCCAATGTCAAATCAGTTTTGGCATTTGTTTACTAGACAGATGTAGAATACAAGTGAACAAGCCATGGATAGATACACTCCCCCAAGAACGCGGAATTTGTTTGCGTAACAATTCGTCTGTTGTGTTGGCGAGGCGCGAATTCCGTCGCCGATTCCCCGGCCGTCCGACACCGACTGCGCAAACACTGCGCCGTTTGGCCACCAACCTTGAAGAGTATGGGACCACACGAGACGTTGCCAAGAATACCCGGCAACGGAGCGCCTGTTGTGCCGAGAATATCGCCGCTGTTGCCGAGGATGTCGAGCTGTAGCTGGAAACATCGACCAGACGCTGGCCGTGCCTCGCAATTAGCCATCAGTCGGTCGTCCTTATGGCGAATTTTGGTCAAAGACTTGCGCATGTTCCCGTACAAAGTCCAGTCCGTGCATCAGCTACCACAAGAGACGTTGCCAAGAGTGGCCGACCCCGGAGCGCCCGTTGTGCCAAGAATATCCCCGCTGTTGCCGAGGATGTCGAGCTGTCGCCGAAAACATCGACCAGACACCGTGCCTCGCAATTAGCTATCAGCCGGTCGTCCCTAAGGCAAATTTTGGTCAAAGACTTGCGCATGTTCCCGTACAAAGTCCAGTCGGTGCATCAGCTGCTGCCTGTCGACCGCCACATGAGTGTTACCTACTCCCAAGCCATCCTCAATCGAGGACGAAGTGGACGATTTTTTTACCAAAATCAAAATGAGCGATGAGGCTCATTCCACCTCAGCGGGTACGTGAACAAGCAAAACGATCGCTTCTGGGGCACCGAAAATCCACGAGTAATACACGAGGAGCCATTACACCCGCTCAAAGCTACTGCATGGTGCGCTGTTCACGCTGGAGGAGTCATCGGGCATTTTTTCGGGAACGCCGCTGGTCAAACGACAACAGTGGACGGTGCGCGCTATAGGGCCACGTTAACCGAGTTTTTTCTACCGCAATTGGACGAATTAGGACTGGAGGACATGTGGTTCTAACACACTGCGTGAGCCACAACCGATATTCTGAAGGCGGCGTTCCCGGGTCGCTTCATCTCTCGTTTTGGCGATTTGCATTGGCCCGCAAGATCGTCCGATTTGTGGGTTTTTTTGAAGTCCCGTGTTGACGTGAATAAGCCCAAGACCTTAGAAGCCCTCAAGGACAACATTCGACACGAGTGCGAGAATCTGTCGCCCGAAGTTCTCACCGAAGTGATGAAAAATGTCATAAAACGAGCCCGTATGGCAATCAATTGTGACGGCGCCCATTTGGCTGATATCATCTTCTCGACTTGACCAATAAAATTCTTAAGGTTCAAATAAACATAATCAAGATACAGAATCGAAGTATTTCATTTAGAAAATAAAATGAGAGCCAAACAACATCGGATGACTTCTTTTGGCCCACCTTGTACTTTTAGAACAAAACTGCGAATAGTTCGTTAATAGATAAAACTTATGCCCACTTCTTGGGGGCGTTTTAATAAAAAAAAACTCCTTTTGTATAGCCTTTCCCATAGAAAAACGTCTTTTTCTTTTGTCGAACCATAAAAGCTTTTTATAAACCGTCAGATGTGGTGACAATGTAATTTCCATATTTCACCCCACATTCACTTGTTGGGAAAATTTGTTCCCAAGGAGAAGGATTGCAGCCTTCCTATATGTTTACTTTTAGATTAAATTCATCAATGGTGGAAGGGAATTTATTAAGTGAAATTGCATTTTCGTACCTTAATGAGCTTCAAAGTTATTCATAATCAACTGAAGCACCACATTATCCGGCATTGTTCACACTCGCATTTACCACAAACGATTTGCATGTGTTGTTTTCCATTGAATGGACTACTTATCCTTTTTATTATTTTTTCTGATTCTCAGAATACTGTTCTGCACTGACTGATATCATACTTTGTTTCAATTTTATAACTGCCTCACGTGTATTCGAACATGTTTACACGATATACGCCTTTTGGAAGCAAGGCAATTCGAAAATAAATTACAAACTAAGTATCAAAACTAATATACCCCCCTATGGGATAGGGTATAAATACAGATAGCAATCTGTCAAAGAGTTTTTTTTTTAAAAAAAAAAGGCAGCTCTGCATACTAATTAAAGGGATTTTACCATGACATTGTTGTATTTGTGTGCAATTTAACCTAATGAGATACATCTATCTATATGCTGCTAAAATGAAATGTCATCACCGAGACGTCACCATCTAAACCTTGAGTGTATCATTAAACTATCTCATAGTTTGTACCTCTGATAAGTCTAATCCATGCACGTTTGGAGGAGCTAAGATTTAATTGGCTGTTGATGCTCAGATGATGAACAGATTTAGGAGTAATTTTAGATGCAAAATTAGATTTCAAAATGCATTTTGATTTCATTATTTCCAAAGGAAATTTTATGCTTGGGTTGCACTTTCGAAATACAAATGATTTTCGCTGCCCATACACATTGAAATCGGTTTCCTCACCTCGATATCCATAAGGGGACATGGCGGTCTCCAGATCAACGAACAGTCAGCCAAATTGATCACATTGCGATAGACAAGAGGCACGCATCCAGTATTTTGGAGGTCCGAACATTCCGAGGGGCTAACATCGACTCGGACCACTACCTTGTAGCCAAGGTAATGATGCGCATATCCACTAAGCCACAACAAACCAGAAATACTGTGAAAAAATTTAATGTCGAAAGACTGCAATCGCCAGAGACCGCCAAGGCCTTCGCGCAACGCGTATCCCTTAACCTCTCGACTCACAACACACCACCAGACTTTAATGTCGAAAAACAATGGCAACGATGCCAACAAGCCTAGATCAGCAATAGTTCCAGCAAGAAACCCCTGGTTTGATGAGGAATGCCGACAGATGCTCGCAGCCAAGAACGAGGCCTACAAGGCTAAGCTACAGGTGAAGACGAGAGCTGCCATTGAGCTCTATAGGCAAAGAAGAAGGGAAGAACACCGGCTTTTCAGAAAAAGAACAAGAAAAGCGCTCGTAAGTATATAGAGAGGTGCCACTCCAGGAACGATGTTCGCAAGTTTTACCAATGTGTACAACGTTAAAGCCAAGGATACAAGGCTCTAACAGAATCCTGTGGAGATGAACAAGGATATTTCGTAGTTGAGGCACAGTCGATGCTGAGGATATGGAAGAACCACTTCTGCAGACTGCAGGCGATGACGAACACTATTCCGCTGTCAGGCAGAACGAACCATTTAATATTGGCAACGACAGCGAAAACTGCCAACCACCCGACCTAAATGAAGTGAGGATAGCAATATCTCAACGCAAGCTTAATAAGGCCGCCGGAAATGACGGCCTTCCCGCTGAGCTTTATAAAGCTGGCGGAGATGACTTGGTAAGTAACATCCACCAACTCATAAGCCAAATCTGGTCGGTTGAAAGCATGCCTGAAGAATGGAACCTCAGCATCGTTTGCCCGATCCACAAAAAGGGAGACCCTCTGAACTGCGCCAACTACAGAGGCATAAGTCTACTCAACATCGCCTACATGATCCTATCTGCCGTAATATGTGAACGCCTGAAACCGTTTACCAACAACCTGATCGGCCCTTATCAGTGTGGTTTTAGGCCAGGAAAGTACACAATCGATCAAATTTTCACACCTCGGCAGATTCTGGAAAAAACCCAAGAAGTCCAAATCGATACCCACCTATGTATCGATTTCAAAGCCGAATACGACAGCATTTATAGAGACGAACTATACAGAGCCATGGCTAGGTTTGTTATACCGCCCATGCGTTTGTGTCCCGTCTGTTTGTGTAGGATTACGATGGAGAATTCTCGCTGCTCCATCAGGGTCGGAAACGACCTCACCGACACATTCGATACCAAAAAAGGATTTAGGCAAGGTGATGCACTGTCATGTGACTTTTTCAATTTGATTCTTGAGAGGATTGTGCAAAACTCCCGAGCCAACACCAGAGGCACAATCTTCCAAAAATCGGTGCAACTACTAGCATACGCCGACGATATTGACATCATTGGTAGGAGTCAACATGATGTCACAGCCATGTTTGCTAGTATAGAGAAGGATGTGGCAAAAATGTGTTTTGCAGTAAATGAGGGTAAGACTAAGTATATGCTGTCAACACGAAAGGACACACAACATCGACGAATTGGACAGAACGTCACCATTGACAGATATAACTTTGAGGTAATACGGGACTTTGTCTACCTCGGCTCCGCTATCAACTCTGACAACAACATCTCGTCAGAAATCAAACGAAGAATTACTCCTGCCAACCGCTGTTTCTTCGGGCTAGAAGGCAATTTAGTTGTAAAGCCCTCACTCGAACTACTAAGGAGATCCTGATTATCCCAGTCCTGCTCTACGGCGCTGAAGCATGGACCGTATCAAAAGGGGATGAAGAAATCCTTGGTCGATTAGAAAGCAAAATTCTTCGAAAAATCTTCTGTCCCGTTTGCGTTGACCGGCTATGGAGACGAAGATTCAACCACGAACTATACGAGCTGTACAGCCACATAGCCCTAGTCAAAAAACTCCGCATTGGACGTTTGAGATGGCTAGGACATGTAGAACGAATGGACACCAATACTCCGGCTCGCAGAGTCTTCGATTCCCAGCCAGACGTCGGACGCAGTAGAGGAAGACCTCGCCTTAAGTGGCGCGCACAAGTAGAAACCGACCTCAACCAACTTGGAGTGCGCAACTGGAGGCAGTTAGCTAAGGACCGGGCTAATTGGAGATGCATGTTGGTTGAGGCCCAGGTTCATCCCGGACTGTAGCGCAACTTATGTAAGTAAGTAAGTAATGCATAAATCGCCACAACACCTTATAGGCTCTCGATCACAAGGAAAAAACAGCTAAAAGATTCTCTTGACAAAATGCTAGAGCAAGGAATTATTGAAGAGTTTGGATCACCATGGGCAGCTCCCGTAGTAATCGTACCCAAGAAAGATGGCAACATCCGGGTATATGCATCGACTACCGAGCACTCAATGAAATAACCATACCATCCATTTCCAAGAATTGACGACACCATCCATGCCACAAAGAGCACGAAATATAAAACCACACTCGACCTCCAAAGTGGTTACTACCAAATAAGGGTTGCAGACACAGACGTATTTTAAACGAATGCCCTTTGGATTAAGGAATGCTCCTGCTACCTTTATACGACTCATGGAAAAATTGCGAAGTAGACTTGGTTCGGAAGGTGGTCGGCTGTTTATATACTTGGACGATATCATCATTTGCTCCAGTACTTTCGCAGAACACTGTGATCACCTAACTAAAGTTTTTAACCATCTCATACCGTTTCAACTTAATGCCAACAGAGATAAGTCGAAATTTTGTTGCGCAGCAGTGAAATATTTAGGACACCTGATTACTAACCTTGGTATAGAAGTTGACCTTTAAAAACCGCACCTATTTCAAACCGACCGGAGCCAAGAAATGTTAAAGAAGTCCTCTCGTTCTTGCAAACATGCTCTTGGTATCGTCGGTTCATAAACCATTTTCCAGGAATTGCAAAACCACTCAGCAATCTTACAAAAAAAAAATGCTATCTGGAATTGGGGAATCGAGCAAGGAAATGCTTTTTAAACCTTAAAGACAGCTCTTGTATCAGCACCAGTACTTCAGAAAGTTTGCGAAGAAAAACCTTTTTTCATCAAAACTGACGCAAGCAGCTATGCCATTGGTCCAGGGGGAGAAGGCAAATAAACACCCAGTCGAATATGTACCCAGATTATTGACAGATCGATTTGATCGATTTTTTCATTATAAAAGGTCTGCCGTCCAATCGAATCAAAGTTGAAGAATGCTTTGATCTTTCCTCTGATCATTCTCCAGTCATTTTAACAACGAGCGAGTCACTGATTATAAATGAAAAACCACCCAGATTAACAAACGCGAAAACCAACTGGGAAGGTTTCAAAAACGATATTGAAAATAATATCCGACTGGGTGTATCGCTTAGAACCCCATTGGAACTCGAAGTCGCGGTTGACTCCTTTATCAATACCATCCAAAAAGCAGCATGGAATTATACTCCTCAACAAAACAAAATTGTGAGCTATAGTAAAATTAAGTACCCCCGAGAAATACAAGATTTAGTAAGACAAAAAAGAAAAGCTCGTAAAAGATGGCACCAAACTCGTGCCCCGCAAGATAAAACAAATTTGCTATCAAATTCGATTAAAAAATTTAAAAACCATATCTGCAAAGCCTAACCGCTGGAAAGGAATTGAATTATTTGCTCTGGAAAGCAATTAGAGTCATAAAACGGCCAAAAATCGCTGTGCTGCCAATTAGGGTAACTCAAGACGTTTGGGCAAAAGGCGATAAGGAAAAAGCTGACGTTTTTGCCGCACATCTTGAGGAAACATTTAAGCCATTTGATGGTCCGGCGCAAAATGAAAACATTAATATATTCGAGAGTACAACCGATAATAATATCGTAAGATATGCAAGTATTGCCGAGCTTAAACGGGAAATACAGAAACTAAAGCCTAAAAAAGCTCCGGGTTATGACCTGATTACAGGAGAACTTCTTAAAATGTTGCCTCGGAAAGCATTAGCTAAGCTTCTTTTTATTATAAATGCAGCAATCAGATTAGAATACATACCAAGACAGTGGAAAGTCGCGGAAGTGATTATGGTCCTAAAACCAGGAAAATCACCGAATGAAATAAAATCTTACAGGCCTATTTCACTTCTTCCAATAATTTCAAAAGTTTTTGAACGGATATTACTCGGTAGCTTGCAACCCCATTATTGATCAGAAACGCCTTTTACCTGACCATCAATTTGTTTAGAAGTAAACATTCAACGTGGACCAATTGCATCGAATTACAGATGTAATTGAGAAAGCTTTTGAAGAAAAGAAAAATTGTTCAGCCGTATTTATTGACGTGTCGCAAGCTTTTGACAAGGTGTGGCACAAAGGCCTTATTTATAAACTAAGTCAAGTTCTGCCAGAACAATTATATAAAATCCTCGTGTCGTATCTTGAGCATAGACTCTATGCAAGGAAGCGTCCTCGGACCAATCCTGTACCTCCTATTCACTCGTGATATCCCACAAACAAACGATACAATAGTTGCAACGTTTGCTGGCGATACTGCTATACTAGCAGTTGGCACAACAATAGAGGAAACAAATATCAAGTTACAAAACGCTCTTAACGAGGTTCATGAATGGACTAAATCCTGGCGGATTGCAATTAATGAGAGCAAATCGATCCATGTAGATTTTTCGTATAAACGGACAAACAATTTGCCTGTATTTCTAAATACGGTTCGAGTCCCGTTTGCAAATGAAGCGAAATATCTCGGAATGACACTCGGTGCAAAATTCAAATGGAAGTCGCATGTAAAAAAGAAATGCGAAGAACTTAAGAATAAATACAGAGAACTGTACTGATCGCTCGAAAATATTCGAAGCCTAACCTTGATAACAAGCTGCTACTATACAAGCAAGTGCTAAAACCGGTCTGGACATATGGTATACAACTATGGGGTTGTGCCAGTGAAATGAATTTAAAAATTCTACAAACTTTTGAAAACAAAATGTTGAGATCATTCGTCAATGCGCCGTGGTACGTAAGGAACGAAGATCTATGCAGAGATCTGGGTATTCCCGCGGTTAAAGATGAAACAAAAAATTTTGCACGAAAACATAAAAAACGTTTATTAGGACACGTTAACACAACAGTCCTCCAAATTCTTGACGAAACAAATATATTGCGGCGTCTTCAAAGAACTAAACCCTTAGATTTGGCCCGACAATAACAAACCGCGCTATAAATTGCGGAAAAAGCAGGAACTCTCAAAGGAAAGTTACCTGCCGAACATATTATATTCTCGTGATAAAAAAATTGCTGGATAAGTCGAATACTTAGTTGCAATAGAAATACAAAATGGGTGGTGGTTTTAGTGAGTAAAAATCTCACACTACTTTGGGCACGTGCTCATCGTGTCTATGAAGATTTCCACCAGCCCACGGAAAAAAAAAAAGATTATTGACAGATGCTGTGCGGAACTACTCAACAACAGAGCGTGAAGCTTTAGCCATCATCTGGGCTGTAAATAAATTCCGCGAGTAGATTTAAGGTTCCACTGTCACACTCCTAACTGACCATCTAGCCTCTAAAATGGCTTATGAACTTGAAATCTCCAACCGGAAGGTTAGCTCGTTGGGCGCTCCAACTCCAACCGTACAACGTTGATATCAACTACAAAGACCATTTATCTGAATTGTACAGTACTCTATTCCCAAGTGGATTTTATCCTCTTCACATCCCTACTGCCAAGTCGACTATTCCACTTAACCAATTCTACAAAAAACAATCACCCAACACCCAGATATCATCGAAACGTGACTCCTGATTAAAACATCACTGCTGTGCGTGAGAGAAACCCCCGAGATTGTAGATTTCTCGTCATTCACTAGGGTTTTCCTGGGAATTTCGCGGGGGTACTTAGGTCTGTTTTCGTTGAAAATCCAACTAACAGGTTATTGACCAGATACAAGGCCGAGTGGACTAATGCGATGAAGCTGATTTTTTGATAAATGCGTAAACAAGCTAAATTGGCAGGGTGTACCAAATGTAAAATCACGCGATATACACCATGTGGTGCATCCTGCAGAAGTCATTGTTTCGCGCGAACTTGGGTCTGGCGGGATTGTCGGGTACACGATACAAATTCACTTGAAGCAAACCAACGTTTTTGCATAAACGCGTAAACAAGCTAAATTGGCAGGGTGTACCAAATGTCAAATCACGCGGTATACACTGCTTGGCGCGAATTTTTAAGGATACACAAATCGGAAAAAGTCACTGTGGTCGCGTTGTTTGGCTAACAGGTTGGACCTACTTGTCATATTTTTATGTGGACATTTTAGTCACGTGATATTAAGATATTTCGGAGGGCGGGAACATGAATTGACCTCCAATATTGAGCGATTTATTATTCGGAATCCCGGCCAAACTGATTCAGCTGTGTCGCGTGACGCTGGAAAACACTCGATGCAACGTGCAGTTTGGAGTAACTCCTCCGAACTATTCCAAACATCCACCGGATTTCGGCAAGGAGACGCGCAATCATGCGAATTCTTCAATCTCTAACTGGAGCAGATAGTGCGTAGGGCAGTATTAACACGGAAGGCACTGTTTTGTCCGTCCAGCTTCTGGGCTATGCGGACGATATTGACATCATCGGTCGCTCCCAATGTGCCGTGATAAAAGTGTTCACGGCGATTGAAGAACAGGCGAAATCCGTTGGCCTTGATGTAAATGAGGACAAGACCAAGTACTTGCTATCAACAGCCAAACAAGCATCTGTCCACCGCCTAGGACAAAACGTCACTGTTGATAACAGCAATTTCGAGGTAGTTAAGGAGTTCACCTACCTCGGAGTAAACATAGACTCCACGAATGATTCGAGGTAGTTAAGGAGTTCACCTACCTCGGAGTAAACATAGACTCCACGAATGATTGGAGGTAGTTAAGGAGTTCACCTACCTCGGAGTTAACATAGACTCCACGAATGATTCGAGGTAGTTAAGGAGTTCACCTACCTCGGAGTAAACATAGACTCCACGAATGATTCGAGGTAGTTAAGGAGTTCACCTACCTCGGAGTTAACATAGACTCCACGAATGATTCGAGGTAGTTAAGGAGTTCACCTACCTCGGAGTAAAAATAGACTCCACTAATGACTCCTAGTGGAGATCAATCGAAGAATTACCATTGCTACTTCGGTTTGGCGAAACAAGTGGGTTCAAAACTCCTAACTCGAAGGACGAACTGTGTGCTCTATAAAACCCTTATCCTGCCAGTTCTGCTTTATGGTGCCGATTGCTAAACGATAAGCAAGAAGGTAGAACTGATAATTAGCTCCTTCGAAAAAAAATCATTCGGCGGATTTTTGGTCCTCTGCACGGGGAGGGCGAATGCGGAAGAGAAGATACAACCGCTTACTCTCTACCAAGATGTAGATGTAGTCCAAAAAGCCAAAACACGTCGACTACATTGGCTCGGCCACATCGAACGAATGGACAATAATGCCCCAGCTAAGAGGATATTCGAATCCCAGCCCCCAGGTTCGAGAAGGCAAGGAAGACCGAACCTCCCTTTCAAAGACCAAGCCATCGCGGATGCCAGAGCGCTTGGTCTAGACAACTGGAAGCAGCGAGCCCGGGATCGTAGAGGATGGAAGGCTGCAATGTCTTAGGCATGGTCGGCAGCCAGGTAAGTAAGTAATTATTGTGCGATTTATCAGCCTATGCGAATAATCCGTTAACACTTGATGTCCATAAATAAGCACTCAACCAGATTTATGCGACAGATTCATCGAAAATGGACTACGCCCCAAAAAAAAATCCGCTTTGGGAATTCTAATGACTGGGCACACGAAACTTTTTTTATTAAACAAGTTGAGGGGATATCTCTCTGGGCGGTTGAAAGTTTCACACTTCAAAGGTTGACCACATTCCTTAATTGAGGGCAAATGATACAGAAACCCTTAAGGGTAAAAAAAAACAAACCACAGCACAGTTTCCATTATATGGATCGAGTGTCCTTATTAAGAAGACCCCCATGAAAGGCCAATTCCAAATGCGGTTTAGGAGAGATGCCTCTTATTACATCCTTCCTGATTCCTGATAGCGTTTATAATCAATCATATTTCTGAAATCCATAACGTCGTATCCTCTAAGTGACGTTTTTATGTATTTTCATTCTGTAAGATGACACATTGCTCCTAAACTATCATTACTTGAGAAGTGACACATTGCTCCTAAACTATCATGACTTGAGAAGTGTCATTTCGGGACGTTGAAACAAGTCATTTGTCAAACATAATCAGCTAATTAAAAGTCCTGTCCAAAAACTTACATTCTGTACGAATCGTAGTCGCAATTGGTCTAATATCTGTCTTGACCAATGCGAACAAAGTTTCATTTATGAAATCTTATCAAATCTGAGCTTTCGAAAGCGCCAATTAATAATTTTTTTAAAAAACGGATGCCAATTTGTCAAAAATGTCACCATACTGCTGTTCACCTATTAGGCTCTAACTCTAAAGTATAAACATAGGGCCATACTTGCACCAACACATTTATTAAACAAACCACTGGTTACCTATCTGAAATACACCCAACAATCCCTAGATAGTTGAATAAATAAATCGGTGCAAGACACCCTAACAGCTCAAAACGTCAGTCCAAATAGTTTCAATAATTTCGACATAGTTGAGCTAAATTAAAATTTAAAATGCGTGCTTTATTTACCTTTGAAGAGATAAATCCAATGTTTGGTAATCCTTGATTTTCACTTGACACAAACCACACCTATTCTGTTATTTTTTTTTAAAACACTTTTTAACGATCTTTCTTAACACTTTTTAAATATTTTTTTTTTAAAAACTTTGTCGGTCGGTATATTGTGATATTTAATTAAAAAAAAATTATTACCACTCGACATGAATATTCAAACAAAAAAAAACTCTGCACTCTTAGAAGATAACACTCTCCTTACATGCACTGTTCTCAAAATCAGGACACGAAACCCGTCGCATGTAGTTGCGTATACAGTCTTCGGAATTACCACCACCACGAAGTCACCGTACTGTTGTGAACTGTTTGAGCGCCGGAGTTAAACAATTGCCATGCAGGATATCGAAATCAAACTGCAAAATAAAAGGACGATGACAAAACAGTGACGGCGGCGCGCCCCAACACTGAACACAATACAGGACACACAATCTAACACCGAAAAGGCAGATAAAACGCGGAACTGAAACAAAAACAAACCATCAGCCCTTATTGAGTGTTCGAGCTAGAAAGCAAAAACAAAAATAGGAAAATGGGAAGGTTCATTGTTATCCTGTATGGTGTACTAGTGTTGTTTTGAAGTGTCTGCCAATTATTGTACCCCCTGAGTGAATCTCAGCCAATCAGAATGCGAGCCCTTAAAAAACGTTTTGGGGTGGTTTAAGCACCCCCGAAATGTCCTTCGAATTTTGATAGTCTGAGCGAGACAACCACAGTGACTGTGACGTGGATGATGTTGAACGGTATTTGCGGTATAACAACCCCAAAAATAGATAGAGCTGTGTGGAACATAATATAACAGCAGCACTGGAATTGCTGAACAAATGCGCACGGCAAGTAGAGAATGTAGGTAGATCCATGCATGTCCTGTTATTTGAAAAGATGATACGCCGCTAATTGAATATTTAAAATTCATATACGGTCAGGAGGGTCTCGCAGAGGGTTACCGCGAGACCCTCCTGACCGTATATTATGGGTTTTTTCAAACCAAGGTAACTAAGTGATTTGCTTTTTAAGTAACATGGACATCCTTGAACTATGATTTCTTTTTTTTTTTTGCACAAAGAAGGACTGGAATTAAGGGGTTAAATTGATATTTATTGTATATTTGGTTATAGGGTTTATCTTTGTAATTAAATAAAATTAATTCGTTTGAAAGTGTTAGTAAGCTACGCCCCTTCAGTCAACAAGTGTGCAAAACTTTATTAGGGGTTCGCGGCACGCGACTAAAGATTTGAAAGGATATGCCTGGAATAGGTGTGAATAGTAGGATGCACGACGAGTGCTTTTTTTTACTTTTGAATTCATTTTTTATTAACTTAAAATATTAACTTACCACTAGACAAAAATGCTTAAATCTAACTCATCATTAACATGTTTACTTAACCTAACTTATCGGCCCATATCGGGTGCTCTAAGCTTATTTCTAACATTTTTAGTTCGCTTTTCAGCTTACATTTGTCGGTTTTTTATTTTTTAATCTTAAAATATATAACAGACCTTGTACCTAAATTTATTCTTCTAACTAAGGAGTGGTGGTTACGGATAGTGATGCGATTACATGAGAACTCAAGCGTTCTTACTGAAGCCTCTCACTATCAACTTCTACTCTCACCTCCACGCTGGTGACTGGTGGGTGCCTAGTACCTCGACTGGAGATGGGGTAATAAACCCCTGTGGAAGGTCGTTGGTGGCAGCAAGCGAGAGAGGGGGGAGGAGTGTCCTCTCACTGAGGCACTCACTCTCGGGCGGCAGCGGAGGAATTCCCTAGATGAAGTCAACGCTGGCGCCTACAGCTTCAGTTTGATCGAACTGGAAGTGAAATCCCTATATGAGCTGCTTCGACATATTTTAACACCAGGTCTATAGGGATTTCCAATACTGAGCCAGGGTGTTGGATAAGAGTTGGTGGCGGAGGAAGAGAAGACATCTTTAGCAGTACTGTCGGGAAATATAGCATGGTTGGATGAAGAATGCCGACAGATGCTCGCAGCCAAGAACGAGGCCTACAAGGCTAAGCTGCAGGTGAAGGCGAGAGCTGCCATTGAGCTCTATAGGCAAAGAAGAAGGGAAGAACATCGGCTTTTCAGAAAGAAGAAAAAAGAGCAAGAAAAGTGAGCGATCGAGGATATAGAGAGGTGCCACTATAGGAACGAACTGCGCCATCTACAGAGGCATAAGTCTACTCAACATCGCCCACAAGATCCTATCTGCCGTAATATGTGAGCGCTAGAAACCGTTTACCAACAACCTGAACAACAACAACAACAAAGACGCATACGACAGCATTAATAGAGACGAACTATACAGCGCCATGGCTAGTTTTGGTACACCGTCCAAACTCGTCCGTTTGTGTAGGATGACGATGGAGAATTCTCGCTGCACCATCAGGGTCGGAAACGACCTTACCGACACATTCAATACCAAAATAGGATTTAGGCAAGGCGATGCGCTGTCATGAGATTCTTTGATTTGATTCTTGAGAGCATTGTGCAAAACTCCCTAGCCAACACCAGAAGCACAATCTTTCAAAAATCGGTGCAACTACTAGCATACGCCGACGATATTGACATCATTGGTAGGATTCAACGTGATGTCATAGCCACGTTTGCTAGTATAGAGAAGGAAGCGGCAAAAATGGGTTTAGCAGTAAATGAGGTAAAGACTTAATTTATGCTGTCAACACGAAAGGACACACAACATCGAGGAATTGGACAGAACGTCACCATTGACAGATATAACTTTGAGGTAGTACGGGACTTTGTCTACCTCGGCTCCGCTATTAACTCTGACAACAACATCTCGTCAGAAATCAAACGAAGAATTACTCTTGCCAATCGCTGTTTCTTCGGGCTAAGAAGGCAATTTAGTAGTAAAGCCCTCACTCGAACTACTTAGGAGATAAGACCCTGATCATCCCAGTCCTGCTCTACGGCGCTGAAGGATGGACCGGATGAAGAAATCCTTGGTCGATTCGAGAGAAAAATTCTTCGGAAAATCTTCGGTCCCGTTTGCATTGACGGGCTATGGAGACGAAGATTCAACCACGAACTATACGAGCTGTACAGCGACATACCCAAGGTCGATAACTCCGCAGAGGACGTATAAGATGGCTAGGACATGAAGAACGAATGGACACCAATACTCCGGCTCGATTTGATTCGATTCTCAGCTAGACGTGAGACGTAGTAGATGAAAAACTCGACTTAAGTGGCGCGCACAAGAAGAAACCGACCTCAACCAACTTGGAGTGCGCAACTGGAGGCAGTTAGCTAAGGACCGGGCTAATTGGAGAGGCATGTTGGTTGAGGCCCAGGTTCATTCCGGACTGTAGCGCCACTTAAGTAAGTAATTAATATTTTGCGGTCTGGCATTTATATGCTAAAAAACATTTTTTTTTTGAAATATTCCAACGAAATACGATTCTGCAGAAACTATTTTTAAAAAAATTAAAAAAATAAATGCCAAAATTTTAGCTTAAAGCTTAGTACGCAGCTCGCGCTAAATTTTATCTTTACTACTCTCCACTTGTTTTCTCCAATCCAAAGATAAATGCTCGCTAAATTCGAACTCAGCGTATAGATGAGTCAGGGAAATGTCATGCATTCGCAGATGTCAGTAATATTAATATTTTCTTTGTTAATAAAGATGTCTTCTTCCTCGAGAAATTCGTCCATAAAATATTCTTCTTCATTTTCTTCCATTTTGTTTTTATTTTTTATTAAAATTTCGCCGATTTAAATGCCTCGCACATTAATTTCGCGAGATAAATAAGTGGAGACCTTTCATCCGCTGAGTATAACCCTTTTCGTATAACACTTAATATTGTTATACCCTACCTACATTTTGTGTGTCCCATCTTTATGAAGTTAAGAATTTATTTCGCGAGCTGCGTACTGCACTGATAAATTTGCTCGCTAAATTTTATCTCTGTAGAAATTTTTGTATGGGAGTTAAAAATTTAGCGCGAGCTGCGTACTGGGCTTAAACAGCAAACATGTCATTACCAAGACATGTCCTAAGTGGTACATTCCTTAAAGAAATTAATTTTTTTTTGTGAAATGTAAGCTGGTTTGCAAATATTATTAATGAAGCCTTGAAGAAGAAAGAAAAATGCGGGCTGGGACCTAGTCAATTTATTTTTAGAGAATATATAAACTTAAGGCATTGTTTATGTCTTTGGTTTTGCCTTCATTGGAATGCTGTTGTTTAATTTGGTCTTAATTTTACGATAATAATGTCTCAATGATCGAAAGGATACAAAAAAGATTTACTCGGTTTGCATTGAGAAAACTCAACTGGACTGAAGACTTACCAGATTATATCTCGAGGTGTGCTCTTATTAGCTTGAAAACGCTTGAATGCCGCAGAAAATCTTAATGTATTTTGTTTTTGAAAGGCATTATTGACAATCGATTAAATTCTAGTGAACTACTTTCTTTAATTTCTTTCTATGTTCCGGAAAGACGACTTAGGAACCGAAATGATATTCTTTATATATCTTCACATTGAACAGATTATGGATCAAATGAACCTATTACACGTTCTTTGAAATTTTATAACTCAATTTGCAATGAAGTCGACCTTTGCATGCAAAGAGATTGTTTCAAATTAATAATTTTGAATGTATGTGGTTAAGTATAAATTGCTTTATTTTTTAGCACATATTTAATTAAATTATGTCTTATTAATCAAAACCCTAAATTATATATTCAAGCAGATCCAAGTATTAATTGATGAAATATGACTGTAATGCCCATTTAAAGTTTGTCAAATTCCTCTATGACCAAAAGTTGAGGCAAAAATTCTACAATGTCCCAGAGGTAGTAAAAACTTTTGGTCATTTGTTAAAAATATAAAAAAATCGGCCTCATCATCAATTCCGACGCTCATTCACAATGACATTCCAGCTGTCAGCTTTTTTAGACAAAGCCAATCTGCTTGCTGCGCATTTCGCAGCCAATTCTACATTGCCAGATTGTGTTCAGTCTCCTCCTGTACTTGAGAACGTAAATCATTCCATGGGGCAAATTCACTTTCGTACTCGTACAGTTGCAAGAGTTTTATCTGATCTTGACATTCACAAATCCGCTTTTCCAGATGGAATATCCTCCATTATTCTGAAGAAGTGTTCTTCTACGCAAGCAAAACCACTGCGTAAGCTTTTCTATCTATCCTACTCATCAGGACTCTTTCCGAGTAGATGGAAAACAGCATTTGCCCAGCCTGTACCAAAAAAAGGCGAATCTTCTTCTCTCTCCAACTACCGACCAACTGCACTTACGTCCCTTCTTTCCAAGGTCATGGAAACGCTGATAAATCGTCAGATTATGAAATATCTCGAAACACGAAAACTTCTCAATGACCGGCAATATGGTTTTCGCAGCAACAGGTCTACTGGTGATTTGATGACATATCACACCGAAAAGTGGAACCAATCAATCCAAGATTGATTGATTGATTGCGCAAGATTGTTGCGCTTGATATTTCAAAGGCATTTGACAGGGTTTGGCATTAAGCCCTTTTGTCGAAAATGCATGCATTTAGAATCGACGAAAAACTTCTTCTATGGATTAGACATTATCTTTCGAAACGTTCAATTGAAGTTGTTTTGGATGGTTTTAAGTCTGCAAATCACCAAATAAATGCTGGTGTCCCTCAAGGCTCAGTTTTGTCTCCGACTCTCTTTCTCGTTTTTATAAATGATCTCCTGTCTGCAACTTGTAATCCAATTCATTCCTTCGTTGATGACAGTACCCCCAGATTCTCATATTCGTTTTCAGGTCCTCGTCCCTCACCTTCGAACGTGGACTCTTAACGCCAAAATATGTTAAGTTCATTGAATACCGACCTTGACAGCATTATCAAATGAGGTAAATCCAACAGAGCGGAATTCAATGCTTCCAAAACACAATGCTGTCTTCTGTCGTTAAAGCGAAACCAAAATCTAGAGCCATTATCCATGAATGGCACTTACGTCGAAGAAACCGAACGACTTACGTTGGAACGACCACATATTCGAAGTAGCTAAAAACGCAGCGAAATGTCTAGGTTTCCTAAATCGATGTAAGAAATATTTCACCCCCTCTGATCTGGCCACAGTATATAAAGCGTTTATACGCCCTAAACTTGAGTTCAACGCCCACGTCTGGTCGGGTGCACCAAAATCAACTTTGCACCTACTAGATAGGATTCAAACGTGCGAAAAAACTTAAAGGAGACATAAGAATAGCGAACTCCTTTGTTTCGCTCGATCCCATATAAGACCCTGATCATCCCAGTCCTGCTCTACGGCGGTGAAGCATGGACCGTGTCAAAAGCGGATGAAGAAATTCTTGGTCGACTTGAGAGGAAAATTCTTCGAAAAACCTCCGGTCCCGTTTGCGTTGACGGGCTATGGAGACACAGATTCAACCAAGAACTATACGATCTGTACAGCGACATAGCCCTAGTCAAAAAAACTCCGCATTGGACGTTTAAGATGGCTAGGACATGTAGATCGAATGGACACCAAAACTCCGGCTCGCAGAGTCTTCGATTCCCAGTCAGACGTCGGACGCAGTAGAGGAAGACCTCGCCTTAAGTGGCGCGCACAAGTAGAAACCGACCTAAACCAACTTGGAGTGCGCAACTGGAGGCCGTAAGCTAATGACCGGACTAATTGGAGAGGCATGTTGGTTGAGGCCCAGGTCCATCCCGGACTGTAGCGCCACTTAAGTAAGTAAGTAAATAATGTCGGGTTTTAAACAGCTTAGGACTTCCGCTAGTTGTTCTGCTGTACCTCCCCTGATTAAAGTTCTCATACTACAGGTAAAGATACAAACGTCGTCGTCCGTTTTTCATATAGCGTGGTAGTTAACAATAAAACCAGTCCATTTCGAGGCTCTTGAAATACAAATTTTGTCCATAAGTGGGTAGGCAAAAACCCCCAACCGATCCTGCATCAGTGTACCTAAACGTATATTTCGGGTAAACCATGGTTTATCTTTCGAATTAAGGACTTTTTTTAAAGGCACAAGGGAATCATCTGGTCATTTGTCAAGGGTATATAAAAAAAACACCGTTCCGTGCTTCTTGTGCCTCCTTCTTCTAGAGTGAGTAAAACTGAACTGACCTATTAAAAAAATTAAGTCGTGCTTTAAAAAAAGCATGATTGGATCGTTGATCATGACTTTTTATTTTTTGGAATTGTAGTCCCTTCTTAAAAAAAAAATACATTATAGCCAAGACAATCGACACTATCCTCAACTCGTATACAATTTCCCACACTCTCCCACAACAATCCACCCTATGCCAGCGCCTCATCAAACCACCTTCAACATACCTAGCCACTTCTAATTCCAATGACTTAACTAAACGACTTGTTTCAATTTCCTAATTGTGTTTACCTATTTGCAAACATATTTCCACTCCAACCCGGCATATCAGTTTGCTTTTGCCGTCTAAAGATTACACCCTTCAAACATGGGCTTCCGCCCCCTGTGTCTATGACGCGTTCACACTATGCTCGCACCCTCAACGAACTTAACAAGGAGTGCAACCCCTTTTGTTAGGTCTGCAACAACAGTTTTGGGTATCCTTGTTTATTTGCTTGTGTCGTGTTTGCTTATCTTTTAATATAGGTAACTAAATAATCGCTCTCGCAGGCAAGGGTTGGTTGGATTCGACAAAAAATCACTTTTTTTTCTTTTTATACCCCCTCCCATAGGGGTGTATTAGTTTTGACATCATGTTTGTAACACAGAGAAATAATTTCGATATAAAGGATCCGCCAAATAACTTTTTTTTTTTAAAAATGCTAAATGCTAAAAAATTTCCTGAAAATGTTCTCAAATTTTTATTTTATTTGAAAGTACAATCCTTCCGGTTAATAATGAAAAATAATTTCATTCAAATGGCTGCCTCCGCTAGCCATGCAGTAGCCTACACCATCAGTCTAATTTTTAAGCTCATTATCGATTGTGTGCAGCTGTATTTCACCAATGGCTTCACGAATATTGTCCTTTAAAGCGTCAATTGTCTCTGGCATGTCGGCATAACACTTATTGTTTACGGCACCCTACAAATAAGAGTCCAACGGTGTCAAATCGCAGCTCCGAGGTGGCCAAACGACATCAACTCTGCGGCTGATAATGCGATCTTCAAAAACAGGGCGCAAAACATCGAGTGTAGCTTCGGCTGTGTGGCACGTAGCGCCGTCCTGTTGAAACCAAATGTCGCCAATATCCTCCTCTTCAAGTTTTGTGAACAAAAATTCGTTCAACATGGCCCGATAACGATCGCCATTGACTGTAACGGCCACTCCTTGCTCATTTTCGATGAATTTTCTGTCCGTCTGTCCGTCTGTCCGTCTGTCCGTCTGTCCGTCTGTCCGTCTGTCCGTCTGTCCGTCTGTCCGTCTGTCCGTCTGTCCGTCTGTCCGCCTGACCGTCTGTCCGTCTGTCCGTCTGTCCGTCTGTCCGTCTGTCCGTCTGTCCGTCTGTCCGTCTGTCCGTCTGTCCGTCTGTCCGTCTGTCCGTCTGTCCGTCTGTCCGTCTGTCCGTCTGTCCGTCTGTCCGTCTGTCCGTCTGTCCGTCTGTCCGTCTGTCCGTCTGTCCGTCTGTCCGTCTGTCCGTCTGTCCGTCTGTCCGTCTGTCCGTCTGTCCGTCTGTCCGTCTGTCCATCTGTCCGTCTGTCCGTCTGTCCGTCTGTCCGTCTGTCCGTCTGTCCGTCTGTCCGTCTGTCCGTCTGTCCGTCTGTCCGTCTGTCCGTCTGTCCGTCTGTCCGTCTGTCCGTCTGTCCGTCTGTCCGCCTGTCCGTCTGTCCGTCTGTCCGTCTGTCCGTCTGTCCGTCTGTCCGTCTGTCCGTCTGTCCGTCTGTCCGTCTGTCCGTCTGTCCGTCTGTCCGTCTGTCCGTCTGTCCGTCTGTCCGTCTGTCCGTCTGTCCGTCTGTCCGTCTGTCCGTCTGTCCGTCTGTCCGTCTGTCCGTCTGTCCGTCTGTCCGTCTGTCCATCTGTCCGTCTGTCCGTCTGTCCGTCTGTCCGTCTGTCCGTCTGTCCGTCTGTCCGTCTGTCCGTCTGTCCGTCTGTCCGTCTGTCCGTCTGTCCGTCTGTCCGTCTGTCCGTCTGTCCGTCTGTCCGTCTGTCCGCCTGTCCGTCTGTCCGTCTGTCCGTCTGTCCGTCTGTCCGTCTGTCCGTCTGTCCGTCTGTCCGTCTGTCCGTCTGTCCGTCTGTCCGTCTGTCCGTCTGTCCGTTTATCCGTCTGTCCGTCTGACCGTCTGACCGTCTGTCCGTCTGTCCGTCTGTCCGTCTGTCCGTCTGCCCGTCTGTCCGTCTGTCCGTCTGTCCGTCTGTCCGTCTGTCCGTCTGTCCGTCTGTCCGTCTGTCCGTCTGTCCGTCTGTCCGTCTGTCCGTCTGTCCGTCTGTCCGTCTGTCCGTCTGTCCGTCTGTCCGTCTGTCCGTCTGTCCGTCTGTCCGTCTGTCCGTCTGTCCGTCTGTCCGTCTGTCCGTCTGTCCGTCTGTCCGTCTGTCCGTCTGTCCGTCTGTCCGTCTGTCCGTCTGTCCGTCTGTCCGTCTGTCCGTCTGTCCGTCTGTCCGTCTGTCCGTCTGTCCGTCTGTCCGTCTGTCCGTCTGTCCGTCTGTCCGTCTGTCCGTCTGTCCGTCTGTCCGTCTGTCCGTCTGTCCGTCTGTCCGTCTGTCCGTCTGTCCGTCTGTCCGTCTGTCCGTCTGTCCGTCTGTCCGTCTGTCCGTCTGTCCGTCTGTCCGTCTGTCCGTCTGTCCGTCTGTCCGTCTGTCCGTCTGTCCGTCTGTCCGTCTGTCCGTCTGTCCGTCTGTCCGTCTGTCCGTCTGTCCGTCTGTCCGTCTGTCCGTCTGTCCGTCTGTCCGTCTGTCCGTCTGTCCGTCTGTCCGTCTGTCCGTCTGTCCGTCTGTCTGTCCGTCTGTCCGTCTGTCCGTCTGTCCGTCTGTCCGTCTGTCCGTCTGTCCGTCTGTCCGTCTGTCCGTCTGTCCGTCTGTCCGTCTGTCCGTCTGTCCGTCTGTCCGTCTGTCCGTCTGTCCGTCTGTCCGTCTGTCCGTCTGTCCGTCTGTCCGTCTGTCCGTCTGTCCGTCTGTCCGTCTGTCCGTCTGTCCGTCTGTCCGTCTGTCCGTCTGTCCGTCTGTCCGTCTGTCCGTCTGTCCGTCCTGTCCGTCTGTCCGTCTGTCCGTCTGTCCGTCTGTCCGTCTGTCCGTCTGTCCGTCTGTCCGTCTGTCCGTCTGTCCGTCTGTCCGTCTGTCCGTCTGTCCGTCTGTCCGTCCTGTCCGTCTGTCCGTCTGTCCGTCTGTCCGTCTGTCCGTCTGTCCGTCTGTCCGTCTGTCCGTCTGTCCGTCTGTCCGTCTGTCCCTGTCCGTCTGTCCGTCTGTCCGTCTGTCCGTCTGTCCGTCTGTCCGTCTGTCCGTCTGTCCGTCTGTCCGTCTGTCCGTCTGTCCGTCTGTCCGTCTGTCCGTCTGTCCGTCTGTCCGTCTGTCCGTCTGTCCGTCTGTCCGTCTGTCCGTCTGTCCGTCTGTCCGTCTGTCCGTCT
Organism: Rhingia campestris; assembly: GCA_932526625.1. Taxonomy (NCBI): domain Eukaryota; kingdom Metazoa; phylum Arthropoda; class Insecta; order Diptera; family Syrphidae; genus Rhingia; species Rhingia campestris. The sequence continues at coordinate 2,697,511 of OW052186.1, read as the reverse complement.
GTCCGTCTGTCCGTCTGTCCGTCTGTCCCGTCTGTCCGTCTGTCCGTCTGTCCGTCTGTCCGTCTGTCCGTCTGTCCGTCTGTCCGTCTGTCCGTCTGTCCGTCTGTCCGTCTGTCCGTCTGTCCGTCTGTTCCGTCTGTCCGTCTGTCCGTTGTCCGTCTGTCCGTCTGTCCGTCTGTCCGTCTGTCCGTCTGTCCGTCTGTCCGTCTGTCCGTCTGTCCGTCTGTCCGTCTGTCCGTCTGTCCGTCTGTCCGTCTGTCCGTCTGTCCGTCTGACCGTCTGTCCGTCTGTCCGTCTGTCCGTCTGTCCGTCTGTCCGTCTGTCCGTCTGTCCGTCTGTCCGTCTGTCCGTCTGTCCGTCTGTCCGTCTGTCCGTCTGTCCGTCTGTCCGTCTGTCCGTCTGTCCGCCTGTCCGCTCCTGTCCGTCTGTCCGTCCTGTCCGTCTGTCCGTCTGTCCCGTCTGTCCGTCTGTCCGCTGTCCGTCCTGTCGTCCGTCTGTCCGTCTGTCCGTCTGTCCGTCTGTCCGTCTGTCCGTCTGTCGTCTGTCCGTCTGTCCGTCTGTCCGCCTGTCCGTCTGTCCGTCTGTCCGTCTGTCCGTCTGTCCGTCTGTCCGTCTGTCCGTCTGTCCGTCTGTCCGTCTGTCCGTCTGTCCGTCTGTCCGTCTGTCCGTCTGTCCGTATGTCCTTTTAAAAAATGATTTGTAAAGCCTTTCCCATAAAATATTTAGATACACCGTCTGAACAAGGTTCATTCAGTTTTATCAACTCCCACAGGATAGGGTGGGATAGGGTATTCAACCATCCGCACACCGGATTGTAGCCTTCTTATATGTTTTAATGGCCGTTCATTACTCCGGTCCTGACTTGTGGGTCATTATTATTGTTTTCTGTTATTATATCAGAATTTCTTAAATGTTGAGCGTGAAATTAAAAGGTGGTTTAGCATTTGAGTCCCTGGGGTGACATTAGGCGGTTTGTAAAAAAAAAATTAATTTATGCGGTTATGAAGTGCCTTTTGGAATATGGGGGTGTAGTGAATTTTTGATTTTTGTTTCACTAATTGCGTCTTTAATGTTATTGTTGGTGCTGATAGCTGATAATACAAAAACGTCAATTTAGATAAAAACGCTTTTAGCGGTATTTCGTTAACTTAGGTGTATTCCATTCCCTCATAAGTTTTTCTCCGCTGCCTAAGCTGTTTATACCCCATCCCATAGGGGCAGGTATATTAAGAAATAGAATTTGTGGCGCAACTGACTCGTTATTATCCAGGGCCTAACTTTTTCGCACAACCATTTATTTTTTAACCAAAGCGCTACTAAGAGCGTCATTTCCTAGAAAGAGTGCATTAATAAGCGATAGACAATATGGCTTCTGAAAGGAATGGCTAACTGGAGACCTACTAACTTATGTAACCCATCTATGAACATCTGCGATGGAAAATCATGGAGACTCGAGAGCTGTTGTCCTTGATATTTTTAAGGCTTTCGATTTGTTTTAGCACAGGGCCTTCATAGCAAAACTGGCAGTATACGGACTTCCTTAAATACTGTGCGACTGAATGGAAAACTTTTTTTTAAAGACAAGTCTTTGCAAGTGGTGGTAGATAGTGGTTCATCAGATAGAATCTCTTAACACTGGGGTACCTCAAGGATGAATTTTCTCACCCACTCTTTTTCGACTGCGCATTAATAATCTTTTGAGGGCAATTAATAATCGGAATTTGAATTTCGCAGATGATAGCACTCTAATAGCGAAATTACTCAAACCAGACAAGTAGAGATGCAGATGCGAATAAATATTTTGTAAAACTAAGACGCCAACAATCAGCGGTGCCAATATGGCGACATTATCAAGGAGGTAGCCGAAACCAATGTAGGGCACCATCCACCCTTGAGAAAGAGCCCGTGGTATGATGATGAATGCGTGTACGAGAAAAAGGTGACAGAAGATGCATACACAAGAAAGACCTGCAGCGCAAAACAAGGGCAGCGAGAGAAGAGTATCTAGCCAGGAGAAGGGAGGAAAAGAAAATACTGCGTATAAAGAACAGGACTTACGCAGCTTCCCAGCTCAAGGAAATTGCATAGTAGTGCGATCGTAATAACATCCGGAGCAACTGGCTGCAGTTTACAAAACCGGAATGCAGGCTCTTCGAGACAGCGAAGGAAACCTAGTCACCGAAGCACAGGGATAGAAGATGTGATTAAGCAACATTTCCAGCAGCTGCTTAATGGGGATCATATAGAGAGAGGGCAAGAAGAGAACCCACTTCCAGTAAATGAAAAACTGTTTCCACCACCTAGTATAGAAGAAGTTGGCCTAGCTATAAAAAGCTCAAGAAAAACAAGGCCGCAGGTTCTGATGGCTTACCAGTGGAGCTTTTTACATACGGTGGTGATGTTTTGGTAGGGAGCATGCACCGAATCATCATGGGTGGGTGGAAGAAAACATGCCCAATGACTAGACTATCAGCACCATATGCCCCATCTACAAAAAAGGCGATCCTATGTCTTGCAAGAACTATCGAGTCACATCCCTACTTAACGTCGGATATAAGATCGAATCCAATGTACTGTGTGAAGGCTAAAACCGTTCTGCAACACACTTATTGGCACGTACCAGTGTGGCTTCCGGCCCGGCAGATCGACTATAGACCAAAGTTTCACTCTGAGGCAAATCCTGGAAAAGACCAACGAATTTCAAGTCGAAACTCATCACCTATTCATCGACTTCAAAGCCGCGTATGATAGCATACATGGGCAGGAACGCTATATGGCGATGGCTGAGTTGGGAATCCGGGCAAAACGGATTCAGCTGTGTAGCGTGACGCTGGAAAGCACGTGCTGCAACGTGCGATTTCGAAGAAGCTCCTCCGAACTATTCCAAACATGCACCGGATTTCGGCAAGAAAGACGCGCTTTCATGTGACTTCTTCAATCTCGTACTGGAGCAGATAGTGCGCAGGGTAGGTGTCAACACGGAAGGCACTATCTTCAATAGGGCCGTTAGACGCGCTTTCATGTGACTTCTTCAATCTCGTACTGGAGCAGATAGTGCGCAGGGTAGGTGTCAACACGGAAGGCACTATCTTCAATAGGGCCGTTCAACTGCTGGTCTATGCGGACGATATTGACATCATCGGTCAATATTTCATTCAGGAAATACGAAGGGATGGGCTGGGCAAAAAGAGGATGAAAAACTGTGACATCTAATACGGACCGTGTTATAGTGAACAGAAACAGCGAATATTCGGATGCGGATTTGTTATAAGTGCCGGACTTAGGCAAGAAGTCTTATGTTTCCAAGACATTAGCGAACGCATTGTAACAATCGGCATCAAAGCCAAATTCGCCAACATAAGCCTTATATGCGCTCATGCTCCGACGGAGGAAAAAGATGATAAAACTAAGGATTGCTTCTACGAGCTCCTCGACAAAACCTATGAGCGACTACCAAAGTACGATGTTAAAATCGTGCTGGGAGATTTTAACGCAAAGCTAGGAAGAGAAGACATCTTTAGCAGTACTGTCGGAAAATATAGCCTACACGACAACACGTCTGGTAACGGACTTAGGCTAATTGACTTCGCTACGGAACGAAATGCCACTATAGCCAGCACACGGTTTCCTCACCTCGATATCCATAAGGGGACATGACGGTCTCCAGATCAACGAACGGTCAACCAAATTGATCACATTGCGATAGACAAGAGACACGCATTCAGTATTTTGGATGTCCGAACATTCCGAGGGGCCAACATCGACTCGGATCACTACCTTGTAGCAGCCAAGGTAAGAATGCGGATATCCACCACGCCACAACAATCCAGAAATACTGTGAAAAAATTTAATGTCGGAAGACTGCAATCGCAAGAGACCGCCAAGAGCTTCGCACAACGCGTATCCCTTAACCTCTCGATTAACACCATACCACCAGCATCGAATGTCGAAGAACAATGGCAACGATACCAACAAGCCATTAGATGAGCCGCAACTGAAGTGCTAGGTTTCTCGCGGCCACCAGCAAGAAACCCCTGGTTTGATGAGGAATGCCGACAGATGCTCGCAGCCAAGAACGAGGCCTACAAGGCTAAGCTGCAGGTGAAGACGAGAGCTGCCATTGAGCTCTATAGGCAAAGAAGAAAGGAAGAACATCGGCTTTTCAGAAAGAAGAAAAAGGAGCAAGAAAAGCGCGCGATCGAGGATATAGAGAGGTGCCACTCCAGGAACGATGTTCGCAAGTTTTACCAAAGTGTAAAACGTCAAAGCCAAGGATACAAGGCTCGAACAGAATCCTGTCGAGATGAACAAGGAAATATTGTAGTTGAGACAAAGTCGATGCTGAGGATATGGAAGAACCACTTCTGCAGACTGTTAAACGGCGATGACGAACAACATTCCGCTGTCAGGCAGAACGAACCATTTAATATTGGCAACGACAGCGAAAACTGCCAACCACCCGAGCTAAATGAAGTGAGGATAGCAATATTTAAACTCAAGCTTAATAAGGCCGCCGGAAATGACGGCCTCCCCGCTGAGCTTTATAAAGCGGAGATGCGGAGATGACTTGGTAAGAAACATCTACCAACTCATAAGCCAAATCTGATCGGATGAAATCATGCCTGAAGAATGGAACCTAAGAATCGTTTTCTCGATCCACAAAAAAGGAGACCTCTGAACTGCGCCAACTACAGAGGCATAAGTCTGCTCAACATCGCCTACAAGATCCTATCTGCCGTAATATGTGAACGCCTGAAACCGTTTAACCACAACCTGATCGGCCCTTATCAGTGTGGTTTTAGGCCAGGAAAGACCACAACCGATCAAATTTTCACACTTCGGCAGATCCTGGAAAAAACCCAAGAAGTCCAAATCGATACCCACCACCTATTTATCGATTTCAAAGCCTCATACGACAGCATTTATAGAGACGAACTATACAGAGCCATGTCTAGTTTTGGTATACCGTCCAAACTCGTCCGTTTGTGTAGGATGACGATGGGGAATTCTCGCTGCACCATCAGGGTCGGAAACGACCTCACCAACACATTCGATACCAAAAAAGGATTTAGGCAAGGCGATGCGCTGTCATGTGACTTCTTCAATTTGATTCTTGAGAGGATTGTGCAAAACTCCCGAGCCAACACCAGAGGAACAATTTTCCAAAACTCGGTGGTAGGACTCAACGTAATGTCATAGCCACGTTTGCTAGTATGGAGAAGGAAGCGGCAAAAATGGGTTTAGCAGTAGATGAGGGTAAGACTAAGTATATGCTGTCAACACGAAAGGACACACAACTTAGACGAATTGGACAGAACGTCACCATTGACAGATATAGCTTTGAGGTAGTGCGGGACTTTGTCTACCTCGGCTCCGCTATTAACTCTGACAACAACATCTCGTCAGAAATCAAATTACTCTTACCAATCGCTGTTTCTTCGGGCTATGAAGGCAATTTAGTAGTAAAGCCCTCACTCGAACTACTAAGTAGATCCTATATAAGACCCTGATCATCCCAGTCCTGCTCTACGGCGCTGAAGCAGGGACCGTATCAAAAGCGTATGAAGAAATCCTTGGTCGATTCGAGAGAAAAATCATTCGAAAAATCTTCGGTCCCGTTTGCATTGACGGGCTATGGAGACGAAGATTCATCCAAGAACTACAGCGACATACCCCTAGTCAAAAAAAAACTCCGCATTGGACGTTTAAGATGGCTGGGACATGTAGAACGAATGGACACCAATAGTCCGGCTCGCAGAGTCTTCGATTCCTAGACAGACGTCGGACGCAGTAGAGGAAGACCTCGTCTTTAGTGACGCGCACAAGTAGAAACCGACCTCAACCAACTTGGAGTGCGCAACTGGAGGCAGTTAGCTAAGGACCGGGCTAGTTGGATAGGCATGGTGGCTGAGGCTCAGGTTCATCCCGGACTGTAGCGCCACTGAAGTATGTAAGTAAGATCAAAACGACTTTCCCCCTTCCACGATTCGTCTGCAAATAATGAAGTTCTTCATATTTAAAGCAGAATTAGCAAATATCTGCTCTTAGTTCACACCGAAGACGCCTCCCCTGCTCCAACTGATTTTTTTTACTTTCTGCATATATTTCCCAGTAATGCAATATAATTTAATTACCCAATAAAACGTTGCTACTTAATGTAACTAATCCCTCCGGCTTCCGGGGGCAGTTCCTCCTCCATTACAAATTGTAAAATAAAATCCACCACCCTGTGTATCCCGTAATTGCAATCACCTCCTAATTTGGAACCTCACCGCACGTGCACTGGTCATTGTATTCAATTTTGCAGTCCATAATCGAGTCCATTAATGATTTACGACGAGTCCTGTGAATCATAATAAAATTCCAATAAAGACATTTACATTTTTGTTACAACTTCCCATCTGGGTATGGTCAGCGATACCCTGGCAATCCTTGGGGGAGGTGATTATTACATATTTCCTTCACAATTGATCCCTTTGCGGGTAGAGCAAACAGAAATCTGTGCTCACAATGGACATAAAGAATTGACCAGACCCTGGCTGGATGACGAAGGGTACGCACACACGGATGTCTCACATAAAAACAAATTGAATGTGCGTCCTTGGGTACGTGCAACCCCCCTTCGGATGAATAGCGAAGCGATCGATTCACGTGCAGACAATTATATTTTCGGCAAGTGGCGGCAAATGGTCCACAAAAAGTAGGCGGGACAGTTTTATTATTATTACGGTGTTGCTACACCTATTCTGGCACATCGTTCGAAGGCTTACAAATAAAATATTTTCACTTTCCCATTGTTGGAAGCAAAAGGAACGCATTGGACGAGATAAAAATCGAATTTCAGATTTTCACAAATTTCCATATGTGTGTGCTATCGGATTTGGTGGCAACATAAAGGGAAACTGTCATCAAGTAAGTGTGCGTGAAATCGGCATCGTTGTGATTGAAACATTATCCAGCTCAATTATGAATACTCCTCAGGATTTTAGAGAATTAAATCCTTCTATTCGAAATCAAAGGGGGGACATTTTTGTTCACATCGAATGCGGGGAGAAATCTTCGAAAGCAGCTGTTTGAAGTGTCATTTTGCGAATTTTGTCAAGAAAATAAAAAGCAGTTTTTTTTTATAAATATGGACTTTGAAATAAATATATAAACCCAACGCAAAATAGTTGGCCTAGTTAATATTTTTTCTAACGAGGTTCGAGTACAGGATTGGCATTCTAAATTAATCAAAGTAATTCAAAATTTAGTTCGATATTATGTATGTGATAGAACACGCATTTAAAACAGGACTTCAGAAAATACTAGCAATTCATACCTATCTACAGTCAGAATGAACCTGGGCCTCAACCAACTAGCCCGGTCCTTAGCTAACTGCCTTCAGTTGCACACTCCAAGTTGGTTGCTACCTGTGAGCGCCACTTAAGGCGAGGTCTTCCTCTACTGCGACCGACGCACGGGTGGGAATCGAACACTCTGCGATCCGGAGTATGAGTGTCCAATCGTTCTACATGTCCTAGCCATCTTAAACTTCCAATGCGGAGTTTTTTGACCAGGGGTATGTCGCTATACAGCTCGTATAGTTCGTGGTTGAATCTTCGTCTCCATAGCCCTTCAACGCAAACGGCACCGAAGATTTTCCGAAGAATTTTTCTCTCAAGTCGACCAAGAATTTCTTCATCAGCTTTTGATACGGTCCATGCCTCAGCGCTGGGAGCAGGACTGGGATGATCAGGGTCCTATATAGGATCTCCTTAGTAGTTCGAGTGAGGGCTTTACTACTAAATTGCCTTCTTAGCCCGAAGAAACAGCGATTGGAGTAATTCTTCGTTTAATTTCTGACGAGATGTTGTTGTCAGAATTAATAGCGGAGCCGAGGTAGACAAAGTCCCGCACTACCTCAAAGCTATATCTGTCAATGGTGACGTTCTGTCCAATTCGTCTAAGTTGTGTGTCCTTTCGTGTTGACAGCATATACTTAGTCTTACCCTCATTTACTGCTAAACCCATTTTCGCCGCTTCCTTCTCTATACTAGCAAACGTGGCTATGACATCACGTTGAGTCCTACCAATGATGTCAATATCGTCAGCGTATGCTAGTAGTTGCACCGACTTTTGGAAAATTGTGCCTCTGGTGTTGGCTTTGGAGTTTTGCACAATTCTCTCAAGAATCAGATTAAAGAAGTCACATGACAGCGCATCGCCTTGCCTAAATCCTTCTTTGGTATCGAATGTGTCGGTGAGGTGTATTCCGATCCTGATGGTGCAGCGAGAGTTCTCCATCGTCATCCTACACAAAAGGACGAGTTTGGGTGGTATACCAAAACTAGACATGGCTCTGTATAGTTCGTCTCTATAAATGCTGTCGTATGCGGCTTTGAAATCGATAAATAGGTGGTGGGTATCGATTTGGACTTCTTGGGTTTTTTTCCAGGATCTGCCGAAGTGTGAAAATTTGATCGATTGTGGACTTTCCCGGCCTAAAACCACACTGATAAGGGCCGATCAGGTTGTTGGTAAACGTTTTCAGGCGTTCACATATTACGGCAGGTATAGGATCTTGTAGGCGATGTTGAGTAGACTTATGCCTCTGTAGTTGGTGCAGCTCAGAGGTTTTCCTTTTTTGTGGATCGGGCAAACGATGCTGAGGTTCCATTCTTCAGGCATGCTTTCAACCGATTAGATTTGGTTTATGAGTTGGTGGATATTTCTTACCAAGTCATCTCCGCCAGCTTTATAAAGCTCAGCGGGAAGGCCGTCATTTCCGGCGGCCTTATTTAGCTTAAGTTTTGATATTGCTATCCTCACTTCACTTATAGGCCGGGTGGTTGGTAGTTTTCGCTGTCGTCGCCAATATTAAATGGTTCGTTCTGCCTGACAATGGAATGTTGCTCGTCATCGCCGTTTAACAGTCTGCAGAAGTGGTTCTTCCATATCCTTAATATCGTTTGTGTCTCAACTACGATATTTCCTTGTATATCACGACAGGATTCTGTTCGAGCCTTGTGTCCTTGGCTTTGACGTTTTACCGATAAAACATGCGAACATCGTTCCTGGAGTGGCACCTCTCAATATCCTCGATCGCGCGCTTTTCTTGCTCTTTTTTCTTCTCTCTGAAAAGCCGATGTTCTTCCCTTCTTCTTTGCCTATAGAGCTCAATGGCAGCTCTCGTCTTCACCTGCAGCTTAGCCTTGTAGGCCTCGTTCTTGGCTGCGATCATCTGTCGGCATTCCTCATCAAACCACATCAGTTGCGGCTGATCTAATGGCTTGTTGGCATCGTTGCCATTGTTCTTCGACATTAGATGCTGGTGGTATGGTGTGAATCGAATGGTTATGGGATACGCGTTGCAGTCTTTCAACATTAAATTTTTTCCCAGTATTTCTGTTTTTTTGTGGCGTGGTGGATATCCGCATCCTTACCTTGGCTACAAAAAGGTAGTGGTCCGAGTCGATGTTAGCCCCTCGGAATGTTCGGACATCCAAAATACTGGATGCGTGCCTCTTATCTATCGCAATGTGATCAATTTGGTTAACTGTTCGTTGATCTGGAGACCGCCATGTCCCCTTATGGATATCGAGGTGAGGAAATCGTGTGCTGGCTATAGTGGCATTTCGTTCCGTAGCGAAGTCAATCAGCCTAAGTCCGTTACCAGACGTGTTGTTGTGTAGGATATATTTTCCGACAGTACTGCTAAAGATGACTTCTCTTCCTAACTTTGCGTTAAAATCTCCCAGCACTATTTTAACATCGTACTTCGGTAGTCGCTCATAGGTTTTGTCAAGGAGCTCATAGAAGCAATCCTTAGTTCTATCATCTTTTTCCTCCGTCGGAGTATGAGCGCAAATAATGCTCATGTTGGCGAATTTGGCCTTTAATCGGATTGTTACAATGCGTTCGCTAATGTCTTGGAAACATAAGACTTCTTGCCTAAGTCTGGCACTTATAACAAATCCACATCCGAGTCGCTGTTTCTGTTCACTATAATACGGTCCGTAGTAGATGTCACAGTTTTTCATCACCTTTTTGCCCAGCATATCCCATCGTATTTCCTGTATGGCAGTAATGTCTGCTTTGTAGCAGCTTAGGGCCTCCGCTAGTTGTTCGCCTGCACCTCTTCTGCTTAATTTTCTCACACGACAGGTGCAGATACGAACATTGTTGTCCTTTTTTAGTTTAACCGGGTCGTCAACAATAAAATCAGTCCTTTCCGAGGGTATTGGATACTTCGTAACAAAAGGTTTTTCTATTGGTGGGTAATTAACCCATAGCACAACCCCTGGAGGGCCAGTTCCAATTTATTAGATACCCCTTGGACATGGGGCCATCAGTATCCGCTATGGGATTGAGCAGCCGTTGGAATCGAACCATATACCTAACAGTACGTCCATCTTCATCTATGTTACAAACTATGATATTGCATTCGTATAAGGTATATAAAGAATACATCGAACGTAAATCTTAACTCTGTAGCCTTTACGGTTTTGGAGATCTTTTGTTCCAAGCAAAAGACTAACGATTATCTAACCATTTATAAGGCTGGGTATCCTCAGACTTTGTGGAACCGATGAGCCAAACCACGCAACCGTTCCTTGAAAACCCTTTATCAGAACCTAGAAAGCATTGAAACCAGTTGTTGCCTTCAAGATGCAATGTACTTCTCATAGCAATCGCAATCTTCCTTCGTGAACTTGACTTTTATGCATGAACGATTCGCCAACATCAAACAATAGATCCCATAGTACACTATGACAATTCATCCCCTCAAATATAATTGTAACAGAAGCGATTGTGTGCTATCAACCCCTGTATTAATCGTGTCTGACCAGTGCCCATTCAGACCACTAAGTTTAACAGGGACCTGATGTCATTAAGAATATTCATATGTACCTACATGTCCATATGACCGTAAAATCAATTTGCTTCATAAAAATTGCAAATACCTCAAATATACATACGACTTGATAGATAATGCATCTGTGACGACAATAAATGCCCGAAAGGACGTCACTCGAACACAATTGAGGCATACAAATGGCAATAGCCGATGTGGGGTGATAAAATGAAATAAAAAAAAACGGTTCGTCATGTTTCAGACAAACTTTCACAGATATGAAAAACTTGTCCATTCAGCTTTAAGGCACCCATTATGACAGGTTTTTGTTGAATACAGTGGGTTCTCCCCGATATATGAACCGACATTTGCACCGACTCCAAAGTCGGGATGGATGAATGTCCTCCAAAAAGATTGCTTCCTTGTGTGTACTAGCCCACAATGGGGGCTGGCGATAAAATCGGCCTTTATCCGTTTAAAGGGGAAAGGTTTACAAATCGTTTGGTTATAAAAACGCTCCCAAAAAGTGGGCGTGAGCTAAAATGATCTGAAGACGAAATGTTCCTCTTTTTATTGTCAAAGTTTTTGCATCGACATTTTTTTCGAATTTCGGTAAAATTGTACCGAAAATATATTTTTAGTGAAAACGCCTGTCAACAATTGGGAGTGGTCCAAAAATTTGTATACACGAAATATACACATTGGGATTTTCTGAATATCTTGTTCATTTCATTTTGACATTTGCGCGAGCATGTCTTATGGAAAAAACTGTCCAGTTAGCCATTGAGTTGGTAATCAGCGTTTTTTAATACGGCGGTTATTCTGTAGGCATGGACAAGGATGCTATAAATATGTAATTTCACTATCCTAGCTCAAAATTTACTAATCGGTGACGTATAGACAGACGGACGGACGGGCAGACATGGCTTAATCGACTTAGCTAGCGACTCTGAGTTGATCCATATAAAGGGTCCGCCAAATAAGTTTTTTTTTTGAAAATGATATAACAAAAAAACTAATGAACATTTTCTCAAATTTATTTTTTTATTTGAAAGTACAATCCTTCCGGTTAATAATCGAAAATAATTTCATTCAAATGGCTGCCTCGGCTGGCCATACAGTAGCCTACACGATCGGTCCAATTTTTAAGCACATTATCGATTGTGTGCAGCTGTATTTCACCAATGGCTTCACGAATATAGTCCTTTAAAGTGTCAATTGTCTCTGGTTGGTCGGCGTAACACTTATCTTTTACGGCACCCCACAAATAATAGTTCAACGGTGTCAAATCGCAGCTCCGAGGTGGCCAAACGACATCAGCTCTGCGGCTGATAATGCGATCTTCAAAAACAGGGCGCAAAACATCGAGTGTAGCTTCGGATGTGTGGCACGTAGCGCCGTTCTGTTGAAACCAAATGTTGCCAATATCCTCCTCTTCAATTTTTGTGAACAAACATTCGTTCAACATGGCCCGATAACGATCGCCATTGACTGTAACGGCCACTCCTTGCTCATTTTCGAAGAAAAATGGCCCAATTATGCCTCTGGACCAAAATCCGCACCAAACAGTGACTCGTTTTGGGTGTATCGGCTTTTCAATGTATGCGTGCGGGTTTTCTGTGCCCCAAATGCGACAATTTTGCTTGATTACATACCCGCCAAGATCAAAATGAGCTTCACCTGAAAAGAGGATTTTTTTTGGCAAAATCGGCATCTTCTCTAAGTCGATCGCAGGCCCACTTAGCGAAGCGAAAACGCATTGGATGGTCAGTTGGCTTCAACTCCTGAACCAATTGGACTTTGTATGGCGTCATATTAAGGTCTTTATGCAAAATTCGTCTCAATGATGTCTCCGAAATGTTCAATTGTTGAGAACGACGGTGAATTGATGTTGATGGCGCTTCACGCACACTTTATGCCACAGCAGCAATATTCTCGGGTGCACGCACTGTTTTTGGCTTTTCACGCTTTGGTTTATCGATGAGGATGCCACTTTCTTTCACTTTTTTCACAAGATAACGAACATACGGAGCTGACGGTGCTTCTCTTCTTCCAAAATCCGTACGCAACTTTCGCACACATTCTGCAACATTACCATGATTTTCAAAGTAATGTCGCAATATTTCCCAGGATTGCTCAAGCGTAAACACAACGACATTCGTTCAGCGGAAGGATAAAACTAATTATCTGTCGAATCAGACATGAGCTTAATGTTACCATTCATGAAATAAGCACTAGTTGAAAAAAAAAACGTTAGATGGCGGACCCGTTACTTTAAGGTATATCTGAAGTTTTTAGGAAAGGTCGGTGAAGAGCAGTTGGAAAACTGGAGAAAATTGGTGAATACCATAACTCACGCACACATGTTTGAGTTATGGTTTTTGGTGAGTTTAAGCCTGTAAGCAAATCCATAAGTTTGGTATCTCTTTAACTTCCCTTATCTCTGTCCAAAAGCTATTATTCGTATAAACCCGAAGGTTTGAACAATAAGAATCAGAATGCATAGTTTAAAAAATTTGTATCTGTTGTAAACATGTTTTAAGCTCTTATTGGAACATTTAAAGGACACTGATTTTAGCAGTTCATGTCAAAGCCAACTGAAAAAAGTCCCTGACTTCGTCTACTTTATTATTACGAAAGGGCTGTCAAAAGGTCTGACCACTCAGCAATCACTCTGAAAGTAGGTGGAAGTCTAGCAAAAATAAAGAAGGACCGCCTAGGTTTACTAGTAGCAAAACAAACTAAGACGTTTTCAGAAAAGACTGCAAAGAATTTTTGCTTTAAATGTGCGACTTAACTTTCGCCATTTCTGGACGAAGATGGGGTATTACGGATGAGTGGCCGCATTTTATTTGCCGATTGTGTTGGTCAAAGCTGCAAGACTCCGATAATACTACCAAAGCTACATCGAATAACTTTTTTGATAGTGGACTTCTATCATAGACGGTTTCATCAATGCAATCATGAGACCTCGTTGAACGAAATCAGGCAAAGTTATTACATCGCCAATCTGAGAACTTTGATGAAATCTGTCCGACGAAGTTGGCAGTTGTGCAAAATCATAAGTGCTCGTCCCGTCGTTCCTGAGATGGTGAACTTACCTGCAGCAAGGATGAGTGCTTTCAGCAGGCCTTTCTCCTTTGTTGGATTGGACTATTTTGGGCCGATTGTGATGACAGTTGGTAGGCGGAACGAGAAGAGGTGGGGTGCGATTTTTACCTGTCTAACAATTAGATCTGTGCATATAGAGTTGGCTCACAGCTTGTAGACGGATTCCTGTATTATGTGCCTGAGGAACTTTATAGCACGAAGAGGAATGCCTTTGGAAATTTATTGCGACAACGGCACAAATTTTCGAGGTGCTGAGAAGGAACTTCAGGATGCTTTGGATAAAGTTTTGGAAATGTGGCTCAACACTTTACATCAGCTAAAACGTCTTGGAAATTTAATCCACCATCGGCACCCCACATGGGTGGGGCATGGGAAAGGCTTGTGCGGTCGATACAAAATGTGCTTTACCGGATACTACCGTGCAACAAGGTGGGAGAAGAAACTTTACGTAGTGCACTTGCTAAAGTTTAAAATACTATTAATTTAAAATTAATAATTGGATTCAACAGACGACGAAGCCCTGACGTCGAATCATTTTCTCCTTGGTACGTCGAATGGATCCAAGCCTCCATGCGACCCGCATATGATTGATCTTAGAAGAAACTGGAAACACTCCCAAATGATAGCTGATCTCTTTTGGAAGAAATGGGTTAGAGCATATCTATCCAACCTCAACAGACGGGCAAAGTGGTTCGACAAAGTGAAGACGATCGAGACAGGGGACCTTGTGCTAATAGTCGACGAGAATCTTCCAAGAAATTTCTGGCCAAGAGGGATGGTAATCGACACTAAAGCGGCTAAGGATGGTCAGGTGAGAAGAGCAACTGTGCAGACTTCAGGAGGAGTATACTAGCGGCCTGCTGCAAAGCTTGCTGTTTTAGATGTTGCAGCGCATGGCGGCGTTGAGAGTAAGGCAGTGATGAAGGAGAGTTCAGCCACGCTTACTGGCGGAAGTATGTTGTCGCCATCCTGTCGTCCACCTAGCACTTTTAAGGACATCTATAGTAATCTATAGATTCATCTGTCATAAAACACTACTTTTTGACAACATATAAGAAATTCTTTCTTTTTTCTTTTGGCGCTCATCCAAACAGGTTCTAAAAATAAAAACTAAAATTTGTAAAGCTATCCGAATTAGCTATTGAAATTTGGTCCTTTTTATTTCATGATTTTTCATCGAGCAACAACACCATTCAAAATAGAAAATGAAATTGGCAATATCGTGAAAGGCATTCAGAGCACTCTGTGAAAAACCCTCCTTTCTTGAAGACAGCCACATGCAACAATAAAATCAAAGACTTACTAACTTCGCGGTTGTATCATCTCCTCCATTCGCCTTTATCGCGCACAGGACCACAAATCCGCATAAGTATTTTTCTTCCAGAGTATCAGCTCTCCCTTCTTGCTTATCGTCCAGCACACGGCACCATAAAGCAGAACTAGCAGAATGAGGCTTTTGTAGAGCACACATTTCGTCCTTCAAGTTAGGAGTTTTGAACCCAGTTGTTTCGCCAGACCAAAGTAGCACCGGTTTCCTAGGGTAATTCTTCACCGGATCTCCACTAGGGTGTCATTCGTGGAGTCTTTGTTTACTCCGAGGTAGGTGAACTCCTTAACTACTTCGGGATTGTTGCTATCAATCGTGACGTTTTGTCCTAGACGGTGGACTTAGTCTTACTTAGTCTTTCTTCATTTACTTCAAGGCCAACGGATTTCGCCTGTTCTTCAATCGCCGTGAACGCTTTTATCACGGCGCACTGGGAGCAACCGTTGATGTCAATATCATCTGCATAGCCCAGCAACTTGACGAACCTGTTGAAGGTAGTGCCTTCCGTGTTGACACCTGCCCTTCGCACTATCTGCTCCAGTACGAGATTGAAGAAGACACATGATTGGGCATCTCCTTGCCGAAATCCGGTGCGGAGGATCTACTTCAAAACAGCACGTTGCAGCTCGTGTTTTCCAGCGTCACACGACAAAGCTGAATCAGTTTTTCCGGGGTTCCGAATTCGGCCATCGCCATACGCTTCTTTGAAGTCGATGAATAGGTAGTGAGTCTCGACTTGAAATTCGTTGGTCTTTTCCAGGATTTGCCTCAGAGTGAAAATTTGGTCTATAGTCGATCTGCCGGGCCGGAAGCCACACTGGTACGTGCCGTTTAGTGCGTTGCAGAACGGTTTTAGACGTTCACACAGTACGTTGGATAGGAACTTATATGCGACAGTTCTTGCAAGACATAGGATCGCCTTTTTTGTAGATAAGGCATATGGAGCTGATAGTCCAGTAATCGGTCATGTTTTCTTCCACCCATACTTGGTTGATGATTCGGTGCATGCTCCCTACCAAAACATCACCACCGTATATAAAAAGCTCCGCTGGTAAGCCATCAGAGCCTGCGTCCTTGTTGTTCTTAAAATTTTTTTTATAGCTAGGCCAACTTCATCTATACTAGGTGGTGGAACTAGTTTTTCATTGACTGGACGTGGGTTCTCTTCTTTCCCCATCATCCTCTCTACATGATAGCTATTGGAAATGCTGCCTAAACACATCTACTATTCCCTGCTTCCTTCGCTGTCTCGAAGAGCCTGCGATCCGGTTTTGTAGCCAACAGCCAGTTGCTTGACCTTTTTATAAAACCTTCGGATGTTGTTAAGATCGTGCAACTCTTTGAGCTGGGACGCTGCGTAAGCCCTCTTTTTCTACGCAGGGTTTTCTTCTCCTCCCTTCCCCTGGCTCTATAATCTTCTCTCGCAGCCCTTGTTTTGCGCTGCAGCGCTTTCTTGTGTGCATCGTTTGTCACCTTTATCCTATACACGCATTCATCATCATACCATGGACTCTCGGGGATGTCTGGTACCCTACAGTAGTTTGGCTACCTCCTTGATGATGTCGCGATACTGGCACCACTGATTGTTGGCGCCTGTGCTAGGTGAGTGTTACTCAGGCGCTCGCTGTACACTCTGGCTACTCCAGGTGTGCTAAGGCGTCCAACGTTGAATTTCTTCTTCTGGGCAGTTCGCAGCTTCTTCTCGTTGGACAGTCGACCTCTGAATTTAACCACGACAAGAAAATGGTCAGAGTCGACGTTTGCCCCTCGGAATGTGTGCACGTCGAGGATGTTGGATGCGTGCCTCGCATCGATTAGCATATGGTCGATTGGGTTGGCGGTTCGACCGTCTGGAGAGCGCCAGTTTGCTGTGTGGATCCTTAGCCTTTGGAACCTAGTACTACTTATCACCTTGTAATGAACTGCCACAAAATCTGTTAGTCGGTAGCCGTTGTCTGTTGTCGTTTCGTGGATTCTGTGCTTACCAACTAAACCGCCGAAGATGTTTTCCTTTCCGACTTTAGCATTGAAATTCCCTGAGTACAACTTTTACATCATTCTCTGGGCAGCCTCTGTAGGGTCCCTCCAGGAGGTCATAAAACTCCTCCTTGATAGGATCTTCAGCCTCGTCGGTAGGGATGAGTGCACATATAAGGCTTCCACAGGGGTTTGCTACCCCATCTCCAGTCGAGGTACTAGGCACCCATCAGTCATCAGCGTGGAGGTGAGAGTAGGAGCTGATAGTGAGAGGCTTGAGTAAGAACGCTTGTGTTATCATTTAATCGCATCACTTCCCTTAAACACCAGCAAAAAATAAAGTCAAATACCAGCCTGAAATCGAAGACCTCATTCGAGAAAAGAGGAGAGCGCGCAATAGATTTCAACAATCCCGCGCACCGCCTGATAAAACTTATCTGTTCTGTCTTTGCAACAAACTCAGGAGCTACATCATTTAAGAAACGCGAAATTTCTTCATACCTCAATGGCTTGACCGCTGATAACAGTACAAACTACTCCCTATGGAAACTCTGGAAGTCCATAAGGAAACCAGGCAAATAAGCAAAAAGGAGACAAAGAGAAAACGGATTTATATGCCCAACATCTCGAAGAAAAGTTCCAGCCGTTCAGTAACCCTTTGGCCAAAAACAATGTTTTACTGAAAAGGGGGCGTGGCAGTGAGTGGATTTTGAATTTTTTTTCACTTGTTCTGCTTTGTCGGACAGAGAGTCTACATACCGAATCACTCTAGATAAAAATTTAAGGCCCAAAATCGGTGACGGAAATGGCTCGAAATTATTTCTCAAGGAAAGTGAATGCATTTATAAAAGTCTCCAAAAATATAGAAGTAGCGAGTTGCATTTATACGGGATACGTTAAGGATATTTTGTGTCTCATTCCTAGTATGCATGATACAAAACCCAATTACCCACGTACTACTATATGTTGAACCTAAAACTCGAAAGACGCAATGAAAATATTTTTGTCGCAAGCAAACCCTCCTCGCATCCCAGTCGACCTAACCTTATAATCCCTTAATTGTTAAAAAAAATAAAACGTGGCGGTTTTTCACTGATCAATTGAAAGAATACACATAATTCGAATTCGTTCCTTACTTCGACTCATCCTTAGAAGGTATTTACCATCATTAGCAAACATCTTTCAAAAAAAATAATAACATCCCCCTTGTGAGGTAATTCCTTCCCTCATCGGTGGGTAATGCCTTTAATTGATTGTTAAATGTTCTATTGGCGTCGTGTGCCGCGCATTAATTTAACGTTTTCGCATGTTGTCACTATAGTGGCAGCGTTCTACGTTTTTTGTGAGATTGGCAGACGTCCTAGACCCAAGCAATCACGAACGTTGTTACTCTTTCCTTTTGTTTGTGGTCCTTGATTCCTTGACAATCCATATTTGGTTCAATAATGAGGGTGACTTTTTTGTGCACAAATTGTAAGGAAGGCGGGTTTTAAGAAACAAAATTCTTCTACCTAATTGGGTTGGAGGGTAAGGAAAACAAATCGAATGTAGATTGTCGTCGCATTGGAAACATTGATTATGTTTTTGGAATTGCTAAGCAGGTTACAGATTTTTAAATGATGATACCACAAAGATTTTATTTAACGGTTAAATTCAAGTCCACAGATTGAGATACATTTTACCTTCACTACTCTGCTTTTGTTTTCACCAAGATGAAGGTGGATGCTTGCTTGCAGCATCTATTAGTGGGTCTAAGAAATGAAGTAAAACATTCTTTTGGGACGCACAGTGGGTACTTACTTAAGTGGCGCTACAGTCCGGAATGAACCTGGGAACCAACATGCCTCTCCAATTAGTCCGGTCCTTGGCTTACTGCCTCCAGTTACGCACTCCAAGTTGGTTGAGGTCGGTTTCTACTTGTGCGCACCACTTAAGACGAGGTCTTCCTCTACTGCGTCCGACGTCTGGCTGGGAATCGAAGACTCTGCGAGCCGGAGTATTGGCGTCCATTCGTTCTACATGTCCTAGCCATCTTAAACGTCCAATGCGGAGTTTTTTGACCAGGGGTATGTCGCTGTACAGCTCGTATAGTTCGTGGTTGAATCTTCGTCTCCATAGCCCGTCAACCCAAACGGGTCTTAAGATTTTTCGAAGAATTTTTCTCTCGAATCGACCAAGGATTTCTTCATCCGCTTTTGATACGGTCCATGCTTCAGCGCCGTAGAGCAGGACTGGGATGATCAGGGTCTTCATAGCACGAAGAAACAGCGGTTGGTAAGAGCAATTCTTCGTTTGATTTCTGACGAGATGTTGTTGTCAGAGTTAATAGCGGAGCCGAGGTAGACAAAGTCCCGTACTACCTCAAAGTTATATCTGTCAATAGTGACGTTCTGTCCAATTCGTCGATGTTGTGTATCCTTTCGTGTTGACAGCATATACTAAGTCTTACCCGCATTTACTGCTGAACCCATTTTTGCCGCTTCCTTCTCTATACTAGCAAACGTGGCTATGACATCACGTTGAGTCCTACTAATGATGTCAATATCGTCGGCGTTGCACCGATTTTTGCAGAATTGTGCCTCTGGTGTTGGCTCGGGAGTTTTGCATAATCCTCTCAAGAATCAAATTGAAGCAGTCACATGACAGCGCATCGCCTTGCCTAAATCCTTTTTTGGTTTCGAATGTGTCGGTGAGGTCGTTTCCGACCCTGATGGTGCAGCGAGAATTCTCCATCGTCATCCTACACAAACGGACGAGCTTCGGCGGTATACCAAAACTAGACATGGCTCAGTATAGTTCGTCTCTTTAATGCTGTCTTATGCAGCTTTGAAATCGGTGGTGGGTATCGATTTGGACTTCTTGGGTTTTTCCAGGATCTGCCGAAGTGTGAAAATTTGATCGATTGTGGACTTTCCCGGCCTAAAACCACACTGATAAGGGCCGATCAGTTTGTTGGTAAACGGTTTCAGGCATTCACATATTACGGCAGATAGGATCTTGTAGGCGATGTTGAGGAGACTTATGCCTCTGTAATTGACGCAGTTATGACGGTCTCCTTTTTTGTGGATCGATGCTGAAAGTATGCCATTCTTCAGGCATACTTTCATCCAACCAGATTTGGCTTATGAGTTGGTGGATGTTACTTACCAAGTCATCTCCCCCGGCTTTATAAATAAATTCCTAAAGATGATTTTTTTCTGAGAATTTTGTTTTTCAATTTGTCTATGATTTTATACGGGGTGCAGGCCTCAGTCCAGATGGAAAATCCCCAAGTTGAGGCGCACCTGAAGTGTTTGGCTTTCTTGAATTTTTATAGGGGTCCTACCCAAGCCCCGACTAAGTTTCTGGATAACGTTTTCGAAAACAAAATAATAGGTGTGATGAGGTATGTTACAAGCAAAACACTGTTTCATATAATTGACTACCTCGAGACCGGTAATATTGTTCAAGTCGTGTCAGAATCATTCTTTACCTATCCCGCTCTGCTGTTTCAGTCAATTGCAAAATCCTTTTTGCAAAATCAACATCCATCAATCCTTATTGGGAAAATACAAATCAAAAGGGTATACGTTACCGGTGCCCAGCGATTACCCACAACCCTGACACAACAACACATGGCATAACCAAATATTCATCACTAATCACCTTGACGTGATTACATACCATGCACACGCAATTATCAAAAGAGTTGCTGCGGGTCTTATCTGATTACAACCCTTAATCACTAAAATATTTGAGTAGATTTTATAATGTACAAGACACAGTTGCCAGTAATCACGCTGGCAGCACGAAGATAGCAAACTGGTGGCGGTTGCCACGGATATTAGAATGTCAAATCACACGACATACACGCGTGTAAAGTTGTGGGGAGGGTGTGCCTTCAATAGGAATTCAATTCGACATCTCCAGAGGGGATGATTAGAGATTATTGCAATTGTGATAGAGTGGCTCCTCAGTACAGTAATAATTCATGTAGTGTTGTCACATAGGATACAGGTATGTGAGGCGACTTGAAGTCGTTAAATTCGGATTAACTTGTTCATGTACAATTGGTACAATAACCGTTAATATCTGAAAAGTAAGAGATTATGAATCGTAGAATGAAATTAAGACGTCTGTCGGAAGTTGGGGATGATTCGGAAAACTTTGAGATTTCGACAATATTTTAAATAGCGGTTAAATCGAAAGTATCAACAGATGCCAGAAAAGGATTTAAATGTTATTTTAACGGCATTGACGTGCTAGGTTTCTCACGTCTACCAGAAAAAAAAACCACCAGAGATACAAAGTTACATAAATCTGTGCAACTACTGTCATCCGTCGTCGATATTGACATTGTTGGTCGTTCTCAATGTGATGTTATAACCACGTTTGCTAGTATAGAGAAGAAAGTGGCAAAAATAGGTTCAACAGTAAACGAGTTTTTTTTTTTGCGCTGGAGGGGTGAAATCCTTTATGAATACCCTGTGGCCCGTTGTACTAGTTATGCCAGACTCAATGTCAGAACATGTAAAGGTGGTTAACATGTCCTGTAAATCCCTACGGTACCTGCCAAGGCATTACTTCATAGGGCAGGTGTTGATATCTTGTCTTATTTTCTTATTGACCTGGATTGGTCTCGTTTTTTTTCCCCGCTTCAATATTCCATTATATCTACAATGATGATGTTGGCAGTTTCCCCACGATATGAGACTTCGTGGGGTTACTATCCTGCCTATTTTCCTTTCTATTGCGTTTCTCACAGCTTTATACTTTAGGCATTCTAGCAGTACGTGCTCGGAATTTTGGACTTTTCCATCACAATGGCGACAGATTGGGTCATCGGCAAGCCTAAACCTGGGGAAGCTTCCATGCCACGTTAAATAGAAATTTACTTGACCGTGCTTTCTGTTTTTCCACTCTTCGATGTTTGGCAGTAGTTTGTGCGTCCATCTTCCGTTTGCTGTTGTATTCCATTGTCTTTGTCATTCCATTTCAGCGGCTTCTTTAATGGAAGGTATCTCTGTGTTTTCTTCATTTTGATTCTTGAGAGGATTGTGCAAAACTCCTGAGCCAACACCAGAGGCATAGTTTTCAAAAAATCAGTACAACTACTAGCATACGGTGACGGCATTGAGATCATTGGTAGGACGCAACGTGATGTCATAGCCACGTTTGCTAGTATAGAGAAGGAAGCGGCAATTGGCTAAGCAGTAAATGAGGTTAAGACTAAGTATATGCTGTCAACACGAAAGGACACATAACATCGACGAATTGGTCAGAATGTCACCATTGACAGATAAAGCTTTGAGGTAGTACGGGACTCTTAACTCTGACAAAAACATCTTGTCAGAAACTAAACGAAGAATTACTCTTGCCAACCGATGTTTCTTCGGGCTAAGAAGGCAATTAAGTAGTAAAGCCCTCACTCGAACTACTAAGGAGATCCTATATAAGACCCTGACGATCCCAGTCATGCTCTACTGAATAAATTCCGCTGAATCATGGACCGTATCAAAGGCGAATGAAGAAATCCTTGGACGATTCGAGAGAAAAATTCTTCGAAAAATCTTCGGTCCCGTTTGCCAGCCTCATGGGGCTTGTTTCGCAAATAAACGGAAAAACCCCCACAGGGGTTATTTCCTTTCTGAAATGCTAATAAGTCCCGCAACAAAAAAGCATTAACACCATTAGTTCATGCCATGCAACACAGTCCATGCCACAATCGATCTTTGGACGGTTTTTTGTGGGGAACCTTGGAGGACCGATGTTATGCCAACAATCCGAAAACGATTTAAGCACGTAAGGCTAACATCATCCAAGTAATCAGTGAACTACAACCCAAAACCAGCAACAAGGTCTTGGAAAATTGGAGTGACGCAATGCGCTACTTCGAATCCAGTCGAACCAGTCGAACCAGCCAGTCGAACCTCGTTGTGTTCTATAATTTTTATAAATGTTTGCTCTTATGAATACTTCAATCCCGGGTGGGGCATAGGGCGGCGACAAACTTCCTCCATCCTTCTCTATTTGCTGCTAGATATTTCAGCTAGGGCCACGTTTACGCAGTGTTGCTGTTTTGGTCAATACTGTCGATTTCCAAGTGTCTCCCAACTCGCCGTTTACCTTAAGGATTCCATTCGACTGCTTTGCGATGTTGTCGTTTGGTCTCCTCAGCGTGTGGCCAATCCAGCGTCACTTCCGCTGCCTATTATTTCGACATTCAAAAGCTTTTGACCCTTTGTGCGCCACAATTCTTGATTCGATATAGTTTGCGGCCATCGGATCTTAAAATGCAGCGGTTTACTTAATGTACCTGTAATCTGCTCGAGATGGTGGTAGAAACTTCCCAGGTTTCGCAGGCATATATTGGGGGTCGAGTTTGTCATGAATTTAGATATCCATTAGATTTTTAAAGGTTTTTAGTGTGAAGGATGTAAGACTTATTGGCCGAAAGTCCTCCACGGTCGTGTGGCTGGGCTTGCCGTCTTTTGGGATAAATACTACCTTTATTTCCCGCCAGCACCTAGGGATGTTACCGCATTTTAGACTACCAAGGCAATTAGCTAAGGACCGGGCTAATTGCAGAGCCATGTTGGTTGAGGCCCAGGTTCATTTCGGACTGTAGCGCCACTTAAGTAAGTACAAGGTGGGCCAAAAGAAGTCATCCGATGTTGTTTGGCCCTTCAGAATATCTGTTGTGGATCGCGCAGTGTGTGCCGTTGCTCCGTCCTGTTGGAACCACATGTCCTCCAATCCTAATTCGTCCAATTATGTCAGAAAAAACTCGGTTAACATGGCCCTATAGCTCGCACCGTTCACTGTTGTCGTTTGACCAGCGGCGTTCTCGAAAAAAAATGACCCGAAGACTCCTCCAGCGTGAACAGCGCACCATGCAGTAACTTTGAGCGGGTGTAATGGCTCCTCGTGTATTACTCGTGGATTTTCGGTGCCCCAGAAGAGAATGAGCCTCTTCGCTCATTATGATTTTGGTCGAAAAATCGTCCACTTCGTCCTCGAGATTGAGGATGGCTTGGGCGTAGGTTACATGCATTTGGCGGTCGACAGGCAGCAGCTGATGCACGGTCTGGACTTTGTACGGGAATATGCGCAAGTCTTAGACCAAAATTCGCCTTAGGGACGACCGACTGATGGCTAATTGGCTAATCCTCGGCAACAGCGGCGATATTCTCGGCACAACGGGCGCTCAGGGTACGGCCACTCTTGGCAACGTCTCGTGTGGTCTAAGTCCAATACTCTTCAAGGTTGGTGGCCAAACGGCTCAGTGTTTATGCAGTCGGTGTCGTACGGCCGGTAAATCGGCGACGCGACGGGATTCGCGCTGCTTCAACACTACAGATGAATTGTTACGATAAAAAATAGACACGATTATTCCGCGTTCTTAGGGATTGTATCGCTCCATGGCTTGTTCACTTGTATTCTACATCTGTCTACATCTGCCGAAACAGATTTGACAGTGGCGGCCATTTGCAAAAATAAGAGCATCTTCCAATAGGGTGATCTCTTTCGGCCCACTTTGTATAAGTATGTCCGTTGAGGCCCAAATTCTCTTTAGTTAGCACACGTCATCTTGATGGAAACACCCACATTACATGGAATGGGTTAAGTTATTAAAGGATTTGCATAGGAAATACCCTTCTCATGTGTTTATTTTTTTTTTTATTAATTAGTGTCTGCCCTTAATTCAAAGTAACAAACATTAACAAAAAAAAAAGTTAATTACCATCAGTCCTGAACGAAAAACAAAATACCTGCCCGCCAACACACTCGCAAAGTAAATTCAATTAACTGTCGAGTGTCCTGGTGTCCTTTTAAGAAAAGGCGTAACAAGTGTCAGCATTGGGAACCACTCACACACACGGCATGAATCCTGTAACATGATAAGTAATTATGCCTGGCATTCAATTGAATTGTTAAGTGTTCCCCGTGCCGATCTATCTCTCGTAACTCTATCAATCTATTGTCCTGTCTATTGTCCTGTGAGAGTCAGGGAGGTCTCCTGGTAATTTGTTTAATCGTTGCATTTGAAGTATGTATACTGTGTACCTATGCTCTGTCTTTTCGCTTCCTCATCCTGGCTGTAGATGGTTGCAGGGTGTAGGGTGTAGGGTGTGTGAACGTGTGCGTAAGGACAAGTTTGTATGTTCACGCATCAAATGACACTTTGGGAAAGGCAAATATTTGTGAAAACGGTTCAAGAAAACATACCTAAACATGGGTGGGTATATACGCTGATAGTGGGCTATTGTTTTGTCATGGTGCTTTTGAATCCCCCTGGCGTATATACGAATACGCTTAGGGCCACTTGCACTTACGCATTGGTTAGCTGAAGTCCATCGGAAAATGTTTGGATATTTGCATAAATAAGTTGGTGCAAGTCACCCTTAATGTGAAAGCCGATTATTCTGGGTTTTTGTTTGTCGCTTGAAAGCCAGTGAATTAATTACATTGATTGTGTAATTGTTTCTCTGAAGCCGATTCTTAATTGAAGATACACCGACCAACGTGGCCGAAGAACATATTAATTCATTTGGATTATTGAGAGTGATAACAGGTGAGAGGGGGGTATTCATTGTCATCAATGAAACTGCCTTAGGTATCCGAATACATACTTTTAGATAGATATGTGTGTATGTGCTAATAAAAGGATTTGTATCTGCAGATATATCGTAGATGTTCGTAATTCGAATTTAAAAATTGCTTGAGGCAGTATTAGGTTGCTTTCCAGTATGGTTTGGGTTATCAAATAGCTTAAATGGCCCATACATGTCATCAGAACTAGCGTCTCCATTTATTTGTACATGCGAAGTTACATTTTTGTAACAAAGAATGGAACCCCCCAGTTTAACGCCGATTCCAAGTGGCAAACTTGAGAGCTTTTTTTTGGTGGTTTTATATTCCTGGGTGTTTCAGACCGTCAGAAGAAGTGGGGCAGTGAAAAAAATTGGCTATTCCCACTTTTGGAATTTGAACCAGTGACCGCGTGATAAGTAGTCCAATGTAACCGTGGGGTTTTGAAATACCTAGTGATTTTGTCTCATTGAAAAGTGAAACCAATCAATCCACCATGGTGGCGAAAACAATAGCCTGGCACTTGATTTTTTAAAAGCAGTTCCCACGGTTTGGCATCTTTTTAAATCGATGAAAGAAGAGGGCTTACGCATCTTCTCAGCTCAAGGAGATCGAAGAGTCGCGCGATCGTAATAGCATCAAAGCAACCGGCTGCTGGCTACAAAACCGGAACACAGGCTCTTCGAGACAGCCAAGGAAACCTAGTCACCGAAGCGCAGGGAATAGTAGATGTGTTTAGGCAGCACTTCCAGCAGCTGCTTAATGGGCATCATGTAGAGAGAGTGCTAGGGCAAGAAGAGAACCCACGTCTAGTCAATGAAGAACTAGTTCCATCACCTAGTATAGAAGAAGTTGGCCTAGCTATAAAAAAGCTTAAGAACAACAAGGCCGCAGGATCTGATGGCTTACCAGCGGAGCTTTTTAAATACGGTGGTGATGTATTGGTAGGGAGCGTGCATCGAATCATCAACCAAGTATGGGTGGAAGAAAACATAACCGATGACTGGACTATCAGCTCGATATGCCCCATCTACAAAAAAGGCGATTCGATGTCTTGCAAGAACTATCGAGGCATATCCCTGCTTAATGTCGCATACAAGATCCTATCCAATGTACTGTGTGAACGTCTAAAACCGTTCTGCAACACACTAATTGGCACGTACCAGTGTGGCTTCCAGCCCGGAAGTTCGACTATAGACCAAATCTTCACACTGAGGCAAATCCTGGAAAAGACCAACGAATTTCAAGTCGAAACTCACCACCTATTCATCGAATTCAAAGCCGCGTATGATAGCATACATCGTCAGGAGCTCTATATGGCGATGGCCGAATTCGGAACCCCGGCGAAACTCACCACCTATTCATCGACTTCAAAGCCGCGTATGATAGCAGGAGCTCTATATGGCGATGGCCGAATTCGAAATCCCAGCAAAACTGATTCAGCTGTGACGCGTGATGCTGGAAAACACGCGCTGCAACGTGCTGTTTTGAAGTAGATCATCCGCACCGTATTTCAGCAAGGAGGCGCGCTATAATGTGTCTTCTTCAATCTCGTACTGGAGCAGATAGTGCGAAGTGCAGGTGTCAATACGGAAGGAAATATCTTCAGGTCCGCCCAGTTGCTGGGCTATGCAGACGATATTGACATCAACGGTTGCTCCCAGTGTGTCGTGATAAAAGCGTTCACGGCAATTGAAGAACAGGCGAAATCCGTTGGCCTTGAAGTAAATGAAGACAAGACTAAGTACATGCTATCAACAAACAAACAAGCATCTGTCCACCGCCTAGGACAAAACGTCACTATTGATAGCAGCAATTTCGAGGTAGTTAAGGAGTTCACCTACCTCGGAGTAAACATAGACTCCACGAATGACACCCTAGTGGAGATCCGGCGAAGAATTACCCGAGGAAACCGTTGCTACTTCGGTTTGGCGAAACAACTGGGTTCAATACTCCTAACTCGAAGGACGAAATGTGTGCTCTACAAAACCCTTATTCTGATAGTTTTGCTTTATGGCACCGAGTGCTGGACGATAAGCAACGATAAGGAAAACATTTCGGCGGATTTTTGGTCCTGTGCACGAGGAGCGCGAATGGAGGAGAAGATACAACCGTGAACTCTATGAGCTGTACCATGATGAGGATGTAGTCCAAAAATCCCAAACACATCGACTACATTGGAGCGGCCACATCTAGCGAATTGGACAATAATGCTCCAGCTAAGAGGATCTTCGAATCCCATACCCCAGGTTCGATAAAAAGAAAGACCAGACCTTCGTTTCAAAGACCAAGCTATCGCGGATGCCAGAGCGCTTAGTTTGGACAACTGGAAGCAACATATCCGGGATTCTAGAGGATGGAAGGCAGCAGTGTCTAACACTTCTTCCATGTGTAAGAAACACTTCTTCTATGGATTAGAGACTACCTCACAAAACGTTCAATTCAAGTTGTTTATGTCTTCTGCTTGTCAAATAAATGCTGGTGGTCCTCAAGGCTCCATTATGTCTCCAAAACTTTTTCATATTTTTATTTATGATCTCTTGTATGGAACTTCTAATCCAATCCATTGCTTTGCTCATGACAGTACCATACGATTTTTTTATTCCTCTAGGCCTATGATAAATTCGACAGCTTAATCGAATTAGGGGAAGTAAGGGTAAAAGAATTAATGGGTTCCAAAGCTATAAAATGCCAAAAAGTTCAAAATTGACGAATGAAAACTTTTATTTGCGCAGCCTGGTGATATTTTGTGTATTCATTAAGTAGCACTACAGTTAAAACAGGAACCTGGGCCTTAACCAAAATGCCTTCCTAATTAACCCGGCCCCCAGTTAATTGTCTCCAGTAGCGCACTTCAAGTTGGTTGAGGTTGGTTTCTTGTGCGCGCCATCTAAGGTGTGATCTTTCTCTATTTTCCCCGACGTTTGGGTGGGAATTGAAGACTCTTCAAGCCGGAGTGTTGGTGTCTGTTCGCCCTTCATGTTGTTGAGCATCCAATATCAAGTTTCTTAACCAGGTCTATGTCGCTCCACGTGGCCCAGTGTTCTAAGGGTATCTAATAAATTGCAGGTGGCCCTACAGGTTGAGGTTGTGCTTTAGGTAAACTACTTACTTACTTAAGTAGCGCTACAGTTCGGAATGAAATTGGGTCTCAACCAACACGCCTATCTAATTAGCCCGATCTTCGTCTCCATAGCCCGTCAACGCAAACGGAACCAAAGATTTTTTGAAGAATCGACCAAGGATTTCTTCATCCGCTTTTGATACGGTCAGAGATAAGGGAAGTAACTTCGCGACCACCAGCAAGAAACCCCTGGTTCGATGAGGAATGCCGACAGATGCTCGCAGCCAAGAACGAGGCCTAGAAGACTAAGCTGCAGGTGAAGACGAGATCTGCCATTGAGCTCTATAGGCAAAGAAGAAGGGAAGAACATTGGCTTTTCAGAAAGAAGAAAAAAGAGCAAGAAAAGCGCGCGATCGAGGATATAGAGAGGTGACACTCCAGGAACGATGTTCGCAAGTTTTACCAAAGTGTAAAACGTCAAAGCCAAGGATAGAAGGCTCGAACAGAATCCTGTTGAGAAGAACAAGGAAATATCGTAGTTGAGACACAGTCGATGCTGAGGATATGGAAGAACCACTTCTGCAGACTGTTAAACGGCGATGACGAACAACATTCCGCTGTCAGGCAGAACGAACCATTTAATATTGGCAGCGGCAGCGAAAACTACCAACCACCCTTCGTGAAGTGAGGATAGCAATATGTAAACTAAAGCTTAATAAGGCCGCCGGAAATGACGGCCTTCCCGCTGAGCATAAGTCTACTCAACATCGCCTACAAGATCCTATCTGCCGTAATATGTGAACGCCTGAAACCGTTAACAAACAACCTGATCGGCCCTTATCAGTGTGGCTTTAGGCCAGGAAAGTCTACAATCGATCAAATCTTCACACTTTGGCAGATCCTGGAAAATACCCAAGAAGTCCAAATCGATACCCACCACCTATTTATCGATTTCGAAGCCGCATACGACAGTATTTATAAAGACGAACTATACAAAGCCATGTCTAGTTTTGGTATACCGCCCAAACTCGTCCGTTTGTGTAGGATGATGATGGAGAATTCTCGCTGCACCATTAGGGTCGGAAACGACCTCACCGACACATCCGATACCAAAAATGGATTTAGGCATGGCGATGCGCTGTCATATGACTTCTTCAATTTGATTCTTGAGAGGATTGTGCAAAACTCCCGAGCCAACACCAGAGGCACAATTTTCCAAATGTCGGTGCAACTACTAGCATACGCTGACGATATTGACATCATTGGTAGGACTCAACGTGATGTCATAGCCACGTTTTCTAGTATAGAGAAGGAAGTGGCAAAAATGGGTTCAGCAGTAAATGCGGGTAAGACTAAGTATATGCTGTCAACACGAAAGGATACACAACATCGACGAATTGAACAGAACGTCACCATTGACAGATAAAACTTTGAGGTAGTACGGGACTTATCTACCTCGGCTCCGCTATTAACTCTGAAAACAACATCTCGTCAGAAATCAAATGAAGAATTACTCTTGCCAACCGCTGTTTCTTCGGGCTAAGAAGGCAATTTAGTAGTAAAGCCCTCACTCGAACTACTAAGGAGATCCTATATAAGACCCTGATCATCCCAGTCCTGCTCTACGGCGCTGAAGCATGGACCGTATCAAAAGCGGATGAAGAAATCCTTGGTCGATTCGAGCGGAAAATTCTTCGGAAAATCTTCGGTCCCGTTTGCATTGACGGGCTATGGAGACGAAAATTCAACCATGAACTATACGAGCTGTACAGCGACATACCCCTAGTCAAAAAAAACTCCGTATTGGACGTTTAAGATGGCTAGGACATGTAGAACGAATGGACACCAATACTCCGGCTCGCAGAGTCTTCGATTCCCAGCCAGACGTCGGACGCAGTAGAGGAAGACCTCGCCTTAAGTGGCGCACACAAGTGGAGGCAGTTAGCTAAGGACCGGGCTAATTGGAGAGGCATGTTGGTTGAGGCCCAGGTTCATCTCGGACTGTAGCGCCACTTAAGTAAGTAAGTAAGTTAACAATAATATCAGTCCCTTCCAAGGCTATTGGTTTCTTCGTAACAATAATTTTTTGCTATGGGTGGGTAGTTGATCCAAAGCACAACTCCCTGCCTGGAGGGCCAGTTCCAATTTATTAGATACCCCTTGGCAACGGGACCATCAATATTCACTACGGGATTAAGCGCTGCCGTTGGCCTTTCAGTTCATCCGCCACCATATCTGTTTAAGGGACCTGACTTACCCTTGAGATTCATAAATAACCTGTTGTCCGAATATGTCGAAGCAGCTCATTTAGGTTCACATGGAACAGCAGGCCGAGTATTCCGTACCAGTCTGATCAGGAAGTTTATAGTGTGATGAGGGAAGACGCACACCGCCTACCTCATCAACCCACCAACCTTACCTAACATAGCTTAACATAAAACTCGCGTGCCATATATTTTGAAAACTTGTGATCCATTAATTCAAAAACTATAGCTCCCTCTATAAATATCTAAATTGCTTAAGATATACCTAGTCATGGATCTCTGTAAAAGTGTAAAACAACATTTCTAGTGCGAATTTTAATAGAATTTAGAGTTCTCCATTTATTAATTTCTGATTGTCGTCTTCTCCTACACATTGAGACCCTTTGGTTTCTATTTTAGTAATTTAGGGCAAGGTAATATTTTTAACGCCGCATACAATAATTTATTTTTGTTTCGGAATCCATTTCGAAAAACCCAACAGCTGTTGAAAAATTTGACATATCAACATGAATCCGAAATACACCTAGTAGAGTATAGATGGCGCAAGTTATGCATTAGGGACAGAAAAACATATTATTTCAACGAATAATGCTAGCTAGCGATCAATTGGAATAACATGATTACTGATAATAATTTCGTTTTGTTTTGTTATCTCTGTTTCAAAAGTTTTTTTCAAACATAATTCATCCCTTGTAGATGGTCTGCTTCCACACGTTGACTGGTGAGTCAAGACTTTTTTCGAAGTTCTCTTTGTTAATTTTCTTCCGTGAGTCTCGCGCTTTTACACGACGACTTTTTCTCTTGACTCAAATTTGACATTCCTCTTTTATTCTGCTTGAAAAAAAACACCAGCAACCGAACAAATATACGCAAGTAGCCGAAACTGACTCTCCAAGCAACGAAATTATATGAAGCAACATGATGATAACAAGAAGGAAGAGAAAAGAAAACGTCAAAAAGAGTCGCTGAAAAGTTTGCCCACGACTCACAGGGCAAAATATTTTTCCTCTCAACTTTTCGAATTTTCTTTCTCTTTTGCACTCATGTGAGTCGTGAGTCGTGAGTCTACGTGTGAAAGCAGACATGGCAATTAATTGTCTTGCGGTTGATAGAAAAACCATGACTTCATCCTATCAACACGGGACCTTGTGGTTGATTTCAGAACTATCATTGGGAGGCCAT
This sequence comes from Rhingia campestris, assembly GCA_932526625.1. Lineage (NCBI taxonomy): Eukaryota > Metazoa > Arthropoda > Insecta > Diptera > Syrphidae > Rhingia > Rhingia campestris. The sequence continues at coordinate 2,665,178 of OW052186.1, read as the reverse complement.
CTATCCTCTGTGCTTTGCAACAATAAATTACAAAATTCATTAAATTTTCTTTATGAAAGCATGACTACAGTGTCTTGAAAGAAAAAAACACTGCAATTCCACATTAATCTCCTTTGCTAAACAAAAACAAAACCAGCAATCCATTACTGGATGGTGGTTGCATTTTGATTTCGAACACCTAGATGTCACGCCAGGCAATAAAAATGGATTTACACATTGTTTTCAACTGTTCCCTCTATCTAATGTTGTTTCAAGTCAACAACAACATCAAGGAATACCTACTGTCTCTCAATAAAGTTTGTTTTGTTATTTACATTTTAATTTAGTGGAAATAACAACCTCACGCAAATTGATAATTAAATCTAACAAGTCCCATGGCGGTAAAAGTAAATTCCAACTTTCCTAAACAAATCTGAATTTCCCTCGCTTAGTGGTGTGTGAACAATGCATACAGACACTAACACACAACCGCATTTGTAATAACGCCGGTAATCGCTTACCAACGCGTAACGTTTTGCGTTGCCGCAGGGACTTAATTGTATCAAAACTGTCCATGTTATCGGAGTTTGATACTTTAATACTTTTTTATTGGAATTTACGTTTTTGATACATTTTCGTAATTGTTCAAAACAAATTGAATAAATAAAATCCCATGCACTATTTCAGAAATAATACGTTCGTATATATCTATATTTATACACACGTATTCATAAACGCTGATTAGCTATTTAATAACTAAGTTGACAGTTTTCCACATAAGTACAAGGTGGCGCAAAAATAACCTTCCGATGTTTTTTGGCTGTAATTTAAAAAAAAAACATGAAAAACTTTGATTCTTCTTGTGGATTATTTTTATTTATTTGGTCTTTTAATTTTTTTACATCAATTCGAGAATATGATGTCATGTAAATGGCCGACGCCACAGTTGATTGTCATTTGAGCCCTTTTTATGGCATTTTCCATCACTTTGGCCAAAACTTCCGGCGATAGGTCCTCACATTCTTGACGGATATTGTCTTTAAGAGCTGCAAGAGTCTGAGGCTTGTTGACATAAACCCGCGACTTCAAAAAGCCTCACAAAAAGAAGTCTGGAGCGGTCAAATCAGGCGATCTTGCTGGCCAGTGCAAATCGCCAAAACGGGAGATAAGGCGCCCGGGAAATGCATCCTTCAGCATATCGGTTGTGGCACGTGCATGTTTTCCAATCCCAATTCATCAAGTTGCGGCAAAAAGAACTCGTTGATCATTGCTCTGTAGCGTTCACCATTCACAGTAACCGTTTGGCCCGCGACGTCTTCGAAGAAAAAAGGTCCGATGACTCCTCCAGCGAAAACAGCACACCATACAGTGACTTTGAGCGGGTGTAATGGCTCTTCGTGGGTTACACGCGGATTTTCAGTGCCCCAGAAGCGTAAATTTTGCTTATTTACGTACCCGCTAAGATGGAAATGGGCCTCATCACTCATGATTATTTTTGATGAAAAATCATCTTCCTCTTGGTGGTGATTAAGGATGGCTTGAGCGTATGTTAGACGCGATTGGCGGTCAGCAGCTAACAGCTGATGCACCGTCTGGACTTTGTACGGAAACATCTTCAAATCTTGTACCAAAATTCGCTGTAAAGACCGTCGACTGATACCCATTTGCGTGGCACGTCGTCTGGTCGATGTCGACGGCGCTTCCATGACATCTTCGGCTACAGCAGCAATATTCTCTGCAGAACGGCTACTCCGGGGTCTGCCACGCCTGGCAGCATCTCGTGTTGTGCCAGTCTCTTCGAGGCGAGCGGCTAAACGTCGCAGTGTTTCACAAGTAGGCGTTGGACGGCTAGGAAATCTACGACGAAATTCACGTTGTGCCAAAGTCACCGACCGATTATTGCTCAAATAAATAGTCACCAATTTTCTGCGTTCTGGAGCAGTGTAGCGTAACATTGTTTATTAACGTGTATTTCGCATGTGTTTACTACACAAATGTCAAAACAGAACTGACATTAGGGGCCAATCGCAAAATTTATAGCATTTTCTGATAGGAGGATTACTTTTGCGCCACCTTGTAAAACTCGTGCAAATGTCAAAAGTAAGTCACTGATTTAACAATTATTCTTCTATAAGACCCAAAAATTAAATTTCCACAAGCAATTATTTCTATAGGCCTTATATAGTACTTGTGCTCGGAGGTTGTGCATTTTGGCAGTCGATTGTTTGGGTAGAAACTTTTTTAAGACATTATGCAGGAAAATTCACAAGCGTAGCCGATATTATGATGGCGTTACTTCTGTAAGATTGTTTTTAAGTTTCCGGAGATGTGTGTACATGTACCATTCGTTAAGATATTTCGGTAGAACTTCGCACGAAGTTAATCCGAATCATAGCATGTATAGAGCTTACGATTAAAGGGTTGAGAAAGCCGTGGTTAAAAGATCGGGACAAAGTGAAAATATCGGGAACCGACCGGAGAATGAATGAACACGATTCAAGTATCGGGTTTTTCAATAAGAGCGCTACAAAAGTTTTTTTTAAATAAAACAAAAACGGTTTTGGATATTGTTGGAATGTGCAAAGCAAAAAACACATTGATCAACATGTCTGGTTTTGTTTTTGTGTTTTTCTTTATAGTCTAGACACATGTTGTTTCACACATCTCTTGCTTTGACGATTTCCCACGATCGCCATGCACCTGGATTTTTGCATGTGCGTATTTTGAACAGACATGATAGTGTGAAGCAAGGGATGAGAAAAGCAGATGAATTCGATTCTTAGTTTTTAGTTCACTTTCTTGTAAGACGTTGGATAGACAAGTTGTGCTCGTTGAAAGTAAAATAAATAAAATAAACAATTATAGAAAGTAAAGTGTTTAATTAATATTGCTAATAATTTCAAGAGATATCAATGAAATTCTTTATTCCTGTGAAAGTACGCTCGATGCCATTATGTATGGAACTCGATTTCTTTTGCATGGCCACCACGGGCACGCTTGCAGAAGTCCAGACGCTGAACCCAATTTTCGACGGTTTTCAAGCATAAATCGGCCGATACTGCTGCAATTTCACGTTCGTTATTCGTACGAAGTTCATCAATCGTCGCTGGCTTGTTGGCATAGACCATCGACTTGACGTAGCCCCACAGAAAATAGTATAACGGCGTCAAGTCGCACTACCGAGACGGCCAAGCGACTGGACCATTTCGTGAGATAACACGTTCTCCAAACTTGGTTTCCAATAAATTGATTGTGACATTCGCTGTGTGGCTTGTGGCGCCGTCCTGTTGGAACCACATGTCCTCCAAGTCCATATCATCCAATTGCGGCTAAAAATATTCGGTTATCATTGAACGGTAGCGATTCCCATTCACAGTAACGTGCCGGTCTTGATCATCACGGAAGAAGTACGGCCAAATGACGCCGCCGGCCCATAAACCACACCAAACCGTAATTTTTTCGGGATGCAATGATGACTCATGGAGTACGTGTGGATTGCTGCCTGACCAATACCGCATATTTTGTTTATTGACGAAGCCATTCACCCAGAAATGAGCCTCATCGCTGAAGATGATTTTTTGATGAAAATCCGAATCATTTTCAAGTTGTTGCTCAGCCCAATTCACGAACATACGACGCTTCTGGTGGTCAAGCGGCTTCAGTTCTTGCGTCAATTTAATCTTGTAAGAATGTAGGCCAAGATCTTTTCGCAAAATTCGCCACAACGACGTCACAGAGATGCCCAACGCTTGAGAACGACGTGTGAGAGACACATTTGGGCTTTCTTCAACTGAAGCCTCAGCGGCAGCAATATTCTCGACACTACGGGCACTTCTTTGTCTCACTGGCACGGGAACATTTTGTACTGTGCCTGTGGATTCAAATTTTTCCACTAGACGCTCAATTGTTGATCTGCTAGGACGATTTTGACGACCGTAAATTGGACGTAGCGCTCTTAACGTTGAGGCCACTGATTCTGAATTTCTGTAGTAAATTTTAATAATTTCGACTCGTTGTTGGCTCGTATATCTTTCCATCATGAAATGGCAAACCTTTCTGAAGAGAAATGTCAAAAGAGCGGCAAGAAATATGGCGTCGTTTGCTGTCCCTGTCACTCTACTTTTGTAGCGTCCCTGTTGAAAAACCCTTTACTTCGTTGTACCAAAGATTATGAATTCTATACAGATGACGCACTCCATATAAGAAAAATTGTTCTATGGAGGGTCGTGCTGGCACAGCCCGTCATATGTTTTTGTTCTTGTTTTTCATGTGTTTCCATGCACACCGCCCGACCGTTCCATGAAGCTACGAAGCAAAAGTTTCTGTTTTTTGTTCTCAATCCGTCATCTGTATAGAATTTATAATCTTTGGTTGTACTTACTCGTCTTTCATGTTTCAGAGTACAGCCTAGTGGATAGCGTGTTGGACTCCGAGCGAAGTGGGTCTAGTCCCCTGTTAATCTCGAAAGTGGAACTCCAGATCATCTTCGATTCCATAAAGAAAAAGAAGTCAGCAGGAGTCGATGGTATATCCAACATAATACTGCGACACTTACTGCGTACTGCGAAGGCTGCGGTGGTTCATCCTTTCCCGAAAAAGAGAAAGGACAACTCCAATCCGGCGAATTTCCGATCGATAAGTCTCATTCCGAGTATCAGCAAGGTATTTGAAAGGATTGTCAATCAGGCTCTGTTCAAGTGGTCTGAGGATAATAATATTATACCAGAGAACCAGTTTGGCTTCAAAGCGGGACATTACTATTCGTGCCGCCTCCAAAATCGTCGCTGATATACAATGGAGCAAAGTCAATGGGTGCATATCTGGTTAATTTGGAGATGGTTTTCGACACCGTATGGTTAGAGGGCCTCTATCTAAAGCTGACCAGACTTGGCATAACTAAACCACTGCTATATAGGTATGCTTCATGACATATTTTGTTGTCAAAAGTGACAATGTAATTCTACCACAAAATTTTTCATTAAAAACGGTCTGCAACAGGGAGCGGTGAACTCGCCGATTCTCTTCAGCATTTACACCAGCGATATGATAGGTAGTCTTACTCAGGCAATTCGTATGCGGACGATCTTATCGCATACAGAACAGCGCCTACTGTCGAGGTCATTCGAACTCTTTTGCAGCGGAACTTCGACAATTCCAGAGATATTGTGATGACTGGATGGTGAAAATCAACTTTTAGAAATCGGAAACTACAAGTAATATTGCTGGAGGGAAAATAGCTTTGATATATTGCTTCATCGAAGCAAAATTGTTAGTTGGGAAGGGGGATAGTCTTTGACATTTCATTTCTGGCGTTGAAATTCGGTTTTTGTGAATTGATGAAAATAATTTGAAAGCAAGCAGCAACCCCCTTTTTAATGAACGCAGATTAGCTAATAGTTGACTAGCTTTTGACATTTGCGCGGGTATTTCTTATGGGAAAAACTGTCAAGTTAGCCATTGATTAGCTAATCAGCGTTTATTCATAGGGGGCAAGACCCAAAACGCCCTTTTGTTTTAAATCAATGATTTCAGGCATTTAACGGGTGATTTGCATCAAATAGTCTTTGCCATTTACGTTTTATAGACAACTTCATGTAAAAGTTGTCCGCGACTCCGTTTCAAATGGTCCATTCGGACGGTCTTATTTTGCGCCACTTTTTCGAGCATTTTGGCCTGTATTCCACGTACTACGCGTGTTTTGTTATCCTGTAAGGCTTCAATCGTGTTCGGCTTGTCCACATAGACTAACGACTTTACATAACCCCACAAGAAATAATCAAGAGGCGTTAAATCGCATGATTTTGGCGGCCAACTCACAGGGACATTTCGAGAGATAAGCTGCTCACCAAATTCATCCTTCAACATGTCCATTGTTTCATGAGCTGTGTGGTATGTGGCACCGTCTTGATGAAACCAGATGTCAACCACTTCAACTCAGCCAACTGGGGCAGAAAAAAAGTCGCGTATCATGGCTCGATATCGTTCCCCGTTGACGGTAACGTTTCTTCCACGGTCGTCTTTGAAGTAAAATGGACCGATGATGCCACCAGCCCATAAATCACACCAAACTGTCGTTTTTTCGAGATACATCGGTAATTCTTGTATGGCATGTGGCTGTTCATCACTCCAGATGCGACAGTTTTGCTTATTTACGTATCCGATGAGCCAGAAATGAGCCTCATCGCTGCACACAATTTTTCGATAAAACAGCGGATTTTCATGGAGTTGTTCTAAGGCCCATTCACCAAAAATTAGACGTTGTGGTAGGTCATTCGGCTTTAATTCTTACACAAGTTGAATTTTTTAGGCTTTCAAACCCAAATCGACACGTAAAATTTTCCATGTGGTTAAGTAGCACATGCCCTATTGCTGAGAACGGCCACGAATTGACATTTCACGATCTTCATTGGACGCTAAGACTGCAATAATCTCTTCGGTACGCACTGTACCGTCTCCTCAACATCGCCTACAAGATCCTATCTGCCGTAATATGTGAACGCCTGAAACCGTTTACCAACAACCTGATTGGCCCTTATCAGTGTGGTTTTAGGCCAGGAAAGTCCACAACCGATCAAATTTTCAAACTTCGGCAGATCCTGGAAAAAACTCAAGAAGTCCAAATCGAGACCCACCACCTATTCATCGATTTCAAAGCCGCATATGACAGCATTTATAGAGACGAACTGTACAGAGCCATGTCTAGTTTTGGTATACCGCCAAAACTCGTCCGTTTGTGTAGGATGACGATAGAGAATTCTCGCTGCTCCATCAGGGTCGGAAACGACCTCACCGACACATTCGATACCAATTAAGGATTTAGGCAAGGCGATGCGCTGTCATGTGACTTCTTTAATCTGATTCTTGAGAGGATTGTGCAAAACTCCAAAGCCAACGCCAGACGCATAATTTTCCAAAAGTCGGTGCAAGTACTAGCATACGCTGACGATATTGACATCATTGGTAGGACTCAACGTGATGTCATAGCCACGTTTGCTAGTATAGAGAAGGAAGCGGCGAAAATGGGCTTAGCAGTAAATGAGGGTAAGACTAAGTATATGCTGTCATCACGAAAGGACTCACAACATCGACGAATTGGACAGAACGTCACCATTGACAGATATAACTTTGAGGTAGTACGGGACTTTGTCTACCTCGGCTCCGCTATTAACTCTGACAACAACATCTCGTCAGAAATTAAACGAAGAATTACTCTTGCCAACCGCTGTTTCTTCGGGCTAAGAAGGCAATTTAGTAGTAAAGCCCTCACTCGAACTACTAAGGAGATCCTATATAAGACCCGGATCATCCAAGTCCTGCTCTACGGCGCTGAAGCATGGACCGTATCAAAAGCGGATGAAGAAATCCTTGGTAGATTCGACGGGAAAATTCTTCGAAAAATCTTCGGTCCCGTTTGCGTTGACGGGCTATGGAGACGAAGATTCGACCAAGAACTATACGAGCTGTACAGCGACATGCCCCTGGTCAAAAAACTCCGCATTGGACTTTTAAGATGGCTAGGACATGTAGAACGAATGGACACCAATACTCCGGCTCGCAGAGTCTTCGATTCCCAGCCAGACGTCGGACGCAGTAGAGGAAGACCTCGCCTTAAGTGGCGCGCACAAGTGGAGACCGACCTCAACCAACTTGGAGTGCGCAACTGGAGGCAGTTAGCTAAGGACCGGGCTAATTGGAGAGGCATGTTGGTTGAGGCCCAGGTTCATTCCGGACTGTAGCCCCACTTAAGTAAGTAAGAAAGCTATACATGCTTTCTTGACCCTTTGTTCTATGTTGGTTTTCCAATTAAGCTTATTATCTAGGATAGTCCCTAGATATTTGGCATTGGATGAGAGTGAGAGCGCTTGTCCATTAAGTCGGGGAAGATTAAAGGCTGGTATTTTGGTCTTCGTGGTAAAGAGCATCATTTCCGTTTTGCTCGGATTAACATCCAGGCCACAGCTTGTAGCCCACGTGCTCACAGAACCCAGAGCGTACTCCATGATTTCGCTAATCACTGGGAGAAACTTTCCTGACACTAAGATCACCACGTCGTCCGCGTATTCCACTGCCTTAATCCTATCCCGATCAAGTCGGACTAACAGTTTGTTCATAACAATAAGCCACAGCAGAGGAGATATCACACCACCCCGTGGTGTACCTCTGTCAGCATATCGCGTTAAGCTGCTGTTGCCTAGTGTTGATTGAATGATTCTAGATCTTAGCATGGATATAATCCAGGCCTTTAGGCAACGTTGCCTAAATGTGAAAATCGATTATAAATTACGATTTTGCACTTAGGCAGTACTAAGAGGTTGTGTATAACTATACAACCTTTGAGATGTGTTTTAGTGAAATCTAATGAATAAGGGGGAAAGTATACCTATAGAAAAAAGCGACCATAGGACATAAACTTTTATTACTTTTTTTAAAACAATCATTGCATTGTTTAGTTAAGCAGCAATGAAAAATCGATTATAGATAAGAATTTAAAAAACGTTGCCCAGAGACTATTTAAATATTTAAGCATGCTTAACTAAACAACCTCTGAGACACATTTTAAGAAAATCTAATAATTACGGCTGAACATTTATAAAATCCAATTATTATTCCCTCAATGGTATTAAATTGCCCATGATACCTTTTCTCATTCTACTCCTCCGGCAACACTAATCACGTGAAACCGACTTTGGGAAATTTCTCCGTCGCATTCCCATCCACACTCCACAGTGTTCAATTTGACTTCCCGAAAGTGGGTTGTCATCGTGTAAACGCGGAGGGACAGATCAGTTCGCCGTTGTTATCGCGTTTGTTTTGCTAATAAAACAAAAATAAAATAATTCCCTAACGAGTACTTGTGTCCAAATAAAAGTTGATTGCTTTTTTTCCAATTGGATGTGCGTCTGAATAAATTGATTGCAATAATAAACAAACAACAGAAATTAGTAATTTCCATCAATTACCTTCCGCTGTTCTCTTCTTACATCTTTGTCTCTATCCCCCTTCGCGGATTTATTTTTTTCTTGTGTGTATGTCGACTCGGGTCATTTTTGTTTTTGTATATATCCTGCGCTAAAACCGTAAGGAATTTTTTCCACGAAAAAAAGTTTTTTTTTGTCCTTTTTTCATAACTGTGCTGTTGCTTTTCTGTTTGATTTGTACCGTACAAGTTGTGAAATGTAATAATGTGAAAAAAATGTTTATCTACAGAAACTTGAGTGAAGAGGGCCGAGAGATTGGAGCCACCATCAAAAGTGACAAGGAGAAAAGAGTAAGTGTTATATTTTTCTATGTGGGATTTTTTTTTTTTTTTGGTAAATTTTTATTTTGAGCAAACAAAAATATTTGTGTGTGTTGCATACTGCATAGCTGCAACAGTCAGAATTCAAAATGGGACACAAGTAATCACAAATAATCGAGTACAGAGGAGACAATAAATCTATCTGATTGAGTTTTCTTGGGGGGGAAAGACCAGATAATGTCAATAGTCTCCGACGGCAGTGTTACCAGCCGCTCGTGAAGTTCTTGATTTTGTTTTAATTTGAGTTAGCCAGGTTGGAACCTATTGTGGAGGAGAGAATTAATATGTTATGGCGTTTTCCATTGGTAGAAAATGATTTTTTTTATCTAGATGAGATCTGTCAAAAGACCAAGTTGTTGTGATCCATTGGGCAAAAAAATTGATTTTTGTTTTGATCTCAGATCAATTTTGGAAGACTTGGATATTTCGGGCAGATTTACGCCTACTTGCACTAACATTAATAAAGGTTTTTATTTTTTTTTTAGAGCTATAGAACTTCGAATTGAAATAAAACACAAGAAAATCGATTTGATGTCCATCTTACTTACTTAAGTGGCGCTGGATGAACCTGGGCCTCAACCAACGTGCCTATACAATTAGCCCGGTCCTTAGCTAACTGCCTCCAGTTGCGCACTCCAAGTTGGTTGAGGGCGGTTTCTACTTGTGCGCGCCACTTAAGGCGAGGTCTTCTTCTACTGCGTCCGACGTCTGGTTGGGAATCGAAGACTCTGCGAGCCGGAGTATTGGTGTCCATTCGTTCTACATGTCCTAGCCATCTTAAACGTCCAATGCGGAGTTTTTTGACCAGGGGTATGTCGCTTTACAGCTCGTATAGTTCGTGGTTGAATCTTCGTCTCCATAGCCCGTCAACGCAAACGGGACCGAAGAATTTTTCTCTCGAATCGACCAAGGATTTTTTCATCCGCTTTTGATATGGCCCATGCTTCAGCGCCGTAGAGCAGCACTGGGATGATCGGGGTCTTATTTAGGATCTCCTTAGTAGTTCGAATGAGGGCTTTACTACTAAATTGCCTTCATAGCCCGAAGAAACAGCGATTGGTAAGAGTAATTTGATTTCTGACGAGATGTTGTTGTCAGAGTTAATAGCGGAGCCGAGGTAGACAAAGTCCCGCACTACCTCAAAGCTATATCTATCAATGGTGACGTTCTGTCCAATTCGTCTAAGTTGTGTGTCCTTTCGTGTTGACAGCATATACTTAGTCTTACCCTCATCTACTGCTAAACCCATTTTTGCCGCTTCCTTCTCCATACTAGCAAACGTGGCTATGACATTACGTTGAGTCCTACCACCGAGTTTTGGAAAATTGTTCCTCTGGTGTTGGCTCGGGAGTTTTGCACAATCCTCTCAAGAATCAAATTGAAGAAGTCACATGACAGCGCATCGCCTTGCCTAAATCCTGTTTTGGTATCGAATGTGTCGGTTAGGTCGTTTCCGACCCTGATGGTGCAGCGAGAATTCTCCATCGTCATCCTACACAAACGGACGAGTTTGGGCGGTATACCAAAACTAGACATGGCTCTGTATAGTTCGTCTCTAGAAATGCTGTCGTATGCGGCTTTGAAATCGATTAATAGGTGTTGGGTATCGGTTTGAACTTCTTGATTTTTTTTCCAGGATCTGCCGAAGTGTGAAAATTTAATCGATTGTGGACTTTCCTGGCCTAAAACCACACTGATAAGGGCCAATCAGGTTGTTGGTAAACGGTTGCAGGCGTTCATGTATTACGGCAGATAGCATCTTGTAGGTGATGTTGAGCAGACTTATGCCTCTGTAGTTGGTGCAGTTCAAAGGGTCTCCTTTTTTGTGGATCGGGCAAAAGATGCTGTGGTTCATTCTTCATGCATACCTACTTTCATCCGACCAGATTTGGCTTATGAGTTGGTGGATGTTACTTACCAAGTTATCTCCGCCAGCTTTATAAAGCTCAGCGGAAAGGCCTTATTAAGCTTGAGTTAGATGTAGCTATCCTCACTTCACTTAGGTCGCGTGGTTGGCAGTTTTCGCTGTCGTTGCCAATATTGAATGCTTCGTTCTGCCTGACAGCGGAATGTTGTTCGTCATCGCCGTTTAACAGTCTGAGAAGTGGTTCTTCCATATCCTCAGCATCTACTGTGTCTCAACTACGATATTTCCTTGTTCATCTCGACAGGATTCTGTTCGAGCCTTGTATCCTTGGCTTTGACATTTTACACTTTGGTAAAGCTTGCGAACATCGTTCCTGGAGTGGCACCTATCTATATCCTCGATCGCGCGCTCTTCTTCCTCTTTTTTCTTCTTTCTGAAAAGCCGATGTTCTTCCCTTCTTCTTTGCCTATAGAGCTCAATGGCAGCTCTCGTTTTCACCTGCAGCTTAGCCTTGTAGGTCTCGTTCTTGGCTGCGAGCATCTGTCGGCATTCCTCATCAAAACAAGGGTTCCTTGCTGGTAGCCGCGAGAAACCTAGCACATCAGTTGCGGCTGATTTAATGGCTTGTTGGCATCGTTGCCATTGTTCTTCGACATAAGATGCTGGTGGTGTGTTGTGAGTCGAGAGGTTAAGGGATACGCGTTGTGCTAAGGCCTTGACGGTCTCTTGCGATTGCAGTCTTCTTTGGACTTGGTTGTAACAAGATAGTGGTCCGAGTCGATGTTAGCCCCTCGGAATGTTCGGACATCCAAAATACTGAATGCGCACCCCTTGTCTATCGCAATGTGATCAATTTGGTTGACTGTTCGTTGATCTGGAGACCACCATGTCCCCTTCTGGATATCGAAGTGAGGAAACCGTGTGCTGGCTATAGTGGTATTTCGTTCCGTAGCGAAGTCAATTAGCCTAAGTCCGTTAACAGACGTGTTGTCGTGTAGGCTATATATTCCGGCAATACTGCTAAAGATGTCTTCTCTTCCTATCTTTGCGTTCAAATCTCCCAGCACGATTTTAACATCGTACTTCGGTAGTCGCTCATAGGTTTTGTCGAAGAGCTCGTAGAAGCAATCCTTAGTTGTATCATCTTTTTCCTCCGTCGGAGCATGAGCGCATATAAGGCTTATGTTGGCGAAATTGGCCTTGATGCGGATTGTTACAATGCGTTCGCTAGTGTCTAGGCAACATAAGACTTCTTGCCTAAGTCTGGCACTTATAACAAATCCGCATCCGAATAGTCGCTGTTTCTGCTCACTATAACACGGTCCGTAGTAGATGTCACAGTTGTTCATCCTCTCCTTGCCCGGCCCATCCTATCATATTTCGTGGATGGCAGTAATGTCTACTTTGTAGCAGTTGGGGGCTCCCGCTAGTTGTTCGCCTGTACCTCTCCTGTTTAATGATCTCACATTCCAGGTGCAGATAGAAACGTCGTTGTCCTTTTTCTGTTTAGAAGGGTCGTCAACAATAAGATCAGTCCTTTTCGAGGCTATTGGTTGCTTCGTAACATTTTGCATGGGTGTGTAGTTATCCCAACGCACAACCCCCAACCTGGAGGGCCAGTTCCATTTTATTAGATAGGACACGGGCCATCAGTGTCCACTATGAGATTGAGCGCTACCGTTGGCCTTTCGGTTCATCCGCGACCATATCTGTTCAAGGGGCCTGACTTACCCTTGAGATTCCTAGATAACCTGTTGTCCGAATATGTCGAAGCAACTGAACTAGGTTCACCTGGGACACCAGGTCGGTTATTCCGTGCCAGTCTGACCAGGCTGTTTATAGTGTTACAGTTTTTCGCCTGGTTATCAACACTCGTACTTATCGTTTAGTAAGTCAAATCCGGTTGGATGAGACCAGTACCCGATGGTTACCACTTGGAGGTTGATGTATAGTCAGAGTTAACCACTGGGCATTGCCAAGTTAAAGCCAATCAGAGTCTACCCTCGTTCTTCAACATCCAACCAACCGCTAAATATAGCCAAAAAAAATTACCAAGGAACACAAACAGCTGTGACTGGAAGAAGGTGTCAAATTCAATGGAATGGAAAATACTGGGAAGCACGGGAAATACCATGTTCGCCTGCTTTCGCTTTTGAGAAGCGAAGACTGTCGAAATCGGGATATCGCTTTCAAAGCCTTGAATATAGTAAAGGTCTTCATTTATGTGATTAGCCTTGTGTTGTGTTCTCCAAGAATGTGGAAATACTCTACCAAACACAGGTTTTTCTCCTAAAACCAAACAATGTAAGGTTATCAGCCCTTTAAAGCTCGCTTATTATAAAAAAAAGTGCCCTGGCTAAATGTTGCCACCATTCAGATTGCTTTTATAATGAACTTGTGAACTACCATGCATACTGCTTCTGTTACTCCCTCCCCTCAGCAAAGTCGCACTTGATTTCGGTTGCCAAAAGTTAAGGCAAGCACAGCTTCTATCTATCCAACTCGTTTGGTTTGTATCTTACTGGGTATGTCTGCATTCGATTTCATGAGATAATGCATATCAGCGTCGTACTTAACATGAATGGAGTGCAGGATACGTCATCTCTGCACAACTTGAGAGGTCATCCACACGCTTAAAAAACCTCTTAGTCCGCATATCAAAACAATGTTCATCGACAAGCACATTCCCACTGTTGCAGAAACTCTTATGCTGTTTGCACATGGTTGCATGCCTCCCATAGGGTTGCAACATTCAGTTTTGGGTTGGTTGGAGAGTAGTGTAGTATGGACGTAATGTGTATTGTTCTCTTTGTTTGGGTTTATTTCTATGGGACGTTTTTTCTTTTTGAGCCAAATTATCAAGTGGAAAATTTATGATCCACTGAATGCAGTCATTCAAAAATCTAAATTACGCACATACTTCTGGAGTTAGGTTAGGTTTTACTGGTTGTTGACTCTCATGTTGTTATCCAAACTCGGATGGTGTACCTGAAGAAAAGATCCAACGGAAAAGTGAATAAGTGGGAGACCTATTTGGGGTTATTTTGTGCTGCTGTTTCCGTTTGAAAGAGGTCGCTTTATTCCGATCATTTGCAGAAGCGAGCGATGTGGATCTTCTTCTTAAGTGGTGCTACAGTTCAGAATGAACTTGGGCCATAAACAACATGCCTCTCCAATTAGCCGGGTCCTTAGTTAACTGCCTCCAGTTGCACACATCAAGTTGTTTGAGGTCGCTTTCTACTTGTGCGCGCCACTTCAGCGAAGCCTTCCTCTACTGCGCCCGACATTTGGCTGGGAATCGAAGAATCTGCCAGCCGGAGTATTGGTATCAATTTGCTCTACATGTCCTAGCCATCTTAAACATCCAGAGTTTTTGGACTAGAGGTATGTCGGACGGTGTAGACGAAGATTCAACCAAGAGCTATGGTTGAATCTTCGTCTACACCGTCCTTCAACTCAAACCGAAGAATTTTCCTCTTGAATCGACCAAGGATTTCTTCGTCCATTTTTAATAAGGTCAATGCTTCAGCGCAGTAGAGCAGGACTGGGATGATCAAGATCTTATATAGGATCTCCTTTAAGTTCGAGTGAGGGCTTTGCTACTAGATTCCATTCTTAGCCAGAAGAAACAGCGGTTGGAAAGAGTGATTATTCGCTTAATTTCTGACGAGATGTCAGAGTTAATAGCGAAGTCGAGGTAGACAAAGTCCGTACAACGTCATAGTTATATCTGTCAATGGTGACGTTCTGTCCAATTCGTCGATGTTGTGTGTCTTTTCGTGTTGACAGCATAAACTTAGTCTGACCCTCATTTACAGCTAAGTCCATTTTTGCGGCTTCCTTCTCTATACTAGCAAGCGTTGCTATGACATCACGTTGAGTCCGACCAATGATGTCAATATCGTCAGTGTATGCTAGTAGTTCCACCGATTTATGGAAGATTGTGCCCGGAGATTTTGCACAATCCTCTCAAGAATGAGATCGAAGAAGTCACATGACAGTGGCTTGCCTAAATCCTTTTTTGGTATCGAACGTGTCGGTGAGGCTGTTTCCGACTCTGATGGAGCAGCAAGAATTCTACATCGTCATCCTGCATTGACGGACGAGTTTGGGAGGTATACCAAAACTGGCCTGTATAGGTCGTCTCTATAAATGCTGTCATATGCTGAAATCGATGAATAGGTGGTGGCTATCGATTTGGACTTCTGGTGTTTTTGTGATTTGATCAGTTGGCCTAAAACCTTGAGGATAAACTGATTTGCATTCATAGCGCAACGAGTATTGCGGCTGAATTGCTGAATGGGAGGAATGCAGGTGGCTATTTCATTGTAAGGCAGGACATATTTCGACGATGTTCGATCGAAACTAAAGAGTTCGCTATTCTAATGTCTCCTATAAGTTTTTTCGCACGCATTTGAAACCTATCTAGGAGGTGCACTTTTATGTTTTTAGTGCACCCGACTAGACGTAGGCGTTGAACTCAAGATTGATGCGTATGTACGCTTTATATATTGTGGCCAGATCAGAAGGGGTGAAATATTTCTGGACATTTCGCTACGATTTTAGCGTCTTGGAATATGTGGTCGTTCCAACGTAAGTCGTAACACACATACCTAGCATGGAAAGTTTTTTCGGTTTCTTCGACTTAAGGGCCATTCATGGATAATGGCTCTAGATTTTGGTGTCCATTTACCGACAGAAGACAGCATTGAGTTTTGAAAGCATTGAATTCTACTCTGTTGGATTTTCCCCATGTAGCTGTCAAGGTCGGTATTCAATGAGCTTAACATATTTTGACGTTTTGGACCTGAAAACGAATATGAGACGATGAGAGTACTGTCATCAGCGAAGGCATGACTTGGATTGAAGTTGCAGACAGGAGATGATTTATAAAAATGAGAAAGAGAGCATTTATTTGGTGAGTTGCAAACTTGAAACCGTCCAAAACAACTTGAATTGAACGTTTTGAAAGATAATCGGCCCTATCGAGATATCCGTCGAAGCGGAAAATTCTCCGATTTTGTACGATTCTGAGGATTTTTCCTTCGAAGTATCCTTCCGAAAAGCTGTGCGGAATATTTCTCCGACATATTGTAACGCATCCCCTCAAATTACGTTGAAGTACGTTCAGGTGCATTTTTCGTGCAATTTTTGACAGCTAAGTGCCATTCTTTTTCCGATTTCCTCAAACACAAAATCTTCGCCAAATTTATTTATGAATTGTAGTGCAAGTGAAGCCGTCGCGTCTGTGTAGTATTTTTTTCGATAACACATACCTCGAATAGAATTTGAACCTCAGACGAAGTATGTGTTGCGGAAAATTGTCCGCTCCGATAGATACCTCGATAAGCCTTAATTTTTAATCCATAGATGAAGTTTTTCATCGATTCCAAATCCACGCATTTTCGACAAAAGGGCTTGATGCCAAACCCTGTCAAATGCCTTTGAAATATCAAGTGGAACAATCTTGCTTTCCCCACCATGGTGGATTGATTGGTTCCACTTTACGGTGAGATATGTCATCAAATCACCAGTAGACCTGTTGCTGCGAAAACCATATTGCCGGTCATTGAGAAGTTTTCGTGTTTCGAGATATTTCATACGCTGACGGTTTATCAGCGTTTCCATGACCTTGGAAAGAAGGGACGTAAGTGCAATTGGTCGGTAGTTGGAGAGAGAAGAAGATTCGCCTTTGTTGGGTACAAATGCAGTTTTCCATCGACTCGGAAAGAGTCCTCATGAATAGATGGAAAAGCTTACGCAGTGGTTTTGCTAGCGTAGAAGAACACCTCTTCAGAATAATGGGGGAAATACCATCTGGCCCAGCGGATTTGTGAATGTCAAGATCAAATAAAACTCTTGCAACTGTACAAGTACGACAGTGATTTTGTCCCATAGAATGATCTACTTTCTCAAGTAGAGGAGGAGACTGGGCACAATCTGGCAACGTGGCTGCAAAATGAGCAGCGAGCAGATATATAGGTGACAGCTGAAATATCATTGTGAATGAGCGTCGAAACTGAAGATGAGGCCCTATGGGACTCAATTTTTTTGCCTCAACTTTTGGTCGTAGTGGATTTTGAAACGTTTTAAATGGGAATCATAGTCCTTTCTGGCTTCGTTTAAATTTTGTTCGGTTTTCCTCTGTTTGGTTTGTCTTGTATAACAGAAAGATTGTCTCTCTCAACCTGATAGCTTCTTTGCAGCTGTCATACCACCCTTTTTGCCTTTGGTCTGATACTCTTTATCTTGTTGGCGATGGCAGCTTCTGTAGTGGGCGCTGTACAGAGGGTCTCCCTTTTTTGTGGATCTTAGGCTCCATTTCATAGGCATACTTTCGTATAAGTTGGTGAAGGTTGTTACCAAATTATTCCCACAGTCTTTAAGAAGCTCGACAGGAAGGCCGTCATTTCCGGCAGCCTTGTTAAGCTTGAGTTTAGATATTGCTATCCTCACTTCACTTATAGGTCGGGTGGTTGGTAGTTTTCGCTGAAGTCGCCAATATTGAATAGTTCGTTCCGCCTGACAGCGGAAGATTGTTCGTCATCGCCGTTTAACAGTCTGCAGAAGTGGTTCTTCCATATCCTCAGCATCGACTGTGTCTCAACTACGATATTTCCTTGTTCATTTCGACATGATTCTGTTCGTGCCTTGTGTCCCCGGCTTTGACGTTTTACGGTATGATAAAACTTGGGAACATTATCCTGGAGTGACACCTCTTATTTGTTCTACTTTCTGAAAAGCCCATTTTTCTTTGCCTAAAGAGATCAATGACAGGTTAGCCTTTTAGGCCTCGTTCTTGGCTGCGACCATCCGTTGACATTCTTCATCAAACCAAGGGTTTCTTGCGCGAAAAGTCCACCACATCAGTTGAGGCTGATCTAATGGTTTGTTGGCATCGTTGCCATTATCCTTCGACTTTAGATTCTGGTGGTATAGTGTTAATCGAGAGGTTAATAGATACGCAAAGGACTTGGCGTCTCTTGCGATTGCAGTCTTTTGACATTCATTTTCAAAGGCTTTCTGATTTGTTGTGGCGTGGTTGATTTCCGCATTCTGCCATTATGAGGTGGTCCAAGTCGATGTTAGCTAGAGGTGGACCAGTGAAAAAGAACTTAGGTGTTGTCACTTAAGGGATTTGAACCAGGGAACCCGCGCTTAGTAGTTGATTTTGAAAAACCATTAAAAATATGTTAGATTAAGCCGTTTGAATATTCTGAGTTTATGGGTGATTTGTAGAAATTCAGCAAAACGTTGCACCCCTTATGCTTTCTAAGAACCGCTGTGAATTCCCAAGATATTCCTTGCAAATTGCATTTTTTTTTAAAAAGCTTTTCGGGGCACCATTTCCCAAATTATTTTGCTCAACCCAAGGTGCTCGTATACAGAGGTGTTCACAATAAACAAAGCGACCAAACATTTTTTCCTAACCCCGATAAAACTCCACGATTGAGTCATCTTCACGGTCAACCGAAGCCAGACACAAGAACATGACAAATGCAATACGAAATAAGCAACCAAAAATTAATTTAAAAAAAAAAATTAAACGGTGCCGACACTTATTGCAATATAATAACGTCACGGTCACGATGCACTTAATCGCACCCACACAAGTATCATAAACCATGTCCATGTCCTCCCATCAGCATAAAAAGAATTCACGAAACACATGGACATGGAAGAATTGCATAGCAAAATGGCCATAAAATTATATTCTGAGACTGAGATGTGAGGAGACATCGTCTGTCATTGATGTACAGATTTACAGTCGGCTATAACTTTTTTGGTCCGCTCTAAAACCGACGCATGCAACACAAGCTTACGACAAAAGGACAAAAGGAGTAATGCGTGTAATGTAATATCCATGAAAAATATTTGCATCTTTATGGACAGCTAAGCGGCAATCAAATCCTTGGGATGAGTAACTCGAGTGTTCTTTATCTGTCGCCCGTGCTTTGGTTAACTTTTCGATGCCTGGAAGTACCAAGAATTTGGACGTGAAAGTGCATCCGCGACCACATTTATTGTGAGTTATATACCACCTAGGAGTCCTTATTTATTATACAAGATGGGCCAAAAGAAATCATCCGATGTTGTTTGGCTCTCATTTTTTTTTCTAAATGAAATACTTCGATTCTGTTTATTTGAACCTTTAGAATTTTATTAGTCAAGTCGAGAAGATGATATCGGCTAAATAGGCGCCGTCACAATTGATTGCCATACGGGCTCGTTTTATGGCATTTTTCATCACTTCGGCGAGAACTTCGGGCGACAGATGCTCACACTCGTGTCGAATGTTGTCCTTGAGGGCTTCTAGTGTCTCGGGCTTGTTCACGTAAACACGGGAACGCCCGTTTGGCGGCCGACAGGCAGCAGCTAATGCACGGACTGGACATTGTACGGGAACTTTCGCAGGTCTTTGACCAAAATTCGCTTTAGGGGCGACCGGCTGATGGCTAATTGCGAGGCATGGCGCCTGGTCGATGTTTCCGGCGACAGCTCGACATCCTCGGCAACAGCGGCGATATTCTTGGCACAACGGGCGCTCCGGGGTCGGCCACTCTTGGCAACGTCTCTTGTGGTCCCATACTCTTCAAGGTTGGTGGCCAAATGGCGCAGTGTTTGCGCAGTCGGTGTCGGACGGCCGGGGAATCGGCGACGGAATTCGCACTGCGCCAACACTACAAACGAATTGTTACGCAGAAAATTCAGCGTTCTTGGGGAGTGTATCTCTCCATGGCTTGTTCACTTGTATTCTACATCTGTCTAGTAAACAAATGCCAAAACAGATTTGACATTGGCGGCCATTTGCAAAAATAAGAGCATCTTCCAATAGGGTGATCTCATAGAAGGTTTTTTTTTCCAATTTTCCTGAAACTGTACCGAAAACCATTTTTTTACGTTGTCGCATAAAACTTTATATAGATGAAATACATATATTGAGAATGCCTAAATATTTTGTTAAGAAACTTTCTCAATTTTTTTTACAAGTTGTCCAGAATTTTCAATTTTCCATTAATTGTACCGAAAACCATTTATAACATTGTGCCATAAAGCTTTATATGAATGAAATACATATATTGAGAATGTCTAAATAGTTTGGTCAAAAACTTTCTGAAAATTTCTTACAATTTGTCCAAATCTTCCAACTTTCCTAAAATTGTACCGAAAACCATTTTTTACGTTTTGGCATAAAACTTTATATGATTGAAACACAGATATAGAGATTGTCTAAATATTTTGCTCAGAATCTTTCTCAAAATTTCTTACAAGTTGCCCAAAATTTTCAAAATTGCTCAAAATAAACGCCATCCTGAAAAGTGGGTGAAATTTTTTGAAAATTTGGTCACTTGTTCTTCTTCCTCTAAAAGAGAGTCTATGTCCAAAATTTCATCATTCTGAAAATGAGAGGCCCGAAATTCAGTGACACACAGACTGATCGACGGACAGACAGATTCAGAGTCGATCCATATACTTCAAGACTTACCTATCGAAATTAAATCCCTCTGTTACAGACTTTGTGTCAAAACTAATGCACCCCTAATAACGTTAAGTCCTTGCGATTGCAGTCCAATTTGTGAAGAAATGCAAAAGCAAGCTGAAAAATAAACTCAATGTGGTAGCAGCGATTGGTAAGGTCTTTCGAGATTTATTAGGCTATAAAGGGTCGTCCAATAGGGACTTCCGAACTTTGACGGTTAATAGCAGCCAAAATATTAAATATTACATCTGTCCAATTGGCTGTCATATATTTATTTTGTTTTACAAAACAACAAAATGTCAAAATCACGGAATTGTTTTTTACAATGGGTGTTCTAATCGACCTGACCTACCGTGAGGACTTATTGCAGTGTGGTGGATAAATTTGAGTCCACTGGTTCAATAAACGATGAAGCAACACCCCTACGTCGACGAAAAGCAAGATCTACCGAAAAAATCGCCGTTTTTCGTGAGAGTGTGCAGAAGAATTCAAGGTAGTCGATTTCGGAACGCTCCCAAAAACTCGACCTATCGCAGACCACCGCTAGGCCAGTTTTGCATCTTGACTTGAGCCTGCAACCTTACAAAATTTAACTAATCTAAGAGCTGAAGGTAAATGATAGTAGACAACGACGTGTGGTCAACGTTCTAGAGTAGCTGGGAAAAAAAATCGAAATTTTTGGCACAAGATGCTCGTTAGTACCCAGGGCCTAGCTTTCTCACAACCATTGATGTGTGCGTGTGTACTTCTTTATGGCGGGACCTCCAGTTTTATGCCTATTCCCAACGGCTAAGTTGAGATAAGCTTTTCTTGACAATCAATACTACCCGGATGATTTTCAGATCATCACGAGAGGAGCCCCAGTGAAAATCATTTTGTTGTTGCTACGGCTGGGAATCGAAACCAGACCTTCTGCGCGGAAGTTCATAGCACTAACCATGGCACTACTTAGCCCACATTGGAAACTGAACCTTAAATCATCTTCAGCAATGAGGCCCATTTCTGGATGAATGGGTACGTCAACCAACAAAATTGTCGAATTTGGGACGATCCCAATCTAAATGAGATCCAAGAGCGTCCAATGCATCCCAAAAAAGTCACTGTTTGGTGGGGATCGGTTCATATTTCTTTGAGAACAACGTTGCCTAGGTCATCACCATCAACTTCGAGTGCTTAAGTGGTATGATTACCAACTTATTTTGACCTGAATTGGATGATATGGAAACCAACGACATGTGGTTACAACAGGACGGTACAACGTGCCACACAGCTCACGCCACATCAGAAATTCTCGAGCGATTCGAGTGCACTATGATCGCATGTTAAAGTGATGTGAACTGGCCACCGATATTGTGCGAGTTTACCCCAATTAGACTTTTTATTGTGGAGTTTTCGCAGGTCTATGCGACTTCAGAACCACAGCGGCCCTCAACGCCATCATAACCCATGCCATCGGTCAAATTAGGCCGTCAGAGTCATGAAAAATTGGACATTTCGGATGTGCGCCACTCATAGAAGCCGCGGCAGACATTTGTTATATTTTTTCATACACAATGGCATCGATATGTCCTGCAAATGAATCAAAAATTTCGTTGATAGGAAGCTCCCAATGAAAGACCCTTTAGCTACTTAAATTACGGGCGCAAGTGATGTGCTGCGTCATCATTGGTGATGGTGGTTAAATCACCCCGGCACCAATTGAGAGAATAAAGAATACTCGTCCTGGAAATGTCTGGGTGATGTCATTCTATTTCAGTCTTTCGCTGATTCATCGTTGTTTGTATTATTCTGGCTTTGGGTGCAACAAGTAGAGCTGCAAAGTAAAGGGTCCGCCAAATAACTTTTTTTTTTGAAAATGCTATAAAAAAAACTACTGAATATTTTCTCAAATTCTTTCTTTTTGAAAGTACAATCCTTTTGGTTAATAATGGAAAATAATTTCATTCAAATGGAATGGCTGCCTTGGCTGGCCATGCAGTAGCCTACACGATCGGTCCAATATTTAAGCACATTATCGATTGTGTGCAGCTGTATTTCACCAATGGCTTCACGAATATTGTCCTTTAAAGCGTCAATTGTCTCTGGCTTGTCGGAGTAACACTTATCTTTTACGGCACCCCACAAATAATAGTCCAACGGTGTCAAATCGCAGCTCCAAGGTGGCCAAACAACATCAGCTCTGCGGCTGATAATGCGATCTTCAAAAACAGGGCGCTAAACATCGAGTGTAGCTTCGGCTGTGTGGCACGTAGCGCCGTCCTGTTGCAACCAAATGTTGCCATATCCTCCTCTTCAATTTTTGTTAACAAAAAATTCGTTCAACATGGCCCGACAACGATCGCCATTGACTGTGACGGCCACTCCTTGCTCATTTTCGAAGAAAAATGGCCCAGTTATGCCTCTGGACCAAAATCCGCAACAAACAGTGACTCGTTTTGGGTGTATCGGCTTTTCAATGTATGCGTGCGGGTTTTCTGTGCCCCAAATGCTACAATTTTGCTTGTTTACATACCCGCCAAGATCAAAATGAGCTTCAT
Organism: Rhingia campestris; assembly: GCA_932526625.1. Lineage (NCBI taxonomy): Eukaryota > Metazoa > Arthropoda > Insecta > Diptera > Syrphidae > Rhingia > Rhingia campestris. The sequence goes on along the minus strand of OW052186.1, from coordinate 2,642,016 downwards.
TTGAAAAGATGATTTTTTTTTGGCAAAATCGGCATCTTCTCTAAGTCGGTCGCAGGCCCACTTAGCGAAGCGAACACGCATTGGATGGTCAGTTGGCTTCAACTCCTGAACCAATTGGACTTTGTATGGCGTCATACCAAGGTCTTTATGCAAAATTCGTCTCAATGATGTCTCCGAAATGTTCAATTGTTGAGAACGACGGTGAATTGATGTTGATGGCGCTTCACGCACACTTTCTGCCACAGCAGCAATATTCTCGGGTGTACGCACTGTTTTTGGCTTTTCAGGTTTATCGATGAGGATGCCAGTTTCTTTCACTTTTTTCACAAGATAAGGAACATACGGAGCTGACGGTGCTTCTCTTCTTCCAAAATCCGTACGCAATTTTCGCACACATTCTGCAACATTACCATGATTTTCAAAGTAATGTCGCAATATTTCCCAGCGTTGCTCAAGCGTTTACACAACCATATTCGTTCAGCGGAAGGATAAAACTAATTATCTTTTAGTACGACAGCATTTATAGAGACGAACTCTACAGAGCCATGTCTAGTTTTGGTATACCGCCCAAACTCGTCCTTTTGTGTAGGATGACGATGGAGAATTCTCGCTGCACCATCAGTGTCGGAAACGACCTCACCGACACATTCGATACCAAAAAACGATTAAGGCGCTGTCATGTGACTTTTTCAATTTGATTCTTGAGAGGATTGTGCAAAACAACCGAGCCAACACCAGGGGCACAATTTTCCAAAAGTCGGTGCAACTACTAGCATACGCTGACGATATTGACATCATTGGTAGGACTCAACGTGATGTCATAGCCACGTTTGCTAGTATAGAGAAGGAAGCGGCGAAAATGGGTTTAGCAGTAAATGAGGGTAAGACTAAGTATATGCTGTCATCACGAAAGGACTCACCACATCGACGAATTGGACAGAACGTCACCATTGACAGATATAACTTTGAGGTAGTACGGGACTTTGTCTACCTCGGCTCCGCTATAAACTCTGACAACAACATCTCGTCAGAAATCAAACGAAGAATTACTCTTGCCAACCGCTGTTTCTTCGGGCTAAGAAGGCAATTTAGTAGTAAAGCCCTCACTCGAACTACTAAGGAGATCCTATATAAGACCCTGATCATCCCAGTCCTGCTCTACGGCGCTGAAGCATGGACCGTATCAAAAGCTGATGAAGAAATTCTTGGTCGATTCGAGAGAAAAATTCTTCGGAAAATCTTCTGTCCCGTTTGCGTTGAAGGGCTATGGAGACGAAGATTCAACCACGAACTATACGAGCTGTACAGCGACATAGCCCTGTTCAAAAAAACTCCGCATTGGACGTTTAAGATGGCTAGGACATGTATAGCGAATGGACACCAATACTCCGGCTCGCAGAGTCTTCGATTCCCAGCCAGACGTCGGACGCAGTAGAGGAAGACCTCGCCTTAAGTGGCGCGCACAAATAGAAACCGACCTCAACCAACTTGGAGGGCGCAACTGGAGTGATTTAGCTAAGGACCGCGGATAATTGGAGAGGCATGTTGGTTGAGGCCCAGGTTCATCCCGGACTGTAGTTCCTCTTAAGTAAGTAAAGTAATGTGACTGGATTGGCAGTGCAGTTGTGAGCCCACAATCAGAAATGTTGCTCACGTTGTTGTCAAATAGTCAAACAATCTCTTATGAGGCTATTTGTTCCTTTTCGAATCATGTAATTTTGGCACTCCCAGTTTTATGCGTTCGACAAATCAACAGATACTCAGTACCTATTAAATCTTCGCTTGTTTTTCCATGGTTAGACGAAGATATCGGAGGGGAATCAGATGAAAAACAATTTTGGTCTGAAGAATTTTAAGTTTTTTTTGAATGAACATGTTTCTGACTAAAATTTCTGAACAATCGCTTTGGATATATGTTGGGTCGTTAACACGAAGTAAAAAAAAAAATAAATGTTGCCCCCATATATGTGCATCGCTCTTGTATTGCAACATTTATTGAATTGGAACTTTAAATTTGAAACCTCATATCCCCTTACATCCGAAGTGCAATTAGCGAAACCGTTCTTAGAATGAACAATCAATTCGGATCGATTGTCGATAGCGCTGCCAAGAACCGAACTCTGGTGAAATGATGGAGGGTTCAATGGAATCCATGTGATTAGTAGGAATGCTAATGATTTTCATGGCATGGTGATCAATTAAGCTGTTTAGCGGGATTGCGCGTTTGAGGTCATTAATCAAAATAGGGAACCATACAGCTCTGGGAATGTGCACACGGTTCTACTTCGCATATGACACGCGGCTACGTTGTAGGGTTTCCGTGAATGAAACAAAGATAGAACAGATACGGGGATGGATGGATAGATAGATACCAACAAGTGAATAACAACAACAACTAAGTAAAAACATGTGTTACGCGTATCTAGAGCAGTGTAGCGTAAAATAATTCAACTTCACCGTTGGTTGCTGCATGAAAGCTGATGCTTTCAAGTTTTCGAGGTCTGGTGCGTTTTCGAATACGTGTGGTTTTGTGCCCAAAAAAAATGTTTATTTTCGTTTTGTGTTGTTTTTGTCTGTCTTTTGTTATCTAGAGGGGTGGCATTGTGATACCGGATGCGTTTCTATTTATCTTTTTCTTCTATGTCGCATGTTCAGACTGTAAAGATATGTGAATGGGAAAAAAAAAACACGGGGGGACTGAAAAGATACGCCGCAGTAGAAGCATTGATTGCCTACCTACAATTTAGATAGTTAATCCAATTACATGTAAGAGTGAGTATACCTACATACAATAAGTGCTCTTGTTCAGTAGTCATCTGCAAATTGTTGATTTATTTTGTAAGTGAACATTGACCGCAGTCGCACCTTGTCCAAATAGACGTTAGAATTACGTAAGATTTAAATTAAATAGAAAACCTTTCTTAATTTAAAGCTAAAGTGCATCGGACTAACCACATTGAACGCACTATTGACCCATTGTGGGTTCTTTTTTTCCATGTCCAGTAGCTTGCTTCAATCGATTGGAGTAGAAGATTTCCTCAGTTCTGCTTACTTACTTACTTAAGTGGCGCTACAGTCCGGGATGAACCTGGGCCTCACCCAACATGCCTCTCCAATTAGCCCGGTCCTTAGCTAACTGCCTCCAGTTGCGCACTCCAAGTTGGTTGAGGTCGGTTTCTACTTGCGCGCGCCACTTAAGGCGAGGTCTTCCTCTACTGCGTCCAACGTCTGACTCGGAATAGAAGACTCTGCGTGCCGGAGTATTAGTGTCCATTCGTTCTACATGTCCTAGCCATCTTAAACGTCCAATGCGGATTTTTTTACTAGGGGTATGTCGTTGTACAGCTCGTATAGTTCGTGGTTGAATCTTCGTCTCCATAGCCCGTCAACGCAAACGGGACCGAAGATTTTCCGAAGAATTTTTCTCTCGAATCGACCAAGGATTTCTTCATCCGCTTTTGATATGGTCCATGCTTCAGCGCCGTAGAGCAGGACTGGGATGATCAGGGTCTTATATAGGATCTCCTTAGTAGTTCGAGTGAGGGATTTACTACTAAATTGCCTTCTTAGCCCGAAGAAACAGCGATTGGCAAGATTGATTATTCGCTTAATTTCTGACGAAATGTTGTTGTCAGAGTAGATAGCGGAGCCGAGGTAGACCAAGTCCCGTACTACCTCAAAGTTATATCTGTCAATGGTGACGTTCTGTCCAATTCGTCGATGTTGTGTGTCCTTTCGCGTTGACAGCACATACTTAGTCTTACCCTCATTTACTGCTTAACCCATTTTTGCCGCTTCCTTCTCTATACTAGCAAACGTGGCTATGACATCACGTTGAGTCCTACCTTTAACATCTTTGGTAGGACTCAACGTCGTAGTATGCTATAGTAGTTGGACAGATTTTTTGAAAGATTGTGCCTCCGGTGTCGGCTTGGGATTTTTGCATAATCCTCTCAAGAATCAAATTGAAAAAGTCACATGACAGCGCCTTGCCTTGCCTTAATCCTTTTTTGGTATCGAATGTGTCGGTTTGGTCGTTTCCGACCCTGATGGATCAGCGAGAATTCTCCATCGTCATCCTACACAAACGTACGAGTTTGGACGTCATACCAAAACTAGACATGGCTCTGTAGAGTTCGTCTCTATAAATGCTGTCGTATGCGGCTTTGAAATCGATAAATAGGTGGTGGGTATCGATTTGGACTTCTTGGGTTTTTCCACGATCTGTCGAATTGTGAAAATTTGATCGGTTGTGGACTTTCCTGGCCTAAAACCACACTGATAAGGTTCGACCAGGTTGCTGACAAACGGTTTTTGTCGTTCACACAGAATGGGTGACAGGATTTTATACGCGGCGCGTTTAGTATCCTCTGAATCCTCTGTAGTTATCGCAGTTCAGAGAAATTCCTTTCTTGTGGATAGGGCATACCATGCTAAGGTTCCATTCATTAGGCATACTTTCATCCGACCAAATTTTACAGGTGACTGAGTGTGCTCCTTAACAAGTCATCTCCCGCTGCTTTAAAAACCTCGGTTTGCAGGCCATCTGCTCCAGCAGCCTTGTTGGATGGAAAATTAAATATCGCTGTTATACCCTATCCCATAGGGGTATATTAGTTTTGGTACATAGTTTGTAACATAGAGAAATATTTCACCTACATATACCTTAAAGTATATAGATCGACTCAGGATCGCTAGCTGAGTCGATTAAGCCATGTCTGTCTGTCCGTCCATCCGGCCGTCCGTCACCAGTTTTTAGGCCTTAAATCTTGAGCTAGGATAATGAAATTTGGAATATAGGATCCTTGTACGAGGCTTCAGAACAAGTGTAAAAGTTTTCAAAATCCAATCACTGCCACGCCCACTTTTTAGAAGAACGTTCTTTTTGGTTAAACGGTTAGGAATTTCAAACTTTCTTAACAAGATATTTAGACAATCGGAATATCTATATATCGTTCAAATAAAGTTTTTTCTACCACGCCCACTTTTTGGGTAAAAAACGCTTTTTGTCCAAATTTTAAAAAGTTCGAAAAAAACGTTTGATGCAATTACTTCCGTTAAGACTTCCGTAATCAACTACGCCCACTTTTTGTGGGCGTTTTCCTACAAAAACCATTTGGGTATACAAATTTCAAGGCATTCGACCCTATCGAGGTATCCGTCGGAACGGAAAATTCTCCGATTTTGTACGATTCGGAGGATTTTAGCTTCGAGGTATTCTTCCGAAAAGCTGTTCGGAATATTTCTCCGACATTATGTAACGCCTTGCGTTGAAGTGCGTTCAGGTACATTCTTCGTGCAATATTTGACAGCTAAGTGCCATTCTTTTTCCGATTTCCTCTGACACAAATTCTTCGCGGAATTTATTTACGAATTGTAGTGAAGTGAAGCCGTCGCATTTGTGTAGTCAATTTTCCGATGACACATACCTCCAATGGAATTTGAACCTCCAACGAAGTATGCGTTGCGGAAAATTGTCCGCTCCGACGGATACCTCGATAGGGGTGATTGGCAATGCCAAAGGTTTTGATAAACTGTCTGAACAATATGTTGTGACAGCAGTCAGTTTCTGTATTTCATCGCCATAAAGTCTATGTTCCTCCCTTCTTTTTTGCCCTTAAGCCTCTCGAGCAGCTCTGGTCGTCTTCCGCAGCATGGCCTTATAAGCATTGTTCTTAGCTGCATGTGCCTGCTGGCACTCCTCATCGAACCAGGGGTTTTGTTGTGGTCGCCGCATTTCTGATGGCTTGTTGGCATTGTTGCCCCTGGTCTTCTGCACTTGATGCTAGCTGCATTGAGCTTGTTGAGAGTTGGAGGTTGGCAAAATTTCTGGCAGCTCCCTTCGATAGAAGACTTGCGACAGCAAATCTTCTCACAGCATTTGTTCGATGTTGTGGCGTGATGGATATCCGCATTCGTACTTTGGCTACCATCGAGTAAAGGTCCGAGTCGAAGTTGGCCGCTCGGAACGTTCGGACATCCAAAATACTGGAAGCATGTCTTTCGTCGATCGCAACGTGATCAATTTGATTGACGGTTTGTTGATCTGGAAACCGCCAAGTCTCCTTCTGAAGGTTGAGGTGAGGGAATCGTGTGCTGGTAATGATGATATTTTGCCCCTCCGCAATGTCGATTATCCTGGGTCCGTTTCCTAAAGGGATGTCCTACAGGCTGTGCTTTCTGAATTTGGCTGTGCTTTCTCATTTGGCCCGCAAATTGTGACCAGGCGTTCGCTAACATTTCTAAAGCCCATGACTTCTTGCCTAAGTCTTCCTCTGATCACAAGTCCACATCCAAATAACCACTGACTCTGCTCCTTGCGACACTAGCCGTAGTAGATGTCACAGTTTTTCATCCTCCTTATGCCTTCTCCATACCATCTGACTTTCTGGATGGTTGTAACGCCTGCCTTGTTTAGGGTCTCTGCAAGTTGTTCGGCTCCACGTGGTCTGTTTAAAGTCCGGACATTCCACGTGAAGGTAATTGTCCTAATTTCCATTCGAAATCATCCCTATCCGAGGTTAGTGGTTATTTTGGAGTCAGTAATGTTTTCCGTGGTAGAGAAGTTTCCCCGACGCACAGCCCCAACTTGGATGGCCAGGTTCTCTGTTGTACCGCTGAGCCTGAGGCCTGAGGCTCCGGATATATCTTAGTAGCCCATAAAAGGTGTACACTAAGTACACTGACTGACCTGTAGAAGCTACCGTTGATTCCATCTAGGGAATTTCTTCGCTGCCGCCTCATATGTGAGAAGTGCCTTACTGGAACACTCTTTCGTTAGTTGCGGGAGAATTAGTAGCGAACTCCTACTCCACATCGACCTGTCGGCCATGGGTGGCTCTTCTGCAGAAACGAGTTCTGCGATCGCATAGCTCTAGGTTTTATCGTAACAGTCGCGTCAAAACGTGCGTAAAGCTGTTGAACTAACATGTATAGGCTTAAATACAGGCTGGCGATGGTTACTGGGCTAGGGTTTAACTGAAGCCAACAACAACTTGAATCCCCTGCTAAGCCTATTCTCAAACACTTAAGCAAACTGTTCTTTCCTTATGGACCATGAACACCATGAACTTCATCATACAAGGAACACTGCCAGCAATTCACAACGGATTAGTCCTGAATCTCATTAATTGTATTGTCCTAGCAAACATACGCTTATATCCCTAGCATTACGCTTAAACATTTTCCATATTTCACTTTGCTCCATTATAGCATTCCTCCTCATCTACCGTGGTCGAATTTTCTGTCAACGGTTGTGGATGCAACTGCCTAGTTATGGAGCATGGTTTCTGCATTATTAATCCAATGCTGACGCTGGTACCACCAGCACCACTACCACAACCATTGACCACCGAGTTACGATGCTTGATATTAAGTTTCAACGTGTCCCTGTCCATGCCCGCGGACCAATGAATGTATTTTTGACCAAATAGCTCAGCACTATTGCCTTAGGTCATTCGAATTAGGACACACTGTGGCCCAGCTCTATAAAGGTAAAGGTACCTCTTTGTTTGTGGTTCGTTGAATTTCGCATTTTTTTTTCGCTTGAGATGAATGTGCTAGGTAGGATGCAATGAATGGGATCTTTTCAAACTCACATCTACCATTATATCCCTTTTGGTGAAAATCGGGTTACATTTGATGAGTGAAAGAAGGAAGATTGTGCCCCTTAGCGGTTGGAGCCGAGAGACAAGTTTTTTGTGACAAGATTAGCAGAATTGTTCCGTCTAGGTATTCCATCATTTCATCTGTGAGTTGCAATTCAGTTTACAAACTTTAAATGGCTGCAAAGTGCTGTCGTTTTTTCTAAGATATTGTTGTTGGTGGAGATTGATAAAATTTCATTTCATCTGAGTTTTAACATCGTAAAGGGATGAACCAACCACTGACGACCAAGTCCCTTTAAGTAGCTCAAAATAATTGGATTTTTGTGCTTACAGCTTAAGGCGAGGTTAGCCTCCACTGTGTCGAGCTATGCTGGCCGGAGTCTTGTCCATTCGTTCTATGGTGAGATAACTTTTTTTATTCTTGGTATCGGAGGAGTTGTTCCAAATGCATTCGCCTTATTGTTGGCAACACAAGGAGTCGTTATCTTACCTCTGTTGTGGAACATAGTCATCAATGAGATACTCATCAAGCTACAAAGCCTACGCAGACGATGAAGCGATCCTAGTGAAAGGAAAATTCCTACCCACCATTAGTGAGCTACTCGAGCAGGCATTGAGAACTCTCAACGAGTGGACAAAACAATGTGGGCTTGGCATCAACCCCCAGAAAACGGAACTCGATTTTTACGAATAAGACGAAGATACCAATATTCGACCTACCGGCTATTGATGGGACTACCCTCAAACTAGTCGATAGTGCAAAATATCTGCGTGTCATTCTTGATAGAAAACTCAACTGGAACCTAAATGTGCGCGAGCGCATTAAAAAGACCACAGTCGCTTTCTATACGTGTAACCGAATATTCGGAAAAAACTGGGTCCGAACCCCAAGATCATCCTATGGATGTACACGGCCATTGTGAGACATATATTGACATATGGCGGGCTTGAAAAATATGACAAAGGTACAAAGGATAGCATGTGTTGGCGCTACTGGCGCAATGAGAACCACACCAAGAGCGGGACTGGAAATCATCCTTAACCTGCTACCGCTAGACCTTTACATGCAAGAATCTGCAGACAAAAGTGCTCTAAGAATCAGCCAGCTCAACTGCTGGAAATCGAACTCAGGAGGACATGCCCAAATTCTACACAGATATCTGGGCTCAGCTGTATCCTCTGACTACATGCTGCCTCACCATGACTTTCCAAGCTGAGAGGAGTGGGAGAGAAACGAATTGGGCACCGAAACCATATCCATCTACACTGATGGTTCAAAAATGGATGTAGGCGTTGAACTGGAGTGTTTTCAGAAACACTAAAGCTAAACAGCACCTTTCGTCTTCCTGAGCACAGCAGTTTCTTCCAGGCCGAGATATTGACAGAAGCAGAGGCAGCCAAAGCGACCTGAATGCTGGCGATACCAACAGATGATATCACCATCTTTATTGACAGTCAGGCTGCAATAAAAGCTATCTTTGCTGTCGAAATATAATCTCGGCGTGTGAAACGTTGTCGTGAAAAGCTAAAGGTTCTTGGCGTCCAACATAATGTTAAGCTCTGCTGGGTCCCCGAACACAGAGGCATGCAGGGCAATGAAACTGCTGCCGAACTGCCGAGAAAACGATCTGCCTCCAGCATTGACCAAGCAGACCAGTCTGTCAAACCACCACTATGTGACCTCAAGTCTCGGGTGGGACAGAAAACACTGATTACTGCCAAAAACAGGTGGAACTCCCTTCCCACCTGTGAAACTTCCAAAAGGATGTGGCCTGAGTATGACAAACCAATAAACTGCTTCGTAGAAAGAGGAAATCTGTCTCGACTTTAGTTGGGATTCTTACTGGACACAACTTACTAAAAAGCCACAAACTGAAAATGCATCTCATAGATGATGACCTCTGTAGAGGCTGCGGTGATGAAGAAATACACGAGGATACCCTTCACTTTCTGTGCCAAAGCCCAGGCCTCAGCCAATTAAGAATGAGAACCTTAGGAAAATACTTTTTCCATGACCTCACGGATCTATCCGAAATCCCTCTCCCTAATCTTTTCAGGTTTGCAACAACATCTGGATGGCTGGAAAGAGGCTAACAACAATGGACAGTAACGGGACAATGAATGAACCAACCACGGACCCCCAACGGGCATCACAATAGGTCTATATTGACCTGAATGCGATCAAACTTGTCTGGACTTGTCATTTGGTAGGGCAATTTTCTGGGATCCGATGGCGTAAGACCAACGATTCTTAAACTTTGTGATGGAATATAAAACTTTGTCATACTAAGGGCTACTTGCACAGTTGTTAGGTCAACTGGTTCTGGTGGATTTCAGACACCTAGCCACTGCCTTGTTGAAATAAACGCGTTCATGCATATCCATGCAGGAATGCGCTAAACTATCACCGCAGCATCACCCGACAGAGGCGGTCCTGCTTAACACCGACTCCGCGACTCTCACAAATTGCTCTAAGCACTTGAATCTTCATTGGGAAGGTAACATTGATCCGTATGGGATACCACAAAAATTTCAAACAGTTGCAAACCCAATGGGTATCACCAAGGCAGCTAAACCACACGACTATAGAACTTTATACACAAAAGATCGATTGTTTGGTGGCCTGTGTGACATAAATCGTCCAAGACCATGTCTTTAATTTCAGCCACAAAAAACGCGGTAATCAATGTTCAAAATCGTCGAAAAGGCGTTTCCAGCTGTATTTTCGAAATAAAATGGGCCAATGATGCCACCGCTGTCGTGTGCCGATTTTCCTATCTTCAGATGCAGGAATTTTGTTTGGCCCGCCTAGATGCAAAAGCGTCTTCTTAAAAAAAAAAAAATATTTTCAGCTGAATATGACATCCACTTCGTAAGGTCCTAACTGAGTAGCGATAATGAAACGAAATGTATGTGCAAAACTCTCATTAGGGAGGTGCGTAAAATGTTGAGTTGTTGAGATCGATGGTAATTCGATGTTCCTCTGGATTCAGTTGGACACTCTCAGTACGCATACACATACAACGACGGGACCTTGATTGGTGTCCACAAGAAAACCAGTTTTGGAAGTTTTTGCATAAACTTGCATACAGCACATGCGGTGGTTGGTTTCAACATTTTCGTCAATAAGCCGGCGTTTGGGCAAAGCGATATCCTAAAATTCTGTCACGTCAATGCCATTTCACTGAGGACCGAAGAAGTCAGAAATCATGTTTCTATAGAGCTCTCCATAGACGGTAACATTCTTTCCGGCACCGTCCTTGAAGAAATATTGGCCGATGATTCCACCAGCCAAAAAAAAACACCAAATTCGTCTTTTTAAGTGGCGCTATGGCCCCAACCAACATGCCTCTCCAATTAGCCCGGTCCTTGGCTTACTGCCTCTAGTTGCGTACTCCAAGTTGGTTGAGGTCGATTTCTACTTGTGCGCGCCACTTAAAGCGAGGTCTTCCCCTACTACGTCCGACATCTGGCTGGGAATCGAAGACTCTGCGAGCCGTGGTATTGGTTTCCATTCTTTCTACATATCCTAGTCCAAGTCTTAAAAGTCCAATGCGGAGTTTTTTGACTAGGGGTATGTCGCTGTACAGCTCGTATAGTTCGTGGTTGAATCTTCGTCTCCATAGCCCGTCAACGCAAATGGGACCGAGGATTTTCCGAAGATTTTTTCTCTCGAATCGACCAAGGATTTCTTCATCCGCTTTTGATACGGTTCATGCTTCAGCGCCGTAGAGCAGGACTGGGATGATCAGGGTCTTATATAGGATCTCCTTAGTAGTTCGAGTGAGGGCTTTACTACTAAATTGCCTTCGTTTAATTTCTGACGAGATGTAGTTGTCAGAGTTAGTAGCGGAGCCGAGGTAGAAAAAGTCCCGTACTACCTCAAAGTTATATCTGTCAACGGTGAAGTTCTGTCCAATTCGTCGATGTTGTGTGTCCCTTTATGTTGACAGCATATACTTAGTCTTACCCTCATATACTGCTAAACCGCCTTTTGTGAATTGTGCCTCCTCTCAAGAATCAAATTGAAAAAGTCACATGACAGCGCATCGCCTTGCCTAAATCCTTTTTTGGTATCGAATGTGTCGGTGAGGTGGTTTCCGACCCTGATGGTGCAGCGAGAATCCTCCATCGTCACCCTACACAAACGGACGAGTTTGGGCGGTATATCAAAACTAGCCAAGGCTCTGTATAGTTCGTCTCTATAAATGCTGTCGTATGCGGCTTTGAAATCCATAAATAGGTGGTGGGTATCGATTTGGACTTCTTGGGTTTTTTCCAGGATCTGCCGAAGTGTGAAAATTTGATCGGTTGTGGACTTTCCTGGCCTAAAACCACACTGATAAGGGCCGATCAGGTTGTTGGTAAACGGTTTAAGGCGTTCAAAAATTACGGCAGATAGGATATTGTATTCGATGTTGAGGAGACTTATGCCTCTGTAGTTGGCGCAGTTCAGAGGGTCTCCTTTTTCGTTGATTTTTGTGGAAAAAAAACACACCAAATAGTGAGCTTTAATGGTTGTAAGGGCGTCTCAACAAAGGCTTCTGGGATTACTCCACTCCAAATTCGACAATCTTGCTTGTTTACATATCGATTTAACGATGGGAGAACAAAATTTTGCATTGAAATTGAGAGCTGAATCATGTTTTTGGTCCATTCACCGAACTTAAAGGCTGAAGATGGTTGGGCAACTTGAGTAATTGACAGTACTGATGAAAACTTAACACAGAATTTTGACATTAGCTTCCGATTGCTTCCGACTATTATAGTTCAGCCTTTAGGCGTGTATAATGGTCACGCGGTCTCAACTCTTGCACAATCTGGATCTTATAACCTTTGAAGCCAAAATGTACGTAGTTCCTTTCGGATTCTCCTCAACATTGTGCTCCATTACGGCAATAACTTCTTCTGTTCTTACTGCTTGTCGTCTTTGAGGACGCTTATTATCCAGTAGAGTGTACGTGGTGTAAAAACGATTCATCGTATTCCGAATAACTTGCTCAGAAGGACGATTATTTCGACCGTAAAAAGGACGTAGTTTGGCGAACCGGACTATGGGTTTTCAAAATCAGTTTTCACAATTTTCAAGCGTTGTTTTGGCGTTAATCTATTCATCGTTAAATAGCAAAACGTACTAACCAAACATCAACTTCTCGAAAAAAAAACTGGATCGGTCAAGCCGTTTAGGCTGGGAAGAACGTTACAGGCAGACGGACCTAGGACCCGACGGACCAACGCAAAGTGGTTACCCGCTCTTACATAGTATAGTCAAAAATATAATGCATGTTTTTTATTTAAAGAAGCGCTGATATTATCAGTTCAATTTGTTTGTTTTTAAAATAATAAAAAAAAAAGTAAAAATAATTGAACGAAACATTCTATGGGACCAATCCACTTTCGTACTCGTACAGTCGCAAGAGTATTAATCGATCTTGACATACACAAATCGTCTGGTCCAGATGGTATCTCCCCCATAATTCTGAAGAGGTGTTCTTCAACGCTGGCAAAACCACTGCGTAAGCTTTTCCATCTGTCCTATTCATCAAGACTCTTTCCGAGTCGATGGAAAACAGCATTTGTCCAGCCCGTCCCCAAAAAAGGCGAAGCTTCTAATCTCTCCAACTACCGACCAATTGCACTTACCTCCCTTCTTTCTTAGGTATGGAAACGCTGATAATCTATCAGCTTATGAAATATCTTGAATCACGAAAACTCCTCAATGACCGACAATACGGTTTTCGTTGCAACAGGTCCACTGGTGATTTGATGACATATCTCACCGAAAAGTAAAACCAATCTATTCATCTCGGTGGCGAAAACAAGATCGTTGCACTTGATATTTCAAAGGCATTTGACAAGGTTTGGCATCAAGTCTTTTCGTCGAAAATGTGTGCTTTTGGTGTCGATGATACTCTTCTTCAATGGATTAGAAACTACCTCTTGAAAAGTTTAATTCAAGTAGTTTTAGACGGTTTCAAGTGTGCTACTCACGAAATAAATGCTGGTGTTCCCCAGGGTTCCGTTCTGTCTCTGACACTCTTTCTCATTTTTATTAATGCCCTCTTGTCTGCAACTTCTAATCCAATCTTAGCTTTTTATATTCGTTCTCTAATCCACGCCCTTCATCTTGGGACGTGGAACAGAAACGGCACAATATGTTAAACTCAAATAATTCCGATATTTACAGCATCATCAAATGGGGAAAATCCAATAGAGTGGAATTTAGTGCTTCGAAAACACAATGCTGTCTCTGTCATCTAAGCGAAACCAATTTTTACAGCCACTATCCATGAATGGCACTTACATCGTCGAAACCGAAAACATGATTTCGAAACCCTTTCAAACATTCAACCGTAATACTCGCCATGCCATGAATGCTAATCAGTTCAGCCTCAAGCCTATCTTCGGACGTACTATGAAATATAGAGATTCATTCCTAAACCGAACAACACGAATGTGGAATGCTTTACCAAACTCAGGATTTCCTCTCCATTACAAAAGTTTAAAACCAATGCACATCGGTATCTCCTCTTTTCTTCTCCCCAATTTCCTTAATGCCCGCGCTGTGCCCAAACACTATAAGGGTATTCATCAACCCTTTAGTGCGTGCTAACTATAAAAAAAATCTTTAGACACAGTGGTGCTCTAAAAAACACCATTTACTGGGGGTCCATTCATACATTTTCCAATTGATTCATTCGCGTATTCATGTTCAATAAATTTGGATGTGAAACGTTTTGTTTCAAAAAAAAATAACGAAGAAAAAATTGAGTTTCGTTAAGTTTTCTTTCAACTGTCGTGACTGTCAAAATATGAAAACCCTGGAATTTAATTTTAAGTAAAGGGTCTTTCATTAAGCGCTTCCTGTCTTTGAATTTAAATAAAACAAAATGTGTGTATCATCGAAATTTTTGAATCGTTTGAATGACATGGCTATCGATGCCATTATGCATGGAATATAACATCAAGTGTCCGCCGTGGCTTCTCTGGGTGGCTTGCATCCGAAATGCCCCATTTTTTTCGCAACGCTCTTAAATTTGTGACCACTGACTAGGATTCCGGTAGTAAATTTTGATTATTTGTAGACTTGCTCCTTCGTGTACTTCACCACAATGAAAATGCTGATTTTACTGAATATTTTGACATTGTCAGTTCGGTAATCGGTTTAAGGGTGCGTTCACACTGAAAGTTTAGAGTTCTCAAGTCGCTAATGAAAGACCCTTTACTTTTTATTGAATTTAGAGAATTTTCTCTCAATTTCTTCATCTTTTGTCATCAATATTGTTAATGCTTACTAACACTTCATTTGACGGACCCAATAAGTGTTCTCAATCTCATTCATTCATATTTCTAACTCCATTAAAACAAAACGCAGTTCTAATATTTAATTTTTTTTGTATTTCCAGGTACAACAACAAACATCATCGCTCAGCACGTAAACAAGTCAAACCAACATCAAGTCAGAATTGAATCCAAAACAGAAACCAATAAATTACAAGATAATCTAACACTTACCACGGCTAAACCACCACCAAATAATAATAACTGTACCTCATCTAAAAACGTAAACGTAATAGAAACACCCAACATAATTAAGAACCTAATACCGGGCATAAGAATTCTTTACAACGCAACGGATTCATCTAAACTGAAAAATAAAAAAAAAATTCTCTAACAAGCACATAATAGTCCACACGGCAGATTAATCTTCCGACACAATTAGATAAATTGCGCCTGTTATTATGAGAATTGTTGTAGTGTTGTACGAGCAGAGTGTGTAGCTACTTGTTAAGTGAATGTGCGTCGGGTCCGAGGCTTGCTCAAGACAAAGTCAAGGAAGAAGTTCATAATATCGTTGTGTGAGCCCCGCCAAGAACAGGATGCGTTCAGTTCAAAAGAAAAGGAGTTAATAACTCACCAAAGAGAAACTGCTTCGAAACTGATTCAAAACATGAAAAAAAGTAAAATGAAACAAGGACGTTATGCAGGGATTCTCTACGATGACTGTGTGAGTACCCATATATCCTTTTGAGTTTCTTTAATTGCATTTATCTCGTTTCGTTCTCATATTGTGTTAGTTTGTACGCGATAGTTCTGCCAGGAATGTCTGATCAATTTCTTAAGCTCTGTTTTACCCTTCCCTGATCGGGTAAAACAGAGCTTAAGAAAGAAAAGGAGGAAGATATCTATACTAACGTGTTTCAACTTAACGGGGTTGGGGTCTGTCTGAGTCAAGGTATACTGCTTGCTGTCAGTCAGTCCAATCGATCAAATGGCATTCGAACCACTAAGTCCGTAAATTGATTCGGATGAAGTTCTCTGTCTGAGAGAAATACCTGGCTAGTATCAGCCAGATCATTTGGCACCCGTGATCGGTGGATCAGTTTCTACCCTGAAGACTGTTCAACAACTTGGTTCACTTCATAAAGCTCGCGGTCGCGTATTCTTCTCCATTCGCCTTACTCACATAAAGGGCCATGTACGCGACACAGAATTGTTCTTTCGTAACGGGGTTGGGGTCTGCCTGAGACAAGGTATACTGCTTGCTGTCAGTCAGTCCAATCGATCAAATGGCATTCGCAGCCGCTAAGTCCGTAAATTGATCCGGCTGAAGTTCTCTGTCTGAGAGGAGTACCTGGCTAGTACCAGCCAGTCCAAATGATCATTTGGCATCCGCGATCGGTGGATCGGTTTCGACCCTGAAGACTGTTCAACAACTTGGTAAACTTCATAAAACTCGCGGTCGCGTCTTCATCTCCATTCGCCCTTATCACATAGAGGACCATGTACGCGACACAGAATTGTGCTTTCGTAAGTTCCTAATGTTGGCTCTGCTTAACTACTTATTGTCCAGCACTCGACGTCGTAAAGTAGGATACGGTATTCCCATCTAGCAGGCATGTGAGTAGAGCGTTAAGCAAAGGCAGTTGTCCGAGCCAATCTACTCAGTTGTCACTCATGGGGTTGAAGTTGATAAACTCTTTAACTACCTCAGAGTTGCTTTCATCACAGTGACGTTTGGTTCGCCCTAAGTTTTGGGTCTTCAGTACTCTGTTTGTTGATAGTATGTATGACCAACGCATTTTGCTAAAGTGGCAGCCACCAGTGGTATTGACATCGTCCGTAGCTAAGTGGATTATTCAATGATAGTGCCTTCCATGCACCTTCCTGCGAAATTTTTGGATGATTTGTTTCCAAACTGGACGTTACATCGCGTGCCCTACAGTGTTGTATCTTTTCTGGTGGAATTCCAAATTCAGTCATCGATCAATAGAGCTCCAGGTGGTACGATGGTTGGTAAGCTGCCTTACGAAAGTTTAAGAGGGGGGATTGGTACTTATACTAACTTAAGTGGCGCTTCAGTCCGGGATGAACCAGGGCCTCAAGCAATATGCCTCTCCTATTAGCCCGGTCCTTAGCTTACTGCCTCCAGTTGCGCTCTCCAAGTTGGTTGAGGTCGGTTTCTACTTGTGCGCGCCACTTAAAGCGAGGTCTTCCTCTACTGCGTCCGACGTCTGGCTGGGAACGAAGACTCTGTGAGTCGGAGTATTGGTGTCCATTCTTTCTACATGTCCTAGCCATCTTAAACGTCCAATGCGGAGTTTTTTTTACTAGGGGTATGTCGCTGTACAGCTCGTATAGTTCGTGGTTGAATCTTCGTCTCCATAGCCCGTCAATGCAAACGGGACCGAAGAATTTTTCTCTCGAATCGACCAAGGATTTCTTCATCCGCTTTTGATACGGTCCATGCTTCAGCGCCGTAGAGCAGGACTGGGATGATCAGGGTCTTATATAGGATCTCCTTAGTAGTTCGAGTGAGGGCTTTACTACTGAACTGCCATCTTTGGTTTTTTTCCAGGATCTGCCGAAGTGTGAAAATTTGATCGATTGTGGACTTTCCTGGCCTAAAACCACACTGATAAGGGCCGATCAGGTTGTTAGTTAACGGTTTCAGGCGTCTTATGCCTCTGAAGTTGACGCAGTTCAGAAAGTCTCCTCTTTTGTGGATGGCAAACGATGCTGAGGTTCCATTCTTCAGGCATGATTTCAACCGACCATATTTGGTTTATGAGTTGGTGGATGTTGCTTACCAAATCATCTCCGCCAGCTTTATAAATCTCAGCGGGAAGGCCGTCATTTCCGGCGGCCTTACTAAGCTTGAGTTTAGATATTGCAATCCTCACTTCACTTAGGTTGGGTGGTTGGTAGTTTTCGCTGTCGTTGCCAATATTAAATGGTTCGTTCTCGCTGACAGCGGAATGTTGTTCGTCACCGCCGTTTAACAGTCTGCAGAAGTGGTTCTTCCATATCCTCAACATGGACTGTGTCTCAACTACGAAATATGCTTGTTCATCTCGGCAGGATTCTGTTCGTGCCTTGTAGCCTTGGCGTTGACGTTTTACACTTTGGTTAAACTTGCGAACATCGTTCCTGGAGTGGCACCTCTCTATATCCTCGATCGAGCGCTTTTCTTGCTCTTTTTTCTTCTTTCTGAAAAGCCGATGTTCTTCCCTTCTTCTTTGCCTATAGAGCTCAATGGCAGCTCTCGTCTTCACCTGCAGCTTAGCCTTGTAGGCCTCGTTCTTGGCTGCGAGCACATCTCGGCATCCCTCATCAAACCAGGGGTTTCTTGCTGGTGGCCGCGAGAGACCTAGCACATTAGTTGCGGCTTGTTGACATCGTTGCCATCGTTCTTCGACATTTGATGCTGGTCTCATGGTGTGAATCGAGAGGTTAAAGGATGCGAGTTGCGCGAAGGTCTCTTCCGATTGCAGTCTTTCGACATTTGTTGTGGCGTGGTGGAAATCCGCATCCTTACCTTGACTACAACAAGGTAGTGGTCCGAGTCTATGTTAGCCCCTCGGAATGTTCGGACATCCAAAATACTGGATGCGTGCGTCTTGTCTATCGCAATGTGATCAATTTGGTTGACTGTTCGTTGATCTGGAGACCGCCATGTCCCCTTATGGATATCGAGGTGAGGAAACCGGGTGTCGTACAGAATCTCCAAAAAAAAAATCCCCATTGATCAAAATCCCCAAAAATTTTCATCCACCTAGCTAATATCCCCATTGAGATAATGCACATTGATTAAATCCACACCTAAACAATATTTTTTGTCAAAATCCCCACGAAATCTCCAAATCCCCAGAGTCTGTGTACATATAAATTATGTGCATTTAGTTTTCAGAAAAACATGCATCAGAATTAAGTTTTTTGAAGGGAATAGCTTATAACATATGTCTTTGTTAAATTATAATATATAACTGTTAAAAGTTAGGAACCCTTTTTATTGGATTGACAATTTTAAAAACTTTTTTTCATTTTTTTTGTTGTTGTTTCATTAAAGACTTTCAAAGAAATTTCATTTTGTTACCATTACTGTTATGTTATCTGTATATGAATATTTATTTTGTTAATGATTTCGAAAATGTATTTTTATTTTAATAAACGTTACAAGCATTATAATTTTGATTTTTTGGATTACATTTGCTGTAATACATAAACCTTGAATATATTTGTTTTGGGGATATTAGGTTTGTAGATTCTCTCATTGGGGACTTTGGGAGTTGGGGATTTTCGTTTGGGGATTTCGAGTTTGGGGATTTTCGTTTGGGGATTGTGTTTTGGGGCAAACGTTACCAACCCGAGGAAACCGTGTGCTGGTTATAGTGGCATTTCGTTCCGTAGCAAAGTCCATTAGTCGAAGTTTGTTACCAAACGTGTTGTAGCGTAGGCAATCATCCGACAGTACTGCTAAAGATGTCTTCTCCTCCTACCTTTGCGTTAAAATCTCCCAGCACGATTTTAACATCGTACTTCGGTAGCCGCTCATAGGTTTCGTCAAGGAGCTCGTAGAAGCAATCCTTAGTTGAATCATCTTTCTCCTCCATCAGAGCGTGAGCGCATATAAGGCTCATGTTGGCGAATTTGGCCTTGATGCGGATTATTACAATGCGTTCGCTAATGTCTTGGAAACATAAGACTTCTTGCCTAAGTCTGGCACTTATAACAAATCCGCATCCAAATAGTCACTGTCTCTGTTCACTATAACACGGTCCATAGTAGATGTCACAGTTTTTCATCCTCGTTTTGCCCGGCCCATCCCATCGTATTTCCTGGATGGCAGTAATGTCTGCTTTGTAGCAGATTAGGGCTTCCGCTAGTTGTTCGCCTGCACCCCTCCTGTTTAATGTTCTCACATTCCAGGTGCAGATACGAACGTCGTTGTCCTTTTTTCGCGGATTGGTACAGTGTGCATATTTTCACTCGGAATCACTAAAGATCTATTTTGAGTGTCCTAATTGTACGTGGTTCATCATGTGACAAATGATACAAGCAATACCAAGAAGGTAACCTGTCTAATATAGTCAGTAACGCTCAATAAAGCGGTAATACAACTATGCTTTGGATGAAACCTGGATTGCTTCGGGGTGAGTAAACTATTTGCTTCGAGATAAGTACTGATTTGCTTTAGTAAAACTCCTTCAAATACTTTCAATAAAAAAGGCAAGACTGACATAAACCAATGTCAATCTTGCCCCTTTAGCACTTTTAGGAATGGGTAAAATGTTTGCTAGCTTCCATATATCAGGATTGATATCAAGATTGCATTAAAAATGAACCTTATGTGCGGCTAAAAAATCGGCAAAATATTTTTTAAAATTAATTTCACCAAGTCCAACAACGACATCAGCACTACATACCGCTTGAAAAGAAAACCCAGGTCGGTCTTCCTGATTCAAAAACGAAAAAGGATTTTCAGAAATCCACGAGGGTTTTGAAACAAATTTTTAATTTTACCCAATTTCGATAGTTTGAACGGTTTTTGACTTGCCTATGCCTATGTTGCTGGTTTTACTCCAGAGATACCTCCAAATGCCATTTTGGATCCATTCACATGGATTGCAATTTCGGATCCTTGGATCTTCTAATGGTTTGGTATACAATAAGGACGTTTGTAACTGCATAGTCCGGTTGCTGTGCGGAAAAATCCGTTCAGCAGACGGTAGCACACTGCCACACATAAAGGCCTGGCACCAACCTGACCAGATTAATCAGGCTTGACAATATCCAAAAAATACTACCTTGACGACACTCTTGATCACATATGTGATGTTTGTTCTATCCTATGAGTATTGGATTTCTAGTCCTTTGATTGGACCGCTGTACCAATGGACGTCATTGGCTTTTCTATGTTAGTGGAACTGCGTCAGTGAACCCTTCAACAGCATAATTGACGTCAGTTTTGATGAACTTTTTGCATGACCCTTACAAATGTTCTCACCACTTATCAAACGTTGTTTGGAATAATTCAACCATAGCACATCCGAACATTTCGAACCAAAATAGATCCGAGTGGAGGTTTGAATTTAATGGACTGCTACCTACTTCATCAGGTTTTCGTGGTGGAAAGAACTACGCACACGATTCTAGGGCATCGGCATCATCGGATGCCATCGTACACGTCAGTATATCTCTGGAATGCGCATGCAAATTCAAAATAGATATTTCCAAGAAGACAAACTGCAGGCGATGTACTCGTTTATCCGCTACACCGCTTTTATGCTCAAGTGGTTCTCTGTTTTGAGGAAAAAAAAAGTACAATTGCATCTCACCGAAGTGGGATGTGCTTGGTTTTGGGGCCGTGAAAATTCAACCAGTTCCGCTAGGGGAGGGTAGACACTTGTTTTTGTAATTATTGAAGTATATCGGAGAAATTATAAAAAGTGTTAAGAATATCCCATATATAGGGGCGATTGGTGTGTGTTCGAATCCGCTTACATTTGGTGTGCAGATGCTACAAGATTACCACCGAATTGGCTGAATCCTAGAAGATCGCGTTGGAGTACTTACTGGAGGCCCCTTTTATATTTCATAGCGATTGTTCAATAATTTTCTGTTGATGCAGATTCGCGTGAAATATGATGAAGAAGGAGCGAGATAAGACAGATGTGTTGGCAGAAATTTATTCCTCAAATGGTATCTGTAATTTAGTACCAAGGACTGTGTTGTAGTTTTTTGTTTAGATGCAACTACCCAGTGAAGAAGCAGATACCGACGATTTGTATGAAGAAGAGAAAGTCAAATAGCTAGATGCCTCAATAGGATTGACGATTTGTACATCAACCGTATGTTCGCTAGCCAACCTCTTTGGAAGATCTCAGTACGAAATCAGTGGAATTTGGTGTGCGGTTTCTAAAACGTCCAATGTGTCGTTTTTTTTATTAATTTTTCGAAGATTTTTTTTCAAAGAAGTCACACAACAAGGCATCACCTTGACTTAACCTCCTTTTGGTGTCGTATGCTTCCGTGAGGTCGCTACTGACGCTGATGGAACAGCGATAATTCTCCATCATCATCCTAAACAGACGGACGAGCTTGGGCGGTATACCAAAACTAGACATGGCTCTGTATAGTTCATCTCTATAACTGCTGTCCTATGCGGCTTTGAAATCGATGAATAGGTGGTGGGTATCGATTTGGACTTCTTGCGTTTTTTTTTTCCAGGATCTGCCGAAGTGTGAAAATTTGATCGATTGTGGACTTTCCTGGCCTAAAACCAGACTGATAAGGGCCCATCAGGTTATTGGTAAACGGTTTCAATCGTTCAGATTATTACGGCATATAGGAAATTGTAGGCGATGTTGAGGAGACCTATAGCTCTGTAGATGGCGCAGTTCAGAGGGTCTCCTTTTTTGTGGATCGGGCAAACGATGCTGACCAGATTTGGTTTATGAGTTGGTGGATGTTACTTACAAAGCCATCAACGCCAGCTTTATAAAGCTCAGCGGGAAGGCTGTCATTTCCGGTGGCCTTGTCAAGCTTGAGTTTAGATATTGCTATCCTCACTTCACTTAGGTCGGGTGGTTGGCAGTTTTCGCTGTCGTTGCCAATATTGAATGGTTCGTTCTGCCTGACAGCGGCATGTTGTTCGTCATCGCCGTTTAACAGTCTGCAGAAGTGGTTCTTCCATATCCTCAGCATCGACTGTGTCTCAACTACGATACTTCCTTGTTCATCCCGACAGGATTCTGTTTGAGCCTTGTAGCCTTGGCTTAGACGTTTTACACTTTGGTAAAACTTGCGAACATCGTTCCTGGAGTGGCACCACTCTATATCCTCGATCGCGCGCTCTTCTTGTTCTTCTTTCTGAAAAGCTGGTGTTCTTCCCTTCTTCTTCGCCTATTGAGCTCGGCGGCAGATCTTGTCTTCACCTATAGCTTGGCCTTGTAGGCTTCGTTCTTGGCTGGGAGTATCTGTCGGCATTCCTCATCAAACCAGGGGTTTCTTTCTGGTGGGCACGAGAAACCTAGCACTTTAGTTGCGGCTAATGGCTTGTTGACATCGTTGCCATCGTTCTTCGACATTCGATGCTGGTGGTATGGTGTTAATCGAGAGGTTAAGGGATACGCGTTGTGCGAAGGTCTTGGCGGTCTCTTGCGATTGCAGTCTTCCTACATTACATTTTTTCACAGTATTTCTGGATTGTTGTGGCGTGGTGGATATCCGCATTCTTACCTTGGCTGCTACAAGGTAGTGATCCGAGTCGATGTTAGCCCCTCGGAATGTTCGGACATCCAAAATACTGGATGAGTGCCTCTTGTTTATCGCGATGTGATGAATTTGGTTGACTGTTCGTTGATCTGGAGACCGTCACGTCCCCTTAAGGACATCGAGGTGAGGAAACCGTGTGCTGGTTATAGTGGCATTTCGTTCCTTAGCAAAGTCCATTAGTCGAAGTTTGTTACCAGACGTGTTGTAGCGTAGGCAATCATCCGACAATACTGCTAAAGATGTCTTCTCCTCCTACCTTTGCGTTAAAATCTCCCAGCACGATTTTAACATCGTACTTTGGTAGCCGCTCAAAGGTTTTGTCAAGGAGCTCGTAGAAGCTCCTTGTATCTTGTAGTTGTATCATCCTTTTCCTCCGTCGGAGCATGAGCGCATATAAGGCTTATATCGGCGAATTTGGCCTTGATTCGAATTGTAACCATCGTTTGCTAGTTTCTTGGAAACATAAGACTTCTTGCCTAAGTCTGGCACTTATAACAAATCCTCATCCGAATAGTCGCTATTTTTGCTGATTATAACACGGTTCATTGTAGATGTAACAGTTTTTCATCCTCTTTTTGCCCGGTCCATCCCATTGTATATCCTGGATGGTAGTAATGTCTGCTTTGTAGTAGTTTAGGACTTCCGCTAATTTTGCGCCTGCACTTCTCCTGTTTAATGTTCTCACATTCCAGGGGCAGATACGAGCGTCATTGTCCTTTTTTTCGTTTAGAAGGGTCGTCAACAATAATATCAGTCCTTTCCGAGGCTATTGGTTGCTGCGTAACATAGTTTTTTTTCCATAGATGGGTATTTAACCCAACGCACAACATCTAACCTGGTGGGCCAGTTCAAACATCTAACCTGGTGGGCCAGTTCAAATTTATTAGATACCCCTGGGACACTGAGCCATCAGTATCCACTACGAGATCAAGCGCTGCCGTTGTCCTTTCAATTCATCTGCCACCATCTCTGTTTACGGGGTCTGACTTACCCTTGAGATTCCTAAATAACCTGTTATACGAATATGTCGAAGCAGCTCATCTAGTTTCGCCTGGGACAGCAGGACGGGTATTCCGTGCCATACTTACCAGGCTGTTTATAGTGCGGCTGTTTTTCGTCATCTTGTCAACACTCGCAGTTATCGTTTAGCAAGTCAAATCTGGTTGGATGAGACCAGGACTCAATGGTTACCACCAATGCGAAGAGGCGTGAACTCTTGATTATTTCTTGTGGGGTTATGTAAAGTCGTTAGTCTATGCTGGCGAGCCGAACACGATTGAAGCCTTACAGGAGAACATAACACGCATAATTCGTGGAATAAAGGCCGAAATGTTCGAAAAAGTGACGCAAAATTGGACCTTCCGAATGGACCATTTGAAACGGAGCCTCGGACAACATTTAGGTTAGCTTAGAGTGGCTGCCAGCGTTCGCCAGCACACTTAGACCACTTTGGTCTGCTGTGATACCACATGGATCTTGTCCAATCTCCTTACTATCCGTAGAAAAAACCATTTTATGCTTTTGATGAAGCGGAGGAGGCTTTCCCTTCCGTTTTTGCCAAATCACCGAGATTTTGAAAATAGTAAGCTCCGAGATGTAGCTTCCTTTTGTTTGATAGGCCCGGGCAGTTACAAAGGAGATGAAGTATTGTTGCCTCCTCCTCCTCGTCCATGCAGCTCCTACAGAAGTCGTTTGAGAAAAGGCCTAGCCTTTCTGCGTGCCTACCTATTAAGCAGTGTCCCGTGATGACACCTATGGTATCGCAAATATACGGTCTATCGAGCGAAATCAGTCCATTTGATCTTCTCAAATCTATCTTTGGCCAAATTTGTTTGGTTGTTTGACACGTCGTGTCAAGACTCCATCTGAGGTTTGATTTGCTGTTAGCATGTTGCGCTAATAAGCTTTTGCATGTAGCGATAGGAATACCTAGTGCACCCGTGTCGGGTACAACTGGTAATTTGGTTCCATTTCTGGCGAGTTCATCAGCCTTACAGTTCCCCGGAATGTCACTATGCCCAGGCACCCAGCATAGGTGAATGTTAAAATGCTTTGACATCTCCTGCAGAGATGATCGGCAATCTAGGGTTGTCTTTGAATTTGTTGAGACTGATTCCAGGGATTTGATTGCCGCTTGGCTGTCCGAGAAAATGCTAATATCCTTGGCAGGTCTTAAATTCTCTTTCAACCAGGATAAGGCTTCTTTGATTGCCATGAGTTCTGCCTGGAACACGCTGCAATGATCAGGAAGACGGAAAGATAGGCTGAGATTTATCCTGCACCCACTCCGTCGTTTGTTTTGGAGACATCAGTATAAAAGTGGATCGAGTCGTTTAGCACAGGTTCGTTGCTCTCCCATGACGTTCTGTGTGGGATTGTGACCCGGAAACTCTTATCAAAGTTTAATCTGGTGAGGGTGTAATCGGTGTTTTCAGGAACATTTGTATATTCGTTTAGAATTTTTGAGTGGTCACTGTTGGATGGCTTTAAGACGTATGGCTGAGTTAGCTGTCATTTGTTTGCCGAAAATATCTAGGGATAGCAGTTGAAAAAGAATGTCTAATGCCTCTGAGGGTGTCGTACGGAGTGCTCCACCAATGCACAGACACGCAGTTTTCTGCACTTTGGCTTGTTTTTTTTGCTGTTTAAAGCTATTTCTAGTGCTGTCCACCACACTACTACTCCATAAAGAAGTATCGGTCTTATAACCGATATATACAGCCAATGCGTGAAACGAGGTTTCATTCCCCCATTTCAAGACTATGGCTTTCTTGCAGGAATAAAGTGCTACCGTCGCTTTCTTTACTCTTTCTGTTATGTTTAGCTTCCAGTTAAGCTTCCTGTCCATAACAAGTCCCAGATATTTTGCTTTGTCTGAGAAGACTAGTTCGATTCCGTGTAGTGACGGGGGTTCAATGTGAGGAATTTTATATTTCCTAGTGAAAATGACCAGTTAAGTCTTATGTGGTCCAGTCTACAGCTGACCACCCATTTGGACAGTATATGTAGTGCGTTTTGGAGAAGCTCCTTGAGTATATTCAGGTGTTTCCCTGAGACAGCGATAGCGACGTCATCCGTGTAGGCAATCACGCGGCATCCCTCTGCTTCCAGGATAAGCAAAAAGTCGTTTGCCACTAAGGTCCAGAGAAGAGGGGTCAGAACCCCACCTTGCGGGGTCCCTCTACTGACATGTCTTCTGGTCGAAGCACCACCCAGTGTTGTGTTCATAATTCGGCTATTTAGTAGCAAATTAATCAGCATTCCAAGTGAGTGATCGACTTTCAGACATGGAAGCGCCTTAATGATCGCTCCCGAATTAACGTTGTTAAAAGCGCCTTTGATGTCCAGCAATGCAACCATAGTACTCCTTGCAGCATAACGAGGGACAACTTTTACATGAAGATGTCTTTAAAACGTAAATGGCAAAGGCCTATCTATCGATTACAATAAAAATTTTGAATATTTGATGCACATTTGAGCGTTTTATTCGATTTTTAAAAAAACTACGCTTAAAAAATCACCCGTTATATGGAATCAACAGGGCTTGAAACATGTTTGTGTTAAGTCGATTCTATCTTCCTTTTAACCAAGCAATGAGGCAAAACTAGCAAAATCCTATCCCTGGTGATCAGCCAAAAAAAATTGAAAATCTACGACCTAAGGACACACAAACATGCAAAATTGGGCGAGTCAGCCTCTCCCACATAACAAAGTTTTCATGTAGAAGAGCACTCTTGTTCACTCTTCGTTTCATCTGGGGAATTGACAAGTTCAAGTATTTTCCTTTTTGTCCTGTCAACCCCTTTGCGATTCTATAGAGACCTGTGTCCCACTAAAGAATGCCAAACAATGGTTCAAAAAGGTATTTTCCTTCCTTGATTAAATGTGAATTTCATAACGTCACCATTTCAATGTCAACATTGTCTCTCACCTCTGGGCGATAGGGTGACAAGCTGTGCATTGAAGTAGGTCTCGAACTAGAAGATACGTTCAGACATGGAACGATCCAATCCAATGTCGTGGAACACAAACAAATCAATTGGCGGCGCGGCGGCAACAACCAAATGTAGGTTAACAGACTCGTGTACTATACAGACGCAAGCACACCCATACAAACGTAAATGCCCTGGTGAAAATCACCGTAGATACTGCTACTGAAATATTTCAAATGAATCTAAATGGAAAACTGAAAACCGTAGATGGTATTGCCTTTGGTGTGCCTACCGGAACACGTTTATTCTCTGTTTCTGGTGTCGTAGCTATAGAGACAAACGCTCTAGTAACAGCCACTGTGTCCATCTATTTATTAATTTTGGTCAATTGAGTAGAACTCAGCCAAAAGCGAACGGATGCGAGATAAAGTGAAACTTTGTTCAACCCAGAGACGAGTCTCGGAGAGGTAGGAAAATGGATTTTTATGAGCAGTAGGTAGCGAAGACTTAAAGGGAAATGGCCAATGGAGATGTGTATTTAATTTTTTTTTTAATTAATTCACATTGTGCCACAGAATTGTGATGAGTGGGCGATGTTTTGTTACATTCGTTTGGAATCCATAGGGTTGGAAGCATTTTATACACAACACCTTCAGAAAATTTTCCATTTAGGGCATACTTCTGGGGTTTAATTGAGAGACACCTTTCTCGATGTAGTGGCCTAGTGATAAGTGTTTGGACTAAACAGCGGGTGTTCCCTGGTTTTTTTCATTGCCTAGTACCTCTTGCGAAAGTTTGAGAAAAATTGGAGGTATATAAAGGGTGGTTGAACTTTAAGGGCCGATGTTGATATTGAATAAAACACAAATTATTTAGGAAATTGTTGTCATTTCTTTTTATTATGATAATATTGGTATGGTTCAATTGTGTATGGAACAAAATATCGGCCAAATGGCCGCCACCATCGCGATGGTCAAAATTTTCGATGACACCGAGGCATAATTGAGGTTCTATGCCATTAATGTACCGAATCATCTCATCCCTTAGCTCTTGAATTGTTGCTGGCTTATCGACGTACACTTTTTCTTTCAAATAACCCCAAAGAAAGAAGTCCAACGGTGTCAAATCACATGATCTTGGTGGCCAATTGACATCGGCGCCACGTGAGATACACTTACTTACTTACTTAAGTGGCGCTACAGTCCGGGATGAACCTGGGCCTCAACCAACATGCCTCTCCAATTAGCCCGGTCCTTAGCTAACTGCCTCCAGCTGCGCACTCCAAGTTGGTTGAGGTCGGTTTCTACTTGTGCGCGCAACTTAAGGCGAGGTCTTCCTCTACTGCGTCCGACGTCTGGCTGGTATTCGTGTCCATTCGTTCTACATGTCCTAGCCATCTTAAAAGTCCAATGCGGAGATTTAGGGGTATGTACAGCTCGTATAGTTCGTGGTTGAATCTTCGTCTCCATAGCCCGTCAACGCAAAGGGGACCGAAGATTTTTCGAAGAATTTTTCTCTCGAATCGACCAAGGATTTCTTGATCCGCTTTTGATACGGTCCATGCTTCAGCGCCGTAGAGCAGGACTGGGATGGTCAGGGTCTTATATAAGATCCCCTTAGTAGTTCGAGCGAGGGCTTTACTACTAAATTGCCTTCTTAGCCCGAAGAAACAGCGGTTGGCAAGAGTAATTCTTCGTTTAATTTCTGACGAGATGTTGTTGTCAGAGTTAATAGCGGAGCCGATTTAGACTAATTCCCGTACTACCTCATAGTTATATCTGGCAATGGTGACGTTCTGTCCAATTCGTCGATGTTGCGTGTTGACAGCATATACTTAGTCTTATCCTCAGTTACAGCTAAGCCCACTTTAGCCGCTTCCTTCTCTATACTAGCAAACCTGGCTATGACATCACGTTGAGTCCTACCAATGATGTCAATATCGTCGGCGTATGCTAGTAGTTGCACCGATTTTTGGAAAATTGTGCCTCTGGTGTTGGCTCGGGAGTTTTGCACAATCCTCTCAAGAATCAAATTAACGAAATCACATGACAGCGCATCGCCTTGCCCAAATCCTTTTTTGGTATCCAATGTGTCGGTGAGGTCGTTTCCGACCCTGATGGTGCAACGAGAATTCTCCATCGCCATCCAACACAAACGGACGAGTTTGGGCGGTATACCAAAACAAGACATAGCTCTGTATAGTTCGTCTCTATAAATGCTGTCGTATGCGGCTTTGAAATCGATAAATAGGTGGTGGGCATCGATTTGGACTTCTTGGGGTTTTTTTTTAGAATCAGCCGAAGTGTGAAAATTTGATCGGTTGTGGAGTTTCTTGACCTAAAACCACACTGATAAGGGCCGATAAGGTTGTTGGTAAACGGTTTCAGGCGTTCACATATTACGGCAGATAGGATCTTGTAGGCGATGTTGAGTAGACTTATGCCTCTGTAGTTGGCGCAGTGCAGAGGGTGGATCGGGCAAACGATGCTGATGTTCCATTCTTCAGGCATGCTTTCATCCGACCAGATTTGGCTTATGAGTTGGTGGATGTTACTTACCAACTCATCTCCGCCAGCTTTATAAAGCTCAGCGGGAAGGCCTTCATTTCCGGAGGCCTTATTAAGCTTGAGTTTAGATATTGTTATCCTTACTTCACTTAGGTCGGGTGGTTGGCAGTTTTCGCTGTCGTTGCCAATATTAAATGGTTCTTTCTGCCTGACAGCGGAATGTTGTTCGTCATCGCCGTTTAGCAGTCTGCAGAAGTGGTTCTTCCATATCCTCAGCATCGACTGTGTCTCAACTTCGATATTTTCTTGTTCATCTCGACAGGATTCTGTTCGAGCCTTGTATACTAGGCTTTGACGTTTTACACTTTGGCAAAACTTGCGAACATCGTTCCTGGAGTGGCACCTATCAATATCCTCGATCAGGCGCTTTTCTTGCTCTTTTTTTCTTCTTTCTGAAAAACCGATGTTCTTCCCTTCTTCTTTGCCTATAGAGCTCAATGGCAGCTCTCGTCTTCACCTGCAGCTTAGCCTTGTAGGCCTCGTTCTTGGCTGCAAGCATCTGTCGGCATTCCTCATCAAACCAGGGGTTTCTTGCTGGTGGCCTCGAGAAACCTATCACATCAGTTGCGGCTGATCTAATGTTGTTGGCATCGTTGCCATTGTTCTTCGACATTAGATGCTGGTGGGATGGTTTGAATGGAGAGGTTAAGGGATACGCGTTGCGCGAAGGCCTTGGCGGTCTCTTGCTATTGCAGTCTTTCGACATTCAATTTTCTACTGTATTTCTGGTTTGTTGTGGCGTGGTGGATATCCGCATCCTTACTTTGGCTACAACAAGGTAGTGGTCCGAGTCGATGTTAGCTTTTCGTTATGTGGAGACCCCCAGGTCCCCTTATAAATATCGAGGTGAGGAAACCGTGTGCTGGCTAAAGTGGAATTTCAGTCCGCAGGTAAGTCAATTAGCCTAAGTCCGAGGCTATAATTGTTGACGTGTATGCTTTGTTTTCCGTCTAAAAGATGTTTTCTCTTCCTACCTTTGCGTTAAAATCCCCAAGCGCTCATAGTTGTTGTCCAGGAGCTCCTAGAAACTGTCATTCGCAATATCAGCTTTTTCCTCCGTGCATATAAGACTAATGTTGGCGAATTTAGCCCTGATGCGGATTGAAAAATGGGCTCGCTAATGTCTTGAGAGGATATGTTTGCCTAAGTCTGGCACTTATAATAAATCCACATCGAAATAATCGCTGTTTCTGCACGGTGCGTAGTATATGTCACAGTTTTTCATCCCATTTTTACACGGTCCATCCTATCGTATATTCTGGATGGTAGTAATGTCTACTTTTAAGTAGCTTTTACGACTTACTCTAGTTGTTCGGCTGCACCTCTCGTGTCTGGAGAGGTTTTATGAAATCGGACCTTACTCCTAGCTAGTTTTGGTCATCAAGTGGTATTATAATTACCACCTTCCCCACATATATGCAGATGATTCCTCTATACGCCACCCGAAGACTCATCCGAAGGGTAACTTGCAACTCCACACGGAGTGTGAACATCACGCTTCCCTATATCTTCTTCAATCTCTCGTGGTATATGGAAGTATCGTAATGGCGTGAACAGTTGCATTTAACAGTTTTTCACGTTTTGATTTTTGGTCTATAGTCGCCTATTGATGCTGGAGCCCAAACTTATGGTCGGGTTGTACTAAAATTTAAGGTTTGTGGGAGGGTTTGTTTTTTTTGGCATTGGAGTCCTAGTTTATGGACATTCATGGTCATCAACAGTAAGATCATTCATTTCCAAGGCCTTTAGGTACTTCATGTCTGACCCTTAAAATTCCTATATGACATGTTCTCCAACAGCTGATGTAGAGTCTGCACTTCTTTAAGCATTTTCTAAGAATATAGACGCCACAGTGGATTATATCTTGGGAACAAGAACGAGGAGCCTTACACACATTCCCTTCCCAGGTTCATCCCGCTCCTGCCTAAAACTTTCAAAGGGGTTAATGCCCGATCCTAGTACTGTCAACACCTTCTGTTTTTATTGAATCGCATTGCATAACATTTCACCAACACGCTCTTAACTTGTCAATTGTCAATGGTATGCAAGCATTTCCGTTTCTAGGTCGGAAATAATCGAACTCCCATGCATTATGAGAGTGCTTCCCTTCCCATCCCACATGACACACACTAAATGAAGAAGCAGATCGGCCAATGCCTACCTGCGGTGAAAAGTAAAAAAATATCTATTGGATCTTCCGGCCATTACCCAACGTTTACATCACACAAACACTAATAAAACCTACGTGATGATTATTCGTTATTATTGGATTGCCAGCAGGGCTCATTTATGATAGGTTTCTATGGCTCCACACAGGAAGTCAATAAAAGTGCATCGACATCATCGGGAACTGATTCATTCAATGGCAACATATCTCACACCGAACCTGAGGAGGCAACACGAGTCGCATTTCAGTGGAAACGAATCTGGATGCTTTGGCCTCTTAATCACGTTCTGCTTTGTTCTGATTCGATGATTCAATATGATTCTGCAGATTCCCATTCTCTACCCACTATCTCTGAGGATAATGAAATCCATAAAAATCAATATCTCAATGGGGAACATTAGCTGGTGGCATCTTGGACATAATTTTGCATATGCATCCCGATTGACAGATACCACACCGCCAAAGTGATGTGAAGGGGTATATCGATTTTTACATACGCAGGTATATGTATGTTTGTGTACCTAAGTGCGTCATTGCAACTGAAGATTTAGATGAAGGGTATCACCAGCTTCACACGATTGATTTGGATATAATTCTGCTGATTGTGAAAATTCTCTTCCACTGCAATGCTGGTTTTAACCTTCCAAGCTAAGGCTAGCTATTGTGAATCCACTTCATTTTGAAAGTCCCCGGTATACGTTGTCCTTATCGAAGAGTGCGTGATCGGATTTTTAGTGTCGGTTTACTCTGCATTCATTTATCGTTCAATTCGTTATTTTTTTGACAGCGCAACAAGTCAAAACCTTGTCACAAGAGGTGTTTACATAATTGCCCTACCAGTACTTGTAATGTTGTACCATCCTTCCTCTATGAAAGGTTAGGGTTAGGTTAGAGTGGCTGCCGGCGTTCGCCGGCACACTTAGACCACTTTGGTCCGTTGTGATACCACATGGATCTTGTCCAATCTCCTGACTATCCGTAGGAAAACCATTTTGAGCTTTTGATGAAGCGAAGGAGGCTTTCCCTTCCGTTTTTGCCAAATCACTGAGATTTTGAAAATAGTAAGCTCCGAGATGTAGCTTCCTTTTGTTTAATAGGGCCGGGCAGTTACAAAGGAGATGGATGTATTGTTTCCTCCTCCTCCTCGTCCATGCAGCTCCTACAGAAGTTGTTTGAGAAGAGGCCTAGCCTTTCTGCGTGCTTACCTATTAAGCAGTGTCCCGTGATGACACCTATGGTATCGCAAATATGCGGTCTATCGAGCGAAATCAGTCCCTTTGATCTTCTCAAATCTATCTTTGGCCAAATTTGTTTGGTTGTTTGACACGTCGTGCCAAGACTCCATCTGAGGTTTGATTTGCTGTTAGCATGTTGCGCTAATAAGCTTTTGCATGTAGCGATAGGAATACCTAGTGCACCCGTGTCGGGCACAACTGGTAATTTGGTTCCATTTCTGGCGGGTTCATCAATCATCATTTTTTTCTAATAATTGTTTTTTTTTCTCAATTTCAGATCTAGATAATCCTGCTCTGCATGGTGCTGTGATATATCAGCCTTTCTTTTATACTGAATTATATAACAAAAAAATAAAAAACAAATTTAACAAATTTGAAATAATTACAAAAAAAAGCAAACAACGATTCGAATCGAATAATTAAATGAAAACCTAAAAAAAAAAAAAAATAAAAACGAATGAAAAGAGGACGGAAAACCAATTAAATCTTTGCCTTGGACAGACAGACAGAAACACACAACAACTGACGTATTACATCTATTTTTTAAGAATATGGGGGCAACAATGGGCAAAAGTGGGGGAAATTTATTGGATTCATTGCCTACACAGGTAAGTCTTGTGATATTAATGTAATTCAAGCGGTGTCCTAATTGATTTTTATTTACAGGGGACTCTGCACGTAGTCATGCTCGGTCTAGATTCCGCTGGGAAGACCACAGCGTTGTATAGACTTAAATTCGATCAGTATTTGAATACAGTACCAACGATTGGATTCAATTGCGAAAAAGTAAGTGAATTGATATTTATTTATAAATCTTAATTAAAACATAGTTTTCAGTACATTTTTCAATTATAAGCGACGTTAGGTTTACCCGCTCTGTGTAGCCGATAGCCGAATACTACACCCACCCTTATCGGCCTTTTGTTAACCGATTTTTAACTTCAAGTGCTTTACTCGAGTTAAGTTGAAATATTTGACAATGAATTTGTTGTCCATAAAGCTTGTTGTCCTGGTTAGCTTGTAGAAATGTCCCTCCTACCATACGGTGTCGAAAGTCTTCTCACAGTCAAACACAAATGATTCCGAGATCTTTAACTTCTTCCGTACGCTGAAGTCTACGACACTTAAATACTTGGTGACGCTATAGTTCGGAATGAACCAGGGACTCTCCATTTAGCCCTGTCCTTAGCTAACTGCCTCCAGTTGCACACTTCAAGTAGGTTGAGGTCGGTTTCTACTTGTGCGCGCCACTTAAGGCGCGGACGTCTACTGCGTCCGACGTCTGGCTGGGAATCGAAGACTCTGCGAGCCGGAGTATTGGTGTCCATTCGTTCTACATGTCCAATGCGGAGTTTTTTGACCAGGGGTACGTCGCTGTACAACTCGTATACTACTTAAATGGCGCTACAGTCCGGGATGTCGCTGTACAGCTCGTATAGTTCTTGGTTGAATCTTCACCCCCATAGCCCGCCAACGCAAACGGGACCGAAGATTATCCGGACCAAGGATTTCTTCATCCACTTTTGAAACGGTCATGGCTTCAGCGCCGTAGAGGAGGTCTGGGATAAACAGGGTATTGAGTGTTACCTTCTTAGTAGTTCGAGTGAGGGCTTTACTACTAAATTGCCTTCTTAGCCCGAAGAAACAGCGATTGGCAAGAGTCAGAGTCAATAGCGGAGCCAAGGTAGACAAAGTCCCCGTACTACCTCATAGTTATATCTGTCAATGATGACGTTCTGTCCAATTCGTCAATGTTGTGTATCCTTTCGTATTGACAGCATATACTTAGCCTTATCCTCAGTTACAGCTAAGCCCATTTTTGCCGCTTCCTTCTCTATACTAGCAAACGTGGCTATGACATCACGTTGAGTCCTACCAATGATGTCAATATCGTCCGCGTATGCTAGTAGTTGCACCGATTTTTGGAGAATTGTGCCTCTGGTGTTGGCTTAGGAGTTTTGCACAATCCTCTCAAGAATCAAATTGAAAAAGTCACATGACAGCGCGTCGCCTTGCCTAAATCCTTTTTTGGTATCCAATGTGTCGGTTAGGTCGTTTCCGACCCTGTTGGTGCAACGAGAATTCTCCATCGCCATCCAACACAAACGGACGAGTTTGGGCGGTATACCAAAACTAGACATGGCTCAGTATAGTTCGTCTCTATAAATGCTGTCGTATGCGGCTTTGAAATCGATAAATAGGTGGTGGATATCGATTTGGACTTCTTGGGCTTTTTCCAGGATCTGCCGAAGTGTGAAAATTTGATCGGTTGTGGACTTTCCTGGCCTAAAACCACACTGATAAGGGCCAATCAGGTTGTTGGTAAACGGTTTCAGGCGTTCACATATTACGGCAGATAGGATCTTGTAGGCGATGTTGAGGAGACTTATGGCTCTGTAGTTGGCGCAGTTCAGAGGGTCTCCTTTTTTGTGGATCGGGCAAACGATGCTGAGGGTTCGATTCTTCAGGCATTTTTTCATCCGACCAGATTTGGCATATGAGTTGGTGGATGTTGATTACCAAGTCATCTCCGCCAGCTTTATAAAGCTCAGCGGGAAGGCCGTCATTTCCGGCGGCCTTATTAAGCTTGAGTTTAGATATTGCTATCCTCACTTCACTTAGGTCGGGTGGTTGGCAGTTTTCGCTGTCGTTGCCAATATTAAATGGTTCGTTCTGCCTGACAGCGGAATGTTGTTCGTCATCGCCGTTTAACGGTCTGCAGAAGTGGTTCTTCCATATCCTCAGCATCGACTACGATATTTCCTTGTTCACCTCAACAGGATTCTGTTCGAGCCTAGTATCCTTGGCTTTGACGTTTTAGACTTTGGTAAAACTTGCGAACATCGTTCCTGGAGTGGCACCTCTCTATATCCTCGATCGCGCGCTTTTCTTGCTCTTTTTTCGTCATTCTGAAAAGCCGATGTTCTTCCCTTCTTCTTTGCCTATAGAGCTCAATGGCAGCTCTCGTCTTCACCTGCATCTTTGCCTTATAGGCCTCGTTCTTGGCTGCGAGCATCTGTCGGCATTCCTCATCAAACCAGGGGTTTCTTGCTGGTGGCAGCGAGAAACCTAGCACACCAGTTGCGGCTGATCTAATGGCTTTTTGGCATCGTTGCCATTGTTCTTCGACATAAGATGCTGGTGTGATGGTTTGAATGGAGAGGTTAAGGGATACTCGTTGCGCGAAGTCCTTGGCGGTCTCTTGCGATTGCAGTCTTTCGACATTCAATTTTCCACTGTATTTCTGGTTTGTTGTGGCGTGGTGGATATCCGCATCCTTACCTTGGCTGGAACAAGGTAGTGGTCCGAGTCGATGTTAGGAATGTTCAGACATCCAAAATACTGGATGCGTGCCCCTTGTCTATCGCAATGTGATCAATTTGGTTGACTGTTCGTTGATCTGGAGACCGCCATGTCCCCTTGTGGATATCGAGGTGAGGATACCGTGTGCTGGCTATAGTGGCATTTCGTTCCGTAGCGAAGTCAATTAGCCTAAGTCGGTTGCCTGACGTGTTGTCGTGTAGGCAATATTTTCCGACAGTACTGCTAAAGATGTCTCCTCTTCCTACGTTTGCGTTAAAATCTCCCAGCACGATTTTAACATCGTACTTCGGTAGTCGCTCATAGGTTTTGTCAAGGAGCTCTTAGAAGTAATCCTCAGTTATATCATCATTTCCTCCGTTTCGGCGCGACCGCATATAAGGCATGTGTTGGCGAATTTGGCCTTGATGCGGATTGTTACAATGCGTTCGCTAATGTCTTGGAAACATAAGACTTCTTGCCTAAGTCTGGCACTTTTAACAAATCCGCATCCAAATAGTCACTGTTTCTACTCACTATAACACGGTCCATAGTAGATGTCACAGTTTTTCATCCTCTTTTTGCCGGCCCATCCCATCGTATTTCCTGGATGGCAATAATGTCTGCTTCGTAGCAGCTTAGGGCTTCCGCTAGGTGTTCGCCTGCACCTCTCCTGTTTAATGTTCTTACATTCCAGGTGCAGATACGAACGTCGTTGTCCTTTTTCCGCTTAGCAGGGTCGTCAACAATAAAATCAGTCCTTTCCGAGGCTATTGGCTGCTTCGTAACATTTTGCATGAGTGGGTACAACCCAAAGCACAACCCCCAACCTGGAGGGCCAGTTCCAATTTATTTATGATGACACTGGGCCATCGGTATCCACTATGGGATTGAGCGATACCGTTGGCCTTTCGGTTGATCCGCGACCATCTCTGTTCAAGGGGCCTGACTTACCCTTGAGATTCTAGATAACCTGTTTTCCGAATATGTAGAAGGAGCTCATCTAGGTTCGCCTGGTACAGCAGGCCGGATATTCTGTTCCATTCTGACCAGCAGAATTCAGTCACAAGTTTGGTTTTGATGTAGGTTTTGGTATTAATGTTGGTTATAGTGTTTGTTTGTCTTGTATGTTGTTCGCATTGGAATAGTCTCCCAGGAGATCCGAATTGGAATCGAGTTTAGCTTCGGAACTCTTTATTCCAGGCTGTGCCATCATTACACTCGGTTCTAACCCTTGTTGAACCAGCCAATCTGCCAAACTCCGAAATGTAGTAACAACTACTTCACGGACCTATAAGCTCATCTGGTGGTAACCCAACGAAGGACAAGGGGTGGGACATCGCTTGACACATTCTGCTGTCGTTTTTTTTATAAACTTAAATGTGAGTAAAGTCATGCGTTTGTTGTTGATCTTGAGTTTCTGACTTCTCTGGACGCCAGAGGCCTTCAATGTATCAAAGAGAATGATCGCTTGTAGGAATATTAAACAATATCGGAGAGGTCATTGCGTTTTCTAAACCCTTTTTCATAAACTTATTTTACGTAAATCACATATAGCATCCTAGTTAGCTTGTATGAAAATCTCTCTAACCACACGGAGTCGAAGCCTTCTCATGGTCAATCAGACATGCGCTAGTTCATTGTTTTTTTGTGGGTTTAGTACATCGAATGACGGGCACCAGTTTCGTCGAGGCATGAATAGTTCCCTTGTCCTTCTTATGGATACGAAGTGCACCACCACAGTTTTCCAGTTCTGGTGTGGTGGTACAACCGATAGTTTCTACTATCAGATGTCTTTTAACATGATTCCATCCCTTCGTACTTTTAAATAACCTGCACGAACATCATTAAGCTATCGGCGAAGTTTACTTTAGCTCATCCATCGTCATCATAGCCGTTCTAGCTCGCTATCATTCACAAAAATGATCGCTCTTGTATCATTACAGATCCAAGGAACAGTCGGAAAAGCGAAAGGAGTTCATTTCTTGGTATGGGACGTTGGAGGTCAGGAAAAACTTCGGCCGCTTTGGCGCAGCTACACAAGGTAACTCTGCAAACGCAAAGATTTTATTGGAATTTCAAATTTCTGTATTTGTTTCTCCATTTTTTCCGTAGATGTACCGACGGAATACTTTTCGTGGTGGACTCAGTCGATGTAGAACGCATGGAGGAGGCTAAAATGGAACTGATGCGTACTGCGAAATGCCCTGACAATCAGGTAGATAATTTCACCCACTTACGCCCTGCTAAATTCTAACTTTTTTTTATATTAATAGGGTGTTCCTGTTCTCATTTTGGCCAACAAGCAAGACCTACCCGGCGCCAGAGATCCCAAAGAGCTAGAGAAATTTCTTGGCCTGCACGAACTTTCACCTCTATATCCAAGTCTGAATCTGACCTCATTAAGTTCCAGTTCATCATCACATGCGACAAATACAACGCCAAATTCCGGACAAACCCCCAGCATAACTCCAACGTCCCAGCAACACTATCATCATCATCATAAGTCAATGAGTCAGCAAATTTCCACATCGACTTCAACATCATCAGCGCTGTCATCAGCGAATACAACAACCAAAGCCGCAAATTGTGATATCAACTACCATCAGCAACAGCATCAGCATAATCAGACATCAATAACAATCACCCAACAAGCGCTAACAAATCCCCACCACAAGGGAAACAGTGGTGGATCGCAGCTACAGCAACACCAGTTCAAAGGCTGGTACATTCAACCAGCGTGTGCAATAACAGGCGAAGGTCTCCAGGAGGGCCTGGAGGCTTTGTATGATATGATCGTAAAGAAACGTAAAATGACCAAGGCAAACAAGAAAAAGCGGTAATGTGGTCACGAAAAGGGTGTGCACGTCCAAGAGACGAGCCCTTCTGTAGATATTTTCACATATAATTGATATTACAACACAAAGATTGATATGAATTAGTTTTTTAGAGTTGATTTAGTTTTTTCGTTGCGTTAAAAATCCAGGGCACAAACAAATAATGACGAGTATCCTTTCTCACACTCACACACACACCACATCCTAGTATATGTGTTTAAGATTAAGTTATTCTTATGAATTGCTATTTTGTTCTCTTCGGATACCAAAGCCCATGGAAAACGGGCGGTAAAGTTGGCCCGTTCTAGTCCAAGCAAAAAGGCGCTGACCTTTACTTTTGTACTGAATTCGACTAAAATTACCGACTGCTTTTACTTGGAGACTGGCATAACACACAATCGTTTATCATTAATACTCGTAATACTGGCATGTGATGTAGCGATGGCGTGTTAGTTAATAAGTACCAACAACTCTGTGAGTTGATTTTGAATGAAGACAATAACCGAAAAATTAACAGTGCTGCATGAGCGCGAGTTTTGAAAAAGGTGAGTAGGAATTATAAATCTCAGTTTAGAAAACATTTGCTATTGCAGGCCGAAGTAGCTTGCTAATTATAATCGATTTTCTTAAACCCTGGATTGTTAGAATCATTAATTTCTCTAGCTGTACAAATTTATTGTCAAAGCCTTTCAGTTCGTTTTGACAATTGGATGTTTTTGGGTTTTATTTAGTTTTTTAAACTCGAAGGATAGTATCACAGATAATATAGATATCGTACGCCAAAGGAAAAAATTTCACACATTTTAAATTCTTTGAAAGATTTGTATGAACAAAATACACTCCCAAACAGAACTCAATTCTTGCGACGATCGTGTACTTTTTTTCTGTTTTACGCATAAAACGGCGGCAATAATAAAAAAATCCCTTATTTCATCTAACCTCCCTACTTTTACACCATTGGGTAACTGCGACGATGATGATGTTGAAGTTCTAATATTAAACCCTCTTGAAACCAACCGACACCGCACAGAATATGGGATGCAAGAATTCAATTGCGAGGGCTTAGGAATGTAATATAGGCAAACAAATTTAAGAGATCCTGGTTGGTTTGATGAAAATCACATTTCCTCTAGGCATTCGCCGTGTTCCGGGTTTTAGTTTTACGAAGTCAACTTTGCCGATGCACTATCCTCATTGGTTAATCGAGCATTTTTAGTCACGCGACATGGTCGATTGACCAATGAGAACAGTGCATCGGTCAAGTTAACTTGGGAAATCTAAAACCCGAAACACAGCCATTGAAAAGCAAAAACATTAGAAAATTCAAATTCTCTAAGAAAAGGTGCATTGAATCACAAGGAGTGAGATTTGAAATACGACAGAACAGAATGGTGCTCTCAACTCAACTAAATGAGAGTCGACAAGCCCAGCAGCGGTTCAAGCGCCTCATCGATAACAAGAAATTCAGCTGTTTTAACAGTTCCTTTTTCCACATCAAAACAGTCTAAGTTTACTAAACCATGTGAATAGATTTGTGACAAGAGCTTGTAACGTACCCCGAACCCCGCGATGAAGAGCGAGTGGCCTCTCTGACCTGGATGTACCATCCGAAGAACCTAGACCTCTTCCGGCACTATCACCCGTACTGGAGAAGGCCTAGTCCACACATCGCATGCTCTCATCGTGTCGAAATTCGAAGCACCATCCCTTCTACTAACTCTGACTGACCCTTGGGCCAGTCCGGGCAGACTAGTAAAACGGGTGTCCAGTCATCATGCGGCTCAGGCATATTCATTCGCTCGCTAGCTCAACGGTGCGCATGGGTTCTTGCCACATGATCTGGACCGGGGTTACATTTTTATTTAAATGCCTGAAAACGAAAAATCGCGAAAAAAAGATGTTAAACCATCGCACTGGTAACCAACTAAAAACTACTAAACCAGCAAGGCCCAAATTTTGCTATTATAAAACTGAAATGTTTCCTGTAGTGAGAAAAGGACGGAGAGTTTACGATGGATTCTCTCCGTGAGCGAACCCACCCCTAGAAAAAAACCAAAACAAAGTTCGGCATTGTCATCCATGGCTATCGCGATGCTCCATTAGCGACAGTCCCTAAAAAGGAGTATCTAACCATATTGGTAACATACTCCTGGTCTCCTCTAAACTGCCACGAATCCAGCGATCTAGCACATCCTCACCAGCTTCGTACTAGCTACTCATCGCGAACAGCGGAATTAAAAAAAAATATTGAGATACAAATGTGCACCCAGCCATGCCTTGAAAAACAACTGCAACTGCTCAAAACAATACGATACTTCGCCAAAGGAACTCGTGGAGCATTCCAGATGCTCAGAAAAACACAATATAGGTTAGGTAGACTTACCCCCTTTATGGACTTCTTACAAACGTCCTACCCGCTCTTC
Organism: Rhingia campestris; assembly: GCA_932526625.1. NCBI lineage: Eukaryota > Metazoa > Arthropoda > Insecta > Diptera > Syrphidae > Rhingia > Rhingia campestris. The sequence goes on along the minus strand of OW052186.1, from coordinate 2,600,390 downwards.
AAGGTGACGGGGAAGAGGATTCCTTCCTTGAGTTTCTGATGAAGCGCACTTTTTTGCGACACGTGTATTTTCTTGTAATAGCTAAATTAATTGTAAAGATAAGGGTAAAGCACTCGAACAAAAATAGTTTACAAAGATAATTTTTTGAATGGTAACTACTTCCCCTTTGAATTATTTTTAGCGTCCCCTAGCCCTTTCGTCACGGCTTTCGATGAGTAAAGCTAGGAAGCCTTTTAGTGCTTTAATCTTTATAGAAGGGTTCAATTAGAGGTTTTGCAAAATAAAAAGGACGCTACTTGGCAGGGTTTGGGCGGTGGGTGGTGGTACAAAAAAGTACCATCCGGGATACACCATAATAAAAAAAATTTGTAATACATAAGAAAAACTTTATTCGTACTAAAATAAACACAAAACACGTATTCATAGTTATCCAAAAAAGTAATAAGAAAAAAAGTATTTACAAAAAAAAAAAAAGTTATGATTGCAGTTTTACAAATGATAGTGAGTGAAACATTTTTTGCAAAGCGGCACCTGACATTCGCGGCATAAAACTTTGGTTCTTGACTGTTTCTTCTGTTGGGTGCATCTCACACAGCGACGCCTTGTATCACCTTCAACTGGTAAGTGTTTTATTCCACTTACTTCCCTTGGTCTTCTTCCTGGCTTGGATGACCTACGAACCGGCGCTGATGTCAGACCATCTTCCACAAGAAGTTCTGCCAATGTCAGCAAATGCGTTTTTAGCGGAGACTTTTTTCGATTGAGGTCAGTATGACCCATGAATTCACACTTGCCATCATGATAAGGCGATAAAATGTTTTTTTTTTCAGTTTTCCGGTCGTATTCATAAAGACCACACATCTGGTCCGCTAAGTCGACACCACCCATTATTTCGCGATAAAATTTGATTGCTTCTGGGCACTGCACATCAATTCTATCTCCAGTCCTCAGTTTTTTTTTGTCACGGTAGTACATATGGGCTTATGACAATTGGAAAGTACTAATACTTCCTTTGTATCTTCCCATTTTATGCACAAGATACCACCAGAGGTGCATTTGAACTGAGCTTCACCGCGTTGAAGTTTTCCTTCAAATTTTGGAACATTTTTTCGATTGGCCATCACTGTACCAACGGCTGGGAATCCAATAGATTTTAACAAATTTACTGAAGTAAAAAAAGCGATCGAAACATGAAGTGACGTCCATTTTAGCTATTGAGCTGGCTAGCTTTTGAACAACTCGTTCACCCAATGTTTCTTCACGTTGCTCAGTCTCTTTTCCACTATAAATATCAAAGTCGTAGGTATAACCCGTGAGAGCATCGCACCTCAACCACATTTTAATGCCCCGTTTTACCGGTTTCATAGGCATATATTGCTTCATCATGCTGCGCCCTTTAAATTTAGTCATAGATTCGTCTATGCTTTGATAGCTGCTGTCTTCTCTGCAATTTTGAAAGGTTTTTTTTTAGACATTCAACTATGTCATCTACATAATACGTCTTAGCACTTGTTGGGGGCTTTTCAGGAGGTGAAAAATACATTTTTGAAGTTATCAGCATGAACCTATCTCGTGATATTGCTGATTTTATCGACTGATTACCTAGAGAGGGATGAGTAGACCAATAGTCTTTCAAGCACGGTAATCGATTGTAGCACATCATCAACATGCATCCTTAAATTACTTCAATTTCACCAGCATTTGTTCTTATGATTTTTGCCGCTTTCTTCTTACACTTCTCATTTATATCCAACCTTTCATTTGTACATTGTGCAATGTAAATGTAAACGGATCGCGGTAGCAACTTGTGGAAGATATCCATTATGGATAGGTTGCGATGCAGCTCTAATCCTGTCTTACAAATGTAAGGAGCACCCACCGTTTTCTTAGGGATGAACATTTCTGGAACTGGTGACCATATAACGACTCCATCAACTGCCTGATTGTCGGGCGGAACTTCTTCTGAAACATGGTCACTCTGTTCTTCTTCAGTGGAATCTTCGACGGAACTAGATACCTCGTTGTCTTCAGATTTTTAGTCTCTTTTTTTTTGTAAACTATCGGACACGTAGTCTGCGTCGCTGCCAGAAGAAAAGTCCTCATCACTGTCATCCGTAAAACTAGCGTTTGCTAATTCCGCAATCTCATTTTGTTTCAAGGGAAAAGGCATTTTCTGCATAAAAAACACAAAATTCACTAAAAATATGCCTACAGGACTGTTGGTTCGAATTTGTACCACTAAAAAAGACGGATGGTACGCATTTGTACCAATGAGAAAAATTTGCATATAACATAACCAAACATAAAATAAATATAATATAGATGTACCTTCTAATTTCTAATCACTTCCTACAACTTTTTTCTGGAGTATTTAGCTTATTTTATTGTCCTTTAGATGAAATAACCACCAAATATCACAAAAGCGACTTCCTTTTACACGATCTTCAGCCAAACTACGCATACAAACATGAATGTCTAGACACGTAAAATACACGAACGACTGTGAGATCAATTAAATACCGTTACTCAAATGTCGCTGAATTTATGATACTAGGGATGTTTATACATTTTGTGGTACTAAAATGTACCAGCTGTCACGAAAGGGCTAGGAGCTGATAGTTGAAGGTCACGTGGTTTGGGTCTGTGATCTTCTATTGGCGATGTTCTTAATTCTGCGGTGGCGAATATGGAGACTTTCAGTTGGGGTTCGGAGCTGCGATGGCAGATATCGTTATGAGGTTCAGAGCTGCGATTGGGCGTAGTGGCGGGTTCTGCGGAGACGAATGAGGCAGTTTCGCCTAGCAATTCCGGCAATTATTGAAATGATGAGCTCGGCGATTTTCGTTGTGTTGGTGGTTGTTTTTTTTCCCATTTGGTTTTGGTTTTACTTTGGTTACACTGCAGTTCTACCATGTGATATTCACCATGGTGCACACTTATGCGAATGCACTGCGGTTACCTTGTGGGATGTATTGGATGGCGATGATACCCGCTGAATGTCGGACTTATCAGCTATTCTATGCGCACGATCGTTTAGCCCACTTTCGTAGTACGGATAGTTTGTTTTTCGATCAATTTCGATTGCTGCAATGAATGGGCGGTACAGTTTTACCACCAATGTTCGTGGTTGCTATCTGTCACAATCGGGCTTCACGAGCAAAACAAAATTTAATATGTCGTCACCATGAAGAAAAACGAATGCATGCACTTAATAAAACTTAAAATCCTCATGATCATACTTAAAAAATCATAATGCGGACTTTTCAAAAAGAAAAAAAAAAGGACGTGAAGCGACTGGCGTCTGGTTCTCGTGCTGATTCAAACGTTACTGCCGATCTCCACGCTGTCGAAACACCCCATCGCCAATTATTCCATGTCGCTGCCTCCCGCTCTAACGCATGCGTCTTATGTTTCGTTTCAAAGGTCCCTAGCTCTTAAGATTTTATTCAGAAAATTCCGTTCTTGGTCTTAAAAATCAAATCCCGATTCCGTGAACCTCCGATTTAAATTTTATTAGATTCTGAATAAAATCCAGTGAACTAGAGAATTTAAAAATGTTTCGTGTCATAAGTTCAGCGAAAAAAAAGTGACAGTCCTATTCCATCGTCCCCACCATTTATTCGTTCGCTCACTGGATGTTATCGAAAGAAACATCGCAGCAAATACTTCCACTCGCCACCGCACCGCAATCGTGTGCGAGAAGAGCAATTTGGAGCGCGGCACTTGGAAGCATTTTTTGCTCAAGACCATCGTAACGCTCCTCTACAATAAGTGGAGCATTGACTTTTCTCCTCTTTGCAGAAGCAGATGTTTCTGTTGAATCTTCCACGGAGTTGTGGAGCGATTTCTCGCGACTAATTGCTTAGCTATACTGGAAAAACCTATAAGAGCTTTTGCAATATACAGTGGTGGATACCAAATTAGCACACCTAGTTTTTTTTTTAAATTTAAAAATGATAATAGTAAGAAAAACAGTATTAAGTTTGAAAATAGAATTTTTTTTTAATTTTTATTAATAAATTCACTTATTTTGTGACTTATGAGAATCCATATATTTTTTGATTTCAGCAATTTCTGTTAGAAATAAAAATTAATAAAAAAAATTGTTATGAATTTCCACATTTTTGCTTGGACATATAATTAGCACATAAGACGAAACTACCAATTTTACCTGTAATTCTTGGGAATTAAGCTAATATTTAGTTGGAAATCCTTTATTTGCTATTACAGCTTGACATCGCCTCGGCAAACTTTCAACTAATTTCCTGCAGCGTTCAATTGTTGTTGAATACCAAGCACTTTTGATATTTTCCCATAATTCACTTAAGTTTTTAGGATTTCTACCATCAATTTGGCGTTCAATGTCGTTCCACAGGTTCTCAATCGGGTTGAGATCGGGAGACTGAGCTGGCCATTTCAAAACATTTACTGTATTGCTTTCTAAGCACGATTTTACCAATCGGGAAGTATGTTTGGGATCGTTGTCGTGCATAAAACACCACGTAAGAGGCAAATTGTCATCAGCGTAAGGAATCATATGGTCTTCTATGATGCCCTTGTAAACGTGTTGATCCATTCTGGTATCAATTTTAACAATAGGCCCCACACCGTGCCAAGAAAAGGCTCCCCACACCATTACATTTCCTCCTCCGTGTTTAATTGTTTTTAGTGTGTATTTTGGGTTGTATTGTTGATTCGGAGGACGCCACACATATTTTTTTCCATCCGACCCGAATCTACAGAACTTCGACTCGTCACTCCAGAGCATATTTTTCCAAAACTGCATGGGTTTGCGCAGATGTTCCTTGGCAAACTCCATTCTACACTTCACATTTTTTATTGAAACAAACGGTTTTTTTTTGGGCTATGCAGCCTCTTAAATTATTTTCATTTAACCGCCGTCTGATTGTTCGAGAAGACACAGAGATACCGTATTGTGACTCAACGTCGTACTTAATCTGCTTAGATGTCTTGAAGGAGTCTACAGCCGAAGATCTGCGTATTAATTTGTCTTCTCTGGTGGTGGTTTTTCTTGCACGGGGAGCTCTTGCAACGTTTCTTGCAGTTCCAAATGTCTCAAAATGGCGAATTGCATTGTAAACAAGCTTTCTGGAACAGCCTATTAATTTTGCTATTTCTGAAACCGTTTTTCCTTGTGATTTCAGCTCAATAATCAGAGTTCTTTTATCCGTAGTGCAGTGTAGTCCTTTTCCCATGTCTAAGGCATTAGTTTGATAAAAAAATGTATTTCGTAAGTAATTAAATACTTACCTTACGAATTCAAGGTCCAAATGAAAAAAAATAATTGAAAATGTTTACTTAATTCAAGTGTGCTAATTATATGACCAGGCTTTAGCAATGATACTTCACGACTATTCGCTTTACCATTAGTATTATATTACAAATCATAGTAATTATAACGGTCCTTTTTTTCTAATTGCCACATGTTACATCAAACTAGAAATGCCGTTACTTTAAGATAAGAGATGGAGTTTGTATGCAATTAAACACACGTGGTAGAAAGTGTGCTATTTATGTGTCCACCACGGTATATTTTATATTCTAAAAGTGGCATAGGCTTTCCCGACTCCGTTTTATGATGTCTTTTGTACATGATCCAGCAGTTGACAGTTATAAGGTCAACGAAATTCTTAAAAGCTCTAACGGTCCATTTTTTTTAGTTCGAATGTAGCAGCGATATAAAGAGATGTAGCGATCGCAGAGATCAACTCCACCCATGTACTTGTTGTACAAGTTAAAAATGGATGGTTGTGGTAATGAAACTCTACAGGCTTGTTCCTTAGACCAACGCTGACATCTCACTTCAGGCTGGGCTCCGACATAAGACGAAAGAAGAAGCACACCTTTGTTGTCCTTCCATTTAACAGCCGTAATCGCTTCATCCTCTCGTACCCTTGGGCCCTACCACAGTATTCGATTCTACTTTCGACTCTATTCGAAAGTTATTTCCGATTCTACTTTGAAATGGAACTATCTATGTAAATAGAATCGGATGCCGGTAATGCCAAATCTTTTTAAAATAATTTTCTACTTTCGAACGAGCCTCGAGTGTTTGACAAGACTCAATCCTTAATTAGAAACAAAACTTGAAATTTACGGAAAAATGAAAATCGTCATAAGAATAATTACAAAAATGGAAAGTGTTGCAATTTGGTTTGATTTACAAGAAAATAAGAAACGAAATGAGCAAATTGAACGAAGAAGAATTCGATACACCTCAAACAGCTAAGCGAGAAAAGTTTTCATATAATAAAATATTTGTACGTGTTTTTAATCAGATATAATATTTTGATTTCAGTTTTGTTAAAAACTATCGTCTTTCTAAAGAGGGTTTCAAATTTTACTTATCGTTGGATATGAGTATTCGCCGAAGCCAAAATTCTGTTCCGAATATGAGCAGCAACATTGAAGTTTTTGGCAAGAGGAGGTTACCAAAACCAAATCTGTGGTGACAAGGATGCTGGACTTGCACAGCAAACAATGTCAAAAATACTTGCAAAAGTTTTCGCGTCAATCGAAAGAGTCATGTGCCGCCCGCTGCTTATAAAAGTACCGGTGACCAGGGCCCCAAGTATGTACAGTGGGGAGCATAAATATGAGTACATGTTTGTACTTCGTGCACTTATTACTGCATAAGAATAGAAATAACAAAGCAAATTTAAAAAAAAATTGTTGACCTTTATTTCATGTTCAATTCTAAACAAAACGGTATATAACACAAAGCGGAAAATAAAATATTCTAAGAAAAAAAAAAAACAAATAAAACAAAAACAACTCCAATGTACTCAATTTTGCACCTTTCAAATACTTTAAGGATAGAGCTTATTTTTAGTATTTCGTCCATAGCCCTTTATTATACCAAATGCTCTATGATTTCATTTGGAATATTTTGCCATTCCCGCTGTACTCGCTGCCAAACCTCGCCCAGGTTCGTTGGGGCTGATTTGTATTGTCCCAACCGTCTTTTCACGATTGACCACAAATTCTCAATTGGATTGAGGTCGGGACTTTGTGCTGGCCACTGCATCAATTGAAAATTTTGTTCGGTGAGCCATTCCTTCACGATCTTGGACGTTTGCTTTGGGTCGCCATCGTGTTGAAATATGACTTCCTCGTCAGGATAGGCGCTTCTGTCGACAAAATCGGGAAGATGAGTCTGCAAAATGTTCAAATTACCTCTTACTCGCAAACACATTTGATATCGAATGAATTAGAGCAAATTCGAACGATTCTGACATTAACTTTCGAATTAGGTAGTTCGAAAGAAGAAGTAGTTAGAAAGTACACAAAACCGGTTGGCACTACTGGAGCTGTTCGATTATCGCATATCAAAACGTTCTTAAAGTATTACATAGTTCAGACTGTACGAATTCGAATATTTTTATTATAGAATCGAATTACATGGTTAGGCCCCACTTTCCACTCGCCCCTTTTCATTTTGCTGTCGTCTTTGAACTTCTTAATAACTGGCCCAATGCGATTCTTCATGACGATGCCGGTTTGATAAATATTTTTTTCTTTCAATATCTCAACACATCTTACACTGGTAAAAAAGCGATCAGTATACACACAACCTCCTTGTGTAATGACCATGGTCAGAAGCTTTACTATAGAGGCTCCCAAACCAAAAGCTTTCATGTCTTGTTTGTCTACAGAGCCTTTACCAGTGCATATATGGAAGTTCAAGACCAAACCGTCGCACAGTGGTTCCACTTGTATGGGAAGGGCGGTCATAATTCGAAATTTCATTTTAATTTGTAGAAAATGAAACAAATAGATCAAAAAGGGATTTGTTTTATGTTTTATTGAATTTAACCAACAATCAGAGTAATTAATCTGAAATATTTTCGGACAATTTTGATTTTTCCATTTTTTTTTTTCATATTTCGTTCGTTCGATAGCAAAGGGTCTGAAGTTAAAAGTAATCTGTTGAATAAATCAGTGTTGGTATCGGAAAAATTTTACGTCTTTGTTTTTCGCCTTTGCTGCCTCTTCAGTAAATTGGCCTATAGGCAATATGGCATGCTTCACAATTTGTCCTCCGTGAATAAGAACTTTGTGCACAGAAGCTGGTAATGGGTACCAAGGGTATTCTGCAACAATTTCTCGAGCTGTTTCTTGAGCATATTTTTCGAAATTTTCTGCATTAATTGCAAAACAACATGCCAAAGTTTTTAAAATTCATCACATCACATCTTTCAATAATTGATTGTTTAACGCCAGTGATCCGAGAAGACACGGTAGGATTTGCAAAAAATCTTCTTGCAGTATTCCCATCGTTTGAGTTTCCTCCACCTTGTTTTGGTTTGTCAACAATCAGTCCGATTTTTTTAAAATTCTTCTTGTATGTGTTTTTTTCTGGCCTCCAAAAGATGTCTTTCATTAGTACCTGTCCGCCATTTTTTTAAATCTAGTCGATATGAAAGATGGATTAGAAATTCAAAGAATCTTATCCACGCATGCAGTGGAGATATGCCAAAATCAAGGACGTCTTCATTGATAGATCTTTGCAGAGAGCTTTGAATGCCATTCATATTTGTTGGCTTTGCTCCGCAAATATAGCACACCTGTTGCGAAGCGGTATGTGACAAGGCATTGCATACCTTACCATCAACCATTTTCAATTTTAGGATATGTTTTACATTGTAAATACTGTCAGATATTCTTATTATTGAATCTGTCAAGTCATTAATCTGGCTTTGCATATATTCCTTTTCCTTTGCGAAAACGTTTTGGTCGACAGTATCGAGTTGTTCCTGGACGAGGATTTTGCCATACGATTTTCTTTTCAGCATTTGAGCTCTCTTGCGAGAATAATTGTATGGGAACATATGACGTAATGAACATATCTGCATCACTGAATTCGCCAGAAATTCTTTGTTTATATTCGGAGACTGTCCGCTTCTTCCATCAAAGCCCCATTTACCAATTAAATTAAGATTACCTAAATCAAAAGTGGTAATTTAGTCAAACTGAAATCAATTTTATTTTACATTCAGAAGACGAACACTTCATTATTCCACCTCCTTTGGTTAAATTCAAACTAGAAACACTTTCACTGGCAACTGAAACGGTCATATCGGTTGTAACTAACACAAGACACTATTATTATAAACACAGACAAAACAGAAAAAAAGGACAAGTTTTACAATAAAACACAAAACCTGGTTGGTAAAATATTTTAATTATGTATTACCGAAATTAGTCTCAGAATTTGAGCAGTGTGATTAAGAAGTCCTTGAAGGGTAACTTCGGCCGATACATCCGAAACTGTTATTGTTTCAAGTTGTGGGTAACATTTTTGCTTCGCTTTAAGAACCTTTACATAACATGGCGAAATATCGACTTCAGTTCTTTGGTTTACAAGGTTCCTGATAACTTGGTACTGATGTTTTGACAGTTTTGCTTCAACCAAAAGTTTCAAAGCATCAGTTGCATCGAGTTTTTTTTACTTGAATATTGTCCGTAGACTGACAGCGCAAGCAATGTCTTCATCGACTTCATTGATCTTAGCGATTCGTCTCCTCTTAGTTCGAGATGAACTTTCTAAGAATGGCTTTTTTGGTCTACCTGTACCTGGATTATTCCGCGACTTCTCTTCTTCTGGTTGAATCTCTGAAGAGCTAAAGTCTTCGATGAAATCAAGCCAAGCACTATTTGTAGATAAAAACAAGTTCTTTTTTCGCGAACATTCCTCCCACTTTCTTTGAAAGGACTTACATAGCGAGATTCAGGGCTATCGCGAATAAATTTTCCCGGCAATTTTTCCCTTGTCAGCAATGTAAATCAGATTGCTGAATGGGAACAATTTCCTGGGAAATGTTTTTCACGATAGGCCTGAATATCTATTTCTTAGCCTCTAAGCTTTCAATTTGGTAGGTTTCCTTAAAAATTGTCCATGTTTCATTAGTTTCGGCAATACTTCGACGTTTCTTCGCTGTATTCCAAATTTTAAAAATATCAATGCGCTTGATCATATTGTTAGATTCTATAAAAAAGTGGAAAATAGTGTATTACTTCGGGCTGAAATTTCACAATTTGCGCCAAAAAAGGCGCTTATATTCTTAAAGATGAAGAACTAATCTAAATTATGGTATATAAATTATTTTGCGCTTTTTTTGGCATTTTATGTTTTGGCTCTTCAGAAAAACACGAAATATTCACAAAACACATATTATGCACCATTTTCAGCAAAGGCCAGAATAAAAAATGTTTTTTTTTTGTGAAAATTATTCTAAAGCTTTCGCTGCAAATTATTTTATTACTCCAGGTACCTTTTTTCCAAAAAAAAAAAACTTAATACAATACAACAAAAATGGTTTAACCGCAGTGTCGTATTTTGATTTTACGTTTTTACTAAAATTGCGAAAAACACTCAACTTCGCGACACGACTGACAGCCAACAAATAATTTTGGAGAAGAAACCTTACCGCCTTTTCATCGCCCCATTATCATACCTATACATAATTACTGCATTAAAATAAATTCATTTGTTTAACCTTGAAATTTTGAATTTTGGCCTATAGGAAGAACCGGCATGCCGGTTTGATAAATGTTTTTTCCTTTCAATATCTGAACACATCTTACACTGGTAAAAAAGCGATCAGTATACACACAACCTCCTTGTGTAATGACCATGGTCAGGCGCTTTACTATAGAGGCTCCCAAACCAAAAGCTTTCATGTCTTGTTCATCTACAGAGCCTTTACCAGTGCATATATGGAAGTTCAAGACCAAACCGTCGCTATCCGAAAAAATTAATTCTCTCAATCTCAGTGGATTTGGCTTTGCGGGAGTTACGATTGTCCGTATTCGTTTAAGAGAAAAACAATTCTTTTCTTTATTTTTTTTAGATGTTTATTCATTGAGATCATCTTACAGACTAACTTAAAATTACAAAATTATCCAAACGCACCCGTACTCTTTTGAGATGGGTTTCTTCTCTGATTTGATTTGGTAGATTGAGCTTGGCAGGGCACGAATGCCAAAGGTTCTGCCTGGGCTTGGATAGTTAGAAGATACTAATCGAAGGGCAGGGCACGAATGCCATAGGGGTCTGCCAAAAGTGAGAACTCCGCTTGTCTGATTTTATTTCCAAAATACTTGGCCTTATATAGTAATTCCCTAACAGTATTCCCAATGCATATTGATACGAAGTGGGTCGCGTGCCATCAAATTCAGCTACAATGTCTGACATTCGATATACAGAACATTGGTCAGCTGCACTTGTACACAATGTATGATCGTTTATGAATGAGTGCAGAGACGATGTTTTCTTCCCTTCTCGAGTGATGTTTTAATGGGACAGTGTGGCGCTCGTGAAATAGAACCCGATACATCGTATGCAGTGTGTGCAATACGATGTATTAATGTTGATTGTTGATGTTTTGGTTTGGGTTCACTACACTTTTTCTGCTGCTCTTATCATACTTCACGGAGAGAGCGATAAGCATTCCAAAAAGTACCGATACCCAAGCCAAGCCAAGCTTGTTGTTAGCAAACGATGTTGATGCTTCTCCTTTGTTGCTAAGTCATTATCGCTAGCGTCGCTAGTCCGTTGCTAAGTGACTTATCAATATGTTATTAGTTTGGGTCGGTTGCATGACGTAACTCGGGTATGTACTGACGAAAGCCACATCGCCCAGAAAACGGAATCATCTGCTCATCTACTGCGGTGTGGTATGGAATGGGTAATTTCACACATTTGATGAATAGGATCAATAAATGGCCTGATCTTCCACAGTCGGTCTTTTTCCGGTTGATTTCCAGTTTTATCTTCGGCAAATCATATAAATCTCCAAAGCTCACAGAAAAGATACCTGTTAATGCACTCAGCTAGTTTTGAGACTCGAAAGTCATTTGAGCAGTACATTTGCAGCTGAGGAAATCCTTAGCAACCCATCATGATTTTAAGAGAAACAGCACGTTCTCTTTTGAGTAAGTAAAGAGTTCAATGAAAATCAATAGTACATATTACCTTCATTATTTGCGTACTCCCTTTGGAGACCAGACGATTGAATCTTCCCCAAAGAATTTGCCAAATTGAAACAACCAACCCTTGCTTTCAGCCTCAGGAAATGCGGTAATGGCGGCCTTCACACTTGCCTTTTCAAAGTCTGAAAGTATGTCATTTGGTGTAAGAGCAACATCATTCTTGACAGCTATGGCTTTAATATCGGAAAAAAAATTCCGTGTAACATTTTATGCTTTTTATACATGGTGACATCGAAAAGGCTTCTTAAGAAGTGCGAAACATTTTTCCCAGTTTTTTAAGCAACGAACTCGGAACGTCTAATTTTTTTTTGTTGCTTCCTTCTAAATAATCTCCTGGCTTGGGAGACTAAACGACGCTGAAGGTGTTTTCTAGATCTCGGTCTCGGTTTACCCTTTCATTCCTTTTTTTGGTCCATAAGATCACCGCCTCCCAATCCTGTGTGATATTGGCAAATCATTTGTGGACATGTCACATTAATTTTATTTTCAGATCCAGCCTGACATCTTTTGACATTTACGGTGTGGATTGGATATATGACATTGGATCCCATATGCACTGCACGATTATCCATCAATTTCACATTGAAACTCATTTTGACACAAAGACTTGGAAGTCGCCACGATCAAAAGAATTATCGGCGTCAAATTTTGGCATTTGTGGACGATTTTTTCGCAAAGGTACCACATGCTCTTATTCCATTGGTCATAAGTTTATGTAGTAATATTGGACTATTAAAAAATTTGTCGAAATATAATTATATTCCTGTAATAAGCACAAAAGTAAATCACTTGCTTCTCTCGAAGGTGGAAGATCGACTGCCTCTCCCGTCTTTATTATTCTTTCTTGTACTCTATGACTACGTTACAATTAACAATGTGTGTGTCTACATATACAAATACATATACGTACTAGTGGATGTTACCACTATAAAATAAATAGTAGGATCATTAATTATTACTTCAATCGAACATCCTGACTTGCATTCGACACCGAACTGCACTCCTTAGCTCTCGCTCTAGTTTGGTACCCTTTAACGTAAGGCCTCATGTTCGCCGCCTCCCAAGTGCCCTTATACGATATCTGACTTATCTGGTAGTTCTCTATATCAACCACTTCATACCTCCCGTTTTCCAGAAGGCGGTTGACCCGATACGACCCCCTGAACCTAGGCACTAACTTCTTCGGAGCGCCTGGCGTACTTACAAAAATCTTCACCATGACGAAGTCATCGACACAGTAAGCCGGAGCCGCTTATACTCTTGCACTCTCGTTTGCTTTCTCACCGCTTCAGCTCTCTTTATACTCATACCTGGTTCTAACCTTAACTCCACCATTCCTTCTAAACCCTCTTTTAGCCGATCCATTATTCTACCGCGCTGCCTCACACCGAATAACAATTCGCTGGGAGCTACCCCCACGCTCCTGTGAACCGTGTTATTCATGACGAATTCTATGCCTAATAGCATGTTCTCTAAACTCTTAGTCGCATCAATGCTCACTGCCTTTGCTATCATAGGACCCAGACTCCGATTTATTCGTTCCACTTGCCCGTTAGCCTGTGGAGACCCCGTAGCCACCTTGATGTGCTTGTTTTCCATCATAAAACCCCCAAATTCGCGCACCGTGAACGCGCTACCCCGGTCCGACACTATATTCCTGGGACGGCTATATGCGGCAAAATACTTTTTCAAGACCCCTTTAACCTCTTTCGCGCCCGTGCTTCGGGTGGCGTACAACTTGACGTACTTGATACGTTTGAACCTCTTTAGCCCGATGGAACCGAAATGGTCGTTATGTAAAGTTACGAACGGAACGTCGCCTTTTGGTATGTTAGTAGCTAGTATGACTTTGTCATGAAAGTAGCTACGGAAACGTTCACTTAAGGGACCACGTTCTGGCTTCAAACTCTCTGCGACGCTCTAAACTGCTCATCGGCCCGCTGAAAAGGGACTTCAAGTGGGTAAGCATGTCCTCCGCCGTTGTTGTAGGATGGTCCGATTTTGCGTGATACCATCGTAGGGCCTTTCCTTTTAGTTTGCCCATCATCAGTATTTTGACGACCTGGTTACTTAGCTGATACGTCTGTTGGATGTCTCTTAGACTTGCCTCCCACTGCTGGTAGTCCCCGCCATCTCCGGTAAATTCGTCCATCAGTTCTTTATCCAGAGCGTAATTTTGGCCAGACTCTGGATTGGTTGTTCCAGACTGTTGTTTTGACTTCAACCTCCTGTTTTCTTCCTTCAGTGTTTCTATTTCTCTCGTTTGTCCGTCGACCGCCCTTTCAACGGTCTCAACTCTTTCATCATATTTTGGCATCTTTAGGTTCGGGAACAACTTTTGCCATTGACGCTTCAGTCTTAGAACGTTTGCTCGTTGAAGGTTTTTCGCTCAGCAGAATTTCTTCGATTTCGATCTCGGTTCCGTTCGGTAAATCCGTGAAATCATCCAAAACACCTCTATCCTTGATGTCTAATTCAAACGCATTTTCTTCGTCTTTACTATCCGATGCATTCAAAAGCTGCACAATGTCATCCTCTTATTTATAAAACCGACGCAATCTGCTCATTTTCAAAAATAATCTGTGTGGGTTACAATACTTACACTGTACCCTAATAACGTTGAATCGTACACGAAGAGTATTTGTATTTGTAGAGCCTCTTTGTCCTGGTGCAAGAGCGTAAAATCTTCCCTTCGAATACTCCAATCCTTTCCATGACGGTGGGCGAAATGGTAAACCAAATGGGAAGGGCGTGACAGGCCTTATCAGCTGCTTATAAATAAGCAACTTTGTCCTTTGGCTAAGTCCACTTTTCATTCTTAATAGAGGGTGCACCAAATGAAGTGCAAAGCTGGCTCGTTTGAGAATGGTCCTGGCGTGGTCGTTAAATTTAAACTTCTCGATGAAGTTTATTCCCAGATAATTCGTCTTTGGAGATGGAGAACATGTTGAGCCATCCGGGAGGGTGATCTTAATATTTCTGCTTCTTCGCACTAATGTTGATTTTCTTCTTCCTCCAAGAATAGTCATTGGAGTTCTGAAACAGATAAGCTCCGTCTTGTTGCTGTTGATTTTCAGTTCCCACTTCAGATAGTAATCCCAGAGTTTCTTTATATGTTCCTCCACTCTTCTTGTTGCTATTTCCGGGGAGAGAGAACCAGAATAGGTAATGGAGTCGTCAGCGTAAAGTAGCGTATTACAACCCACTTAGTTTGTTGGTTGATCTGCAGTGAATAGATTGAATAGGATTGGTCCCAACTTTGATCCCTGTGGTACTCCAGCGGTTATCATTTTCAAAAAGAATCTATTTGTTGAAAAACTATTAACTATTCTGACTAGATATTGCGGGAAACCAAACTGAATAAGCCTGTAGATCAATCCTTTGATCCAAACGCTGTCGAAGGCCTTTTCGATGTCGAGGAGATATGCCACTGTTGTTTCATTTTTGCTTAGCCCTGGGGTGCCATCATTGTGGATCCGTAGCAGGGGGTGGATAGTTGTGTGTTTCGACCAAAAACCGTATTGGTTGTTAGGTATAAGTCCTCTCAAGTTTCAGCTTTCTTAGCATTATTGATTCCAAAACCTTGTTAACGCAACACAGCATAGCAAGTGACTCATTTTCTTCGGAACTGGAACAACTTTTGCTATTTTCCAACAAGAAGGAAAGTAGCTGTTGTTTAAACAGTTATTGAAGATAATCGTTAAAGATAGTAATGCCAGATTTGGTAACTTTTTTAGTAAAAAGTTGGAAACCCTATCATTACCAAACGATTTTTTGAGTTGCTCTAAACTTTGCCGTAAAAGTTGCTGATGTAAACATGTCACCATCGGAAGGGTCGTCAGAAGGACTAGTCAAATTGAATGCTGTGAAGTAGTCACAGTGGTTTGTTGTTCCAAATACCTGCGTGTCAACTTCAGTGATGAAGTCTGGTAGGTGCTCTGGTGGGCGGTCCTTAAAGATTCCTTCGAAATTACTGGCAAAGGCGTCAGCTTTCTCCTGTGGTGTAGATGCTTTCCGGGATGGTATTTACTTTTCCAACTAGCCTGCTTATCTTCTTGAAGGCGTCCGGTCCTGGTTTGATGTCCTCAAGTCTTCTTCTGAAATCTTCTTTCCTGTGGTGTCGTACTGCCATTTTGAACATGATGATAGTACAATCGAGCTGTATTTTGACAGCGCGGTACTCATCATTTTTCCCTGTTCCAAGTCCGGTGGAAGATCCTTTGCAGGCGCTTTTAGAGCCACTGCCTGTGAGCGTAGATAGCCTGAATGTGTTGGGGGAGGCATCCATATTTGTCCTTGCTGGTGGTTGGCGATTTTTGGCGATCTATTGCTGCATTTACAACCAATAAATGCTGAATGTTGGCATCGATATAATCATTACTAAGATCGGTCTCTTGGTCCGGAAACTGGAGCTCAGTTTCAATCTCAGATTGAAAGCGGGTCCAGTTCATCCTTCTAAAGTTTATGTGATTCTTCTGGGACGGCCTTAGGATGTGTATTTGCTGCTCTAATCGCCAGAACTGGCGTTGGAAATCAGAATTGCAGGTGAAATTCTGAAAATCCGGTAATATGTTGACCAGATTCGAAGAGACCAGCATTCTGATTCTTCCTATGTATGTATGTATGTATATGTATTGTGTTTTATTCGGTACAGGTAGTTGTACAATTTTTAGTGATCTTTGTAGAGGTTCCGCTACGTTAAGTCGAAAGAGACCAGGAAGAAATCCAGCAAGGAGGGCGTTTGTGGGAAGGTCATCTGTGGCTGTGAGACAACGACCAATGATTGTTGATGTTTGTTTTCATTAAGCCAATCCGCTATGTATTCTCCTTGGGGCGAAGTGTTGTCATCTTGCCAAAGTGTGTGTTTGGCATTGAAGTCCCCTCCAATCAGACAGTAGGTATAAAGACTACATACTTCGTTTATCTTTGTAAGATCGTTTTTAATGTTACATTTCGTACCACCACAACGATTATACAGAGACACAACGAGTAGAGTTTCCAGCTTTGACACCATGATCCATACAGCTGTGGCTTCCAACGTCCGTAGTCCAGAGATTTCAATTTGTTTATAGTTGAAGGACGTCCTTAGTGCAACTCCTGTTCCTCTCTTTCCTGGGCCTCCGTCTTCCATAGTTTGATGGAACAACGCTCCTCGTGTTCTTAAGAAGGGTCCAAAGTCAGTCAGTCTTAAGTGTTCTTAAGAAGGGTCCAAAGGTCAGTCCTAAACAACCTTTCTTCAAAAATACCAGAGTTTGTGTTGGTGGGTGATGTCCTGGGTTGTGGTCTAGATGAAGGCTTCGTTAGCTTGTTGACAGGTTTCTCTGTAGTCTTCAATGTGTCCTTTCCGTCTGGCTTCTTCGTTGCGTTGGATAGAGCCGCTGCTTGAACAAAGTTCAGGCCCGATGAGATCTTCATTGCAGCGGGGTATACTGCAAATTCACGTTGTGTTCTTCTTTATTTCCGCCTGCTTATTTTTCTCGCTAATCCGCTCTTTGTATTTTGGGCAACCCTTTTAGTAAGCAGGTGGCTGCTGTTGGCTGGTCATAATCCAGTGGCTTTGCAGTTGATGCAATAAACTATTTGTTCCTTTGTTGCCCTTGGGAAGCTTCGAGCTAGATGTTCGTCCCTGCATTTTACACATCGGTATTGCATACCACAATTGCTGGCCACATGTCCGAATTTCTGGCAATTTCGGCACTGGGTACTTCCAGATGACCTGAATTTTTCCCAGGAAACCTTTTGATTTAATAAAAGGTTCTTGGAATAAATTACAGGTATGTCGTTATCCTTTACAACTTCTACCACGAACTTGTTAAAGCGTTTGTCTGGATTGCTTTTATAAGGGGACGCGTTTATGACCCGCAGAGAAGGAAGCTCTCTAATTCTTCCTATGTATGTATGTATGTATGTATTGTGTTTTATTCGGTACAGGTAGCTGTATAATTTTTAGTGATCCTCTTTGTA
Source organism: Rhingia campestris (assembly GCA_932526625.1). NCBI lineage: Eukaryota > Metazoa > Arthropoda > Insecta > Diptera > Syrphidae > Rhingia > Rhingia campestris. Next base: position 2,582,411 of record OW052186.1, on the reverse strand, counting down.
GAGGTTCCGCTACGTTAAGTAGAAAACAGACGATTGGAGGCATTATTGTTGTTTTTATACGCTGTTGAGTCTGCTGCTTCTCTGCCTTAAATGTGGATAGCTGTGGAGTTGCAGTCGTCATAGGTGTTGCTTTTTCTTGGCTGGTGATTTTCGGTGTAGGTGCTTGGATTAGAGTTGGTGGTGATGAATCAGATTTTCTCCGCATTTCCCTGAAACGGCGGGAAGTCTTCGTCAGATAAGTTCTTATCCTCCTCTTCGTACTCGTCTCCAATCTCTGATAAAGCTTCTTCTTCTTCTTCCATCTACAGTTCCTCGAAATCTTCACCAGGTATTGGGCCCATGATTGTTTCTGGCAGTTCCTCTACATTCTTGAAGAAAAGTGCCATCATGCCGTGCATCCTCGTACCATAGTCGACTCAAAAAGAGGCAACTCCGGTGTTGTAGTTTCCTACGAATGCATCATATACTATTTTTGGGTCTTGCTTCTCTTTCTCTTTGCGTCCCATCGTCCAGGTAGTTGATGTTTTGCTTGTCCTTTTTTTCGAGGTATTATCCCTTTTTGCCCGCTCTTTAAAAAACACGTCCGTTCGCAGAGACTGTGTATGACTGACTGAAAGATTTCATTATTCTAAAGTATATGTGTCACCAATCCGGAATTTGTTGTTGCGAGGATAAACATCCACAAATACGCAAAATATAATAATGGGTTTATTCATTGTAAATATATCAATTAAGAGTTTACAAAATTGTTATTGACAAGTTACTTACATTTCGGCAACTTTAGGCGGCTTACGTCCGAACTTGGTGACTTCAGTTGATTAAATGTGAGGTAATTCGCTTGAAATAAACGTCAAAATATACGCTCTGTTCGTAAATTCAATCGCAAGTCATCTAAAGTCCCGATTACATTTTCTGATCTTATACAATAATTAACATTCTACCCCCCGTGAGGTGCCCGAATCTTATTCGGAAATCTCACCTACTTCAAGTTTTGCCAATTTCACAGCAGGTCTTCGCAGGAGTTCTGTAGATGTCCTGATCTCAGCACAACGAACTTTTCCATCACGTCCTGGAAACACTTTCGATATTCTTCCTCTGATCCACTGGCTTCTAGGTGCATCAACATCGCAAACCAGGACCAGATCTCCAATCTTCAACGGTGGAACCATGTGGAACCATTTACATCTTCTTGTTAAAACGGGTAGATACTCTCTTATCCACCTCCGCCAGAATCGATCCTTCAGCTGTTGACTCACTTTCCATTGCTTCCTGAGGCATAATGCTCTAGCGTCAATCGGACCTGGCGTCTGCGTCGAGTTCGGGCCTACAATGATTGAAGTGATTTGGCGTAAGAGGTTCTTCATCCTCATTCATCACGGGTAAGTGCGTCAAGGGCCGACTGTTGACGATGTTCTCAGCTTCTAATAACATGCTCGTATCGATTTTCGGTGTTGTTTCTGAGAGAATGCGTGATAGAACTCTTTTGATGGACTGCACTAGTCGCTCCCAAAATCCTCCTGTATGCGGGTTCCCAGGACAATTAAACACCCATTCAATTCCTTTAGAAGACAACTCCACTTTGAGGGCGTCGTTATTAAAAATGTTGCTGGTCATCAACTCGTTGTTGGTCCCAACGAAGTTCGTTTCATTGTCGCTTCTGATACGAAGCGGAACTCCCCGCCTATTCCTTATGCAAAGAATGCAAGCATCCGTCGATAAGTCGGTCGCTATCCCAAAATTTAGTTAAAATAGTGTCTAACTCAGCATGTTCAGTGAGCATATGCAAGGATATGCAAGGTTATAGTTGATTGGTTGTTAAAAATGCCCCCAGAAAGTACCCATCCCAGCTCAGTTCGTTGTGCCATAGGAGTGCCAGGTGCTCCTTTCGCAATCCCATCAAGGAGAATTGATGAATAGACATCGCTGCCCAGAAGAATATCAATTTTACTAGGTTTATCAAACGTTGGATCCGCAAGTTCCATGTTTTGGAAGTGACTCCAGTTGGCGCTTGGGAGGCTGCGCGTTCACTGAAACAAAGAACCCCACTACCGCTCTCTTCGCCTGTTATGGCCCTTGTGGTAAAATGTGCGTTGGATCTACCAACGCATTTATGGACAAGGTAAACTCAACAGAGGGAACTTTTTGGTATTGCATTGCTTGCCGAAAATTATCTTTGTCCAGTCTCGCCTTTAAAATGTCGATATTTAAATCTGACATTGCAAACCTCTCAAAAGGCTTTAAAGACTTGTTTGAGAGTTTTAATCACACATTATCCACACATTATCCACTGTGTCTTCCTTCTCAGACCCATGTGAGTCATGTGATGCCTCCACATCTACAGAGTCTTTACAAACCTCGTTAGATAAAACAGAAAAGATAAGTGATTCTGTAACCACGTCCATTCTATCCAGCCCTTCCAAAACATCCAACGATAAAACTGTCACAGCAAAGCGAAAACGTGTCAACAATTCATCGTTGGCAAATCCGAGAGCTAAGCGCTCAAATTTGAGAAGCCAACATCAAAACAAAACAAATGACGTTCAAAATTTGTCGGTCGAGTCCTCTCAGGCTGATCCTTCTCCCGTTACCGTTTTCCCATTATCTGATACAATTCGTGCAGTTACCAAAAATATATCCTCGATTGAATCGATTCCTAAACCGAAATCGATTTTTATTTCACGGTTGAAACCAAGCACTTCGGTTGACGATGTCATAAATCACTTGGTATCAACAAATCTCGTTCCCAGAGGCCCCTTAATTAAATGTACAAAAATCAGTAAGCCTGATAGCTTTGTTTCGTCATTTAAAATACTTATTCCTGCTGGTCTCTTTGAAACGGTATGCAACAGTAACTCATGGCCTTCAAATACAATTGTTAATGAGTTTAAGCCGCGAAAAGTAATCCGCAAAGAAAACAGTCCTACTTCAAAAAACTACAAAGACTGTCCCTCTACTACCAAAATGTAAGAGGGCTCATGGCCTTCAAATACAATTGTTAATGAGTTTAAGCCGCGAAAAGTAATCCGCAAAGAAAACAGTCCTACTTCAAAAAAACTACAAAGACTGTCCCTCTACTACCAAAATGTAAGAGGGCTCATGGCCTTCAAATACAATTGTTAATGAGTTTAAGCCGCGAAAAGTAATCCGCAAAGAAAACAGTCCTACTTCAAAAAACTACAAAGACTGTCCCTCTACTACTAAAATGTAAGAGGGCTCCGAACAAAAACATTTTTTCTAAATTCCCAAGCCTTTTCCCATGACATATTCCCCTTGACTGAAACGTGGCTTAACGCCAGTATACTTGACTCGGAACTCTTTAATCACGAGTTCTCAGTATATAGGAGTGACCGCCATATAAATGACCTAAAAGCGCTTGGTGGAGGTGTTCTTACTGCAGTCCGCAGTCATCTAACCTCTGAGAAAAAGAATTTCTATTCCCTCTTAACATAGAAATAATCTGTGTTAAGATATCTCATGGAAAAAAAAATATCTTTATGTTGCAAATGCGTACATTCCCTCATATCGTCTTTGCACTCTGTATCCTGAGCTATCAAAGGCTTTAGAATATATCTTTGACTTATCTTGTTGTGACAGTACTATCTTGTTACTGGGTGATTTTAACTTGCCGCACATAGATTGGGTGCCTTCTGAGGGAGAACCTCACTATATACCATCTGAAGATTCAGCACAACAAGAGCTACTATTACTTGACAAAATTTTATCATTTGACTTACAGCAAACAAGCTGTATAAAAAATCATAATAATCGAATTCTCGATTTAGTTTTTTCTTCTGACTCTGTTAGTACTGCAGTATTAAAATCTAGTACCAGCATTACTAACATACACTAGTCGGCATAGGTATTTTGACGAAATAAAAATCGTGCATTTTTGAGTTTAACTTCTAAATGGCTTGACAAGAATTCATGTTTTTTTTTTCATTTTTATATATAACTAATACAAACTTAAAAATAGGCAAACAAATATTTTTTCATAGAAGTCAAAAAAGATATAAATTAATTTGTAATTTCGTGTGTTGGCATAAGTATTTTGACAAGTATATAACTCTAAGAAAAAACATTTTAAAATTAACAAAAGTAAATAAATAAAGAAGAATTTAGTAAAATATATAACCTCCTTTGGCTTCAATAACTTTTTGAAGGCGTCTCGGTACTGAATCTAATAAATTTTGAAGAATCTCTGGAGATATCTCTTCCCAAAGGGAAGTGACCTCAGAAATCGTCTCCTCTCTGGTTTTATTTAAAGAAACTGTTCTTTTGCGTTTCAAAAGAGACCAGACGTTTTCTATTATATTTAAATCTGGACTTTGAGGTGGCCAGTCCAAAGTGGCAACACCAACATCCTTCAAAAATTTAGTGATCATCCGGGCTTTGTGGCATGGGGCATTGTCCTGTTGCAGGATAAATGATTCACCAATAAGCCTACCTCCGGAAGGAAAGGCATTATCATTAAGGGTTCTTAAATATTGACCTTGGTTCATCGAGCGGGTGATAGGAACCAATTCACCCAGGCCATTATACGCAACACATCCCCAGAATATGACAGAGCCTCCACCATGGCTCACTTTTTGACAAACGGGGCGTCTTTTTTGCCTTTCTACCTTTGGCAATCTAACGTAAAATTTGTTTTTTGATGAGTTATACTCAAAGGAGCTTTCATCTGTCCATAGAACGCTTCTCCAGTACTCCTTTGGCTTGTGCAGATGTTCCTTTGCGAAAGACAGTCTTTTAAGCTTGTTTACCTTTGATATGTACGGCACGTCCTTAGCTTTAAATGTTTTAAAATCTCCTTCCATCAAACGTCGTCGGACAGTGCGCTCACTGATTGGATTCGTTGCCGTCAAATTCCATTGATTTGCAGCAGTTTGAGGCTTCAGGAATATATTTCTTTTAAATTCCCGTAGAAGGGTTCGGGGGGCTCAGTGGCGCGATGGTTAGTGCGATGAACTGCCGCGCAGAAGGTCTGGGTTCGATTCCCAGCCGTAGCAACACCTAAATGATTTTTCACTGGCCCTCCTCTCGTGATGATCTGACAAATCGTCCGAGTAGTATCAATTGTCAAGAATAGCTTATCTCAACTTAGCCGTTCGGAGTCGGCATAAAACAGGAGGTCCCGCCATTGTGCAAGAAGTACACACGCACACATGAATGGTTGTGAGAAAGCTAGGCCCTGGGTACTAACGAGCCTGTTGTATTTTGTTTTGTAGAAGGGTTCGGTCTTCAGTGGGCGTTGTTTTGCGCTTAGCACCTGATCTCATTAGGTTTGTGATGTCATTATGCTTTTTAAACTTATTGATTTGATAGTGCACAGTTTGACGCGACACATTAAACTCACTTGCTATGTCTTTTACTGCCGTTCCAGCGTTAAACTTCGCTACCATTGAAGATCTGACAACCAAACTCAAATCACCGTTTTACCCATGGTTTTTAATAAATTTTAATAAATTTTTATTTTGTTATCAACGTTTAATGTAAATTAAAGTTAACTACACAAGTTTTTTGGTTATCACGTGCTCAAAACTGTTAAAATATTTACACAAAGTTTCCGTCAAAATACTTATGCCAGCAGAAAGAGAATGCAAAAGGTAAACAATACAAAACTTGGCATGCATAGAGCTGAAAATAGATTCTTTGTTTCGCGCATCATTTTTGCACCGTTGTTTTAACGATACCAAGCAAAGTTAGTCTCAATAGTCACAAAAAGGTTTCGTCAAAATACTTATGCCGACTAGTGTAGACAAAAATCACCCTCCATTGGATATTTTCATTGACATAGGCGGACATCTGTACGAAAACGTTGATTCGTACGATCGTTCGTACTCTTTTGACTCTCGGAAAGCAAATTTTCAAAGGCTATCCGAAGAAATTATTCTTTCGAATGTAAATATTGAAAGCTTCTCCAATTTAGAAGAAGCTGTTAAAAAATTTTATTTTCTAATAAAAGATTGCATGGATAGAACAATCCCAGTCAAATATTCAAAAAATGCTCAAACCCAGCATCCTTGGTACACGAAAGAGCTTAAATCTCTTCGAAATAGACGTAACCGGGCCTGGAATAATTTTGTAAAAAGCCAGAATCATCACGACTATGATAAATACCTGAATTATTTTAATGAATTCTCTACGATGTCAAGTAGTTTATATAATGGCTATATAGTCAATATGGAGAACGCTCTTAAAAATGACCCTAAACGCTTTTGGGGCTTTGTCAATTCGAAGAGAAAAACGGATGGATATCCAGCCAATTTCTCTTATTCAAAAAGATCGGACTCTCTAATTTTATCTAACTTATTCGCAGAGAATTTCAGTAAATCATTTATTGACACCCCTCTTGTCTTAGACGAACATTATTTCAGTTATCTCAATGGCTTTCCTCAAGTTAGTTTCAGCAACGTTATATTTGACGATGAGACACTACTTAAATATATCTCTTTATTAAATCCCACCAGTAGTCGTAAAGCAATGCAAAGATGCTCTTTTGCCATACCTTAAGTATATGTTTGAAAGCTCCTTTGCCACTGGAGTATTCCCAACTCAATGGAAAAATGCATTTATTACACCTGTTTTGTAAAAAAGGTGAGCGTGGAGATATTTCTAATTATAGACCTATCTCAAAACTATCTTGCATTCCCAAGTTATTCGAACATATTATTTGGGATAAATTGGTCTTCCTTTGTCGAAACATCATCTGTGATGAACAACATGGCTTTGTTAAACATCGATCCACTGCACTGTGGAGTATTTGTATGAAATAAATAAATCAATTGAAACACAACATATTATGAAAATTAATTGTTTATTCTGAAATATTATGAAGAATTTTAAAGAAAATGTGTTTAATCAGAATCTGAAGGTGAAAGGTCGTCTACATGTTCTTCTTCTTCAATATCGTCCAAACTTCTGTTGTTATCGTCTTCTAGAGGCATAGGCAGCTCGCTTGGGATCAAAAGAGTTCGTGCCTCCTGGGATAGTGGTTTGGTTCTCTTGTGCTGCCGTGCTCTAAGGCTGCTAAGGTACGGGTCTGAACTCAACAACAGTCTGTTTAAGACGTCTCTGTTACAAAAAACACGTGAACATTTTCGACTAAATTTCAGTCTATATTGCCTGAAATGTTTGTTTCGAGCCTCCGCCGCCTCCTCCGATAGCTGACCAATAGGCAAAATTGCATGGTTTATTACCTCTGCTGCATGTATCAACACTTTGTGTATAGTTGGTGACATGGGATGCCAGCCGTACTGATCTATGTACAATTTAGCGGTATCGTGGGCGAAGGTATTAAATTTGTCTGCATCAATTCTATATCCACTAGAAATCACTTCCAAGATAGTTTTGAAGCGAGTTATCAGATTAAGATCAACCTTAGTTATACGAGAAGAACACTCCGGGTCATTGAAAAACCTTCTGGACGTGTTGCCGTCATTGGTATTACCAAATCCAGCTTTGGGTACATCTACTAGGAGCCCCATTTGCTCTTTGAATGTGCCTTGAATTTTCTCCTTTGTAGCTTTCACAATTGCTTTTTCTTCAACCGATCGTGCCTGCCATTTTTTTAAAGGTATTTTATAAGCTAAATGGAGAAGCGATTCGAAAAAGCGAATCCGTGCGTGAAGAATTGAGAGTCCAAACTTTAGTGCTTCTACATTGACTTGCTCAGTTTTAATAAACTTATTGAAATCCTTAGAAGTCTGTCCACAAATATAACACCTCATAGTAGAGGCAGTATCTGTAGCAGCATTGCACACTTTGCCGTCAACCATTGTAAGCAACATGGTATGCTTTATTTTTGCTATTTTATTATAACTGATTACTTCTGTTTCTCTGAGATGCGCAATTTGGTTTTCAATGAAATTGATTTCATCTCTGGTAACATCCTTAGATTCACTAATGAAGCTTATGCGTATAGGCCTGCAAAATCTGGGAGAAGAAGCGACTGGGTTTTGCCATATGACTTTTTTCTGTTCGCCATCAATCATTACAGCAAGTCGCAGAGGAACGAGTGAGCTTTGAAAAATATTAGCATCACTGTCAGTGCTGTTTTTAAATTTCTGCTTATACTGTGCAATTTGGTTTTCAATGAAATTGATTTCATCTCTGGTAACATCCTTAGATTCACTAATGAAGCTTATGCGTATAGGCCTGCAAAATCTTGGAGAAGAAGCGACTGGGTTTTGCCATATGACTTTTTTCTGTTCGCCATCAATCACTACAGCAAGTCGCAGAGGAACGAGTGAGCTTTGAAAAATATTAGCATCACTGTCAGTGCTGTTTTTAAATTTCTGCTTATACTGCGTCTGTTGCGACCCATCACAGCCCCATTTTGAAATCAAAACCATATTTTAACTTTCTTCCTCTGAAGACGTTTCTAATACATTTTCGACATATTTGCAAAGGCGTAATGCAGTGTGATCAAGCAATGCTTGCAGTTGTATTTCTGCACAGGTTTCAGTGACTGTGATGAATTCCTTATCAGGGTAACATTCAGTTTTTGACTTTTTTATCAATGAGTAGCAGGGGTAGATACTTTTGCTGGCACTTTGTATCACTTCCCACTGCTTCCTTGTAAAGTCGCCTTCAACAAATATTGCTAATGCCTCTTGAGGTGTAAACTTTTTCACTGCAACTTGCTTCGCAGAAGAGGAAATCAGCTTACAAAGTTCTTTAGCATCGGTTGGCGAGTTAGTAACTTTTTTGATTATTTTGGACGCATCAGAATTTCCTAAAGTACGCTGACTTACGCTGGCTGCAAACGTCAACTCTTCGACTGATACTTGCTCGCGAAGGTCTTTAGTTTTTCGCCGCTTACTGCAGTCACCAAGCTCTTCGAACGGTTTGGATGGTCGCCCTGGTTTGTGCAAGGGCTTAACAAAGGACAGTTTAATGCTTGTTTGAAGCCACTTTTCATTGGTTTTAAGGAATCTTTCATCTTTATAGCTTGCAGCAGCCCATTTTTTCTTGAAATCGCTTTTAAAATATTTCAAAGCATTGCTGACACAACTTTTTTGTTTTATTGGACATTTTAAAATTTGGATAAGCTTTTCCTCCAACAATAAAAGTTTTTCATCAACTTTTTTATCTCTTAAATCTTTTAGCATATCGTATAATTCCCTTCGGGTAAAACTCTTGACACTAAACGACGAATCTGCAATGCAAGTACGAAATTCTGTCTAAGTTACCATAAGCAATCATAGTATTCGAAGTGACATAAAACAAAATGGCGGACGTAGGCGGACAGTTTTATTGCGGTCTATGATTGCCAAGAGACTAAGGATTATGCCCATAACAATATTATAGCCCGATCATGACATACTCACAAACAAAAACACCATTATCTAAAACGTTTTCTTAAAATTAAACATTAAATTAGGACTTCATGAACACCGTACGCATACAACAAAATCATGCAGACAAAAAAATCTAATTTTATATCTTAACATCTATTATACCTTGCACTTCCATAATCAAATAATTTCTTTCTTAATTTCACCACACAAAAAAAAAAACAATAACCAAATCAAAAATGAGTCGCGAACAAAAGTGTAGATAACCAATAAATGCAGCTCCAACAATGGCTAGGTTCTGACTGATAATGTGGCGAGTGGCAATAGCGGTGCAACTTTTTTTGCATAATGCGTGATGGATCGGTTATCAAGCTTGAAGAATAGCGGTGCTTACCGAAATTTATGACAACCTGATTTTTTTACTTTTGAGCGGTTTTTTCATACAAATACCCTACAGTGAGCCGGCGACAAAACGTAACAACCATGCCATTGACCTTTGCAGCTTTAAATATGTTGGGAATCTCGTAGGGTCGAAGAAGGGGTAAATATTTAAAGTCGTGTTCGCACCAGAAAGATGAGGAGAATTTCTGAATTAGTGTTGAAAAAAAAAAGTTTTGTTGTAGTTTTGTGATATCAAAAAATTTCTGACATCGATATTTTTTTTGTAGAAAAAAAGATGGTATGTCCTCTTAAAAGTGGACGTCTGGTCAGCCTACTCACGAGCAGCTTTTAGGCGTATCCTCGCACAGAGTGGCCAATTATATGAAAAGTTGGCAAAAATTATTTGTTTGATTTTTTTTTATGGAAATGATACCTTGAATAGAGACAAATGAAAAATTTTATGGGGGGTACCAAGGATTCCCAATGATTATCAAGTTTTAAGGGTTTTAAACTTTTCGTTCGGCTTTTCTTTTTTGGAATTTTTTTTGTCACATATTTCTCTTCTTAATATTTTATTTTTTCATTAATTCAAATTGCGAAAAAAATATCTTAGTCAATCAAAATTAAGGCAGAATATAAATTTAGATATCTGCATTTCAAAAGAATTTCATATAATCCTTGTTAATTCATTATGTTCATTAATTCCAGTGTACATATGTATTCCTTTTAGCAACATATTTAATACAAAAAAAAACTTCATATAGAGATAAATAAATAAACAAATAAGAAAAAGCAAATGAATTTAATAAAAACAAATTAATTCAAAACTAAAAAAAATTCAACAAATTAATTTGATTAGTCATTAGTGTAGGAATCGAGTTCTACAGGTGACAATGATAAATGTGCAACATTGATGTCAGGAGTTTCCAATAATTGCAAAACATCTAAGTCAAAATTGGATCTTTTTATTTTTGGTTTGTGCATACTTGTGATGAGAGGATCTGAAGAAATTAGAAGTCGATGGATTATATCCTCGTTAGTGTGTTCACGCGAAAATTTCCGTGAAAATTTTTCCCTGTACCTTTTAAACATTTTATTGTTGGCCTCTTGTGCTTCCTCAATTAATTGCCCTATTGGAAGTAATGCTTTCTTTATAATTATGGGCCCATGAATTAAAACTTTGTGTATAGTAGGAGGCATTGAGTACCAAAAATATTTTTTGACAAAAAGATGAGCCGTTTCCAAAGCATAAGCTTCAAAGAGTGCCAAGTTTATGGTGTGTCCGCTGGCCATTGTTTTAAGCCGCATATAAAACATTTCAAAGTTGAAGATGTATCAGTCAAGGAATTACAGATCTTGCCATCGACCATTTTTAATAACAACTTATGCTGGATTTGATTTCTTCGGCCTTCAATTTCATACAGTGTTGGTACTAAATTACATATCTGACTCATATTGTAATCCCTTTCGCTCCTGGCAAGGTCAGCTGTTTCATGAGCAAATTGAAATTTAATCGGACTACAATATCTTGTTGATGATGTTCTTTTATTGCTCCAAAGTAGAACTTGTTGTTGTATTGGTCCTTCAGGGTCACCATTTATTAGTCTCAAAGGAACTAATGAAGACAAAAATATACTTGCATCACTAGACGCTTCACTGGAAAACCTCTGCTTAAATTCTGAATGGCCAGACGAGCCATCGAACCCCCTTTTAGTTATTAAAACTAATTTTTGTAAACTTCTTTAACTTTGAATAACTTCATGTTGAACCTGCATCAGACGAACAGTTGTATGATCAAGCAGTGCTTGAAGTTTAATCTCTGCTGATAAGTCAGTGATTGAAATCGATGTCTTATCAGGGTAGCAATCGCCTTTAGCACGTTGAATCAGTTTGTATGACGGAAATCGCGCCTTATCTTTACTCCTAATAATATTGTATTGGTGCATTGTAAGTTGAGCATCTACAAACATTGATAACGCTTCTTCCGGTGAAAGCTCGACCGGTTCAGTGGTTTCATGCTAACTGACTGCCTTATCGATCGCTGTGCTACTCGCTGTTGCACTGGTAATTTCTTTCAGTAGTTTTGAAGCGACAACATTACCTGACGATCGCAGACCCATTTGTGCAGCATAACGAAGTTCAGCAGTTTCAAGCGCTTTGACCTTTCTGAAGATTCAACGAAATTAGATTTGGTCTCCCCACTGAATTTTTTTCATAATTTGGAAATCCTATTGAGGTCTCTAGCCAAGTAGAATTCGTGACCAAAAATCTGTCTTTTGGACTTGGGACAGCTTGTGCGTTTTTTTAAATAATTCCTCAAAAATAAAACACGGTCACTCAGCTTTGGTGCACCTGACTCATTCATTTTTTCAAATAAAAAAATCCTTGACAAAAAAATGTCAGAGCTGCCTGATTCTAAAACGATTAAAGAACATATCGCATATTACGGCTTATATATGGTCACATCAACGGCTGATTACATAAAAGAGTGCAAATATGTGCAAACATATTACGAAGCACTACAGCATTAACAACAACACAAAAAACGGACCCCGATCTCACACCTAAGTGAACTAAAACTTTGCCACTTTACATAAATAACAGAAAAACTAGGTGGTTAGATTTACATGTTTTTGAAACATTTTTTTGACATTTACAAAACACTTCAAGATATATTTATTTTTCTTAAACTAAAGCCCACCTGATGGTAATGACGCCATAAAAATTAACACTTGAACCACTCAGTCACTTTGCTAAATTGTCAATGACGACGATTCATAGGTTCAATCTTCGCAGTTTAAACCGTTGCAACTAGCCCCCCGCACTTATCATACTTTCAAAACCTGTTTTGTATATCTAATTAATACCTCTATCGATATTGAACAGCACTGCATCATTTGGGTTTAATTTTAATTTTCCTATTTTTGCCAACTTTATGGGTTATCGGCCACTCTGTGCCTCGACTAGATGTGTTATTAGATTTTAAAACTCACTAAATATCCAATTGTCTGACAAACATAGAAACATTTTTCATTTAATTAAAAATTAGTTACCTTAAACCTTCAGAAAAAAGGCAGCAAAAATAATTATTCGCCGGAGGTTTTTTTTAATCTCTTTCAATCCTGACAGTTATAGTTTCAAAAGTAATTTTATATTCATTTCTTTGGAAACCATAAGAGAATGGTTTTATATTTTAATTCTAATAACTAGTTATCCATTATTAAAAAAAAAATTTACCCAAGTTACACCGAACTCGTGCTCTCTACCTAATCTCTTTTTTTTAAAATCCATCGTTTCATCACTAGCCCTTCATATGTAATTTTTGTTCACACATTTTTATACAGTAAAATAAAAAAATAAAATAAAAAAGAGAACAGATTAAACAAAAAACATAGAAAAAAACACACACAGTAGGGTCTAAATGACGCCAACATTGACCATAAACTCATATATCTTGATATTAAGCCGAAATGTACGATTTAATTAATTTTATTTTTTAATTATATAAATTTGTTGTTTTATTTATATTTTGTTTTAAACACATTTATGTACAAACAAATTAACAAAAAAAAAACAGAAATGTTTCAGTATAATGATTCCCTATGTCTCAAAGAGTCTGAATTTTATTTATAGTGCGCTTTAATGTTCTGCCTACAACAAAATGTATCTTTGCACAGTTTTTCGCTTCTTTTATTTGTTATCAGTTATTTTCCGTTTGTTAATCATAAAGTTATATTTTGTAAAACATAAAAGAAAACATATGCTGTCTACATAAAGTATTTATGTATAAAAGAAGAATACATTCATTTCAATAATATGTTGGACTATATATAATCACATATGTATATTGATATATATATATACTAAGTGCTTTCTTATTTAGATTTGATTTGTTTATTTGATTTTTGTTATTTAGTGATATTTTTAAGGAACAAATAATAAAAAAAAACGAAAAAAAAAAAATTAAAAACAAAACATTTCAAACAAATATTTAATAAAAACTTTAAAAAATGTGTGTTTTGTGTAAATTTGCTTAGCTTGCTATGTTGAAACAAAATGAGGTCGACAATAGACATTCACCCTTATTCAACAAGGAGCGTGTAAAGTTAGGCAGCTCTTATAATGCATCTGAACGCAAAAACCTTATTCATAAAGGTAATGCAACGTTAAAAAGGGGTTGCATTTCCTAAACGCGTCTGATGGTTGAATAGTGCCTGTATAAGGGTATTTTATTTTTTTATATCTTTATAGACAGACGGCTGAGCATCAGGGCTACCAAAGGTTCAATTGTAAGTTGTAAAAAATCGTCCAGGGTATTTATGTATTTTAGCAGTTTTAGCAGCACGGTTTAATTTATTTAAATGGTAATTCTTCAGAATTGTAAATGATGTTTGAAACACCGACTCTGGCGGGTCCACCCTCCACCCTGGCCAGGAAGTGCCAAATAACTTGGGGTGATACTCGATGGCAAGTTAAATTGGAACCTCAACACCGCTGGGTCGGGTTTTGACCAAGGGTTCCCGTAGCTAGTAGTCCAATTGGCCTTACTTACTTACTTATGTGGCGCTACAGTCCGGAATGAACCTGGGCCTCAACCAACATGCCTCTCCAATTAGCCCGGTCCTTAGTTAACTGCCTCCAGTTGCGCACTCCAAGTTGGTTGAGGTCGGTTTCTACTTGTGCGCGCCACCTAAGGCGAGGTCCTCCTCTACTGCGTCCGACGTCAGGCTGGGAATCGAAGACTCTGCGAGCCGGAGCAATGGTGTCCATTCGTTCTACATGTCCTAGCCATCTTAAACGTCTAATGCGGAGTTTTAGGGGTATGTCGCTGTACAGCTCGTATAGTTCATGGTTGAATCTTCGTCTACATAGCCCGTCAACGCAAACGGGACCGAAGAATTTTTCTCTCGAATCGACCAAGGATTTCTTCATCCGCTTTTGATACGGTCCATGCTTCAGCGCCGTAGAGCAGGACTGGGACTATCAGGGTCTTGTATAGGATCTCCTTAGTAGTTCGAGTTAGGGCTTTACTACTAAATTTCCTTCTTAGCCCGAAGAAACATTGGATTTTTGGCGCATACACCTGGATAAGTGTCACATTTTGTGGAATCCACTCCAGTACTCTGTCCACTAGCCTGGAGCTTAACATGAATTCCCACTACGGTCTGATTGTGAGACTTCAACCATATCTAGCCGATATTTATGAGTCCAACCAACAACATGACTCCAAACAACAAGCGCTTAGGTTTTGGCGCATACACCTGGATAAGTGTCACATTTTGTGGAATCCACTCCAGTACTCTGTCCACTAGCCTGGAGCTTAACATGAATTCCCACTACGGTCTGATTGTGAGACGTCAACCATATCTAACCGATATTTATGAGTCCAAACAACAAGCTCTTAGGTTTTTTCTGTAAGCAATCCAACGGCACATGTAGTTCTTAAGTCGCTTAAGCATATGAACGCACGTAATTACTTCGGGTTGAAACTTACCACAGGACAACCCTTAAGGCTTTGTACATACCATTACGACTTGCTAATATCTAAGGCCCATCGTTGGCATTATAGGGTGTGTGCTGTTTAACAAGCAAACTCTTGTATCCATGACAGCACTATCTTCCAGTGAAGAAAGCTTATATTGCACTACACAGCTGCAGTAGAATCTATGGTAAGAAATGGGGTCCCTCCCCGAAAGTCACGAAATGGCTTTAAGAACGGAGTCGAGGTATACAAATTACAAAGAGCGTTTTGTAATTTCATATTTGTTTCACATATTGGCCCTTCCAAACTTAATGGCGTCAGTCTCAAGTTCGCAGAATCAGCCAAATACTGGGTCTGGTTTTGGATAAGAAACTGAACTGGAAAGCCAGCATCCAAGAACGCGTTAAGAAAGCCACCGTAGCCTTATACTCTTGTAAAAAGGCAATCGGAAAGAAATGGGGGTATGCAACCACATATCTCTTTCTGGCTTAACGTGTCTATCATTAGACCCATACTCCTTTATGGTGTCTTCGTCTGGTGGACGGCTTCAGAAACAGCCTCCAACCGGAACCTACTAGGTAAAGTTCAAAAATCAGCTTGCATATGCATTAGCGAAGCTCTTAGAACAACCCCTTCCGCAGCCCTTGATGCTATCCTTCATCTAGTGCCCTTAGATATCTACGGTAAACAACCGCAGCTTGTGCAGCTGTGAGACTGAGAGCCTCGTCATAATGGACACACAATCAGGGTGGACACAAAAAAAATTCTGAATCACCTTAACATAACAGAAAACACCGACCACACCACTACCCAACTCAGTTTTGAGCATAACTTGAGGACAACCATTCCCAGTCACCTTTAATGGGAGTCGGATTCGATCGAAACCAATAACTCAATTCACATCTACATGGATGAATCTAAAACAGAATCTGGAGTAAGATGCTTAACTAAGCATATCGCCCAATCATTGTAGAATTTTCCAGGCGCAAATCGTGGCAATCAAAGAAGCCTACCCTGGCTGAAAAGGAATCGAAGCATATTTACATCTTCAGCGACACCCAAGCGGCATTCAAATCCCTGGAAGCAATCTCGTTCAATTCCAAATCAGCCCACGAATGTTGACTGTCTCCTAACGAGGGGACATTTTACCATTCACCTCTTTTGGGTGCAGGGCCACAGAGACATACCATGGAATTGTAAGGCAGATTAGCTTGCTAGACAGGGAATTACTTTTGACATTCTACCTCCAGGAGATATGATAGGAATGCCCATCGCTACATGTAAATTGCAGATCAAACAGGATGCGAAAGTACAAGAAAGCAAACCGCAGATGAATAAACGGAACACGTTGTCAAACATCCAGGCAACTCTGGCCTAACTTTAACTAGAAGCGCTCTATCTACTTGACAATCCTAAACAGATCAAACATCAGCACCATAATCGGTTTCCTAACAGGTCACTGTCCAATAGGCCTTCACGCAAAAAGACTAGGCCTCTTCAGCAATGACTTCTGTAGAAGCTGCTTATACGAAGAAGAGGAGGAAAGTATTACTCACCTTCTATGCTCTTGTCCAGCTCTCTCAGTAATATGGAAGCTTCATCTGGGAGAGTACTTCTTCGATAATCTAGGTGAGCTGGCTAATATTAATGTCAGAATGTCTTACGCTACATAGTTTTCAGAGCTTCATTCAATTAAGGCGAACGAAGATAGGAAAGTCGACAAATTTACATGGTATCACAACGGATATGGTCTAATCGTGCAGCCGCTACAACCTAACCTTCCTCTATTGTTGTGCCAACTGTGAAGTCATATACTCAAGCAAAACACCATCAAAACATATCTTCATCATAAAAATCTTTAAAAAACCTTTTTTCATAATTTGCGCAAAAAAAATTCAAAAATTCCCAAAGAAAAGACAAATTTTTGATACCGACATTTGAGTTAAATCTGCATTTTCATACCGACACACCGACATTTCAATGAACTACCTCATCGTCACCTGTACCCAACACTGACATTGCCAGTACACTACCTAACCATTTAATTGAACTGCCTTACCATTATTTTACCGAATGGGGGCCATCGTCGAATAATTTCGTTTTTTTGTCTGTTAAATTAAAAATGGAATTCGGATTTTAATGATTGACCACTCTGTAGAATCTTTGAAACGTAATGATGTGTATAAAATTATTAACGTTGCGATTTGAGCACAGGGTAACGCTGAAAAACAGAACGTAAGGAGATATTCAATTTGGAAATTTTTTTTTGTATGTTTAGGGAAATTCCATGGAAGATTTAATTAAACAACACGATGGTTTTGAACATATTGAGGTCGTACCATAAGGGGATACATTTTATAAAATGAATATCGTTCTCGATGCAATTCGATTACGTAAAACTTGTATTGTTCTAGTATCTCTAGATGCTCGCAGCCAAGAACGAGGCCTACAAGGCTAAGCTGCAGGTGAAGACGAGAGCTGCCATTGAGCTCTATAGGCAAAGAAGAAGGGAAGAACATCGGCTTTTCAGAAAGAAAAAAAAAGAGCAAGAAAAGCGCGCGATAGAGGATATTGAGAGGTGCCACTCCAGGAACGATGTTCGCAAGTTTTACCAAAGTGTAAAACGTCAATGCCAAGGCTACAAGGCTCCAACAGAATCCTGTCGAGATGAACAAGGAAATATCGTATTCGATGCTGAGGATATGGAAGAACCACTTCTGCAGACCGTTAAACGGCGATGACGAACAACATTCCGCTGTCAGGCAGAACGATGCATTCAATATTGGCAACGACAGCGAAAACTGCCAACCACCCGACCTAAGTGAAGTGAGGATAGCAATATCTAAACTCAAGCTTAATAAGGCCGCCGGAAATGACGGCCTTCCCGCTGAGCTTTATACAGCTGGTGGAGATGACTTGGTACGTAACATCCACCAACTCATAAGCCAAATCTGGTCGGATGAAAGTATGCCCGAAGAATGGAACCTCAGCATCGTTTGCCGGTGGGTTTGGGCCTTTACTCAACTATTTTTTAGAAAATGTGTTAGTACTCATTAATCTTGACTTTCGTAGGTATTTAGCGATGAAACAGAATGGTCTGCAATATATAAATCCCAGAGATCTCAACTAAAATGTTTGAAGTCCCAAAGACTTCATTCGAAAATTTTTTAAGTCCCAGAGACTTCAAGTGAATGCGGGTGACTTAAAGTGAATGGTA
Source organism: Rhingia campestris (assembly GCA_932526625.1). Lineage (NCBI taxonomy): Eukaryota > Metazoa > Arthropoda > Insecta > Diptera > Syrphidae > Rhingia > Rhingia campestris. Next base: position 2,564,035 of record OW052186.1, on the reverse strand, counting down.
AAGTCTGTAAGGTGACTTCAGAGAATGCAATGAAATTCCAAAGACTTGCATTCAATTGACTTCAATCTAAAGACTGGTAGAAAAGACTGATCCAGTCAAGACTTCAAATTGAATGAGAGATTTCATCGCTGAAGTCTAAATTCCAAACTGAAATCAAGAATTAAAAAAACAGAAGCATGGAGTCAATTGATTTCTTAAATCAAAAGATCAAAATATATTTTACAACTCTGGTATGAATCGAGTACGTGAAGTGAACCTCAAATACGCCGTATTCCACGATAGGGGTGAATATTATTTTTCGATAATTGTGGGATAACACCTTGAAATATTGCTGGGTAAAGTAAGAAGAAGCCAAATTCGAAGCTACTTGACTACATCTGATCCCAATAGTACCCACAAGGGAGTAAAAAAAAAACGATATTATTCGTAAGATATTTATTTATTTATTTTTCACTTTTAAATACATGTTCTTCATAGTAAATAAAATAAAATAAAAAAGGACGTTCATAAACAAACAGTTCATATAACTTATATTTTATATTCAGTTTTTATTTAACACATTATTTCATCTTCTTAAAATGCGCGCACGCGCTAAGCAAAGCTTTGGATCGACTACCTTTTTGTTTTTTTGTTCTCTATAATATCACGTAAGAATTTACTTAAAATAAATAAAATAGAATTATATGTACCACTAAGCAAAATGTTGATAACTTTAGAAGGTAACGAATTTTTGTTTGTTTACGATTAGAAATGCATTGAACAACTAGACAAAGAAAAGTTACTGAACAGATGAAAGCATGTTATCTCATAAAATCGTTGCTCATTTGCTGTTTTTTTTTTTTTTTTTAATTTCAGTTAATATATTTATATATGTGTACGTTATTACCTCAACAAGTGTTATAACTACATAGAGCTGTAATGTTTGTCAATCCATTTTAAGTCACTGTGAATGAGCTTCATCAAAACATCACTCTAACTACGAGATAGATAGTTTGAATGAAATGCGATATTATGCGCATGTTATGGATAATTATAAGGAATTAATGCTACACAAAACAATGACACTAATTTAACAAACATATGGTTAATATTATAAATGTTGAATGTATGTGTGACATTTACATTTCCGTTGAATTTCATTTCCTTGCAATTGCCAGATTTTATAAATACGAAGGAATATTTATAAATAAAAAAAAAAACTTAGTCCATAGTGATAAAAAATATTTTTTGTTTCTTGTTCTTGTAGAATAATGCATGTACGAGTAAGTGGAGGTTTTATGCGTTTTCTTATATTTAGGATGCTTTCGATTTACTCAATATCATGGAATCGAAGAATTGCTCGACCAGGAATCTCTGAATTGCAAAGTTTTTGTATGACATCAGCTGCTTGATCACAGGGAAATACTGAATGTGGTGGTGGCTCAATCTGTGAACAGAGAGGAGGAGGATTTTTTTATAATAATATGCGAGATTAGGGGGTTTATTTGTACAAACCTTGCGATTGGCAACCAGTTCGACAAGTTCATGTAATTGTTGAACACTGCCGTTTGAGATTGGTATAATCTCCTGTTCGTTCTCACTTGATAGGCGTGCGAACTTCGGGAGAAGCTTCTCAGCTACCTCTTCGCTGATGAGCACAACGCCACCCTGAAAAAAAGAAAGATTACAAATAATGTGTCTAAATGAAGTCAGGAAAGCAATAACTAAATTAAAGGTTAACATGTGCAGGAAATGACGACCTAAAAGCTGTACAAAGTGGGGCGAAAGAAGTCATCCGATGTTGTTTGGCCCTAAAGAATATCGGTTGTGGCTCGCGAGTGTGTGCCGTTGCTCCGTCCTACGATTTTTTTTTACTAGCGCACTAGCGTGGACCAGCGCGGACTAGCGTGAACTAGTTCACTCGCTTACTAGCGCTGGCCTTAACCGCGCCCGTAGAGACTAATGGTCATCTAACAATGTGGTATCCAACAACGAAATAGCTATCTATACTGATGGATCTAAAACGGAAATAGGAGTGGGCTCTGGGGACTACTCCGATAGAATCGGGTTAAACACTAGAGGCCTGCATGAATGCATTAATTTGCTCTTTCTTAACGAGTACAATACTTCAGTGTACACTATTCATTGCAATAATTCGAACAAGTGTACAGTAAAAAAGAGGACCACCCAACAAAGGACAGTTACTGTACAATACTTATGGCCATCTGTAGCAAAATGAGTAAACTGTTTATACCCTATCCCATAGGGGTATGTTAGTTTTGATACATAGTTTGCAACGCAGAGAAATAGTTTTGCTACATATACCTCAAAGTATATGGATCGACTCAGAATCGCTAGCTGAGTCGAATTAGCCATGTCTGTCTGTCCGTCCGTTCGTCTGTCTATTCGAAAGGATAGGATAATAAAATTTGGTATAAAGGATCCTTGTCCGTGTCGATCCAGAGATATTGTAATGACTGGAAGTTGAAAATCAACTTTCAGAAATCGGGAACTATCCTGTTTAGGACACCGTTGTCTAAGGCCTCTAGGGATACAAGAAAGAACTGGCGCAAGCTGGTGATCGTTGGACCAAACGGACATCCACTGGCGAGTAAAAGTGTAGTAAAGTATCTTGGCATATGGCTGGATCAGTATCTATATTTCGGAAGACATGTAGATGCTGCTCTGGCGAGAGCTAGGTGAGCATTTGCCCTGACAAGACGATTGTTTTACAGCAGCCGTCTTGACAGCAGTGTGAAGGTGATTTGCTACATGTCTCTTATCAGACCGATGATTGCCTATGGGTGCCCGGTGTGGTTCAACGTTGCCCTATCTCAAATGGAAAAGATACGGGTGTAAGAGAGGCAGTGTTTGTGAAGCTGCCTTGGACTTCACAGAATACCAGTATCTGACTACACAAAATATTATTCCAACCAGGTCCTATGCAACGGGGCCAACATAAACAGGTTTTCTGGTGAAACTCATTCGGTTTCACGCGGCAAGAGCGATGACCTCGAGCAATAGTCTCATCTTTGGGGCCTTCTACCCCAATGATGAATATTTTGAAAAAAAAAAAAATCCTTGTACTTCAGATTTAGAAGACACAAATGAAACCAATAACTGCCCTTCTTACTATATTAGACCCTGACCATACCAGTCCTATTCCTAAAGCATGTACAGTTCGAAAGGCGAATGAAGAAATGCATGGTTATGGAGGAAAAGATTGAGCAGCGAACTTAACGAGCTGTACAGTCCAATAGACTTGATTTGAATCCTAAGCAATGGAAGTTTAAGATGGCTAGAAGATGAAGCAAATGACCCAGACTACAGAGTCTTCAATTCCGAGCCAAGTAGAAGACGCAGTAGAAAATGGGCAGTAGAAATGGGCAAGTGTATTCCAGGCTGAGCTCCATGCCATAAAAGAATGCGCAAACCTAATACATAACTCAGGTATTAAAAGCGCAAACATCCATATATTGACGGACAGTCAAGCAGCTATAAAAGCCCTTAGCTCACACATTATTGACTCCAAATAAATACTAAACTGCTTCAACTCCCTCCAAACACTCAGTTCCAGGAACAAAACCAGACTATGGTGGGTCCCCGGACATAAGGAAATTGAAGGTAACGAAAAAGCTGATGAACTAGTCAGAAAAGGTTCGGAAACCCCCTTCATTGGACCTGAACCCTTCTGTGCAATCCCCAAATCAGTCATAAATATGGTCATAAAATACTGGGAACAAAACAAATGTTTTTCATACTGGGGAAAATCCCAGGCCTAAGACAGGCCAAAAGAGCTATTCAGCCCTTCAAATCAGATGCCAACAAGATACTAAATCTTGGCAGGCACGATATCAAAAACTTAGTAGGCTACCTAACTGGTCATCACGATCTGCGATATCACCTAAATAAAATGCATCTAGTCGACTCACCGGAGTGCAGACTATGTCTAGAAGAAGACGAAACAGCCGAGCATATCATATGTGAATGCCCGGCCCTTTACGGTATGAGAAGGGAATCTTTCTTCAGGGAATTTTTAAGTCCCGAAGAACTGAGGAAATCTTCGGCTGAAAGTATTATCAGCTACATCAGGAAAGTAGAAGCGCTACTAACATAAAAAGCATCTGACGGCAAGCACAATAGATCTTTTAGGTCGATGTGTATATTAATGCTTAGGCAAGTCAGAATTTAAAAAAAACTGGAGAGGAATGTTAGTTGAGGACATGGTTAACGTCGAACTGTTAGTCCCTTAAGTTTAGGTATTCAAAAGCATTAACCATGACTGGAATATATTGCTCCAGGTATCAACGCAACTATCAAGGAACAGGAACATCCCTTAGCCCGACATTGGCAAGAGAAAAGTCTGCTGTCTCTAAGACAAATTCAGTTGCACCACGGGGTATGAATCACATAGATACATGTCTCAAACGCATTGAGCCTTCAGTAATGAGTTCTCAAAGCGCTGTAGACATAAAGACAAAAAAACGTGCATAGAACTGGTATACAGGAACATCCCTTATATTGCATTGGAGAAAGGTTCGTGTTATGCTTGCGAAACAGATCCAAATGGTCCCTTAGTCGCATGTTCGACTATGTACACTTAGGGGACTTACTACATGGCTCCGAGTGAAAATGCACACACAATACAAATACCATACTACTTGGAGCTCTATAGAGCGTTGACAGAGTTCAAGATAGAAGACACGCATTTTACCATTCACATTTGGTAGAGAGATGACTTTACATCCGATTTATTCAATCTCATGTTGGAACAGATACTTGCATTATGCAGCATCTCGTAAGTACGGAAGGCACTATATTCAACAAATCTATCGAGCTATTGGGATACGCAGGCGATACCATCATCATCATTGGTGTCAACATCAACAAGCAAAGCATTGTCGACCTACATTCTTGGCATAACGTCACCGCTGATAAAAACCAAAGCTGACCCCTAAAAACAGTGATACTACTTTGGTTTGGCGAATCGATTTGGATCAAAACTCCAAACTAGAAAGTCCTAATGAATTCTTTAATGAACCAGCGCCGAACATGACGCACGACAGCGGAGCAAATATAAGGCCTTTTCAAAGCAAAAAATCCTCGTCGAATATTCTGTGCTGCATGCAAGTAAGGCGAATGTAGAATAGAAGAAGATACAACCGCTATATGAGCTGCACCTTAGTCTAAAAAAACGTCAACTCCATAAGCACGGTCACATCAAGCCAAGTTCATCCATGCAACTTAGCACCCATTTTCGTGACGACAAGAACGATTGAAGCTTCAGTTTGAGACACAATCTAAAGAGGTTCTCTGTTTTAATGGGTCGGGATCCAATAATTTCATTCAAGGCATGTGTTATTGAAGATACATGTGCAGCCAAAGGTGTCACAGGTACGAGCAAATCAATATGAACAGAATATTCAGTAAGCCTACTACAACAAAATACTTACATTTGACAGGCAATTCATTGATCGATGGAGACTCCTCGATGTGGTGCCAAAATCGATGACTACATCCACTGCACCACCGCATACGTTCTTTGTCCTCTCGATTAACTGTGGTTCGTATAAGCATTCGTTCCACTGAACCACGTTCACACTAAAATAAAAAAAAAGACGAAAAAATAAATAAAACCAATCAAAACTCCCAACTTTCTGCGTCGACTTACTTTTCGATTTCTGTAGCCAAACGGAATCCCTCATCCCTCAAGCTAGCCACTGTGATGTCAACCAAATTGTTTGCTCCCGATACGGCAAAGTGATATGAAGCAATCCGAACTGCCCATAATGCCAATCCACCAGTACCGACAATCAAAATTTTGCACTTGCCATCCTTTTCGTTGCGTGCCTTCAAGATCTGAGTGACCACCGAGTGAGCTTTGAATACTGCATTCATTGCCAATAAAGCTCCAGTTGGGAGCATAGCGGCAACACTAATTGGTAATGTGTCCGGAATTGGGACAATGTACTTTAAATCAGGAACAACCATAAGTTCAGCATAGCCGGATGGAGTCTCATCGAACGGATAGACAATAACACGTTGGCCAATATTCAAGCCACAATTTGGATCGACTTCATCGCCCAAGCAATCAATAACACCGGCCACCTCGAAGCCGGGGAAAAGAGATCCCTCCCTTATTCCCTGATGAGCCGGCGAAGTCTGCTGTGCGGTTGTCGATGGTGTGGGATTGTAATCACTTATCTCAGACGACACCGATGACATTGATGTGATAGATGCGGATCGATTGCGTTTGTAGCATGCCCCAGCACAGACAATCTTGATGCGGGCACCCTTAGCTGGGGTATCCTGGATCGGGACAAAGAAATTAAAAACGCAATTCTTGATAACCGGTCCAGGGGACTCGATTGACACCTGGCGACAGAGTTTGTTCATCTTGAGATGGTCGACTCTGTAAAATAAGAAAAAAAAAATTAATGCTTGCAGTTCTTTTGTCGGTTATAAACATTCGAATGTCTTTATATGTTTTTGCACAGTTTGGGATTTAAAGAAAATTGGGGATCAAAAGGAAGGAGGTTCCGATGCACATTGATTTAAATTGACTGTTATTTACAACGTATCTCAAAAGAAAGTTTTATTTGTTTAGTTTACTGAGTGAGGAGTGTCCTCTCACTAAGGCACTCACTCTCCGGCGGCAGCGGAGGAATTCCCTAGATGGAGTCAACGGTGGCGCCTACAGCTCTAGTTTGATCGAACTGGTAGTGAAATCCCCATATGAGCTGCTTCGACATACTTGAACACCAGGTCTATTGGGATTTCCAATACTGAGCCATGGTATTGGAAAAGAGTTGGTGGCGGAGGAGCCCTCAATGGGTCAACGGCAGCGATCATATCCCAAAATGGGACTGACATCGGTATTCTTTCCGGCTGTCCTAGGGTCAAAACAAGGGCCTGGCCCTCCAGATTGGGGGTTCTGCTTTGGGTTAACCACAGATCCACGGAAAAAAGCTTATGTTACGAAGCAACCAATAGCCTCGGAAAGGACTGATATTATTGTTGACGACCATGCTAAACGAAAAAAGGACAAAGACGTTCGTATCTGCATCTGGAATGTGAGAACATTAAACAGGAGAGGTGCAGGCGAACAACTAGCGGAAGCCCTAAACTGCTACAAAGCAGACATTACTGCCATCCAGGAAATACGATGGGATGGGCCGGGCAAAAAGAGGATGAAAAACTGTGACATCTACTATGGACCGTGTTATAGTGAGCAGAAACAGCGACTATTTGGATGCGGATTTGTTATAAGTGCCAGACTTAGGCAAGAAGTCTTATGTTTCCAAGATATTAGCGAACGCATTGTAACAATCCGCATCAAGGCCAAATTCGCCAACATAAGCCTTATATGCTCCGACGGAGGAAAAAGATGATTTAACTAAGGATTGCTTCTACGAGCTCCTCGACAAAACCTATGAGCGACTACCAAAGTACGATGTTAAAATCGTGCTGGGAGATTTTAACGCAAAGGTAGGAAGAGAAGACATCTTTAGCAGTACTGTCGGAAAATATAGCCTACACGACAACGTCTGGTAAAGGACTTAGGCTGATTGTCTTCGCTACAGAACGAAATGCCCTATAGCCAGCACACGGTTTCCTCACCTCGATATCCATAAGGGGACATGGCGGTCTCCAGATCAACGAACAGTCAACCAAATTGATCACATTGCGGTAGACAAGAGACACGCATCCAGTATTTTTGATGTCCGAACATTCCGAGGGGCTAACATCGACTCGGACCACTCACTACCTTCTTCCAGCCAAGGTAAGGATGCGGATATCCACCACGCCACAACAAACCAGAAATACAGTGGAAAATTGAATGTCGAAAGACTGCAATCGCCAGAGACCGCCAAGGCCTTCGCGCAACGCGTATCCCTTAACTTCTCGATTAACAGCATACCACCAGCATCTTATTTCGAGGAACAATGGCAACGATGCCAACAAGCCATTTGATCAGCCGCAACTGATGTGCTAGGTTTCTCGCGGCCACCAGCAAGAAACCCCTGCTTTGATGAGGAAAGTCGACAGATGCTCGCAGCCAAAAACAAGGCCTACAAGGCTAAGGTGCAGGTGAAGACGAGAGCTGCCATTGAGCTCTATAGGCAAAGAAGAAGCGAAGAACATCGGCTTTTCAGAAAGAAGAAAAAAGAGCAGGAAAAGCGCGCGATCGAGGATATAGAGAGGTGCCACTCCAGGAACGATGTTCGCAAGTTTTACCAAAGCGTAAAACGTCAAAGCCAAGGGTACAAGGCTCGAACAGAATCCTGTCGAGATGAACAAGAAAATATCGAAGTTGAGACACAGTCGACGCTGAGGATATGGAAGAACCACTTCTGCAGACTGTTAAACGGCGATGACGAACAACATTCCATTGTCAGGCAGAACGAACCATTTAATATTTGCGACGACAGCGAAAACTACCAACCACCCGACCTATAAGTGAAGTGAGGATAGCAATATCTAAACTCAAGCTTAATACGGCCGCCGGAAATGACGGCCTTCCCGCTGAGCTTTATAAAGCTGGCGGAGATGACTTGGTAAGCAACATCCACCAACTCATAAGCCAAATCTGGTCGGATGAAAGCATGCCTGAAGAATGGAACCTCAGCATCGTTTGCCCGATCCACAAAAAAAGGAGAGCCTCTGAGCTGCACCAACTACAGAGGCATAAGTCATCATCGCCTTCAAGATCCTATCTGCGTCATATGTGAACGCCTGAAACCGTTTACCAATCGACCCTTATCAGTGTGGTTTTGGGCCAGGAAAGTCCACAATCGATCAAATTTTCACACTTCGGCAGATCCTGGAAAAAATCCAAGAAGTTCAAATCGATACCCACCACCTATTTATCGATTTCAAAGCCGCATACGACAGCATTTATAGAGACGAACTATACACAGCCATGTCTAGTTTTGGTATACCATCAAACTCGTCCGTTTGTGTAGGATGACGATGGAGAATTCTCGCTGCACCATCAGGTTCGGAAACGACCTCACCGACACATTCGATACCAAAAAAGAATTTAATCCAGGCGAGAAAAATTCTTCGGGACATCTTCGGTCCCGTTTGCGTTGACGGGCTTTGGAGACGAAGATTCATCCAAGAACTATACGAGCTATACAGCGACATACCCGTGGTCAAAAAACTCCGCATTGGACGTTTAAGATGGCTAGGACATGTAGAACGAATGGACACCAATACTCCGGCTCGCAGTCTTCGATTCCCAGCCAGACGTCGGACGCAGTAGAGGAAGAACTCGCCTCAAGTGGCGCGCACTAGAGGCAGTTAGCTAAGGACCGGGCTAATTGCAGAGGCATGTTGGTTGAGGCCCAGGTTCATCCCGGACTGTAGCGCCACGTTAGTTAAGTTAACACATTTATCATTCTTTATTATCAATGGTTTACATTATTTTTGATGATGGAAATAAAATATTTTGCAGAAAAAGAGAACTCCCAACTCGGTGGGTTTCGGACTACAACGTATGAAAAACTGACAAAATTAAACAAAAACTGTTAGGGGAAAACAAAATTAATGTTTTGTGTTTATAATCTGGAGAATATAAGAAATTTAGTCACTGAGTCCAAAGCAATTTTTGATTTGATAAAAATTCACCGAGTTATCAATGATTGAAAATCGAGAATCCCACCCAGGTGGGTCTTGGACGTGCGAAGGTTAAAACATTCTACATACCGGCAAGGCAATATCTATTAGAGATGTAAACTCATTACTTACAAATTTAAAGGCACAACAATAAAATTAATCAAATCGCACTCAAAACATTCAGATAACATTGCTTATTTCCAGAGTGGCCTTCTATCCCTCCAACTAATAACAATTTATTCTCAACTACATTTAGATGTTTTTAAAATAAAATGTCCTTGAAATCTCCACATTCACATAATTGATCATGTTTATCTACATAATATGTATATTCTATCGCAAATCGATTTTCCATGAACAATGTCAGTGAGGTAGGCAATGGTGTTGGCATATAGATAGTTACTATCTCTGAACTACAAAGATAAATATTTACCCATTTATGCGTGTAAACACTTCCACCGGCATATTGTTTGTGTCTTGCTTTTTGTTGTTCACGTAATAAATTATAAATCAATTAATTGTGTAACGTTTATCATTTAAATGTATTTAAGAACTTGCTCACACAAAAATACACGATTAGTTCATATCTGAGCACAACTATATAGAAATATTATTGCAACGAAATTTACGATAAATAAATTATTTTTTTTTTATCAAACTTTCGATTTCAAAATAATAACAAGAGAAACGTTCTAACACCACACACTCGGTACAACAACTTCCACAACGACTCGGCGATGGAATTCTAAGTTCTACTGAAGTGCGATTCCAAAATGTTCATGAGTTTTATATTCCGGATAACTCACTCATGGGGTATGAGTGGATAGTGAGTGAGAATACCTGATGAATGTACACTGAAAAAAACTTTACACATTCATTCTGTTTTGTATCTGATTTTTCATCTCGATCATTGGGTTAAAATTTCAATATTAAGTTGGTTTCTTGTTGGGTTGCATTGTACTTTGACACTGACAGCGATAGGTCATATCCGGTCGGACATTTTTGAGAGGATTACATTTCTGCGGTACAATATGGACCAATATATGCTTGAACAACATTAAAAAGTTACCTCCAGGGAATGGGAGTCTTCGATTCAGAGCCAGACGTCTGAGAGAGACCTCGCCTTAAGTGTCGCGCACAAGAAGAAACCGACCTCAACCAACTTGGAGTGCGCAACTGGAGGCAGTTAGCTAAGAACCGGGCTAATTGGAGAGGCATCTTGGTTGAGGCCCAGGTTCATCCCGGACTGTAGCGCCACTTAAAATCAAAAAATCCAGGGAATGGTGGTTGCCGAAACAGCCCAATTTTTTTTATTAACAACTGCAATCGAAATAGCCGTGTTCCAAAGATGGATTGCTCCAATATCCCCGTCAAATCCGTAAATAAAACACGATTTCCGACTTGGTAAAGTGGAGCACGTCTGGCAACGGACTTAGGCTAATTGACTTCGCTGCGGAACAAAATGCCACTATAGCCAGCACACAGTTTTCTCACCTCGATATTCATATGGAAACATGGCGGGCTCCAGATCAACGAACTGTCAATCAAATGGATCACATTGCGATAGAGAAGAGGCACGCATCCAGTATTTTGGATCTTCGAAAATTCCGAGGGGCTAACATCGACTCGGACAACTAGCTTGTTTCAGCTAAGGTAAGGATGCGGATATCCACCACGCTACAACAAACCAGAAATACTGTGAAAAAATTGAATGTCGAAAGACTGCATTCACATGAGACCGCCACGGCCTTCGCAGATCGCGTATCCCTTAACCTCTCGATTACCACAACCAGCACTTAATGTCGAAGAACAATGACAACGATGCCAACAAGGCATTAGCTGCAACTGATGTACTTGGTTTCTCGCGGTCACCAGCAAGAAATCCTAGGATTGATGAAGAATACCGACAGATGCTCGCAGCCAAGAACGAGGCCTAAGCTGCTGATGAAGATTAGAGCTGCCATTGAGCTCTATAGGCAAAGAAGGAGGGAAGTACACCGGCTTTTCTTCCGAAAAGCTGTTCGGAATATTTTTCCGACATTTTGTAACGCATCCATGCGAATTGCGTTGAAGTGCGTTCAGGTGCATTTTTCGTGCTTTTTTTGACAGCTAAGTGCCGCTCTTTTTCCGATTTCCTCCGACACGAATTCTTCGCGGATTTTTTTTTACGAATTGTAATGAAGTGAAGCCGTCGCATTTGTGTAGAATTTTTTTCCGATGACACATACCTCGAATAGAATTTAAACCTCCGACGAAATACGAAATCCGACGGATACCTCGATAGGGCTGAATATAGAGGTGTCCCTATAGGAATGATGTCAACATGTTTTACAGTGCTACAAGGCTCGAACAGAATCCTGTCGAGGTGACCAAGGAAATATCGTAGTTGAGACACAGTCGATGTGGAGGATATGGAAGAACCACTTCTGCAGACTGTTAAACGGCGATGACGGTCAATATCCCACTGTTAGACAGAACGATCCAATCAATATTGGCGACGGCAGCGGAAACTTCCAACCACCTTACCTGTGTGAAGGCCTTTCTGCCGAGATTTATAGAGCTCAAGAACTCAGAAGAAACATTTGATCGGATGAAAGTATGCTTGAAGCATGGAACTTCAGCATCGTTTTCCCGATCGACAAAAAAGAAGACCCTCTGAACCGCGCCAACTACAGAGGCATACGTCTCCTCAACATCGCCTACAAGATCCCATCTGCCGTTTGCCAACAACCTGATCAGTCCTTATCAGTTAAGTTTCAGGCCACAACAGATAAAATCTTCACACTTCAGCAAATCCTGAAAAAAACCCAAGATGTCCAAACCAATAACCACCACCTATTCATCGATTTCAAAGCCACGTACGACAGCATTTATAGAGACGAACTATACAGACGCATGTCTAGTTTTGTTATACTGCCCAACCTCGTCCGTCTGTGCGGGATGACGATGGAGAATTCTCGCTGCTCTATAAGGATCGGAAACGACCTCATTCGATACCAAGAAAGGATTTAGGCAAGGCGACTTCTTCAATCTCATTCTTGGGAGCATTGTGCAAAACTTCCGAGCCATCACCATCAGGGGCACAATCTTCCATAAATTGGTGCAACTACCAGCATACGCAGATGATATTGAGATCATTGATCGGACTCAACGTGATGTCATAGCCACGTTTGCCAGTATAGAGAAGGAAGTGGCAAAAATTTGTTTAGCAGTAAATGAGGGTGAGTCTAAGTATATCTACGCTGTCAACTTGAAAGGACACACAAGATCGACGAAGTGAACAGATCTTCACCATTGACCGATATAAATTTGAGGTAGGACGGGTCTTTGCCACCCTTGCCTCGGCTTTTAACTCTGACAACATCTCGTCAGAAATCAAACGAAGAATTACTCTTGCCAACCGCTGTTTCTTGGGGCTAAGAAAGCAATTTAGTAGTAAAGCCCTCACTCGAGATCCTATATAAGACCCTGATCATCCCAGTCCTGCTATACGGCGCTGAAGCATGTACCGTATCAAGAGCGGATGAAGACATCCTTGCTCGATTCGAGACAAAAATTCTTCGGAAAATCTTCGGTCCCGTTTGCGTTGACGGGCTATGGAGACGAAGATTCAACCACGAACTATACGAGCTATACAGCGACATACCCCTAGTAAAAAAAACTCCGCATTGGACGTTTAAAATGGCTAGGACATGTAGAACGAATGGACACCAATACTCCGGCTCGCAGAGTCTTCGATTCCCAGCCAAACGTCGGACGCAGTAGAGGAAGACCTCGCCTTAAGTGGCGCGCACAATCGAGACAGATTTCCTGTTTCTTCGAAGTATTTTATGGGTTCGGGCTTTGTCATACTCAGGCCACATCCTTTTGGAAGTTTCACTGGTGGGTAGGTAGTTCCACCTGTTTTTGCCAGTAATCAGTGTTTTCTGTTCCACCCAAGATTTGAGGTCGCATAGTGGTGGTTTGACAGACTAGTCTGCTTGGTCAATGCTGGAGGCAGTTCGTCAGCAGTTTCATTGCCCTGTATGCCTCTGTGTCCGGGGACCCAGCAGAGCTTAACATTATGTTGGACGCCAAAAACCTTTAGTTCTTCATGACAAGCCGAGATTTTATTTCGACAGCAGAGATAGCTTTTATTGCAGCCTGACTGTCAATAAGGATGGTGATATCATCTGTTGGTATCGCCAGCATTGAGGTCGCTTTGGCTGCCTCTGCTACTGCCAATATCTCGGCCTGGAAGACACTGCTGTGCTCAGTGAGACGAAAGGTGCTAGTTAGCTTTAGTGTTTCTGTAAAGGTCTAGCGGTCGCAAGTTAAGGATGGTTTCCAGTCCCAGGTACCTGTATAGAATTTGGACATGTCCTCCTGAGTTCGATTTCCAGCAGTTGAGCTGGCTGATTCTTAGAGCACTTTTGGCTGCAGATTCTTGCATGTAAAGGTCTAGCGGTCGCAGGTTAAGGATGGTTTCCAGTCCCAGGTATCTGTATAGAATTTGGGCATGTCCTCCTGAGTTCGATTTACAGCAGTTAAGCTGGCTGATTCTTAGAGCACTTTTGGCTGCAGATTCTTGCATGTAAAGGTCTAGCGAAAGCAGATTAAGGATGGTTTCCAGTCCCGCTGTTGGTGTGGTTCTTATTGTCATATTTTTCAGATGGGTGACTTTATTTGTGGATTGCCACCAGACAAGCCCCCATATGCTAATATAGGTCTTACAATGATCCTAGGGTTCGGACCCCAGTTTTTTCCGAATATACGGTTAGACGTAAGGAAAGCGACTGTGGCCTTTTGAATGCGCTCGCGCACATTTAGGTTCCAGTTGAGTTTTCTCTCAAGAATGACACCCAGATACTTTGCACTATCGGCTAGTTTGAGGGTAGTCTTATCGATAGCCGGTAGGTCGAATATTGGTATCTTCCTCTTATTCGTAAAGAGAACGAGTTCCGTTTTCTGGGGGTTGATGCCAAGCCCACATTGGTTTGTCCACTCGTTGAGAGTTTTCAATGCCTGCTCGAGTAGCTAACTAATAGTGGGTAGGAATTTCCCTTTAACTAGTACCGCTACATCGTCTGCGTAGGCTATGACTTTTACCCCATTTTGCTGTAGCTTGATGAGTAGCAGAGGTGAGATAACGCCTCCTTGTGGTGTGTCTCTTGATGCTATTACAGGGTTTTTCAACAGGGACGCTACAAAAGTAGAGCGACAGGGACAGCAAACGACGCCATATTTCTTGCCGCTCTTTTGAAATTTCTCTTCAGTAAGGTTTGCCATTTCATGATGGAAAGATATACGAGCCAACAACGAGTCGAAATTATTAAAATTTACAACCGAATTTTGGAGTCAGTGGCCTCAACGTTAAGAGCGCTACGTACAATTTATGGTCGTCATAATCGCCCTAGCAGATCAACAATTGAGCGTCTAGTGGAAAAATTTGAATCCACAGGCACAGTACAAAATGTTCCCGTGCCAGTGAGACAAAGAAGTGCCCGTAGTGTCGAGAATATTGCTGCCGCTGAGGCTTCAGTTGAAGTTGAAGTGTCTCTCACACGTCGTTCTCAAGCGTTGGGCATCTCTGTGACGTCGTTGTGACGAATTTGCGAAAAGATCTTGGCCTACATCCTTACAAGATTAAATTGACTCAAGAACTGAAGCCGCTTGACCACCAGAAGTGTCGTATATTCGTGAATTGGGCTGAGCAACAACTTGAAAATGATTCGGATTGACCTCGGCTCGGCTATTAACTCTGACAACAACATCTCGTCAGAAATTAAACGAAGAATTACTCTTGCCAACCGCTGTTTCTTCGGGCTAAGAAGGCAATTTATTAGTAAAGCCCTCACTCGAACTACTAAGGAGATCCTATATAAGACCCTGATCATCCCAGTCCTGCTCTACGGCGCTGAAGCATGGACCGTATCAAAAGCGGATGAAGAAATCCTTGGTAGATTCGAGAGGAAAATTCTTCGAAGAATCTTCGGTCCCGTTTGCGTTGACGGGCTATGGAGACGAAGATTCAACCAAGAACTATACGAGCTGTACAGCGACATGCCCCTGGTCAAAAAACTCCGCATTGGACGGTTAAGATGGCTAGGACATGTAGAACGAATGGACACCAATACTCCGGCTCGCAGAGTCTTCGATTCCCAGCCAGACGTCGGACGCAGTAGAGGAAGACCTCGCCTTAAGTGGCGCGCACAAGTGGAAACCGACCTCAACCAACTTGGAGTGCGCAACTGGAGGCAGTTAGCTAAGGACCGGGCTAATTGGAGAGGCATGTTGGTTGAGGCCCAGGTTCATTCCGGACTGTAGCGCCACTTAAGTAAGTAAGTAATTGGATGATATGGACTTGGAGGACATGTGGTTCGAACAGGACGGCGCCACAAGCCACACAGCGAATGTCACAATCAATTAATGGGAACCAAGTTCGGAGAACGTGTTATCTCACGAAATGGTCCAGTCGCTTGGCCGCCTCAGTCGTGCGATTTGACGCCGTTCCTGTGGGGAATCGTCAAGTCTTTGGTCTATGCCAACAAGCCAGCGACGATTGATGAACTTCGTACGAATATCGAACGTGAAATTGGAGCAGTATCGGGCGATTTTTTCTTGAAAACCGTCGAAAATTGGGTTCAGCGTCTGGACTTATGCAAGCGTGCCCGTGGTGGCCATGCAAAAGAAATCGAGTTCCATACATAATGGCATCGAACGTACTTTCACAGGAATAAAGAATTTCATTGATATCGAAAACCGTTTTTGTTTTATTTAAAAAAAAGAAAAAACGTTTGTAGCGCTCTTATTGAAAAACCCGATACTTTGAGATGGATGTCGTCCAGATTCGCATTTATATATCTGTGGTTGAACATACTTCCAATAATATGTGTCGAGAAATGCAGCGAGTGTATATTCCTTCTCGTGAAGAGGATTTTCTATTGTACTGACGATATCATGAAGGGCAGTTTCGACTCCCTTACCTTTCGTGTAGGCATGCTGCGCCGAGGATATGTATTGGGGGTCGAGTTTGTCACGAATGTAATCCATTAGTTTTTCAATGTTTTTTAGTATGAATGATGTAAGACTTATTGGCCTAAAGTCCTTCGCGGTCTAACTCAATAGAGTTAAGAACTTAGCTGGTTGAACGAATATTTATCACTCATTCCTCGTACACGATGGAAAATTATCGATTGAAAGTGGCAGCACTGACAATGAGTGGAAAAAATACTCTCTTTGTGGTCGTTCTATATTCAACTGAGAGATCTATACACCCACATCTGATTTGAGTGACAATGGCATGCCAACAACAAACCCCCGTCCGCCCTCGACCCACGGCCTCAATCAGCTTATAATCGCACGAAAAATGAAATAATTTGAAGATACAATTATTATGCACTAGAGTATCACAAACCAAAGAAAGGGAAAAACGAAACCAATCCAAACCATTGAACTCCTACGATAAACGTACAGATACATGTGAGTACAGATACATCTGAGGCATATAGAATAATATCAGTCACCTACTACGTGCTACGAGCGTTTATGGGATTAGCATTGAAACATGGAAATGAGCAGTTTGCAATTAATAAATTGGTCGCATTATATCTATGCCTGTAGATACTACCCGATGACAGAAGTGTTTGTGTGGAAAGGTAAACTTATCCACTCAGCTGTTTTTTTTTATTTTATTTTTTCTGGCATGTTTTACAACAACAAAAGATAATAAACAAAAATCTCAGCTGAAACCATCGTGATCGCCACGCATGTAAACAATGATCACTCTTTCTTGACGTGCTACGTTCTGGACTGACTGCTATGCCTATAGAGAGTCTTTTGTAGTTTTTGTGTTGTTGTTTGGCTCTTTTGTTTTCCGATTAAGGTCGTCCGTAAACGTATTGGGTTTGATAAGTTTTTATGGGCTTCTTTGAAGGGGCAGCGGGATTAGGTAGCCAGAGACGTATATCCGCATGGGTTGTGATTGGGATATAGGGATTCTGTTTTATAATGAATACTACCTGGCCGCGAACAAAGAGAACCTTTGTGACTGATGTTAGAATACCACAAGTGGTTTGAAGTGACCGCATTTTTTTATCTTCCTTTGGAAAACTGAAAATAGGTCAATTCTGATTCACAGAATGGAAAATTGATCCCCTCTCCAAATGTTATTCAAACTCAACTGACCACAGGTAACAACTTCAATGCTCAGCCTAATAAGACGATCCTGCCAATTAGGAACAATTATCTGTAGCATGCTGACAGATGCTACAAATTAGAGTGGAGGCAAAAGAACAGGTAGAACTCATTTTGACAGATGCCTACATGGAAATGGTCAAATGAGTTTCTAGGTATGAAGATGCAGCAGCCTCTGTATGAGGAGTGTTTGTTCCCAATAAAACCAGAACTAACGGGTGATATTTTTTGAGTTAAGTTTTTCAGGTTGGCAGCACCGGTTAGTAATGGCGTCCATGCTCTGTGAAAAATGTGAAAATCCGCTGTTTTATCGAAAAATTGTGTTCAGCGATGAGGCTCAACGGATAAATAAGCAAAACTGTCGCATCTAAAGTGATGTCATACAAGAATTACCGATGCATCTCGAAAAAAACCACAGTTTGGTGTGGTTTATGGGCTGGTGGCATCATCGGTCCATTTTTTCTTCAAAGACGACCGTGGAAGATACGTTACCGTCAACCGCGAACTATATCGAGCATTGATGCGCGACTCTTTTTTTTTTTGATTTTTGCTTCGAGGTATTCTTCCGAAAAGCTGATCGGAATACTTCTCCGATATAATGTAACGCATCACGGCGAATTGCATTGAAGTGCGTTCAGGTGCATTTTTCGTGCAATTTTTTTGACAGCTAAGCGACATTCTTTTCCCGATTTCCTACGGAATTCGCGGAATTTATTTATGAATTGTAGTGGAAGTGAAGCTGTCGCATCTTGTAGTATTTTTTTTTCGATGACATATACCTCGAATAGAATTTGAACCTCCGACGAAGTATGCGTTGAAGAAAATTGTCCAATCCGATGGATACCTCGATAGGGCTGAATCCATAAAAGAAGTGTTTCATCGATTACAAATGCACGCATTTTTGACAAAAGGGCTTGATGTCAAACCTTGTCAAATGCTTTCTCCACCATGGTGGATTGATTGGTTCCACTTTTCGGGGAGATATGTCATCAAATCAACTCATAAGCCAAATCTGGTCGGATGAAAGCATGCCTGAAGAATGGAACTTCAGCATCGTTTGCCCAAAAAAAAAAAAAAAAAATCGTTTGCCCGAACCACAAAAAAGGAGACCCTCTGAACTGCGCCAACTACAGAGGCATAAGTCTACTCAACATTGCCAACAAGATCGTATCTGCCGTAATATGTGAACGCCTGAAACCGTTTACCAACAACCTGATCGGGCCTTATCAGTGTGATTTAAGGCCAGGAAATTCCACAATCGATCAAATTTTCACACTTCGGCAGAACGTGGAAAAAACCCAAGAAGTCCAAATCGATACCCACCACCTATTTATCGATTTCAAAGCCGCATACGACAGCATTTATAGAGACGAACTATACAGAGCCATTTCTGGTTTTGGTATACCGCCCAAACTCGTCCGTTTGTGTAGGATGACGATGGAGAATTCTCGCTGCACCATCAGGGTCGGAAACGACCTCACGGACACATTCGATACCAAAAAAAGGATTTAGGCAAGGCGATGCGCTGTCATGTGAATTCTTCAACTTGATTCTTGGGAGGATTGTGCAAAACTCCCGAGCCAACACCAGAGGAGAGGCACAATCTTCCATAATTCCTACTAGCATACGCCGACGATATTGACATCATCGGCAGAACTCTACGTGATGTCATAGCCACGTTTGCTAGTATAGAGAAGGAAGCGGCAAGAATGGGTTTAGCAGTAAATGAGGGTAAGACTAAGTATATGCTGTCAACACGAAAGGACACACAACATCGACGAATTGGACAGAACGTGACTATTGACAGATATAACTTTGAGGTTGTACGGGACTTTGTCTACCTCGGCTCCGCTATTAACTCTGACAACATCTCGTCAGAAATCAAACGAGGAATTACTCTTGCCAATCGCTGTTTCTTCGGGCTAAGAAGGTAATTTAGTAGTAAAGCCCTCGCTCGAACTACTTAGGAGATCCTATATAAGACCCTGATTATCCCAGCCCTGCTCTACGGCGCTGAAGCATGGACCGTATCAAAAGCGGATGAAGAAATCCTTGGTCGATTCGAGAGGAAAATTCTTTGAAAAATCTTCGGTCCCGTTTGCGTTGACGGGCTATGGAGACGAAGATTTAACCACGAACTATACGAGCTGTACAGCGACATACCCCTGGTCAAAAAACTCCGCATTGGACGTTTTAGATGGCTAGGAGATGTAGAACGAATGGACACCAATACTCCGGCTCGCAGAGTCTTCGATACCCAGCCAGACGTCGGATGCAGTAGAGGCAGACCTCGCCTTAAGTGGCGCGTACAAATAGAAACCGACCCCAACCAACTTGGAGTGCAACTGGAGGCAGTTAGCTAAGGACCGGGCTAATTGGAGAGACATGTTGGTTGAGGCACAGGTTCATCACGGACTGTAGCGACACTTAAGTAAGTAAGTAAAGTAAGTAAATGAGGAAAATGTTTCTGCACTTCCTCAGGCCCTTGTAGACTTTTAGTCCACTCCATAGTTGTAAGAATTTTAAATTTAGTTACAAGGTCAAGGCGGGGGCTTGTACACCATATTGGCGCACAATACGGTTCCATACATGCTGGTCGGATACACAAAGACCTAATCAGGATGGCTACCACTCGGGGCATTTATGCCGAAAGCAAAAATAAAAAATGTTAGAGATAAGCTTAGAGTATCTGCTTAGAGCCAATAAGTTATATTTAAGCATTTTGTTTAGTATTCAGTTAATAAGAGAATAATTTAAAAGTATAAAAAAACGTTCAGAAGAGCTTGGGATCTCTAGACTTGTTACATTCTAGCTACCTAAAGGGTGTTTTTTAGAGGTTGGTTTTTCGAATAGAGATAAAACTGACATTTTGTGGTCAAATTGGGCAACTCGCATGTCATTTATGTTCAGTTTGGTTTGCCATTTCATCATGAACAGGTTGACAAATGAACAACGCTTGCAAACCATGCAAATTTATTTCGGAAATAAGGGTTCAGTTCGCAAAGTTTACCGCAAGCTCCGTCCATTTTATGGTCGACATAATCGTCTATCAGAGCAATTAATTCGTTTAACCATGAATCGTTTTCGCACCACGTTTACTCTATGTGACAATACGCATCCCAAGACGTCGAACAGTGCGCAGCGAAGAAAAAATTGCCGCTGTAGAGCAAAGTGTTGAAGAGGACCCGAATGAATCGATTCGCCACCGTGCACAGCCATTGGAGCTTTGTCCATCGACTTTATGGAAGATTTTGAGGAAAGATCTTGGCTTACGACCTTACAAGATCCAGCTTGTGCAAGAATTAAAGCCGCGAGACCATGCAAGGCATCGTGATTTTGGTGTATGGGCCGAAAATGAGCCGATTTTCATCGAAAAATTTTATTCAGTGATGAGGCTCATTTTTGGTTGAATGGCTACGTCAACAAGCCAAATTGCCGCATCTGGAGTGAAGAGAATCCACATGAGACCCTTGAGACGCCATTACCTCCACAAAAACTGACTGTTTGGTGTGCTCTATGGGCTGGTGGAGTCATTGGGCCATACTTCTTCCGAAATGGAGACCGGTATAGAGCCATGATAACCGATTATTTTGTTCCCGAATTGGATGGCATGAATGTGGATGAGATGTGGTTCCAACAATATGGCGCTACTTGCCACACAGCGCACGTCACAATCGATTTATTGAAGGAAACATTCGATGAGCGCATAATTTCGCGGATGAACCTGTCAATTGGACCACCAAGATCGTGTGATTTGACACCATTGTCGCATACAAGATCTTATCCAACATACTGTGTGAACGTCTTAAACCGTTCTGCAACACACTAATCGGCACGTATCAGTGCGGCTTCTGGTCCGGCAGATCGACTATAGACCAAATTTTCACACTGAGGCAAATCCTGGAAAAGGCCAACGAATTTCAAATCGAAACTCACCACCTATTCATCGACTTCAAAGCCGCATATGATAGCATACATCGTCAGGAACTCTATGTGGCGATGGCCGAATTCGGAATCCCGGCAAAACTGATTCAGTTGTGTCGCGTGACGCTGGAAAACACGCGCTGCAACGTGCAGTTTGGAAGTAGCTCCTCCGATCTTTTCCAAACGTGCACCGGATTTCGGCAAGGAGACGCGCTATCATGTGACTTCTTCAATCTCGTACTGGAGCAGATAGTGCGCAGGGCAGGTGTTAATACGGAAGTCGTTCGTCTACCCCAACAAACCAGACACGTTAGGGGACTTGGAAGCCAACATTCGTGCCGTTATTGCGAACAAACGGCCTTCAATTCTCGAAAATGTGGTTGAAAATTGGACCTCTAGACTTGACTTTATTCGAACCAGCAGCGGCGGCCACATGTCCGAAATCATATTTAAACATTAATGGCATAAAATTGTCCTTCCAATAAAGCCAAATTGATGCACATTGAAACGTTTTTTTGTTTTTTATATCAATTCGAAGTTCTATACCTCTAAAAAAAAACACCAGACAATAACAAAACTCATTTTGTTACATGACAAGCAGAACAAACTTCCCGAAGACGTAGCTCCACCGATACACAATCTACTGCAATTCAAGAGTAGGGTAACTACCCACCTGTAAGCTTCATCTCAGTTGCGTTTCAACGTTTTAGCTTCACCTAAAAGTATATACAAAATAATATCTACAACGCAGATACATTTTGTATATTCTAAAACCGATGAATTTATTTTGGTCAAGTGTAGCTATACTGCATCCACGCACATGAAGTATTAAACCAGTTTTGTCAGTGATACTCACTGACCAGGAAATTGGGATTCAACAAAACAAAATCCAACCAGTTTTTGTGTGGAGTACCAGTACGTATGCACGAAATCAGAGTTCATTATGAACCCTGATAACAAACTGACACATTCCAATCAGTATCAGCTGGCGAACTTAGGTAAACATACTGATTGAGATCCTTAATCAAATAAGACCTACAGTATGGATCGGTCTGGTATTGCAAACAACAATGACTATCGTCAGCTAAATTTATAGCGAACAACAACTTGCGATAGAACCAGATACGAGACAATCGCATCAATATGTATGTTCAGCGATACATTTTTAGAAGAGCGCTATCGATAGCCCCGAGGTGTTTGTTTAATCGAATTGGGAATTAAATATCGTTCCTTTAATTAGTGAGAACTTGTGTGATCCACTCAAATTAGTGCTCGTTTTTTGTGGAATACGCCGTGTTATGTTTCGATTGTTTGCCTTCGCCTCATAATTCCACTTCACGTTTGGCAGACACTTGAATGAGCTGTTCCGTGTATTTTTATGTTTTGTTGGCCCCGGGAAATCGAGGTCGTCCGAAACGAGGAAATGTTTGTTTACGAAGAAGCAAGGAAGTTGTATACATGCAGCGCAAAAGTGGATTTGGATTAACTCCAAGCAGAAATTAATTTTTGTCTATCACATCACATTTGGAGGCACATGTGCCAGATATAGTAGAATCGCAGGTATTTAGTGATGGAAATGTGCAGTTGAGGCACGTATAATATTTACAGTTGTGGTTGTTCTTGGAATTTTGCTTTTTTTTTGTTTTTTGTTTACACGCGCTATAGCTTTTGAGCTTTGAGGATGAGAAAAAAAAAATATCAAATTGCATTGTATGGTGTTCTAGCGGGACATTGGAGTTTGTTTAGGTTGAGTCTCCTATTTGTTTTATTGCAGTCTTTTGTATGCTCTTTAGGTCCAACCAGGTGATGCCAGATGTGGGCGTTGAAACTATGTTTGAGGCATGTATATGCTTTTTTAGGAAATAAGCCCCGACAACACGGCTGGTAACGGACTTAGGCTAATTGACTTCGCTACGGAACGAAATGCCACTATGGCCAGCACACGGTTTCCTCACGTCGATATCCATAAGGGGACATGGCGGTCTCCAGAGCAACGAACAGTCTACCAATTTGATCACATTGCGACAAGACGCACTAGTTCAGAATTTGAATGTCCGAACATTGCGAGGGGCTAACATCGACTCGGACCACTACCTTGTTGTAGCCAAGGTAAGGATGCGGATATCCACCACGCCACAACAAATGTCGAAAGACTGCAATCGGAAGAGACCGCCAAGGCCTTCGCGCAACGCGTATCCCTTAACCTCTCGATTAACACCATACCACCAGCATCTAATGTCGAAGAACAATGGCAACGATGCCAACAAGCCATTAGATCAGCCGCAACTGATGTGCCTAGGTTTCTCGCGGAAACCAGCAAGAAACCCCTGGTTTGATGAGAAATGCCGCTGATGCTCGCAGCCAAGAACGAGGCCTACAAGGCTAAGCTGCAGGTTGAGCTCTATAGGCAAAGGAGAAGGGAAGAACATCAACTTTTCAGAAAGAAGAAAAAAGAGAAAGAAAAGCGCGCGATCGAGGATATAGAGAGGTGCCACTCCAGGAACGATGTTTGCAAGTTTTACCAAAATGTAAAACATCAAACCCACGGATACAAGGCTCGAACAGAATCCTGTCGATATGAACAAGGAAATTTCGTAGTTGAGACACAGCCGATGCTGAGGATATGGAAGAACCACTTCTGCAGACTGTTAAACGGCGATGACGAACAACATTCCGCTGTCAGGCAGAACAAACTATTTAATATTGGCAACGACAGCGAAAACTGCCAACCACCCGACCTAAGTGAAGTGAGGATAGCAATATCTAAACTCAAGAAATGACGGCCTTCCCACTGAGCTTTATAAAGCTGGCGGAGATGACTTGGTAAGCAACATCCACCAACTCATAAGCCAAATCTGGTTGGATGAAAGTATGCCTGAAGAATGGAACCACAGCTTCGTTTGCCCGATCCACAAAAAATAAGACCCTGACTGCACCATCTACAGAGGCATAAGTCTGCTCAACATTGCCTACAATATCCTATCTGCCGTAATATGTCAACGCCTGAAACCGTTTACCAACAACCTTATTGGCCCTTATCAGTGTGGTTTTAGGCCAGGAAAGTCCACAACCGATCAAATTTTCACACTTCGGCAGATCCTGGAAAAAACCCAAGAAGTCCAAATCGAAACCCACCACCTATTTATCGATTTCAAAGCCGCATACGACAGCATTTATAGAGACGAACTACACAGAGCCATGTCTAGTTTTGGTATACCGCCCAAACTCGTCCGTTTGTGTAGGATGACGATGGAGAATTCTCGCTGCACCATCAGGGTCGGAAACGACCTCACCGACACATTCGATACCAAAAAAGGATTTAGGCAAGGCGATGCGCTGTCATGTGATTTCTTCAATTTGATTCTTGAGAGGATTGTGCAAAAATCCCGACACACCAAAAATCGGTGCAACTACTATAGAATACGCCGACGATATTGACATCATTGGTAGGACGCAAAGTGATGTCATAGCCACGTTTGCTAGTACAGAGAAGGAAGTGGCAAAAATGGGTTTAGCAGTAAATGAGGGCAAGACTAAGTATATGCTGTCAACACGAAAGGACACACAACATCGACGAATTGGACAGAACGTCACCATTGACAGATATAACTTTGAGGTAGTACGGGACTTTGTCTACCTCGGCTCTGCTATTAACTCTGACAACAACATCTCGTCAGAAATCAAACGAAGAATTACTCTTGCCAATCGCTGTTTCTTCGGGCTAAGAAGGCAATTTAGTAGTAAAGCCCTCACTCGAACTACTAAGGAGATCCTATATAAGACCTTGATCATCCCAGTCCTGCTCTACGGCACTGAAGCATGGACCGTATCAAAAGCGGATGAAGAAATCCTTGGTCGATTCGAGAGGAAAATTCTTTGAAAAATCTTCGTTGTCGGGCTCTGGAGACGAAGATTCAACAAGAACTATACGAGCTGTACAGCGACATATCCCTGGTCAAAAAACTCCGCATTGGACGTTTAAGATGGCTAGGACATGTAGAACGAATGGACATCAATACTCCGGCTCGCTAAATCTTCGATTCCGAGTCAGACGTTGGACGCAGTAGAGGAAGACCTCGCCTTAAGCGGCGCGCACAAGTAGAAACTGACCTCAACCAACTTGGAGTGCGCAACTGGAGGCAGTTAGCTAAGGACCGGGCTAATTGAAGAGGCATGTTGGTTAAGGCCAGGTTCATCCCGGACTGTAGCGCCACTTAAGTAAGTTAGAAAGTAAGAAATAAGCTCCGTGGGGCTTAATTTCCAAAAAACGGCAATTGCACCTACAATTGCATGCTGCCCCCCAGCCACATATACACCGGCCCTAGGAATGACATGACAGGCGGTACCGTAGGGATTTACAGCACAGAATAGGGGGATGTTTTAGCCACATATACACCTGCCCTATAAAGGAATGCCTTGACAGGCGGTACCATAGGGATTTACAGGACAGAATAGGAGGGTTGTTTGAGCCACGGAGACACCTGTCTTATGAAGGAATGCCCTGACAGGCGGTATCATAGGGATTTACAGGACAGCAGAGGTGGGTTGTTTTAGCCACGTATACACCTGTCTTATGAAGGAATGCCTTGACAGGCGGTACCATAGGGATTTACAGGACAGAATAGGTGGGTTGTTTTAGCCACGTAGGCACCTGTCTTATGAAGGAATGCCTTGAGGGGGGTTATTTTAGCCACGTATTCATGTTCTAACATGGAGTCTAGCATAACTCGTAGCACCGGTCGAGTTTCCCAAAATAATAAATAATCGTCTGCGGTTTGACGATAACGTTAAGCAAATAAAGCGATATCGCCGAAACAAAAAAAAACGATTATTGATGTCATGTGACCCAAGAATACCGTAGAAACGATTATCACTTTATTGGATGTTTGTTAGATTTTGCAAGAGGTGGGGCACATAAAAAAAACCAAAGATATTGTTACTTTCGGAATTTGAACCAGGAAACCAGCACATAGTAGTTGTTGAACAAGAAAATTAGATTATTTCTGATAGTGCCTGTGGATGTTAGTCCATAACATCCAAAGAGACATCATCTCCTCAATGTGTGTCCCAATATGGCTTCCCTTCAGCCGGTCATCTACCGATCTACCGACGACCGAAGGCCAAGGAATGCAGTTAACTTCCTGTACCACAAAGTATAACAAATGTATCTGCCCCATCACAAAACGGACAAGCAAACAATTTTAAATTCAAATAACCAGTTTCCAACGTAATACTTTGGCTTTGACTGAAGAGCTCTTTGAACTTTCACTTGTAAAAGTTTAATTCAGCAGAACACGCAATACAAATAAAAATATTTCTCGACATCAATCGATTTTTTTTTATTCCCGAGGAAGGTATTATTGAGGAAATCATTCGAACATGTCCACCACAGTAAATCAAATAAATCACAGCCTTATCATTTTTACAAGGTTTTTTGCAATTTATTGTATTTTAAGTGCAACTCGTTTAACTTTAATTGGCATTTAGCGGTAATTACATTCCTGGTAGTGCATACATGGACAAAACAAATTCATATGTCAATTCAAATATACTTTTTGATTTAATCAGTGATTTAATCAAAATAAATCTAAGTGAATTTTTTTCTATTGGATTCAATTTGTGGTGGTTTCGAACGACCAGGCACGTTTCTCTTCTATCGCAGATGTCTTGAAAGCAATTCACTACTTACGACGTGTAGTCTGCAAATTGTATTGACGGATATATACGAATGGGAATGACACATGTGCCGTCGTGAGATACATAAATACTTTTTTTTAATTATGTTTCTTCAGAGCAGATCTAGATTAAGTCGATTGTTTTTTTTTTTTTATTAATTTCGATTTATTTTTTCGTTTTTGAACTCGAGATTTGAACATCAGATAGAAACGAAATTCCAGTCATGTGCGATACAAGGGATCTCCATAGGAATAAAAAACGAACAGTGGACCCCCTAGCTATAGAGTCTTCTAAATATATTTCATAATTGATTTACTGCGGGAGGGGATTTTAATGCCAAAAATAAGTTTTGGGGTTCTAGACTAACGAATACTAGAGGGAAGAGCTTTAGTTGAAACAATTAAACAATGTGGCAGTAAATATCATTCGGCGGGGAAACTTACCTACTGGCCAACAGATAGGAATAAAACCCCAGATCTTGTCGACTTCTTTATAACAAAAAATATCTCCTCAAATAATATAAATGAGGAAGAAGGGAAAGACCTACAGTCAGATCACTCTTTAATACTTTTCACGATAAAATAATAACCAAGGAACAAAGTCCAAAACTAGTTAATAAGAGGGTAGACTCTGATTGGCGTTAACTTGGCCATGCCCAGTGCTCGCAACTCTGACTACACATCAAATGTGCTCATATTTTACCTCCAAGTGGTAACCATCGGGTACTGGTGTCATCCCACCGGATTTGACTTGCTAAACGATAAGTAAGAGTGTTGATAACAAGACGTAAAACAGCAACACTATAATCACCCTGGACAGAATGACGCGGAATGAATACCCGGTCTGCTGTCCTAGGCGAACCTAGATAAGCTGCTTCGACAAATTCGGACAACAGGTTATCTAGGAATTTCAAGAGTAAGTCAGGCCCCTTCAACAGAGATGGTGGCGGATGAACCGAAAGGTGAACGGCAGCGCTCAATCCCGTAGTGGATACTGATGGCCCCGTGTCCTAGGGGTATCTAATAAATTGGAACTGGCCCTCCAGGTTGGGGGTTGTGCTTTGGGTTAACTACCCACCCACAGAAAAAAAACATGGTTACGAAGCAACCAATAGCCTCGGAAAGGACGGATTTTATTGTTGACGACCCTGCTAAACGAAAAAAGGACAACGACGTTCGTATCTGCACCTGGAATGTGAGAACATTAAAGAGGAGAGGTGCAGGCCAACAACTAGCGGAAGCCCTAAACTGATACAAAGCAGACATTACTGCCATCCATGAAATACGATGGGATGGGCCGGGCAAAAAGAGGATGAAAAACTGTGACATCTGCTACGGACGGTGTAATAGTGAGCACTTTATTATAAGTGCCAGACTTAGGCAAGAAATCTTATGTTTCCAAGGCATTATCGAACGCATTGTAACAATCCGTATCAAAGCCAAATTCGCCAACATAAGCCTTATATAAGCTCACGCTCCGACGGAGGAAAGATGACATAGCAAAAGATTGCTTCTAGGAGCTCCTTGACAAAGCCTATGAGCGACTACCAAAGTATGATGTGCTGGGAGTATTTAACGTATTAAACGCAAAGGTAGGAAGAGAAGACATATTTAGCAGTATTGTCGAAAAATATAGCCTACACGACAACACGTCTGGTAACGAACTTAGGCTAATTGACTTTGCTACGGAACGAAATTCCACTATAGCCAGCACACGGTTTCCTCACATCGATATCCATAAGGGGATATGGCCGTCTCCAGATTAACGAACAGTCAACCCAATTGATCACATTGCAATAGACAAGAGGCACGCATCCAGTATTTTGGATGTCCGAACATTGCGAGGGGCTAACGTCGACTCGGACCACTACCTTGTTGAAGCCAAGGTGAGGATGCGGATATCCACCACGCCACAAAAAAACAGAAATACTGTGAAAAAATTTAATGTCGAAAGACTGCAATCGCCAGAGACCGCCAAGACCTTCGCGCAACGCGTATCCCTTAACCTCTCGATAAACACCATACCACCAGCATCAAATGTCGAAGAACAGATCAGCCGCAACTGATGTGCTAGGTTTCTCGCGGCAACCAGCAAGAAACCCCTGGTTTGATGAGGAATGCCGACAGATGCTCGCAGACAAGAACGAGGCCTACAAGGCTAATCTGCAGGTGAAGACGAGAGCTGCCATTGAGCTCTATAGGCAGAGAAGAAGGGAAGAACATCGGCTTTTTAGAAAGAAGAAAAAAGAGCAAGAAAAGCGCGCGAGGATATAAAGAGGTGCCACTCCAGGAACGATGTTCGCAAGTTTTACCAAAATGTTAAATGTCAAAGCCACGGATACAAGGCTCGAACAGAATCCTGTCGAGATGAACAAGGAAATATCGAAGTTGAGACACAGTCGATGCTGAGGATATGGAGGAACCACTTCTGCAGACTGTTAAACGGCGATGACGAACAACATTCCGCTGTCAGGCAGAACGAACCATTTAATATTGGCAACGATAGCGAAAACTGCCAACCAACCGACCTAAGTGAAGTGAGGATAGCAATATCTAAACTCAAGCTTAATAAGGCCGCCGGAAATGACGGCCTTCCCGCTGAGCTTTATAAAGCTGGCGGAGATGTCTTGGTAGCAACATCCACCAACTCATAAGCCAAATCTGGTCGGAAGAAAGCATGCCTGAAGAATAGAACCTCAGCATCGTTTGCCTGATCCACAAAAAAGGAGACCCTCTGAACTGCACCAACTACAGAAGCATAAGTCTACTCAACATCGCCTACAAGATCCAATCTGCCGTAATATTTGAACGCCTGAAAGCTGAAACCGTTTACCAACAACCTGATCGGCCCTTATCAGTGTGGTTTTAGGCCAGGAAAGTCCACAACCGATCAAATTTTCAGACTTTTGGCAGATCCTGGAAAAAACCCAAGAAGTCCAAATCGATACCCACCACCTATTTATCGATTTCAAAGCTGGATACAACAGCATTTATAGAGACGAATTATACAGAGCCATGTCTAGTTTGGGTATACCGCCCAAACTCGTCCGTTTATGTAGGATGACGATGGAGAGTTCTAACGGGTTCGCCATCTAACTTTTTTTTTCAACGAGTGCTTATTTCGTGATTAGCTCATGTCTGATTTGACAGATAATTAGTTTTATCCTTCCGCTGAACGAATATGGTTGTGTATACGCCCGAACCACGCTGGGAAATATTGCGACATTACTTTGAAAATCATGGTAATGTTGCAGAAAGTATGCGAAAATTGCGTACGGATTTTGGAAGAAGAGAAGCACCGTCAGCTCCGTATGTTCGTTATCTTGTGAAAAAAGTGAAAGAAACTGGCATCCTCATCGATAAACCAAAGCGTGAAAAGCCAAAAACAGTGCGTACACCCGCGAATATTGCTGCTGTGGCAGAAAGTGTGCGTGAAGCGCCATCAACATCAATTCACCGTCGTTCTCAACAATTGAACATTTCGGAGACATCATTGAGACGAATTTTGCATAAAGACCTTGGTATGACGCCATACAAAGTCAAATTGGTTCAGGAGTTGAAGCCAACTGATTATCCAATGCGTTTTCGTTTCGCTAAGTGGGCCTGCGATCGACTTAGAGAAGATGCCGATTTTGCCAAAAAATCATCTTTTCAGATGCAGCTCATTTCGATCTTGACGGGTATGTAAACAAGCAAAATTGTCGCATTTGGGGCACAGAAAACCCGCACGCATTCAATGAAAAGCCGATACACCCAAAACGAGTCACTGTTTGGTGCGGATTTTGGTCCAGAGGCATAATTGGGCCATTTTTCTTCGAAAATGAGCAAGGAGTGGCCGTTACAGTCAATGGCGATCGTTATCGGGCCATGTTGAACGAATTTTTGTTCACAAAAATTGAAGAGGACGATATTGGTAACATTTGGTTTCAACAGGACGGCGCTACGTGCCACACAGCCGAAGCTAAGCTACACTCGATGTTTTGCGCCCTGTTTTTGAAGATCGCATTATCAGCCGCAGAGCTGATGTCGTTTGGCCACCTCGGAGCTGCGATTTGACACCGTTGGACTATTATTTGTGGGGTGCCGTAAAAGATAAGTGTTGACGCTTTAAAGGACAATATTCGTGAAGCCATTGGTGAAATACAGCTGCACACAACCGATAATCTGCTTAAAAATTGTACCGATCGTGTAGGCTACTGCATGACCAGCCGAGGCAGCCATTTGAATGAAATTATTTTCCATTATTAACCAGAAGGATTGTACTTTCAAATAAAAAAAGAAATTTTAGAAAATATTCAGCAGTTTTTTTTATAGCATTTTCAAAAAAAGTTATTTGGCGGACCCTTTAGTAAACAATAAACCCACAATGTTGGGTAATGCTACTGAAATCAAAAATATCTTCATGATAGTTCGACGCAAAATAAGCTGTTTCACTCATATCTGGGTGTCCATGCGTAAATTTTCAATTTGTTTTGCCAGTCATTTCCACTCAAATGTCATTTGACTACAATGGTCGATTGACCAATGAGAGAAGTGCACCAGCAAAGTTAACTTGGTAAAACTGAAATCCGGAACGCACCCATTGAAAGTTGTAAGTTCATAAGCAACGAAATTTTGTTTTTTTTGTTTGAAATCGCTTTCATTCACAAAAGTCTTGAGTAATTGACCTTACTGAAGAAAACTTAACGTAGGATTTTGACATTAGCTTCCGATTGCTTCAGCCTTTAGTTCCCGCCAAGTGCCAGTTAGTTAGTCAGATTATGGTAAACTTTTAATAATAAGTTAGATAACTACATATAAACATTTTTTTTAAAGTAAACATGGGTTTCAGATCTAGTAGACTGTCAAAATCATTCAGACTGTCAAAAAAATCAAAATAAAAAAAATTAATTTCAACAAAAAATAGAAATTCCAGAAAATACTTCACGCGAAACTATGTAGGTGATTCGTGAACCATGTTACTCATGAGATATATATATTTGCTACATATCAAGCAAATTAAAACTATAAAATCTATTTTAATAGTTTAATGTTGTGACACTTTGACAAAAAATGAAAGTAAAAGAAGCCAACGAACTGGTGACAACTAGATCGTGCCAAAATAAATAAAACAATAAATATAAAAATAAACATAAAGTTCAAAGAAACATTTTTGAAAACAACATCTACGCCGGCCGTTTAAAAGAAAAACATATGAGAAGGCTACAATTCGCTGAGCGAATCGTTTAATACCGTATCCCTCGTGGCATCAGAAATCCTATCAAATCCTAGAAACCCTCTTATTCAGCCCTATCGAGGTATCCGTCGAGGCGGATAATTTTTTTCAATGCATACTTCGTCGGAGGTTCAAATTCCATTCGAGGTATGTGTCATCGACAAAAAAATACTACACAGACGCGACGGCTTTACTTTACTACAATTCGTAAACAAATTCCGCGAAGAATTTGTGTCGCAGGAAATCGGAAAAAATGGCACTTAGCTGTCAAAAATTGCACGAATAATACAATAATGAATGTTAACGCAAAGGTAGGAAGAGAAGACATCTTTAAAAGTATTGTCGGAAAACAAAGCCTACACGACAACACGTCTGGTAACGGACTTAGGCTAATTTTTCGCTACGGAACGAAATGCCACTATAGCCAGCACACGGTTTCCTCACCTCGATATCCATATGGGGACATGGCGGTCTCCAGATCAACGAACGGTCAACCAACTTGATCACATTGCGATAGATAAGAGGCACGCATCCAGTATTTTGGATGTCCGAACATTCCGAGGAGCTAACATCGACTCGGATCACTACCTTGTAGCAGCCAAGGTAAGAATGCGGATATCCACCACGCCACAACAATGCAGAAATACTGTGAAAAGAATTTAATGTCGGAAGACTGCAATCGCCAGAGACCGTCAAGACCTTCGCGCAACCTTATCCCTTAACCTCTCGACTCACAACACCCCACCAGCATCTAATGTCGAAGAACAATGGCAACGATGCCAACAAGCCATTAGACCAGCCGCAACTGATGTGCTAGGTTGCTCTCGGCCACCAGCAAGAAACCCCTGGTTTGATGAGGAATGCCGATAGATGCTCGCAGACAAGAACGAGGCCTACAAGGCTAATCTGCAGGTGAAGACGAGAGCTGCCATTGAGCTCTATAGGCAAAGAAGAAGGGAAGAACATCGGCTTGTCAGAAAGAAGAAAACAGAGCAAGAAAAGCGCGCGATCGAGGATATAGAAAGGTGCCACTCCAGGAACGATGTTCGCAAGTTTTACCAAAGTGTAAAACGTCAAAGCCAAGGATACAAGGCTCCAACAGAATCCTGTAGAGATGAACAAGAAATATCGTAGTTGAGACACAGTCGATGCTGAGGATATGGAAGAACCACTTCTTTAGACTGTTAAACGGCGATGACGAACAACATTCCGCTGTCAGGCAGAACGATCCATTCAATATTGGCAACGACAGCGAAAACTGCCAACCACCCGACCTGAGTGAAGTGAGGATAGCTATATCTAAACTCAAGCTTAATAAGGCCGCCGGAAATGACGGCCTTCCCGCTGAGCTGTATAAAGCTGGCGGAGATGACTTGGTAAGCAACATCCACCAACTCATAAGCCAAATCTGGTCGGTTGAAAGCATGCCTGCAGAATGGAACCTCAGAATCGTTTGCCCGATCCACAAAAAAGGAGACCTCTGAACTGCGCCAACTACAGAGGCATAAGTCTCCTCAACATCGCCTACAAGATCCTATCTGCCGTAATATGTGGTTTACCAACAACCTGGTCGGCCCTTATCAGTGTGGTTTTAGGCCACGATCGATCAAATTTTCACACTTCGGCTGATTCTAAAAAAAATAAACCCCAAGAAGTCCAAATCGATACCCACCACCTATTTATCGATTTCAAAGCCGCATACGACAGCATTTATAGAGACGAACTATACAGAGCCATGTCTAGTTTTGGTATACCCCCCAAACTCGTCCGTTTGTGTAGGATGACGATGGAGAATTCTCGCTGCACCATCAGGGTCGGAAACGACCTCACCGACACATTCGATACCAAAAAAGGATTTAGGCAAGGCGATGCACTGTCATGTGACTTTTCAATTTGATTCTTGAGAGGATTGTGCAAAACTCCCGAGCCAACACCAGAGGCACAATTTTCCAAAAATCGGTGCAACTACTAGCATACGCCGACGATATTGACATCATTGGTAGGACTCAACGTGATGTCATAGCCACGTTTGCTAGTATAGAGAAGGAAGCGGCAAGAATGGGTTTAGCAGTAAATGAGGGTAAGACTAAGTTTATGCTGTCAACACGAAAGGACACACAACATCGACGAATTGGACAGAACGTCACCATTGACAGATATAACTTTGAGGTAGTATGGGACTTTGTCTACCTCGGCTCCGCTTTAACTCTGACAACAACATCTCGTCAGAAATCAAACGAAGAATTACTCTTGCCAACCGCTGTTTCTTCGGGCTAAGAAGGCAATTTAGTAGTAAAGCCCTCACTCGAACTACTAACGAGATCCTAAATAAGACCCTGATCATCACAGTCCTGCTCTACGGCGCTGAAGCATGGACCGTATCAAAAGCGGATGAAGAAAGCCTTGATCGATTCGAGAGAAAAATTCTTCGAAAAATCTTCGGTCCCGTTTGCGTTGACGGGCTATGGAGACGAAGATTCAACCACGAACCATACGAGCTGTACAGCGACATACCCCTGGTCAAAAAACTCCGCTTTGGACGTTTTAGATGGCTAGGACATGTAGAACAAATGGACACCAATACTCCGGCTCGCAGAGTCTTCGATTCCCAGCCAGACGTCGGACGCGCAGTAGAGGAAGACCTCGCCTTAAGTGGCGCGCACAAGTAGAAACTGACCTCAACCAACTTGGAGTGCGCAACTGGAGGCAGTTAGCTAAGGACCGGGCTAATTGGAGAGGCATGTTGGTTGAGGCCCAGGTTCATCCGGGACTGTAGCGCCACTTAATATATAATTTCGAAAACTTTTCGAAGTTATGAAATCGGTTGAAATGTGGAACACCAAAAACGAATTCACTCGATTTACAAAAGTAATTTCACTTTCATTTCACTCGATTTCTGGAACCTAGCTGTACGAACAGTGGTAACACCTGTAGACGTTTTTTTGAGAATTATTCTGTGACTGCCGAAATAACACAAATAGATGAAACACTCATAAAACGATTTGGGACTATTTTAGAGGTAATATCTTGGAAATATTATATCGATTCGGATAAATTTCATGTTTATGCCCTTCCTTCAAACTGCGAAAATGGCTATTGAAATGTACCCTTGGTACTATAATTACCTGCAAACGTGCACAAAATTCTTATGCACGGCAAGGAAATAATTCAATCGTTTTCTTTACCTATTGGCTTTGAGGAAGCGCAAGAGAGCCGTAATAAAGATTAAAGATTTTTCCGGTCCCACAATATCTGAAAATCATCACGAACGGCAACAAATGAAGATGTTTTTCATATTAAGTTTTAATTAAATAAATTCTTAATAAATGTTTTTTGAAAAAAGTGGGCATGGCAGTTGGTTTTTATTTGGTGGGTTCGTTTCTCATCCTGCTTATTGCAATGCCTGCAAGTTTCATCAACATCGGTTCAGTGGTTCAGTTTTTAGGGACTTTTTTCCAGCCTTCCATACAAAGTGCCCCACTGTGCGATGGGCCGATCTGCGTCGATAGTCCCGATTATCCTTGTCGTTTGACCAAAATCGGTGTTTTTTTTTTTAAAAAGTGTCTTGGCTGTGGGCTATTTCACTACTTGCACTTGGTTACAGGGAAATTTCCAATTGTACAAGACTAAACAATATTCCTTGGAAATCAACGGCCTTTATTGGCTTTTTGTATGGCTTCTGTGAAGACAAAAAAACGCCGCGTCCAAGAAATAATATCTTCTCATTCAGAATCCGAAATCTTGTTTGCGGCTGAACAAAACAAGCGACTATCAGGACAAAGAACTATTGCTCGTATTATGAATGAAGTTTGCAGCGATAGAGCTACCCTTGTAACTGATAAAAAGAAGAAAGATCCGGAACAACGCCAATTCACTGTTTCAGAAGCATTAGCACAATATGTTGACTGTAAAAAGGTGGCGCAAAAGTAATCCTCCTATCAGAAAATGCTATAAATTTTGCGATTGGCCCCTAATGTCAGTTCTGTTTTGACATGTGTGTAGTAAACACATGCGAAATACACGTTAATAAACAATGTTACGCTACACTGCTCCAGAACGCGGAATATTGGTGACTATTTATTTGAGCAATAATCGGTCGGTGACTTTGGCACAACGTGAATTTCGTCGCAGATTTCCTAGCCGTCCAACGCCTACTGGTGAAACACTGCGACGTTTAGCCGCTCGCCTCGAAGAGACTGGCACAACACGAGATGCTGCCAGGCGTGGCAGACCCCGGAGTAGCCGTTCTGCAGAGAATATTGCTGCTGTAGCCGAAGATGTCATGGAAGCGCCGTCGACATCGACCAGACGAAGTGCCACGCAAGTGGGTATCAGTCGACGGTCTTTACAGCGAATTTTGGTACAAGATTTGAAGATGTTTCCGTACAAAGTCCAGACGGTGCATCAGCTGTTATCTGCTGACCGCCAATCGCGTCTAACATACGCTCAAGCCATCCTTAATCACTACCAAGAGGAAGATGATTTTTCATCAAAAATAATCATGAGTGATGAGGCCCATTTCCATCTTAGCGGGTTCGTAAATAAGCAAAATTTACGCTTCTGGGGCACTGAAAATCCGCGTGTAACCCACGAAGAGCCATTACACCCGCTCAAATTCAATGTATGGTGTGCTGTTTTCGCTGGAGGAGTCATCGGACCTTTGTTACTGTGAATGGTGAGCGCTACAGAGCAATGATCAACGAGTTCTTTTTGCCGCAACTTGATGAATTGGGATTGGAAAACATGTGGTTCCAACAGGACGGTGCAACGGCACACACTGCATGTGCCACAACCGATATGCTAAAGGATGCATTTCCCGGGCGCCTTATCTCCCGTTTTGGCGATTTGCACTGGCCAGCAAGATCGCCTGATTTGACCGCTCCAGACTTCTTTTTGTGGGGCTTTTTGAAGTCGCGGGTTTATGTCAACAAGCCTCAGACTCTTGCAGCTTTTAAAGACAATATCTGTCAAGAATGTGAGGACCTATCGCCGGAAGTTTTGGCCAAAATGATGGAAAATGCCATAAAAAGGGCTCAAATGACAATCAACTGTGGCGGCGGCCATTAACATGACATCGTATTCTCGACTTGATGTAAAAAAAAATTAAAAGACCAAATAAAAATAATCCACAAGAAAAATTAAAGTTTTTCATTTTGTTTTTAAATTACAGCCAAAAAACATCGGAAGGTTATTTTTGCGCCATTGGGTCTACTAGTAGACATCCCTTGACCCGGATTTGACACGACAAATGACGGTAACACAGCTCGCAATGTTTTTAAGGAACCTGTTAAAAGTGCCTCTATAGCTGGTATTGACCAAACACTAATAGAACGCTTTGGTGTCATTTTACGGGCTTTGCCTAGTGGGTACCAAATCAATATAACCCAGTTTGAAAAATATGCTGAAGAAACGCGAGTCCTTTATTTGGATCTGTATCCATGGTATAACATGCCCGTTACGGTTCATAAAATATTCAGCCCTATCGAGGTATCCGTCGGAGCGGACAATTTTCCGCAACGCATACTTCGTTGGAAGTTAAAATTCCATTCGAGGTATGTGTCATCGGAAAAAAATCTTCCCAAATGCGACGGGTTCACTTCACTAAAATTTGGAAATAAATTCCGCGAAGAATTTGTGTCGGAGGAAA
This sequence comes from Rhingia campestris, assembly GCA_932526625.1. NCBI lineage: Eukaryota > Metazoa > Arthropoda > Insecta > Diptera > Syrphidae > Rhingia > Rhingia campestris. The sequence goes on along the minus strand of OW052186.1, from coordinate 2,525,799 downwards.
TCGGAGAAAGAACGGCACTTAGCTGTCAAAAATCGCATGAAAAATGCACCTCAACGCAATTCGCCGGGATGCGTTACAAAATGTCGGAGAAATATTCCGAACAGCTTTTTGGAGGAATACCTCGAAGCAAAAATCCTCCGAATCGTACGAAATCGGAGAATTTTCCGCTCCGACGGATACCTCGATAGGGCCGATTACTTCATAGCGTGGATATAATAAGACATTGCTGCCTTCCTATTGGCCAACTTTCTGAAGAAGCTCAGGAGGCCAGAAATAAGGATTGCCGGAGGTTTCGGGAAAAGCATACGAGAAAAACCAGTCGCATTGCTACTAACAAAGATCTATTGGCCATGCTACTTATTACTTCGAAAACACTGTGGGACGCCCTTAAAAGTGGGCGTGGGTTGAAATGATATATGGACGGTATTTCATCAATATTTTTATCGATTTTTTTTTCAATTTGTAGTCAAAGAGCTTATTCACAAAATTTTCATTATTTTTACTTTTAATTTGCCGGACGGACGGAAATGAAATATGGACGGTATTTCATCAGTATTTCTATCGATTTTTTTTAAAGCTGTAGTCAAAGAGCTAATTCACAAAATTTTCATTATTTTTACTTTTAATTTGCCGGACGGATGCCCTAAAAAGTGGGCGTGGGTTGAAATGATATATGGACGGAACTTCATCAATATTTTTTATCGGTTTTTTTTTTTAATTTGTAGTCAAAGAGCATATTCACAAATTTTCATTATTTTTACTTTTAATTTGCCGGACGGATGCCCTAAAAAGTGGGCGTGGGTTGAAATGGTATATGGACGGTATTTCATCAATACTTTTATCGATTTTTTTTAAACTGTAGTCAAAGAGCTTATTCACAAAATTTTCATTATTTTTACTTTGAGTTCTTTGGACGGGCGCCCTAAAAAGTGGGCGTGGGTTGAAATGATCTATGGAAGGAACTTCATCAATATTGTTTATCGATTTTTTTTTAATTTGTAGTCAAAGAGCTTATTCACAAAATTTTCATTATTTTTACTTTTAATTTGCCGGAAGGACGCCCTAAAAAGTGGGCTTGGGTTAAAATGATGAGCGAAATGCGTATTACAATTTGTTTTTATTAGAACGCTCTTAAAACGTAGGCGTGGCTAAAAATGGCTTAAATATGAGGCACTTTTAAAGAAAATCGTTTCTTTTTATCAAAAAGTACATTTTATTGAAAAGTGGGCATCGCAATGGGCAGATTTTGAACGTTTTCCCACTTGTTCTGCTTCGTCGAACGTAGAGTCTATCTAGCTCAAAATGTAAGGCAAAAAAAAAACGGTGCCACACAAACCGACGGACTTACGGACAGACATGGATAGATACAATCAGAGTCCATCCTATCTAAATTATTTCTAAATGTTACAAACTTAATGCCAAATCGAATGTTCCCCTATGGCATAGGGTATTAAAAGACAGCAATAACAAATAAATAATCCATCGATAAAAAAAAGTCGCTGCTTCACAGAAAAACTTACATATTCACAAAAACAACTCAAAACATATCTTATAAGACGTCGTTCGGTCGGTGGGTATAAAATGCATTCGCATCACCCCCAAAGAGAAGGTGAAATATTGATATTTTTTTTTTAAAATAGATTACACCAAGTTATTGCAACAGATTTCGTAGAAACTTTGCACTGAAATACATTTTTTTGAAGCACATCATCCGCCTACCTTTGGCTCATTTTCCAATGTAAATTATATGTAGTTGTGTTTTAAATACGGCTGAAGATTTGTTTTTTTAACTCGCTAACACTTTAATTTTTATGAACAGCAACTGAATTTATAAAAACAAATATTATTCCCGGTACCGACAAGATCCCACAGGAAGAGAACGATAAACGCGATCGGCTACAACAAACGGCGGACTGTGTCTGGTCACGCAGATTCAAGTTCCAATTCCAATTGAATATCGCTCAGATGTGTGGGTATATGGAGACTCGCCGGGTTTTTCTGTTTACTTGCTAAACACTATACATCTACATATATCTTATTTTTATTATTATTATTATATTTCTTTGGTTTGCTCGTTGTGAGAGCTTAAATTGTTTTAGCTACTTAACAACGTGAAGGCGACGAAAGAGACAAAGATAACAAGGGCACAATGAAACGGCCAACTCATCAAGAACATAATATCATCCTCAACGAGGGAGAGGGGCTGGACACTACGCGCTCAGATATAGTATTTCTGTTCATAGTTTGGATAGTTTACATGTTGCATTAGGACCTACGAGTCTATGTCCGTAAATGCTATCGATTTCTGCAACCCCCCTTGATTTATAGCTAAAATGATCAGAAGAAAACATCTATCACCTGAAAGAGGGCAAAGTACCCTTCTTAAATCTCATCGAAACATGCGCATAATCAGTTAACAGGCTGAGGCTATTTTTTGGCAGCGAAAGTGTTGTGATGACTTTTGAAGTCGAAAAGTTTGCCATTGACATGATGCGAGCGCGTAGGGGTGGAATATACGAAATATTTTCGACTATTAACGATGACGACCAATTTATTCAATTGTGCGTTTTTTTCCGTCAATTAATTTGACATTGTTGTTCATGAATGATTGAAAAAGGGTGACACACTGTGAGTGTGCGGCAGTATTACCCCTGCCTAACGAAAGTGTTTTCGACCTAACGACCATCTGCAGAATGATAAATAAAAATTTTAAATGCGTTGACGTGTGTCTATGAAGTCTTACTAGGCACAGTGGGGGGATTTGATTCCTAACCCTTGAAAAAGGTTTTTTTTATTATCACTCCTTTCTCTTGAAGCAAATTGACAAATTATTGAGTAGTTTCAGTTGTTGTAGGTTCTGTCATCGCATCGTCCAAGAGCTTAGCACTTACCCTTGAATATAAAGGGAGGTTACATTTTAAGGGCGATGCACCTCCATCCGATGGTCCAAATTTTCGATCACGCTGATGCATAATTGAGGTTCTACGCCGTTAATGTGCCGAATTATCTCAGCCTTTAGCTGTTGAACTGTTCCTGGCTTATCGACCATAAAGAACGAAGTCCAACGGTGTCAAATCTAATGATCTTGGCGGCCAATTGACATCGCCACCATGTGAGATAACACGGCCATTGAATTTGTCGCGCAAAAGAGCCATTGTTTCGTTAGTTGTGTGGCAAGTGGCACCGTCCTGTTGAAACCACATATCGTCTACATGCATATCTTCCAATTCGGGCCATAAGAAGTTCGTTATAATCTCACGACAACGAACACCATTCACAGTAACTGCCTGACAGTAAAAAAAAAGGAGACCCTCTGAACTGCGCCAACTACAGCGGCATAAGTCTGCTCAACATCGCCTACAAGATCCTATCTGCGTAATTTGTGAACGCCTGAAACCGTTTACCAACAACCTGATCGGCCCTTATCAGTGTGGTTTTAGGCCAGGAAAGTCCACAATCGATTTAATTTGCACACTTCGGCAGATCCTGGAAAAACCCCAAGAAGTCCAAATCGATACCCACCACCTATTTATCGATTATAAAGCCGCATACGACAGCATTTATAGCGACGAACTATACAGAGCCATGTCTAGTTTTGGTATACCGTCCAAACTCGTCCGTTTGTGTAGGATGACGATGGAGAATTCTCGCTGCACCATCAGAGTCGGAAACCACCTCACCGACACATTCGATACCAAAATAGGATTTAGGCAAGGCGATGCGCTGTCATGTGACTTTTTCAATTTGATTCTTGAGAGAATTGTGCAAAACTCCCGAGCCAACACCAGAGGCACAATTTTCCAAAAATCGGTGCAACTACTAGCATACGCCGACTATATTGACATCATTGGTAGGACTCAACGTGATGTCATAGCCACGTTTGCTAGTACAGAGAAGGAAGCGGCAAAAATGGGTTGAGCAGTAAATGAGAGTAAGACTAAGTATATGCTGTCAACACGAAAGGACACACAACATTGACGAATTGGACAGAACTTCACCATTGACAGATATAACTTTGAGGTAGTACGGGACTTTGTCTACCTCGGCTCCACTATTAACTCTGACAACAACATCTCGTCAGAAATCAAACGAAGAATTACTCTTGCCAACCGCTGTTTCTTCGGGCTAAGAAGGCAATTTAGTAGTAAAGCCCTCACTCGAACTACTAAGGAGATCCTATATAAGACCCTGATCATCCCAGTCCCGCTCTACGGCGCTGAAGCATGGACCGTATCAAAAGCGGATGAAGAAATCCTTGCTCGATTCGAGAGAAAAATTCTTCGGAAAATCTTCGAACCCGTTTGCGTTGACGGGCTATGGAGACGAAGATTCAATCACGAACAATACGAGCTGTATAGCGACATACCCCTAGTCAAAAAACTCTTCATTGGACGTTTAAGATGGCTAGGACATGTAGAGAGAATGAACACCAATACTCCGGCTTGCAGAGTCTTCAGAGCCAGACGTCGGACGCAGTAGAGCAAGACCTCGCCTTAAGTGGCGCGCACAAGTAGAAACCGACCTCAACCAACTTGGAGTGCGCAACTGGAGGCAGTTAGCTATGGACCGGGCTAATTGGAGAGGCATGTTGGTTGAGGCCCAGGTTCATCCCGGACTGTAGCGCCACTTAAGAAGAGAAGAAGAAGAAGACTTTGCAAAAGCCTTTGATAGAGTCCACCACACCCTACTTTTAGCAAAACTAAAATCGTTGGGTTTTCATTCCTCAATGCTGGAATGGTTTCATAATTATTTAACAAACAGAAAGCAAATGGTTAAGATCGATGGTTATACTTCTCGCGAAATCGATGTAACATCCTGTTTCTCGCAAGGTAGCTACTTAGGCCCATTGCTTTTTATTTTGTTTTTAAATGACGGTCATGATATTTTTTAATTTTGCAACGTTTTAGCTTTCGCGGACGATTTATAATTAATATTCTCGTATAAGTTATATAACAGACTGTATCCGGTTTCAGTCTGATATAAATAACGGGTGATCCAAGAAGAGATACTTTTTTCAATAGCCTTTTTTGACAGATCACGTGTGAGTCGTGTCATGCTGTCATTTTATTTTTGTTTAGTATTGTTTGGCATTTCATAATGGAAAGACTTACGCGTGAACAACGTTTACAAATTGTTCAACTTTATTATGAAAATTCACGTTCTGTGAGGAATGTGTTTCGTGCACTTCGCTCAACTTATGGTCAACATAATCGGCCTACTGAGCCCATTTTGAGACCCAGCATTCATTATTGGATAATATTCGACCGAATAGACCACGTCCAGCACGCTGTGAAGAAAATATAGCGGCCGTAGCTGAGTGTACACGAAGACCGTATAGAGTCGATTCGGCGCCGTTCGCAGCAACTCGGACTGACGTATGAAACGACTTGGCGCATTTTACGTCAAGATCTTAAATTGAAAGCGTACAAAATACAGCTTATGCAACAACTGAAGCCGCTCGACCTTCCCAAGCGACATCGCTTCGCTCTATGGGCTCTTGAAAAGTTCCAAGAAGATCCAAGAAGAACTGCCACTTCATCCCGAAAAAAACTACGGTTTGGTGTGGTTTGTGGGCCGGTGGAATCATCGGTCCATATTTCTTTAAAAATTTTGCCGGTGCGAACGTAACCGTCAATGGCGACCGTTATCGTGCCATGATAACCGACTATTTGATGCCTGAAATTGAAGCTCGTGATCTCGGCGACATTTGGTTTCAGCAAGACGGCGCCACTTCCCACACATCGCATCAATCAATGGACTTATTGAGAGAACATTTCGGTGAGCACATAATTTCACGTTTTGGGCCGGTCGATTGGCCACCAAGATCGTGTGATATCACACCGTTAGACTCTTTCCTGTGGGGATATGTAAAGTCAAAAGCTTATGCCGACAAACCCGCTTCGATCCAGGCCTTGGAGGAAAACATCACGCGTGTCATTCGCCAGTTACCAGTCGAAATGCTCGAACGAGTGATCGAAAATTGGACTCAACGGATGGACCATCTACGACGTAGCAACGGCCAACATTTGATTGACATAATCTTCAAAAAATAAATGCCAAAGAATGTTCTTTCAAATGATAATAAACATTCTCCATTAAATTTTAATTTTCTGTGTTTTTTTCTTTAAAAAAGTAGGGAACCTCGAAATGGATCACCCTTTATTTAGCCCTTACAACTCTTATTAATTTGTATGCTCCGAAAAATCGCTTAGGGAGCGAAATTTGTTAATGTCGAACTCTCATAAAACCAACTATGGCAGCAATGAGCCTATTGCACGATGCATATGCATGTTTAATTTGATTCTTAACTGATTGTTTACTGATTTTGTTAGTGATATCAAACTTAATAACATCTATGTTCTGTTATGGCCTCGGCGTTACCGATTTGTGGGAAATTCCCCAACTGTGGAGAATCTTTACTCGTTTGGGGATTTTGTGGGGATCGGCACTTTGTGGGGAAAATGAGGGGATTTTAACATTTTAGCAATTAGTGGTTTATTGATGAACGATATATTAACAATTTGGTGATTATTGATGAAAAAATCGATTACGATAAACGAAATGTAGATCGTGTATTAGAGCAGTACATTCCTCTAAATACATACTTAACAGAATCTGTCTTTTCCGATCTTTCAAAAATTACTAAAGAAATGCTGACCACAATGACCAACCAGTTCACTTTGATATTCTTAGAGTTCATGTCCTTTCGCTGGTAACATATTTCAATGCCATGTTTCAATCGAAACATCACTTCTCCACAGATTGAAGCCAGAAGTAGAAAAACGTTTGAAAACGCTTTCTGCTAACTACCTGGAAATGAGTTACGTCAAAACTTTAAATAACATTTTGGCGCTGTATTCAAGAATGCTATATATTTCGTAGCCTTAGAAAAAATATATATCGGAGTGAAAGCTACGGAAAGTATGGAACATTTGAAAAGGGATGAAACTGCGCCCGGTTCAGCTATTTTACATTTCTATAAAACATGCCAAGATTTTTATATTGAATTGATTTCGGATATTTTAAAAAGAGATTTGATTTTTGTTGTTTATCCACCAGAAGCTCAGCAGTTCAACACGAAATCAATGAGTTCTGTGCTGAAGCGATTTCCAGTGCTTGAAAAGTTTGTGACAGCTCAAAAACTAGATGACGAGTAGCGTTCTCACGCTATGTTTGTTCGATATGGCCTTGACCAAAACGATAGTGCTGAAAACTACTGGGGTAAGGTGTTTAGAATTAAAAACAGCGCGAGAAAGGAACAGTTTCCAAACTTAAAAATTTTCATCCGCCTTTTACTAATTTTGCCATTTGCGAAAGCATCAGTTGAAAGAAAATTCAGTGAACTGAAAAACATAAAAAATGAAAACAGAAACCGCCTACATACTGACACTTTAGTCTCTTTAATGGCTACAAGAGAAGGATTAAAAAAAGGGGGTTGTGTGCATTTTGAACCATTAAAGAAAATTTTAAAAACAAAGATGTGGCAAAAAACAAAGACTGCGAATAAAAATAAATAAAATTTATCGATTTTTTATTAAAACCTGTTTTTTTCTTTACTAGATAACTGTGTAATTCCCAGCCGTATCAACACCTAAATGATTTTTCACTGGCCCTCCTCTCGTGATGATCTGACAAATCGTCCGAGTAGTATCAATTGTCAAGAATAGCTTATCTCAACTTAGCCGTTCGGAGTCGGCATAAAACAGGAGGTCCCACCATCGTGCAAGAAGTATACACGCACACATGAATGGTTGTGAGAAAGCTGGCCCTGGGTACTAACGAGCCTGTTGCGCCAAAAATTTGTATTTGTATTTTTAGATAATTGTGTGGGGATTTTGTGGGGAATTGGAACTTTGTTCTTCCCTAATTTGGGTAATTTGAAATCGAATTTTGGGGAATTCGGGAAGTTGGCATCGGCAACACTATGTACTAAATGATGAGCCTGTGGATGCATATTATATGCTGTGACAAATCTCTGCTCTTAGATGCTGCTTGTATTAAGCTCGCTACGACATAGATCTAATAGTGTTTAAACAAAAAAAAAATAAGCCCGAAACGATTGACCACTTGGAGGACAACATTCGCGGCATTATTGCCGATATACGGACACAAATGTTGGAAAAAGTCATCGAAAATTTGACCTCCAGATGATACTACGTCCGAGCCATATGACCGCCACATGCCAGAAATCATATTTAAATAATACCAGACGATTATTTTTCGAATAAAGTAAATTTCATATCAATTTAAAAAAATCATCTTTGATTTATTCCATTTCAAAGTTCTCTACCTCTAAAAAAGAACCCCTTTCCATTTGATGGGATTCGATTGAGAAATGGATGGCTGAATATTTTTGGAAACGAAAAAAAAAATCATTGAACCCAGACTTTCTGTGTGGTAGTTCATCGCATAAAAAAACTAAGTTGCAACAGCTGCTATAAGTCTTATGCCAGAAGCTATAAACAAATGATGCTTCAACATTACTTCGGTGGAAGCTCAACAAAAAATTCTTTACAAATGTCACATGCAGATGATGTACAGATGATGTGCTATCACATATTCTATAAAAATGGATTTACCGAGATATGTTAAACATGTTGAACTTCCGCGCACAAGTACTTAAGAGCTCAATAGAAGTAATTGCTTCTGGAAAATGGAAATTTGAACTTTATATTTAGAATGAAAATTGTTAGTTGAAAAAAAAAATACATATGAGAAGGCTACAATCCGCTGTGCGGATCGTCGAATACATTATCCCATCCTATCCTTAAAATTAATATCCTCAAAATGTAGGCTTTATGGCGATGAAATACAGAAAATGACATTGTCGCAACATAGCTATTGTTCACACAGTTTTCAAAACCTTTTGTGGTTCGACAAAAAACAACGTATTTCTAATACAAATGGTTTTTGTAAGAAAACGCCCCCAAAATGTGGGCGTAGGTGAAAATTATCTAACGGGTCCGCCATCTAACGTTTTTTTTTCAACTAGTGCTTATTTCGTGAATGGTAACACTTAGCTCATGTCCGATTTGACAGATGATTAGTTTTATCCTTCCGCTGAACGAATATGGTTGTGCATACGCTTGAACAACGCTGGGAAATATTGCGACATTACTTTGAAAATCATGGTAATGTTGCAGAATGTGTGCGAAAATTGCGTTCGGATTTTGGAAGAAGAGAAGCATCGTCACCTCCGCATGTTCGCTATCTTGTGAAAAAAGTGAAAGAAACTGGCATCCTCATCGATGAACCAAAGCGTGAAAAGCCAAAAACAGTGCGTACACCCGCGAATATTGCTGCTGTGGCAGAAAGTGTGCGTGAAGCGCCATCAACATCAATTCACCGTCGTTCTCAACAATTGAACATATCGGAGACATCATTGAGACGAATTTTGCATAAAGACCTTGGTATGACGCCATACAAAGTCCAATTGGTTCAGGAGTTGAAGCCAACTGACCATCCAATGCCTTTTCGCTTCGCTAAGTGGGCCTGCGATCGACTTAGAGAAGATGCCGATTTTGCCAAAAAAAAATCATCTTTTCAGATGAAGCTCATTTTGATCTTGGCGGGTATGTAAACAAGCGAAATTGTCACATTTGGGGCACAGAAAACCCGCACGCATTCAATGAAAAGCCGATACACCCAAAACGAGTCACTGTTTGGTGCGGATTTTGGTCCAGAGGCATAATTGGGCCATTTTTCTTCGAAAATGAGCAAGGAGTGGCCGTTACAGTCAATGGCGATCGTTATCGGGCTATGTTGAACGAATTTTTGTTCACAAAAATTGAAGAGGAGAATATTGGCAATATTTGGTTTCAACAGGACGGCGCTACGTGCCACACAGCCGAAGCTACACTCGATGTTTTGCGCCCTGTTTTTGAAGATCGCATTATCAGCCGCAGAGCTGATGTCGTTTGGCCACCTCGGAGCTGCGATTTGACACCGTTGGACTATTATTTGTGGGGTGCCGTAAAAGATTAGTGTTACGCCGGAGACAATTGACGCTTTAAAGGACAATATTCGTGAAGCCATTGATGAAATACAGCTGCACACAATCGATAATCTGCTTAAAAATTGGACCGCTCGAGTAGGCTACTGCATGGCCAGTAGTATCGAAATTATTTCTCTATGTTACAAACTTAATGTCAAAACTAATATACCCCTATGGGATAGGGTATAAACATCCCGGCTCAGTAAGTCAGCACTTGACCGAAGTCGCTTATTCAAATTCTTCCTCCGCGACATGCACTTGGACTGGGTATTTCTGCAGAAGTAGGAAGAAACAATGAGAAACTTCTCTTGCATGTGTCTTTCGAATCATAAAAGACTACATAGGCGGGTACTTCTAAAGCGGTTTAAACTATTTAAACAACTTTGGAATGGGCAATCTGACGACAGATTGGTTATGCAACCAAATTGATCCCAACCAAAATAATACCCCTGCTACCACTAGTGGTATCACAATAGACCTTTTATTAAGCAAGTGCAGCTTTTATTGGATACGTTTAGACCACTCCAAGTATAAGCGATGTTTGCGGTGACTCTTGGGATAAGTACAGGGTTTTTCATCAGGGACGCTACAAAAGTAGAGCGACAGGGACAGCAAACGACGCCATATTTCTTTCCGCTCTTTTGACATTTCTCTTCAATAAGGTTCGCCATTTCATGAAGGAAAGATATACGAAGCAACAACGAGTCGAAATTATTAAAATTTACTACCGGAATTCGGAGTCAGTGGCCTCAACGTTAAGAGCGCTACGTCCAATTTATGGTCGCAATAATCGTCCTAGCAGATCAACAATTGAGCGTCTAGTGGAAAAATGTTAATCCACAGGCACAGTACAAAATGTTCCCGTGCCAGTGAGACAAAGTCGAGAATATTGCTGCCGCTGAGGCTTAAGTTGAAGAAAGCGCAAATGTTCTCAAGCGTTGGGCATCTCTGTGACGTCGTTGTGGCGAATTTTGCGAAAAGATCTTGGCCTACATCCTTACAAGATTAAATTGACGCAAGAACTGAACTTGAACTTGACCACCAGAAGCGTCGTATGTTCGTGAATTGGGCTGAGCAACAACTTGAAAATGATGCGGATTTTCATCGAAAAATCATCTTCAGCGATGAGGCTCATTTCAGGCTGAATGCCTTCGTCAAAAAACAAAATATGCGATATTGGTCAGGCAGCGTTCCACACGTACGCCATGAGTCATCATTGCACCCCGAAAAAAATTACGGTTTGGTGTGGTTTAAGGGCCGGCGCACAGTGGGTAAAATGGCCAATCTAGGGGGAAATTAGTGCCGAAATTTAGCATCAAAAATTCAAAATGTTTGAGAAGATGCAACAAAAAAAGGAGTGCTTCTGTTATAAGTTACGTTTTCAACAAAACTGGACTAAATAACAGTGAAAATGAAGAGCAGTGTAGGAAAACAGAACAAATATTGCAAAATTTTACTTCTAAGCTAAATGAAAAGTGGATTAAGGCTAGAAGAAGAGCGGATTTGTTTAAGTCACAAAACGAAAAGTGGTTAGATGTTGATATTGTGCTAACTAAATTGAAAAGATCCCTTCGTAATACCGAAGCAGGACCATCAGGACTTGGACGTCCTGCGTAAAATTTCATAGAAGTGAGTGATTGTGCCAAACGTTTAAAGGTATCCTCGCTTGTGGAAAACGAAAGTCACGAGCAGTTAATGTTTGCTGCCAGATTAAGTCTCCAGAAGGTTGGTAAACGGGATGCGGCCAAACTAATAAACTTGTAGGAGGATTCCCCGAATAGAGCTTCTAAGATTAAAAAGTCATTATCATCTCTATCTAAAGCTCCTATCAAATACACGCCAGAAGAAGCACTAACTTTATATGTAGTCGGGAATTTTACGAAAAATTCGTAAACTTTAATGCAATCGGGTGCTAAATATCGTAATGTTAATATCTACCCGCCATATAATGTTTTGAGAGCGGCAAAAAATAAATGTTACCCGAACGAAGCGTTTATAAGTGTAACTTATACTTCGGCAGAAGTCACCTTGCAGGGCCTTGTTGATTGCATTGCGCAGCGACTTTTGGAGTCTCAAAAAGAGGTCTTTTAAACCACCGTTTCACATCAAAACGTATCAATTGTATATAAGTGGGGTTCAATGGAAGTGCGGACCATTCCACATATAAGCAAACCTTTAGGGAAGAAGGTACCTGTACAGTGCTTATTTATATGGCGGATGTATTGTTCCATATGGCAAAATCCACGGCCATCATCAACTAGGTTTTGCCGGCCGATCAAACTCATTTTTGAAAAAGAAAGTTCTGCATTGATACAAACAGAAATTGAAGCGGTTAAAAGTCAAATTAATACATGAAATATGACTCAAGTTACTGTTCATTGTATAGATTTTAATTTGACAATGATAAATGGAAAAACGTTCAGTGTTATTGCAGAATCTTCGACGCAAACATGTGGAATTTGTGAGGCTACGCCGAAAATAATGAATGCTTTAGTTAAAATAACACAGCTGAGACCCAGAGAATGCCTATACGAATTCGGTTTGTCTACTCTACACGGCTGGATAAGGTGCTTCGAGTGCCTATTGCATATCGCATATAAACTACCAATAAAAAATAATGGAAAATGTTTAGTTTAGAAGACAAACAGCTAACAGAAATTACAAAAAAGAATATCATTGACAGACTAAAAGTCTGAAATGAATTTATTAGTCGACATACCCAAACCAGGCTATGGCTATGCGAGATCTCTTAAATGCACTATTTATTTCTTCGGATCCCATTATTTCTTCTATTTCAAGAACTGCTTCTCTTCAAAAAAGTAATAGACAACCCCTTTGCGAAGATGTTTTTAATTTATTGTCGGATCCATGAATACCCGCAAGGCAAGGTTCTAATACAGAAAAAAAAAATGAAGATGGTATTGAAGAAGAGAAAGAAGAATGAAGAAGATTCTGACGACGAATTTTTGTGAATAATTTTTTTTATTTTAATTGAAAAATATTTGAAATGTACTTATACAGTCAACTCCGCTTATCTGAACCACGGTTTTACTGAAAAAATCGGTTAACTGAAACACAAAATTTTTTACGGAGCATTTTTTCACAATCTTCATACAAATAACTCCGCTTAACTGAAAAACCTGCTTAACTGAAAAAAATTGTAAAACAAAAATCATTAATTTATACTCAAACCACTCCGCATAACTGAAATCAAATATAACTGAATGCACCCATCCCTTAAAATCATTTGTTTTTCCCTTCTTTAACGGAACACGTCCAATATATCACACATCACTTTTTTTCCCTGACAACCAACCTTATCCTTTATTTTTGACACCACAATATCACTTCGTATTCAGCTTTGGTGAAACAAATAAGGAAAATGTCGGTGCAAAAGGTAAAAAGCGTAATGAAAAAAGAAAAGAATTTTGTTTTCCAAGTGTAAGTAACATCTCAGGGATCTGGGAAGAGGTGCACTGGATTATCGCTTAAAACTAAAATAGAAGTTCTGAATAGGATTGATGCAGGAGAAAGAAGAAAAAGCATATGCGCAGAATTCGATTGCAGTGCAGCAACTTTGACAAGGATTGTTCATAATAAGGAATCTATTCTAAATGTGGCAGCACAAAATCAGAATTTATCAAAAAACGGAGAAGAACTGGTGCTTTTAAAGAAGTTGAAAAAGCCTTATTGATTTGGTTCAAAGACATGCGAACGAGAACAATTACCGGGTCACTTTTAATGGAAAAAGCAAAGAAATTTGCCATTCTATTAAATGTTGATTTTGAACATTAGTGGGTTCACTAAGTTAGAACGATGGAAAAGGATGGAAAATATTCATTTTAAACAAGTTCACGGAGAAAAAAATTCTGGCGATGCGCAAGGTGCTAAAGAATATTTGGCTAACATTTTACCAAAACATTTCGAAGAGTATTGTGCGGATGACCTTTATAATGCAGATGAGTCCGAATTAATGTTTAAAGCTTTACCCACCGGCACGTTGGCAAATAGATCTGAGAAACCCTCAGGAGGAAAATGCAACAAAGATAGAATTACGATTCTTTTTGTAGTTAATTCAACCGGTAGCGACAAAATTATTTTTTGCATAGGAAAATCCCGTAACCCTAGGTGCTTTCGATATTCTACAGTACCTGTAAAATATTTTTCAAACACAAACGCTTGGATGACTGGATCAATCTGGAGTAACATAATGAAGGAACTAAATGCAAAATTTATAGCGAACTGTAAGAAAATATTACTTTTGGTGCCGGTCTTGATCATCAAGGAAGAACCACGTGATGATCAAGACCGGCACGTTATTGTGAATGGGAATCGCTACCGTTCAATGAAAACCGAATATTTTTGGCCCCAATTGGATGATATGGACTAGGAGGACATGTGGTTTCAACAGGACGGCGCCACAAGCCACACAGCGAATGTCACAATCAATTTATTGGAAACCAAGCTTGGAGAACGTGTTATCTCACGAAATGGTCCATTCGCTCGGCCGCCTCGGTCGAGCGATTTGACGCCGTAAGACTTATTTCCTGTGGGGCTATGTCAAGTCTATGGTCTATGCCAAGAAGCCGGCGACGATTGATGAACTTCGTACGAATATCGAACGTGAAATTGCAGCAGTATCGAGAACGCGTGCAGTTTGGAGAACGTGTTATCTCACGAAATGGTCCAGTCGCTTGGCCGCCTCGGTCGTGCGATTTGACGCCGTTAGACTATTTCCTGTGGGGCTATGTCAAGTCTATGGTCTATGCCATAAAGCCAGCGACGATTGATGAACTTCGTACGAATATCGAACGTGAAATTGCAGCAGTATCGGCCGATTTATGCTTGAAAGCCGTCGAAAATTGGGTTCAGCGTCTGGACTTCTGCATGCGTGCCCGTGGTGGCCATGCAAAAGAAATCGAGTTCCATACATAATTACATCGAACGTACTTTCACAGGAATAAAGAATTTCATTGATATCTAAAACCGTTTTTGTTTTATTTAAAAAAAACTTTTGTAGCGCTCTTATTGAAAAACCCGATAGAAAAACCCTCGCTATTATAACAGTTTTTTGTAACACTTCAGTTGAATTTACGGTGACATCTAACGGAAGGTAGATTAAAAATTTTCAAAGTCCAGGTGACCTAAATCAAAGGACTGACTTAAACTACATATTGGCTACGTTTACACCGTGGACTATATTTGGTCCGGCACTAAATAAGTTAGTCTCAGTTTACACCGTACATGACTAAATAGGTTTTTTTTTTCCAAGATCAGCCCCAATGGCTTGGTTTTCGCCGTGGACAATAACCTATTTAACAGTTTGTATACCACTTCATATATATTTATTGTGACTTCTATGCGAAGGTAGAATAAACTGTTTAGTCCAGGTCACCTAAATAAGTGGACTAACCTAAATAATTTGGTACTTGTTCGAGGTGTTTACACCGATGGGACTTACACCCAATGTAGGCTTAGTCCCGGTTATTGTCCACGGTGTAAACGTAGCCATTTGGTTCTTGTTGGATATGTTTACACCGTTGAGACTAACACCAAATTTAGGCTTGAAAAACGATGTAAACCTAGCCGTTTATGACCACTCTAAGCAAACAACCATTCGTTTGAATTAATCAAAATCTCGTGTTTCAATGAATTTCTCCTCTGCGAGAATGTAGGCTTGAAAAACGGTGTAATCCTAGCCATTAACGATTACTCTAAGCAAACAAATCACCTTTCGTTTGAATTAACCAAAATCTCGTGTTGCCATGAATTTCTCCTCTGCGAGAATGTAGGCTTGAAAAACGGTGTTAACCTAGCCGTTTATGACCACTCTAAGCAAACGAATCACCATTCGATTGAATTAATCAAAATCTCGTGTTTTCATAAATTTCTCCTCTGCGAGAATGTAGGCTTGAAAAACGGTGTAAACCTAGCCGTTATTGACCACTCTAAGCAAACAACTCACCATTCGTTTGAATTAATCAAAATCTCGTGTTTTCATAAATTTCTTCTCTGCGAGAATGTTCGAAATCCCGTGGTACAGAACTTAGCAATTCCCAAAAATACACGACGGACATCTTTATGTATTGAGTTGTTTAAGTATGTATGCCAACCGTTATATAAAGTCGTCATTTCCAATTACGTATTATGATTTACCTGCAGAAAAACGTGTTTAAAGCGTTACAACTTTGAATATGAACCATTCGTTGTGTTCCGAATACTCAGCTTAGAGGAATCTCTGTTTTGTTTTGTCAATTGGTCAACTAAATCCAGATATCTTACTATATCTGGGTTTCGAAAAGCGACCAATTTTAAGAAACGATACGTTTTTTAAAGTTTTCAACGTTTAATCGAGAAATGTGTACGCACAATTCTCCTTTTTTTTCAAAATCATTTTAATGGCTCCTAATACCACTGAAATGATTTAACTAACTAGTTGTTTGGAGTCTCAAGTCAACCAGAGTCACCCTACGTCGTTGGTATCGTTAACTTTCAAAACTCATTTCGTAATACGTAATAGAACCCTAGGCGACTTATGGAATGCACTCATTCTCTTCGTTGCTAGAGCCATTTCTAGCCAAAGGGACCACTAGATGATTCTCAAAAGTTAAACTACTCCTGCAAGCAAAGAATCATTTCAAAGAGCCATTTCTAGCCAAAAGGACCACTAGATGATTCTGCAAAAGTTAAACTACTCCTGCAAACAAAGAATCACTTTGAAGGTCAAATGACAAGCACAACTTCACTACTCCTGCCCTTTGGATTACCTTTTCAATATAACTTCGCAGTTGACGTAAATTCCACCCTTAACAAGTTTGCAACAAAAACAAGTGTAAAACGACATAAACAAATGAGGATGGGAGGGGGGTGGTATTTAGTATATTTAGTAACAAAGGATGGCACGCTATCAGCGAGTGTTACTGGCGCTAAATTTAATATCCTTTTTGTTTTTACACATTTCACATTGTTTACTCAATACTGCAACGAATACACATCTTGGTATAGGTATACATATTCACAGAACTTTTCTCAAGATAAATTGGGTGTCAGCACACGATTGCCAAATTTGTATAACAATATTACATATTATATAAAAATAAATACATGCACCATTTTGCATGTATTTATTTATTTATTTTTTTTTTACTTACAAAATTCGTAAATCGTAGTATAATTATATTTTTTGTTTGATGGATTGTAAAAATAGATTACTTTCACTGATTTTATTTTTAGCGTTTGTTTTCTTTGTTGTTTTTTTTTTTTCAATTTTATTACCGCTATTTATTTATTAATATTTTTTTTTCTTTGTCTCTTGAATTGACAAAACAAAATTCACTTTGAATGACAGAATCACATGAATTAGTAGAGTACAACGTTTCACGATAGGCAACCGATGTAAACAGACACCGAACAGAGTTTGACTTTGAATTCTCCTTTTACGGTGGTTGGTTGTGTTTTGTGTAAGCAATAGAACTTCACAAAGGGCCGGTGTATCCTTTTTTTCAGTCTGTCACAGTTCAGTGTTGCTGTGGTACGTGGCGTGTCGGATGCTGATGGTATTGAAAAGTGTTGATATACACGATTTGCCGTGGGTAGTAGCCTCAAAGGAAAATATTAATTTTAGGTGGAAGTCCTGAACTGTTAAAAAGCAGAATGCGAGCGCCTTAAACTGTCGATTAATACCTTTTTTATAATTAGCAAGCGCTAAAGGGTTTATGAATACCCTTATAGTGTTTGGGCACAGCGCGGGCATTAAGGAAATCGGGAAGAAGAAAAGTGGAGATACCGATGTGCATTGCATGATATAACTAAGGATTGCTTCTATGAGCTCCTCGACAAAACCTATGAGCGGCTACCAAAGTACGATGTTAAAATCGTGCTGGGAGATTTTAACGCAAAGGTAGGAAGAGAGGACATATTTAGCAGTACTGTCGGAAAATAGAGCCTACACGACAACACGTCTGGTAACGGACTTAGGCTAATTGACTTTGCTACGGAACGAAATGCCACTATAGCCAGCACACGGTTTCCTCACCTCGATATCCACAAGGGGACATGGCGGTCTCCAGATCAACGAACAGTCAACCAAATTGATCACATTGCGATAGACAAGAGGCACGCATCCAGTATTTTGGATGTCCGAACATTCCGAGGGGCTAACATCGACTCGGACCACTACCTTCTTGTAGCCAAGGTAAGGATGCGGATATCCACCACGCCACAAAAAAAAACCAGAATTACTGTGAAAAAATTTAATCGCCAGAGACCGTCAAGACCTTCGCGCAACGCGTATCCCTTAACCTCTCGACTCACAACACACCACCAGCATCTAATGTCGAAGAACAATGGCAACGATGCCAACAAGCCATTAGATCAACCGCACTGATGTGCTAGGTTTCTCGCGGCCACCAGCAAGAAACCCCTGGTTTGATGAGGATTGCCGACAGATGCTTGCAGCCAAGAACGAGACCTACAAGGCTAAGCTGCAGGTGAAGACGAGAGCTGCTATTGGGCTCTATAGGCAAAGAAGAAGGGAAGAACATCGGCTTTTCAGAAAGAAGAAAAAAAAAAAGAGCAAGAAAAGCGCGCGATCGAGGATATAGAGAGGTGCCACTCCAGGAACGATGTTCGCAAGTTTTACCAAAGTGTAAAACGTCAAGCCAAGGATACAAGGCTCGAACAGAATCCTATCGAGATGAACAAGGAAATATCATAGTTGTGACACAGTCGATGCTGAGTATATGGAAGAACCACTTCTGCAGACTGTTGAACGACGATGACGAACAACATTCCGCTGTCAGGCAGAACGAACCATTTAATATTGGCAATGACAGCGAAAACTGCCAACCACCCGACCTAAGTGAAGTGAGGATAGCTATATCTTAACTCAAGCTTAACAAGGCCGCCGGAAATGACGGCCTTCCCGCTGAGCTTTATAAAGCTGGCGGAGATGACTTGGTAAGCAACATCCACCAACTCATAAACCAAATCTGGTCGGCTGAAAGCATGCCTGAAGCATGGAACCTCAGCATCTTTTGCCCGATCCACAAAAAAGGAGACCCTCTGAACCTCGCCAACTACAGAGGCATAAGTCTGCTCAACATCGCCTACAAGATCCTATCTGCCGTAATATGTGAACGCCTGAAACCGTTTACCAACAACCTGATCGGCCCTTATCAGTGTGGTTTTAGGCCAGGAAAGTCCACAACCGATCAAATTTTCACACTTCGGCAGATCCTAAGAAGAAGTCCAAATCGATACCCACCACCTATTTATAGTTTTCAAAGCCGAATACGACAGCATTTATAGAGACGAACTATACAAAGCCATGTCTAGTTTTGGTATACCGTCCAAACTCGTCCGTTTGTTTAGGATGACGATGGAGAATTCTCGCTGCACCATCAGGGTCGGAAACGACCTCACGACACATTCGATACCAAAAAAGGATTTAGGCAAGGCGATGCGCTGTAATGTGACTTTTTCAATTTAATTCTTGAGAGGATTGTGCAAAACTCCCGAGCCAACACCAGAGGCACAATTTTCCAAAAATCAGTGCACCTACTAGCATACGCCGACGATATTGACATCATAGGGAGGACTCAACGTGATGTCATAGCCACGTTTGCTAATATAGAGGAGCAAGCGGCAAAAATGGGTTTAGCAGTAATTGAGGGTAAGACTAAGTATATGCTGTCAACACGAAAGGACACGACGAATTGGACAGAACGTCACCATTGACAGATATAGCTTTGAGGTAGGACGGGACTTTGTCTACCTCGGCTCCGCTATTAACAGAGAAGGCTAAGAAGGCATTTTAGTAGTAAAGCCCTCACTCAAACTGCTAAGGAGATCCTATATAATACCCTGATCATCCCAGTCCTCCTCTACGGCGCTGAGGCATGGACCGTATTAAAAGCTGATGAACAAATCCTTGGTCGTTTTGAGAGAAAAATTCTTCGGGCCCTTTTGAGTTGACGGGCTATCAAGATTAAGATCCAACTAAAAACTATACGAGCTGTACAGCGACAGTCAAAAAACTCCGCATTGGACGTTTAAGATGGTTAGGACATGAAGAGCGAATGGAAACTTATACTCCGACTCGCAGAGTCTTCGATTCTTAGCCAGGCGTCAGATACAGTAGAGGAAGACCTCACCATAAGTAGAAACCAACCTCAACAAACATGAAGTGCGCAACTGGAGGGAATTAGCTAAGGACCGGCCTAATTGCAGAGGCATGTTAGTAGATGCCCAGGTTCATTCTGGACTGTAGCGCTACTTAAATAACTAAGTAGATATTTAGCTGCATTTTTAGCTACTTGGAATGTGAGATCGTTCCGTAAGTCGTTACTTTGTTTCTTCGACGTAAGTGTCATTCATGGTTATTGGCTGTTGATTTTTGTTTCGCTTTAATGACAGAAGGCAGCATTGTGTTTTGGAAGCATTGAATTCTACTCAGTTGGATATTCCCCATTTGATAATGCTGTCAAGGTCCGAATTCAACAAGCCTAACATATTTTGTCGTTAGAGTCCACGTTCGACAAAGTATAGGGTCCTGAAAAGGAATATGTGAAACTTAGAGTACTGTCATCAGCCGAAGAATGAATTGGATTGGAAGTCGCAGACAGGTGATTTATAAAAATGAGAAAGAGAGTCAGAGACAAAACTAAGCCTTGGGGGACATAAGCATTTATTTGGTGAGTTGCAGACTTCAAACCGTCCAAGACAACTTGAATTAAACGTTTCGAAAGATAATTTCTAATCCATAGAAGAAGTTTTTAATTGATTCCAAATGCACACATTTTCGACAAAAGGGATTGATGTCAAACCCTGTCAAATGATTTTGAAATGTCAAGTGGAACAATCTTGCTTTCTCCACCATGATCACCATTATTGCTGTAAAAATCATACTGCTGGTCATTGAGAAGTTTTCGTGTTTCCAGCTTCTGAAATATAAGCTGACGATTTATCAGCGTTTCCATGAACTTGGAAAGAAGGGGCGAAACTGCAATTGGTCGGTAACTGGAAAGAGACGAAGATTTGCCTTTTTTGGTACAGGCTGGACAAATGCAGGTCTCCATCTATTCGGAAAGAGTCAAGATGCGTAGGATAGATGGAAAAGCTTAGGCAAATCACAATAGGCCCAACTTTGGCCGCAATGATATGGTAACTTGATTCCAACTCCCTTACCTAATTTAATCTAGGCAGTGGTTTGCTAGTGTAGAAGAACACCTCTTCAGAAATCTCCATCTGGACCAAAAAAATACAAATAAACATTTTTGGCGCAACAGGCTCGTTAGTACCCAGGGCCTAGCTTTCTCACAACCATTCATATGTGCGTGTGTATCTTGCACGATGGGGGGACCTCCTGTTTAATGCCGACTGCAAACGGCTTAGTTGAGATAAGCTATTCTTGACAATTGATACTACTCGGATGATTTGTCAGATCATCACGAGAGGAGGGCCAGTGAAAAATCATTTCGGTGTTGCTACGGATGGGAATCGAACCCAGATCTTCTGCGCGGCAGTTTATCTGGCTCAACGGACTTATAAATGTCGAGATCAAATAAAACTCTGGCAAAACTGTACGAGTACGAAAGTAAATTTGTCCCATAGAATGATTTACGTTCACAATCTGGCAACGTAACACTGGCTGCAAATTGCGCAGCAAGCAGGTTGGCTTTGTCTAAAGAGCTGACAGCTTGAATGTCATTGTGAATTAGCGTCGGAACTGATGATGAGGTCGAATTTTTTCATATTTTTAACAAATGACCAAAAGTTTTTACTACCTCTGGGACATTGTAGAATTTCTTGCCTCAACTTTTGGTCATAGAAGAATTTGACACGCTTTAAATGGGCATTACAGTCATTTCTGGCTTGTTTGACCTTTGTTCGGTTGGTCTTATAAAACCGAAAGTTTGTCTCTCCCAGCCTGATAGCTTATTTGCATCTCAAATCATTTTGCCTTTGGTCTGATACTCTTCATTCCGTTGGGAATAATAGATCTCATACCGAGGGGAATGATGTTTGATATCATATTAGTAGCAGCATTCATGTCACTATCGAGGAAACATATCTATGAAAGCATTGTCCTATCATTCTCGATTTAGTGTATTAAAATTAAGGACCAAACACTGTATAATACGGGCTCAAGGGAAGAACAAGAAATAGTATCATTGCCAACACCTTACACAATACGAAAACCAAACAAATGGCAACTCGACATTAACTCACCTTCTCCTGATATCGCTGTTCACGTGCATTGCATGCGGCTATCACGTGACTCCCGTTATACATAAATCCAAAGTATTAAATGTATCCCAGTAAGAGGAACCCTCAATTCGGTTCATTGTATGAACAACAAAAAAAAAATGCATAAGGGATGAAAATTGCTACATTGTGTAGACGGGTGAATGTGGGGAACGAGTGTGGATTGTGAAAGCGTAAGGATTTATACAGCTGTCTATGTATCTATATATCATTGATTTAATTTTGTATACCCTATCCCATAGGGGTATGTTAGTTTTGACGTTACGTTTGTAACATAGAGAAATAATTTCGATAGTTATACCTTAAAGTATATATGGATCGACATAGAATCGCTGGCTGATTCGATTTAGACATGTCTGTCTGTCTGTCTGTTCTTCTGTTCGTTTGTCTGTCTGCCTGTCTGTTCTTCTGTTCGTTTGTCTGTCTGTCCGTCTGTCCGTCCATCTGTGTGTCACCTGTCTGTCTGTCTTTCTGTCTGTCCTTCTTTTCGTCTGTTCATCTGTTCGTCTGTTCATCTGTTCGTCTGTCCGTCTGTCCGTCTGTCCGTCTGTCCGTCTGTCCGTCTGTCCGTCTGTCCGTCCATCTGTGTGTCACCTGTCTGTCTTTCTGTCTGTCTGTCTGTTCTTCTGTTCGTATGTCCGTCTATCCGTCTGTCCTTCTCTTCGTCTGTTCATCTGTGTGTCACCTGTCTGTCTGTCCTTCTCTTCGTCTGTTCATCTGTTCGTCTGTCCGTCCATCTGTGTATCACCTGTCTGTCTGTCTGTCTGTCCTTCTGTTCGTCTGTTCATCTGTTCGTCTGTTCGTCCATCTGTGTGTCACCTGTCTGTCTGTCTGTCTGTCTGTCCTCCTGTTCGTCTGTTCATCTGTTCGTCTGTCCGTCCATCTGTGTGTCACCTGTCTGTCTGTCTGTCTGTATGTCCTTCTGTTCGTATGTTCTTGTGGGCCTTAAATTTTGAGCTAGAGTATTGAAATTTGGTATATAGACTCTCTGGCTGACGAAGCAGCACAAGTGTAAAAATTTGCAAAATCCACCCACTGCACGCCCACTTTTTTTAATAAACGTATTTTCTGATCAAATCATAAGAAATTTTAAAAATATGTCTGAGTAGGATATGTAGACTATGTCGTTGTCTATATTTCATCCATATTAAGTTTTTAGCCACGCCCACTTTTTGGGGGCGTTTAAAAGTAAAATATTTGATGCCAATACTTCGAAAATACTGTAGGTAACATTCATTTCCTATCATTTGGACAAAAAAAGAAAAATAAGAGTACTGGCAAGCTGTTAGAGGAATTTTCCAATTGTATCAGCGATAGCCTTAACAAAAGCTTCTCGATTTCAATAAAACTTTTGACACGCTGGACCATGTAAAGGTTATAGAAGTACTTGAATGTATTGGCATAAGAGATTTGATGTCAGATTGGCTAAATGAATACCTAAACAACAGACAATTTTGTGTCAAGATCAGTGGCAGAATTATCAATGCTCTGACCAAAACACTATAGAAGAAGCTAAACGATATAGCCCACATATTTTTCTTATGGCGCACTTTTGCAAAACAATCATTGGTTCAATCTTTGTTTGGTAAGCACCACCCCAGCAACTTATTCCGAACTGAAGTTTTGATTAAAATTTTCCATAATATACGGTTTTCAGAGTTTTACTGTCACAAAATTGCTTAAGACGAAAAAAGCATCTTACTGTGGATCTTAAATATTGTTTCAGATTCGAAATATGTTTGGACCAACTCATATTTTATTCCAAAAGTAATGCCTACGTATTTAAACTGATTTCACAATGACTTGTTATACTTGGCTTAGCTAAACCACACTTTTTTGATGACTGTGAAACCCAAAAAACTTAAGACCAAATTTAAGATCTGCTTTTTGCTTAGCTAAGCAACGGATTAAGCTCCCACTGTGAAACCGGGCAATAACCTTTCGCAATTGTTTGCATGGAATAAAATTTCGACCCCAGGGGACTTTTGCATGTGTAATACTAAAGTACGTTATATTAGTTTTATTGTTGACAGTTACTTTTTGTTCTGAAACCCACAATCCCAGTAGGTGAACATCATGATTTATATCCGCGCTTAAGTTTATGGGACAATCCGAACGGTATGCTATTCCAAGATCATCTGCGAAAGCTGTAACTTTCCCTATAAACGGTTGGTTAAATAAGGAGTTAATATAAATAAGGAACAATATTGGACCAAGGACTGATCCCTGAGGAATACCTAAATTCATAGTTTTTGGTCTGGTCGCAAAATTATCTATTATGACTTTCTGAATTCTACCCTTTAAGTAGGACTCAATCCAGTTGTACATACAACCATGAAATCCTGCCAAGTAAAGTTTGCTTAGTAGAACTCTGTGGTTGACTATGTCAAAAGCTTTGATAATGTCGACAAAAAAGTCCAGCGCAACATTTTTTGTTGTCTTGAGCTTTATAAATAAAGGAGCAAAACTCCAAAAGGGCATCCTCTGTAGAAAGGCCTTACGTAAAGCCAAACTGTGCAGCACTGAGGAAATTTATTTTTGTCAGATAAGATCCCCATCCCAGTATTTTGGATGTCCGAACATTCCGAGGGGCTAACATCGACTCGGATGCGGATATCCACTACGCCACAACAAACCAGAAATACTGTGAAAAAATTTAATGTCGAAAGACTGCAATCCCCAGAGACCGCCAAGACCTTCGCGCAACGCGTATCCCTTAACCTCTCGACTCACAACACACCACCAGCATCTACTGTCGAAGAACAATGGCAACGATGCCAACAAGCCATTAGATAAGCCGCAACTGGTGTGCTAGGTTTCTCGCGGCCACCAGCAAGAAACCCCTGGTTTGATGAGGAATGCCGACAGATGCTCGCAGCCAAGGACGAGGCCTACAAGGCTAAGCTGCAGGTGAAGACGAGAGCTGCCAATCTGCCATTGTGCTCTATAGGCAAAGAAGAAGGGAAGAACATCGGCTTATCAGAAAGAAGAGAAAAAAGCAAGAAAAGCGCGCGATCGAGGATATAGACAGGTGCCACTCCAAGAACGATGTTCGCAAGTTTTACCAAAGTCAAAGCCAAGGATACAAGGCTCGAACAGAATCCTGTCGAGATGAACAAGGAAATATCGTAGTTGAGACACAGTCGATGCTGAGGATATGGAAGAACCACTTCTGCAGACTGCTAAACGGCGATGACGAACAACATTCCGCTAAGTGACCTAAGTGAAGTGAGGATAGCAATATCTAAACTCAAGCTTAATAAGGCCGCCGGAAATGACGGCCTTCCCGCTGAGCTTTATAAAGCTGGCGGAGATGACTTGGTAAGCAACATCCACCAACTCATAAGCCAAATCTGGTCGGTTGAAAGCATGCCTGAAGAATGGAACCTTAGCATCGTAATATGCCGTAATATGTGAACGCCTGAAACCGTTTACCAACAACCTGATCGGCCCTTATCAGTGTGGTTTTAGGCCAGGAAATTCCACAATCGATCAAATTTTCACACTTTGGCAGATCCTGGAAAAAACCCAAGAAGTCCAAATCGATACCCACCACATATTTATCGATTTCAAAGCTGCATACGACAGCATTTATAGAGACGAACTATACAGAGCCATGTCTAGTTTTTGTATACCGTCCAAACTCGTCCATCAGGGTCGGAAACGACCTCACCGACACATTCGATACCAAAAAAGGATTTAGGCAAGGCGATGCGCTGTCATGCGACTTTTTCAATTTGATTCTTGAGAGGATTGTGCAAAACTCTCGAGCCAACACCAGACGCACAATTTTCCAAAAATCGGTGCAACTACTAGCATACGCCGACTATATTGACATCATTGGTAGGACTCAACGTGATGTCATAGCCACGTTTGCTAGTATAGAGAATGAAGCGGCAAAAATGGGTTTAGCAGTAAATGAGGCAATTTAGTAGTAAAGCCCTCTCTCGAACTACTAAGGAGATCCTATATAAGACCCTGATTATCCAAGTCCTGCTCTACGGCGCTGAAGCATTGACCGTATCAAAAGCGGATGAAGAAATCCTTGTCGATTCGAGAGAAAAATTCTTCGGAAAATCTTCGGTCCCGTTTGCGTTGACGGGCTATGGAGACGAAGATTCAACCACGAACTATACGAGCTGTACAGCGGCATACCCCTAGTCAAAAAAAACTCCGCATTGGACGTTTAAGATGGCTAGGACATGTAGAACGAATGGACACCAATGCACCGGCTCGCAGAGTCTTCGATTCCCAGCCAGACATCGGACGCAGTAGAGGAAGACCTCGCCTTAAATGGCGCGCACAAGTAGAAACCGACCTCAACCAACTTGGAGTGCGCAACTGGAGGCAGTTAGCGAAGGACCGGGCTAATTGGAGAGGCATGTTGGTTGAGGCCCAGGTTCATCCCGGACTGTAGCGCCACTTAAGTAAGTAAGTAGATAAGATCCCCAAAGAAAATAATCCAATGGTGTCAAATCACACGATCTTGGTGGTCAATTGACAGGTCCATTCCGCGAAATTATGCGCTCATCGAATGTTTCCTTCAATAAATCGATTGTGGAGTGCGCAGTGTGGCATGTAGCGCCGTCTTGTTGGAACCACATCTCATCCACATTCATGCCATACAATTCGGAAACAAAATAGCCGGTTATCATGGCTCTATACCGGTCTCCATTAACGGAAGAAGTATGGCCCAATGACTCCACCATCCTATCGAGCACACCAAACAGTCAGTTTTTGTGGAAGTAATGGCATCTCAAGGGTCTTATGTGGATTCTCTTCACTCCAAATGCGGAAATATTGCTTGTTGACGTAGCCATTCAACCAAAAATGAGCCTCATCACTGAACAAAATTTTGCGATGAAAATAAGCTCTTTTTCGGACCATACAACAAAATCACGATGCATGGTCTCGCGGCTTAAATTCTTGCACAAGCTGGATCTTGTAAGGTTGTAAGCCAAGATCTTTGCGCAAAATCTTCCATAAAGTTGATGGACAAAGCTCCAATTGCTTTGCACGGTTGCGAATTATTATTATTATTCATTAGGGTCCTCTTCAACACTTTGCTCTACAGTGGCAATTGTTTCTTCGGTGCGCACTGTCCGACGTCTCTGCGGATGCGTATCATCACAAAGAGTAAACGTAGTGCGAAAACGATCCATGGTTAACCGAATTAATTGCTCTGATGGATTATGATGGATTATGTCGACCATAAAATGGACGGAGCTTGGTTAATCTTCGCTAACTAAACCATTATTTTCGAAATAAATTTGCACGATTTGCAAGCGTTTTTCATTTAGCCTGTTCATGATGAAATTGCAAACCAAACTGAACATAAATGAGATTAGAGTTGCCAGATTCGACCACAAAATGTCAGTTTTATCTCTATTCGAAAAACCAACCTCTAAAAAGAACACCCGTTATGTTTGAAACTGTTGTAGGATCATCGATAGCAGCACCATCATTACATAGACATATAGCTATGGAGGTATTGGGGGTGTTACAATCAATGATACTATTTACTGCGATCCATTCCTTTCTTGGATTACCAAGTGCTTACTATAGAGTAGATGTACCTATTACAAGCGCAGTCTTAAGTTATCAATGTGATTATTAAAACACATTCTAAAGTCAATAATTAGCCCTAGAAATTTAAATTCTATAATGCTTCCAATTTGAAAACACTTTTCACTGCAGTTGCGATTACTACAAAAAGTTTTGGCGGAAGGGCTGGGGCTACAGAAGCAGCTCAACATTGTAAACCATTTGCACTAAGGTGTATCACAAAAAAAACTTCAGCGTCAAATGACTTTTGAAGTAGTCAGACTGTCTGTGTGCAGCGAACCATGTTCTAAACATATCTAAATCTGAATTAATATCAGCAATGAAATTTAGAGGGCTTGCGGAACCATAGGTTAAGCCAACATCATCTGCATAAGCAGTGATAAGGCCTTTGAATTGTTGCTCAAACAGTGAGTTTATATAGATCAGGAATAGAAATACAGAGCCCTGGGGTACCCCTACATTTAAAAACCTAATTTTAGTTCTAGTGTCTTCAATCATTACTCCTCTTTGAGATCTATTTTCGAGATATGATTTGAACCACTCAAGAAAAAAACCTCGAAAACCAGCATTTTGAAATTTTCGCAACATAAGTGATGGTTAACCATATCAAATGCTTTAATTTTTCGGGGCATTTAATTCAAGGATGGAATTTGATAGGGTAGTCAACGATTCGCACAGCGGATTGTAGCCTCCTCATATGTTTTTTTTTTTCGTTTGTAGGTACGCAGTAAATGTAGAGATTCTGAGATGTTTATGATTTTTTTTGAAATAAATGGTGTGTGTCTGTTGTCTGGGTGAACGATATAATTGATATCGTACAATTTATTCAACTGGTGCAAGTGGACTTTAGGTGTTTTTGAGATTAAGATATGAGCGACTGATTTCGATATTACCGCATCAGTGAAAGTGAGACGTTTTTTTTAAGGTTTTTTTTCTGTTAATAATATTTAATTACGGACTTTTCAAATCCCAATTTAACGATTTCATTTTTTTTAATGGTCCAAACATTGAAAAATTAACAGAGCAACTGCCAAATTTGGCAAAAACATATCCAAATCTATTTTCCAAATTATTTGTCCATCATAAATCATGTTACGGGCTACTTGCAACAACGCATTTATTCCTGAAACGCATTTTTTTTATATTGAACCCAGCCATGCAAATGTGACCTCAAAAAGATACAATGTTGCACACATTCGTCGATTTAAGGAGATGGCCAAACGTAATACATGTTACATTATGTATGAATAGATATAGATATCATCCCACGTTAGTAGATTTTTATTTTATTTAATTTTGCGCAGGAGTGGAATGCGTTTTGAATTCCATCCAATTGGATTCCATCAGACTGTGTGTGACAGATTTATTGAAATGCACAACGCAATAGCAGGTGGGAGGGGGTGAGGATACATACAATTATAAGGTCAATCATTTCCAATGAAAGGAATAGGTAGAATATCCTTTGCTTTGTATGAGGTTAGGTTTTCTAATTCGAAATTTTAATCAAACGTTAGATAGATCGTCATGGGAGAGTTACGAACCTGTGTATAATGACGCAATCCATTTCTATACCGATGGCTCCAAAACAAATGACGGAGTTGGTGCTGGTGTCTTCTCCTATCCTAGGCCTATCTTTCCGTCCTCCTGATCATTGCAGTGTGTTCCAGGCGGAACTCATGACGATCAAAGAAGCCTTATCCTGAAAGAGAATATATTTGTTGAAGTGATTGAGAATTTCTTAGCTTATGTTGAGTTATTGCTTTAAATGAAATTAATATCAGAGAAGAAAAAAATCGAGTTGTACAGTTTAAATGGATTTATGAATTCCTTAATAGAAATAAGGGCAAAGGCGGAGGAATAGGAGTGTTCATAAAAAAACATATACGATACAAACGAATCTATGAGAATACTGAAAATGTCCAAATAGAATTAGATGACAATAATAGAAAATATTTATTCAAGCGATATATAGACCACCAAAGTTAAGTATTGACTTACTTAAGTGGCGCTACAGTCCAGGATGAACCTGGGCAACCAACATGCCTCTCCAATTAGCCCGGTCCTTAGCTAACTGCCTCCAGTTGCGCACTCCAAGTTGGTTGAGGTCGGTTTCTACTTGTGCGCGCCCCTTAAGGCAAGGTCCTCCTCTACTGCGTCCGACGTCTGGCTGGGAATCGAAGACTCTGCGAGCCGGAGTATTGGTGTCCATTCGTTCTACATGTCCTAGCCATGTTAAACGTCCAATGCGGAGTTTTTTGATAAGGGGTATGTCGCTGTACATCTCGTACAGTTCGTGGTTGAATCTTCGTCTCCCTAGCCCGTCAACGCAAACGGGACCGAAGATTTTCCGAAGAATTTTTCTCTAGACTCGACCAAGGATTTCTTCATCCGCTTTTGATACGGTCCATGCTTCAGCGCCGTAGAGCAGGACTGGGATGATCAGGGTCTTAAATAGGATCTCCTTAGTAGTTCGAGTGAGGGCTTTACTACTAAATTGCCTTCTTAGTCCGAAGAAACAGCGATTGGCAAGAGTAATTCTTCGTTTGATTTCTGACGTGATGTTGTTGACAGAGTTAATAGCGTAGCCGAGGTAGACAAAGTCCAGTACTACCTCAAAGTTATATCTGTCAATGGTGACATTCTGTCCAATGTTGTGTGTCCTTTCGTGTTGACAGCATATACTTAGTCTTACCCTCATTTACTGCTAAACCCATTTTTGCCGCTTCCTTCTCTATACTAGCAAACGTGGCTATGACATCGCGTTGAGTCCTACCAATGATGTCAATATCGTCGGCGTATGCTAGTAGTTGCACCGATTTTTGGAAAATTGTGCCTCTGGTGTTGGCTCGGGAGTTTTGCACAATCCTCTCAAGAATCAAATTGAAGAAGTCACATGACAGTGCATCGCCTTGCCTAAATCCTTTTTTGATATCGAATGTGTCGATGAGGTGGTTTCCGACCCTGATGGTGCAGCGAGAATTCTCCATCGTCATCCTACACAAACGGACGAGTTTGGGCGGTATACAAAAACTAGATATGGCTCTGTACAGTTCGTCCCTATAAATGCTGTCATATGCGGCTTTGAAATCGATGAATAGGTGGTGGGTATCGATTTGGACTTCTTGAGTTTTTTTCCAGGATCTGCCGAAGTGTGAAAATTTGATCGGTTGTGGACTTTCCTGGCCTAAAACCACACTGATAAGGGCCAATCAGGTTGTTGGTAAACGGTTTCAGGCGTTCACATATTACGGCAGATAGGATCTTGTAGGCGATGTTGAGGAGACTTATGCCTCTGTAGTTGGCGCAGTTCAGAGGGTCTCCTTTTTTGTGGATCGGGCAAACGATGCTGAGGTTCCATTCTTCAGGCATGCTTTCAACCGACCAGATTTAGTTTATGAGTTGGTGGATGTTGCTTACCAAGTCATCTCCGCCAGCTTTATAAAGCTCAGCGGGAAGGCCGTCATTTCCGGCGGCCTTATTAAGCTTGAGTTTAGATATTGCTATCCTCACTTCACTTAGGTCGGGTGGTTGGCAGTTTTCGCTGTCATTGCCAATATTAAATGGTTCGTTCTGCCTGGCAGCTGAATGTTGTTCGTCACCGCCGTTTAACAGTCTGCAGAAGTGGTTCTTCCATATCCTCAGCATCTCAACTACGATATTTCCTTGTTCATCTCGACAGGATTCTGTTCGAGCCTTGTGTCCTTGGCTTTGACGTTTTACACTTTGGTAAAACTTGCGAACATCGTACCTGGAGTGGCTCTCTATATCCTCGATCGCACGCTTTTCTTGCTCTTTTTCTTCTTTCTGAAAAGCCGATGTTCTTCCCTTCTTCTTTGCCTATAGAGCCCAATTGCAGCTCTCGTCTTCACCTGCAGCTTAGCCTTGTAGGTCTCGTTCTTGGCTGCAAGCATCTGTCGGCAATCCTCATCAAACCAGGGGTTTCTTGCTGGTGGCCGCGAGAAAGCATTATATCATTATCATATCATCATATAAGGCTTATGTTGGTGAATTTGGCCTTGATGCGGATTGTTACAATGCGTTCGCTAATGTCTTGGAAACGTAAGACTTATTGCCTAAGTCTGGCACTTATAACAAATCCGCATCCGTATAGTCGCTGTTTCTGCTCACTATAACACGATCCATAGTAGATGTCACAATTTTTCATCCTCTTTTTGCCCGGTTCATCCGATTGGGGGCTTCCGCTAGTTGTTCGCCTGCACCTCTGATGTTTAATATTCTCACATTCCAGGTGCAGATACGAACGTGTAACAGACACGATCTATTATTTAAGCGGAAACGCAAAAGACACGATGTGTATGTCCAATAGCCACTAGCCATTGCCAAAGGTGGAATGGTAACAATGCTAGTAGACAATGGTGCTGATCAAATACGAACGAAAGAAGGTAGAGAAATAAGTGGAGCATTTGGGAGAGTCATGACGACTTTAGGAACGCTATCGACTGACGGTATATTGGGTCGTGACGTGTTTTGGGAACATGTAATAATTGAAACAATTACAAAACGCCTGAAATTTATGGATAAAAACCGGAAGGGAGTGAGAGCGGATTCCCAGTGAGGTCTCTAAAATCCGTGAATAAATTATCTGAACTGATAAACCCACGGTCATGGAAATCCAGACAAGAACGCAAACATTGGTAAGGATAAGGTAAAGATAGGTAAGTTAGCACCGGGTGTGTATTTAGCCAATACAATCACTTCAGTAAGTCCCTATCCTCAACTCTAAGAATGAGTCGTACGGATTGGACAGTGATGCCCTCAAAAAAAAAACAACGCTTTTGCAGTGGACAGTTGGTATTAGGAAAAGTATTGCAGCAGAGAAGTAAGCCTTTTCATTCCACTCGCATGATCCATATTATCAAGGGCATCATTTTTTTCGTCAGCATTTTCCACGTCCAATTCTTCGATTTCATTGTCATTGTCCTCAGTGGGTTGTATGTCTTCACTACTCCTTCCGATGCTACAGGAAATATTGTGTAAGATAGTACAAACAATTACTACCTTACCTGCAAACTCAGTCCTCAGTCGCAAATAATTTAGACACGGGAATCTTTCTTTAAGAAATGCCAAAACTATTTTCAATTATGCGCCGTGTTTTTTTGTGGCAACGATTGAAAGCCTCTTCAGCAGGGTTATCGGGATTTCGGTCTAGTGGTGGTATCAACCAGTTTTTCATTCCGTAACCACTATCACCCAAAACAACAGCATCCGGAAATGATCTCCATCCATTATCAAATCTTTGCCTTACAGCCGAATTCCGTAACACCCTTGAGTCGTGAACGCTACCCGGCCAACTTGCATTTACACTGTAAATGGTGTATTCTGGCCCGCATATCATCACATTAAATGAATGGTTTCCATGCCGGTCCACATATCCTTCCTCGTGTAATGTAGTAGCATCAATGTTTATGATTGTGCCATCCACGCAACCACACACACAAGGGAATATAAAAAAAGTGTTCAGCAATACCACTGACGTCATCGGGCCACCGCGCTATGTTTTGAAACAAAACTTCTATTATAACGTCGACAACTCTATGGATGGTTCTGCAAACTGTTGATTTTACAACACCATGCATAGCTGCAACACCATGGTACTGGCACCCATTTCCGAGCCAATGCAAGCACTGTAGGACTTGATTTTCAGCCGACAAAGCATGTTTGCAGTGTGTATTGTGCTCTAATTTACTACTAAACTTCTTAGACCAAGAGCCCGCAGCAATTTTTGGGTGTGAGAGGTAACCAAAAAATAACCAGATGAGGTGAAAGCTGGTGTAAGCATAATGTTAAAAACAAAAGTCTTGCAGTAAATGGTCGGCTTTAGTGAGTAATAGTGTGCTGAAAACTCACTTTTTTTCTTAAATTGAGATAATTGGTATAACCAGTCAATGTTAATTTTATTGCATAGTGCGATTCTATTTGATCGCAGAAACGTAGGTCCAAGACGTTTCGAGTGTGGCAACGCTGTTGCCAGACCATTTTTTTTAATATATGACATAACCAAGTATTCATACCTTCTAAAAGTAGATACGCAATGCCTCATGAAAGATAAAGATTTCAAGGTGGACTACGCTCTCCCCCAGACGTTTTTGAAATAACTGTCATAACCAAAATTGAAGTACACCATTACATAGATAATACTCCCCTGATTACAAATCGTTAGGTCCAAGACCATTTCAAGGTGGATTACGCTCTCCCAGACCGTTTTAAAAAAATTGTTTTCGAAATAGGTACAACCAATCTTTATACTAACGGGTGATCCAAGTAGAGATACTTTTTTCAATAGCCTTTTTTGACAGATCACGTGTGAGTCGTGTCATGCTGTCATGTTATTTTTGTTTAATATTGTTTGGCATTTCATAATGGAAAGACTTACGCGTGAACAACGTTTACAAATTGTTCAATTTTATTATGAAAATTCACGTTCTGTGAGGAATGTGTTTCGTGCACTTCGCTCAACTTATGGTCAACATAATCGGCCTACTGAGCGTACTATTCGCAACACCATCACCCATTTTGAGACCCAGCCTTCATTATTGGATAATATTCGACAGAATAGACCACGTCCAGCACGCTGTGAAGAAAATATAGCGGCCGTAGCTACGAAGACCGTAGAAAGTCGATTCGGCGCCGTTCGCAGCAACTCGGACTGACGTATGGAACGACTTGGCGCATTTTACGTCAAGATCTTAAATTGAAAGCGTACAAAATACAGCTTGTGCAACAACTGAAGCCGCTCGACCTTCCCAAGCGACATCGCTTCGCTCTATGGGCTCTTGAAAAGTTCCAAGAAGATCCGACGTTTTCGAGGCAAATTTTGTTTAGCGATGAGGCCCATTTCTGCCTCAATGGGTATGTAAACAAACAAAATTGCCGCATTTGGGACGAAGAGCACCCTGAAGAGATTGAAGAACTGCCACTTCATACAGAAAAAACAACGGTTTGGTGTGGTTTGTGGGCCGGTGGAATCATCGGTCCATATTTCTTTAAAAATTATGCCGGTGCGAACGTAACCGTCAATGGCGACCGTTATCGTGCCATGATAACCGACTATTTGATGCCTGAAATTGAAGCTCGTGATCTCGGCGACATTTGGTTTCAGCAAGACGGCGCCACTTCCCACACATCGCATCAATCAATGGACTTATTGAGAGAACATTTCGGTGAGCACATAATTTCACGTTTTGGGCCGGTCGATTGGCCACCAAGATCGTGTGATATCACACCGTTAGACTTTTTCCTGTGGGGATATGTAAAGTCAAAAGCTTATGCCGACAAACCCGCTTCGATTCAGGCCTTGGAGGAAAACATCACGCGTGTCATTCGCCAGTTACCAGTCGAAATGCTCGAACGAGTAATCGAGGATTGGACTCAACGGATAGACCATCTGCGACGTAGCAACGGCTAACATTTGATAGACATAATCTTCAAAAATAAATGCCAAGGAATGGTCTTTCAAATGATAATAAACATTCTCCATTAAATTTGAATTTTCTGTGTTTTTTTCTTTAAAAAAGTAGGGAACCTCGAAATGGATCACCCTTTATCATTTTTCAATTAACGCGACTTTGTAACCAAACAAAATACACAGCAAAATATAAGCTATAGACATCTTAATGCGTATCTGTAATTCGAAGACAATTCGGACGCGGTTTCCCAGCAACAGACCAGCGTAAGACTTTTTTTTGGGTTTTTTTGAAGTCAAAAGTCAATGAAACCAAGCCCACGACCTCCAATACATTGAAAGATGAAATTGGGCGGTGTACAAATAAATTTCACCCACATTTATACGAAACGGTCATAGAAAATTTCCATAAAAGAGGGCGTACTTGCCGGCAAAGCCGATAAGGCCATTTATCCGATGAGCTATTCCATACATAACTCCAATCTGTATGCTCTATGGATCAATAAATATTTTAAGCTCTCTAATTGAAAATCTGTATTTTCTATCAAAATTACATTTTGCGTTTATTACGGACACCTTATAACGGGTCCGGCATCTAACGTTTTTTTTTTCAACTAGCGCTTATTTCGTGAATGATAACGGTAAGCTCATGTCTGATTTGACAGATAATTAGTTTTATCCTTCCGCTGAACGAATATGTGTATACGCTTGAACAACGCTGGGAAATATTGCGACATTACTTTGAAAATCATGGTAATGTTGCAGAATGTGTGCGAAAATTGCGTACGGATTTTGGAAGAAGAGAAGCACCGTCAGCTCCGTATGTTCGTTATCTTGTGAAAAAAGTGAAAGAAACTGGCATCCTCATCAAAGCGTGAAAAGCCAAAAACTGTGCGTACACCCGAGAATATTGATTGCTGCTGTGGCAGAAAGTGTGCGTGAAGCGCCATCAACATCAATTCACCGTCGTTCTCAACAATTGAACATTTCGGAGACATCATTGAGACGAATTTTGCATAAAGACCTTGGTATGACGCCATACAAAGCCCAATTGGTTCAGGAGTTGAAGCCAACTGACCATCCAAATGCGTTTTCGCTTCGCTAAGTGGGCCTGCGATCGACTTAGAGAAGATGCCGATTTTGCCAAAAAAATCATCTTTTCAGATGAAGCTCATTTTGATCTTGGCGGGTATGTAAACAAGCAAAATTGTCGCATTTGGGGCACAGAAAACCCGCATGCATACATTGAAAAGCCGATACACCCAAAACGAGTCACTGTTTGGTGCGGATTTTGGTCCAGAGGCATAATTGGGCCAGTTTTTCTTCGAAAATGAGCAAGGAGTGGCCGTTACAGTCAATGGCGATCGTTATCGGGCCATGTTGAACGAATTTTTGTTCACAAAAATTGAAGAGGAGGATATTGGCAACATTTGGTTTCAACAGGACGGCACTACGTGCCACACAGCCGAAGCTACACTCGATGTTTTATCATTTACTCGATGGATTATCAGCCGCAGAGCTGATGTCGTTTGGACACTTCCTAGCTGCGATTTGACACCGTTGGACTATTACTTGTGGGGTGCCGTAAAAGATAAGTAATACACCGACAAGCCAGAGACAATTGACGCTTTAAAGGAAAATATTCGTGAAGCCATTGGTGAAATTTAGCTGCACAAAATCGATAATGTGCTTAAAAATTGGACCGATAGTGTGTGGCTACTGCGTGGCCAGCCGAGGCAGCCATTTGAATGAAATTTTCCATTATTAACCGGAAGGATTGTACTTTCAAATAAAAAAAGAAATTTGAGAAAATATTCAGAAGTTTTTTTTTGATAGCATTTTCAAATTATTTGGCGGACCCTTTATAAAAATTGCAAAGACTTTGCAAATTACACTTTCAATTTCAACAAGCTTTATGTGCCTTCCTAGACATAGAGGGCGCTTTTGACAACACTGGATATGACTCCATATCAAATGCTTTGACTCATAGAAGAATAGATCACCCCACCATCAAATGGATCAAAGCGATGCTTGAAAGTCGGAAAATAACTGCTTCATCAGCACAGACCTCAGTATCAGTAACAGCCGTTAAAGGCTGCCCTCAGGGAGGAGTACTCTCACCCCTATGGTCTCTGGTTATCGATAACCTACTTCAAGACCGAAGTAATGCAGGTTTCAATATAATTGGATACGCCGATGACCTAGTCATCATAATAAAGGGCAAAGAACCAAACGAAGTTACAACACGTTTGCAAAACGCCCTTAAGATAGTCATAGACTGGTGTAATAAAGAAGGTCTCTCTATAAACCCCAGCAAGGTTATCATCGTCCCTTTTACAAAAAGGAGGAAATTAAATCTTACCAACGAAGTAAAATATCTTGGAGTGATCCTCGATAAAAAACTAAGCTGGAACTCCCACATCAACAACAAAATTCAAAAAGCAACCAACGCTTTCTGGGCTTGCCGAAGCATGTATGGTAAAACCTGGGGAATCTCTCTAAAGACCACATACTGGATCTACACGATCATGGTCAGGCCCATTATAACATACGCTTCAATAGTATGGTGGAACAAAGTCACCCAAAAAACAACTATAAATAAATTAAACAAGGTACAACGGCTTGCCTGTCTGGGCATTACCGGAGCTATGCGTACCTGTCCTACGGCGGTTATGGAAGCCTTAATAGGACTAACACCCCTCCACATTTATATAAAAAAATGGCAATTCGCAGCTCAGCAAGTTTGATACAAGCGGAGGAATTAAACATTAGTGAACATCTAAAACTAATTGAACTTCTATCCGAACTTCCAGAACTTGACATGATCTGTGCGGTTACAGACCGCTTACCAAAGACACTATGCTTCGACAAAAGATTCTCCACCAAACTGCCTAAACGGCCTAAAGTGGTATTCGGATGGTTCTAAAATGGACTCAGGGGTAGGAGCTGGCATACATGGACCAAATAAAAACATCTCAATACCTATGGGAAAAAGCCCTAGTGTATTCCAAGCTGAGCTCCTTGCCATAAAAGAATGCGCAAACCTAATACACAACTCAGGTATTAAAGGCGCAAACATCCATATATTCACGGACAGTCAAGCAGCTATAAAAGCCCTTAGCTCACACATCATTGACTCCAAATCAGTACTACACTGCTTCAACTCCCTCCAAACACTCAGTTCCAGGAACAAAACCAGACTATGGTGGGTCCCCGGACATAAGGGAATTGAAGGTAACGAAAAAGCTGATGAACTAGCCAGAAAAGGTTCGGAAACCCCCTTCATTGGACCTGAACCCTTCTGTGCAATCCCCAAATCAGCCATAAATCTGGTCATAAAAAACTGGGAACAAAACAGATGTGTTTCATACTGGGGAAACATCCCAGGCCTAAGACAGGCCAAAAGAGCTATTCAGCCCTTCAAATCAGATGCCAACAAGATACTAAATCTTCGCAGGCACGATATCAAAAACTTAGTAGGCTACCTAACTGGTCATCACGGTCTGCGATATCAGCTAAACAAAATGCGTCTAGTCGACCCACTGGAGTGCAGACTATGTCTAGAAGAAGACGAAACAGCCGAGCATATCATATGTGAATGCCCGGCCCTTTACGGTATGAGAAGAGAATCTTTCTTCAGGGAATTCTTAAGTCCCGAAGAATTGAGGAAATCTTCGGCTGAAAGTATTATCAGCTACATTAGGAAAGTAGAAGCGCTACTAACCTAAAAAGCATCTGCCGGCAAGCACAATAGATCTTTTAGGTCGATGTGTATATTACTGCTTAGGCAGGTCAGAATTTAAAAAAAAAAAAAATTCAACATGTCACTCATCAAATTGTATAGTTCTGAGACACATAACGTTTTGCAAATTGAGGAAAAAGTAAGCAAAGTTGAAAAGTTGTTTTGTTGAAAATTGCCCTGGTCAAACTAACCATGTTTTTGAGTAGTGAAGTAAGACCAGTACTCGAAAATGCCAATCTTCGGCTACGTAATTTTATAACACAAACGTACCTTATGCCACATAACTGTATTCATCGCCTGAATTTGGTAGATATTCTTTCTATATATTGCTTATCGATAAGAGATTCGATGCATTTTTTAATCATAGAAATGCTGGGGGTAAAGCTTACTTTTGCCTGTGATACAATCTGAAAAAGAAATAAAACAGTTATTGACATTGCAATAATGAACGTTTTTTTAGTTACCTCTTGAATTAAAGCATTGTGTCGAAGAACCTTCTGGGCTTCATAATCCTAACAATAGCTGCTTGAACTTTTGATCTTCATCAACAGCGCTCATCGTCTGTTCAACCTAGTTTATTTTTTATTTACATTTGGAGCATGTTTTGTTTTTTATAAATGAATTCCTAACTCTTGTGAGGTTTCCCTTTGCAAAGCTGCGGTAATCTTTTATTTGTGTACTCAATGTTTAATTCAATTTTAGTGTCACCCTCTAAACTTTCTGAATCCGATAACAGTAGCTTTGATTCGATCAAAGATTGCATAATATGTTTTTGAAAGGTTTCATTATTGAATAGCAACAATATGGCCATCTGATACGTTTGCATTGTAACAATGTAGTTTTTTTTTTAGAAATCCAATTTTCAGCTCACCATGACAGAGATGATGATGTGTGATAACAATTTTCAAACTATTAAAAGAAATTTATAGCTTAGAATAACTGGATATGAATAATATGGAATGTGTGAGTTAAGTTGCCATTCTTATAGATTTTTCAAACTCCTGTGGAACAGCAAATGGTATAACAACTTGAGTGGGTCCCAACGGCCAAGCACCAACTTGTAGTACTTTGATTGATGGGTTGATTCCTAATTATAACGAAACAATTAGGAAAGGTTATAAAATTTAATCTGCCATTGGCTTAAGCACAATATACATATTTCGAAGATCCTTGCGCTTTTCCTGAGACACCATTTCTTTGCACTCGGAATAGAGAAACTCTAGACGGTCATTGATAAAGCCTTCTTCACACTGCTTACGCAACTTCGATATTGAACTGAAAAGTGATTACAATAACTCGACGGGGTCATAAAAAAAACAAGTCAGTCAGCTTACCTAAGGTGTAAGAATTTCTGAGCTCGTTTGGTTTCATCATCTAGAATTTTGATTACTTCCTTCATGTACTCACTAACCGAACACCTTTGCTTATTTCGGGGCTGTCGCTGCGATCTGATCTTATTCCTGATACGGTCCACCGAACACCTTTGCTTATTTCGGGACTGTCGCTGCGATCTGATCTTATTCCTTGGAAAATGTGTTTCACAAGTTCCTTTCCTAGGGATTCGACTATGTATATTCTCCATATAGATACATCTAACAATGTTTGTAGTTAGTAGATTGTTTACTTAATATTGCCGGCAAAATAGTGGCTGCCTGATTCGCCCATGTACATGAGTTCGTGTGTTTCAGGGCAGGTCGGCTTCAGATAATTTTTACTTTTTAACGTGCTGCTGATTTAGGTATCTAAAAATGAAAGTGTAGAATAGTAGCATTATTGTTTTATCTCTCACGAATATAAGCAATCTAAGGCTGTGTGTCAATTGCGTTAAAATGGGGGTTAAATTGTATCCACTGGCCAATTTTTGACTTTGGCGTGGTGAAAATAGCCTTCAAAATTTTAACCTGCTCAGCAGGTCGTTAAAATTGTAACTCAATGGCTAATTTTTGGACATTTGGTATTTATTTGTTTATTTCATTAGAGTCGTATGTACATTAAGACATGATTGTCTTATGAAAGAGACATAAGTTTAAGATCAACAATATGAAAGCTAATAGGTTTATGACAAATTGCTATTAATGAATATAAAGGGAAATTATATATGACTCATAAATGGAAGAAAAAGACAAAGAAAAAAGGAAAGAAAAACAAAAATCTTGAGTTTATAACATGTTGCTAATTTTAAGTTCGAAAAATAAAATCTTAGTTTAACATTGAGCTTTGCTGCGTTGTGAATTTCTCTTATGCTACGCGGCAAAGAATTCCATAGACGAAAAGAGTAAACGAAAAATTGACGTTCGGATGTAAGGGAAGCATAGCGCGGGTGAATAAGCAAACGCGTTCTCTGCAATACGGTGGTGCGTATCATATCAGAGAGATATTGCGGTTGATGGTTTAAAAGGATTTTAGATAGCAAAGATAGAGCGCGGTACTTTAGAAAGTTTTCAAAAGTCATGTTGAGAAGACATATAGAAAATCCAGAAACTCTATCATATCTACGTAATCCAAAGACATATCGTATACTTACTTACTTAAGTGGCGCTACAGTCCGGGATGAACCTGGGCCCCAACCAACATGCCTCTCCAATTAGCCCGAACCTTAGCTAACTGCCTCCAGTTGCGCACTCCAAGTTTGGTTAAGGTCGGTTTCTACTTGTGCGCGCCACTTAAGGCGAGGTCTTCCTCTACTGCGTCCGACGTCTGGCTGTGAATCGAAGACTGTGCGAGCTGGAGTATTGGTGTCCATTCTTTCTACATGTCCTAGCCATATTAAACGTCCAATGCGGAGTTTTTTGACCAGGTGTATGTCGCTGTACAGCTCGTATAGTTTGTGGTTGAATCTTCGTCTCCATAGCCCGTCAACGCAAACGGGACCGAACATTTTCCGAAGAATTTTTCTCTAGAATCGACAAAGGATTTCTTCATCCGCTTTTGATACGGTCCATGCTTCAGCGCCGTAGAGCAGGACTGGGATGATCAGGGTCTTATATAGGATCTCCTTAGTAGTTCGAGTGAGGGCTTTATTACTAAATTGCCTTCTTAGCCCGAAGAAACAACGGTTGGCAAGAGTAATTCTTCGTTTGATTTCTGACGAGATGTTGTTGTCAGAGTTAATAGCGGAGCCGAGGTAGACAAAGTCCCGTACTACCTCAAAGTTATATCTGTCAATGGACAGCATATACTTAGTCTTATCCTCAGTTACAGCTAAGCCCACTTTTGCCGCTTCCTTCTCTATACTAGCAAACGTGGCTATGACATCACGTTGAGTCCAACCAATGATGTCAATATCGTCGGCGTATGCTAGTAGTTGCACCGATTTTTGGAAAATGTGTGCCTCTGGTGTTGGCTTGGGAGTTTTGCACAATCCTCTCAAGAATCAAATTGAAAAAGTCGCATGACAGCGCCTCTCCTCGCCTAAATCCTTTTTTGGTATCCAATGTGTCGGTGAGGTCGTTTCCGACCCTGATGGTGCAGCGAGAATTCTCCATCGTCATCCTACACAAACCGACGAGTTTACAGTGGCTCTGTATAGTTTGTCTCTTTAAATGCTGTCGTTTGCGTCTTTGAAATCGATAAATAGGTGGTGGGTATCGATTTGGGTTTTTTCCAGGATCTGCCGAAGTGTGAAAATTTGATCGATTGTGGTCTTTCCTGGCCTAAAACCACACTGATAAGGGCCGATCAAGTTGTTGGTAAACGGTTTCAGGCGTTCACATATTACGGCAGATAGTTGGCGCAGTTCAGAGGGTAAACGATGCTGAGGTTCCATTCTTCAGGCATGCTTTCAACCGACCAGATTTTGCTTATTAGTTGGTGGATGTTACTTACCAAGTCATCTCCGCCAGCTTTATTAAGCTCAGCGGGAAGGCCGTCATTTCCGGCGGCCTTATTAAGCTTGAGTTTAGATATAGCTATCCTCACTTCAATTAGGTCGGGTGGTTGGCAGTTTTCGCTGTCGTTGCCAATATTGAATGGTTCATTCTGCCTGACAGCGGAATGTTGTTGGTCATCGCCGTTTAACAGTCTGCAGAAGTGGTTCTTCCATATCCTCAGCATCGGCTGTGTCTCAACTACGATATTTCCTTGTTAATCTCGACAGGATTCTGTTCGAGCCTTGGCTTTGACGTTTTACACTTTGGTAAAGTTTGCGAACATCGTTCCTGGAGTGGCACCTTCCCATATCCTCGATCGCGCGCTTTTCTTGCTCTTTTTCTTCTTTCTGAAAAGCCGATGTTCTTCCCTTCTTCTTTGCCTATAGAGCTCAATTGCAGCTCTCATCTTCACCTGCAGCTTAGCCTTGTAGGCCTCGTTCTTGGCTGCGAGCATCTGTCGGCATTCCTCATCAAGCCAGGGCTTTCTTGCTGGTGGCCGCTAGAAACCTAGCACATCAGTGCGGCTGATCTAATGGCTTGTTGGCATCGTTGCCATTGATC
Source organism: Rhingia campestris (assembly GCA_932526625.1). Taxonomy (NCBI): domain Eukaryota; kingdom Metazoa; phylum Arthropoda; class Insecta; order Diptera; family Syrphidae; genus Rhingia; species Rhingia campestris. Next base: position 2,482,378 of record OW052186.1, on the reverse strand, counting down.
TTCGACATTAGATGCTGGTGGTGTGGTGTGAATCGAGAGGTTAAGGGATACGCGTTGCGCGAAGGTCTTGGCGATCTCTGGCGATTAAATTTGTTCACAGTATTTCTGGTTTTTTGTGGCGTGGTGGATATCCGCATCCTAACCTTGGCTACAACAAGGTAGTGGTCCGAGTCGATGTTAGCCCCTCGGAATGTTCGGACATCCAAAATACTGGATGCGTGTCTCTTGTCTATCAATCAATTTGGTTGACTATTCGTTGATCTGGAGACCGCCATGTCCCCTTATGGATATCGAGGTGAGGAAACCGTGTGCTGGCTATAGTGGCATTTCGTTCCGTAGCGAAGTCAATTAGCCTAAGTTTGTTACCAGACGTGTTGTCGTGTAGGCTATAATTTCCGACAATACTGCTAAAGATGTCTTCTCCTCCTACCTTTGCGTTAAAATCTCCCAGCACGATTTTAACATCGGACTTTGGTAGTCGCTCATAGGTTTTGTCGAGGAGCTCGTAGAAGCAATCCTTAGTTGTATCATCTTTTTCCTCCGTCGGAGCATGAGCGCATATAAGGCTTTTGTTGGCGAATTTGGCCTTGATGCGGATTGTAACAATGCGTTCGCTAATGTCTTGGAAACATAAGACTTCTTGCCTAAGTCTGGCACTTTTAACAAATCCGCTTCCAAATAGTCGCTGTTTCTGCTCACTTTAACACGTTCCATAGTAGTTGTCACAGTTTTTCATCCTCTTTTTGCCCGGCCCATCCCATCGTATTTCCTGGATGGCAGTAATGTCTGCTTTGTTGCAGTTTAGGGCTTCCGCTAGTTGTTCGCCTGCACCTCTCCTGTTTAATGTTCTCACATTCCAGGTGCAGATACGACCGTGGTTGTCCTTTTTTCGCTTAGCATGGTAGTCAACAATAATATTAGTCCTTTCCGAGGCTATTGGTTGCTTCGTAACAATAGTTTTTTCCGTGAATGGGTAGTTAACCCAAAGCACAACCCCCAACCTGGAGGGCCAGGCCCTTGTTTTGACCCTAGGACAGCGGGCCGGAAAAAATACCGATGTCAGTAGCCCATTTTGAGGTATGAGCGCTGCCGTTGACCCATTGAGGGCTCCTCCGCCACCAACTCTTTTCCAACAGCCTGTCGAAGCAGCTCTTATAGAGATTTCACTACCAGTTCGATCAAACTGGGGCTGTAGGCGCCACCGTTGACTCCATCTAGGGAATGCCTCCGCTGCCGCCTGAGACTGAGTGCCTTAGTGAGAGGACAGTCCTCCCCCCTCTCTCGTTTGCTGCCACCAACGACCTTCCACAGGGGTTTAATACCCCATCTCCAGTCGAGGTACTAGGCACCCACCAGTCACAAGCGTGGAGGTGAGAGTAGGACTTGATAGTGAGAGGCTAGAGTGAGAATGTTTGTGTCCTCATATAATCGCATCACTATCCACAGTTTCGAAATTCATTTTTATTTATTTTTTTTATATTAAATGCTTTGTTTGGGTTTGAGTTTGGTCCAAAGCGCTTTGTATTACCTAAGCCTTTATGTGGAACATAAACTCTGAAGTTTCGTATCAGCAAACGGGCCTTAGTGTTTCGGAATAGAGAATGGCTTGAAAGTTCTAAACTCCCCAGAAAAGAAAGAGGAGGGACATCGCAGGAGTAACCCACCAAAGGGTATCAAAATTGGACGCATTTTGATAAGGGTAGAGGATGGCTGGATAGTGTTAACCCCAAGGAAAAAAAACAAATGACACGAGCTGAAACCCGACTAGCCTACCAAGTGGTATCAACCGAACCAGTAAGGAACCAAGTGTTACGGGATTGAGGATTTCTTCCCCTACAAATTTTAAAGGTCAATTGCTGACCTGCATTTTTTTTAGTCAGAAGAATGATTGAAATTAATTAATACCGCAACGTTCCCAACAGACAAAACAAAACACATTTACGTCGTTGTGGATCTAAACAATGTAATGTCTGCAAGGCTTTTTGCTCATGCTAGGGTAGAGAAGAGGACCTATTTCCCCATTATCGGTTTACACATAGGTGTAGACGAAAAGCATTTAACTAACACACCTTTACCAACAATATCTATATCAGTACATGCCATTTGCATTGTTTTTCCTCTGAACTATGTCAATGGTATCAGTTTTCTAAATAAAATCGCTTCGCCGCACTAAACAACAAAAAAAAAAAAAAACACGAACTTACAAGTGTACAGCGTCGTCTTCTTACAACCACGCATATTCCAAAATATTATTAGATAACTTCTACAATGTGAAAAAAAAAACGTGAACTCGTTATGTATACCATTTAACCTACCCCCGAATTCGAGTGAAACAACCCCTCTGGGGTTGAATGTATGCGACTCACGTACACTCACAGCTTCTTAAAGATATAACGTCACCATGTGGGGCAAGCTTCAAATATATATATTTGGTTTACTTAGCTTGGCTTTCCCCTCAATGCTGAAGGTGGTAATGGACGAGGGAATGTGTTTCTAGCACCACCATCGTCATTGTCACAGTTTCTCTCGTGAATCACAAGTACTCCAGTCTAGCGACCATATTTCATTTCGGATAAAGTTACCTTTTGCCAGCGAAGGCTATTTGCGCGAAATTTTGTTAAAGAAAATTATTCCGAAAATTGCTTAGTTTTACATCAAACGTAACGGAAAAAATTTACTACGGGACATTACCGTGGAAACTGTTGAAATAGTCTTGTTTTATATTAAAAAAAAATAAAAAATAAAGTATCTCGAATGTCATGGTAGTAAATAAATTTTTTTTTAAATAAAAACCAAAATAGGACGGGTAATAGCAAACTAAAATAATAAATAAATATATAGACCCTTTATTGTAGTAGGTATTACGTAAGACCTATGCTTTTGTGCCTCTGTTTGTCGATAACTTATCTATGATTGCAATTTTTAATTGCAGATGGCACTGAGGTGACCACATAAGAACATCGCTGGAGGGCTTTACTGATGCACGGTTTCGGTGCACGCCCTAGCATATGCAATGCACTTTGATGTCTATTGCTTGAATGCATGAATTCAATCGAAATCGCAATAGTGGCGGAGGCGGCGGTGGAAGTAGTGGCGGTGGTGGGGGCGGTGGAGCCGGAGGTGGTGGAGGAAGACCGGGAAGATCCACCGGTGGTAACGAGAGCAGCAGTGGAAGTGGTAGTGGAGGAAGTGATATAATCGCCTCGACCAGCAGTAGTGAAGGGTCAACAACCGAAAACCACCATCATCACCATTATCATCATCCACAACATCATCATAATCTTCATCATCAGCAGCAACATTACCATCATCAATACCAGCAGAACATCTTTAACTTTAGCAATTTGCACACAATCACTCTCGACGACCAAGTTTATCCGTCGACTAGCCATCAAGCCATCAGTTCTATAGTAGTGTTAGAAAGTGGATACACAGTTGGAGGGGTCACCAGCCATACTACGTCAACAACGACAATATCGAGCTCAAAGCTGGCGCTGGGGGGTGGTGGCGCTAGTGGCGGCGTCATTGGCATGGTGCACCCCGGGATAGACGATATCGAAACAATAGCCAACAGTCCATCCGGCATTGGCTACATTAGCAGCAACAATAGTGGCAGTCTCTGTGGAGTAGCAACACCTGGTCCGGTGAACCCATCAGCACACACCACTTCTACGGCAAATGCCCACCACAATATACCACCACCGCTCAGTAACATCATGATTCTAAGCGGGGCAGCGGCAGCAGCAGCAGCTACAACCTCCTCCAGTGGGAACGGTCCAAACAACAGCGGTGGTGTTGCATCTGCACTGGGGATATCGGGTGGCCTTAGTGCAACAATGGGACCAAGCAGCGCCATCAGTGGTGTACCCCCAATCGGACTTGGTATCGCCACAGGAATTGGCAATAAAATGCTCGGCCGAAAGCAAAGCCTTAAAGGTGAATCATTTCTTGCTGACTACGGTCCCGAGGAGTCGCTTAACGAAAGCACCGATATCGAGTGGGTGAACAAACTGTGGGTAAGGCGACTGATGCGTCTATGCGCCTTAGTCTCGTTAACCTCAGTTTCCTTGAACACTCCAAAGACTTTCGAGCGACACCCGCCGTTACAGTATTGTACCTTTGCTTCAGATAGCGCTGTGACGGTGCTGTTCACAGCTGAGATGATTGCCAAAATGCATATCCGGGGCGTGCTAAAAGTGAGTACCTACAAGGATTTCCTAAACTAATTTTCCTGTGTTTGTAGATTAGATGTTTCGGTTTTTTTTTTTTTGTTATTTTTGTTCACAAGTTTTATTAAAAATTTCAATTTCTCTTTCATTTTGCTTCAAACCTATTGCATGCCCAGGGTGAGGTGCCATACTTGAAGGACCATTGGTGTCAGTTTGACGCCTCGATGGTGTTTTTCCTGTGGGTGTCTATTATACTGCAAGTATTTGAAGTCATGGAATTTGTGCCAAAGTGAGTAAATGGGGTTTAAAATTGATTTCGGTGGAGTGTGGGTAAATTAAATTCCTAGTAAGCATGAACTACTGGTGAAATACAAATTTTAATGAATTATGAATCTTACATTACGATGATGGAGAAGACTTGACAAAAATGAGTTCGATTATTCTGGCTGAGTGCACAATTTTGAGGTTATACATATTTTTAAGGATTTGAAGGAAATTGTGTATCTGAGATTTTCCGAATAACGTCCAGATGACTTTCTGACATGGCTATTCTACCCCTTCTAACAATTTGACATAGTTGGGGTACTATCAATACATAGGAAAAAAATTGGCGCAATATTTCTGTAACAATTTGAACAGACCTTATGGAAACAGCTTTTTCACATTGAAACCCCTTTGCGAATAACTACCATAAACGCCATTTTTTAGTAACTGATTTACGAAATTAAAAACTTAAAACTTATCAAAGGAATATTACTTGTTGCGAACTGAGGCCCATAGTGTGAATATCGATCATCGATCGACAATCGAAATTTTCCGAAAGTAGATCATCAATTGTGAATTTTTGGTATTTTGTATGCAACTGTGATCTGGTTATCGATCGCTTATTATCGTTGATGTTTTACTGGTCAATTGGGTGCACTTTACTTAGAAACATTTTCGTTTTTTTTGCAAAAAATATATTTTTTTGAAGTGAAACTTCTTTTGGGACGTTGTGCATTCGATTTTATGAAACGATAAAGTGTAACGAAAAAAAAAGACAATATAGGGTTTGGGCTGTAGATAAATGAGATAAAACACGGTTTTATATAATTTCTCTAGCCTTCGGTATCCTTTTTGTGATATGGTATACAGTCTCACTTCTACCGCGTGTGAACTCACACTCGATTTCTTTTTTTGAAGCGGTGTCGTCTCATCGCGTTGACTATTTCGTCTTGGCGTGTTGTTTGAAAAACGAGGAAGTTGGGTTGTACCATTTCCCATAGGGGTATGATACATAGTTTGTAACATAAAGAAATAATTTAGGTACCCAGATATACGTTAAAGTATGTGGATCGACTCAGAATCGCTAGCTGAGTCAATCAAGCCATGTCTGTCTGTTCGTCCGTACGTCACCAATTTTTGGGCCTTTAATTTGATAAACATACTTTTGTTGCTTCCAGCAGAACAAGAAGTGTAAATATTTTTGAGATCTTCCCACTGCCACGCCCTTTTTTTGAAAAAAAAAAAGGAGACTTTGGCCAAACAGTTGAGAACTTCGAAAAAAAACTTAATCTCCATACATGGTTTTTCAGTAAAAAGAACAGTTTTCGGTAATATTTAAAGGAAAGTTAAAAAAAAAACGTTCGATGCAAAAACGTCGGTTTTTTTTTGCCGTGGGCTGGTGGAAATCTTCATAGACACGATGAGCACGTGGCCAAAGTAGTGTGAGATTTTTACTCACTGAAACCACCACCCATTTTGTATTTCTATTGCAACTTTGTATTCGACTTATCTAGCAATTTTTTATCACGAGCATATAATATTATGTTTGGGAGGTAACTTTCCTTTGAGAGTTCCTGCTTTTTCCGCAACTCATAGCGCGGTTTTTTTATTATCGGGCCAAATCCAAGGGTTTAGTTCTTTGAAGACGCCGCAATATATTTGTATCGCCAAGAATTTGGAAGACTATTGTGTTAACGTGTCCCAATAAACATTTTTTTTTATATTTTCGTGCAAATTTTTTTGTTTCATCTTTAGCCACCGGAATACCCAGATCTCTGCGTAGATCTTCGTTCCTTACGTACCACGGCGCATTGACGAATAATCTTAACATTTTGTTTTCAAAAGTTTGTAAAATGTTTAAATTTGTTTCACTGGTACAGCGCCATAGTTGTATATCATATGTCCAAAACGGTTTCAGCACTTGCTTGTATAATAGCAGCTTGTTATCAAGGTTAAGCTTCGAATATTTTCCGAGCAACCAGTATACAGTTCTCTGTATTTATTCTTAAGTTCTTCACATTTCTTTTTTACATGCGACTTCCATTTTAATTTTGCATCGAGTGTCATTCCGAGATATTTCGCTTCATTTGCAAAATACAGGCAAATTGTTTGTCCGTTTATACGAAAAATCTACATGAATCGATTTGTTCTCGTTAAGTGCAATCCGCCAGGACTTAGTCCATTCATTAACCTCGTTAAAAGCGTTTTGTAATTTGGTGTTTGTTTCCTCTATTGTTGCCCCAACTGCTAGTAGCAGTTTCAGCAAACGTTGCAACTATTTTATCGTCTGTTTTTGGGATATCACGTATAAATAGGAAGTACAAGAGTGGTCCAAGGAAGCTTCCTTGGGTACTCCTGCCATTATTTCTTTTAACTCTGAATATTCGTTTCCAAATTTCACATGGAAGATTCTATGCTCAAGATACGACACGAGGATTTTATATAATTTTTCAGGCAGAACCAGTCTTAATTGGTATTGAAGGCATCTATATCAAACTTTGTCAAAAGCTTCCGACACGTCAAGAAATACGGCTGAGCAAATTTTCTTTTCTTCAAAAGCCTTCTCAATCATCGGTTATTCGATGTACTTTGCCAACAGTCGAATGTTTACTTCTAAACAAATTGATGGTCAGGTAAAATGCGTTTCTGATCAATAATGGGGTTGTAAGCGACTGAGGAATATCCGTTCAAAAACTTTTGAAATTATTGGAAGAAGTTAAATAGGTCTGTAAGATTTAATTTCATTCAGTGATTTTCGTGGTTTTAGAACCATAATCACTTCCGCGACTTTCCACGGTCTTGGTATGTAATCTAATCTAATCACCGCATTTACAATTTAGAGAAGTTTAGTGAATGTTTCCGAGGCAAGATTTTAAGAAGTTCTCCCGTAATCAGGTCATAACCTGGAGCCTTTTAAGCCTTTAGTTTCTGTATTTCCCGTTTAATCTCGGCAATACTTGCATATCTTACTATATTATTATCGGTTGTACTCTCGAATATGTTAATGTTTTCATTTGGACGCTGGACCACCAAATGGTTTAAATGTTTCCTCAAGATATGCGTCAAAAACGTCAGCTTTTTCCTTATCACTTTTTGCCCAAACGTCCTGAGTGTCCCCTAATTGGTGGCACAGTGTTTTTTGACCGTTTTATGACTCCAATTGCTTTCCAGAGCGAAAAGTTCGGTTCCTTTCCAGCGGATAGGTTTTTCAGATAAACTTCTACTGCATGGTTTTTAAAATTTTTAATCGAATTTGATATCAAGTTACTCAACCGATTGAAATGTGTTTTATCTTGCGGGGCACGAGTTTGGTGCCATCTTTTACGAGCTTTTCGTTTTTGTCTTAATAAATCTTGTATTTCTCGGGGGTACTTAATTTTACTATAGCTCACAATTTTGTTCTGTTTAGGAGTATTATTCCATGCTGCTTTTTGGATGGTATCGATAAAGGAGTCAACCGCGATTTTGAGTTCCAATGGGGTTCCAAGCGATACACCCAGTCGGATATTATTTTCAATATCGTTTTTGAAACCTTCCCAGTTGGTTTTCCCGTTTGTTAATCTGGGTGGTTTTTCATTTATAATCAGTGACTCGCTCGTTGTTAAAATGACCGGAGAATGATCAGAGGAAAGATCAAAGCATTCTTCAACTTTGATTCGATTGGACGGCAGACCTTTTGCAATGAAAAAACCGATCAAATCCGGTATTTTTCTAACATCAGTTGGCCAGTAACTTGGTTTTCCAGTCGAATGAAATTCAGTATTGTACTTTCTACCTACATAATTAAGCATCCTACCTTTCTGTGATATGCATCTAGATCCCCAGAATGTATGTTTTTGCATTAAAGTCCCCTCCGATGAAAAAACGTTGTCCAAGGGAATTAAGCAAGTTTTCAAAGTCAATTTTCTCAACCTTGCATCGTGGTGAGCAGTAAATAGACGATATCTTCAGAAAGGATTGTCTGCTTTTGACTTCTAATTTAAGATCAATCGAGTGTTCGATACACTCTTTTATACATAGTGAGGCTCCACCTCTAGCGTTATTCGATGGGTGTAGAGCATGATATAGGAGTAACTACCGACCTTTTTTTTTCCTTTGAATAAGTTTCATGGATTTTGGCTGGGATTGAACGCGCAACCCTCCACTCATCAACACATTACCATTACACCACGGCCTCCCATATGCTTATGTGTGTTTCGCGAGGATAGCTTTGACGGTTTTATCGAAAACGTGTGAGGTTTAGTTTCAGTTGGATTTTGAATGCTACTTACAATGAAGAGAGCATAACTTCTCACCGGAATTCTTGCAGAAGGGACTGACTAATGGCGATATATATGTAAATATTTGTAAACCATATCCCATAGGGGTATATTAGTTTTGATACTTAGTTTGTAATTTAGGGAAATAATTTAGGAAGATATACCTCAAAGTATATGTATCGACTCGGTCTTAAATTTTGAGGTGGGATTATGAAGTTTTGTATATAAGATCCTTGTGCGTTGCTACAGAACAAGTGTAAACAAACTTAAAATTCGCCCACTGCCACGCCCCCTTTTCAGAAAAATGTTGTTTTTGGTCAAACGATAGGAAATTTCGAAAAACTGTCTGAGCAACATGTTGAGACAATTCCATCTTTATTTTGTCCATACAAAGTTTTTTGCCACGCCCACTTTTGGGGGGCGTTTTTATACCCCATCCCATAGGGGTATATTAGTTTTTAAGTTTGTAACAGAGAAATAATTACGATAGATATACCTCAAAGTATATGGATCGACTGAGAACCGCTAGCTGAGTCGATCTAGCTGTCCTTATGTGTGTTACCGATTTTTGGGCCTAGAATTTTGAGCTAGTGTTGAATTTTTTTTGCATAAACACCCTAGCCGACGAAGCAGAACAAGTGGAAACATTTTCAAAATCTGGGCAACGCCCACTTTTCAACGGGTGGAAAACTTTGAAAAAGTGTCTGAACAACATGTTTAGACAATCCGATTACCTATTTTTGTCTATACAAAGTTTTTTTTTATTTTAAAAAAATAACAATTTTCTGTCAGATTTTAAAATATTTAAAAAAAACTTTTGATGCAAAATCATTGGTAGTATTAAAATGAATATTTCGTCCATAGATCATTTTAGCCTACGCCCACTTTTTGCCCTACCCCATAGCATATGCAATACAAAAACGTCGTTTTATGTCGAACCCTAAAATATTTTGATCAACTGTGTGAACACAGTGACGACGTCATTCTCTTATATCATCCCCATAATGTTTTTAGCTACGCCCACTTTTTGGGGAAAGATAGGATGGGATGGGATAGGGTTTTCAACGATCCGCACAGCGGATTGTAGCCTTTTCATGTTTTTTTTTTATCATTTTATTTCTAATAAAAATGGCTGCAGTGGCCTAGTGGTTAGTGCGTTGGACTACCTAGCGCATGATCCCTGGTTCAAATTCCGAATGTGAAACTGTAAATTGGAGTTTATGAAACGACAAAGTGTAACGAAAAATAGCTACATAAAAATTTGGTTCTCTACTGATCACCGAAATCAAGTAGTATCGGTGATAACTACGGTTGGTAACTACTTAGCTTGGGGACCGATTATGATCAACGCGTGGGGTTAGTTAATTTTTAAAAGAATGGGTCTCCACATACGAGATGAGTTCAGTTGCCAAATTATACGGGCTCTCATACGGGTTTTGTGAGTCGAACAGTCAACTCAACTTGTTCTGTATAATCCATATCGTATGCGCTTGGAGTATGATATGTAACCAGTTTTATGCCAGTTGAAATCATCTCGTGTGCGGAGGCCCAATGAGATGAATGCTCTATGAACATTGTAAGCAGAGATAGAGAGAGAGAGAAAGAAAAGGAGATAGAAAGAGAGAGAGATAGGGAAAGAGAAAGAGAGAATTCAACCAGAATACAGCTTCAATTCTACCGCGTGTAAACTCACACTCGATTTTTTTTAACGATACCTTAACGCAAATTATTCATTTAAATTCAAAATGGATCAAAGTTAGTGTGCAACAAACAAATTATTGTTGCTAGAAAATCCAGGTGCCCTAATCTGTATAGTAAATATTTCTTTTTTTTTTAATCGCTACCTAGAAGCCGAATAATATTTACTACTTTCGAATATGTACCCCGAAAAGGGAATTTTGTTGAACAATTGTTTTCATTTCTAAAGTATTACAGAGTACCAAATAAAAAAACGAAACGAAAAGTACTTTCAAATAGGAATACCTTTTGGAGCGTAATACAGAGTAGGCCCTACTCTGATATCGCCAAAAGCAAATGCGTTTTCAAAACATGAACATTTTTTGGTATTTCCTTATTATTGTCATCCGATTTATTAAAGAACAGTTTTACACAACTTTTGATTTTCTAATTAAAATGATCATCATTGAAAACATACCGATAAATGTAAAAAAATATCCCAAAACTATCTGTCAAAGCTGTTTGTATTCAGAATAATCAATTTTTATTGACAATAATCAAGATCTCTGAAGATTTTCTTATCGCCCGGCTTCACGTTTATTGGAATGAAAGTCATCTGCAACGAGACAGGTAGACTTTACGTGAGGCAAAAAGAGAGTGATAACTGCACCAAAAATCCACAGAGAATTCATTTTAAACTGAATTCTCGAATGGGCATGAACCAACTTACTTACTTAAGTGGCGCTACAGTCCAGGATGAACCTGGGTCTCAACCAACATGCCTCTCCAATTAGCCCCGTCCTTAGCTAACTGCCTCCAGTTGCGCACTCCAAGTTGGTTAAGGTCGGTGAGCGCCACTTAAGACGAGGTCTTCCTCTACTGCGTCCGACGTCTGGCTGGGAATCGAACACTCTCCGAGCCGGAGTATTGGTGTCCATTCGTTCTACATATCCTAGCCGTCCTAAACGTCCAATGCGGAGGTTTTTGTCAAGAGGTACAGCTCGTATAGTTCGTGGTTGAATCTTCGTCTCTATAGCCCTTCAACGCAAACGGGGCCGAAGATTTTTCGAAGAATTTTTCTCTCGACCAAATATTTCTTCATTCGCTTTTGATACGGCCCATTCTTCGGCACCGAAGAGCAGGACTGGGACAAGGTCTTATATAGGATCTCCTCAGTAGTTCGAGTGAGGGATTTACTAATAATTGCCTTCTTAGCCCGAAGAAACAGCGGTTGGCAAGAGTAATTCTTCGTTTAGTTTCTGACGAGATGTTGTTGTCAGAGTTAATAGCGGAGCCGAGGTAGACAAAGTCCCGTACTACCTAAAAGTTCTGTCCAATTCGTCGATGTTGTGTGTCCTTTCGTGTTGACAGCATATACATAGTCTTATCCTTATTTACTGCTAAACCCATTTTGCCGCTTCTTTCTCTATACTAGCAAACGTGGCTATGACACCACGTTGAGTTCTACCAATGATGTCAATATCATCGGCGTATGCTAGTAGTTGCACCGATTTTTGGAAAATTGTGCCTCTGGTGTTGGCTCGGGAGTTTTGCATAATCCTCTCAAGAATCAAATTCAAAAAGTCAAATGACAACGCATCACCTTGCCTAAATCCTTTTTTGGTATCGAATGTCTCCAGCGAGAATTCTCCATCGTCATCCTACACAAACGGACGAGTTTGGGCAGTATAACAAAACTAGACATGGCTCTGTATAGTTCGTCCCTTTAAATGTCGTATACGGCTTTGAAATCGATAAATAGGTGGTGTATCGATTTGGACTTCTTGGGTTTTTTTCCAGGATCTGCCGAAGTGTGAAAATTTGATCGATTGTGGACTTTCCTGGCGTAAAACCACACTGATAAGGGCCGATCAGGTTGTTGGTAAACGGTTTCAGGCGTTCACATATTACGGCAGATAGGATCTTGTAGGCGATGTTTAGGAGACTTATGCCTCTGTAGTTAGCGCAGTTCAGAGGGTCCCCTTTTTTGTGGATCGGGCAAAATAAGGAAATCTTATACAAGATCATCACAGTCTTGCTTTACGGCGCTGAAGCATGGACCATATCAAAAGCGGATGAGGAAATACTTGGTCGATTCGAGAGGAAAATCGTTCGAAAAACCTCAAAAAACTCCGCATTGGACATTTTAGATGACTGGAACATGTAGAACAAATGGACACCAATACTCCGGATAGTAGAGTTTTCGTTTCCCAGCCAAACATCGTACGCAGTAGATGAAGACCTCGCCTTAAGTGGCGCGCACAAGTGGAAACCGACCTCACTAACTTGGAGTGCGCAACTGCAGGGAGTAAGCTATGGACCGGACTAATTGGAGATTCATGTTAGTTGAGGCCTAAGTCCATTCCGGACTGTAGCTCTTCCAAGTTATATTCTTGGTACAAGGAATGAGAATGATTAATTCGAGAAGGTTTTCCTGACAGTTTTATACTTTTGGATTTTTGTCAGACTTTTGCTAGGGTGGGCCAGTGAAAAACAAAAACTTTTGCTGTTGTGACTTTCGGGATTTGAACCAGGGACCCGCGCTAGTACTGCTACACAGGTCTAACAAAAAACGGGTGATTGAAACATTCTCTTTCACCCTAAGTAGTAGAAATGTATCATCCCAACAACACAGTACCCACTCACAAAAACGATGGTATTTCGTTGAAATCTTTCCTTTTCTTTTATAATCTCATCTCTCTCTTATAATCTCCTCTTTGGACATGACTTTCATTCCAATAAACGTGTGTAACCAGGCACAATAATTTGGGTTTTAGCATAAACAAAAAATATCAAGACCTCCAAACCATCGTTCTATATCCCTTTCAATTCCTTTTAGATACATTTACAACGAATAAACCCTCCCTCAACATTGATTCACTCTACCATCCATTTTAAAGCCTACTCTGACAAATAAACTGTAAATCTTCTTTTTTTTTTAGATTTTCTTATCTTTCGATAATGCGTGCCCCACGACCGCTGATTATGATAAGATTTCTACGAGTCTTCCTCAAATTTTCGATGCCAAAGAGCCGCATTAACCAAATCTTTAAGTACGTCTAAGCCGCTTTCTTTTTGTTGGAAAACAGCTCATAAATGTTTGCTTCTGTTTTTTAGGCGATCGAGTCAACAAATTTACAACGTAACCTTATTCTTTTTGTTTTTTATGTCGCTGTATGGTCTTCTGGGAGTCCAGTTCTTTGGCGAGCTTAAGAACCACTGTGTTCTGAATAGCACAGAAAATGCAGATAAGGATACGAAACCGTACTCGATTGTGGTGATTTTTATCCAAAGTACACAAGTGTAGCATTTCGCTCTCGTTTCTCTCCGCAGGTATTTGACAATCAACTCGCTGGCTATTCCGGACACGTTCTGTTCGATGGATCCCGATTCGGGGTATCAATGCCCACCGGGTATGAAATGCATGAAAATGGACTTTCTCAGCAGCTATGTGATTGGTTTCAACGGATTCGAGGACATAGCTAGAAGTATCTTTACGGTTTACCAAGCTGCCTCACAGGAGGGTTGGGTTTTTATTATGTACCGTGCTATCGATTCACTGCCAGCATGGCGAGCTGCCTTTTACTTCAGGTGAGTTATACGGCATTGTAGCAGCATTTCATTAATGCATCTGTCGTCTATTGCATCTCACTAGTACAATGATATTCTTTCTGGCATGGCTGGTTAAGAATGTGTTCATCGCTGTGATAACCGAAACCTTCAATGAAATCCGAGTGCAGTTTCAACAAATGTGGGGCGCTCGTGGGCATATTCAGAAGTGTGCTGCCTCGCAAATTCTCACCGGAAATGATGCTGGCTGGCGCTTGGTAATGATTGATGATAACAAACACGGAGGTCTCGCTCCAGAGACATGTCATGCGATATTGCGTTCACCGTACTTTCGTATGCTGGTGATGACTGTGATTCTGGCAAATGGAATTGTCACCGCTACAATGACATTTAAGCATGATGGCCGGCCGAGGCATGTTTTCTACGAGAACTATTATTACATAGAAATGGCGTTTACCTTCTTCTTGGACCTGGAGACGCTTTTTAAGATGTACTGCCTTGGCTGGAGGGGCTACTATAAGCATTCAATACACAAATTTGAACTTTTGCTGGCTGTCGGGACAACTTTGCATATTGTGCCTATGTTCTATCTTTCAGGGTTGACGTACTTCCAGGTCCTACGGGTGGTCCGTCTAATTAAGGCATCGCCAATGCTGGAGGGTTTTGTCTACAAGATCTTTGGACCCGGCAAGAAGCTCGGTTCACTCATAATCTTTACAATGTGCTTGTTGATTATCAGCTCCAGCATCTCAATGCAGTTATTTTGCTTTCTGTGCGATTTTACAAAGTTTGAGTCCTTTCCCGAGGCTTTTATGTCTATGTTCCAAATTTTGACCCAGGAAGCCTGGGTCGAGGTTATGGACGAGACAATGATACGCACAAGCAATACACTCACTCCGTTAGTCGCGGTCTATTTTATACTCTATCATCTGTTCGTCACGCTTATCGTGTTGAGTTTGTTCGTCGCGGTTATCTTGGACAATTTGGAGTTGGACGAGGACATAAAGAAGCTAAAGCAGCTCAAGTTTCGCGAGCAAAGCGCTGAGATCAAGGAGACTCTTCCGTTTCGGTTGAGGATATTTGAAAAGTTTCCTGACTCCCCGCAAATGACTATCTTGCACAAGATTCCGAATGACTTCACCTTGCCTAAGGTGCGAGAGTCGTTTATGAAACAGTTCGTCATGGAGCTCGAAACTGATGATCCGTCGTCCGTGGTGGAGAATTGCAAACGACCAATGTCTGAATGCTGGGAATCGAACGTAGTTTTTAGAAAACAGAAGCCAGTGCGGATTATGAATAAGACCCCGAAGGTTCGATCAGCGGGAAGTAGTCTACGCAAGCTGGCGATAACGCACATAATTAAGTGGGTTTGTTGTAAGGCATTGCACTTTATCCTTACTCTGTAAAGGTGTATTTTCAGTGATTCAAATAACCAACGTCTTATGTTGGGAGACTCCGCTATGCTGCCAGTGGTAGGGGCGAAGGGCGGACTAAAGCCACAAGGGACAATTACACACACGAAACCATGGAGAGTTGACCAGAAAAAGTATTTTTATCCGCAACTTACTCATTCAAGACGTTGAGAACGTTTGTTTGTTTCTTTTTTAGATTTGGATCCCGCTCAATCCGAAGAAGCGTACGTTCTGGTTCGATCAAACTCAAACAAACATATGAACATCTTATGGAAAATGGCGACATCGGTGCAGCTTCTCGGGTTACATCGTCTCGTGCACGTCCTCATGATTTGGATATCAAACTGCTGCAAGCGAAACGTCAGCAAGCTGAAATGCGTCGTAACCAACGTGAGGAAGACCTACGAGAAAATCATCCCTTCTTCGACACACCGTTGTTCTTGGTGCCGCGAGAAAGCCGATTCCGCAAGGTATGCCAAAAAATTGTGCATGGACGTTACGATGCCCGCCTCAAGGATCCTCTTACCGGAAAGGAGCGCAAAGTGCAATATAAAAGCTTACAGTTAGTTGTTTCCTCTTTTATTTTGAAACTCTATTAACTTGTCTCGTCATTGCAGCAACTTTCTTGGCCTTGTTACCTATCTTGATTGGGTGATGATTTTTGTAACGACCCTGTCGTGCATTTCGATGATGTTCGAGACGCCAAGTTATCGGGTTATGGATCATCCAGCTTTACAGATTGCAGAGTACGCGTTTGTGGTCTTCATGAGCCTTGAATTGGCTCTTAAGATCCTCGCTGATGGATTGTTCTTTACACCTAAAGCCTACATAAAAGATGTCGCATCTGCGTTAGACGTCTTCATTTACGTTGTGTCCACTTCGTTTCTGTGCTGGATGCCGAAGAATGTGCCTACGAATTCTGCTGCTCAGCTGTTGATGATCCTGCGATGTGTTAGACCGCTGAGAATATTCACACTGGTGCCACATATGCGCAAGGTCGTTTACGAACTTTGTCGGGGCTTTAAGGAGATCTTGTTAGTATCGACGTTGTTGATCCTCTTGATGTTTATCTTTGCCAGCTACGGAGTGCAGTTATACGGAGGACGTTTAGCCCGATGCAATGACCCGACGATTACCAGACGCAAGGATTGTGTAGGTGTCTTTATGCGGAGGGTGTTTGTGACAAAGATGAAACTTGTGCCTGGCGTTAATGAGTCGTACCCGTCTATGTTGGTTCCACGAGTTTGGGCAAATCCAAGGCGATTCAATTTCGACAACATTGGCGATGCAATGCTGACGTTGTTCGAGGTGCTCTCCTTCAAGGGTTGGCTGGATGTTAGAGATGTTCTTATCAAAGCTGTAGGACCGGTTAGTAGAGGACTGTTGTATGCAAATCCTATGAGATGTGATTTTGAAATATTTATTTTCAGATCCACGCTGTCTACATTCACATCTATATTTTCCTTGGCTGCATGATTGGGCTGACATTGTTTGTTGGTGTCGTGATTGCCAATTACTCGGAGAACAAGGGTACAGCCCTTCTCACCGTAGACCAACGTCGATGGTGCGATCTCAAAAAGCGATTAAAGATTGCTCAGCCGTTGCATTTGCCACCGAGGCCGGATGGTCGGAAGATCCGAGCCTTTACATACGACATTACGCAGCACATAATATTTAAGAGATGCATCGCTGTTGTAGTGTTGATAAACAGTATGCTGCTTTCGATAACGGTAAGTTTAACATTATTTAAACAGTAAACGTGTATTTATTAAAAACTATACCTACAGTGGATCAAAGATGAAGTGCATACAGAACGGCTTGTCGTTGTGAGTACAGTTCTCACGTTCGTTTTCGTCATCGAGGTCGTAATGAAGAATATAGCGTTCACACCTCGAGGTTACTGGCAGTCGCGAAGGAATCGATACGATCTCTTAGTCACAGTGGCCGGAGTCGTTTGGATATTTCTGCAAACCATACTCAGGGTACCCCAATTACTCCAAAAATACTGTAAAAGATGAACTTCTCACTTTTGAATTCCAGAGCGATCTTTCGTACTTCATTGGTTTCATGGTCGTGATACTGCGGTTCTTCACCATCACCGGTAAACATACAACGCTCAAGATGTTGATGCTTACGGTTGGCGTTTCGGTGTGCAAATCCTTTTTCATTATCTTCGGAATGTTCCTGTTGGTATTTTTCTATGCCCTTGCCGGAACTATCCTGTTCGGAACGGTAAAATACGGCGAAGGTATTGGGCGTCGAGCAAATTTCGGATCGCCGGTGACTGGGGTAGCTATGCTGTTTCGCATAGTTACTGGCGAAGATTGGAACAAAATCATGCATGATTGTATGATTCAACTGCCTTATTGTACCCCAGGACTGAATTACTGGGAAACAGATTGTGGAAACTTTACAGCAAGCTTGATATACTTTTGTACTTTCTATGTGATTATAACGTATATCGTGCTGAATCTTCTTGTGGGTAGGTGTATCTTTAAAGAGCCGTGTATGTAGATGCTATTGATTTGTTTTACAGCCATTATCATGGAGAACTTTTCGCTGTTTTACTCGAACGAGGAAGATGCCCTACTCTCATATGCCGACATAAGGAACTTTCAAAACACTTGGAATGTTGTCGACATTCATCAAAGAGGCGTTATTCCTGTGAGAAGGGTTAAATTCATTCTGCGACTATTGAAGGGACGACTTGAATGCGATCCACAAAAGGATCGCCTGCTTTTTAAGTACATGTGCTATGAGCTTGATAAGCTACATAACGGCGAAGATGTAACGTTTCATGATGTTATCAAGTGAGTTATCCGTTGAAAGGATTCGGTGAGATTGGTAAATTTTGTTTTCTTTTTCTTGCAGTATGCTGTCATATCGTTCGGTGGACATTCGAAAAGCGCTTCAACTGGAAGAACTATTAGCTCGGGAGGAATTCGAATACATTATTGAAGAAGAAGTTGCCAAGCAAACGATACGCACATGGCTGGAAGGCTGCCTCAAGAAGATACGAGCACAGAACGCAAGTGTAAGTTAAAACATTTTTGCGGCTAATTTCCAAGATATTTAATATTCTTAACGTTAAGGAAACATGTAAATGTCGAATAATAACATGCTTTTCAGAAACAACAGAACTCGCTGATCGCTGGTCTACGTGCCACAAACGAAATTATGATGCGCTCTACTCTTGCCGAGGAGAAGGCCAAGGAAGCTGCCACTATAGCAACAGTTGAAAAGGTTTTACAACCAACATCGGCTGGTCCACAAGACAGCAGCTCCGAAGAAATTCGAATTGAATCGGGCGTCACACCGGAGCCTTCGCAACAACGTATATCTATTGCATCAACTTCAAGTCAAGCAACATTGCAAGATCCGGTACCCCAGAAGCAGTCGCAACCTGTAACTTATACTCCGCCTCGATTACCCGGACCGTCTGCACTCACAGGAGCAACGAAGAAACAGCCATTGATTCGCTCGGATTCAACAGGTAGCGCTTCAGGGAGAAAATTCCTCACTCCAGTCTCATCAGACGCACAATTGCGTTCCGAAAAGGACCGCCACGCCAATAGCAAAAAGAAAAGCGAAAAGAAACCGCCCGCCTTAGCAACCACCAAAATAAATCAGTTCAACAACTTTTCATCACATTATTCATCTTTGATTGCGCATCAGCATCATCTTGAGCAACAGTCCCGCTCATTTACTCATCATCATCCGCATCATACTATCACTGTTACTCATCAGGTGCAGACCCATAGCGAGGTGGTTGTTTCACCCAGCGTGCAGCATGCTCAACAGGAGCAGCAACTAGAACACCAACAACACGAGCAACAGCAGGAACAACAAGAAGAACAGCAAGAACTGTTACAACAACAGCAAAACGAACCCGAACAACTACATGAAAAGCAACAAGAAGAACCGCAAAAACAAGATGAACCACAAGATGAACCAAAGGAACCACAACAAGATAAACAAGAAGAACTAACAAAACCTACAGAACAAGTGGACCAGCAGCAACAACAACAACAACAGAAGCAAGATCAGCACAAAGGTTGCGACGACGAAGAACAACAACCAGATGAAGAAGAAACCCAAAAACAAGAACACCTCCAACAACAAAAGGAACAACAAGAGCATGATCACCAACAATTCGAACACCAACAGCATCATATCTTACAACAACATCCCCAACAACAACAACAACATGTCGCAGTGGCAAGCACAAGTGGGGCGGGAAAGATCTTGCCGTTCAATAATCAGGCAAATGTTGTATACGAAGTACACGACTGGTGGCAGGAGCAGGTTATCTGTGCTCAGAGTAGCGACGATGAATGTTAGTGTCCCTCCCCAATGTCCCGAAACACGAAAAAATGCTCTGCATTTCAAGTAAATATGTCAAAATTAGTCTGAAAATGGAACTTTTTTTTCAAACAAATTTATTGAAGAAACAAAAAAAAATTAGCAAATTGAAATTATCTAGAAAATGAATTTATCTATTCTCGTACAAATAATAAAACGAATTCTGTTCCACGAAAGAAGTTTACTGATCCATTTGTCAGTGAATTCACACCAAATGCCCGTTTCGGGCGTAATCTTACCCGTTTTCTGATTGTTGTAGTCGTTAGCTTTATTGACCAGAGGTGATACTTGCGAGCGACTAATGAATATGTTTATGAATTTACTGAAAGAGATCTCCTGACTACCAGAGAGAGTTTTCGAGAATATCTGAATTTTTTTTGTTAAATAACCCAGGGCCACTTGCGCCAATGCATTCATTTAACTAACCAGGTAGCGCAAAACCCACCAGGAAATTAGTAGATGCGATAGTCTGTTGCAGCAAATCTCCACTTAGTGAGTATCGAAGATCTCGGAGGGATACATAAGTGAAACAAGACGTCTGTATATGATTTTTTATTTTATCTCACATCTCCCACCACCTTATTATTTTTCACACATAAGGGCAACTCGAAGATCATATATTTTACGTTTAGCTAAATCAAACGAATTATGTGGGGCAAGAGACTTACGTACTAGAATTCAACAGAGAAGCAGATGAGTTAAGAAATTATATTAGGAGTGAATTATTATTAAGAGAAATAAATAAAGTTGTTGATACTTACTAACGTTTCTGGTTTGTTGGCGTAGACGAGCGACTTCACACGATCTGACATTTCCATTCCACGATATTATGCGCTCATCGAATGTTTCCTTCAATAAATCGATTGTGACGTGCGCTGTGTGGCATGTAGCGCCGTCTTGTTGGAACCACATCTCATCCACATTCATGCCATCCAATTCGGGAACAAAATAGTTGGTTATCATGGCTTTATGAAATGCCACTATAGGCAGCACACGGTTTCCTCACCTCGATATCCATAAGGGGACATGGCGGTCTCCAGATCAACGAACGGTCGACCAAATTGATCACATTGCAATAGACAAGAGGCACGCATCCAGTATTTTGGATGTCCGAACATTCCGAGGAGCTAACATCGACTCGGATCACTACCTTGTAGCAGCCGAGGTAAGAATGCGGATATCCAACACGCCACAATAATCCAGACATATCTACTGTGAAAAAATTTAATGTCGGATGACTGCAATCGCAAGAGACCGCCAAGACCTTCGCACAACGCGTATCCCTTAACCTCTAGATTAACACCATACCACCAGCATCGAATGTCGAAGAGCAATGGCAACGATGCCAACAGGCCATTAGATCAGCCGCAACTGATGTGCTAGGTTTCTCGCGGCCACCAGCAAGAAACCCCTGGTTTGATGAGGAATGCCGACAGATGCTCGCACCCAAGAACGAGACCTACAAGGCTAAGCTGCAGGTGAAGACGAGAGCTGCCATTGAGCTCTATAGGCAAAGAAGAAGGGAAGAACATCGGCTTTTCAGCAAGAAGAAAAAAGAGCAAGAAAAGCGCGCGATCGAGGATATAGAGAGGTGCCACTCCAGGAACGATGTTCGCAAGTTTTACCAAAGTGTAAAACGTCAAAGCCAAGGCTACAAGGCTCGAACAGAATCCTGTCGAGATGAAAGGAAATATCGTAGTTGAGACACAGTCGATGCTGAGGATATGGAAGAACCACTTCTGCAGACTGTTAGACGGCGATGACGAACAACATTCCGGTGTCAGGCGGAACGAACCATTAAATATTGGCAACGACAGCGAAAACTGCCAACCACCCGACCTAAGCGAAGTGAGAATAGCTATATCTAAACTCAAGCTTAATAAGGCCGCCGGAAATGACGGCCTTCCCGCTGAGCTTTATAAAGCTGGTGGAGATGACTTGGTAAACCAACTCATAAGCCAAATCTGGTCGGATGAAAGCATGCCTGAAGAATGGAACCTCAGCATCGTTTGCCCGATCCACAAAAAAGGAGACCCTCTGAGCTGCACCCATTACAGAGGCATAAGTCTGCTCAACATTGCCTATAAGATCCTATCTGCCGTAATATGTGAACGCCCGAAACCGTTTACCAACAACCTGATCGGCCCTTATCAGTGTGGTTTTAGGCCAGGAATGTCCACAACCGATCAAATTTTCACACTTCGGCAGATCCTGGAAAAAAACTCAAGAAGTCCAAATCGATACCCACCACATATTCATCGATTTCAAAGCCGCATACGACAGCATTTATAGCGACGAACTATACAGAGCCATGTCTAGTCCGTTTGTGTAGGATGACGATGGAGAATTCTCGCTGCACCATCAGGGTCGGAAACGACCTCACCGACACATTCGATACCAAAAAAGGATTTAGGCAAGGCGATGCGCTGTCATGTGACTTCTTTAATCTGATTCTTGAGAGTATTGTGCAAAACTCCAAAGCCAACACCAGAGGCACAATTTTCCAAAAGTCGGTGGAACTACTAGCATACGCCGACGATATTGACATCATTGGTAGGACTCAACGTCATGTCATAGCCACGTTTGCTAGTATAGAGAAGGAAGCGGCAAAAATGATATAGCTGTCAACACGAAAGGACAAACAACATCGACGAATTGAACAGAACGTCACCATTGACAGATATAACTTTGAGGTAGTACGGGACTTTGTCTACCTCGGCTCCGCTATTAACTCTGACAACAACATCTCGTCAGAAATTAAACGAAGAATTACTCTTGCCAACCGCTGTTTCTTCGGGCTAAGAAGGCAATTTAGTAATAAAGCCCTCACTCGAACTACTAAGGAGATCCTATATAAGACCCTGATCATCCCAGTCCCTCTACGGCGCTGAAGCATGGACCGTATCAAAAGCGGATGAAGAAATCCTTGGTAGATTCGAGAGGAAAATTCTTCGAAAAATCTTCGGTCCCGTTTGCGTTGACGGGCTATGGAGACGAAGATTCAACCAAGAACTATACGAGCTGTACAGCGACATGCCCCTTGTCAAAAAACTACGCATTGGACGTTTAAGATGGCTAGGACATGTAGAAAGAATGGACACCAATACTCCGGCTCGCAGAGTCTTCGATTCCCAGCCAGACGTCGGACGCAGTAGAGGAAGACCTCGCCTTAAGTGGCGCGCACAAGTGGAAACCGACCTCAACCAACTTGGAGTGCGCAACTGGAGGCAGTTAGCTAAGGACCGGGCAAATGGATAGGCATGTTGGTTGAGGCCCAGGTTCATTCCGGACTGTAGCGCCACTTAAGTAAGTAAGTATCATGGCTTGATACTGGTCTCCCTTAACGCTAACTGACTCTCCAGCATCATTTCGGAAGAAGTGTGGCCCAATGACTCCACCACCCCATAGAGCACACCAAACAGTCAGTTTTTGTGGATGAAATGGCGTCTCAAGGGTCCCATGTGGATTCTCTTCACTCCAAATGTGGCAATTTTGCTTGTTGACGTATCCACTCAACCAAAAATGAGCCTCATCACTGAACAAAATTTTGCGATGAAAATCAGCTCATTTTCGGACCATACAACAAAATCACGACGCATTGCATTCAGTCTCGCGGCTTTAATTCTTGCACAAGCTGGATCTTGTAAGGTTGTAAGCCAAGATCTTTGCGCAAAATCTTCCATAAAGTTGATGGGCAAAGCTCTAATTGCTGTGCACGGTGGCAAATCGAATCATTCGGGTCCCCTTCAACACTTTGCTCTACAGCGGCAATTGTTTCTTCGTTGCGCCCTATTAAACGTCTCTGCGGATGCGTATTATCACATAGAGTTAACGTTGTGCGAAAACGATCCATGGTTAACCGAACTAATTGCTGTAATGGACGATTATGTCGACCATACTGTTAAATAAACGAAGATTACTGGATTACGGAAACTACCAACCACTCGACTACTAAAGCATAACAAGGCTACCGATAATGACGGCCTTTCTGTCGAGCTTTATAACACAGGTGGAGATAACAAGCGTTCTCACTCTAGCCTCTGACTATCAACTTCACTCTCACCTCAACGCTGGTGACTGCTGGGTGCCGAGTACCTCGACTGTGAACCAGTGGAAGGTCGTTGGTAGCAGCGAACTAAAGAAGGAGTAGGAGTATCCTCTCAGGCGAGAGCGGAGGAATTCTCTAGATGGAATCAACGGTGGCGCCTACAGCTCCAGTTAGATCGAACTGTTAAGTGTAATCCCTATATGACCTGCTTCGACATATTTCAACACCAGGTCTATAGGGATTTCTCATACTGAGCCAGGGTGTTGGAAAAAAGTTGGTGGCGGAGGAGCCCTCAATGGGTCAACGGCAGATATAACCGCAATCCAATTGCGACATTTATTACAGCTGCAACAACATATTGCACGTATTAGGATGCGGATTCGTCGTGGGAAATCGGCTTAGGACAAAATTCATTGACTGAAGTCTGAAGCCGATAAGTGATCGTCTTTCTGTGATCCGCGTCAAAGCTACGTTCCAAAACAAAAGCCTAAAATGTGCACACGCCCCTACCGACGAGGCTGAAGATCCCATAAAGGAGGAGTTTTATGTCCTACGGAGCATGTCCGGAGTATAATGTAAGAGTTGTACTCGGAGATTTCAATGCTAAAGTCGGAAAGGAAAACATCTTTAGCGGTTTAGTTGGTAAGCACAGAATCGACGAAACGACAACAGACAACGGCTACCGACTAACAGATGCAGCAGCTCGTAATACGATGATAAGAAGCTCTAGGTTCCCAAGGCTAAGGATCCACACAGCAACCAGGCGCTCTCCAGATGGTCGAACCGTCACCAAATCGACCATCTGCTAATAGATGCGGGGCACGCATACAACATCCTCGACGTGCATACATTCCGAGGGGCAAACATCGACTCTAGGCCATTTTCTTGTTCAGAGCTCGATTTTCCAACGAGAAAAATCTGCGAACTGCTCAGAAGAAGAAATTCGACGTTGGACGCGTTAGCACACCTGGACTGGGGTAGCCAGAGCCTGCAGTGAGCGCCTGAGTATGAAACTCTCCTCTGTGCGCTCACCTACAACAGACGACAACAATCAGTGGTGCCAGTATAGCGACATCATCAAGGGGGTAGCCGAAACCACTGTAGGGTACCAGCCACCCCCGAGAAAGAGCCCGTGGTATGAGGATGAATGCGTGTACAAGAAAAAGGTGACAGAAGATGCACACAAGAAAGCGCTACAGCGCAAATCAAGGGCAGCGAGAGAAGCGTATCGAGCCAGGAGAAGGGAGGAAAAGAAGACCCTGCGTAGAAAGAAGAGAGCCTACGCAGCCTCCCAGCTCAAGGAGATCGAAGAGTCGCGCGATCATAACAACATCCGGAGGTTTTATAAAAAAAAAGCCAAGCAACTCGCTGCTGGCTACAAAACCTGAACGCAGGCTCTTCGAGACAGCGAAGGAAACCTAGTCACCGAAGCGCAGGGAATAGCAGATGTAGATTAAGCAGCAGCAGGGCATCATGTAGAGAGAGTGATAGAGCAACAAGAGAACCCACGTCCAGTCAATGAAGAACTAGTTCCACCACCTAGTATAGAAGAAGTTGGCCTAGTTATAAAGATGCTTAAGAACAACAAGGCCGCAGGTTATAATGGCTTTCCTGCGGAGCTTTTTAAATGAGGTGGCGATGTTTTGGTAGGGAGCATGCACCGAATCATCAACCAAGTATGGGTTAAAGAAAACATGCCCGATGATTGGACTATCAGCTCCATATGCCCCATCTACAAAAAAGGCGATCCTATGTCTTGCAAGAACTATCGAGGCATATCCCTGCTAAATATCGCATAGAAGATCCTATCCAACGTACTGTGTGAACGTCTAAAACCGTTCTGCAACACACTTATCGGCACATACCAGTGTGGCTTCCGGCCCGGCAGATCGACTATAGACCAGAATTTTAAACTGAGGCAAATCCTGGAAAAGACCGACGAATTTCAAGTCGAAACTCACCACCTATTCATCGAGTTCAAAGTCGCGTATGATAACATGCATCGTCAGGAGCTCTATATGGCGATGGTCGAATTCGGAATCCCAGCAAAACTGATTCAGCTGTGTCGCGTGACGCTGGAAAACACGCGATGCAACGTGCAGTTTCGAAGTAGCTCCTCCAAACTGTTCCAAACATGTTCCGTATTTCGGCAAGGAGACGCGCTATCTTCAATCTCGTACTGTAGCATATAGTGCGCAGGGCAGGTTTCAACACGGAAGGCACTACTTTCAACAGATCCGTCCAGCTGCTGGGCTATGCAGACGATATAGATATCAACGGTCGCTCCCACTGTGCCGTGATAAAATGGTTCACAGCGATTGAAGAACAAGCGAAATCCGTTGGCCTTGGAGTAAATGAGGACAAGACTATGTGTATGCTATCAACAAACAAACAAGCATCTGTCCACCGCCTATGACAAAACGTCACTATTGATAGCAGCAATTTCGAGGTAGTTAAGGAGTTCACCTACCTCGGAGTTAACATAAACTCCACGAATGACACGAATAGTGGAGATCCGTCGAAGAATTACCCTAGGAAACCATTGCTACTTCGGTTTGGGGACACAACTGGGTTCAAAACTCCTAACTTGAAAGACGAAATGTGTGCTCTACAGAACCCTTATCCTGCCAGTTCTTCTTTGGCGCCGAGTGCTGCACGATAAGCAAGAAGGGAGTGCTGATACTGGACTCCTTGGAAAGAAAAATACTTCGGCGGATTTTTGTTCCTATATGCGAGGAGGGCGAATGGAGAAGTTACAACCGCGGACTCTTTGAGCTGTACCAAGATGTTGATGTAGTCCAAAAAGCCAAAACACGTCGACTACATTGGCTCGGCCACATCGAGCGAATGGACAATAATGCTCCAGCTAAGAGGATCTTAATTCTAGCCCCCAGGTTCGGGAAGGCAAGGAAGACCAAAGCTCCGTTTCAAAGACCAAGCCAACGCGGATGCCAGAACGCTTGGTCTAGAGAACTTGAAGCAACGTGACCGGGATCGAAGAGGATTGAAGGTTGCAGTGTCTCAGGCAGAGAATCTTCACGGGTCGGGAGCCCGATAAGTAAGTAAGAGATAATTCGGCAGGTAAGTTATGGGCAAATGGTAGGCATTGGGTTCGATTCACTGCAGTAGCAACACCTAAATGAATTTTCACTGGCCTTTCTCTCGTGATGCTCTGACAAATCATTCGAGCCAAGAAAATCATATCTCAACACAGCAGTTCGGAATCGGCATAAAACAGGAGGTCCCGCCATTGTGCAATAATTACACACGCACACAACTACCCGACTGATGTCAAATGAGGATAGCAATATCTAAATTTCCGGAAATACGGCTTTTTAAAGCCGACAGAGACGATTTAGTAAGTAACATCCACCAACTCATAAATCAAAATTTTAAATTTGGTCGGATGAAAGTATGCCGGAAGAATGGAACCTCAGCAGCGTTTGACGGATCCGCAAAAAGGAGACAATCCTATCTGCCGTAATATGTGAACGCCTGAAACCGTTTACCGACAACCTGATCGGCCCTTATAAGTGAGGTTTTAGGCAAGGAAAGTCCACAACTGATCAAATCTTCACACATCAGCAGATCATGGAAAAATCCCAGGAAGTCCAAATAGATACCCACCACCTATTCATCGATTTCAAAGCCACATATGACCGCATTTATAAAGAAGAACTATACTGAGCCATGTCACGTTTTGGTATGCTGTTCGTCTGTGCAGAAAGACGACGGAGAATTCTCGCTGTTCCATCAGGGTAGGAAACTATCTCACCGACATATTCGATACCAAAAAAGAATTTTTGAGAGATTTGTGCAAAACTCCCCAGCCAACACCAGAGGAACAATCTTCCACAAATAAGAGCAACTAATAGCATACGCTGACGATGTTGACATCATTGGGCGAACTCAACTTGATGTCATTTTGATGGCAACACAACATCGACGAATTGGACAGAACGTCACCATTGACAGATACAACTTTAAGGTAGTACGGGACTTTGTCTACCACTGCTCCGTTTTTAACTCTGACATCTCGTCAGAAATCAAACGAAGAATTACTCTTGCCAACCACTGTTTCTTCAGGGTATGAAGGCAACTTAGGAGCAAAGCACTCACTCGTACTACTAAGAAGATCACTTCTTTACAGACCCTGATCATCCCAGTCCTGCTCTACGGCGTTGAAGCATTGAAGCATAGACCATATCAAAAATGGATGAAGAAACTCTTGGTCAGTTTGAGCGAAAAATCCTAGGTAAATCTTTGGTCCCGTTTGAGTTTACGAGATATGGAGATGAAGATTCAACCAAGAACTTAACGAGTTGTAGAGCGACATAGACCTGGTCAAAAAATTTACATTAAACGTTTAAGATGGCTAGGGCGAATGGAAACTAATAATTCGGCCCGCAGAGTGTTCCATTCACACCAGACCTCGGACGCACACAAATAGAAATCGACCGCAAAAAACTTAAATTGTGCAGGAAGGAGTTAGCTATGGTCAGGTCTAATTGGGGAGGCATGTAAGTTGAGGCCCAGTTTCAATCCGGACGGTAGCCCAACGGAACGAAAAAAAGCTGTTGTGTAGGTATATTGTTAATATTCAAACAAAATAGCTACAAAGATAAATAAATGCAGCTAACTAACTAAACGGACTTTGGAAAAACGGAATAACATTCGGAACAACATAGAGATTAGGGCCCTTAGTTTTGAAAACTGTTTTGATGTTTGTAGTTTTGCACAACAAATATGCAGCAAACTTAACTTAACTGGGCCTAGGCAGAGCAATCTGCGTTTTAGACAACCCTCCTCCCACATCAAATATAAAATCTTAAACCCAGCTGAGGATATTTTGATCTTTTTTACAGGTAGCAGGTGCTAAGAACAATCCAGAAGGCACTCAGAGCCAGCATTTGCACATAGTCCAGATAACGACGACCCAAACAATATAACACCAAGACTCGTCTTGTTACGCAATCTACGGAGATTCACATCTGCAAGCATCACCTCTTGGTGGTATTTTAAGTTCACAAATTCGACTCACCTGAGAGCAAATACAAAATGTCGCCACTACGTTCACATGCACCCAAACCGAAGCCATATCGAACAATACCCGTTCCCGTTGTTTAGTGGTATTTTTTACACCCAACAATAGTTCTCCTTATGCAATGTACCACACAATGTTATCTTAACTTATATTACTACTTCCAAGAACATCCCTCAACCATTTGAATGTGTTCTCCAATACGCGGAATGGAACTAATAACCTGGTAGTATGGCATTCCTGTCAATATATCACAAACGAATGAAGCTCTGCACAAGTCATACGAAATATTATAATACCACGACTAAATGGAATAAGTTGTTGATAAAGGGAGGAAGCAATCCTCCTATTTCAATAGAATTTCAATGTTTGTACTCACTTGAATCTACGGCAACTCAAGAGGCCAATGAATTGCGTCGCAATTGGACGCTTTCTAGAGGGATCATACCGCATATGTCAACATTCAGATCATCGTCGTATTTCGGTTACCTGTTGCCTTATTTAGCACTACGCTGCATTCAGAGTCTCTTTAGTGGTTGGTTAGGCCATCGTTGGTGTCTTATTAAGTCCACACGATCGTAGGCAGGGCAATGGCAGTTTGTCGGTGACATTGGCAGTCTTCTGGATTTCATTTTCAAGCTCAAACATCCTCACAACAAGAATACACAGTACACACCTGATAAATGTAAATAATCTGAAAAATAAAGGATCGAAAAAATAACCTAGAATTTCATAACTCACCACGACCGGGCACGCCACGACCTCAGACCTGCGCCACGACCAGAGACAGAGATAAGGGAAGTAATTATCTTACTTACTTCCCTTATCTCTGGCCACGACCACATTTCACAAACAGAACATGATAAATACACATAACCTCATATGCACCACAATGGCAGTCGCAACTCGCAGTACGACCAACTTAAATTTTCAGCATTTTCCCATAATTTTTGGAGTAGATTATTGTACTGGTATAAAAGATCACACGGTGTCAATCAGGGGCATGTTGATGGATTTCCTCTGCAATGAAGACTTTGTTCGTTTTTTTCAAGTTTTTAATAGTTTGATAAAAAAAAAACTTTGTTTTTCTAAAAGTGGGCAGATTTATTTAACTCCTGGTATACCTACATAATTTCGCCAATCTATGTAAAAATGTTGTGCTTAATATCGCATTGGATGAGTATTAATGGTTGGTAATGGTGCTCCCATTCGTTAAAATTTTTAACTTTCTCTCACAAAGAGAAAGATATTAACCCCCTTATTCATTAGATTTCACTAAAACACATCTCAACGGTTGTATACAGTGCGTAAGCATTAATACAGCCTCTATTCAGGGTCACACAATTTCTTATTCATAACATATTTCCCCATCCATAATAGTTATACAGGGTTTGTGTCAAATAAATGATCAAAAAGCTCGGCAGAGTAACCAAGGGATAATTTTTATGGTTGCGAAACTCATGGTGATAATTTTATTTTCTACATTTTTATAACATATTGGTGCCTTATGTTGATTCAATAATATCGTTTACAATGTTGAGTCTGTAGGTAAAGAAAAATTACCATTTGAACAAATTAAACATCTTATGATTTTTTTCATCTTGCAATTGAACCTCTGGTCAGCCGTCTGTGTATACAGAAATAAAAAAAAAATATATATACCCTTATACAGGCACTATTCAACCATCAGACGCGTTTAGGACGTGCAGCCTCTATTCAACGTTGTTTAAGTTTTATGAATAAGGTTTTTGCGTTTAGAGGCATTTTAAGGAGTGTATAACTTTATACACTCCCTATAGTGAGTTTATGAATAAGGCTGTAAGGGTATTCATACAACGTCGTAATTTTATTACGTGCGAAGAATTGTAATTTTACGACAACGTTTCATGAACGACCCTAAAACTGCACCACTAAATAATTCTGTTACCCACTAAATTCAATCTCATTTTAGTAATTTATTCATTGATAGAATTATTTTCCTATTGTTCTCTTTCTTATCTTTATAATTTCGTTCAGTTTAGCGCATACGT
Source organism: Rhingia campestris (assembly GCA_932526625.1). Classification (NCBI taxonomy): domain Eukaryota; kingdom Metazoa; phylum Arthropoda; class Insecta; order Diptera; family Syrphidae; genus Rhingia; species Rhingia campestris. Next base: position 2,451,546 of record OW052186.1, on the reverse strand, counting down.
TTGATGTGTGAAAGTGACTGATTAAATGTCAAAATAGCATATCAAACGTTTACAACGTTTACCATCTCATTGTTGGAAAAGATTTCCCATACAATTGTTGACAGTTCGTTTATCATGTTGGAATTTTATCACGTTTACAACGTTTACGACGACTTTCCGACGTTGCATGAATACCCTTATTGTTTTCGTGAAAATTTTCCACCTCGAGATTTTGATTGATTCTAACATTACGATGATAGCGGAACCCAAAAAAGCGGTTTTTGGAATTCGATCGGTCCTTAGTAACGTATTTTGTCATTTAGGCCATATAAACAAAATTGTTAATTCATCGCAAACTATTATGTCAAATTGAATGAAATTTAATACATATATACTACTATTACCCCCTTATTCATTAGAATTCACTAAACACATCTCAACGGTTGTATAGTTATGCAGTTTATAAGTATTTATACAACCTCTATTCAGGGTAGAACAAATTCCTATTCAAAAAATAATTCCCCACCCATAATAGTTACACAGGGTTTGTGTCAAGAAAAGTACAAAAAAATTGGAAATCTACTACAATATACAGTTTGAAAACATAAACAAAACTCAGCTGGCCATAACAAATAAAAAAAAATACTCTGAATTCTTTTGTCGCAATAATAAACAAAAACTAACACTAATAATTAAAGGAAAATGGATATAAAAAACAAAAGAAAACGTGCTGAAAATTGGGATTGCTCCGATAAGGTATGTATAGAACAATTTGTAACACAAAAATATAAACAAAATAATGTTTTTGATTACTTATCTACAGTTAATTTTGGGGCAACTTATAGAGGACAAAATCTATATTATTGAAAATAAAAATGTAGACACAAATACTACGAAGATAAAAAGAGAAACGTGGAAAGAAATAACCATTTCGTGAGTTAATGACATTGTGTAGTATGTGTTATTTGTTTATTAATTAATTTTTAGATTCAATAAAATGACTGCGACTACCAGGGATATATCGCAACTACAAGCGCAATGGCGAGGAATGAAGATGAAAGCAAAGGCATCTGCCTTTGAGTATAAACAACACATGAGGGTAACAGGAGGTGGACCGCCGCCTAAATCTCCTGATCCAGATGATGCAAAACTAATCGCACTAATTCCTCATGAATTTGAAGAACAATATTAATGGAGCGTAGTGAAATGGAGCGCACTGAAAAACTCAAGATCTTACAGATGGAGAGAAGACACAAAGAAGAGAAACACAGGATGGAAATTAAACACCTATACCCGGAAGGGTTTTAGTTTTGACTGCGTTTATTTATAAATTATAATGTTGTTTATGAAGTATTTGTTCACTTAACATGAACCTTCTTAACATTGTTTTGTTATGTTTTTTTTCATTGTGTTATTGTTTTTTAATTCATAAATAAAATGAACCGAATATTTTTTAATTTGCATTGAACAATGTTTTTTTGAGTAGGCCTTTATGTTATTACATCCGCATGTGGTCACGGGAAGAATTGTTCCATAAATACACGACGTGAAATGTTATTATTTTGCTGCTCTAACGCCTCCTGACTTTCCAATGGATTTTCTTGTGGAGTGTTGTCATCTATGGAATCTACGAAATTTGGAAAAAGTTAAATTATGATTAATTTGTATCTATATTTTTTGAATTTGTTGGTATATACCTTCGGATGAGAGCTCGTCTTTAAAATCGATTGAAAGGTTGTGTAATACTGCCAATGCGATGATTGTGATTTTCGCATTTCTTAAGGAACACCTCATACCAAACAGAAGAATTCGAAATCTCTGTTTCCAAACGCCAAAGCACCTTTCTACTGTGTTACGTGTTGCTATATGAGCACTATTATATTGCCTCTCACCATCCGTTCGAGGATTCAAAAGTGGGGTAAACAAAATATTTGTGCAAGGGTAGCCACCATCACCAAGCAGACGACCCATAAATTCACCAGCCTCAAAGCGCTGTTTGATGCAACTTTCCCATTACTTGCAGATCTGCAGAAATATGTCCTCCTCTTTTGTCCGTGCCAATATCTGCTCGTAAAATATCAATTAATTTTCTCATATTTGCTTTAGTAAATCTATACTTGGCTCGAAAATCTTTTTTTCTAAGCGTCATAGGGTTAAATCGAACTTTATATTGTTTTCGTCTTTTTAATCCTATATTGTTAATTGTATTTATGTCTTGCACAAAAGAACTATAATTAAAAGGCATTTTAAACTATTTATTTTCGTTTTCACTTCAAATTAATTTGTTTATGATTTTTTTCACAAATGTTGTCCAAATGTCATTTCAATAATAAAATTTCCTTATACAGGCACTATTCAACCCTCAAACGCGTTTAGCTTATTCAACCTCTATTCAACGTTGCATAAGTTTTATGAATAAGGTTTTTGCGTTTAGAGGCATTTTAAAGAGTGCATAACTTTATACACTCCTTATAATGATTTTATGAATAAGGCTGTTATTGTATAGCACAATTCCACATAATTAGTTTTAGCCCGCAACCATCACTAAACGGAATTTTCAGTTTTGGCCAATAACGGAAAATCATTATTGTTCACATAGACACCGATTCCTTCAAATTTCGGAGTAAACGTTCGTAATAATCAGATTTTGACATTATATCAATTTTTGGCATCAATAATCAAAATGCTTATGATTTGATCTAACGCCCAACTCGCTGTGAAAGAGAAAGTTGCGTACGACCCAGTCGTGCACCCACCACTCGTTTTTTTTTTTTTTTTAATCTAGCTCTTTCAAAACTGTGGGGCTCATTCCGTATCTTTGAAAGCGATTATCACTATAACGGTACTAGTGAACGAGATCGTCATCAATTTGCTTCACGTAGCTCGACACCAGCTGTCCCAACTAACAATTTCGCTTCGATAAAGCACTCTCGAAGCTATTTCCCCTCCAGCAATATTACTTGTAGGAAGTCTTATGGAAAAACATTTGGCGCACTTTTATGAAGCTATTTACTTCTATAAGACTTCTTTAAATACTTCTAATATGCCATAATGAAAAATCTTTCTTTGCTTATAAAAGGCCATACATAAGCAAATTATAGGCTTCGCAAAAAGTCATTCCGAAAATATTTGCAAATCTTAAGTTGAAAAATAACATTCTTTTTTATTACTTCCTTTTTGTTTTCATATTGTCTTATTAATATTTACTTTTATAAATTCCAATTTCAATCTCTTATAAACCCTATTCGTTATAATGAATGTATTGAATTCAATGAATTAATTATTATAAAAACTCTCTTCTTACTGGGATTCGAACTTGCGTTCTCTCGCACGGTAGTCCAACGCGCTATCCACTAGGCTGTAGTCTCGAACATGATAGACGAGTAAGTACAACGAAGTAGTTGAATCGTGTTGACTCATTCTCCGTTAGGTTCCCGATCTTTTCACCTTTTTTCCAATCTTTACATCTTGTCACGATCTTTTCACCTTTTTTCCGATCTTTTAACCTCAGATTTTTAAAGCCTTCATTCGTAAGCTCTATACATGCTATGCTACGGATTAACTTCGTGCGAAGTACTACCGAAACATCTTAACTTATGGTACCTGTACACACATCTCTGGAAGCTTAAAATCAACCTTACAGAAGTTACGCTATCATAATTTCGGTTATGCTTGTGTATTTTCCTGTATAATGCCATAAACAAGCTTTTACCCAAACAATCGACTCGACAGCCAAAATGCTCAACCTCCGCGCACAAGTACCATATAAGGAAAATAGAAATAATTGCTTGTGGAAATTACATTTTTGTTCCTTATAGAATAATAATTGTAAGTTGGGGTGTTTTTCTCTTTATTTCAAATCTATATAGGCTTAGAAACAATTTACATGTAAAATACAACATAACACCTTATCCTAAATATATTTCGTGAAGTCTGGATAATTATCCAGTCTTACACCCTTCCCCGGGGTTTAGATTTGCATGTAAAAAATTCAACTTTCATGGTATTTATATGTGTTAGTGTATCTGTACATGAGAGCTCTTCCTTGCAGGCTGATTGTTCAAAACGTTTTGCTTGAAAGCTAGGTCGACAACTCCATGAATGTAAATTTGACATTTGGGTATTGTTTTCTGTTACACTTGTGCATTTTGCGATTATATTATGTCTATCGTCAAATTTCTTATATTAGCGTACCCTTTTTTCGACGGTGGATTTATTTTGATTTCATTTTAAATTTCAACCAATAGGTATCAATTTTTATTTTAATTACCAAATATCCCTTTTTAATGGAATTATCATTCCCTTTTTTGGTTTGATTTGTCTATTCAATAGAATTATCGCCTTAGTATGACATGTCAGGTAATTTCATGAATGTGAATTAGTGCATGCATTTAGAACCCATCTGTTATAATATGAGATGATTTCAGTATGTAATGTAAATTCACTGAACACATTCATTGCTACGCACGAAATGCAGTCATTTAAGATACCTAATTGTAAGACGTCATTTCCGCTCTATGTAAGTGCATGTACATGTAGTCAGTTGAATATTACGATCGGATGTGTATAGTTGATTAGTGGAAATATAAAACTGAATTTGCAAAGCTTAAAGTGTGTATTATTTTACTAACTTGTACATGGTGTCAGAAGTGAAACCTTTTTTATATTAAAACAAATATATTCAACAAGATGTCTAAAGTGGAAATAAAAGCTCCTGAACAACTTAATTTTGATGACGCTGGCAAAGAGTGGTCAATTTGGAAACAAAAATTCAAGATTTATCTTGTTGCGTCTGGAAAATCAAGCGAGAATGACAAAACAAAAATTTCTCTATTTCTTACGTTCATTGGAGAGAAGGGGATAGAGATATACAATACTCTTTTCGATGTACCGTTTGATCCAGACAGTGATGATGAGTTCAAGGATGCAGTGGAAATTGAACAAGTAGACGAACAAGCAAAACCGAAAATTTCCCTAAAGATGGTCCTTAGTAAATTCGAAGAATATTGTCTTCCAAAGAAAAATGTCCTAATGGAGTCACATAAATTTAATATGATTGTTCAAAAGGAGAACCAATCCTTCACAGAGTACATAACTGAACTTCGTACACAGATGAAGTACTGTGATTACAGTTGCACAAAGTGTAAGGAATCTTATACAGACCGTATGCTGAGAGAACGACTGATCCTGGGGCTGTTTGATAAAAACCTACAATTGAAATTGCTGGAGGATGCAAATCTGTCATTAAGTGATATAATTAATAAGTGCAAGATTGCAGAAGCTGTTATTGCAAATAAAAAATTGCTGTCCCAAGTGGAAAAGATTTGCACAATTGATACGTCGCAAAAGGAAGATCAAAAGAAGAGGTTCCTGAGATACCCGAACACACCAAAATGTGATCGTTGTGGTGGATTTTCAACGGGCCAACACCAAAAATATTGTCCAGCTGCAAAGGAAGGAGTAACTTGTAACAAGTGTGGAAAACCAGGCCATTTCGGAAGAGTTTGTCGCTCACGTCAACAGGAGGAAAAGCCAAAAGGAAACAAGCTGCAGCTCTATAGAGGACCAAGGCAGAATCGTGTCAACGAACTAAGATATGGATCTAGTTCTGAAGAAGGTAACCAATTATGTCAGAATAATAATTTAGTTTTAAAAAAATTTGTATTTAGAATAAACACTGATGCTAAGGGTTGGTTCAAAATATTGAATGTGGGTGGTGCTGAAGTACAATTTAAATTAGATACTGGAGCTGATATCAGTTGTCTCCCAATAAAATACATTGAGCAGACCAACAACCAAGATAAAATTAAAAAGTCTAACAACCAATTGTTTGCTTATAATAATTGTAAGATTGAGACATTTGGAAAAATAGATTTAATTTGTGTTGACTGTGATACACAGTTAAAAAAAGTTGTTTCATTTGAAATCGTTGGTGACAAATTTCAGCCTATATTAAGCAGAGATGCATGCGTTGAACTTAATTTGCTAAATAGAACTAATGTATTCAATATATCCATAGATTCAAACGAAAAGTTTATTGAGCAAAATATGGAAGTATTTGATGGTATTGGTACAATTCCTGGGGAATGTAGTATTATGCTTAAGGAAAATTCTGTCCCAACACTTAAGTATAAAAAACGTATCCCTGAAAGTTTACATAAGAGATTGAAACTTACGTTAGAAGATATGCAGGAACACGGCATCATTACACCTGTTGATTACCCTACAGATTGGGTCAATAATTTAGAAATTGTTGAAAAACCAAACGGCTCATTAAGGATATGCCTTGATCCAATACCATTAAATAAATGTATTCGTAGGGAACATTTTTTGATTCCAACAGTGGAAGAAATAATAAGTAGACTGTCAAATAAATCATTTTTTACAGTGTTAGATCTAAAGCAAGGATTTTGGCAACTATCACTTGATAAAAAAAGTTCAGAATTAACAACCTTCATGACTCCATTTGGTCGTTTTCGATGGAATAGGGTTCCTTTTGGAATAAGTAGTGCTCCGGAAATGTTCATGAAGAAAATGGTTGCAATATTTGGAAATATAACAAATGTAGAAGTTTATTTCGATGATATTTTCATTTCTGGTAGAACAAAAAAAGAACACGATGAAACTTTAGAGTTAGTAATGACAAAAGCAAAACAAAATGGGATAAAATTTAATAAAGAAAAGTTACAGTTGTGTCAAAAGAGGGTCAAATTTATGGGACAAATAATACAAGAAAATAGAGTAGAACCAGATAACAAATATGTGGAAGCTATTAAAAATATTAATACACCAACAAATAAGAAAGACATTTTAAGAATACTAGGTATGTTCAAATATCTTGCAAGGTTTATTCCAAATTTGACAAAGAAATCAGCAAATTTAAGAAACTTAACACGATTAGAAACAGAGTGGAAATGGTTAGATGTACATCAACGCGAACTGGAGGATTTGAAGGAAATCCTGTGCAAAGGCACTTCTCTAAGAATTTTTGATCCCAAACTTCCTTTAATAATGCAAACAGATGCATCTAAGAATGGCTTGGGTTGTGTTTTAATGCAAAATGACCAACCAATTGCATTTGCTTCCAGAAGTCTTACTATAACAGAACAAAAGTGGAGTACAATGGAAAAGGAATTACTGGCCATTGTATTTGCTTGTGAAAAATTCCACCATTTCATTTATGGTCGTGAGGTAATGGTTCAATCAGACCATAAGCCTCTCGAACAATTAATTAAAAAAGAGTTAGATGATGTTACTGTAAGACTTCAAAGAATGTTCTTAATACTATTAAGATACCCTGGTCTGCAAATAAAATACACACCTGGGAGTAAAGTAGTCATAGCTGACTGTCTTTCAAGGGCTCCATTAAAGGAAACGGGTTCCGAGAATGAGGAATTGAAATACGTGATTCATTTAGTAAAAAGAAAAGTTTGCTTATCAGCAAATAATTATGAAATTTATGTTGAGGCAACAAGAAATGATTCTGAACTAGCTAAAATAGTAGATCATCTTCAAACAGAATGGCCAGAATATAAACGTTTATCCGAGGTTGGAAAACGTTTTCATAAGATAAAAGACCAACTTAAGTTTGAGGAAGGATTATTATTTTTGGATGATAAATTAATCATTCCGCATTTGTTGAGAATGTCATTACTTAGAATTCTACATGAACCACACCTGGGGATTGAAAAAACTCTCGCTAGGGCTCGTAAATTATTTTATTGGCCAGGAATAACAGGTGATATTAAAGCGATGATTAAAGATTGTCGTGTATGTGAAAAATATATGAGAAATAATTGTTCGGAACCACTCATTCAAGAGGAAAATCCGCAATATCCATGGCATAAAACTTCAATGGATATTTATGAATATGCAGGCAAATTTTATATAGCATTTGTTGATGCATATTCTGGTTGGATTTGTTCTGATAGACTTAAAGATAAGTCGATTACAAGTGTTATTACCTTCTTGGAAAATATATTTAATCATTTTGGTAGCCCAACAGAAATCAGAACTGATAACAGTCCATTTAATTCGAAACAACTTCTACAATATGCTAGTATTAATAATATTACATTAAAATTTTCAAGCCCCAATTACCCTCAAAGTAATGGGTTAGCTGAAAAAGCAGTTGGAATTGCTAAACAGATAATAAAAAAGGCAATTAATGAGGACAAAGAAAAAGAAATTGGGTATAGAATTTTAGAATACAATACAACACCAATAACTAGTATGGGTTTATCCCCTACAGAATTATTTTTGGGACGAATGGTTAAAACAAAACTACCAGTTAATATGAAGAGACTCGTTAGGACATTTATAGCTGAAGAACAAATTCAAAGGAAAATAACAGAAAAAAAGAATAAACAAAAACAGTATTATGATATGCATACGAAATTATTGAGCGAATTACGGATAGGAGATAAAGTTATGTTTAAAAAAAATGAAACTGACTGGGTCTATGGAGAGATTGTACAGCAATTGAATGAGAGGTCATACAATATTAAATGTAGTTCAGGAAAAATATTCAGGAGAAACAGAAAATTTATAGTTAAAACAAATAATTCAGATGAAAAAAAGGTTGATGATTATGACTTCTTGGATCATGGTATGTTCGATGAGGATAATAGTGTTGATAGAGAAGTATCTCATGATGAACAGTCAAGTTCAATACCAGACACAGCAGCACCCACGGTAAATGTTGAAAACGAGCCTTTACTTCAGGGAACAGAAAAGAATGGTGTAACAACCCATAGTGGGCGCATTTCTAGGCCACCTGTTAGACTAGGTGATTGGGATTTTGATTGAAACTACTGACATAGTTGGTTGCATAAGATATTATTTATTTATTATTTATTTATTATTTATTTACTATTTATTTACTAACTTAATTATATTATTATTATTCAGTAAGTAGTTGTTTAAAAAAAAAAAAAAAAAAAAAAAAAAAAAAAAAAAAAAAAAAAAAAAAAAATTATATTTTAACTTTAATTCTAATTAAAAAAAAAAAAAATAGCATGTTATAATATGAGATGATTTCAGTATGTAATGTAAATTCACTGAACACATTCATTGCTACGCACGAAATGCAGTCATTTAAGATACCTAATTGTAAGACGTCATTTCCGCTCTATGTAAGTGCATGTACATGTAGTCAGTTGAATATTACGATCGGATGTGTATAGTTGATTAGTGGAAATATAAAACTGAATTTGCAAAGCTTAAAGTGTGTATTATTTTACTAACTTGTACACCATCACCACTTGAAAGTTACACATACGTTCACAAAACTAACACCATTAAAGTAGTAATGAATTTATTACATTCAAATCTAAACCCCGGGCTAGCCTGGATAGCAAATAGTGCTACCAAACCTATTGTTGTCGCAAATGCTATAATTGCAAAATATAGCAGCTGATACCACAACCGGTAATCATACGTGCTGCATAATTGGTGTTTTTATAAATAATTTGATGTGAAAATATTTTTATATATTCCTTTGAATCTAAAATCGAAACATTACAATAAGTGTAGTAGTGGATAAAGTGAAAAACAAAATGGATTTTAATTGAAAAATAAACACCACAGAGCAAATATGTAAACCTCAAATTGCCATCTATTGGCAATTACGTGGTTCAGTTTTAGTGGTGCCAGATCACCGATTATCGTTTTTTTTTTCTATCTAATGCCTGAAACACACGTGCAGTGGTTCTGCATGCAGTGCGGCACTTAGTGCAGCAAGTAAAACACACGTGCATTATTTTTTTTGTTTGACATACATGCAGTGCAGTGGCTCCTGTCATAACATTCAGCTTACTGTTGTGGTATTTGGTTATATTTAGTTAATTTCGGATATGTCCTTACATTGTATTCTTAAATGTTTACGTTTTGTGATTCGTAGTAGGGGCATTCGTGAGTAATTTTAAAAGTTATGGTTGAGTTGAGAAAAAGTTTCTTTCATTTTTGATACACTTGTTTTGTAATGGCATTTATTTGTTTTTTTTATTGCGGATTAAACGTCATAATTCAATGATGCCAAATATCTTAATATTACGTTTTTTTTTCTTTTGTGTTGTGGTGCCATTGAATTTTTACAGTGGATTTAGAAATAGAGACAACTTGCAGTACTGCAACGCTTGCAGATTTTACATGTGTTCGCTCCCATTGAAAACGGTGTGTTCTATCTTTTCTGCAAGGAGAATTCTGCACATGTGTTTCAGGCATAAGCCTATTCATATTTACGGAATACAACAGTAATCGGTGACGGCCTGGCACAACTGACATTTGACATACATGCAGTGCAGTGGCTCCTGTCATAACATTTAGCTTTCAAATTTGTTTAACTGTGGTACTTGGCGTAATCGTTGAACATTTAACAATGAATACAATTAAAAGAAGTCAAAGTGTTAAATCTATTGTATTGTTATCTGCTTCCCAATCCTGTTATAAATTTTTGTATTTATACCTACGAATCACGAAGAAAGATTTTATTCGCGAATCCATTAGCTCATAATGTCGACTCGCTATTATTTTGATGTAAGTGTCTGAAAATTTATTGAATAAAATTTTAGGTATTTGGCATACAGTGTTTGTTACATAATGGTGGCGTGGTCCTTTCGAGTTGGGATGTGAGGTGACCGCAAAAGGGGACCGAAGATTTCCCGAAGAGTGTTGCACTCAAAACTATATTTAAAATAAATTTATTTTTAATACTGCACCGAGCGAACCCTCTTCGGAAAAACTTCAGTCCCCTATTGCATCGACAGCCTTTCGAGACGAAAATTCAACTAAGACCTTTTTCTCCGTCTTGGGTTCCGTTTAAGATGGCAAGGATATAAAGTGGAAACCAACACTCCCGAACGCATAGTCTATGATTCCCAGTCTCAGTAGAGGAAGATCTTGGTTTATGTGTCGCGCACAAAATGAAACTAACTGTCGCCATCATTTTAAATAAAAAGTCAACCCCAAAACTGTTACTTTGAGGCGAAATTACTCACAAATGGTCCCACTACGAAATCCAAGAAGTTAGCATTTAAAAACATAAAGTAAATAGCTATCCACAGATAACCAATGTTTGTTATATCATTCACACCCAAAACTAGGTATGAGCTTTTGTTTTTTGTTTATTGATTAATAAAAAAAGTTTTAGACATTCGTATACAAAAAATGTTTTAAATAATCTCGCAGTACGAATGCATTTCGTGGGCACTTCCAAAAGTGTTAACTATCCTCACATGGACGTTTGATAAGGATTTGTTGAAAATCTAATTGTCCGGAACAATATTTCTTCCAGAGTATGACCTCTTTTTTTTTCTTTTTATTTGAAAGGCTGCATTTCCTTCAAAGTAAAACGGAAAGTCTTCGTTTGAATTCGGCAACGGCTTTACTTTGGGGGTGTTGATTGATCCCAATTCACCTCACACTATTTTGCGGATTATCGAAACTCCAATTCGAAAGGACCACGCCAACATTTGGTAACAAACACCGTGTGCTAAATACCTAAAAGACAAAGTTATTATTTTCAGTGAATTATTCAATAATATTAAATTTTCAGACACGTACACCAAAGTAATAGCAAGTCGGCATTCTGAGCTTATGGATTTGCGAATAAAATCATTTTTCGTGATTCGTATATAAATACAAAAAAATTATTACCACGATTGGAAAGCCGATTGCAATAAAATGGATTCACCACTTAAATTATTTAACTGTAAGCATTTCTAAATGTTCAACGATTACACCAAACACCATAGTTTAAACAAATTTGAAAATGAAACTGAATGTAATGTTTATTTGTTTATTTTTTATAAGGAATAAACGTCATAATTCAATAATGCCAAATATCTTAATATTACGTTTTTGTTTTTTGTGTTGTGGTGCCATTGAATTTTTGCAGTGGATTTAGAAATAAAGGGTGATCCATTTCGAGGTTCCCTACTTTTGTAAAGAAAAAAAACACAGAAAATTCAAATTTAATGGAGAATGTTTATTATCATTTGAAAGAACATTCTTTGGCATTTATTTTTTGAAGATTATGTCTATCAAATGTTGGCCGTTGCTACGTCGCAGATGGTCCATCCGTTGAGTCCAATTTTCGATCACTTGTTCGAGCATTTCGACTGGTAACTGGCGAATGACACGCGTGATGTTTTCCTCCAAGGCCTGAATCGAAGCGGGTTTGTCGGCATAAGCTTTTGACTTTACATATCCCCACAGGAAAAAGTCTAACGGTGTGATATCACACGATCCTGGTGGCCAATCGACCGGTCCAAAACGTGAAATTATGTGCTCACCGAAATGTTCTCTCAATAAGTCCATTGATTGATGCGATGTGTGGGAAGTGGCGCCGTCTTGCTGAAACCAAATGTCGCCGAGATCACGAGCTTCAATTTCAGGCATCAAATCGTCGGTTTTCATGGCCGAGTTGCTGCGAACGGCGCCGAATCGACTCTCCACGGTCTTCGTGTACACTCTCAGCTACGGCCGCTATATTTTCTTCACAGCGTGCTGGTCGTGGTCTATTCAGTCGAATATTATCCAATAATGAATGCTGGGTCTCAAAATGGGTGATGGTGTTGCGAATAGTACGCTCAGTAGGCCGATTATGTTGACCATAAGTTGAGCGAAGTGCACGAAACACATTCCTCACAGAACGTCAATTTTCATAATAAAGTTGAACAATTTGTAAACGTTGTTCATGCGTAAGTCTTTCCATTATGAAATGCCAAACAATACTAAACAAAAACAACATGACAGCATGACACGACTCACACGTGATCTGTCAAAAAAGGCTATTGAAAAAAGTATCTCTACTTGGATCACCCGTTAGAGACAACTTGCAGTACTGCAACGCTTGCAGATTTTACATGTGTTCGCTTCCATTGAAAACTGTGTGTTCTATCCTTTCTGCTAGGAGAATTCTGCACATGTGTTTTAGGCATTACAATGTGATATTTTGCACATCATTTTTACCTAAATTGGTGAAATTATATAGGTATACCAGGAGTTAAATAAATCTGCCCACATTTAGAAAAAAAAAAATTTTTTTTAACAAACTATTAAAAAATTTAAAAATAAACGAACAAAATTGTAAATTCAAAATGATATAATGAATCCATCAACATGCCCCTGATTGACACCGTGTGATCTTTTATACCAGTACAGTAATCTACTCCAAAAATTATTGCAAAATGCTGAAAATTTAAGTTGGTCGTACTGCGACTGCCATTGTGGTGCATATGAGGTTATGTGTATTTATCATGTTCTGTTTGTGAAATGTGGTCGTGGCCAGAGATAAGGGAAGTAAGTAAGATAAAGTAAGATAATTACTTCCCTTATCTCTGTCTCTGGTCGTGGCGCAGGTCTGAGGTCGTGGCGTGCCCGGTCGTGGTGAGCTATGAAATTCTAGGTTATTTTTTCGTTCCTTGATTTTTCAGTTTATTTACATTTATCAGGTGTGTACTGTGTATTCTTGTTGTGAGGATGTTTGAGCTTGAAAATGAAATCCAGAAGACTGCCAATGTCACCGACAAACTGCCATTGCCCTGCCTACGATCGTGTGGACTTAATAAGACACCAACGATGGCCTAACCAACCACTAAAGAGACTCTGAATGCAGCGTAGTGCTAAATAAGGCAACAGGTAACCGAAATACGACGATGATCTGAATGTTGACATATGCGGTATGATCCCTCTAGAAAGCGTCCAATCGCGACGCAATTCAGTGGCCTCGAGTTGCCGTAGATTCAAGTGAGTACAAACATTGAAATTCTATTGAAATAGGAGGATTGCTTCCTCCCTTTATCAACAACGTATTCCATTTAGTCGAGGTGTTATATTTCGTATGGCTTATGTAGAGCTTCATTCGTTTGTGATATATTGACAGGAATGCCATATTACCAGGTTATTAGTTCCATTCCGCGTATTGGAGAACACATTCAAATGGTTGAGGGATGTTCTAGGAAGTAGTAATATAAGTTAAGATAACATTGTGTGGTACATTGGGTAAGGAGAACTTTACCAACAAGAGGTGATGCTTGCAGATGTGAGTCTCCGTAGATTGCGTAACAAGACGAGTCTTGGTGTTATATTGTTTGGTTCGTCGTTATCTGGACTATGTGCAAATGCTGGCTCTGAGTGTCTTCTGGATTCTTCTTAGCACCTGCTACCTGTAAAAAAGAACAAAATATCCTCAGCTGGGCTTAAGATTTTATATTTGAAGTGGGAGGAGGGTTGTCCATAAGGCGGATTGCTCTGCCTAGGCCCAGTTAAGTTAAGTTTGCTGCATATTTGTTGTACAAAACTTCACACATCAAAACAGTTTTCAAAACTAAGGGCCCTAATCTGTATGTTGTTCCGAAAGTTATTTCCTTTTTCCAAAGTCCGTTTATTTAGTTAGCTGCATTTATTTATCTATGTTAGCTATTTTGTTTGAATATTAAGAATATACCTACACAACCCCTTTTTTTCGTTCCGTTGGGCTACCGTCCGTAATGAAACTGGGCCCCAACTTACATGCCTCTCCAATTAGACCTGACCAAAGCTAACTCCTTCCTGCACAATTTAAGTTTTTTGCGGTCGATTTCTATTTGTGTGCATCCGAGGTCTGGTGTGAATGGAACACTCTGCGGGCCGAATTATTAGTTTCCATTCGCCCTAGCCATCTTAAACGTTAAATGTGAATTTTTTGACCAGGTCTATGTCGCTCTACAACTCGTAAAGTTGCTGGTTGAATCTTCGTATCCATAGCTTGTCAACTCAAACGGGACCAAAGATTTACCGAGGATTTTTCGCTCAAACTGACCAAGGGTTTCTTCATCCGCTTTTGATACGGTCCATGCTTCAACGCCGTAGAGCAGGACTGGGATGATCAGGGTCTGTAAAGAAGTGATCTTCTTAGTAGTACGAGTGAGTGCTTTGCTCCTAAGTTGCCTTCATACCCCGAAGAAACAGCGGTTGGCAAGAGTAATTCTTCGTTTAATTTCTGAGATGTCAGAGTTAAAAACGGAGCAGTGGTAGACAAATTCCCGTACTACCTCAAACTTAAACCTGCCAATGGTGACGTCCAATTCGTCGATGTTGTGTTGCCATCAAAATGACATCAAGTTGAGTCCGACCAATGATGTCAACATCGTCAGCGTATGCTATTAGTGACATTGCATTGTGGAAGACTGTTCCTTTGGTGTTGGCTGCGGAGTTTTGCACAATCCTCTCAAAAATTCTTTTTTGGTATCGAATATGTCGGTGAGATAGTTTCCTACCTTGATGGAACAGCGAGAATTCTCCGTCGTCTTTCTGCACAGACGAACAGTATACCAAAACTAGACAAGGTTCTGTATAGTTTGTCTCTATAAATACTGTCGCATGTGGCTTCAAAATCAATGAATAGGTGGTTTGTATCTATTTGGACCTCTTGGGTGTTTTCCAGGGTCTGCGGAAGTATGAAGATTTGATCAGTTGTGGACTTTCCTGGCCTAAAACCTCACTGATAAGGGCCGATCAGGTTGTTGGTAAACAGTTTCAGGCGTTCACATATTACGGCAGATTATGATTCGATACTTATGCCCCTGTTGTTGGCGCATTTCAGAGTGTATTCTCTTTTGGATCAGGCAAACGATCCTGAGGTTTCATTCTGTAGGCATACTTCTATCCGAACAAATTTAAAATTTTGATTTATGAGTTGGTGGATGTTACTTACTAAATCATCTCCGCCGGCTTTATACAGCTCGTTGGGAAGGCCGTCATTCCCGGCAGCCTTGTTAACCGTAAGTCTAGATATTGCTATCCTTACTTCACTTAGGTCGGGTGATTGGTAGTTTTCGCTATCGTCGTCAATATTGAATGGATCGTTCTGCGTTACAGCGGGCGACTGTTCGTCATCGCCGTTTAACAATCTGCATATCCCCAGCATAGATTGTTTCTTAAGGAAGATATTCCTTGTTCATGTCGATATGATTCTGTTCGAGCCTTTTATCCCTGGCTGATAAGAATGCTCTTTGTTCCCCCCGGATTGTGGGTAGGTAAGGAAGGATGCTACCGACCGTTATTCATAGATTCATTATAGGGGATGTATAAAGTTATGCACACTTTCAAATGCGCCTCTAAACTCATAAAACTTGTTCATAAAAGTTATAAAGGCTGCATAACACAAACGCGTCTGTGGTTAAATATTGCCACTACACGGGAGTTTTGTCTGTGCTTGTCACAAACGGCTGATAAGCTTCAGGGCTACTACTGACACAATTTTAAGGAACAAGAAATATCGTCCAGAATTAAAAGAGTGTCTTTTTGTAATTCAGCATTTGCGTTTAGTGTATTCAAATGCTAGTTCTTCTATCAGCCTTATTCATAAACTCACAAGGACTGTATAATGTAATGCACCCTTAAAATGCCTCTAAACGAAAAAACCTTATTCAGCATGACCTTCACGCGTCTGATTGTTAACCAGCGCCTGTATAAGGGTGTTTTACGTTTTTTTTTTTATTGAAATGGCACTTCTTTTGGGATGTTGTGTATTGGATTTTATGAAACATAAAAACCATCTTCTAACCACGACCGACGCTGGTTGATGTCGGTGATCTAGTGTTGTTGGTTTACTAAGTTTGCTTAAAGTGAAACTTATTTTTGGACGGATGTTGTTGTGGCTGTTTGATCGTACGTTGGTGTGCAAAAATAGGGATGGTTTCTTGTTGGCATGTTGCTTGGAGAAAGGACGTTGGTGCACCGGTATGCACCAAGAAAGTGTGTTGTCTGTCAATAAGTAATTTTAGGTTCCTGGGATTTTGTGTGAGCAAACACAAATTATCAAACTCATTTGTGAGTCCAGGAAAGCGACATTAGGTAACATGTATGTGGCCAAAATGGATATTTCCCTCTGAATGTTGAAGTGACAGCTGATTGTCATAAATGTGTTTTAGCGAAGGTGTGTGTCTGACGTCACTTATCAGTGTGGTTTTAGGCCAGGAAAGTCCACAATCGGTCAAATTTTCACACTTCAGCAGATCCTGGAAAAAACCAAAGAAGTCCAAATCGATACCCACCACCTATTTATCGATTTCAAAACCGCATACGACAGCATTTATAGAGACGAACTATACAGAGCCAAGTCTAGTTTTGGTATACCGCCCAAACTCGTCCGTTTGTGTAGGATGACCATGGAGAATTATCGCTGCACGATCAGGGTCGGAAACGACCTCACTGACACATTCGATACCAAGACAGGATTTACGCAAGGCGATGCGTTGTCATGTGACTTCTTCAATTTGATTCTGGAGAGGATTGTGCAAAACTCCCGAGCCAACACCAGAGGCACAATTTTCCAAAAATCGGTGCAACTATTAGCATACGCCGACGATATTGACATCATTGGTCGGACTCAACAGGATGTCATAGCCACGTTTGCTAGTATAGAGAAGGAAGCGGCAAAATGGGTTTAGCAGTAAATGAGGGTAAGACTAAGTATATGCTGTCAACAAGAAAGGACACACAACATCGACGAATTGGACAGAACGTCACCATTGACAGATATAACTTTGAGGTAGTACGGGACTTTGTCTACCTCGGCTCTGCTATTAACTCTGACAACAACATCTCGTCAGAAATCAAACGAAGAATTACTCTTGCCAAGCGCTGTTTCTTCGGGCTAAGAAGGCAATTTAGTAGTAAAGCCCTCACTCGAACTACTAAGGAGATCCTATATAAGACCCTGATCATTCCAGTCCTCCTCTACGGCACTGAAGCATGGACTGTATCAAAAGCGGATGAAGAAATCCTTGGTCGATTCGAGAGAAAAATCTTCGGTCCCGTTTGCGTTGACGGGCTATGGAGACGAAGATTGAAACACGAACTATAGCTGTACAGTGACATACCCCTTTTCAAAAAACACCGCATTGGACGTTTAAGATATCTACGACATGTAGAACGAATGGACATACTCCGGCTCGCAGTCTTCGATTCCCAGCCAGACGTCGGACGCAGTAGAGGAAGACCTCGTCTTAAGTGGCGCGCACAAGTAGAAACCGACCTCAACCAACTTGGAGTGCGCAACTGGGGCAGTTAGCTAAAGACCGGGCATATTGGAGAGGCATGTTGGTTGAGGCCCAGGTTCATCCCGGACTGTAGCGCCACTTAAGTAAGTAAGTAAGTTTGTTATTATCGGGCCAAATCCAAGGGTTTAGTTCTTTGAAGACCCCGCAATATATTTGTTTCGTCAAGAATTTGGAGGACTGTTGTGTTAACGTGTCCCAATAAACGTTTTCTTATGTTTTCGTGCAATTTTTTTTGTTTCATCTTTAACCGCGGGAATACCCAGATCTCTGCGTAGATCTTCGTTCCTTACGTACCACGGAGCATTGACGAATAATCTTAACATTTTATTTTCAAAAGTTTGTAAAACGTTTAAATTTGTTTCACTGGTACAGCCCCATAGTTGTATACCATATGTCCAAACCGGCTTCAGCACTTGCTTGTATAATAGCAGCTTGTTATCAAGGTTAAGCTTCGAATATTTTTCGAGCAACCAGTACAGTTCTCTGTATTTATTTTTAAGTTCTTCGCATTTCTTTTTTACATGCGACTTCCATTTTAATTTTGCATCGAGTGTCATTCCGAGATATTTCGCTTCATTTGCAAACGGGACTCGAACCGTATTTAGAAATACAGTCAAATTGTTTGTCCGTTTATACGGAAAATCTACATGGATCGATTTGCTCTCATTAAGTGCAATCCGCCAGGACTTAGTCCATTCATTAACCTCTTTAAAAGCGTTTTGTAATTTGTTGTTTGTTTCCTCTATTGTTGTCCCAACTGCTTGTAGCAGTTTCAGCAAACGTTGCAACTATTTTATAGTCTGTTTGTGGGATATCACGTATAAATAGGAAGTACAAGAGTGGTCCAAGGACGCTTCCTTGGGGTACTCCTGCCATTATTTCTTTGAACTCTGAATATTCGCTTCCAAGTTTCACATGGAAGAGTCTATGCTCAAGATACGACACGATGATTTTATATAATTTTTCAGGCAGAACCAGTCTTAATTGGTATTGAAGGCATCTATATCAAACTTTGTCAAAAGCTTGCGACACGTCAAGAAATACGGCTGAGCAAATTTTCATTTCTTCGAAAGCCTTCTCAATTACATCGGTAATTCGATGTACTTTGCCAACAGTCGAATGTTTACTTCTAAACAAATTGATGGTCAGGTAAGAGGAGTTTCTGATCAAAAATGGGGTTGTAAGCGACTGAGGAATATCCGTTCAAAAACTTTTGAAATTATTGGAAGAAGTGAAATAGGTCTGTAAGATTTAATTTCATTCGGCAGTTTTCCTGGTTTTAGAATCATAATCACTTCCGCGACTTTCCACTGTCTTGGTATGTACTCTAATCTAATCGCCGCATTTACAATTTAGAGAAGTTTAGTGAATGCTTTCCGAGGCAACATTTTAAGAAGTTCTCCGTAATCAGGTCATAACCTGGAGCCTTTTAGCCTTTAGTTTCTGTATTTCCCGTTTAAGCTCGGCAATACTTGCATATCTTACGATATTATTATCGGTTGAACTCTCGAATATGTTAATGTTTTCATTTGGACGCTGGACCATCAAATGGTTTAAATGTTTCCTCAAGATGTGTGGCAAAAACGTCAGCTTGTTCCTTATCACTTTTTGCCCAAACGTCTTGAGTTACCCTAATTGGTGGCACAGCGTTTTTTGGCTGTTTAATGACTTTATTTGCTTTCCAAAGTGAATAATTTGATTCCTTTCCAGCGGATAGGTTTTGCAGATAAACTTCTACTGCATGGTTTTTAAAATTTTTAATCGAATTTGATAGCAAATTACTCAACCGATTGAGATGTGTTTTATCTTGCGGGGCACGAGTTTGGTGCCATCTTTTACGAGCTTTTCGTTTTTGTCTTACTAAATCTTGTATTTCTCGGGGGTACTTAATTTTACTATTGCTCACTATTTTGTTTTGTTGAGAAGGATTATTCCATGCTGCTTTTTGGATGGTATCGATAAAGGAGTCAACCGCGACTTCGAGTTCCAATGGGGTTCTGAGCGATACACCCAGTCGGATGTTATTTTCAATATCGTATTTAACTTAGTTGTTGTCAAGCTATCCCACATTTTATGGATGTAGTAGCTTTGCCTTGAGCAGTATTTGGAATCGAGTCCGGCGATCTCTCCATGTACTCCGTCAGGATACTCTTTTGAGTTTGATTTATTTTATTGCAATTTGTCTTAAAAATGTTTGTTTGTATAATAATTGACATTAAACATTTACAAACCATTTAAAATTATTAAACTTACATTTGTCTTCATTAGTTTTTGCACGACAGAAATTACGAACACCGGAAACCGATCGTATGCATCCGTTCTAACTCTACGAAAACGAGTTACTCGTTCACGGAGGCCACGATTGGACCAGGGATCAAGTAAGGAAGAGATAGGGAACTTTCATCCGTCTTCCCCTTCAAAAACCGATTTCTTTCAAATGTAATTTCATTGTTAATTACGGGAGCGTCTAGTCCACTTTTCGCCTATAGTTTCTGGAGTAAGAGAAAACAATCTTGGACTGCACTACCGGTACTGAATCGTGAGAACAGCACCGTTAAAATTGTACATAAATCGGGGGAACAACAACATTACTTCAATACGTTTCAACTCTCGCTGCCGCCACCCGGCTAAGGACATAATATTCTTGCCAATGATCTGAATAAGCCGATACTCTAAGCTTCCCTGTGAAAGGTGATGCGAATCTGGTCTGGTTATGTTCCTTACTTGATCTCTGGTTAAAAGAATCTTTTTGTTTTGTTAAACTTGAATTCTATTCTGCATCTCATTACAAATTACTACACCTATACATAACATCAGTTACACCCTTCGTGAGTGGTGTCGTTTGTGGCGGCGTTGTCCAAGGCAACAAGGGAAAACTCAACGTAAGATAATGAAAAGAACAACCTTCCAACACGAAGGGCAAAAAGAAAAGCCGATTGAATAGGTTCTTTACCTGTCGTCGGCAACGAGAAGAGACTTAGAAAGCTCAAAACAGTTCTTGGATTATCGGTGGCGGAATAGCAAACGACTTTCCCTTCCATACTTCGTCAAAAAACAACCAATTACACCAAGGGTATCGGCAATGCTGATAAATGTCCTGTCGACAATGCCTAGCCAGAGTAATCAAAACCATTTACAATCGCAGACAAGTGTGCCAGTCATGTTGACAAAGAGGAACGAGTTTACATCTAACACTATCCGAAGGAAACACGAATCGAAAGGTGGATCATCATCAGCAATCCAAAATTTGGCTATGAGTGGTGTCCCATCAAAGGATAATCTAAATGCTCTATTAGCACAGGCAATGCATGCTGATCCCCAGACCTTTCTTAAGCAACAACAGAAGATAATGCAATGTCTGCCGACCTCACAACGAAACAGGCCGTCGAAATGAGGTAAGTTTCTTGGAGAAGGAGTGGGCACATTTACAACGTATTTACTTATTTTTTCTTTGAATTCAGCTCCAAGCATAACACTCATAAATGTTTGGCTAAACAATATGCGGCTTTAAACGAATAGCTGAAGAAGGACTATCTTCATTCGAGTCTCAGTTCATCAGGAAAAACAGTGATACCGAAAGCGTCGCCCCAATAATCATTTCCACAACCGCCGCGCAACAACCGAATTTTCGTAATTTAAAATAAGTTTGAAAAATTACTCGTGCCGTGCAACAACCGAATGGAGGCTCCTCACCAGAGAAACTCTGTGCACTCTGTGGGGCTCCTCACCAGAGAAACTCTGTGGATTAATACAGAGTTGTTGCGCGGCACGAGTAATTTTCCAAACTATTTTTAATTTTTTTTACATACACCAATGTTAAAGTTTATTTCCAAATAATAAAAAAAGTTCAAATAAAACAAAATATTATCTGTAATTTATGTTTTTGTGAGAAGGTTCTCATCGAGGATTTTATTTGGTGCACCTATTTGGGCAGTGGTGGGGAACTTGTCTGTCAAAATCCGGGAAAATTCCAGGATTAGCTTGTAGCAAAGAGTATACAATTACAAGAGTGCGCATCTCATACAACGAACATTTACTATGAGGGGTAGTGATGTTGATACCCCAGTGCGCACATTGCTATGCCAGCACCAAACAACAGCATAGCCGATGCATACGAACGACTCAAATTCCCTTCGCACTTACCGCCCGCGTCCGAAACGTCGACAACATTTTTAGCTGTGATGCGTACTCTATAGTTATATACCTCTTTGCTTGTAGGCAAAACGTCAAGTCATGGGGCCCAACTATGTAACTCTTTTCTACTTTCGATTCTATTCAAACGTCGTTTGCGATTCTGCATTTTCAAACTTATAACGGGTGATTTTTTAAGAGGTTTAGAATTTTTAAAAAAAAAAACACAAAAAATTCGAAAAAATGAATGAAATATTTATTTGAATCGATAGTTTGAACCTTGCAATTTAATGTTTAAAGATAATTTCATGCAAATGTTGACCGCGGCTGCGTCTCAGGTAGTCCATCCGCTGAGTCCAATTTTGGCATACTCTTTCACACATATCGGCCGGTATCTCACGAATGAATGCATGGATGTTGGCTTCCAGTGCGTCAATCGAAGCGGGCTTGTCCCTATAGACATTAGCCTTGACATACCCCCACAAAAAATAATCTAATGGTGTCAAATCGCACGATCTAGGCGGCCAATTGACCGGCCCGAAACGTGAAATTAACTGTTCACCAAACTCGCCTCGCAATTGCGCCATTGTTTCGCGTGCTGTGTGGCATGTGGCACCGTCTTGTTGAAACCACATATCATGCAAGTCAAGAACTTCCATATCGGGCAAAAAAAAGTTTGTTATCATCGCTCGGTAGCCTTCACCATTGACAGTAACGCTGCGATTCGCATCATCTTTGAAGAAATATGGCCCAATAATGCCGCCGACCCATAAACCGCACCAAACAGTGGCTTTTTCGGGATGCATTGGTAGCTGTTGCAATGCTTCTGGCTGATCTTCACTCCAAATGCGGCAATTTTGCTTATTTACGTACCCATTCAACCAAAAATGAGCCTCATCGCTGAACACAATTTTTCGATAAAAAAGCGGATCCTCGGCCAGCTTTCCAAGAGCCCATTCACCAAAAATTCGGCGTTGTGGTAGGTCGGCTGGCTTTAGTTCTTGCACCAGCTGTATCTTAAAAGGCTTTACGCCCAAATCCTTCCGCAAAATTTTCCACGTAGTGCTGTAACAAAGGCCTAACTGCTGGGAACGGCGCCGAATCGACATTTCGCGGTCTTCTGTCACACTAGCTGATACGGCCGCAATATTTTCTTCACTACGCACAGTACGTAAACGTGTTGGTGGTTTAATGTCCAACAAAGTAAATTTGGTGCGAAATTTGGTCACAATCTTCCGAATAGACTGCTCAGAAGGTCGAGAATGCCGATCATAAAATGGAAGCAGCGCGCGATGAACATTTCGAACCGAGCACGAATTTTGATAGTAAAATTCAATAATTTTGCAAGCGTTGTTCATTTGTAAGACGATCCATGGTTAAATTGCAAACCAAACTGAAGCTGTTTGACAGTGACACAATGTACTAAACACACGTCAGCTGTCAAAACCAGTGTTGCCAAAACCAAACCAGCTAAAAAATCACCCGTTAGAATGCTTTCGAGAAATCAGTAAAAATAACATCAATTTGTTTAACGGCCTCAAGACTCTCAAGGGTGTATATTTAGTAAACAGTGTTAGATTAGTGATTAGAGTTGTATTGAATAATTCTCAATTTGCCCTATCCAACAATTTTTTGTTTGTACTTTAATAGGTTCAAAATGATTGCCTAGAGAAATGGTCGTGGTGGTCGGAAAATGATCACTTCCGTGTAATTGGTCGGAGGTGTGCCATATGGAATTTGGAATAAGGGATGGTGAAACAAAAGTTAGGTCAATATGTGAAAACGTTTTGTGTGTTCAAAAATGTGTCGGGCGACCATCATTTACGATCGCAAGACCGGAATTGGTGATAAATTGTTCGACAATTTTACCCCGATTATTACATTTGCAGGAACCCCATGAGGGGCTCCATGAATTGAAATCACTGCTTAAAATACAGTCTAGATCATTGCAAGAACCGTTGCTCTGGTGGAATGTAAATACAGATTACCGTGATTTTTATTTTTAATTCTACTTGTACTGCTATTACTACTTACTTACTTAAGTGGCGCTACAGTCCGGGATGAACATGGGCCTCAACCAACATGCCTCTCCAATTAGTCCGGTCCTTAGCTAACTGCCTCCAGTTGCGCACTCCAAGTTGGTTGAGGTCGGTTTCTACTTGTGCGCGCCACTTAAGACGAGGTCTTCCTCTACTGCGTCCGACGTCTGCCTGGGAATCGAAGACTGCGAGCCGGAGTATTGGTGTCCATTCGTTCTACATGTCCTAGCCATGTTAAACGTGCAATGCGGAGTTCTTTTTGAAAAGGGGTATGTCACTGTACAGCTATAGTTCGTGGTTGAATCATCGTCTCCATAGCCCGTCAACGCAAACGGGACCGAAGATTTTTCGAAGATTTTTTCTCTCGAATCGACCAAGGATTTCTTCATTCGCTTTTGATACGGTCCATGCTTCAGCGCCGTAGAGCAGGACTGGGATGATCAGGGTCTTGTATAGGATCTCCTTAGTAGTTCGAGTGAGGGCTTTACTACTAAATTGCCTTCTTAGCCCGAAGAAACAGCGATTGGCAAGAGTAATTCTTGGCTTGATTTCTGACGAGATGTTGTTTCAGAGTTAATAGCAGAGCCGAGGTAGACAAAGTCCCGTGCTACCTCAAAGTTATATCTGTCAATGGTGACGTTCTGTCCAAATCGTCGATGTTGTGTGTCCTTTCGTGTTGACAGCATATACTTAGTCTTACCCTAATTTAAAACCCATTTTTGCCGCTTCCTTCTCTATACTAGCAAACGTGGCTATGACATCACGTTGAGTCCTACCAATGATGTCAATATCGTCGGCGTATGCTAGTAGTTGCACCGATTTTTGGAAAATTGTACCTCTGGTGTTGGCTTGGGAGTTTTGCACAATCCTCTCAAGAATCAGATTAAAGAAGCCACATGACAGCGCATCGCCTTGCCTAAATCCTTTTTTGGTATCGAATGTGTCGGTGAGGTGGTTTCCGACCCTGATGGTGCAGCGAGAATTCTCCATCGTCATCCTACACAAACGGACGAGTTTGGGCGGTATACCAAAACTAGATATGGCTCTGTACAGTTCGTCTCTATAAATGCTGTCATATGCGGCTTTGAAATCGATGAATAGGTGGTGGGTATCGATTTGGACTTCTTGAGTTTTTTCCAGGATCTGCCGAAGTGTGAAAATTTGATCTGTTGTGGACTTTCCTGGCCTAAAACCACACTGATAAGGGCCGATCAGGTTGTTGGTAAACGGTTTCAGGCGTTCACAAATTACGCAGATAGGATCTTGTAGGCGATGTTGAGCAGAGTTATGCCTCTGTAGTTGGCGCAGTTCAGAGGGTCTCCTCTTTTGTTGATCGGGCAAACGATGCTGAGGCTCCATTCTTCAGGCATACTTTCACCCGACCAGATTTGGCTTATGAGTTGGTGGATGTTACTTACCAAGTCATCTCCACCAGCTTTATAAAGCTCAGCGGGAAGGCCGTCATTTCCGGTGGCCTTATTAAGCTTGAGTTTAGATATTTCTATCCTCACTTCACTTAGGTCGGGTGGTTGGCAGTTTTCGCTGTCGTTGCCAATATTAAATGGTTCGTTCTGCCTGGCAGCTGAATGTTGTTCGTCATCGCCGTTTAACAGTCTGCAGAAGTGGTTCTTCCACATCCTCAGCATCGACTGTGTCTCAACTACGATATTTCCTTGTTCATCTCGACAGGATTCTGTTCGAGCCTTGTGTCCTTGGCTTTGACGTTTTACATTTTGGTAAAACTTGCGAACATCGTTCCTGGAGTGGCACCTCTCTATATCCTCGATCGCGCGCTTTTCTTGCTCTTTTTTCTTCTTTCTGAAAAGCCGGTGTTCCTCCCTTCTTCTTTGCCTATAGATCTCAATGCCAGCTCTCGTCTTCACCTGCAGCTTAGCCTTGTAGGCCTCGTTCTTGGCTGCGAGCATCTGTCGGCATTCCTCATCAAACCAGGGGTTTCTTGCTGGTGTCCGCGAGAAACCTAGCACATCAGTTGCGGCTGATCAAATGGCTTGCTGGCATCGTTGCCATTGTTCTTCGACATTAGATGCTGGTGGTATGGTGTTAATCGAGAGGTTAAGGGATACGCGTTGTGCGAAGGTCTTGGCGGTCTCTTGCGATTGCAGTCTTCCGACATTAAATTTTTTCACAGTATTTCTGGATTGTTGTGGCGTGGTGGATATCCGCATTCTTACCTTGGCTGCTACAAGGTAGTGATCCGAGTCGATGTTAGCTCCTCGGAATGTTCGGACATCCAAAATACTGGATGCGTGCCTCTTTTCTATCGCAATGTGATCAATTTGGTTGACCGTTCGTTGATCTGGAGACCGCCATGTCCCCTTATGGATATCGAGGTGAGGAAACCGTGTGCTGGCTATAGTGGCATTTCGTTCCGTAGCGAAATCAATTAGCCTAAGTCCGTTACCAGACGTGTTGTCGTGTAGGCTTTGTTTTCCGACAATACTTCTAAAGATGTCTTCTCTTCCTACCTTTGCGTTAAAATCTCCCAGCACGATTTTAACATCGTACTTCGGTAGTCGCTCATAGGTTTTGTCGAGGAGCTCGTAGAAGCAATCCTTAGCTATATCATCTTTTTCTTCCGTCGGAGCGTGAGCGCATATAAGGCTTATGTTGGCGAATTTGGCCTTGATGCGGATTGTTACTATGCGTTCGCTAATGTCTTGGAAACATAAGACTTCTTGCCTAAGTCTGGCACTTATAACAAATCCGCATCCGAATAGTCGCTGTTTCTGCTCACTATAACACGGTCCGTAGTATATGTCACAGTTTTTCATCCTCCCTTTGACCGGCCCATCCCACCGTATTTCCTGGATGGCAGTAATGTCTGCTTTGTAGCAGTTTAGGGCTTCCGCTAGTTGTTCGCCTGCACCTCTCCTGTTTAATGTTCTCACATTCCAGGTGCAGATACGAACGTCGTTGTATACCTTCTTTTATTTATTTGGCAAGTTCTTTAGACGTAACCGGTCGAATTGGTACATCTTCCTGGCACGTTTCTTCCATTCCTTGATAGTCTTTTATCTTCATATGGTTGGAAACGCCTTCAAGATGCTCAGCAAAAGTATTTGCTTTTTCTTGACTGCTTTTTGCCCAGTTTCCTTCTCTGGTTTTACTGGTGGGATATGAGCTGTTGGCCTGTTCATTTTCTTTGTTGCCTTCCAGAGCGAGTAGAAGTCAGAATTAAAAAAAAAAGAAAATCGCGAAATAAAACGAAAAGAATATTTTTTTGCTTTATATGTTTTTCTTATTTATTACGTTTCTTTTTGTTATAAGTAGGTGCATGTGCAAATCAAACAAACTACAAATAGTCGCTTAGTAGATATTAATTATCAATTTTTCATTTTTTTGTTGGTTTTCTCTCTTCACATTGGTTTTGTTTTGTTAAACAATTATAATTTCTTTGGATATATATAATATATAATGCGCAGAATACATAATACATACATATATACACATAACACATGCATATATGTATACATATTTGTTTTTTTTTTCATACTCACATTTATATTAGCTTGTAGTCCTTTTTATTCCGTTATACACTCTTTTTTTTTTTATATACTGTTCCTTGTTTTACCATTATGTTAGAGAATGTATTTTATTTTATTTTTAGTACTAATAGATTGCATTGCATTTTATTTTGTTTTGTTGGCTAAGTCATTGAATTTCTATGTTAATACACTTTGTTTAGATTTAGCATTATCATTCTCTTAATTTGTTGGTTACCATCAGTTTTAATTTTGGTTAAAGATGTGTTAATTATAGTATACATAAATATATATTTATCATGTATATATATATATTAATTTATATATCTTTCTTGGTATATAATTTAATTTTATATAATCTAGGGTACTAAAATTGAATACTTAACATCTAATAAAGAAGAGAAAAAAAACGTTAAACATATTATCAGTTAATAAAGTGTATATGCATTTATGCCACATATTATTTTATTTTATTATTATAATTACAAATAATTTGCTTTTGTTTTTTTAAGGTTTTTGTTGATGTTGTTTTCCGCATCGGGAAACTGACTAGGATATTTTTTCTTTTATAAATACATAGATATATACATTTTATATTATTATATGTATCTATGTATGTACAAGGTTTTTTTTTTTCTTTTTTTGTTAATCTATTAAATGTGTATATTTTTTAACTACTTTTCGTATTAATTTTTGGTTTCATATTGCCACTAATATTTTGTTATTTATTCTAACATTTATTATAATTTTTATTTTACTTTGTTTATTTTTTTTATTTGCTTAAATTTAATTAATATTTTTTCTTTTATTTGGTTTAAAAATTAAAATAAATATATAGACTAATTCAAATGAACATAAATTATTATATATATCGGCTGGAAAATATATATATATGTTTTTTTTTATAGAATAGAGTGGGTTTATGTCTTGTGTATGTACTTGTGCAGACAAGTGCGTGATATATAGTTGAAATAAATAAATAATATACTTAACAAGTAATTAGTTTTAAATAAATAAAAAAAAAATATATGAATAATGAGGAAAATTGACTAGGCCCACGTTTAGTTAATAACAACAATTTGAACTATTCGCTTATAAACTAAAAGCAATGAGATTATATTACTATATGTATGCACTCGTAAGACCATAACCCACCCATATCTATATAATATGCTATTGCCTGTCAAATAAATTTATGAAATAAATAATATTCTCGGCAGAAATTTCGAAAGCTTGAGTAAATATTCCGAGAGACAGTGATCCTCGCTTTTATGCAACACTGTCGAAGTTTGTCAGAAAATAATGACATTCGACATAAACGCCTTTAAAATGCTTTCAATGACTTCTTATGAACTCTTTATGAGCAACAGGGATGTGAATTGGATATTAAACTAATGGCGTTTTCCATTGGGAAATCTTGATTTTGATCTGAAATTTGATCTTTTTGAGTGTCAATGGAACACGATTCAGATTTATTTTTTTGTGTTGGTGTCATTTCGTGTCTGTGAAGTTAGCGTCTGTGTAGCTGCCAACATTAAAAACATAACAAACATTTTTTTCAATCAATTTAATAGTTCACGTATAACTTTCTTTTCTGTGTCTATATCCATTATTAATATCTAAACCCAAAGCACTCTTGTTTTTCACAACCGAAGCAAAAAATCAAAATGAAAATCACTCTTGTCAAACTGACAGCTATCATTTGTATTGGTATTGGTAAATCTGCCGGAAAATTCAGATTTGCAAAATTGATCTCTGAACAAAAATAAATCAATTTTTTCGCCCAATAGAACACAACAACTGTCAAAATCGGTCTTCAGATCAAAGAAAAAGTTGATTTTTTTCCCAATGGAAAACGCCATAAAAAATCCTATTTTTTTGTTGTAAATAAATAAATAAATAAATAAAAAAAAATAAATAAATTGGACTATTCAAAATAAATTGAATAAAATAAGTTAAATAAATAAAATAAATGTACTCCTTGAATTGAAATTTAAAATTTCGACTTTTGTATCTTTGAGATACGATAATTTTGTTAAATGAATCATAATTAATAATTTCTGTTATAAATTTCCTTGTTATTTTCTTAGGGAATTTTGTTGTATAAAATGTATGTATTTGCAAGCAATTCTTTTTATGCAAATTCATTTGTTGTGTCTGCAAAGCTTAAGTATTTTTTTTTTAATAATTTAAATTTATTTATATTTATATGAGTTTTTTGTTTTTGGTTTGGTTTTTATGATGTTCATGTTAAGGTTTAATTTTATTTTCTTATTATAAATAAATTTATTCAATGTACACTATACATAGTAATTATATATATATATATTTTTTTTTTAAATTGATTATTATGTTTGTTAGTAATTTTGTTAATTACTTTTGTTTTCTATATACATACATATATGTATATTGTAAAGGGCGGGTATTCACCGCAAGGCAAATTAGTTTTCTTTGAGATACAAGTTATATGTAAATAGTTTTAAACCCTCAGTGCATAAAAAACTATTTACATACATAATGTGTGTTTTTATTTTTTGTATTTTACATAAATAGTTCACTTTTAGAAAAACCAGAGAATAAAACAAAGCATGTACGAGATCTCACTTAATATATACATGTGTGTGTTTTTTTTAAATTAAGCCTTATCTTCAATGATTGTTTAAGTTTAAGCTGAAGATGGTATTTAAAAACGTAGATAACTAATACTAACAGGCGAGTTTTTTTTAAGGATTCTACAAAAAGGAATGCTTTTTTTTTGTGGTAAAGGTTTATACATCAAACAACCAATGCTATACGAAGTCCAAAATGTAATCAGTAGATACGAAGCTCAATTATAGATAGGCAGTTTTTTTTAAAAATATTTAGATGTGAAATAGGAAAATAATGTTTTAAAACAGCAAAAACATGTTTTAAAGGTTCATATAATGATGGTGAACAAAACATTACCGTTTAGAAGATACTGATCGTTGCTTTCTTTAAAATACAAACAATTGTGTACTGAGAATGACATTTCTTCAGAAATTAGATAGGCATGTCTGATAGTCTGCTGCCAATCGCTGAGTAGAAAAGCCTTTATCGGGATTAACAAAGATGAGGTAGCCTTTATAAAACCCGAATTATCCGACTTGTTATTAACCCTGCAGGTAAAGATGCGAGCTTAGGAAAAAGTTTCACTTGAGAGGGGAAAAGAAAAACACCGGTATCTCAGAAATTGACAGAGATATACAGCCCTATCGAGGTATCCGTCGGAGCGGACAATTTTCCGCAACGCATACTTCGTCGGAGGTTAAAATTCCATTCGAGGTATGTGTCATCGGAAAAAAAAATCTTTCCAAATGCGGCGGGTTCACTTCACTACAATTCGTAAAGAAATTCCGCAAAGAATTTGTGTCGGAGGAAATCGGAGAAAGAATGGCACTTAGTTGTCAAAAATCGCATGAAAAATGCACCTCAACGCAATTCGCCGGGGTGCGTTAAAAAGTGTCGGAGAAATATTCCGAACAGCTCTTCGGAGGAATACCTCGAAGCAAAAATCCTCCGAATCGTACGAAATCGGAGAATTTTCCGCTCCGACGGATACCTCGATAGGGCCGATAGGGTGGTGCCACTCCACTCCATTGTTAAGATATATTTAACACATCAATGCGTGGGATAGAAACCCCGAACAGAATCCTATTGGTACGAGCAAAAAAAAAAACTTAGTTGAGTCACAGTCTATGCTGAGAATGGCCGTGTTCCGGAATTCAGACTAGAACTGCAAAGTATACGGTCTTATTATAACGGGTCCGCCATCTAACGTTTTTTTTTCAACTAGTGCTTATTTCGTGAATGGTAACACTTAGCTCATGTCTGATTTGACAGATGATTAGTTTTATCCTTCCGCTGAACGAATATACGCTTGAACAACGCTGGGAAATATTGCGACATTGCTTTGAAAATCATGGTAATGTTGCAGAATGTGTGCGAAAATTGCGTACGGATTTTGGAAGAAGAGAAGAAACGTCAGCTCCGTATGTTCGTTATCTTGTGAAAGAAACTGGCATCCTCATCGATAAACCAAAGCGTGAAAAGCCAAAAACAGTGCGTACACCCGAGAATATTGCTGCTATGGCAGAAAGTGTGCGTGAAGCGCCATCAACATCAATTCACCGTCGTTCTCAACAATTGAACATTTCGGAGACATCATTGAGACGAATTTTACATAAAGACCTTGCTGTGACGCCATACAAAGTCCAATTGGTTCAGGAGTTGAAGCCAACTGACCACCCAATGCGTTTTTGCTTCGCTAAGTGGGCCTGCGATCGACTTAGAGAAGATGCCGATTTTGCCAAAAAAAATCATCTTTTCAGATGAAGCTCATTTTGATCTTGGCGGGTATGTAAACAAGCAAAATTGTCGCATTTGGGGCACAGAAAACCCGCACGCATATAATGAAAAGCCGATACACCCAAAACTAGTCACTGTTTGGTGCGGATTTCGGTCCAGAGGCATAATTGGGCCATTTTTCTTCGAAAATGAGCAAGGAGTTGCGGTTACAGTCAATGGCGATCGTTATCGGGCCATGTTGAACGAATTTTTGTTCACAAAAAATGGTTCCAACAGGACGGCGCTATGTGCCACACAGCCGAAGCTACACTCGATGTTTTGCGCCCTGTTTTTGAAGATCGCATTATCAGCCGCAGAGCTGATGTCGTTTGGCCACCTCGGAGCTGCGATTTGACACCGTTGGTCTATTATTTGCGGGGTGCCGTAAAAGATAAGTGTTACGCCGACAGCCAGAGACAATTGACGCTTTAATGGATAATATTCGTGAAGCCATTGGTGAAATACAGCTGCACACAATCGATAATGTGCTTAAAAATTGGACCGATCGTGTAGGCTACTGCATGGCCAGCCGAGGCAGCCATTTGAATGAAAATTTTTTCCATTATTAACCGGAAGGATTGTACTTTCAAAAAAAAAAAAAGTTATTTGGCGGACCCTTTAGTATCCCTTCGGAGATTAATTTTACACGACATGCAAATCCAGACAGAGATTGATTTTACGTTCATAGTATTCGTTTTCGGAAGGTGCATCAACGATTCAACGCATTCATGTAGCATCAGCAAAAATTAGCAACCTCCTCTGGAGTCCTCTTAGTGAAATTCCGGGATAAGTCGGGTTTCGGGTTAGTAGCCAGGGCGTAGCTTTCTCACAACCATTCATGTGTGCGTGTGTAATTCTTGCACGATGGCAAGACCTCCTGTTTTATGCCGAATCCGAACGGCCAAGTTGAGATAAACTTTTCTTGACAATTGCTACAATTCGGATGATTTGTCAGATCATCACGAGAGGAAGCCCAGTGAAAAATCATTAAGGTGCTGCTACGGCTGGGAATCGAACCCAGACCTTCTGCGCGGTAGTTCATCGCACTAACCATCGCAACATTGAGCACGTCAACTCAACCAAGTGCTCATATTCAGCCCTATCAAGGTATCCGTCGGAGCGGACAATTTTCCATATAGGTACTTCGTTGGAGGTTTAAATTTCTTTCGAGGTATGTTTCATCGGAAGAAAATACTACACAAATGCGACGGCTTCACTTCACTACAATTCGTAAATAAATTCCGCGAAGAATTTGTGTCGGAGGAAATCGGAAAAAGAATGACACTTAGCTGTCAAAAATTGAACGAAAAATGCACCTGAACGCACTTCAACGCAACGCGTTACAAAATGTCGGAGAAATATTCCGAACAGCTTCTCGGAAGAATACCTCGAAGCAAAAATCAACCGAATCGTACAAAATCGGAGAATTTTCCGCTTCGACGGATACCTTGATAGGGCCGATTATTTGGTGCCGTTGGAATTTTGCCTAAAATACTAGTTTTTAACAAAAAATCAACACAAACAGATGTCGGAGACCATCAGAGAGAAACTGTGGTGTAGCTGTCAAAAACAGATCCAAAAAATTCAACCCATCCCAATGAAACGTAGACCGCCGAGTGTTACGATTTGTCGGAGCAATGCTCCGAACAACTGATCGGAACGATTACCATGAAGCAACATTTTCCGATTCGTACCATGATAGGGCCGATAGTAATGTGATCTGGAACGCAAATTCATAGTAAATGGTAAATGTCAAACTGTGCCAACCGACGCCAAGGCGACGCGCTGTCATGTGTCTTCTTTAATCTGATTCTTGAGAGGATTGTGCAAAACTCCCG
The DNA here is from genome assembly GCA_932526625.1 of Rhingia campestris. Lineage (NCBI taxonomy): Eukaryota > Metazoa > Arthropoda > Insecta > Diptera > Syrphidae > Rhingia > Rhingia campestris. Next base: position 2,417,644 of record OW052186.1, on the reverse strand, counting down.
AGCCAACACCAGAGGCACTGTTTTCCAAAAATCGGTGCAACTACTAGCATACGCCAACGATATTGACATCACTGGTAGGACTCAACGTGATGTCATAGCCACGTTTGCTAGTATAGAGAAGGAAGCGGCAAAAATGGGTTTAGCAGTAAATGAGGGTAAGACTAAGTATATGCTGTCAACACGAAAGGACACACAACATCGACGAATTGCACAGAACGTCACCATTGACAGATATAACTTTGAGGTAGTACGGGACTTTGTCTACCTCGGTTCCGCTATTAACTCTGACAACAACATCTCGTCAGAAATCAAACGAAGAATTGCTCTTGCCAATCGCTGTTTCATCGGGCTAAGGAGGCAATTTAGTAGTAAAGCCCTAACTCGAACTACTGAGGAGATCCTATATAAGACCCCGATCATCCCAGTCCTGCTCTACGGCGCTGAAGCATGGACCGTATCAAAAGCGGATGAAGAAATCCTTGGTCGATTCGAGAGAAAAATTCTTCGGTCCCGTTTGCGTTGACGGACTATGGAGACGAAGATTCAACCACGAACTATACGAGCTGTACAGCGACATACCCCTAGTCAAAAAAAACTCCGCATTGGACGTTTAAGATGGCTAGGACATGTTGAACGAATGGACACCAATACTCCGGCTCGCAGAGTCTTCGATTCCCAGCCAGACGTCGGACGCAGTAGAGGAAGACCTCGCCTTAAGTGGCGCGCACAAGTAGAAACCGACCCCAACCAACTTGGAGTGCGCAACTGGAGGCAGTTAGCTAAGGACCGGGCTAATTGAAGAGGCATGTTAATTGAGGTCCAGGTTCATCCCGGACTGTAGCGTCACTTCAGTAAGTAAGTAAGTAAAACTCGCGTACGGGAACGGTTTTAAGTTGGAATCAGTAAGAATCGGTAAATATTGTTTTGTACGGGAACAGACCTAATATCGGTTAATTTTACTGAAATCAAAAACACTTTCATGACAGGTGGAAGCATAATCAGCTGTTTCACTCTTATTTCAATGCTCATGCGAATTCTTTAACCCTGTGTCAGTCATTTCCCCTCAAATGTCGCGTGACTAAAACGGTCGATTGACCAATGAGAACAAAGCTTTATCTAAGTTAACGGAAACCCAGAACACGGTTAATATAGAATGACCTATTCTTCAGACTGTTAAACGTCAACCATGATCAACCAGGAGGAACCCTTTAATATTGGCGACAAAAACGGAACATAACATCTACCCGGCCTAAATTTTAACATCCTATTGCTATTATTTATCGGTTGGGGTAATAATTGGGGACTCGAAAAGTTTATCTGGCCTAAGGACAAGAAGTCTAACTATGTAGGTAAGACAATGTGAGGCCTTATCATTATTCAGAATCAACAAGCAAAGTATTGTCGACAAAATGTCATCGTTGATAGCAACGATATTGACGAAGTTAAGGAGTTCATCTACCTCATAGTCAACCCCAACCCCATGAATGACACTTTAGAGAAGAAAGGACGAAGGAAACCGATGCTATTTCCGTTTAGAAAAACAAATGGAGTCAAAACTTATAACCTGCAAGTATAAATCTCAAAATCCCAGCTTTCAGGTTCGAGGCGATTATGAAGACTCAACTGGACCTCCGGTTTAAGGATCAAGCGGTCGCGAATTCCAGAGCGTTTGGACTGAATATCTGGAAAGAATGTGCTCAGGATTAAAGAGGATGGAAGTCTGCCTAGGTAAGTAAAAGCTGCAGTCGACCATCAGATGACCTCAATTTATATGGAAAGTTCATGTGGTGTGATGGTAACCAAAGGGCCCTGTAATCAGCGGTTATTAAGCGGCTCGCTTCATACACAGGGTACTATAAATAATTTGCAGGCCCTCAAGGGATTTTTTTGTTTGCAAAGCGCAGCTATTATATAGAGTCCTTGGCGCCAACATTCATCTGACAGCCATATCATTTGTATAATGGCAAATTCGGTGGACGGGGGTCGGTGGTAGTTTTTTTGGAACTACCCCATGACCCCCGCCAAAGAACTCGGCTTCATTCAAATGTCATGGCTGTCAGATTGACGTTGTCACGAAGTACTCTATGGGAAGAGGGAGGAGGTGAGGCATAGAACAGAGGTTGGGTAAAGTGAAAACTTACTCAGGGTGATGTCCGAACTAACTAATCTGAAGAAATCCCTCATAATTTGGACACAAAATATTTCTGTAATTTTTAGGACCAATTTTAAGCTGAGATCTGAGACGTGGAAACAAATGATCACCAATCCAATGAAAATCGACAAGAAAGGGCGGCAAGTAGTCAGTATCTAGAGTATCTGGATATCTCTGTATCTGCAACAGAAGACAACACAAATTAATTTTCCAATACATCATTAGATTTGTTGACATAGGACTGTCCATCGCTGAGGGAAACAAATTCAAAAATATCTATATCTGCATCTCTTTCTATGGTTGTATATAAGATCGTCGTGCTTGTGATTTTTTTTTATTTTAAATCTAAATCGATGAGTATTCAAAGTATTCATCCATTTCCTATCCACCACTGGGTTAGCACACGATCATCACTTTCAGATCTTCAAGGTCATCATTCAGATACTCAACACAATCATTGTGTCCACTTAAATGACTGCTGTGATCTTTTACCATCAGATCGTCGTGATCATGGTGGTGATGATGGTGGACAACATCATCATCATCGATATCACCGATTTCGACGTCATTGTGATGAGCAATGGCGGTGCGACGACCACCAGCAATATCGTCGTCGTCATCGTCGATGACGTTGTTGTTGCAACTAATTAATATCTCATTAGCACTATTTTTCAAAATAAAATTCGACAGATTACCATTGGAGGTGTAATCGTCATCGACGTCATCGTCAACGATGTTATCGTTATCGATGATCGTCAACACCTCGCTACTGACTCGCTGCTGTTGCTGAATATGCTGTTGACAGTTGTTGTGATTTGTCGCGTGATCATTTAGCGATGCGTCTCTACTTTGGGACTGATAGTGGTGATTATTGTTCTCTGCAGTGATGTACTCACTCGAACAGTCATCTGTATCCAGGTCATTTATGCTACTGTGATTGTGATAATGTTTGGTGTTGTTGTTGTGGCTGTTGCTGCTACTCGCGTTGGTACCTCCGCGGGCGGTGCTGCTGATCACCGTTATCGGTGTCATCCGGCTGCTACTGCTGCAGTTGAAATCATCAATGTACACTGATGTCAGAGTGGGCGAACGTGTCCTCAAGCGTTTTGTTCGTCGATTGCAACTATTGCTCTGGTGATGATTGCGTTTACTGTTCAAAGTCAGACTGTCGTCCATGTCATCCTCATCATCACTTTGAACGCAGAGTTGTCTACGACTATTACGAACATCAATGTCACAGTCGATCTTGTTCGCGGAAGATATCCTTGTCAGTGTTGCATTCGCTGTTGAATTCGGAACTATAATTGTTGACTTGTGTACTTTTTTGTACTGCAGAAAATTTTGCAGCTGATGACGTTGTTGTTGTTGCTGTTGTTGTTGTTGTTGTTGATGGTGCTGCTGTTGTTGCTGCTGCTGTTGTTGTTGCAGTTGTTGTTGTTGATGATGTTGCTGCTGATATTGGTTACTACCGCTGCTGGGCGTTATTATTGCACTTTCATTGCGTACTAGATATTGCGTCGTCTTATTACTATTTTGGCTACTATTGCCACCACCCCGTATAACAGTGATTGTCGCATGTTGATTTTGTTGCTGATTCATATGCTGTTGCTGCTGCTGCTGTTGTTGATGCTGATGATGCTGCTGCTGTTGCTGTTGCTGATGATGATGGTGATTAGATTCATTCGAATACATTCCATACAGGCTCAAATCATCATCGCATAGATCAGCTGTGTTCGTAACAGTACTATTCACTGACCGACTAGTACTTTGCTTCATGGTACTACTATTCAAATTGTAATCATTGTCATTAGCACTGCTACTGTTGCTGGTTGTCACTATTCTACTGTTGCTTAGAACTATTGTTGGTTTCGTAAGCACTTCCGGGGAGGCAGCCGGGTTATGTCACAATAAGTCATCATGATCTGGATCAGTGTCGTGATCTTGATCAAGATCAAAGTCATCTTGTCCCAAATCAAGGTCCATATCTGGATCGTCGTCCAGATCTAATGAGTGCTGATTACCAGGTGACAGAGATGATTGATTCATGTGTTTGGGGTCTTCATCTCGCCATTTGTCCATTGAGCGGCGACGCGCATTCATGAAGAAATTACCAACAGTGGTGGGCTCCAAACCAAGCTGTCGAGCGATTGTTACTTGCATTTCTTTTGATGGACGTTTTGTTTCCTAAAAAACAGAAACAAATATAACACACACTCTAAAAATCTCAATTTATTAAAAAAATAACCTGAACACTTACCTTGAAGATGGCTTGTAGGGTACGTCTCTGAAGATCAGTAAATACCAGTCGAGGCTTCTTAGGCGTTGGCATGTGCTCGATTTGTGGTTCTTCTTTTCGGCGACATCCTAAAATTTTGCATTGATATTTATTTAGAGGATACATCGTCGTTTAGTTGGAGTTAAATTCTATTCATTCAGTCAGACATATGGTGGTTAAAGGCCCACTTAGGCTAAATACTTCGCTGCGGAACAAAATTCCAAAATAGTAGTCCCATTGATAAGGGGAAATGACGATATACGGATCAACAAATGACCACATTACGATAGACAGTACCATAGCGACAGCATCCAATGGAAAGACCAACGGAGGCAATGTCGACAAGCCATTATGGCTTATGCAGCCGATGCAGGTTGGCAGTGACAAGTCCGGAAATGAAAACATGGACAAAAGTCTCACTTTATATCGAATGCCTTTTAGTTTTCTCAGTTGGTGCAGTAAAGGATGAGATAATGTCTATCGACTGTGGCATACAGATGTTAAAAAGGCAGAACGAGTTGATATGTCACCCGATGGCTTTGGACCGCTGACAATGTCTGGGTCAAGTATGTCTGGAAATAATAGCGGTTGTGTGTCTGGGGGAATGAACATGGGACATTCGCCAAATATGATGGGAATGGGTTCAGGTGTTTCCACGTCAGCAGGGTCGAGTGCAGTTGTTAGAGGTAAGGTGGTAACTATAAGGTGCTTGGATACAGAGTTTTTCGCTTTTTTTAAGGATCCCTTCCAAACAGTCTTGGTGACCTGGGAGGCGGTAACGCAAACACAGGCAAACTTCTCCCACCAAATATGACCGGTGGAAATCCAGGCAACCTTGGTGGGGGTGGCGGCGGACCCGGTGAAAAACCACCTCCAAGTGGCGGTGGTCCCGGCAGTGGAAATTCGTCGATGGATTACACGCAGCAGCAGAATCATATCTTCGTGTTCTCTACTCAGTTGGCTAACAAAGGTGCTGAATCTGTGATTAGCAGACAATTCCCGACAATAATCGCATATCACTGCACTCAGCCGGCGGCTAGAAAGTTCCTCGAAGACTTTTTCCTGAAGTACCCAACGAAGCTGTCAAAGATCAATCGACAGAACTCTGCTGAGGGTGGTCTGGGAGGGCCGAACGGACCTTTGGGTAATCCAGGTATGAACACCAATATATTGGCAAAAATGGCACAGCAGGGCAACAAGTCAGGGCCAAGCAGTAACCCAACTGGTGGAGGTGGCGGACCTGCTGGTTCGCTATCATCATCCGGCAACAATCAGACACCTGCAACTTGTGTTGGCATGGATATTAAGCCGGATTTCCTGATGATCCACCATCTGGCGACAGTTACTTAATGCCGTGGAAGCATGCAACCGTGCATTTAGGATTAGATGGTATTCCAAATGGCAGTAACAGCGGTCCAAATAACAACTGCGGTCCGGGTAGTAACGCTGGTGGCGACCCAAATGCCATGGATAGCAGTCCACAGAGGTCATGTAGCGCAACGACACCTTTAAGTGCTGGCATTCAACAGAGCCCGACAAAAATGATGGCACAAGGAGGTCCAACATCGCCAGGCGGCATACAACCATCTTTGCAAGGAGAAAAGGTGCCCGACGAAAATCTGACGCCGCAGGAAAGACAACACCGGGAAGAGCAACTCGCCAAATTGAAGAAAATGAATCAGTTTCTGTTTCCCGAGCAGGGAATGGGCGATTTTGTTGGTGGGCCTATCATGGGTGTTGATTCAGCCACAGGGGCACCAACTGGCCCTGGAGTTCCCGGTGGAGTACAGGGTGCTGGAGTTTCTGGAAAAATTATGGACGTTCCATCTGGAGGTAGTGGCGGAGGACCAGTAAATATGTTGGGGGAAGCTCTATCTGGTGGCCCTGGAGGTCCTGGGGGTGGTGGACCTATGCCACCAAATATGAATGTTCGAGGAAATGTTATGGGTGGAGTTGGCCCACTAGGTAGGTCATCGTATCCACGGGGAATGGGTGGCCACATCGGACCCTTGGGTGACTGTTCTATGATAGTATGTGCTGGAGGTCCACACGATGGTATCGGCGGTATGGAGTGCGGAATGATGATGTACAATCAGCCCGGTGGTGGGGTACCAGGTGGTGGCCCACCTAACATGGGCATGGTAATGGGAATGGGTGGTATAGGCCCAACGAATCCGTGCGGCATGGTGATGGGTGGCGGGCCTGGAGGCGGTCCTAGTGGCCATCAGTAAGAAACTCTTGGTTTCTCAATGAATGGCGAAAAATACTTGCAGTCAAAAATTAAGGCTCACAAAACAAGGCTACTGGTGAAGACAAGATCTGCCAAAAATAATTCTAATTGATCTTTATAATGAAAGAATATCGGCGTTTTTCTGATCAAAAGCGGAAGACAGAATCATCGGTCCTTTTAAAAATTCTGAGGTTCCTTTTGTGCATACGGGCTTTGGAGACGATGATTCAAGCAATCACTTAACGAACTGTACAGTGACATATATTCCTGGTCAATGAACTCCATATTTGACGTTTAAGATGGGACATGCAGAGCGAATGGACACCAATATTCCTTCGCGCGTAGAGGTCAGATGTCAGAAGGGCTTAGGAAGGTTTTGCCTTAAGTGGCGTTCACAAGTAGTAACCGGATTGAGCTCGAAGGACGTTTATTGAAAAAAAAAACAAGTTTTACGCAATTTTGTTGTCCGATCACCATATGCCAAATCCGAAAGAAATAAATGAACGTTTTTTCGAGCTATTATTTCTGATATAATGATGAACTGTATTTACCTGTTATAGCCGGTGTATATCCAGTGTTATTATTGTTGCCTATAAAATTAAAAAGTTCATAATTTAGTTCATGTCTATGGATTAAAACAAAATCAAATGATCTCCCCCTGGGTGCAGTGAAATAACCCCCACGGAAGTAGCCCCCAACGGGGTTATGTCACGTAATGTTCCTGTGTACTCAAATTTTGCAGACATCCAATTTCGCACCCATTATAAATCCAACAGTGAGCCTACCCAGGATGGTGTATGGAATGTTTAAATATGCATGGGGGGCATTCTACCCCCTGAAACCCCCTGTTTGGGCTCACTTTTGGATTTGGGTTGCGTGCAAGGTTGATTGTATGTAAAGGAAACAAGCTCAGCGGATTTAATTTCCATTTCGAAAAGGAAATAACCCCCGTGGGTGGCTATTTCTTTTTTTTTTGGGAATAAAGCCCCATGCGGCTTATTTTCGCGGGGGTTATTGCACTGCACCCTCCCCTACCTTTATTCTCTGTAGAAAATAAAGTAGGAGTAGATCAGATATTTAATTAACTTTTTTTTCAAACTTACCTCCACCTCCACCTCCTCCGCCAACTCCACCACCGCCTCCTCTTTGTGGTATCTGTGCAGCTATAAATGATAAAAAGAGATAAAAATTATATATAACGCCAACATTTGTAACAAACAATAGATATAAATGTTTAGACTAGTCCCTAATTGTCAAGGACCCCCCTATACAACTAATCACTAGTTGGTACGTAAAAAAAATGTGCTAACTAGCACATATCCGGATTCCGATGCCTTGTTTTGAAAAAAATCCCCAAAATAGGGCAGAATTCATTTTTTCAAGCTCTGACATCTGAAGCCGTGCTTTTAATCGGCGGCATCTTTTTGGCTGGCGCATTTTGACATCATTGGCATGTCTATCGCCCATATGCATATTTGTCTATGCAAACTTTGACCAATTCAACTACACGGTTGATAAGCCACCTGTATGTCACGTAATGTTCCTGTTTCATGAAGCCAGGAAAATTTTATCGGTATGATTAATATCACACTTACCTTCTGCATCTGAAAAGAAACAAAGGAAGCAAGAATTATAAGAAGTCACGGCCAGATATCTAAAAGTTGAAAAGGCGGCCCCCCAGCAAACAAGATCAACGATATTGCACGTCTCACTTATAGTGGGGCGCTTATGTCAAGTCTAAAATAAGAGATACAAAGAATGACTAAATAAACCGCAATATTGCGGTAACCTGCGCATGTTGGAGAGGCTAGCTTTGAATCCCGGTGTAGGTTCTTCTTCTCAAAAATACATAATACAAACCTTTAATATTGACTTACCTCAAAGGCTTTGGGCCTTAATAATTAGCATTTAAAATCCTCAACTCAATCTCATAGCATCTCGGTGTGAGTTTGTCAAATATAACCTGCCAACTCAAAACGATTGCAAGTCTGCGATATTGGCCTACACACCTTTAAGCGCGCAAAACATTGAAAAGCTAAGCTCCTAAGAAGAGGCATACATATCGGATGCCTTATATAAATTCAACCCCTAGGATCTTGGCTCTTATCGCATAAGGCGATGACAATTTGCTTGGCATACCCTATAAAACGGTCAAACATACTCGTAAATCCAACTATTGACGAGACAATCGTCTCATTCAACATGACTGTCAGTGGAGCTTCCATTGTTTATCTACCTTCAACTTGACTTTTGTCAATATATCCAGATCAAATTTTTTTAACAACGAAACAATAAATTTTGCGATGAACTTACCCGCCATTCTAAGCGCCGACATCCGCTGAAACTCTGGCTCCTGCAGCCATTTGAACATACGTCTAAACGTCTCCCGGCCAGACTTCAGCTTTGACCAGGGTTTCGGATTCCTCAGAAGATCTGACAATGTCCCTTGTGATCGACACAGCACACGTTGAGCGAATATTGCCTGTGGTATGCTGTATCGCTTTAGTTCGGCCGATATCCGTTGAGCCAGCTCCTTTGTGTTGATCTCTTCTACATCACTGCCGACCGACGTCACTGTTACTGGTGTACCGTTGCCGTTATTACATACACCGTTATTGTTAATGTTATTGTTACTGTGAGTGCTACTGTTGTTGTTACTACTACTACTATTGCTACTGTTATTGTTATTTCCATTGCCGTTGAGCAAATGCATGCCCGATAGGCCGTCGGATGCATTCGTTGACGTTGTTGTTATCACTACACCTTCGCTGGCTGCATGTAGATCAGCTAGTGATGACGACGATGACGTTGAGATGCCTCCACTGCTGGATTTATTCGTTATGACATGACTCTGCTGTGAGTGTATTGAGAGGATCGGTGGTGATGGTGACTGGACCACTGATGATGACCGATGCACATGGTGTGTTGAGATTTGTACTAGACCACCAGAAGCAACGGAATGCGATAGCGGTGATATAACTGAGTGCGGCGTTATTGTTGCCATGTCATTGATTGAAGGCAACGTTGATGCACTTGTGAAGCCGGTCACAATGGTACTACCTCCGGGTGAGTGCAGTGAACCTGAATGCGGCGACAACGTTGTTGGGCTATGCTGCGTGGAGAGATTTTGTCGGCCACTGAGCATGTCACGATGGCCGCCATAAGGTGATTCGTAGCCCGCCGGTGACATACTCTTCTGCGGCGAATGCAGCTCGGTTTGACTGTAGGAGCTCTGTGGCGAGAGCGGACTGTGCTGTTGCGATATGCCCATGCCGGAGAGTGTATTCGTCGGTGACGAAGAATAATTGTGCGGTGGTGACATTCCCATTGAAGGTAGCTTATCGTAAGCGTACGGTGAGTTCACTCCGCCTAAGCCCAGGCTAATGCCCATGCTTTGGTGTTGCATCACAGTGAAGGATCCACTCACATTGCCAGAATGGCCACCATAAGCAAATTTCTCTGACATCGTCGATATGGGTGGCAGAGGTTGAAGTGGTGTCAGCGTCGCGTATGACGATGTCGGACTGAACCCGGGCGGAGACATTCGCCCACCGTTGACTGATGTAAGCGTTTGGTATGTTGGCTCAAGAGCGCTGTCAATCATATCCGATGAGGACGGGGTAAGTTTGCCAGGACTCAGTATCTGTGAGTCCCGAGAGTCATCTTGAGGTTGAACAATAACGGACAGAGTTTCGTGACGACCCACAGCCTGTTGGTTGAGCGTCACCTCTACTTCATCGGCTGATAGCGCATCCGATGTCACCACCACATCCACGTTATTTACCTTATGCTCTTGTTTTATGAGCTCTAAGTTGTGCCCGTGGTGCGAGATGATGTGCGAGTGCCCACTCAGTGATGATAGAGACTCAAGGTTAACGTCTGAGCCAGTGAAGTCATCATTCGCTGAATTGGAATGATGCGAGTTATGGTGGTGATGTTGGCTACCACTGTTGTTGCCATTGTTACGGCTGCTACCATGATGATTGTGTTGCTGGTGATGGTGATGGCCGTTACTGTTTGTTTGTTGATGATGATTACTGTGGATGTGATGGTGATTAACATGCTGATGGTGATGCTGCTGATTGACGCTGTGATGTGAGTGCTGCTGCTGGAGGTGATGGTGTGGCGATACAGATGACGTTATACCATCGATTATCGTACGCACCATGACAACTGTACCGCCACCATCATGGTGATGACCACCACCAGAGCCTGTCGACAGATCAGAGGTATCGATGACCAATTGTTCGCCTAACGACTGTTGGTCGATGATCTCACTGATCGATTCCATGCTCATTGTTGACGAGATGGTTGTTGGTATCCGATATTGGTGACGAATTTTGACCGTTTTCTTCACTCCTGACTAGGTGTTTGAATTGCCAATTATCCTAGATAAACACATAAATAATCAAATTCGATGTAATCTCCTCACTTATCTATGCACTAATTTTATATCACAATTATCGACTCTTGATCATGTGTTGAGTGTGTTGCTTTCGCTGAATCCTGTCGTTTGTTTGTAGTTTTGAGTTTAATTGTTGTGTGTGTGTGTCGTATTACTCAAAATATTCTGTGGATGTAGATTTTGCACTGCACCTTTATGTAGATAGCTCATATCTGCAAAGAAAAAACCAAAAGGATTTAATTATATTTGATGTATAAAAAAGTGCAAGTTGCAACTTAGAGGAGCCAACTTAAAGAGCATATTGTTTGTTACAAATTTTGTGAAATAGGGAAAACAAAGAGAAAACAGACTTAATCCTGCTTGGGATGAAGAAGTTTATCCCAAGCAAATGCATGAGCATAAAACCAAAATGAAGAGCATTGGTTCAATCCGACCTGTGCGACTACATTCCGAAGAAAGGAAGAGACTTTTGCCACATGGCGACAATCACCTTCTGAGGAAAACCTTAGTCTCTACAGGCAGGCTAGAAACGACTGTAAGGTTATATTAAGCCGTGCCAAATTCCTACAAGATCAAAAAGTGAAGCAAAAAATACTGCAATGTCCTAAAGACAGCAAGACTTTCTGGTCTTTCGTTAAACGAATAAGAGGATGGGCCTCATCAACAATACCATCGCTTGTCTTCAACGATGAAAAACATCACAGACTCCCAATAAAAAGCAAACCTGTTAGCTTCTCATTTCGCAGCTAAATCCACCTGAATCCGTTTCATTATTCGTTGGGACCGATATTTTTCCGAACCCGTTTAGTGGCTCGAGTTCTAAAATATCTCAATCGCAATAAAGCTTGAGGTCCTGATGGAATTCCTCCCCTTGTTTTGAAGAGGTGTTCTTCCAAATCCAAATCTCTACGCAAGCTCTTTCACTTATCGTACTCTGAAGGCATATTTCCGGATCGGTGGAAACTTGCGAATGTTCAGCCAATTCCAAAAGAAGCGATAAAACCTCCCCTTAAAACTACCGACCCATAGCTCTAACATAAGTTCTCTCCAACATCATAGAGAGTACAGTAAACATCATCTCATGAGGTATCTAGAAAAAATCATCTCCTTAGTGACCGTTAGTATGGTTTTCGTCAGCAACGTTCCACTGGTGATCTTATGGTCTACCTTAGCGAAAAATGGAACTGTAGCGCTCACCAATTCGGTGATTGTAGAATTGTTGCTCTGGATATCTCAAAAACCTTCGAAAGAGTGTAGCACAGCGCTCTTATCAATAAGCTCAAAGGGCTGCCCAGCTTGTATCTGAGTAACAAAGTTAAAAACAAGGCAAGCCGTAAGATACACAATGTGTATCTTCTAGAATCTGTAGCTTGAAGTTGAATAGAGGGCCACTTCATGCAAGAAAAGTATCTCTCTTTTGACAGCGATGCAAGATACAAGTTACAGATATGCATTCTGGACAGGCCTTAAGCCTTTTGGTGTCGGTAATACTTTTATAAAATGGATTACTAGTTTTCTATGTAACCGATCAATACTAGTTGAATTAGATGGGCCAACATAAACCCCCCTTCCAACAAACGCTGGAGTACCCCAAGGTTCAGTCCTCTCATCAAATCTGTTTTTAATTTTCATTAACGACCTGCTCTCTCTGACTTGTTATCCAATCGATTCATTTGCGGATTACAAATGACAAGATCACTACTCGACAAGAGCCCCAAGTTGTAGTGTCAAAACGCCAGCGAATGTCAACTGGACTCAATTCCGACTTTAATTCAAATTTCAAATGGGGTACCAACAACGGTTTCGAGTTTAAGGCGTCGCGGCCACCAGCAAGAAACCCCTGGTTTGATGAGGAACGCCGACGGATGCTCGAAGCCAAGAACGAGGCCTACAAGGTTAATCTGCAGGTGAAGACGAGAGCTGCCATTGAGCTCTATAGGCAAAGAAGAAGGGAAGAACATCGGCTTTTCAGAAAGAAGAAAAAAGAGCAAGAAAAGCGAGCGATCGAGGATATAGAGAGGTGTCACATCAGGAACGATGTTCGCAAGATTTACCAAAGTGTAAAACGTCAAAGCCACGGCTACAAGGCTCGAACAGAATCCTGTCGAGATGAACAAGAAAATATCGTAGTTGAGACACAGTCGATGCTGAGGATATGGAATAACCACTTCTGCAGACTGTTAAACGGCGATGACGAACAACATTCCGCTGTCAGGAAGAACGAACCATTTAATATTGGCAACGACAGCAAAAACTGCCAACCACCCGACCTAAGTGAAGTGAGGATAGCTATATCTAAAATCAAGCTTAATAAGGCCGCTGGAAATGACGGCCTTCCCGCTGAGCTTTAAAAAGCTGGCGGAGATGACTTGGTAAGTAACATCCACCAACTCATAAGCAAAATCTTGTCGGTTGAAAGCATGCCTGAAGAATGGAACCTCAGCATCGTTTGCCCGATCCACAAAAAAGGAGATCCTCTGAGCTGCAACAACTACAGAGGCATAAGTCTACTCAACATCGCTTACAAGATCCTATCTGCCGTAATATGTGAACGCTTGAAACCGTTTACCAACAACCTGATCGGCCCTTATCAGTGTGGTTTTAGGCCAGGAAAGTCCACAATCGATCAAATTTTCACACTTCGGCAGATCTTGGAAAAAACCCAAGATGTCCAAATCGATACCCACCACCTATTTATCGATTTCAAAGGCGCATACGACAGCATTTATAGAGACGAACTATACAGAGCCATGTCTAGTTTTGGTATACCGCCCAAACTCGTCCGTTTGTGTAGGATGACGATGGAGAATTCTCGCTGCACCATCAGGGTCGGAAACGACCTCACCGACACATTCGATACCAAAAAAGGATTTAGGCAAGGCGATGCACTGTCATGTGACTTCTTTAATCTGATTCTTGAGAGGATTGTGCAAAACTCCTGAGCCAACACCAGAGGCACAATTTTCCAAAAATCGGTGCAACTACTAGCATACGCCGACGATATTGACATTATTGGTAGGACTCAACGTGATGTCATAGCCACCTTTGCTAGTATAGAGAAGGAAGCGGCAGTAAATGAGGGTAAGACTATTGACTAAGCATATGCTGTCAACACGAAAGGACACACAACATCGACGAATTGGACAGAACGTCACCATTGACAGATATAACTTTGAGGTAGTACGGGACTTTGTCTACCTCGGCTCCGCTATTAACTCTGACACCAACATCTCGTCAGAATTCAAACGAAGAATAACTCTTGCCAATCGCTGTTTCTTCGGGCTAAGAAGGCAATTTAGTAGAAAAGCCCTCACTCGAACTACTAAGGAGATCCTATATAAGACCCTGATTATCCAAGTCCTGCTCTACGGCGCTGAAGCATGGACCGTATCAAAAGCGGATGAAGAAATCCTTGGTCGATTCGAGAGAAAAATTCCTCGAAAAACCTTCGGTCCCGTTTGCGTTGACGGACTATGGAGACGAAGATTCAACCACGAACTATACGAGCTGTACAGCGACATACCCCTGGTCAAAAAACTCCGCATTAGACGTTTAAGGTGGCTAAGACATGTAGAACGAATGGACACCAATACTCCGGCTCGCAGTCTTCGATTCCCAGCCAGACGTCGGACGCAGTAGAGGAAGACCTCGCCTTAAGTGGCGCGCACAAGTAGAAACCGACCTCAACCAACTTGGAGTGCGCAACTGGAGGCAGTTAGCTAAGGACCGGACTAATTGGAGAGGCATGTTGGTTGAGGCCCAGGTTCATCCCGGACTGTAGCGCCACTTAAGTAAGTAAGTAAGTTTATTAATGCGGGGTATGAATCAAACAAAATTTAAGCTTTCTAATTAAAAATCCGTATTTTCTATCAAAATTACATTTTGCGTGGATTATGGGACACCCGCTATTTTGAAATATGTCACAGATGTTTTACTTGCTCACATATCCATTTATCCTAAACTGGGCGAAACTAATCCAGAGCCCAATCAGTGAAAAATCATGGTCTTAAGTTCTTTGGGCAGTTGGATTTGTTGTTGAAGTTTTGTCACTACACCTTGATTTAAAAATAAAATTTGATATTTTCCTGTGACTTTCCATGGTAAAAAAAAACAACATGGCCGCTTGAAAAACCTACCGAGTGTTGAAAGACTCTTTACAAATAACCAGAATTAAAGTGAATACTCAGCATTCAACTAATAATGCATGCAACGGTCCTATACAAAATGATTTAACTATTCGTTTGAAATTAAATATTTAAAGTTTGTCGGTTGTTCGTCATAATCATCCCCTTATTCATATATAATTTGTAACTGGCCAGGCCATGTATGTAGCAATGTATGCACTTTCTTTAATTTCTACATCGACGTCAACGTTTTATTGTTATTGTTAAATATTATAAAGCATGTATGCTTGTTCTTCTTCTAATCCTTCAAAAGCAACCAACATACACACACACATCACACATCATACAACACCCACACAATGAAAACAAAAACCTCAGCTTATGCGCGAAATTCAAGGACACATGTGATAAGGTTGCACACGATTACATTTACGTTTTGCATATCTGTCAATTTCCCATAAAGTGTACCCTGACAGTACATCAAACTTATACACATCTACTGACGACAATGATACCCTCCAACTCATTAGTGACAAAAAACAAAAACAAAGCAATTTAAATATAAAAAAAATATCTATGTGGAAAATACAAGCGAAAAACTAGATACTTACAAGCACATAACAACTATTTCACTGGGATTCCCTGATAACATAAGCTCGCTCACATAATATACTCATACAATCGCATCAGAAAGCAACATAAAATATTTTTTTTTTTTAAAGCGTATGTAACACATAAGTAAAACAATTTAATTTTATTTTTAAATTTCAAACTATTTTACGATATAAACATTGTGAGTATATTTATCATAACAATGCACCGTGTTTGCACGTTTGTGTGGAACCAATCAAAACGACAAAAATTTGACGTTTTAGGTGACATATACGACGTTGAAAATATTTACAAATACTTTGCGTATCGTTTTTCACCCTGAAAACACAAATAAACCAAAGAAAACCAAACTAAATTTGTTCACAAAAGCAACACAGTCATAGGAACCGTACAGTGACTACCACGTGGAAAGGTTTTTCTACCCTTGCGCACTAATACGAACGCATCAATTAGCTCTGCTTGTAGGTGTGTAACTGAGTTTGAAGCTTAATATCTTCAAAAATAATTATGGTAATGACTTGTTTTTTTTTCTAATGAAAGTTTATTAAATTCTGTAAATAAAACAGAAGGAATGGAATTCATATTTACAGTGGTAATTTTTTTTATAGATTATAGATTTTATATAGATCATATGAAGCGATATGACTCAAAATATACACATCAAATTTTGGCTCACTTGAATAGCACCCCCCCTCTATTATCAGTTTTCGTTTGGAAGCCAAATCAGGTGGTTATGCAAAAGTATTTTCTAATAATCATTTAATTAATTTAAGATAATTTTAGTTAAAATGGGTCGTGGCAAATCACTGACAGAGGACGAGAAAGCTAAAATCAAGGCTTACAGTGAGTGTGGCCTGTCTATTCACCAAATAGCCAAAAAAACTCAACGAAGCCGCAAAGTGATATCCAAATTTTTACGGAACGAGTCCAACTATGGCAAAAACATGAAAGGACGAACAGTAAGTGCCGTTACCCCAGCTGGAAAAAGAGCAATTCTGCGGCTCGCGTCAAATTCGCACGACTCTGCAGCCAAAATAAGAGAAAAAAGTGGTGTTAAAGCAAGCGTGTCTACAGTAAAGCGGATTATTTCGAAGGCTAAGCACTTAAAGCGATTGAAATAAAAGAAAAAACCACCGCTTAACCCATAACGCAAAGAGCAACGCCTTAGTTTCTGCCGTGCTAACATGACATGGAGCAAGGAATGGTACCGTGTTGTTTTCTCCGACGAAAAAAAATTTAATTTAGAGGGTCCTGACGGTTTTAATTATTACTTAAATGATTTGCGGAAGGAGGAACATCAATTGGATCGTTTGCACAGTCGAGTTGGCGGTGTTATGATTTGGGGAGCCATAACGTACTATGGCAATTTGGAGTTGCAGTTCCTAACTCCTCGTATGAACGCTCAGTCCTACATTGGAGTACTAGAGAACGTTATCCCTTCCATTAATGGATTATTTGGTGACTTGCCGTGGAAATTGCAGCAGGATAACGCACCAATTCACAATGCCAGAGTGGTAAAACAATTTCTTGGGCGTCAAAACATTTTATTGTTGGATTGGCCACCATACTCGCCAGACCTAAACATCATCGAAAATGTTTGGGGATGGCTTGCTCGGAAGGTAAACGAATCAGGGAAGCAATACTCCAATAAGGAGGAGCTAATAGCAGCAATTAGAAGTAGCTGGGCCTCCATTTCGCTGGATTACATCAAGAAATTGTATGATTCCCTACCTAACAGGATGTATGAGGTTATTTATAGCAAAGGCGGAAGCACCCGTTACTAATTTTTTTTTTAATTCAAATGCAATTCAAAATTTAATTCTTAATTGTGTTCCTAATAAATTTTTAACTCCAACAGTGTGAAAACATTTTTAAATAATTTTTTATGAGGGGGTGCTATTCAAGTGAGCCAAAATGTGATGTGTATATTTGTTGTCGTTTAGATCACTCAAATACTGAGGTGACGTATTGTTTTCGAAATGTGCAATCGAATGTGAGTTCTATTACAAACGTCATAATATTTATTGCGCATCACAATAAAACAAATTTATCCAACAAAGAAAGAGTTTTGGGCGGACAAACGGGGTGTACCTACGTAATTTCTCCTGTTATCCTTGACTTTAAATAAACTTAACGAATAGGTGTCAGAAAAGGTTGTTCAACGGCAGAAAAAAGCAATTTTTAGCAAACAACCAAAGACTGTAATAACAGAGATTTAGGCTCAAACTAATTTAGGTTAGGTTAGGTTGGTGGGTTGATGAGGCAGACGGTGTGTGTCTTCTCTCAACGCACTCAGGTCAATATAGACCCATTGGGGGTCCACTTGGGTGGTTGGTTCATTCGCTGTCCCGTTACTGTCCATTGTTGTTAGCCTCTTTCCAGCCATCCAGATGTTGTTGCAAACCTGAAAAGATTAGGGAGAGGGATTTCGGATAGATCCGTGAGGTCATGGAAAAAGTATTTTCCTAAGGTTCTCATTCTTAATTGGCTGAGGCCTGGGCAGTGGCACAGAAAGTGGAGGGTATCCTCGTGTATTTCTTCATCACCGCAGCCTCTACAGAGGTCATCATCTATGAGATGCATTTTCAGTTTGTGGCTTTTTAGTAAGTTGTGTCCAGTAAGAATCCCAACTATAGTAGAGACAGATTTCCTGTTTCTACGAAGTAGTTCTGGCTTTGTCATACTCAGGCCACATCCTTTTGGAAGTTTCACAGGTGGGAAGGGAGTTCCACCTGTTTTTGGCAGTGATCAGTGTTTTCTGTCCCACCCGAGATTTGAGGTCTGCTTGGTCAATGCTGGAGGCAGATCCTTTTCTTGCCAGTTCGTCAGCAATTTCATTGCCCTGTTTGCCTCTGTGTCCGGGGACCCAGCAGAGCTTAACATTATGTTGGACGCCAAGAACCTTTAGCTCTTCACGACAACGTTTCACAAGCCGAGATTTTATTTCGACAACAGAGATAGCTTTTATTGCAGCCTGACTGTCAATAAAGACGGTGATATCATCTGGTGGTATCGCCAGCATTGAGGTCGCTTTGGCTGCCTCTGCTACTGCCAATATTTCGGCTTGGAAGACACTGCTGTGCTCAGGGATGTCCTCCTGAGTTCGATTTACAGCAGTTAAGCTGGCTGATTCTTAGAGCACTTTTGGCTGCAGATTCTTGCATGTAAAGGTCTAGCGGTAGCAGATTAAGGATGGTTTCCAGTACCGCTGTTGGTGTGGTTCTCATTGCGCTAGTAGTACCCTTGTCATATTTTTCAGATGGGTGACTTTATTTGTGGATTGCCACCAGACTGCCAATATCTCGGCCTGGAAGACACTGCTGTGCTTAGGGAGACGAAAGGTGCTAGTAAGCTTTAGTGTTTCTGAAAACACTCCAGCTCCAACGCCTACATCCATTTTTGAACAATCAGTGTAGATGGATATGGTTTCGGTGCCCAGTTCGTTCCTCTACCACTCCTCTCTGCTTGGAAAGATGCAGGAGAATGGTCTTTGAAAGTCATGGTGAGGCAGCATGTAGTCAGAGGATGCAGCTGAGCCCAGATATCTCTGTAGAATTTGGGCATGTCCTCCTGAGTTCGATTTCCAGCAGTTGAGCTGGCTGATTCTTAGAACACTTTTGGCTGCAGATTCTTGCATGTAAAGGTCTAGCGGTCGCAGGTTAAGGATGGTTTCCAGTCCCAGGTATCTGTATAGAATTTGGGCATGTCCTCCTGAGTTCGATTTCCAGCAGTTGAGCTGGCTGATTCTTTGAGCACTTTTGGCTGCAGATTCTTGCATGTAAAGGTCTAGCGGTAGCAGGTTAAGGATGGTTTCCAGTCCCGCTGCGCCAGTAGCGCCCACACATGCTATCCTTTGTACCTTTGTCATATTTTTCAGATGGGTGACTTTATTTGTGGATTGCCACCAGACAAGCCCCCCATATGTTAATATAGGTCTCACAATGGCCGTGTACATCCATAGGATGATCTTGGGGTTCGGACCCCAGTTTTTTTCCGAATATTCGATTACACGTATAGAAAGCGACTGTGGCCTTTTTAATGCGCTCGCGCACATTTAGGTTCCAGTTGAGTTTTCTATCAAGAATGACACCCAGATACTTTGCACTATCGGCTAGTTTGAGGGTAGTCCCATCGATAGCCGGTAGGTCGAATATTGGTATCTTCCTCTTATTCGTAAAGAGAACGAGTTCCGTTTTCTGGGGGTAGATGCCAAGCCCACATTGTTTTGTCCACTCGTTGAGAGTTTTCAATGCCCGCTCGAGTAGTTCACTAATAGTGGGTAGGAATTTCCCTTTAACTAGTATCGTTACATCGTCTGCGTAGGCTATGACTTTTATCCCATTTCGCTGTAGTTGTATGAGTATCTCATTGATGACTATGTTCCACAAAAGAGGTGAGATAACGCCTCAAACTAATTTACTAAATAGTAAATTTGATTTTCATTTTCATTCAACTAGTCAATATATATTTATAAAGCATGTATAGCTTTCTATGCCTGTAGAAAAACTTTTGGCAAAAGATGGGGCCTGCAATTAAAGATGACACTTTGGATGTACACGGCTGTTGTTCGGCCGATACTCACCTACGGGGCACTAGCCTTCTGTGAGTAAAGTGTACATCATTGACAAACTTAAGAGGGTACAAAGAACTGCATGCAGCGGTACAACTGGGGCCATGAGATCAGGTCCCACTGATGCTTTAACGGTTCTTCGGCATCTTCTCCCTCTAGACATCCATATCAAAGGCATTGCAATGTGCAATGCAGTCAGGCTCAAAGAATCCGGCTGCTGGTTCAAAAAGCCCTATGGGCATAGCAATATCCTAGACACAATGCCAGCAGGTCCAGATAACCATCATACCGACTACATGATACCCAAACTGACCTTCCACAAACTCTTCACCGCTGGTTTTCCAACTAGAAAGGATTGGAAAACGCAGTGGTTGAAAAAAATTTCGACACACTCCCGCTTGCAACTTGAAAATAATTTTTTTTACCAAAATTTAAGAAAAAGCGACCAAACGCAGTAAAAAGTTACCAAAATACTTAAAATTTGAAAACGTTGTATGAAATACACCAAAAATCATTGAGTTTGCCATTTTTATACCCTATCCCATAGGGGTATATTAGTTTTGATACATAGTTTGTAACATAGAGAAATAATTTAGCTACATATACCTCAAAGTATATGGATCGACTCAGAATCACTTGCTGAAGCGATTAAGCCATGTCTGTCTGTCGGTCCGTCTACATGTCACCGATTTTTAGCCCTAAAATTTAAGCTTAGAGAATGAAATTTGGTATATAGAATTCTTTCGCAGTGAAGCAAAACAAGTTCCACGCCCCTTTTTTTAGGAAGACGTAATTTTTGGCTAAACCCTAAGGAATTTCTAAAAAGTGTGTGAGCAACATATTTACAAAATCTCTATATTTCGTCAATATAAAGTTTTTGAAGTGAAACTTCTTTGGGCTCGTCGGGGTAAATCCAAACACAAATGTAACGACTCGAAAAGTCATGGGTAGGGGAAAGCTAACTTGGTGGGACAACGGCAGGCAAACAACAAGCAAGAGCGTAAGACCCAGAGTGCACTCTGTAGTGAAGTGTGACTGCGCGGCGGACAGAACAAATGTGCGAACACTGAACAGTAGAAGAAGAACACGGAACAACAACAACGACATGTGAGAGCGCAAGCATAAGAGATCGCTCTTGTGTGAATTTTGTTGGTTTAGTCATAGTGTGTATAAGGGATGAAAATTGGCTTTTCAGCATTGTATTGATAGTTAAAAAAAATTGTATTGAAATTGTACTGGTTGATTTTGATCATTGTTTGGTGTTTTGATTAGCTATTTATTTTATACAATTATAATATCGTCCGTTCAAAGGTTAAAGAAGGTACAATATTGATGAAAATATAAAAATCATTAATCATTCTCTTAAAAGAAAAAAATCTCTATCTCACTACTTGTGATCATTTTTTCCTCTGATCGCCACTCTTTTTTAAGCTTTTAGTCATATGATCATTTAACGGTAATAAAAATTCATTATTTTTGCAAAATCGTGTAATATTTCTGTTTTGAGTAAACTATCTTGATAGCTTGACAGGATCAGTATTATGTTTAAATTTTTAAAATCGTTACTTACAGCAGTCATCAAGATTTCGTTTTTTTTATTTCGTCATTTACAAAAAATAGAGTTAAAGTTTTTAGAGTCAAGGCGTTCCCAAATGGAGTGCGATTCTATGGATGCAAAAAAATATAAAGATGGATACAAAATTTCTTGTCTTAAAATTTAGTCGTTAAAATTTGAAAAGGACTTTTAAGGCACAGTTTTCAGTGTGAGATCATCCTAGTTTCGGGATTAAATTCGAGTTAACTCGAGAAAGCAGTTTTTCAGTCGATTTATATCTAGAGCTAACCCCGGGATTAAATGATCAGATATTTTTGACAGACGATAAAATACCAGACAACATTTTTTTCGATTCCATTAATGTGGAAATTTAATTTAATTTTGAGAAACTGAATGCAGATCTTAGCGACTTGAAATTGTATGAAATATTGAGTTTAACTGTTTTAAGAAAATATAGACTTGCAAGTTTGCGACAAAAGCGTTTTCATTTGTTTTTGAAAAGGAAACCAAACAGCTGATAATGTGATAACTGAGCAAAATCGATAAATCATGAATGCTACCAAATGAAATCATCACACACGGAGTCAAATATTATTCTGTACTGAAAAACTGCGAAAGAGCTTGTGCGTGTATAAGGGCCTTTCCAACCCATTGTCTTTAAGATGCAGAGTGCTTGCCGGAACCTGATCAACTGAGAGTGATTTAAAATTCGAAACTAAATTTTTTTAATTATTTGAAATACATACCCTAAAAAATAATTTTGTGTACAATACAATAATGTTCGAAATCCAATACAGGTAAAAATCATTAAGTACATTTCTCTTAAAATAATGTAAATTAACTGTTTTTTTTTTTGCTTATAGAAAGTATGGCATCAAGTGCGTAAAAACAAATAACATGCTAAAAACAAAAATCCATTTTTATCAGCATAATTGTAATTTTAAAACCCAAAATGTCTTTAAATTGAATTATCTCCTTATTGTATATTTTGTTAGTTAATGACTTTCACCTTTGAACCGACGATGTGTTCATTTGTACAAAGACATTTTTCTACTTTAAGATCCGAGAATATAAGAAGACAGTTGAAAGGTCCAAAAAGAATCATCAAACAGCTGATAAACTGTATACGGGCAAGAAAATTGAATTGAAAATTGGTACTTTCAGTGGTATTCATATAAATTCGAACGGATTTTTGATAGCAAAGCAAATTATGTGATGTTTTGGGTTTTTTATAACATATTTTGATGATAAATACCTATTAAAATAGCTGCAGCACAAATTGTATCGAATTTTATATAAAGTGTATTTGTGTACTGAAGCAATGTCGATTGTATCGAAAAATGTACAATTGTGTCGACTTTTGCAACCCTAGTGTGGATTGTGGTTGTGGTCTGTGGATACGAAAAACGAAATATGTGTTTTGTGTCATTGTGTGTGTTACTTTGGACATTTCATAGTGGTGCATGCTATATTTCATTTCATTTAGACATTTATGAACAGTCACTTGAGGTGAACGCATCATAGCGGAAAACAAACATTTTATTTTACGCTACATAAAAATGCAAAAATCAAATGCACAGAGGTGCAAAGAATATCGAGCTCGACTTCGTTCTAAAAACAAAACAAAAACTAGGAAAGAACGTGTCCGGAAACATAGGGAAAGGAAGAGGGCTGTCATCGTCCAAGAACTTCCGAACGCTTCACTGACAATGGAAGTCGAACAAGCCGATAAATCCTTCAATGATTTTAATGTATCGGCGACCCTGAATATTCCATGTATCGCTAAAGACATCCCAGGACCGTCAATAAGGGTAAATGACATCCCAGAACTTACAATTATCACTAGCCTACTTTGTAAGGCTATTCATTCGATTTGAAAATATTCATAAAGAATTCGATAACAAATTTAAGAATAACTCTTTTGGCTTTCCTTGCTCTATTTGTGATCGATTGTGGTTTAAAGAGGATTTAAGAGTTCCGGCGATTCAGCATGCTGACATTTTGAACACAATTGCACCGACTATGAATAGAGAACAAATGAAAGTTTGCAATACTTGCTTCAGATCACTCAACACCGCCTCTGTCCCAACATTGTCAATGTATAATGGCTTCTTTTATCCACAAATACCCCATCATCTGCCCCACCTAGACTTGTTATCAGAAAGAATTATATCACCAAAATTCTATTCATGCAAATACGACGGTTACGGCATGGACATGGACAATATGGAATATATGGCCAGATCATCAACGTTCCAGTTGAAGTAAATACAATGGTGAAAAAACTTCTAAGACATCTAGATGACGATCATTGCATCAATGTTCACATTAAAAAGAAGAAAATTCACAAGTCCGGTTATTTGAGCGGTCTGGCCAATAAAAGAACCATTAAGGTTTGGCTGCAGTATTTAATAACGACACCACTATATAATCTGTATGACATCACAATAGATGAGTCTACCAAATTTCATTATCCTAGCTCAAAATGTAAGTCCTAAAAATCGGTGACGTACAGACGGACGGACGGACGGACAGACTGACAGACATGGCTTAATCGACTCAGCTAGCGATTCTGAGTCAATTCATATGTATACTCTGAGGTATATATAGCTAAATTATTTCTCTATGTTACAAACTATATTTAAAAACTAATATACCTCTCTGAGATAGGGTAAAAGAAGTCAATAGATTGATAATAGTTTCACTTCAACCTCGTAGCACTTCTACGGTCTAATTTTTTTTTCCAAGTCCACTTTTTGGGGCGTTTTTAATAAAAATCGTGTTTCGGTACATTTTTAAAATATTTGAAAACATTTGATCATCTCGTGGATCTTGTTGGTGGAATGGCGAATGCGGTGGGAACTTGAATTATTTCTGTGGGGTAGGACAATTATTAAGATACATTCCTGGTAAGAGATACCAATATGTCATTGTTATGCTGCTTCTGGATTGATGCACTTGGAATATTTTGTTTAGGATGGCCGATTAATTATTACATTACAAAGCATGAAAAGGATCTAGATTTGTGAATAGTTTGACTTGTTCCTTCATAGATAGCTAGAGCTTTGAAGGCAAAACGCTATCTATCAGAAGGAGACTCTAAGAAACTTTGTAAGATTTTTAATGAGTATTCGATTCATCCATTCATCTTCTAGGGACTGCTGAAGTGAGCTGGACCAATAAATATGGCTTCCAATTTCACCTGGTCACTAGCGTGAATTATCACGTTCCATATGGTCTTTCTGTACAGCATTACAAAAGGATTTGAGTTGAAAATCTTGTAGGTTGGTCGTTAATTTCTTTACGCTTTAAACGCTAGGTTTACACCAGATTGTTGGGCCTCAAATTTTCTTAATATTCGTTTTTAAATCTTCATCCCTAAAGCGTAAATTTGTGGCACCAGTGATCTCCAGTTAGGTCAAGCCGACTTTTGGGACAGTTTCAATTACTAACCTTATTGTCAAGCGGTTCAATGAACAGCAGATTTAGGCATGTGATCAACTCATCAATTGGGTGAAAATTTTTAGTAGAATGCTCCGCCCAAGCTGACGCAGAACAAAAGTTTATCGTGGTTCGCTTTTTTCCCATTGGGGGAAGGCGAAATGCTTCATGCATCATAAGGAGGTGTTTTTGGAGCTAAATATTCCTGTGTATCCAACTCCCCTTTATGAAAGTTATACGTCAACTAACAACTCTTTCTGTCTCTTCGGTTTCCGAAATATTTCCGCGATTGCTGGTCTCATTTCTTTTTGAAGAACATGTTCAGCGTTGGTGGAGTCCACTTTTTGGGTGCGTTTTTAGTAATAAAAAAGGTGTTTCGGTAAATTTTTAAAATATTTAAAAAAAAAAATTCGATGCAGGATCATTGGTTATGATAGTATGAACATTTCGTCTTTAGATCATTTTAACCCATGCCCACTTTTTGGAGGCACACAGGAGCCCCCATAGGACACACAGGAGAAAAACGTTGTTTTTTGTCGAACCATAAGATATTTTGATTTACTGTCTGAACAATATGTTGTGAACATTTTTTCTATATTTCATCGCTATAAAGTCCACATTTTGGCGATATTAATTTTAAGGATGGGATGGGATAGAGTATTAAACGATCCGCACAGCGAATTGTAGCTTTCTCAAGTTTGATTTTAAGTTTTCATACAGCGAGAGCAACTTTTGCTTTGTTAACAAAATAATTTAAATTTTCCAGGATGAACCTGGGCCTCAACCAACATGCCTCTCCAATTAGCCCGGTCCTTAGCTAACTGCCTCCAGTTGCGCGCTCCAAGTTGGTTGAGGTCGGTTTCCTCTACTGCGTTCGACGTCTGGCTGGGAATCGAAGACTCTGCAAGCCGTAGTATTAGTGTCCATTGTTTCTACATGTCCTAGCCATCTTAAACGTCCAATGCGGAGTTTTTTTTTGACTAGGGGTATGTCGCTGTACAGCTCGTATAGTTCGTGGTTGAATCTTCGTCTCCATAGCCCGTCAACGCAAACGGGACCGAAGATTTTCCGAAGAATTTTTCTCTCGAATCGACCAAAGATTTCTTCATCCGCTTTTGATACGATCCATGCTTCAGCGCCGTAGAGCAG
This sequence comes from Rhingia campestris, assembly GCA_932526625.1. Lineage (NCBI taxonomy): Eukaryota > Metazoa > Arthropoda > Insecta > Diptera > Syrphidae > Rhingia > Rhingia campestris. The sequence goes on along the minus strand of OW052186.1, from coordinate 2,391,131 downwards.
GACTGGGATGATCAGGGTCTTATATAGGATCTCCTCAGTAGTTCGAGTGAGGGCTCTACTACATTGCCTTCTTAGCCCGAAGAAACAGCGATTGGCAAGAGTAATTCTTCGTTTGATTTCTGACGAGATGTTGTTGTCAGAGTTAAAAGCAGAGCCGAGGTAGTCAATGATAACGTTCTGTCCAATTCGTCGCTGTTGCGGGTCCTTTCGTGTTGACAGCATATACTTAGTCTTACCCTCATTTACTGCTAAACCCATTTTCGCCGCTTCCTTCTCTATACAAGCAAACGTGGCTATGACATCACGTTGAGTCCTATCAATGATGTCAACATCGTCGGCGTATGCTAGTAGTTGCACCGATTTTTGGAAAAATTGTGCCTCCGGTGTTGGCTCGGGAGTCAATCCTCTCAAGAATCATGACAGCGCATCGCCTTGCCTAAGTCCTTTTTTGGTATCGAATGTGTCGGTGAGGTCGTTTCCGACCCTGATGGTGCAGCGATAATTCTCCATCGTCATCCTACACAAACGGACGAGTTTGGGCGGTAGACCAAAACTAGACATGGCTCTGTATAGTTCGTGTCTATAAATGCTGTCGTATGCGGCTTTGAAATCGATAAATAGGTGGTGGGTATCGATTTGGACTTCTTGGGTTTTTTCCAGGATCTGCCGAAGTGTGAAAATTTGGTCGATTGTGGACTTTTCTGGCCTAAAACTACACTGATAAGGGCCGATCAGGTTGTTGGTAAACGGTTTCAGATAGGATCTTGTAAGCGATGTTGAGGAGACATATGCCTCTGTAGTTGGCGCAGTTCAGAGGGTCTCCTTTTTTGTGGACCGGGCGAACGATGCTGGGATTCCATTCTTCAGGCATGCTTTCAAGCAACCAGATTTGGCTTATGAGTTGGTGGATGTTGCTTACCAAGTCATCTCCGCCAGCTTTCAGCGGGAAGGCCGTCATTTCCGGCGGCCTTATTAAGCTTATTGCTATCCTCACTTCACTTAGGTCGGGTGGTTGGCAGTTTTCGATGTCGTTGCCAATGTAAAATGGTTCGTTCTGCGGAATGTTGTTCGTCATCGCCGTTTAGCAGTCTGCAGAAGTGGTTCTTCCATATCCTCAGCATCGACTGTGTCTCAACTACGATATTTCCTTGTTCATCTCGACAGGATTCTGTTCGAGCCTTGTAGCCTTGGCTTTGACGTTTTACATTTTGGTAAAACTTGCGAACATCGTTCCTGGAGTGGCACCTCTCTATATCCTCGATCGCGCGCTTTTCTTGCTCATTGAAAACAGACTCTTTATTTTTAGGCAAGAGACTGAATTCTCCGAATTCAAAGGGTTCCACGTTGGTGTTCCGCAAGGAAGCGTTCTTGGTCCAATAATATTCGTGATCGACACAAGAAATATACCACAACGGACCATCGCATCGTAGCAACGTTCAGTCAAAGCTCCGACGGGCTCTTAGCAAATAATTGGAGTGGGCAAAGACCTGCCAAATTGCCCTTAACGAGACCAAGTCAACGAATGTCAAATTCATGTACAATAAGGTAAACAACTTATCTGTTTTCATTAACTCGGGACAAATACCATAAACAAACGAGGCATGACCCTAAACGTAAAACTTAAGTGGAAGCCACATGGTAAAAAAAAAGAAGCGTGACGAGCTCGTAGTCAAACTTAGGGTAATGTATCGGCTACTCGACAGATACTCCTAGTTGGAATTTCGATGTTTACCGGATGTTGTAATAGCACCATTTTTGACATTTTCGATGACAGTTTTCGATAACCATTGCAATAAACTGGCTTGGTAACCCAATATTTATCCAAGCTAAGTGGATAAGAACGGACCAAAAAGTTGTTGTATTATGCAGGTGAATTGTTTTCTAAGCCCATGTAGATTATAGCGAAAAAAATTCACCTCATATATAAGATAAACTTAGGTTAGGTTAGGTTAGGTTGGTGGGTTGATGAGGTAGACTGTGTAGTGTGCACCCATTGTGATGCCCATTGGTGTTCCACGTGCGTTGGTAGCTCCCTCATTTGTCCCTCTACTGTCCCTTATAAGTCCCTTTCCAGCCATTCAGATGTTATCGCAAACCGGAAATGATTAGAGTGAGGGATTTCGGATAGATCCATAAGGTCATGGAAAAATATTTTCCTAAAGTTCGCTTTCTTAATTGACTGAGGATTGGGCAGTGGCAAAGAAAGTGGAGGATATCCCCCATGTATTTCCTTATCACTGCAGCCTCTACAAAGGTCATAAATCATAATCCATAAGATGCATTCTCAGTTTTTGGCTTTTGAGTATGCTTTGTCCAATAAGTATCCACCACAACATGTCAAAACAGAATTCCTGTTTCTTGGACCAAGTTTGTGGGTACTGGATTTGTCAGACCTGGGCAACATCCTCTTTTATGTTTCACAGGTAGGAAATTTTGTCCAATTAGTATCCCCCACAACATGTCAAAACAGAATTCCTGTTTCTTAGACTAAGTTTGTGGGTACTGGATTTGTCAGACCCGGGCAACATCCTCTTAGATGTTTCACAGGCATGAAGCGAGTTTCCCCTGTTTTTGGCGATACCCAATTTTTTTTCAGTTTCACACGTGATTTGAGGTCACAAAGTGGCGGACTGTTAATCAGCAATTTCATTGTCCTGTATGCCTCTGCGTCCGGTGACCCAACAGAGCTGTTGGACGCCAAGAACCTTCAACTCTTTACGACCACCCTTCACAAGCTTAGACACAACTTTGACAGCTGAGATTTCCTTCATTGCACCTGTCAGTGAGGCTGTAATTAAAGCAATAAAAGAGGATGATATCATCTAGTGGTATCTCCAGTATCATGGTCCCCTTGCCTGCCTCTGCTACTGTCAATATCCCCCCCTTAAAGACACTGCTGTGCTCAGTGAGTGTTTGTGTTTCGGAAAACACTCCCGCTCAAACGCTTACGTTAATTTTTGAACCATCACTATAGATCAGTGATTCCCAAAGTGGTGCAGGTGGAAACCCAGCGGTTCACGGAAGACTCGACGGGGGTCTGCATCTACGTCGTGCCTGCTTCTGCTACTGCCAATATCTCCCCCTAAAAGACACTGCTGTGCTCAGGGAGACAAAAGGTGGTCTTTAACTTTAGTGTTTCGAAAAAAACACTCCTGGTTCAACGCCTACGTCAATTTTTGATCCATCAGTACAGTTCCACGGGAGACTCGGCGGGGGTCTTCGTTGGCATGAAAAAAAGTGTGTTCACCAGTTGTAAGTGGGGGTGTTCGAAAATTTATCTGTTTTCGACAGTAAAGATACTTTTTTCAGTGAGGCTGGCATATGACAAATTGTTTACACTATTTATCTTCTTAAATTGGCGGGTAACAGAGTTACCCTGTTTTTGGATTGGCTGTTAGGAGCGTTATTGATACATAACCCTTTAACAAGGCTATTAATATCGCTTTGAAATAATATATATGGCATCCAAATCCCATATTCGGTAAAATTTAAGTTACACTTTTCTAGTTTCACCGACGATATTCGATATTCAGTCTCCAGATTTGCAACGCTTGTTCAGACGTGCTAAGGGATTAGTTTTTGGAAAGTAAAGATCCAGATTGAGAAGTGCAAATTAAAAGCAGACATCGCATATTTGACAGATCTGTTCAAATAAATTCAATTAAATTGTAATTACAAGGGGACAGCTTTAATTTAATTGAAACAAAAGGTGTAATTTCGGCTTGTCTTGAAAAATGGAAATTTATGAAACGAGCTAACTAATTCTTCCAGTTTCCAAACTTATCACAGGCAGAACGTCTTGATGAGGATATTCAGACAGACGTTCAGCACTTAAATGCCCTGCATGATGACTTCAAAAATAGATTTGAAGATATTATCTGGATGAAAATGCCGCATTGGATCAGAAATCCATTTTATGAAACGAAAGTGTCGAATGTGGTATTAAAAGAGGAGCTACTCGAGCTTAACATCTATGAGGAGCTGAAGGTGAAATATGACAAAAAGAAGAGGTCATCAAACCCGCAAATTATCCTGGGCTGTGAGAATTTTCGAGAAAAACGTTTGATAGCGTTTGCCTCGTCGAAAAAAGTTTAAATGTCGTTACAAACTTTTTAAAAAAAATGGAGCAGGAGCAAAACTGTAGCCGAATATTCATAATTTCTATGAAGTCTGTAATCATATTATTTTTATAAATAGAACACAAGAAAATATACAATTTTTCATTTTATTTTTACCACACCGAATTTAGGGTTGGAAAGGAGCCGCGACGCAAATTTTCATCGTTAGATCTAATCTTCTCATTTTGTGACGAGTATTGGGTATATATACTTAGGAGATCCTATATAAGGCCCTGATCATCCCGGTCCTGCTCTACGGCACTAAAGCATGGACCGTATCAAAAGCGGATGAAGAAATCCTTGCTCGATTCGAGAGAAAAATTCTTCGAAAAATCTTAAGTCCCGTTTGCGTTGACGGGCTATGGAGACGAAGATTCAATCAAGAACTGTACAGCGACATACCCCTGGTCAAAAAAACTCCGCATTGGACGTTTAAGATGGTTGGGACATGTAGCACGAATGGACACCAATACTCCCGCTCGCAGAGTCTTCGATACCCAGCCAGACGTCGGACGCAGTAGAGGAAGACCTCGCCTTAAGTGGCGCCCAAAAGAAGAAACCGACCTCAACCAACTTGGAGTGCGCAGCTGGAGGCAGTTAGCTAAGGACCGGGCCAATTGGAGGGGTATATTGGTTGAGGTCCAGGTTCATTTCGGACTGTAGCGCCACTTGAGGAAGTAAGTATGAAGTATATGGTAAAAATGAAGCAGAAGGGAGTCCAGCGAAACCAGGCTACTTTTTAAAGCGGTCTATGAGAAAAAAGTTTGGGAAATGTTGGTATTGATGCGGATATGGTTTCCGTGTCCAGTTCGTTCATCTCTCTCTACCCTCTACTTGGAAAGATGCAGGAGAATGGTTTTAGAAAGTCAGAGTTAGACAGCATGTTTATAATTTGAGAATGTTCTCGCAAATTCATTTTTGAGCAGTTGAGCTGACTGATTCTTAGTGCACTTTTAGCTCCAGATTCTTGCATGTGAAAGTTTAGGGGTAGCACATTGAGGATGGTTTCCAGTCCCTCTGTTGGTGTGGTTCTCACATGCCATCCTTTGTACATATTCGGCGCTATCATAGTATCCGTTCTACGCAAACCAAAACCAGTCGGAGACGGTTTACAGTATCCGTTTTCCGAAGTTGCAACAACGCATTCATTTGACATCAGCAAAAATCAGCAACCTTCTTGGTGTATGTCGTCTTGTTCTTGGTGAAATTTCGATCATCAACATCAATGCATCACCTCAACCAAGCACTCATATTGTTTGCTGCTTGTTTTTTCATTCGAATTTTGCCTAAACACCAGTTTTCAACAAGAAAACTTAAATAAAAATTTTTTATTCTAATAAATGTCGAATAAATGTCGGAGACCATCGTAGAGATATTGACATGTGGCTGTCAAAAATAGATGCAAAAAATGCAACCCATCGCAATGAAACGTAGACTGCCGATGTGCGTTGCGCTTTGTCGGAGAAAAGTTCCGAACAACTGATCGAAACGATTATCATGAAGAAAAATTCTCCGATTCGTACAAAATTGGAGAAATTTTCTTTCGGAACGGATACCATGATAGGGCCCATTTTGTCATATTTTTAAGATGGTTAACTTTATTTGTTGATTGCCACCAGACAAGTCCTTCATATGTTAAAATAGGTCTTGGGGCTGGGGTTCCGGATATTCGGTTGTGGCCTTTTTTATGCGTTCGTATAATGTTAGTGTTCAGTTAAGTTTTCTGTCAAGTTGATAATTTGAGGGTTATCCCATCCATAACCAATAGGTTTTGACGTTTTCGATGACAACTATATCAAAACGTACATTCTGACAGCTATCAGAAGCCAATTTGTCTTCTGGATTCCATTTGTGAAGAGAAAAACGCTTCCGAAAACATATTTTTCTAGCAATTGAAAACTCCATATAGTCTTTGAAAATATGCAGCAATAAATGAGGGAAATAGCTTGTGATGTACGACAACATAATTATGAATATAAAGAGTGGTCCAACCATAGCTCACGATGTTAATTGTGAGTCACACCTTAACCCGGGGTCTCCATGAGCAATATTTCATAGAATCCAATGTGGCATTCTATGAATATTGAATAGAATACTATTTGAGGTCTCCACAAGAAATATTCATAGAATGCCACATTGGATTCTATGAATATTGCTTGTGGAGACCTCAAATAGTATTCTATGAAAATTTTCTGTATTGCCCAGTCCATTGCTTTCTATGGATAGTATTCTATGGGCATTCGTTTCTGTTTGACATTTGTGTTTTCGAATGAGATAGTAAGCAATGGGAATGCCAACTCTACAATTCATAGCATTCTATCATTATTTCTTACTATGAAAAGTGACAGATAGTAAGCTGTCAAATATTGCTCGTGGAGACGCGGTGTAACGTCAAGTTGTTTCCCCAACTTAATTTGACGTTTCTTTGTTTCAGTGTTTGATAAATTCAACCATGGAGAGTACACAATTGATCAGCCCGTTAAGATTGTTGAAGTCTTTTACAAAAATGGGCTTTCAAAATGCATTTCGTGCACTTCTTGATTTTTTTGGTCAGCATAATCGACCAAATGTGTCCATAATCGGGAGAATCGTGCACAAATTTCAGCAAACCGGGTCTGTAGGAAATGTGAAAACACCTGTGCATGCTCGCCCAGTTCGTTCTGTGGAAAACATTGCTGTTGTTCGCAACTCGTCATCGTTCCCAACAATTGAATATCTCACGAACATCACCAGTGATGCTAATAGTTTTGAATAAAGATTTGAATTTACAAGCTTACAAGGTTCAATTGACCGTTTCAAGCGTCGTCAATACTCTGAATGCTTGGTGGAACAGACAGAATGGTGACTTTACAAAAAAAATCTTCTTCAGAGATGAGGCACACTTTTACTTCAGTGGATTCGTTAACAAGCAGAATTGCCCCATTTGGGCAAATAAGAATCCACGAGTGATTGTTGAATAGCCGATGCATCCACAAAGAGTGAATATGAGGCACACTTTTACCTCATTGGATTCGTTAACAAGCAGAATTGCCGTATCTGGGCGAAGGAGAATCCACCAGTGATTGTTGAAATGCCGATGCATCCACAAAGAATGACTGTTTGGTGCGGTTTATGGGCTGGCGGCGTCATCGGGCCGTACTTCTTTGAAAATGAGGTCGGCCAAGCAGTTAACGTGAATGGTGTTCGCTATCGCGAGATGATAACGGACTTCTTGTGGCCTTAAATTGAGGATATGGACCTGGACGATATGTGCTTCGAATAGGATGGTGCCACTTGCCAAACACCCAACGATACAATGGCTCTTTTGCGCCAGAAATTCAATGGCCGTGTTATCTCTGGTCGTGGAGCTGTCAAGATCATGATTTGACACCGCTGAACTTCTTTCTTTGGGGGTATTTAAAAAAATAAGTGTACGTCACTAAGCCAAGAACAATTTAATAGCTAAAGGATGAGATAATCAGGCCATTAACGACATTGAACCTCAATTATGTCTCAGAGTCATTGATATACAAGGTGGCGCAAAAGTAATCCTCCTATCAGAAAATGCTATAAATTTTGCGATTGGCCCCTAATGTCAGTTCTGTTTTGACATTTCTGTAGTAAACACATGCGAAATACACGATAATAAACAATGTTACGCTACACTGCTCCAGAACGCGGAATATTGGTGACTATTTATTTGAGCAATAATCGGTCGGTGACTTTGGCACAACGTGAATTTCGTCGCAGATTTCCTAGCCGTCCAACGCCTATTGATGAAACACTGCGACGTTAAGCACGTTAAACACGAGATGCTGCCAGGCGTGGCAGACCCCGGAGTAGCCGTTCTGCAGAGAATATTGCTGCTGTAGCCGAAGATGTCATGGAAGCGCCGTTTACATCGACCAGACGACGTGCCACGCAAATGGGTATCAGTCGACGGTCTTTACAGCGAATTTTGGTACCAGATTTGAAGATGTTTCCGTACAAAGTCCAGACGGTGCATCAGCTGTTAGCTGCTGAGCGCCAATCGCGTCTAACATACGCTCAAGCCATCCTTAATCACCAACAAGAGGAAGATGATTTTTCATCAAAAATAATCATGAGTGATGAGGCCCATTTCCATCTTAGCGGGTACGTAAATAAGCAAAATTTACGCTTCTGGGGCACTGAAAACCCGCGTGTAACCCAAGAAGAGCCATTACACCCGCTCAAAGTCACTGTATGGTGTGCTGTTTTCGCTGGAGGAGTCATCGGACCTTTTTTCTTCGAAGACGTCGCGGGCCAAACGGTTACTGTGAATGGTGAGCGCTACAGAGCAATGATCAACGAGTTCTTGTTGCCGCAACTTGATGAATTGGGATTGGAAAAAATGTGGCAACGGCATACACTGTACGTGCCACAACCGATATGCTGAAGGATGCATTTCCCGGGCGCCTTATCTCCCGTTTTGGCGATTTGCACTGGCCAGCAAGATTGCCTGATTTGACCGCTCCAGACTTCTTTTTGTGGGGCTTTTTGAAGTCGCGGGTTTATGTCAACAAGCCTCAGACTCTTGCAGCTCTTAAAGACAATATCCGTCAAGAATGTGAGGACCTATCGCCGGAAGTTTTGGCCAAAGTGATGGAAAATGCCATAAAAAGGGCTCAAATGACAATCAACTGTGGCGGCGGCCATTTACATGACATCATATTCTCGACTTGATGTAAAAAAAATTAAAAGACCAAATAAAAATAATCCACAAGAAGAATCAAAGTTTTTCATTTTGTTTTTAAATTACTGCCAAAAAACATCGGAAGGTTATTTTTGCGCCACCTTGTATAAACAATCGGATAGAGGTATGCCATTTGGACGATATTTTTCCTCACACATAAGTATCATAGATCCTTTTATCATTTAAACAAATATTAAGATAATTCTCTGAAAACTTTTTACAATTAACATCGTGCGTTTTCGTTGGACCCCACTTTTATATGCCTGTTACGAAAATTAAAGAAAAAGAAAATTTGAATAAATAAATTCATCAAGTGTACTTGCAAGGTGCTAGTAGCCAGCCATTTAAGTAGGTACGTCAATAGGAAACGGCTTCTACGGAGACCACGCCACTGGATTCTTATTACGTTTCTTATAATCCATCTAAATAAAGACACACAGGCTAATCTACTGTAAATCTCTTAAGAAAATGCATTGGGGGCGTTTTTGTGTGCCTCTTGACTCTTGATGTAATCTATGCTTTAGTCAGTTTTTAACTGTTTTTATTGTACAAAAAACTATCTCAGAAAAACATATATTTCCAAAGAAAGCCGTTGGGCATGATTATATACCGCACATCCAAAGTGACGATGCACTATAAAGCTCACTTGTGCATATATTTCGAGTAGGGTTAAATATAAATTGGATTCCGAACAACCCTCCTCATCACATTCCCTTGAAACACTCAACTGAACATACAAGATACCACAAAAAAAAAAAAGTTCATCTAATTTAAATTAAAATAAAATTTACTAAGCCTGCACCTTTTCTTGAATATTTTTACTTTCAAGGAGTAGAGATAGGATTTTCACATTTCTCCTTAATTGGTTACTCATCTTATTTTGTTATTATTTTTTTCCCCTATTTTTATGTTGAGACGTTCTCTCAAATGCTTTCTTTTACTTTGGTAAACAAGTTCACACACATATAAGCCAGGCATTTATACACTACATGTACATACATTGGGACATGAACACGGAAGGAACATGCGCAATACCAACCCTTACTATTGTGTAATACTTCCTCTTAAGTTGTTTTTTTTTTTTTTTTTTTTTGCTTTCTTCCATCAACCCAAACGTTCTTTTCTACGCAGAACAACATCTATCTGTATGGTATTATGAAATAGAAGATGGTACGCTATTATGTTTAGGAACTGCAGTTTCAACTGCAGATACTTAAGCGTAAACAAAACTTTCGTGAGACAATTTTCACCAGGACTCACAGAGGGGTAAAAATTAGACTTAATAAAAATGGTTGTCGTTAACTAACATAAAAGCTTAAAATTAAAAATAAATAAAATGGTTAGGGGTACCTAAAAATAAAATCAAAAAAATATTTGTATACCTTATACAAACAGGAATATGTACATCCTTTGAAAAGGATTCATTATCTGAACGTTTATTAATTCGTTCATTTAATCCCCTGATGGTTTTTTTTGTGGTGGCTTTGGGTTTTTTTTTGCTGTATGTATATCCAAAAGAGTACCCAGACACGACATGGACAAACTTTCCTAGATATTTAGAAAACAATTTTCTGAAAATAGTTTTTCAAGATCTTTTCGACGCTAGTTCTGACACTTTTTTTTAAAAAAATTGTTTCAATTAGTAACGGGGGGTTCTTTTTGAATGACACCTCGATAGCGTATCCGTATGGAACAATTTCCGAAGCAAAAGTCAGTTCCAATCGGAACTCAATATGCTTTACGGAACAAAATAAAGGGTGATCCATTTCGAGGTTCCCTACTTTTTTAAAGAAAAAAACACAGAAAATTCAAATTTAATGGAGAATGTTTATTATCATTTGAATGAACATTCTTTGGCATTTATTTTTTGAAGATTATGTCTATCAAATGTTGGCCGTTGCTACGTCGCAGATGGTCCATCCGTTGAGTCCAATTTTCGATCACTCGTTCGAGAATTTCGACTGGTAACTGGCGAATGACACGCGTGATGTTTTCCTCCAAGGCCTGAACCGAAGCGGGTTTGTCGGCATAAGCTTTTGACTTTACATATCCCCACAGGAAAAAGTCTAACGGTGTGATATCACACGATCTTGGTGGCCAATCGCCCGGCCCAAAACGTGAAATTATTTGCTCACCGAAATGTTCTCTCAATAAGTCCATTGATTGATGCGATGTGTGGGAAGTGGCGCCGTCTTGCTTAAACCAAATGTCGCCGAGATCACGAGCTTCAATTTCAGGCATCAAATAGTCGGTTATCATGGCACGATAACGGTCGCCATTGACGGTTACGTTCGCACCGGCATAATTTTTAAAGAAATATGGACCGATGATTCCACCGGCCCACAAACCACACCAAACCGTTGTTTTTCCTGGATGAAGTGGCAGTTCTTCAATCTCTTCAGCTTGTTCTTCGTCCCAAATGCGGCAATTTTGTTTGTTTACATACCCATTGAGCCAGAAATGGGCCTCATCGCTAAACAAAATTTGCCTCGAAAACGTCGGATCTTCTTGGTACTTTTCAAGAGCCCATAGAGCGAAGCGATGTCGCTTGGGAAGGTCGGGCGGCTTCAGTTGTTGCACAAGCTGTATTTTGTACGCTTTCAATTTAAGATCTTGACGTAAAATGCGCCAAGTCGTTCCATACGTCAGTCCGAGTTGCTGCGAACGGCGCCGAATCGACTCTCTGCGGTCTTCGTAGCTACGGCCGCTATATTTTCTTCACAGCGTGCTGGACGTGGTCTATTCGGTCGAATATTATCCAATAATGAATGCTGGGTCTCAAAATGGGTGATGGTGTTGCGAATAGTACGCTCAGTAGGCCGATTATGTTGACCATAAGTTGAGCGAAGTGCACGAAACACATTCCTCACAGAACGTGAATTTTCATAATAAAGTTGAACAATTTGTAAACATTGTTCACGCGTAAGTCTTTCCATTATGAAATGCCAAACAATACTAAACAAAAATAACATGACAGCATGACACGACTCACACGTGATCTGTCAAAAAAGGCAAAAGTATCTCTACTTGGATCACCCGTTACAAGAAGTCATCCGATGTTATTAGGCCCGTCAGAATATCGGTTGTGGCTCGCGCAGTGTGTGCCGTTGCTCCGTCCTGTTGGAACCTCATGTCCTCAAATCCTAATTCGTCCAATTGCGGCAGAAAAAACTCGCCTAACATGGCCCTATAGCGCGCACCGTCCACTGTTGTCGTTTGACCAGCGGCGTTCTCGAAAAAAATTACCCTATACTCCTCCAGCGTGAACAGCGCACCATGCAGTAACTTTGAGCGGGTGTAATGGCTCCTCGTGCATTACTCGTGGATCTTCGGTGCCCCAGAAGCGATAGTTTTGCTTGTTGACATACCCGCTGAGGTGGAAATGAGTCTCATCGCTCATTATGATTTTAGTCAAAAAAGCGTCCACTTCGTCCTCGAGATTGAGGATGGCTTGGGCCAAAGATTATGAATTCCATACAGATGACGCATTGAGAACAAAAAACAGAAACTTTCACTCAGTAGATTCATGGTACGGGCGGGCGGTGTGCATGAAAACACATGAAAAACAAGAACAAAAACAAATGGCGGGCTGTGCCGGCACGACCCGCCATAGAACAATTTTTCTTAGATGGAGTGCGTCATCTGTATAGAATTCATAATCTTTGCTTGAGCGTAGGTTACACGCGTTTGGCGGTCGACAGGCAGCAGCTGATGCACTGGACTTTGCACGGGAACAAGCGCAAGTCTTTGACCAAAATTCGCCTTAGCGACGACCGGCTGATGGGTAATTGCGATGCACGGCGTCTTGTCAATGTTTCCGGCGGCAGCTCGACATCCTTGGCAACAGCGGCGATATTCTCGGCACAATGGGCGCTCCGATGCCGGCCACTCTTTTCAACGTCTCGTGTGGTCCCAAACACTTCAATAGGGTGATCACTTTTGGCCCACCTTTTATAAAAAAGCATTCAACCGCAATTCTTCGTTGGACAACTTCAGGAGAAAATAGCTGCCGAAAGTTGTTGGCTTTACGCATTTCCCTGATACGCGGTCATGTAATGTACATGACCGTTGGAAGATCTGTCCGAAATGCTAATCGGAACGTATATCTCGGTAGAAAATTCTCTCGAGCAAATCCAAACAAATTTCCTTCCTAACGGATACCTGCTCGAAATCAGTCAGTCAGAGTACCTCATACCTCCGTAGAACTATATGACTCCCTTTGCACGTGAACAAATCAGTCGGTCAGAGTACCTCATACCTCCGTAGAATCATATGAATCCCTTTGCACGTGAACAAGATATGCTTTCGTTTGAATGACTTGCATAGGGACAGGACTTCTTACAGTGTGTACCCATATGGCTGTTGCAGAGGATGCAATTCAATCGAGGAACATCCACCGGCCACCGATTTGAAAAATTCAACATTTCACGTACGAATCTGATGGGAATTTCATACAAAGATATCGGATTCTATCTATTCCTTAGGGCTAGTATTTCAGTATGAGATTATCCTTATTTCAGAGTCAGAGTCAAACTTGAGTCAACTCGAGAAACATGAGTTAACTCAACAATTTGGTGAGTTATTTCTGGGTTATAAAACCTGGTTCAACTCTGAGTTCACTCAGCTCCTTAAAAACCCCGTGCCATATAAAGTCCAATTGACTTTTCAATTAAGGGCAAACGACCATCCACTAAGTTCTAGTTCATCGAATTGGACGTCGAATTTGACGGAAAATCATATTTTCTAACGAGAAGCATTTTCACCTCGGTGGCTATGTTGACAGAATTATCCCCTTGAGGATCAAAACCGCCATACGTCGATCGATTGTCGGGAAGCCTATGCGTTCATCTATCTAATTCAGATGGTGTCTACCAATTGGTCCTTTTAATTTCGCAAAATCGGCTGGAAGCGCCATTAGACTTGGACGATCTTGTGTTTCAATACGATGGCGTGCTATGGACCAAAAAAAAAACGATCGGACAGCGTCGGGTCGTTTTAACGTTTTGTATTTGAAGCCCCATGTACAGGGTACTCATTCCGTAACTTTTAATACGATATTCGTTGACAATGTTGAAGGAGAGCTCTTGTATGTACCGTGTAATTTGTATACATGAGTATACAGCACACACACATTATAAACATTACACACTACGTATCCAGGAAGTCTCCTATACTATGCCGGAAACGACGGCCTCCCTATAAAGGTCTATAAAGCCGGCGGAGATGATTTGGTAAGCAACATTCATCAACTCATAAGGAAAAGTTGGTCGGATGAAAGTATGCCTGAAAAATGGAACCTCAGTATGGTTTGCCTGATCCACACAAAACATCTCAACATCCTACAAGATCCTTTCTGCCGTAATATGTGAACGTCTGAAGCCGTTTACCAACAAACGGATCGGATCTTACTAAGGATTTAGGTCTGCATAGTACACAACTGATCAAATCTTCATACTTCGGCAGATCCTGAAAAAAAACCTTAGAAGTCCAAATCGATACTCACCATCTTTTTAGACGAACTACGTATACAGAGCCTTGTCTAGGATTGGTATACCACCCAAACTCGTCCGTGTCTGCAGGATTACGATTGAAAATTGCTCCATTAGGGTCGGAAACGACCTCACCGACACATTCGATACCAAGTAAGGATTTAGACAAGGCGATGCACTTCCACGTGACTTATCTTTGATCTGATTTTGAGAGTGTTGTGCAAGACTCCCGAGCAAACACCAGAGGCACAATCTTCCATAAATCAGTGCAACTACTAGCATACACCGACGATATTGACATCATTGGTCGGACTCAACATGATGTAAATGAAGGTAAGATGCTGTCCACCAAAGAGCAAACAACATCGACAAATTGTCCAGAACGTCACCATTGACAGAGATAACTTTGAGATAGTACGGGACTTTGTGTACCTCGGCTCTACTATTAACTCTGACAACATCTCGTCAGAAATCAAACGATTTCAGCCAACCGCTATTTCTTCGAGCTAAGAAGGCAATTCCGCTTTAAAGCCCTCACTCAAACTACTAATGAGATCCTTTATAAGACCCTGATCATCTCAGTCCTGCTCATCAGCGCTGAAGCACAGACGGTGTCTAAATCGGACGAAGAAATCCTTGGTCGTTTTGAGAAATTAAGAATTCTTCGAAAAATTTTCGGTCCCGTTTGCTTGGCCTATGTTGACGAAGATTCCACCACGAGCTATACAAGCTTTACAATTACATACCCCTAGTCAAAAAAAAACTCCGCATTGGACGTTTAAGATGGCTTGGACATGTAGAACGAATGGACACCAGCTCGCCCAGTCTTCGATTCCCAGCCAGACATCGTACGCAGTAGAGGAATACCTTCCCTTGAGGGGCGCGCACTTTAGTAGAAACCGACGTTACCAACTTGAAGTACGCAACTGGAGGCATTTGCCTAAGGGCTGGCTAATTGGAGAGGCATGTTGGATTAGCCGCAGGTTTATTTTGGCTTTTAACGCCACTTAAGTAAGATGTAAGTAAGCTCGCCAATTATATAAAAAAAATTCGCCTTACTAATATTCTAGTACAATCTCATATGGGGTTACATTTTTAGAAGACAACACTTTCTAAATATATTCCGCCTTATCAAGGCGAACAACTAGCGGAAGCCCTAAACTGCTACAAAGCAGACATTACTGCCATCCAGGAAATACGATGGGATGGGCCGGGCAAAAAGAGGATGAAAAACTGTGACATATACTACGGACCGTGTTATAGTGAGCAGAAACAGCGACTATTCGGATGCGGATTTGTTATAAGTGCCAGACTTAGGCAAGAAGTCTTATGTTTCCAAGACATTAGCGAACGCATAGTAACAATCCGCATCAAGGCCAAATTCGCCAACATAAGCCTTATATGCGCTCACGCTCCGACGGAAGAAAAAGATGATACAACTAAGGATTGCTTCTACGAGCTCCTCGACAAAACCTATGAGCGACTACCGAAGTACGATGTTAAAATCGTGCTGGGAGATTTTAACGCAAAGGTAGGAAGAGAAGACATCTTTAGAAGTATTGTCGGAAAACATAGCCTACACGACAACACGTCTGGTAACGGACTTAGGCTAATTGATTTCGCTACGGAACGAAATGCCACTATAGCCAGCACACGGTTTCCTCACCTCGATATCCATAAGGGGACATGGCGGTCTCCAGATCAACGAACGGTCAACCAAATTGATCACATTGCGATAGATAAGAGGCACGCATCCAGTATTTTGGATGTCCGAACATTCCGAGGAGCTAACATCGACTCGGATCACTACCTTGTAGCAGCCAAGGTAAGAATGCGGATATCCACCACGCCACAACAATCCAGAAATACTGTGAAAAAATTTAATGTCGGAAGACTGCAATCGCAAGAGACCGCCAAGACCTTCGCACAACGCGTATCCCTTAACCTCTCGATTAACACCATACCACCAGCATCGAATGTCCAAGAGCAATGGCAACGATGCCAACAGGCCATTAGATCAGCCGCAACTGAAGTGCTAGGTTTCTCGCGCCCACCAGCAAGAAACCCCTGGTTTGATGAGGAATGCCGACAGATGCTCGCAGCCAAGAACGAGGCCTACAAGGCTAAGCTGCAGGTGAAGACGAGAGCTGCCATTGAGCTCTATAGGCAAAGAAGAAGGGAAGAACATCGGAAACTCCGCATTGGACGTTTAAGATGGCTAGGACATGTAGAACGAATGGACACCAATACTCCGGCTCGCAGAGTCTTCGATTCCCAGCCAGACGTCGGACGCAGTAGAGGAAGACCTCGCCTTAAGTGGCGCGCACAAGTGGAAACCGACCTCAACCAACTTGGAGTGCGCAACTGGAGGCAGTTAGCTAAGGACCGGGCTAATTGGAGAGGCATGTTGGTTGAGGCCCAGGTTCATTCCGGACTGTAGCGCCACTTAACTCAACTCTATCAAGGTATCCACCGGAGCGGAAAATTCTCCGATTTTGTACGATTAGGAAAATTTTTGCTTCGAGGTATTCTTCCGAAAAGCTGTTCGGAATATTTCTCCGACCTTTTGTAACGCATCCTGGCGAATTGCGTTGAAGTGCGTTCAGGAGCATTTTTCGTGCAATTTTTGACAGCTAAGTGGAATTCTTCTTGCGATTTCCTCCGACACAAATTCTTCGCGGGATTTTTTTTACGAATTGCAGTAAAGTGAAGCCGTAGCGCCTGTGTAGTATTTTTTTCCGATGACACATACCTCGAATGGAATTTGAACCTCCGACTAAGTATGCGTTGCGGAAAACTATCCGCTCCGACAGATACCTCGATTGGGCTGATTGTTCAGACATTTTATCATGAAAAAAAAGCATTAAACACCACCAAACAGTTAGCTAGGTTTAAGACTGTCTTGAGGCAAAATTTGTATACAAGACCTTGAGCTAGGAAAAGCGAGTACGGACAGAAGGAATTTTTCCACACAATCATAGTATCTAATGTTAGATGAAATTCTCGGGACCCAAACTTTTCAAGAAAACAAAATCTTAACAGCAAAAAAATTATAAGTTTGGAAAATGGTTCCAAGCGCGTACTATTATTTTGCAAAGTTTTGTATATAAAGGGTGTTCCAACCAGTACCCCACTGTTAATTGTAAGTCACACCTTATCGTCAAGCTGTTTCCCCAACTTAATTTGACATTTCTTTGTTTCAGTGTTTGACAAATTCAACCATGGAGAGTACACAATTGAGCAGAGCGTTAAGATTGTTGAAGCCTTTTACAAAAATGGGCTTTCAAAATGCATTTCGTGCACTTCTTGATTTTTTTGGTCAGCATAATCGACCAAATGTGTCCACAATCGAGAAAATCGTGCACAAATTTCAGCAAACCGGGTCTGTAGGAAATGTGAAAACACCTGTGCATGCTCGCCCAGTTCGTTCTGTGGAAAACATTGCTGTTGTTCGCAACTCGTCATCGTTCCCAACAATTGAATATCTCACGAACATCACCAGTGATGCTAATAATTTTGAATAAAGATTTGAATTTACAAGCTTACAAGGTTCAATTGACTCAAGAGCTGAAGCCTATAGACCACTTCAAGCGTCGTCAATACTCTGAATGCTTGGTGGAACAGACAGAATGGTGACTTTACAAAGAAAATCCTCTTCAGCGATGAGGCACACTTTCACCTCAGTGGATTCGTTAACAAGCAGAATGGCTCCATTTGGGCAAATGAGAATCCACGAGTAATTCTTGAAGTTGAATAGCCGATGCATCCACAAAGAATGACTGTTTGGTGTGGTTTATGGGCTGGCGGCGTCATCGGGCCGTACTTCTTCGAAAATGAGGTCGGCCAAGCAGTTACCGTGAATGGTGTTCGCTATCGAGAGATGATAACGGACTTCTTGTAGCCAGAAATTGAGGATATGAACCTGGACGATATGTGCTTCCGACAGGATGGTGCCACTTGCCACACAGTCAATGAAACAATGGCTCTTTTGAGCTTGAAATTCAATGGCCGTGTTATCTCAGGTCATGGAGATGTCAAGATCATGTGATTTGACACCGTCGGACTTCTTTTTTTGAGGATTTTTAAAAGAAAAAGTGTACGCTAATAAGCCAAGAATAATTCAAGAGCTAAAGGATGAGATAATTCGGCACTTTAACGAGATTGAACCTCAATCATGTCTCAGTCATTGAAAATATGTACCGTCGGATAGAGGTATGCCATTTGGCCGATATTTTGTTTCACACGTTATTGTCATAGATCCGTCTATCATATTAAAAAATATTAAAATCATTCTCTGAAAACTTTTTGTTTTATTTACAATTAACATCGTACGTTTTCGTTGGACCACCCTTGATAAGACGACATTTCCGGAATTTTTACTTTAACCCGATTAAATGCACAATTTAAAGTGCGATTCACTCATGAATTAACTTAAATATGTTGCTGCGATATAATCGATAATTTAATGTTAAAGAAATAAATCTAAATTATTTTTTTTATGCAAGGATCCACATTTACAATGCTTCTTCTTCACAAGTTTACCTCACTCTTTAACATGGTCCATGACAGATTGAAGATTGTTTTGTTGATGAAGAATTATTTTGTAATGCGGTTAGTAAACTGGATATTTCTTATAATTTTTGTTATTTAAAGACTACCAAAAACGTTTCTCACCGCAATGAATTAAATTATATGGGAGATTGTTTTCTCTAAAAAATCGTAAAAATACAGGACTACATAAGACTATTTTTATACTTTAACTACTACGGAAAACATGTTAAGACCTTCCAAATTTTCAAAAAGTTCACAAAATGTCATGATATCCAAACGGTAATCCTGCATGCCTAAGAATAGATTGATAGCTACGATTATTTCGTGGTCGATGGCCGAGTTTAATCGCAGTTTCAAGCTTGTTAATAGCCTTGAATCGGAAAAGCGATATCCATTAAACGCGTTTTAATTTTTGACTTTTTACGTGATCCTATTCACTCGGGATTTTAATGAAGCCTAACATTACGACCGAACGATGTGTGTCTCACAATTCTGTCCTTTGTTCTGTACACGCAAATATACGAAGTTCTTGAAAAAAATGAGTATGCGCTCACACTCGGTAGAAGTGTAACTGGATGCGTTTTATCTCATTTTCCTACAGGATAAACCTTATAAATATATTTAAAGTTGTATATGTTTCGTTACACTTTTTCGTTTCAAAAAATCCAGTTCACACCTTCCAAACCCTATAAATATATTTATAGTTGTTTATTGCTGTTGTTCGTTACACTTTTTCGTTTCATAAAATCCAATTCACACCGTCCAAACCTTACAAATATATTTATAGTTGTTTATTGCTGTTGTTCGTTACACTTTTTCGTTTCATAAAATCCAATTCACACCGTCCAAACCTTATAAATATATTTATAGTTGTTTATTGCTGTTGTTCGTTACACTTTTTCGTTTCATAAAATCCAATTCACACCGTCCAAACCTTATAAATATATTTATAGTTGTTTATTGCTGTTGTTCGTTACACTTTTTCGTTTCATAAAATCCAATTCACACCGTCCAAACCCTTTAAATATATTTATAGTTGTTTATTGCTGTTGTTCGTTACACTTTTTCGTTTCATAAAATCCAATTCACACCGTCCAAACCCTATAAATATATTTAAAGTTGTATATTTTTCGTTACACTTTTTCGTTTCAAAAAATCCATATCACACCGTCCAAACCCTTTAAATATATTTAAAGTTGCTTATTGCTGTTGTTCGTTACACTTTTTCGTTCCATAAAATCCAATTCACACCGTCCCAAAAGAAGTTTCACTTAAAAAAAACGCATTTCTGTCAAATTGGCAAACATAACGAAATCTTAAATTTCTCACAAACTTCATTGACTAGTTGATAGAAATTTAATTTTTAAGTTACCTTACAAAACGTTTTTAACTATGCTTCATAATATGTTAAGACTTGAGCTCTATGCTCTGCTTTCTGAACCAGCCATGGCTGATTTTCATCAAATAAATTAAGTCCAGCGGTGCACATTCTAAGAGGTGGATTTTATTTGTTTAACAAATTGTTCACCGTCATCTTTTGTGACGGTGTGAAGTAGACTTATGAAACGAAAAAGTGTAACGAAAATGAGATTTATCGTTTTCTCTCTCTTTCTACGTTTACCACTTCATCTGTATTCATCTCATTCTCTTAAAAATTAACCTGACTGTAGTTTCCTTTCTACCGCGTGTGAACTCAGACTAGATTTTTTTTAATTTAATTATGAAACGGAAAAGTGTAACGAAAATAAGATATATCGTTTTCTCTCTCTTTCTACGTTTACCACTTCATCTGTATTCATCTCATTCTCTTAAAAATTAACCTGACTGTAGTTTCCTTTCTACCGCGTGTGAACTCACACTGGATTTTTTTTTAATTTAATTTTGAAACGAAAAAGTGTAACGAAAATGAGATTTATCGTTTTCTCTCTCTCTCTCTCTTTCTTCGTTTACCACTTCAGCTGTATTTATCTCATTCTCTTAAAAAATTAACCTGACTATAGTTTCATTTCTACCGCGTGTGAACTCGAACTCGATTTTTTTGTTAAATTAACGCATTACCGAGTCCAAAAAAACATTTACGTACAATATATCAGGAAAATTCTATCAGCAGTTTTTTTTTAAATTTTAACAAATCAAACAAAATTACGGCATTTTCGGTATTTTTTCTAGAAATCTGGTTCCCTTTGGCCAAGATGAGGACCACACACAAGTTGATCCAAATGCTATGGTATGGTCCAATTTAAATGAAAAACTGAGTACACAAATTAAGTACACACCAGATCTTCATCCCAGGTTGACTAATCTGTCATTTTATTTTTTTTTTCAAAAACGTTGGACCTAGAACTAGTATAGTCCTATAGGCCGATTATTGCGGTCTCCAGTATCAATAAAACCCAGATGGCGGACATACATTTCTTAAAACTACATTCATGGACTCAGGCTAAGCGTAAACATCGTTTCTAGATCATTTACCTACACCAATTGCATACTTAAAAAAAAGTCCAAATGCTGACATTCTTGGGTAAAGAAATCTGTCCTGAAAGTCAGGAAAGTCTGAAAGTCCCAATAAGGACTAAAATTGTTTATTCCTTGGTTCTTCTTATGTCTAAAATAGTTTGTCTTAGCTAAGTCCGTAGAAATCATCCGAGTAGTATCAATTGTCAAGAATAGCTTATCTCAACTTAGCCGTTCGGAGTCGGCATAAAACAGGAGGTCCCGCCATCGTGCAAGAAGTACACACGCACACATGAATGGTTGTGAGAAAGCTAGGCCCTGGGTACTAACGAGCCTGTTGCGCCAAATATTTGTATTTGTATTTAAGCTAAGTCCGTATGACATAATCTGTTTCTTCTAACTTTAAATAGACTTCATTGAGACCTGTGTGAATGGGATAACAACGCCTTCTTTGAAAATGTCATTCTAAAAATAAAATCAATACAATTCTGAGTAATGAAATTGTTATCGAAATGTCAGTCTAAAATGTGGTATTTCTTAGAAAAACTAAGAAGCTTACCGCATATAACTATATAATTGACAGCTTGAAAAACATTCAGGAGATTCTGACAAAACAGAAAATAAGTGGGAACATAATGTGCGTTTTTTTTTTGCTTATTTGACATGTATTGCCAATATGGTAACCTCTGTTTACAGAATTCATGACAGATTATTTTCTTCAGAAGAAAAGGTTACCACCAGTCTGCGCAAATTTCTGAAGGTAAATTCCAAATCAACTTTGTTTACTATTCAGGTGTAATCTCGTTTACGGAATACTGCCATTGCCAAAACATTTTTATGACATGTGAAAGTAGTTAAATTGACAAAGGTTTCATTCTTGTTAAATGTCACTGGAAAATTATTTGATATTCTTAGATATTGCATTAATCCTTGTTATGTTTCTGCTAGACTAAGCCTGAGGTTAAGTTCTTCCCAGACAATCTTTAGCTATGTTGGAAGAAGAAAACAATTCATGTCTCCTTACATTAGACGATGACAATGGGAATTCTAAATTATTTTTAACTCTGTAAACGTTGGGAAAAGTAAACAATAAAAAACGACAAATGGTCTGGTAATACTTCATTGCTTCGTGCATGCTCAACTTCAAATAACTTTGATAAAAATCGTTATAGCAATTATTATTATACTCGATGTTTTATATCCCTTATATGGAAGCTACAATTTATATGCAGGATAAAATTAAAAACTCAATAATTTGTTTGTTAACATAAATTGTTTTTGAAATTGAAACTTCTTTACGTTGTGAACTCGATTTAATGAAACGAAAAAGTGTAACGAAAAAGAGATCAAACAAAATATCGTTCATACAGAGAATTCTACCGATCGCGACGCCTTTCTTTCTAGTTGGCACGTTTAAGAACTAAGCTTGTTAATTGTCATTTGTCAACTCATAGTAACTATTATCCATGGTACTTCCAATATCATGGCATCAATGGCATGATATTTATACCTCCAGTGTGTTAAAGTTTAAGCTTTGCTCAAAGAGTAATGTCGTGAACCCACCAATCGTTTGTTTACGTCTTCGGGAAATAACCAAAAGACAATGGCCTTGTTCCGGATTTTAGAATTCCCAAGTTAACTTTGCAGATGCACTGTTCTCATTGATCAATCGACCATGTCACATGACTAAAAATGCTTGCTTGACAAATGAGAGCATTGTACCGGCAAAGTTAACTTGGTAAAACTGAAATCAGGAACGCACCCAATCACACATAGAAATTCCCTTTTTGCCATCTGTGCTCTCATTAAGTGGAGAAAAAAATGGTAACAGTGTCATTTATTGACATGCACAAGAACTGTCAAAGTAATGTACAAAATCAACTCAAGGTTCCTTTCCCATTAGTATTTTCAGATTTCGGTCTGAAATTTGATATTTTTGACTGACCACGATTTCAGGTTGATTTTTTTTTTGCTTGTATTGTGTAATTTCGTATCCGTGAAGATAGTGTCGGTGTAGCTATCAAATTTCTAGTCACACAGGTGTTGTTTTTATTTTTTATTCAATAAATACTTGACTTAGAATTGTTATCATTTCACCACCCTATAAACGCTAATAAGCTAATCAATGGCTTACTTGACAGTTTTTCCCATATGAAAAACACGCGCAAATGTCAAAAGTTAGTAATTGATTAGCTAATTAGCGTTTATTAATAAGGGGGTTAGGGATTAACAATATTTTCTAACAATCTAAAATAATATTAATTCAAAAAGAAAATCACTCTTGCTAAACTGACAGCAATCAAACTTGCCGAAAAAATTCAGATTCTCCAAAATTGATCTGAGATAAAAAAAAAAACTATTTGTTTGCCGAATAGAAGACAACAACTGTCAAAATCGGTCGTTTGAAAGATCTAGATATAAAAATTGATTTTGATGATGACATCATGTACAATAATAATAGCGTTTCCGATTTAAAAACAAGTTATTGGAGAACCGTCAAGCATTTCATTTCAGAAGAGAAAAAATGTAAATGTAAAATGTATAACTATTTGTTTGCGCAATAGAAAACGCCATAAGTAAAATGCAAACGAAAAATAGCGAAAATGGCATTTGCAACGTGCATTTGCTGTGAATTTACTGAGGAATTGATCATTGAACATTTTTGTGCAGAAAAAATTAATAAGAACATTATACTGAGCTACATGTTCATACTAATAATGGGTTGAAATAGTTATATGGTTTGCATGCTAAAAAAATGCTTCTTAGGTGAACTGTCAACTAATATCTGACAAGTGCCAATCAACTTGGATGTTGTTTGTGTTGACATGTTTTTTTTTTGACAGTAGTTCTTTAAAAGGCAAAATACTGACTAAGTTATCCATTTTTTTTTCTTGGCCTACGCGTTATTTTTTGTGTAAATGTGTCTCACTCTGAAAGAATTTATACCCCAACTCTATGAAATTTAAGAGTTTTGAACTTTTTCTAAAATAAGAAAGTTTGTTGTTCTTTTTTAAAAGAAAAATGTACAAATTAGTCATTCATCGAGGGAATTACGAATTATAAGGCCCGGTTTTGATGGATTAAACTCGAGTTGATTCGAGAAAGTAGTTTTTCAGTGAATTCAAATTTAGAGTTAACTTCGAGTTAACCCAGCAAGTTTGTTGAGTCAGTTTGTTGAGTTTGAATGATCAGATGTTTTTGACAGACGATTAAATAGCATGCAAACAATTATTTTCAATTTCATTTATGTGAACATTTTATTAATTTTTTTTGAAAATAAATACGTGTACGATATATTCAGATTCATAAAAGTATCAACAACTCGAAATTGTTTGAAATATTTGGCGCAAATTTATAGTCGTTTAAAGTACACTTTAAAATTATTTAATCGCGTACTAACGCGTTTTGGTAATTATAATCGTCAAAAAGTGTACTTTAGCGTTGTCACTCTGCATTAAAGTTAAAGCGACCGAAACCTCACTTTAAATATTAAATAAAGAGTTAGCGTTCTGTCACTTTTTAGGTGAGTTTGATTTAGAGGCCTCAGAGGAATGTCCATTAGCATACACTAATTAGCGCCACGTTAAAAAAGTGTCTATTATTGAAAATATGTTAAAGCAACCTTTTAATTTAAAGTACCTGATAACTAGTGTGGAGTTAAACCCTTAATCATCGATTGACTATAAATTTGCGCCATTGAGTTTAATTGTTTTAAAAACAAAAAGACTTGTAAGATCGCGCGTGCTGTTACAGATTCTATACATTTCGATAACTTTTTGACGGCAAAATCGATAAATTACCACAAAGCAGTGTTACCATATTGAAAAAACGGCGTCATGAGCTCAAATTTAAAACAGGGTTAGTGGACTCTGGGTTAACTCAGAGTTAACTCAGCACTGAAAAACTGCCCACAAGGGGTGCAGTAAATCTGTGATGTAATGATTCGTATTTCAATTTTAATGCAGAATTTTAAATTCCGAAAAGTCTAAAAGCATAGAAACGCTCTGGCTTTCAAAAACATTAGACCCGATGATAATGCGCCTGAACATTTTTTGGATGATATGAAACGCTCTGGCTTTCAAAAACTTTAGATCCGATGATTAGACGCCTGAAAATGCTTGGATGGTATGAAACGCTCTGGCTTTCAAAAACTTTCAATTGAAATGCAGAATTTTAAATTCCGAAAAGTCTAAAAGCATAGAAAGGCTCTGGCTTTCAAAAACAATAGACCCGATGATAATGCGCCTGAACATTTTTTGGATGATATGAAACGCTCTGGCTTTCAAAAACTTTAGATCCGATGATTAGACTTCTGAAAATGCTTGGATGATATGAATAAAAATGATGGTGGTGGTGGGTGCCGTGAAATTACGGCAAGTTAAATAATTCCGAATCTTAAAATTCAGCGTTTTTTGCCTTTAAAATAAGAACGGTTTTGAAATTCTTCCTTATTTTGCTTTCAGATGAGAAATTAAACCGAGCCGCCTTTATTGCTTTTTGAAAATTTACATAAATTTTAGACAGTGTACCTAATTGGGTTTTTAAATTAAATGCACCCTAAGGGGAGCAACAATGTTGCGTGAATGTTTCTGACAACAGGGAAGTCAGTTGAAATCCTTTGAATGCGAAATAAGGCAGAATTTTTAAGCTAATTAGCTTTAGTTCTTTTATGATACCTTCACAATTTGGGAAAAAGTTATTATGAAACTGTCAAACTTCGAAACTTCGAAATCAATCTCACATTTTGAAATCCCTCCTTTTTTCGCTAGGGGTTATTTCACGGCACGCGCCGAGGCAGTCGGCATCGCCTTTTTTTAGTAGTTAATCGCGCTAAAATTAAAGTTGAAAAAATGCGTTGCTGCAAGTTACCCTAAGAATCATTAAATTATAATTTTGCAGTAAATATTCATAAAATTCTTAGGGTTAGGGTTAATTTTTCAAAGAGAGGCAAATTTATAAAATAAAATACAGTAAAACTTTTCATTTCATTTTGAAAAATAAAAGTCATAAAACATTTATGACTTGCGTCACAAATAGATGTACCAACTGACAGTTTACTGATTTATTCCGACAGAAATTTCTGCACTAAATTTGTTTACTGATTTTTTATTTAGGGGTAGTTTTTTCCTCTCTCGTAGGCATTGTCTTTCTTTCAAGTTTTTTAGTAGGTACGGAGATGACAGTTAGAAACAGCAGAAAGCAGTCACTTTTATATTTTTTTATTACGGAAATGACAGCTAGAAACAGCAAAAATAAGGTCCAATCGTGTACTCATGTGCACGAATAAATTTTAATGTAAAACTTCACAAATCCGTACGCGTATTGAGAATGTTTTAAAAAAAGATGAACCATGAAAAAATTCAGTTTCGTTGATTTTTTTCTATATATAGATTAACCGACTTATTTATAAACGCTGATTAGCAAATCAATGACTTGACAGTTTTCCACATAAGAAATACACTCATGTGCACGAATAAATTTTGATGTAAAACTTCACAAATCCGTCTTGAGAATGTTTTAAAAAGACGAACCAAGAAAAAATTCAGTTTCATTAATTTTTTCCAAATATAGATTAACCCCCTTATTTCTAAATGCTGATTAGCTAATCAATGACTTGACACTTTTCCCCATAAGAAATCCACACGCAAATGTCAAAAGTTAGTCACCGATTAGCTAATCAGCGTATATTACTAAGGGGGTAAATTTAGTTATTTCAATTAGAAAATTCACATTAAGACACAAATTGTCTTACAACGTTGTGAAAAATTAAAAATACATTATTTCAAGCTAAACTAAGCTTTTTCCAGGGAAAGAGATAATTAAAGTTCATAAAAAAATAAATACAAGAAAATTAATGAATTACAATGCCATAGGAAAAGGGTAAAGATAAACTTAATCATACATCTCCAATATAATTCTTATGAAATTCATGAATATATTTTTTTTTCTTTTATAAATGTCGGGTTAGTTACATAAAAGGGACAAAACCTCTATTTGAAACCGTCCTGTACCGCCTAATCCACGAACATGCCTTGGTATGGAATTCCATAAGCGGATGGCGTTTACAAAAAAACTGTCTCTCAGTTGAAAATTTCTTCATGCAGAAACTGGCAAAGCACAGGAGTTTGACAGTAGTTTAACAGGAAAAATAATTCTTCCTTTTATGTTTTGTAGAGTTTTTAGGTCTTTTCCCGTACAAAATAATATTTGCTGATTCTTACTGATTCTTACTGATTTTTTCTTATTGCCGTTCCCGTACGCAAAAATATGTAAAAGAGACAGCTCACGAGAGAGCAAAAAACTACCCCTCCATAAAAAGCTGTAAAAAAAAATTACTGCAGAAATTTCTGTTGGTTAAAATCAGTAAACTGTCAGTTGGTATCTAAAAGTGACAACTCACTTGTTTTGACAGGTGATTTATGTCATTTGTTCTTTAAAAGGCATACAAAATATATAATTTTACTGTTTTTTACTTAAACGCGTTCCCGTACTTTGTGGTAATTTTGTTTCTTTCTGAGATAATTTACCCCCACTCCAAGAAATTTGAGAATTTACTAATTTTTACTGAAAAAGTACGGGAACAGACCTATTGTAATATTTTAGTTCCTAAAAATAATCTTCAAGGGTTTTATAGCCACACAAAGTGGAGGGATGTTTTTGGTTTTCGTCTCTTGCGACATACTTAAAGATTTGACGTTTTAAATTCTCCTTTGCGTTCAGGTAGCTTTCGTTGAAATGAGAGAATACTCTTCTGATATTGGAGATTTGACATTTTTCATTTTATTTTACATAAAAGTACCCGAACGGACCTATAAGAGGTCTGTCATAGTACAATATTATTTTGACTTATTCATTCTGATTAGAAATGAATTTGGATACAAAAATTACGTACGGGAGGTGGTTTTCGTCTCTTGCGACATACTCAAAGATTTGACGTTTTAAATTTTCCTTTGCGTTCAGGTAATTTTCGTTGAAATGAGAGAATTCTCTCCTGATATTGGAGATTTGACATTTTTCATTCTATTTTACATAAAAGTACCCGAACGGACCTACATGAGGTCTGTCACAGTACCTACAATATTATTTTGACTTATTCATTCTGATTAGAAATAAATTTGGATACAAAAATTATGTACGGGAACGATTTAAAGTAAAGTTATAATTATTTTATTTGTACGGAAACAGATGTTTCGTTTTGATCCGGCGTTATTCAAAAATCAAATTCGAAATATGAAATATGAAGCCAAATGAAAGGTGAAGTTCTTTAGACTGTCATCTGTTTTCCCTAGGCCATTGTCGTTTTCTAAAAGAATGAACAAGAATATATCAGGAATGGAGACTTCCCAGCCTAACCCTACTGCGTAAATCCTGAGAAGTTATAAATATCCTGTAAAAAAGTTCTACATTTTGCACAAGTTTCCACAGTACAAATGCAAATGTGCTTCGCATCTAGTACAATTTACGACGATTTTAAATATTTAAAGTAAAGCAATAATTATTTTATTTGTACGGGAACAGATGTTGTTTTGATCCGGCGTTATTCAAAAATCAAATTCGAAATATGAAGCCAAATGAAAGGTGAAGTTCTTTAGACTGTCATCTGTTTTCCCTAGGCCATTGTCGCTTTCTAAAAGAATGAACAAGGATATGTCAGGAATGGAGACTTCTCA
Source organism: Rhingia campestris (assembly GCA_932526625.1). Taxonomy (NCBI): domain Eukaryota; kingdom Metazoa; phylum Arthropoda; class Insecta; order Diptera; family Syrphidae; genus Rhingia; species Rhingia campestris. The sequence continues at coordinate 2,362,156 of OW052186.1, read as the reverse complement.
GCGTGAAAAGCCCAAAACCGTGCGTACACCCTAGAATATTGCTGCTGTGGCAGAAAGTGTGCGTGAAGCGCCATCAACATCAATTCACAGTCGTTCTCAACAATTCAACATTTCGGAGACAACATTGAGACGAATTTTGCATAAAGACCTTGGTATGACGCCATACAAAGTCCAATTGGTTCAGGAGTTGAAGCCACCTGACCATCCAATGCGTTTTCGCTTCGCTAAGTGGGCCTGCGATCGACTTAGAGAAGATGCCGATTCTGCCAAAAAAAATCATCTTTTCAGATGAAGCTCATTTTGATCTTGGCGGGTATGTATCAAGCAAAATTGTCGCATTTGGGGCGCAGAAAACCCGCACGCATACATTGAAAACCCGTACACCCAAAACGAGTCACTGTTTGGTGCGGATTTTGGTCCAGAGGCATAATTGGGCTATTTTTCTTCGAAAATGAGCAAGGAGTGGCCGTTATAGTCAATGGCGATCGTTATCGGGCCATTTTGAACGAATTTTTGTTCACAAAAATTGAAGAGGAGGATATTGGCAACATTTGGTTTCAACAGGGCGGCGCTACGTGCCACACAGCCGAAGCTACACTCGATGTTTTGCGCCCTGTTTTTGAAAATCGCATTATCAGCCGCAGAGCTGATGTCGTTTGGCCACCTCGGAGCTGCGATTTGACACCGTTGGACTATTATTTGTGGGGTGCCGAAAAAGATAAGTGTTACGCCGACAAGCCAGAGACAATTGACGCTTTAAAGGACAATATTCGTGAAGCCATTGGTGAAATACAGCTGCACACAATCGATAATGTGCTTAAAAATTAGACCGATCGTGTAGGTTACTGCATGGCCAGCCGAGGCAGCCATTTGAATGAAATTATTTTCCATTATTAACCGGAAGGATTGTACTTTCAAATAGAAAAAGAAATTTGAGAAAATATTCAGTAGTTTTTTTTATAGCATTTTCAAAAAAAAAAGTTATTTGGCGGACCCTTTATATTGTAAAAACGTTATCCATTTTGCACAAGTTTCCACAGTACAAATGCAGCAGGTGTGCTTCGCATCTAGTACAATTACATGCACCTGTATATACTGTATACACATAAAAAGGGGCAGATGCAGTATGATTTGTTTGCTTAATATTGCGTATTTTGAAGAAAACCCATTCCCACGATATGCAACAGATCTTATCTATTTAATCCTTTGTGACTCTACTCCTTGTTAATAAATTTCCTACTTAAAAGAAAAAACACTTTGACAGAACTTTTAAAATCACACATCAAACTTGTAAGGACAATCCATCCGGATAAAAGTGTTGGCGTCTCTTTCAAGCTTCAAATGCAATTTTGAGCATATATTCGGGCACAGGGCTACGGAAAAACACATACACACGCCGATTCACAAATACAAACAAGGAATCTCAGTCCACTGCCCACAATAACTGCATGCGTAGCTTTAACATTTTTTTTTTGTACATTATGTGCTAATTGGTGACAAAAAACTACTTATAAACACAGGGAAAACTTTGCAATTAAGTGCACCCACTTCCGAAAAAAAAAATATATTATACACACACACACATAATCCATCAATAAACAAATAAAACACAAAAATTTGAAAGCTCAGAAAACCTACTCAAAATGTTGGCTTTGTTTCCTTTCCATGATATCCTTTTTGATCCTTGATTTTTTTTTCTGTGTTGGTATATCCTGGTTAATCCAGCATTTGGTTTTTTTTTTTTGTATTTTTGAATTTGAATTTCCTCTGTTTAAGGATTCCACTGCGGTTTGTACATTTTCATTCAAAATGTGTTTTCACTTGTTCGCACTTACCGAAATTAGACGGCACACAACTTTAACACGGCGAAATACAAGTACGAAAATTATAACTATCTACATACGTGTAGGTATGTACACGAAATTAATTAGTTTCTCACCAAATGTCGGCGGCAACGACGACAACTTTCAGCCAAGTTAATGGAATACATTTTCGGCTTCGTGGAAACCAAGAGATACTCCAATTTTCATGACTAAAACTGACAAAGTGGAAAAAAGGAATTCCTTGAATCCAGTGTGTTAACTTTTTAATATTTCAGAGCACTGTACACAAGGGGGTTGTTATGGTGATTACCAAGTCATGTAGGGGAGGCCGATGTTTTTTTTTTCTTTTCGTAACTTTATTTTTGCAATTAATTTTTATTTTTTTTTAATTTTTTGTAATGCACAACATAACCAAAATGCAACGGTTGAAATAAAATATTTTTTTATTTTTGTGTTAAGCAACAAAACGCAGATTGTATACGGAAGAGGAAAACCCCCTGGTTATAGTGTAACAATAATAAAAAATAGTCCGAACGATATACAACCCGACGTCCGTCACACAAAACGAACTAAACTAAGACTGAATGTGAAGAGTTGAGTCTTCGCTCTCTCTCTGGTTATCCGTCACGTATAGAGGAGCACAGCGCGCAGTTTATGTCCTGCTGGGTACGTGTGAATTATTCGGGGGTTAATGTTTTCCCCTCGACGCGCTCGCTGATGGAAATTTCATCCCTTAGCAAAAGAACAACTACGCGTATATTTTTATGTGTCATGAGGGGTTGTGTTGTGAATATAATTTCTAAATTCCTGGCATGTGTACCTATGCTGTTTCATCATTGTGTGCGTTACAATTTCAATTTTTTTTCTTTTTGTGTTTTTCGTTGCTTTTTGTTTTATTTTCCTCCCCTTTCGACTTTGTGTTGTAAATGTTGGTAGGAAATGTTAACGGAATATGATAGCGGTAAGAAAGAACTTGATAGACATAGAAGGGAATCTTTGAAATTTCATTCTTTCTTAGTTTTTTTTTTTTTTGGTTCACAATATTATGCACTCATACATATGGTAGTGGTGTGTAGGTGGATTTTTGCGAGAGGGAGCTATCAAATGGTGGTGTGCCATGTCACATAGAAGCTTATTTCCGTAAAAGGCATTTTTTTCGATTATTTCCTGCGTTTAGTGCTGCCAAACATCAAATAGAGTGGTTAGGTAACTTTTTTTTTTATAATATAAGGATATAAGTATTTTGAAAATAAGTAAAAATCGGATAAATTTTATTAATTGCGACATTTTTTCAAAAAAAAAAATGGTGAATGCCCTACTGGGGGGTAAAACGATTATTGTTATTCAAAAACGATCATCGTTCTGACTACGGAAAAAGAAAATCGTTTCACAATTAACGATACTCGTTTTCTTCTTAGGATTGGGATCATTTCGTTTTCGATGACAGTTTGTCAAAATCTTTTATGGTTCGACAAAAAACAACGGTTTTTTCCTGATGATGAGTGCCCGACTGGGGGGTAAAACGATTATTGTTATTCTAAAACGATCATCGTTGTGACTAACCAAAAAGAAAATCGTTTCACAATTAACGATACTCGTTTTCTTCTTATGGCCCAGTTATAGCTATCATTGAAAAACTTCATTGGAACACAAAACATGATGGAATTGAAATTTTACCTCCATAGTTGCCTTTAGGAATCGTGGGAAAATTTCGTTTCATTTCGGTGGAACGACAAACTTCACAGAAATAAATGATGATCAGTAAAAAATAAAAAGTGATTTTCTGCGATAACTAGAATTAAAAATTAAAATTCGTTTGGATAATCATGTTCTAAAATTCATAAGTTTTGTTTTGATACCAACTCACCAATGATTGAATTTATAAAAAAACCGCAAGAAGTAAAAGAAAATTTCCAATGATGTTTTTCAATGATAGCTATAACTGGGCCCTTAGGATTGGGATTATTTCGTTTTCGATGACAGTTTATCAAAATCTTTTACGGTTCGACAAAAAACAACGGTTTTTCCTGATGATGAGTGCCCGACTGGGGGGGTAAAACGATTATTGTTATTCTAAAACGATCATCGTTGTGACTAACCAAAAAGAAAATCATTTCACAATTAACGATACTCGTTTTCTTCTTAGGGCCCAGTTATAGCTATCATTGAACAACTTCATTGGAACACAAAACATGATCATGTTTTAAAATTCATAAGCTTTGTTTTGATACCAACTCGCCAATGATTGAATTTATAAAAAAACCGCAAGAAGTAAAAGAAAATTTTCAATGATGTTTTTCAATGATAGCTATAACTGGGCCCTTAGGATTGGGATTATTTCGTTTTCGATGACAGTTTATCAAAATCTTTTACGGTTCGACAAAAAACAACGGTTTTTCCTGATGATGAGTGCCCGACTGGGGGGGTAAAACGATTATTGTTATTCTAAAACGATCATCGTTGTGACTAACCAAAAAGAAAATCATTTCACAATTAACGATACTCGTTTTCTTCTTAGGGCCCAGTTATAGCTATCATTGAACAACTTCATTGGAACACAAAACATGATCATGTTTTAAAATTCATAAGCTTTGTTTTGATACCAACTCGCCTATGATTGAATTTATAAAAAAACCGCAAGAAGTAAAAGAAAATTTTCAATGATGTTTTTCAATGATAGCTATAACTGGGCCCTTAGGATTGGGATTATTTCGTTTTCGATGACAGTTTATCAAAATCTTTTACGGTTCGACAAAAAACAACGGTTTTTCCTGATGATGAGTGCCCGACTGGGGGGGTAAAACGATTATTGTTATTCTAAAACGATCATCGTTGTGACTAACCAAAAAGAAAATCATTTCACAATTAACGATACTCGTTTTCTTCTTAGGGCCCAGTTATAGCTATCATTGAACAACTTCATTGGAACACAAAACATGATCATGTTTTAAAATTCATAAGCTTTGTTTTGATACCAACTCGCCAATGATTGAATTTATAAAAAAACCGCAAGAAGTAAAAGAAAATTTTCAATGATGTTTTTCAATGATAGCTATAACTGGGCCCTTAGGATTGGGATCATGTCGTTTTGGATGACAGTTTATCAAAATCTTTTATGGTTCGACAAAAAACAACGGTTTTTTCCTGATGATGAGTGCCCGACTGGGGGGTAAAACGATTATTGTTCTTCTAAAACGATCATCGTTGTGACTAACCAAAAAGAAAATCGTTTCACAATTAACGATACTCGTTTTCTTCTTAGGGCCCAGTTATAGCTATCATTGAACAACTTCATTGGAACACAAAACATGATGGAATTGAAATTTTACCTCCATAGCTGCCTTTAGGAATCGTAGGAAAATTTCGTTTCATTTCGGTGGAACGACAAACTTCACAGAAATAAATGATGATCAGTAAAAAATAAAAAGTGATTTTCTGCGATAACTAGAATTAAAAATTAAAATTCGTTTGGATAATCATGTTCTAAAATTCATAAGTTTTGTTTTGATACCAACTCACCAATGATTGAATTTATAAAAAAACCGCAAGAAGTAAAAGAAAATTTCCAATGATGTTTTTCAATGATAGCTATAACTGGGCCCTTAGGATTGGGATTATTTCGTTTTCGATGACAGTTTATCAAAATCTTTTACGGTTCGACAATAAACAACGGTTTTTTCCTGATGATGAGTGCCCGACTGGGGGGGTTAAACGATTATTGTTATTCTAAAACGATCATTGTTGTGACTACGTAAAAAGAAAATCGTTTCACAATTAACGATACTCGTTTTCTTCTTAGGATTGGGATCATTTCGTTATCGATGACAGTTTATATAATCTAAAAATAGCTAATCAATTTAATGAATATTTTATAACAAGCGTAGAAAAAATTAGTGAATCAATACAAAACATTCAGTACTCAAATATAATCGACAGGAGAACGATATTATTTAAGTTTGCATTGATAGACGCCGATCAATTGAAGAGTATTTTAAAATCAATGAATAACAAAAAGATCCGTTTTTAATGTCAGTGAGGATTCTTACTGACCAATTCGATGTGTTGGGCCCTATTTTATTAAAGATAATTAATCTATCTATGCAAAATGGTGAATTTCCCGAAAATTGGAAAAAATCATTTGTGAAACCAATCCAGAAAACAGCTGGAACGACGAAGGCACAAGAATTTCGACCAGTTAATATGCTTTTAATATTAGAAAAAGTGCTGGAGAAAGTAGTGTATACACAACTTCAACGTTTTGTGGAGAGAAATAATATACTTATGCCCAATCAATCAGGATTTAGAGAGAAGCATTCATGTGAAACTGCACTAAACTTAGTATTGGAAGACTGGAGATATCTGACTGATGCGAAGCAGAAAATTATAGCGACTTTCATTGATCTCCAACGAGCTTTTGAAACAGTCGACAGAAAAATATTGTTGGATAAATTGTACCAATATGGTGTTCGAGGAACAGAATGCAACTGGTTCAATACATATCTTAGCAAAAGGTTTCAATATACAATCTACCATGATACTACATCGGATGACAGAGAAGTTAAAATAGGTGTCCCCCAGGGTTCTATTTTGGGAACACTTTTGTTTATTTTATTTTTGTTTATTTGCGGATGACGCTTTAATATACGTTTCGGGAAGCGACATTAGTTCGTGTGCGCAAAAAATAAAAACTGACTTGGAATCGTTAAACAAATGGCTTAAAGTTAATAAGTTAAAACTAAATGCAAAAAAGACTAAAGGTATGATCATTGGAGGTGCACTTTGTGCTGACTTATTGAGATAGTTAAAGAAATTAAATACCTCGGCATTATAATAGACAGAGAACTTAAGTTTAAAGAACATATAAACTTCTTATGTAAAAAAGTGTCAAAAAAATCGGATTTTTTAGTAGAGTGCGGGATAAGATGACACTTATGAACTCAATAGTTTATAACATTCTAATTAAACCTCATTTCGAATACTGCTCAACTGTGCTTCTTCAATGTTCTAGAGAAAGTGTAGACAGAATGCAGAAGCTGCAAAATAAAGCTATGCGATGCATCTTAAAAATGCACCGCTTAACAACAACTTCATATATGCTTGATACGCTTAAATGGTTAAGCATCAAACAGAGGGTAATATTTAATGTTTTAGTTTTTATTTTCAAAATAAAAGCAGGTAATTTGCCTTCCTACATAACGGAGAGTATTAGGTTCGTTGGAGGGGTACAACCATACAACCTAAGAAACAACCAGGACTTCAGATTAGACCGTCATCGTACAGCAAGTGGACAGAACAGAACCATGTACAAAGGCTTAGCTATATACAACATACTGCCATCAAACATAAAAAATTGTGATAATATATTTATTTTTAAAAAATTATTGTTAATTTATGTGAAGGAACAATTTTAAATTTTAAATGTATATTTTTAATTTTAAAATAATTTTGAATTGTAAAACTTTTTTTATATTATAAATCCAAATATTGAATTTTTAATGGCTACATATGCCAAATAAATAAATAAATAAATAATAATAAAAAAGTCTATCAAAATCTTTTACGGTTCGACAATAAACAACGGTTTTTTCCTGATGATGAGTGCCCGACTGGGGGGTAAAACGATTATTGTTATTCTAAAACGATCATCGTTGTGACTACGCAAACAAAAAAAAAATCGTTTCACAATTAACGATACTCGTTTTCTTCTTATGGCCCAGTTATAGCTATCATGGAACAACTTCATTGGAACACAAAACATGATGGAATTCAAATTTTACCTCCATAGCTGCCTTTAGGAATCGTAGGAAAATTTCGTTTCATTTCGGTGGAACGACAAACTTCACAGAAATAAATGATGATCAGTAAAAAATAAAAAGTGATTTTCTGCGATAACTAGAATTAAAAATTAAAATTCGTTTGGATAATCATGTTTTAAAATTCATAAGCTTTGTTTTGATACCAACTCGCCAATGATTGAATTTATAATACAACCGCAAGTTAAAGAAAATTTCCAATGATGTTTTTCAATGATAGCTATAACTGGGCCCTTAGGATTGGGATCATTTCGTTTTCGATGACAGTTTATCGAAATCTTTTATGGTTCGACAAAAAAAAACAATGTTTTATTCCTGCATATGCTATTGGGAAGGGTATACAAATGTCCATCCTAAATCGAAAGGATACGGCTGTTTAAGAGGCGCTGTCTCCGATCCTGCTTAAGATTGTACCGAACGCCGGACTCCGAGTAGGGTAGAGTCGCCTTTTTTCGAAAATCCCCAGTTCTCGAACACTTTTAGCAAAAGTCGTTTTATTATCGTTAATTTACCGTTTCTGGTTTTTATCACAGCACACTTGTACGTATACATATTCCCTTATTATACCCTATCCCATAGGGGTATATTAGTTTAGACATTAAGTTTGTAACATAGAGAAATAATTTCGAAACATATACCTCAAAGTATATGGATCGATTTAGAATCGCTAGCTGAGTCGATTAATCCATGTCTGTCTATCAGTCCGTTCGTCAGTCCGTCCACCCGTCTGTGTGTCACCGATTTTTGGGCCTTAAATTTTGAGCTAGAGTGTTGAAATTTGGTATATAGACTCTTTGGCCGACGAAGCAGAACAAGTGTAAACATTTTTGAAATCCGCCCACTGCCACGCCCCCTTTTTAGAAATACGTAATTTTAGGCCAAACCGTAAGGAATTTCAAAAAAGTGTCTGAGCAACATAGTTAGACAATCCTAATATCTATATTGGGGGCGTTTTTAGTAAAAAAAAACTCTTTTTGTCCAAATTTTAAAAAGTTCGAAAAAACTTTTGATGCAAATACTTCCATAATGATATGATAAACATTTTGTCCATAGATCATTTTCACCTACGCCCACGTTTCAATGAATATGGTGGATCTGATTTTCTTAAAAAAAAGTTTCAGTGTACGTTTGGAAAAAGTTGTATTTAGAACAAAATTTATCGGGTTAGTACTTTCAACTGTGCTTTTATGATATAAATGCATTCATTTGTAATATATCATGATGTTTTGCAAATTTAAATTGAAGTTAACTAGTGGTTTTGGAGTGTTCGAGAAAAGGAACCCAATTTTTACCGAACACAACTGTTCGCAAACGTTTGTAAAAGTGGCGCTACAGTCCGGGATGAACCTGGGCCTCAAACAACATGCCTCTCCGATTAGCCCGGTCCTTAGCTAACTGCCTCCAGTTGCGCACTACAAGTTGGTTGAGGTCGGTTTCTACTTGTGTGCGCCACTTAAGGCGAGGTCTTCCTCTACTGCGCCCGACATCTGGCTGGGAATCGAAGACTCTGCGAGCCGGAGTATTGGTGTCCATTCTTTCTTAATGTCCTAGCCATCTTAATCGTCCAATGAGGGGTTTTTTGACCAGGTGTATGTCGCTGTACAGCTCGTATAGTTCTTGGTTGAATCTTCGTCTCCATAGCCCGTCAACGCAAACGGGACCGAAGATTTTTCGAAGAATTTTTCTCTCGAATCAACCAAGGATTTCTTCATCCGCTTTTGATACGGTCCATGCTTCAGCGCCGTAGAGCAGGACTGGGATAATCAGGGTCTTATATAGAATCTCCTTAGTAGTTCGAGTGAGGGCTTTACTACTAAATTGCCTTCTTAGCCCGATGAAACAGCGATTGGCAAGAGTAATTCTTCGTTTGATTACTGACGAGATGTTGTTGTCAGAGTTATTAGCGGAGCCGAGGTAGACAAAGTCCCGTACCACCTCAAAGTTATATCTGTCAATGGTGACGTTCTGTCCAATTCGTCGATGTTGTGTGTCCTTTCGTGTTGAAAGCATATACTTAGTCTTACCCTCATTTACTGCTAAACCCATTTTTGCCGCTTCCTTCTCCATACTAGCAAACGTGGCTATGACATCACGTTGAGTCCTACCAATGATGTCAATATCGTCGGCGTATGCTAGTAGTTCCACCGATTTTTGGAAAATTGTGCCTCTGGTGTTGGCTTGGGAGTTTTGCACAATCCTCTCAAGAATCAAATTGAAAAAGTCACATCACAGCGCATCGCCTTGCCTAAATCCTTTTTTTGGTATCGAATGTGTCGTTGAGGTCGTTTCCGACCCTGATGGTGCAGCGAGAATTCTCCATCGTCATCCTACACAAACGGACGAGTTTGGGCGGTATACCAAAACTAGACATGGCTCTGTAAAGTTCGTCTCTATAAATGCTGTCGTATGCGGCTTTGAAATCGATAAATAGGTGGTGGGTATCGATTTAGACTTCTTGGGTTTTTTCCAGGATCTGCCGAAGTGTGAAAATTTGATCGATTGTGGACTTTCCTGGCCTAAAACCACACTGATAAGGGCCGATCAGGTTGTTGGTAAACGGTTTCAGGGGTTCACATATTACGGCAGATATACTTTGGTAAAACTTGCGAACATCGTTCCTGGAGTGGCACCTGTCTATATCCTCGATCGCGCGCTTTTCTTGCTCTTTTTTCTTCTTTCTGAAAAGCCGGTGTTCTTCCCCTCTTCTTTGCCTCTAAAGCTCAATGGCAGTTCCCGTCTTCACCTGCAGCTTAGCCTTGTAGGCGTCGTTCTGCGAGCATCTGTCGGTATTCCTCATTAAACCAGGGGTTTCTTGCTGGTGGCCGCGAGAAACCTAGCACATTAGTTGCGGCTGATCTAAAGGCTTGTTGGCATCGTTGGCATTGTTCTTCGACATTAAATGCTGGTGGTGTGTTGTAAGTCGAGAGGTTAAGGGATACGCGTTGCGCGAAAGTCTTGGCGGTCTCTTGCGATTGCAGTCTTTCAACATTAAATTATTTCAAAGTATTTCTGGTTTGTTATGGCGTGGTGGATATCCGCATCCTTACCTTGGCTACAACAAGGTAGTGGTCCGAGTCGATGTTAGCCCCTCGGAATGTTCGGACATCCAAAATACTGGATGCGTGCCTCTTGTCTATCGCAATGTGATCAATTTGGTTGACTGTACGTTGATCTGGAGACCGCCATGTCCCCTTATGGATATCGAGGTGATTAAACCGTGTACTGGCTAAAGTGGCATTTCGTTCCGTAGCGAAGTCAATTAGCCTAAGTCCGTTACCAGACGTGTTGTCATGTAGGCTATATTTTCCGACCTTTTCCGATTTTAACATCGTACTTTGGTAGTCGCTCATAGGTTTTGTCGAGGAGCTCGTAGAAGCAATCCTTAGTTGTATCATCTTTTTCCTTCGTCGGAGCATGAGCACATATAAGGCTTATGTTGGCGAATTTGGCCTTGATGCGACTGTTTACAATGCATTCGCTAATGTCTTGGAAACAAAAGACTTCTTGTATAAGTCTGGCACTTATAAAAAATCCGCATCCGAAGAGTCGCTGTTTCTGCTCACTATAACACGGTCCATAGTAGATGTCACAGTTTTTCATCCTCTTTTTGCCCGGCCCATCCCTTCGTATTTCCTGGATGGCAGTAATGTCTGCTTTGTATTAGTTTAGGGCTTCCGCTAGTTGTTCGGCTGCACCTCTCCTGTTTAATGCTCTCACATTCTACATGCAGATACGAACGTCGTTGTCCTTTTTTTCTTTTAGCAGGGTCGTCAACTGTAAAATCAGTCCTTTCCGAGGCTATTGGTTGCTTCGTAACAAGAGATGAGATTCCTAGATAACCTGTTGTCCGAATATGTCCAAGGTTAACCTGGGACAGCAGGCCGGCTATTCCGTGCCATTCTGAACTGGCTGTTTATAGTGTTTCTGTTTCTCGTCTTGTTATCAACACTCGCACTTTAGCAAGTTTGTTTTTATAATTTGCACGCACTCAAGGGGTTATGAACCCTTTATATGTTTTAGCACAGTGCGGGCGTTAAGGAAATTCGGGATAAAAAGAAATGAGGTACCGATGCACATTGGTTTTAAATGTCTGTAAGTTATAATGGAAATGAAAAACAGAGTTTGGTAGAGCATTCCACATTTTTGTTCAGTTTATGTACGAATCTCTATATTTCAGCGTTCGTCCGAAGATAGGCTTAAGGGAAAACTGATTTGCATTCAGCATTGCGGCTGAATTCTTGAATGGGAGGAATGCACCTGGCTATTTCACTTGAGCATTGGTTGTTTAAATAGCGATAAAACAAGGTAAGACAGGAGATATTTCGACGATGTTCGAGCGAAACTAATGAGTTCGTTATTCTAATGTATCCAATAAGTTTTCTCGCACGCGTTTGAATCCTATCTAGTAGTTGCAATGTTGATTTTGGTGCACCTGACCAGACGTGGGCGTTGAACTCATGTTTAGAGCGTATTGACGCTTTATATATTGTTTCCAGATCGGAGGGGGTAAAATATTTCGTACATTGATTCAGGAAACCTAGACATTTCGCTGCGTTTTTAGCGATTTGGAATATTTGGTCGTTGTTAACACACATATACCTAGCATATGGAAAGCTTTTCGGTTTCTTCGACGTGAGTGCCATTCATGGACAATGGCTGTTGATTTTGGTTTCGCTTTAACGACAGAAGGCAGCATTGTGTTTTCGAAACATAGAATTCTACTCTGTTGGATTTTCGCCATTTGATGATGCTGTCAAGGTCGTAATTCAATGAGCTAAAGATATTTTGTCCTTTAGAGTCGAAGGACGTGAACCTGGAAAAGAATATGAGAAGCTGAATGTACTGTCATCAGGGAAGGAATAATTTTATTAGAAGTTGCAGACATGAGATCATTTATAAAAAATGAGAAAGAGAGTCGGAGACAAATCTGAGCCTAGAGGGACACCAGCATTTATTTGGTAAGTTGCAGACTTGAAACCGTCCAAAAAAACATGAATTGAACTTTTCGAAAGATAATTTCTAATCCATAGAAGAACTTTTTCATCGATTCCAAATGCACGCATTTTCGACAAAAGGGCTTGATGCCAAACCATGTCAAAGGCCTTTGAAATATCATGGCGGATTGATTGGTTCACTTTTCGGTGAGATGTGTCATCAAATCATTAGTGGACCATTAGTGCTGCGAAAACCACTTTGTTGTGGGACTGAACTTTAACAACCAAATCTGTTTCCGCCGAGCTAATCTGCGGACGTGAGCTAAAATAGAGTTTTTACCTAAACTGAACAGCAGAATTGTGGAATTCTATCTGAAACTTTATTTCCCTTCACACAAGTTTACAATAATTCAAAACGAATGTAATCGATAGCTCCTTTGTGTCTTATCCCCAATATCCTTAACGCTAGATCGAAGTAGCTTTCGATTCACTGAGCAATATCTGGATTTTTTTGTTTCGCTATCTCACAAAATACACAATATAACCATACAGGATGCAAATCGTCCCATAACTCACATTCAATTCCTGTAAAGACAATAATCTCTGTGCAAAACGTTTGCTCATTCTTTTGATTGCTTTCAACTTATCATCGATACGCATCGAATCAGCTGATTATGTTGGCATACCGTGCACCTTAAATCGACTGCTTTTATAATGCTTAACAGTTTTACCAGCTGCTACCTACATAACCACTTGGACAAAAAATGCATGCATTCCATATTGCCTTGTGTTGGATCTACCTTCAGGCAGGCAGAAATTAAAGGGGCGAACACGATATCATCCCTCGCGCAATACAAACTTCTCCCCTGTCCGCGTAGAACGCACGCATGCGTCCGATGAATGAAATCCCAAAACATAACCGAATATCCTGCACCAAATGTCAGTAACAATGACCCTCGTGTTCCTTTTATTAAAAACGTCAACATAGGATCTGACTGTGTGTGTGTGTGTGTGTGTGTGTGTAGGGGGTAGGAAATGCAAATCCATTTGATCGTGCCATATAGGCATATGTGTGATCAAACAGCGTGATGTTATAGAGAGTATCGAATGCACCCCTTGGGCCCTTAGAGCGTGTGTTTAGCGATTGAATGTGTAAAACTGAATGAATTACCCCTGTTCATCGAGGGTTGAAAAGACATACCAAGTGGGTTACTTTTCTCTATGGAAGTGGGTAAGTAGGAACGGCATGGTTATAACACCTGCTCTAGAGCATTAACTTACCCGGTGAAAAGATAGATTTGAAATTTTAGAAACTATGTGGTGTAGTTAGCCGTCCAAAAGGTGGAAGTTCGTCTAGAAATGAATTTGTTAATGGAGTTGCGTTCACTACGACAACTTTTTATTTTTCTATTTCCAAATGAATGACATGAACTTAAAATACCTTCGAGAAATAATGGCTGACTTACTTACTTACTTAAGTGGCGCTACGGTCCGGGATGAACCTGGGCCTCAACCAACATGCCTCTCCAATTAGCCCGGTCATTAGCTAACTAACTGCCTCCAGTTGCGCACTCCAAGTTGGTTGAGGTCGGTTTCCACTTGTGCGCGCCACTTAAGGCGAGGTCTTCCTCTACTGCGTCCGACGCACGTCTGGCTGGGAATCGAAGACTCTGCGCGCCGGAGTATTGGTGTCCATTCGTTCTACATGTCCTAGCCATCTTAAACGTCCAATGCGGAGTTTTTTGACCAGGTGTATGTCGCTGTACAGCTCGTATAGTTCGTGGTTGAATCTTCGTCTCCATAGCCCGTCAACGCAAACGGGACCGAAGATTTTTCGAAGAATTTTTCTCTCGAATCGACCAAGGATTACTTCATCCGCTTTTGATACGGTCCATGCTTCAGCGCCGTAGAGCAGGACTGGGATGATCAGGGTCTTATATAGGATCTCCTTAGTAGTTCGAGTGAGGGCTTTACTACTAAATTGCCGAAGAAACAGCGGTTGGCAAGAGTAATTCTTCGTTTGATTTCTGACGAGATGTTGTTGTCAGAGTTAATAGCGGAGCCGAGGTAGACAAAGTCCCGTACTACCTCAAAGTTATATATGTCATTGGTGACGTTCTGTCCAATTCGTCGATGTTGTGAGTCCTTTCGTGATGACAGCATATACTTAGTCTTACCCTCATTAACTGCTTAACCGATTTTTGGCGCTTCCTTCTCTATACTAGCAAACGTGGCTATGACATCACGTTGAGTCATACCAATGATGTAAAGATCGTCGGCGTATGCTAGTAGTTGCACCGATTTTTGGAAAAATTGTGCCTCCGGTGTTGGCTCGGGAGTTTTGCACAATCCTCTCAAGAATCAAATTAAAAAAGTCACATGACAGCGCATCGCATTGCCTAAATCCTTTTTTGGTATCGAATGTGTCGGTGAGGTCGTTTCTGACCCTGATGGCGAGAATTCTCCATCGTCAGCCTACACAAACGGACGAGATTGGGCGGTATACCAAAACTAGACATGGCTCTGTATAGTTCGTCTCTATAAATGCTGTCGTATGCGGCTTTGAAATCGGTGGTGGGTATCGATTTGGACTTCTTGGGTTTTTTCCAGGATCTGCCGAAGTGTGAAAATTTAATCGATTGTGGACTTTCCAGGCCTAAAACCACACTGATAAGGGCCGATCAGGTTGTTGGTAAACGGTTTCAAGCGTTCACATATTACGGCAGATAGGATCTTGACGCGATGTTGAGTAGACTTATGCCTCTGTAGTCGGCGCAGTTCAGAGGGTCTCCTTTTTTGTGGATCGGGCAAACGATGCTGAGGTTCCCATCTTCAGGCATGCTTTCATCCGACCAGATTTGGCTTATGAGTTGGTGGATGTTGCTTACCAAGTCATCTCCGCCAGCTTTATAAAGCTCAGCGGGAAGGCCGTCATTTCCGGCGGCCTTATTAAGCTTGAGATTAGATATTGCTGTCCTCACTTCACTTAGGTCGGGTGGTTGGCAGTTTTCGCTGTCGTTACCAATATTGAATGGACCGTTCTGCCTGACAGCGGAATGTTGTTCGTCATCGCCGTTTAACAGTCTGCAGAAGTGGTTCTTCCATATCCTCATCATCGACTGTGTCTCAACTACGATATTTCCTTGTTCATCTCGACAGGATTCTGTTCGAGCCTTGTAGCCTTGGCTTTGACGTTTTACACTTTGGTAAAACTTGCGAACATCGTTCCTGTAGTGCATAGAGCTCAATGGCAGCTCTCGTCTTCACCTGCAGCTTAGCCTTTTAGGCCTCGTTTTTGGCTGCGAGCGTATGTCGGCATTCCTCATCAAACCAGGAATTTCTTGCGAGAAACTTACAACATCAGTTGCGGCTGATCTGGCTTGTTTTTTGACATTCGATGCTGGTGTTATGGGGTTAATTAAGTGGTTAAGGGATCCGCCTTCCGCGACAACCTTGGCTGTCACTGTATTTCTGGTATGTTGTGGCCTGGTGGATATCCGCATTTTTACCTTGGCTGCAACAAGGTAGTGAAATTCCTAGATAACCCAGTGATCCGAGTCGATGTTAGCCCTTCAGAATGTTAGAACATCCAAAATACTCGATGCGTGCCTCTTGTCTATCGCAATGTGATCAATTTGGTTGACTGTTCGTTGATCTGGAGACCGCCATGTCCCCTTATGGATATCGAGGTGAGGAAACCGTGTGCTGGCTATAGTGGCATTTCGTTCCGTAGCGAAATCAATTAGCCTAAGTCCGTTACCAGACGTGTTGTCGTGTAGGCTATATTTTCCGACAATACTGCTAATGATGTCTTCTCTTCCTAGCTTTGCTTTATTTTTGTAGTCGCTCATAGGTTTTGTCAAGGAGCTCGTAGAAGCAATCCTTAGTTGTATCATCTTTTTCCTCCGTCGGAGCATGAGCGCATATAAGGCTTATGTTGGCGAATTTGGCCTTGATGCGGATTGTTACAATGCGTTCGCTAATGTCTTGAAAACATAAGACTTCTTGCCTAAGTCTGGCACTTATAACAAATCCGCATCCGAATAGTCGCTGTTTCTGCTCACTATAACACGGTCTATAGTAGATTTCAAGGTTTTTCACCCTCTTTTTGCCCGGCCCATCCCATCGTATTTCCTGGAAGGAAGTAATGTCTGCTTTGTAGCAGTTTAGGGCTTCCGCTAGTTGTTCGCCTGCACCTCTCCTGTTTAATGTTCTCACATTCCAGGTACAGATACGAACGTCGTTGTCCTTTTTTCGTTTAGCAGGGTCGTCAACAGTAATATCAGTCCTTTCCACGGCTATTAGTTGCTTCGTAGCTTTTTTCCATGGATGGGTAGTTAACCCAAAACACAACCACCAACCTGGAGGGCCAGCTCGAATTTATTAGATACCCCTAGGACATGGGGCCATCAGTATCCACTACAGGATTGAGCGCTGCCGTTGACCTTTCGGTTCATCCGCCACCATCTCTATTCAAGGGGCCTGACTTACCCTTGAAATTCCTAGATAACCTGTTGTCCGAATATGTCGAAGCAGCTTATCTAGGTTCGCCTGGGATGGCAGACCGGGTATTCATTCCGCGCCATTCTGACCAGGGTGCTTATAGTGTTGCTGTTTTACGTCGTGTTATCAACACTCGCACTTTTCGTTTAGCAAGTCAAATCCGTTTGGATGAGACCAGTACCTGATGGTTACCACTTGGAGGTACAAAATAAGCACAATTGATGTGTAGTCAGAGTTGCGAACACTGGGCATTGCCAAGTTAAAGCCAATCAGAGTCTACCCTTGTTCTACAATACCCAACCATTAACTTATCCATTGCCTATGATGACTGAAGGCTAGCATTTTGGTATACATTGACATATTCCTTTTTTCTCTACTAGTCGCAAAATGGCGCTATTCGTATTGAAAAATAGCGCCTAACTCAAATTACATTTTTTTTATTAAAATGATAATTTAATCGCTCAGCATTTCATATATTTAAAAAGTCCATTATTTATTCCACTAAATGCCATATCAACTTGTATATTGCCTAATAGTAAAATGTTTGGAAATACGCGTTTGGATTTTCGTCTTTAACACAGTTTTCTTATTGACGACTGAAGGCTAGCATTTTGGTATACATTGTAATATTCCTTTTTTCTCTACTAGTCGCAAAAGTGGCGCTATTCGTATGGAAAAATAGCGCCAAATTAAAATTACATTTTTGTATTAAAATGATAATTTAATCGCTCAGCATTTCATATATTTAAAAAGTCCATTATTTATTCCATTAAATGCCATATCGACTTGTATATTGCCTAATAGTAAAATGTTTGGAAATACGCGTTTGGACTTTCGTCTTAAACACAGTTTTCTTATGGTAATCCTGTATAAATGAAAATTTCCCTTAATTCTATAGCACTTAGGATATTCTTTTTTTCACATGTAGAGGCGCTTTTCAAACTTTTCCACACGTCAATGGTAATCCTGTATAAATGAAAATTTCCCTTAATTCTACAGCACTTAGGATATTCTTTTTTCCACATGTAGAGGCGCTTTTCAAACTTTTCCACACGTCAATAGCACTTAACATGTTATTTTTTCACATGTAGAGGCGCTTTTCAAACTTTTCCACTCGTCAATAGCACTTTACGTATTCTTGTTTCCACATGTAGAGGCGCTTTTTAAAAGTTTCCACTTTGGAACTTTGCGTTGCTGACATTACGCCCAACTGCTATGCGCGCGCTCTGACATATTCACTTGCTTAGCGCTTTCAACTTCTGCTACAAAATGGCGAAAATGATTAAAGTCTCCGCTAAAATATCATATTCCACAACCCTTTCAGAAAATAGCCCAGAAAACAACTACAATGTTTATATTTTGACAATGCACACTATTTCCAACCTTCACCTTGACCCACTGCGCTTACAGCAACGTTACGTTTAGATTTTCTGTTTTTTTTTTTTTAATTTTATGGTTGAATCGCAACGCCAGGCAAAGATACATTCTGAGGTAACGTTGATTATATACTCCCTTATTAATTAAAGCTGATTAACTAATCAGTGTTTAACTTTCGACACTTACGCGAGTATTTCTAATCAGGAAAACTGTCAAGTTAGTCATTGATTAGCTGATCAGGGTTTATTAATAGGGGGGATATTGTTTAACTTGGTGCAACGCACCAAGGCATGGTTGTGTTTTAGGCATAAAAGGATAGTCTCTCTAGTTCCGAAATATTCCACAATAGCCGCATTGGTGCAGATATCTGCTATGTATAAAATACACCTAATATTGTTATAATCCGCTAACTTTACTATATACAGCGCCATTAATTATAGCATTCGGCACCATGTGGCATGTATATGAAGTTGTACGTCGTGTGGAATACTTTTATAGTTGAGAAGTGTAATCCTGCTTACTTATGTACAATTGACGAGTGAAAAAAGTTCAAAAGTGACACCTAGTGACAAATAAAAGCATATTTGCTATTTATTTATTGAATTATTTTCTTGATGGTTTCCAATAGAAATATCCGTCAGCTTTCAAAATGTATAGCACTCGACCGATGCGAAAATCTGCCACCAGGTGTTTGCCTTCAGTGTTCAGTATGTGGTCTTATCGTGAACCACAATTAAAATCCTTAATTTATTTAAAACTATGAATTAATTTATTAAAAAATTAAGCGATATATATGGCGTACAAAATGCGGGTGAGTGTTATTCACTGTCTAGACTAAGTCGTTAACAACTTTTCAAATTGTCTATAATGCGACAGCAATGCCACCTGGTTGTGTTAAATGCTGGTCGCTACAACTTTACTGCTTACAGCGCCAACATGCGGCATGTAAGTATATCTCCAAGGTGGTTTGTGTAAAGGATTTTATCTTTTGCACTGTATAAGGGAGAACGGGGTTTCGTTTACCTTTTCCACGTTCTAATATTGGGTTACCGTAAACGCCAAAATTCACTTTTTGAGTTTAGTATGCAGTCTTATGTGTTTAAGGATAGTGATGCGATTACAAGAGGACACAAGTGTTCTCACTCTAGCCTCTCACTATCAACTCCTACTCTCACCTCCACGCTGGTGACTGGTGGGTGCCTAGTACCTCGACTGGAGATGGGGTATTAAACCCCTGTTGAAGGTCGTTGGTGGCAGCAAACGAGAGAGGGGGAGGAGTGTCCTCTCACTACGGCACTCACTCTCAGGCGGCAGCGGAGGAATTCCCTAGATGGAGTCAACGGTGACGCCTACAGCTCCAGTTTGATCCAACTGGTAGCGTTATCCCTATATGAGTTGCTTCGACATATTTGAACACCAGGTCTATAGGGATTTCCAATACTGAGCCAGGGTGTTGGAAAAGAGTTGGTGGCGGAGGAGCCCTCAATGGGTCAACGGCAGCGCTCATATCCCAAAATGGGCTACTGACATTGGTATTTTTCCGGCCCGCTGTCCTAGGGTCAAAACAAGGGCCTGGCCCTCCAGGTTGGGGGTTGTGCTTTGGGTTAACTACCCATCCATATAAAAAAGCTTATGTTACGAAGCAACCAATAGCCTCGGAAAGGACTGATATTATTGTTGACGACCATGCTAAACGAAAGAAGGACAACGACGTTCGTATCTGCACCTGGAAATGTGAAAATATTAAACAGGAGAGATGCAGGTGAACAACTAGCGGAACCCTTTAACTGCGACAAAGCAGACATTACTGCCATTCAGGAAATACGATGGGATGGGCCGGGCAAAAAGAGGATGAAAAACTGTGACATCTGCTATGGACCGTGTTATAGTGAGCAGAAACAGTGACTATTTGGATGCGGATTTGTTATAAGTGCCAACATTAGGCAAGAAGTCTTATATTTCCAAGACATTAGCGAACGCATTGTAACAATCCGCATCAAGGCCAAATTCGCCAACATAAGCCTTATATGCGCTCATGCTCCGACGGAGGAAAAGGATGATATAACTAAGGACTCCTTCTACGAGCTCCTTGACAAAACCTATGAGCGTCTACCAAAGAACGATGATAAAATCGTGCTGGGAAAGGTAGGAAGAGAAGACATCATTAGCAGTATTGTCGGAAAATATAGCCTACACGACAACACGTCTGGTAACGGACTTAGGCTAATTGACTTCGCTACGGAACGAAATGCCACTATAGCCAGCACACGGTTTCTTCACCTCGATATCCATAAGGGGACATGGCGGTCTCCAGATCAACGAACAGTCAACCAAATTGATCACATTGCGATAGACAAGAGACACGCTTCAGTATTTCGGATGTCCGAACATTCCGAGGGGCTAACATCGACTCGGACCACTACCTTGTTGTAGCCAAGGTAACGATGCGGATATCCACCACGCCACAACAAAGCAGAAATACTATGAAACAATTTAATGTTGAAAGACTGCAATCGCCATAGACCGCCAAGACCTTCGCGGTATGCGTATCCCTTAACCTCCCGACTCACAACACACCACCAGCATCTAATGTCGAAGAACAATGGGAAGGATGCCAACAAGCAATTAGATCAGCCGCAACTGATGTGCTAGGTTTCTCGCGGCCACCAGCAAGAAACCCCTGGTTTGATGAGGAATGCCGACAGATGCTCGCAGCCAAGAACGAGGCCTACAAGGCTTAGCTGCAGGTGAAGACGAGAGCGGCCATTGAGCTCTATAGACAAAGAAGACGGGAAAAACATCGGCTTTTCAGAAAGAAGAAAAAAGAGCAAGAAAAGCGTGCGATCGAGGATATAGAGAGGTGCCACTCCAGGAACGATGTTCGCAAGTTTTACCAAAGTGTAAAACGTCAAAGCCAAGGCTACAAGGCTCGAACAGAATCCTGTCGAGATGAACAAGGAAATATCGTAGTTGAGACACAGTCGATGCTAAGGATATGGAAGAACCACTTCTGCAGACTGTTAAACGGCGATGACGAACAACATTTCGCTGTCAGGCAGAGAGAACCATTCAATATTGGCAATGGCAGCGAAAACTGCCAACCACCCGACTTAAGTGAAGTGAGGATAGCTATATCTAAACTCGAGCTTAATAAGGCCGCCGGAAATGACGGCCTTCCCGCTGAGCTGGCGGAGATGACTTGGTTAGTAACATCCACCAACTCATAAGCCAAATCTGGTCGGATGAAAGCATGCCTGAAAAATGGAACCTCAGCATCGTTTGTCCGATCCACAAAAAAGGAGACCCTCTGAACTGCGCCAACCACAGATGCATAAGTCTGCTCAACATCGCCTACAAGATCCTATCTGCCGTAATATGTGAACGCCTGAAACCGTTTACCAACAACCTGATTGGCCCTTATCAGTGTTCAAATTTACACACATCGGCAGATCCTTGAAAAAACCCAAGAAGTCCAAATCGATACCCACCATTTATTTATCGATTTCAAAGCCGCATACGACAGCATTTATAGAGACGAACTATACAGAGCCATGTCTAGTTTTGGTACACCGCCCAAACTCGAACGTTTGTGTAGGATGACGATCGAGAATTCTCGCTCCATCAGGATCGGAAACGACCTCACCGACACATTCGATACCAAAAAAGGATTTAGGCAAGGCGATGCGCTGTCATGTGACTTCTTTAATCTGATTCTTGAGAGGATTGTGCAAAACTCCCGAGCCAACACCAGAGGCACAATTTTCCAAAAGTCGGTGCAACTACTAGCATACGCTGGCGATATTGACATCATTGGTAGGACTCCACGTGATGTCATAGCCACGTTTGCGAGTATAGAGAAGGAAGCTGCAAAAATGGGTTTAGCAGTAAATGAGGGTAAGACTAAGTATATGCTGTCAACACGAAAGGACACACATCATCGACGAATTGGACAGAACGTCACCATTGACAGATATAACTTTGAGGTAGTACGGGACTTTGTCTACCTCGGCTCCGCTATGAATTCTGTTGTCAGAGTTAATAGCGAAGAATAACACTTGCCAACCGCTCTTTCTTCGGGCTAAGAAGGCAATTTAGTAGTAAAGCCCTCACTCGAACTACTTAGGAGATCCTATATAAGACCCTGATCATCCCAGTCCTGCTCTACGGCGCTGAAGCATGGACCGTATCAAAAGCGAATGAAGAAATCCTTGGTAGATTCGAGAGGAAAATTCTTCGAAAAATCTTCGGTCCCGTTTGCGTTGACGGGCTATGGAGACGAAGATTCAACCAAGAACTATACGAGCTGTACAGCGACATGCCCCTGGTCAAAAAACTCCGCATTGGACGTTTAAGATGGCTAGGACATGTAGAACGAATGGACACCAATACTCCGGCTCGCAGAGTCTTCGATTCCCAGCCAGACGTCGGACGCAGTAGAGGAAGACCTCGCCTTAAGTGGCGCGCACAAGCAGAAACCGACCTCAACCAACTTGGAGTGCGCAACTGGAGGCAGTTAGCTAAGGACCGGGCTAATTGGAGAGGCATGTTGGTTGAGGCCCTGGTTCATTCCGGACTGTAGCTCCACTTAAGTAAGTAAGTAAGTAAGCTGGACAATAACATAGAAGGTGGGTAATACTTTCCTCCTCTTATTGGTCTAAGCAGTTTCTACAGAAGTCATTGCTGAAGAGGCCTAGTGGGACAGTGTCCTGTTAGGACACCGATTATGGTGCTGAAGTTTGACACCGATTATGGTGCTGATGTTTGATCTGTTCAGCATTGTTAAGCAGATGGAGCGCTTATCTTATTAAAGTTAGGCCACAGTTGCTTGGATATTTGACACGTTGTGCCGTTTATCCATCTGCGGTTTGCTTTCTTGATCGCATCAAGTTTTATCTGTAAATTACATGTAGCGATGGGCAGACCTTTCATATCTACTGGCGGTAGAATATCAAGGGTTGTGCCCTGTCTGGCAAACTCATCTGCCTTGCAATTCCCTGGTATGTCTCTGTGGCCCGGCACCCAAAAGAGGTAAATGGTTAAATGCTCCACCATCTCGTTAAGGGACAGAAGTAGGTCAATGGTTTCCATACTGGAGGTTGTCCATTGACCATCTGGTTTGAGTAGGTAGCTAGATATAGGTGGATTGGTGGAGAGGATTTCGCGGAGTCTAGAAGCCTTTGAGATTTTTTCTATGTTGCCACAGAAGGTATGCCAGGATGCTATATTTTCCTTTGTCAACACGCTTTTGTATGTTTTGAGAGATTGGGATCAATACAAGTGATCCCAATCTAGTGTCTCTTTGGAGCTCTTGGCTTTGTTAAAAAGTTTCCTGCATTTTTTCCTAAGGGTGCACAGGTTGGCGTTCCACCATTGAGGCTTGGTCTTCCAACGAGGACTTCTTATAGGACATGCGAATGATCTTGCATCGCTCAGTGGTCGTGAGATGGTTTTCACCAGGCTGCCCAATTCTGTCTTGTTGGTTGTGCCGACTCTAAAAAGTGACCAGATGGGTTTTTTTGGGTTCCTAAAAACCTTAAGGTCTGGGGGAGTAACATTTAAGGTGAACTGGATGTATCTGTGGTCTGAAAAGGAGTGCTCGTTAGGGACTCTCCATGGTCGTGAGCCAAGTATTCCGAGACCAGACAATAGTTGCTGTCTTTTGTTTCAATATTGGCTGCAACAGTATCCTGATTGCTGTAATTAGGGAGTAGAAATATATTTAAGGAGTTCTGAGCAAGAATACAAGATCTAGGTTTACCTCCACTTCTTACGTGGAACAGATTGTAGACAGGAGTCAACCAGGTTGTTGACAACCCTTGGTTCTTTGATCAGAACTATATCTTCCCCGAGTTGTGTGAGTCGGAGAAGATGGACAGCGCAGGCCGCTTTGAAGTGGTGGAGGTTAATCTCTAAGAGTTCCATCATTTCAGGAGTTCCATATTATATAGGGGCCAATACCACCGTTTTGTTGGCATCGTCAGAATCGGATGCTAGGAGGTCCTCTTCTGCAAGCCTTTCGGTAACTCTGACCAACTGTAGGTCTGTTGATTTACGTCAACCCCAAAGATGGTAGCGTTGTGGGTAACACTAGCCAGCTCCAGGTCTGTTGAATTGCTGTCAACCCCGGGAAAGGTAGCTTTATGGGTTTCTGGATGTGAATCCTGTTTGCTTGGGGTTTCCGCCAACCCGGAGTTCGTCGGCATAGTGTCAACCCCGGGAAAGGTAGCGTTATGGGTTTCTGGAAGTGAATCCTGTTTGTTTGGGGTTTCCTCCAACCCCGAGTTCGTCGGCATAGTGTCGACCACCGGTAGGGATGACCGAAGATCTTGTTTTGAGGTGGGTGCACTTACATTCTCTATGTCCGCCGACTTATTGTCGACTTCCGGTTTAGGTGGGCAGTGCTAGGGAGAGGCTGAGGTTGCGATTTGTTGAGCTGAAAAAAAATCTTCGGATTTACTTATGACTCCATCGGCAGCTGCTAAAGGAACAAGGGATACCTCGTTTACAATTATGCAGACATTCCTGGAGTCTCCCTTAGCTTCTTCAACCTCACCAATTGGCCAGTTATGGGTTGGAAGGAGAGGATTACTGAACCAGATAATGTCCAGAATGTCCTTTGGGTCGGATGGTTCGACCGGGATTCTTGCACGACTTCGAGGGCGGTTAGGAATCTGGCCCATTTCCAATACCTCCAGTTGTGCCCCTGGCCAAACTTCTCCAGCCTTGGACACTGCTATCCTAAACAGGTCCTGGGACCTCTGGTCAACTCTCTTAATGTGACCCTGATAAAGACATAGGTCACGGCATGAGGGCGCAGAGCCCGGCTGGTCGCGAAGAATTTGGAGGTAACTGGAGGTGAGCTTGACTTCCACCTTCATTTATTTTTCCGATGTTATACTTCCATCCGGGTCACTGCGGTCAATTACCGCAAATTCCAGATTCAACATAATGTTGAATGTGCTACGGTTCTGAGAGGCGGGGATTACCCGTTTTTATATTTTTGGCACTTCTTATGGTGTCTTCCGCCGACCGTTGCCTTTAGACGCGGTGTCCTGTTCATTCCCCCAGCTCAGAGACGAGTTCTGCCTTGTAGTCCGCTCTGCGGACGGGGTTTCCTGGATTCGGGCAATCATTTTGTATTGTGTTCGTTGGTTCTTGGTTCCAAAACCAATGTCTTCCCTGATGACTCGGATGCGTTTGACCTGCCCTGGCATACCCTTCCAATACGTTTAGACCAGGTTTTTCCAGAGTCTTTACGTTAGCAGCGGTGTTTCTGCTAGGGGAGAATACCAGTATGATGGACCAAGGTGTGGGTCCGAGAAGTGGGTGACCCACTTTCGATATAGACGGGGTTTCAACGCCGACCTCCCGTTTTTTTTTTTGGGTGTATTCATACGAGATGCTGGTTAGCTCACCGTGCGGGGTGAGTTCAAACTTGAAGTGATTCCAAGTGGACGCTACGTAATTTTCGGAATAATTACGAAACCTGAAAATAAAATTAAACCAGGCAACAAAAAAATGTTTATGAGATGGGGGTGGTGCACCCAATTAAATTTTAATTGGACGTTGTTTTGACCTGGAGCCTCTTTTGATTCCAGACTTGAGTTAAAAATGCTCCTTAATCTGGTGGGGTAAAACAAGTGACTTCTGAACGTAAAGTGATTTTATTTTTATATTCGTATGGCTATTTATACAAAAAATATAAGCTAACATGGGAATAAGAGTGCTGATAACATGGTGATATACTGTATAGGGTGGCGATGTTTGGAGTAGGGTGGTCAAACTAATTTATTGTTTTGACACTAAACATTCTCCCCGGCTTTGAGCTCAAATCCTATGATTGAGTCTTGCCATTGTCATATCGGGTCCATATCTGTTCAAAGGGCCTGACTAATACTTACTTACTTAAGTGGCGCTACAGTCCGGGATGAACTTAGGCCTCAACCAACATGCCCCTCCAATTAGCCCGCTAATTGCCTCCAGTTGCGCACTTCAAGTTGGTTGAGGTCGGTTTCTACTTGTGCGCGCCACTTCAGGCGAGGTCTTCCTCTACTGCGTCCGACGTCTGGCTGGGAATCGAAGACTCTGCGAGCCGGAGTATTGGTGACCATTCGTTCTACATGTCCTAGCCATCTTAATCGTCCAATGAGGGGTTTTTTGACCAGGTGTATGTCACTGTACAGCTCGTATAGTTCGTGGTTGAATCTTCGTCTCCATAGCCCGACAACGCAAACAGGACCGAAGATTTTTCGAAGAATTTATCTCTCCAATCGAC
Source organism: Rhingia campestris (assembly GCA_932526625.1). Lineage (NCBI taxonomy): Eukaryota > Metazoa > Arthropoda > Insecta > Diptera > Syrphidae > Rhingia > Rhingia campestris. The sequence continues at coordinate 2,335,431 of OW052186.1, read as the reverse complement.
CAAGGATTTCTCCATCCGCTTTTGATACGGTCCATGCTTCAGCGCCCTAGAGCAGGACTGGGATAATCAGGGTCTTATATAGGATCTCCTTAGTAGTTCGAGTGAGGGCTTTACTACTAAATTGCCTTCTTAGCTCGAAGAAACAGCGATTGGCAAGAGTAATTCTTTGTTTGATTTCTGACGAAATGTTGTTGTCAGAATTAATAGTGAAGCCGAGGTAGACAAAGTCCCGTACTACCACAAAGTTATATCTGTCAATGTTGACTTTCTGTCCGATTCGTCGATGTTGTGTGTCCTTTTGTGTTGACAGCATATACTTAGTCTTACCCTAATTTACTGCTAAACCCCCTTTTGCCGCTTCCTTCTCTATACTAGCAAACGTGGCTATGACATCACGTTGAGTCCTACCAATGATGTCAATATCGTCGGCGTATGCTAGTAGTTCCACCGATTTTTGGAAAATTGTGCCTCCGGTGTTGGCTCGGGAGTTTTGCACAATCCTCTCAAGAATCAAATTGAAGAAGTCACATGACAGCGCATCGCTTTGCCTAAATCCTTTTTTGGTATCGATTGTGTCGGTGAGGTCGTTTCCAACCCTGATAGTGCAGCGAGAATTCTCCATCGTCATCCTATACAAACGGACTAGTTTGGGCGGTATACCAAAACTAGACATGGCTCTGTATAGTTCGTCTCTATAAATGCTGTCGTATGCGGCTTTGAAATCGGTGGTGGGTATCGATTTGGACTTCTTGGGTTTTTTCCAGGATCTGCCGAAGTGTGAAAATTTGATCGATTGTGGACGTTCCTGGCCTAAAACCACACTGTTAAGGGCCGATCAGGTTGTTGGTAAACGGTTTCAGACGTTCACATATTACGGCAGATAGGATCTTGAAGGCGATGTAAAGCAGACTTATGCCTCTGTAGTTGGCGCAGTTCAGATGGATCGGGCAAACGATGCTGAGGTTCCATTCTTCAGGCATGCTTTCAGCCGACCAGATTTGGCTTATGAGTTGGTGGATGTTGCTTACCAAGTCATCTCCGCCAGCTTTATAAAGCTCAGCGGGAAGGCCGTCATTCCCGGCAGCCTTATTAAGCTTGAGTTTAGATATTGCTATCCTCACTTCACTTAGGTCGGGTGGTTGGCAGTTTTTGCTATCGTTGCCAATATAAAATGGTTCGTTCTGCCTGACGGCGGAATGTTGTTCGTCATCGCCGTTTAACAGTCTGCAGAAGTGGTTCTTCCATATCCTCAGCATCGACTGTGTCTCAACTACGACATTTCCTTGTTAATCTCGACAGGATTCTGTTCGAGCCTTGTATCCTTGCCTTTGACGTTTTACACTTTGGTAAAACTTGCGAACATCGTTCCTGGAGTGGCACCTCTCTATATCCTCGATCGCGCGCTTAGCTTGCCTTTTTTTCTTATTTCTGAAAAGCCGGTGGTTTTTCCCTAGCTTCACCTGCAGCTTAGCCTTTTAGGTCTCGTTTTTGGCTGCGCGCATATGTCGGCATTCCTCATCAAACCAGGGATTTCTTGCGAGAAACCTAGAACATCAGTTGCGGCTGATCTGGCTTGTTCTTTGACATTCGATGCTGGTGCAATGGGGTTAATTAAGTGGTTAAGGGATCCGCGTTTCGCGACAACCTTGGCTGTCACTGTATTTCTGGTATGTTGTGGCCTGGTGGAAATCCGCATTTTTACCTTGGCTGCAACAAGGTAGTGAAATTCCTAGATAACCCAGTGATCCGAGTCGATGTTAGCCCTTCAGAATGTTAGAACATCCAAAATACTCGATGCGTGCCTCTTGTCTATCGCAATGTGATCAATTTGGTTGACTGTTTGTTGATCTGGAGACCGCCATGTCCCCTTATGGATATCGAGGTGAGGAAACCGTGTGCTGGCTATAGTGGCATTTCGTTCCGTAGCGAAGTCAATTAGCCTAAGTCCGTTACCAGACGTGTTGTCGTGTAGGCTATATTTTCCGACAGTACTGCTAAAGATGTCTTCTCTTCCTACCTTTGCTTTAAAATCTCCCAGCAGTACTTTGGTAGTCGCTCATAGGTTTTTTCGAGGAGCTCGTAGAGGCAGTCCTTAGCTATATCAACTTTTTCTTCCGTCGGAGCATGAATGCATATGAGGCTTATGTTGGCGAATTTGACCTTGATGCGGATTGTTACAATGCGTTTGCTTATGTCTTGGAAACATAAGACTTCTTGCCTAAGTCTGGCACTTATAACAAATCCGCATCCGAATAGTCGCTGTTTCTGCTCACTATAACACGGTCCGTAGTAGATGTCACAGTTTTACATCCTCTTTTTGCCCGGCCCATCCCATCGTATTTCCTGGATGGCAGTAATTCTGCTTTGTAGCAGTTTAGGGCTTCAGCTAGTTGTTCGCCTGCATCTCTCCTGTTTAATATTCTCACATTTCCAGGTGCAGATACGAACGTCGTTGTCCTTTTTTCGTTTAGCAAGGTCGTCACAGTAATATCAGTCCTTTCCGAGGCTATTGGTTGATTCGTAACAACGGTTTTTCCCATGGGTGGGTAGTTAACCAAAAGCACAACCCCCAACCTGGAGGGCCAGTATTATTTCCATTAAAAAGATAAATTGCCTTCACTGATGTCGGAAATTTGAAGTAAGGGAAAAATAGTCTTTGGATAGAGTCCAGTTAGTTCAAAGCAAGTTTCGGGATACAACTTCTACCTTTACAACAGTATTGAAGACCTGGTCAGATTTTTCCTTAGCAGAGAAGAAGAAGCTGGACTGGTGTAATATATTTTTAACTCAAACATGGTAACTTAGTATATTCACAATGATTTTACCAACGGGAGATACATGTTGTTTCTGTGAATCATCGGAATCAATTTAGACACTTGTTATGTCATAGTTACAGCGTGGAAAAAAAATTCCACCTTTCGTTGCCATTTTTTGGTAAATAATTGCAAAAGCGTGGGTTTTCATTTTTATCAACATCGTTAGAGCGGTAATCAAGATATTCGCGTTTTAAAAATTCCATTATATCGAGTTTTTCAATAAGAGCGCTACAAAAGTTTTTTTTTTTAAATAAAACAAAAACAGTTTTGGATATCAATGAAATTCTTTATTCCTGTGAAAGTACGTTCGATGCCATTATGTATGGAACTCGATTTCTTTTGCATGGCCACCACGGGCACGCTTGCAGAAGTCCAGACACTGAACCCAATTTTCGACGGTTTTCAAGCATAAATCGGCCGATACTGCTGCAATTTCACGTTCGATATTCGTACGAAATTCATCAGTCTTCGCTGGCTTGTTGGCATAGACCATAGACTTGACGTAGCCCCACAGGAAATATTCTAACGGCGTCAAATCGCACGACCGAGGCGGCCAAGCGACTGGACCATATCGTGAGATAACACGTTCTCCAAACTTGGTTTCCAATAAATTGATTGTGACATTCGCTGTGTGGCTTGTGGCGCCGTCCTGTTGGAACCACATGTCCTCCAAGTCCATTTCATCCAATTGGGACCTAAAATATTCGGTTATCATTGAACGGTAGCGATTCCCATCCACAGTAACGTGCCGGTCTTGATCATCACGGACCAAACCACACCAAACCGTAATTTTTTCGGGATGCAATGATGACTCATGGAGTACGCGTGGATTGCTGCCTGACCAATACCGCATATTTTGTTTACTGACGAAGCCATTCAGCCAGAAATGAGCCTCATCGCTGAAGATGATTTTTCGATGAAAATCCGAATCATTTTCAAGTTGTTGCTCAGCCCAATTCACGAACATACGACGCTTCTGGTGGTCAAGTTCAAGTTCAGTTCTTGCGTCAATTTAATCTTGTAAGGATGTAGGCCAAGATCTGTTCGCAAAATTCGCCACAACGACGTCACAGAGATGCCCAACGCTTGAGAACGACGTGTGAGAGACACATTTGGGCTTTCTTCAACGGAAGCCTCAGCGGCAGCAATATTCTCGACACTACGGGCACTTCTTTGTCTCAATGGCACGGGAACATTTTGTACTGTGACTGTGGATCGAAATTTTTCCACTAGACGCTCAATTGTTGATCTGCTAGGACGATTATGACGACCAGAAATTGGACGTAGCCCTCTTAACGTTGAGGCCACTGACTCCGAATTTCGTTAGCAAATTTTAATAATTTCGACTCGTCGTTGGCTCGTATATCTTTCCACCATGAAATGGCAAACCTTACTGAAGAGAAATGTGAAAAGAGCGTCAAGAAATATGGCGTTGTTTGCTGTCCCTGTCGATCTACTTTTGAAACGTCCCTGTTGAAAAAACCCTTTATATGGGAGGTACTGTTATTTTTCGTTCAAGAATCCCAATTCAAAAACCTCTCTGTAGGACCACGAACAATACCCATAGCCGATCTTTCAGTCATATCGATCGAATAGTTTGTGCGCCAGTGTGAATAATAAACTCCAGACTCCTGCATACCCTATAGACCCCAGACCCCTCGATTGAGTGTATGTGCAGAAAAGTCCAGACCCCAGACCCCTCAATCGAGTGGTTGTGCACCAGTGTTAATAACAATCCCAGACCCTAGGCCTAGACCCAAGATCCCAGACCCTAGACCCCTCACTCGAGTACCATGTGCAGACTAGTCTAGACCCCAGACCCCAGAACAGACAACAACACAAAATAGACTTTCGCACACCGAAACGAATCTTTTCCTTTGCAAATATAAAAAACGAAAAAAAAACGAAAAAAAAACAATGAATCCCTTACCCACACATGCACCATGCACATGGAAGCACTATCAGCAAAGTTTGCAGATAGTGCTTCCATGTCGATGGTGCACATGTGGGAGCTGCCTGATAGTCGCTGATGTATGTTGCACTGTGCGAATCTGATTTTGTGTGTGTTTGCTGGATTTGTTTCGTTTTGTCCTCAGTTACTGAAATATTCTTGACGAGATTGGATCACAATGGCAGGAGGCGCTAGTGAGTATAAAAATTCAAATGTGTTGCTGCGATTGTATCCTGTGTTCTGTTTGTAGTTGAAATGGACGTTTTCCAGATTGAGGAGGAGTACGATTGTCCTCCAAACCATACTCGACGAACACCACGAGGTGTCACAGTAGAACTACCCCTGGATCGAGTTGGCGTAATTATGGAAATGGAAAAGCACATGATCAGCGTTTTGAGGGAGTTGGGCGGCGATAGAATCAGAGGGATGAGATTGGCATCCATTTACTTGGACTTTGATGTTGCTTCGCTTTTTGCTGAACTTAAACCGCGCCGAAATATAGACATGCGCGTACTCTTAGAAGATGAAACGATTGCAGATCCTTCTAACAGTAACCGTAACCGGAAAATATTTTTTTTCATAAATTTGATTTTGGCTTTCTTATGTGTTGCGATTCTGTTTTGTTATATCTTGTTCGTGCATATCCATTGTAGTTTCGATCAATAAAAGTATCCATGTGTGTGCAATTTCGAATTAAATGTTTTAATTGATTCGTGATTCGTGGGTGGAAGTCTACCAAAAAAGAGGTTAACTGTGTGATTTGTTAATGCAAACATTTTCCTTTATCTAAATCCGATAAAAAGAAGTCGGGAGCCGACAGATCAGGCTAACGCGGCGGCCATTCAAATTCACCGATTTTTTAGATAAAGCGACTTGGGAATCAAATTTTCACATTCGGCAGATCCTGGAAAAAAGCCAAGAAGTCCAAATCGATACCCACCACCTATTTATCGATTTCAAAGCCGCATACGACAGCATTTATAGAGACGAACTATACAGAGCCATATCTAGTTTTGGTATATCGTCCAAACTCGTCCGTTTGTGTAGGATGACGATGGAGAATTATCGATGCTCCATCAGGGTCGGAAACGAACTCACCGACACATTCGATACCAAAAAAGGATTAAGGCAAGGCGATGTGCTTGCATGTGATTTCTTCAATTTGATTGTTGAGAGGATTGTGCAAAACTCCAGAGCCAACACCGGAGGCACAATTTTCCAAAAGTCGGTGCAACTACTAGCATACGCCGACGATATTGACATCATTGGTAGGACTCAACGTGATGTCATAGCCACGTTTGCTAGTATAGAGAAGGAAGCGGCAAAAGTGGGTTTAGCAGTAAATGAGGGACTAAGTATATGCTGTCAACACGAACGGGCACATAACATCGACGAATTGGACAGAACGTCACCATTGACAGATATAACTTTGAGGTAGTATGGGACTTTATCTACCTCGGCTCCGCTATTAACTCTGACAACAACATCTCGTCAGAAATCAAACGAAGAATTACTCTTGCCAACCGCTGTTTCTTCGGGCTAAGAAGGCAATTTAGTAGTAAAGCCCTCACTCGAACTACTAAGGAGATCCTATATAAGACCCTGATCATCCCAGTCCTGCTCTACGGCGCTGAAGCATGGACCGTATCAAAAGCGGATGAAGAAATCCTTGGTCGATTCGAGAGGAATATTCTTTGAAAAATCTTTGGTCCCGTTTGCGTTGACGGGCTATGGAGACGAACAATCAACCACAAACTATACGAGCTGTACAGCGACATACCCCTGGTCAAAAAACTCCGCATTGGACGTTTAAGACGGCTAGGACATGTAGAAAGAACGGACACAAATACTCCGGCTCGCAGAGTCTTCGATTCCCAGCCAGACGTCGGACGCAGTAGAGGAACACCTCGCCTTAAGTGGCGCGCACAAGTAGAAACCGACCTCAACCAACTTGGAGTGCGCAACTGGAGGCAGTTAGCTAAGGACCGGGCTAATTTGAGAGGCATGTTGGTTGAGGCCCAGGTTCATCCCGGACTGTAGCGCCACTTAAGTAAGTAAGTAACGGATAACTCGAAGGCATATTGACTTACGATTGGAACTGCCTTTCGTTTCGGAAATTGTTCCGAACGTATACCTCGATAGGGGTGATTATGTTTTGTAGGTTCAGAATGATTGCAAATATTCCGTTGTGCGCAGTTATAGCATCTCAGATCATATCAGTGAACAGCAACATCCCCATCCACATCGACATTTACAGCAGAAATTGTATAGCCGGTGTGCCTAAACGCTTGCGCCTTGCTCAGAATGCATATTTGTAGCTTGTAGCTTGTATCTTGCATCGCTTTCAAAAGAGAGATACCATTCTTGCATGAAGTTCCCCTCTATTCATCTTCAACCTAAAGATTCACGAAGATGCACATTGTGTAAGCGCTTACGGGTTGCCTTGTTTTTAACTTTTTACTCTGCTACAAGCATCAGCTACATATACGCATTCGGGGCGGCCCTTTTACCCCCCTCATTATCATTTTCGTAGTCCAGGGTCACATGACAAACGTGTTTACAGACGCTACCTTGTCGATACAGTATCTGCAATCGGTATTTCTTACCTTGCTGGGAGGCAATGCTATGTCTACCCACCTGACGGTGTTACCAATCCACAGACAACGTGATTCAACTATCAGCAATCTGTATATGATGGTCGCGTAAGGAAGGGGAAATAATCATCTCCAGTCTTGCAACCGCTCCATGAACCAGCAATGGTTCTGTATGTCAATGGCGATACTCTAATCCGAATGTATAGATGGATAACGCAATCAAACAATTATCCGGTTCAGTCAATTTCAATTGTGCCTTCCCAGCATGGCCTTCCTTCGTGCTTGGGTGTGGCTTACCGCTTTATAAAATATTTTCTCGGGAGAGGGAAGACAGCTGAATTAACAGAGATACTTGATGGGAAGAAGCAGCAACTTTATTTGTCATACACCTGTCGTAGGTTCGGTACGATTCCAAGTATTCTGCGTAGGTATATAGTAGCTGTGATCAGGTTTCGGACTACCTAGTCATGTACAGTGGGATTGGTGTTGGCTTTGGAGATACTGATTCAGGTTGACCGCACTCTTTGCAGGCATACTTTTTCTTTTACTTTTTCTTCTTTCCACTGAATCGCCACTGGTCAATATGTGAATCCGCCTTGATTGGATGGTCATACCGTATCCGATGATAGTGAGAGGATATGGAGAAGTATTTAAGTATGTGCGGATGAATAAGAATCGTAATCTGACCTTATATGGTAGTATGCGATGCTATTCTGTTCAAATCATATTTTCTGCAGCCACATCAGAAATTGGAATTTTAAGTATCATCGCTAGAATTCTTCTACGCGTTTCCTGATTCAGTTTCGCATTCTAAACAATCAATGTGGAGCGAACTGAAATAGGACGCCAATCTAATTATCATACCATCCCCACATGATATGGACGTGTGCCACCTTCTAGTTTCCTGATACTGCGATCTTATCAACGACTTCACGGTTAATGTGCAAAGACTCCTAGGGCCACAATTGCTAATTTCACGAGTGTCGGCTCAGATGGAAATGTGTTCCTTGGGATTCTTTGTCTATGAAGTGGCAAGAGAAACGGATGCTATGAATTCTCCGCCGTGCCTTGGTGGACCATTTGATAGCGATAAGAGGTGATGTCCATGACCTTGGTCAGATATAAAGTCAGATATGTTCAGCAATAATGTCATCCGCATATCAATTTGACGATGTCAATATACGATTTAGCATGGCGCAGTTGACAGGTGCTCCCAGTTGATTGGTGTTTTGTTAACTTTGTTACCTACAGTACCTACAGGAAAATACAGTTTCTAATATTGATATATTGCGTTAGGGAACATCCCGTGAATCTCGAAATGTGGACATATTTGCGAAGACCATATACATATCTTATGATGGAATTAAATGCTAACTCAAGTTTTCTGAAAGATTAAGTATCTGGGTTGCTATATATTGCAGAACTATAATTTAAATATAATTGGGCACAAAAATGGCTTTTACAAGATTAAGCTTAGTTGCAATTGGTACATATTTGGATAATAAAGGGTCCGCCTATTAACTTTTTTTTTTTTTGAAAATGCTACTGAAACTAGTGAATATTTTCTCAAATTTCTTTTTTTATTTGAAAGTACAATCCTTCCGGTTAATAATGGAAAATAATTTCATGCAAATGGCTGCCTCGGCTGGCCATGCAGTAGCCTACACGATCGGTCCAATTTTTAAGCACATTATCGATTTTGTGCAGCTGTACTTCACCAATGGCTTCACGAATATTGTCCTTTAAAGCGTCAATTGTCTCTGGCATTTCGGCGTAACACTTATCTTTTACGGCACCCCACAAATAATAGTCCAACGGTGTCAAATCGCAGCTCCGAGGTGGCCAAACGACATCAGCTCTGCGGCTGATAATGCGATCTTCAAAAACAGGGCGCAAAACGTCGAGTGTAGCTTCGGCTGTGTGGCACGTAGCGCCGTCCTGTTGAAACCAAATGTTGCCAATATCCTCATTGCATTGGATGGTCAGTTGGCTTCAACTCCTGAACCAATTGGACTTTGTATGGCGTCATAGCAAGGTCTTTAAGCAAAATTCGTCTCAATGTTGTCTCCGAAATGTTGAATTGTTGAGAACGACGGTGAATTGATGTTGATGGCGCTTCACGCACACTTTCTGCCACAGCAGCAATATTCTCGGGTGTACGCACTGTTTTTGGCTTTTCACGCTTTGGTTTATCGATGAGGATGCCAGTTTCTTTCACTTTTTTCACAAGATAACGAACATACGGAGGGAGCCTACGGTGCTTCTCTTCTTCCAAAATCCATACGCAATTTCGGCACACATTCTGCAACATTACCATGATTTTCAAAGTAATGTCGCAATATTTCCCAGCGTTGTTCAAGCGGATACACAACCATATTCGTTCAGCGGAAGGATAAAACTAATTATCTGTCGAATCAGACATGAGCTAAGTGTTACCATTCACGAAATAAGCAATAGTTGAAAAAAAAACGTTAGATGGCGGACCCTTTACTATAGCAAACGTGGCTATGACATCACGATGAGTCCTGCCAATTATGCCAATATGTTTTGGTGTTGTCTCGGGACTTTTACACAATAGTCGTTTCCAAACCTCATGGAACAGCGCTAAATATCCCTTATCGTCCTACACAGACGAACGAGTTTTGGGCGGTATGCCAAAACTAGACTAGGCTCGGTGTAGTTGTCTCTATAAATGCTTTCGTATGCAGCTTTCAAATCGATGAAAAGGTGGTGGGTATCAATTTGGGCTTCTTGGGATTTTTCCATGATTTGCCTGATCTGTGAAGATTGGATCAGATGTGGAGATTCCTAGCCTAAAACCACACTAATAAGTGTCCATCAGGTAATCTTGTATGGGATGTTGAGGACGCGGTTCAGGGGGTCCTCTTTTTTCTGGATCGGACAATCAATGCTGAGATTAAATTCTTTAGTCATACTTTCATCCGAACAAATTTTGCTTATAAGTTGGTGAATGTTACTTATACATCGCTACCGACTTTGTAAAGCTCTGCGGGAATGCCGTCATTTCCAACAGCCTTGTTAAGCTTAAGTTTAGATATTGCTATCCTCACTTCAGTTGGTTTGTAGCTGTCGTCGCCAATACTGAATGGTTCGTTCTGCCTGACAGCTAAATGTTGCTCATCATTGCCGTTTAACAGTCTGCAGAAACGATTCTTCCATATCCTTAAATACTTGGCTTTCACATTTTACACTTTGGTAGAACTTGAGCACATCTTTCCTGGAGTGGCGATTCTCTATATCTTCGATCGCGTGCTGTTCTTGCTGTTTTCCTCTTCCTGAAACGCTTTTTTGTTGCCTAACAGCTAATTGATAGCTCTAGTCTTCACCAGCTGTTTTACCGAGTATTAGTCGGCATACTTCATCAAACCAGGGGTTTCCTGCTGGTGGAAGCGAAGCTTCTAGGACATCAGTTGAGTCTGATCTAATCCAACATTAGATGATGGCGAGATGGTGTTAGTTGAGAGGTTAAGCAATAGAACTCCGCGGTCTCTTTCCATCGCAATATTTCTACTGGCTTCCTGGGGATTTAAGTCTTACATCAATAAAGTTGTGTAGCGGTGAAGCTTTAGGTCTTTGTGCAATAAATTGCGCTTACGAATTTAAAGTTTCGGATCTTCATAAACACTCTCCACGTTTTCGTATCTTGTTATACCCGTCTCTTCAAACATTTTGAAATATTTTCGAATGAGAGGTATACTTGGGGTATCATTTTAGTGGTGAAAGCCTCGGATATTGCAGAATTTTCTGCGCGCTACAGTCGCCGAATTATCGTTGTTGTAAAAATATCGCATGCACAACAGGTTGAAGCTCCCGATAACCGCTTCTGTTGAAACTTAATTCTACACACTGTGACCTTTCTATTAGATTTTCCCACCTCACTTATCCCCAAATACAAGATTCAATATTTTCACATTAATTTTCCCACATTTCACACACTTCACCAGACACCTGCCTAAGCCCAGACGTTCCATCGGATTTCGTCTGGCCCTGATAAGCCAATCCCTAGTTATCCCTATTCCAAAATTGTATTCCCACGATCTAGGTGTAAGAAAAATAGTATTGCTCTTGCAGTTTGTAAATAAAATCACTCACAAATCAGTCCAAGTCTTTGTTTCAATGGATCAAAAGAGATCTATTCAGCTTCATAGCAATCGAGTTCCAGAGATCTAGAGTACTGATTGACTTACCTTAGAGCACTTGGATTCCTTTCGTTCACGCAGTAAGCTAAACAAATATAACCATGTGGCACCTTGTGTTTGCTTAATTTTTTTTTTGTATAGCAACGTACCTAACAATGCCCGATCTTGTTGAAAGCTTTAAGGGTTTTCATGCAACTCCGTAAGTGTACTATTTGCGAGAAGGTGTAAGTTTATGAAAAAAGTTTCCAGAAGGTCCCTAAAGCTGCTTGCACAAATGATGTGGTAACCCAATCCAATATTTTTCTATAAATTGCAATTTTTCTGTTTATTCAGTTTTTGATAATTATTTCAGATTTGCTCATCTGAAGGATTAAATGTCACAATTATTCTGTTACAGATTTCATAGACAAACTTCAAGAATTCATTTACGTCATTGGTTTGTTAAAATTGTGACGCCACGTAAGATAGATACGTACGACAGTACGATTCATATGAAATGCAATTCACATCAGAGTTACAAATATTGGGTATCATCGCTAGAATTCTTCTACGCATTTCCTGATTCAGTTTCGCATTGTAAACAAATGACAAAGTGAAACAAAACGAAATAGGACGCCAATCCAATTATCATACCATTGCCACTTGTTATGGACGTGTGCCACCTTCTAGTTTCCTGATACTGCGTTCTTATCAACGACTTCACGGTTAATGTGCAAAGGCTCCTAGGGCCACAATTGCTAATTTCACGAGTGTCGGCTCAGATGGAAATGTGTTCCTTGGGAGTCTTTGTCTATGAAGTGGCAATAGCAACGGATGCCATGAATTCTCCGCCGTGCCTTGGTGGACCATTTGATAGCGATAAGAGGTGATGTCAATGACCGGTAACTTGGTCAGATATAAAGTCAGATATGTTCAGCTATATTTCTTAGAAAATAATGTCATTCGCATATCGATTTGACGATGTCAATATACGATTTAGCATGGCGCAGTTGAAAGGAGTTTCCAGTTGTTTGGGGTTTTGTTAACTTTCTTACCTACAGTACACCTTCGGATTGCGCTGAAGTACACGATGTGTATATGGACGTTGTCCATTGAGATGTCTTATTATTTTTGATCTCTTTTAACGGCTATGGAATTATTCGTCAATTGCGTCGAGGTCGACAAATTTGAATCGATTTGTGAATATTCGATGTCCCACTGCAGATGATGGCTATCAGTTGAATCTGTGACACATCTATGAAGTGTAATGCTTACTTTCCGACATAAGTAGCGCAGAAATCCGAACCTGGGGCTCAACTAACATGCACCTTCATATAACCCGGTCGCTACGTGGCGAACTTCAAGTTGGTTGAGGTTGGTTTCTACTTGTGCGCGCCACTTAAGGCGAGGTCTTCCTCTACAGCGTCCGAAGTCTGGCTGGGAATCGAAGACTCTGTGAGACGGAGTGTTGGTGGGAATATTTGAAGGAAATGTTTGATTTTAGCAGTTCATGCTATCAAACTGATACAAATGCATGCACCAATTTTAATGAAATACCCGTCTTATTTAAGCTGAAGATATCAAGCTTTCAAGTGTGTCCCATAATTCACGCAAAATGTCATTTGGATAGAAAATGCAGATTTTTAATTAGAAAACTTTAATTTTTTTTTATTGATTTATAGAGCAAACAGATTGGGGTTATGTATGGAATAGCACATCGGTTAAATGGCCGCCACGGCTTTGCTAGCAAGTACGTGTTCTTTTATTGAAAGTTTCTATGACCGTTTCCCATAAATGTGGCTGAATTTCATTTAATTCGCCGCCCAATTTCCTCTTTCAAGGCATTGGTGGTCGTGGGACTTTTAACTTCAAAAAACCCAACGAAAAAAGTCCAATGTCGTTGAATTGCAAGATCTGGATGGCCAATTCTGATCGCAAAAACGGGTGGATTACGCGATTAGGAAATGACTCATGCGGTAATTGAATTTTTTCTCTGGCTGTATGGCAGGTGGCACCGTCCTGTTGATACCATATGTTGGTCACACCCATATCTTGTAATTAAGGCACCAAAAAATGGGTTACTGTCTTACCAGCCTTATTTTCGAAGAAAAATGCTCCGATAATGCCTCCAGCCCGAAATCTGCACCAAACAGTCACGCGTTGGTGATGCATTTGTTTGGATTTTCTTAACCCCAAATGTGACAATTTTGATGATTTAGGAAGCCATCACGATAAAAATGAGCTTCATCGCTGAAGATGATTTTGTTCGAAACATCAGAATCCACTTGTTGTTGTTCCAAAATTCATTCAACGAACTGTCATCGTGCTGCATGGTCAGTTGTCTTCAGTTCTTGAATCAATTGAACTTTGTAAGCATGAAGTTTCAAGTCTTTCTAATTCAAAGCAGTCAACTTAATTTAAGGGTGGTTCAATACTGCCCCCAAAAAAGAAAAGATACGGCTGTTTGAAAGGCGGTGTCTCTGATCCATATTCCCTGACGCACATATCCACCGCAAAAATAACAAACTTACATTAAATTGGACACAGAACCAGCGTCTTCAAGCAGAAGCATTAACTATCACTCGACGGAACCAATAAAAATGAAAATTAACCAACAACCTCATCGCAACGAAAACATAACAAAAATAAAAAGAATACAAAGGATGAACAACTACCCAGACAAACTAATTAACAAACTATAAGAAAACAAATGTCCAACAAAAAACGAAATAGATGGCACAATTCATACAGCATCACTTATATCGCTTCACTAACTGACTGCAAAGCCCTACACAAAACTAACTAAAAAGAGGATCAAACTTATCATGAATTTCCACATGAAAATTTCATCAATTTCCCGTGCAAAAGATGCCATGTCCGATGCCCCTTATTCCCTTACAAATACAAATTCCGGGCGAAATTAATCGTCAAACAGAGCAAAAATGTTCACTTGCTTCTTGGAAGTGAAGGGAAGAGGACACGCTATTGAAATGCATCTTAGAATTACAAATTTAGTTCATTTGGAAACTGCATTTGGGATTCGTGGAGTATAGTGACGAGAGTGAGTACTAGCACTACCAATCATTGGTGGCAGTATCACCTATATGAACGATTGGATCATTTTAATAAATGGGACGATGTTCTGACGTTTTAGATTGCGGAAGGAAACTGTTGCAAACATTTCAGATCAAATACTGTCGAATTGCAAGATAGAAGTGAAACTGTGAAAGGTGTGTTTTATTACGGTATATACCAAACAAATGTAAAAACATATGAGAAGGCTACAATCTGTGCGTATCGTTGAATAGCCTATCCCATCCTACCCTCCCTTTAAAACTAATATCCCCAAAAAGGATTAAATTAGAAAATGACATTGTGACCACATACTGTTCACACAGTTGATCAACATTTTGTATGGTTCGACATAAAACGACATTTTTTCTATTGCATATGTTATGGGGTCATGCATACAAATAGTTTTGTTAAGAAAACGCCCCCAAAAAGTGGTCGTGGGCTAAAATTATCTTCAGACGAATTATTCATGTTAATATTCCCAAGGATTTTGCATCAAATACTTTTTCAAATATTTTAAAATTTCACTGAAAATGTCTTTTTTTAATGAACACACCCCCAGAAAGTGGGAGTAGCAAAAAACTTAGTACGGACAAAATATAGGTATTGGGATTGTCTAAATATGAATTTTAGACACTTTTTCCAAATTTCCTACCGTTTGGCAAAAGCAACGTTTTTCTGAAAAGTGGGCATGGCAGTTGGCGGATTTTGAAAATGTTGACACTTGTTCTGCTTCGTTGGATAGAGAGTCTATATTCCAAATTTCATCACACTAGCTCAACATTTAAGACCCAAAAATCGGTGACACACAGACGGACGGACTGACAGACTCAACTCAGTTAGCGATTCTGAGTCGATACATATGCTTTGAGGTATATCCATCAAAATTATTTCTCTATGTTACCAACTTAATGTCAAAACGATATACCCCTATGGGATAGGGTATACAAATGAAATAAATTTGTTTTATTTGCATGGAAATCATCGACCAAAAATGCCTGTAATACCCACAATATCCAAACAAAACTAAAAACTTGGCCTACTCACAATTCTAAAAATTCAGATAGTTTCTACTTATCAAGAGAGAAAATAAAAATTCATCGATTTTATGCTTCACAAAAAGTTTCTAACGAATTGCAACGAATGCGACTTTTTCCCTGAATGAGTTTCCAAGAATTTTTATCGCCTGCACTCATCCATGGTGGCTCTGCCTATGTTATCGAACCTCACTTTTGAGGCGATTTCCACATAATTGGGAGCTTTTGTGAAAGGGCGGAGAGGAACTCATACACGTACACATTCGAAATGAGATTTGTGTGAGTTGGCCAGTTGGGTATTTTTTGGTCAGCTGTGAGCTCAGCTCAGTCTCGTCCTGCAAGTCGTGGCGTAAGGTAAGATAAAACGTTTTTCTTGTTGATTTCTGGTAATATTGACAAATTATTTAAGAATGGCAGACAAGGATAACAACCAACCACTGCTCACCGGAAAAGAACCAGATAAAGTTAATCCAGACACTTCCAACCCGCAGGTGGCTGACGAACAAGATGATGAGATCGCGGGGCAATTTTATGCCACTTGGAGAGCTTTGGAGGAGTTATACATACAAATTTATATTGACAAGTATTCTGGGGAATCGGATTAACGGTTCCGATTATGTATTTTCCATTTAAAAATATTTAATAAATGAATCTGAAACCCATTGCTTAAAGGGGAAAAATGTGTGTTTTCACTTATTTTGCTCTTTCCTACCCAAATAGTGTACAGGTACTTCCACTGATTTTGACTTAGATGCCAAGACGACTAGCTAATCCAAGATTGGTAAGATTGCACCTGTGGGTGCATCTATTACATGCTGTGACAAAACTATGATCGTAGATGCTGCTTGAACCAGGTGCGATTCGTCTCAGTAAGCTAGTTTATCGCCGCTAAACCAAGAATTTAGTTAAAGTATCTAATTATGAAGATAAATAACTGCAATAATCATGATATACTTACTAACAAATCTACCTATTTATAAATCATATTTTCCTACACTCAAACACAACACAATACTCAGACACAAACAGATTACCTTGAGATGTTCTTTAGAGTTGAAATTTAATGCCTCCACAGTGCACACTAGGGTGGGTCATTTTTTTTAATTATGGTTTTTTATAGCGAAATTATGTTGTCCATTGGGGCTGATATTAAATGTATAATGCAATCGGTTTGGTGTAACTACTTTGCACGTGAAGGTCTCATTAAAGCAAAATTGAGTCTCGTAAGCCTATGCCGAAATTTGACAGTAAACAGGATTTTCGTTCTAAAAAAAATTAATATCTCAGAAATGAAACCAAACTTTGTACTTACTGTGATGATTGAAATTACAACAACAACTTGTGTACAACAACACCATTTGCTTGGAATTATAGCTATTTCGGGCATTAACAAGTGTCCACATCAGATTCCTTCTAAAAGTGATGCTTTTTGAACGTTCAGTTCTCTGTATAATTATTGAAAAATTAAATTTATGTAAAATTTGATGAACTACATGTCTCCATCAACTAAAAAAAAATAAATAGTAAAAAATCTTTTAGAGCAGCGAATTTTATTAAATTTTTAAAGAATTTCAAGGCCAATCCGGAGGCAGAAAACATCTTTATTGAACCATTTGCCACATTTTAATTGCAATTAGAAGTCAAAAGAAAAAATAAAATGTTTCCCCATACTAGAGTGACCCACCCTAGTGCACACACACACAATCCAAAACCCCCCTAAAAAAAGCCTTCCACCTGTAGCATGTTAGGGTAATTGTGCTACCGATTCCGTAAAATCTTTATAAGAGGCCTTGAGCTTGACTATCAAGTACCAGTCGTAAGCAAAGCCCAGTAAAATAAACGAAAGAGTTAGCGCAAAACTTAAGAGAGGAGTGTTGTACTGTTGTGTAATGCATAAGCAAGCAGCTAGCAGATACATTTTGTGATTTCTCTTTTTTTGTACTTTCGTATGTTTCTCTCTCTAGGGAAATTGCAGTAAGAACTAAGAATGAGACAATGCGTGTGTTTACTAGTGCATGTATTTTATTGAAATTGAAATTAAAAAAAAAATATTGAATCCTAAAAGGGCGCTTTTCTGGATCTTTTACTGCGAGACACACGACTGAACGATTCTGACATAAAACGTTCCACTAGAACTAGTCAACATGTCATGAAGCATATATAGCAGTGGCCTACTTATGCCTAGTCTGGTCAGCTTTAGATAGAGGCCCTCTAACACGGTGTCGAAAAACTTCTCCAAATTAACCAGACATACAGCAGTGCACTGTTTTTTTTTGGCTTTGTATATCATAGACGAGTTTGGAGGCGGCATGATTACAGTCATGTCCCGCCTTGAAACCAAACTGGTCCTCTGGTATAATATTATTGACCTCAGACCACTTGAACAGAGCCCGATTGAGAATTTTTTCAAATACCTTACTGATACTCGGAAAGAGACCTATCGACCGGAAATTCGCCATATTGGAGTTGTCCTTTTCCTTTTTCGGGAGGGGATGAACCACCGCCGTCTTTCAACGTACTGTTGGACAGCGCATTGTTGAACAGAGTGGCGTAAATGTCCACATCATCAGGGGGTAAGTTTCGCAGTACAATGTTGGATATACCATCGACTCCCGCTGACTTCTTTTTCTTTATCGAATCGAAGATGATATGGAGTTCCACCTTCGAGATTAACAGAGAAAGTGGGTCTAATCGCTCGACGACTATGGCGTTTGCCAAGTTTTCGTCACCGCGGTTCTCAGATCGCCATTGCGTTGTGTCATATCGGAGGTAGAAGTGATGGAGCAGGGTATTGTTTTCCAGGACGCTGTTCGGGCGAATGCTATAATACACCTCTTATTCCTGAAAAACAGCCCCCACTGCCTCCAATTTCTCCTAAGGATCTTCAATAACATAGAAATCGTCATCGAAGACGGCTTCCCCCAGATCGATTCCTGCTGTCAAAAGTATGTTTGTATTGTCAGCTGATTATTGGAGCTTAATACACGGAAGGTGGGCCTCAACCAACATGCCCCTCCAATTAGCGCGATCCTTAGTTAACTGCCTTCAGTTGCGCACTCCAAGTTGGTTGAGGTCGGTTTCTACTTGTGCGCGCCACTTAAGGCGAGGTCTTCCTCTACTGCGTCCGACGTCTGGCTGGAAATCGAAGACTCTGCGAGCCGGAGTATTGGTGTCCATTCGTTCTACATGTCCTAGCCATCTTAAACGTCCAATGCGGAGTTTTTTGACCAGGGGCATGTCGCTGTACAGCTCGTATAGTTCGTGGTTGAATCTTCGTCTCCATAGCCCGTCAACGCAAACGGAACCGAAGATTTTTCGGAGAATTTTCCTCTCGAATCTACCAAGGATTTCTTCATTCGCTTTTGATACGGTCCATGCTTCAGCGCCCTAGAGCAGGACTGGGATAATCAGGGTCTTATAGAGGATCTCCTAAGTAGTTCGAGTGAGGGCTTTACTACTAAATTGCCTTCTTAGCTCGAAGAAACAGCGATTGGCAAGAGTAATTCTTTGTTTGATTTCTGACGAAATGTTGTTGTCAGAATTAATAGTGAAGCCGAGGTAGACAAAGTCCCGTACTACCACAAAGTTATATCTGTCAATGGTGACTTTCTGTCCAATTCGTCGATGTTATGTGTCCTTTCGTGTTGACAGCATATACTTAGTCTTACCCTCATTTTCTGCTAAACCAACTTTTGCCGCTTCCTTCTCTATACTAGCAAACATGGCTATGACATAACGTTGAGTCCTACCAATGATGTCAATATCGTCGGCGTATGCTAGTAGTTGCACCGATTTTTGCAAAATTGTGCCTCTGGTGTTGGCTCGGGAGTTTTGCACATTCCTCTCAAGAATCAAACTGAAGAATTTACATGACAGCGCATCGCCTTGCCTAAATCCTTTTTCGGTATCGAATGTGTCGGTGAGGTCGCTTCCGACCCTGATGGTGCAGCGAGAATTCTCCATCGTCATCCTACACAAACGGACGAGTTTGGGCGGTATATCAAAACTAGACATGGCTCTGTATAGTTCGTCTCTATAAATGCTGTCGTATGCGGCTTTGAAATCGGTGGTGGGTATCGATTTGGACTTCTTGAGTTTTTTCCAGGATCTGCCGAAGTGTGAAAATTTGATCGATTGTGGACTTTCCTGGCCTAAAACCACACTGATAAGGGCCGATCAGGTTGTTGGTAAACGGTTTCAGGCGTTCACATATTACGGCAGATAGGATCTTGTAAGCGATGTTGAGTAGACTTATGCCTCTGTAGTTGGCGCAGTTCAGAGGGTCTCCTTTTTGTGGATCGGGCAAACGATGCTGAGGATCCATTCTTCAGGCATGCTTTCAACCGACCAGATTTGGCTTATGAGTTGGTGGATGTTGCTTACCAAGTCATCTCCGCCAGCTTTATAAAGCTCAGCGGGAAGGCCGTCATTTCCGGCGGCCTTATTAAGCTTGAGTTTAGATATAGCTATCCTCACTTCACTTAGGTCGGGTGGTTGGCAGTTTTCGCTGTTGTTGCTAATATTAAATGGTTCTTTCTGCCTGACAGCGGAATGTTGTTCGTCATCGCCGTTTAACAGTCTGCAGAAGTGTTTCTTCCATATCCTCAGCATCGACTGTGTCTCAACTACGATATTTCCTTGTTCATCTCGACAGGATTCTGTTCGAGCCTTGTAGCCTTGGCTTTGACGTTTTACACTTTGGTAAAACTTGCGAACATCGTTCCTGGAGTGGCACCTCTCTATATCCTTCTACATCTTAGCCTTTTAGGCCTCGTTTTTGGCTGCGAGCATATGTCGACATTTCTCATCAAACCAGGGATTTCTTGCGAGAAACCTAGAACATCAGTTGCGGCTGATCTGGCTTGTTTTTTGACATTCGATGCTTGTGTAATGGGGTTAATTAAGTGGTTTAGGGATCCGCGTTCCGCGACAACCTTAGCTGTCACTGTATTTCTGGTATGTTGTGGCCTGGTGGATATCCGCATTTTTACCTTGGCTGCAACGAGGTAGTGAAACTCCTAGATAACCGAGTGATCCGAGTCGATGATAGCCCTTCAGAATGTTAGAATATCCAAAATACTCGATGCGTGCCTCTTGTCTATCGCAATGTGATCAATTTGGTTGACTGTTTGTTGATCTGGAGACCGCCATGTCCCCTTATGGATATCGAGGTGAGGAAACCGTGTGCTGGCTATAGTGGCATTTCGATCCGTAGCGAAGTCAATTAGCCTAAGTCCGTTACCAGACGTGTTGTCGTGTAGGCTATATTTTCCGACAGTACTGCTAAAGATGTCTTCTCTTCCTACCTTTGCGTTAAAATCTCCCAGCACGATTTTAACATCGTACTTCAGTAGTCGCTCATTGGTTTTGTCAAGGAGCTCGTAGAAGCAGTCCTTAGTTGTATCATCCTTGTCCTCCGTCGGAGCATGAGCCCATATAAGGCTTATGTTGGCGAATTTGGCCTTGATGCGGATTGTTACAATGCGTTTGCTTATGTCTTGGAAACATAAGACTTCTTGCCTAAGTCTGGCACTTATAACAAATCCGCATCCGAATAGTCGCTGTTTCTGCTCACTATAAAACGGTCCGTAGTAGATGTCACAGTTTTTCATCCTCTGCTTTGTAGCAGTTTAGGGCTTCCGCTAGTTGTTCGCCTGCACCTCTTCTGTTTAATGTTCTCACATTCCAGATGCAGATACGAAGATACGAACGTCGTTGTCCTTTTTTCATTTAGCAAGGTCGTCACAGTAATATCAGTCCTTTCCGAGGCTATTAGTTGCTTCGTAACAACGGTTTTTTCCATGGGTGGGTAGTTAACCCAAAGCACAACCCCCAACCTGAAGGGCCAGTATTATTTCCATTAAAAAGATAGATTGCCTTCACTGGGGTTGGAAATTTGAAGTAAGGGAAAAATAGTCTTTGGATAGAGTCCAGTTAGTTCAAAGCAAGTTTCGGGATACAAATTCTACCTAAACAACATTATTGAAGACCTGGTCAGATTTTTCCTTAACAGAGAAGAAGAAGCTGGGCTGGTGTTATATTTTTTTAACTCAAACATGGTAACTTAGTATATTCACACTGATTTTACCAACGGGGGATACATGTTGTTTCTGTGAATCATCGGAATCAATTTAGACACTTTTTATGTCATAGTTACAGCTTGGAAAAAAAACTCCACCTTTCGTTGCCATTTTTTGGTAAATAATTGCAAAAGCGTAGGTTTTCATTTTTATCAACATCGTTAGAGCGGTAATCAAGATATTCGCGTTTTAAAAATTCCATTATATCGGGTTTTTCAATAAGAGCGCTACAAAGTGTTTTTTAAATAAAACAAAAACAGTTTTGGATATCAATGAAATTCTTTATTCCTGTTGAAGTACGTTCGATGCCATTATGTATGGAACTCGATTTCTTTTGCATGGCCACCACGGGCACGCTTGCAGAAGTCCAGACACTGAACCCAATTTTCGACGGTTTTCAAGCATAAATCGGCCGATACTGCTGCAATTTCACGTTCGATATTCGTACGAAATTCATCAGTCGTCGCTGGCTTGTTGGCATAGACCATAGACTTGACGTAGCCCCACAGGAAATATTCTAACGGCGTCAAATCGCACGACCGAGGCGGCCAAGCGACTGGACCATATCGTGAGATAACACGTTCTCCAAACTTGGTTTCCAATAAATTGATTGTGACATTCGCTGTGTGGCTTTTGGCGCCGTCCTGGTGGAACCACATGTCCTCCAAGTCCATATCATCCAATTGGGGCCAAAAATATTCGGTTATCATTGAAAGGTAGCAATTCCCATTCACAGTAACGTGCCGGTCTTGATCATCACGGAAACCGTAATTTTTTCGGGATGCAATGATGACTCATGGAGTACGTGTGGATTGCTGCCTGACCAATACCGCATATTTTGTTTATTGACGAAGCCATTCAGCCAGAAATGAGCCTCATCGCTGAAGATGATTTTTCGATGAAAATCCGAATCATTTTCAAGTTGTTGCTCAGCCCAATTCACGAACATACGACGCTTCTGGTGGGCAAGAGGCTTCAGTTCTTGCGTCAATTTAATCTTGTAAGGATGTAGGCCAAGATCTGTTCGTAAAATTCGCCACAACGACGTCACAGAGATGCCCAACGCTTGAGAACGACGTGTGAGAGACACATTTGGTCTTTCTTCAACTGAAGCCTCAGCGGCAGCAATATTCTCGACACCACCGGCACTTCTTTGTCTCACTGGCACGGGAACATTTTGTACTGTGACTGTGGATTGAAATTTTTCCACTAGACGCTCAATTGTTGATCTGCTAGGACGATTATGACGACCATAACTTGGACGTAACGCTCTTAACGTTGAGGCCACTGACTCCGAATTCCGGTAGTAAATTTTAATAATTTCGACTCGTCGTTGGCTCGTATATCTTTGCACCATGAAATGGCAAACCTTACTGAAGAGAAATGTCAAAAGAGCGTCAAGAAATATGGCGTCGTTTGCTGTCCCTGTCGATCTACTTTTGAAACGTCCATGTTGGAAAACCCTTTATATGGGAGGTACTGTTAATTTTCGTTCAAGAATCCCAATTCCAAAAACCTCTCTGTAGGACCACGAACAATACCCATAGCCGATCTTTCAGTCATATCGATCGAATAGTTTGTGCGCCAGTGTGAATAATAAACTCCAGACTCCTGCATACCCTATAGACCCCAGACCCCTCGATTGAGTAGTATGTGCAGAATAGTCCAGACCCCAGACCCCTCAATCGAGTGGTTGTGCACCAGTGTTAATAGCAATCCCAGACCCTAGGCCTAGACTCAAGATCCCAGACCCTAGACCCCTCACTCGAGTAGCATGTGTAGACTAGTCTAGACCCCAGACCCCAGAACAGACAACAACACAAAATAGACTTTCGCACACCGAAACGAATCTTTCCCTTTGCAAATATAAAAAACGAAAAAAATAACAATGAATCCCTCACCTACACATGCACCATGCACATGGTAGCACTATCACTAAAGTTTGCAGATAGTGCTTCCATGTCGATGGTGCACATGTGGGAGCTGCCTGATAGTCGCTGATGTATGTTGCACTGTGCGAATCTGATTTTGTGTGTGTTTGCTGGATTTGTTTCGTTTTGTCCTCAGTTATTGAAATATTCTTGACGAGATTGGATCACAATGGCAGGAGGCGATAGTGAGTATAAAAATTCAAATTTGTTGCTGCGATTGTATCCTGTGCTCTGTTTGTAGTTGAAATGGACGTTTTCCAGATTGAGGAGGAGTACGATTGTCCTCCAAACCATACTCGACGAACACCACGAGGTGTCACAGTAGAACTACCCCTGGATCGAGTTGGCGTAATTATGGAAATGGAAAAGCACATGATCAGCGTTTTGAGGGAGTTGGGCGGCGATAGAATCAGAGGGATGAGATTGGCATCCATTTACTTGGACTTTGATGTTGCTTCGCTTTTTGCTGAACTTAAACCGCGCCGAAATATAGACATGCGCGTACTCTTAGAAGATGAAACGATTGCAGATCCTTCTAACAGTAACCGTAACCGGAAAATATTTTTTTTCATAAATTTGATTTTGGCTTTCTTATGTGTTGCGATTCTGTTTTGTTATATCTTGTTCGTTCATATCCATTGTAGTTTCGATCAATAAAAGTATCCATGTGTGTGCAATTTCGAATTAAATGTTTTAATTGATTCGTGATTCGTGGGTGGAAGTCTAGAAAAAAGAGGTTAACTGTGTGATTTGTTATTGTAAACCTTTTCCTTTAGGTAAATCCGATAAAAAGAAGTCCGGAGCCGACAGATCAGGCTAACGCGGCGGCCATTCAAATTCACCGATTTTTTAGATAAAGCGACTTGGGAATCAAATTTTCACATTCGGCAGATCCTGGAAAAAAGCCAAGAAGTCCAAATCGATACCCACCACCTATTTATCGATTTCAAAGCCGCATACGACAACATTTATAGAGACGAACTATACAGAGCCATATCTAGTTTTGGTATATCGTCCAAACTCGTCCGTTTGTGTAGGATGACGATGGAGAATTATCGCTGCTCCATCAGGGTCGGAAACGAACTCACCGACACATTCGATACCAAAAAAGGATTAAGGCAAGGCGATGTGCTTGCATGTGATTTCTTCAATTTGATTGTTGAGAGGATTGTGCAAAACTCCAGAGCCAACACCGGAGGCACAATTTTTCCAAAAATCGGTGCAACTACTAGCATACGCCGACGATATTGACATTGGTAGGACTCAACGTGATGTCATAGCCACGTTTGCTAGTATATAGAGAAGGAAGCGGCAAAAGTTGGTTTAGCAGAAAATGAGGGTAAGACTAAGTATATGCTGTCAACACGAAAGGACACATAACATCGACGAATTGGACAGAACGTCACCATTGACAGATATAACTTTGAGGTAGTACGGGATATCTACCTCGGCTCCGCTATTAACTCTGACAACAACATCTCGTCAGAAATCAAACGAAGAATTACTCTTGCCAACCGCTGTTTCTTCGGGCTAAGAAGGCAATTTAGTAGTAAAGCCCTCACTCGAACTACTAAGGAGATCCTATATAAGACCATGCCATCCCAGTCCTGCTCTACGGCGCTGAAGCATGAACCGTATCAAAAGCGAATGAAGACATCCTTGGTCGATTCGAGAGAAAAATTCTTCGGAAAATCTTTCGGTCCCGTTTGCGTTGACGGGCTATGGAGACGAAGATTCAACCACGAACTATACGAGCTGTATACGACATACACCTGGTCAAAAAACTCCGCATTGGACGTTTAAGATGGCTAGGACATGTAGAACGAATGGACACCAATACTCCGGCTCGCAGAGTCTTCGATTCCCAGCCAGACGTCGGACGCAGTAGAGGAAGACCTCGCCTTAAGTGGCGCGCACAAGTAGAAACCGACCTCAACCAACTTGGAGTGCGCAACTGGAGGCAGTTAGCTAAGGACCGGGCTAATTTGAGAGGCATGTTGGTTGAGGCCCAGGTTCATCCCGGACTGTAACGCCACTTAAGTAAGTAAGTAACGGATAACTCGAAGGCATATTGACTTACGATTGGAACTGCCTTTCGTTTCGGAAATTGTTCCGAACGTATACCTCGATAGGGGTGATTATGTTTTGTAGGTTCAGAATGATTGCAAATATTCCGTTGTGCGCAGTTATACCATCTCAGATCATATCAGTGAACAGCAACATCCCCATCCACATCGACATTTACAGCAGAAATTGTATATCCTGTGTGCCTAAACGATTGCGCCTTGCTCAGAATGCATATTTGTAGCTTGTAGCTTGTATCTTGCATCGCTTTCAAAAGAGAGATACATTTCTTGCATGAAGTTCCCCTCTTTTCAACTTCAAGCTAAAGATTAAAGATTGTGTAAGCGCTTACGGGTTACCTTGTTTTTAACTTTTTACTCAGCTACAAGCATCAGCTAAATATACGCATTCGGGGCGGCCCTTAAATCGTTTACCCCCCTCATTTACATTTTCGTAGTCCAGGGTCACATGACAAACGTGTTTACAGACGCTACCTTGTCGATACAGTATCTGCAATCGGTATTTCTTACCTTGCTGGGGGGCAATGCTTGTCTACCCACCTGACGGTGTTGCCAATCCACAGACAACGTGATTCATTTATCATCAATCTTATATGATGGTCGCGTAAGGAAGGGGAAATAATCATCTCCAGTCTCGCAACTGCTCCATGAACCAGCAATGGTTCTGTATGTCAATGGCGATACTCCAATCCGAATGCATAGATGGTTAACGCAATCAAACAATTATCCGGTTCAGTGAATGTCAATTGTGCCTTCCCAGCATGGCCTTACCTCGTGCTTGGGTGTGGCTTACCGCTTTATAAAATATTTTCTCGGGAGAGGGAAGACAGCTCAATTGACAGAGATACTTGATGGGAAGAAGCAGCAACTTCCTTTGTCATACACCTGTCGTAGGTTCGGTACGATTCCAAGTATTCTGCGTAGGTATATAGTAGCTGTGATCAGGTTTCGGACTACCTAGTCATGTACAGTGGGATTGGTTTTGGCTTTGGAGATACTGCTTCAGGTTGACCGCACTCTTTGCAGGCGTACTTTTTCTTTTACTTTTTCTTCTTTCCACTGAATCGCCACTGGTCAATATGTGAATCCACCATGATTGGATGGTCATACCGTATCCGATGATAGTGAGAGGGTATGGAGAAGTGTTTAAGTATGTGCGGATGGATAAGAATCGCAATCTGACCTTCTATGGTAGTATGCGATGCTATTCTGTTCAAATCATATTTTCTGCAGCCACATCAGAAATTGGAATTTTAAGTATCATCGCTAGAATTCTTCTACGCGTTTCCTGATTCAGTTTCGCATTCTAAACAATCAATGTGGAGCGAACTGAAATAGGACGCCAATCTAATTATCATACCATCCCCACATGATATGGACGTGTGCCACCTTCTAGTTTCCTGATACTGCGTTCTTATCAACGACTTCACGGTTAATGTGCAAAGACTCCTAGGGCCACAATTGATAATTTCACGAGTGTCGGCTCAGATGGAAATGTGTTCCTTGGGAGTCTTTGTCTATGAAGTGGCAATAGCAACGGATGCCATGAATTCTCCGCCGTGCGTTGGTGGACCATTTGATAGCGATAAGAGGTGATGTCAATGACCGGTAACTTGGTCAGATATAAAGTCAGCTACATTCATATATATAACTGAGACAAGAATGCCATTCGCATATCGATTTGACGATGTCAATATACGATTTAGCATGGCGCAGTTGAAAGGTGTCTCCAGTTGTTTGGGGTTTTGTTAACTTTCTTACCTACAGTACACCTTCGGATTGTGCTGAAGTACCTTACGAGATGTCATATTATTTTTGATCTCTTTTAACGGCTATGGAATTATTCGTCAATTGCGTCGAGGTCGACAAATTTGAATCGATTTTGCGAACCCGGTCCCTACTTGGCGAACTTCAAGTTGGTTGAGGTTGGTTTCTACTTGCCACTTAAGGCGAGGTCTTCCTCTACAGCGTCCGAAGTCTGGCTGGGAATCGAAGACTCTGTGAGACGGAGTGTTGGTGTCCATTTGTTTTGGGAATATTTGAAGGAAATGTTTGATTTTAGCAGTTCATGCTATCAAACTGACACAAATGCGTGCACCAATTTTAATGAAATACCCGTCTTATTTAAGCTGAAGATATCAAGCTTTAAAGTGTGTCCCATAATTCACGCAAAATGTCATTTGGATAGAAAATGCAGATTTTTAATTAGAAAACTTTATTTTTTTTATTGATTTATAGAGCAAACAGATTGGGGTTATGTATGGAATAGCACATCGGTTAAATGGCCGCCACGGCTTTGCTAGCAAGTACGTACTCTTTTATTGAAAGTTTCTATGACCGTTTCCTATAAATGTGGCCGAATTTCATTTAATACGCCGCCCAATTTGCTCTTTCAAGGTGGGCGTGGGACTTTTAACTTCAAAAAACCCAACGAAAAAAGTCCAATGTCGTTGAATTGCAAGATCTGGATGGCCAATTCTGATCGCAAAAACGGGTGGATTACGCGATTAGGAAATGACTCATGCGGTAATTGAATTTTTTCTCTGGCTGTATGGCAGGTGGTACCTTCCTGTTGATACCATATGTTGGTTACACTCATATCTTGTAATTAAGGCACCAAAAATTGGGTTATTGTGTCACGATAACAAACACCGTTAATTGTTACTGTCTAACCACCCTTATTTTCGAAGAAAAATGCTCCGATAATGCCTCCAGCCCGAAATCTGCACCAAAGAGTCACGCGTTGGTGATGCATTTGTTTGGATTTTCTTAACCCCAAATGTGACAGTTTTGACGATTTAGGAAGCCATCAAGATTAAATGAGCTTCATCGATGAAGATGATTTTGTTGGAAACATCAGAATCCACTTGTTGTTGTTCCATAATTCATGCAATGAACTCTCATCGTGCTGCATGGTCAGTTGTCTTCAGTTCTTGAGCCAATTGAACTTTGTAAGCATGAAGTTTCAAATCTTTCTATTTCAAAGCAGTCAACTTGATTCAAGGGTGAAAGTCATTTGCTACATGGCCCTGTGGTTCAATACTGCCCCCAAAAAAGAAGAGATACGGCTGTTTGAAAGGCGGTGTCTCTGATCCCTATTCCCTGACGCACATATCCAACGCAAAAATAACAAACAAGCAGAAGCATTAACTATCACTCGACGGAACCAATAAAAATGAAAATTAACCAACAACCTCATCGCAACGAAAACATAACAAAAATAAAAAGAATACAAAGGATGAACAACTACCCAGACAAACTAATTAACAAACTATAAGAAAACAAATGGCCAACAAAAAACGAAATAGATGACACAAACCTACACAATTCATACAGCATCACTTATATACCTTCACTAACTGACTGCAAAGCCCTACACAAAACTTTAATAAAAAGAGGATCAAACTTATCATGAATTTCCACACGAAAATTTCATAAATTTCTTGGAAGTGAAGGGAAGAGGACACGCTATTGAAATGCATCTTAGAATTACAAATTTAGTTCATTTGGAAACTGCATTTGGGATTCGTGGAGTATAGTGACGAGAGTGAGTACTAGCACTACCAATCATTGGTGGCAGTATAACCTATATGAACGATTGGATCATTTAATAAATGGGACGATGTTCTGACGTTTTAGATTGCGGAAGGAAACTGTTGCAAACATTTCAGATCAAATACTGTCGAATTGCAAGATAGAAGTGAAACTGTGAAAGATGTGTTTTATTACGGTATATACCAAACAAATGTAAAAACATATGAGAAGGCTACAATCCGCTGTGCGTATCGTTGAATAGCCATCCCATCCTACCCTCCCTTTAAAACTAATATCCCCAAAAAGGATAAAATTAGAAAATGACATTGTGACCACATACTGTTTACACAGTTGATCAACATTTTGTATGGTTCGACATAAAACGACGTTTTTTCTATTGCATATGTTATGGGGTCATGCATACTAATAGTTTTGTTAAGAAAACGCCTCCAAAAAGTGGTCGTGGGCTAAAATGATCTACAGACGATTTATTCATGTTAATATTTCCAAGGATTTTGCATCAAATACTTTTTCAAATATTTTAAAAGTTGACTGAAAATGTTTTTTTTATGAACACACCCCCAGAAAGTGGGAGTAGCAAAAAACTTAGTACGGACAAAATATAGGTATTGGGATTGTCTAAATATGAATTTTAGACACTTTTTCCAAATTTCCTACCGTTTGGCAAAAGCAACGTTTTTCTGAAAAGTGGGCATGGCAGTTGGCGGATTTTGAAAATGTTGACACTTGTTCTGCTTCGTTGGATAGAGAGTCTATATTCCAAATTTCATCACACTAGCTCAACATTTAAGACCCAAAAATCGGTGACACACAGACGGACGGACTGACAGACTCAACTCAGTTAGCGATTCTGAGTCGATACATATACTTTGAGGTATATCCATCGAAATTATTTCTCTATGTTACCAACTTAATGTCAAAACGAATATACCCCTATGGGATAGGTTATACAAATGAAATAAATTTGTTTTATTTGCATGAAAATCATCGACCAAAAAAGCCTGTAATACCCATAATATCCAAACAAAACTAAAAACTTGGCCTACTTACAATTCTAAAAATTCAGATAGTTTCTACTTATCAAGAGAGAAAATAAAAATTCATCGATTTTATGCTTCACAAAAAGTTTCTAACGAATTGCAACTAATGCGACTTTTTCCCTGAATGAGTTTCCAAGAATTTTTATCGCCTGCACTCATCCATGGTGGCTCTGCGCCTCTGCCTATGTTATCGAACCTCACTTTTGAGGCGATTTCCACATAATTGGGAGCTTTTGTGAAAGGGCGGAGAGGTGGTGAGAACAAGAACTCATACACGTACACATCCAAAATGAGATTTGTGTGAGTTGGCCAGTTGCGTATTTTTTGGTCAGCTGTGAGCTCAGCTCAGTCTCGTCCTGCAAGTCGTGGCGTAAGGTAAGATAAAACGTTTCCTTGTTGATTTCTGGTAATATTGACAAATTATTTAAGAATGGCAGACAAGGATAACAACCAACCACTGCTCCCCGGAAAAGAACCAGATAAAGTTAATCCAGACACTTCCAACCCGGAGGTGGCTGACGAACAAGATGATGAGATCGCGAGGCAATTTTATGCCACTTGGAGAGCTTTGGAGGAGTTATACATACAAATGTATATTGACAAGTGTTGAAGAGTTGTAATATTATATACCTAAGCGTTTATAACTCAATTATCACTCAATACTGTTACATATGTATTTGCCTAATATAAGTCACTCATTGTTACTTCAAGAGACAGTATTAAAATATTACTCAATATGATCGGTTGTCTTTCATATGCTACATGGCGCAGTCGGTTTAGTGATTTATTCTTACCTAAAATATGTTATTAAGATCACAAAAAGCAATAAAAGTTGATGACAAATTTGAAGACTGTTTAACTGAACAACCAAGTGAAGGCGATATAACTGAAAGTAATTCAACAGAAAAGTGTAGTGAGATAATATTAAAAATGGATTTCGTGAAGAAACTTGAGGATTTGGATCTAACAAGTAACCCAACACAAAATTGGGAGGAATTTAAAGACAATTTTAAAATATTTCTTGTTGCTGCTGGATTAGGTGAAAAGGAAGATGCAATCAAAATTGCAGTATTCCTCAATCAAATTGGTGAAGCAGCAAGGAGAACATTTAAAACGTTTACGCTATCGTCAGAGGACTTAAAATCGTACGAAAAAGTGTTAGCGGCATTTGACAGCTATTGCGCGATAAAATCAAATACACTGTATGAGAGGTACATATTTTACCAGAGAAAGCAAGAGGTCGGAGAAGTTTTCGAGGACTTCCTCATTGATCTAAGAAAATTGGTGAAACCATGCAAATTCCCAGAGGAGAACAACATGCTTAGAGATAAAATTATGATGGGCATAGCGGACGGGAAATTGCGGGACAAATTAATCAAAACGGATGATCTGGATTATGATAAAGCTGTTATGATGGTCAGACTTGCGGAAAAAAATACAGTTGCCGAAAAAACACAAGAACATGCAAAGGTGTGGGAGTTGAGAGACAGAGGCAGATATATAAACAGCGGCATATACAGAAGCAGTCAAAATCAGCGTGGGAGGTATACCAGTAAGGGGCAGAAATCATCGAGAATTCAGCAATGGGCCACTCAGCCTGAACAAAGTACATTGGGTTATATAACAAATTGTACTTATTGTACTTCTTCCCATAAGAAAGGCTTATGTCCAGGATTTGGTCAAATATGTGAGATTTGCCAAAAAAAAAATCACCTCGCAATTGCATGCAGACAAACAAAAATTAGGAATATTCATTCTATAGATGAAATAGGTGATGAAGTAGAAAGATTTTGTTTTTCAATTAAAGATTTAGATAATTTAAACTTATTTAATTCTAGATGGACAGAGCGAATAAGAGTGATGAATAGTTTTGTCAACTTTAGACTCGACTCAGGTTCAGATTCAAATATAATTTCACAGCATGTATTCGATCAAATTAAAGAGCAAGAGCAAATGAAGTCAACTAAAGTAATACTACAGGCGTATGGAGGAGAAAATATATACCCAATAGGATCTTGTGATTTGGTATGCATGTTTAGAAATAAAGTAAGTGTTGAGCATTTTATTATAGTAGATAAGGAATATACGTCTATCTTGGGATTAAACGCATGTTTAAATTTAAACATTATACAAAGGGTAAATTCATTGGAAAAAAATTACAAAAATAAAGAAAGCATGGTTAAAGAATATATGGATACTTTTAAGGGAGTAGGCTGTTTCCCAGAGAGTCATAGGATTGAGTTAATGGAAAATGCGCATGGTTGTATCAAGGCACCGAGGAGGGTACCGATCAAATTAAATAAACAACTAAAACAAAAACTGGATGAATTAGTTCAACAACAAATTATATCTCCGGTAACGACACCTAGAAAGTATGTTTCAAATATAGTCATTGTAAAGAAAACAGATGGTTCGATCCGAATTTGTTTAGATCCTATGGCCCTAAATAAATGTATCAAACGAGAAAAGTTTTTGCTTCCAACCGTAGATGACATAACGTCCAAGATTAGTAATGCAAAATACTTCAGTGTATTAGACATTAAAAACGGATTTTGGCATGTAAAATTAGATACATCCTCAGCAGAATTATGCACTTTTACTACTCCCTTTGGCAATTTTCAATTTAATCGCTTACCATTTGGAATAACAACGGCACCCGAAGTGTTTCAACGAATGAATACTCAAAATTTTGGAGATTTACCTGGCGTCATGATTTATATTGATGATATTTTAGTTATGGGACGTACGAGAGAGGAACATGATGTTAATTTGAAAAATGTGTTAGAAAGAGCCAAGGAACGAAATATTAGGTTTAACCCTAACAAATTCCAGTACTGTGTAAGGAAAGTTAAATACCTAGGGCTAGTATTTACAGGTGATGGAATTGAAATCGATAAAGATAGACTAGAGAGTATAGAAAAATTACCAATACCAAAAAGTAAAGTAGAAATTCAAAAATTTTTAGGTGTTATAAACTATGTCCGAAATTTCGTACCGAATTTGGCTGAAATGAGCGCCCCTCTAAGGGAATTACTTAAAAAAGACAAAGCGTTTTTATGGACAGAGTCCCACACCGCAGTAGTTAACAAGATTAAGAATGAAATTTGCAAATCAACGGCTTTAACGCCCTTTAACCCAGAAGGAGAAATTGTATTACAATGCGATTCAAGTCAAAATGGAATGGGATGTTGTTTAATACAAAACAAGCACATTGTATCATTTGCTAGCAGAGCTCTGTCGGACAGGGAAAAGAGATACGCACAAATAGAAAAAGAACTTTTATCAATTTTATTTGCTATACAAAAATATCATCATTGGATTTATGGACAAAGGGTTAAAGTGCAAAATGACCACAAACCACTAGCAACATTGATCAAAAAAGATATTCATAAAGTGCCTTCTTGTAAATTACAGCGAATGCTTATGAAATTGTGGAACTACGATATCGAATTTGAATGGGTTCCAGGAAAGTATATGCACATTGCAGATTATCTGTCTAGAAATTTTTTGGAATGTGGACAAATAGAAGAGGACAAAAGTATTGTTGAAACAGTTTTAAGTATTGATGTGACTGACAATTCAGAGAAGGAATTAAAAGTCGAAACTCAACATGACAGAGTGTTAAGCAAAATTGTACAATATTGCAAAGAGGGTTGGCCTATTACAAAAGAAAAGTGTTTAGATGAAATCAAACCGTATTATAAACTAAAAGACTTAATACATACTGATGAAGGTATTCTCTTGTATGAAAATCGTATAATTATACCTTTAAGGATGAAAGACAAAATGATGGCTCTACTTCATGAAAGCCACTTTGGTTTAACAAAAACAAAGAAGAGAGCAAAGGAAATACTCTTTTGGATCGGGATGGATAGGGATATTGAAAATTTAATATTAAATTGTCATATTTGCCAGACATTTCAGAACAAAAGCCAAAAGGAGCCAATGGTCATGCAAGAATCACCGTCACTACCATGGGAGAAAATCGGATGTGATATAGCGGAGTATGGACGGGTAAGCTATTTAGTCACAGTTGACTATTATTCAAAATGGATTGATGTCAGAAAGCTGAAAAATAAAACTGCTTCCGAAATAAAAAAGCAATGGATGGAAATGTTCACGGACTTTGGCATCCCAAAAATGATCATAGCAGATAACAATCCCTTTCCAGCTCGAGAATTATTGGATTTTCTAAGAAGGTGGCAGGTCAGTTTAAAAACACGCAGTCCAAATTATGCAAAAGGCAATGCACTAGCTGAGAGAGCTGTTGGAATAGTAAAATCTATGTTAAAGAAATGTCGATCCCATGAGGAATTTTGCATAGCATTGCTGGAGTATCGGAATTCACCTATCAAAGACATGACGTATTCACCGTCACAACTTCTGAACAGTCGTCGTCTACGTACAAAGCTACCTATAATTAATAAAATGCTGACACCAAATTTAAATAAAAATGTACAAGAACAATTTACAAATAAAACTCAGCATTACGCCAAATACTATAACAAGAATACCAAAATCAAAAAGCCATTTCACAGAAATCAGCAAATATACATACATAAAGAAAATAAATGGATTCCTGGAAGAATTTTAAATGAGAGTTATACACCACGATCATATATGGTGGAAGACGAAAACCAAAACGTGTATAGAAGAAATAGTAGTTATATTAGGTCAAAACCTGAGTCTGAGTTGAGAAATTAAATAATAGCTGCATCCGAAGCACACATAATAGAACTATATAAATAAATAAACTTATAATCACTCTTATTCACTAAATAGATAAAGATACATATACAAATATTATAACCATCCATTTTTGTTATTTTTGTTACTAATTTTTTTTTTTTTTTTGGTGATTAATTGAATAAAACATAGTATATGAAGATAAAATGAAGTAAATATTTTTTGAAGTGGTATATGTAATATATATATAATTTTTTTTTAAGGGGGAGATGTTGAAGAGTTGTAATATTATATACCTAAGCGTTTATAACTCAATTATCACTCAATACTGTTACATATGTATTTGCCTAATATAAGTCACTCATTGTTACTTCAAGAGACAGTATTAAAATATTACTCAATATGATCGGTTGTCTTTCATATGCTACAACAAGTATTCTGGGGAATCGGATTAACGGTTCCGATTACGTATTTTCCATTTAAAAATATTTAATAAATGAATCTGAAACCCATTGCTTAAAGGGGATAAATGTGTGTTTTCATTTATTTTGCTCTTTCCTTCCCAAATAGTGTACTTCCACTGATTTTCACTTCAATACCCACCCGATGAGCTGATCCAAGACTGGTAAGATTGCACCTGTGGGTGCATCTATTACATGCTTGAACCAGGTGCGATTCGTCTCAGTAAGCTAGTTTATCGCCGCTAAACCAAGAATTTAGTTAAAGTATCTAATTATGAAGATAAATAACTGCAATAATCATGACATACTTACTAACAAATCTACCTATTTATAAATCATATTTTCCTACACTCGAACACAACACAATACTCAGACACAAACAGATTACCTTGAGATGTTCTTTAGAGTTGATATTTGCGATACCAAATTTAATGCCTCCACAGTGCACACTAGGGTGGGTCATTTTTTTTAACTTTGGGCTCTAATGGGGAAAATATGTTGTCCATTGGGGATGATATTAAATGTTTAATGCAATCGGTTTGGTATAACTACTTTGCACGTGAAGGTCTCATTAAAGCAAAATTGAGTCTCGTAAACTTATGCCGAAATTTGACAGTAAACAGGATTTTCGTTCTAAAAAAAATGAATATCTCAGAATTGAAACCAAACTTTGTACTTACTGTGATGATTGAAATTACAACAACAACTTGTGTACAACAACACCATTTGCTTGGAAGTATAGCTATATCGGGCATTAACAAGTGTCCACATCAGATTCCTTCTAAGGCCGTGTGCCACTTGCGTTCAAATTTTAGCCAGTGGATAATTTTTGACATTAGTGTGGTGAATAGAAACTTCAAAATGTTAGCATGCTCAACAGCATTAACCCGTGCCTAATTTTTGACATTTGGTATACCTACTGAGGAGTGAGAGTAATGGAAAGCACACCAGTGTTCACATGTGTGGGAAAATAGCCATCATGCGGATTTTAATAAAAAGCAAAAAATGTGTATTTCATATCAGAATATGTTAACAAAGTTGCAACATAAACTAAAATTAGGTTTTTGAAAACGGGTAGTTACTAAAATGGTATGACTACATTAATTTCGTTATATTTTGTTCCCGAAAAGTTGTTTAACTTGAAGAAAGTAAAATGGATATCCTTAATCATGAACACATAATGTACAACAATTATGTTTTAATGTCAATAATAAATGATTTCTCTGAATTCTATCCGGTATTTTTGTATTACAAGAAAATGTATAGAAAGGAATTTTGTATTCCAATTCATATGGGAAATTATTGAAAATTGTATTAAAATTTAATCCATTTAATCCAACTGACACAGCAAAAAGCCAAATTTTGTTTACCCCACCAGAAATGTCAAAAATTAGCCGTTGGATACAATTTAACCCCTTTTTTAACGCAATTGGCACACGGCCTAATAGTGATGCTATTTGAACGCTCAGTTCTCTGTATAATTATTGAAAAATTAAATTTATGTAAAATTTGATAAACTACAAGTCTCCATCAATTAAAAAAAATAAATAGTAAAAAAATCTTTAGAGAAGCCAATTTTTATTCAATTTTTAAAGGCCAATCCGGAGGCAGAAAACATCTTTATTTAACCATTTGCAACATTTTAATTGCAATTAGAAGTCAAAAGAAAAAAATTAAATGTTTCCCCATACTAGAGTGACCCACCCTAGTGCACACACACAATCCAAAACCTCCCTAAAAAAGCCTCCCACCTGTAGCATGTTAGGGTAATTGTGCTACCAATTCCGTAAAATCTGTATAAGAGGCCTTGAGCCCAGTAAAATAAACGAAAGAGTTAGCGCAAAACTTAAGAGAGAAGCGTTGTACTGTTGTGTAATGCGTAAGTAAGCAGCTAGCAGATACATTTTGCGATTTCTCTCTTTTTGTACTTTCGTATGCTTCTCTTTCTAGGGAAATTGCAGTAAGAACTAAAAATGAGACAATGCGTGTTCTTACTTGTGCATGTATTTTATTGAAATTGAAATTCAAAAAAAATTATTGAATCCTAAAAGGGCGCTTTTCTGGATCTTTTACTGCGAGACACACGACTGAACGATTCTGACATAAAACGTTCCACTAGAACTAGTCAACATGTCATGAAGCATATATAGCAGTGGCTTACTTATGCCTAGTCTGGTCAGCTTTAGATAGAGGCCCTCTAACACGGTGTCGAAAACCTTCTCCAAATTAACCAGACATACAGCCGTGCACTGTTTTTTTTGGCTTTGTATATCATAGACGAGTTTGGAGGCGGCATGATTACAGTCATGTCCCGCCTTGAAACCAAACTGGTCCTCTGGTATAATATTATTGTCCTCAGACCACTTAAACAGAGCCCGATTGAGAATTTTTTCAAATACCTTACTGATACTCGGAAGGAGACTTATCGATCGGAAATTCGCCATATTGGAGTTGTCCTTTTCGTTTTTCGGGAGGGGATGAACCACCGCCGTCTTTCAACGTACTGTTGGACAGCGCATTATTGAACAGGGCGGCGTAAATGTCCACCTCATCAGGGGGTAAGTTTCGCAGTACAATGTTGGATATACCATCGACTCCCGCTGACTTCTTTTTCTTTATGGAATCGAAGATGATATGGAGTTCCACCTTCGAGATTAACAGAGAAAGTGGGTCTAATCGCTCGACGACTATGGCGTTTGCCAAGTTTTCGTCACCGCGGTTCTCAGATCGCCATTGCGTTGTGTCATATCGGAGGTAGAAGTGATGGAGCAGGGTATTGTTTTCCAGGACGCTGTTCGGGCGAATGCTATCATAGACCTTATATTCCTGAAAAACAGGACCCACTGCCTCCACTTTCTCCTAAGGATCTTCAATAACATAGAAATCGTCGTCGAAGACGACTTGCCCCAGATCGATTCCTGCTGTCTAAAGTATGTTTGTATTGTCAGCTGATTATTGGAGCTTAATACACGGAAGGTGGGCCTCAACCAACATGCCCCATCAATTAGCGCGGTCCTTAGTTAACTGCCTTCAGTTGCGCACTCCAAGTTGGTTGAGGTCGGTTTCTACTTGTGCGCGCCACTTAAGGCGAGGTGTTCCTCTACTGCGTCGGACGTCTGGCTGGGAATCGAAGACTCTGCGAGCCGGAGTATTGGTGACCATTCGTTCTACATGTCCTAGCCATCTTAAACGTCCAATGCGGAGTTTTTTGACCAGGGACATGTCGCTGTACAGCTCGTATAGTTCGTGGTTGAATCTTCGTCTCCATAGCCCGTCAACGCAAACGGGACCGAAGATTTTTCGAAGAATTTTCCTCTCGAATCGACCAAGGATTTCTCCATCCGCTTTTGATACGGTCCATGCTTCAGCGCCGTAGAGCAGGACTGGGATGATCAGGGTCTTATATAGGATCTCCTTAGTAGTTCGAGTGAGGGCTTTACTACTAAATTGCCTTCTTAGGTCGAAGAAACAGCGATTGGCAAGAGTAATTCTTTGTTTGATTTCTGACGAGATGTTGTTGTCAGAGTTAATAGTGGAGCCGAGGTAGACAAAGTCCCGTACTACCTCAAAGTTATATCTGTCAATGGTGACGTTCTGTCCAATTCGTCGATGTTGTGTGTCCTTTCGTGTTGACAGCATATACTTAGTCTTACCCTCATTTACTGCTTAACCCATTTTTGCAGCTTCCTTCTCTATACTACCAAACGTGGCTATGAAAAACGTGGCTATGGGATCAGTTGAGTCCTACCAATGATGTCAATATCGTCGACGTATGCTAGTAGTTGCACCAATTTTTGGAAAATTGTGCCTCTGGCGTTGGCTCGGGAGTTTTGATCAATCCTCTCAAGAATCAAATTGAAGAATTCACATGACAGCGCATCGCCTTGCCTAAATCCTTTTTTGGTATCGAATGTGTCGGTGAGGTGGTTTCCGACCCTGATGGTGCAGCGAGAAATCTCCATCGTCATCCTACACAAACGGACGAGTTTGGGCGGTATACCAAAACTAGACATGGCTCTGTATAGTTCGGCTCTATAAATGCTGTCGTATGCGGCTTTGAAATCGGTGGTGGGTATCGATTTGGACTTCTTGGGTTTTTTTCCAGGATCTGCCGAAGTGTGAAAATTTGATCGGTTGTGGACTTTCCAGGCCTAAAACCACACTGATAACGGCCGATCAGGTTGTTGGTAAACGGTTTCAAGCGTTCACATATTACGGCAGATAGGATCTTGTATGCGATGTTGAGGAGACTTATGCCTCTGCAGTTGTCGCAGTTCAGAGGGTCTCCTTTTTTGTGGATCGGGCAAACGATGCTGAGGTTCCATTCTTCAGGCATGCTTTCATCCGACCAGATTTGGCTTATGAGTTGGTGGATGTTGCTTACCAAGTCATTTCCGCCAGCTTTTTAAAGCTCAGCGGGAAGGCCGTCATTTCCGGCGGCCTTATTAAGCTTGAGTTTATATATTGCTGTCCTCACTTCACTTAGGTCGGGTGGTTGGCAGTTTTTGCTATCGTTGCCAATATTAAATGGTTCGTTCTGCCTGACAGCGGAATGTTGTTCGTCATCGCCGTTTAACAGTCTGCAGAAGTGGTTCTTCCATATCCTCATCATCGACTGTGTCTCAACTACGATATTTCCTTGTTCATCTCGACAGGATTCTGTTCGAGCCTTGTAGCCTTGGCTTTGACGTTTTACACTTTGGTAAAACTTGCGAACATCGTTCCTGTAGTGCATAGAGCTCAATGGCAGCTCTCGTCTTTACCTGCAGAATAGCCTTTTAGGCCTCGTTTTTGGCTGCGAGCATATGTCGGCATTCCTCATCAAACCAGGGATTTCTTGCGGCTGATCTGGCTTGTTCTTTGACATTCGATGCTGGTGTAATGGGGTTAATTAAGTGGTTAAGGGATCCGCCTTCCGCGACAACCTTGGCTGTCACTGTATTTTTGGTATGTTGTGGCCTGGTGGATATCCGCATTTTTACCTTGGCTGCAACAAGGTAGTGAAATTCCTAGATAACGGAGTGATCCGAGTCGATGTTAGCCCTTCAGAATGTTAGAACATCCAAAATACTCGATGCGTGCCTCTTGTCTATCGCAATGTGATCAATTTGGTTGACTGTTTGTTGATCTGGAGACCGCCATGTCCCCTTATGGATATCGAGGTGAGGAAACCGTGTGCTGGCTATAGTGGCATTTCGTTCCGTAGCGAAGTCAATTAGCCTAAGTCCGTTACCAGACGTGTTGTCGTGTAGGCTATATTTTCCGACAGTACTGCTAAAGATGTCTTCTCTTCCTACCTTTGCGTTAAAATCTCCCAGCACGATTTCAACATCGTACTTTGGTAGTCGCTCATAGGTTTTGTCGAGGAGCTCGTAGAAGCAGTCCTTGTTTATATCATCCTTTTCCTCGTCGGAGCATGAGCGCATATAAGGCTTATGTTGGCGAATTTGGCCTTGATGCGGATTGTTACTATGCGTTCGCTAATGTCTTGGAAACATAAGACTTCTTGCCAAAGTATGGCACTTATAACAAATCCGCATCCAAATAGTCACTGTTTCTGCTCACTATAACACGGTCCATAGTAGATGTCACAGTTTTTCATCCTCTTTTTGCCCGGCCCATCCCTTCGTATTTCCTGGATGGCAGTAATTCTGCTTTGTAGCAGTTTAGGGCTTCAGCTAGTTGTTCGCCTGCATCTCTCCTGTTTAATGTTCTCACATTTCCAGGTGCAGATACGAACGTCGTTGTCCTTTTTTCGTTTAGCAAGGTCGTCACAGTAATATCAGTCCTTTCCGAGGCTATTGGTTGATTCGTAACAACGGTTGTTTCCATGGGTGGGTAGTTAACCCAAAGCACAACCCCCAACCTGGAGGGCCAGTATTATTTCCATTAAAACGATAGATTGCCTTCACTGAGGTCGAAAATTTGAAGTAAGGGAAAAATAGTCTTTGGATAGAGTCCAGTTAGTTCAAAGCAAGTTTCGGGATACAACTTCTACCTTTACAACAGTATTGAAGACCTGGTCAGATTTTTCCTTAGCAGAGAAGAAGAAGCTGGGCTGGTGTAATATATTTTTAACTCAAACATGGTAACTTAGTATATTCACACTGATTTTACCAACGGGGGATACATGTTGTTTCTGTGAATCATCGGAATCAATTTGGACACTTGTTCTGTCATAGTTACAGCTTGGAAAAAAAACTCCACCTCACCTTTCGTTGCCATTTTTTCTTAAATAATTGCAAAAGCGTAGGTTTTTCATTTTTATCAACATCGTTCGAGCGGTAATCAAGATATTCGCGTTTTAAAAATTCCATTATATCGGGTTTTTCAATAAGAGCGCTACAAAAGTTTTTTTTTTAAATAAAACAAAAACAGTTCTGGATATCAATGAAATTCTTTATTCCTGTGAAAGTACGTTCGATGCCATTATATATGGAACTCGATTTCTTTTGCATGGCCACCACGGGCACGGTTGCAGAAGTCCAGACGCTGAACCCAATTATCGACGGTTTTCAAGCATAAATCGGCCGATACTGCTGCAATTTCACGTTCGATATTCGTACGAAGTTCATCAGTCGTCGCTGGCTTGTTGGCATAGACCATAGACATGACGTAGCCCCACAGAAAATATTCTAACGGCGTCAAATCGCACGACCGAGGCGGCCAAGCGACTGGACCATATCGTGAGATAACACGTTCTCCAAACTTGGTTTCCAATAAATTGATTGTGACATTCGCTGTGTGGCTTTTGGCGCCGTCCTGTTGGAACCACATGTCCTCCAAGTCCATTTCATCCAATTGGGACCTAAAATATTCGGTTATCATTAAACGGTAGCGATTCCCATCCACAGTAACGTGCCGGTCTTGATCATCACGGACCAAACCACACCCAACCGTAATTTTTTCGGGATGCAATGATGACTCATGGAGTACGTGTGGATTGCTGCCTGACCAATGCCGCATATTTTGTTTATTGACGAAGCCATTCAGCCAGAAATGAGCCTCAACGCTGAAGATGATTTTTCGATGAAAATTCGAATCATTTTCAAGTTGTTGCTCAGCCCAATTCACGAACATACGACGCTTCTGGTGGTCAAGTTCAAGTTCAGTTCTTGCGTCAATTTAATCTTGTAAGGATGTAGGCCAAGATCTGTTCGCAAAATTCGCCACAACGACGTCACAGAGATGCCCAACGCTTGAGAACGACGTGTGAGAGACACATTTGGGCTACTGAAGCCTCAGCGGCAGCAATATTCTCGACACTACGGGCACTTCTTTGTCTCACTGGCACGGGAACATTTTGTACTGTGACTGTGGATTGAAATTTTTCCACTAGACGCTCAATTGTTGATCTGCTAGGACGATTATGACGACCAGACATTGGACGTAGCCCTCTTAACGTTGAGGCCACTGACTCCGAATTTCGGTAGCAAATTTTAATAATTTCGACTCGTCGTTGGCTCGTATATCTTTCCACCATGAAATGGCAAACCTTACTGAAGAGAACTGTGAAAAGAGCGTCAAGAAATATGGCGTCGTTTGCTGTCCCTGTCGATCTACTTTTGAAACGTCCCTGTTGAAAAAACCCTTTATATGGGAGGTACTGTTAATTTTCGTTCAAGAATCCCAATTCAAAAACCTCTCTGTAGGACCACGAACAATACCCATAGCCGATCTTTCAGTCATATCGATCGAATAGTTTGTGCGCCAGTGTGAATAACAAACTCCAGACTCCTGCATACCCTATAGACCCCAGACCCCTCGATTGAGTGTATGTGCAGAATAGTCCAGACCCCAGACCCCTCAATCGAGTGGTTGTGCACCAGTGTTAATAACAATCCCAGACCCTACCCCTAGACCCAAGATCCCAGACCCTAGACCCCTCACTCGAGTACCATGTGCAGACTAGTCTAGACCCCAGACCCCAGAACAGACAACAACACAAAATAGACTTTCACACACCGAAACGAATCTTTCCCTTTGCAAACATAAAAAACGAAAAAAAAAACAATGAATCCCTCACCTACACATGCACCATGCACATGGTAGCACTATCAGCAAAGTTTGCAGATAGTGCTTCCATGTCGATGGTGCACATGTGGGAGCTGCCTGATAGTCGCTGATGTATGTTGCACTGTGCGAATCTGGTTTTGTGTGTGTTTGCTGTATTTGTTTCGTTTTGTCCTCAGTTATTGAAATATTCTTGACGAGATTGGATCACAATGGCAGGAGGCGCTAGTGAGTATAAAAATTCAAATGTGATGCTGCGATTGTATCCTGTGTTCTGTTTGTAGTTGAAATGGACGTTTTCCAGATTGAGGAGGAGTACGATTGTCCTCCAAACCATACTCGACGACAACCACGAGGTGTCACAGTAGAACTACCCCTGGATCGAGTTGGCGTAATTATGGAAATGGAAAAGCACATGATCAGCGTTTTGAGGGAGTTGGGCGGCGATAGAATCAGAGGGATGAGATTGGCATCCATTTACTTGGACTTTGATGTTGCTTCGCTTTTTGCTGAACCGAAATATAGACATGCGCGTACTCTTAGAAGATGAAACGATTGCAGATCCTTCCAACAGTAACCGTAACCGGAAAATATTTTTTTTCATAAATTTGATTTTGGCTTTCTTATGTGTTGCGATTCTGTTTTGTTATATCTTGTTCGTGCATATCCATTGTAGTTTCGATCAATAAAAGTATCCATGTGTGTGCAATTTCGAATTAAATGTTTTAATTGATTCGTGATTCGTGGGTGGAAGTCTAGAAAAAAGAGGTTAACTGTGTGATTTGTTATTGTAAACCTTTTCCTTTAGGTAAATCCGATAAAAAGAAGTCGGGAGCCGACAGATCAGGCTAACGCGGCGGCCATTCAAATTCACAGATTTTTTAGATAAAGCGACTTGGGAATCAAATTTTCACATTCGGCAGATCCTGGAAAAAAGCCAAGAAGTCCAAATCGATACCCACCACCTATTTATCGATTTCAAAGCCGCATACGACAGCATTTATAGAGACGAACTATACAGAGCCATGTCTAGTTTTGGTATACCGTCCAAA
Source organism: Rhingia campestris (assembly GCA_932526625.1). Lineage (NCBI taxonomy): Eukaryota > Metazoa > Arthropoda > Insecta > Diptera > Syrphidae > Rhingia > Rhingia campestris. The sequence continues at coordinate 2,290,920 of OW052186.1, read as the reverse complement.
CTCGTCCGTTTGTGTAGGATGACGATGGAGAATTATCGCTGCTCCATCAGGGTCGGAAACGAACTCACCGACACATTCGATACCAAAAAAGGATTTAGGCAAGGCGATGCGCTGTCATGTAAATTCTTCAGTTTGATTCTTGAGAGGAATGTGCAAATTAAACGAAGAATTACTCTTGCCAACCGCTGTTTCTTCGGGCTAAGAAGGCAATTTAGTAGTAAAGCCCTCACTCGAACTACTAAGGAGATCCTATATAAGACCCTGATCATCCCAGTCCTGCTCTACGGCGCTGAAGCATGGACCGTATCAAAAGCGGATGAAGAAATCCTTGGTCGATTCGAGAGGAAAATTCTTCGAAAAATCTTCGGTCCCGTTTGCGTTGACGGGCTATGGAGACGAAGATTCAACCACGAACTATACGAGCTGTACAGCGACATGCCCCTGGTCAAAAAACTCCGCATTGGACGTTTAAGATGGCTAGGACATGTAGAACGAATGGTCACCAATACTCCGGCTCGCAGAGTCTTCGATTCCCAGCCAGACGTCGGACGCAGTAGAGGAACACCTCGCCTTAAGTGGCGCGCACAAGTAGAAACCGACCTCAACCAACTTGGAGTGCGCAACTGGAGGCAGTTAGCTAAGGACCGGGCTAATTTGAGAGGCATGTTGGTTGAGGCCCAGGTTCATCCCGGACTGTAGCGCCACTTAAGCAAGTAAGTAACGGATAACTCGAAGGCAAATTGACTTACGATTGGAACGGACTTTCGTTTCGGAAATTGTTCCGAACGTATACCTGGATAGGGTTGATTATGTTTTGTAGGTTCAGAATGATTGCAAATATTCCGTTGTGCGCAGTTATATTGACATTTACAGCAGAAATTGTATATCCTGTGTGCCTAAAGGCTTGCGCCTTGCTCAGAATGCATATTTGTAGCTTGTAGCTTGTATCTTGCATCGCTTTCAAAAGAGAGATACATTTCTTGCATGAAGTTCCCCTCTTTTCAACTTCAAGCTAAAGATTCTCGAAGATACACATTGTGTAAGCGCTTACGGGTTGCCTTGTTTTTAACTTTTTACTCAGCTACAAGCATCAGCTAAATATACGCATTCGGGGCGGCCCTTAAATCGTTTACCCCCCTCATTTACATTTTCGTAGTCCAGGGTCACATGACAAACGTGTTTACAGACGCTACCTTGTCGATACAGTATCTGCAATCGGTATTTCTTACCTTGCTGGGGGGCAATGCTTGTCTACCCACCTGACGGTGTTGCCAATCCACAGACAACGTGATTCATTTATCATCAATCTTATATGATGGTCGCGTAAGGAAGGGGAAATAATCATCTCCAGTCTCGCAACTGCTCCATGAACCAGCAATGGTTCTGTATGTCAATGGCGATACTCCAATCCGAATGCATAGATGGTTAACGCAATCAAACAATTATCCGGTTCAGTGAATGTCAATTGTGCCTTCCCAGCATGGCCTTACCTCGTGCTTGGGTGTGGCTTACCGCTTTATAAAATATTTTCTCGGGAGAGGGAAGACAGCTGAATTAACAGAGATACTTGATGGGAAGAAGCAGCAACTTTATTTGTCATACACCTGTCGTAGGTTCGGTACGATTCCAAGTATTCTGCGTAGGTATATAGTAGCTGTGATCAGGTTTCGGACTACCTAGTCATGTACAGTGGGATTGGTTTTGGCTTTGGAGATACTGATTCAGGTTGACCGCACTCTTTGCAGGCATACTTTTTATTTTACTTTTTCTTCTTTCCACTGAATCGCCACTGGTCAATATGTGAATCCGCCATGATTGGATGGTCATACCGTATCCGATGATAGTGAGAGGGTATGGAGAAGTATTTACGTGCGGATGGAATCAGAATCGTAATCTGACCTTATATGGTAGTATGCGATGCTATTCTGTTCAAATCATATTTTCTGCAGCCACATCAGAAATTGGAATTTTAAGTATCATCGCTAGAATTCTTCTACGCGTTTCCTGATTCAGTTTCGCATTCTAAACAATCAATGTGGAGCGAACTGAAATAGGACGCCAATCTAATTATCATACCATCTCCACATGATATGGACGTGTGCCACCTTCTAGTTTCCTGATACTGCGCTCTTATCAACGACTTCACGGTTAATGTGCAAAGACTCCTAGGGCCACAATTGCTAATTTCACGAGTGTCGGCTCAGATGGAAATATGTTCCTTCGGAGTCTTTGTCTATGAAGTGCCAATAGCAACGGATGCCATGAATTCTCCGCCGTGCGTTGGTGGACCATTTGATAGCGATAAGAGGTGATGTCAATGACCGTTAACTTGGTCAGATATAAAGTCAGATATGTTCAGCTAAATTTCTTAGAAAATAATGTCATTCGCATATCGATTTGACGATGTCAATATACGATTTAGCATGGCGCAGTTGAAAGGAGTTTCCAGTTGTTTGGTGTTTTGTTAACTTTCTTACCTACAGCTACAGTACACCTTCGGATTGCGCTGAAGTACACGATGTGCATATGGACGTTGTCCATTGAGATGTCATATTATTTTTGATCTCTTTTAACGGCTTTGGAATTTTTCGTCAATTGCGTCGAGGTCGACAAATTTGAATCGATTTGTGAATATTAACTGTCCCACTGCAGATGATGGCTATCAGTTGAATCTATGGCACATCTTTGAAGTGTAATGCTTACTTTCCGACATAAGTAGCGCAGAAATCCGAACCTGGGGCTCAACTAACATGCATCTTCATATAACCCGGTCCCTACGTGGCGAACTTCAAGTTGGTTGAGGTTGGTTTCTACTTGTGCCCGCCACTTAAGGCGAGGTCTTCCTCTACAGCGTCCGAAGTCTGGCTGGGAATCGAAGACTCTGTGAGACGGAGTGTTGGTGTCCATTTGTTTTGGGAATATTTGAAGGAAATATTTGACTGTAGCAGTTCATGCTATCAATTTTCATGAAATACCCGTCTTATTTAAGCTGAAGATATCAAGCTTTAAAGTGTGTCCCATAATTCACGCAAAATGTCATTTGGATAGAAAATGCAGATTTTTAATTAGAAAACTTTAATTTTTTTTATTGATTTATAGAGCAAACAGATTGGGGTTGTGTATGGAATAGCACATCGGTTAAATGGCCGATTTCTAGCAAAGCCGTGGCTTTGCTAGCAAGTACGTACTCTTTTATTGAAAGTTTCTATGACCGTTTCCTATAAATGTGGCTGAATTTCATTTAATACGCCGCCCAATTTGCTCTTTCAAGGCATTGGTGGGCGTGGGACTTTTAACTTCAAAAAACCCAACGAAAAAAGTCCAATGTCGTTGAATTGCAAGATCTGGATGGCCAATTCTGATCGCAAAAACGGACGGATTACGCGATTAGGAAATGACTCATGCGGTAAATGAATTTTGTCTCTGGCTGTATGGCAGGTGGCACCGTCCTGTTGATACCATATGTTGGTCACACTCATATCTTGTAATTAAGGCACCAAAAAATGGGTTACTGTCTTACCAGCCTTATTTTCGAAGAAAAATGCTCCGATAATGCCTCCAGCCCGAAATCTGCACCAAACAGTCACGCGTTGGTGATGCATTTGTTTGGATTTTCTTAACCCCAAATGTGACAATTTTGATGATTTAGGAAGCCATCAAGATTAAAATGAGCTTCATCGATGAAGATGATTTTGTTGGAAACATCAGAATCCACTTGTTGTTGTTCCATAATTCATTCAACGAACTCTTATCGTGCTGCATGGTCAGTTGTCTTCAGTTCTTGAGTCAATTGAACTTTGTAAGCATGAAGTTTCAAGTCTTTCTATTGCAAAGCAGTCAACTTGATTCAAGGGTGAAAGTCATTTGCTACATGGCCCTGTGGTTCAATACTGCCCCCAAAAAAGAAAAGATACGGCTGTTTGAAAGGCGGTGTCTCTGATCCCTATTCCTTGACGCACATATCCACCGCAATAACAAACTTATTTTAAATTGGACACAAAACCAACGTCTTCAAGCAGAAGCATTAACTATAACTCGGCGGAACCAACAAAAATGAAAATTAACCAACAACCTCATCGCAACGAAAACATAACAAAAATAAAAAGAATACAAAGGATGAACAACTACCCAGACAAACTAATTAACAAACTATAAGAAAACAAATGTCCAACAAAAAACGAAATAGATGGCACAATTCATACAGCATCACTTATATCGCTTCACTAACTGACTGCAAAGCCCTACACAAAACTAACTAAAAAGAGGATCAAACTTATCATGAATTTCCACATGAAAATTTCATAAATTTCCCGTGAAAAAGGTGCCATGTCCGATGTCCCTTATTCCCTTACAAATACAAATTCCGGGCGAAATTAATCCTCAAACAGAGCAAAAATGTTCACTTGCTTCTTGGAAGTGAAGGGAAGAGGACACGCTATTGAAATGTATCTTAAAATTACAAATTTAGTTCATTTGGAAATTGCATTTGGGATTCGTGGAGTATAGTGACGAGAGTGAGTACTAGCACTACCAATCATTGGTGGCAGTATCACCTATATGAACGATTGGATCATTTTAATAAATGGGACGATGTTCTGACGTTTTAGATTGCGGAAGGAAACTGTTGCAAACATTTCAGATCAAATACTGTCAAAATTGCAAGATAGAAGTGAAACTGTGAAAGGTGTGTTTTATTACGGTATATACCAAACAAATGTAAAAACATATGAGAAGGCTACAATCCGCTGTGCGTATCGTTGAATACCCTATCCCATCCTACCCTCCCTTTAAAACTAATATCCCCGAAAAGGATTAGAAAATGACATTGTGACCACATACTGTTCACACAGTTGATCAACATTTTGTATGGTTCGACATAAAACGACGTTTTTTCTATTTCATATGCTTGGCGTAATGCCTACTAATAGTTTTGTTAAGAAAACGCCCCCAAAAAGTGGTCGTGGGCCAAAATGATCTACAGACGAATTATTCATGTTAATATTACCAACGATTTTGCATCAAATACTTTTTCAAATATTTTAAAATTTGACTGAAAATGTTTTTTTTTTAACGAACTAGCCCACAGAAAGTGGGAGTAGCAAAAAACTTTGTACAGACAAAATATAGGTATTGGGATTGTCTAAATACGATGTTCAGACACCTTTTCAAAATGTCCTACCGTTTGGCCAAGAGCAACGTTTTTCTGAAAAGTGGACATGGCAGTTGGCGGATTTTGAAAATGTTGACACTTGTTCTGCTTCGTTGGATAGAGAGTCTATATTCCAAATTTCATCACACTAGCTCAACATTTAAGACCCAAAACTCGGTGACACACAGACGGACGGACAGACAGACATGGCTAGATCAACTCAGCTAGCGATTCTTGGTCGATGCATATACTTTCAGGTAAATCCATCGAAATTATTTCTCTATGTTACCAACTTAATGTCAAAACGATATACCCCTATGGGATAGGGTATACAAATGAAATAAATTTGTTTTATTTGCATGGAAATCATCGACCAAAAATGCCTGTAATACCCACAATATCCAAACAAAACTAAAAACTTGGCCTACTCACAATTCTAAAAATTCAGATAGTTTCTACTTATCAAGAGAGAAAATTAAAATTCATCGAGTTTATGCTTCACAAAAAGTTTCTAACGAATTGCAACGAATGCGACTTTTTCCCTGAATGAGTTTCCAAGAATTTTTATCGCCTGCACTCATCCATGGTGGCTCTGCCTATGTTATCGAACCTCACTTTTGATACGATTTCCACATAATTGGGAGCTTTTGTGAAAGGGCGGAGAGGAACTCACACACGTACACATTCAAAATGAGATTTGTGTGAGTTGGCCAGTTGCGTATTTTTTGGTCAGCTGTGAGCTCAGCTCAGTCTCGTCCTGCAAGTCGTGGCGTAAGGTAAGATAAAACGTTTTTCTTGTTGATTTCTGGTAATATTCACAAATTATTTCAGAAATGGCAGACAAGGATAACAACCAACCACTGCTCCCCGGAAAAGAACCAGATAAAGTTAATCCAGACACTTCCAACCCGGAGGTGGCTGACGAACAAGATGATGAGATCGCGAGGCAATTTAATGCCACTTGGAGAGCTTTGGAGGAGTTATACATACAAATGTATATTGACAAGTATTCTGGGGAATCGGATTAACGGTTCCGATTATGTATTTTCCGTTTAAAAATATTTAATAAATGAATCTGAAACCCATTGCTTAAAGGGGAAAAATGTGTGTTTTCACTTATTTTGCTCTTTCCTTTCCAAATAGTGTACAGGTACTTCCACTGATTTTGACTTAGATGCCAAGACGACTAGCTAATCCAAGATTGGGAAGATTGGACTGTGGGTGCATCTATTACATGCTGTGACAAAACTATGATCGTAGATGCTGCTTGAACCAGGTGCGATTCGTCTCAGTTAACAAGTTTATCGCCGCTAAACCAAGAATTTAGTTAAAGTATCTAATTATGAAGATAAATAACTGCAATAATCATGACATACTTACTAACAAATCTACCTATTTATAAATCATATTTTCCTACACTCGAACACAACACAATACTCAGACACAAACAGATTACCTTGAGATGTTCTTTAGAGTTGAAATTTGCGATACCAAATTTAATGCCTCCACAGTGCACACTAGGGTGGGTCATTTTTTTTTTAAATTATGGGCTCTAATGGAGAAAATATGTTGTCCATTGGGGCTGATATTAAATGTATAATGCAATCGGTTTGGTATAACTGCTTTGCACGTGAAGGTCTCATTAAAGCAAACTTGAGTCTCGTAAACTTATGCCGAAATTTGACAGTAATCCTGTTTACTGTCAAATTTCGGCATAAATAAAATAAATATCTCAGAAATGAAACCAAACTTTGTACTTACTGTGATGATTGAAATTACAACAACAACTTGTGTACAACAACACCATTTGCTTGGAAGTATAGCTATATCGGGCATTAACAAGTGTCCACATCAGATTCCTTCTAAGGCCGTGTGCCACTTGCGTTAAAATTTTAGCCAGTGGATAATTTTTGACATTAGTGTGGTGAATAGAAACTTCAAAATGTTAGCATGCTCAACAGCATTAACCCGTGGCTAATTTTTGACATTTGGTATACCTACTGAGGAGTGAGAGTAATGGAAAGCACACCAGTGTTCACATGTGTGGGAAAATAGCCATCATTCGGATTTTAATAAAAAGCAAAAAATGTGTATTTCATATCAGAATATGTTAACAAAGTTGTAACATAAACTAAAATTAGGTTTTTGAAAAAGGATAGTTACTAAAATGGTATGACTACATTTATTTCGTTATATTTTGTTCCCGAAAAGTTGTTTAACTTGAAGAAAGTAAAATGGATATCCTTAATCATGAACACATAATGTACAACAATTATGTTTTAATGTCAAAAATAAATAACTAAGGTTGTTTGTATGATTTCTCTGAATTCTAACCGGTATTTTTGTATTACAAGAAAGGAATTTTGTATTCCAATTCATATGGGAAATTATTGAAAATTGTATTAAAATTTAATCCATTTAATCCAACTGACACAGCAAAAAGCCAAATTTTGTTTACCCCACCAGAAATGTCAAAAATTAGCCGTTGGATAACATTTAACCCCTTTTTTAACGCAATTGGCACACGGCCTAATAGTGATGCTATTTGAACGCTCAGTTCTCTGTATAATTATTGAAAAATTAAATTTATGTAAAATTTGATGAACTACATGTCTCCATCAATTAAAAAAATAAATAGCAAAAAAATCGTTTAGAGGAGCGAATTCTATTCAATTTTTTTAAGAATTTCAAGGCAAACCGGAGGCATAAAACATCTTTATTTGGGTGATTCTACAAAAGATGATATTTTCGATGGCTCCGCTGATATATAATGAACCATTAAACCATGCAATCTGATTTTTGTTTACAATTATAAATTTTATCAATATCTACATGGCCATACAAAATTATTAAAATCTGATATGTTTCCATTACTCAAAAAATTCATGAAAGTGCACAAATCTCAGTCCCCTGACGTGTCCCACGCCTGTTTTCGAAGCGAAAAAACATTATCGTTTTTTAATTTTAGTTCGCACACTAAAATTTATTATGAATTAGTGACCCTAAATAGCAGATATATGTCAATTATTAAATATATTTTTTATAACAATTGATTTTATTTTTAAAAAAATGCATTCAAACGCGTCCCTCAGATTCCTTATCAGTCCCCTGGAAGATTGAATTAGTCCAAATTATTGATAAATTCGGTATATGCCCAAGTCTCAGATCTAGCAATATAAAGTTTCGAGTCTCATTTGAATAAAAACTTATGCCAAAAAAAAGGCGCGCTGTTATGTCAGTTGTGAAGCAGACGTTTTGGTGAGAGGTCGTATATTGTCCAGTTCGATTCTCAGTACCTTGGCGAGTATTTATAATACATTTTTGTGTGGTAGAGTTATATTTTTTAGTATTATTGTGTAGGCTATTTTAAACTGTAATATTTAACTATTATTTTTATTATTTCCAATAATGGGAAACTATGTTTATTGCACAAAAACTATCAAAACACTCAGTCCCCTGGCCTATGTCCCCTGACAATTAAATGAACAGGGGACTGATATTCTATCCAAGGGACTGAGAAGGCCCGTAAAACGCCCGATTTGTACCCAGGAATTGTAAATTGGACCTGGAATTATCATGAAGCGGGTCATGGCAAAGGAGCTCCTGATGGTGTACGCGCTGTCTGTAAAAGAACTGCAGACAACGTTGTGGCATGTGGGGGAGACATAACAAATTTGAACGAGTTTTGTGATGCAATCCAAAATCGATGTCCTAACATAGCTATTTTTACGGTGACAGATTCCGATATTACAGCTATGACAACATTAATTTTAATGGATCAGCCGATTTTGATACCTTTCACCGGCACTCTGAAAGTCCATCAAGTACAAGGAAACGCATTCTTACCACGAAAAGTTATGATGAAATCGCTCAGTTGTTTCTGCAATTTAAATCAATGTGGATGCGAGCATTATTTATTGGGAATCTTAGAATATCCTGCAAAATTAAGAAGATGTGTAGATGATATTTTTGGAAATTCAGACTCAGAAACTCCAAGCCCAGCTGTTCAAAAAGTACAACTTCGTAAGATATTTAAATCCCCACCTCAAGTACTACCATCAACATCAAAAGGACTAAATAAAAAAAGCAATGCGAAAGGTAAATCTGAAAAGAGGAGAAAACATATATGTAAAGAAAACGTACAAAAACTTAAAAATGAAAAAAAAAATACTCGCGAGGCAGGCGATTGCTTCTGTCTTATCTGTGGTCTTTTATACAGCGATGATTCCACTGGAAAGGATTGGATCCAGTGCATCATCTGCAATCTATGGGCACAAGAGGATTGCATTAAAAGTGATCCAAAAGCTTTCACTTGCCCAGACTGCTCTTCCGACTTAGAGTACAAGACTTAATTTTAAACGCAGTATTTAGAATACCGTTTGTGAATTATTTGAAAGACTTTTGATTAATTATTTTACTTACGTACCTTATGAATTTTTTTTAATTTTTTCTTTCTAAATTTATTTTTAACTAGCTGCCCGGCCCGGCATCGCCCGGGTACTGTTTCGTTTTAGGGTCCGTAATAGTATTTTAGTGTTAGTAGTATTTATTTTCTCAAAGCTGACCTGAGAGATTTTCTCAATATTTTTTTCCGTAAGAACCTTGTACAGAGTATTAGAAAACTACAAAAAAAAATCAGCCCAATCGGTCAAGCCGTTTTCATGTTATGTCGTGACAACGGAAAACGGGTTTCATTTTTATATAGATAGATTATATATTATATTTTAATTAACACGATCTCTTAATCTTTTTTATAAAAACTACTTAATGTGAACAATAACTGAAGTCTAAAAAAATATTTATTTAATAAATTAAGTATCCTTTTATGTTTTTTTTTGAAGAAATAAATATATCGTTTTTTATCGTTTTAATAAAAACAATGAAAAACAAGATTTGTCTGTCTTTTTATCAGTCCCCTGAAAAAGTACTCAGTCCCCTGATCATCTGTTTTTAAAAAATGGCCCTAAAATTGTTGGTTTTAATTTTTATGACTGGCCGCTTTAGATTATGAGAATAAACGTTCCAATGCTTAACTAGGCGTAGTTTTAAAACCTAATTGCTTTCAAAAATGTCGTGCCGAAATTTTGATAATTTTCATTCATCTTCTGTAGAATCACCCATTTAACCATTTGCCAAATTTTAATTGCAATTAGAAGTCAAAAGAAAAAAAGAAAATGCTTCCCCATACTAGAGTGACCCACCCTAGTGCACACACACAATCCAAACCCCCCTAAAAAAGCCTCCCACCTGTAGCATTTTAGGGTAATTGTGCTCCCAATTCCGTAAAATCTGTATAAGAGGCCTTGAGGTTGACTATCAAGTACCAGTCGTAAGCAAAGCCCAGTAAAATAAACGAAAGAGTTAGCGCAAAACTTAAGAGAGGAGCGTTGTACTGTTGTGTAATGCGTAAGTAAGCAGCTAGCACTAGCAGATACATATTGTGCGTTCTCTTTTTTTGTACTTTTGTATGTTTCTCTTTCTAGGGAAATTGCAGTAACAACTAAGAATGAGACAATGCGTGAGCTTACTTGTGCATGTATTTTATTGAAATTGAAATTCAAAAAAAATTATTGAATCCTAAAAGGGCGCTTTTCTGGATCTTTTACTGCGAGACACACGACTGAACGATTCTGACATAAAACGTTCCACTAGAACTAGTCAACATGTCATGAAGCATATATAGCAGTGGCTTACTTATGCCTAGTCTGGTCAGCTTTAGATAGAGGCCCTCTAACACGGTGTCGAAAACCTTCTCCAAATTAACCAGACATACAGCCGTGCACTGTTTTTTTTGGCTTTGTATATCATAGACGAGTTTGGAGGCGGCATGATTACAGTCATGTCCCGCCTTGAAACCAAACTGGTCCTCTGGTATAATATTATTGTCCTCAGACCACTTGAACAGGGCCCGATTGAGAATATTTTCAAATAACTTACTGATACTCGGAAGGAGACTTATCGACCGGAAATTCGCCATATTGGAGTTGTCCTTTTCCTTTTTCGGGAGGGGATGAACCACCGCCGTCTTCCAACGTACTGTTGGACAGACGGGTAAGTTTCGCAGTACAATGTTGGATATACCATCGACTCCCGCTGACTTCTTTTTTGTTTATGGAATCGAAGATGATCTGGAGTTCCACCTTCGAGATTAACAGAGGAAGTGGGTCTAATCGCTCGACGACTATGGCGTTTGCCAAGTTTTCGTCACCGCGGTTCTCAGATCGCCATTGCGTTGTGTCATATCGGAGGTAGAAGTGATGGAGCAGGGTATTGTTTTCCAGGACGCTGTTCGGGCGAATGCTATAATACACCTCTTATTCCTGAAAAACAGCCCCCACTGCCTCCACTTTCTCCTAAGGATCTTCAATAACATAGAAATCGTCATCGAAGACGGCTTCCCCCAGATCGATTCCTGCTGTCAAAAGTATGTTTGTATTGTCAGCTGATTATTGGAGCTTAATACACGGAAGGTGGGCCTCAACCAACATGCCTCTCCAATTAGCCCGGTCCTTAGCTAACTGCCTCCAGTTGCGCACTCCAAGTTGGTTGAGGTCGGTTTCCACTTGTGCGCGCCACTTAAGGCGAGGTCTTCCTCTACTGCGTCCGACGTCTGGCTGGGAATCGAAGACTCTGCGAGCCGGAGTATTGGTGTCCATTCGTTCTACATGTCCTAGCCATCTTAAACGTCCAATGCGGAGTTTTTTGACCAGGGGCATGTCCCTGTACAGCTCGTATAGTTCGTGGTTGAATCTTCGTCTCCATAGCCCGTCAACGCAAACGGGACCGAAGATTTTTCGAAGAATTTTCCTCTCGAATCGACCAAGCATTTCTCCATCCGCTTTTGATACGGTCCATGCTTCAGCGCCCTAGAGCAGGACTGGGATAATCAGGGTCGTATATAGGATCTCCTTAGTAGTTCGAGTGAGGGCTTTACTACTAAATTGCCTTCTTAGCTCGAAGAAACAGCGATTGGCAAGAGTAATTCTTTGTTTGATTTCTGACGAAATGTTGTTGTCAGAATTAATAGTGAAGCCGAGGTAGACAAAGTCCCGTACTACCACAAAGTTATATCTGTCAATGGTGACTTTCTGTCCGATTCGTCGATGTTGTGTGTCCTTTTGTGTTGATAGCATATACTTAGTCTTACCCTCATTTACTGCTAAACCCATTTTTGCCGCTTCCTTCACTATACTAGCAAACGTGGCTATGACATCACGTTGAGTCCTATCAATGATGTCAATATCGTCAGCGTATCCTAGTAGTTGCACCGATTTTTGCAAAACTGTGCCTCTGGTGTTGGCTCGGGAGTTTTGCACAATGCTCTCAAGGACCAAATTGAAAAAGTCACATCACAGCGCATCGCCTTGCCTAAATCCTTTTTTGGTATCGAATGTGTGGTGAGGTCGTTTCCGACCCTGATGGAGCGAGAATTCTCGATCGTCATCCTACACAAACGGACGAGTTTGGGCGGTATACCAAAACTAGACATGGCTCTGTATAGTTCGTCTCTTTAAATGCTGTCGTATGCGGCTTTGAAATCGGTGGTGGGTATCGATTTGGACTTCTTGGGTTTTTTCCAGGATCTGCCGAAGTGTGAAAATTTGATCGGTTGTGGACTTTCCTGGCCTAAAACCACACTGATAAGGGCCGATCAGGTTGTTGGTAAACGGTTTCAGGCGTTCACATATTACGGCAGATAGGATCTTGAAGGCGATGTTAAGCAGACTTATGCCTCTGTTGTTGGCGCAGTTCAGAGGGTCTCCTTTTTTATGGATCGGGCAAACGATGCTGAGGTTCCATTCTTCAGGCATGCTTTCAGCCGACCAGATTTGGCTTATGAGTTGGTGGATGTTGCTTACCATGTCATACCCGCCAGCTTTATAAAGCTCAGCGGGAAGGCCGTCATTAAGCTTGAGTTTAGATATTGCTATCCTCACTTCACTTAGGTCGGGTGGTTGGCAGTTTTTGCTATCGTTGCCAATATTAAATGGTTCGTTCTGCCTGACAGCGGAATGTTGTTCGTCAGCGCCGTTTAACAGTCTGCAGAAGTGGTTCTTCCATATCCTCAGCATCGACTGTGTCTCAACTACGATATTTCCTTGTTCAACTCGACAGAATTCTGTTCGAGCCTTGTATCCTTGGCTTTGACGTTTTACACTTTGGTTAAACTTACGAACATCGTTCCTGGAGTGGCACCTCTTTATATCCTCGATCGCGCGCTTTTCTTGCTCTTTTTTCTTCTTTCTGAAAAGCCGATGTTCTTCCCTTCTTCTTTGCCTATAGAGCTCAATGGCAGCTCTCGCCTTAGCCTTTTCGGCCTCGTTTTTGGCTGCGAGCATATGTCGGCATTCCTCATCAAACCAGTTGCGGCTGATCTGGCTTGTTCTTTGACATTCGATGCTGGTGTAATGGGGTTAATTAAGTGGTTAAGGGATCCGCCTTCTTCGACAACCTTGGCTGTCACTGTATTTATGGTATGCTGTGGCCTGGTGGATATCCGCATTTTTATCTTGGCTGCAACAAGGTAGTGAAATTCCTAGATAACCGAGTGATCCGAGTCGATGTTAGCCCTTCAGAATGTTAGAACATCCAAAATACTCGATGCGTGCCTCTTGTCTATCGCAATGTGATCAATTTGGTTGACTGTTTGTTGATCTGAAGACCGCCATGTCCCCTTATGGATATCGAGGTGAGGAAACCGTGTGCTGGCTATAGTGGCATTTCGTTCCGTAGCGAAGTCAATTAGCCTAAGTCCGTTACCAGACGTGTTGTCGTGTAGGCTATATTTTCCGACAGTACTGCTAAAGATGTCTTCTCTTCCTACCTTTGCGTTAAAATCTCCCAGCACGATTTTAACATCGTACTTCGGTAGTCGCTCATAGGTTTTGTCAAGGAGTTCGTAGAAGCAATCCTTAGCTATATCAACTTTTTCTTCCGTCGGAGCATGAATGCATATGAGGCTTATGTTGGCGAATTTGGCCTTGATGCGGATTGTTACAATGCGTTTGCTTATGTCTTGGAAACATAAGACTTCTTGCCTAAGTCTGGCACTTATAACAAATCCGCATCCGAATAGTCGCTGTTTCTGCTCCCTATAACACGGTCCGTAGTAGATGTCACAGCTTTTCATCCTCTTTTTGCCCGGCCCATCCCATCGTATTTCCTGGATGGCAGTAATTCTGCTTTGTAGCAGTTTAGGGCTTCCGCTAGTTGTTCGCCTGCACCTCTCCTGTTTAATGCTCTCACATTCCAGGTGCAGATACGAACGTCGTTGTCCTTTTTTCATTTAGCAAGGTCGTCGCAGTAATATCAGTCCTTTCCGAGGCTATTGTTGCTTCGTAACAACGGTTGTTTCCATGGGTGGGTAGTTAACCCAAAGCACAACCCCCAACCTGGAGGGCTAGTATTATTTCCATTAAAACGATAGATTGCCTTCACTGAGGTCGAAAATTTGAAGTAAGTGAAAAATAGTCTTTGGATAGAGTCCAGTTAGTTCAAAGCTAGTTTCGGGATACAACTTCTACCTTTACAACAGTATTGAAGACCTGGTCGGATTTTTAACAGAGAAGAAGAAGCTGGGCTGGTGTAATATATTTTTAACTCAAACATGGTAACTTAGTATATTCACAATGATTTTACCAACGGGGGATACATGTTGTTTCTGTGAATCATCGGAATCAATTTGGACACTTGTTCTGTCATAGTTACAGCTTGGAAAAAAAACTCCACCTCACCTTTCGTTGCCATTTTTTCTTAAATAATTGCAAAAGCGTAGGTTTTTCATTTTTATCAACATCGTTCGAGCGGTAATCAAGATATTCGCGTTTTAAAAATTCCATTATATCGGGTTTTTCAATAAGAGCGCTACAAAAGTTTTTTTTAAATAAAACAAAAACAGTTTTGGATATCAATGAAATTCTTTATTCCTGTGAAAGTACGTTCGATCCCATTATATATGGAACTCGATTTCTTTTGCATGGCCACCACGGGCACGCTTGCAGAAGTCCAGACGCTGAACCCAATTATCGACGGTTTTCAAGCATAAATCGGCCGATTCTGCTGCAATTTCACGTTCGATATTCGTACGAAGTTCATCAGTCGTCGCTGGCTTGTTGGCATATACCATAGACATGATGTAGTACCACAGGAAATATTCTAACGGCGTCAAATCGCACGACCGAGGCGGCCAGGCGACCGGACCATATCGTGAGATAACACGTTCTCCAAACTTGGTTTCCAATAAATTGATTGTGACATTCGCTGTGTGGCTTTTGGCGCCGTCCTGTTGGAACCACATGTCCTCCAAGTCCATATCGTCCAATTGGGGCCAAAAATATTCGGTTATCATTGAACGATAGCAATTCCCATTCACACCAACGTGCCGGTCTTGAACATCACGGACCAAACCACTCCAAACCGTAATTTTTTCGGGATGCAATGATGACTCATGGAGTACGTGTGGATTGCTGCCTGACCAATGCCGCATATTTTGTTTATTGACGAAGCCATTCAGCCAGAAATGAGCCTCAACGCTGAAGATGATTTTTCGATGAAAATTCGAATCATTTTCAAGTTGTTGCTCAGCCCAATTCACGAACATACGACGCTTCTGGTGGTCAAGTTCAAGTTCAGTTCTTGCGTCAATTTAATCTTGTAAGGATGTAGGCCAAGATCTGTTCGCAAAATTCGCCACAACGACGTCACAGAGATGCCCAACGCTTGAGAACGACGTGTGAGAGACACATTTGGGCTACTGAAGCCTCAGCGGCAGCAATATTCTCGACACTACGGGCACTTCTTTGTCTCACTGGCACGGGAACATTTTGTACTGTGACTGTGGATTGAAATTTTTCCACTAGACGCTCAATTGTTGATCTGCTAGGACGATTATGACGACCAGACATTGGACGTAACGCTCTTAACGTTGAGGCCACTGACTCCGAATTCCGGTAGTAAATTTTAATAATTTCGACTCGTCGTTGGCTCGTTTATCTTTCCACCATGAAATGGCAAACCTTACTGAAGAGAAATGTCAAAAGAGCGTCAAGAAATATGGCGTCGTTTGCTGTCCCTGTCGATCTACTTTTGTAACGTCCCTGTTGAAAAAACCCTTTATATGGGAGGTACTGTTAATTTTCGTTCAAGAATCCCAATTCCAAAAACCTCTCTGTAGGACCACGAACAATACCCATAGCCGATCTTTCGGCTATGGGTATTGAATAACAAACTCCAGACTCCTGCATACCCTATAGACCCCAGACCCCTCGATTGAGTAGTATGTGCAGAATAGTCCAGACCCCAGACCCCTCAATCGAGTGGTTGTGCACCAGTGTTAATAACAATCCCAGACCCTAGGCCTAGACCCAAGATCCCAGACCCTAGGCCCCTCACTCGAGTAGCATGTGTAGACTAGTCTAGACCCCAGACCCCAGAACAGACAACAACACAAAATAGACTTTCACCATTGTATATGAAGCTTCATATACAATGCTTTCACACACCGAAACGAATCTTTTCCTTTGCAAATATAAAAAACGAAAAAAAAAACAATGAATCCCTCACCTACACATGCACCATGCACATGGTAGCACTATCAGCAAAGTTTGCAGATAGTGCTTCCATGTCGATGGTGCACATGTGGGAGCTGCCTGATAGTCGCTGATGTATGTTGCACTGTGCGAATCTGGTTTTGTGTGTGTTTGCTGGATTTGTTTCGTTTTGTCGTCAGTTATTGAAATATTCTTGACGAGATTGGATCACAATGGCAGGAGGCGCTAGTGAGTATAAAAATTCAAATCTGTTGCTGCGATTGTATCCTGTGTTCTGTTTGTAGTTGAAATGGACGTTTTCCAGATTGAGGAGGAGTACGATTGTCCTCCAAATCATACTCGACGAACACCACGAGGTGTCACAGTAGAACTACCCCTGGATCGAGTTGGCGTAATTATGGAAATGGAAAAGCACATGATCAGCGTTTTGAGGGAGTTGGGCGGCGATAGAATCAGAGGGATGAGATTGGCATCCATTTACTTGGACTTTGATGTTGCTTCGCTTTTTGCTGAGCTTAAACCGCGCCGAAATATAGACATGCGCGTACTCTTAGAAGATGAAACGATTGCAGATCCTTCTAACAGTAACCGTAACCGGAAAATATTTTTTTTCATAAATTTGATTTTGGCTTTCTTATGTGTTGCGATTCTGTTTTGTTATATCTTGTTCGTGCATATCCATTGTAGTTTCGATCAATAAAAGTATCCATGTGTGTGCAATTTTGAATTAAATGTTTTAATTGATTCGTGATTCGTGGGTAGAAGTCTAGCAAAAAAGAGGTTAACTGTGTGATTTGTTAATGCAAACATTTTCCTTTAGGTAAATCCGATAAAAAGAAGTCGGGAGCCGACAGATCAGGCTACCGCGGTGGCCATTCAAATTCACCGATTTTTTAGATAAAGCGATTTGGGAATCAAATTTTCACATTTCGGCAGATCCTGGAAAAAAGCCAAGGAGTCCAAATCGATACCAACCACCTATTTATCGATTTCAAAGCCGCATACGACAGCATTTATAGAGACGAACTATACAGAGCCATGTCTAGTTTTGGTATACCGTCCAAACTCGTCCGTTGGTGTAGGGTCGGAAACGAACTCACCGACACATTCGATACCAAAAAAGGATTAAGGCAAGGCGATGTGCTTGCATGGGATTTCTTCAATTTGATTGTTGAGAGGATTGTGCAAAACTCCAGAGCCAACACCGGAGGCACAATTTTTCCAAAAATCGGTGCAACTACTAGCATACGCCGACGATATTGACATTGGTAGGACTCAACGTGATGTCATAGCCACGTTTGCTAGTATAGAGAAGGAGGCGGCAAAAGTTGGTTTAGCAGAAAATGAGGGTAAGACTAAGTATATGCTGTCAACACGAAAGGACACATAACATCGACGAATTGGACAGAACGTCACCATTGACAGATATAACTTTGAGGTAGTATGGGACTTTATCTACCTCGGCTCCGCTATTAACTCTGACAACAACATCTCGTCAGAAATCAAACGAAGAATTACTCTTGCCAACCGCTGTTTCTTCGGGCTAAGAAGGCAATTTAGTAGTAAAGCCCTCACTCGTACTACTAAGGAGTTCCTATATAAGACCCTGATCACCATAGTCCTGCTCTACGGCGCTGAAGCATGGACCGTATTAAAAGCGGATGAAGAAATCCTTGGTCGATTCGAGCGGAAAATTCTTCGGAAAATCTTCGGTCCCGTTTGCGTTGACGGGCTATGGAGACGACGAAGATTCAACCACGAACTATACGAGCTGTACAGCGACATACCCCTGGTCAAAAAACTCCTCATTGGACGTTTAAGATGGCGAGGACATGTAGAACGAATGGACACCAATACTCGGGTTCGCAGAGTCTTCGATTTCCAGCCAGACGTCGGACGCAGTAGAGGAAGACCTCGCCTTAAGTGGCGCGCACAAGTAGAAACCGACCTCAACTGGAGGCAGTTAGCTAAGGACCGGGCTAATTGGAGAGGCATTTTGGTTGAGGCCCAGGTTTGTCCCGGACTGTAGCGCCACTTAAGTAAGTAAGTAACGGATAACTCGAAGGCAAATTGACTTACGATTGGAACGGACTTTCGTTTCGGAAATTGTTCCGAACGTATACCTCGATAGGGTTGATTATGTTTTGTAGGTTCAGAATGATTGCAAATATTCCGTTGTGCGCAGTTATAGCATCTCAGATCATATCAGTGAACAGCAACATCCCCATCCACATCGACATTTACAGCAGAAATTGTATATCCTGTGTGCCTAAAGGCTTGCGCCTTGCTCAGAATGCATATTTGTAGCTTGTAGCTTGTATCAAAAGTCAGATACCTTTCTTGCATGAAGTTCCCCTCTTTTCAACTTCAAGCTAAAGATTCACGAATATACACATTGTGTAAGCGCTTACGGGTTGCCTTGTTTTTAACTTTCTTATTTCTTACCTTGCTGGGAGGCAATGCTATGTCTACCCACCTGACGGTGTTACCAATCCACAGACAACGTGATTCAACTATCAGCAATCTGTATATGATGGTCGCGTAAGGAAGGGGAAATAATCATCTCCAGTCTTGCAACCGCTCCATGAACCGGCAATGGTTCTGTATGTCAATGGCGATACTCCAATCCGAATGCATAGATGGTTAACGCAATCAAACAATTATCCGGTTCAGTCAATTTCAATTGTGCCTTCCCAGCATGGCCTTCCTTCGTGCTTGGGTGTGGCTTACCGCTTTATAAAATATTTTCTCGGGAGAGGGAAGACAACTCAATTGACAGAGATACTTGATGGGAAGAAGCATTAACTTCCTTTGTCATACACCTGTCGTAGGTTCGGTACGATTCCAAGTATTCTGCGTAGGTATATAGTAGCTGTGATCAGGTTTCGGACTACCTAGTCATGTACAGTGGGATTGGTTTTGGCTTTGGAGATACTGATTCAGGTTGACCGCACTCTTTGCAGGCATCCTTTTTCTTTTACTTTTTCTTCTTTCCACTGAATCGCCACTGGTCAATATGTGAATCCGCCATGATTGGATGGCCATACCGTATCCGATGATAGTGAGAGGGTATGGAGAAGTGTTTACGTGCGGATGGAATCAGAATCGTAATCTGACCTTCTATGGTAGTATGCGATGCTATTCTGTTCAAATCATAGTTTCTGCAGCCACATCAGAAATTGGAATTTTAAGTATCATCGCTAGAATTCTTCTACGCGTTTCCTGATTCAGTTTCGCATTCTAAACAATCAATGTGGAGCGAACTGAAATAGGACGCCAATCTAATTATCATACCATCCCCACATGAAATGGACGTGTGCCACCTTCTAGTTTCCTGATACTGCGATCTTATCAACGACTTCACGGTTAATGTGCAAAGACTCCTAGGGCCACAATTGCTAATTTCACGAGTGTCGGCTCAGATGGAAATGTGTTCCTTGGGATTCTTTGTCTATGAAGTGGCAAGAGAAACGGATGCTATGAATTCTCCGCCGTGCCTTGGTGGACCATTTGATAGCGATAAGAGGTGATGTCCATGACCTTGGTCAGATATAAAGTCAGATATGTTCAGCAATAATGTCATCCGCATATCAATTTGACGATGTCAATATACGATTTAGCATGGCGCAGTTGACAGGTGCTCCCAGTTGATTGGTGTTTTGTTAACTTTGTTACCTACAGTACCTACAGGAAAATACAGTTTCTAATATTGATATATTGCGTTAGGGAACATCCCGTGAATCTCGAAATGTGGACATATTTGCGAAGACCATATACATATCTTATGATGGAATTAAATGCTAACTCAAGTTTTCTGAAAGATTAAGTATCTGGGTTGCTATATATTGCAGAACTATAATTTAAATATAATTGGGCACAAAAATGGCTTTTACAAGATTAAGCTTAGTTGCAATTGGTACATATTTGGATAATAAAGGGTCCGCCTAATAACTTTTTTTTTTTGAAAATGCTATAAAAAAAAACTACTGAATATTTTCTCAAATTTCTTTTTTTATTTGAAAGTACAATCCTTCCGGTTAATAATGGAAAATAATTTCATTCAAATGGCTGCCTCGGCTGGCCATGCAGTAGCCTACACGATCGGTCCAATTTTTAAGCACATTATCGATTGTGTGCAGCTGTATTTCATCAATGGCTTCACAAATATTGTCCTTTAAAGCGTCATTTGTCTCTGGGTTGTCGGCGTAACACTTATCTTTTACGGCACCCCACAAATAATAGTCCAACGGTGTCAAATCGCAGCTCCGAGGTGGCCAAACGACATCAGCTCTGCGGCTGATAATGCGATCTTCAAAAACAGGGCGCAAAACGTCGAGTGTAGCTTCGGCTGTGTGGCACGTAGCGCCGTCCTGTTGAAACCAAATGTTGCCAATATCCTCATTGCATTGGATGGTCAGTTGGCTTCAACTCCTGAACCAATTGGACTTTGTATGGCGTCATAGCAAGGTCTTTAAGCAAAATTCGTCTCAATGTTGTCTCCGAAATGTTGAATTGTTGAGAACGACGGTGAATTGATGTTGATGGCGCTTCACGCACACTTTCTGCCACAGCAGCAATATTCTCGGGTGTACGCACTGTTTTTGGCTTTTCACGCTTTGGTTTATCGATGAGGATGCCAGTTTCTTTCACTTTTTTCACAAGATAACGAACATACGGAGGGAGCCTACGGTGCTTCTCTTCTTCCAAAATCCATACGCAATTTCGGCACACATTCTGCAACATTACCATGATTTTCAAAGTAATGTCGCAATATTTCCCAGCGTTGTTCAAGCGGATACACAACCATATTCGTTCAGCGGAAGGATAAAACTAATTATCTGTCGAATCAGACATGAGCTAAGTGTTACCATTCACGAAATAAGCAATAGTTGAAAAAAAAACGTTAGATGGCGGACCCTTTACTATAGCAAACGTGGCTATGACATCACGATGAGTCCTGCCAATTATGCCAATATGTTTTGGTGTTGTCTCGGGACTTTTACACAATAGTCGTTTCCAAACCTCATGGAACAGCGCTAAATATCCCTTATCGTCCTACACAGACGAACGAGTTTTGGGCGGTATGCCAAAACTAGACTAGGCTCGGTGTAGTTGTCTCTATAAATGCTTTCGTATGCAGCTTTCAAATCGATGAAAAGGTGGTGGGTATCAATTTGGGCTTCTTGGGATTTTTCCATGATTTGCCTGATCTGTGAAGATTGGATCAGATGTGGAGATTCCTAGCCTAAAACCACACTAATAAGTGTCCATCAGGTAATCTTGTATGGGATGTTGAGGACGCGGTTCAGGGGGTCCTCTTTTTTCTGGATCGGACAATCAATGCTGAGATTAAATTCTTTAGTCATACTTTCATCCGAACAAATTTTGCTTATAAGTTGGTGAATGTTACTTATACATCGCTACCGACTTTGTAAAGCTCTGCGGGAATGCCGTCATTTCCAACAGCCTTGTTAAGCTTAAGTTTAGATATTGCTATCCTCACTTCAGTTGGTTTGTAGCTGTCGTCGCCAATACTGAATGGTTCGTTCTGCCTGACAGCTAAATGTTGCTCATCATTGCCGTTTAACAGTCTGCAGAAACGATTCTTCCATATCCTTAAATACTTGGCTTTCACATTTTACACTTTGGTAGAACTTGAGCACATCTTTCCTGGAGTGGCGATTCTCTATATCTTCGATCGCGTGCTGTTCTTGCTGTTTTCCTCTTCCTGAAACGCTTTTTTGTTGCCTAACAGCTAATTGATAGCTCTAGTCTTCACCAGCTGTTTTACCGAGTATTAGTCGGCATACTTCATCAAACCAGGGGTTTCCTGCTGGTGGAAGCGAAGCTTCTAGGACATCAGTTGAGTCTGATCTAATCCAACATTAGATGATGGCGAGATGGTGTTAGTTGAGAGGTTAAGCAATAGAACTCCGCGGTCTCTTTCCATCGCAATATTTCTACTGGCTTCCTGGGGATTTAAGTCTTACATCAATAAAGTTGTGTAGCGGTGAAGCTTTAGGTCTTTGTGCAATAAATTGCGCTTACGAATTTAAAGTTTCGGATCTTCATAAACACTCTCCACGTTTTCGTATCTTGTTATACCCGTCTCTTCAAACATTTTGAAATATTTTCGAATGAGAGGTATACTTGGGGTATCATTTTAGTGGTGAAAGCCTCGGATATTGCAGAATTTTCTGCGCGCTACAGTCGCCGAATTATCGTTGTTGTAAAAATATCGCATGCACAACAGGTTGAAGCTCCCGATAACCGCTTCTGTTGAAACTTAATTCTACACACTGTGACCTTTCTATTAGATTTTCCCACCTCACTTATCCCCAAATACAAGATTCAATATTTTCACATTAATTTTCCCACATTTCACACACTTCACCAGACACCTGCCTAAGCCCAGACGTTCCATCGGATTTCGTCTGGCCCTGATAAGCCAATCCCTAGTTATCCCTATTCCAAAATTGTATTCCCACGATCTAGGTGTAAGAAAAATAGTATTGCTCTTGCAGTTTGTAAATAAAATCACTCACAAATCAGTCCAAGTCTTTGTTTCAATGGATCAAAAGAGATCTATTCAGCTTCATAGCAATCGAGTTCCAGAGATCTAGAGTACTGATTGACTTACCTTAGAGCACTTGGATTCCTTTCGTTCACGCAGTAAGCTAAACAAATATAACCATGTGGCACCTTGTGTTTGCTTAATTTTTTTTTGTATAGCAACGTACCTAACAATGCCCGATCTTGTTGAAAGCTTTAAGGGTTTTCATGCAACTCCGTAAGTGTACTATTTGCGAGAAGGTGTAAGTTTATGAAAAAAGTTTCCAGAAGGTCCCTAAAGCTGCTTGCACAAATGATGTGGTAACCCAATCCAATATTTTTCTATAAATTGCAATTTTTCTGTTTATTCAGTTTTTGATAATTATTTCAGATTTGCTCATCTGAAGGATTAAATGTCACAATTATTCTGTTACAGATTTCATAGACAAACTTCAAGAATTCATTTACGTCATTGGTTTGTTAAAATTGTGACGCCACGTAAGATAGATACGTACGACAGTACGATTCATATGAAATGCAATTCACATCAGAGTTACAAATATTGGGTATCATCGCTAGAATTCTTCTACGCATTTCCTGATTCAGTTTCGCATTCTAAACAAATGACAAAGTGAAACAAAACGAAATAGGACGCCAATCCAATTATCATACCATTGCCACTTGTTATGGACGTGTGCCACCTTCTAGTTTCCTGATACTGCGTTCTTATCAACGACTTCACGGTTAATGTGCAAAGGCTCCTAGGGCCACAATTGCTAATTTCACGAGTGTCGGCTCAGATGGAAATGTGTTCCTTGGGAGTCTTTGTCTATGAAGTGGCAATAGCAACGGATGCCATGAATTCTCCGCCGTGCCTTGGTGGACCATTTGATAGCGATAAGAGGTGATGTCAATGACCGTTAACTTGGTCAGATATAAAGTCAGCTAAATTTCTTAGAAAATAATGTCATTCGCATATCGATTTGACGATGTCAATATACGATTTAGCATGGCGCAGTTGAAAGGAGTTTCCAGTTGTTTGGGGTTTTGTTAACTTTCTTACCTACAGTACACCTTCGGATTGCGCTGAAGTACACGATGTGTATATGGACGTTGTCCATTGAGATGTCTTATTATTTTTGATCTCTTTTAACGGCTATGGAATTATTCGTCAATTGCGTCGAGGTCGACAAATTTGAATCGATTTGTTAATATTAGATGTCCCACTGCAGATGATGGCTATCAGTTGAATCTGTGGCACATCTATGAAGTGTAATGCTTACTTTCCGACATAAGTAGCGCAGAAATCCGAACCTGGGGCTCAATTAACATGCATCTTCATATAACCCGGTCCCTACGTGGCCACTTAAGGCGAGGTCTTCCTCTACAGCGTCCGAAGTCTGGCTGGGAATCGAAGACTCTGTGAGACGGAGTGTTGGTGTCCATTTGTTTTGGGAATATTTGAAGGAAATGTTTGATTTTAGCAGTTCATGCTATCAAACTGATACAAATGCGTGCACCAATTTTAATGAAATACCCGTCTTATTTAAGCTGAAGATATCAAGCTATCAAGTGTGTCCCATAATTCACGCAAAATGTCATTTGGATAGAAAATGCAGATTTTTAATTAGAAAACTTTAATTTTTTTTATTGATTTATAGAGCAAACAGATTGGGGTTATGTATGGAATAGCACATCGGTTAAATGGCCGCCACGGCTTTGCTAGCAAGTACGTACTCTTTTATTGAAAGTTTCTATGACCGTTTCCTATAAATGTGGCCGAATTTCATTTAATACGCCGCCCAATTTCCTCTTTCAAGGCATTGGTGGTCGTGGGACTTTTAACTTCAAAAAACCCAACGAAAAAAGTCCAATGTCGTTGAATTGCAAGATCTGGATGGCCAATTCTGACCGCAAAAACGGGTGGATTACGCGATTAGGAAATGACTCATGCGGTAATTGAATTTTGTCTCTGGCTGTATGGAAGGTGCCACCGTCCTGTTGATACCATATGTTGGTCACACCCATATCTTGTAATTAAGAAACTAAAAACTGGGTTTCTGTCTTACCAGCCTTATTTTCGAAGAAAAATGCTCCGATAATGCCTCCAGCCCGAAATCTGCACCAAACAGTCACGCGTTGTGGATGCATTTGTTTGGATTTTCTTAACCCCAAATGTGACAATTTTGATGATTTAGGAAGCCATCACGATAAAAATGAGCTTCAACGATGAAGATGATTTTGTTTGAAAAATCAGCATCCACTTGTTGTTGTTCCATAATTCATGCAACGAACTCTCATCGTGCTGCATGGTCAGTAGTCTTCAGTTCTTGAGTCAATTGAACTTTGTAAGCATGAAGTTTCAAGTCTTTCTATTGCAAAGCAGTCAACTTGATTCAAGGGTGAAAGTCATTTGCTACATGGCCCTGTCGTTCAATACTGCCCCCAAAAAAGAAAAGATACGGCTGTTTGAAAGGCGGTGTCTCTGATCCCTATTCCTTGACGCACATATCCACCGCAAAAATAACAAACTTATATTAAATTGGACACAAAACCAACGTCATCAAGCAGAAGCATTAACTATCACTCGACGGAACCAACAAAAATGAAAATTAACCAACAACCTCATCGCAACGAAAACATAACAAAAATAAAAAGAATACAAAGGATGAAAAACTACCCAGACAAACTAATTAACAAACTATAAGAAAACAAATGTCCAACAAAAAACGAAATAGATGGCACAATTCATACAGCATCACTTATATCGCTTCACTAACTGACTGCAAAGCCCTACACAAAACTAACTAAAAAGAGGATCAAACTTATCATGAATTTCCACATGAAAATTTCATAAATTTCCCGTGAAAAAGATGCCATGTCCGATGTCCCTTATTCCCTTACAAATCGTCAAACAGAGCAAAAATGTTCACTTGCTTCTTGGAAGTGAAGGGAAGAGGACACGCTATTGAAATGTATCTTAAAATTACAAATTTAGTTCATTTGGAAATTGCATTTGGGATTCGTGGAGTATAGTGACGAGAGTGAGTTCTAGCACTACCAATCATTGGTGGCAGCATCACCTATATGAACGATTGGATCATTTAAATAAATGGGACGATGTTCTGACGTTTTAGATTGCGGAAGGAAACTTTTGCAAACATTTCAGATCAAATACTGTCAAAATTGCAAGATAGAGGTGAAACTGTGAAAGGTGTTTATACCCTATCCCATAGGGGTATATTAGTTTTGATACTTAGTTTGTAACATAGAGAAATAATTTTGCTACATATACCTCAAAGTATATGGATCGACTCAGAATCGCTAGCTGAGTCGATTAAGCCATGTCTGTCTGTCCGTCCGTCCGTCCGTCCGTCCGTCTGTACGTCACCGATTTTTAGGCCTTAAATTTTGAGCTAGGATAATGAAATTTGGTATATAGGATCCTCGTCTCTGCCTACAGAACAAGTATAAAAATTTTTGAAATCCGCCCACTGCCACGCCCCCTTTTAAGAAAAACTCAGCTTTTGACCAAACTGTAAGGAATTTTAAAAAAGTTTCTGAACAACATATTTAGACAATATCAATATCTATATTTCGTCCATATAAAGTTTTTTGCCACGCCCACTTTTTGGGGGCGTTTTCAATTAAAAACTGTTTTCGGTCAAATTTTAAATTTTTCGAAAAAAATGTTGATGCAGAATCATTAACATTATTAATATGAACATTTCGTCTATATACCATTTTAACCCACACCCACTTTTTGGAGGCGTTTTTATATAAAAACCATTTTTATACACTACCCCATAACATATGCAGGAGAAAACCTTGTCTTTTGTAGAACCGTAAAAGTTTTTTATAAGCAGTCTGAAGAATTTGTAGTCACCATGTCATTTTCTTTATTTTATCCACATCGTGTTTTTAGCCATGTCCACTTTTTGGGGATTTAAGTTTTACAGGTAGGATGGGATAGGGTATTCAACGATCCGCACAGCGGATTGTAGCCTTCTCATATGTTTTCTATTGCATATGTTATGAGGTCATGCATACTAATAGTTTTGTTAAGAAAACGCCCCCAAAAAGTGGTCGTGGGCTAAAATGATCTATAGACGAATTATTCATGTTAATATTACCAACGATTTTGCATCAAAAACTTTTTCAAATATTTTAAAAGTTGACTGAAAATGTTTTTTTTAATGAACACACCCCCAGAAAGTGGGAGTAGCAAAAAACTTAGTACGGACAAAATATAGGTATTGGGATTGTCTAAATATGAATTTTAGACACTTTTTCCAAATTTCCTACCGTTTGGCAAAAGCAACGTTTTTCTGAAAACTGGGCATGGCAGTTGGCGGATTTTGAAAATGTTTACACTTGTTCTGCTTCGTTGGATAGAGGGTCTATATTCCAAATTTCATCACACTAGCTCAACATTTGAGACCCCAAAATCGGTGACACACAGACGGACGGACTGACAGACTCAACTCAGCTAGCGCTTCTGAGTCGATACATATACTTTGAGGTATATCCATCGAAATTATTTCTCTATGTTACCAACTTAATGTCAAAACGAATATACCCCTATGGGATAGGTTATACAAATGAAATAAATTTGTTTTATTTGCATGGAAATCATCGACCAAAAATGCCTGTAATACCCACAATATCCAAACAAAACTAAAAACTTGGCCTACTCACAATTCTAAAAATTCAGATAGTTTCTACTTATCAAGAGAGAAAATAAAAATTCATCGATTTTATGCTTCACAAAAAGTTTCTAACGAATTGCAACGAATGCGACTTTTTCCCTGAATGAGTTTCCAAGAATTTTTATCGCCTGCACTCATCCATGGTGGCTCTGCCTATGTTATCGAACCTCACTTTTGAGGCGATTTCCACATAATTGGGAGCTTTTGTGAAAGGGCAGAGAGGAACTCATACACGTACACATTCAAAATGAGATTTGTGTGAGTTGGCCAGTTGGGTATTTTTTGGTCAGCTGTGAGCTCAGCTCAGTCTCGTCCTGCAAGTCGTGGCGTAAGGTAAGATAAAACGTTTTTCTTGTTGATTTCTGGTAATATTCACAAATTATTTCAGAAATGGCAGACAAGGATAACAACCAACCACTGCTCCCCGGAAAAGAACCAGATAAAGTTAATCCAGACACTTCCAACCCGGAGGTGGCTGACGAACAAGGTGATGAGATCGCGAGGCAATTTTATGCCACTTGGAGAGCTTTGGAGGAGTTATACATACAAATGTATATTGACAAGTATTCTGGGGAATCGGATTAACGGTTCCGATTATGTATTTTCCATTTAAAAATATTTAATAAATGAATCTGAAACCCATTGCTTAAAGGGGAAAAATGTGTGTTTTCACTTATTTTGCTCTTTCCTACCCAAATAGTGTACAGGTACTTCCACTGATTTTGACTTAGATGCCAAGACGACTAGCTAATCCAAGATTGGTAAGATTGCACCTGTGGGTGCATCTATTACATGCTGTGACAAAACTATGATCGTAGATGCTGCTTGAACCAGGTGCGATTCGTCTCAGTTAGCTAGTTTATCGCCGCTAAACCAAGAATTTAGTTAAAGTATCTAATTATGAAGATAAATAACTGCAATAATCATGACATACTTACTAACAAATCTACCTATTTATAAATCATATTTTCCTACCCTCAAACACAACACAATACTCAGACACAAACAGATTACCTTGAGATGTTCTTTAGAGTTGAAATTTAATGCCTCCACAGTGCACACTAGGGTGGGTCTTTTTTTTTTAATTATGGGTTTTAATAGCGAAATTATGTTGTCCATTGGGGCTGATATTAAATGTTTAATGCAATCGGTTTGGTATAACTACTTTGCACGTGAAGGTCTCATTAAAGCAAAATTGAGTCTCGTAAACTTATGCCGAAATTTGACAGTAATCCTGTTTACTGTCAAATTTCGGCATAAATAAAATAAATATCTCAGAAATGAAACCAAGCGTTGTACTTACTGTGATGATTGAAATTACAACAACAACTTGTGTACGACAACTCCATTTGCTTGGAATTATAGCTATTTCGGGCATTAACAAGTTTCCATATCAGATTCCTTCTAAAAGTGATGCTTTTTGAACGTTCAGTTCTCTGTATAATTATTGAAAAATTAAATTTATGTAAAATTTGATGAACTACATGTCTCCATCAATTAAAAAAAAATAAATAGTAAAAAATCTTTTAGAGCAGCGAATTTTATTCAATTTTTAAAGAATTTCAAGGCCAATCCGGAGGCAGAAAACATCTTTATTTAACCATTTGCCAAATTTTAATTGCAATTAGAAGTCAAAAGAAAAAATAAAATGTTTCCCCATACTAGAGTGACCCACCCTAGTGCACACACACAATCCAAAACCCCCCTAAAAAAGCCTCCCACCTGTAGCATGTTAGGGTAATTGTGCTACCAATTCCGTAAAATCTGTATAAGAGGCCTTGAGGTTGACTATCAAGTACCAGTCGTAAGCAAAGCCCAGTAAAATAAACGAAAGAGTTAGCGCAAAACTTAAGAGAGGAGCGTTGTACTGTTGTGTAATGCGTAAGTAAGCAGCTAGCACTAGCAGATACATTTTGTGATTTCTCTTTTTTTGTACTTTCGTATGTTTCTCTTTCTAGGGAAATTGCAGTAAGAACTAAGAATGAGACAATGCGTGTGCTTACTTGTGCATGTATATCATTGAAATTTAAATTCAAAAAAAAAAAATTGAATCCCACTAGTTTAGTGCGAAATTATTTAATTTATATTAGGAAGGTAGGAGGCATTGACAATCTGAAAAACATTTATATAAAACAACTTCCCAAAGTAGGTATCAAATACTTGACGTTTATAATGAATTCTTGCATGGAATTTCAATTTTTTCCTTATGCTTGGAAAAAGGCTAAAGTGGTGCCAATACTTAAAGCTGGTAAGCAACCAGATAGTCCAGAATGTTATAGGCCTATTAGTTTGCTGAGCAATTTAAGTAAAATGTACGAGAAGATTGCAAAGGAAAATATTATAAAGTTCATTAACGACCGATACAAGACTTACTTTTAAAGACCACGTTAGTAAAACACTAAAAAAATCGGCATTGCAATTAAAATGTTATATCCATTCATTAATCGTAAATCGTTACTTTCTATAGACAATAAAATAATTCTTCACAAATTAGTTTTTCAGGCAATATTATTGTACGGTTGCCAAGTATGGGGCAATGGACGTAGAATGCCAACGTAAACTGAGAAGTGTAGCTGCACAGCACATTTTAGCCACAAAGATGCTCAAACATCTAACAGCTAAAACATACAACTACGAACCAAATCAAACAGATAACTGCAAAAGATACAGCAACATTAGCTAACAAAAAAGACCAACGCAACAACGGAAAGAAAGAAAGAAGACGAATCGAATCCGCAAAGTGCAAAGACGTGCCGAGAAGTCCCTGAAGCCGAAAAGCCCCTGAAAAGTTAAAACCCAACTCCCTGTTAAATTTCGTGTAATATTTTTCCAATTTACTTTCAATAAATTAACATGAATTGAACTTCTAATTAAAATAAACAGTGGTCTCCTTTTAATCCTCCCCCACATTTATTTGTTTTTTATTTATTTATTTATTTATTTAATTATTCATTCATCTATTTATTTATTTCTACATTATTTAATACATTATACATTATATATTATATATTGTCTGTCTTGTGGCTTTTTAACTTTCTCTTACAAAGAGAAAGATATTGTTTTCGTGAAAATTTTCGACCTCGAGATTTTGATTGATTCTATCATTACGATGATAGCGGAGCCTAAAAAAGTGGTTTTTGGAATTCCGTCCGTCGGTCCGTCTGTCCGTAATGGTCTCCCCAGCCTAAACGGCTTGACCGATTTTCTTCAAACTTCGTATCCAAGTTTGTTTTGGTCATAATTTTATGCCATTTTTTTTGTTTGCTTTTAGCCATGTTAATAACGGTACCTGCCATATAAAAATTACACATAACCTCAATTTTCTCGAAAACGGCTCAAACGATTTTGATTAAACTTTATATATACTATATTCATATTAGTTCCAACAAAACTGCATACCCAGTTTTTGCGAGAAAATCCATATAACGGATTTTGTCATTTAGGCCATATAAAGAAAATTGTTAATTTCTCGCAAACTGCTACGCCAAATTGAATGAAATTTAATATATACACTACAATTATAGTTTGAAACAATTCCACATAATTAGTTTTAATCCAACTATCACTAAACGGAATTTTAAGTTTTGGCCAATAACGGAAAATCATTATTATTCACATAGACACCGATTCCTTCAAATTTCGGAGTAAACGTTCGTATAATCACATTTCGACAATTTTTATATCATTTTTAGCATCAATAATCCAAATGCATACTTACTATTTGATGTAACGCCCAACTCGCTGTGAAAGAGAAAGTTGCGTACGACCCAGTCGTGCACCCACCACTCGTTTTTATTCATTTTACCATTATTTATTTATTTTTTTTTTCTTATTGTATTGAGGGTTTTATAGTATTTTTGCCTCAAAGTATATTTGTTAAATAAAATTTCTTAATAATTAAAAAAAACATATTTCAATAGAAATATAATTACCATTATCAAATTATTGTATTGTAAAATGTGCGTTTACAAACTACCTATGTAAAACTTTTAATACTCAATAAAATATCTATCTATCTATCTATATTTGCTTGGATTATAAATGTGAGCAAATAATATACCGGTGGTGCTTTGGAATAAGAGAGTGCGCTCTTGTTTTTTGTGAGAAGTGAGATGTAGACCTATAGATAGGCCGTCGTTTCCTAGAAACGGCGCTTTTCTGGATCTATTACTGCGAGACACAAGACTGACAGTTACGGACAGAGTAGGTCGGTCAAAACCCGCGAAACTGTTTACGAACTATCGAGTATGACAGTGACTACTGCGGACACTCGCCGCCGTAATACAGCTTCTGAACAAGCTTGTGGCGTTGGAGGAGTGTATGCCTGTGCAATCTTACAAGTACGGTAAGATGCGCTGGCCACGCTTTACCAACGCCTTATCTAGAGAACTACGTTCGAGGGACATATTACCACCAGAAAACCGAAACCTGACAAACAATGAAATCGACGAATACTTACAACAAATGGATGAAACTATTCAAAGAACGATGAACAGGACGATACCAAAATACAAAGAACGTGACATAATGTCTACATACAGAAACGCGACCACTGACGCACTGCACAGACAAAAAAGCGGACTTCTGACGAGACTTAAACTTTTGTACAGACGACTGACAAACCCAATTGATCAAGGAGAACTATCGGTTGTCCATTAATTTGTTTTCGAATAACAGAATTCGGGCAGTGAATTCCAGTTCCCACACATTAATAAGATCTTTAGGAGGAAATGTCATAACGACCTTCCGTGTATTAAGCTCCAATAATCAGCTGACAATACAAACATACTTTTGACAGCAGGAATCGATCTGGGGGAAGCCGTCTTCGACGACGATTTCTATGTTATTGAAGATCCTTAGGAGAAAGTGGAGGCAGTGGGTCCTGTTTTTCAGGAATATAAGGGCTATGATAGCATTCGCCCGAACAGCGTCCTGGAAAACAATACCCTGCTCAATCTCTTCTACCTCCGATATGACACAACGCAATGGCGATCTGAGAACCGCGGTGACGAAAACTTGGCAAACGCCATAGTCGTCGAGCGATTAGACCCACTTCCTCTGTTAATCTCGAAGGTGGAACTCCAGATCATCTTCGATTCCATAAAGAAAAAGAAGTCAGCGCGAGTCGATGGTATATCCAACATTGTACTGCGAAACTTGTCCAACAGTGCGTTGAAAGACGGCGGTGGTTCATCCCCTCCCGAAAAAGGAAAAGGACAACTCCAATATGGCGAATTTCCGATCGATAAGTCTCCTTCCGAGTATCAGTAAGTTATTTGAAACAATTCTCAATCGGGCTCTGTTCAAGTGGTCTGAGGACAATAATATTATACCAGAGGACCAGTTTGGTTTCAAGGCGGGACATGACTGTAATCATGCCGCCTCCAAACTCGTCTATGATATACAAAGCCAAAAAAAAACAGTGCACTGCTGTATGTCTGGTTAATTTGGAGAAGTTTTTCGACACCGTGTTAGAGGGCCTCTATCTAAAGCTGACCAGACTATGCATAAGTAGGCCACTGCTATATATGCTTCATGACATGTTGACTAGTTCTAGTGGAACGTTTTATGTCAGAATCGTTCAGTCGTGTGTCTCGCAGTAAAAGATCCAGAAAAGCGCCCTTTTAGGATTCAATAATTTTTTTTTAATTTCAATTTCAATAAAATACATGCACTAGTAAACACACGCATTGTCTCATTCTTAGTTCTTACTGCAATTTCCCTAGAAAGAGAAACATACGAAAGTACAAAAAAAGAGAAATCACAAAATGTATCTGCTAGCTGCTTGCTTATGCATTACACAACAGTACAACACTCCTCTCTTAAGTTTTGCGCTAACTCTTTCGTTTATTTTACTGGGCTTTGCTTACGACTGGTACTTGATAGTCAAGCTCAAGGCCTCTTATAAAGATTTTACGGAATCGGTAGCACAATTACCCTAACATGCTACAGGTGGAAGGCTTTTTTAGGGAGGTTTTGGATTGTGTGTGTGTGCACTAGGGTGGATCACTCTAGTATGGGGAAACATTTCATTTTTTCTTTTGACTTCTAATTGCAATTAAAATGTGGCAAATGGTTCAATAAAGATGTTTTCTTCCTCCGGATTGGCCTTGAAATTCTTTAAAAAATTAATAAAATTCGCTGCTCTAAAAGATTTTTTACTATTTATTTTTTTTTAGTTGATGGAGACATGTAGTTCATCAAATTTTACATAAATTTAATTTTTCAATAATTATACAGAGAACTGAACGTTCAAAAAGCATCACTTTTAGAAGGAATCTGATGTGGACACTTGTTAATGCCCGAAATAGCTATAATTCCAAGCAAATGGTGTTGTTGTACACAAGTTGTTGTTGTAATTTCAATCATCACAGTAAGTACAAAGTTTGGTTTCATTTCTGAGATATTAATTTTTTTTAGAACGAAAATCCTGTTTACTGTCAAATTTCGGCATAGGCTTACGAGACTCAATTTTGCTTTAATGAGACCTTCACGTGCAAAGCAGTTATACCAAACCGATTGCATTAAACATTTAATATCAGCCCCAATGGACAACATAATTTCGCTATAAAAACCCATAATTAAAAAAAAAAGACCCACCCTAGTGTGCACTGTGGAGGCATTAAATTTCAACTCTAAAGAACATCTCAAGGTAATCTGTTTGTGTCTGAGTATTGTGTTGTGTTTGAGGGTAGGAAAATATGATTTATAAATAGGTAGATTTGTTAGTAAGTATGTCATGATTATTGCAGTTTTTTATCTTCATAATTAGATACTTTAACTAAATTCTTGGTTTAGCGGCGATAAACTAGCTTACTGAGACGAATCGCATTTGGTTCAAGCAGCATCTACGATCATAGTTTTGTCACAGCATGTAATAGATGCACCCACAGGTCCAATCTTACCAATCAGTTGAAGTACCTGTACACTATTTGGAAAGGAAAGAGCAAAATAAATGAAAACACACATTTTTCCCCTTTAAGCAATGGGTTTCAGATTCATTTATTAAATATTTTTAAATGGAAAATACGTCATCGGAACCGTTAATCCGATTCCCCAGAATACTTGTCAATATACATTTGTATATATAACTCCTCCAAAGCTCTCCAAGTGGCATAAAATTGCCTCGCGATCTCATCATCTTGTTCGTCAGGCACCTCCGGGTTGGAAGTGTCTGGATTAACTTTATCTGGTTCTTTTCCGGGGAGCAGTGGTTGGTTGTTATCCTTGTCTGCCATTTCTGAAAATATTTGTCAATATTACCAGAAATCAACAAGAAAAACGTTTTATCTTACCTTACGCCACGACTTGCAGGACGAGACTGAGCTGAGCTCACAGCTGACCAAAAAATACGCAACTGGCCAACTCACACAAATCTCATTTTGGATGTGTACGTGTATGAGTTCCTCTCCGCCCTTTCACAAAAGCTCCCAATTATGTGGAAATCGCCTCAAAAGTGAGGTTCGATAACATAGGCAGAGCCACCATGGATGAGTGCAGGCGATAAAAATTCTTGGAAACTCATTCAGGGAAAAAGTCGCATTCGTTGCAATTCGTTAAAAACTTTTTGTGAAGCATAAAATCGATGAATTTTAATTTTCTCTCTTGATAAGTAGAAACTATCTGAATTTTTAGAATTGTGAGTAGGCCAAGTTTTTAGTTTTGTTTGGATATTGTGGGTATTACAGGCTTTTTTGGTCGATGATTTCCATGCAAATAAAACAAATTTATTTCATTTGTATACCCCATCCCATAGGGTCGTTTTGACATTAAGTTGGTAACATAGAGAAATAATTTCGATGGATATACCTCAAAGTATATGTATCGACTCAGAAGCGCTAGCTGAGTTGAGTCTGTCAGTCCGTCCGTCTGTGTGTAACCGATTTTGGGGTCTCAAATGTTGAGCTTGTGTGATGAAATTCGGAATATAGACTTTCTATTCAACGAAGCAGAACAAGTGTAAACATTTTCAAAATCCGCCAACTGGCATGCTCACTTTTCAGAAAAAACGTTGCTCTTGGCCAAACGGTAGGACATTTTGAAAAGGTGTCTGAACATCGTATTTAGACAATCCCAATACCTATATTTTGTCTGTACAAAGTTTTTTGCTACTCCCACTTTTTGGGGGCTAGTTCGTTAAAAAAAAAACATTTTCAGTCAACTTTTAAAATATTTGAAAAAGTATTTGATGCAAAATCCTTGGAAATATTAACATGAATAAATCGTCTGTAGATCATTTTAGCCCACGACCACTTTTTGGGGGCGTTTTCTTAACAAAACTATTAGTATGCATGACCCCATAACATATGAAATAGAAAAAATGTCGTTTTATGTCGAACCATACAAAATGTTGATCAACTGTGTGAACAGTATGTGGTCACAATGTCATTTTCTAATTTAATCTTTTTTGGGGATATTAGTTTTAAAGGGAGGGTAGGATGGGATAGGCTATTCAACGATACGCACAGATTGTAGCCTTCTCATATGTTTTTACATTTGTTTGGTATATACCGTAATAAAACACACCTTTCACAGTTTCACTTCTATCTTGCAATTCGACAGTATTTGATCTGAAATGTTTGCAACAGTTTCCTTCCGCAATCTAAAACGTCAGAACATCGTCCCATTTATTAAAATGATCCAATCGTTCATATAGGTGATACTGCCACCAATGATTGGTAGTGCTAGTACTCACTTTCGTCACTATACTCCACGAATCCCAAATGCAGTTTCCAAATGAACTAAATTTGTAATTTTAAGATACATTTCAATAGCGTGTCCTCTTCCCTTCACTTCCAAGAAGCAAGTGAACATTTTTGCTCTGTTTGACGATTAATTTCGCCCGGAATTTGTATTTGTAAGGGAATAAGGGGCATCGGACATGGCATCTTTTGCACGGGAAATTGATGAAATTTTCATGTGGAAATTCATGATAAGTTTGATCCTCTTTTTAGTTAGTTTTGTGTAGGGCTTTGCAGTCAGTTAGTGAAGCGATATAAGTGATGCTGTATGAATTGTGCCATCTATTTCGTTTTTTGTTGGACATTTGTTTTCTTATAGTTTGTTAATTAGTTTGTCTGGGTAGTTGTTCATCCTTTGTATTCTTTTTATTTTTGTTATGTTTTCGTTGCGATGAGGTTGTTGGTTAATTTTCATTTTTGTTGGTTCCGTCGAGTGAGAGTTAATGCTTCTGCTGGAAGACGTTGGTTTTGTGTCCAATTTAATATAAGTTTGTTATTTTTGCGGTGGATATGTGCGTCAGGGAATAGGGATCAGAGACACCGCCTTTCAAACAGCCGTATCTTTTCTTTTTTGGGGGCAGTATTGAACCACAGGGCCATGTAGCAAATGACTTTCACCCTTGAATCAAGTTGACTGCTTTGAAATAGAAAGACTTGAAACTTCATGCTGACAAAGTTCAATTGACTCAAGAACTGAAGACTACTGACCATGCAGCACGATGAGAGTTCATTGCATGAATTATGGAACAACAACAAGTGGATGCTGATTTTTCAAACAAAATCATCTTCATCGTTGAAGCTCATTTTTATCGTGATGGCTTCCTAAATCATCAAAATTGTCACATTTGGGGTTAAGAAAATCCAAACAAATGCATCCACAACGCGTGACTGTTTGGTGCAGATTTCGGGCTGGAGGCATTATCGGAGCATTTTTCTTCGAAAATAAGTCTGGTAAGACAGTCACAATTAACGGTGTTTGTTATCGAGACACAATAGCCCAGTTTTTAGTGTCTTAATTACAAGATATGGGTGTGACGAACATATGGTATCAACAGAACGGTGCCACCTGCCATACAGCCAGAGACAAAATTCAATTACCGCATGAGTCATTTCCAAATCGCGTAATCCACCCGTTTTTGCGATCAGAATTGGCCATCCAGATCTTGCAATTCAACGACATTGGACTTTTTTCGTTGGGTTTTGGAAGTTAAAAGTCCCACGACCACCAATGCCTTGAAAGAGGAAATTGGGCGGCGTATTAAATGAAATTCAGCCACATTTATAGGAAACGGTCATAGAAACTTTCAATAAAAGAGTACGCACTTGCTAGCAAAGCCGTGGCGGCCATTTAACCGATGTGCTATTCCATACATAACCCCAATCTGTTTGCTCTATAAATCAATAAAAAAATTTAAGTTTTCTACTTAAAAATCTGCATTTTCTATCCAAATCTGCATTTTCTATCCAGCTTGATATCTTCAGCTTAAATAAGACGGGTATTTCATTTAAATTGGTGCACGCATTTGTGACAGTTCCCAAAACAAATGGACACCAACACTCCGTCTCACAGAGTCTTCGATTCCCAGCCAGACTTCGGACGCTGTAGAGGAAGACCTCGCTTTAAGTGGCGGGCACAAGTAGAAACCAACCTCAACCAACTTGAAGTTCGCCACGTAGGGACCGGGTTATATGAAGATGCATGTTAGTTGAGCCCCAGGTTCGGATTTGTGCGCTACTTATGTCGGAAAGTAAGCATTACACTTCATAGATGTGCCACAGATTCAACTGATAGCCATCATCTGCAGTGGGACATCTAATATTAACAAATCGATTCAAATTTGTCGACCTCGACGCAATTGACGAATAATTCCATAGCCGTTAAAAGAGATCAAAAATAATAAGACATCTCAATGGACAACGTCCATATACACATCGTGTACTTCAGCGCAATCCGAAGGTGTACTGTAGGTAAGAAAGTTAACAAAACCCCAAACAACTGGAAACTCCTTTCAACTGCGCCATGCTAAATCGTATATTGACATCGTCAAATCGATATGCGAATGACATTATTTGCTGAGAAATTTAGCTGACTTTATATCTAACCAAGCAACGGCCATTGACATCACCTCTTATCGCTATCAAATGGTCCACCAAGGCACGGCGGAGAATTCATGGCATCCGTTGCTATTGCCACTTCATAGACAAAGACTCCCAAGGAACACATTTCCATCTGAGCCGACACTCGTGAAATTAGCAATTGTGGCCCTAGGAGCCTTTGCACATTAACCGTGAAGTCGTTGATAAGAGCGCAGTATCAGGAAACTAGAAGGTGGCACGTGTCCATATCATGTGGGGATGGTATGATAATTAGATTGGCGTCCTATTTCAGTTCGCTCCACATTGATTGTTTAGAATGCGAAACTGAATCAGGAAACGCATAGAAGAATTCTAGCGATGATACTTAAAATTCCAATTTCTGATGTGGCTGCAGAAAATATGATTTGAACAGAATAGCATCGCATACTACCATATAAGGTCAGATTGCGATTCTTATCCATCCGCACATACTTAAACACTTCTCCATACCCTCTCACTATCATCGGATACGGTATCCAATCATGGCGGATTCACATATTGACCAGTGGCGATTCAATGGAAAGAGGAAAAAGTAAAAGAAAAAGTATGCCTGCAAAGAGTGCGGTCAACCTGAATCAGTATCTCCAAAGCCAAAACCAATCCCACTGTACATGACTAGGTAGTCCGAAACCTGATCACAGCTACTATATACCTACGCAGAATACTTGGAATCGTACCGAACCTACGACAGGTGTATGACAAATAAAGTTGCTGCTTCTTCCCATCAAGTATCTCTGTCAATTCAGCTGTCTTCCCTCTCCCGAGAAAATATTTTATAAAGCGGTAAGCCACACCCAAGCACGAAGTAAGACCACGCTGGGAAGGCACAATTGACATTCACTGAACCGGATAATTGTTTGATTGCGTTAACCATCTATGCATTCGGATTGGAGTATCGCCATTGAAATACAGAACCATTGCTGGTTCATGGAGCGGTTGCAAGACTGGAGATGATTATTTCCCCTTCCTTACGCGACCACATATACAGACTGCTGATAGTTGAATCACGTTGTCTGTGGACTGGTAACACCGTCAGGTGGGTAGACATAGCATTGCCTCCCAGCAAGGGAAGAAAAACCGATTGCAGATACTGTATCGACAAGGTAGCGTCTGTAAACACGTTTGTCATGTGACCCCGGATTTCGAAAATGATCATGAGGGGGGTAAAAGAGTTAAGGGCCTCCCCGAATGCGTATATGTAGCGGATGCTTGTAGCCGAGTAAAAAGTTAAAAACAAGGCAGCCCGTAAGCGCTTACACAATGTGTATCTTCGTGAATCTTTGGGTTGAAGTTGAATAGAGGGGAACTTCATGCAAGAAATGTATCCCTTTTTTGAAAGCGATGCAAGATACAAGCTACAAACTACAAATATGCATTCTGAGCAAGGCGCAAGCCTTTAGGCACACAGGATATACAATATCTGCTGTAAATGTCGATGTGGAAGGGGATGTTGCTGTTCACTGATATGCTATAACTGCGCACAACGGAATATTTGCAATCATTCTGAATCTACAAAACATAATCACCCCTATCGAGGTATACGTTCGGAACAATTTCCGAAACGAAAGTCCGTTCCAATCGTAAGCCAATTTGCCTTCGAGTTATCCGTTACTTACTTACTTAAGTGGCGCTACAGTCCGGGATAAACCTGGGCCTCAACCAAAATGCCTCTCCAATTAGCCCGGTCCTTAGCTAACTGCCTCCAGTTGCGCACTTCAAGTTAGTTGAGGTCGGTTTCTACTTGTGCGCGCCACTTAAGGTGAGGTCTTCCTCTACTGCGTACGACGTCTGGCTGGGAATCGAAGACTCTGCGAGCCGAAGTATTGGTGTCCATTCGTTCTACATGTCCTAGCCATCTTAAACGTCCAATGCGGAGTTTTTTGACCAGGGGCATGCCGCTGTACAGCTCGTATAGTTCGTGGTTGAATCTTCGTCTCCATAGCCCGTCAACGCAAACGGGACTGAAGATTTTCCGAAGAATTTTCCGCTCGAATCGACCAAGGATTTCTTCATCCGCTTTTGATACGGTCCATGCTTCAGCGCCGTAGAGCAGGACTGGGATGATCAGGGTCTTATATAGGATCTCCTTAGTAGTTCGAGTGAGGGCTTTACTACTTAATTGCCTTCTTAGCTCGAAGAAACAGCGATTGGCAAGAGTAATTCTTTGTTTGATTTCTGACGAAATGTTGTTGTCAGAATTAATAGTGAAGCCGAGGTAGACAAAGTCCCGTACTACCACAAAGTTATATCTGTCAATGGTGACTTTCTGTCCGATTCGTCGATGTTGTGTGTCCTTTTGTGTTGATAGCATATACTTAGTTTTACCCTCATTTACTGCTAAACCCATTTTTGCCGCTTCCTTCACTATACTAGCAAACGTGGCTATGACATCACGTTGAGTCCTATCAATGATGTCAATATCGTCAGCGTATCCTAGTAGTTGCACCGATTTTTGCAAAACTGTGCCTCTGGTGTTGGCTCGGGAGTTTTGCACAATTCTCTCAAGAATCAGATTAAAGAAGTCACATGACAGCGCATCGCCTTGCCTAAATCCTTTTTTGGTATCGAATGTGTCGGTGAGTTCGTTTCCGACCCTGATGGAGCAGCGATAATTCTCCATCGTCATCCTACACAAACGGACGAGTTTGGACGATATACCAAAACTAGATATGGCTCTGTATAGTTCGTCTCTATAAATGCTGTCGTATGCGGCTTTGAAATCGATAAATAGGTGGTGGGTATCGATTTGGACTTCTTGGCTTTTTTCCAGGATCTGCCGAAATGTGAAAATTTGATTTGAATTTGAATGGTCGCAGCGTTAGCCTGATCTGTCGGCTCCCGACTTCTTTTTATCGGATTTACCTAAAGGAAAATGTTTGCATTAACAAATCACACAGTTAACCTCTTTTTTGCAAAACTTCCACCCACGAATCAATTAAAACATTTAATTCGAAATTGCACACACATGGATACTTTTATTGATCGAAACTACAATGGATATGCACGAACAAGATATAACAAAACAGAATCGCAACACATAAGAAAGCCAAAATCAAATTTATGAAAAAAAATATTTTCCGGTTACGGTTACTGTTAGAAGGATCTGCAATCGTTTCATCTTCTAAGAGTACGCGCATGTCTATATTTCGGCGCGGTTTAAGTTCAGCAAAAAGCGAAGCAACATCAAAGTCCAAGTAAATGGATGCCAATCTCATCCCTCTGATTCTATCGCCGCCCAACTCCCTCAAAACGCTGATCATGTGCTTTTCCATTTCCATAATTACGCCAACTCGATCCAGGGGTAGTTCTACTGTGACACCTCGTGGTTGTCGTCGAGTATGGTTTGGAGGACAATCGTACTCCTCCTCAATCTGGAAAACGTCCATTTCAACTACAAACAGAACACAGGATACAATCGCAGCAACAGATTTGAATTGTTATACTCACTAGCGCCTCCTGCCATTGTGATCCAATCTCGTCAAGAATATTTCAATAACTGAGGACAAAACGAAACAAATCCAGCAAACACACACAAAACCAGATTCGCACAGTGCAACATACATCAGCGACTATCAGGCAGCTCCCACATGTGCACCATCGACATGGAAGCACTATCTGCAAACTTTGCTGATAGTGCTACCATGTGCATGGTGCATGTGTAGGTGAGGGATTCATTGTTTTTTTTTTCGTTTTTTATATTTGCAAAGGAAAAGATTCGTTTCGGTGTGTGAAAGTCTATTTTGTGTTGTTGTCTGTTCTGGGGTCTGGGGTCTAGACTAGTCTACACATGCTACTCGAGTGAGGGGTCTAGGGTCTGGGATCTTGGGTCTAGGCCAAGGGTCTGGGATTGTTATTAACAATGCACAACCACTCGATTGAGGGGTCTGGGGTCTGGACTATTCTGCACATACACTCAATCGAGGGGTCTGGGGTCTATAGGGTATGCAGGAGTCTGGAGTTTGTTATTCACACTGGCGCACAAACTATTCGATCGATATGACTGAAAGATCGGCTATGGGTATTGTTCGTGGTCCTACAGAGAGGTTTTTGGAATTGGGATTCTTGAA
Source organism: Rhingia campestris (assembly GCA_932526625.1). NCBI lineage: Eukaryota > Metazoa > Arthropoda > Insecta > Diptera > Syrphidae > Rhingia > Rhingia campestris. The sequence goes on along the minus strand of OW052186.1, from coordinate 2,248,017 downwards.
CGAAAATTAACAGTACCTCCCATATAAAGGGTTTTTCAACAGGGACGTTACAAAAGTAGATCGACAGGGACAGCAAACGACGCCATATTTCTTGACGCTCTTTTCACATTTCTCTTCAGTAAGGTTTGCCATTTCATGGTGGAAAGATAAACGAGCCAACGACGAGTCGAAATTATTAAAATTTACTACCGGAATTCGGAGTCAGTGGCCTCAACGTTAAGAGCGTTACGTCCAAGTTATGGTCGTCATAATCGTCCTACCAGATCAACAATTGAGCATCTAGTGGACAAATTTGAATCCACAGGCTCAGTACAAAATGTTTCCGTGCCAGTGAGGCGAAGAAGTGTCGAGAAAATTGCTGCCGCTGAGGCTTCAGTCCAAATGTGTCTTTCACACGTCGTTCTAAAGCGTTGGGCATCTCTGTGACGTCGTTGTGGCGAATTTTACGAACAGATCTTGGCCTACATCCTTACAAGATTAAATTGACGCAAGAACTGAAGCCGCTTGATCACCAGAAGCGTCGTATGTTCGTGAATTGGGCTGAGCAACAACTTGAAAATGATTCGGATTTTCATCGAAAAATCATCTTCAGCGATGATGCTCATTTCTGGCTGAATGGCTTCGTCAATAAAACAAAATATGCGGTATTGGTCAGGCAGCAATCCACACGTACTCCATGAGTCATCATTGCATCCCGAAAAAATTACGGTTTGGTGTGGTTTGGTCCGTGATGATCAAGACTGGCACGTTACTGTGAATGGGAATTGCTACCGTTCAATGCTAACCGGCCCCAATTGGATGATATGGACTTGGAGGACATGTGGTTCCAACAGGACGGCGCCAAAAGCCACACAGCGAATGTCACAATCAATTTATTGGAAACCAAGTTTGGAGAACGTGTTATCTCACGAAATGGTCCGGTCGCTTGGCCGCCTCGGTCGTGCGATTTGACGCCGTTAGAATATTTCCTGTGGTACTACGTCATGTCTATGGTCTATGCCAACAAGCCAGCGACGACTGATGAACTTCGTACGAATATCGAACGTGAAATTGCAGCAGTATCGGCCGATTTATGCTTGAAAACCGTCGATAATTGGGTTCAGCGTCTGGACTTCTGCAAGCGTGCCCGTGGTGGCCATGCAAAAGAAATCGAGTTCCATACATAATGCCATCGAACGTACTTTCACAGGAATAAAGAATTTCATTGATATCCAAAACCGTTTTTGTTTTATTTAAAAAAAAAACTTTTGTAGCGCTCTTATTGAAAAACCCGATATAATGGAATTTTTAAAACGCGAATATCTTGATTACCGCTCTAACGATGTTGATAAAAATGAAAACCTAGACCTACGCTTTTGCAATTATTTAAGAAAAAATGGAAACGAAAGGTGGAGTTTTTTTTCCACGCTGTAACTATGACATAAAAAGTGTCTAAATTGATTCCGATGATTCACAGAAACAACATGTATCCCCCGTTGGTAAAATCATTGTGAATATACTAAGTTACCATGTTTGAGTTAAAAATATATTACACCAGCCCAGCTTCTTCTTCTCTGCTAAGGAAAAATCTGACCAGGTCTTCAATACTGTTGTTTAGGTAGAAGTTGTATCCCGAAACTTGCTTTGAACTAACTGGACTCTATCCAAAGACTATTTTTCACTTACTTCAAATTTTCGACCTCAGTGAAGGCAATCTATTGTTTTAATGGAAATAATACTGGCCCTCCAGGTTGGGGGTTGTGTTTTGGGTTAAATACCCACCCATGGAAAAAACCGTTGTTACGAAGCAACTAATAGCCTCGGAAAAAACTGATATTACTGTGACGACCTTGCTAAACGAAAAAAGGACAACGACGTTCGTATCTGCACATGGAATGTGAAAGCATTAAACAGGAGAGGTGCAGGCGAACAACTAGCGGAAGCCCTAAACTGCTACAAAGCAGAATTACTGCCATCCAGGAAATACGATGGGATGGGCCGGGCAAAAAGAGGATGAAAAGCTGTGACATCTACTACGGACCGTGTTATACTGAGCAGAAACAGCGACTATTCGGATGCGGATTTGTTATAAGTGCCAGACTTAGGCAAGAAGTCTTATGTTTCCAAGACATTAGCGACCGCATAGTAACAATCCGCATCAAGGCCAAATTCGCCAACGTAAGCCTTATATGCATTCATGCTACGACGGAAGAAAAAGTTGATATAGCTAAGGATTGCTTCTACGAGCTCCTCGACAAAACCTATGAGCGACAACCAAAGTACGATGTTGAAATCGTGCTGGGAGATTTTTAAGCAAAGGTAGGAAGAGAAGACATCTTTAGCAGTACTGTCGGAAAATATAGCCTACACGACAACACGTCTGGTAACGGACTTAGGCTAATTGATTTCGCTACGGAACGAAATGCCACTATAGCCAGCACACGGTTTCCTCACCTCGATATCCATAAGGGGACATGGCGGTCTCCAGATCAACGAACAGTCAACCAAATTGATCACATTGCGATAGACAAGAGGCACGCATCGAGTATTTTGGATATTCTAACATTCTGAAGGGCTATCATCGACTCGGATCACTCGGTTATCTAGGAGTTTCACTACCTCGTTGCAGCCAAGGTAAAAATGCGGATATCCACCAGGCCACAACATACCAGAAATACAGTGACAGCTAAGGTTGTCGCGGAACGCGGATCCCTAAACCACTTAATTAACCCCATTACACCAGCATCGAATGTCAAAGAACAAGCCAGATCAGCCGCAAGAAATCCCTGGTTTGATGAGGAATGCCGACATATGCTCGCAGCCAAAAACGAGGCATATAAGGCTAAGCTGCAGGTGAAGACGAGAGCTGCCATTGAACTCTATAGGCAAAGAAGAAGCGAAGAACATCGGCTTTTCAGAAAGAAGAAAAAGATCAAGAAAAGCGCGCGATCGATGATATAGAGAGGTGCCACTCCAGGAACGATGTTCGCAAGTTTAACCTTGTTCAACTCGAATCCTGTCGAGTTGAACAAGGAAATATCGTAGTTGAGACACAGTCGATGCTGAGGATATGGAAGAACCACTTCTGCAGACTGTTAAACGGCGATGACGAACAACATTCCGCTGTCAGGCAGAACGAACCATTTAATATTGGCAACGATAGCAAAAACTGCCAACCACCCGACCTAAGTGAAGTGAGGATAGCAATATCTTAACTCAAGCTTAATGACGGCCTTCCCGCTGAGCTTTATAAAGCTGGCGGGAATGACATGGTAAGCAACATCCACCAACTCATAAGCCAAATCTGGTCGGCTGAAAGCATGCCTGAAGAATGGAACCTCAGCATCGTTTGCCCGATCCACAAAAAAGGAGACCCTCTGAACTTCGCCAACTACAGAGGCATAAGTCTGCTTAACATCGCCTTCAAGATCCTATCTGCCGTAATATGTGAACGCCTGAAATCGTTTACCAACAACCTGATCGGCCCTTATCAGTGTGGTTTTAGGCCAGGAAAGTCCACAACCGATCAAATTTTCACACTTCGGCAGATCCTGGTAAAAACCCAAGAAGTCCAAATCGATACCCACCACCGATTTCAAAGCCGCATACGACAGCATTTATAGAGACGAACTATACAGAGCCATGTCTAGTTTTGGTATACCGCCCAAACTCGTCCGTTTGTGTAGGATGACGATCGAGAATTCTCGCTCCATCAGGGTCGGAAACGACCTCACCACACATTCGATACCAAAAAAGGCTTTAGGCAAGGCGATGCGCTGTGATGTGACTTTTTTCAATTTGGTTCTTGAGAGGATTGTGCAAAACTCCCGAGACAACACCAGAGGCACAGTTTTGCAAAAATCGGTGCAACTACTAGGATACGCTGACGATATTGACATCATTGATAGGACTCAACGTGATGTCATAGCCACGTTTGCTAGTATAGTGAAGGAAGCGGCAAAAATGGGTTTAGCAGTAAATGAGGGTAAAACTAAGTATATGCTATCAACACAAAAGGACACACAACATCGACGAATCGGACAGAAAGTCACCATTGACAGATATAACTTTGTGGTAGTACGGGACTTTGTCTACCTCGGCTTCACTATTAATTCTAACAACAACATTTCGTCAGAAATCAAACAAAGAATTACTCTTGCCAATCGCTGTTTCTTCGAGCTAAGAAGGCAATTTAGTAGTAAAGCCCTCACTCGAACTACTAAGGAGATCCTATATAAGACCCTGATTATCCCAGTCCTGCTCTAGGGCGCTGAAGCATGGACCGTATCAAAAGCGGATGGAGAAATCCTTGGTCGATTCGAGAGGAAAATTCTTCGAAAAATCTTCGGTCCCATTTGCGTTGACGGGCTATGGAGACGAAGATTCAACCACGAACTATACGAGCTGTACAGCTACATGCCCCTGGTCAAAAAACTGCGCATTGGACGTTTAAGATGGGTAGGACATGTAGAACGAATGGTCACCAATACTCCGGCTCGCAGAGTCTTCGATTCCCAGCCAGACGTCGGACGCAGTAGAGGAACACCTCGCCTTAAGTGGCGCGCACAAGTAGAAACCGACCTCAACCAACTTGGAGTGCGCAACTGGAGGCAGTTAACTAAGGACCGCGCTAATTGGAGGGGCATGTTGGTTGAGGCCCACCTTCCGTGTATTAAGCTCCAATAATCAGCTGACAATACAAACATACTTTTGACAGCAGGAATCGATCTGGGGGAAGCCGTCTTCGATGACGATTTCTATGTTATTGAAGATCCTTAGGAGAAAGTGGAGGCAGTGGGTCCTGTTTTTCAGGAATATAAGGGCTATGATAGCATTCGCCCGAACAGCGTCCTGGAAAACAATACCCTGCTCTATCACTTCTACCTCCGAAATGACACTACGCAATGGCGATCTGAGAACCGCGGTGACGAAGACTTGGCAAACGTCATAGTCGCTGAGCGATTAGACCCACTTCCTCTGTTAATCTCGAAGGTGGAACTCCAGATCATCTTCGATTCCATAAAGAAAAAGAAGTCAGCGGGAGTCGATGGTATATCCAACATTGTACTGCGAAACTTACCCCCTGATGATGTGGACATTTACGCCACCCTGTTCAATAATGCGCTGTCCAACAGTACGTTGGAAGACGGCGGTGGTTCATCACCTCCCGAAAAAGGAAAAGGAAAACTCCAATATGGCGAATTTCCGGTCGATAAGTCTCCTTCCGAGTATCAGTAAGGTATTTGAAAAAATTCTCAATCGGGCTCTGTTCAAGTGGTCTGAGGACAATAATATTATACCAGAGGACCAGTTTGGTTTCAAGGCGGGACATGACTGTAATCATGCCGCCTCCAAACTCGTCTATGATATACAAACCCAAATAAAACAGTGGCACAGGTGTATGTCTGGTTAATTTGGAGAAGGCTTTCGACACCGTGTTAGAGGGCCTATATCTAAAGCTGACCAGACTAGGCATAAGTAAGCCACTGCTATATATGCTTCATGACATGTTGACTAGTTCTAGTGGAACGTTTTATGTCAGAATCGTTCAGTCGTGTGTCTCGCAGTAAAAGATCCAGAAAAGCGCCCTTTTGGGATTCAATAATTTTTTTATATTTAAATTTCAATAAAATACATGCACAAGTAAGCACACGCACTGTCTCATTCTTAGTTCTTACTGCAATTTCCCTAGAAAGAGAAACATACGAAAGTACAAACAAAGAGAAATCGCAAAATGTATCTGCTAGCTGCTTACTTACGCATTACACAACAGTACAACGCTTCTCTCTTAAGTTTTGCGCTAACTCTTTCGTTTATTTTACTGGGCTCAAGGCCTCTTATACAGATTTTACGGAATTGGTAACCCTAACATGCTACAGGTGGGAGGCTTTTTTAAGGGGGTTTTGGATTGTGTGTGTGCACTAGGGTGGGTCACTCTAGTATGTGGAAACATTTTATTTTTTCTTTTGACTTCTAATTGCAATTAAAATTTGGCAAATGGTTAAATAAAGATGTTTTCTGCCTCCGGATTGGCCTTGAAATTCTTTAAAAATTGAATAAAATTCGCTGCTCTAAAAGATTTTTTACTATTTATTTTTTTTAATTGATGGAGACATGTAGTTCATCAAATTTTACATAAATTTAATTTTTCAATAATTATACAGAGAACAGAACTGAACTGAACTGATGTGGACACTTGCTAATGCTCGATATAGCTATAATTCCAAGCAAATGGAGTTGTCGTACACAAGTTGTTGTTGTAATTTCAATCATCACAGTAAGTACAAAGTTTGGTTTCAATTCTGTCAAATTTCGGCATAAGTTTACGAGACTCAAGTTTGCTTTAATGAGACCTTCACGTGCAAAGCAGTTATACCAAACCGATTGCATTATACATTTAATATCAGCCCCAATGGACAACATATTTTTTCCATTTGAGCCCAAAATTTAAAAAAAAAAACATATGAGAAGGCTACAATCCACTGTGCGGATCGTTGAATACCCTATCCCATCCTATCTGTAAAACTAAAATCCCCAAAAAGTGGACATGGCTAAAAACACGATGTGAATAAAATAAAGAAAATGACATGGTGACAACAAATTCTTCAGACTGCTTATAAAAAACTTTTACGGTTCTACAAAAGACAAGGTTTTCTCCTGCATATGTTATGGGGTAGGGTATATAAATGGTTTGTATATAAAAACGCCCCCAAAAAGTGGGCGTGGGTTAAAATGGTCTATTGACGAAATGTTCATATTTATATTACTAATGATTCTGCATCAAAAGTTTTTTAGAAAATTTTAAAATTTGACCGAAAAACGTTTTTTATTAAAAACGCCCACAAAAAGTGGGCGTGACAAAATACTTTATATGAACGAAATACAGATATTCAGATTGTCTAAATATGTTGTTCAGAAAGCTTTTCAAAATTCCCTATGGTTTAGCCAAAAAATACGTTTTTTCTAAAAATGGGCGTGGCAGTGGGCGGATTTCAAAATTTTTTACACTTGTTCTGCTGGGAGCACAAAGAGCACGTGTACCAAATTTCATCCTTCTAGCTCAAAATTTAAGGCCCAAAAACTGGTGACGTACGGACGGACGGACGGACGGACAGACATGGCTAAATCGACTCTGCTATCGGTTCTGAGTCGATCCATATACTTTGAGGTATATGTAGCTAAATTATTTCTCTATGTTACAAACTATGTATCAAATCTAATATACCCCTATGGGATAGGGTATAATGACCCACCCTAGTGTGCACTGTGGAGGCATTTAATTTGGTATCGCAAATTTCAACTCTAAAGAACATCTCAAGGTAATCTGTTTGTGTCTGAGTATTGTGTTGTGTTTGAGTGTAGGAAAATATGATTTATAAATAGGTAGATTTGTTAGTAAGTATGTCATGATTATTGCAGTTATTTATCTTCATAATTAGATACTTTAACTAAATTCTTGGTTTAGCGCCGATAAACTTGTTAACTGAGACGAATCGCACCTGGTTCAAGCAGCATCTACGATCATAGTTTTGTCACAGCATGTAATAGATGCACCCACAGGTCCAATCGTACCAATCTTGGATTAGCTAGTCGTCTTGGCATCTAAGTCAAAATCAGTGGAAGTACCTGTACACTATTTGGAAAGGAAAGAGCAAAATAAGTGAAAACACACATTTTTCCCCTTTAAGCAATGGGTTTCAGATTCATTTATTAAATATTTTTAAATGGAAAATACGTAATCGGAACCGTTAATCCGATTCCCCAGAATACTTGTCAATATACATTTGTATGTATAACTCCTCCAAAGCTCTCCAAGTGGCATAAAATTGCCTCGCGATCTCATCACCTTGTTCGTCAGCCACCTCCGGGTTGGAAGTGTCTGGATTAACTTTATCTGGTTCTTTTCCGGGGAGCAGTGGTTGGTTGTTATCCTTGTCTGCCATTCTTAAATAATTTGTCAATATTACCAGAAATCAACAAGGAAACGTTTTATCTTACCTTACGCCACGACTTGCAGGACGAGACTGAGCTGAGCTCACAGCTGACCAAAAAATACGCAACTGGCCAACTCACACAAATCTCATTTTGAGTGTGTACGTGTATGAGTTCTTGTTCTCACCACCTCTCCGCCCTTTCACAAAAGCTCCCAATTATGTGGAAATCGCCTCAAAAGTGAGGTTCGATAACATAGGCAGAGCCACCATGGATGAGTGCAGGCGATAAAAATTCTTGGAAACTCATTCAGGGAAAAAGTCGCATTCGTTGCAATTCGTTAGAAACTTTTTGTGAAGCATAAAATCGATGAATTTTAATTTTCTCTCTTGATAAGTAGAAACTATCTGAATTTTTAGAATTGTTAGTAGGCCAAGTTTTTAGTTTTGTTTGGATCTTGTGGGTATTACAGGCTTTTTTGGTCGATGATTTCCATGCAAATAAAACAAATTTATTTCATTTGTATACCCTATCCCATAGGGGTATGTTCGTTTTGACATTAAGTTGGTAACATAGAGAAATAATTTCGATGGATATACCTCAAGGTATATGTATCGACTCAGAATCGCTAGCTGAGTTGAGTCTGTCAGTCCGTCCGTCTGTGTGTCACCGATTTTGGGGTCTCAAATGTGGAGCTAGTGTGATGAAATTTGGAATATAGACTCTCTATCCAACGAAGCAGAACAAGTGTCAACATTTTCAAAATCCGCCAACTGCCATGCCCACTTTTCAGAAAAACGTTGCTTTTGCCAAACGGTAGGAAATTTGGAAAAAGTGTCTAAAATTCATATTTAGACAATCCCAATACCTATATTTTGTCTGTACAAAGTTGTTTGCTACTCCCACTTTTTGGGGGCTAGTTCGTTAAAAAAAACATTTTCCGTCAAATTTTAAAATATTTGAAAAATTATTTGATGCAAAATCCTTGGTAATATTAACATGAATAATTCGTCTATAGATCATTTTAGCCCACGACCACTTTTTGGGGGCGTTTTCTTAACAAAACTATTAGTATGCATGACCCCATAACATATGCAATAGAAAAAACGTCGTTTTATGTCGAACCATACAAAATGTCGATCAACTGTGTGAACAGTATGTGGTCACAGTGTCATTTTCTAATTTAATCCTTTTTGGGGATATTAGTTTCTAAGGGAGGGTAGGATAGGATAGGCTATTCAACGATACGCGCAGCGGATTGTAGCCTTCTCATATGTTTTTACATTTCTTTGGTATATACCGTAATAAAACACACCTTTCACAGTTTCACTTCTATCTTGCAATTTTGGCAGTATTTGATCTGAAATGTTTGCAACAGTTTCCTGCCGCAATCTAAAACGTCAGAGCATCGTCCCTTTTATTAAAATGATCCAATCGTTCATATAGGTGATACTGCCACCAATGATTGGTAGTGCTAGTACTCACTCTCGTCACTATACTCCACGAATCCCAAATGCAGTTTCCAAATGAACTAAATTTGCAATTTTAAGATACATTTCAATAGCGTGTCCTCTTCCCTTCACTTCCAAGAAGCAAGTGAACATTTTTGCTCTGTTTGACGATTAATTTCGCCCGGAATTTGTATTTGTAAGGGAATAAGGGGCATCGGACATGGCATCTTTTGCACGGGAAATTGATGAAATTTTCATGTGGAAATTCATGATAAGTTTGATCCTCTTTTTAGTTAGTTTTGTGTAGGGCTTTGCAGTCAGTTAGTGAAGCGATATAAGTGATGCTGTATGAATTGTGCCATCTATTTCGTTTTTTGTTGGACATTTGTTTTCTTATAGTTTGTTAATTAGTTTGTCTGGGTAGTTGTTCATCCTTTGTATTCTTTTTATTTTTGTTATGTTTTCGTTGCGATGAGGTTGTTGGTTAATTTTCATTTTTGTTGGTTCCGTCGAGTGAGAGTTAATGCTTCTGCTGGAAGACGTTGGTTTTGTGTCCAATTTAATATAAGTTTGTTATTTTTGCGGTGGATATGTGCGTCAGGGAATAGGGATCAGAGACACCGCCTTTCAAACAGCCGTATCTTTTCCTTTTTGGGGGCAGTATTGAACCACAAGACCATGTAGCAAATGACTTTCACCCTTGAATCAAGTTGACTGCTTTGAAATAGAAAGATTTGAAACTTCATGGTTACAAAGTTCAATTGACTCAAGAACTGAAAACTACTGACCATGCAGCACGATGACAGTTCCTTGAATGAATTTTGGAACAACAACAAGTGGATTCTGATGTTTCCAACAAAATCATCTTCATCGATGAAGCTAATTTTAATCTTGATGGCTTCCTAAATCATCAAAATTGTCACATTTGGGGTTAAGAAAATCCAAACAAATGCATCCACAACGCGTGACTGTTTGGTGCAGATATCGGGCTGGAGGCATTATCGGAGCATTTTTCTTCGAAAATAAGGCTAGTAAGACAGTAACCCATTTTTTGGTGCCTTAATTACAAGATATGAGTGTGACCAACATATGGTATCAACAGGACGGTGCCACCTGCCATACAGCCAGAGACAAAATTCATTTACCGCATGAGTCATTTCCTAATCGCGTAATCCGTCCGTTTTTGCGATCAGAATTGGCCATCCAGATCTTGCAATTCAACGACATTGGACTTTTTTCGTTGGGTTTTTTGAAGTTAAAAGTCCCACGACCACCAATGCCTTGAAAGAGGAAATTGGGCGGCGTATTTAATGAAATTCAGCCACATTTATAGGAAACGGTCATAGAAACTTTCAATAAAAGAGTACGTACTTGCTAGCAAAGCCGTGGCGGCCATTTAACCGATGTGCTATTGCATACATAACCCCAATCTGTTTGCTCTATAAATCAATAAAAAAAATTAAAGTTTTCTAGTTAAAAATCTGCATTTTCTATCCAAATGACATTTTGCGTGAATTATGGGACACACTTGAAAGCTTGATATCTTCAGCTTAAATAAGACGGGTATTTCATTTAAATTGGTGCACGCATTTGTGTCAGTTTGATAGCATGAACTGCTAAAATCAAACATTTCCTTCAAATATTCCCAAAACAAATGGACACCAACACTCAGTCTCACAGAGTCTTCGATTCCCAGCCAGACTTCGGACGCTGTAGAGGAAGACCTCGCCTTAAGTGGCCACGTAGGGACCGGGTTATATGAAGATGCATGTTAGTTGAGCCCCAGGTTCGGATTTCTGCGCTACTTATGTCGGAAAGTAAGCATTACACTTCATAGATGTGCCACAGATTCAACTGATAGCCATCATCTGCAGTGGGACAGTTAATATTCACAAATCGATTCAAATTTGTCGACCTCGACGCAATTGACGAAAAATTCCAAAGCCGTTAAAAGAGATCAAAAATAATATGACATCACAATGGACAACGTCCATATGCACATCGTGTACTTCAGCGCAATCCGAAGGTGTACTGTAGCTGTAGGTAAGAAAGTTAACAAAACACCAAACAACTGGAAACTCCTTTCAACTGCGCCATGCTAAATCGTATATTGACATCGTCAAATCGATATGCGAATGACATTATTTTCTAAGAAATTTAGCTGAACATATCTGACTTTATATCTGACCAAGTTAACGGTCATTGACATCACCTCTTATCGCTATCAAATGGTCCACCAAGGCACGGCGGAGAATTCATGGCATCCGTTGCTGTTGCTACTGAATAGACAAAGACTCCCAAGGAACACATCTCCATCTGAGCCGACACTCGTGAAATTAGCAATTGTGGCCCTAGGAGTCTCTGCACATTAACCGTGAAGTCGTTGATAAGAACGCAGTATCAGGAAACTAGAAGGTGGGACACGTCCATATCATGTGGGGATGGTATGATAATTAGATTGGCGTCCTATTTCAGTTCGCTCCACATTGATTGTTTAGAATGCGAAACTGAATCAGGAAACGCGTAGAAGAATTCTAGCGATGATACTTAAAATTCCTATTTCTGATGTGGCTGCAGAAAATATGATTTGAACAGAATAGCATCGCATACTACCATATAAGGTCAGATTACGATTCTTATCCATCCGCACATACTTAAATACTTCTCCATACCCTCTCACTATCATCGGATACGGTATGACCATCCAATCATGGTGGATTCACATATTGACCAGTGGCGATTCAGTGGAAAGAAGAAAAAGTAAAAGAAAAAGTATGCCTGCAAAGAGTGCGGTCAACCTGAATCAGTATCTCCAAAGCCAAAACTAATCCCACTGTACATGACTAGGTAGTCCGAAACCTGATCACAGCTACTATATACCTACGCAGAATACTTGGAATCGTACCGAACCTACGACAGGTGTATGACAAAGGAAGTTGCTGCTTCTTCCCATCAAGTATCTCTGTCAATTGAGCTGTCTTCCCTCTCCCGAGAAAATATTTTATAAAGCGGTAAGCCACACCCAAGCACGAAGTAAGACCACGCTGGGAAGGCACAATTGACATTCACTGAACCGGATAATTGTTTGATTGCGTTATCCATCTATACATTCGGATTGGAGTATCGCCATTGACATACAGAACCATTGCTGGTTCATGGAGCGGTTGCAAGACTGGATATCCCTTCCTTACGCGACCATCATATAAGATTGATGATAGTTGAATCACGATGTCTGTGGATTGGCAACACCGTCAAGTAGGTAGACATAGCATTGCCTCCCAGCAAGGTAAGAAATACCGAATGAAGATACTGTATCGACAAGGTTGTGTCTGTAAACACGTTTGTCATGTGACCCTGGACTACGAAAATGATAATGAGGGGGGTAAAAGAGTTAAGGGCCGCCCCGATTGCGTATATGTAGCTGATGCTTGTAGCCGAGTAAAAAGTTAAAAACAAGGCAACCCGTAAGCGCTTACACAATGTGTATCTTCGTGAATCTTTAGCTTGAAGTTGAAAAGAGGGGAACTTCATGCAAGAAATGTATCTCTCTTTTGAAAGCGATGCAAGATACAAGCCTTTAGGCACACAGGCTATACAATTTCTGCTGTAAATGTCGATGTGGATGGGGATGTTGCTGTTCACTGATATGATCTGAGATGCTATAACTGCGCACAACGGAATATTTGCAATCATTCTGAACCTACAAAACATAATCACCCCTATCGAGGTATACTTTCGGAACAATTTCCGAAACGAAAGTCAGTTCCAATCGTAAGTCGATTTCGTGTTATCCGTTGCGGAGCAAAATAAAAAGCACAAAATCGCGTTCGATTGATTCCGCAACAATTCTTCGTCGAACAACTTCGGAGGAAATTCACCGCACAGCTATCAAAAATTGTTGACTTAGCGCATATCACCGATGAGCGATCATGTGCGTTGAATTTCGTCTGAAAATCTGTTCGAAATGCTAATCGGAAGGTATACCTCGGTAGAAAATTCTCCGATTTCGAACAAATCGCAGAAAAATTTCTTCCGAACGGATAGATATCTCGATAGGAGTGAATGTCTACGCATCCACTTGTTTTGTCTTCCCTCCTCCGAATCAATCCGAATGTCAACAAGAAAAGTCCAATAAAATTCAATTTCAACTCTAATTGCAACTGGACAATATAAAACTTCGCATTTTAAATAACCGCGACTGCTTGGATAACGCGATCCACTAATCAAACGGATACAGATGGAAGCAAACAGTTGTTTTGGGAAAGCTGGAAATTTTTCAAATGAGCTGTTTCCAAACTTTGCATTGCGTGTCCTGTAATGTTAGGCGACACAGCTGTATTATGTTGGTTGGTATCCGGAATTCCAACATCGCTTTAGAAAACTCTAGGCGACGATGGATGTTATCAAACGCGGCCTTGAAGTCGATGACAAGTGTATTTGGACTTGAAATTCGTTGGTATTTTCCATAATTTTGCCTTAGTGTGGAAATTTGGTCTATGCTCGATCTGCCTAGACGGAAGCCGCACTGGTACGTGCCAATTAGTGTGTTGCAGAACGGTAACAGACGTTCACACAGTACGTTGGATGGGAGTTTGTGTGCGACGTTAAGCAGGGATATGCCTTGGTATAGTCCCTGCAAGACATAGGATCGCCTTTTTTGTAGATGGGGCATATGGAGCTGATAGCCCAGTCATCGGGCATGTTTTCTTCCACCCATACTTGGTTGATGAGTCGGCGCATGCTCCCTACCTCAACATCACCAAGCCATCACATCCTGCGGCCATGTTGTTCTTTAGCTTTTTTATATAGCTAGGGCAACTTGCTCTATACTAGGGGGTGGAACTAGTTCTTCATTGACGGGACGTGGGTTCTCTTCTTGCCCTATCACTCTCTCTACATAATGCCCATTTAGCAGCTGCTGGAAGTGCTGCTTAAACACATCTACTATTCCCTGCGCTTCGGTGATTAGGTTTCCTTCGCTGTCTCGAAGAGCCTGGGTTCCGGTTTTGTAGCCAGCAGCCAGTTGCTTGGCTTTTTCATAAAACCTCCGGATGTTGTTTTGATCGCGCGACTCTTCGATCTCCTTGAGCTGGGAGGCTGCGTAAGCCCTCTTCTTTCTATAATACGCACGGTCTTCTTTTCCACACTTATCCTGGCTAGATACTCTTCTCTCGCTGCCCTTGTTTTAAGCTTCAGCGCTTTCTTGTGTGCATCTTCTGTCACCTTTTTCTTGTACACGCATTCATCATCATACCACGGGCTCTTTCTCGGGGGTGGCTGGTACCCTACAGTGGCTCCGGCTACCTCCTTGATGATGTCGCGATACTGGCACCACTGATTGTTGGCGTCTGTGGTAGGTGAGTCCACAGAGGAGAGTTTCATACTCAGGCGCTCGCTGTATGCTCTGGCTACTCTAGGTGTGCTAAGGCTTCCAACGTCGAATTTCTTCTTCTGGGCAGTTCGCAGCTTCTTCTTGTTGGACAGTCGAGACAAGAAAATGGTCAGAGTCTACGTTTGCCCCTCGGAATGTGTCTACATCGAGGATGTTGGAAACTTGGCTCGCATCGATTAGCACATGGTCGATTTGGTTGGCGGTTCGACCATCTGGAGAGCGCCAGGTTGCTGTGTGGATCCTTAGCCTTGGGAACCTTGTGCTAGTTATCACCGTATTACGAGCTGCTGCATCTGTTAGTCGGTAGCCGTTGTCTGTTGTCGTTTCGTGGATTCTGTGCTTACCAACTAAACCACCAAAGATGTTTTCCTTTTCGACTTTAGTATTGAAATCCCCGAGTACAAGTTTTACATCATGCTCCGGACAGGCTTCATCCAGGAGGTCATAAAACTCTTCCTTAATGGGATCTTCAGCCTCGTCGGTAAGGGCGTGTGCACATATTAGGCTTAAGTTTTGGAACGTAGCTTTGATGCGGATCACAGAAAGGTGATCACTCATCGGCTTGAAGTCAATGACTTCTGTCCTAAGCCGATTTCCCATTACGAATCCGCATACTAATACATGCAGTCTTTTGTTGCAGCTGTAATAAATGCCGCAATTGCGGTTATATTTGCCTTGATGTACCGCGTGAGGACAGATTCAAGTTTTTGATTAGCACCCGGGGTGTAGAGTGTTCGTACATTCCAGGTACATACTCTCATTTCATAGTCCATTGACGTTCCGGGTCCTGTTGCCATATGAAGAGTTTCATTATCCGAGGCTGGTTGTGTCTTTCTCATAACAATTGGTTTTTGTATGGTCGGGAACTCTCGTTTTATTGAACTTTTTTGTGCTCCATTGGGTTTCAAAATATCGAGACTCGACTGAGTCAATACTTCCACAAAGGTAAAGGCACGAAGTGTTTAAAACTATTTTTCTGCGTGTGTGGTTATATTTTTGCCAGAAAGAATGGGACCGCCAGTTGAATGCCGATTCCGATGGCAAATTTAACAAGGTTCTCATGACAGTTTAATATTCTTTGATGTTTGTCAAAATTTCGCATGTGGTCAGTCAGTGAAAAAAATTAAGAAAAGGAATAGCTTAGCAGGTCTTAAGTTGAACGATATCTTTACAAGAAGTGGTGGAGGACCAAATAAAGAAATCTTCTTCACGCCTCTGGAAGAAGAAGTAATTCAGCTTGTTTGAAAGGATTGTGCGGAAGGGGTGCCTATTGCAAGCAGTTTTGGTGTGCCAGTGAAGAGAAAACTCAACAGCACTAGAAGTGAAAATTCAAATGATTTATTCAACGAAATAGTTGAATCTGAAACCGAGATGATCTCAACATAGGCACTTATTTGAAGCATACAAGAAAAGCTTTATGAGGAGATTTCGAAAATACTTTCGTCTCACAACGAACGTGTTGGAGAAATTCATAATGAAAGGGTATTCCAAGCATTGGATCAGATAGGCGAACACCAGATGAAAACACACCGGGCTCTAGACCGTCTGATCGATCACCAAAAGAAGGGAAATTCCATTCAGCAGGAGCTTGTTGTTGAAAAGACACAATCAACGCATGGAACAGTACGCATATGAGAAAAATCAACTCAAGCAAAAGATTCTTCAAATTGAGTTGAGGAAAATTGGAGAGAGACTCCATGATTAAATCGTTCCTTTCATGTTTGCAAGTTGCCAAGAAGGCTTTTTTATCCAAAAAGGTTATGAAGTCGGATATGTTTTATTGTTTTTTTATGAATAAAAATGTTTGAAGTGAAATTTTGCAATATTTCATTCCGTATTCGCTGGGCTTCCTCTATGTATACATGAGGTTGTGAAAATTCATCTTCATTATTTCCAACTTCATCAACTGCCTCATTTTCTTGTATGTTTTCATCGTGCACATTATAGTGCAATCGAATATTATGCAGGGCAGCACTCACGCTAATAATCAGCACGGCTTTCTTGGGAGCTTTCGAGCCCCAAGGCAGCAACTGCACCAATTTTTCCAAATTTGTTAAATACAATACATTGCAAGATAAATAACTACTAACTATCATAACATTTAGACTGTAGAATCCTTTGCGATTGTAAAACAAATGTGCATTTGCTCCAGCAGGCTTGGCGATTTTGATATGAGTGCCATCCACGCAGAAGGTTATGCCCGGGATTCTTGATTTTTCATAGAAACCCAGTTTTGCATCTCTTTTCTGCTCCTCCGACATACTCAGACTTATCCATTTTGGACATAAGTGGTTTTCCAAAATACCAAGCACCTCTGTAAGGACAACACTGACTGTTGGCTGTGCTATTCCAATGTTGAAGTCCTGTCCAGTTCCGGTTTTGTAACCACCCTCAGCCAAAAATCTTAAAAATGACGCCATTTTGAATTTTGGAGTGAGGGATGAAGACCGTGCTACTGGTGGCATTTGACTCTCTAAGACATCCAATACATATTGAAAAGAATAAAAAATCCGATGTAATCCATTTCACTAAATTATATTTGTGTATGTTAGAAATAATCAAATAAACAATCACAGTTAATTCTATTTGACAATTATCAGCTGAGTTGGGGAATGTAGACTGCGGATGGATAATACAGTTCATCCGTCGGATTCTATAATGGATTCAGACTCATAAAGTGAAACATTGCGGATCAGATAAATTCCCTCCGCAGTGCATCCGCCAGATTCAATAATCGACGTGATTTTCTTGAAAACAGTTCCAACGAACCTAATGAAACTTAACGTATATAATGGGAAAACTGCGATGTGACCATTTTTTTCTCCCAAGCTATTATGTCAACTTTAAGTCAATTAAATAAACTTTACTTATATTGTTTGCAACAATTCCACATCATTTTGTTTTGTCCGAAATTTTGGCCAATAACGAACAATTTTAATAATTCGCATGATGGGGATCCCAATTTCCTTCAAATTCCGGGAGAGAAATTCTTATATCCAGAGATGTATAAATATTTATCTTTTAAGTTTTGATATAGATAAACGAGATGAATGTAAAGGTTTTCTATTATTTGGCTAAATTATATGAAAATCGTCAAATTCTCGCATAGTTGGTATTCGGTATTAGGTCTACCTCGCTGTGAAAGAAAAAAGTTACTTACGACCCAGTCTTGCACTCAACACTCATTTTTATCTGTAACCAGCAATGCAGGACGTAATTTTACTCGTAACGCAATGTGAATCCTGAAGCGATAATGAAGAAGGTGTTTACCATACGTCACTGAAGTAAGCACAAATGGTGCCTAGGTTTCGCAGATTTGCACCACCAGTCCCACTTCCTACTTCATCGTCAAAGTATCTGTACTATACCACGCATTTATTCTCTCTCGCCCCTCTCTTGAACCAGTTCATAGAACCGAACTTTGTTTATCTTTTGTCCCCAAATGGAATTTGTTTACATGATCTTGACACAATTAGATAAACGATTTCAACGGAAAATGCGGATCGCATTTTAGCTGACTGCGAATTTCTGAGTCATTAGGTCAATCTGTGTTTACAAATCAAAACCAATACTCGGCAAAAATATTCCTCTGTGGGTCAACTAGACATGAAACATCGGAACGTACGATTACGATGAAAATGAACTCAACACAGATCGCCAGGCTTGAAATCTCCTCAGATGGATGGTAATACTTGCTCTGCATTATGTCTAGTTCGCCTGAGGGCGTCGCTTATATTTCAAAAATTGACTTACAATTCGTTTTAGCACTATCAGATCTTAGTACAATGTGAGAAATCGCCACGAAAGTGAGGTTGATAACATAAGCAGAGCAGAGCCACCATGAGTGAGTATGCATGCGACAAAAATTCTTGAAAACGAGTTCCTGGTTTCAAGAAATTTTTGTTGATTTTCAACTTCCAGTCATCACAATATCTCTGGATCTTGTCGAAGTCCCGCTGCAAATGAGTTCGAATGACCTCTGTACGCGATAAGATCGTCCGAAAACGCAATTGCCTGAGTAAGACTACCTATCGTATCGCTGGTGTAAATGCTGAAGAGATTCGGCGAGTTTACCGCTCCCTGTTGCAGACCAAATGCAAAATTCGGTGGGAGAAGTTACATTGCCAATTCTGACAACAAACGTTCTACTAGTCAACATGTCATGAAGCATATATAGCAGTGGCTTACTTATGCCTAGTCTGGTCAGCTTTAGATAGAGGCCCTCTAACACGGTGTCGAAAACCTTCTCCAAATTAACCAGACATACACCTGTGCACTGTTTTTTTTTGGCTTTATTTATCATAGACGAGTTTGGAGGCGGCATTATTACAGTCATGTCCCGCCTTGAAACCAAACTGGTCCTCTGGTATAATATTATTGTCCTCAGACCACTTGAACAGAGCCCGATTGAGAATTTTTTCAAATACCTTACTGATACTCGGAAGGAGACTTATCGACCGGAAATTCGCCATATTGGAGTTGTCCTTTTCCTTTTTCGGGAGGGGATGAACCACCGCCGTCTTCCAACGTACTGTTGGACAGACGGGTAAGTTTCGCAGTACAATGTTGGATATACCAT
The DNA here is from genome assembly GCA_932526625.1 of Rhingia campestris. Classification (NCBI taxonomy): domain Eukaryota; kingdom Metazoa; phylum Arthropoda; class Insecta; order Diptera; family Syrphidae; genus Rhingia; species Rhingia campestris. Next base: position 2,228,684 of record OW052186.1, on the reverse strand, counting down.
CGACTCCCGCTGACTTCTTTTTTGTTTATGGAATCGAAGATGATCTGGAGTTCCACCTTCGAGATTAACAGAGGAAGTGGGTCTAATCGCTCGACGACTATGACGTTTGCCAAGTTTTCGTCACCGCAGTTCTCAGATCGCCATTGCGTAGTGTCATTTCGGAGGTAGAAGTGATGGAGCAGGGTATTGTTTTCCAGGACGCTGTTCGGTCGAATGCTATCATAGGCCTTATATTCCTGAAAAACAGGACCCACTGCCTCCACTTTCTCCTAAGGATCTTCAATAACATAGGAATAGTCGTCGAATACGGCTTTCCCCTGATAGATTCCTGCTGTCAAAAGTATGTTTGTATATTGTCAGCTGTTTATTGGAGCTCTTTGCACGGAAGGTCGTTATGACCTTTCCTCCTAAAGATCTTATTAATTTGTGGAAACTGGAATTCACGGCCCGAATTCTGTTATTTGAAAACAAATTAATGGACAACCGATAGTTCTCCTTGATCAATTGGTTGATGATTTTGATCGACGCCTTCTCCGGGTCGCGTGGGTTTGTCAGTCGTCTGTACAAAAGTTGTAAAGAGTTTTGCGGGTTTTGACCTACTCTGTCCGTAACTGTCAGTCTTTTGTCTCGCAGTAATAGATCCAGAAAAGCGCCGTTTCTAGGAAACGACGGCCTATCTGTATTTCACTATGATCTATAGGTCTACATCTCACTTCTCACAAAAAAACAAGAGCGCACTCTCTTATTCCAAAGCACCACCGGTATATTATTTGCTCACATTTATAATCCAAGCAAATATAAATTAAATAATTTCGCACTAAACGTTTGGGATTCAATATTTTTTTTCAATTTAAATGTCAATAAAATACATGCACAAGTAAGCACACGCATTGTCTCATTCTTAGTTCTTTCTGCAATTTGCCTAGAAAGAGAAACATACGAAAGTACAAAAAAAGAGAACGCACAAAATGTATCTGCTAGCTGCTTGCTTACGCATTAGTCATTACACAACAGTACAACGCTCCTCTCTTAAGTTTTGCGCTAACTCTTTCGTTTATTTTACTGGGCTTTGCTTACGACTGGTACTTGATAGTCAGCCTCAAGGCCTCTTATACAGATTTTACGGAATTGAAGCACAATTTCCCTAACATGCTACAGGTGGGAGGCTTTTTTAGGGGGGTTTTGGATTGTGTGTGTGCACTAGGGTGGGTCACTCTAGTATGGGGAAACATTTTATTTTTTCTTTTGACTTCTAATTGCAATTAAAATGTTGCAAATGGTTTAATAAAGATGTTTTCTGCCTCCGGATTGGCCTTGAAATTCTTTAAAAATTGAATAAAATTCGCTGCTCTAAAAGATTTTTATTTGTATTTTTTATTTTTTTTAATTGATGGGGACATGTAGTTCATCAAATTTTACATAAATTTAATTTTTCAATAATTATACAGAGAACTGAGCGTTCAAATAGCACCACTATTAGGCCGTGTGCCAATTGCGTTAAAAAAGGGGTTAAATTGTATCCAACGGCTAATTTTTTACATTTCTGGTGGGGTAAACAAAATTTGGCTTTTTGCTGTGTCAGTTGGATTAAATGGATTAAATTTTAATACAATTTTCAATAATTTCCCATATGAATTGGAATACAATATTCCTTTCTATACATTTTCTTGTAATACAAAAATACCGGATAGAATTCAGAGAAATCATACAAACAACCTTAGTTATTTATTATTGACATTAAAACAAAATTGTTGTACATTATGTGTTCATGATTAAGGATATCCATTTTACTTTCTTCAAGTTAAACAACTTTTTGGAAACAAAATATAACGAAATTAATGTAGTCATACCATTTTAGTAACTATCCTTTTTCAAAAACCTAGTTTTAGTTTATGTTACAACTTTGTTAACATTTTCTGATATGAAATACACATTTTTTGCTTTTTATTAAAATCCGAATGATGGCTATTTTCCCACACATGTGAACACTGGTGTGCTTTCCATTACTCTCACTCCTCAGTAGGTATTCCAAATGTCAAAAATTAGCCACGGGTTAATGCTGTTGTGTTGAGCATGCTAACACTTTGAAGTTTCTATTCACCACACTAATGTCAAAAATTATCCACTGGCTAAAATTTGAACGCAAGTGGCACACGGCCTTAGAAGGAATCTGATGTGGACACTTGTTAATGCCCGATATAGCTATACTTCCAAGCAAATGGTGTTGTTGTACACAAGTTGTTGTTGTAATTTCAATCATCACAGTAAGTACAAAGTTTGGTTTCAATTCTGAGATATTCATTTTTTTTAGAACGAAAATCCTGTTTACTGTCAAATTTCGGCATAAGTTTACGAGACTCAATTTTTCTTTAATTTGACCTTTACGTGCAAAGCAGTTATACCAAACCGATTGCATTAATATTTTATACATTTAGTATCAGCCCCAATGGACAACATAGTTTCTCCATTAGAGCCCAAAATTAAAAAAAAATTACCCACCCTAGTGTGCACTGTGGAGGCATTAAATTTGGTATCGCAAATTTCAACTCTAAAGAACATCTCAAGGTAATCTGTTTGTGTCTGAGTATTGTGTTGTGTTTGAGTGTAGGAAAATATGATTTATAAATAGGTAGATTTGTTAGTAAGTATGTCATGATTATTGCAGTTATTTATCTTCATAATTAGATACTTTAACTAAATTCTTGGTTTAGCGGCGATAAACTAGCTTACTGAGACGAATCGCATTTGGTTCAAGTAGCATCTACGATCATAGTTTTGTCACAGCATGTAATAGATGCACCCACAGGTGCAATCTTCCCAATTTTGGATTAGCTGGTCGTCTTGGCATTTAAGTCAAAATCAGTGGGTAGGAAAGAGCAAAATAAGTGAAAACACACATTTTTCCCCTTTAAGCAATGGGTTTCAGATTCATTTATTAAATATTTTTAAATGGAAAATACGTAATCGGAACCGTTAATCCGATTCCCCAGAATACTTGTCAATATACATTTGTATGTATAACTCCTCCAAAGCTCTCCAAGTGGAATAAAATTGCCTCGCGATCTCATCATCTTGTTCGTCAGCCACCTCCGGGTTGGAAGTGTCTGGATTTACTTTATCTGGTTCTTTTCCGGGGAGCAGTGGTTGGTTGTTATCCTTGTCTGCCATTTCTGAAATGATTTGTGAATATTACCAGAAATCAACAAGAAAACCGTTTTATCTTACCTTACGCCACGACTTGCAGGACGAGACTGAGCTGAGCTCACAGCTGACCAAAAAATACGCAACTGGCCAACTCACACAAATCTCATTTTGGATGTGTACGTGTATGAGTTCTTGTTCTCACCACCTCTCCACCCTTTCACAAAAGCTCCCAATTATGTGGAAATCGCCTCAAAAGTGAGGTTCGATAACATAGGCAGAGCCACCATGGATGAGTGCAGGCGATAAAAATTCTTGGAAACTCATTCAGGGAAAAAGTCGCATTCGTTGCAATTCGTTAGAAACTTTTTGTGAAGCATAAAATCGATGAATTTTAATTTTCTCTCTTGATAAGTAGAAACTATCTGAATTTTTAGAATTGTAAGTAGGCCAAGTTTTTAGTTTTGTTTGGATATTATGGGTATTACAGGCTTTTTTGGTCGATGATTTCCATGCAAATAAAACATTTTTTCTCCTACGTTTCGTTGGTTATTTTCCACCTTTTCAGGGATCGTTTATTGAATCTATAAAATGTGAATGTGAGTGTGAATAACTGTGACATCTACTATGGACCGTGTTATAGTGAGCAGAAACAGCGACTATTCGGACGCGGATTTGTTATAAGTGCCAGACTTAGGCAAGAAGTTTTATGTTTCCAAGACAAGTGAACGCATTGTAACGATCCGCGTCAAGGCCACATTCGCCAACATAAGCCTTATTTGCGCTCACGCGCCAACGGAGGAAAAAGATGATATAACTAAGGATTGCTTCTACGAGCTCCTCGACAAAACCTATGAGCGACTACCAAAGTACGATGTTAAAATCGTGCTGGGAGATTTTAACGCTAAGGTAGGAAGAGAGGACATCTTTAGCAGTACTGTCGGAAAATATAGCCTACACGACAACACGTCTGGTAACGGACTTAGGCTAATTGACTTCGCTACGGAACGAAATGCCACTATAGCCAGCACACGGTTTCCTCAATTCGATATCCATAAGGGGACATGTCGGTCTCAAGATCAACAAACAGTCAACCAAATTGATCACATTGCGATAGACAAGAGTCACGCATCCAGTATTTTGGATGTCCGAACATTCCGAGGGGCTAACATCGACTCGGACCACTACCTTGTTGTAGCCAAGGTAAGGATGCGGATATCCATCACAACAAACCAGAAATACTATGAAAAAATTAAATGTCGAAAGACTGCAATCGCCAGAGACCGCCAAGAACTTCGCGCAACGCGTAGCCCTTAACCTCTCGACTCACAACACACCACCAGCATCTAATGTCGAAGAAAAATGACAACGATGCCAAAAAGCCATTAGATCAGCCGCAACTGATGTGCTAGGTTTCTCGCGGCCACCAGCACTCGCAGCCAAGAACGAGGCCTACAAGGCTAAGCTGCAGGTGAAGACGAGAGCTGCATTTGAGCTCTATAGGCTTAGAAGAAGGGACGAACACCAGCTTTTCAGAAAGAAGAAAAAAATACAAGAAAAGCGCGCGATCGAGGATATAGAGAGGTGCCATCCAGAAACGATTGAACCAAAGTGTAAAACGTCAAAGCCAAGGATACAAGGCTCGAACAGAATCCTGTCGAGATGAACAAGGAAATATCGTAGTTGAGACACAGTCGATGCTGAGGATATGGAAGAACCACTCCTGCAGACTGTTAAACGGCGATGACGAACAACATTCCGCTGTCAGGCAGAACGAACCATTTAATATTGGCAACGACAGCGAAAACTGCCAACCACCCGACCTAAGTGAAGTGAGGATAGCAATATCTAAACTCAAGCTAAATAAGGCTGCCGGAAATGACGGCCTTCCCGCCGAGCTTTATAAAGCTGGCGGAGATGACTTTGTAAGTAACATCCACCAACTCATAAGCCAAATCTGGTTGGATGAAAGCATGCCTGAAGAATGGAACCTCAGCATCGTTTGCCCGATCCACAAAAAAGGAGACCCTCTGAGCTGCGGGACTTTGTCTACCTTGGCTCCGCTATTAACTCTGACAACAACATCTCGTCAGAAATCAAACGAAGAATTACTCTTGCCAACCGCTGTTTCTTCGGGCTAAGAAGGCAATTTAGTAGTTAAGCCCTCACTCGAACTACTAAGGAGATCCTATATAAGACCCTGATCATCCCAGTCCTGCTCTACGGCGCTGAAGCATGGACCGTATCAAAAGCGGATGAAGAAATCCTTGGTCGATCCGAGAGAAAAATTCTTCGGAAAATCTTCGGTCCCGTTTGCGTTGACGGGCTATGGAGTCGAAGATTCAACCACGAACTAAACTACAGCTCGTACAGCTCGCTACAGCGACATACCCTTAGTCAAAAAACTCCGCATTGGACGTTTAAGATGGCTAGGACATGTAGAAAGAATGGAAACCAATACTCCGGCTCGCAGAGTCTTCGATTCCCAGCCAGACGTCGGACGCAGTAGAGGAAGACCTCGCCTTAAGTGGCGCGCACAAGTAGAAACCGACCTCAACCAACTTGGAGTGCGCAACTGGAGGCAGTTAGCTAAGGACCGGGCTAATTGGAGAGGCATGTTGGTTGAGGCCCAGGTTCATCCCGGACTGTAGCGCCACTTAAGTAAGTAAGTAGGTAATTTTACACACTGAAGTTTCTTAGGGATCCTGGGAATATTATATTAGCCGATGTAACAACAACTTCAGAGAACTGTGGGACAATAAGGTCTACATCATGTTTGTTCGATATGGATTCAATGTTTGTAGTTATGGTTCGAAGTTCTCTTCTTACTTTAGTACGAAAACTTTTCCAATTAAAGTTTTTTAGATCCTGAATATACTGCACTTTTTCTATTCCCGACCCACGAATTTTACTTTTTTATTTATTCCATTACTATCGAATAAAGCTTTTATTTGTTATTTTTGGAATCCTTTTTTTTTGTATATTTTTTTGCTTAAATTACATTTAACTTCGGAAATCGCATGGGTGTTTACTCACTTTTGATGCTCACGGTATCTCCTAGAGACCCGCTTTGCTTAATTTTTTTGATTTTTCCAATTGTACGCACATTTGGACGACTAAATTGACCGAAAAAATCACGAAGTGCACGATATTCATTTTCATTTGAATAACTTTAACGCGTTGCTCGATTGTGTATCTTTTTATGGTTCAAATTGAGTTAGTCTGAAATTGAGAAATGTCAAATGAAATGCAGAAAAAAACTTGACGTTTAGTCGTGGTTCACATTCAACATCGGCCCGTAAAATTTAACCACCCGTTATAAACGTTGTTTTTGAAGTCCTATAAACGATTTTAATAAACTGTTTGAGCAATATATTGTGTCAATGCCACACCCACTTTTTGGGATCTTTAATTTAAGGATGGAATGGGATAGGGTATCCAACTATTCGCACAGCGTATTGTAGCCTTCTCATTTGTTTTTATTATTTTCTTGTTTAAACGTTCTTTGGCGCCGTATACCTACATTGGACACGGTTAAATGAAAGATTGGCGATAGGTATTTTTCAATCGCTTTTGTGCATATCGTTCGGATGCTGCACCTTTGACGAGCACAGTACTTACGGGTTCAGTTTTCGTTGGTGTGTTAAACAGTTGACAAGCATTTATTATTAGCTCCAGAAGTTTTCATTATACGTGAGATTCCTATATTTAAACGTTTCAAACAAAAAAAAAACTGGCTAATTGTTGTTGTTTTGCAGAAAGTCAGTATGGTGAACAAGAGTATTATGGGACGTTATTGGAGAAATAATTCAAAATTGAGACGTAAAAGCTGTGGTACCCCAGTCAAACCAGGAATTGGATTAAAATACATCAAATGGACGTTTTCAATATTGACAAGCATGATGGTTTTATATTGTGCTTATTTCATATGGAAATTCGTAAAGTAAGCCGTTGAAGACAAAATTAATTACCAACTCCGCAAGAAGATGTTCATATTTTTTTTCATCCCAAATAAACACGATGTATTTCATTTTTTGTGTGTGTGTGTGTGTTGTTTTTTTTTTCATATGGATATTGCATTTATGCCCGTTTTCTCAGTGCGAACTTAAGTGTGGATTAAGCTTAGAGTAGGATCGAATGTAAAATTCTTTTAAGAAATTTTCTTTTTCACACTCAATATTTAAGGGTGGATTAATTAAGCCATGGATTGACTGTAATTGTGGACAATTTATAAAAAAAAATATTTGTTATTGAAAACGAGACGTCAAACGAAATTTCTTTCTTTTCTTTATTATAACAAACCATGGAAGAAAATGAGGAAGAAAGAAGAAGTGATAATGTTAGTTTAGCGATAGTGGAAATTTTCTGGGAAACACCGAAAAATAATTGAAAACAAAAGCACAGATAAAGTGTGTGCAAAGGAAAAAGCTGCTGCATGGATGCAAGTAGAAAAATAATTCAATTGTACTGTTGCTACTATGACACTCTGTTCATTGTTCGATTTTGAAGTTTAAGACCTGTTGCATCTTTTTATCTTCTCCGTAGAATCGTTGAACACAGTTCAGTTGAGTTCAGTTTTCTTTATTTTGAGACTTCAATTCACAAATTTAGTTTTGATTGCAATGTTTGTTTTTATGCTGCCAACTTTATTAATTATGACTGGATTACAAAATATGAAATAAAAGAATAGTTAAGTTCTTTTCCATAACAATATTTGAATACATAGTTCAAAAATATATTTCCCTAATGTAGAACTTAAAACTAAAATAACAAAAGGTGTATTCTACGTTCAGAGAAGATTTTTTTGAGTTTGATACAAATTTAAGAAGAGCAGTTACTTAATTCGAGGTATAATTTAAGTTATTAGAACAAGAAACTGATTTATTCAAACTAAGATACTTTTTTTTGTGGAGGTTTGATGTAAGGAAAATTCATCGAAAGACATTGCAGAGGTTTAGATATTTATTTCGCATATAAATTCACAATAGCTTAGTTACCACACATTTTACAATACAATACAATAAAATACAATTCTTGTATCTTTATTCTGATACATGATTTTAAACATATTTGAGCAATTAACATTGAGGAAAATATAATAATACTGAAGGAAAACAAGAAAAAAACCTGCAATTTGAATATATGTTCTTACGTTTTTTTTTTATTACAATCTTGTCGCTTAAAGTTTCATCTTCAAAGCTTTGAAGTAAAGGTGGCGTATGAGGTGTTGAGAATTCAACAAGTTATTCAATTTAAAAGCGAATTGCATTTTATGTTCTGTTACATCACATCGGAAACATGATGTAACAGAAACAAATAATACGTGATATCCTCAAAAATCACAATACTCTGTTTTGCTGAAGACCTCTTAATTACATTATAGTCCAGAATGAACCCGGGGCTAGCCTACCGGACTTAAGCTAACTGCCACCGACTCCGCACTTCAAATTTGTTAAGGTTTTTTTCTTGCCACTAAGGCACAGTTTTTGAGTGCAAGTGCAAGTTTCTGGATTAAACTCGAGTTAACTCGAGAAAGCAGTTTTTCAGTCAATTTAAATCTAGAGTTGGCTTCGAGTTAAGCCAGCATGTTTGTTGAGTTAACACCGGGATTACATGAATAGATGTTTTTGACAGATGAAAAAATAACAGGCAAACAAATTTAAATTCCATTTATGTGAACATTTAATCTAATTTTGAGAAACTTAATGCATATCTCAGCGACTTGAAATTGTTTTTAAATATTGAGTTTAACTGTTTTAAGAAGAAAAAGACTTGTAAGTTTGCGACAAAGGCATTTTCATTTGTTTGGGGAAAAGGAAACCAAACAGCTGATAAAGTGATAACTGAGCAAAATCAATAAATCGTGAGTGCTACTTAATTAAATCACCACACACGGAAGCAAATTAAATTCTATACTGCTTCATGAGTAAACTCTACTTACTTACTTAAGTGGCGCTACAGTCCGGGATGAACCTGGGCCTCAACCAACATGCCTCTCCACGTTGGTTGAGGTCGGTTTCTACTTGTGCGCGCCACTTAAGGCGCGGTCTTTCTCTACTGCGTCCGACGTCTGGCTGGGAATCGAAGACTCTGCGAGCCGGAGTATTGGTGTCCATTCGTTCTACATGTCCTAGCCATCTTAAACGTCCAATGCGGAGTTTTTTGACTAGGGGTATGTCGCTGTACAGCTCGTATAGTTCGTGGTTGAATCTTCGTCTCCATAGCCCGTCAACGCAAACGGGACCGAAGATTTTTCGAAGAATTTTTGTCTCGAATCGACCAAGGATTTCTTCATCCACTTTTGATACGGTTCATGCTTCAGCGCCGTAGAGCAGGACTGGGATGATCAGGGTCTTATATAGGATCTCCTTGAATTGCCTTCTTAGCCCGAAGAAACAGCGATTGGCAAGAGTAATTCTTCGTTTGATTTCTGACGAGATTTTGTTGTCAGAGTTAATAGTGGAGCAGAGGTAGACAAAGTCCCGTACTACCTCAAAGTTATATCTGTCAATGGTGACGATCTGTCCAATTCGTCGATGTTGTGTGTCCTTTCGTGTTGACAGTATATACTTTGTTTTACCCTCATTTACTGATAAACCCATTTTTGCAGCTTCCTTCTCTATACTTGCAAACGTGGCTATGACATCACGTTGAGTCCTACCAATGATGTAAATATCGTCGGCGTATGCTAGTAGTTGCACCGATTTTTGGAGAATTGTGCCTCTGGTGTTGGCTTTGGAGTTTTGCACAATCCTCTCATAAATCAAATTGAAAAAGTCACATGACAGCGCATCGCCTTGTCTAAATCCTTTTCTGGTATCGAATGTGTCGGTGAGGTCGTTTCCGACCCTGATGGAGCAGCGAGAATTCTTCATCGTCATCCTACACAAACGGACGAGTGTGGACGGTATACCAAAACTAGATGTGGCTCTGTATAGTTCGTCTCTATAAATGCTGTCGTATGCGGCTTTGAAATCGATAAATAGGTTGTGGGTATCGATTTGAACTTCTTGGGTTTTTTCCAGGATCAGCCGATGTGTGAAAATGTGATCGATTGTGGACTTTCCTGGCCTAAAACCACACTGATAAGGGCCGATCAGGTTGTTGGTAAACGGTTTCAGGCGTTCACATATTACGGCAGATAGGATCTTATAAGCGATGTTGAGGAGACTTATGCCTCTGTGGTTGGTGTAGTTCAGAGTGTCTCATTTTTTGTGGATTGGGCAAAGGAGGGCAAAGGAGGAGGTCAGGCTTTCAATCGACAAAATTTTGCTGATGTTGTGTAAAATTCATTTTTAGCGTCTTAATAAAGCTCTATATAGGAAGGCCGGTATTTTTGGAAGCCTTGTTTAGGTTGAGTTTAGATATTGCTATCCTCACTAAACTTAGGTCGGGTTGTTGGTATTGTTTTCGCTGTGTGTGACATGTGCAGAAGTGGTTCTTCCATATCCCCAGCATCGACTGTGTCTCAACTACGATATTTCCTCGTTCATGTCGACAGGATTCTGTTCGAGCCTTGTATCCTTGGATTTGACGTTTTACACTTTGGTATAACTTGCGAACATCGTTCCTGGAGTGGCACCTCTCTATATCCTTGATCGCGCGCTTTTCTTGCTCTTTTTTCTTCTTTCTGAAAAGCCGATGTTCTTCCCTTCTTCTTTGTCTATAGAGCTCAATGGCCACTCTCGTCTTCACCTGCAGCTTAGCCTTGTAGGCCTCGTTCTTGGCTGCGAGCATATGGCGGAATTCCTCATTAAACCAGGGGTTTCTTGCTGGTGGCCGCGAGAAACCTAGCACATCAGTTGCGGCTGATCTAATGGCCTGTTGGCATCGTTGCCATTGCTCTTCGACATTCTATGCTGGTGGTATGTTGTGAGTCGAGAGGTTTAGGGATACGCGTTGCGCGAAGGTCTTGGCGGTCTCTAGGAGGTAAGTGACAAGCACATTTAATGTGTAGTCAGAGTTGCGAGCACTGGGCATTGCCAAGTTAAAGCCAATCAGAGTCTACCCTCGTTCTACAACACCCAACCATCAGACTAGTAGGTAGTAATGCTACAACGAATAATACAACTATACAGTTGTGCAGACCTTGTAATACAAAATTTTCCAATAGCACACGAATCTCATGTTGTACCGAATAATTTTCCGATAATCTGTCATGGTATATTGGGATAAGACTTTTTAAGGATATATAACTGCGTACTGAATTATCAACATGAAAACTCTTTTAATAATACGTCCCACTAACATCCCAGAAGACATAGGAGTACCAATGTTAATGCAACATATAAAAATTCTTTACTTATACCAGCAGGGGTAGAGGTTGTTAGGAAAATAAGTATAATTTCATCCGAAAGCGAATTTTTAATTCAGAATCAAAAATTGGGGAATGGTATATTCATTGCCAACAGAATAGTTTTAAAAGAAAATCCGTATGTCCGTCTGATAAATATAAACCAAAGTGATGTCTTACTTAAAGATGTTAATACAAAAACAGAAAGTCTTTCTGTTTATAACATAATTTCATTCTTTAAAGCTGAACCAAACAGGCAAATCCTTCAGAAATTAACAAAAGTCCACCCTTCACAAACTTTGAATTAATAAAACTCTGTTCGAATTTTGTTGATATAAAGGGTGATCCATTTCGAGATTCCCTACTTTTTTAAAGAAAAAAACACAGAAAGTTCAAATTTAATGGAGAATGTTTATTATCATTTGAAAGAACATTCTTTGGCATTTATTTTTTGAAGATTATGTCTATCAAATGTTGGCCGTTGCTACGTCGCAGATGGTCCATCCGTTGAGTCCAATTTTCGATCACTCGTTCGAGCATTTCGACTGGTAACTGGCGAATGACACGCGTGATGTTTTCCTCCAAGGCCTGAATCGAAGCGGGTTTGTCGGCATAAGCTTTTGACTTTACATATCCCCACAGGAAAAAGTCTAATGGTGTGATATCACACGATCTTGGTGGCCAATCGACCGGCCCAAAACGTGAAATTATGTGCTCACCGAAATGTTCTCTTAATAAGTCCATTGATTGATGCGATGTGTGGGAAGTGGCGCCGTCTTTCTGAAACCAAACGTCGCCGAGATCACGAGCTTCAATTTCAGTCATCAAATAGTCGGTTATCATGGCACGATAACGGTCGCCATTGACGGTTACGTTCGCACCGGCATAATTTTTAAAGAAATATGATTACCGTTGTTTTTTCTGGATGAAGTGGCAGTTCTTCAATCTCTTCAGGTTGCTCTTCGTCCCAAATGCGGCAATTTTGTTTGTTTACATACCCATTGAGCCAGAAATGGGCCTCATCGCTAAACAAAATTTGCCTCGAAAACGTCGGATCTTCTTGGAACTTTTCAAGAGCCCATAGAGCGAAGCGATGTCGCTTGGGAAGGTCGAGCGGCTTCAGTTGTTGCACAAGCTGTATTTTGTACGCTTTCAATTTAAGATCTTGATGTACAATGCGCCAAGTCGTTCCATACGTCAGTCCGAGTTGCTGCGAACGGCGCCGAATCGACTCTCTACGGTCTTCGTGTACACTCTCAGCTACGGCCGCTATATTCTCTTCACAGCGTGCTGGACGTGGTCTATTCGGTCGAATATTATCCAATAATGAATGCTGGGTCTCAAAATGCGTGATGGTGTTGCGAATAGTACGCTCAGTAGGCCGATTATGTTGACCATAAGTTGAGCGAAGTGCACGAAACACATTCCTCACAGAACGTGAATTTTCATAATAAAGTTGAACAATTTGTAAACGTTGTTCACGCGTAAGTCTTTCCATTATGAAATGCCAAACAATACTAAACAAAAATAACATGACAGCATGACACGACTCACACGTGATCTGTCAAAAAAGGCTATTGAAAAAAGTATCTCTATTTGGATCACCCGTTATTTGCGCTAGAATCAGATAATATACCAACCAATAATTTTTACAAGCAAAAATTAAGACGACTCTCCAGTCTATATTAAAAACTACCGAATCCCACACATCCAAAAGGAAGAAATAAATAAACAGGTTGATAAATTATTAAAGTATAATAAAATAGCTATTACTACGGACCCTATATATTGACCGTCATATGCGCCTGAAAAATCCGCTAAGATGGCATCTTTAATACCTTGTTCCCTCCATTTCACTTCCTTGTCAAACCCCTTCCACATCATGCATTCACCCGCTATCATCTGATGCCACCCAAGACTAAGGTACTAAGGGGCGCCACGTGACGGATTAGAGTCGGATTCGAATGCCATCAGCTAGGTGGAAACTCAATTCAAGTCATTTTCAAAAGTACCGTCATGTACATTTTTGGCAAAAACTGCTAATGCCATCTTTTCCTAAATAATTGCAAAAGCTTAGGATTTCATTTTTATCAACATCGGTAGAGCCGTTTTCAAGATAATCGCGTTTTCAAAATTCCATTTTATATTTGAGTAAGAATCCCAATTCCAAAAACCCCTATGTAGGACCAAAAATAATACCCACAGCCGATCTTTCAGTCATATCGATCGAATAGTGTGTGCTCCAGTGTGAATAACAAACTCCAGACTCCTGCATACCCTAAAGACCCCACCCCTCGATTGAGTAGTATGTGCAGAATAGTCCAGACCCCAGACCCCTCAATCGAGTGGTTGTGCACCAGTGTCAACAGCAAACTCCAGACCCAAGATCCCAGACCCTACACACCAGACCCCTCAATCGAGTGGTTGTGCACCAGTGTTAATAACAATCCCAGACCCTACGCCTAGACCCAAGATCCCAGACCCTAGACCCCTCACTCGAGTAGCATGTGTAGACTAGTCTAGACCCCAGACCTCAGAACAGACAACAACACAAAATAGACTTTCGCACACCGAAACGAATCTTTTCCTTTGCAAATATAAAAAACGAAAAAAAAAGCAATGAATCCCTTACCTACACATGCACCATGCACATAGTAGCACTATCAGCAAAGTTTGCAGATAGTGCTTCCATGTCGATGGTGCACATGTGGGAGCTGCCTGATAGTCGCTGATGTATGTTGCGAATCTGATTTTGTGTGTGTTTGCTGGATTTGTTTCGTTTTGTCCTCAGTTATTGAAATATTCTTGACGAGATTGGATCACAATGGCAGGAGGCGCTAGTGAGTATAAAAATTCAAATTTGTTGCTGCGATTGTATCCTGCGTTCTGTTTGTAGTTGAAATCGACGCTTTCGAGGTTGCGGAGCAGTACGATTGTCCTCCAAACTATACTCGACGACCACGAGGTGTTACAGTATCACTACCCCTGGATCGAGTTGGCGTAATTATGGAAATTGAGCAGCACATGATCAGCGTTTTGAGGCAGATGGACGGCGATAGAATCAGAGGGATGAGATTGGCATCCATTCACTTGGACTTTGATGTTGCTACGCTTTTTGTTGAACTTAGACCGCGGCGAGATACAGACTTGCGTGTACTCTTCGAGGATGAAACGATTGCAGAGCCTTCTAACAGTAACCGTAACCGGAAAATATTTTTTTTCATAAATTTGATTTTGGCATTCATATGCTTTGCGATTCTGCTTTGTTATACGTTGTACGTGCATTTCCATTGTAGTTTCGATCAATAAAAGTATCCATGTGTGTGCAATGTGCAATTTCGAATTAAATGTTTTAATTGATTCGTGGGTGGAAGTCTAGCAAAAAAGAGGTTAACTGTGTGATTTGATAATGTAAACATTTTCCTTAAGGTAACCCCATAAAAAGAAGTCCGGAGGCGACAGATCAGGCTTTGGGATGTGGTCGCGCAACAAGCTGATTGCCTCTCGACTAGTGTGAGCGACCGCAAAAACGAAATCAGCTCAGCATTGTTGGCAAATGTGGAAAATGGAAGTCCTGAAGCATTGTTCCATGTGCTAGACCCATTGAAGGTTATGCTGGCGCCCTCATCATTTTCGAAGAAATATGGTAGATAACTCTTACGCGAGGTTATTCCACATACCAAACAGTAACACGAAGTGATAAGTGACGTTGATGTAGTTTTTTGGGATTCTGGGTGCTCCAAAATCTGCAATTCGACCTCGGATGAAAATATTTTTCGAAAATTCTTTGACATTTTCAGTGATAACGTGTGGTTAAATTTTAAGGGCCGATGTTGAATGTGAACCACACCTAAACTTCAAGTTTTTTTCTGCATTTCATTTGACATTTCTCAATTTCATATTAATTCAATTTGAACCATGGAAAGATACACAATCGAGCAACGCGTTAAAGTTATTCAGGCTTATTATGGAAATGGGCGTTCAAATCAAAATGCATATCGTGCACTTTGTGATTTTTTCGGTCAATTAATTCGTCCAAATTTGCAATCGGAAAAATCGTGTAAAAATTTGAGCAAACCTGGTCTGTAGGAGATATGTGAAAACACCAGGGCATGCTTGTACAGCTCGTACTGCAGAAAATATTGCTGCTGTTCGCGAGAGTGTGGCTGAAGAGCCGTCCACTTCAACTCGTCATCGTGCCCAACAATTGCACCTCTCACGCTCGTCGTTGATGAACATTATGCATAATGACTTGCATTTGCACGCTTACAAGGTGCAATTGACTCAAGAACTGAACTTGAGTCTTGACCATGTCAAGCGTCGTCGATGGTCAGAATGGTGGCAAGAAATGGCAACAGTGTATGATCAATTTTCGAAGAAAATCATTTTCAGTGATGAGGCAAATTTTCACATCAGTGGATTCGTCAATAAGCAGGACGAATGTAAATCCAAGACTGATTGTCGAAAAACCAATGCACCCACAGGGAGTGACTGTTTGGTGCGGTTTATGGGCTGGCGGCATCATCGGGCCGTATTTTTTCCAAAATGAGGCCGGTCAGGCAGTTACTGTGAATGGTGTTCGCTATCGTGAGATGATAACGAACTTTTTATGGCCCGAATTGAAAGATATGGATATGGACGATATGTGGTCTCGACAGGACGGTGCCACTTGCCACACAGCTAACGAAACAATGGATCTTTTGCGCGACAAATTCAATGGTCGTGTAACCTCACGTGGTGGCGATGTCAATTGGCCGCCAAGATCATGTGATTTGACACCGTTGGACTTCTTTTTTTGGGGTTATTTGAAAGAAAAGTTGTACGTCGATAAGCCAGCAACAATTCAAGAGCTAAAGGATGATAAATTCCGCACATTTACGGCATAGAACATCAATTATGCCTCAGCGTCATCGATGGAGGTGTGCCGCCGAGGTCGTGGATAACATTTGGCCCATATTTTGTTCCATTCATAATTGAACCATAACAATATTATCATAATAAAAAGAAATGACAATAATTTCCTAAATAGTTTGTGATTTATTCAAAGTCAAAATCGGCCCTTAAAATTTAACCATTTAATTTAGATGTACCTCGTGTTGCGGAACATCAATGTTACACATATCACTTTTCCAAAATGTATACACTCACATTCACTCTTGGTAAAATGTTTTTTTAATTAAGTTAGGCCTTGGTTTACCATTGATCTTTGCAAGCTCACATTTCCGCACTAAGCTTGCTACACCATCAGTTTAAAGAAAGAAAAAAGAGCCGGAAAAGAGCGAACATGGGCTTAAATAAGCAAAAGCAATTTCATTCGTGATTGCAAACCAGCGACCTCTTACTATTTGTTTGTGTATTGCATATTGAATTAAAACTCCTAATGCACCTTGTTAAAGGCTCATTCCTTCCATAGCTTGTTGAATGATTAGGTTCATAAAACAAGCCATGCGCACGTACTGGTATACCCGGAATGTAAAAAGAGAGACATTTTGAGTTTATTCTTCCAGAAGCGATGTATTTTATAAATGGACTAAGTACTCTAAGTTTATTATCCGACATCTTTCTTCATAACTGGGCATTTCTACGGACCCATTAAAGGACGAAGGCAATATCTTGAAGAAGACTTTTGTATACGTTCAATACGATTTATATGCACCTGATAAGCTGGTGACCAAATAATAGAACAGTATTCTAAAAGAGATCTTACTAAAGAACAATGCAAGGTTTTAAGAGTTTGTATGTCCGAAAAATCCTTGCTGTTCCATTTAATAAACCCAAGAAGGGAATTTGTTTTGGATATTTTACTGTCTATGTGTTTATTGAAATTTAATTTCGGATCAAACGTAACGCCCAAGTCTTTAATTTCCTCAACCCTATTTATTCCGTGGCCACCTATGGAGTAACCATGGAATATAGGCCACCTAATGTGAAAAAAATGACGAAACCTTACATTTCCCTAAGTTCAGTTGCAAATTATTACATTTACACCAATCGGTGTAATCGGTGTTACGAAGCAACCAATAGCCTCGGAAAGGACTGATATTATTGTTGAAACGAAAAAAGGACAACGACGTTCGTATCTGCACCTGGAATTCATTCGGAAGCGGATTTGTTATAAGTGCCAGACTACGGCAAGAAGTTTTATGTTTCCAAGACATTAGCGAACGCATTGTAACAATCAAAAGGCCAAATTCGCCAACATAAGCCTTATATGCGCTCATGCTCCGACGGAGGAAAAATATGATATAACTAAGGACTGCTTCTACGAGCTCCTTGACAAAACCTATGAACGACTCCCGAAGTACGATGTTAAAATCGTGATGGGAGATTTTAACGCAAAGGTAGGAAGAGAAGACATCTGTAGCAGTACTGTCGGAAAATATAGCCTACACGACAACACGTCTGGTAACGGACTTAGGCTAATTGACTTCGCAGCGGAACGAAATGCCAATATAGCCAGCACACGGTTTCCTCACATCTATATCCACAAGGGGACATGGCGGTCTCCAGATCAACGAACAGTCAACCAAATTGATCACATTGCGATAGACAAGAGGCACGCATCCAGTATTTTGGATGTCCGAACATTCCGAGGGGCTAACATCGACTCGGACCTCTACCTTGTGGCAGGCAAGGTAAGGATGCGGATATCCACCACGCCACAAAAAAACAGAAATACTGTGAAAAAAATTTAATGTCGAAAGACTGCAATCGGCAAAGACCGCTAAAACCTTCGCGCAACGCGTATCCCTTAACCTCCTTAACCAGCATCTTAAGTCGAAGAACAATGGCAACGATGCCAACAAACCATTAGATCAGCCGCAACTGATGTGCTAGGTTTCTCGCGGCCACCAGCAATAAAGCCCTGGTTTGATGAGGAATGCCGACAGATGCTCGCAGCCAAGAACGAGGCCTACAAGGCTAAGCTGCAGGTGAAGACGAGAGCTGCCATTGAGCTCTATAAGAAAAGAAGAAGGGAAGGACATCAGCTTTTCAGAAAGAAGAAAAAGATCAAGAAAAGCGCGCGATCGAGGATATAGAGATATGCCACTCCAGGAACGATGTTCGCAAGTTTTACCAAAGTGTAAAACTTCAAAGCCAAGTATACAAGGCTCGAACAGAATCCTGTCGAGATTAACAAGGAAATATCGTAGTTGAGACACAGTCGATGCTGGGGATATGGAAGAACCACTTCTGCAGACTGTTAAACGGCGATGACGAACAACATTCCGCTGTCAGGCAGAACGATCCATTCAATATTGGCAACGACAGTGAAAACTGCCAACCACCCGACCTAAGTGAAGTGAGGATAGCAATATCTAAACTCAAGCTTAATAAGGCCGCCGGAAATGACGGCCTTCCCGCTGAGCTTTATAAAGCTGGCGGAGATGACTTGGTAAGTAACATCCACCAACTCATAAGCCAAATCTGGTCGGATGAAAGCATGCCAGAAGAATAGAACCTCAGCATCGTTTCCCCGATACACGAAAAATAAGACCCTGACTGCACCAACTACAGAGGCATAAGTCTCCTCAACATCGCCTACACGATCCTATCTGTCGGAATATGTGAACGCTTGAAACCGTTTACCAACAACCTGATCGGCCCTTATCAGTGTGGTTTTAGGCCAGGAAAGTCCACAATCGATCAAATTTTCACACTCCGGCAGATCCTGGAAAAAACCCAAGAAGTCCAAATCGATACCCACCACCTATTTACCAATTTCAAAGCCGCATACGACAGCATTTATTGAGGCGAACTATAGAGAGCCATGTCTAGTTTTGGTATACCGCCCAAACTCGTCCGTTTGTGTAGGATGACAATGGAGAACTCTCGCTGCACCATCAGGGTCGGAAACGACCTCACCGACACATTCGATACCAAAAAAGGATTTAGGCAAGGCGATGCGCTGTCATGTGACTTTTTCAATTTGATTCTTGAGAGAGCGCTGTCATGTGACTTTTTCAATTTGATTCTTGAGAGGATTGTGCGAAACTCCCGAGCCAACGCCAGAGGCACAATTTTCCAAAAATCGGTGCAACTACTAGCATACGCCGACGATATTGACATCATTGGTAGGACTCAACTAATCCCCTAGCCACGTTTTTCATAGCCACGTTTGCTAGTATAGAGAAGGAAGCGGCAAAAATGTATTAAGCAGTAAATGAGGGTAAGACTAAGTATATCCTGACAACACGAAAGGACACACAACATCGACGAATTGGACAGAACGTCACCATTAACAGTTATAACTTTGAGGTAGTACGGGACTTTGTCTACCTCGGCTCCGCTATTAACTCTGACAACAACATCTCGTCAGAAATCAAACGAAGAATTACTCTTGCAAAACCTGGTTTCTTCGGTCAAGAAGGCAATTTAGTAGTAAAGCCCTCACTCGAACTACTAAGAGATCCTATATAAGACCCTGATCATCCCAGTTCTGCTCTACGGCGCTGAAGCGTGGACCGTATCAAAAGCGGATGAAGAAATCCTTGGTCGATTGGAGAGATAAATTCTTCGAAAAATCTTCGGTCCCGTTTGCGTTGACGGGCTATGGAGACGAAGATTCAACCAAGAACTATACGAGCTGTACAGCAACATACCCCTAGTCAAAAAACTTCGCATTGGACGTTTAAGATGGCTAGAACATGTAGAAGGAATGGACACCAATACTCCGGCTCGCAGAGTCTTCGGTTCCCAGCCAGACGTCGGACGCAGTAGAGGAAGACCGCGCCTTAAGTGGCGCGCACAAGTAGAAACCGACCTCAACCAACTTGGATTGCGCAACTGGAGGCAGTTAGCTAAGGACCGGGCTAATTGGCGAGGCATGTTGGTTGAGGCCCAGGTTCATCCCGGACTGTAGCGCCACTTAAGTAAGTAAGTAAGTACACCAATCGGTAATTGCGTCTTTATCAATCTGTAGGTTATGGCAATCGGCTACAGAATTGACTCTACAAAAAAACTTCCAGTCATCTGCAAACCCCAGACACTTACAGAAAGACACCCTTGATGCAAACAACAAAGGTCCTAAGTGACTTCCCCGAGGAACACCAGACTTTGCTTCAAACTGCCTCGAATAAGTATTTCCTATTCTAATTAACTGCTTCCTGTTACTTAGGTAGGATGCAATCCACTTGTTAAGTATTGAATGGATACCAATTGCTTCTAATTTCCTTGTAACCAATTTGTGGTCTACCCGATCAAAAGCCTTAACGAACTCTGTATAGATTGCATCAACCTGGGAACCTTATTCTATTGCCGTTAAGGCAAAATTAGTAAATACAGTTAAATTAGTAACTGTGGATCTTCCTTTCATAAATCCATGTTGATTGGTGGATAAAGATTCCTTTACAAAAAAGTATATCTTATCTTTCACTAAACTTTCGAAAAATTTCGGCATCGTTGACATCTTCGAAATTGGACGATAGTTTGTTACCAAATTCCTACTACCGGACATGTAGGTAGGGGTTACAAATGAATATTTCCAACAATTTAGGAAAATGCCTGTCGAAAGGGATAAATTAAAAATTAATGTTTGTGGAATCGAAAGAGATGAACTACATTTTAATATTAATATCGATGGTATACCATCAAATCCCGGATTCAATTTGGCTTCAAGGTTTTGAGATGATGTCAATACTTCATCTTCTGTTAAGGAAAGTCTTCCGTGACATACCACATGAAATCTTAAACGAAAGCATGTACTTTCATCACAGGGTGGTAGTTGTCAATTCGCACTACATTTACAATAGCTGCACGCTACAATATATAGGTATCTACAGGTGCATGCATTTAATTTTATTTTTGAAATGCAGCTGTGTTATATGCCCTTAAAGTGCCGATTTTAGAAATAACATTTTCAGGAATGGTGTAACCAACATTTTTGATTCCTCTGCAATCCAAAACGAATTGCAATTATTGAATAAAGCATATCAAAACTAATTTTATTTCTGAGTTTATTTTTTATTTAACTCATTTGGCTAAAAATCCTTTCCACATCTCCATTTGAGTGGGGTCAATCGGATTTTAAGGGAAGATATGCACTTATACCCCTACAAGATCCAAATGGTCCAGCAGCTTAATCGTGGTGACCCAGGAAAACGTCTGGAGTACTGCAGAAATATCCCAAATATCACCGAAAATGTCAAAGAATTTTCGAAAAATATTTTCATCCGAGGCCGAATTGCAGATTTTGGAGCACACAGAATCCCAAAAATCTACATCAACGTCACTTATCACTTCTTACAGTTTGGTGTGGAATTACCTCGAGTATGGTAAGAGTTATCAACCATATTTCTTCGAAAATGATGAGGGTGCCAGCTTAACCTTCAAAGGGTCTCGCACATAGAACAATGCTTTAGGACTTCCATTTTCCACATGTGCAAACAATTCTGAGCTGATTTCGTTTCTGCGGTCGCTCACACTAGTCGAGAGGCAATAAGCTTGTTGCGCGACCACTTCCCAAATCACATTATCTAAAAAAATGTGATCGCCTGATGTCGCCTCCGGGCTATGGGGTTACCATAAGGAAAAGGTTTACATTAAAAAATCACACAGTTAACCTCTTTTTTGCAAGACTTCCACCCACAAATCAATTAAAACATTTAATTCGAAATTGCACATTGCACACACATGGATACTTTTATTGATCGAAACTACAATGGAAATGCACGTACAACGTATAACAAAGCAGAATCGCAAAGCATATGAATGCCAAAATCAAATTTAAGAAAAAAAATATTTTCCGGTTACGGTTACTGTTAGAAGGCTCTGCAATCGTTTCATCCTCGAAGAGTACACGCAAGTCTGTATCTCGCCGCGGTCTAAGTTCAACAAAAAGCGTAGCAACATCAAAGTCCAAGTGAATGGATGCCAATCCCATCCCTCTGATTCTATCGCCGTCCATCTGCCTCAAAACGCTGATCATGTGCTGCTCAATTTCCATAATTACGCCAACTCGATCCAGGGGTAGTGATACTGTGGCACCTCGTGGTCGTCGAGTATAGTTTGGAGGACAATCTCTCTCGAAAACTTCCATTTCAACTACAAGCAGAACACAGGATACAATCGCAGCAACAGATTTGAATTTTTATACTCACTAGCGCCTCCTGCCATGGTGATCCAATCTCCTCAAGAATATTTCAATAACTGAGGATAAAACGAAACAAATCCAGCAAACACACACAAAATCAGATTCGCATAGTGCAACATACATCAGCGACTATCAGGCAGCTCCCACATGTCTATCAGGCAGATCGCAGCTCCCACATGTGCTCCCTGATAGTGCTTCCATGTGCATGGTGCATGTGTAGGTGAGGGATTCATTGTTTTTTTTTTTGTTTTTTATATTTGCAAAGGGAAAGATTAGTTTCGGTGTGCGAAAGTCTATTTTGTGTTGTTGTCTGTTCTGAAGTCTGGACTAGTCTGCACATGCTACTCGAGTGAGGGGTCCAGGGTCTGGGATCTTGGGTCTAGGGTCTGGATTGTTATTATCACTGGCGAACAACTACTCGATTGCTAGGCAACAGCTGGGTAGAAACTCAAGTCATTTTCAAAAGTCAAGTCATTGCAAAAACTGCTTATTCCATCTTTTCCTAAATATTTGCAAATGCGTACGTTTTCATTTTTGTCAACATCGTTAGATCTGGTTCCTTGCGTGTTTTTGTTTAGCAAAAAGATTTCATAGACAAATTTCAAGAATTCATTTACGCGTCATTGGGTTCCTAAATTTGTGAGGCGACGTAAGATAGATACGTACGACAGTACGATTCATATGAAATGCAATTCACATCAGAATTACAAATATTAGGTTTCATCGCTAGAATTCTTCTACGCATTTCCTGATTCAGTTTCGCATTCTTAACAAATGACAAAGTGAAACAAAACGAAATAGGACGCCAATCCAATTATCATACCATTGCCACTTGTTATGGACGTGTGCCACCTTCTAGTTTCCTGATACTGCGTTCTAATCAACGACTTCACGGTTAATGTGCAAAGACTCCTGGGGCCGAAATTGCTAATTTCACGAGTGTCGGCTCAGATCGAAATGTGTTTCTTGGGAGTCTATGTCTATGAAGTGACAATAGCAACGGATGCCATGAATTCTCCGCAGTACATTGGTGGACCATTTGATAGCGATATAAAGTCAGCTATATTCATATGTATTACTGAGACAAGAATGCCATTCGCATATCGATTTGACGATGTCAATATACGATTCACCACGGCGCAGTTGAAAAGTGATTGCGCAGTTGTTTGGTGTGCGCTGAAGTACCTTACTAAGTGAATACGGACGTTGGCCATTGAGATGTCATATTATTTTTTATCTTTTTAACGGCAATGGAATTAATTCCTCTATATTCCAATTGCATCAAGGTCGACAAATCTGAATCGATTTGTAAATATAAGATGCCCCACTGCAGATGATAACTATCGGTTGAATCTGTGTCACGATTATGGAGTGAAATTCTTATTTACTTACATAAGTAGCGCAGCAATCCGGATGGAACCTGGGTCTCAACCAATTAAACCCAGTCCCTACATATAACTGCCTCCAGTTGCGCACTTTAAGTTGGTTGAGGTTGGTTTCTACTTGAGCGCACCACTTCCTTTTCAGCTTCCGACGTCTGGCTGGGAATCGAAGATTCTGTGAGCTGTAATTTAAGTGTCTATTCGTTTTACATATCCTGGCCTTCTTAACGTCCAATTTGAAGTATTTTGTTCCAAAACCAAGCATTTTTTTATTCGCTTCTAAGACAGTCCATGGTTCGGCGCCGTAGAGCAGGTCAGGGATGATCAGAGTCTTATATAGGATCTCTTAGTTGTTCTGAGTAGTTCTGCCTTCTAAGACCAAAGAAACAGCGGATTCATGGCTCTACTTTTTATATGAGGGTTTGTGGGAAACGCGAAAAAAAATGTTATTTTACTTCGGAAGTTAATGGTATCTTGTTATATGTTTTTATGTCTGTTTTACCCTAAATCTATCCTTTTTAACCTTGAACAACTCCTTAAGGGAATATTCCTATGTACCTACACTCCCCTGCAAGGAAAAGGTATCACGACATAAAAATATGAACAGAATAAATTTGCATGCAAGAACCTAGCATGGGAGAAATCGGCTAGACGTGCGATTTTTTTCTCGCAGAGAGGAAAAATGGAGGAAAAGAGATACATGCTGCCAATAGAAAGAGATAGAAGGAGTTCGGCCGCTCACAATTACCGCGAACAAAGGAAAAAATACGGTACCGCGTAATGTGATGCGGTCGAACAAAGGAATTGTGGGAGTATCACTCATTGAAGAGCGAGAGTTCTGATAGATGAAGGGAGAAAAAACCGTAGTCGCGGTGATAGAAAATCGGTCAAAACGGACAAGACGAGAGTTGATCTTCGGAGAGCTACGAAACACGACGTCGTTTCAAAACACAGACATAAAACGTTCGTTCGAAAAAAAAATACGAAGCCGTTCGGTTCCAAATACGTAAAAGTGTAAGCAAAAAAAGAAATAAACGTGTGTTCAAAAGCAAAAAAAAAAGAAACAAAAGTGAGAGGACGGAAAAAATAACCTCCAATTGTTTGAGAAAGGAAAAACCCTCAATAAAAAGCCCCGACGATTCACCCCCACCGAAACACCAAGGGAAGTGCTCCGACACCCAAAGAAAGTGCACAGACACCCAAAGAACGTGCTCCGACCGACACCCAAAGGAAGTGCAAGAAAGGCTCCCAAAGGGCAAAGAAACTCCGCACTGAAGACTCGAATAACCCAAGAAAGACACAAGACACCCCAGGAAGATACCCTATACCAACAAGAAGACATCTAAGGAAGATACCCAATACCAACAAGAAGACATCTGAGGAAGATCCCCTTTACCACCAAGAAGACACGGACGTGAAACGAAAACTGGAATCAACACCCTTAATCCTTCCCTATCCCACCCTTAATCCATCATATTTAAATATACTGGGAACTCAAAAAGACAAAAAAAAAGCTAAGTATATAAATTGTTGAAACAAAAAAACAAAGAAACAAAATCCTAGTTGTTTCACTATATATATGTATAATTTAAATTTCGAACAGGAACGTAATCGAGGTTACCCCATCGCATCGGACCGGACGTGTGCACATCTCCGGACCAACCACCTCCAGAAAGAGGGTTTTTTTTTTCAACAAAAATAATTTGGTAAAATGGTAGTTTACCAAAAATCGGTGAGTGAGAAAATTATCTCTTAATATATTATACCTATAAAACAAAATCGTGAGACAGCTATAGTACCATCTAAAGAAACAGATACAAAAATAAATCGCGTAGAACTTTTATAATTTTTTGATTTCCCAAATACAGTGAGCAAAGAAATAAAACAAAACATATATGTATGATCCATTCCCCCTCCCTTAGTATTAAGAAACAAAACATTTATAATGAATATAACATACCATAGTGAAGTAAATTGAACATTTGAATTTTCCTTACTTTACTTTTAAATTCATTTTTATTTACTTAAAATCTATCTTAAAACTAGACAAAAATGACTAAATCTAACTTATAATTAACAATTTTTTCTTAAATTAGCCTATCGGCCCTAAGCGGGCGCTCTAAGCTAATATGTAATAGTTCTTTTTTTTTTTTAATTTTGCCTTTCGGCTTAAATTTATCTTTTTTTTTTTAATTGAAATATATTTTTATTTTCAAAGAAAATTTAAAAAACTTTGGTATACGACATTTTTATTTTTTTATAAAACGCTTAATCTAGATTAAAACGGACGGAGATGATGTGGGCCTAAGGGCAGCGACCAGCCAAGGGGACTTAGACGTCCCGTAGGACTCGAAAATGAGTGACCGTAGCTACCAAGGTGCCGGTAACACTAGTTACTGACATAGGGGTGGGTACACGAGGAGAGAACGCCACCATCTAGTTCTCTCCAACGGCCAATAGCAATCCTTGTAGATTCTTTTCCCTTTTTTTTGTTTGAATGCAGATACGTGTTAGGGATGAAATTTCGGGTTTCCTTTTTTTTCTGAATCTCGATTACCACCTGAGAGAAGGCATGGAAGCATGGTAACACAGTTCGCTAATAGGTAGCAAGATCCCCCCATTCCGACGAGCTGAGGACGGAGCTCCACTAGCATGCCTACCGCTGCTAATTGGTCGAACTTTGCCCGGACTGGCCTCTTGCGATGCCTGTGGTTAAGAGGTCATATGGGTGACAGACGGTGGGAGGTTTATCTATCTTTGTTACCGCGGGACTATTGGAATATCAAGTTCGCAATAACAAATATTTCGTTACAGGTTTAAAATTGATAAGTAGTTGGGTTGGATATGGGATCCTGCAGTATGCTCGTTTTGTTTAGGGAGGTCCAAGAAGGATGAGGCTTTCCCCGACGACATCAAAGCGAGCGTGGCCTTGAAACAGATACACGACTTCTACGGACGGATCCAAGTTTATCCCTGACAACTAAATTTGGGTAGTGGGAGTTGATGCAAGGAGGAAGACTTTGACTTCTTACGCCAATCATCTGACGACAAAATTTGGATAATGGGAGTTGGTGCAGGGAGTAAGAATTTGACTTCATACTCCAATCATCTGGGGTTCAAACCCCAATCGCGGTTTGGAAGTTATATGTTTTATTGTTTTTTTTGCCTTATATATTCTTTTTTCTCATTTTTGCCTGATTAATCGTTATTTTTGCTATTGTAAGACATTTTTTTTATTAAGTTTCGAGTTTAGTCGATCTATTTAGTTTTTTAGTTTTTGCAACGTTGCGAAGCTTTTTGAGGAAGGATCAGTCTGAATTTTTTTATTACTTCTTTTGTTTTATTATACATTTTTCTTTTATTTTTAACCCTAGACGGGTAATGATATTTTTCAGTACGTTACAGGTAACCATTCGTCGGATCGACGAAGTGATATTCAACTGCGCTGTTGAAGAAAAGTTAATAACTAATTGCTGTGAAGTTAAATTGTTTATAAGTTATTTTTCTTTATAAGAAATACATAATTTTTTTATTTCGAAAAAGTTCTTTGAACACACTCTTTTATAGGTCATTAATTTATTATTATTAAAACAAAAATGTGTTTTTTTTTATAAACAAATAAGGAACCTATAAGTCATTTAATTGAATAACAAAAAAATATTTTGATTTGTTGCAAAGGTGAACTTGAACTTACATGAGCTCTTTGGGATAACTTTTTTTTATTTTAAATATAATAATTGTTTCTAACAAACTAAAAATTGAAACAAAAGCTTATTTTTCTATAATATTACTCAACAAAATAAAAAAATAAATAAAATGATTTAAAGCATTTCTTGCATTTCTACATATGTTTGCATCACACTAAGTAAACGTTGAATTACTCATAATTTTTATTTTTAATGTATTAGCGTTGTTTTTTATTTTCGATTTAACTTTATTAGATATTAGATCTAATATTTGCCGTTTGGTGCTTCTTCATTCATGAGGCTACAAGTTTCGAGTTCAACTCCTTTACTACGTTGTAATCGTAAAGATAGTTAAAAACAAAAACAGGAATATTCCATTCTAAAGGATTCAGGAACAACTTTTTTTTACAAATTCCAAAAAAGCAAACAAGCTTTCTAGAAATTTCTCAACAAATCATTTAGTGTCACAAAACTTAGGTGACAGAGAAAAAAATGATAAAGTGATAGACTCAATCCAAAATTTGGAAGCCACCGTTGAAGTCACACCGTTAAATGTGCAAGAAAGCGTCAAAAGCATTATTTTAAGCCTTCAGAATCGAAAAGTAGGAGGACTGGACCAAATAAAAAATGTTTATTTGAAACATCTAACACGAGTGGGAATCAAGTTCAACATTTCTCATTAATGCATTAACAAGGAAAAGGTTGTACCCATATTAAAAGCGGGAAAACCACCTGAAATGTCTGCAAGTTACAGGCCTATAAGTTTGCTCAGCAACATAAGCAAAATTTATGAAAAGTTCATTAAAGAGCAACTTTTAAAATTTGTTGAAAATGAAAATATCTACCCTGATGAACAATTCTGCTTTCGACGCTTTCATAGCACAACTCATCAGATAAAAAGAATCTGTAACCATGTTGTAGAAAATCGGGCACAGGGTCAGTCAACAGGAATGATTTTAATGGATATAGAGAAGGCTTTTTATTCTGTTTGGCATAATGGATTAATATATAAAATGATCCAATTTGGCTTCCCGATATATTTGTGTAAAATAGTTCAGAGTTTTTTGTCAGATAGGAGTTTCCAAGTTCATTTTAATTGTGGCTATATTGTGTTTTGATTTTGGTGTCCCCCAAGGTTCAGTTCTAGGCCCGTCCTTGTACAACCTATGTACTGCAGATTTCCCAACTATTCCGTATTGTAATTCAGCTATTTTTGGTGATGACACCGCAATTTTTTCATCGCACGAGTTTGATCTCAATATTGAGAATAATTTAAAAAATCCTATCAAAATTTTGGAAATATATTATCACAACTCAACTGCTGGAAATCGAACTCAGGAGGACATGCCCAAATTCTACACAGATATCTGGGCTCAGCTGTATCCTCTGACTACATGCTGCCTCACCATGACTTTCAAAGACCATTCTCCTGCATCCTCCCAAGCAGAGAGGAGTGGGAGAGGAACGAATTGGGCCCCGAAACCATATCCATCTACATTGATGGTTCAAAAATGGATGTAGGCTTTGGAGCTGGAGTGTTTTCAGAGACACTTAAGCTAAACAGCACCTTTCGTCTCCCTGAGCACAGCAGTGTCTTCCAAGCCGAAATATTGGCAGTAGCAGAGGCAGCCAAAGCGACCTCAATGCTGGCGATACCACCAGATGATATCACCATCTTTATTGACAGTCAGGCTGCAATAAAAGCTATCTCTGCTGTCGAAATAAAATCTCGGCTTGTGAAACGTTGTCGTGAAGAGCTAAAGGTTCTTGGCGTCCAACATAATGTAAAGCTCTGCTGGGTACCCGGACACAGAGGCATACAGGGCAATGAAATTGCTGACGAACTGGCGAGAAAAGGATCTGCCTCCAGCATTGACCAAGCAGACCAGTCTGTCAAACCGCCACTATGTGACCTCAAATCTCGGGTGGGACAGAAAACACTGATCACTGCCAAAAACAGGTGGAACTCCCTTCCCACCTGTGAAACTTCCAAAAGGATGTGGCCTGCGTATGACAAAGGCAGAACCCATAAACTGCTTCGAAGAAACAGGAAATATGTCTCTACTATAGTTGGGATTCTTACTGGACACAACTTACTAAAAAGCCACAAACTGAAAATGCATCTCATAGATGATGACCTCTGTAGAGGCTGCGGTGATGAAGAAATACACGAGGATACCCTGCACTTTCTGTCCCACTGCCCAGGCCTCAGCCAATTAAGAATGAGAACCTTAGGAAAATACTTTTTCCCATGACCTCACGGATCTATCCGAAATCCCTCTCCCTAATCTTTTCAGGTTTGCATCAACATCTGGATGGCTAGAAAGAGACTAACAACAATGGACAGTAACGGGACAATGAATGAACCAACCACATAAGTGGACCCCCAACGGGCATCACAATGGGTCTATATTGACCTGAGTGCGATGAGGGAGGACACACACCGTCTGCCTCATCAACCCACCAACCTAACCTAACCTAACCTATCACAAATGGAAGATTAAGTTGAACACTGGAAAGTTGCAAGCTATTTTTTCTCGCGAAAATGAAAGGCTTGCTATCTTCCCAGTAGTGAGCTTCAAATTAATGGAAACGCAATAGCATGGAAGCAGTCCGTTAAATATCTAGGAGTTCATCTCGACACGAAACTAAACTTTAGCCCACATATTACTAATACTCAAAGAAAATGAGTATTGCAATTAAGATGCTTTATCCGTTTATAAACAGAAAATCTTCCCTGACAAATATAACAATAAGATGATAATACATAAAGTGATTTTTCAATCAATTTTATTGTATGGATGTCCAGTATGGGGAAGTGCTGCGAAATGTCATATAAAAAAATTACCCCAGACCCTAGACCCCAAACCATTGGCCCCAGACCCCTCGATTGAGTAGTTGTGCACCATTGTCAATAACAAACTCCAGACCCTAGACACCAGATCCCAGACCCTAGACCCCAGACCAAGGCCCCAGACACCTGAATGGAGTAGTTGTGCACCAGTGACAATAACAAATTCCAGACTCATACAGCGCCAGACCATAGACCCAAGATCCCAGACCCTAGACCCCAGACCCCTCAATCAAGTAGTTTGTGCAGACTAGTCTAGAACCCCCAGAGCAGACAACAACACAAAATAGACTTTCACACACCGAAACGAATCTTTCCCTTTGCAAATGGACATGGAAGCACTATCAGCACAATTTGCATCACCGATCCACAACGTCATGCTCCATCCACAGGAGCTGCCTGACTGTCGCTCATGTTGCACTGTGCGAATGTGAATTTGTGTGTGTTTGCTAGATTTGTTTCGTTTTGTCGTCAGTTATTGAAATATTCTTGACGAGATTGGATCACAATGGCAGGTAGCGACAGTGAGTATACAAATTAAAATCTTTTGCTGCGATTGTATCCTGTGTTCTTCTTGTAGTTAAAATTGACATTTTCGGGCTTGAGGAGGAGTACGATTGTCCACCAAACTATACTCCACCAACACGAGCTTTCACACTATCACTACCCCTGGATCGAGTTGGCGTAATGATGGATATGGAAGAGCACATGATCAGCGTTGTGAGGGAGTTGGGTGGCAATAGAATCAGAGGGATGAGATTGGCATCCATTTACTTGGACTTTGATGTTGCTTCGCTTTTTGCTGAACTTAGACCGCCGCGATATACAGACTTGCGTGTACTCTTCGAAGATGAAACCATTGCAGAACCTTCTAGCAGTAGCTGTAACTGGGAAATATTTTTTTTCACAAATTTGATTTTCATATTCATATGCGTTGCGATTCTGTTTTGTTGTAAGTTGTACGTGCATTTCTATTGTAGTTTCGATCAATAAAAGTATCCATGTGTGTGCAATGTGCAATTTCGAATTAAATGTTTTAATTGATTCGGGATTCTTGGATGGAAGTCTACTAAAAAAAGTTTAACTCTGTGATTTGTTAATGTAACCCTTTTCAGCTTTAGCTCAGCTTTAGTGTTTCCGAAAGCAATCCAGTATCCATCTTTGAACCATCAGTATAGATGGATATGGTTTCGGTGCCCAATTCGTTCCTCTCCCACTCCTCTTTATTGGAAAGATGCTGGAGAATGGTCTTTGACAGTTAGGGTGAGGCAGAATGTAGTCAGACCATACAGCTGAGCCAGGTATTTGTTTAGAATTTTAGCGTGTCCTCCTGAATAAATTTTCTACCAGTTGAGCTGGCTGCTTCTTAGTGTACTTTTGGCGTCAAATGGTCTATTCCTAGCAGGTTGGGGACGGTTTCCAGTCCCGTTGTTCTCATTGCACTAGTAGGCGCGCACACATGCTATTTTTTGAACCTTTGTTATGTTTTTCTGGTGGGTAACTTGATTTGTGGATTGTCATACATCTGTAAAATAACCTTTAAGTTTGGAGTCCTGTTTTTTCCGAATATTCTGTTACGCATATTGCTATTGTGGCCTTTTTTATGCCTTCGCATATATTCAGGTTCCAGCCGACAACAGATAGGTTGAATATTCGTACCTTTCTTTTATCAGTAAAGCGAATAAGTTCTGTTTTTTGGGGTTTGATGCCATGCCCGCATTGTTTTGTCCTCTTGCTGAGAGTTTTCCACGCGTGTTCGAGCAGGTGGTTGGGTGTTGTAGAACGAGGGTAGACTCTGATTGGCTTTAACTTGGCAATGCCCAGTGCTCGCAACTCTGACTACACATCAAATGTGCTTATTTTTTTTACCTCCAAGTGGTAACCATCGGGTACTGGTCTCATCCAACCGGATTTGACTTGCTTATCGATAAGTGCGAGTGTTGATAACAAGACGTAAAACAGCAACACTATAATCACCCTGGTCAGAATGGCGCGGAATGAATACCCGGTCTGCCGTCCCAGGCGAACCTAGATAAGCTGCTTCGAAATATTCGAATTTCAAGGGTAAGTCAGGCCCCTTGAACAGAGATGGTGGCGGATGAACCAAAAGGTCAACAGCAGAGCTCAATACTGTAGTGGATACTGATGGCCCCATGTCCTAGGGGTATCTACTAAATTGGAACTGGCCCTCCAGGTTGGAGGTTGTGATTTGGGTTAACTACCCACCCATGGAAAAAAAAAACCGTTGTTAGGAAGCAACTAATAGCCTCGGAAAGTACTGACTTTGTTGTTGACGACCCTGTGAAACGAAAAAAGGGACAACGACGTTCGAATCTGCACCTGAAATGTGAGAACATTACACAGGAGAGGTGCAGGCGAACAACTAGCGGAAGTCCTAAACTGCTACAAAGCAGACATTACTGCCATCCATGAAATACGATGGGATGGGCCGGGCAAAAAGAGGATGAAAAACTGTGACATATACTACGGACCGTGTTATAGTGAGCAGAAACAGCGACTATTCGGATGCGGATTTGTTATAAGTGCCAGACTTAGGCAAGAAGTCTTATGTTTCCAAGACATTAGCGAACGCATAGTAACAATCCGCATCAAGGCCAAATTCGCCAACATAAGCCTTATATGCGCTCATGCTTCGACGGAGGAAGAAGATGATACAACTAGGGACTGCTTCTACGAGCTTCTTGACAAAACCTATGAGCGACTACCAAAGTACGGTGTTAAAATCGTGCTGGGAGATTTTAACGCTAAGGTAGGAAGAGAAGACATCTTTAGCAGTATTGTCGGAAAATATAGCCACGTCTGGTAACGGACCAAAGAGTATACAACTACAAGAGTGCGCATCTCATACAACAAATTTACTGTGAGGGGTACTGATATTGATACCCCAGTGTGCACATTGCCATGCCAGCATCAACCAACAGCATAGCAGATGCATATGAACGACGAAAATTCCCCTTCGCACTTACCGCCTGCGTCAGAAACAGCTACAACATTTTTAGCTGTGATGCGTACTCTATAGTTATTTACCTCTTTGCTTCTGTCCAATTCGTCGATGTTATGTGTCCTTTCGTGTTGACTTATAAACCCTGATAAACTAGCGATCGTGGCTATGACATCACGTGCCCTGACCTATCCTAACATATAACTCGAATGCAGCTTTCTTCCGTTCTACATGTAAATACTCTTGCACTCGTTTAAGCGTACGTGCGTGACGCTTTTCATCGGCAAATTTCAAAACAGCACTTGGTAATAAACACAAACAGCTGGAATTGCAAAAAGCCGTAGTCCAAGAACAGGAAGCCTATCACAAATGTTTATGAATATGTAACCCAATCTATGCGAATGCAGCATTTACTCAGATACATTTCGATATCCAAACAAATCTTCCCAACCGATGATGATAGATACCTACCCTTTCGTATCATTATTATCACACACACACATAATGAAATTAAATATCGATCACGCAATCATTTATTGAGCGTATATCACTTGATCATTAAAAAAAAAACATTTTGTTAGTTAGCAAACCAATGAAATTTATTTTTCCTTTTTATCAGCTAAGATACCTACATCCACTTCACAAAGTACAAATACAATTTTTTCGGTACAATTTTGTTAAACGCGATTTCATAAGTTTATCCAAAAGTTTCGAAATTAGTATTCAATTCAAAAAAAAAAAAAAAAAATAACAAAATAAAATGATGTGAAGCATCAACAGTGTATCTTTCGGTGATTTATTGATAATTACTGCCAACGTTTTTACAAAATTTGAAAATTATCATTCCACGATTTGTCAACACACTTATTGAGGATAAATCATCTCTTATGGACGCATCCTTCGGCAATCTCAACCCATTCATGTAACAATTGCCGGACAAAGCACGAATAATGGGCATTGCATTTGGGCTAAGGATTAGAACACTAAATTCGCACGTGTCCTCGTAGTCCGGGTCCATGATTCGAAAGTGGTTTGAAACGCTTTTTCCAAACAGATTGCGGCCAATCATGAGGCAAATCCGTTTCTTATCCACGGTTTTTAAGAACCAATGGGATTCCATTTTCTGAATCGGCCAATTCACATCCAGTGGTGTGTACTCGGCGATCTTTAAAAGAAGGAATCAAGGAATCATGTTGATTAATATGAAATTATTTGTTTTTGTTTTATTTACCTTTCCGTTATTCACAGCGAACCCTGCATTCCATGTGTAGACAATCATTTTCACCACAATCTCAAGCACAACCTTCCGCGACCAGATGAAATATCCAACTGCGATCGGTTCATGCGATCGGTTCACTCTGATGGATCTCAAATTCTCAAGTCTCACTCAATCGGCTGAGAGAGAGAGGGCATCTGAGACAACGGTTGCCGTTGTAGCTATGACTATGGCGCTATGTCTAGCGGAATTTCTTTTTTTTTTTTCGTTTTTTATATTTGCAAAGGGAAAGATTCGTTTCGGTGTGCGAAAGTCTATTTTGTGTTGTTGTCTGTTCCGGAGTCTGGGGTCTAGACTAGTCTGCACATGCTACTCGAGTGAGGGGTCTAGGGTCTGGGATCTTGGGTCTAGGGTCTGGGGATTGTTATTAACAATGGTGAACAGCTACTCGATTGCTATAGGCATCAGCTGGGTAGAAACTCAAGTCATTTTCAAAAGTCAAGTCATTGCAAAAACTGCTTATTCCATCTTTTCCTAAATATTTGCAAATGCGTACGTTTTCATTTTTATCAACATCGTTAGATCCGTTTCCTTGAGTGTTTTTGTTTAGCAAAAAGATTTCATAGACAAATTTCAAGAATTCATTTACACGTCATTGGGTTCCTAAATTTGTGAGGCGACGTAAGATAGATACGTACGACAGTACGATTCATATGAAATGCAATTCACATCAGAATTACAAATATTAGGTATCATCGCTAGAATTCTTCTACGCGTTTCTTGATTCAGTTTTGCATTCTAAACAAATGACAAAGTGAAACGAAACGAAATAGGACGCCAATCCAATTATTATTCCATTCCCACATGATATGGACGTGTGCCACCTTCTAGTTTCCTGGTACTGCGTTCTTATCAACGACTTCACGGTTAATGTGCAAAGACTCCTAGGGCCGAAATTGCTAATTTCACGAGTGTCGGCGCAGATGGAAATGTGTTTCTTGGGAGTCTTTGTCTATGAAGTGACAATAGCAACGGATGCCATGAATTCTCCGCAGTACCTTGGTAGACCATTTGATAGCGATATAAAGTCAGCTATATTCATATATATTACTGAGACAAGAATGCCATTCGCATATCGATTTGACGATGTCAATATACGATTCACCACGGCGCAGTTGAAAAGTGATTGCAGTTGTTTGGTGTGCGCTGAAGTACCTTACGAAGTGTATATGGACGTTGTCTATTGAGGTGTCATATTATTTTTGATCTCTTTTAACGGCAACGGAATTAATTCCTCTATATTCCAACTGCAACAAGGTCGACAAATCTGAATCTATTTGTAAATATAAGATGCCCCACTGCAGATGATAACTATCGGTTGAATCTGTGTCACGATTGTGGAGTAAAATTCTTATTTACTTACATAAGTAGCGCAGCAATCCGGATGGAACCTGGGTCTCAACCAATTAAACCCAGTCCCTACATAACTGCCTCCAGTTGCGCACTTTAAGTTGGTTGAGGTTGGTTTCTACTTGAGCGCACCACTTCCTTTTCAGCTTCCGACGTCTGGCTGGGAATCGAAGACTCTGTGAGCTGTAATTTAAGTGTCCATTCGTTTTACATATCCTGGCCATCTTAACGTCCAATTTGAAGTATTTTGTTCCAAAACCAAGCATTTTTTTCATTCGCTTCTAAGACAGTCCATGGTTCGGCGCCGTAGAGCAGGTCAGGGATGATCAGAGTCATATATGTAGGAACTCTTAGTTGTTCTGAGTAGTTCTGCCTTCTAAGACCAAAGAAACAGCGGATTCATGGCTCTGCTTTTCATATGAGGCTTTAAAATTGATAAATAGTTGGGTTGGATATGGACTCCTTGGGTATGTCATCACTAGACGTACAGTTTTTCTATCGACTTAAGGCGCATTTTTATATTACAAAAGATCCTCTCCAAAATATCAAGCGCTCTTTCTGATAACTATTCCAGAACATAGAGGGTATGTCACAGGTCCATGCACTTTTTCATTTAGGAGAATTTTTCTTTTTGTCATAGGCTATGGAAAAGCTTGTTCTCTGAAAAAAGGGGCGTGGTATTGCATTGTTTTTGAGGTTGCTGAATGGTCTATGTGCGTCAAAGGTGCAACTGCGAGTCGAGTTGGCCGTAACAAGCCTAGGGATCTATTACCTCTATTAAAAAGTTAGATTGCCTTCACTGAGGTTGGAGATTTGAAGTAAGGGAAGAATTATTGTCTTTGGATAGAGTCCAGTTAGTTAAGATCAAGTTTCGGAATACAACTTCTACTTAAAGAACAGCATTCCAGACCTAGTTAAAATTTTGCTTACAGAGAAGAAGAAGCTCTGCTGGTGTAAAATATCTCTTAACTCAAACGTGGTAACTTAGTTTAGTATTATGGTTCGTGATTGTATTGAAGTTTTCACTCAGATCTAACTAAATACAAGAAATGCTGTAATGTGGGTACCACCTCTTTATGCACGACTGGGGCTGGGGGCAAGGGGAAGGGTTGGATACACGGGATTCAGGGGGTGAAGGTTCGAGTCCAGATTGTTTGTATTGTTTTTATTAATTAGAGGCCACGTGATAGGTCACGCAATGATTCAGTGATTGAATTCCACATGGCCAGGCCCTATCTCACTAACTACAAATTACAAGCACCAATTTTAAACTTGTAGATCACAAGTCCAATTTGTGAAATGGAATTCTGTTTCACAAAGTAACGGGTCCGCCATCTAACGTTTTTTTTTCAACTAGTGCATATTTCGTGAATTGTAACACTTAGCTCATGTCTGATTCGGCAGATAATTAGTTTTATCCTTCCGCTGAACGAATATGGTTGTGTACACGCTTGAACAACGCTGGGAAATATTGCGACATCACTTTGAAAATCATGGTAATGTTGCAGAATGTGTGCGAAAATTGCGTACGGATTTTGGAAGAAGAGAAGCACCGTCAGCTCCGTATTTTCGTTATCTTGTGAAAATATTGAAAGAAACTGGCATCCTCATCGATAAACCAAAGCGCGAAAAACCCAAAACAGTGCGTACACTAGAGAATATTGCTGCTGTGGCAGAAAGTGTGCGTGCAGCGCCATCAACATCAATTCACCGTCGTTCTTCTTTTTTTTTATAATTGGCGCGCGCTAAAGGGATTATAAATACCCTTATGGTGTTTAAGCACAGCGCGGGCATTAAGGAAATACAGGAGTAGAGAAGAGGAGATACCGATGTGCGTTGGTTTTGAATTTCTGTAAATTGTAATGGAGAGGAAAAACTGAGTTTGGTAAAGCATTCCACATTCGTGTTGTTCGGTTAAGGAATGAATCTCTATATTTCATAGTACGTCCGAAGATAGGGTTTAGGGTGAACTGATTAGCATTCGTGGTACGGCGAGTATTACGGTTGAATTGTTGAAGGGGCGGAATGCAGCTGGCTATTTCGTTAGAGCATTTGTTGTAGTAATAGCGGTAAAAGAGTGTAAGGCAGGAGACATTCCTACGATGTTCGAGCGAAACTATGGAGTTCGCTATGGTTGGGTCTCCTATCAGTTTTATCGCACGCTTTTGTATCCTATCTAGTAGGTGTAATGATGTTTTGGCTGCACCTGACCATATGTGGGCGTTGAACTCAAGTTTGGGGCGTATGTACGCTTTATATATTGATCTGATCAGCCCGATCAGAAGGGGTGAAGTATTTCTTACATCGATTGAGGAAACCTAGACATTTTGCTGCATTTTTGGCGATTTCGAATATGTGGTCGTTCCAACGATGGTCGTTACTACACATACCGAGCATGGAAAGTTTTTCGGTTTCGACGATGCAAGTGCCACGCATGGATAGTGGCTTTAAAGTTTGGCTTCGCTTGGATGACAGAAGACAGCATTGCGTTTTGGAAGCATTGAATTCCACTCTATTAGATTTACCCCATTTAATTATGCTGTCAAGGTCGGAATTAAATAAACTTAACATGTTTTGTCGTTTTTCTTCCACATCCGAAGGTGAGGGGCGTGAATTCGAGAACGAATATGAAAAGCTGAGGGTACTGTCATCAGCGAAGGAATGGATTGGATTAGAAGTTGCAGACAGGAGATCATTTATAAAAATTAGAAAGAGAGTCGGAGACAAAACTGAGCCTTGAGGGACACCAGCATTTATTTGGTGAGTAGCAGACTTGAAACCGTCCAAAACTACTTGAATTGAACGTTTCGAGAGGTAGTTTCTAATCCATTGAAGAAGAGTATCATCGATACCAAAAGCACGCATTTTCGACAAAAGGGCTTGATGCCAAACCCTGTCAAATGCCTTTGCAATATCAAGTGATTGATTGATTGGTTCCACTTTTCGGTGAGATATGACATCAAATCACCAGTGGACCTGTTGCTACGAAAACCATATTGTCGGTCATTGAGGAGTTTTCGTGATTCAAGATATTTCATAAGCTGATGGTTTATCAGCGTTTCCATGACCTTAGAAAGAAGGGAGGTAAGTGCAATTTGTCGGTAGTTGGAGAGAGAAGAAGATTCGCCTTTTTTGGGGGCGGGCTGTACAAATGCAGTTTTCCATCGACTCGGAAAGAGTCCTGATGAATAGGAAAGATGGAAAAGCTTACGCAGTGGTTTTGCCAGCGTTGAAGAACACCTCTTCAGAATTATGGGGGAGATACCATCTGGACCAGACGATTTGTGTAGGTCAAGATCGATTAATACTCTTGCGACTGTACGAGTACGAAAGTGGATTGGTCCCATAGAATGTTCTACGTTCTCTAGTACAGGGGGAGACTGGGCACAATCTGGCAGCGTTGAATTGGCTGCAATCTGCAGCGAGCAGATTGGCTTTGTCTAGAGAGGTGACAGCTGGAATGTCAACAATTGAACATTTCGGAGACATCATTGAGATGAATTTTGCATAAAGACCTTGGTATGACGCCATACAAAGTCCAATTGGTTCAGGAGTTGAAGCCAACTGACCATCCAATGCGTTTTCGCTTCGCTAAGTGGGCCTGCGATCGACTTAGAGAAGATGCCGATTTTGCCAAAAAAATCATCTTTTCAGATGAAGCTCATTTTGATCTTGGCGGGTATGTATTCAAGCAAAATTGTCGCATTTGGGGCACAGAAAACCCGCACGCATACATTGAAAAACCGATACACCCAAAACGAGTCACTGTTTGGTGCGGATTTTGGTCCAGACGCATAACTGGGCCATTTTTCTTCGAAAATGAGCAAGGAGTGGCCGTTACAGTCAATGGCGATCGTTATCGGGCCATGTTGAACGAATTTTTGTTCACAAAAATTGAAGAGGAGTATATTGGCAACATTTGGTTTCAACAGGACGGTGCTACGTGCCACACAGCCGAAGCTACACTCGATGTTTTGCGCCCTGTTTTTGAAAATCGCATTATCAGCCGCAGAGCTGATGTCGTTTGGCCACCTCGGAGCTGCGATTTGACACCGTTGGTGTATTATTTGTGGGGTGCCGTAAAAGATAAGTGTTACGCCGACAAGCCAGAGACAATTGACGCTTTAAAGGACAATATTCGTGAAGCCATTGGTGAAATACAGCTGCACACAATCGATAATGTGCTTAAAAATTGGACCGATCGTGTAGGCTACTGCATGGCCAGCCGAGGCAGCCATTTGAATGAAATTATTTTCTATTATCAACCGGAAGGATTGTACTTTCAAATAAAAAAAGAAATTTGAGAAAATATTCAGTAGTTTTGTAATATTTTGATTAAATATTTATCTGTAATAAATATTTTTAATATGTACCAAACTCGTTGAGTCGGTGGTGTTGATAAAGGGAACTAAAATGCGGGTTGGCCCGTCTTGTTCCGCGCGGCTATTACTCGTCGGAATCGGAGGGGGATCTTGCATTTTGTTGCCTCTTACTACTACAAATGTTGAAATACGTGCCAGATGTAACTCTGCATCATTGTTCGTGACTCGATTATGTTGTGGTGGTTGATGGTGTTGTTAACCACCGAGGCTTGCCCACATCCTAATGAGTTAAAACTCATCGCCTACGTTATAGGTTCTTTGTTGCCTGATTTTTAATCTATAACCCCTAAGTTGCAATTCACTTCATCTTACCTCTTTACTCCGACATCTTGCCCTGCACCAACAAAAAATTAAAACATTTTTGTTAAACAAAAATCAAATTTTACAAATACCATCTGGTCAGCAATAAATTAAACAACTAATTTCAACAACGTTATAATATAACTTTATTCGATCTTACTGCGATCAAGACAAATTTTAAATAAACAAAATGCGGAGCAAACTGGGAAGATGTTTCGCGGTCGGTGGTTACTAGAGAAGAGAAGTTGACAACGCAAAGCACCTAGCGCGAACCCTCTTCCCGATAGTTATCCCGTTGCATAAATGCCTTTAAATGCATTGGAGTATACAATATGCATGTAAATCAATTTAAAGTTGTTTACGCAAAGGAACAAGCGAAAACAAACACATATCGGCACACTATATCGTGTGTTAAAACATTAAAATAAATAGGGTTCTGTTTTTTAACAAATATATACGTGGCAAAAGATTATTCAAAAAATATAATATAGTAAAAATAATTGCATTCCCAAACACCATCGGTATAAAACAAAACATTTTTATTTTTAAAAAAAACAAATTAGGAAAATTTACATTTTCTTCTTTATAAAATTGTATTTCTTTGATTTTACTTGTATTCATTAGTTTTAAATTTAAATTAGTAGCTATTAGATACATCTTTGTATTTGCAAAAGTAATTAAAAACAAAACTGTAGTAAAAATAATAAATTTTACCTTTCTCCTCGAGTTGATGTGCGCACATAAACCATGGTTCCATTTCCATTGAGATTAGTATATGTATCTTATAACTATTAACTATATATACATTTTTTTATTAATTTTTTTTTTTTTGTTTTTTTTTATAGTTTTAAGTAAAGATTATTTTAGCTATTTTATACATAGGCAAATTTTAGATAATTAATTTTTATTTTTGTTTCAAACTGTGATATTAATTTTTAAAATTTAGTGTTTGTTCTATATATAATATATTTTTATTTATTATGTTTAATTTTAATCATAGGCAAATTTTTTTATAGATATTTAATCAAAAAAAAAAAAAACTTTTTACACTGTGATATTCCATCGATCATAATATATAATTTTGTTTAATATCTTTAATTTTATTCATAATATTATATAGTTATTAATTAAAAAAAATAATTTTAAACTGTGATCATAAAATTTGTTATCTTTATACATATATACAGTTTGTCAAGAAACACTCTACACACAGAAAATAAATATAGTTTTTTGACTTTAGATATGAAAATAATAGCCTTTTATTCAAAATTATCCAATTTTTTTAATGCATAACAATTGATTAATTAAGTAATTTGATTAATTATTAAGTAATTTGGAAAAAAAAATAACAAAACTATAAATATGTAACATAAAAAACAACAAAAACAAAGATTACTCATTTTTGACACTGTCAAGAAACTCTTTACACATTTCGCCTTCAAATTCTGTTTTGATCTCGTTCTTAGAAAAAACGGTGTTTTACCGTTAACTATGCCTTTTGCGTAGCTTAATGCTGCGTTTTTTTTGCATTGCTTTTAATTTGGTTGTGAAATTTTGACCTTTGTACATCCTAAGAGTAATTTAGTTCAATTTTTAAAATGCCTGGCAAAAGGTTAAGCTTTGACGTCGTGCAATTGATTTACTATAATCACCAGTTGGGCAAATCTGTTGCGGACTTGGTAGACATGTTTTCCGTATCAAGGAAAACAATTTACAATGTCCTAAGTCGCGCTAAAAACGAAGGGACACTTGAAACAAAAAGTGGAGGTGGCCGTAAAAGGAAGATTGGCAAACGGGCGGACCGCCTAATCATGCGGAAAATTACCCAAAATCCGCAAATATCGGTTAGGACTCTTGCCAAGGAGCTTGAAGAAGAATGTGACATGGTTGTGTCATATGAAACAGTACGCCAGGCCATTCTACGGCATAAGTACTCTTCAAGAGTTGCGAGAAAGAAACCAATGCTTTCGCCGGTCAATGTGGACAAGCGCTTCACTTTTGCTGTAAACATGATCAGTCAGCCGGCAGAATATTGGGATGACGTCATATTTTGCGACGAGACAAAAATGATGCTATACTACAATGACGGTCCATCCAGAGTATGGCGCAAGCCATTAACTGCTTTAGAAAACCGAAACGTCATTCCGACTGTAAAGTTTGGGAAACTTTCGGTTATGATTTGGGGGTGTATCTCAAGCCGAGGAGTCGGAAATCTTGCATTTATAAAGAACACGATGAATGCGCAGCAATACCTCCAAATTTTAAAAACAAATTTAAAAAGCAGTGCGGCAAAATTTGGGCTCATTACGGACAATGAACCAAAATTTAAATTTTATCAGGACAATGATCCCAAACATAAGGAGTTAAATGTGCGGACTTGGCTGCTTTATAACTGTGGCAAGGTCATCGATACTCCACCCCAGAGTCCCGATCTTAACCCCATTGAAAATTTGTGGGCCCTCTTGAAGAAAAAAGTGGGAAAAAGGGAGCCCAAAAACCTCATTCAACTGAAAGCAATTATACTGGAAGAATGGCAAAAGATCCCCCTTGAGTATGACCTACCAAAGTTGATCCATTCGATGAAAAAACGGCTCCAACATGTTGTCAATGCAAAGGGAGGGCATACTAAATATTAAAATTAGTTTAAGATATTTTATAACAGCAAAAAATGTTGAATTTATAACTATGAAAGTATTTTGTGTAAAGAGTTTCTTGACAGTGTCAAAAATGAGTAATCTTTGTTTTTGTTGTTTTTTATGTTACATATTTATAGTTTTGTTATTTTTTTTTCCAAATTACTTAATAATTAATCACTTAATTGTTATGCATTAAAAAAATTGGATAATTTTGAATAAAAGGCTATTATTTTCATATCTAAAGTCAAAAAACTATATTTATTTTCAGTGTGTAAAGTGTTTCTTGACAAACTGTATATTCTTATATGATCTTATTTTTATTTTTTTGGAAAGGTTTTAATCTTTAATCATTATAAACCAATATTGTATATAATCATTATATTTTGTTTGTCACTGTATTTTGTTCGTGTTCAATAATTTTTTTGTGTCACTGTATCTCGTTAGTGTCCACTAATTTTTTTGTATCACTGCACTTCGTTTTTCTCGTTCCTACGTAAATGACCCGTGCGTACATGCTTGAAGCAAGGGGGGGCAGGTAGTACTTCGCACAACGG
Organism: Rhingia campestris; assembly: GCA_932526625.1. NCBI lineage: Eukaryota > Metazoa > Arthropoda > Insecta > Diptera > Syrphidae > Rhingia > Rhingia campestris. The sequence continues at coordinate 2,184,779 of OW052186.1, read as the reverse complement.
CAGCTTATCCTTCCTTTTTTTTGTTGCTGCGCACAAGGGTGGGTTTGTCGTTTGCGTGTACAAAAAAAAATAACTCTGCACCTCTACACTGGATATTGTCTCATCGGTTTTTTTTTGTTCTTAGGCACTGTGGTGAAGATCGCCACATTAACTATTTAATATTTAATTCATTTATTTTTATTGTTTGCACTCCAGGCACTGATATTTAGGATTTTATTTAGACCCGATGGGAAAATTTAATTTCGCGAGGGGTTTGAGCAAAAAAAAATCGACTGCAGGTTTTTTCAATACGACGTGTATTTTGATATATATTCATATACCGACAAAGTGACACGATCAAATACTCGGTGTGAAGACTTTTCCTTCCACTCCTTTTTTTATCTAGTTACGCGTTAGTTATTCGCGAATATGCGATTCAACAATTCCATGTTGGGTAGGGAGACAAACGTGTAGCGCACGACGCAGCCAAGACAAGAAGAAAGCAATCTCGCCGGAAAAGGAAGTTTTAAACCGCAATGGTGGACTGATTTTCTCATTTATGCGGCTCTAAATGTGTCAGTTTTTCGTGACGTCACGAAATCCGTAGTGAATTTCGTGTAATAGTTTTTTACGAATCGCTACAGTTTTTTTTATAGCATTTTCAAAAAAAAAGTTATCTGGCGGACACTTTATATGCCATAACTCTTTGATATACCGTAATATAAACACATTTTGGCCATCTATTCGTCTTACGGAAACATGACATATTGCTGCACATTTTGGTCAAATGTATCCACTCCTCCTTTTGTTTGGTGATGAAACTCATATGTTTTGTTTAAAATGTCTTACATTTGTTTATCCAACAAAACAAATAATCAAAATATTCTAAAACTAAAACGTAACAAGCAATTTATAAGCCAATATTATTCTTATTTAAAATCTGTTCGAGTTTCGACGAACATTGGCGCCATTTTTCAATAAAAATGGATTTATCCAAGTAAATACGTCACCGAAAGTCCGCACGCTACAAGGGTTACATACACGAAAATTGGGCGCAATCGGAAATATTAGTGAAGAGAAAACTGAAAAAATAAAATTGATGTTCGTGGAATCGACGAAGGTTAGCTCTCTAGGGTTTTAAATAACTCTTTGTCAATGGAAAGTATTCCAAAATGAAATATATCAACGAAGCAAATATTTCTAACGATATATAAGAGTTTTTGTAGGTTGTGACAGGATCCGGTAAGTCAGTACTTTTGCAAGGTCGGGATTCCAATCTAAAGGTTTCAGGATCTGAGGATCGGAGCTAAATCACGTGGCACCCAGTTACTACCTTACTCCCACGACCATTTTCACTGAGTCGGCTGGACCTCGATCCTAAATCGCCAAATGGAACGTAACAATAGTCACCTCTGATTTTACCAATGGGGGTTACATGTTGTTTCTGTGAATCATTGAATCAATTTCGATACCTGTTATGTCAGAGTTTCAGCGTACAAAATAAAAACATATTTCGTTGCCATCTTTTCCCAAATAATTGCAAAAGCTTAGGGTTTCAATTTTATTACCGTCGTTAGAGATAATCACGTTTTAAAAATTCCATTATACATGAGAGCAAGAGTCCTAATTCCAAAAACACCTCTGTAGGACCACCAACTCCAGATTCCAACAGACCCTATACCCCAGACCCTATACCCCAGACCCCAGACCCAGAGTAGTTGTGCACCATTGTCAATAACAAACTCCAGACCCTAGACACCAGATCCCAGACCATAGGCCCCAGACATCTCGATTGAGTAGTTGTGCACCATTGTCAATAACAAACTCCAGACCCTAGACCCCACACCATTGGCCCCAGACACCTCGATTGAGTAGTTGTGCACCAGTGACAATAACAAATTCCAGACTCATTCAGCGCCAGACCATAGACCCAAGATCCCAGACCCTAGACCCCAGACCCCTCAATCAAGTAGTTTCTGCAGACTAGTCTAGAACCCCCAGAGCAGACAACAACACAAAATAGACTTTCACACACCGAAACGAATCTTTCCCTTTGCAAATGGACTGGGAGCACTATCAGCACAATTTGCATCACCGATCCACAACGTCATGCTCCATCCACAGGAGCTGCCTGATTGTCGCTGATGTTGCACTGTGTGAATCTGATTTTGTGTGTGTTTGCTAGATTTGTTTCGTTTTGTCCTCAGTTATTGAAATATTCTTGACGAGATTGGATCACAATGGCAGGTAGCGACAGTGAGTATAAAAATTAAAATCTTTTGCTGCGATTGTATCCTGTGTTCTTCTTGTAGTTAAAATTGACATTTTCGGGCTTGAGGAGGAGTACGATTGTCCACCAAACTATACTCCACCAACACGAGCTTTCACACTATCACTACCCCTGGATCGAGTTGGCGTAATGATGGAAATGGAAGAGCACATGATCAGCGTTGTGAGGGAGTTGGGTGGCAATAGAATCAGAGGGATGAGATTGGCATCCATTTACTTGGACTTTGATATTGCTTCGCTTTATGCTGAACTTAGACCGCCGCGATATACAGATTTGCGTGTACTCTTCGAAACTGAAACCATTGCAGAACCTTCTAACAGCAGCTGTAACTGGGAAATATTTTTTTTCACAAATTTGATTTTCATATTCATATGCGTTGCGATTCTGTTTTGTTGTAAGTTGTACGTGCATTTCTATTGTAGTTTCGATCAATAAAAGTATCCAATCCATGTGTGTGGAATTTCGAATTAAATGTTTTAATTGATTCGGGATTCTTGGATGGAAGTCTACTAAAAAGAGGTTCATTGTGTGATTTGTTAATGTAACCCTTTTCAGCTTTAGCTCAGCTTTAGTGTTTCCGAAAGCAATCCAGTATCCATCTTTGAACCATCAGTATAGATGGATATGGTTTCGGTGCCCAATTCGTTCCTCTCACACTCCTCTTTATTGGAAAGATGCTGGAGAATGGTCTTTGAAAGTTAGGGTGAGGCAGAATGTAGTCAGACCATACAGCTGAGCCAGGTATTTGTTTAGAATTTTAGCGTGTCCTCCTGAATAAATTTTCCACCAGTTGAGCTGGCTGCTTCTTAGTGTACTTTTGGCGTCAAATGGTATATTCCTAGCAGGTTGGGGACGGTTTCCAGTCCCGTTGTTCTCATTGCACTAGTAGGCGCGCACACATGCTATTTTTTGAACCTTTGTTATGTTTTTCTGGTGGGTAACTTGATTTGTGGATTGTCATACATCTGTAAAATAACCTTTAAGTTTGGAGTCCTGTTTTTTCCGAATATTCTGTTACGCATATTGCTATTGTGGCAATATGCGTAACGGCAGCAAGAGGACAAAACAATGCCATGCCCGCATTGTTTTGTCCTGTTGCTGAGAGTTTTCCACGCGTGTTCGAGCAGGTGGTTGGGTGTTGTAGAACGAGGGTAGACTCTGATTGGCTTTAACTTGGCAATGCCCAGTGCTCGCAACTCTGACTACACATCAAATGTGCTTATTTTTTTACCTCCAAGTGGTAACCATCGGGTACTGGTCTCATCCAACCGGATTTGACTTGCTTATCGATAAGTGCGAGTGTTGATAACAAGACGTAAAACAGCAACACTATAATCACCCTGGTCAGAATGGCGCGGAATGAATACCCGGTCTGCCGTCCCAGGCGAACCTAGATAAGCTGCTTCGAAATATTCGAATTTCAAGGGTAAGTCAGGCCCCTTGAACAGAGATGGTGGCGGATGAACCAAAAGGTCAACAGCAGAGCTCAATACTGTAGTGGATACTGATGGCCCCATGTCCTAGGGGTATCTACTAAATTGGAACTGGCCCTCCAAGTTGGAGGTTGTGATTTGGATTAACTACCCACCCATGGAAAAAAACCGTTGTTACGAAGCAACTAATAGCCTCGGAAAGTACTGACTTTGTTGTTGACGACCCTGCTAAACGAAAAAAGGGACAACGACGTTCGAATCTGCACCTGAAATGTGAGAACATTACACAGGAGAGGTGCAGGCGAACAACTAGCGGAAGTCCTAAACTGCTACAAAGCAGACATTACTCCCATCCACGACATACGATGGGATGGGCCGGGCAAAAAGAGGATGAAAAATTGTGACATATACTACGGACCGTGTTATTGTGAGCAGAAACAGCGACTATTCGGATGCGGATTTGTTATAAGTGCCAGACTTAGGCAAGAAGTCTTATGTTTCCAAGACATTAGCGAACGCATAGTAACAATCCGCATCAAGGCCAAATTCGCCAACATAAGCCTTATATGCGCTCATGCTTCGACGGAGGAAGAAGATGATACAACTAGGGACTGCTTCTACGAGCTTCTTGACAAAACCTATGAGCGACTACCAAAGTACGATGTTAAAATCGTGCTGGGAGATTTTAACGCTAAGGTAGGAAGAGAAGACATCTTGAGCAGTATTGTCGGAAAATATAGCCACGTCTGGTAACGGACCAAAGAGTATACAACTACAAGAGTGCGCATCTCATACAACAAATTTACTGTGAGGGGTACTGATATTGATACCCTAGTGTGCACATTGCCATGCCAGCATCAAGCAACAGCATAGCAGATGCATATGAACGACGAAAATTCCCCTTCGCACTTACCGCCCGCGTCAGAAACAACATTTTTAGCTGTGATGCGTACTCTATAGTTATTTACCTCTTTGCTTCTGTCCAATTCGTCGATGTTATGTGTCCTTTCGTGTTGACTTATAAACCCTGATAAACTAGCAATCGTGGCTATGACATCACGTGACCTGACCTATCCTAACATATAACTCGAATGCAGCTTTCTTCCGTTCTACATGTAAATATTCTTGCACTCATTTACTACGTGCGTGACGCTTTTCGTCGGCACATTTCAAAACAGCACTTGGTAATAAACACAAACAGCTGGAATTGCAAAAAGTCGTAGTCCAAGAAAAGGAAGCCTATCACAAATGTTTATGAATATATAACTCAATCTATGCGAATGCAGCATTTACTCAGATACATTTCGATATCCAAACAAATCTTCCCAACCGATGATGATAGATACCTACCCTTTCGTATCATTATTATCACACACACACATAATGAAATTAAATATCGATCACGCAATCATTTATTGAGCGTATATCACTTGATCATTAAAAAAAAACATTTTGTTAGTTAGCAAACCAATGAAATTTATTTTTCCTTTTTATCACTTCACAAAGTACAAATACAATTTTTTCGGTACAATTTTGTTTAACGCGATTTCATAATGTTATCCAAAAGTTTCGAAATTAGTATTCAATTCAAAAAAAAAAAAACAAAAAAACAAAATATAATGTGAAGCATCAACAGTGTATCTTTCGGTGATTTATTGATAATTACTGCCAACGTTTTTACAAAATTTGAAAATGATCATTCCACGATTTGTCAACACACTTATTGAGGATAAATCATCTCTTATGGACGCATCCTTCGGCAATCTCAACCCATTCATGTAACAATTGCCGGACAAAGCACGAATAATGGGCATTGCATTTGGGCTAAGGATTAGAACACTAAATTCGCACGTGTCCTCGTAGTCCGGGTCCATGATTCGAAAGTGGTTTGAAACGCTTTTTCCAAACAGATTGCGGCCAATCATGAGGCAAATCCGTTTCTTATCCACGGTTTTTAAGACCCAATGGGATTCCATTTTCTGAATCGGCCATTTCACTTCCAGTGGTGTGTACTCGGCGATCTTTAAAAGAAGGAATCAAGGAATCATGTTGATTAATATGAAATTATTTGTTTTTGTTTTATTTACCTTTCCGTTATTCTCAGCGAACCCTGCATTCCATGTATAGACAAACATTTTCTCCACAACTTGTCTGAAACACAACCTTCCGCGACCAGAAGAAATATTCAACTGCACTCTGGTCTCTGATGGATCTCAAATTCTCAAGTCTCACTCAATCGGCTGAGAGAGAGAGAGGGAATCTGAGCAGCGTTACCAGATAAATTTTTTTAAACCTGCTAAAGGTAGGACGAAAAACTGCAAAACCTGCTAGACAGAGGTGTAAAAAAATGCTAAAAAAAACTGCGATCGATTTTTTCTTGAGAAATACGTGTTTTTTTTTTTTTTTAGTACAAAAAATACAAAAAAGTTAAATTTGTTATTATATAAGATGATAATTTATAAAAGATGATAATTTTTAAATTTATATATGTACAAAGTTATTAAATTACATCGTTCGGAAACTTTATATAGAATCTTTGAATTTATTGAAGTTACCATTTTATTTGTTGGAACAAAGTTATAACAGCCTTCACCTTAAGAAACCTTACTTGCAAAGCAACATTTTCGTTACTGAAGCGATTAGGGTTTTTAGTTTTTAACTTTGAAATATAATGTTGAATTTGTTTACCATAGGTGAAATGTAATCCATAGCATAAAAAGTATTATTATACTGACATTCAAACTATTAAAAATAAATAAGTTAGGGACAGAATTTGTTGTTAAATATTCAACATGGAAATGCAGTTTTGATGCAATCCATTGTTCTAAAATTTGACAATGTAGCGATAGCCATCATGTAGCGATAGCCATCTTATGTCTTAGTGGCGCAAAATCCTATGCTTTTCTGTTTCAAAAAACTCTTGGAATTCTAAAAATTCTCATTGCCTTTTACTACTTTGAGAAAAGTATGATTAGACATCTTTGACCAATTGCTCAATGGATCTTGGCAATTTCTTACTGTCATGACTGACCAGTGCTGCCACTCAGAAATTCAAAAAACATGATTTGAGTTTAAAAAGCATGATTCATTTCGTAGTTGGATAATGGTAAATTAAAACATATGAGAGGCTACAATCCGCTATGCGGATCGTTGAATACCCTATCCCATCCCATCCTTTAAATTAATATCCTCAAAATATAGGCTTTATGGCGATGAAAAACAGAAAATGACATTGTCACAATATATTGCTCAGACAGTTTCTCAAAATCTTTTGTGGTTCGACAAAAAACAACGTATTTCTATTGCTAATGCCTTGGGATGGGGTATACAAATGGTTTTGTAAGAAAACGCCCCCAAAATGTGGGCGCAGGTGAAAATGATCTATGGACAAAATGTTTATATTACCATTGCGAAAGTATTTGCATCACATTTTTTTTCGAAAGTTTTAAAATTTGGACAAAAAGCGTTTTTTACTAAAAACGCCCCCAAAAAGTGGGCGTGGCAAAAAACTTTGTATGAACGAAATATAGATATTAGGATTGTCTAAATATGCTGCTCAGACACTTTTTTGAAATTCCTTACGGTTTGGCTTTAAACTACGTTTTTCAAAAAGGGGGCGTGGCAGTGGGCGGATTTCAAAAATTTTTACACTTGTTCTGCTTCGTCGGCCAGAGAGTCTATATACCAAATTTCAACACTCTAGCTCAAAATTTAAGGCCCAAAAATCGGTGACACACAGACGGACGGACGGACGGACAGACAGACATGGCTTAATCGACTCAGCTAGTGATTCTGAATCGATCCATATACTTTGAGGTATATGTATCGAAATTATTTCTCTATGTTACAAACTTAATGTCAAAACTAATATACCCCCCTATGGGATAGGGTATAAAAAGGGAGAGAACTTAAAATAGACACTTTTAAAGCAAATTGTGACTTGTAACGAGTAAAACAAGTACATTGACGGGGGAAGGAATGAGTGAAATGGAAGTACAGAAACAACAAGCAAGCATACAAATAAAGTGTCACTGTTCATCCTCTCTGCTTTTCAGTTGAAGCCCGATATATGTATGTTTGTTTTAAAATAGTGTAGTCGAGTCGTGTTTGTGTCGGGTAGGTTGGGCATGTAAGTGGTAATGTTGCTTTTAAAAGTGATTATGAAGATACAAAGCGATTATAGATCTTTAAATACAAAAAGCATGATTTTTGACTCAAAAACATTAAAACATGATTTGAGTCCAAAAAGCATGATAATCATGCGAAATCATGATTTCTGGGAGCACTGTGACTGACATCTAGAGCAACCGATTGACATACGCATAATAAATACACAATTTGGATTGAGTGTCGTTGTCCAAACAATGCCTATGTAAATAATATAATAACTATCTGCACCCTTTCTTTTTTGGAAATGCTACACAGCTACATCAATTGGTATCCACCATACCGACACTACCCATAAACAGCTGTTTTTGCTTTCTGACCCTAACTCTGCGTATTTGCATTTCTTCTTTGGGATCATTTTTCTTGAAGATGATCGTGTATTCGTGTTTACTGTCGCCCAAACAATTAAAAACATATATAATTTTTTTTTTTTGAAAACTGCTGAAAACTGCTAAAATTTAGGAAAATGCTAAAAAACTGCTGCAGGTCATTTTCATGATCAAAAACTGCTAAAATCGCAGGAAACTGCTAAATCTGGTAACGCTGAATCTGAGTCTCAGATGCCCTCTCTGAGATCCGTAGCAGGGATGAAAAATGGCTTTTCAGCATTGTATTGAAAGTTAAAAAAAAATTGTATTGAAATTGTACTGGTTGATTTCCATCATCGTTTGGTGTTTTGATAAGCTATCTATTTTATACAATTATAGGTACAGTGTACAGATTTGGTGAAAATATTTTTTTTTTTTAAAGAAAATAACATTTTTCACGTTTAACAGCTGGAAATAATAACCGAGGCATAATTGTTATTTTAACAAGAATTACGAAATAATAAAAATCATTAAAAGTAGGCATATCATTTCCTTAAAAGGAAAAAACCTCTATCTCACTTAGTTTTGTTTTTCAATGCACATAATGGCCGTATCCATCACTACTTATGATAGTTTTTTCCTTTTATCGCCACTCTTTTGTCAGCTTTTAGTCATACAATCGTGTAATATTTCTGTAAACTCTCTTGATAGCTTGCCAGGATCAATATTATGTTTAAATTTTTAAAATCGTTGCTAACAACAGTCATCAAGATTTCGTTTTTTCTATTTCGTCATTTACAAAAAATAGAGTGAAAGTTTTTAGAGTCAAGGCGTTCCCAAATGGTGTGTTAAAAATATAAAGATGAATACAAAATTTATTCGCTTTAAATTAAGGGTAGGTGTCCCATGCAAAAATAGGTTGGAGTTTTGCGCTAAATTGTGTAGCGCTCACAATTTTCCGAATATTTAAATGAAATAAACGGTGATCGATTGGAAATATGTTAAGCAAAGTACTTGTTTAGCATTTAAAAAACATTAAAATATCTTTGAGCCTCAAAACCGCCTGACATGTAGAAAAACCATACAAATAAGTTAGATGCTAATTGCGTTCCATTTTTATCTCTTTATATACATATTTTTTATTTTTTTATATTTTTTTTCTACAGACAATAGATTTGCGCAGATAACACCGGTCGTTTTTTGTTGTGAATTTTAGTATGTATCCCGAAAAAAATGCACAAAACTATGAAAAATAAGGTAAATTTACAAAGTTTAACTAGATATAACTTCTAAAGTATAAAAGGTAACGAAGTCAAATTAGCTTTTTTACAAAGCTAATAGATATGTGCAGATACCGTTTTTTTTTTTTTTTTTTTTTAATTTTGTACAGTAATTTTTTGGTGACAAAATGGAAAAAAGGTGGTTTTTTTTTAAACGTTTTGGGTTTTTTGGCTGGGAAATCGATAGTTATATTTCCTAATTTTTGGAAATAATTTTTTAACCAAGCGACAATATATAGGGCACAACGTACCGGTCTTAAAAACATGTTTTTTTCTTCTAACATATTTAAATATGCAATTCAATATGACATTATTTGCAATGCCGCTGTGAAAAAAGGACAACCAAAATGATTCCGACATATTTTTTTAATTTTTTTTTGGTATTTGTATTATTTAATTCAAAATACAAAATAGTTTTTTTCCACACGGTTTTTCAAATTTTGATGTTAGAAAAGTGGTCTATTTTACGTTTTTTACATAAAAAAAAGATCGAATTCACGCACACAAAGAAGTTTGTTTCAAAATAATGTCACTAGGTGGTGAGTTGGTGACATTCTCTTTTCATTATTCTCTTCTGTAAATACAGGCACTAGGCAGCAGGGTTGCAAAATTCGATACAATTGTACTGTTTTCGATACAATCGCCCTAGCTTCAGTACACAAATACACTTTTATAAAATCCGATACAATTTGTGCTGCAGCTATTTTAAATAGGTATTTATCATCAAAATGTGTTTTAAAAACCGAAAACTTCACATAATTTGCTTTTTGAATTTATATAAATACCAGTATTTGTGCCAATTTTCAATTTTCAATTCACAATCATTTTTTTTTTATATTCGCGCCATTTTTTTTGCCTGAATACAGTTTATCAGCTGTTTGATGGTTCTTTTTTTAAATTTTTCTTATACATAAGTTTCGTACCAAAAATATATGGTTTCCTGTCTTCTTATTTTTAGGGATCTTGAAGATCTTAGTTAGTAATTAACTAACAAAATAGATAATAAGGAGATAATTAAATTTAAAGACATTTTGTGGTTTTAAAATTACAATTATACTGATAAAAATGGATTTTTGTTTTTAGGTCGTTATTTGGTTTTACTCACTTGATGTCATAATTAGGGTATTTATTTCAAATAAAAATAAGTAAAGCAACAGTTTTTAACCAAAACACTTTCGTTTCGAATTTTAAGTCACTCTCATGTTGATCAGGTTCCGGCAAGCGCTCTGCATCTTTAAGATAATGGGTTGGAAGACCCTTATACACGGCACAAGCTCTTTCGGAAAGCTTCACCAAGTCAATTAATGTTTGTTTTGACATGGGTAACTTACCCTGGTAAATGGGTTTAAGTACCACAGGAAACCCCCCAAACAGCTATATTTTTATTGTTGAAACTATTTTTCGTTCGTTTGTTTAGTGGAGTTACAGTTATACATGTCCTAGCCATCTTTGGGCCGGTTTTTCAGTGCTGAGTTAACACAGAGTTTAATTTGGTAGCACTCATGATTTATCGATTTTGCTCAGTTATCATTTATCAGCTGTTTGGTTTCCTTTTCCCCAAACAAATGAAAATGCTCTTGTCGCAAACTTGCAAGTCTTTATCTTCTTAAAATAGTTAAACTCAATATTTAATACAATTTCAAGTCGCTAAGATCTGCATTTAGTTTCTCAAAATTAAATTAAATGTCCACATAAATGGAATTGAAAAAAAAATGTTTGCCTGGTATTTTATCATCTGTCAAAACAATCTGATCATCTAATTCCCTGGGTAACTCAGCAAACTTGCTGAGATTTCAATCGCCTGAAAAACTGCTTTCTCAAGTTAACTCGAGTAAGCTCCCAAAACTAGGTGAACTCGCATCGAAAAACTGGGCCTTAAACGTCTTTTTCGAATTTTAACAACTTAATTTTAAGCGAATAAATTTTGTAGTCATCTTTATATTTGTAGCATCCATAGAATCGCACTCCATTTGGGAACGCCTTGACTCTAAAAACTTTAACTCTATTCTTTGTAAATGACGAAATAGAAAAAACGAAATCTTGATGACTGTTGTAAGCAACGATTTTATAAATTTAAACAATACTGATCCTGGCAAGCTATCAAGAGTACACTCAAAACAGAAATATTACAAGCTTTCGCTTGTTTTTTCCGTTAAATGATCATATGACTAAAAGCTGACAAAAAAGTGGCGATAAAAGGAAAAAATGATCATAAGTAGTGACGGATACGGCCATTATGTGCATTGAAAAACAAAACTACATGAGATAGAGGTTTTTTCCTTTTAAGAGAAATTATATGCCTGCTTTTATTGATTTTTATTATTTCGTAATTCTTGTAAATTTACAATTATGCCTCGGTTATTATTTCCAGCTGCAAAACGTGAAAAATTAAGTTTATTTTCTTAAAAAAAAACATATTTTCACCAAATCTGTATACTGTAGGTAATATAATCGTATAAAATAGATAGCTTATCAAAACACCAAACGATGATGGAAATCAACCAGTACAATTTCAATACAATTTTTTTTTAACTTTCAATACAATGCTGAAAAGCCGTTTTTCATCCCTGCTAGGCAGGCGAGATTGTTATTATGTATAGTCCGTCCCATAAAAGAAGAAAGATCCCATTTAAGGGAAATTTTCTCTTTTAAGGTATTTTTGATCGCATGAAATTGTTAATGCTTTTCTGTACTTTATCTTTTTTGCAGCGATATTGGAAAACGTAATTGTTTTATTATTAATACGTGTTTTAACTGTCATTGAGTTTCACCAATAAATTATTGTAGTAACTCATGAAAAAAGTTTCATGCACGAAGTAGAACATTACATTCAAGAAAATAAAGAAATAATAAAAAATATCAAAATTGACATAAAATAATGTAAAGCAAAGAAAATGAATACGTATCAAAAAAAGATATTGTTTGAAAAAATAAATAGTTGAGATTTTATTTAGAGTTATAAATAGTGTTTTTTTTTTCATAAAAAGTTATTTGTTTTATAAATAGTGGATAATATTAATCGGAATCCGTTGTGTCGGTTTCAAAATCATCTCCATCAGATGAATCATCTGCTGGGTGTATAACAATTCTTTCAGTTATTCTATCCCATGCAATTTCTGCGCGATGATATTCATCTTCTGTGCGTATTGCTTTTTCACAAACAGAGTTCCAATTTTCCGGAGTTATTTTGTTGAATTCTTCTTCCGCAATATTTTTGACATCGTCCAGTTTAAAAGTTGTATTTCTTGCTGCTACTCTGCTTTTTACTATTCCCCATATATTTTCTATAGGATTTAGGTCCGGATGATTAGGGGGTAATCGTAAGACTTCATGGCCTGCACTCCTAATGATGTCATCAATTTGAAGCTTTCGGGAGGACCTTTTTTTGTTTTATTAATCCATATAGCTGTACTTTGCAGCTAGCTGGTTGGTGAGGTATTTTGTTTTCGGATAGCCATTTAATCATATCAGCCTTTAATGATGACGAGTTGGGGACAGTACCATCAATTTTATTGTGATATGTTGCATTGTCCATAACAATAACTGACGGTTCTTCTAAGTTACAAAGAACTTGTTCCCTTAACCATTTTGAAAAGTTTTCGTAGTTCATCTCATTATGGTAGTCACCAGTCTTGCTTCCAGATTTAAAAAGCAGTAGTCCATTTCTAACAAATCCTCCTTTTCCACCAGCATGAGCTATAATCAACCGTGATCCTTTGGAAATATTTGACTTTAAGCCGTCCAAGCTGCCATCTGTCCAAGTATTGGGTCGAGTATGTGTGCTATGAATATAACTTTCATCTATATAAATAATTGCGTAGCCTTTCTATCGGAATCCTCGTACTTGGGCAATATTCTCGTAGCGTTTAAGTTTTATATCCGTTCGTTCGCATAAAATTCTTCGGTTGTTCTCTGTTTTTTTTAAATCTGTATCCATTGTATTGTAAAACCCTGTGTAAAGATTATCGGCTCATGTTGATCTGCAAATCAGAAGCTATTCGTTGATTCAGTGCATTTAGTGTAATTACCATTTTTTCTTCTTTATGAAAATTTTGAATTATTCTTTTCATTACGCTGATGTCAAAGTTGTCCAGTCCGGTGACATAATGGTTGTGAGGTCCTTTTTTTTTGGACTTCTGACTGTACCGCTTCTTTCATACTCTTTAAAAATCCTCCATATTGAGCTTCTGGATACTCATGTTATTTTGGATGCTTCATCAATAAATTTCCAGCTCTGAACTCTCAAATGTGTTTCGGCCTTCTCCATCTCATGTTTTATAATGTTGATGATAACCGCTCGTGTTTGCTTGCTTAATACATATTTGAGAAGTGCAACACCCAGCAAATTTCCCTTTTCTTTGGGGTGGGTTAAGTGTATCTATTGCATGCGCCAACGACGGTTCTGTGTGGACAATCAGCAGCGTTACCAGATTTAGCAGTTTCCTGCGATTTTAGCAGTTTTTGATCATGAAAATGACCTGCAGCATTTTTTTTAGCATTTTCTTAAATTTTAGCATTTTTTGGCAGTTTTGAAACAAAAAAAATTTATACATGTTTTTAATTGTTTGGGCTACAGTAAACACGAATACACGATCGTCTTCAAGAAAAATTATTCCAAAGAAGAAATACGCAGTTAGGGTCAGAAAGCAAACAAAGTAAAAACAGCTATGTGTGATGTCGTTGTGGTGGATACCTATTGATGTAACTGTGTAACATTTCCAAATGGAAAGGGTGCAGATAGTTATTATATAAGAAATTGCCAAAATCCATTGAGCAATTGGTCAAAACATACTTTTCTCAAAGTAGTAAAAGCCAACGAGAATTTTTAGAATTCCAAGAGTTTTTTTGAAACAGAAAAGCATAGGATTTTGCACCATTAAGACATTAGATGCCTATCGCTACATGCTTGCGTCAATCAAATTATAGAACAATGGAGTGCATTAAAATTGTGAACATTTAACAACAAATTCTGTCCCAAAACGAATTTATTTTTAATAGTTTGAATGACAGTATAATAATACTTTTTATGCTATGGACTACAATTTCCTATGGTAAACAGATGCAACCTTATATTTCAAAACGATTATGCTTATGTATCCAACAATAACTAAATTTGCAATATTTAAGCTTATTGGCATCTAATACTGCTTGTGAAACAATAAGGGTATTCATGCAACATCGTAATTTTATTACGAGCGAAAGATTATAACTTTACGACGACGTTTCATGAACGACCCTAAAACATCATCACTAAAAAATGCGGTAACCCACTGAATTTAATCTCATTTTAGTAATTTATTGATAGAATTTTGTTCTTATTGTTGTCTTTCCTTTCTCGATAATTTGTTTCAGTTTAGCGCATACTTTTGTTGTGTGATAGTGACTGATTAAATGTCAAAATGGCAATTCAAAAGTTTACAACATTTACCACCTCAGTTTACGCACCCAATTCCTGTGAGAAAATTCCGATATTGTTAGAAAAGATTTCCCATACAAAATTTGACAGTTCATTTATCACGTCGTAATTTTATCACGTTTACAACGTTTACGACAACTTTCCGATGTTGCATGAATACCCCTAATATTTTCGCAAGTAAATTCGTTAAAAACTAAAAACCGTAAACGCTTCAGTAACGAAAATGTTGCTTTACAAGTAAAGCAGGGGGTTTCTTAAGGTGAAGGCTGTTATAACTTTGTTCAAACAAATAAAATGGTAACTTTAATAAATTCAAAAATTCTCTATAAAGATTCCGAACGATTTAATTTAATAACTTTGTACATATTTAAATTTAAAAATTTTCATCTTATGTAAATTATCATCTTACATAAAAACAAATGTAACTGTATATGTATTTTTGAACTAAAAAAACGTATTTCTCAAGGAAAAATCGATCGCAGTTTTTTAGCATTTTTTTACATTTTCGTCTAGCAGGTTTTGCAGTTTTTCGTCCTAGCTTTAGCAGGTTTAAAAAATTTTATCTGGTAACGCTGACAATCAGTCATTCCTCGATCGTCGATCGAGAGAGATGTTTTCGCAAGCAGGGGTATGCTCAGCGTTACCAGATTTAGCAGTTTCCTGCGATTTTAGCAGTTTTTGATCATGAAAATGACCTGCAGCAGTTTATTTAGCATTTTCCTAAATTTTAGCAGTTTTCAGCAGTTTTCAAAAAAAAAAATTTATAATGTTTTTAATTGTTTGGGCGACAGCAAACACGAATACACACGATCATCTTCAAGAAAAATTATCCCAAAGAAGAAATACAAATACGCAGAGTTAGGGTCAGAAAGCAAACACAGCTATTTATGCATAGTGTCGGTGTGGTGAATACTTATTGATGTAACTGCGTAGCATTTCCAAAAGGAAAGGGTGCAGATAGTTATTATATTATTTACATACGCATTGTTTGGACAACGACACTCAATTCGAATTGTGTATTTATTAAATGCGTATGTCACTCGGTTGCTCTAGCTGTCAGTCATGACAGTAGGAAATTGCCAAGATCCATTGAGCAATTGGTCATAGATGTCTTATCATACTTTTCTCAAAGTAGAAAAAGACAACGAGAATTTTTAGAATTTCAAGAAAAGAAATAGGATTTTGCGCCACTAAGACATTAGATGGCTATCGGTACATGCCTGCGTCAATCAAATTATAGAACAATGGAGTGCATTAAAACTGTATTTCCAAGTTGAATATTTAACAACAAATTCTGTCCCAAACGAATTTTTTTAATAGTTTCAATGACAGTATAATAATACTTTATGGATTACATCTTACCTATGGTAAACAAATTATTCATGCAACGTCGGAAAGTCGTCGTAAACGTTGTAAACGTGATAAAATTACGACGTGATAAATGAACTGTCAAAATTTGTATGGGAAATCTTTTCCAACAATATCGGAATTTCCTCACAGGAATTGGGTGCGTAAACTGAGATGGTAAACATTGTAAACTTTTGGAATGCTCTTTTGACATTTAATCAGTCACTTTCACACATCAAACGTAAACGATAAACTGAAAACAATTATCGAGAACGGAAAGAGAACAATAGGAACAAAATTCTATCAATAAATAAATTACTAAAATGAGATTGAATTCATTGGGTTACCGCAGTATTTAGTCGTGCTAAAACTTTAGGGTCGTTACGACGTTGCATGAATACCCTTATTATATTTCAAAGCGATTATGCCAATATTCACTAACATAAATTTGATAAAAAAAATTAAAGGAAATGTCAGTAAACAACAATAAGTATCCAACAATAACTAAATTTGCAATATTTATGCTTACCGACATCTAATACTGCTTGTGAAACAATATTTTCGCAGGTAAATTCGTTAAAAACTAAAAACCGTAATCGCTCCAGTAACGAAAATGTTGCTTTGCAAGTAAAGCAGGGGGTTTCTTAAGGTGAAGGCTATTATAACTTTGTTCCAACAAATAAAATGGTAATTTCAATAAATTCAAAGATTCTCTATAAAGATTCTGAACGTTGTAATTTAATAACTTTGTACATATTTAAATTTAAAAATTATCATCTTTTATAAATTATCATCTCATATAGTTACAAATGTAACTGTTTATGTATTTTTTGAACTAAAAAAAAACGTATTTCTCAAGGAAAAATCGATCGCAGTTTTTTTAGCATTTTTTTAAACTTCTGTCTAGCAGGTTTTGCAGTTTTTCGTCCTACCTTTAGCAGGTTTAAAAAAATTTATCTGGTAACGCTGGGTATGCTTGCTTTATGAAATGCGCACACATTTTTTTTAGCTGTAGTTTTTGTTGGAAAAGTAGTTTTGCTTTCTCTAAGAGAATAAAATCCCTGATGTGAAGAGACCTGCGCAAGATATTTTCAGGTACTTTGGGACGGGCTATATCTTTTGTTTACCTTTTCGGGTAGACTTGATGAAAGTCGTGTGGACTTCACGTGGACATGGTATAGCCCGTCCCAAAGTACCTGAAAATATCTTGCGCAGGTCTCTTCACATCAGGGATTTTATTCTCTTAGAGAAAGCAAAACTACTTTTCCAACAAAAACTACAGCTAAAAAAAATGTGTGCGCATTTCATAAAGCAAGCATAACCCTGCTTGCGAAAACACATCTCTCGATCGACGATCGAGGAATGACTGATTGTCCACAGTTCCATACAGAACCGTCGTTGGCGTATGCAATAGATACACTTTACCCACCCCAAAGAAAAGGGAAATTTGCTGGGTGTTGCACTTCTCAAATATGTATTGATAAAAGCCAGAGCTTTGAGTAACAACTATTAAAAAGGGTTAAAATGGAATTTCCATTATACTTTGTGAATGGGGACGAATGATGGGTTTTTTTACTCACTTAAAATAGACCCGTCTTGCCGGATACAACTTTGGAAAACCCATGTTTTCAAGTGAATAAAGGGTATATTTTTACGCGTTTTTGCATGATTTTATAATTTTTTTCTTTTCTTTTATGACTTGTTTGACCTTTACCACACTATACCTATTATTACTTAAAAAAAAACCTCATATTAAATTTTACAAATGCCAGGAAACATGCAAAAATTATAATTTTTTTATTTTCTTTTACGACTCGTATGATCTTTACCACACTATACCTAGTTTAACTTAAAAAAAAACGTCAAAGGTATGAAAGTTTTCGAATGCCAGGAAACATGCCAAACTTATATAAAAAGGCAAGTATTAGCTTTTTTAGCAGGCATTCATTTTTTGTCAGTAAACCAAAATACATCTTAAAACACCATTATGGATTCTATTGGCAAAGGAAAATCAATAAGCAAGCAAACACGAGCGGTTATCATCAACGTTATAAAACATGAGTTGGAGAAGGCCGAAACACATTTGAGAGTTCAGAGCTGGAAATTTATTGATGAAGCATCCAAAATAACAGGAGTATCCAGAAGCTCAATATGGAGGATTTTTAAAGAGTATGAAAGAAGCGGTACAGTCAGAAGTCCAAAAAAAAAGGACCTCACAACCATTATGTCACCGGACTGGACAACTTTGACATCAGCGTAATGAAAAGAATAATTCAAAATTTTCATAAAGAAGAAAAAATGGTAATTACACTAAATGCACTGAATCAACGAATAGCTTCGGATTAGCAGATCAACATGAGCCGATCATCTTTACACAGGGTTTTACAATACAATGGATACAGATTTAAAAAAAACAGAGAACAACCGAAGAATTTTATGCGAACGAACGGATATAAAACTTAAACGCTACGAGTATATTGCCCAAGTACGAGAATTCCGAGAGAAAGGCTACGCAATTATTTATATAGATGAAAGTTATATTCATAGCACACATACTCGACCCAATACTTGGACAGATGGCAGCTTGGACGGCTTAAAGTCAAATATTTCCAAAGGATCACGGTTGATTATAGCTCATGCTGGTGGAAAAGGAGGATTTGTTAGAAATGGACTACTGCTTTTTAAATCTGGAAGCAAGACTGGTGACTACCATAATGAGATGAACTACGAAAACTTTTCAAAATGGTTAAGGGAACAAGTTCTTTGTTACTTAGAAGAACCGTCAGTTATTATTATGGACAATGCAACATATCACAATAAAATTGATGGTACTGTCCCCAACTCGTCATCATTAAAGGCTGATATGATTAAATGGCTATCCGAAAACAAAATACCTCACCAACCAGCTAGCTGCAAAGTACAGCTATATGGATTAATAAAACAAAACAAGTCCTCCCGAAAGCTTCAAATTGATGACATCATTAGGAGTGCAGGCCATGAAGTCTTACGATTACCCCCTTATCATCCGGACCTAAATCCTATAGAAAATATATGGGGAATAGTAAAAAGCAGAGTAGCAGCAAGAAATATAACTTTTAAACTGGACGATGTCAAAAATATTGCGGAAGAAGAATTCAACAAAATAACTCCGGAAAATTGGAACTCTGTTTGTGAAAAAGCAATACGCACAGAAGATGAATATCATCGCGCAGAAATTGCATGGGATAGAATAACTGAAAGAATTGTTATACACCCAGCAGATGATTCATCTGATGGAGATGATTTTGAAACCGACACAACGGATTCCGATTAATATTATCCACTATTTATAAAACAAATAACTTTTTATGAAAAAAAAAACACTATTTATAACTCTAAATAAAATCTCAACTATTTATTTTTTCAAACAATATCTTTTTTTGATACGTATTCATTTTCTTTGCTTTACATTATTTTATGTCAATTTTGATATTTTTTATTATTTCTTTATTTTCTTGAATGTAATGTTCTACTTCGTGCATGAAACTTTTTTCATGAGTTACTACAATAATTTATTGGTGAAACTCAATGACAGTTAAAACACGTATCAATAATAAAACAATTATGCCTGAAACACACGTGCAGTGGTTCTGCATGCAGTGCGGCACGCAGTGCAGCAAGCAAAACACACGTGCATTATTTTTTGTTTAACATACATGCAGTGCAGTGGTACCTTTCATTACATTCAGCTTACTGTGGTGGTGTTTGGTGATATATAATTGCCTCATAGTGCTTCATTATATGAAATAAATAAAAAAAATATGCATATGGTAGGACCTTGTATTTCACTTAGTTGAAGCATTCATTCCAAATACACATTGAAAAAAGCAATCTCATCTTTGATACTTTACTGGATTTACTTTATACTCTTAGGTCATAATAAGATTGAATAGGTATTCGTTCAGTAATTGCTTCCTTCATCAAGCCATTCAAATTGGAAAACATTTTCATGTATATACATTTGTTTTGGTATGGCATTTATTTGTTTTTTTTTTTATGCGGATTAAACGGCATAATTCAATGATGCCAAATATCTTAATATTACGTTTTTTTTCTTTTGTGTTGTGGTGCCATTGAATTTTTGCAGTGGATTTAGAAATAGAGACAATTTGCAGTACTGCAACGCTTGCTGATTTTACGTGTGTTCGCTCCCATTGAAAGCTGTGTGTTCTATCTTTTCTGCAAGGAGAATTCTGCACATGTGTTTCTGGCTTTAGGTTTTCCAATATCGCTGCAAAAAAGATAAAGTACAGAAAAGCATTAACAATTTCATGCGATCAAAATTACCTTAAAAGAGAAAATTTCCCTTAAATAAATTGCTACTGCGCATGTTGGGATCTTTCTTCTTTTATGGGACGGACTATACAGATCGTTACATTATTGAAATGTTTGCTATCGCTGCTGATGAATTGTTTTGTATGCGTATGTTTGCACGTGACAGAAAGGGTTGAGTGGGAAGTAAGTCAAAGTGTACTTGTGTGTATAATTTTGATAATTTTTGTGAATACATAGTAAAGTGTTGTTTACTACAACATTTTTACAGAATATCAATATCTATATTTCATACATATAGTTTTTAGTAAAAAAAACGTTTTTCGGTAGGTACATTTTTTAAAATAACGGGTCTGCCATTGGTGAAATACAGCTGCACATAATCGATAATGTGCTTAAAAATTGGACCGATCGTGTAGGCTACTGCGTGGCCAGCCGAGGCAGCCATTTGAATGAAATTATTTTCCATTATTAACCGGAAGGATTGTACTTTCAAATAAAAAAAGAAATTTGAGAAAATATTCAGTAGTTTCAGTAGCATTTTCAAAAAAAAAAAAGTTATTTGGCGGACCCCTTATTTGAAAAAACTTTTGATGCAGGATTATTGGTTATGATTATATAAACATTTCGTTTTTAGATCATTTTAACTCACGCCCACTTTTTGGGGGCCGTTTGTATACCCTACCCCATAGCAATCAAATACGGTCTTTCCATGTAGATCTTCTTCAATTTTCTTTGTGCTAGCCTCTTCATTTGACGTAGCACTAGTCTCGTAGTCAATCGGTGTTCTACACCAAGTAACATCTTCAACTCTTGGTAATTTGCTTGATGAATCTTTACTAACCTCGTGGTGCATATTACCATCCATTTCTACCTCATTACCAGAGTTAAATATCTCAAAGGTTCCCACTACATCCGAAGGCAAATTTTCCCTCCCGCCTATAACGTCATCATCAAAGTTTTCTTCGTCCGTTAGATCATCAACTTTGGGTGGAATGTAACAAAAATTTATTTCCTCATTCAGATCAAAGTCTTCTACAATTGCTTCAAGTTCTCTTAAAGTCAAAGGCCTTTTGGGATCATTGCGATATTTCATGTTACTCTAAAACAATTACCAATATAAAAACAACATACATATGTATTAATATCATTTCCGTAATATATTATTGTACACACCATTTTGTAAAATGTTTCCAAACTTCAAGCCAATTATCAGATGAACTTAATCTATTTTTATTCTTTTTTTTACAACAAACACTGTTCTTGCACAAAAAGTAACACAAATAATTTAAATCACTAACATTTGTTGACACAAAAATTTCAAACTCGAAAATTTTTCAAAGCCTACTAAAGTTTCGTCGTTTGTCCCAATGTTGCGTTTTTGCAACGTTACTATTCAAGGTCGATTAAAAGTACTAACTAAAACTAAATGTTTTTTGTTTTGATCAAATTATTGTTATTTATAGTATATTTAACCCCCATCGGGATAGGGGGGGTGTAGAATATTCCCGAGGTAAGGTATGCCTGTCGTAAAAGGCGACTTAAATCCAAAAAGTTTAAACTTTTCACAAAAGTTAAAAAGAAAAGAACATGCAATGAACAAAACAAAAGATTTGAATACCCCAGGTGGTAGACCAGTTACACTGGTAAATCCACCCTCTTCGGAGGTCGGTCCCATGGATTCTGGGGGGGACCATTTATTGCCTAGTAGCGACCCTTTCGGAAGATGTAAAAGGGTCGAAAGAACACCCCCATCTAAAAAGGTAGACAACAATGAAAACCTTAAGGCTAAATTTTCAAAAGCCTGTGAAGAAAGAGATGGGTTTAAGCAACCCAATGAGGCACTGCTGAGAGAAATAAATAATCTGAAGCAGGAGTTGCAATTGTTGAAAGAACAAATCAACGGCCAAAAAAAAGAAAATGCTCAGACTGTCGAGTTCTCAACCGATGAAGAAGAACTTAAAAAAGAGACGGAAGGGCATCGTCACATGGGGAATAAAAATAAAAAGCGTAAGATGAGTATATCCCCGAATATCTCATCCCAAATGAAAAGCTTTCAAAATATTGAGATTGATCCAGGTAAAGAAAACCAAATTAAAAAAATAAACAAACCTCCACCAATCATAGCGCTTCAAATAAACAACTACGAAAGCCTAACCAAATTATTGGAGGAAAATAAAATAAAAGCAAGCACAACCCTTATTAATAATAATGATATAAAAATTAATGTGGTTGAAGAGGCAACGTACAGAAACCTCACCAAAATACTAAACCAAAAAAAAGTGCAATGGTACTCTTATGAAAGTAAGCAATCCAGGCCTATAAAGGTAGTAGTAAAAAAATTACACTACTCATGCTCGCCTGAAAGCATTAAAAAAGACTTAAAAGAGAAAAAGTTTAAAATAATAGAAGTAGTCAATATGCTTAAATTTTAAAGCAAAGTACCACTTCCAAACTTTATGCTCAGTTTTGAGCATGACGAAGACATAAAAAAAATCTACGGAATAAAAGACATACTTGGAATGAAAGTTGAAATCCACACATAATAACCACACATAATCCACACATAATAACCATAACCAAAGATTATGCATTATATACAGATGACGCATTGAGAACAAAACACAGACAATTTTGCTCAGTAGCTTCAGGGTACGGGCGGGCGGTGTGCATGAAAAACAAGAAGAAAAGCTGTGCCAGCACGACCCGCCATAGAACAATTTTTCTTGTATGGAGTGCGTCATCTGTATAGAATTAATAATCTTTGCTATAAATGAACCCTAAACCTTGAAAATCCATGCATCTCGCAGGTTCAAATTGTATGTCGCCATCAGCATTATTTGTTTACACGACAGACAACAAAACAAAATATCATAAATGAACGATATTATAACACAGCAAAGCAATCGAAAAATGTATTTATTTTGATTTTCATTTATATAGATTAGTTAGTTGAATATCGATGTATCAATCAGATAATGCATGACTATAACACCTTAAGAGTCAGTGTACCTAATTGAAAATGTAAATATCCGAAACGCATATAACTACAAATGATCATTAAAAATACGTTTGAAAATTTGGAGGCAAAACAGAGTTTATTTACTTTTTTTATCTTTCAATGTCAAGTCCAATTCGGTAGGATGTGAAGGTTACCACTGGGAAGTAAAAGCAACACAATTGAGTGTACCTATCTATTTGATATACTCAGGTTTTATTAGAAACAAATTTCAAGTGCCTAGCAAGTAGCCATTTCTAATTAAATCTCACAAATCCAACAATCTCCTCTTAGTAGGACCATCAACACCGAAATGTTAGTCATATCGAAAGAGAAGTTTGAGCTCCATCTATACCTATATCTATGGCGATGGTACCCGATTCCTGACGGAAGGCATAACATTTTTTAAAACTTAAATGAATTAAATATTTCCCAAGAAATAAAAAGATTTGTTTACAATAATCTTCGCAGTAGGTCTCATGCCGCGTCGGATTAGATTCTCCCGATCTTTCTAAAGCAAGTAGATCCACTCCGATCGCTGTATTCATTCAAATTCCAAATGGAACACTGCTGGTGCAGTGAACGCTCTCTGAAATGAATGAACATTGAGCGTCCGAAGCAAATTCATGTCTGCATTTGTGCTAAGCAAGTCTCTTAAGGGTAGGTGTCCCAGACCGAAAAACTCAAATTTCATTTAAATGCATTTGAATGTGTTGGTAAGCTCTCTTTAATTTTACTCATGTGCTCTTTGCTTCAACACAAACGAAAACTGAAGGAAAAGACAAAAAGTAGCAAGCGCAGTCCGCACATGAGATGAATATTTTGGTGTGAAACCGGTTTTAATTGCTCGGGACTGAGGTATACGGAGAGAAAATGGTTGAAAATCTTCAACCGAGTTTTTGCGGTGGAACAAGGTTGAAAACCAATACAAACACATTTTTCTACATTTTAGGTCTAAGTGTCTGACATTTTTTTATGTCATTCGGCTCTCATACGCGTTTTGTGAGTCGAGCAGTCAACATCAATTGTAATTACATATACTCTCACACAAACCTAAGCCTTTGCGAATTGTCAAAAGTACTCAAGGCAAATGTTAATTTCTATAGAATTACTAACCCAAAGAAAAGGGGTTCATCGTTCATACTGAGACTCAGATTCCCTCTCTCTCTCTCAGCCGATTGAGTGAGACTTGAGAATTTGATATCCATCAGAGTCCGAGTGAACCGATCGCAGTTGAATATTTCTTCTGGTCGCGGAAGGTTGTGTTTCAGACAAGTTGAAATGATTGTCTATACATGGAATGCAGGGTTCGCTGTGAATAACGGAAAGGTAAATAAAACAAAAACAAATAATTTCATATTAATCAACATGATTCCTTGATTCCTTCTTTTAAAGATCGCCGAGTACACACCACTGGATGTGAATTGGCCGATTCAGAAAATGGAATCCCATTGGTTCTTAAAAACCGTGGATAAGAAACGGATTTGCCTCATGATTGGCCGCAATCTGTTTGGAAAAAGCGTTTCAAACCACTTTCGAATCATGGACCCGGACTACGAGGACACGTGCGAATTTAGTGTTCTAATCCTTAGCCCAAATGCAATACCCATTATTCGTGCTTTGTCCGGCAATTGTTACATAAATGGGTTGAGATTGCCGAAGGATGCGTCCATAAGAGATGATTTATCCTCAATAAGTGTGTTGACAAATCGTGGAATGATCATTTTCAAATTTTGTAAAAACGTTGGCAGTAATTATCAATAAATCACCGAAAGATACACTGTTGATGCTTCACATTATATTTTGTTTTTTTGTTTTTTTTTTTTGAATTGAATACTAATTTCGAAACTTTTGGATACATTATGAAATCGCGTTAAACAAAATTGTACCGAAAAAATTGTATTTGTACTTTGTGAAGTGATAAAAAGGAAAAATAAATTTCATTGGTTTGCTAACTAACAAAATGTTTTTTTTTAATGATTAAGTGATATACGCTCAATAAATGATTGCGTGATCGATATTTAATTTCATTATGTGTGTGTGTGTGATAATAATGATACGAAAGGGTAGGTATCTATCATCATCGGTTGGGAAGATTTGTTTGGATATCGAAATGTATCTGAGTAAATGCTGCATTCGCATAGATTGAGTTACATATTCATAAACATTTGTGATAGGCTTCCTGTTCTTGGACTACGGCTTTTTGCAATTCCAGCTGTTTGTGTTTATTACCAAGTGCTGTTTTGAAATTTGCCGATGAAAAGCGTCACGCACGTACGCTTAAACGAGTGCAAGAATATTTACATGTAGAACGGAAGAAAGCTGCATTCGAGTTATATGTTAGGATAGGTCAGGGCACGTTTATCAGGGTTATCAGTCAACACGAAAGGTCACATAACATCGACGAATTGGACAGAAGCAAAGAGGTAAATAAGTATAGAGTACGTATCACAGCTAAAAATGTTGTAGCTGTTTCTGACGCGGGCGGTAAGTGCGAAGGGGAATTTTCGTCGTTCATATGCATCTGCTATGCTGTTGGTTGATGCTGGCATGGCAATGTGCACACTGGGGTATCAATATCAGTACTCCTCATAGTAAATTTTCGTTATATGAGATGCGCACTCTTGTAGTTGTATACTCTTTGGCAGATATAATTTTTATGTAGTGCGGGACGTTGTCTACCTCGGCTCTGCTATTAACACTGACAACAACATCTCGTCAGAAATTAAACGAAGAATTACTCTTGCCGCTGTTTCTTCGGGCTAAGAAGGCAATTTAGTAGTAAAGCCCTCACTCGAACTACTAAGGAGATCCTATATAAGACCCCGATCATCCCAGTCCTGCTCTACGACGCTGAAGCATGGACCGTATCAAAAGGGCATGAAGAAATCCTTGGTCGATTCGAGAGAAAAATTCTTCGGAAAATCTTCGGTCCCGTTTGCGTTGACGGGCTATGGAGACGAGGATTCAACCACGAACTATACGAGCTGTACAGCGACATACCCCTGGTCAAAAAACTCCGCATTGGACGTTTAAGATGGCTAGGACATGTAGAACGAATAAATCCAATATTCTGGCTCACAGAGTCTTTGTTTCCCAGCCAGACGTCGGATGCAGTAGAGGAAGAACTCGTCTTAAGTGGCGCGCACAAGTAGACCTCAACCACCTTGAAGTGCGCAACTGGAGGCAGTTATGTAGGGACCGAGCAAATTGGAGAGGCCTGTTAGTTGAGCCCCAGGTTCAATCCGGATTGTTCCGCTACTTATTAGGTTAGTAAGAATTACACACCATAATTGTGCCACCGATTCCATCGATAGTCATCATCTGCAATGGGGCATCTTATATTCACAAATCGATTCAGATTTGTCGACCTCGACTAAGTTCGAATATCCGTTGCGGTTAAAAGAGATCAAACATCGTCCATAGAGAAGGACAACGTCCATATACACTTCCAATGGTGTACTTTAAGTAAAGAAGTTAACAAAACACCAAACAACTGGAAACACCTTTCAACAACGCCGTGCTAAATCGTATATTGACATCGTCAAATCGATATGCGAAGGACATTATTTTCTAAGAAATATAGCTGAACATATCTGACTTTATATCTGAACAAGTTAACGGTCATTGACATCACCTCTTATCGCTATAAAATGGTCCACCAAGGCATTGCTACTGAATAGACAAAGACTCCCAGGGAACAGTTTACCTACCATCTGCGCCGACACTCGTGAAATTAGCAATTTTGGCCCTAGGAGTCTTTGCACATTAACCGTGAAGTCGTTGATAGGAACGCAGTATTAGGAAACTAGAAGGTGGCACACGTCCATATCATGTGGGAATGGAATAATAATTGGATTGGCGTCCTATTTCGGTTCGCTCCACATTGATTGTTTAGAATGCGAAATTGTATCAGTTTACGGATAGAATAGGAAACGCGTCGAAGAATTCTAGCGATGACACTTAATATTCCAATTTCTGATGTGGCTGCAGAAAATATGATTTAAACAGAATAGCATCGCAGATCTCTGCTTAGTACTAGCAAAATGTGTGCACCAAATTTCATCATCCTACCAGAAGTATACTTAAATACTTCTCCAAACCCTCTTCCTGTCATGGGATAGGGTATGACCATCAAATCATGGCGGATTCACATACTGACCAGTGGCGATTCATTGGAAAGAGAGAAAAGTAAAAGAAAAAGTATGCCTGCACAGAATGTGGTCAACCTGAATCAGTACCTCCAAAGCCAAAACCAATCCCACTGTACATGAATAGGTAGTCCGAAACCTGATCACATCTACTGTATACCTACGCAGAATAATTGGAATCGTACCGAACCTACGACAAGTGTATGACAAAGAAAGTTGCTGCTTCTTCCCATCAAGTATCTCTGTCAATTGAGCCGTCTTCCCTCTTCCGAGACAATATTTTATAAAGTGGTAAGCCACACCCAGGCACGAAGTAAGACCTCTGGCTGGGAATGCACAATTAAAATTCACTGAACCGGATAATTGTTTGATTGCGTTATCCATCTATGCATTCGGATTGGAGTATCGCCATTGACATACAGAACCATTGCTGGTTCATGGAGCAGTTGCAAGACTGGAGATGATTATTTCCCCTTCCTTACGCGACAATCATATCAAGATTGATGATAGTTGAATCACGTTGTCTGTGGATTGGCTAACACCGTCAAGTGGGTAGAGATAGCATTGCCTCCCAACAATTGCAGATACCATACCGACAAGTCAGTGAGCGTCTGGAAACACGTTTGTGATGTGACCCCGGATTTGGAAAATGTTAATGAGGGGCCGCCCAGAGTGGGTATCTGTAGCTGATGCTTGTAGCCGAGTAAAAAAGTTAAAAACAAGGCAACCCCTAAGCGCTTACACAATGTATATCTTCGTGAATCTTTAGCTTGAAGTTAGAATAGAGGGGAACTCCATGCAAGAAATTTATCTCTCTTTTGACAGCGATGCAAGATACAAGCTACAAATTTATGCATTCTGAGCAGGCCTTTAGGAACACAGGTTACCTATACAATTTCTGCTGTAAATGTCGATGTTGATGGAGATGTTGCTGTTCACTTATATGATCTGAGTTGCTATAACTGCTCACAACGATTTATTTGCAATCATTCTGAACCTACAGAACATAATCACCCCTATCGAGGTATGCGTTCGGAACAATTTCCGAAACGAAAGTCAGTTCCAATCGTAAGTCGATTTCGAGTTATACGTTGCAGAGCAAAATAAAAAACACAAAATTCGATTGGAGGAAATTCAACGCACGGCTGTCAAAAATTGTTGACTTAGCGCATATCACCGATGAGCGATCATGTGCGTTGCATTTCGTCGGAATATCTGTTCGAAATGCTAATCGGAAGGTGTACCTCGGTAGAAAATTCTCCGATTTCGAACAAATCGCAGAAAATTTTCTTACGAACGGATGCGTCGATAGGGGTAGCATCCACTTATTTTGTCTTCCCTCTTCCGAATCAATCCGAATGTCAACAAAAAAAATCCGATACAATTCAATTTCAACTTTAATTGCAACTGGAAAATTTAAAACTTCGCTCGTCACATACTTATAATCCGTACTCTGGATGTGACATTTGGTCCAATGAACATAAATACGAGTACGAAGTTTACGAGCAAAGTTTATGACTTCATTAGTCGCCGTTCCTGGATCTCTGTATGGCTATTCCATGCGAGAGCATTCCCGATTGCTCATAGCGTTTTGTTTTGGACTGTTTGCAGTAAAGCAATATTGCTTGGTTTGGTACAACCCTAAAGTTTTATACCGTGTAGGTCCAAGAAGGTTTTAGCACCTGATTATGAATACGGTTACCTTCGAGTTTCTTCCGAGTAGCCAGTACATTACTCTTAGTCAGGTGGCGAACTCGTCGCGCTTGTTTTTGACGTGTGGCTTCCACTTAAGTTATGCGTCTTGGGTCAGTCCTATTCATTTTGCCTCGTTTCCGTATGGTATTTGCCCAGAGTTAAAGAAAACAGAAAATTCGCACGCGTTGCTTTGGTAACGTTTTGGGCAATTGGCCAGGTCTTTGTCCGCACTTTGTTAACGGCCCGTTGGAGTTTTTCCTTTGTTAATTCTACTGACTCATCCATTGCGAGGATAGCCGTATCGCCTGCGAGCGTTCTGCGGTGTATCTCTTGCATAGAGCATGAACAGATTTGGACTGAGGACGCTTCCTTGCTGAGCTCCGGCATAGATTTCTTTGAATTCCGAGTATTCAGTCTCATGTCGAACACGAAAGAGTCTGTTTTACGGTAGGGTTCCAATATTTTGTAAATTATTTTTTGGTTTCTCCTTAGCTTATACCTTAGGCCTTCGTGCCATACGTTGTCGAAATCTTTTTCCATTCTAGAGCTTTTTCAATTTCATTCGTTATTCGATACACCTGATCGACTGTTTAATTTTTGACCCGCAAGCCGAATTGATGGTCGTTTTGGCTGAAGTTTCTCGAAAAACTTAGATATTATCGGCAGAAGCGAAATGGGTGATTTCTTGTCGTTTTAACTTTTCCCCGGTTTCGGAACCACAATGACTTCTGCGACTTGAAACATATTTTGTCACATAATTCAGGCAAAAATTTGAATTTTGCGCCATTTAAAAGTAAAGTGTTGCCAACGGAAGGAAAGATAACAGCTTACAGTTCGGGGTTAGTTAAAAAGGCGCGCTATACAAAGCAGTAACGCATTATCATTGCTGAGCAATATTTTGAAAAATACGGAAAGGTTGTCAGCTACAGTCCCCTAATTTCGTACAAAATAAAGACGGAAAAATTAGTGATTCCAAAGAATAAGATTTCCCACGAACCTCTAATGTGGCTAGACCTCCTAACTATCTAACAACAACTCGATATGGAAGATCGGTATTTAGACCCGGTATAAACCTATTGTCTTGTAAGTTATTAAAGTACTCTCTTACGAACAACATCGCTGGTCTTTGATTGCAAACAACACAGATGAAGTACTGGACGATCGCACAACGAGCAAATATTTTCAAATTATTTTTTGAAACATTCTGTCACTAATTTTTACCCCGGCAATTTCATGGGAACGTTAGGGATGTAGGGGGATCGTTCAGGCCTCATTTGGGACGATAGATCAAAAAGACCCAAATCGTTAGGAAAAGTGCTGCAACTGATCCTGAAACATCGACACGACGTCGTTCAACACGGTTAGGCATACCACGTAGCACAATCAATCGGATTTTGAGGAAAGATCTGCACTTAAACCCTCTCAGAATCCAGTTGGTCCAACACCTCAATCCTGCTGACCCAGAAAAACATCTGGGGTACTGCAGAACAGTCCCATATATCAACGAAAATGATAAAGAATTTTCGAAAAATTTGAAGATGACCGACGGACAAATTTTCATCTAAGCGGGTTTGTGACCAATCAATATTGCAGATTTTAAGCCACACAGAATCCCAAAAATCTCCATCAACGTCCCTTATACCAAAGAGTATGCAACTACAAGAGTGCGAATCTCATACAACGAAAATTTACTATGAGGTTTAGTGATGTTGATACCCCAGTGCGCACATTGCCATGCCAGCACCAAACAACAGCATAGCCGATGCATACGAACGACTCAAATTCCCTTCGCACTTACCGCCCGCGTCAAAACGTCGACAACATTTTTAGCTGTGATGCGTACTCTATAGTTATATACCTCTTTGCTTATACTCACTTCGTGTTACTGTTTGGCGTGGAAAAACACGCTTAAGAGTTTTCTACAATATACCTTCGAAAATGATTAGGGTGCCAGCTTTACCTTCAATGGGTCTCGCACAAAACAATGCTTAAGGACTTCCATTTTCCACATGTGCAAATAATGCTGAGCTGATTTGGTTTCTGCAAGACGGAGCTACCGCTCACACCGGCCGAGAGACAATCAGCTTGTTGTACGATCACTTCCCAAAGACTGATCTGTCGCCTCGGGACTTCTTTTTATGGGGTTGCCTCAAGGAAAATGTTTACATTAACAAATCACAGAGTTAACGTTTTTTTTAGTAGACTTCCATCCAAGAATCCCGAATCAATTAAAACATTTAATTCGAAATTGCGCATTGCACACACATGGATACTTTTATTGATCGAAACTACAATGGAAATGCACGTACAACGTATAGCAAAACAGAATCGCAACGCATATGACTGCCAAAATCAAATTTATGAAAAGATACATTTTCCAGTTACGGTTACTGTTAGAAGGCTCTGCAATCGTTTCATCCTCGAAGAGTACACGCAAGTCCGTATCTCGCCGCGGTCTAAGTTCAACAAAAAGCGTAGCAACATCAAAGTCCAAGTGAATGGATGCCAATCCCATC
This sequence comes from Rhingia campestris, assembly GCA_932526625.1. NCBI lineage: Eukaryota > Metazoa > Arthropoda > Insecta > Diptera > Syrphidae > Rhingia > Rhingia campestris. Next base: position 2,152,888 of record OW052186.1, on the reverse strand, counting down.
TCTCTGATTCTATCGCCGTCCATCTCCCTCAAAACGCTGATCATGTGCTGCTCAATTTCCATAATAACGCCAACTCGATCCAGGGGTAGTGATACTGTGGCACCTCGTGGTCGTCGAGTATAGTTTGGAGGACAATCTCTCTCGAAAACTTCCATTTCAACTACAAGCAGAACACAGGATACAATCGCAGCAACAGATTTGAATTTTTATACTCACTAGCGCCTCCTGCCATGGTGATCCAATCTCGTCAAGAATATTTCAATAACTGAGGACAAAACGAAACAAATCCAGCAAACACACACAAAATCGGATTCGCACAGTGCAACATACATCAGCGACTATCAGGCAGCTCCCAAATGTGCTCCCTGATAGTGCTTCCATGTGCATGGTGCATGTGTAGGTGAGGGATTCATTGTTTTTTTTTTCGTTTTTTATATTTGCAAAGGGAAAGATTCGTTTCGGTGTGCGAAAGTCTATTTTGTGTTGTTGTCTGTTCAGGGGTCTGGGGTCTAGACCAGTCTGCACATGCTACTCAAGTGAGTGGTCTAGGGTCTGGGATCTTGGATCTAGAGTCTGGATGAGTCTGGAGTTTGTTATTCACACTGGAGGACAAACTATTCGATCTATATGACTGAAAGATCGGCTGTGGGTATTGTTTTTGGTCCTACATAGGGGTATTTGGAATTGGGATTCTTACTCTAAAATTAACAGCACCTCCCATATATAATGGAATTTCGAAAACGCGGTTATCTTGGTTACGGCTCTATCGATGCTGATATAAATGAAAACCTAAGCTTTTGCTATTATTTAGGAAAAGATGGCATAAGCAGTTTTTGCAGTGACTTGAGTTTCTACCCAGCTGATGCCTAGCAACTCCGACACTCAGATTTCACGTGGCGACCCCTGAGTCCCTAGTACCGTGACCGTAGATAGGGTCTCAATCGCGGGGGAATGAAGAATGAGAAGCGGGTTTGGAAAGGAAGTGAAATAAAGGGAACAGGGAATTGAAGATGCCATATTGAGGGATCTTCCAGGTGAATATGAAGGTCAAGGTAGGGTCCGTAGTAATATATTCTCGCAGGCGAACAGTCATCTTTTGCCATAAGACTGGCATGAATTTTGTGAGGTGTCCGGTTCAAGGTCATACGCTCTCTGGCGAGCAGAAAACTGGACCTAGTATGCCAACAACGACACGTAAACCAGTACGCAACAGAAGTACACATATTCCTGTTGGAGGCGGCAGCGGAAGAACTCCCAAGATTCAAATGTATACCAACTGCACCGAATGTCAAAGAACAATTGCGTTGATGCCAACAGGCCATTAGATCAGCCGCAACTGTGGTTTCTTGCGCCCACCAGCATGAAACCCTTGGTTTGATGAGGAATATCGACTAATGCTCGCAGCCAAGAACGATGCCTAAAAGGCTAAGCTGCAGTTGAAGACGAGAGCTGCTATTGAGAGGTGCCACTCCAGGAACGATGATCGTAAGTTTTACCGAAATGTAAAACGTCAAAGCCGACGATATACGGCTCGAACGGAATTCTGTCGTGATGATCAAGGAGACAATCGATGCTGAAGATATGGAGGAACCACTTTCCATGAAGTCTGTGTAGGATGACGATGTAGAATTCTCGCTGCTCCACCAGAGTTGGAAACAACCTCAACGACACATTCGATACTAAGAGAGGATGTAGTCCAGGCGTTGCGTAGCATTGTCATGTAGCTTCTTAAATCACATTCATGACTCCTCGGATTCATCTGCAAAGTCTCACGGACAGCGTGTGAATGTTTTCGGCAGATCTTACTGATCTAGTGGACTTAAATTAATCCACCACTGTGCGAATAGAATGGACGAAGCACGCGGAAAGCTTCCCGAAAAGAACGTTCGTTTTGGTAAAAGAATTTCATCAGTTGTACGAGGCCATGAATGCAAATTGGACAGCTGTAGCTTCAACCATGATGGTCGCCATTATCTGTCAAAGTTCGGAAGTACATATTGGATGACCCTTTTTAAGGGATGGGTATCAAATTGGTCGTGCTGGTTTTTTTCCTGGATCTGCCGCAGTGTGAAGATTTTTCTGGCCAAAACAATACGGATACTGATTGGAGGACCATCAGTTGCGCCTGATCAAATGGCTTCTTGACATCGTCGCCATTGTTCTTCGACACTAGATGCTGGAGGTATGGTGTTAAGAATACGCGATCTGCGAAGAATTTGGCGGGCTCTTGCCATTGCAGTCTTTCTACTGGCTTCCTGGGGCTTTAATTCTTCAATCAATTGAGTTGTATATGCGTGTGGCTTTAGGTCTATGTGCAATAAACGGTGTAATGATGCAGCGTTAATGCATCAATTGAATTGAAAGTTTCTGATTTTCATGAACATCTCCCTGTTTTCTGATCTTGATTACCAGGGTTTTGGATTTTCCCGCGTTATACCTGTCTCTTCAAACATGTTGACCCATTTTCGAATGAAAGGTATACTTGGGGTATCATTTAAGTAGCGTTGGATATTGCAGAATCTTCTGCGCGCTACAGTCGCAGAATTACCGTTGTTGCAAAAATATCGCATGCACAACGGGCTTCATAGCAATCGAGTTCCATAGATCTAGAGTACTGATTGAGTTACCTTCGAGCACTTGGACTCCTTTCGTTCACGCAGTAAGCTAAACAAATATAACCATGAGGCACCTTCTGTTTGCTTAATTTTTTTTTTGTATCAAAGTAGCCAACATTGCCCGATCTTGTTGCAACTCCGTAAGTGTATCATTTGCTAGAAGTTGTAAGTTTATGAAAAAAGTTTCCAGAAGGTCCATAAAGCTGCTTGCACAAATGATGTGGTAACCCAATCCAATATTTTTCCATAAATTGCAATTTTTCTGTTTATTCAGTTTTTGATATTTTTTTTTCAGATTTGTTCATGTGTATGTCACAATTCTGTTACAGATTTCATAGACAAATTTCAAGAATTCATTTACACGTCATTGGTTTGTTAAAATTGTGACGCCACGTAAGATAGATACGTACGACAGTACGATTCATATGAAACGCAATTCACATCAGAATCACAAATATTGGCTATCATCGCTAGAATTCTTCTACGCGTTTCCTGATTTAGTTTCGCATTGTATACAAATGACAATGTGGAACAAAACGAAATAGGACGCCAATCCAATTATCATACCATTGCCACTTGTTATGGACGTGTGCCACCTTCTAGTTTCCTGATACTGCGTTCTAATCAACGACTTCACGGTTAATGTGCAAAGACTCCTCGGGCCGTAATTGCTAATTTCACGAGTGTCGGCGAAGATGGAAATGTGTTCCTTGGTAGTCTTTGTCTATGAAGTGGCAATAGCAACGGATGCCATGAATTCTCCGCAGTAACTTGGTGGACCATTTGATAGCTATAAGAGGTGATGTCAATGACCGTTAACTTGGTCAGATATAAAGTCAGCTATGTTCAGATATATTTCTATGAAAAGAATGTCATTCGCATATCGATTTGACGATGTCAATATACGATTTACCACGGCGCAGTTGAAAAGTGATTGCAGTTGTTTGGTGTTTTGTTAACTTTCTTACCTACAGTACACCTTCGGAGTGCGCTGAAGTACCTTACTTAGTTTTTCATTGAGATGTCATATTATTTTTGATCTCTTTAAACGGCAATGGAATTAATTCCTCTATTTTCCAACTGCATCAAGGTTGACAAATCTGAATCGATTTGTAAATATAAGATGCCCCATTGCAGATGATGACTATCGGTGGAATCTGTGGCACGATTATGGAGTGTAATTCTTACTAACCTTCATAAGTAGCGGAGCAATCCGAATTGAACCTGTGGTTCAACTAACATGCCTCCCCATTTAACCCAATCCCTACATAACTGCATCCAGTTGCGCACTTCAAGTTGGTTGAGGTTGGTGTTTACTTGTGCGCACCACTTCCTTTTCAGCTTCCGACGTCTGGCTGTTAATCGAAGACTCTGTGAGCCGGAATGTATTTTTTTTTTGTAAATTCTGATCTGCCTAAGCAGTAATATACACATCGACCTAAAAGATCTATTGTGCTTGCCGTCAGATGTTTTTTAGGTTAGTAGCGCTTCCACTTTCCTATAATGTAGCTGATAATACTTTCAGCCGAAGATTTCCTCAGTTCTTCGGGGCTTAAAAATTCCCTGAAGAAAGATTCCCTTCTCATACCGTAAAGGGCCGGGCATTCACATATGATATGCTCGGCTGTTTTGTCTTCTTCTAGACATAGTCTGCACTCCGGTGAGTCGACTATACGCATTTTGTTTAGGTGATATCGCAGACTGTGATGACCAGTTAGGTAGCCTACTAAGTTTTTGATATCGTGCCTGCGAAGATTTGGTATCGTATTGGCATCTGATTTGAAGGGCTGAATAGCTCTTTTGGCCTGTCTTAGGCCTGGGATGTTTCCCCAGTATGAAACACATTTGTTTTGTTACCAGTTTTTTATGACCAGATTTATGGCTGATTTGGGGATTACACAGAAGGGTTCAGGTCTAATGAAGGGGGTTTCCGAACCTTTTCTGGCTAGTTCATCAGCTTTTTCGTTACCTTCAACTCCCTTATGTCCGGGGACCCACCATAGTCTGGTTTTGTTCCTGAAACTGAGTGTTTGGAGGGAGTTGAAGCAGTGTAGTACTGATTTGGAGTCAATGATATGTGAGCTAAGGGCTTTTAAAGCTGCTTGACTGTCCGAGCTGGAATGTAAGTGCCCATTCGTTTTACATATCCTGGCCATCTTAACGTCCAAAATTAAGTATTTTCTTCCAAAACCAAGCATTTTTTATTCGCTTCTAAGACAGTCCATGGTTCGGCCCCGTAGAGTCTTATATAGGATCTCTTAGTTGTTCTGAGTAGTTCTGTCTTCTAAGACTAACGAAACAGCGGATTCATGGCTCTGCTTTTCATATGAGGCTTTAAAATTGATAAATAGTTGGGTTGGATATGGACTCCTTGGGTATGTCATCGCTAGACGTACAGTTTTTCTATCAACTTAAGGCGTATTTTTATATTACAAAACATACTCAAATATTTGATATTTATTCCTCTCCAAAATATCAAGCGCTCTTCTGATAACTATTCCAGAACATAGGGTATGTCACAGGTCCGTGCACTTTTTCATTTAGGAGAATTTTTCTTTTTGTCATAGGCTATGGAAAAGCTTGTTCAACTGCGAGTCGAGTTGGCCGTAACAAGCCTAGGGATCTATTACCTCTATTAAAAAGTTAGATTGCCTTCACTGAGGTTGGAGATTTGAAGTAAGGGAAGAATTATTGTCTTTGGATAGAGTCCCGTTAGTTTAGATCAAGTTTTGGAATACAACTTATACCTAAAGAACAGCATTCCAGACCTAGTTAAAGTTTTGCTTTACAGAGAAGAAGAAGCTCTGCTGGTGTAAAATATCCCTTAACTCAAACGTGGAACTTAGTTTAGTGTTATGGTTCGTGATTGTGTTGAAGTTTTCACTGAGATCATGTTATCGTCGTTTCATCTCTTCTCTGCGTCGTTAAGTGGGAGGATGCCTGACCGACTTCTGAGAATGGTCGTGTAGTTCTAGTGGAAATTAAAAAAAATGGGCGACACACGATTGCCCTCCCGCTTAACTACCCATAGATGCATAATCGTGAATAAATCGTGGGATTCGCTTTCTTCGATTTCAGTATTTACAATAATTCATTAAATAAAATTTTAATTCAGTTTCCTTACAAACTAACTAAATCCTAGTTACAAAAGTTGACTTAAATCTACTTAAAACAGCAAAACCAATAACAACAACTAATATAAATTTTGAATACTTCTTATCAGTTTATTCTTATTTGCAGGAAATGCAGCGACCCTGACGTCGAAGAAGATGTCTCACACCTGCTATGCCACTGCCCTGCGATCAGTGGCATACGATTTAAAATACTAGGCAGCCTTTACTTCGATGACCTAAGTGACCTAAAGACTATCCCAATAGCGCTGATAGTCCGTTTTTGTTGCAGATCAGGATGGAGCAACTACCTCTTTGAGGCTGAAGGAGCAACACAGACCAGCACCGCATAAGTATCACTAGCGAACTTAACCACGTATCCTCTTTCTCTATTTCAGGATACTTCTTCGAAGGGTATCACTATGGGCCCACGTAGGCCTATGCGTGTTTGACTCACCCGAGCGTCAACAGCCCATCTAACCTAACCTAACCTATCAGTTTATCGAAGCTATCCGTTTTGCCCTAGCAATTCCCGTCACTCCATTAATTCAGATTTAAATATTTCACTTACGTTTTTTTTTTAAACAATCGAATCAACCCAAACGAACAATAGTTGGCATTCAGCCCACCGACGCGACTTTATAAAATATACCACCTACGGCAAGAGCCCACTAGTTAGTTAGTTAGATTGGCTGTTCGTACAAGACGAAACACAATTAGCGCTGAGGTGCGCCGTTTTGATGCCAAAAACTCGTGCGGTTAAATGTTATGTCTTGTTGTTAGTTGGCGTGTACTAAATCCAACCAGTGGCATTAAGGAAAGCGATCAGTTCTTTGATGTGTTTATCAGAGAGGTCGCGGATATTGTCAAAGAAAGGTTTGCCTAGGGTTCGTTGTCTTGCTCTTGACAGAGCCGGGCATTTGCACAGAAAGTGAGTTAAAGTTTCCTTCTCCCCCACCTCCTTGCAACTGCGACAGTTGGTGTTGTGGGGTATACCCATTCTAACAGCATGGTCACTGATGGACCAGTGTCCAGTGGTAATTGCTATCACCCTGGAGACTTCCTTACGGGATCTGCTTAAGAGGTCCCGTGTTTTAATCTTGTTGTAGCGAGGCCACCTATCTCTTGAAATGGCGCACCCACTGAGGTTTCGCCACCTATGTTCAGCTGTTGGCTAGGGCATCAGCCTGTTCATTTCCATCTATGTCACTGTGGCCTGGAACCCATATGAGAGTGATACTGTATCGACTCCCAATGGAGGCCAGTTCGTTTTGGCATTGAAGTACTAGTTTTGATGACGTCGATACCGAAATAATCGCCTTAATAGCGGCTTGATTGTCGACAAAAATAGCGATATTTTGCTTGGGAGTACTATCGTGTTTAATCGCGTGACATGCCTCCCTAATAGCCAACAATTCCGCTTGGAATACGCTGGAGGAATCAGGGAGGCGAAACGATTTTTTTATTTTTAGTGTGTCCGAGTAGACACCGGCGCCCACTCCGCAGTCCATTTTGGAGCCGTCGGTGTATATAAGTGTGTCAAACTCTTTTTCAACCACTGCGTTTTTCCAATCCTCTCTAGTTGGAAAGCCAGCGGTGAAGTGATTGTGAAAGTTCAGTTTGGGTATCATGTAGTCGGTATGATGGTCAGCTAGACCTGCTGGCAATGAATCTAGGATATTGCTGTGCCCATAGGGCTTATTGAACCAGCAGCCAGATTCTTTGAGCCTGACTGCACTACACATTGCAATATCTTTGATATGGATATCTAGAGGGAGAAGGTGGAGAAGAACCGTTAAGGCATCAGTGGGACAAGATCTCATGGCCCCAGTTGTGCCGATACAAGCAGTTCTTTGTACCCTCTTAAGTTTGTCAATGATATACCCTTTACTCACAGAAGGCCACCAGACTAGTGCCCCATAGGTGAGTATCGGCCGAACAACAGCAGTGTACATCCAAAGTGTCATCTTTGGTTGTAGGCCCCATCTTTTGCCGAATGTTTTTCTACAGGCATAGAAAGCTATACATGCTTTCTTGACCCTTTGTTTTATGTTGGTTTTCTAATTAAGCTTAGTATCTAGGATAGTCCCTAGATATTTGGCATTGGATGAGAGTGAGAGCGCTTGTCCATTAAGTCGGGGGAGGTTAGAGCCCACTATTCTGACATATAAATAAAGGGTCCGCCAAATAACATTTTTTTTTTTTTGAAAATGCTATAAAAAAAAACTACTGAATATTTTCTCAAATTTCTTTTTTTATTTGAAAGTACAATCCTTCCGGTTAATATTGGAAAATAATTTCGTTCAAATAGCTGCCTTGGCTGGCCATGCCTACACGATCGGTCCAATTTTTAAGCACATTATCGATTGTGTGCAGCTGTATTTCACCAATGGCTTCACAAATATTGTCCTTTAAAGCGTCAATTGTCTCTGGGTTGTCGGCGTAACACTTATCTTTTACGGCACACCACAAATAATAGTCCAACGGGGTCAAATCGCAGCTCCGAGGTGGCCAAACGACATCAGCTCTGCGGCTGATAATGCGATCTTCAAAAACAGAGCGCAAAACATCGAGTGTAGCTTCGGCTGTGTGGCACGTAGCGGCTTCCTGTTGAAACCAAATGTTGCCAATATCCTCCTCTTCACTTTTTGTGAACAAAAATTCGTTCAACATGGCCCGATAACGATCGTCATTGACTGTAACGGCCACTCCTTGCTCATTTTAGAAGAAAAATGGCCAAATTATGCCTCTGGACCAAAATCCGCACCAAACAGTGACTCGTTTTGGGTGTATCGGCTTTTCAATGTATGCGTGCGGGTTTTCTGTGCCCCAAATGCGACAATTTTGCTTGTTTACATACCCGCCAAGATCAAAATGAGCTTCATCTGAAAAGATGATTTTTTGGCAAAATCGGCATCTTCTCTAGTCGATCGCAGGCCCACTTAGCGAAGCGAACACGCATTGGATGGTCAGTTGGCTTCAACTCGTGAATCAATTGGACTTTGTATGGCGTCATACCAAGGTCTTTATGCAAAATTCGTCTCAATGATGTCTCCGAAATGTTCAATTGTTGAGAACGACGGTAAATTGATGTTGATGGCGCTTCACGCACACTTTCTGCCACAGCAGGCTTTTCACGCTTTGGTTTATTGATGAGGATGCCAGTTTCTTTCACTTTTTTCAGAAGATAACGAACATACGGAGCTGACGGTGCTTCTCTTCTTTCAAAATCCGTACGCAATTTTCGCACACATTCTGCAACATTACCATGATTTTCAAAGTAATGTCGCAATATTTCCCAGTGTTGTTCAAGCGTATACACAACCATATTCGTTCAGCGGAAGGATAAAACTAATTATCTGTCAAATCAGACATGAGCTTAGTGTTACCATTCACGAAATAAGCACAAGCAGCGTTACCAGATTTAGCAGTTTCCTGCGATTTTAGCAGTTTTTGATCATGAAAATGACCTGCAGCAGTTTTTTTTAACATTTTCCTAAATTTTAGCAGTTTTCAAACAAAAAAAAATTTTATACATGTTTTTAATTGTTTGGGCGACAGTAAACACAAATACACGATCATATTCAAGAAAAATGATCCCAAAGAAGAAATGCAAATACGCAGAGTTAGGTTCAGAAAGCAAACAAAGTAAACACAGCTGTTTATGGGTAGTGTTGGTGTGGTGGATACCTATTGATGTAACTGCGTAGCATTTCCAAAAGGAAAGGGTGCAGATAGTTATTATATTATTTACATAGGCATTGTTTGGACAACGACACTCAATCCAAATTGTGTATTTATTATGCGTATGTCAATCGGTTGCTCTAGCTGTCAGTCATGACAGTAAGAAATTGCCAAGATCCATTGAGCAATTGGTCAAAGATGTCTAATCATACTTTGCTCAAAGTAGTAAAAGCCAACGAGAATTTTTAGAATTCCAAGAGTTTTTTTGAAACAGAAAAGCATAGGATTTTGCCCCACTAAGACATCAGATGGCTATCGCTACATGATTGCGTTAGTCAAATTTTAGAACAATGGATTGCCTTAAAACTGCATTTCCAAGTTGAATATTTAACAACAAATTCTGTCCCAAACGAATTTATTTTTAATATTTTGAATGACAGTATAATAATACTTTTTATGCTATGGATTACATTTTAAACAAATTCAACATTATATTTCAAAGCGATTATGCCAATATTCACTATTTTGATAAAAAAAAAAATAAAAGGAAATGTCAGTAAACAACAATAAGTATCCATCAATAACTAAATTTGCAATATTTATGCTTACCGACATATAATACTGCTTGTGTAACAATATTTTCGCAGGTAAATTCGTTAAAAACTAAAAACCCTAATCGCTTCAGTAACGAAAATGTTGCTTTGCAAGTAAAGCAGGGGGTTTCTTAAAGTGAAGGCTGTTATAACTTTGTTCCAACAAATAAAATGGTAACTTCAATAAATTCAAAGATTTTATATTAAGATTCCGAACAATTTAATTTAATAACTTTGTAGGTACATATTTAAATTTAAAAATTATCATCTTTTATAAATTATCATCTTATATAATAAAAAATGTAACTGTTTATGTATTTTTTGAACTAAAAAAAAAAAAAAAACGTATTTCTCAAGGAAAAATCGATCGCAGTTTTTTTAGCATTTTTTTACACTTCTGTCTAGTAGGTTTTGAAGTTTTTCGTCCTACCTTTAGCAGGTTTAAAAAAAATTATCTGGTAACTTTGAGCACTAGTTGAAAAAAAAACGTTAGATGGTGGACCCGTTACATGTACCACTTACGATGTCTTCAATTGCATACATTTGTCAAGTGATGATCTATTTCGAAGCCGCCGCTTGCTCATCTATTATGTGGTATCTCGTCTTAGGTGTCATATTTGTGGCACTTCACTGTCTTTGGTGTCGTTCCTGGTGTTGAATTCGCTGTTTCCCGGTTGTCCAGTATCTTGGATAAAAACCTTCAACCACAGTTTTTTTATTGTCCTGTTAAAATCACAGAGACTGGCTTATAATATGCACTCAATTATTCACGTGTAGTCTAATTTTTAATCTCAAATGTGCCCTTAGCTCACTTTAAATTGCATTCCCGGACGAACTGCATTCTTCAGATTCACTTTTCTTAATCCAGTCATTGTCAGTACTAACGGGTGATTTTTTAAGAGGTTTAGAACTTTTTAAAAAAAAAAAAACACAAAAAATTCAAAAAAAATGAATGAAATATTTATTTGAATCGATAGTTTGAACCTTGCAATTTAATGTTTAAAGATAATTTCATGCAAATGTTGACCGCGGCTGCGTCTCAGGTAGCCCATCCGCTGAGTCCAATTTTGGCATACTCTTTCACACATATCGGCCGGTATCTCACGAATGAATGCATGGATGTTGGCTTCCAGTGCGTCAATCGAAGCGGGCTTGTCCCTATAGACATAAGCCTTGACATACCCCCACAAAAAATAATCTAATGGTGTCAAATCGCACGATCTAGGCGGCCAATTGACCGGCCCGAAACGTGAAATTAACTGTTCACCAAACTCGCCTCGCAATTGCGCCATTGTTTCGCGTGCTGTGTGGCATGTGGCACCGTCTTGTTGAAACCACATATCATGCAAGTCAAGAACTTCCATTTCGGGCAAAAAAAAGTTTGTTATCATCGCTCGGTAGCGTTCACCATTGACAGTAACGCTGCGATTCGCATCATCTTTGAAGAAATATGGCCCAATAATGCCGCCGGCCCATAAACCGCACCAAACAGTGGCTTTTTCGGGATGCATTGGTAGCTGTTGCAATGCTTCTGGCTGATCTTCACTCAAATGCGGCAATTTTGCTTATTTACGTACCCATTCAACCAAAAATGAGCCTCATCGCTGAACACAATTTTTCGATAAAAAAGCGGATCCTCGGCCAGCTTTCCAAGAGCCCATTCACCAAAAATTCGGCGTTGTGGTAGGTCGGCTGGCTTTAGTTCTTGCACCAGCTGTATCTTAAAAGGCTTTACGCCCAAATCCTTCCGCAAAATTTTCCACGTAGTGCTGTAACAAAGGCCTAACTGCTGGGAACGGCGCCGAATCGACATTTCGCGGTCTTCTGTCACACTAGCTGATACGGCCGCAATATTTTCTTCACTACGCACAGTACGTAAACGTGTTGGTGGTTTAATGTCCAACAAAGTAAATTTGGTGCGAAATTTGGTCACAATCTTCCGAATAGACTGCTCAGAAGGTCGAGAATGCCGATCATAAAATGGAAGCAGCGCGCGATGAACATTTCGAACCGAGCACGAATTTTGATAGTAAAATTCAATAATTTGCAAGCGTTGTTCATTTGTAAGACGATCCATGGTTAAATTGCAAACCAAACTGAAGCTGTTTGACAGTGACACAAGGTACTAAACACACGTCAGCTGTCAAAACCAAACCAGCTAAAAAATCACCCGTTACTTCTATATGAAACCTCGCATCGTACCATTTTGCGGGTTTGTTTTCTACGAAGTTTCAGCTACGACCTGATCGCGCCATAGTCCTGCTAGATTTGCCGATATCAGATACAAAAAAAAAAGTATCTGACACTTTGGTGATTCGAACCCACGTTCTTCGAACGCCGAGCCCACCATACATCCCCTGCAGTGCTATCTCCTATAATTTTCAAGTGTCAGATTGCACATTTAGGTACATTAGCCTATAATGCTTGCTTAGTACAACAGTCTACTACGAAACCTTTTGATCTCGTAACCTATAACAATCTAACTAAATGCATGAAATGCAAGTGGGCTATCGAACGCTGTAATGTGGTTACCACCTCTTGAAGCACGACTGTGGCTGGGGGCAGGGTTGGAAACTCGGGATTCAGGGGGTGAAGTTTCGAGTCCAGATTGTTTGTATTGTTTTTATTAATTAGAGGCCACGTGATAGGTCACGCGATGGTTTAGTGTTTGAATTCCACATGGACAGGATTGTTTATTTCAGGATGTTCGTTTGCATAGTTATTGACCATTTTTTGCTTGAAAAGTTGATCTTTTTGTTGTTTGTGATGCGCAGATACAATCTGGGATTTTGTTCATTCGAGAACAAAAAAAGAAATAAAATAACAACACCAATACAAAGTGACGTGGAATCCATATATAAGTCGATATTTATATATAGAGATACATTAATCGTGTAAATCCAGAATACCTGGTAGTTTTAAAAGGTGGCCTTCAAGCACTTACGCATTTCCAAGTGGCTTATTAAGGTGAGTGTGGGAGTTTATTTTTGTGCTCCTGCAGTATGCTCATTTTGTTTAGGGAGGTCCAAGAAGTCTGAGGTTTTTTTTGCGGTGCTTTTTGAGGAAGGGTTAGTTTAGTTTTTTTTTCATATTTTTCTTTTATTTTAAATAAATTTGTCAATGGAAAGACTTCCTAAATGAAATATATCGACGAAGCAAATATCTCTAACGATAAATAAGAGTTTTTGTAGGTTGTGATAAGATCCGGTAAGCGAGTCCTTTTGCACGGTCGCGATTCCAATCTAAAGGTTTCAGGATCTGAGGATCTGAACAAAATCGCGTGGCGCCCAGTTACCACCTTACTCCCACGACAATTTTCACTGAGTCGTCTGGACCTCGATCCTAAATCGCCAAAGAAAAAAGAAAACAAAGAAAAAAAACATATTTCGTTGCCATCTTTTCCCAAATAATTGCAAAAGCTTAGGTTTTCAATTTTATCAACGTCGTTAGAGCTGACTAGACCCCTTGGTTGAGTAGTTGTGCAGCAGTGTCAATAACAAACTCCAGGACCTCTTGACCCAAGATCCCAGACCCTAGACCCCACACCATAAGCTCCAGACACCTCGATTGAGTAGTTGTGCACCAGTGACAATAACAAATTCCAGACTCATACAGCGCCAGACCATAGACCCAAGATCCCAGACCCTAGACACCAGACCCGTCAATCAAGTAGTTTGTGCAGACTAGTCTAGACCACCCAGAGCAGACAACAACACAAAATAGACTTTCACACACCGAAACGAATCTTTCCCTTTGCAAATGGACATGGAAGCACTATCAGCACAATTTGCATCACCAATCCACAACGTCATGCTCCATCCACAGAAGCTGCCTGACTGTCGCTGATGTTGCACTGTTCGAATGTGAATTTGTGTGTGCTTGCTAGATTTGTTTCGTTTTGTCCTCAGTTATTGAAATATTCTTGACGAGATTGGATCACAATGGCAGGTAGCGACAGTGAGTATAAAAATTAAAATCTTTTGCTGCGATTGTATCCTGTGTTCTTCTTGTAGTTAAAATTGACATTTTCGGGCTTGAGGAGGAGTACGATTGTCCACCAAACTATACTCCACCAACACGAGCTTTCACACTATCACTACCCCTGGATCGAGTTGGCGTAATGATGGATATGGAAGAGCACATGGTCAACGTTGTGAGGGAGTTGGGCGGCGATAGAATCAGAGGGATGAGATTGGCATCCATTTACTTGGACTTTGATATTGCTTCGCTTTATGCTGAACTTAGACCGCCGCGATATACAGACTTGCGTGTACTCTTTGAAGATGAAGCCATTGCAGAACCTTCTAACAGCAGCTGTAACTGGGAAATATTTTTTTTCACAAATTTGATTTTCATATTCATATGCGTTGCGATTCTGTTTTGTTGTAAGTTGTACGTGCATTTGTATTGTAGTTTCGATCAATAAAAGTATCCAAGCCATGTGTGTGGAATTTCGAATTAAATGTTTTAATTGATTCGGGAGTCTTGGATGGAAGTCTACTAAAAAAAGTTTAACTCTGTGATTTGTTAATGTAACCCTTTTCAGCTTTAGCTCAGCTTTACAAAAAAAAAAAATACAAATTTTTGGCGCAACAGGCTCGTTAGTACCCAGGGCCTAGCTTTCTCACAACCATTCATGTGTGCGTGTGTACTTCTTGCACGATGGCGGGACCTCCTGTTTTATGCCGACTCCGAACGGCTAAGTTGAGATAAGCTATAAGCTATTGACAATTGATACTACTCGGACGATTTGTCAGATCATCACGAGAGGAGGGCCAGGCTCAGCTTTACTGTTTCCAAAAGCAATCCAGTGTCCATCTTCGAACCATCAGTATAGATGGATATGGTTTCGGTGCCCAATTCGTTCCTCTCACACTCCTCTTTACTTTGAAAGATGCTGGAGAATTGTTTTTGAAAGTTAGGGTGCGGCAGCATGTTGTCAGAGCTGAGCCAGTTATTTGTTTAGAATTTTAGCGTATCCTCCTGAATTAATTTTCTACCAGTTTAGCTGGCTGCTCCTTAGCGTACTTTTGGCGTCAGATTTAAAGGTCTATTCCTAGCAGGTTGGGGGCGGTTTCCAGTCCCGTTGTTCTCATTGCACTAGTAGGCGCCCACACATGCTATTTTTTGAACCTTTGTTATGTTTCTCAGATGGGTAACTTGATTTGTGGATTGTCATACATCTGTAAAATAATCTTTTAGTTTGGAGTCCTGTTTTTCCGAATATTCTGTTACACATATAGCTATTGTGGCCATTTTTATGCCTTCGCATATATTCAGATTCCAGCCGATAACATGTAGGTTGAATATTGATGCCTTTCTCTTATCAGAACAAGTTCTGTATTTTTTGGGGTTTGATGTTAAGCCCGCATTGTTTTGTCGGGTTACAGTCCCTCACTTTTGCAGAAGGTTCCCTCGCGATAAAACCTCTGCAATGTCTTTCAATGATTTTTCCTACCAACGAAAACAAAAATTATATAATGCACCAATTTTTAATTTTAAATATTAAGCATTTGAATATTAAATAAAGATTTTCAAAAATTACCATATATGTTATTTTTTTTAAAAATTATAAAATATTCGCATACGCATCCGCGGATGTCAAAAATTCTTCATCCGCAACATCCCTTACCAAACTAACACCTCAAACAATTATTTTCCTCTATACATTGATTTTTTTCTGGATTTTAAAAAATATTAATCAGGAAGCTCTTATTGGATCACCCTCTAGAACTAAGTTTATGAAAAAAAACTCGCCTGTTGTAAAACAAAATTATTGAAGAAAAATAAAATAAAATAAATTTTACCATGTCGAATGTTCCATTCGCAATAATCACCATAGTCACCATTTTTGATTGTCAATTACATGCCTAATTGCCTGCTATACGTCACGTAAAGGGTTATCAGCATCAAAACACCATCTGGTTGGTGGTTTCTTTGCGCATGGGAGTGGTCGGACTCCGACTCCTTGGAGAACCACGACAGTGAATTTAGTTTCATTTTTTTTTTATTTTTTTTTGGATCTTTTAGAAGTGCCAGACGCCCCACATTTTGCGGGATTGTCCCGAATTTCACATGGTCGATGATTTAATGAGTTGTCAGGCAAATCCCCCCAAAGAAATTAAATTGCAAAATATCAAAAGTTTAATTGCCAAAGCAACTTTTCAGTCACCTTGTAGTATCAAGTGTTTCTCAAATAATGCCCATGTAGACCTTTTTTTTAAAGAAAGCCAAATGTTTCTTAATTTTGACAAATCAGTACTACACTGCTTCAACTCCCTCCAGACACTCAGTTCCAGGAACAAAACCAAACTATGGTGGGTCCCCGGACATAAGGGAGTTGAAGGTAACGAAAAAGCTGATGAACTAGCCAGAAAAGGTTCGGAAACCCCCTTCATTGGACCTGAACCCTTCTGTGCAATCCCCAAATCAGCCAGAAATCTAGTCATAAAAAACTGGGAACAAAACAGATGTGTTTCATACTGGGGAAACATCCCAGGCCTAAGACAGGCCAAAAGAGCTATTCAGCCCTTCAAATCAGATGCCAACAAGATACTAAATCTTCGCAGGCACGATATCAAAAACTTAGTAGGCTACCTAACTGATCATCACGGTCTGCGATATCACCTAAACAAAATGCGTCTAGTCGACTCACCGGAGTGCAGACTATGTCTAGAAGAAGACGAAACAGCCGAGCATATCATATGTGAATGCCCGGCCCTTTACGGTATGAGAAGAGAATCTTTCTTCAGGGAATTCTTAAGTCTGAAAGTATTATCAGCTACATTAGGAATGTAGAAGCGCCACTAACATCAAAAACATCTGACGGCAAGCACAATAGATCTTTTAGATCGATGTGTATATTACTGCTTAGGCAGGTCAGAATTTAAAAAAAAAAAAAATTTGACGTTCCTGATTTGTTAGTAAAAATTAAAAGTCTGCTCTCTAAAGAGTTGTGTGTTGAACTTGTGTTGCACAAAAATTTCTTGAGCTGCAAGTTAGTATTTATTCAAAAAATAAAAAAGAGCGCAAACTCACTGCAAAGTTGCAAAAAAAAATTAATTTCTAAAGCAGTCCGACAAAGAAAGCTCTATAAGGTGGAATATTTGTGGCAGCAGAAGGAAAATATGATATAACCGGGCATGGCAAATCCGAAAAACACAAATCTTAACTACCAGGATCGATATTGTCAAGAAAGCTTGACAATTTCTTTCGGAAAACTGATTTTGGTCTTGAAAAGTAAAACAATTGGCACTAGCTGAAGCTGTTTTGTCTTTTCACAACGTTTGCCATATACAAAGCTTCCGATCGACGTACTGTACATCAAAGTTAATTTAAAAAACTGTTTGATTTCAAGTTTTTTTGTGCTCGGGCTAAATCTGAGTAACAAATCTAAATCTGAGTAACAATTGTAACAAACTTGTCCGTATTCGGGGCACAGGAGCAGAACTAGGAATTAACCAACAACGTCAGATTTGTGTCATTAACGGGTGGTTTTTTAAGAGTTAAGTTTTTCAGGTTGACAGCACTGGTTAGTAATGGCGTCCAAACGTCATCTGTCAAAGTGAAATGTTTTCAGTATACCTTGCCATTTCATCATGGAAAGACTTACAAACGAGCAACGATTGCAAATTATTGAAATTTACTATCAAAATGCGTGCTCTGTGAACCATGTGCACCGTTTGTTACGACCATATTATGGTCGTCATAACCGAACTGGTGAATCAACAATTCGTGCTGTTATCACCAAATTTCGCACCAAATTTTCTTTGTTGGACATTAAACCATCGACTCGCATGCGTACAGTGCGTACCGAAGAGAATATTGCAGTCGTAGTGTCCAATGTTAATGAAGATCGTGAAATGTCAATTCGTCGATTTGGGTTTTGTGCCGATTTGGGTTTGAAGGCCTATAGAATTCAACTTGTGCAAGAATTGAAGCCTAATGACCTACCACAACATCAAATTTTTTATGAATGGTCCTTAGAACAGCTCCATGAAAATCCGCTGTTTTGTCGAAACATTGTTTTCAGCGATGAGGCTCATTTCTGGCTCAACGGATACGTAAATAAGCAAAACTGTCGCATCTGGAGTGATGAACAGCCACATGCCATACAAGAATTACCGATGAATCCCGATTAAACGACAGTTTGGTGTAGTTTAGGGGCTGGTGGCATCATCGGTCCATTTTTATTCAAAGACGACCGTGGAAGAAACGTAACCGTCAACGGCGAACGATATCGAGCGACTTTTCTTTACCCTAGTTGGCTGAGTTGAACTTGGTTGACATGTGGTTTCATCAAGACAGTCCCACATGCCACACAGCTCGTGAAACAATGGAAATGTTGAAGGATGCATTTGGTGAGCAGCTTATCTCTCGAAATGGCCCTGTAAGTAGGCCGCCAAGATCATGCGATTTAACGCCTCTTGATTATTTCTTATGGGGGTATGTACAGTCGTTAGTCTATGTGGACAAGCCGAATATGATTGAAGCCTTACAGGATAACATAACACACGTAATTCGTGGAATACAGGCCGAAATGCTCAAAAAAGTGACGCAAAATTGGACCTTTCGAATAGACTAATTGAAACGGAGCCGCGGACAACATTTCCTTGAAGTTGTCTTAAAAACGTAAATGGCAAAGGCCTATTTATCGATTACAATAAAAAATTTGAATATTTGATGCAATTTGAGTATTTTATTCGATTTTTAAAAAACTTACTTACACTCTTACTTAAGTGGCGCTACAGTCCGGGATGAACCTGGGCCTCAACCAACATGCCTCTCCCGTAGCCCGGTCCTTAGCTAACTGCCTCCAGTTGTGCACTCCAAGTTGGTTGAGGTCGGTTTCTTCTTGTGCGCACCACTTAAGGCGAATCAAAGACTCTGCGAGCCGGAGTATAGGTATCCATTCGTTCTACATGCCCTAGCCATCTTAAACATCCAATGCGGAGTTTTTTGACCAGGGGAATGTCGCTGTACAGCTCGTATAGATCTTGGTTAAATCTTTGTCTCCATAGCCCGTCAACGCAAACGGGACCGAAGATTTTCCGAAGAATTTTTCCCTCGAATCGACCAAGGATTTCTTCATCCGCTTTTGATACGGTCCATGCTGCAGCGCCGTAGAGCAGGACTGTGATGATCAGGGTCTTATATAGGATCTCCTTAGTAGTTCGATTGAGGGCTTTACTACTAAATTGCCTTCTTAGCCCGAAGAAACAGTGGCCGAGTTAATAGCAGAGCCGAGGTAGACAACGTCCCGCACTACATAAAAGTTATATCTGTCAAAGAGTATACAACTACAAGAGTGCGCATCTCATATAACGAAAATTTACTATGAGGAGTACTGATATTGATACCCCAGTGTGCACATTGCCATGCCAGCATCAACCAACAGCATAGCAGATGCATATGAACGACGAAAATTCCCCTTCGCACTTACCGGCTGCGTCAGAAACTGCTACAACATTTTTAGCTGTGATGCGTACTCTATAGTTATTTACCTCTTTGCTTCTGTCCAATTCGTCGATGTTATGTGTCCTTTCGTGTTGACTTATAAACCCTGATAAACTAGCGATCGTGGCTATGACATCACGTGCCCTGACCTATCCTAACATATAACTCGAATGCAGCTTTCTTCCGTTCTAATTGTAAATATTCTTGCACTCGTTTAAGCGTACGTGCGTGACGCTTTTCATCGGCAAATTTCAAAACAGCACTTGGTAATAAACACAAACAGCTGGAATCGCAAAAAGTCGTAGTCCAAGAACAGGAAACCTATCACAAATGTTATGCGAATGCAGCATTTACTCAGATACATTTCGATATCCAAACAAATCTTCCCAACCGATGATGATAGATACCCTTGATTATTAAAAAAAAAAACATTTTGTTAGTTAGCAAACCAATGAAATTTATTTTTCCTTCTTATCAGCTTCACAAAGTACAAATACAATTTTTTCGGTACAATTTTGTTTAACGCGATTTCATAATTTTATCCAAAAGTTTCGAAATTAGTATTCAATTCAAAAAAAAAAAACAAAATAAAATATAAAAATGATGTGAAGCATCAACAGTGTATCTTTCGGTGATTTATTCAAAAGTTGAAAAAGATCATTCGACGATTTGTCAACACACTTATTGAGGGTAAATCACTTTACAAAAGTGGAAAAAGATCATTCGACCATTTGTCAACACACTTATTGAGGATAAATCTCTTATGCACACATCCTTCGGCAATCTCATCCCATTCATGCAACAATTGCCGCTCAAAGTTTGGATAATGGGTGTTGCATATGGGCTATGGTTTAGAACACTAAATTCGCACGTGTCCTCGTAGTCCTGGTCAATGATTCGAAAGTGGTTTGAAACGCTTTTTCCAAACAGATTGCAGCCAATCATGAGGGGAATCCGTTTATTATCCACGGTTTTTATGAACCAAGGAGAATCCATTCTCTGAATCGGCCATATCACTTCGAGTGGTGTGTATTCGCCGCCTTCTTTTAACTCGGCGATCTTTAAAAGAAGGAAACAAGGAATCATGTTGATTAATATGAAGTTGTTTTTTTTTTTATTATTTACCATTCCGTTACTATTCACAGCGAACCCTGCATTCCATGTGTAGAAAATCATTTTCACCATAACTTGTCTGAAACACAACATTCCGCGACCAGATGAAATATCCAACTGCGATCGGTTCACTCTGATGGATCTCAAATTCTCAAGTCTCACTCAATCGGCTGAGAGAGAGAGGGAATCTGAGCTGTGGTTGTTTTTTTCACTCAGGTAAATGTTTGTCAGGATAGTTCAGAAATATCCCCAACACACCACAAAATGCGTTAGAGTTGCATTTTGTCTTATACATGCTTTTGTACTTTTCGACAAGGTGGCGCCAAAAAGTATATGTAGAGTCTAGAGTGCTATAAGGAGTACGAAGCACGGTATGTGTGCAAAATGTAGAAAATGTAAAAGGTGTGTTTATGATGTTGGTGCATTAAGGGTAGGTGTCCCAGACCGACCAACTCAAATTTCATGTAAATGCATTTGAATGTGTTGGTAAGCTCTCTTTAATTTTACTCATGTGCTCTTTGCTTCAACGCAAACGAAAACTGAAGGAAAAGGCAAAAAGTAGCAAGCGCAGACTAATATTACATATACCTACCTACCTACATATGCAATATACAGACACCAAGCAAATAACTTGAAAACAAATATGGAAAGAGAAGGAAAAAAATCAAGTTGAGGGTTGGTTTGGTGTACATATTTTGTTTTGTAATTTTCTTTCAGATTTGTTGTGAATGTGAATATGTACTGTGAAAAAATAATAAAATGATAAAATTGTTGCTGGCTGCCGCGCAGCGAGGTGTAAAAGCAGTTTTTGAGGTTTTCATTGTTTATCTTATAAAAAAATGTGTAAACCTTACCTAGGTTAACTTTTTTCTTAATTTATGAGATGTAGGAAAACACTTGTTTGGATGAAAATTCGATTACTCAAATAATAGGACGGTAGACAATAGTGCTACTGATTCTCGTCGCAACAATAGTAGGATGAAATTTTTCAAATCAAATAACAAAAAATGATAGATATTTATCTAGGTAATTGTCACCCCATCTTCTATCAATGCTCGTTATGAAGGTACCTAAGCACCTTATATAAAAAAAACTATTATCAATCTATTGACTTCTTTTACCCTATCTCAGAGAGGTATATTAGTTTTTAAATATAGTTTGTAACATAGAGAAATAATTTAGCTATATATACCTCAGAGTATACATATGAATTGACTCAGAATCGCTAGCTGAGTCGATTAAGCCATGTCTGTCAGTCTGTCCGTCCGTCCGTCCGTCTGTACGTCACCGATTTTTAGGACTTACATTTTGAGCTAGGATAATGAAATTTGGTAGACTCATCTATTGTGATGTCATACAGATTATATAGTGGTGTCGTTATTAAATACTGCAGCCAAACCTTAATGGTTCTTTTATTGGCCAGACCGCTCAAATAACCGGACTTGTGAATTTTCTTCTTTTTAATGTGAACATTGATGCAATGATCGTCATCTAGATGTCTTAGAAGTTTTTTCACCATTGTATTTACTTCAACTGGAACGTTGATGATCTGGCCATATATTCCATATTGTCCATGTCCATGCCGTAACCGTCGTATTTGCATGAATAGAATTTTGGTGATATAATTCTTTCTGATAACAAGTCTAGGTGGGGCAGATGATGGGGTATTTGTGGATAAATGAAGCCATTATACATTGACAATGTTGGGACAGAGGCGGTGTTGAGTGATCTGAAGCAAGTATTGCAAACTTTCATTTGTTCTCTATTCATAGTCGGTGCAATTGTGTTCAAAATGTCATCATGCTGAATCGCCGGAACTCTTAAATCCTCTTTAAACCACAATCGATCACAAATAGAGCAAGGAAAGCCAAAAGAGTTATTCTTAAATTTGTTATCGAATTCTTTATGAATATTTTCAAATCGAATGAATAGCCTTACAAAGTAGGCTAGTGATAACTGTAAATTCTGGGATGTCATTTACCCTTATTGACGGTCCTGGGATGTCTTTAGCGATACATGGAATATTCAGGGTCGCCGATACATTAAAATCATTGAAGGATTTATCGGCTTGTTCGACTTCCATTGCCAGTGAAGCGTTCGGAAGTTCTTGGACGATGACAGCCCTCTTCCTTGCCCTATGTTTCCGGACACGTTCTTTCCTAGTTTTTGTTTTGTTTTTAGAACGAAGTCGAGCTCGATATTCTTTGCACCTCTGTGCATTTGATTTTTGCATTTTTATGTAGCGTAAAATAAAATGTTTGTTTTCCGCTATGATGCGTTCACCTCAAGTGACTGTTCATAAATGTCTAAATGAAATGAAATATAGCATGCACCACTATGAAATGTCCAAAGTAACACACACAATGACACAAAACACATATTTCGTTTTTCGTATCCACAGACCACAACCACAATCCACACTAGGGTTGCAAAAGTCGACACAATTGTACATTTTTCGATACAATCGACATTGCTTCAGTACACAAATACACTTTATATAAAATTCGATACAATTTGTGCTGCAGCTATTTTAATAGGTATTTATCATCAAAATATGTTTTAAAAAACCCAAAACATCACATAATTTGCTTTGCTATCAAAAATCCGTTCGAATTTATATGAATACCACTGAAAGTACCAATTTTCAGTTCAATTTTCTTGCCCGTATACAGTTTATCAGCTGTTTGATGATTCTTTTTGGACCTTTCAACTGTCTTCTTATTTTCTCGGATCTTAAAGTAGAAAAATGTCTTTGTACAAATGAACATATCGTCGGTTCAAAGGTGAAAGTCATTAACTAACAAAATATACAATAAGGAGATAATTCAATTTAAAGACATTTTGGGTTTTAAAATTACAATTATGCTGATAAAAATGGATTTTTGTTTTTAGCATGTTATTTGTTTTTACGCACTTGATGCCATACTTTCTACAAGCAAAAAAACAGTTAATTTACATTATTTTAAGAGAAATGTACTTAATGATTTTTACCTGTATTGGATTTCGAACATTATTGTATTGTACACAAAATTATTTTTTAGGGTATGTATTTCGAATAATTAAAAAATTTTAGTTTCGAATTTTAAATCACTCTCAGTTGATCAGGTTCCGGCAAGCACTCTGCATCTTAAAGACAATGGGTTGGAAAGGCCCTTATACACGCACAAGCTCTTTCGCAGTTTTTCAGTACAGAATAATATTTGACTCCGTGTGTGATGATTTCATTTGGTAGCATTCATGATTTATCGATTTTGCTCAGTTATCACATTATCAGCTGTTTGGTTTCCTTTTCCCAAACAAATGAAAACGCTTTTGTCGCAAACTTGCAAGTCTATATTTTCTTAAAACAGTTAAACTCAATATTTCATACAATTTCAAGTCGCTAAGATCTGCATTCAGTTTCTCAAAATTAAATTAAATTTCCACATTAATGGAATCGAAAAAAATGTTTGTCTGGTATTTTATCGTCTGTCAAAAATATATGATCATTTAATCCCGGGGTTAGCTCTAGATATAAATCGACTGAAAAACTGCTTTCTCGAGTTAACTCGAATTTAATCCCGAAACTAGGATGATCTCACACTGAAAACTGTGCCTTAAAAGTCCTTTTCAAATTTTAACGACTAAATTTTAAGACAAGAAATTTTGTAGCCATCTTTATATTTTTTTGCATCCATAGAATCGCACTCCATTTGGGAACGCCTTGACTCTAAAAACTTTAACTCTATTTTTTGTAAATGACGAAATAAAAAAAACGAAATCTTGATGACTGCTGTATGTAACGATTTTAAAAATTTAAACATAATACTGATCCTGTCAAGCTATCAAGATAGTTTACTCAAAACAGAAATATTACACGATTTTGCAAAAATAATGAATTTTTATTACCGTTAAATGATCATATGACTAAAAGCTGACAAAAGAGTGGCGATCAGAGGAAAAAATGATCACAAGTAGTGAGATAGAGATTTTTTTCTTTTAAGAGAATGAGAATTAATGATTTTTATATTTTCATCAATATTGTACCTTCTTTAACCTTTGAACGGACGATATTATAATTGTATAAAATAAATAGCTAATCAAAACACCAAACAATGATCAAAATCAACCAGTACAATTTCAATACAATTTTTTTTAACTATCAATACAATGCTGAAAAGCCAATTTTCATCCCTTATCCACACTATGACTAAACCAACAAAATTCACAACAGAGCGATCTCTTATGCTTGCGCTCTCACATGTCGTTGTTGTTGTTCCGTGTTCTTCTTCTACTGTTCAGTGTTCGCACATTTGTTCTGTCCGCCGCGCAGTCACACTTCACTACAGAGTGCACTCTGGGCCTTACGCTCTTGCTTTTTGTTTGCCTGCCGTTGTCCCACCAAGTTAGCTTTCCCCTACCCCTGACTTTTCGAGTCGTTACATTTGTGTTTGGATTTACCCCGACGAGCCCAAAGAAGTTTCACTTCAAAAAGAAGTTTACGAAAGTTAATTTAACCGCTATAATTAATTTTTGTAGGTTCAAGGTGTCAAATTCACCAAACAAATACTATTTGAGTCGAATTTTAAAGTAAAGTTTGAATACTTGGCATCTAAAACTTTATACAT
This sequence comes from Rhingia campestris, assembly GCA_932526625.1. Taxonomy (NCBI): domain Eukaryota; kingdom Metazoa; phylum Arthropoda; class Insecta; order Diptera; family Syrphidae; genus Rhingia; species Rhingia campestris. The sequence continues at coordinate 2,127,710 of OW052186.1, read as the reverse complement.
ACATATAAACAAACGAAACACAGTCTTAACATTTTTCTCCTATGTTTACCTACTACTACTTTTTCGCTTCTGTTCTTTAACCACGGATTTAAAAAAACATACTGAGCATCTTCACCACGTCAAGGTAAGTAGTAAACGAAGATGAAAAAAAGGAAACAAATATTATTGATTATTAATAAAACAAAAAACTTGAACAGAAAATGTTTTTACCTTTTGTACTAAAAAACCTGAAATATTCCCAACGTTGTTCCAAGAAACTTCAGTCATTCGTCGTGGTCGTTGTTTGCTATTAATTCATTAAAAATAATAAATATGTCAGTTAAAGATACAGTAAAAATAGCCACATTATGTACCATTATATTATGTTTATGTGTTGATTTATGTGTTCCATACGCGCATTTTTCTTGGAATTCTGGGGTCACACAGCTCCAAAAGCAGATGATTTTGGTAATACAAAATTAATTTTTCCTTTATTTTTGTGTCCCAAAATTCTTCGTCTTTTTCAATTGTAAACCATACAAAATCACAGGAAGTCCATACACCAAAATAGCACGTTTGTCGGCCAGTAATATGTAGTTGGCCCTGAACTTGATAATAGTAGTCGTGGGTTTTTTTAAGTTGCCATATATCCACTTGTTTTTGTAGGTAAGTAATTTTTTTCAGACTTACAGCTTCGTCTATATTCATATTTTTTGAAGACGAGGGACATTTCACTTCACATATTGCGGTTTCTCCAACAATACCATCTGGCGTTGCGCCTAGAAAATGTACCTCACTATCGATTACAAAGCCGCATTTTTGAACTTCTATATGTGCTTCTTCTTGAAGTTTTTCTATAGCCTTTTTCTCATTCTCTTTGCCCCATACGACACTAGAAGAAGTAAATGTTCCATAAAGAGAAGCTTTCACAATATTATGGTAACTGGCAACGGTTCTGAATTTGCAGATTTTTCCGAAATTTGAAGCTGTCACCATTTCCTTTCTTAATTCATGCCAATTTCCGCAGCTTGCCTGGTCTCTTGTTTTTTCTTCCATTTCGCATCTAGAATTGAAGTTCTTTTCTAAGCGCTCTTCAATTTCTTTTTTCTTCTTTTCAATGTCTTCGGGTTGTAAGTCGCACGTTTCTGCAATGTCATGTCATGTCATGCAATGGCTGGAGCTTTTCGTTTTCTTTTTCTTGGAGCAGGTTTATTATTATTGCGAAATAGTTTTCTCTTTCTTAGTTCATTGAGTTTTTTGGTTTCCGTTCGAACTAAAAGTTGTTTACTTGGTGTGCTCACGCTGTGATTGCTGGTCTTAGTAAATTCGGTAAACGCTCTTTTCGAATTAAATTGTACAACGGCTAACGCACACCTGTTGCTGTAAGACTGGCCTAAAGAGAAATTGATTCTTTTTCCACCTACGTATTGGCAAACAACACTGTTAAACTGCTCGCAAACATTTGAATTATACCCGCAAAGCAAACTTTGGGCATTTTGAATCATTCTCGATATGTACAATTTGATGTGTTCTAGAAGTCCATCGGTTTCGAGTTTTTCTATGTAATTCTTTTCTTCAATGTTCACACCGGCACAAAAATACTGAGCACATTTTGAATGACTTCCAAAAACATGGTAAGGGACATTTAAAATATCCTGGCAGGCACTGTTTTTCCGGTATTGAGTTGCGGACTTAATTCCTTTTATAAAATTGTCTATTGAGGATGAAAGAATTTGTCGGCATTTTATATTATGCTTTGTATTTTTTGATAAATTTATAAGTTTTTTGCGAAGGTTTCTGAATAAATGGTTCACACACTCAATTTTTTGGATGGTATAGTTGGGAAAAGGCTTGGCTTCTAAAAGTTTTTTATAAACGTTACTGTCGCCATCAGCAATAAATTTATCAAAAACTACTCCGTAGTTTGAATAGCAAAACTTAAAACCATCTACCAAAATGTCAGACTCCATTTTAGTTGATGGGCCGATGTGGCTCTTATTGCATGAATGCTCGGGTATGTCATTTCCTGCTATATTTTCATTAATTTTTCAAATATGGCAGTACTTATTCTTCACACCATAATACAGAACTTTTTTGGTGTTGTGACAAATAATTGTTGCAATTCCCGATAACGCCTTATAATTGCAACCATACGATCTTTGTGACCAGGCACCATCAGTGACTACAGTGATAACATGGTTGCCGTTTGAATCGATATTCCCATTTTCTTGGGCAATTTCCTTCTCTTCTTCAATGGCTAGTCTCATTTGACTCTGAACAGACTCGACCCAAACTTCTTTCGTCATGTTTTCAAATTGTCTGTATGCTTTCGCGCTCATGAATGGAACGTTTATGGATTCTAGAACTCTTTTACATTGGGTATATCCGTTTCCAACTAGCATTGTTCCCACTACAAGTTCTTTGTTAATTTCTTCACTATCTTCATTTTGACCGCATGTAGGCAAATTGAAATTCATGTTACACATATTGCACTTTTATATTAATTTTGACCTAAGTCCTAAAATAAAATAATAAAATTTGAAGAACTTGTGTTTACATTATGTTTTTTTTTAAATAATAACCTTGGTGAATTTCTTTAATAAGTACTACATTATTTAATGTGCACCCAAACGTTTTTCCGTGCAGCGAAATGTTTTTTAAACTATTGAGAAATGTATTTAAATCAATTATACGCCTGCCCTCCGGAACAAAACTACAGTTGTCCTTCACTGTAATGTCCACCTCCATAGGAATTTCAAATTCCTGACCCTGATGTTTTACGTGATCACTTTCAATTTCAACGTTCGTCAATGTTGTTGACGTTGAAGAAAGATCTTCCGAAACACGATTTTTTACAACATACCTTCAATCAATATGTAAATTGTAAAGTTTCGGAAAATTAAATTAGTAAATAAAAAATCAAATAAATTTAATAAATATAATATAGAAAATGACATAGTTCAAACAGTTTATCAGAATCTTTTGTTGTTCGACAAAAAACAGCGTTTTTCTCCTTCATATGCTATGGGGTAGGGTATACAAACGGCCCCCAAAAAGTGGGCGTGTCAAAAAACTTTATATGTATGAAATATAGATATTGATATTCTGTAAAAATGTTGTTCAGACATTATATATATATACATATAATATACATATGTATATACAATATAAAAAATAACATAAACAATTAAATTAACAAAATAATGTAACAACTTGCCCTAAAGTTCCTAGGTATATCGGAAGTTAAAAACAATTTAGCGGGTGAAATCGTGGAAATTAAAAATGGAGAGATTTTTCAAAATTCTGAGTGACAAAAAACCAAAAAACATCGATGTAAAACATCGCCCCAAATAACATCGATGCATTGTTTGCATCCCTATACTTCCCATATAACGGTTTGCGAATATATCGATAGACGTTGAAACTTGTTAAAAACAACCTGCTTACCTTTTGTTTTTTTTTTTTGATGGGTTTGGCTGTTTTTTTTGCCATAATGAAACGATTTCCCCTTATTTGAAGGCATTTTATTTATATATGTAATTAGTTTTTTTTTTAAGTTGTGTCACAAATGAATTTGCCGCAAAAAAATAACACAGTAAACAACACTTTACTATTCACAAAAATTATCGCCACCATAATAGATTTTTTTTTACATTTACTGAACTTCATGGACAGAATTTTGATTTCAACTGAGGGTACAAAATCTCAAACTGAAACAAACAATTATAAATTGTCTCCTCTTGCGAACGGGAATTTAACGGTCATTTTATCCCACACATAAGTACACCATACACACAAGTACACTTTGACTTACTTCCCACTCAACCCTTTCTGTCACGTGCAAACATACGCATACAAAACAATTCGTCAGCAGCGATAGCAAACATTTCAATAATGTAACGATCTGTACCATGTCCACGTGAAGTCCACACGAACTTTCATCAAGTCTACCCGAAAAGGTAAACAAAAGATACATATAGTCCGTACCAAAACAGTTGGCCAACGGTCGATTGCGCAGAGAGAGGATTTAAGAGAACAAAAATGACGCGAAAGAGATTTAATCACTAAGCGTTTTTGCCTGTAATTTACAATGCGTAACCCAACTTTACAGTGCTTAGAACTAAAATGCTGTTGAATATCTAAATAAACTTAATTTTTTATTATGAGGTCGACTTTTATACATTTCTACCTAGAAGTCCGATTGTATTTGAAAGGGTTCCCAACCCTTTTTATGGTTGAACATTTCGTGGTTTAGCGCTAGGTATCTGTATGGGTGGTGTGCTTGGTACTGGTGTTTTGTTTTGCTGCTCGCTGTAAATCTGTTTTATATTTGCAAAGTGGTGGGAAGTTCAATAAGTTTTAAAAAGTGCATTTATTGAAGAAGCAAGAACGTTCACCATTTTGTCTTTAACGAACCGTTTAATACCCCATCCTCTTTTTTGTGACAGAAAATCGTGCCTATTGTTATTGTTGTGAATTTTAGTATTTATCCCGAAAAAAATGCACAAAACTATGAAAAATAAGGTAAATTTACAAAGTTTAACTAGATATAACTTCTAAAGTATAAAAGGTAACGAAGTCAAATTAGCTTTTTTACAAAGCTAATAGATATGTGCAGATACCGTTTTTTTTTTTTTTTTAATTTTGTACAGTAATTTTTTGGTGACAAAATGGAAAAAAGGTGGTTTTTTTTTAAACGTTTTGGGTTTTTTGGCTGGGAAATCGATAGTTATATTTCCTAATTTTTGGAAATAATTTTTTAACCAAGCGACAATATATAGGGCACAACGAACCGGTCTTAAAAACATGTTTTTTTTCTTCATTCAATATGACATTATATGCAATGCCGCTGTGAAAAAAGGACAACCAAAATGATTCAGACATATTTTTTTTATTTTTTTTTGGTATTTGTATTATTTAATTCAAAATACAAAATAGTTTTTTTCCACACGGTTTTTCAAATTTTGATGTTAGAAAAGTGGTCTATTTTACGTTTTTTACATAAAAAAAGATCGAATTCACGCACACAAAGAAGTTTGTTTCAAAATAATGTCACTAGGTGGTGAGTTGGTGACATTCTCTTTTCATTATTCTCTTCTGTAAATACAGGCACTAGGCAGGCGAGATTGTTATTATGTATGTAACGGAGAGGGGTTGTTTTTGGACATGTTTTGATCGCGCAGTAGAGCTCGTTTCCGTGCGTTCCGCGTGAACATTTCACCAAGACTGCCTGCCATGGTTCTCTTCCACACATCTTTCGTCTTCTTTCTTCGCTTTTCTTCTTTACCATGTTTTTCGCAGAACACCACCTCACAACGAGACCTACTCGACAGAGAAGCATGTTCTCTGTCCCGCTCTCTTCACATGCCTTTTTAACATGAAACAAAGATTATTCCAGGTTTACAAGGTTTATTTTATTCTTAAGCTTATCATTCTACATACTTAATCTACGACACGGCCAATCCTGATAAACGCACGTCCCAGTGTGTTTGTTCAAAACTTAACATAACGTAGTACCCCGTCATGCTCAGAATTCAAAAATCATGTTCAAAAAAAAAATTAAAAATTAAAATCAAAATTAAAATTCAGACTCAATAAAACAATACAAGAAACAGTTCATTCACCGACTGTTCTTTGAGACATTTCACACTGGCCACTCAACAAGCCACCTGGCCACACTCTTGGTGCCAATTTTGAGACATTTTACACTGGCCACTCAACAAGCCACCACAAGATTATTCATTTCATCTAGTCAATATTTTCTTCTATCATCTCCTCATCATTAAGACCATCTCTGTTATTTTGTTCACATTCAGCAAAGGTTAAATCATTTTCCAACAAAACTTCCCTATTTGGCATTGCTCTTAAAGCATCATGCGCATACTTGTATGTTCTGTTACCAGACAACGACTTAAGTCTGTAACGATCACCACTCAGAATTTCTATTACTTCAAATGGCCCTTTATACTTTGGATCCAATTTAGTCTGGTGTCGTTCTTCCCCTTTGAGCAAGACGTGGTCCCCAACGCTATGCTTTAGAATTTTTGCTTTCCCTTGATCATAACGTTTCTTTTCATAAATCGCATTCTTATTAATTAACATTTTAGCTTGAGATCTAGTCTGTACCATATCAACTTTCTCTTCATTTATTATTGGTAAGAGGTTCATTGGCCTAGCCACTTTTCCTATCAACAATTCTAGGGGAGAAGCCTTTGTTACCCTACTCGTAGTACAGTTCATAGCCAATTGGACATCGCTGAGTGCATCTTGCCAAGAGCGCTGACTCGTTTCTACTGCCGTCAACATACCCTTAAGCGTGCCCATCACGCGCTCCACCTGTCCGTTCGCCCTACTAGCTCCAGTCGCAATTAAATGCAAATCTACACCCTGACCAACACAAAGTTCACGAAAGGCATTACAAGCAAAGCTCCTACCCTGATCAGCAATAATTCGCTGAGGCACACCAAAACTAGAAATTGCCACTTTCACAGACTTGATACAATTTTCCGCGTCCAAATTCAACGTATGATACAAATGAACGAATTTGGTAAAGGCATCAATTTGCACTATTACATATTCCTTCAATTCGTTCTTACCACTGAGCTTTCCACTAATGTCTATGTGAATCGTATGCCAAGGTATGTCTACCTTGGGAATAGGATGCAGCTCCATCTGAGGCTTTCCAGTTGTTGGTTTTGAGAGTTTGCATGTGATGCAGTTCTCGACAAATTTTCGGACGTACTTCGACAGATTTTCGAACCAATACTGTTCGTATAATTTGTCCACTGTCTTTTCCCATCCCAGGTGCATAATGGCTTCGTGAACATGGTTGATGACGGACCATCGGAATGCCCTTGGAATAATTGGAAGACATCGGGTTCTACCGTGCCGCTGAAATTTGCGAAATAATATTCCAGTGCGAATCTCGTACGTTCCAGAAATTTCTTCCTTAAGTTCATTTTTGCGCAACTGAGAAACGACCGCACATATTTCTGGATCGCGCTGCTGTTCGGCGAGGAGCCAATTTTCTGTAATTTCAGCAAGGTCAACCCTCATCTCACTAATTTTATCTGATTTTGCCTCACTCAAAATGGGGTTTCGTGACAAACAATCCACATGACACATCTGATTCCCTTTACGGTATTCTATTGAAAATTCGAAAGTCTGTAGGTAAGTCCACCATCGATACACTCTCGGTGTCAATTCTTTCTTGTGTTGACTGGCTTTGAGCGAGTTACAATCCGTATAAACTACGAACTTTCGATTATGTAAATAATGACGGAAATGCTTCATGGCGTTGTATACTGCCAATGTTTCTAACTCGTATGAGTGATATTTGGACTCGGATGCTGTAGTGCACCTGCTGTAATATTCAATTACTCTTGGCTTGCCATCCACTCGATGGATCAGCATTGCTCCATAGCCATCGGAACTCGCATCCGTATGCAACTCTATTGGGTACTTCGGATCAAAGATTATCAACACTACTTCACTTGCTAAGGTGTCAATAATGTAGCGGCGTATTTCTTCATGCCTTGACTTCCAATCAAAATTCGCATTTTTAGAAGTTAAGTGATATAATGGTTTCATTTTCTCTGAAAATCTTGGTATAAATTGTCTGAAATATGTTGCTAACCCTATGAACTGCCTCAATTGGGTGACGGACTGTGGTGGAGGCATTGCCACCAATGCTTGTACTTTGCGTGGATTCGGTTTAATTTCACCTCCTCCCACCTGGTAACCAAGATATTCTATACTGGTTTTAAGGAATGAACACTTATTAATGTTGAACGAAAATCCCGCCTTGGATAATGTTTCTAAAACAATCCTCAATCGTGCACAGGCATCTTCCTTTGTGCTGGCGACTATCATCACGTCGTCAACATAGACAATAGCGTATGAGTAGGCCAAATCGCCGAGCGCTCTAGTGATGGCTCGTTGAAATACGGAGGACGCATTTTTCAAGCCAAAAGGCATTGAAAGAAATTCGAATTGTCCTTCTGGACTTACAAATGCTGTTCGTTCAATGGAATCCGGATGAATCGGGATCTGGTAGAAACCACTTGCCATATCTAAACTGGAAAAATATCTGCTGCTTCGCATTCTATCAATCTGATCAGAAATAAGTGGTAAAGGGAACCTTTCCGAAATGGTGTTTGAATTTAATTCACGCAAATCAATGCATAATCTATCAGAACCATCCTTTTTTTTAACTAACAGCATCGGACTCGCAAACGGAGAACAACTTCTGCGTATGACCTGTGCATCTAACATTTTCTGAATTTTATCTCGGACAATTCTTTTCTCTTCATCGCTCAGTTTGTATGGCTTTCGCTGGACCGTTTTGTTTGGATCAATCAAGCGGATTTCTAATTCACCTGTCGTGACTCGGTTAAGAGGTATGCCATCGATAAAACTATCGGCGTACGGTTCTAGAATCTTTATCAATGTAACCCTATCAGAGTCATTCAATGTATCATCATTATTCAGATGATCAAGATAATTACATTTTAATTTGGTTGTAACAACATTGACTGTCTTAACTTTAAAAATTTTGAAACTGTCAGCATCCATGGCTACACCTAGTCCCTGGCTCAATATCTCACGACCTATGATTACACTATGTTTCAAGAATTTATTCATTACAATATGAAATAATATTTCTACAGAAAATTGAGAGCATTCAACAATTGAAAGAATCTGAACTGTGCTATGCACGGCATCCTGCCCAATGCCCTTCAAAATTATTAAATTGTCAAATCGTCTACCCTTTAATCTTGCTGCTTGGGTTTCGCTTATTAGTGAGCACTCAGCTCCCGATCCCGAGTCAAATACAAATGGAAAGCTCTCACCCGATTGATATAATTTTCCGCCCGGCTGCACAATCGTGCACAAATCGATTCGCTTCTCGTCGCTTCTGCCGCTGTTGCTGCTGCCTGCCTTGTTTGTCGCCGTTATCCCCATCATGCACGCCGATGCTATGTGGCCGACTTTGCCACACTTGAAGCATGATACTGGTTGTCGCTCTCTTCCATTGTTTCCATTTCTTCGAATATTCGTCTCATCGTTTCTCCTCTTCTGACATGCTATTACCTTATGCCCAAGACGTCCGCAATAATGGCATTTTATTTGTGTGTGGTGTGATGTCTTCTGTCGTTTTGTATGTTCATCGTACAACGGTGTTTGTTCATTTCGCTTTCCGTAGACATATGCTTGCAATTGTTGTTGCAGCTCTCCGCGCGTGCTTACTCTTGTAGTATAAAGTGTTTGGCGCAAACGGTTATCAATCTGCGCAGCGTGTGCCAAAACAATCGACACGGCAATCTCTTCTTTGCTTATGCCTTCCCATCTGTTTAGCAATGATGTTGTAAGTCGATTCGTATATACCGGCATTGACTCTCCAGCATGCGGTCGACTATTTAGAAGATCAAACACAATGGCCGCTGGCGTCTCGCTGCCGGCAAATTGTTGCAGAAACAATTCCTCGAACTGCTTCCAAGTAAGCTCTCCGTGGCTAATCTGTGACAGCCACTGTAAAGCGTCTCCTTCCAGAGACGAGCTCAGGGTCATGATTAGATTGGGGCCCTCTAGGGGATTGCTGGTCAAGATTAGATTCGCAGTCTTGCACCAAGCGACTGCGTCTGCACCATTCGCCGGGTCGAACTTAGGTAACTTCACTGTTGCACTTCGCGATACCGAGTTTGTCACTTGCATTGCATTTATCAGACTTTGAAAATTACGATGTTGTTGATATAATATTTCACGTAGTGTCATCGTGTCACTATCTTCGTTCGGCGGGGCCGATCCCACTTCTGATAACGGAGAGGGGTTGTTTTTGGACATGTTTTGATCGCGCAGTAGAGCTCGTTTCCGTGCGTTCCGCGTGAACATTTCACCAAGACTGCCTGCCATGGTTCTCTTCCACACATCTTTCGTCTTCTTTCTTCGCTTTTCTTCTTTACCATGTTTTTCGCAGAACACAACCTCACAACGAGACCTACTCGACAGAGAAGCATGTTCTCTGTCCCGCTCTCTTCACATGCCTCTTAAATATGAAACAAAGATTATTCCAGGTTTACAAGGTTTATTTTATTCTTAAGCTTATCATTCTACATACTTAATCCACGAGATATGTATCTTTTGTTTACCTTTTCGGGTAGACTTGATGAAAGTTCGTGTGGACTTCACGTGGACATGGTACAGATCGTTACATTATTGAAAAAAGGAAAGGAAAGGAAAGGAAAAAAAGAAAAAGGCTATAGAAGAACTTCAAGAAGAAGCACATATAGAAGTTCAAAAATGCGGCTTTGTAATCGATAGTGAGGTACATTTTCTAGGCGCAACGCCAGATGGTATTGTTGGAGAAACCGCAATATGTGAAGTGAAATGTCCCTCGTCTTCAAAAAATATGAATATAGACGAAGCTGTAAGTCTTACCTACAAAAACAAGTGGATATATGGCAACTTAAAAAAACCCACGACTACTATTATCAAGTTCAGGGCCAACTACATATTACTGGCCGACAAACGTGCTATTTTGGTGTATGGACTTCCTGTGATTTTGTATGGTTTACAATTGAAAAAGACGAAGAATTTTGGGACACAAAAATAAAGGAAAAATTAATTTTGTATTACCAAAATCATCTGCTTTTGGAGCTGTGTGACCCCAGAATTCCAAGAAAAATGCGCGTATGGAACACATAAATCAACACATAAACATAATATAATGGTACATAATGTGGCTATTTTTACTGTATCTTTAACTGACATATTTATTATTTTTAATGAATTAATAGCAAACAACGACCACGACGAATGACTGAAGTTTCTTGGAACAACATTGGGAATATTTCAGGTTTTTTAGTACAAAAGGTAAAAACATTTTCTGTTCAAGTTTTTTGTTTTATTAATAATCAATAATATTTGTTTCCTTTTTTTCATCTTCGTTTACTACTTACCTTGACGTGGTGAAGATGCTCAGTATGTTTTTTTAAATCCGTGGTTAAAGAACAGAAGCGAAAAAGTAGTAGTAGGTAAACATAGGAGAAAAATGTTAAGACTGTGTTTCGTTTGTTTATATGTATGTATAAAGTTTTAGATGCCAAGTATTCAAACTTTACTTTAAAATTCGACTCAAATAGTATTTGTGTGGTGAATTTGACACCTTGAACCTACAAAAATTAATTATAGCGGTTAAATTAACTTTCGTAAACTTCTTTTTTTTATATAAGGTGCTTAGGTTCCTTCATAACGAGCATTGATAGAAGATGGGGTGACAATTACCTAGATAAATATCTATCATTTTTTGTTATTTGATTTGAAAAATTTCATCCTACTATTGTTGCGACGAGAATCAGTAGCACTATTGTCTACCGTCCTATTATTTGAGTAATCGAATTTTCATCCAAACAAGTGTTTTCCTACATCTCATAAATTAAGAAAAAAGTTAACCTAGGTAAGGTTTACACATTTTTTTATAAGATAAAGCTTAGTACGCAGCTCGCGCTAAATTTTATCTTTGCTACTCTCCACTTGTTTTCTCCAATCCAAAGATAAATGCTCGCTAAATTCGTACACAGCATATAGATGAGTCAGGGAAATGTCATACATTCGCAGATGTTAGTAAATGTCAGATAATCAGTCGCGTCAATAAAATTTGTTTACCATTTGAAACCACGAAAAGAGCCTCCCACACAATGAGTGCGATGAGAAAACGCGAACATCGCCTGCCACAACAACCCACCAACCTAAACTAAATTATACAAAAATAAAAAAACAAAAATAACACAAAATATTTTAAACTATGAATGTATTTTTATTTATTTTGTTTACATTTTTGTAGCTCTTCTACTGCCAGCTGGTTGAATTTAAGACCCAACTCCTCCACCACATCTCCTGGAAGCTGGTTGAGTAACCTGTCAAGGTTGTAGAACATTGCAAAATTATTGAGAATAGGCTGTGCAGTCGCCATATTCCCCTGTCTTAGTTGAACCAGCTCTGCAATACTCTTAGTCAACAATGTTACATTTTCCAGCATTGGGTCCTTACGCTGCTTTGGTTTGTTCTGAAATCAGATACACACGTTACTATACCAAATATGTACTCAATTTAAATATACTTACATCTAAATAGCTTGATGAAGGAGTAGATGCTGAAGATTCATTTCCTACAGGATCGTCAGTAGAATTGCTGGAAAATGTTCTATAATTCAATAAAATTATTATGTATATTAGCAGTATTGAATATTTCATATCGGCTTACCTTCGTTTAGACGATACCGGGGTTAAAAACGACAAGCATTCGGAGAATTCCCAGCTTCTACTGGTTTCTTTGACCAGAGTGGGCTCGTCATCCATTCCAAGCGAATCGTCATCGTCATCCCAGACTTCGCCTTCCTTCTGCTGTCAGATGTGTGGTATCTGCAGCTGTCTTTTAATGACTTCCAATGTGATTTGCAGTCATCAACTGAAATATATAGGTAATTTAATAAACACATATACACACAACCTTCATCAACTATATATATATATATATATATATGTTTCAAGATATAGAATGGACGAAAGCCAAGTATACAAGTATACGTTGAGTCGGATATACTCGCTACATGCATTTGGATATGAAGGTACATACAATCTGATCTATGTATTCTTGTAATCATACGTACAATGCTTTCGTCCATTCTATAACATTGCAAATAAAATGTAGCGAGTATATCCGACTCAATGTATACATGCATTCTATTGAAAACAATGCTTTTATTCATTTATTTGCAAACACTTCGGATCTTGATACTAAAAACTCACCTGTTTTTTCCATTAGGACTGCTATATCTCGCCATCTGGAATTGACTGCGTCTATATTGCTGTGGAGATGGTCCCCAAGATCCCAAATAGCTGGTCGCTCCCCTACCAACATAGCTAATATTTTCTTTTCTGCACATGAAAATGGCACTTTGTTTTTTATTTTTTTTTGTAACGCGTGGATTATTTTCTTTGTTAATAAAGATGTCGTCTGCCTCGAGAAATTCTTCCATCAAATATTCTTCCATTTTGTTTTTTTTTTATTAAAATTTCGCCGATTTAAATGCCTCGCACATTAATTTCGCGAGATAAATATGTGGAGACCTGTCATCCATCGAGTATAGCACTTTTCGTATAACACATAATATTGTTATACCCTACCTACAATTTGTGTGACCCATCTTTATGAAGTTAAGAATTTATCTCGCGAGCTGCGTACTGCACTGATAAATTTGCTCGCTAAATTTTATCTCTGTAGAGATTTTTGTATGGGAGATAAAATTTAGCGCGAGCTGCGTACTAAGCTTAAACAATGAAAACCTCAAAAACTGCTTTTACACCTCGCTGCGCGGCAGCCAGCAACAATTTTATCATTTTATTTTTTTTTCGCAATACATATTCACATTCACAACAAATCTGAAAGAAAATTACAAAACAAAATATGTACACCAAACCAACCCTCAACTTGATTTTTTTCCTTCTCTTTCCATATTTGTTTTCAAGTTATTTGCTTGGTGTCTGTATATTGCATATGTAGGTAGGTATAGGTAGGTATATGTAATATTAGTCTGCGCTTGCTACTTTTTGTCTTTTCCTTCAGTTTTCGTTTGCGTTGAAGCAAAGAGCACATGAGTAAAATTAAAGAGAGCTTACCAACCCATTCAAATGCATTTACATGAAATTTGAGTTGGTCGGTCTGGGACACCTACCCTTAAACAGCAAATACCCCAGTCGTACACCTTCCAATCGTATTCACATAAACTGAAGCTCACACCTCACACTTACACACATTGAGATACATCCGCCAATGCAACCTCACGCAGTGTTGCCGTTAGCTCAAATCAAAAGTCGCTAGATTCGTTGAAATTCTAAAGACAAAAAGTCGCCAGAACGAATAATGGTACAAGAAATAATTAAAAACATTTTTTTCTTTAAATAACTTTTGAAAGAAAAATTAATACGAATTTAATTAAGAGGAATTCACCCAACTAACAATTTCGCTTCGATAAAGCACTATCGATAGCGGAGCCGTGGTAAACAGAGTCCCGTGCTACCTAGAAGTTATATCTGTTAATGGTGACGTTCTGTCCAATTCGTCGATGTTGTGTGTCCTTTCGTGTTGACAGCATATACTTAGTCTTAACCTCATTTACTGCTAAACCCATTTTTGCCGCTTCCTTCTCCATACACACCAAACGTGGCTATGACATCACGTTGAGTCCTACCAATGATGTCAATATCGTCGGCGTATGCTAGTATAGTTGCACCGATTTTTTGAAAATTGTGCCTCTGGTGTTGGATCGAGAGTTTTGCACGATCCTCTCAAGAATAAAATTGAAGAAGTCACATGAAAGCGCATTGCCTTGCTTAAATCCTTTTTTTGGTATCGAATGTGTCGGTGAGGTCGTTTCCGACCCTGATGGTGCAGCGAGAATTCTCCATCGTCATCCTACACAAACGGACGAGTTTGGACGGTATACCAAAACTAGAAATGGCTCTGTATAGTTTGTGTCTATAAATGCTGTCGGTATCGAGTTGGACTTCTTGGGTTTTCCAGGATCTGCCGAAGTGTGAAAATTTAATCGATTGTGGACTTTACTGGCCTAAAACCACAATGATCAGGTTGTTGGTAAACGTTTTCAGGCGTTCACATATTACGCAGATAGTATCTTGTAGGCGATGTTGAGCAGACTTATACCTCTTTAGTTGGTGCAGTTCAGAGCGTCTCCTTTTTTGTGGATCGGGCAAACGATGCTGAGTTTCCATTCTTCAGGCATGCTTTCAACCGACCAGATTTGGCTTATGAGTTGGTGGATGTTACATACCAAGTCATCTCCGCCAGCTTTATAAAGCTCAGCGGGAAGGCCGTCATTTCCGGCGGCCTTATTTAGCTTGAGTTTAGATATTGCTATCCTCACTTCACTTAGGTCGGGTGGTTGGCAGTTTTTGCTGTCGTTGCCAATATTGAATGGTTCGTTATGCTTGGCAGCGGAATGTTGTTCATTATCGCCGTTTAACAGTCTGCAGAAGTGGTTCTTCCATATCCTCAGCATCGACTGTGTCTCAACTACGATATTTCCTAGTTCATCTCGACAGGATTCTGTTCGAGCCTTGTATCCTTGGCTTTGACGTCTAACACTTTGGTAAAGCATGCGAACATCGTTCCTAGAGTGGCAACTCTCTATATCCTCGATCGCACGCTTTTCTTGCTCTATTTTCTTCTTTCTGAAAAGCCGGTGTTCTTCCCTTTTTCTTTGGCTATAGAGCTCAATAGCAGCTCTCGTCTTCACCTGCAGCATAGCCTTGAAGGCATTCCTCATCAAACCAGGGTATTCTTGCTGGTGGCCGCGAGAAACCTAGCACATCAGTTGCGGCTGATCTAATGGCTTGTTGGCATCATTGCCTTTGTTCTTCGACGTAGATGCTGTTGGTATGGTGAGAATCGAGAGGTTAAGGGATACGCGTTGCGCGAAGGTCTTTTCGGTCTCTGGCGACTGCAGTCTTTCGACATTTAATTTATTCACAGTATTTCTGTTTTGTTTGTGGCGTGGTGGATATCCGCATCCTTACCTTGGCTACAACAAGGTAGTAGTCAGAGTCGATGTTAGCTCCTCGGAATGTTCGGACATCCAAAATACTGGATGCGTGCCTGTTATCTATCGCAATGTGATCAATTTGGTTGACCGTTCGTTGATCTGGAGACCGCCATGTCCCCTTATGGATATAGAGGTGAGGAAACCGTGTGCTGGCTATAGTGGCATTTCGTTCCGTAGCGAAGTCAATTAGCCTAAGTCCGTTACCAGACGTGTTGTCGTGTAGGCTTTATTTTCCGACAGTACTGCTAAAGATGTCTTCTCTTCCTACCTTTGCGTTAAAATCTCCCAGCACGATTTTAACATCGTACGTTGGTAGTCGCTCATAGGTTTTGTCAAGGAGCTCGTAGAAGGAGTCCTTAGTTGAATCATCCTTTTCCTCCGTCGGAGCATGAGCGCATATAAGACTTATGTTGGCGAATTTGGCCTTGATGTGGATTGTTAGAATGCGTTCGCTAATGTCTATGAAACATAAGACTTCTTGCCTAAGTCTGGCACTTATAACAAGTCCGCATCCAAATAGTCGCTGTTTCTGCTCACTATAACACGGTCCATAGTAGGTGTCACAGTTTTTCATCCTCTTTTTGGCCGGCCCATCCCATCGTATTTCCTGGATGGCAGTAATGTCTGCTTCCTAGCAGTTTAGTGCTTTCGCTAGTTGTTCGCCTGCACATCTCCTCTTTAATGTTTTCACATTCCAGGTGCAGATACGAACGTCGTTGTCCTTTTTTCGTTTAGCAGGGTCGTCAACAGTAATATCAGTCCTTTCGAGGCTATTAGTTGCTTCGTAACAATGTTTATTTTTTTTTTCAAAGTTCAAATAGTTCCTAAAATGATATGCAACCCGCTGCATCTATGCATCTCTAAACTTCTCCCCAAAACCTCACGCTATCATGAAGCTCTTTCTAATGCAAAAATTTAATATTTTCCCATTGCCTTAAACATTTTTCAATGTCTTCATCGGGAAAACCTTAACTTTTATCAAAATCAATAATGAATCGGTCTTTTAAAGGCTTTAAGGCATTTGGAACCGATATCAATCGCATTTTTCTAAAGCAAACTAGTTGCTTGGAAGTCGCTTGAAAAAGTCCATAGAAATGATCAAAATATTTTTTTTCGCTGACTGTGTAGAAATTCCGCTAGATATAGCGACATAGTCGCTACAACGGCAAGGCGAAGGCAACCGTGTCCGTGACTCAGATGCCCTCTCTCTCTCAGCCGATTGAGTGAGACTTGAGCATTTGAGATCCATCAGAGTGAACCCATGGCAGTTGGATATTTCATCTGGTTGCGGAAGGTTGTGCTTGAGACAAGTTCTGAAAATGATTTTTTATACATGGAATGTAGGGTTCGCTGAGAATAGTAACGGAATGGTAAATAATAAAAAAAAAACAACTTCATATTAATCAACATGATTCCTTGATTCCTTCTTTTAAAGATCGCTGAGTTCCAAGAAGGCTTCGAATACACACCACTCGAAGTGAGATTGCCGATTCAGAGAATGGATTCTTCTTGGTACTTAAAAACCGTGGATAATAAACGGATTCCCCTCATGATTGGCTGCAATCTGTTTGGAAAAAGCGTTTCAAGCCACTTTCGAATCATTTACCCGTACTACGAGAACACGTGCGAATTTAGTGTTCTAATCCTTAGCCCAGATGCAATACCCATTATCCGTACTTTGAGCGGCAATTGTTGCATGAATGGGATGAGATTGCCGAATGATGCTTCATGCATAAGAGAATTATCCTCAATAAGTGTGTTGACAAATCGTCGAATGATCCTTTTCGACTTTGGTAAAGTGAATTTTCAACTTGTTCCACTTTTGTAAAAACGTTGGCAGTTATTATGAATATGTCACCGAAAGATAGTTGATGCTTCACATCATTTTTATATTATTTTATTTTTTTTTTGAATTGAATACTAATTTCGAAACTTTTGGATAACATTATGAAATCGCGTTAAACAAAATTGTACCGAAAAAATTGTATTTGTACTTTGTGAAGTGGATCTTAGCTGATAAAAAGGAAAAATAAATTTCATTGGTTTGCTAACTAACAAAATGTTTTTTTTTTAATAATCAAGTGATATACGCTCAATAAATGATCGCGTGATCGATATTTAATGTCATTATGTGTGTGTGTGATAATAATGATACGAAAGGGTATCTATCATCATCGGTTGGGAAGATTTGTTTGGATATCGAAATGTATCTGAGTAAATGCTGCATTCGCATAGATTGAGTTATATATTCATAAACATTTGTGATAGGCTTCCTTTTCTTGGACTACGACTTTCTGCAATTCCAGCTGTTTGTGTTTATTACCAAGTGCTGTTTTGAAATGTGCCGACGAAAAGCGTCACGCACGTAGTAAATGAGTGCAAGAATATTTACATGTAGAACGGAAGAAAGCTGCATTCGAGTTATATGTTAGGATAGGTCAGGGCACGTGATGTCATAGCCACGATCGCTAGTTTATCAGGGTTTATAAGTCAACACGAAAGGACACATAACATCGACGAATTGGACAGAAGCAAAGAGGTAAATAACTATAGAGTACGCATCAAAATGTTGTAGCTGTTTCTGACGCAGGCGGTAAGTGCGAAGGGGAATTTTCGTCGTTCATATGCATCTGCTATGCTGTTGGTTGATGCTGGCATGGCAATGTGCACACTGGGGTATCAATATCAGTACTCCTCATAGTAAATTTTCGTTATATTAGATGCGCACTCTTGTAGTTGTTACTCTTTGACAGATATAATTTTTATGTAGTGCGGGACGTTGTCTACCTCGGCTCTGCTATTAACTCTGACAACAACATCTCGTCAGAAATTAAACGAAGAATTACTCTTGCCGCTGTTTCTTCGGGCTAAGAAGGCAATTTAGTAGTAAAGCCCTCACTCGAACTACTAAGGGGATCCTATATAAGACCCTGATCACCATAGTCCTACTCTACGGCGCTGAAGCATGGACCGTATCAAAAGCGGATGAAGAAATCCTTGGTCGATTCGAGGGAAAAATTCTTCGGAAAATCTTCGGTCCCGTTTGCGTTGACGGGCTATGGAGACGAAGATTTAACTAAGATCTATACGAACTGTACAGCGACATACCCCTGGTCAAAAAACTCCGCATTGGACGTTTAAGATGGCTAGGACATGTAGAACCTATACTCCGGCTAGCAGAGTCTTTGATTCGCAGCCAGACGTCGGACGCAGTAGAGGAACTTGGAGTGCACAACTGGAGGCAGTTAGCTAAGGACCGGGCTAATTGGAGAGGCATGTTGGCTGAGGCCCAGGTTCATCACGGACTGTAGCGCCACTTAAGTAAGTAAGTTTTTTTTAAAATCGAATAAAATACTCAAATTTGCATAAAATTCGGAATTTCCAATTTCGCGTCACTTTTTCGAGCATTTCGGCCTGTATTCCACGAATAGTTATCCTGTAAGGCTTCAATCATATTCGGCTTGTCCGTATAGACTAACGACTGTATATACCCCCACAAGAAATAATCAAGAGGCGTTAAATCGCATGATCTTGGCGGCCTACTTACAGGGCCATTTCGAGAGATAAGCTGCTCACCAAATGCATCCTTCAACATTTCCATTGTTTCACGAGCTGTGTGGCATGTGGGACGGTCTTGATGAGACCACATGTCAACCAAGTTCAACTCAGCCAATTAGGGCAAAGAAAAGTCGCTCGATATCGTTCGCCGTTCACGGTCGTCTTTGAATAAAAATGGACCGATGATGCCACCAGCCCCTAAACTACACCAAACTGTCGTTTTATCGGGATGCATCGGTAATTCTTGTATGGCATGTGGCTGTTCATCACTCCAGAAGCGACAGTTTTGCTTATTTACGTATCCGTTGAGCCAGAAATGAGCCTCATCGCTGAACACAATTTTTAGATAAAACATATGCGAAGGCTACAATTCGCTGTGCGGATCGTTTAATACCCTATCCCATCCCATCCTTTAAATTAATATCCCCGAAATTTGGGCTTTATGGCGATGAAATATAGAAAAAATGTTCACAGCATATTGGTCAGACAGTTTATCAAAATATTTTTTGATTCGACAAAAAACAACGTTTTTCTCCTGCGTGTCCTATGGGGTAGGGTAGGAAAACGCCTCCAAAAAGTGGGCATGGGTTTAAATGATCTAAAGACGAAATGCTCATACTATCATAACCAATGATCCTGCATCGAATTTTTTTTTTAAATATTTTAAAAATTAAAATTTTTACTAAAAACGCCCCGAAAAAGTGTACTTGGAAAAACTATATATTGACGAAATATAGAGATTCTGTAAATATGTTGCTCACACACTTTTTGAAATTCCTTAGGGTTTAGCCAAAAATTACGTCTTCTTAAAAAAAGGGGCGTGGAACTTGTTTTGCTTCACTGCGAAAGAATTCTATATACCAAATTTCGTTCTCTAAGCTTAAATTTTAGGGCTAAAAATCGGTGACATGTAGACGGACGGACAGCTAGTCATTCTGAGTCGATCCACATACTTTGAGGTATATGTAGCTAAATTATTTCTCTATGTTACAAACTATGTATCAAAACTAATATACCCCTATGGGATAGGGTATAAACAGCGGATTTTCATGGAGCTGTTCTAAGGCCCATTCACCAAAAATTTGATGTTGTGGTAGGTCATTCGGCTTCAATTCTTGCACAAGTTGAATTTTATAGGCTTTCAAACCCAAATCGACACAAAACCCAAATCGACGAATTGACATTTCACGATCTTCATTAATATTGGACGCTACGACTGCAATATTTTCTTCGGTACGAACTGTACGCATGCGAGTCGATGGTTTAATGTCCAACAAAGAAAATTTGGTGCGAAATTTGGTGATAACAGCACGAATTGTTGATTCACCAGTTTGGTTATGACGACCATAATATGGTCGTAACAAACGGTGCACATGGTTCACAGAGAACGAATTTTTTTTTTATAATTTGCGAGCACTCAAGGGGTTATGAAACCCTTTTTATGTTTTAGCACGGTGCGGGCGTTAAGGAAATTCGGGATAAGAAGAAAGGAGGTACCGATGCACATTGATTTTAAATGCCTGTAGGTTATAATGGAAAGGGAAAACAGAGTTTGGTAGAGCATTCCACATTCGTGTTGTTCGGTTTATGTACGAATCTCTATATTTCAGCGTTCGTCCGAAGATAGGCTTAAGGGTAAACTGATTTGCATTCATAGCGTAACGAGTATTGCGGCTGAATTGTTGAATGGGGGGAATGCAGCTGGCTATTTCATTTGAGCATTTTTTGTTAAGATAGCGATAAAACAGTGTAAGGCAGGAGATATATCGAATATGTTCTAGCGAAACTAAAGAGTTCGCTATTCTAATGTCTCCTATAAGTTTTTTCGCACGCGTTTGAATCCTATCTAGGAGGTTCAATGTTGTTTTTGGTGCACCCGACCAGACGTGGGCGTTGAACTCAAGTTTAGGGCGTATAAACGCTTTGTATATTGTGGCCAGATCAGAAGGGGTGAAATATTTCTTACATCGATTTAGGAAACCTAGACATTTCGCTGCGTTTCTAGCGATTTGAAATATGTGGTCGTTCCAACGTTAGTCGTTACTAACACACATACCTAGCATGGAAAGTTTTTCGGTTTCTTCGATGTAAGTAAGGCTCTAGATTTTGGTTTCGCTTTAATGACAGAAGACAGCATTGTGTTTTGAATTCCACTCTATTGGATTTACCCCAGTTGATAATGCTGTCAAGGTCGGAATTCAAGGAGCTTAACATATTTTGTCGTTTGGAGTCCACGTTCGAAGATGAGGGACGTGAACCTGAAAACGAGTATGAGAAGCTGAGAGTACTGTCATCAGCGAAGGAATGAATTGGATTAGAAGTTGCAGACAGGAGATCATTTATAAAAATGAGGAAGAGAGTCGGAGACAAAACTGAGCCTTGAGGGACACCAGCATTTATTTGGTGAGTTGCAGACTTGAAACCATCCAAAACAACTTGAATTGAACGTTTCGAAAGATAATGTCTAATCCATAGAAGAAGTTTTTCGTCGATTCCAAATGCACGCATTTTCGACAAAAGGGCTTGGTGCCAAACCCTGTCAAATGCCTTTGAAATATCAAATGCAACAATCTTGCTATCGCCACCATGGTGGATTGATTGGTTCCACTTTTCGGTGAGATATGTCATCAAATCAATAGTAGACCTGTTGCTGCGAAAACCATACTGCCGGTCATTGAGAAGTTTTCGTGTTTCGAGATATTTCATAAGCTGACGATTTATCAGCGTTTCAATGACCTTGGAAAGAAGCGACGTAAGTGCAATTGGTCGGTAGTTGGAGAGAGAAGAAAATTCGCCTTTTTTTGGTACAGGCTGGACAAATGCTGTTTTCCATCTACTCGGAAAGAGTCCTGACGAGTAGGATAGATAGAAAAGCTTACGCAGTGGTTTTGCTAGCGTAGAAGAACACCTCTTCAGAATGATGGGGGATATACCATCTGGACCAGCGGATTTGTGTATGTCAAGATCAAATAAAACTCTTGCAACTGTACGAGTACGAAAGTGAATTTGTCCCATAGAATGATCTACGTTCTCAAGTACAGGAGGAGACTGGGCACAATCTGGGATTGTAGAATTGGCTGCGAAATGCGCAGCAAGCAGATTGGCTTTGTCTAAAGAGCTGGCAGCTGGAAAGTCATTGTGAATGAGCGTCGGAATTGATGATGAGGCCGAATTTTTTATATTTTTAACAAATGACCAAAAGTTTTTACTACCTCTGGGACATTGTAGAATTTTTTGCCTCAAGTTTTGGTCATAGAGGAATTTGACACGCTTTAAATGGGCATTACAGTCATTTCTGGCTTGTTTGAACTTTGCTCGGTTTGTGTTGCTCCTTCAGCCTCAAAGAGGTGGTTGCTCCATCCTGATCTCCATACGATCTGCGCTATTGGGATGGTTGTCAGGTCCCTTAGGTCGTCAAAGTATAGGCTGCCTAGAGTTTTCAAACGGCTGCTACTGATCACAGGG
This sequence comes from Rhingia campestris, assembly GCA_932526625.1. Lineage (NCBI taxonomy): Eukaryota > Metazoa > Arthropoda > Insecta > Diptera > Syrphidae > Rhingia > Rhingia campestris. The sequence continues at coordinate 2,105,089 of OW052186.1, read as the reverse complement.
CAGTGACATAATAGGTGTGAGACCTCCTCTATGACGTCTCGGTCGCTGCATTTCCTTCAAAGTTGGTTCGCACCAGTCAGTTTTAACTTTTTGGAGTGCTTACCCAACAGGTTGTGACCTGTTATCACTCTCACCGCTATAGAAATGGATGCTCTATTCAAAGCTATTAGCTTGTTTGATTTGCTGCCGTTTAATTCCGGCCAAAGAGATATTGTATGCTTACAGGTGATTGTGTTATGCCACCTTGTTATAGTTTCTTTTTGTGTGTGCTTGGTTATTTCATGTTTTCTAAATGCTATCGGGGGGTTAACCCTTTTATCCGATAAGGAAATGCAGCTGGATGATCCTAGTCTGGCTAGCTCGTCTGCTTTCTCATTTCCTGTAATGTCAGTGTGTCCTGGCACCCAGATAATTTGGACTTTGTTCTGGTTACAACGAGCCCTCAGCTCTTCGCGGCAGCGTCCAACTACCCGTGATTTTACTATATTGGATGCCAGAGCTTTAATAGCCGCTTACTATCCACGTAGATGAAGATATCCTCATGTGATAGGTCCAATACCCTAGCCGATTCGGCAGCTTTGGGTATGGCCAGGATCTCAGCTTGGAATACACTACACGAGTGTAGGATGTAGCTAGCCCGATCTTTTCAGATTAGACTCCAGAGCCCACTCCGACTTCCATTTTAGATCCGTCGGTATAAATTGCTATTTCTACGTCAGATAACACATTGTTTGAAGACCATTCGTCTCTGCTTGGTATTCTGATAGAATTATTAATATCAAAGTCGTGGTATGGGGTAATATAGTCAGATGCTGCATCTGCATAAGCTTACTTACTTACTTAAGTGGCGCAACAGTCGGGGATGAACCTGGGCCTCAACCAACATGCCTCTCCAATTAGCCCGGTCCTTATAGCTAACTGCCTCCAGTTGCGCAGTCCAAGTTGGTTGAGGTCGGTTTCTACTTGTGCGCGCCACTTAAGGCGAGGTCTTCCTCTACTGCGTCCGACGTCTGGCTGGGAATCGAGGACTTTGCGAGCCATCTTAAACGTCCAATGCAGAGTTTTTTGACCAGGGGTATGTCGCTATACAGCTCGTATAGTTCGTGGTTGAATCTTCGTATCCATAGCCCGTCAACGCAAACGGGACCGAAGATTTTCCGAAGAATTTTTCTCTCGAATCGATCAAGGATTTCTCATCCGCTTTTGACACGGTCCATGCTTCAGCGCCGTAGAGCAGGACTGGGATGATCAGGGTCTTATATAGGATCTCCTTAGTAGTTCGAGTGAGGGCTTTACTACTAAATTGCCTTCTTAGCCCGAAAAAACAGCGGTTGGCAAGAGTAATTCTTCGTTTGATTTCTGACGAGATGTTGTTGTCAGAGTTAATAGCGGAGCCGAGGTAGACAAAGTCCCGTACTGTCTCAAAGTTATATCTGTCAATGGTGACGTTCTGTCCAATTCATCGATGTTGTGTGTCCTTTCGTGTTGCATAACCCATTGAGTTTAATATTGAGCTATGGCTAAAAGGCTTCATGAGTAGATTGCCCGTTTCTTTGAGTCTTGATGCGCCTTTTGCTGCTGTGTCATTGATTTGGTAGTCAATTGGTGTTATGTTTAGGATTTTATTTGTAAACCTACTGTGGGGCTAGTGCGCATGGCTCCTGTCGTGAGTATGCATGCTGTCCTTTCAACTTTCGTTAGTTTGGTCATATGTTTTGCCATAGCATTCCACCAGACCAAGCAACCGTATGTTAGGATTGGCCTGACAATAGCTGTGTATAGCCATTTTGTGACCTTCGGGGATGGGCCCCATTTTTTGCCGCAGATTCTGTTGCAGCTATAGAGGGCAATATTTGCTTTCTTTACTCTTTCTTCAACGTTTAGATTCCAGTTCAGTTTACTATCAAGTACCACCTCCAGATATTTCGCTCTTGCTGACAATGAGAGGGTTGAACCTTCCAAAGACGGTGCCAGAAATGTTGGAATCGATCTCCTGTTAGTAAAGAGAACCAGTTCTGGTTTGTTTGGATTTACACCCACCCCACTTGCTGAGTATATTGAGACTTCTTTGCATAATTTCACTTGGTGTCGATGGGAATTTTCCGCACGCCATGAGGACTACGTCATCAGCGTGTGCCACTGTTTTTATTGCAGTGATATCCAGCTTCTTAAGTGCTTCGTTGACTACTAGTAGCCAAAGATGTGGGGATTATACACCTCCCTGAGGAATACCTTTTAACGTTGTGATCCTTTTGGTGCAATCGCCTTGTGTTGACGAAATGATCCGGTTATTGAGCATTGCTAAGATCCATTTGCTTGAAACCGTTCCTATTTCAGCTTTGACAAGTGCCTCAGCAATTGCTTCAGTTTTAACGTTGTTGAAGGCTCCTTCTATAGCTAGAAAAGCTGCTAACGTATTGTACGAACTACTTTGTGTAGAGCCGTTTCCACTGATTTGCCCTTTATATAGGCATGTTGGCTTACAGATAGGTAACCTGATTCAGGTTACTACGTATCTGGATGTTGATTACCTAATCTTTCCATCGTTTTCAGTAGGAAGGAAGACAGGCTTATGGGTCTGAAATCTTTCGCTACAGTGTGGCTGCATTTCCCTGCTTTCGGTATGAATATAACTTTAACTTCACGCCACGCTTGTGGTATTTAGTTTAGTTTTAGACATCCATGGAAGATGGTAAGCAGTGTTGGCATTATGTGATCAGCAGTTATTTGTAACATGATAGGGGTTATGCCGTCAGGGCCCGCTGATTTATGGGGCTTGAATGAATTAATAGCCCATGAAATTTTTACTTGCACACTCTCGTATTAATGAGGGAGTTGTCTCCCATGTTGTCCGATGTGTGGTCTGTGTTTGTGCTTGCGATATCATTTTCCTCTGCAGTTTTGCAGATTGGAAAGTGTGTACTTAAAAGAAGGTTCAGAATTTCAGCAGTGCATTCTGTCCATTCATTTACTGACGTTTTGAGAAAACCTGGGCTGCTTGCATCTTTTGATAGTATCTTCCTCAATCTGGCAGATTCATTGCTTTCTTCGATACTGCTGCAGAATACTTTCCAAGCCTTTCTTTTGGCTGTTGTTCGGAGGCTGGTTTTATAAGAGTGCCAGTCTGTTTCTACGTTTGACCTTTTGGCCACTTTGAAGAGTTCTCTCGTTGCGCTGTGTTGGCTGGCCATTTCCCTAGACCACCAGTGGCTTTGTTTCTTTTTCTTTTTTGTATTTTTGCTTAGTGGACACGCTTTTGAAAAAGCGTTCTTAAAAACTGTGACGAGTTCGTTGACGTTTGTGTCAACATCTGTTTGGTTTCGTTCGACACTCCTGAAGGTGTGCTCCGAGACTTTGGAGGTGAAGGTGTCCCAGTTTGTCTTTCTGGGGTTTCGAAACGTTGTTTGCTAATGAGAATTATATAATTCTATGATCTGAAAAGCTAGGTTGATTTGATACCCTCCAGTCTGAGACTGACAGGGTAACAGATTTGGAGGAAAGTGTTAGGTCTAAGACTTCCCTACGATTTTTATGATGAAAGTTGGTTCACTGCCACGATTATGAATTAATAAACTATGTTTAATAATTTATTGAAACAGGGACTCACCTCTAGAATTTGTGTCGCTAATGCCCCAGCTGATGTTATGGGCATTAGCGTCGCCTCCTATAAGTAGGTCCCAATCTCTCACTTTGGGCATCTCCAATAGCCTTTCCCTTGGAATGGCTGGACCTGGTATAAACATCCTACCCCTGGGAGCGGATGAAAGCTCTTTGTGTTCTAGAAGCACTAGGTCGGCGCCCGACCAGATGTTTGCCATCTTTGCGACCTGACTTTTGAGCCATTGAAGGGTCCAGTCGTTGTAGCAAGACATTACACGGAAACCCTTGTAATGAACCATCTTGTCAAAGGTCGGAGCATTTTGGGGGTCATTCGCCAGAGAGGTACTGAGAAGCCATTGCTCCTCATTTAGCCGTAGTTCAGGACTAGCTGCGTCAATTACCGCAACACGCAGGAACTTATAGCGGCGAATTTGGTACGCTTTTTTGGTCCTGCGTATTCTGGAGATATTCAGTTGACTCCGTTTGACTGCACCTTGCGGTGGTCTCGCAGAAATCGGCTTGCCAGCTTGCCTCACGTCACTTCCCGCCATTACAGCTGACAATGCCTCGGCACCTGTGGGTAATCCCAACAGCACCTTGGGCTCTCCCTCTTAGACGGCCGGTTTCGACGATTGGTTTGCTGTGGCTTGTCTGCTAGACTGCTTCCATTTGGCGTCGCCCGCCACCCCAGCTGATCTACCTTTATCGGTCGTGGGTACTCCCAACGATGCTTTAGGGTCACCCTTTGGAGCGGCCGATCTAACCTTCTGGTTACCTTTGCTGATGGTTACCGGCTTCCATTTAGTGTCGCTCGCCACTTAAGCTGATCTTCATTCAGCAACCGTGGTAGTCCCGACGATGCTTCCGGGTCGCCCTCTAGAGCGGCCGATCTTACCACATGGTTTCCGGTGTTTGTGACCTTAGTCGTGTCGTTCGCGCGCGATTCCGATGGGTGGGGCAGACCTAAGAAAGCGAACTCGGCATCCAGCTCGCCACGTTGTTGCTTACGTCGATTGATCCGTCTGATCAGTAAAGCCCTTACTCGAACTACAAAGAAGATCCTATATAAAACCCTGATCATCCCAGTCCTGCTCTACGGCGCTGAGGGTATATGGACCGTAACAAAAGCGGATGAAGATTCGATTCGAGAGGAAAATTCTTCGAAAAATCTTCGGCCTCGTTTGCGTTGACGGCCTGTGGAGAAGAAAATTCTAATTCCAACGAATGGACGATACTCCGGCTCCTATAGAGTGTTCGATTCACAGCCAGAGTTTGGACGCAGTAAAGGAAGACCTCGCCTTAAGTGGCGCGCACAAGTAGAAACCGACCTCAACCAACTTGAAGTGCGCGACTGGAGGCAGTTAGCTAAGGACCGGGCTAATTGGAGGGGCATGTTGGTTGAGGCTCAGATTCATCCCGGACTGTAGCGCCACTTAAGTAAGTAAGTAATAACTATAACATGCAAAACTTCTTTGGGGTATTTTTCCTCTTAAATTCGGCAAACTTCATATTTATTTCCAGCAAAAGGCGACCCAAAAAGGTTTTAACGAATTGCAACGGATCGGGCTCTTTCCCTGCGTTCATGAATATTTGTGGATGCACTCACTCATGGTGGCTCTGCTTATGTTCACCTCACTTTCGCGGTGATTTCTCACATTGGTTGATGCTTAAGGAAAGATCGGAGAGGAAACGGGAGAAAAATGTGCGACTGCAGAAAACAAAACCTCATACACGCACACGTTCAAAACGAGATTTGTGTGAGTTGTCCAGTTGAGTATTTTTTTGTGAGCTGTGTGTGAGTGAGCTCAGTCTCGTACAGAAAGTAGTTGAGTGAGGTAAGATAAAACGTTGTTCAATGATTCCTGATAATATTCACGAATTCTTTTAGAAATGGCTGACAACGACAAGAACACACCACAACCAGAGGAACCTAGTGAAGAGACTTCGCACCCGGTAGTGCCTGAAGTTCCCCTCGATGAAGGGGGAGATATAGATGACATAGCAAGGCGGTTTTATGCGACTTGGAGTTCCATGGAGGCAGCACAAATGTATATTGAAATTTTTTTAGGTGAATCGGATTAACGATTCCAAATATGTATATTCCGTATTTGATAAATAAATCAGAACCCACTGATTAAATCGTAAAAATGTGCGTATTTTTTATTTTGCTCGTTTATTCCCAGGAGGTGACTTCCACTGATTTTCACTTCAATGCCCACACGACGAGATAATCCAAGATTTGGAGGATTGAGCCTATGGGTGCATATCATATGCTGTGGCAAACTCTGGTCGTAGATGCTGCTCGTACTAAGCTTGTACTAAGATCTGATAGTGATAAAAAAAATTGTAAGTCAGCTACTCAATCAGGCGAACTGGATGTAATGTCATGCAAGGATTACCATCCCTCTGAGGAGATTTGAAGCCTGACGATCTGTGTTGAGTTCATTATGAGCATCAACACCACTTGTTGCAATCTCTTGGGTTATCCTTGACATTTTGTCAACCGGGGATGTACGCAATTTGTATCAACTTTTGTGTGAAACTTTTTCCAAGAACATTTCGTTCCGATGTTAAATATCTAGTTGAACCACAGAGGAATATTTTTGCCGAGTATTGCCTTTGATTTGTAAACAAAGATTGACCTCGTTGGACCAGGACCATTAGCATTAGGGGGTGGAAAGTTTACGAAGTTTCGATAGTTACTGTGGTGACTCAGAAATTCTTAGTCAGCTGAAATGCGATCCGCACTTTCCGTTGAATTGTTGATGTGAAGATCATGTAAACAAATTCCATTTGGGGACAAAATATAAACAAAGATCGATTCTATGAACGGGTCTGAGAGAGTGGCGTGAGGGAATACATGCGACAGATACTTTGATGATGAAGCGGAAAGCTGGGCTGGTGGTGTCGTGAAATTATCAATTGTCGTCCAATTAGCCTTTTACACATTAACCATGAAGTCGTTGATAAGAACGTAGTTTCAGGAAACTCGAAGGTGGAACAGGTCCATATCACGTGGGAATGTTATGATGATTGCGTTGGCATTCTATTTCGGTTTATTCCACAATTTTTGTTTACAATGCGAAACTGAATCTGTTTACGGATAAAACAGGAAATGCGTGGACAAATTCTAGCGATGACACTTAATATTCATATTTCTGATGTGGCTGCAGAAAATATGTTTTTATTTGTATAACGGATCTAGATCCGTGGAAATTTAGGAAACGATGACATGTAAATGAATTCTTGAAATTTGTCTATAAAATATTTTTGCTAGACAAAAACACGCACATGCACGCATCTGTAATAGAATTGTCACATTTAATCCGTTACATGAACAAATCTAAAATAAATTAGCTAACAGAAAAATTGCAATTTATAGAAAAACATTGGATTGGGTGACCACATAATTTGTGCAGGTAGCTTTAGGCACCTTCCGCAAACTTTTTTCATAACCTTACAATTTCTCGCAAACGGTACACCTACGGTGTAGGATGATAGTCCTTACGACTATAAGATTGGGTGGGCGTTGTTGTCTACTTTCCGTCACAAAAAAGTAAGTCAACTTAAGGTATCTCAAAGTGCCAGGGCGTTCCAGGAAATGAAGCAACTATCGGGATGTAACTGCTCGTTGTGCATGCGATATTTCAACAACAACGGCGACTGTAGCGCTCGGAAAATTCTGCAATATCCGAGGCTTTCGCCACTTAGATTATACCCCAAGTATACCTATCATTCGAAAATGGGTCAAAATGTTTGAAGTGACCGGTATTACAATGGAAAAACCAAAACCCTGGTAACCAAGATAAGAAAACGTGGAGAGTGTTCCTGAAGATCCGAAACTTTCAATTCGTAAGCGCGCAATTGCGTTAACGCTGCATCATTACACAATTTTTTGCACAAAGACCTAGAGCTTCAACCCTACACAACTTTATTGATGTAAGACTTAAATCCCCAGTAAGCTAGTAGAAAGATTGCGATGAAAAGAGACCGCAGAGTTCTATACTGAACTCGTATAGCTTAAACTCTCCACTAACAGAATATCGCCAGCATCTTATGTTGGATTAGATCAGGCGCAACTGATGTGCTAGGAGCTTCGCTTCCACCAGCAGGAAACCCCTGGTTTGATGAAGAATGCCGACTGATGCTCGGCGAAACAGCTGGTGAAGACTAGAGCTGTCACTAAGCTGTTGGCCAACAAAAAACCGTTTTAGAAAGCAAGAAAAGCAAGCGATCAAGGATTCAGAGAGGTGCCACTCCAGCAAAGATGTTCGCAAGTTCTATTAAAAAGTAGAAGCATATGGAAGAACCATTTTTGCAGACTGTTAAACGGCGTTGATGAGCATCATTTAGCTGTCAGGCAGAACGAACCATTCAATATTGGCGACGAGAGCTACAAAACAACTAAACAAGGCTGTTGGAAATGACGGCCATCTTGCAGAGCTTTACAAAGTCGGTAGCGATGACTTTGTAAGTAACATTCACCAACTTATAAGCTAAATTTGTTGGGATGAAAGTATGACTAAAGAATTTAATCTCAGCATTGATTGTCCGATCCACAAAAAAGTGGAGACCCTCTGAACCGCGTCTTCAACATCTCATACAAGAATACCCGATCGGAACTTATCGGTGTGGTTTTAGGCTAGGAATCTCCACAACTGATCCAATCTGCACAGATCAGGCAAATCATGGAAAATCCCAAGAAGCCCAAATCGATACCCACCACCTTTTCATCGATTTGAAAGCTGCATACGAAAGCATTTATAGAGACAAACTGTACAGAGCCTATAGACTAGTTTTGGTATACCGCCCAAAACTCGTTCGTCTGTGCAGGACGATAATAGATATTTCCCGCTGTTCCATGAGGTTTGGAAACGACGATTGGTTAAAACTCCCGAGACAACACCAGAGGAACAATCTTCCAAAAATCGGTGTTTTTTTCTACCATACGACGACGATATTGACATCTTTGGCAGGACTCATCGTGATGTCATAGCCAATTTTGCTAGTATAGAGAAGGAAGCGACAAAAATGGATTAAGCAGTAAATGAGTGCAAGGCTGTCTACACGAAACGACATACAGAATCGATGAATTAGACAGAACGTCACCATTAACAGATTATAACTTTGAGATAGTACCGGACTTTGTCTACCTCGGCTTCGCTATTAACTTTGACAACAACATCTCGTCAGAAATAAAACTGCTGCCAACCGCTGTTTCTTCGGTGTAAGAAGGCAATTCAGTAGTAAAGCCCTCACTCGAACTACTAAGGAGTTCCTATATAAGACCTGATCATCCCAGTTCTGCTCTACACCGCTGAAGCATGAATCGTATCAAAACCGAACGTTTTTAAGAAAAATTCTTCGAACAATCTTGGAACCCGAGTGAAGACGAAGATTCAACCACGAGCTATACAAGCTGTATAGCGACATACCCCTTACCAAAAAAACTCCGCATTTGACATTTAAGATATGGCTAGGGCATGTAGAACGAATAGACACCCATAGCTCACAGAGTCTTTGTTTCCCAGCCAGACATCGGTCGGACGCATTAGAGGAAGACCTCGCCTTAAGTGGTGCGCACGAGTAGAATCCGACCTTAACCAACTTGAAGTGCGCAACTGGAAAACGTTATGTAGGGACCAGGCTAATTGAAGAGACATGTTGTTGAGGCCCAGGTTCACACCGGATTGCTCCGCTACTTATGTAATTAAGTTAGAATTACACTCCATAATTGTTCCACAGATTCCACCGATAGTCGTCATCTGCAGTGGGGCATCTTATATTTACAAATCGAATCAGATTTGTCGACCTTGATGCAGTTGGAATATAGAGGAATCAATTCCATTGCCGTTAAAAGAGATCAAAAATAATATGACATCTCAATGGACAACTTCCATATACACTTCGTTAGGTATTTCAGCGCACACCAAACAACTGGAATCAACTTTCAACTGCGCAGTGGTAATTCGTATATTGACATCGTTAAATCGATATGCGAATGACATTATTTTCTTAGAAATATAACTCAACACTTTATGTCTGACCAAGTTAACGGTCATTAACATCACCTATTATCGCTTTAAAATGGTCCACCAAGGCACGGCGGAGAATTCATGGCATCCGTTGCTATTGCTACTGAATAGACAAAGACTATCAGGGAACAGTTTACCTACCATCTGCGCCGACACTCGTGAAATTAGCAATTTTGGCCCTAGGAGTCTTTGCACATTAACCGTGAAGTCGTTGATAAGAACGCAGTATCAGGAAACTCGAAGGTGGAACACGTCCATGTCATGTGGGAATGGTATAATAATTGGGTTGGCGTTCTATTTGGTTTTGTTCCACAATTTTTGTTTACAATGCGAAACTGAATCTGTTTACGGATAAAACAGGAAATGCGTGGACAAATTCTAGCGATGACACTTAATATTCCTATTTCTGATGTGGCAGCAGAAAATATGTTTTTATTTGTATAACGGGTCTGAATCCATGGAAATTTAGGAAACGATGACATGTAAATGAATTCTAGAAATTTGTCTATGAAACATTTTTACTAGACAAAACCACGCACATGCACGCATCTGTAACAGAATTGGGACATTTAATCCGTCACATGAACAAATCTGAAATAAATTATCAAAAACTGAATAAACAGAAAAAATGTATAGAAAAATATTGGATTGGGTTACCACATCATTTGTGCAAGCAGCTTTAGGGACCTTCTGGATACTTTTTTCATAAACTTACAACTTCTAGCAAATGATACACTTACGGAGTTGCAACAAGATCGGGCAATGTTGGCTACTTTGCTACAAAAAATATTAAGCAAACAGAAGGTGCCTCATGGTTATATTTGTTTAGCTTACTGCGTGAACGAAAGGAGTCCAAGTGCTCGAAGGTAACTCAATCAATACTCTAGATCTATGGAACTCGATTGCTATGAAGCGATTATCGGGAGGTGGCTGCCCGTTGTGCATGCGATATTTTTGCAACAACGGTAATTCTGCGACTGTAGCGCGCAGAAGATTCTGCAATATCCAACGCTACTTAAATGATACCCCAAGTTTACCTTTCATTCGAAAATGGGTCAAAATGTTTGAAGAGACAGGTATAACGCGGGAAAATCCAAAACCCTGGTAATCAAGATAAGAAAACAGGGAGATGTTCATGAAAATCAGAAACTTTCAATTCAATTGATGCATTAACGCTGCATCATTACACCGTTTATTGCACATAGACCTAAAGCCACACGCATATACAACTCAATTGATTCAAGAATTAAAGACCCAGGAGGCAGTAGAAAGACTGCAATGACAAGAGCCCGCCAAATTCTTTGCAGATCGCTTTTCTTTTACTTCTCAATTAACACCATACCTCCAGCATCTAGTGTCGCAGACCAATGGCGACGATGTCAAGAAGCCATTAGATCAGGTGCAACTGATGGTCCACAAATCAGTATCCGTATTGTTTTAGGCCAGAAAAATTTTCGGTAGATCCATCCCTTATACAGGGTCGTCCAATAGGTACTTCCGCACTTTGACAGATAATAGCGGCCGTAATGGTTGAAGCTACAGCTTTCAAATTTGCTGTCATTTATTCAGTCTGTTTTGCCAAATCAACATGGACGGACGAAGCGTTCAACAACTCGTACAGCTAATGAAATTCTTTTCTCAAAACGGGTGTTCTTTTCGGCAAACTTTCCGGGTGCTTCGTCCATTCTACGGTCGCCATAATTTTTCTAACGGGTGGGCTATTCGCAGAGTGGTGGATTAATTTACGTCCACTAGATCAATGCAACGCCTGCACTACATCCTCTCTTAGTATCGAATGTGTCGTTGAGGTTGTTTCCAACTCTGATGGAGCAGCGAGAATTCTACATCGTCATCCTACGCAGACTTCATGGAAAGTGGTTCCTCCATATCTTCAGCATCGATTGTCTCCTTGTTCATCACGACAGGATTCTGTTCGAGCGGGGTATCGTTGGCTTTGACGTTTTACGCTTTGGAAAAACATACGATCATCGTTCCTGGAGTGGCACCTCTCAATAGCAGCTCTCGTCTTCAACTGCAACTTAGCCTTTTTGGCATCGTTCTTGGCTGCGAGCATTAGTCGATATTCCTCATCAAACCAAGGGTTTCATGCTGGTGGGCGCAATAAACCACAGTTGCGGCTGATCTAATGGCCTGTTGGCATCAACGCAATTGTTCTTCGGTGCAGTTGGTATACATTTGAATTTATCTTGGGAGTTCTACCGCTGCCGCCTGGAACAGGAATATGTGTACTTCTGTTGCGTACTGGTTTACGTGTCGTTGTTGGAATACTAGGTCCAGTTTTCTGCTCGCCAGAGACCGTATGGCCTTGACCCGGACACCTCACAAAATTCATGCCAGTCTTATGGCAAAAGATGACTGTTCGCCTGCGAGAATATATTACTACGGACCCTACCTTGACCTTCATATTCACCTGGAAGATCCCTCAATATGGCATCTTCAATTCCTTGTTCCCTTTATTTCACTTCCTTACCAAACCTGCTTCTCATTCTTCATTCCCCCGCGATTGAGACCCTGTCTACGGTCACGGTACTAGGGACTCAGGGGTCGCCACGTGAAATCTGAGTGTCGGAGTTGCTAGGCATCAGCTAGGTAGAAACTCAAGTCACTGCAAAAACTGCTTATGCCATCTTTTCCTAACTAATAGCAAAAGCTTAGGTTTTCATTTTTATCAGCATCGATAGAGCCTTAACCAAGATAATCGCGTTTTCGAAATTCCATTATATATGGGAGGTGCTGTTAATTTTTGTGTAAGAATCCCAATTCCAAAAACCCCTATGAAGGACCAAAAACAATACCCACAGCCGATCTTTCAGTCATATAGATCGAATAGTTTGTCCTCCAGTGTGAATAACAAACTCCAGACTCATCCAGACCCTAGACCCAAGATCCCAGACACCAGACCCCTTAATCGAGTAGTTGTTCGCCAGTGTTAATAACAATCCCCAGACCCTAGACCCTAGACCCCTCACTCGAGTAGCATGTGCAGACTAGTCTAGACCCCAGACCCCTGAACAGACAACAACAAAAATAGACTTTCCCACATCGAAGCGAATCTTTCCCTTTGCAAAAATAAAAAAAACGAAAAAAACAATGAAATCCTCACCTACACATGCACCATGCACATGGATCAGCAAAGTTTGCAGATAGTGCTTCCATGTCGATGGTGCACATGTGGGAGCTGCCTGATAGTCGCTGATGTATGTTGCACTGTGCGAATCTGATTTGGTGTGTGTTTGCTGGATTTGTTTCGTTTTGTCCTCAGTTATTGAAATATTCTTCACGAGATTGGATAGGAGGCGCTAGTGAGTATAAAAATTCAAATTTGTTGCTGCGATTGTATCCTGCGTTCTGTTTGTAGTTGAAATGGAGGATTTCGAGAGAGAGGAGGAGTACGATTGTCCTCCAAACTATACTCGACGACCACGAGGTGTCACAGTATCACTACCCCTGGATCGAGTTGGCGTAATAATGGAAATTGAGCAGCGCATGATCAGCGTTTTGAGGGAGATGGACGGCGATAGAATCAGAGGGATGGGATTGGCATCCATTCACTTGGATTTTGATGTTGCTACGCTTTTTGTTGAACTTAGACCGCGGCGAGATACGGACTTGCGTGTACTCTTCGAGGATGAAACGATTGCAGAGCCTTCTAACAGTAACCGTAACTGGAAAATGTATCTTTTCATAAATTTGATTTTGGCAGTCATATGCGTTGCGATTCTGTTTTGCTATACGTTGTACGTGCATTTCCATTGTAGTTTCGATCAATAAAAGTATCCATGTGTGTGCAATGAGCAATTTCGAATTAAATGTTTTAATTGATTCGGGATTCTTGGATGGAAGTCTACTAAAAAATGGTTAACTCTGTGATTTGTTAATGTAAACATTTTCCTTGAGGCAACCCCATAAAAAGAAGTCCTGAGGCGACAGATCAGTCTTTGGGAAGTGATCGTACAACAAGCTGATTGTCTCTCGGCCGGTGTGAGCGGTAGCTCCGTCTTGCAGAAACCAAATCAGCTCAGCATTATTTGCACATGTGGAAAATGGAAGTGCTGAAGCATTGTTTTGTGCGAGACCCATTGAAGGTAAAGCTAGCACCCTCATCATTTTCGAAGATATATTGTAGATAACTCTTACGCGATGTTTTTCCACGCCAAACAGTAACACGAAGTGAGTATAAGCAAAGAGGTATATAACTATAGAGTACGCATCACAGCTAAAAATGTTGTCGACGTTTAAGACGCGGGCGGTAAGTGCGAAGGGAATTTGAGTCGTTCGTACGCATCGGCTTTGCTGTTGTTTGGTGCTGGCATGGCAATGTGCGCACTGGGGTATCAACATCACTACCCCTCATAGTAAATTTTCGTTGTATGAGATTCGCACTCTTGTAGTTGTATACTCTTTGGTATAAGGGACGTTGATGGAGATTTTTGGGATTCTGTGTGGCTTAAAATCTGCAATATTGATTGGTCACAAACCCGCTTAGATGAAAATTTGCCTCGTCGGTCATCTTAAATTTTTTCGAAAATTCTTTATCATTTTCGGTGATATTTGGGACAGTTCTGCAGTACCCCAGACGTTTTTCTGGGTCAGCAGCATTGAGCTGTTGGACCAACTGGATTTTGAGAGGGTACAAGTGCAGATATTTTACCAAACTCCGATTGATTGTGCTACGCGGTATGCCTAACCGTGTTGAACGACGTCGTGTCGATGTTTCAGGATCTGTTGCAGCACTTTTCCTAACGATTTGGGTCTTTTTGATCTATCGTCCCAAATGAGGCCTGAACGGTCCCCCTACATCCCTAACGTTCCCATGAAATTGCCGGGGTAAAAATTAGTGACTGGATGTTTCAAAAAATAATTTGAAAATGTTTGCTCGTTGTGCGATCGTGCAGTACTTCATCTGTGTGGTTTGCAATCAAAGACCAGCGATGTTGTTCGTAAGAGAGTACTTTAATAACTTACTAGACAATAGGTTTAGACCTTTTGTAAATATCTACCGATCATCCATATCGAGTTGTTGTTAGATAGTTAGGAGGTCTAGTCACATTAGATGTTCGTGGGAAATCTTATTCTTTGGAAACACTAATTTTTCCGTCTTTATTTTGTACGAAATTAGGGGACTGTAGCTGACAAACTTTCGTTATTTTTCAAAATATTGCTCAGCAATGGTAATGCATTGCTGTTTTGTATAGCGCGCCATTTTTACTAACCCCGAACTGTAAGCTGTTAGATTTCTTTCCGTTGACAACAGTTTACTTTTAAATGGCGCAAAATTCAAATTTTTGCGTGAATTATGTGACAAAATATGTTTCAAGTCGCAGAAGTCATTGTGGTTCCGAAACCGGGGAAAAGTTAAAACGACAAGAAATCACCCATTTCGCTTCTGCCGATAATATCTAAGTTTTTCGAGAAACTTCAGCTAAAACGATTGCAACCAGTAATTGAAGAAAGACGCTTGATCCCAGATCATCAATTCGGCTTGCGGGTCAAAAATTAAACAGTCGATCAGGTGTATCGAATAACGAATGAAATTGAAAAAGCTCTAGAATGGAAAAAGATTTCGACGACGTATGGCACGAAGGCCTAAGGTATAAGCTAAGGAGAAACCAAATAATAATTTACAAAATACTGGAACCCTACCGTAAAAACAGACTCTTTCGTGTTCCACATGAGACTGAATACTCGGAATTCAAAGAAATCTATACCGGAGCTCAGCAAGGCAGCGTCCTCAGTCCAAATCTGTTCATGCTCTATGCAAGAGATACACCGCAGAACGCTCGATACGGCTATCCTCGCAATGGATGAGTCAGCAGAATCAAGAAAGGAAAAACTCCAACAGGCTCTTTACAAAGTGCGGACAAAGACCTGGTCAATTGCCCAAAACGTTACCAAAGCAACGCGTGCGAATTTCCTGTTTCCTTTAACTCTGGGCAAATACCATACGGAAATGAGGCAAAATGAATAGGACTGACCCTAGACGCATAACTTAAGTGGAAGCCACACGTCAAAAACAAGCGCGACGAGTTCGCCACCTGACTAAGAGTAATGTACTGGCTACTCGGAAGAAACTCGAAGGTAACCGTATTCATAATCAGGTGCTAAAACCTTCTTGGACCTACACGGTATAAAACTTTAGGGTTTTACCAAACCAAGCAATATTGCTTTACTGCAAACAGTCCAAAACAAAACGCTATGAGCAATCGGGAATGCTCTCGCATGGAATAGCCATACAGAGATCCAGGAACGGCGACTAATGAAGTCATAAACTTTGCTCGTAAACTTCGCACTCGTATTTATGTTCATTGGAACAAATGTCGCATCCAGAGTACCGATTATATGTACTTTGGATGTGACAAACCTTAAGCACCGACTACAACAAGACTGTTCGACCTAGCGCCATAAGGAAATACCCCATGTAATGACGGTATTGGTAGGTGCACGATTAACACCACAGAAACTGCTCAGTCATAGTCATAACAAAAACGAAATGAGAGGAACGAATTCCATACCACTGTGAGCACGCGCGACCACACAGTGGGCCAACTTTTTAAAATCCGTTGCAAAAATCATATTTTGCGTGCGCTTGAGATCTAGAAGTAAATTATTTACTGGATCAAGAAATATTCGAACCTTTCAAAGCCGAATGAGTTATTAAAATTGGTCAAAGGATTCAGATAATACAGGTAGTCGTAGTCCTTATTTTTAAAATCAAAGAAAAATAGTTTTTTTGTTTTAGAGTTTCGGCGAAAAATCTTAAAACCTAGTTTACTCTTGTAACTCTTGTTGAAAGGACCATTTGAGGTAAGAGCTTTCAGTGGAAAGTCTGCGTGGTCTTGTAGAGACAGGTGGGCCCCTAGTCAGTATGTGATGTATACCGAGGTATACCTTCCGATTAGCATTTCGAACAGATATTCAGACGAAATGCAACGCACATTATCGCTCATCGGTGATATGCGTTGAGTCAATTTTTGAGAGCTATGCGTTGATTTTGCTCCGAAGTTGTCCGACGAAGAATTGTTGCGGAAGCAATCGAACGTGCTTTTTTATTTTGCTCCGCAAAGGATAACTCAAAATCGACTTACATTGGAACTGACTTTCGTTTCGGAATTTTTTCCGAACGTGTACCTCGATAGGGGCGATTATGTTTTGTAGGTTCAGAATGATTGCAAATATTCCGTTGTGAGCAGTTAAAGCAACTGAGATCATATCAGTGAACAGCAACATCCCCATGCACATCGACATTTACAGCAAAAATTGTTTAACCTGTGTGCCTAAAGGCCTGCTCAGAATGCATATCTGTAGCTCGTATCTTGCATCGCTGTCAAAATAGAGATAAATTTCTTGCATGAAGTTCCCCTCTATTCAACTTCAAGCTAAAGATTCGCGAAGATACACACTGTGTAAGCGCTTAGGGGTTGCCTTGTTTTTAACTTTTTACTCGGCTACAAGCATCAGCTACAGATACGCATTCTGGACGGCCTCTCATGATCATTTTCCAAATCCGGGGTCACATGACAAACGTGTTTCCAGACGCTCACTGACTTGTCGGTATGGTATCTGCAATTGTTGGGAGGCAATGCTATCTCTACCCACTTGACGGTGTTAGCCAATCCACAGACAACGTGATTCAACTATCATCAATCTTTAGATGATGGTCGCGTAAGGAAGGTGAAATAATCATCTCCAGTGTAGCAATGGCGATACTCCAATCCAAATCCAAACATGAATAGAAAACGCAATCAAACAATTATCCGGTTCAGTGAATTTTAATTGTGCCTTCCCAGCGTGACCTTACTTCGTGCTTGGGTGTGGCTTACCACTTTATAAAATATTGTCTCGGAAGAGGGAAGACAGCTCAAATGTCAGAGATACTTGATGGGAAGAAGCAGCAACTTTCTTTGTCATACACTTGTCGTAGGTTCGGTACGATTCCAAGTATTCTGCGTAGGTATACAGATGCTGTGATCAGGGTTCGGACTACCTATTCATGTACAGTGGGATTGGTTTTGGCTTTGGTGATACTGATTCAGGTTGACCACACTCTGTGCAGGCATACTTTTTCTTTTACTTTTCTCTCTTTCCAATGAATCGCCACTGGTCAGTTTGTGAATCCACCATGATTTGAAGGTCATAACCTATCCCATGATAGGAGGAGAGTTTGGAGAAATATATCAGTATGTGGATTGAATCAGAATCGGATCTGACCATAAGTTATATGGAAGTATGATGACATTTGGTGCACACATTTTGCTAGTACTAAGCAGAAATCTGCGATGCTTTTCTGTTTAAATCATATTTTTTGCAGCCACATCAGAAATTGGAATTTTAAGTGTCATCGCTAGAATTCTGCTACGCGTTTCCTTTTTTATCCGTAAACTGATTCAGTTTCGCATTCTAAACAATCAGTGTGGAGCAAACCGAAATAGGACGCCAATCCAATTATCATTCCATTCCCACATGATATGGACGTGTGCCACCTTCTAGTTTCCTGATACTGCGTTCTTATCAACGACTTCACGGTTAATGTGCAAAGACTCCTAGAGCCAAAATTGCTAATTTCACGAGTGTCGGCGCAGATGGTAGGTAAACTGTTCCCTGGGAGACTTTGTCTATAAAGTAGCAATAGCAACGAATGCCATGAATACTCCGCAGTGCCTTGGTGGACCATTTTATAGCGATAAGAGGTGATGTCAATGACCGTTAACTTGGTCAGATATAAAGTCAGATATGTTCAGATTTGACGATGTCAATATACGATTTAGCACGGCGTTGTTGAAAGGTGTTTCCAGTTGTTTGGTGTTTTGTTAACTTCTTTATTTAAAGTACACCTTTGGAAGTGAATATGGACGTTGTCCATCTCTATGGACGATGTTTGATCTCTTTTAACCGCAACGGATATTCGAACTTAATCGAGGTCGACAAATCTGAATCGATTTGTGAATATAAGATGCCCCATTGCAGATGATGACTATCGATTGAATCGGTGGCACAATTATGGAGTGTAATTCTTACTAACCTACATAAGTAGCGGAACAATCCGGATTGAACCTGGGGCTCAACTAACAGGCCTCTCCAATTTGCTCGGTCCCTACATAACTGCCTCCAGTTGCGCACTTCAAGGTGGTTGAGGTCTACTTGTGCGCGCCACTTAAGACGAGTTCTTCCTCTACTGCATCCGACGTCTGGCTGGGAAACAAAGACTCTGTGAGCCAGAATATTGGGGTCTATTCGTTCTAAATCGTCCAATGCGGAGTTTTTTGACCAGGGGTATGTCGCTGTACAGTTCGTATAGATCTTGGTTGAATCTTCGTCTCCATAGCCCGTCAACGCAAACGGGATCGAAGATTTTCCGAAGAATTTTTCCCTCGAATCGACCAAGGATTTCTTCATCCGCTTTTGATACGGTCCATGCTTCAGCGCCGTAGAGCAGGACTGGGATGATCAGGGTCTTATATAGGATCCCCTTAGTAGTTCGAGTGAGGGCTTTACTACTAAATTGCCTTCTTAGCCCGAAGAAACAGCGGCAAGAGTAATTCTTCGTTTAATTTCTGACGAGATGTTGTTGTCAGAGTTAATAGCAGAGCCGAGGTAGACAACGTCCCGCACTACATAAAAATTATATCTGTCAAAGAGTATACAACTACAAGAGTGTGCATCTCATATAACGAAAATTTACTATGAGGAGTACTGATATTGATATCCCAGTGTGCACATTGCCATGCCAGCATCAACCAACAGCATAGCAGATGCATATGAACGACGAAAATTCCCCTTCGAACTTATCGCCCGCGTCAGAAACAGCTACAACATTTTTAGCTGTGATGCGTACTCTATAGTTATATACCTCTTTGCTTCTATGCAATTCGTCGATGTTATGTGACCTTTCGTGTTGACTGATAAACCCTGATAAACTAGCAATCGTGACTATGACATCACGTGTCCTGACCTATCCTAACATATAACTCGAATGCAGCTTTCTTCCGTTCTACCTACATGTAAATATTCCTGCACTCATTTACTACGTGCGTGACGCTTTTCGTCGGCACATTTCAAAACAGCACTTGGTAATAAACACAAACAGCTGGAATTGCAAAAAGTCGTAATACAAGAACAGGAAGCCTATCACAAATGTTATGCGAATGCAGCATTTACTCAGATACATTTCGATATCCAAACAAATCTTCCCAACCGATGATGATAGATACCCTTTCGTATCATTATTATCACACACACACATAAATACATTAAATATCGATCACGCGATCATTTATTGAGCGTATATCACTTGATCATTAAAAAAAAAAAGCTAACTAACAAAATAGTTAGCAAACCAATGAAATTTATTTTTCCTTTTTATCAGCAATTATCAATTTTTTCGGTACAATTTACAATTTAGATACAAAAGTTGAAAAAGATCATTCGACCATTTGTCAACACACTTATTGAGGTTAAATCTCTTACGTACGCATCCTTCGGCAATTTCAACCCATTCCTGCAACAATTGCCGCTCAAAGTAAGGATAATGGGTATTGCATATGGGCTAGGGATTAGAACACTAAATTCGCACGTGTCCTCGTAGTCCGGGTCAATGATTCGAAAGTGGTTTGAAACGCTTTTTCCAAACAGATTGCAGCCAATCATGAGGGGAATCCGTTTATTATCCACGGTTTTTAAGAACCAAGAAGAATCCATTCTCTGAATCGGCAATTTCACTTCGAGTGGTGTGTATTCGCCCCCTTCTTTAAACTCGGCGATCTTTAAAAGAGGGAATCAAGGAATCATGTTGATTAATATGAAGTTGTTTTTTTTTATTTTTTTATTTACCATTCCGTTACTATTCACAGCGAAACCTGCATTCCATGTATAGCAAATCATTTTCACCACAACTTGTCTCAAGCACAACCTTCCGCGACCAGATGAAATATCCAACTGCGATCGGTTCACTCTGATGGATCTCAAATTCTCAAGGCTCACTCAATAGAGTTGTTCAGGAGACTATCTCCCTCCAAAGTGCGTTGTCTCATTTTTTAAAACGTCAAAATCGCTTGGAGGAAAACAATGTGATATTTTATATGGCGGGAGTACTAATTTTTGGATAATTTGCTTTGAAATATGAAAATATAAGTTGTTCAAAGTGATACTCAAATTATAAATACATAACGATACTAAGAGAGTGTGTATAATTGTAAAATAGAAATAAAAACATATGAGAAGGCTACAATCCACTGTGCGGATCGTTGAATACCCTATCCCATCCTATCTGTAAAACATAAATCCCCAAAAAGTGGACATGGCTAAAAACACGATGTGGATAAAATAATAAAAATGACATGGTGACAACAAATTCTTCAGACTGCTTATAAAAAAACTTTTACGGTTCTACAAAAGGCAAGGTTTTCTCCTGCATATGTTATGGGGTAGTGTATAAAAATGGTTTTTATATAAAAACGCCCCCAAAAAGTGGGCGTTGATTAAAATGGTCTATGGACGAAATGTTCATATTTATATTACTAATGATTCTGCATCAAAAGTTTTTTCGAAAATTTGAAAATTTGACCGAAAACATTTTCTATTAAAAACGCCCCCAAAAAGTGGGCGTGGCAAAAAACTTTATATTAACGAAATACAAATATTCAGATTGTCTAAATATGTTGTTCAAAAAGCTTTTCAAAATTCCCTATGGTTTAGCCAAAAAATACGTTTTTTCTAAAAATGGGCGTGGCAGTGGGCGGATTTCAAAATTTTTTACACTTGTTCTGCTGGGAGCAACAAAGAGCACGTGTACCAAATTTCATCCTTCTAGCTCAAAATTTAAGGCCCAAAAACTGGTGACGTACGGACGGACGGACGGACGGACGGACAGACATGGCTAAATCGACTCAGCTATCGATTCTGAGTCGATCCATATACTTTGAGGTATATGTAGCTAAATTATTTCTCTATGTTACAAACTATGTATCAAAACTAATATACCCCTATGGGATAGGGTATAAAGAGTGAAATTGATAACCAGTGAGATTGCAAAGCGTGAACATAAATCCGAGTGCAAACGAAGTTGATTAGTTTTCGTGTAGTAAAGATTATTATGTTCTTGTTTTCACAAACAACAACAACTCTGAATATTTTTATTTTGTTTATAAATTATTCTATTCTCATTTAGCACTTTTACACAATTTTCAAGCAATTTTAAAAATGTTCAAAAAACAACCCCTGTCCCTTGCCAATGAATTTGCTATCATACAAATGTCAAATGTGATTGTTTTCCTACAGATGCTGTCAGTTTCTCATTGACACTGACGCTGTCCTGAAGAACTCTATCGGCTGAGAGAGAGAGGGAATCTGAGACAACGGTTGCCGTTGCAGCGTTACCAGATTTAGCAGTTTCCTGCGATTTTAGCAGTTTTTGATCATGAAAATGACCTGCAGCAGTTTTTTTTAACATTTTCTTAAATTTTAGCATTTTTTGGCAGTTTTCAAAAAAAAAAAATGTATACATGTTTTTAATTGTTTGGGCGACAGTAAACACGAATACACGATCGTCTTCAAGAAAAATGATTCCAAAGAAGAAATACGCAGAGTTAGGGTCAGAAAGCAAACAAAGTAAACACAGCTGTGTGGTGTCGGTCGGTGTGGTGGATACCTATTGATGTAACTGTGTAGCATTTCCAAATAGAAAGGATGCAGATAGTTATTTTATTATTTTCAAAGGCATTGCTTTGACAACGACACTCAATCCAAATTGTGTATTTATTAAATACGTGCGTCACTCGGTTGCTCTAGCTTTCAGTCATGGCAGTAAGAAATTGCCAAAATGCATTGAGCAATTGGTCAAAACATACTTTTCTCAAAGTAGTAAAAGCCAACGAGAATTTTTAGAATTCCAAGAGTTTTTTTGAAACAGAAAAGCATAGGATTTTGCGCCATTAAGACATTAGATGCCTATCGCTACAGTAACGAAAATGTTGCTTTACAAGTAAAGCGGGGGGTTTCTTAAGGTGAAGGCTGTTATAACATTGTTCCAACATATAAAATGGTGACTTTAATAAATTCAAAAATTCTCTTTAAAGATTACGAACGATTTAATTTAATAACTTTGTACATATTTAAATTTAAAAATGTTCATCTTTTATAAATTATCATCTAATATAATAACAAATGTAACTGTAATGTATTTTTTGACCTAAAAAAACGTATTTCTCAAGGAAAAATCGATCGCAGTTTTTTTTAGCATTTTTTTACATTTTCGTCTAGCAGGTTTTGCAGTTTTTCGTCCTAGCTTTAGCAGGTTTAAAAAATTTTATCTGGTAACGCCGGCCGTTGTAGCGACTATGTCGATCTAGCGGAATTTCTGCACAGTCAGCGAAAAAAAATATTTTGATCATTTCTATGGACTTTTTCAAGCGACTTCCAAGCAACTAGATTGCTTTAGAAAAATGCGATTGCTATCGGTTCAAAATGCCTTAAAGCCTTTAAAAGACCGATTCATTTTTGATTTTGATAAAAGTTAAGGTTTTCCCGATGAAGACATTGAAAAATGTTTAAGGCAATGGGAAAATATTAAATTATTGTATTAGAAAGAGCTTCATGATAGCGTGATGTTTTGGGGAGAAGTTTAGAGATGCATAGATGCAGCGGGTTGCATAATATTTTAGGAACTATTTGAACTTTGAAAAACAAAAAAACATTGTTACGAAGCAACTTATAGCCTCGAAAGGACTGATATTACTGTTGGCGACCCTGCTAAACGAAAAAAGGACAACGACGTTCGTATCTGCACCTGGAATGTGAAAACATTAAAGAGGAGAGGTGCAGGCGAACAACTGGTGCTGTAGAACGAGGGTAGACTCTGATTGGCGTTAACTTGGCAATGCCCAGTGTTGCAACTCTGACTACACATCAAATGTGCTTATTTTTACCTCCAAGTGGTAACCATCGGGTACTGGTCTCATCCAACCGGATTTGACTTGCTAAACGATAAGTGCGAGTGTTGATAACACGACGAAAAACAGCAACACTATAAACACCCTGGTGAGAATGGCACGGAAGAATACCCGGCCTGCTGTCCCAGGCGAACCTAGATGAGCTGCTCTGACATATTCGGACAACAGGTTATCTAGGAATTTCAAGGGTTAGTCAGGCCCCTTGAACAGAGATGGTGGCGGATGAACCGAAAGGCCAACGGCAGCGCTCAATCCCGTAGTGGATACTGATGGCCCCGTGTCCTAGGGGTATCTAATTAATTGGAACAGGCCCTCCAGATTGGGGGTTGTGCTTTGGGTTAACTACTCACCCACAGAAAAAAAAATATGGTTACGAAGCAACCAATAGCCTCGGAAAGGACGGATTTTATTGTTGACGACCCTGCTAATCGAAAAAAGGACAACGACGTTCGTATCTGCACCTGGAATGTGAGAACATTAAACAGGAGAGGTGCAGGCGAACAACTAGCGGAAGCCCTAAACTGCTACAAAGCAGACATTACTGCCATCCAGGAAATACGATGGGATGGGCCGGGCAAAAAGAGGATGAAAAACTGTGACATATACTACGGACCGTGTTATAGTGAGCAGAAACAGCGACTATTCGGATGCGGATTTGTTATAAGTGCCAGACTTAGGCAAGAAGTCTTATGTTTCCAAGACATTAGCGAACGCATAGTAACACGCTCCGGCGGAAGAAAAATATGATATAGCTAAGGATTGCTTCTACGAGCTCCTCGACAAAACCTATGAGCGACTACCGAAGTACGATGTTAAAATCGTGCTGGGAGATTTTAACGCAAAGGTAGGAAGAGAAGACTTCTTTAGCAGAACTGTCGGAAAATATAGCCTACACGACAACAGGTCTGGTAACTGAATTAGGCTAATTGATTTCGCTACGGAACGAAATGCCACTATAGCCAGCACACGGTTTCCTCACCTCGATATCCATAAGGGGACATGGCGGTCTCCAGATCAACGAACGGTCAACCAAATTGATCACATTGCGATAGATAAGAGGCACGCATCCAGTATTTTGGATGTCCGAACATTCCGAGGAGCTAACATCGACTCGGATCACTACCTTGTAGCCTAAATCCTTTTTTGGTATCGAATGTGTCGGTGAGGTCGTTTCCGACCCTGATGGTGCAGTGAGAATTCTCCATCGTTATCCTACTCAAACGGACGAGCTTGGGCGGCATACCAAAACTAGACATGGCTCTGTATAGCTCGTCTCTATAAAAGCTGTCGTATGCGGCTTTGAAATCGATAAATAGGTGGCGGATATCGATTTGGACTTATTGGGTTTTTTTTCCAGGATCTGCCGAAGTGTGAAAATTTGATCGGTTGTGGACTTTCCTGGCCTAAAACCACACTGATAAGGGCCCATCAGGTTGTTGGTAAACGGTTTCAGGTGTTCACATATTACGGCAGATAGGATCTTATAGGCGATGTTGAGCAGATTTATGCCTCTGTAGTTGGCGCAGTTCAGAGGGTCTCCTTTTTTGTGGATCGGGCAAACGATGCTGAGGTTCTATTTTTCAGGCACACTTTCATCCGACCAGATTTGGCTTACGAGTTGGTGGATGTTATCAAAGAGTATACAACTACAAGAATGCACATTGCCATGCCAGCATCAAGCAACAGCATAGTAGATGCATATGAACGACGAAAATTCCCCTTCGCACTTACCGCCCGCGTCTGAAACAGGTGCAACATTTTTAGCTGTGATGCGTACTCTATAGTTATATACCTCTTTGATGTTATTTACCAAGTCATCTCCGCCAGCTTTATAAAGCTCAGCGGGAAGGCCGTCATTTCCGGCAGCCTTATTAAGCTCGAGTTTAGATATTGCTATCCTCACTTCACTCAGGTCGGGTGGTTGGCAGTTTTCGCTGTCGTTGCCAATATTACATGGTTCGTTCTGCCTGACAGCGGAATGTTGTTCGTCAACGCCGCAGTCTGCAGAAGTAGTTCTTCCATATCCTCAGCATTGACTGTGTCTCAACTACGATATTTCCTTGTTCACCTCGACATGATTCTGTTCGAGCCTTGTATCCTTGGCTTTGGCTTTTTACATTTTGGTAAAACTTGCGAACATCATTCCTGGAGTGGCACTTCTCTATATCCTCGATCGCGCGCTTTTCTTGCTCTTTTTTCTTCTTTCTGAAAAGCCGATGTTCTTCCCTTCTTCTTTGCCTATAGAGCTCAACGGCAGCTCTCGTCTTCACCTGCAGCTAAGCCTTGTAGTCCTCGTTCTTTGTTGCGAGCATCTGTCGGCATTCAAACCAGGGGTTTCTTGCTGGTGGCCGCGAGAAACCTAGCAAATCAGTTGCGGCTGATCTAATGGCTTGTTGGCATCGTTGCCATTGCTCTTCGACATTAGATGCATTTGCTGTGGCAAGTCTCTGCCACAGATCTGATAGTGTATTTTAGATCGCTGAAATATAGAGATTCGTTTGCTTTACCAAACTCTGTCTTCCCTTTCCATTATAACTTACAGGCATTTGTGCATCGGTACCACATTTATTCTTATCCTGAATTTCCTTAACGCACGCTCTGTGCTAAAACATATAAAGGATATTCAGTGTGCGCAAATTATAAAAAAAAATCGTAACCTCAAAGAAATATGCGTTTGCATTCCAATAAATCGCTGAGCTATTCACCTATACATGTGGTTGTCAATCAATTTTGTCCACCGTCGAATATATGTCAATCGTATCAATATTATAAATAGTCAGCCCTATCGAAGTATCCGTCGCATACGCAGCGCATATTTCATCGGAGATTCAAATTCATTCGAGGTATGTGTCATCGAAAAAAATACTTCACAAATGCGAAGGCTTCACTGCACTACAATTCGTGTCGGAGGAAATCGGAAAAAGAGTTCCACTTCGCTTTCAAAAATTTCACGAAAAATGCACCTGAATGCACTTCAACGCAATTCGCCGAGATGCGTTATATGTCGGAGAAATATTCCGAACAGCTTTTCGGAAGAACACCTCCAAGCAAAAATCCTATGAATCGTACAAAATCGGAGAATTTTCCGCTCCGACGGATACCTCGGTAGGGACGAGTGTCTATAAACCAAAGGTGACATGAAAGCTTCGTGGAACTACAAGTCGATATGAGGGTTTCAAAAGAATTTGTAAGCCTGCTTTTGAGTTTCTATTACATAAACATTAACCATGGTCTCAAATGGCGAGAGTTCTGTAATTCTATTCTCCATCTTCATATCTGCATTATGACTCAGAATTACCTATGACTATCATTCGCATTTCTTAGAAGTACGTCCCCATCTATGATGAGCCCATCATGGGTTCAGTTTTAGTTGGTGTGTCCAGCAGTTGAGAAGCAGTTCGTGTAAGCTCCAGTAATTGTCATAAAAGGTGAGATTGATCATTTTTTTTGAACAAAAATCGACTTATGGTTGTTTTGTAGGAATTCAGTATGGTGGACCCGAAAGCCTCACTACAATTTTGGAGAAAAAAATCGTCAATGGGACGTAGCCGCCGTGGCACCCCCACTAACCGGGAGACTGGATTGAAATACATCAAATGGACGTTACTGTTATTGATAGCCATGATGATTTTGTATTTTGCCACCAAACGAGGGAATGGAATAAAATACTTCATATGGATGTCACTGTTATTGGTAACCATGATGATTTTGTGTTTTGCCTTTATGATATGGCATTTCGTAAGGTAAGCTGTTGGAGACAAAGTTAAATACCTGCTCCGCAAGAAGATGTTCACATTTGTCATCCCAAATAAACACGAATTTTATATTCGATGTATTTCGTATTTTTGTGTTTTTTTTTTGACATATGGTTATCGCATTTGAAGGTGTAAGTATGACGAGATACAGGTTTGATTAGGATACATGGATTTTCAATCAAGAGATGACGCTGAAACCGGGACATTTCAGTCTCAAAATTAAAAGGAACCTCTCATTCAAAAAAAAAATCCGAACAAATATTTTCATGGGCTAGAATGTCTGATTTTAAAGTCAATTTGTTGGTTTTGTGTTGAAATTAATGAATGAAATCGATATTAATAGACGCTACCACCACAATGATGGTTACAAAACGAGTAAAGGGTTTTTTTTTCAGGTATGGAACTTCGAATTGAAATAAAACCCAAGAAAATCGTTTTAATGTCCATTAATTTGGCTTTATTGGAAGGATAATTTTATGCCATTAATGTTTGAATATGATGTCAAGCATGTGGCCACCGCGGCTGGTTCGAATAAAGCCAAGTCTAGAGGTCCAATTTTCAACTAGATTTTCGAGCATTTGGGGCCGTTTGTCGGCAATAACGCCACGAATATTGGCTTCCAAGTACCCTAACGTTTCTGGTTTGTTGGCGTAGACGAGCGACTTCACATATCCCCAAAGAAAATAATCCAATAGTTTTTTTTTCCTTGGGCTGGTGGAAATCTTCATAGACACGATGAGCACGTGCCCAAAGTGTGAGATTTTTACTCACTAAAACCACCAACCATTTTGTATTTCCATTGCAATTAAGTATTCGACTTATCCTGCAATTTTTTTATCACGAGTATATAATATGTTTGGCAGGTAACTTTCCTTTTGAGAGTTCCTGCTTTTTCCGCAATTTATTGCGCGGTTTGTTATTCTCGGGCCAAATCTAAGGGTTTCTTTGAAGACGCCGCAATATATTTGTTTCATCAAGAATATGGATGACTGTTGTGTTAACGTGTCCCAATAAACGTTTTTTATGTTTTCGTGAACAATTTTTTGTTTCATCTTTTACCAGATCTCTGCGTAGATCTTCATTCCTTACGTACCACGGAGTTTTGACGAATGGTCTTAACATTTTGTTTTCAAAAGTTTGTAAAATGTTTAGATTTGTTTCACTGGTACAACCCCCTAGTTGTATACACTCATACATCTGTAAATTAACCTTTAATCCCTTAATAAATGCTTTGAACTCAAATTAAACAAAATATATATATAAATATATATTTACATATCTATGTACATAAATAAATTCGTGTATGTCTTTTATGTAATTTTAAATTTTGTCTTTGTTTAAGCTACTTAATTTATTTAATTGTTAATTATTTATATGTCATTTATTTTTATTGTTATTTATTTATTTAATTGTTATTTATTTAATTTTAATTGTTATTTATTTATTTTTTTTTTTTATTTATCAACTCATTTATAAATTTATTTATTTAATTTTGCTCATATTGCTAGTCATAACCTTTTTTTTATTCCTTTATTTTGCTCTTTTTTTTCTCTCTTTACATTTGGAGTTTTTGTTTGTAATTTTCTCCAAGCAACAATCTTATATCTAATATCTAATAATCAAATATATATACAATGTTTCAGAAGAAAAGTACAAAAACAAATACAAATTTTTGGCGCAACAGGCTCGTTAGTACCCAGGGCCTAGCTTTCTCACAACCATTCATGTGTGCGTGTGTACTTCTTGCACGATGGCGGGACCTCCTGTTTTATGCCGACTCCGAACGGCTAAGTTGAGATAAGCTATTCTTGACAATTGATACTACTCGGACGATTTGTCAGATCATCACGAGAGGAGGGCCAGTGAAAAATCATTTAGGTGTTGCTACGGCTGGGAATCGAACCCAGACCTTCTGCGCGGCAGTTCATCGCACTAACCATCGCGCCACTGAGCACTCCATTTTACATTGGTTATTGCCACTTTTATTTCTGCTCCACCGCCCGTGGCATACGTCGCCTTTTTTAAATTGTCGTATTTTTTCTTTAAAACCACTGCATCTCGAAATACTTCTCCGCAGCCGGCTTTGAATTCGGTTTCAATTTTCTTCCAGGCCGATGTCTTCTCATGGGCGTGTATTCTGTATGAATTCTTATTTTCAATTATTCTTTTATATTTGAGCACCAAGTTCATTATTTTTTCCGTTTCAGCTGGGCTGAAATTCGCACTTCTTTTTTTTTCGTCACGGTCACTCATTTTCCAAACATCTTTTATGAAAAGATAAACAAATCATTTCCACCACTTACAAGTGACACAAGATATTTTTCTATTTGACATATCCGATCCGTTCACAGTAGGTAAATAACCAAATCCTGTTCATAATCACTTGTTATGTTTGGCTTAGCTAAACCATACTTTTTTAATGACTGTGAAACCGAAAAAACTTAAGCCCAAACTTAAGCTCTGCGTTTTGCTTAGCTAAGCAGCGACTTAAGCTCCCACTGTGAAACCGGGCATAAGTGACCTAGATAATAGGGCATTACATCCTTACAACAAAGCTAAATTGATGGACATTAAAACGACTTTCTTCTGTTTTATTTCGATTCGAAGTTCTATACCTCTAAAAAATAAACTCCCTTTACTTGTTTTGTAACCATCATTGTGGTGGTAGCGTCAATTAATATCGATTTCGGTAGTTAATTTCAACACAAAACCAACAAATTGACTTCAAAATTTGAACAGACATTCTAGCCCATGAAAATAGTTGTTCGGATTTTTTTTTTTAATTTAATTTTGAGACTACATCATAAATCATCCTACCTTTCTGTGATATGCATCTAGATCCCCAGAATGTATATTATTCATTAAAGTCCCCTCCGATGACAAAACGTTTTCCAAGGTAATTAAGCAAGTCAAAGTCAATTTTCTCAACCTTGCATCGTGGTGGGCAGTAAATTGACGATATTTATAAATATATGCAATTTTTGAAGACCTCGCAAAAACATTTTTTTTTTAAAGACCATGTTAATTTGAAAAAGTTTTTTTTTATAATTCAACAAAGAATGAAATACTGAGTGGTAAAAATTATTTGTCTTTTGATTTAATTTGTTTGTTTCAGTCAAATATTTGTATATTCGTTTTAAAATGATTGTTCCTGTTCAAGTGCATGGCAGGGTAAGCTTACAGCGCCCGCTATGAGCCCAGAAGTAAACATGTTATTGATAAGTTAGGTTTAAGCATTTTTGTTAATATTTTAAGAGAATAAGAACTGAATTCAAAAGTAAAGTAAAAACCAACTCTAGACTCCTCCAGACCCTAGACGCCAGACCCCTCGATTGAGTAGTTGTGCACCAGAGTCAATAACAAACTCCACCCAAGATCTCAGACCCTAGACCCCAGACCCCATAATCGAGTAGTATGTGCAGACTATTCTAGCCCCTAGATCCCAGAACAGGCAACAACAGAAAATAGATATTTTCACACACTGAAACGAAACTTTACCTTTGCAAGTAAAATAACGAAAATAAACAATGAAATCCTTACCGACCATAGACGCGAAGCACTATCAGCACAATTTGCAACACACCCTTCCACAACGTGTTGCTCTATCCACAGGAGCTGCCTGATTGTCGCTGATGCATGTTGCACTATGCGAATGTGAATTTGTGTGTGTTTGCTAGATTTGTTTGGTTTTTCCCTCAGTTATTGGAAAAGTCTTGACGAGATTGGATCACAATGGCAGGTGGCGATAGTGAGTATAAATATGCAAGTTTTGTGCTACGATAGTATCCGTATCTGCTTGTAGTTGAAATGGACGTTTTCGATGTTGAGGAGGAGTATGATCGTCCCCCAAACTATACTCCACCACCACGAGGTGTCACGGTAGAACTACCCCTGGATGGAGTTGGCGTAATGATGGAAATGGAAGAGCACATGATCAGCGTTTTTAGGGAGTTGGGCGGCAATAGAATCAGAGCGATGAGATTGGCATCCATTTACTTGGACCTTGATATTGCTATGCTTTTTGCTGAACTTATACCGCGGCGAGATACAGATTTGCGTGTACTCTTCGAAGATGAAACGATTGCAGAACCTTCTAACAGTAACCGTAACGGGGAAACATTTCTTTTTATAAATTTGACTTTGGTATTCATAAGCGTTGCGATTTTGTTTTTTTGTACGTTGTACGTGCATTTCTATTGTAGTTTCGATCAATAAAATTATCCATGTGTGTGCAATTTCGAATTAAATGTTTTAATTGATTCGTGATTCGTGGGTGGAAGTCTAGCAAAAAAAGGTTAACTCTTCGATTTGGTAATGCAAAACTTTTCAGCTTTAGTTTAGCTTTACTGTTTTCGAAAGCAATCCCGCTCTAGCGCCTACGTCCATTTTTGAACCATCAGTATAGATGGATATGGTTTCTGTGCCTAATTCGTTCCTCTCACACTCCTTTTTACTTGGAAAGATGCTGGAGAATGGTCTTTGAAAGTTAGGGTGAGGCAGAATGTAGTCAGAGCATACAGCTGAGCCAGGTATTTGTTTAGAATTTTAGCGTGTCCTCCTGAGCGTGTCCTACCAGTTGAGCTGGCGGATTCTTAGTGTATAGCCCGTCCCAAAGTACCTGAAAATATCTTGCGCAGGTCTCTTCACATCAGGGATTTTATTCTCTTAGAGAAAGCAAAACTACTTTTCCAACAAAAACTACAGCTAAAAAAAATGTGTGCGCATTTCATAAAGCAAGCATACCCCTGCTTGCGAAAACATCTCTCTCGATCGACGATAGAGGAATGACTGATTGTCGATTGTCCACACAGAACCGTCGTTGGCGCATGCAATAGATACACTTTACCCACCCCAAAGAAAAGGGAAATTTGCTGGGTGTTGCACTTCTATTAAAAAGGGTTAAAATGGAATTTCCATTATACTTTGTGAATGGGCACGAATGCAGGTAGACAGGTCGATTTTTAGGTTAATTGAGAAAAGATGGGTTTTTTTAGTCACTTAAAATAGACCCGTCTTGCCGGATACAACTTTGGAAAACCCATGTTTTCAAGTGAATAAAAGGTATATTTTTACGCGTTTTTGCATGATTTTATAATTTTTTTCTTTTCTTTTATGACTTGTTTGACCTTTACCACACTATACCTATTATTACTTAAAAAAAAACCTCATATTAAATTTTACAAATGCCAGGAAACATGCAAAAATTATAATTTTTTTATTTTCTTTTACGACTCGTATGATCTTTACCACACTATACCTAGTTTAACTTAAAAAAAAAACGTCATAGGTATGAAAGTTTTCGAATGCCAGGAAACATGCCAAACTTATATAAAAAGGCAAGTATTAGCTTTTTTAGCAGGCATTCATTTTTTGTCAGTAAACCAAAATACATCTTAAAACACCATTATGGATTCTATTGGCAAAGGAAAATCAATAAGCAAGCAAACACGAGCGGTTATCATCAACGTTATAAAACATGAGTTGGAGAAGGCCGAAACACATTTGAGAGTTCAGAGCTGGAAATTTATTGATGAAGCATCCAAAATAACAGGAGTATCCAGAAGCTCAATATGGAGGATTTTTAAAGAGTATAAAAGAAGCGGTACAGTCAGAAGTCCAAAAAAAGGACCTCACAACCATTATGTCACCGGACTGGACAACTTTGACATCAGCATAATGAAAAGAATAATTCAAAATTTTCATAAAGAAGAAAAAATGGTAATTACACTAAATGCACTGAATCAACGAATAGCTTCGGATTTGCAGATCAACATGAGCCGATCATCTTTACACAGGGTTTTACAATACAATGGATACAGATTTAAAAAAACAGAGAACAACCGAAGAATTTTATGCGAACGAACGGATATAAAACTTAAACGCTACGAGTATATTGCCCAAGTACGAGAATTCCGAGAGAAAGGCTACGCAATTATTAATATAGATGAAAGTTATATTCATAGCACACATACTCGACCCAATACTTGGACAGATGGCAGCTTGGACGGCTTAAAGTCAAATATTTCCAAAGGATCACGGTTGATTATAGCTCATGCTGGTGGAAAAGGAGGATTTGTTAGAAATGGACTACTGCTTTTTAAATCTGGAAGCAAGACTGGTGACTACCATAATGAGATGAACTACGAAAACGTTTCAAAATGGTTAAGGGAACAAGTTTTTTGTAACTTAGAAGAACCGTCAGTTATTGTTATGGACAATGCAACATATCACAATAAAATTAATGGTACTGTCCCCAACTCGTCATCATTAAAGGCTGATATGATTAAATGGCTATCCGAAAACAAAATACCTCACCAACCAGCTAGCTGCAAAGTACAGCTATATGGATTAATAAAACAAAACAAGTCCTCCCGAAAGCTTCAAATTGATGACATCATTAGGAGTGCAGGCCATGAAGTCTTACGATTACCCCCTTATCATCCGGACCTAAATCCTATAGAAAATATATGGGGAATAGTAAAAAGCAGAGTAGCAGCAAGAAATACAACTTTTAAACTGGACGATGTCAAAAATATTGCGGAAGAAGAATTCAACAAAATAACTCCGGAAAATTGGAACTCTGTTTGTGAAAAAGCAATACGCACAGAAGATGAATATCATCGCGCAGAAATTGCATGGGATAGAATAACTGAAAGAATTGTTATACACCCAGCAGATGATTCATCTGATGGAGATGATTTTGAAACCGACACAACGGATTCCGATTAATATTATCCACTATTTATATAACAAATAACTTTTTATGAAAAAAAAAAACACTATTTATAACTCCAAATAAAATCTCAACTATTTAATAATGTAAAGCAAAGAAAATGAATACGTATCAAAAAAAGATATTGTTTGAAAATATCTTTTTTTGATACGTATTCATTTTCTTTGCTTTACATTATTTTATGTCAATTTTGATATTTTTTATTATTTCTTTATTTTCTTGAATGTAATGTTCTACTTCGTGCATGAAACTTTTTTCATGAGTTACTACAATAATTTATTGGTGAAACTCAATGACAGTTAAAACACGTATCAATAATAAAACAATTACGTTTTCCAATATCGCTGCAAAAAAGATAAAGTACAGAAAAGCATTAACAATTTCATGCGATCAAAAATACCTTAAAAGAGAAAATTTCCCTTAAATAAATTGCTACTGCACATGTTGGGATCTTTCTTCTTTTAAGGGACGGACTATACTTTTGGCGTCAAATGGTCTATTCCTAGCAGGTTGGGGACGGTTTCCAGTCCCGTTGTTCTCATTGCACTAGTAGGCGCGCACACATGCTATTTTTTGAACCTTTGTTATGTTTTTCAGATGGGTAACTTGATTTGTGGATTGTCATACATCCGTAAAATAATCTTTAAGTTTGGAGTCCTGTTTTTTCCGAATATTCTGTTACACATATAGCTATTGTGGCCTTTTTTATACCTTCGCATATATTCAGGTTCCAGCCGATAACAGGTAGGTTGAATATTGATACCTTTCTCTTATCAGTAAAGAGAACAAGTTCTGTTTTTTGGGGTTTGATGTCAAGCCTGCATGGTTTTGTCCACTCGCTGAGAGTTTTCCAAGCATTTTCGAGCAGCTCATTCATAGTGGGTAGGAATTTCACTTCAACTAGTACCGCTACATCGTCCGCGTCGGCTATGACTTTTACCCCATTTTGTTGTAGCTAATTGAGTATCTCATTAATGACGTGGACCCACAACAGAGGTGAGATAACGCTTCCTTGTGCTGGTCTATCGGCAGACGGCAACACATCATCGGATCGTATTTCTTTAAAAATGCGGAAACAGCGCGAATAATTGTTTATGGAGCAATGACCAATGAAGTTTTGTTGCCGAAAATTTAAGATATTGGAGTAGCTGACTTGTGGTTTCAACAATATGGCGCTACCTGCTAACGAATCAATCGCTATATTGAGAGAAACTTCCGATGAAAACACCACCTCAAGATATCGTCCTCTCAAGATCTTGTAATTTGACACCATTGGATTTATTTCTATGGGGGTATGATAAATCTCTTGTTTACGTCGGTAAAACCGAAAGGATTGAAGCTTTGTAAGCCAACATTTTTTTTTTTTAAATTCTAACCTGCCTAAGCAGTAATATACACATCGACCTAAAAGATCTATTGTGCTTGCCGTCAGATGTTTTTTTTAGGTTAGTAGCGCTTATACTTTCCTAATGTAGCTGATAATACTTTCAGCCGAAGATTTCCTTTCCTCAGTTCTTCGGGACTTAAAAATTCCCTGAAGAAAGATTCCCTTCTCATATCGTAAAGGGCCGGGCATTCACATATGATATGCTCGGCTGTTTCGTCTTCTTCTAGACATAGTCTGCATTTCGGTGAGTCGACTAGATGCATTTTATTTAGGTGATATCGCAGACCGTGATGACCAGTTAGGTAGCCTACTAAGTTTTTGATATCGTGCCTGCGAAGATTTAGTATCTTAGTGGCATCTGATTTGAAGGGCTGAATAGCTCTTTTGGCTTGTCTTAGGCCTGGGATGTTTGCCCAGTATGAAAAACATTTGTTTTGTTCCCAGTTTTTTATGACCAGATTTATGGCTGATTTGGGGATTGCACAGAAGGGTTCAGGTCCAATGAAGGGGGTTTCCGAACCTTTTCTGGCTAGTTCATCAGCTTTATCGTTTTGTTCCTGGAACTGAGTGTTTGGAGGGAGTTGAAGCAGTGTAGTACTGATTTGGAGTCAATGATGTGTGAGCTAAGGGCTTTTATAGCTGCTTGACTGTCCGTGAATATATGGATGTTTGCGCCTTTAATACCTGAGTTGTGTATTAGGTTTGCGCATTATTTTATGGCATGGAGCTCAGCTTGGAATACACTAGGGTTTTTTCCCATAGGTATTGAGATGTTTTTATTTGGTCCATGTATGCCAGCTCCTACCCCTGAGTCCATTTTAGAACCATCCGTATACCACTTTAGGCCGTTTAGGCAGTTTGGAGGGTTGTTGCTACACCATGCTTCTCTGGATGTGATCTCCGTTGAGAATCTCTTGTCGAAGCATAGTGTCTTTGGTAAGCGGTCTGTAACAGCACAGATCATGTCAAGTTCTGGAAGTGCGGATAGGAGGTCAATTAGTTTAAGGTGCTCACTAATGTTTAATTCTTCCGCTTGTGTCAAACTTGTTGAGCTGCGAATTGCCACTTTTTTTTTATATAGATGTGGAGGGGCGTTAGTCCTATTAAGGCTTCTATAACCGCTGTGGGACAGGTACGCATAGGCAAGCCGTTGTACCTTGTTTAATTTATTTATAGTTGTTTTTTGGGTGACTTTGTTCCACCATACTATTGAAGCGTATGTTATAATGGGCCTGACCATGATTGTGTAGATGATGTGTGTGTTCTTTGGAGAGATCCCCCAGGTTTTACCATACATGTTTCGGCAAGCCCAGAAAGCTTTGGTAGCTTTTTGAATTTTGTTGTTAATGTGGGAGTTCCAGCTTTGTTTTTTTGTCGAGGACCACTCCAAGATATTGGGCAAGATTTAATTTCCTCCATTTTGTAAAAGGGACGATGATAGCCTTGCTGGGGTTTATAGAAAGACTTTCTTTATTACACCAGTCTATGACTATCTTAAGGGCGTTTTGCAAACGTGTTGTAACCTCGTTTGGTTCTTTGCCCTTTATTATGATGACTAGGTCATCGGCGTATCAAATTATATTGAAACCTGCATTACTTAGGTCTTGAAGTAGACCATAGTAGGGGTGAGAGTACTCCTCCCTGAGGGCAGCCTTTAACGGCTGTTACTGATACTGAGGTCAGTGCTGATGAAGCAGTTATTTTCCGACTTTCAAGCATCGCTTTGATCAATTTGATGTTGGGGCGATCTATTCTTCTATGAGTCAAAGCATTTGATATGGAGTCATATCCAGTGTTGTCAAAAGCACCCTCTATGTCTAGGAAGGCACATAAAGCTACTTCATTGTTTTCGTATGCACTTTTTATTTGTGATGTTAGACTTAGAAGTGCTCCTTCCGTTGATTTACGCTTTTGGTAGGCGAATTGACAGGGGTGCAGAGGAGTGCTTTCATTTAAGCACTCTCTAATGTGTACGTCTAGTATTCTTTCAATTTTTTTCAGGAAAAACGTTATAAAAATGTTAAGCTTATTGGACGGTATGATTTAGTTAGTTCTATTGGTTTGCCTGGTTTGGGGTTGAATACCACGTTTACCTTCCTCCAGGTTTGTGGTATGTAGCCCCAAATGAAACTAAACCTAAATAAGGCGACCATAGTGGGTAAGAAAAAGTCCAAGCCCTTTGTATAAGAGCAGGAAAGATTCCGTCTGTCCCTGGTGCCTTGTATGCTTTAAATGAGTTGATCGCCCATATGACCTTATCCGGAGTGAAAAGTTTGCCGGACAAACTATTAATCCTTTTCAGGTTTATAGGGGGTGAGTCATCTATCATGTGTTCATGAAACTCACTTGTGATAGTGGAGCCGGGAAAGTGTACCTGAAGAAGTGTGGTCAACGTTTCTTCCCGGTCACATGTGATTTTACCATCAGATTTGACTAGTAATCCCATGCAGTTTGTTTTATCTTTCGAGAGTGCCCTCTGGAGACGCGCCACCGCCGGAAGCTCTTCGAGTTCCTCACAGTATTTGCGCCAGGACGCTCTTTTTGATTTACGCAACTCTATGTTGTATTGGGTAAGTAGTGATTTTTATTGGTCCCACTTACCGGTGCGTTTGGCTTTATTGAAAAGATTTCTTACTCTTTTACTGAGACTTTCTAGGTTACCTTTCCACCATGTTGTGCACCTCTTTGCCACCTTACAGCTATTTGCAAAAGATGAGATGATAATGTCATTTAGTTGACATTGTGCGACTTCCGACAAGCCAACATAACTCGTGTTATTCATGGAATATCAGCCGATGTGCTTGAGAGAGTATTCGAAAATTGGACGCACAGAATGGACCATTTTAGATTTAGTCGTGAGCAACATTTGCAGATAATTATCTTTTAACATTAAATGTCATGAACCAAACTAACACCTCAAACAATGATTTTCCTCAATACATGGATTTCGAGAAGCTCTTATTGGATCACCCTTTATAATTCGGATGAAGAAAAAAACTCGCCTGTTGTAGAACAAAATTATTGAAGGAAAATAAAATAAAATAAATTTTACCATGTCGAATGTTCCATTCGCAATAATCACCAAAGTCACCATTTTTGTTTGTCAGTGCCATGCCTACTACACACCCACACGTTATCAGCAGACACCCGCATAGGGTAATCAGCATCAAAACACCATCTGGTTGGTGGTTTTTTGCGCATGGGAGTGGTTTCAAAGTCAAATTTTGAGTAATTCCGGCGGCGACAAGAGAAGATACAAAAAGTAGATGAGTAAGATTTACCTGTGGCAAGCAGCTGTCTTTTGGCCGCATATACTGTTGAGTAGAGGGGTAAAGTTACCAGACGGAGAAGTATCGAACGCCAACAATCGATGCACTCTACAAACACAAAAGCAGACTGGTCTCGAGGCTTAAACGGCTGAGGAGGCAGTTTACTGACAGACAAGACCCGGAGGTTCGGACATTGAAGTCGTTGATCAAAAACCTTAAACAGCTAATCACAGAGAATTACAGACAATCTGTAAGCTTGTACTGGGGCAAGAAAATTCGGGCTATAAAAACCAGTAGCCCGAATATGTTCCCGCAAATAAATAAAATTTTCAGGCGAAAGGATCATAACGACATTCCATGTGTCCGAATTTCCCAAACGACAGAAAACAGACAGACACTGACGGCTGTTGGTATAAGTCCGGAAAGTGTCGATTCGAATGACGGTTTTTTCACGATCGAAGATCCACAGGAGAAGGCGAATTCGATAGGCGCTGTCTTCGAGACCGTGTATACGGTGAACAATCCTGTTCGCCCAAATCGCGATATTGAGGAGAGAGCCTTTCTGAATCACTTTTATCTACGCACCGAACTTCAAGCTTGGCGATCTGAGAATAACGGTTTTACCGTATTCAATGACGAAAACCCTTCAAATGGCATAGTCGCCAATAGCCTGATGCTGTTCGTGCAAAAAGATGAACTCCTGGACATCTTTGTATCACTGAAGAATAAAAAGTCGGCGGGAGAGGACGGGGTCCCAAACGTCGTATTGAGACACCTGCCGGTGGAGGCAGTCGATATTTTCACCACGCTGTTTAACAATGCACTGAATAATGCACATTATCCGGTGCACTGGAAAACGGCGGTGGTACATCCTATCCCCAAAAAGGACAAGGACAGAACAAACCCTGCAAATCTTCGGTCAATAAGCCTTCTGCCGAATGTAAGCAAGGTATTCGAGAAGATAGTCAATAGAGCTCTGCTTAAGTGGGTTGAGGAAAACAAAATTATTCCGGAAAATCAGTTTGGTTTTCGAGCGAGGCATGACACTATTCATGCCGCGTCGAAACTAGTCTCCGACATCCAATGGAATAAATCCAAAGGACAATGCACAGGGGCCTGTCTGGTTGACTTTGAGAAGGCCTTCGACACCGTATGGTTAGAAGGGCTTTTCTACAAGCTGACTAGACTTGGCATGCGTAAACCCATGCTATATATGATTTATGAAATGCTTATGGGAAAGAAGTTCGTTGTCAAATGTGGCAACGTAACTTCGAGTAAAGTCTTTGAAATTAAAAACGGTTTACAACAGGGGGCGGTGAACTCCCCGATATTGTTTAACATTTATACAAGTGATCTTGTAGGTTCCCTTAGTCACGCTATAGCGTATGCAGATGATCTAGTGGCGTACAGATCAGGTCCGAAAATCGGAGTCATCAACATACTCTTGCAACGTGACTTCGATCACATTAAGGGATATTGCGACGATTGGAAATTGAAGATCAATTTCCAAAAAACCGAAACAATTCTGTTCAGGACCCCAGTGCAGAGGGCATCTTACGATACCAGAAAAAACTGGAAAAAATTGTGCATTATTGGACAGCATGGACAGCCGTTGGCGCTGAGAACTGAAGTCAAATACCTTGGCATCTGGCTTGACAAGTTTCTGTATTTTAATAAAAATGTGGATGCTTGTCTGGCTAGGGCTAGGGGGGCTTATGCTCTGACAAGAAGATTGTTTCAAAGCAGTCAACTTGATTCAAGGGTGAAAGTCATCTGCTACATGGCCCTCATAAGGCCGATCATCGCCTACGGTTGTCCTGTGTGGTTCAATATTTCACCATCCTACATGGAAAGGATACGGCTGTTTGAGAGGCGTTGTCTCCGATCCTGCTTAGGATTGTACCGAACGCCGGACTCTGAGTACATAAAATATTATCGCAACGAGGTTCTTTACAATGGGGCCCAGCTGAACAGAATCGACAATTTCCTTATTAAGGTGATTCGAAGGCACGCTGCAAGGGCGATGGCTAGCGACAACAGCCTGATCTTCGGGGCTTATTACCCCAATGAAACGTACATGGAGAGTACGCTCGTGTCTGGCTTCGTTCCACCAGAGGCGTTTATTTATATCGATTCGTTAGGGTTGGTACAGGACAGGAACGGTATCCCGGTTTTATACCACCGCTACCGTGACGCGCGTGACAAGCGGCTAATCCGCGACAGGTATGTCGACAATGCTCCGGAGCTCCTCCGCTTTAGCACTTCGGTATCGGATCGCGATAGGACCGATGCTGAAAGGCAGAGTTCGGAATTTTGGTGGCTGCATGAGGGAGGTGGTTCTGCACTTCCTCGGGTCTTTGCGGACTTTTAGTCCATTCCATAATGATTTAGCAAAATAAAAATTTTGAAAAAAGGTCTGGGGCGGGGCATGTACACCATATTGGGGTACAATATGGCTGGTTGCATGCTGCCTGTGGACCAAAACTCGATTAGGATGGCGACCACTCGGGGCATCTGCAACGAGTGCTCGCCATCCCGAATATAATTAAGTTAGTTGTAAGTAGTTTTAAGTAGTCTTAAGTAGTATTAAGTAGTCTTAAGTTAGTTTTAATCTAGATTAAGCGTTTTATAAAAAATTAAAAAGTCGTATACCAAAGTTTTTTTTAAATTTTCTTTGAAAATAAAAAAATATATATTTCAATAAAAAAAAAAAAAGATAAATTTAAGCCGAAAGGTAAAATTAAAAAAAGAACTATTAAATATTAACTTAGAGCGCCCGCTTAGGGCCGATAGGCTAATTTAAGAAAAAATTGTTAATTATAAGTTAGATTTAGTCATTTTTGTCTAGTTTTAAGATAGTATTTTAAGTAAATAAAAATGAATTTAAAAGTAAAAGTAAGAGGGGTAAAGTTAAAGGTAAAGTTAAACTCTAAAAAAAACTTTTGCGGTACGACAGAAGCTCCTTATCTAAACTGGTAGGGGCTCTCACTGGTCACAACTTTCTCAGAACCCATACAATGAAATTAAATCTCAAGGATGACGTTATCTGTAGAGGCTGGGGCGATGAGGAAACACACGAGGATACACCTCATTTCCTCTGTCACTGCCCGAGTCTCTGTCACCTGAGGAACAGAACACTTGGAAGCTACTTCTTCCAAGACATCCAAGAGCTTTCGGATATTCCATTACCCTATCTTTACAGGTTCCTACGAACGTCAGGATGGCTGGATAGAGTGGAGTAACCCGTAGTAACGATAAGGAAGGACGTAATCCCACCAAGGGTATCACAATGGGGCCACATGGACCTAAGTGTGGCGGAATAGAGAATCCTCTACTCCACCAACCCGTAAACCTAACCTAACCCAAGCTGCCATACCATCTGCTGGTCTCCTCCACATAAGAGGAGACCCTCTGAACTGCGCCAACTACAGAGGCATAAGTCTCCTCATCATCGCCTACAAGATCCTATCTGCCGTAATATGTGAACGCCTGAAACCGTTTACCAACAACCTGATCGGCCCTTATCAGTGTGGTTTTAGGCCAGGAAAGTCCACAATCGATCAAATTTTCACACTTCGGCAGATCCTGGAAAAAACCTAAGAAGTCCAAATCGATACCCACCACCTATTTATCGATTTCAAAGCTGCATACGACAGCATATCCAGACGAACTATACAGAGCCATGTCTAGTTTTGGTATACCGCCCAAACTCGTCCGTTTGCGTAGGATGACGATGGAGAATTCTCGCTGCACCATCAGGGTCAGAAACGACCTCACCGACACATTCGATACCAAAAAAGGATTTAGCAAGGCGATGCGCTCTATGTGACTTCTTCAATTTGATTCTTGAGAGGATTGTGCAAAACTCCCGAGCCAACAGCAGAGGCACAATTCTCCAAAAATCGTTGCAACTACTAGCATACGCCGACGATGTTGACATAATTGGTAGGCCTCAACGTGATGTCATAGCCACGTTTGCTAGTATAGAGAAGGAAGCGGCAAAAATGGGTTTAGACTATACTTAGTCTGCTGTCAACACGAAAGGACACACAACATAGAACGAGAAGACACCAATAGTCCGGCTCACAGAGTCTTTGTTTCCCAGCCAGACGTCAGACGCAGTAGAGGAAAACCTCGCCTTAAGTGGCGCGCACAAGTAGACCTCAACCAACTTGAAGTGCGCAACTGGAGGCAGTTATGTAGGGACCGGGCAAATTGGAGAGGCCTGTTAGTTGAGTTGAGTTGAGGTTCAATCCGGATTGTTCCGCTACTTATGTAGGTTAGTAAGAATTACACTCCATAATTGTGCCACCGATTCAATCGATAGTCATCATCTGCAATGGGGCATCTTATATTCACAAATCGATTCAGATTTGTCGACCTCGACTAAGTTCGAATATCCGTTGCGGTTAAAAGAGATCAAACATCGTCCATAGAGATGGACAACGTCCATATACACTTCCAAAGGTGTACTTTAAGTAAAGAAGTTAACAAAACACCAAACAACTGGAAACACCTTTCAACAACGCCGTGCTAAATCGTATATTGACATCGTCAAATCTGAACATATCTGACTTTATATCTGACCAAGTTAACGGTCATTGACATCACCTCTTATCGCTATAAAATGGTCCACCAAGGCACTGCGGAGAATTCATGGCAAGAATTCATCCAAGGAACACATTTCCATCTTCGCCGACACTCGTGAAATTAGCAATTTTGGCCCTAGGAGTCTTTGCACATTAACCGTGAAGTCGTTGATTAGAACGCAGTATCAGGAAACTAGAAGGTGGCACACGTCCATATCATCTGGGAATGGAATAATAATTGGATTGGCGTCCTATTTCGGTTTGCTCCACATTGATTGTTTAGAATGCGAAACTGAATCAGGAAACTCGTAGAAGAATTCTAGCGATGATACCCAATATTTGTAATTCTGATGTGAATTGCATTTCATAGGAATCGTACTGTCGTACGTATCTATCTTACGTGGCATCACAATTTTAACAAACCAATGACGTGTAAATGAATTCTTGAAATTTGTCTATGAAATCTGTAACAGAATTGTGACATTCACATGAACAAATCTGAAAAAAAATATCAAAAACTGAATAAACAGAAAAATTGCAATTTATGGAAAAATATTGGATTGGGTTACCACATCATTTGTGCAAGCAGCTTTAGGGACCTTCTGGAGTCTCTATAAACTTACAATTTCTCGCAAGTGGTACACTTACGGAGTTGCATGAAACCCCTTAAAGCTTTCAACAAGATCGGGGATTGTTGGTGTTGCTACTCGCAATCATTCATATTCGTTTTATTTCGCACCACAATTATTAGCAATGCAAAACCAAGGTCATCACCAAATACACACCACGGCCTGCCAATGCATTTCGCACAGCAACTCAACATCGGTCGGTCCCAAGTAGCGGTACCTGCGACCGAGATTTACGTGAATTGCACAGAATGTCGTGGTCGCTACCCA
This sequence comes from Rhingia campestris, assembly GCA_932526625.1. Classification (NCBI taxonomy): domain Eukaryota; kingdom Metazoa; phylum Arthropoda; class Insecta; order Diptera; family Syrphidae; genus Rhingia; species Rhingia campestris. The sequence goes on along the minus strand of OW052186.1, from coordinate 2,060,861 downwards.
CAAGCGAAAAATTGGAGCGACAACAAGCTGCTATCGGTGGTGCCCTTGACACATCATCATTCATCATCGTAAGTGTCGCTCCCGAATAGCGGTAGGTGCGACCGACAACGAGAACATAGTTTTGTTCTGTAACAAACGGTAGGTGGTACCGATGAAGATGGGGTGATATATCAGTAAGCAACAAGTGCCGCTGATATAAAAGGCCTGTGTTATGAGAAAAAGTTATTCTGTCCATTATACGTAGTCACCAGGTCAAGAGGACCGCATCGGCGTTCCTTTTGATTTAGAATAAAGTTTGTTAAAATTAATTGAATTTTGCGAGTTTTATTTAATTTGCTTTCGCTCAAATATTCGGCTAAAAAGCTAGCCGCATCAGTTGGCTACTTTGCCACACAAAACAAAATTAAGCAAACACAAGGTGCCTCGTGGTTATATTTGTTTAGCTTACTGCGTGAACGAAAGGAATCCAAGTGCTCGAAGGTAACTCAATCAGTACTCTAGATCTATGGAACTCGATTGTTATGAAGCGGTTATCGGAAGGTGAGTGCCCGTTGTGCATGCGATATTTTTACAACAACGGTAATTCTGCGACTGTACCGCGCAGAAGATTCTGCAATATCCGAGGCTGCTTAAATGATACCCCAAGTATACCTTTCATTCGAAAATGGGTCAAAATGTTTGAAGAGACAGGTATAACGCGGGAAAATCCAAAACCCTGGTAATCAAGATCAGAAAACGTGGAGAGTGTTCATGAAAATCCGAAACTTTTAATTCGTGCATTAACGCTGCATCAATACACCGTTTATTGCACAAAGACCTAAAGGCACACGCATCTACAACTCCATTGATTGAAGAATTAAAGCCCCAGGAGGCCAGTAGAAAGACTGCAAAGGCAAGACGCCGCCAAATCCTTTGCAGATCGCGTATTCTTTAACTTCTCAATTAACACCATACCTCCAGCATCTAGTGTCGCAGAACAATGGCGACGATGTCAAGAAGCCATTAGATCAGGCGCAACTGATGGTCCGCAAATCAGTATCCGTATTGTTTTAGGCCAGAAAAATCTTCACACTTCGGCAGATCCAGGAAAAAAAACAGCACGACCAAATTGATACCCATCCCTTATAAAGGGTTATCCAATAGGTACCTCCGGACTTTGACAGATAATAGCGACCATCATGGTTGAAGCTACAGCTATCAAATTTGCTTTATTCAGTCTGTTTTGCCAAATCAACATGGACGGACGAAGCGTTCAACAACTCGTACAGCAGATGAAATTCTTTTCTCAAAACGGGTGTTCTTTTCGGCAAACTTTCCGGGTGCTTCGTCCATTCTACGGTCGCCATAATTTTCCTAACGGGTGGGCTATTCGCAGAGTGGTGGATTAATTTACGTCCACTAGATCAATGCAACGCCTGGGCTACATCCTCTCTTGGTATCGAATGCGTCGTTGAGGTTGCTTCCAACTCTGATGGAGCAGCGAGAATTCTCGCCAAGGCTCTGTATAGTTCGTCTCTATATATGCTGGCGTATGCGGCTTTGAAATCGATAAATAGGTGGTGGATATTGATTTGGACTTCTTGGGAAGTGGTTCCTCCATATCTTCAGCATCGATTGTCTCCCAACTAAGATATTTCCTAGTTCATCTCGACAGGATTCTGTTCGAGCCGTGTATCCTTACACTTTGGTAAAACTTACGATCATCGTTCCTGGAGTGGCACCTCTCTGTATCCTCGATCACGCTCTTTTCTTGTTAAATGTTCTTCTTTCTGAAAAGCTATTTCTTTGTCCATAGAGATCAATAGCAGCACTTGTCTTCACCTGCAGTATAGCCTTGTAGGCATTCCTCATCAAACCAGGGGTTTTTTGCTGGTGGCCGCGAGAAACCTAGAACATCAGTTAAGGCTTATCCAATGGCTTGTTCGCATCATTGCCATTGTTCTTCGACTAAGATGCTGTTTTTATGGTATGAATTGAGAGGTCAAGGGATACGCATTGCGCGAAGGTCTTATCGGTCTCTGGCGATTGCAGTCTTTCGACATTAAATTTTTTCACAGTATTTCTGTTTTGTTTGTGCGTGGTGGATATCCGCATCCTTACCTTGGCTACAACAAGGTAATAGTCCGAGTCGATGTTAGCTCCTCGGAATGTTCGGACATCCAAAATACTGGATGCGTGCCTCTTATCTATCGCAATGTGATCAATTTGGTTGACTGTTCGTTGATCTGGAGACCGCCATGTCCCCTTATGGATATCGAGGTGAGGAAACCGTGTGCTGGCTATAGTGGCATTTCGTTCCGTAGCGAAATCAATTAGCCTAAGTCAGTTACCAGACGCGTTGTCGTGTAGGCTATATTTTCCGACAGTACTGCTAAAGAAGTCTTCTCTTCCTACCTTTGCGTTAAAATCTCCCAGCACGATTTTAACATCGCACTTTGGTAGTCGCTCATAGGTTTTGTCGAGGAGCTCGTAGAAGCAATCCTGAGTTATATCATCTTCTTCCTCCGTCGGAGCATGAGTGCATATAAGGCTTACGTTGGCGAATTTGGCCTTGATGCGGATTGTTACTATGCGTTCGCTAATGTCTTGGAAACATAAGACTTCTTGCCTAAGCCTGGCACTTATAACAAATCCGCATCCGAATAGTCGCTGTTTCTGCTCACTATAACACGGTCCGTAGTATATGTCACAGTTTTTCATCCTCTTTTTGCCCGGCCCATCCCATCGTATTTCCTGGATGGCAGTAATGTCTGCTTCCTAGCAGTTTAGTGCTTTCGCTAGTTGTTCGCCTGCACCTCTCCTCTTTAATGTTTTCACATTCCAGGTGCAGATACGAACGTCGTTGTCCTTTTTTCGTTTAGCAGGGTCGTCAACAGTAATATCAGTCCTTTCGAGGCTATTAGTTGCTTCGTAACAATTTTTTTTTTTTTTCAAAGTTCAAATAGTTCCTAAAATGATATGCAACCCGCTGCATCTATGCATCTCTAAACTTCTCCCCAAAACCTCACGCTGTCATGAAGCTCTTTCTAATGCAAAAATTTAATATTTTTCCATTGCTTTAAACATTTTTCAATGTCTTCATCGGGAAAACCTTAACTTCTATCAAAATCAAAAATGAATCGGTCTTTTAAAGGCTTAAAGGCATTTTGAACCGATAGCTATAGCATTTTTCTAAAGCAATCTAGTTGCTTGGAAGTCGCTTGAAAAAGTCGATAGAAATGGTCAAAATATTTTTTTTCGCTGACTGTGCAGAAATTCCGCTAGATATAGCGACATAGTCGCTACAACGGCCGGCGTTACCAGATAAAATTTTTTAAACCTGCTAAAGCAAGGACGAAAAACTGCAAATCCTGCTAGACGAAAATGTAAAAAAATGCTAAAAAAACTGCGATCGATTTTTCCTTGAGAAATACGTTTTTTTAGGTCAAAAAATACATTACAGTTAAATTTGTTATTATATTAGATGATAATTTATAAAAGATGAACATTTTTAAATTTAAATATGTACAAAGTTATTAAATTAAATCGTTCGTAATCTTTAAAGAGAATTTTGAATTTATTAAAGTCACCATTTTATATGTTGGAACAATGTTATAACAGCCTTCACCTTAAGAAACCCCCCGCTTTACTTGTAAAGCAACATTTTCGTTACTGAAGCGATTACGGTTTTTAGTTTTTAACGAATTTACCTGCGAAAATATTAGGGGTATTCATGCAACATCGGAAAGTCGTCGTAAACGTTATAAACGTGATAAAATTACGACGTGATAAATGAACTGTCAAATTTTGTATGTATTTTCTCACAGGAATTGGGTGCGTAAACTGAGGTGGTAAATGTTGTAAACTTTTGAATTGCGATTTTGACATCTGATCAGTCACTTTCACACAACAAAAGTATGCGCTAAACTTAAACAAATTATCGAGAATGGAAAGACAACAATAAGAACAAAATTCTATCAATAAATAAATTACTAAAATGAGATTAAATTCAGTAGGTTACCGCATTATTTAGTGATGATGTTTTAAGGTCGTTCATGAAACGTCGTCGTAAAGTTATAATCTTTCGCACGTAATAAAATTACGATGTTGCATGAATACCCTTAGTGATTCATGCCAGTAAGCATAAATATTGCAAATTTATTTATTGTTGGATACATAAGCATAATCGCTTTGAAATATAAGGTTGAATTTGTTTACCATAGGAAATTGTAGTCCATAGTATAAAAAGTATTATTATACTGTCATTCAAACTATTAAAAATAAATTCGTTTGGGACAGAATTTGTTGTTATATATTCACAATTGTAATGCACTCCATTGTTCTATAATTTGATTGACGCAAGCATGTAGCGATAGGCATCTAATGTCTTAATGGCGCAAAATCCTATGCTTTTCTGTTTCAAAAAAACTCTTGGAATTCTAAAAATTCTCGTTGGCTTTTACTACTTTGAGAAAAGTATGTTTTGACCAATTGCTCAATGGATTTTGGCAATTAATTACTGCCATGACTGAAAGCTATAAATACACATATTGGATTGAGTGTCGTTGTCCAAGCAATGCTATGTAAATAATATAATAACTATCTGCACCCTTTCCATTTGGAAATGCTACACAGTTACATCAATAGGTATCCACCACACCGACACCACACATAAACAGCTGTGTTTACTTTGTTTGCTTTCTGATCCTTACTCTGTGTATTTGCATTTTTTCTTTGGGATCATTTTCTTGAAGATGATCGTGTATTCGTGTTAACTGTCGCCCAAACAATTAAAAACATGTATAAATTTTTGTTTGTTTGAAAACTGCTGAAAACTGCTAAAATTTAGGAAAATGCGAAAAAAAACTGCTGCAGGTCATTTTCATGATCAAAAACTGCTAAAATCGCAGGAAACTGCTGAATCTGGTAACGCTGATCCTATTACTTGTTTGCCCGATAGCATTGGGCACTGGGCAGACTGATCATACAATCACCATTCGCCATTATACTGCTGACTGCTGACTGCTGAGAGCTGAGTACTGGCTGTGTGCGTGACGCGTGTGGTGTGCCCTCATCAAAGCAGTGTTACCATTCTCAAATGTTAGCACATCGATACTGATTTTTCAGTGTTATTGTTACAGAACTTTTGGGATTTGAAGCTTTTGAGAGCACAAAAATGAATTTGTGAGTAATAATTTGTGTGGTGGTGACGTGGTGTTGTCATTTGCGTTTTTTTCTCCTCTTTTCGAGAAACCGCTAAAATGTAGTCAAACCATTTTTTTCGACTTTGTATTTTAAAAGGAAATTTTATTCGCACGCTATTTTAATGCATTGCAACAATGCAGTACAATAAGTGATCATATTATTGTTGGACTATGGCCCGGTTTATTCACTGCTGGTTAAATTGACGTTTAGGTTACCGCAGTTTTGATTTAACCTACGATTAAGAATCTGTGGTTACCGAAGAGTTACCTAACCATAAATTATTATTAACAACAGCACTTGTAAGAGTTGACAGTGAGAAATGGCACCGATGTGTGCAACACGTTGAACAGGTTGTTGAGCCAACGATGTGGGATATGGACGTTTTCGCGGAGGAAGCAGTCGAAAGATTGGTAATAAATATAAATGACGATAGTAGCAGCACTAACTTTTCATCAGACTAATAGATTTTAATATTATAAATGAATGAAGTTATTTTTACTTTAAATTAATGAAATTTTATGTTTTAACATTATACTTTACTATATTTATTATGAATTATATTTTTGTTTACAATATTTATCATGAATAAATGATAATACATATTTTTTTTAGTTCTTATATCTGTTTTCGGAAAAAAATGTTTTTTTTTAAAACAAACTAAAATGGGCAGATGGCAACCCTAAGCGAAATGCTCTCTCTCTTAGTGGTGATTCATAATATACACCATGGCAACCCTACGAGAGCTTTAAAGAGCGACACATTTATACATGTTACTGCAACCAGACAAAGAGGCAAATGTCCTATCTTCCCTGTACTGACATTTATTCTTGGACAGAGTATAGTCGAGAGGCAATCAGATTGTTGCGCGACCACTTCCCAAAGCCTTATCTGTCGCCTCAGGACTTCTTTTATGGGATTACCTTAAGGAAAAGGTTTACATTAACAAATCACGCAGTTAACCTCTGTTTTGCTAGACTTCCACCCACGAATCACGAATCAATTAAAACATTTAACTCGAAATTGCACACACATGGATTGGATACTTTTATTGATCGAAACTACAATGGAAATGCACATACAACGTATAACAAAACACAATCGCAACGCATATGAATGCCAAAATCAAATTTATGAAAAGATACATTTTCCAGTTACGGTTACTGTTAGAAGGCTCTGCAATCGTTTCATCCTCGAAGAGTACACGCAAGTCCGTATCTCGCCGCGGTCTATGTTCAACAAAAAGCGTAGCAACATCAAAGTCCAAGTGAATGGATGCCAATCCCATCCCTCTGATTCTATCGCCGTCCATCTCCCTCAAAACGCTGATCATGCGCTGCTCAATTTCCATTATTACGCCAACTCGATCCAGGGGTAGTGATACTGTGGCACCTCGTGGTCGTCGAGTATAGTTTGGAGGACAATCGTACTCCTCCTCTCTCTCGAAAACCCCCATTTCAACTACAAACAGAACACAGGATACAATCGCAGCAACAAATTTGAATTTTTATACTCACTAACGCCTCCTGCCATTGTGATCCAATCTCGTCGAGAATATTTCAATAACTGAGGACAAAACGAAACAGATCCAGCAAACACACACCAAATCAGATTCGCACAGTGCAACATACATCAGCGACTATCAGGCAGCTCCCACATCGCAGCGTTACCAGATAATTTTTTTTAAACCTGCTAAAGGTAGGACGAAAAACTGCAAAACCTGCTAGACAGAAGTGTAAAAAAAATGCGATCGATTTTTCCTTTTTTTTTTTAGTTCAAAATACATAAACAGTTACATTTGTTGATGATAATTTTTAAATTTAAATATGTACCTACAAAGTTATTAAATTAAATTGTTCGGAATCTTTATAGAGAATCTTTGAATTTATTGAAGTTACCATTTTATTTGTTGGAACAAAGTTATAACAGCCTTCACCTTAAGAAACCCCCTGCTTTACTTGCAAAGCAACATTTTCGTTACTGAAGCGATTATGGTTTTTAGTTTTTAACGAATTTACCTGCGAAAATATTGTTTCACAAGCAGTATTAGATGTCGGTAAGCATAAATATTGCAAATTTAGTTATTGTTGGATACTTATTGTTGTTTGCTGACATTTCCTTTTATTTTTTTTTTCATCAAAATAGTGAATATTGGCATAATCGCTTTGAAATATAATGTTGAATTTGTTCAAAATGTAATCCATAGCATAAAAAGTATTATTTTACTGTCATTCAAAATATAAAAAATAAATTCGTTTGGGACAGAATTTGTTGTTAAATATTAAACTTGGAAATACAGTTTTAATGCACTCCAAATAAATAAAAAAATACAAATTTTTGGCGCAACAGGCTCGTTAGTACCCAGGGCCTATAGCTTTCTCACAACCATTCATGTGTGCGTGTGTACTTCTGCACGATGGCGGGACCTCCTGTTTTATGCCGACTCCGAACGGCTAAGTTGAGATAAGCTATTCTTGACAATTGATACTACTCGGATGATTTGTCAGATCATCACGAGAGGAGGGCCAGTGAAAAATCATTTAGGTGTTGCTACGGCTGGGAATCGAACCCAGACCTCCTGCGCGGCAGTTCATCGCACTAACCATCGCGCCACATGCACTCCATTGTTCTATAATTTTATTGACGCAAGCGATAGCCATCTAATGTCTTAGTGGCTTTTCTGAAGATTTTCTATTTCAAAAATCTCTTTTAATTCTAAAAATTCTCGTTGTCTTTTACTACTTTGAAAAAAGTATGATTAGACATCTTTGACCAATTGCTCAATGGATCTTGGCAATTTCTTACTGGCATGACTGACAGCTAGAGCAACCGATTGACATACGCATAATAAATACACAATTTGGATTGAGTGTCGTTTTCCAAACAATGCCTATGTAAATAATATCATAACTATCTGCACCCTTTCCTTTTGGAAATGCTACACAGTTACATCAATAGGTATCCAGTATCCACCACACCGACACCACACGTAAACAGCTGTGTTTACTTTGTTTGCTTTCTGACCCTAACTCTGCGTATCTGCATTTCTTCTTTGGGATCATTTTTCTTGAAGATGATCGTGTATTCGTGTTTACCAAACAATTAAAAACATGTATAAATTTTTTTTGTTTGAAAACTGCTGAAAACTGCTAAAATTTAAGAAAATGCTAAAAAAACTGCTGCAGGCCATTTTCATGATCAATAACTGCTAAAATCGCAGGAAACTGCTAAATCTGGTAACGCTGCCCACATGTGCACCATCGGCATGGAAGCACTATCTGCAAACTTTGCTGATAGTGCTTCCATGTGCATGGTGCATGTGTAGGTGAGGATTTCATTGTTTTTTTCGTTTTTTTATTTTTGCAAAGGGAAAGATTCGCTTCGATGTGGGAAAGTCTATTTTTGTTGTTGTCTGTTCAGGGGTCTGGGGTCTAGACTAGTCTGCACATGCTACTCGAGTGAGGGGTCTAGGGTCTAGGGTCTGGGGATTGTTATTAACACTGGCGAACAACTACTCGATTAAGGGGTCTGGTGTCTGGGATCTTGGTCTAGGGTCTGGATGAGTCTGGAGTTTGTTATTCACACTGGAGGACAAACTATTCGATCTATATGACTGAAAGATCGGCTGTGGGTATTGTTTTTGGTCCTACATAGGGGTTTTTGGAATTGGGATTCTTACACAAAAATTAACAGCACCTCCCATATATAATGGAATTTCGAAAACGCGATTATCTTGGTTAAGGCTCTATCGATGCTGATAAAAATGAAAACCTAAGCTTTTGCTATTATTTAGGAAAAGATGGCATAAGCAGTTTTTGCAGTGACTTGAGTTTCTACCTAGCTGATGCCTAGCAACTCCGACACTCAGATTTCACGTGGCGACCCCTGAGTCCCTAGTACCGTGACCGTAGACAGGGTCTCAATCGCGGGGGAATGAAGAATGAGAAGCAGGTTTGGTAAGGAAGTGAAATAAAGGGAACAAGGAATTGAAGATGCCATATTGAGGGATCTTCCAGGTGAATATGAAGGTCAAGGTAGGGTCCGTAGTAATATATTCTCGCAGGCGAACAGTCATCTTTTGCCATAAGACTGGCATGAATTTTGTGAGGTGTCCGGGTCAAGGCCATACGGTCTCTGGCGAGCAGAAAACTGGACCTAGTATTCCAACAACGACACGTAAACCAGTACGCAACAGAAGTACACATATTCCTGTTCCAGGCGGCAGCGGTAGAACTCCCAAGATAAATTCAAATGTATACCAACTGCACCGAAGAACAATTGCGTTGATGCCAACAGGCCATTAGATCAGCCGCAACTGTGGTTTATTGCGCCCACCAGCATGAAACCCTTGGTTTGATGAGGAATATCGACTAATGCTCGCAGCCAAGAACGATGCCAAAAAGGCTAAGTTGCAGTTGAAGACGAGAGCTGCTATTGAGAGGTGCCACTCCAGGAACGATGATCGTATGTTTTTCCAAAGCGTAAAACGTCAAAGCCAACGATACCCCGCTCGAACAGAATCCTGTCGTGATGAACAAGGAGACAATCGATGCTGAAGATAAGGAGGAACCACTTTCCATGAAGTCTGCGTAGGATGACGATGTAGAATTCTCGCTGCTCCATCAGAGATGGAAACAACCTCACCGACACATTCGATACTAAGAGAGGATGTAGTCCAGGCGTTGCATTGATCTAGTGGACGTAAATTAATCCACCACTCTGCGAATAGCCCACCCGTTAGAAAAATTATGGCGACCGTAGAATGGACGAAGCACCCGGAAAGTTTGCCGAAAAAACACCCGTTTTGAGAAAAGAATTTCATCAGCTGTACGAGTTGTTGAACGCTTCGTCCGTCCATGTTGATTTGGCAAAACAGACTGAATAAATGACAGCAAATTTGAAAGCTGTAGCTTCAACCATTACGGCCGCTATTATCTGTCAAAGTTCGGAAGTACCTATATTGGACGACCCTTTAGTAGGGATGGGTATCAATTTGGTTGTGCTGGTATTTTCCTGGATCTACCGAAGATTTTTCTGGCCTAAAACAATACGGATACTGATTTGTGGACCATCAGTTGCACCTGATCTAATGGCTTCTTGACATCGTCGCCTTTGGTCTGCGACACTAGATGCTGGAGGTATGGTGTTAATTGAGAAGTTAAAGAATACGCGATCTGCAAAGGATTTGGCGGCGTCTTGCCTTTGCAGTCTTTCTACTGGCCTCCTGGGGCTTTAATTCTTCAATCAATTGAGTTGTAGATGTGTGTGCCTTTAGGTCTTTGTGTAATAAACGGTGTATTGATGCAGAGTTAATGCAACAATTGAATTGAAAGTTTCGAATTTTCATGAACACTGTTTTCTCCCCGTTTTCTGATCTTGATTAACTGGGTTTTCGTTTTTCCAGCGTTATACCTGTCTCTTCAAACATTTTGACCCATTTTCGAATGAAAGGTATACTTGGGGTATCATTTAAGTAGCGTTGGATATTGCAGAATCTTCTGCGCGGTACAGTCGCAGAATTACCGTTGTTGTAAAAATATCGCATGCACAACGGGCAGCCACCTCCCGATAATCGCTTCATAGCAATCGAGTTCCATAGATCTAGAGTACTGATTGAGTTACCTTCGAGCACTTGGACTCCTTTCGTTCACGCAGTAAGCTAAACAAATATAACCATGAGGCACCTTCTGTTTGCTTAATTTTTTTTTTGTATCAAAGTAGCCAACAATGCCCGATCTTGTTGCAACTCCGTAAGTGTATCATTTGCTAGAAGTTGTAAGTTTATGAAAAAAGTTTCCAGAAGGTCCATAAAGCTGCTTGCACAAATGATGTGGTAACCCAATCCAATATTTTTCTATAAATTGCAGTTTTTCTGTTTATTCAGTTTTTGATAATTTATTTCAGATTTGTTCATGTGACGGATTATATGTCCCAATTCTGTTACAGATGCGTGCATGTGCGTGGTTTTGTCTAGTAAAAATGTTTCATAGACAAATTTCTAGAATTCATTTACATGTCATCGTTTCCTAAATTTCCATGGATTCAGACCCGTTATACAAATAAAAACATATTTTCTGCTGCCACATCAGAAATGGGAATATTAAGTGTCATCGCTAGAATTTGTCCACGCATTTCCTGTTTTATCCGTAAACAGATTCAGTTTCGCATTGTAAACAAAAATTGTGGAACAAAACCAAATAGAACGCCAACCCAATTATTATACCATTCCCACATGACATGGACGTGTTCCACCTTCGAGTTTCCTGATACTGCGTTCTTATCAACGACTTCACGGTTAATGTGCAAAGACTCCTAGGGCCAAAATTGCTAATTTCACGAGTGTCGGCGCAGATGGTAGGTAAACTGTTCCCTGATAGTCTTTGTCTATTCAGTAGCAATAGCAACGGATGCCATGAATTCTTCGCCGTGCCTTGGTGGACCATTTTAAAGCGATAATAGGTGATGTTAATGACCGTTAACTTGGTCAGACATAAAGTGTTGAGTTATATTTCTAAGAAAATAATGTCATTCGCATATCGATTTAACGATGTCAATATACGATTTACCACTGCGCAGTTGAAAGTTGATTCCAGTTGTTTGGTGTGCGCTGAAATACCTAACGAAGTGTATATGGAAGTTGTCCATTGAGATGTCATATTATTTTTGATCTCTTTTAACGGCAATGGAATTGATTCCTCTATATTCCAACTGCATCAAGGTCGACAAATCTGAATCGATTTGTAAATATAAGATGCCCCACTGCAGATGACGACAATCGGTGGAATCTGTGGCACAATTATGGAGTGTAATTCTAACTTAATTACATAAGTAGCGGAGCAATCCGGTGTGAACCTGGGCCTCAACAACATGTCTCTTCAATTAGCCTGGTCCCTACATAACGTTTTCCAGTTGCGCACTTCAAGTTGGTTAAGGTCGGATTCTACTCGTGCGCACCACTTAAGGCGAGGTCTTCCTCTAATGCGTCCGACCGATGTCTGGCTGGGAAACAAAGACTCTGTGAGCTATGGGTGTCTATTCGTTCTACATGCCCTAGCCATATCTTAAATGTCAAATGCGGAGTTTTTTTGGTGAGGGGTATGTCGCTATACAGCTTGTATAGCTCGTGGTTGAATCTTCGTCTTCACTCGGGTTCCAAGATTGTTCGAAGAATTTTTCTTAAAAACGTTCGGTTTTGATACGATTCATGCTTCAGCGGTGTAGAGCAGAACTGGGATGATCAAGTCTTATATAGGAACTCCTTAGTAGTTCGAGTGAGGGCTTTACTACTGAATTGCCTTCTTACACCGAAGAAACAGCGGTTGGCAGCAGTTTTATTTCTGACGAGATGTTGTTGTCAAAGTTAATAGCGAAGCCGAGGTAGACAAAGTCCGGTACTATCTCAAAGTTATAATCTGTTAATGGTGACGTTCTGTCTAATTCATCGATTCTGTATGTCGTTTCGTGTAGACAGCCTTGCACTCATTTACTGCTTAATCCATTTTTGTCGCTTCCTTCTCTATACTAGCAAAATTGGCTATGACATCACGATGAGTCCTGCCAAAGATGTCAATATCGTCGTCGTATGGTAGAAAAAAACACCGATTTTTGGAAGATTGTTTCTCTGGTGTTGTCTCGGGAGTTTTAACCAATCGTCGTTTCCAAACCTCATGGAACAGCGGGAAATATCTATTATCGTCCTGCACAGACGAACGAGTTTTGGGCGGTATACCAAAACTAGTCTATAGGCTCTGTACAGTTTGTCTCTATAAATGCTTTCGTATGCAGCTTTCAAATCGATGAAAAGGTGGTGGGTATCGATTTGGGCTTCTTGGGATTTTCCATGATTTGCCTGATCTGTGCAGATTGGATCAGTTGTGGAGATTCCTAGCCTAAAACCACACCGATAAGTTCCGATCGGGTATTCTTGTATGAGATGTTGAAGACGCGGTTCAGAGGGTCTCCACTTTTTTGTGGATCGGACAATCAATGCTGAGATTAAATTCTTTAGTCATACTTTCATCCCAACAAATTTAGCTTATAAGTTGGTGAATGTTACTTACAAAGTCATCGCTACCGACTTTGTAAAGCTCTGCAAGATGGCCGTCATTTCCAACAGCCTTGTTAAGCTTGAGTTTAGATATTGCTATCCTCACTTTAGTTGGTTTGTAGCTCTCGTCGCCAATATTGAATGGTTCGTTCTGCCTGACAGCTAAATGTCTGCAAAAATGGTTCTTCCATATGCTTCTACTTTTTAATAGAACTTGCGAACATCTTTGCTGGAGTGGCACCTCTCTGAATCCTTGATCGCTTGCTTTTCTTGCTTTCTGAAACGGTTTTTTGTTGGCCAACAGCTTAGTGACAGCTCTAGTCTTCACCAGCTGTTTCGCCGAGCATCAGTCGGCATTCTTCATCAAACCAGGGGTTTCCTGCTGGTGGAAGCGAAGCTCCTAGCACATCAGTTGCGCCTGATCTAATCCAACATTAGATGCTGGCGATATTCTGTTAGTGGAGAGTTTAAGCTATACGAGTTCAGTATAGAACTCTGCGGTCTCTTTTCATCGCAATCTTTCTACTAGCTTACTGGGGATTTAAGTCTTACATCAATAAAGTTGTGTAGGGTTGAAGCTTTAGGTCTTTGTGCAAAAAATTGTGTAATGATGCAGCGTTAACGCAATTGCGCGCTTACGAATTGAAAGTTTCGGATCTTCATGAACACTCTCCACGTTTTCTTATCTTGGTTACCAGGGTTTTGGTTTTTCCATTGTAATACCGGTCACTTCAAACATTTTGACCCATTTTCGAATGATAGGTATACTTGGGGTATAATCTAAGTGGCGAAAGCCTCGGATATTGCAGAATTTTCCGAGCGCTACAGTCGCCGTTGTTGTTGAAATATCGCATGCACAACGAGCAGTTACATCCCGATAATTGCTTCATTTCCTGGAACGCCCTGGCACTCTGATGCCTTTCCTTTGAGATACCTTAAGTTGACTAACTTTTTTGTGACGGAAAGTAGACAACAACGCCCACCCAATCTTATAGTCGTAAGGACTATCATCCTACACCGTAGGTGTACCGTTTGCGAGAAATTGTAAGATTATGAAAAAAGTTTGCGGAAGGTGCCTAAAGCTACCTGCACAAATGATATGGTCACCCAATCCAATGTTTTTCTATAAATTGCAATTTTTCTGTTAGCTAATTTATTTTAGATTTGTTCATGTAACGGATTAAATGTGACAATTCTATTACAGATGCGTGCATGTGCGTGTTTTTGTCTAGCAAAAATATTTTATAGCCGAATTTCAAGAATTCATTAAGACGCCATCGATTTCCTAAATTTCAACGGATCTAGATCCGTTATACAAATAAAAACATATTTTCTGCAGCCACATCAGAAATATGAATATTAAGTGTCATCGCTAGAATTTGTCCACGCATTTCCTGTTTTATCCGTAAACAGATTCAGTTTCGCATTGTAAACAAAAATTGTGGAATAAACCGAAATAGAATGCCAACGCAATCATCATAACATTCCCACGTGATATGGACCTGTTCCACCTTCGAGTTTCCTGAAACTACGTTCTTATCAACGACTTCATGGTTAATGTGTAAAAGGCTAATTGGACGACAATTGATAATTTCACGACACCACCAGCCCAGCTATCCGCTTCATCATCAAAGTATCTGTCGCATTTATTCCCTCACGCCACTCTCTCAGACCAGTTCATAGAATCGATCTTTGTTTATATTTAGTCCCCAAATGGAATTTGTTTACATGATCTTCACATCAACAATTCAACGGAAAGTGCGGATCGCATTTCAGCTGACTAAGAATTTCTGAGTCACCACAGTAACTATCGAAACTTCGTAAACTTTCCACCCCCTAATGCTAATGGTCCTGGTCCAACGAGGTCAATCTTTGTTTACAAATCAAAGGCAATACTCGGCAAAAATATTCCTCTGTGGTTCAACTAGATATTTAACATCGGAACGAAATGTTCTTGGAAAAAGTTTCACACAAAAGTTGATACAAATTGCGTACATCCCCGGTTGACAAAATGTCAAGGATAACCCAAGAGATTGCAACAAGTGGTGTTGATGCTCATAATGAACTCAACACAGATCGTCAGGCTTCAAATCTCCTCAGAGGGATGGTAATCCTTGCATGACATTACATCCAGTTCGCCTGATTGAGTAGCTGACTTACAATTTTTTTTATCACTATCAGATCTTAGTACAAGCTTAGTACGAGCAGCATCTACGACCAGAGTTTGCCACAGCATATGATATGCACCCATAGGCTCAATCCTCCAAATCTTGGATTATCTCGTCGTGTGGGCATTGAAGTGAAAATCAGTGGAAGTCACCTCCTGGGAATAAACGAGCAAAATAAAAAATACGCACATTTTTACGATTTAATCAGTGGGTTCTGATTTATTTATCAAATACGGAATATACATATTTGGAATCGTTAATCCGATTCACCTAAAAAAATTTCAATATACATTTGTGCTGCCTCCATGGAACTCCAAGTCGCATAAAACCGCCTTGCTATGTCATCTATATCTCCCCCTTCATCGAGGGGAACTTCAGGCACTACCGGGTGCGAAGTCTCTTCACTAGGTTCCTCTGGTTGTGGTGTGTTCTTGTCGTTGTCAGCCATTTCTAAAAGAATTCGTGAATATTATCAGGAATCATTGAACAACGTTTTATCTTACCTCACTCAACTACTTTCTGTAAGAGACTGAGCTCACTCACACACAGCTCACAAAAAAATACTCAACTGGACAACTCACACAAATCTCGTTTTGAACGTGTGCGTGTATGAGGTTTTGTTTTCTGCAGTCGCACATTTTTCTCCCGTTTCCTCTCCGATCTTTCTTAAAAGTTCAACCAATGTGACAAATCACCGCGAAAGTGAGGTGAACATAAGCAGAGCCGCCATGAGTGAGTGCATCCGACAAATATTCATGAACGCAGGGAAAGAGCCCGATCCGTTGCAATTCGTTAAAACCTTTTTGGGTCGCCTTTTGCTGGAAATAAATATGAAGTTTGCCGAATTTAAGAGGAAAAATACCCCAAAGAAGTTTTGCATGTTATAGTTATTACTTACTTACTTAAGTGGCGCTACAGTCCGGGATGAATCTGAGCCTCAACCAACATGCCTCTCCAATTAGCCCGGTCCTTAGCTAACTGCCTCCAGTCGCGCACACCAAGTTGGTTGAGGTCGGTTTCTACTTGTGCGCGCCACTTAAGGCGAGGTCTTCCTCTACTGCGTCCGAACTCTGGCTGTGAATTGAAGACTCTATAGGAGCCGGAGTATTGTCCATTCGTTGGAATTAGAATTTTCTTCTCCATAGGCCGTCAACACAAACGAGGCCGAAGAATTTTCCTCTCGAATCGAATCTTCATCCGCTTTTGTTACGGTCCATATACCCTCAGCGCCGTAGAGCAGGACTGGGATGATCAGGGTTTTATATAGGATCTCCTTTGTAGTTCGAGTAAGGGCTTTACTGATCAGACGGATCAATCGACGTAAGCAACAACGTGGCGAGCTGAATGGCGATTTCGCTTTCTTAGGTCTGCCCCACCCATCGGAATCACGCGCGAACGACACGACTAAGGTCACAAACACCGGAAACCATGTGGTAAGATCGGCCGCTCTAGAGGGCGACCCGGAAGCATCGTCGGGACTACCCACGGTTGCTGAATGAAGATCAGCTAAAGTGGCGAGCGACACCAAATGGAAGCCGGTAACCATCAGCAAAGGTAACCAGAAGGTTAGATCGGCCGCTCCAAAGGGTGACCCTAAAGCATCGTTGGGAGTACCCACGACCGATAAAGGTAGATCAGCTGGGGTGGCGGGCGACGCCAAATGGAAGCAGTCTAGCAGACAAGCCACAGCAAACCAATCGTCGAAACCGGTCGTCTAAGAGGGAGAACCCAAGGTGCTGTTGGGATTACCCACAGGTGCCGAGGCATTGTCAGCTGTAATGGCGGGAAGTGACGTGAGGCAAGCTGGCAAGCCGATTTCTGCGAGACCACCGCAAGGTGCAGTCAAACGGAGTCGACTGAATATCTCCAGAATACGCAGGACCAAAAAAGCGTACCAAATTCGCCGCTATAAGTTCCAGCGTATTGCGGTAATTGACGCAGCTAGTCCTGAACTACGGCTAAATGAGGAGCAATGGCTTCTCAGTACCTCTGTGGCGAACGACCCCAAAAATGCTCCGACCTTTGACAAGATGGTTTATTACAAGGGTTTCCGTGTAATGTCTTGCTACAACGACTGGACCCTTCAATGGCTCAAAAGTCAGGTCGTAAAGATGGCAAGCGTCTGGTCGGGCGCCGACCTAGTGCTTCTAGAACCCAAAGAGCTTTCATCCGCTACCAGGGGTAGGATGTTTATACCAGGTCCAACCATTCCAAGGGAAAGGCTATTGGAGATGCAAACGTCAAAACCCTTACTTTCCGTCCAATGACTGGGCCATAACAGAAATGTTTGAGCCATCAGTATATGTTAGGATAGGTGGTCATAATGCACTCCGACCCAGTACTGCCAAATCTGATGAACGTGCTACAACTAAACCTCCATCACAGTAGGGCGGCCAGCGCCAAGCTACTTCTCCACCTAGCCTAGCATCAAGTCGACATTGCACACCAGGAATCCTGGATCTCAAACAGTGTAATTTGCGGACTAAAATACCAACGGCAATTGTCGTAGCTGCGTGATGGATAGGAAAAGCATTAATAAATTATTTCTACCTCAACTCAGCAACGATGACCTAGCTGCAGTCATGTGGGAAAGGAAAGATTCAACTCCGTTGATTATCTCCTCTGCTACAACTTAGAAGCTCCACCTCCTCCCGATGCTATCAAAGACCTCGTCTGAAATAGTGAAGCGAGAGATTGGTCCCTACTTATAGGATGCGACGCTAATGCCCATAACATCAGCTGGGGCAGTAGCGACACAAATAACGGGTGATTTTTTAGCTGGTTTGGTTTTGGCAACACTGGTTTTGACAGCTGACGTGTGTTTAGTACCTTGTGTCACTGTCAAACAGCTTCAGTTTGGTTTGCAATTTAACCATGGATCGTCTTACAAATGAACAACGCTTGCAAATTATTGAATTTTAATATAAAAATTCGTGCTCGGTTCGAAATGTTCATCGCGCGCTGCTTCCATTTTATAATCGGCATTCTCGACCTTCTGAGCAGTCAATTCGGAAGATTGTGACCAAATTTCGCACCAAATTTACTTTGTTGGACATTAAACCACCAACACGTTTACGTACTGTGCGTAGTGAAGAAAATATTGCGGCCGTATCAGCTAGTGTGACAGAAGACCGCGAAATGTCGATTCGGCGCCGTTCCCAGCAGTTAGGCCTTTGTTACAGCACTACGTGGAAAATTTTGCGGAAGGATTTGGGCGTAAAGCCTTTTAAGATACAGCTGGTGCAAGAACTAAAGCCAGCCGACCTACCACAACGCCGAATTTTTGGTGAATGGGCTCTTGGAAAGCTGGCCGAGGATCCGCTTTTTTATCGAAAAATTGTGTTCAGCGATGAGGCTCATTTTTGGTTGAATGGGTACGTAAATAAGCAAAACTGCCGCATTTGGAGTGAAGATCAGCCAGAAGCATTGCAACAGCTACCAATGTATCCCGAAAAAGCCACTGTTTGGTGCGGTTTATGGGCCGGCGCATTATTGGGCCATATTTCTTCAAAGATGATGCGAATCGCAGCGTTACTGTCAATGGTGAACGCTACCGAGCGATGATAACAAACTTTTTTTGCCCGAAATGGAAGTTCTTGACTTGCATGATATGTGGTTTCAACAAGACGGTGCCACATGCCACACAGCACGCGAAACAATGGCGCAATTGCGAGGCGAGTTTGGTGAACAGTTAATTTCACGTTTCGGGCCGGTCAATTGGCCGCCTAGATCGTGCGATTTGACACCATTAGATTATTTTTGGTGGGGGTATGTCAAGGCTAATGTCTATAGGGACAAGCCCGCTTCGATTGACGCACTGGAAGCCAACATCCATGCATTCATTCGTGAGATACCGGCCGATATGTGTGAAAGAGTATGCCAAAATTGGACTCAGCGGATGGGCTACCTGAGACGCAGCCGCGGTCAACATTTGCATGAAATTATCTTTAAACATTAAATTGCAAGGTTCAAACTATCGATTCAAATAAATATTTCATTCATTTTTTTGAAGTTTTTGTGTTTTTTTTTTAAAAAAAGTTCTAAACCTCTTAAAAAATCACCCGTTACTAGAGTTGAGTCCCTGTTTCAATAAATTATTAAACATAGTTTATTAATTCATAATCGTGGCAATGAACCAACTTTCATCATAAAAATCGTAGGGAAGTCTTAGACCTAACACTTTCCTCCAAATCTGTTACCCTGTCAGTCTCAGACTGGAGGGTATCAAATCAACCTAGCTTTTCAGATCATAGAATTATACAATTCTTATTATTAGAAACGTTAGCAAACATTACTCCGTTTCGAAACCCCAGAAAGACAAACTGGGGCATCTTCACCTCCAAAGTCTCGGAGCACACCTTCAGGAGTGTCGAACGAAACCCAACAGATGTTGACACCAACGTCAACGAACTCGTCACAGTTTTTAAGAACGCTTTTTCAAAAGCGTGCCCTCTTAGCAAAAATAAAGCCACTGGTGGTCTAGGGAAATGGCCAGCCAACACAGCGCAACGAAAGAACTCTACAAAGTGGCAAAATGGTCAAACGTAGAAACAGACTGGCACTCTTATAGAACCAGCCTCTGCAAATTCAAAAAACAGATTAGAACAGCCAAAAGAAAGGCTTGGAAAGTATTCTGCAGTATCGAAGAAACCAATGAATCTGCCAGATTGAGGAAAATACTATCAAAAGATGCAAGCGTCCCAGGTTTTCTCAAAACTTCAGTAAATGAATGGACAGAATGGACAAACTGCAAAACTGCAGAGGAAAATGATATCGCAAGCACAAACACAGACCACACATCGGACAACATGGGAGACAACTCCCTCATTAATACGAGAGTGTGCAAGGTAAAAATTTCATGGGCTATTAATTCATTCAAGCCCCATAAATCAGCGGGCCCTGACGGCATAACCCCTATCATGTTACAAATAACTGCTGATTACATAATGCCAACACTGCTTACCATCTTCCATGGATGTCTAAAACTAAACTACATACCACAAGCGTGGCGTGAAGTTAAAGTTATATTCATACCGAAAGCAGGGAAATGCAGCCACACTGTAGCGAAAGATTTCAGACCCATAAGCCGGTCTTCCTTCCTACTGAAAACGATGGAAAGATTAGGTAATCGACATCCAGATACGTAGTAACCTGAATCAGGTTACCTATCTGTAAGCCAACACGCCTATATAAAGGGCAAATCAGTGGAAACGGCTCTACACAAAGTAGTTCGTACAATATGTTAGCAGCCTTTCTAGCTATAGAAGGAGCCTTCAACAACGTTAAAACTGAAGCAATTGCTGAGGCACTTGTCAAAGCTGAAATAGGAACGGTTTCAAGCAAATGGATCTTAACAATGCTCAATAACCGGATCATTTCGGCAACACAAGGCGATTGCACCAAAAGGATCACAACGTTAAAAGGTATTCCTCAGGGAGGTGTATAATCCCCACATCTTTGGCTACTAGTAGTCAACGAAGCACTTAAGAAGCTGGATATCACTGCAATAAAAACAGTGGCACACGCTGATGACGTAGTCCTCGTGGCGTGCGGAAAATTCCCATCGACACCAAGTGAAATTATGCAAAGAAGTCTCAATATACTCAGCAAGTGGGCTGGGTGTAAATCCAAACAAACCAGAACTGGTTCTCTTTAATAACAGGAGATCGATCCCAACATTTCTGGCACCGTCTTTGGAAGGTTCAACCCTCTCATTGTCAGCAAGCGCGAAATATCTGGGGGTGGTACTTGATAGTAAACTGAACTGGAATCTAAACGTTGAAGAAAGAGTAAAGAAAGCAAATATTGCCCTCTATAGCTGCAACAGAATCTGCGGCAAAAAATGGGGCCCATCCCCGAAGGTCACAAAATGGCTATACACAGCTATTTTCAGGCCAATCCTAACATACGGTTGCTTGGTCTGGTGGAATGCTATGGCAAAACATATGACCAAACTAACGAAAGTTCAAAGGACAGCATGCATACTCACGACAGGAGCCATGCGCACTAGCCCCACAGTAGGTTTAGAAACAAAATCCTAAAAATAACACCAATTGACTAACAAATCAATGACACAGCAGCAAAAGGCGCATCAATACTCAAAGAAACGGGCAATCTACTCATGAAGCCTTTAAGCCATAGCTCAATATTAAACTCAATGGGTTATGCAACACGAAAGGACACACAACATCGATGAATTGGACAGAACGTCACCATTGACAGATATAACTTTGAGACAGTACGGGACTTTGTCTACTTCGGCTCCGCTATTTACTCTGACAACAACATCTCGTCAGAAATCAAACGAAGAATTACTCTTGCCAACCGCTGTTTTTTCGGGCTAAGAAGGCAATTTAGTAGTAAAGCCCTAACTCGAACTACTAAGGAGATCCTATATAAGACCCTGATCATCCCAGTCGTGCTCTACGGCGCTGAAGCATGGACCGTGTCAAAAGCGGATGAGAAATCCTTGATCGATTCGAGAGAAAAATTCTTCGGAAAATCTTCGGTCCCGTTTGCGTTGACGGGCTATGGATACGAAGATTCAACCACGAACTATACGAGCTGTATAGCGACATACCCCTGGTCAAAATACTCTGCATTGGACGTTTAAGATGGCTAGGACATGTAGAACGAATGGACACCAATACTCCGGCTCGCAGAGTCCTCGATTCCCAGCCAGACGTCGGACGCAGTAGAGGAAGACCTCGCCTTAAGTGGCGCGCACAAGTAGAAACCGACATCAACCAACTTGGACTGCGCAACTGGAGGCAGTTAGCTATAAGGACCGGGCTAATTGGAGAGGCATGTTGGTTGAGGCCCAGGTTCATCCCCGACTGTTGCGCCACTTAAGTAAGTAAGTAAGCTTATGCAGATGCAGCATCTGACTATATTACCCCATACCACGACTTTGATATTAATAATTCTATCAGAATACCAAGCAGAGACGAATGGTCTTCAAACAATGTGTTATCTGACGTAGAAATAGCAATTTATACCGACGGATCTAAAATGGAAGTCGGAGTGGGCTCTGGAGTCTAATCTGAAAAGATCGGGCTAGCTACATCCTACACTCGTGTAGTGTATTCCAAGCTGAGATCCTGGCTATACTCGAAGCTGCCGAATCGGCTAGGGTATTGGACATATCACATGAGGATATCTCCATCTACGTGGATAGTCAAGCGGCTATTAAAGCTCTGGCATCCAATATAGTAAAATCACGGGTAGTTGGACGCTGCCGCGAAGAGCTGAGGGCTCTTTGTAACCAGAACAAAGTCCAAATTATCTGGGTGCCAGGACACACTGACATTACAGGAAATGAGAAAGCAGACGAGCTAGCCAGACTAGGATCATCCAGCTGCATTTCCTTATCGGATAAAAGGGTTAACCCCCCGATAGCATTTAGAAAACATGAAATAACCAAGCACACACAAAAAGAAACTATAACAAGGTGGCATAACACAATCACCTGTAAGCATACAATATCTCTTTGGCCGGAATTAAACGGCAGCAAATCAAACAAGCTAATAGCTTTGAATAGAGCATCCATTTCTATAGCGGTGAGAGTGATAACAGGTCACAACCTGTTGGGTAAGCACTCCAAAAAGTTAAAACTGACTGGTGCGAACCAACTTTGAAGGAAATGCAGCGACCGAGACGTCATAGAGGAGGTCTCACACCTATTATGTCACTGCCCTGTGATCAGTAGCAGTCGTTTGAAAACTCTAGGCAGCCTATACTTCGACGACCTAAGGGACCTGACAACCATCCCAATAGCGCAGATCGTCCGCTTTTGTAGCAGATCAGGATGGAGCAACCACCTCTTTGAGGCTGAAGGAGCAACACAAACCGAGCAAAGTTCAAACAAGCCAGAAATGACTGTGATGCCCATTTAAAGCGTGTCAAATTCCTCTATGACCAAAAGTTGAGGCAAAAAATTCTACAATGTTCCAGAGGTAGTAAAAACTTTTGGTAATTTGTTAAAAATATAAAAAATTCGGCCTCATCATCAATTCCGACGCTCATTCACAATGACTTTCCAGCTGCCAGCTCTTTAGACAAAGCCAATCTGCTTGCTGCGCATTTCGCAGCCAATTCTACAATCCCAGATTGTGCCCAGTCTCCTCCTGTACTTGAGAACGTAGATCATTCTATGGGACAAATTCACTTTCGTACTCGTACAGTTGCAAGAGTTTTATTTGATCTTGACATACACAAATCCGCTGGTCCAGATGGTATATCCCCCATCATTCGGAAGAGGTGTTCTTCTACGCTAGCAAAACCACTGCGTAAGCTTTTCTATCTATCCTACTCGTCAGGACTCTTTCCGAGTAGATGGAAAACAGCATTTGTCCAGCCTGTACCAAAAAAAGGCGAATCTTCTTCTCTCTCCAACTACCGACCAATTGCACTTACGTCCCTTCTTTCCAAGGTCATTGAAACGCTGATAAATCGTCAGCTTATGAAATATCTCGAAACACGAAAACTTCTCAATGACCGGCAGTATGGTTTTCGCAGCAACAGGTCTACTGGTGATTTGATGACATATCTCACCGAAAAGTGGAACCAATCAATCCACCATGGTGGCGATAGCAAGATTGTTGCATTTGATATTTCAAAGGCATTTGACAGGGTTTGGCACCAAGCCCTTTTGTCGAAAATGCGTGCATTTGGAATCGACGAAAAACTTCTTCTATGGATTAGACATTATCTTTCGAAACGTTCAATTCAAGTTGTTTTGGATGGTTTCAAGTCTGCAACTCACCAAATAAATGCTGGTGTCCCTCAAGGTTCAGTTTCGTCTCCGACTCTCTTCCTCATTTTAATAAATGATCTCCTGTCTGCAACCTCTAATCCAATTCATTCCTTCGCTGATGACAGTACTCTCAGCTTCTCATACTCGTTTTCAGGTTCACGTCCCTCATCTTCGAACGTGGACTCCAAACGACAAAATATGTTAAGCTCATTGAATTCCGACCTTGACAGCATTATCAAATGGGGTAAATCCAATAGAGTGGAATTCAATGCTTTCAAAACACAATGCTGTCTTCTATCATTAAAGCGAAACCAAAATCTAGAGCCTTACTTACATCGAAGAAACCGAAAAACTTTCCATGCTAGGTATGTGTGTTAGTAACGACTTACGTTGGAACGACCACATATTTCAAATCGCTAGAAACGCAGCGAAATGTCTAGGTTTCCTAAATCGATGTAAGAAATATTTCACCCCTTCTGATCCGGCCACAATATACAAACTTGAGTTCAACGCCCACGTCTGGTCGGGTGCACCAAAAACAACATTGAACCTCCTAGATAGGATTCAAACGCGTGCGAAAAAACTTATAGGAGACATTAGAATAGCGAACTCTTTAGTTTCGCTAGAACATATTCGATATATCTCCTGCCTTACACTGTTTTATCGCTATCTTAACAAAAAATGCTCAAATGAAATAGCCAGCTGCATTCCCCCCATTCAACAATTCAGCCGCAATACTCGTTACGCTATGAATGCAAATCAGTTTACCCTTAAGCCTATCTTCGGACGAACGCTGAAATATAGAGATTCGTACATAAACCGAACAACACGAATGTGGAATGCTCTACCAAACTCTGTTTTCCCTTTCCATTATAACCTACAGGCATTTAAAATCAATGTGCATCGGTACCTCCTTTCTTCTTATCCCGAATTTCCTTAACGCCCGCACCGTGCTAAAACATAAAAAGGGTTTCATAACCCCTTGAGTGCTCGCAAATTATAAAAAAAAAATTCGTTCTCTGTGAACCATGTGCACCGTTTGTTACGACCATATTATGGTCGTCATAACCAAACTGGTGAATCAACAATTCGTGCTGTTATCACCAAATTTCGCACCAAATTTTCTTTGTTGGACATTAAACCATCGACTCGCATGCGTACAGTGCGTACCGAAGAGAATATTGCAGTCGTAGCGTCCAATATTAATGAAGATCGTGAAATAATGTCAATTCGTCGGGTTTTGTGTCGATTTGGGTTTGAAAGTCTATAAAATTCAACTTGTGCAAGAATTGAAGCCGAATGACCTACCACAACATCAAATTTTTGGTGAATGGGCCTTAGAACAGCTCCATGAAAATCCGCTGTTTCGTCGAAAAATTGTTTTCAGCGATGAGGCTCATTTCTGGCTCAACGGATACGTAAATAAGCAAAACTGTCGCATCTGGAGTGATGAACAGCCACATGCCATACAAGAATTACCGATGCATCCCGATAAAACGACAGTTTGGTGTAGTTTAGGGGCTGGTGGCATCATCGGTCCATTTTTATTCAAAGACGACCGTGGAAGAAACGTTACCGTCAACGGCGAACGATATCGAGCGACTTTTCTTTACCCTAGTTGGCTGAGTTGAACTTGGTTGACATGTGGTTTCATCAAGACAGTCCCACATGCCACACAGCTCGTGAAACAATGGAAATGTTGAAGGATGCATTTGGTGAGCAGCTTATCTCTCGAAATGGCCCTGTAAGTAGGCCGCCAAGATCATGCGATTTAACGCCTCTTGATTATTTCTTGTGGGGGTATGTACAGTCGTTAGTCTATGTGGACAAGCCGAATATGATTGAAGCCTTACAGGATAACATAACACGCGTAATTCGTGAAATACAGGCCGAAATGCTCGAAAAAGTGACGCAAAATTGGACATTTCGAATGGACCATTTGAAACGGAGCCGCGGACAACATTTCCATGAAGTTGTCTTAAAAACGTAAATGGCAAAGGCCTATTTATCGATTACAATACAAATTTTGAATATTTTATGCAAATTTGAGTATTTTATTCGATTTTTAAAAAACTTACTTACACTCTTACTTAAGTGGCGCTACAGTCCGGGATAAACCTGGGCCTCAACCAACATGCCTCTCCCGTAGCCCGGTCCTTAGCTAACTACCTCCAGTTGTGCACTCCAAGTTGGTTGAGGTCGGTTTCTTCTTGTGCGCACCACTTAAGGCGAATCAAAGACTCTGCGAGCCGGAGTATAGGTATCCATTCGTTCTACATGTCATAGCCATCTTAAACGTCCAATGCGGAGTTTTTTGACCAGGGGAATGTCGCTGTACAGCTCGTATAGTTCTTGGTTGAATCTTCGTCTCCATAGCCCGTCAACACAAACGGGACCGAAGATTTTTCGAAGAATTTACCTCTCGAATCGACCAAGGATTTCTTCATCTGCTTTTGATATAGTCCATGCTTCAGCGCCGTAGAGCAGGACTGGGATGATCAGGGTCTTATATAGGATCTCCTTAGTAGTTCTAGTGAGGGCTTTACTACTAAATTGCCTTCTTAGCCCGAAGAAACAGTGGCAAGAGTAATTCTTCGTTTAATTTCTGACGAGATGTTGTTGTCAGAGTTAATAGCAGAGCCGAGGTAGACAACGTCCCGCACTACATAAAAATTATATCTGTCAAAGAGTATACAACTACAAGAGTGCGCATCTCATATAACGAAAATTTACTATGAGGAGTACTGATATTGATACCCCAGTGTGCACATTGCCATGCCAGCATCAACCAACAGCATAGCAGATGCATATGAACGACGAAAATTCCCCTTCGCACTTACCGCCTGCGTCAGAAACAGCTACAACATTTTGATGCGTACTCTATAGTTATTTACCTCTTTGCTTCTGTCCAATTCGTCGATGTTATGTGTCCTTTCGTGTTGACTTATAAACCCTGATAAACTAGCGATCGTGGCTATGACATCACGTGCCCTGACCTATCCTAACATATAACTCGAATGCAGCTTTCTTCCGTTCTACATGTAAATATTCTTGCACTCATTTACTACGTGCGTGACGCTTTTCGTCGGCACATTTCAAAACAGCACTTGGTAATAAACACAAACAGCTGGAATTGCAAAAAGTCGTAGTCCAAGAAAAGGAAGCCTATCACAAATGTTTATGAATATATAACTCAATCTATGCGAATGCAGCATTTACTCAGATACATTTCGATATCCAAACAAATCTTCCCAACCGATGATGATAGATACCCTTTCGTATCATTATTATCACACACACACATAATGACATTAAATATCGATCACGCGATCATTTATTGAGCGTATATCACTTGATCATTAAAAAAAAAACATTTTGTTAGTTAGCAAACCAATGAAATTTATTTTTCCTTTTTATCACTTCACAAAGTACAAATACAATTTTTTCGGTACAATTTTGTTTAACGCGATTTCATAATGTTATCCAAAATTAATAATCGAAATTAGAATTCAATTCCAAAAAAAAAAAAAAAAAACAAAATAAAATGATGTGAAGCATCAACTATCTTTCGGTGACATATTCATAATAACTGCCAACGTTTTTACAAAAGTGGAACAAGTTGAAAATTCACTTTACCAAAGTCGAAAAGGATCATTCGACGATTTGTCAACACACTTATTGAGGATAATGCTCTTATGCATGAAGCATCATTCGGCAATCTCATCCCATTCATGCAACAATTGCCGCTCAAAGTACGGATAATGGGTATTGCATCTGGGCTAAGGATTAGAACACTAAATTCGCACGTGTTCTCGTAGTCCGGGTAAATGATTCGAAAGTGGCTTGAAACGCTTTTTCCAAACAGATTGCAGCCAATCATGAGGGGAATCCGTTTATTATCCACGGTTTTTAAGTACCAAGAAGAATCCATTCTCTGAATCGGCAATCTCACTTCGAGTGGTGTGTATTCGAAGCCTTCTTGGAACTCGGCGATCTTTAAAAGAAGGAATCAAGGAATCATGTTGATTAATATGAAGTTGTTTTTTTTTTTTATTATTTACCATTCCGTTACTATTCTCAGCGAACCCTACATTCCATGTATAAAAAATCATTTTCAGAACTTGTCTCAAGCACAACCTTCCGCAACCAGATGAAATATCCAACTGCCATGGGTTCACTCTGATGGATCTCAAATGCTCAAGTCTCACTCAATCGGCTGAGAGAGAGAGGGCATCTGAGTCACGGACACGGTTGCCTTCGCCTTGCCGTTGTAGCGACTATGTCGCTATATCTAGCGGAATTTCTGCACAGTCAGCGAAAAAAAATATTTTGATCATTTCTATGGACTTTTTCAAGCGACTTCCAAGCAACTAGTTTGCTTTAGAAAAATGCGATTGATATCGGTTCCAAATGCCTTAAAGCCTTTAAAAGACCGATTCATTATTGATTTTGATAAAAGTTAAGGTTTTCCCGATGAAGACATTGAAAAATGTTTAAGGCAATGGGAAAATATTAAATTTTTGCATTAGAAAGAGCTTCATGATAGCGTGAGGTTTTGGGGAGAAGTTTAGAGATGCATAGATGCAGCGGGTTGCATATCATTTTAGGAACTATTTGAACTTTGAAAAAAAAAATAAACATTGTTACGAAGCAACTAATAGCCTCGAAAGGACTGATATTACTGTTGACGACCCTGCTAAACGAAAAAAGGACAACGACGTTCGTATCTGCACCTGGAATGTGAAAACATTAAAGAGGAGATGTGCAGGCGAACAACTAGCGAAAGCACTAAACTGCTAGGAAGCAGACATTACTGCCATCCAGGAAATACGATGGGATGGGCCGGCCAAAAAGAGGATGAAAAACTGTGACACCTACTATGGACCGTGTTATAGTGAGCAGAAACAGCGACTATTTGGATGCGGACTTGTTATAAGTGCCAGACTTAGGCAAGAAGTCTTATGTTTCCAAGACATTAGCGAACGCATTCTAACAATCCGCATCCAGGCCAAATTCGCCAACATAAGTCTTATATGCGCTCATGCTCCGACGGAGGAAAAGGATGATTCAACTAAGGACTCCTTCTACGAGCTCCTTGACAAAACCTATGAGCGACTACCAACGTACGATGTTAAAATCGTGCTGGGAGATTTTAACGCAAAGGTAGGAAGAGAAGACATCTTTAGCAGTACTGTCGGAAAATAAAGCCTACACGACAACACGTCTGGTAACGGACTTAGGCTAATTGACTTCGCTACGGAACGAAATGCCACTATAGCCAGCACACGGTTTCCTCACCTCTATATCCATAAGGGGACATGGCGGTCTCCAGATCAACGAACGGTCAACCAAATTGATCACATTGCGATAGATAACAGGCACGCATCCAGTATTTTGGATGTCCGAACATTCCGAGGACCTAACATCGACTCTGACTACTACCTTGTTGTAGCCAAGGTAAGGATGCGGATATCCACCACGCCACAAACAAAACAGAAATACTGTGAATAAATTAAATGTCGAAAGACTGCAGTCGCCAGAGACCGAAAAGACCTTCGCGCAACGCGTATCCCTTAACCTCTCGATTCTCACCATACCAACAGCATCTACGTCGAAGAACAAAGGCAATGATGCCAACAAGCCATTAGATCAGCCGCAACTGATGTGCTAGGTTTCTCGCGGCCACCAGCAAGAATACCCTGGTTTGATGAGGAATGCCTTCAAGGCTATGCTGCAGGTGAAGACGAG
Source organism: Rhingia campestris (assembly GCA_932526625.1). Lineage (NCBI taxonomy): Eukaryota > Metazoa > Arthropoda > Insecta > Diptera > Syrphidae > Rhingia > Rhingia campestris. The sequence continues at coordinate 2,030,962 of OW052186.1, read as the reverse complement.
AGCTGCTATTGAGCTCTATAGCCAAAGAAAAAGGGAAGAACACCGGCTTTTCAGAAAGAAGAAAATAGAGCAAGAAAAGCGCGCGATCGAGGATATAGAGAGTTGCCACTCTAGGAACGATGTTCGCATGCTTTACCAAAGTGTTAGACGTCAAAGCCAAGGATACAAGGCTCGAACAGAATCCTGTCGAGATGAACTAGGAAATATCGTAGTTGAGACACAGTCGATGCTGAGGATATGGAAGAACCACTTCTGCAGACTGTTAAACGGCGATGATGAACAACATTCCGCTGCCAAGCATAACGAACCATTCAATATTGGCAACGACAGCAAAAACTGCCAACCACCCGACCTAAGTGAAGTGAGGATAGCAATATCTAAACTCAAGCTAAATAAGGCCGCCGGAAATGACGGCCTTCCCGCTGAGCTTTATAAAGCTGGCGGAGATGACTTGGTATGTAACATCCACCAACTCATAAGCCAAATCTGGTCGGTTGAAAGCATGCCTGAAGAATGGAAACTCAGCATCGTTTGCCCGATCCACAAAAAAGGAGACGCTCTGAACTGCACCAACTAAAGAGGTATAAGTCTGCTCAACATCGCCTACAAGATACTATCTGCGTAATATGTGAACGCCTGAAACCGTTTACCAACAACCTGATCATTGTGGTTTTAGGCCAGTAAAGTCCACAATCGATTAAATTTTCACACTTCGGCAGATCCTGGAAAACCCAAGAAGTCCAACTCGATACCGACAGCATTTATAGACACAAACTATACAGAGCCATTTCTAGTTTTGGTATACCGTCCAAACTCGTCCGTTTGTGTAGGATGACGATGGAGAATTCTCGCTGCACCATCAGGGTCGGAAACGACCTCACCGACACATTCGATACCAAAAAAAGGATTTAGGCAAGGCGATGCGCTGTCATGTGACTTCTTTAATCTGATTCTTGAGAGGATTGTGCAAAACTCCAAAGCCAACACCAGATTCGCAATTTTCCAAAAATCGGTGCAACTACTAGCATACGCCGACGATATTGACATCATTGGTAGGACTCAAAGTGATGTCATAGCCACCTTTGCTAGTATAGAGAAGGAAGCGGAAAAAATGGGTTTAGCAGTAAATGAGGTTAAGACTAAGTATATGCTGTCAACACGAAAGGACACACAACATCGACGAATTGGACAGAACGTCACCATTAACAGATATAACTTCTAGGTAGCACGGGACTCTGTTTACCACGGCTCCGCTATCGATAGTGCTTTATCGAAGCGAAATTGTTAGTTGTGTGAATTCCTCTTAATTAAATTCGTATTAATTTTTCTTTCAAATGTTATTTAAAGAAAAAAATGTTTTTAATTATTTCTTGTACCATTATTCGTTCTGGCGACTTTTTGTCTTTAGAATTTCAACGAATCTAGCGACTTTTGATTTTAGCTAACGGCAACACTGCGTGAGGTTGCAATGGCGGATGTATCTCAATGTGTGTAAGTGTGAGGTGTGAGCTTCAGTTTATGTGAATACGATTGGAAGGTGTACGACTCGGGTATTTGCTGTTTAAGGGTAGGTGTCCCAGACCGACCAACTCAAATTTCATGTAAATGCATTTGAATGGTTTGGTAAGCTCTCTTTAATTTTACTCATGTGCTCTTTGCTTCAACGCAAACGAAAACTGAAGGAAAAGACAAAAAGTAGCAAGCGCAGACTAATATTACATATACCTACCTACCTACATATGCAATATACAGACACCAAGCAAATAACTTGAAAACAAATATGGAAAGAGAAGGAAAAAAATCAAGTTGAAGGTTGGTTTGGTGTACATATTTTGTTTTGTAATTTTCTTTCAGATTTGTTGTGAATGTGAATATGTACTGTGAAAAATAATAAAATGATAAAATTGTTGCTGGCTGCCGCGCAGCGAGGTGTAAAAGCAGTTTTTGAGGTTTTCATTGTTTAAGCTTAGTACGCAGCTCGCGCTAAATTTTATCTCCCATACAAAAATCTCTACAGAGATAAAATTTAGCGAGCAAATTTATCAGTGCAGTACGCAGCTCGCGAGATAAATTCTTAACTTCATAAAGATGGGTCACACAAATTGTAGGTAGGGTATAACAATATTATGTGTTATACGAAAAGTGCTACACTCGATGGATGACAGGTCTCCACATATTTATCTCGCGAAATTAATATGCGAGGCATTTAAATCGGCGAAATTTTAATAAAAAAAAAAACAAAATGGAAGAATATTTGATGGAAGAATTTCTCGAGGCAGACGACATCTTTATTAACAAAGAAAATATTAAAGAAAATAATCCACGCGTTACAAAAAAAAATAAAAAACAAAGTGCCATTTTCATGTGCAGAAAAGAAAATATTAGCTATGTTGGTAGGGGAGCGACCAGCTATTTGGGATCTTGGGGACCATCTCCACAGCAATATAGACGCAGTCAATTCCAGATGGCGAGATATAGCAGTCCTAATGGAAAAAACAGGTGAGTTTTTAGTATCAAGATCCGAAGTGTTTGCAAATAAATGAATAAAAGCATTGTTTTCAATAGAATGCATGTATACATTGAGTCGGATATACTCGCTACATTTTATTTGCAATGTTATAGAATGGACGAAAGCATTGTACGTATGATTACAAGAATACATAGATCAGATTGTATGTACTTTCATATCCAAATGCATGTAGCGAGTATATCCGACTCAACGTATACTTGTATACTTGGCTTTCGTCCATTCTATATCTTGAAACATATATATATATATATAGTTGATGAAGGTTGTGTGGATATGTGTTTATTAAATTACCTATATATTTCAGTTGATGACTGCAAATCACATTGGAAGTCATTAAAAGACAGCCGCAGATACCACACATCTGACAGCAGAAGGAAGGCGAAGTCTGGGATGACGATGACGATTCGCTTGGAATGGATGACGAGCCCACTCTGGTCAAAGAAACCAGTAGAAGCTGGGAATTCTCCGAATGCTTGTCGTTTTTAACCCCGGTATCGTCTAAACGAAGGTAAGCCGATATGAAATATTCAATACTGCTAATATACATAATAATTTTATTGAATTATAGAACATTTTCCAGCAATTCTACTGACGATCCTGTAGGAAATGAATCTTCAGCATCTACTCCTTCATCAAGCTATTTAGATGTAAGTATATTTAAATTGAGTACATATTTGGTATAGTAACGTGTGTATCTGATTTCAGAACAAACCAAAGCAGCGTAAGGACCCAATGCTGGAAAATGTAACATTGTTGACTAAGAGTATTGCAGAGCTGGTTCAACTAAGACAGGGGAATATGGCGACTGCACAGCCTATTCTCAATAATTTTGCAATGTTCTACAACCTTGACAGGTTACTCAACCAGCTTCCAGGAGATGTGGTGGAGGAGTTGGGTCTTAAATTCAACCAGCTGGCAGTAGAAGAGCTACAAAAATGTAAACAAAATAAATAAAAATACATTCATAGTTTAAAATATTTTGTGTTATTTTTGTTTTTTTATTTTTGTATAATTTAGTTTAGGTTGGTGGGTTGTTGTGGCAGGCGATGTTCGCGTTTTCTCATCGCACTCATTGTGTGGGAGGCTCTTTTCGTGGTTTCAAATGGTAAACAAATTTTATTGACGCGACTGATTATCTGACATTTACTAACATCTGCGAATGTATGACATTTCCCTGATTCATCTATATGCTGTGTACGAATTTAGCGAGCTTTTATCTTTGGATTGGAGAAAACAAGTGGAGAGTAGCAAAGATAAAATTTAGCGCGAGCTGCGTACTAAGCTTTATCTTATAAAAAAATGTGTAAACCTTACCTAGGTTAACTTTTTTCTTAATTTATGAGATGTAGGAAAACACTTGTTTGGATGAAAATTCGATTACTCAAATAATAGGACGGTAGACAATAGTGCTACTGATTCTCGTCGCAACAATAGTAGGATGAAATTTTTCAAATCAAATAACAAAAAATGATAGATATTTATCTAGGTAATTGTCACCCCATCTTCTATCAATGCTCGTTATGAAGGTACCTAAGCACCATATATAAAAAAAAGAAGTTTACAAAAGTTAATTTAACCGCTATAATTAATTTTTGTAGGTTCAAGGTGTCAAATTCACCAAACAAATACTATTTGAGTCGAATTTTAAAGTAAAGTTTGAATACTTGGCATCTAAAACTTTATACATACATATAAACAAACGAAACACAGTCTTAACATTTTTCTCCTATGTTTACCTACTACTACTTTTTCGCTTCTGTTCTTTAACCACGGATTTAAAAAAACATACTGAGCATCTTCACCACGTCAAGGTAAGTAGTAAACGAAGATGAAAAAAAGGAAACAAATATTATTGATTATTAATAAAACAAAAAACTTGAACAGAAAATGTTTTTACCTTTTGTACTAAAAAACCTGAAATATTCCCAATGTTGTTCCAAGAAACTTCAGTCATTCGTCGTGGTCGTTGTTTGCTATTAATTCATTAAAAATAATAAATATGTCAGTTAAAGATACAGTAAAAATAGCCACATTATGTACCATTATATTATGTTTATGTGTTGATTTATGTGTTCCATACGCGCATTTTTCTTGGAATTCTGGGGTCACACAGCTCCAAAAGCAGATGATTTTGGTAATACAAAATTAATTTTTCCTTTATTTTTGTGTCCCAAAATTCTTCGTCTTTTTCAATTGTAAACCATACAAAATCACAGGAAGTCCATACACCAAAATAGCACGTTTGTCGGCCAGTAATATGTAGTTTGCCCTGAACTTGATAATAGTAGTCGTGGGTTTTTTTAAGTTGCCATATATCCACTTGTTTTTGTAGGTAAGTAATTTTTTTCAGACTTACAGCTTCGTCTATATTCATATTTTTTGAAGACGAGGGACATTTCACTTCACATATTGCGGTTTCTCCAACAATACCATCTGGCGTTGCGCCTAGAAAATGTACCTCACTATCGATTACAAAGCCGCATTTTTGAACTTCTATATGTGCTTCTTCTTGAAGTTTTTCTATAGCCTTTTTCTCATTCTCTTTGCCCCATACGACACTAGAAGAAGTAAATGTTCCATAAAGAGAAGCTTTCACAATATTATGGTAACTGGCAACGGTTCTGACTTTGCAGATTTTTCCGAAATTTGAAGCTGTCACCATTTCCTTTCTTAATTCATGCCAATTTCCGCAGCTTGCCTGGTCTCTTGTTTTTTCTTCTATTTCGCATCTAGAATTGAAGTTCTTTTCTAAGCGCTCTTCAATTTCTTTTTTCTTCTTTTCAATGTCTTCGGGTTATAAGTCGCACGTTTCTGCAATGTCATGTCATGTCATGCAATGGCTGGAGCTTTTCGTTTTCTTTTTCTTGGAGCAGGTTTATTATTATTGCGAAATAGTTTTCTCTTTCTTAGTTCATTGAGTTTTTTGGTTTCCGTTCGAACTAAAAGTTGTTTACTTGGTGTGCTCACGCTGTGATTGCTGGTCTTAGTAAATTCGGTAAACGCTCTTTTCGAATTAAATTGTACAACGGCTAACGCACACCTGTTGCTGTAAGACTGGCCTAAAGAGAAATTGATTCTTTTTCCACCTACGTATTGGCAAACAACACTGTTAAACTGCTCGCAAACATTTGAATTATACCCGCAAAGCAAACTTTGGGCATTTTGAATCATTCTCGATATGTACAATTTGATGTGTTCTAGAAGTCCATCGGTTTCGAGTTTTTCTATGTAATTCTTTTCTTCAATGTTCACACCGGCACAAAAATACTGAGCACATTTTGAATGACTTCCAAAAACATGGTAAGGGACATTTAAAATATCCTGGCAGGCACTGTTTTTCCGGTATTGAGTTAATTCCTTTTATAAAATTGTCTATTGAGGATGAAAGAATTTGTCGGCATTTTATATTATGCTTTGTATTTTTTGATAAATTTATAAGTTTTTTGCGAAGGTTTCTGAATAAATGGTTCACACACTCAATTTTTTGGATGGTATAGTTGGGAAAAGGCTTGGCTTCTAAAAGTTTTTTATAAACGTTACTGTCGCCATCAGCAATAAATTTATCAAAAACTACTCCGTAGTTTGAATAGCAAAACTTAAAACCATCTACCAAAATGTCAGACTCCATTTTAGTTGATGGGCCGATGTGGCTCTTATTGCATGAATGCTCGGGTATGTCATTTCCTGCTTTATTTTCATTAATTTTGCAAATATGGCAGTACTTATTCTTCACACCATAATACAGAACTTTTTTGGTGTTGTGACCAATAATTGTTGCAATTCCCGATAACGCCTTATAATTGCAACCATACGATCTATGTGACCAGGCACCATCAGTGACTACAGTGATAAGATGGTTGCCGTTTGAATCGATATTCCCATTTTCTCGGGCAATTTCCTTCTCTTCTTCAATGGCTAGTCTCATTTGACTCTGAACAGACTCGACCCAAACTTCTTTCGTCATGTTTTCAAATTGTCTGTATGCTTTCGCGCTCATGAATGGAACGTTTATGGATTCTAGAACTCTTTTACATTGGGTATATCCGTTTCCAACTAGCATTGTTCCCACTACAAGTTCTTTGTTAATTTCTTCACTATCTTCATTTTGACCGCATGTAGGCACATTGAAATTCATGTTACACATATTGCACTTGAATATTAATTTTGACCTAAGTCCTAAAATAAAATAATAAAATTTGAAGAACTTGTGTTTACATTATGTGTTTTTTTAAATAATAACCTTGGTGAATTTCTTTAATAAGTACTACATTATTTAATGTGCACCCAAACGTTTTTCCGTGCAGCGAAATGTTTTTTAAACTATTGAGAAATGTATTTAAATCAATTATACGCCTGCCCTCCGGAACAAAACTACAGTTGTCCTTCACTGTAATGTCCACCTCCTGACCCTGATGTTTTACGTGATCACTTTCAATTTCAACGTTCGTCAATGTTGTTGACGTTGAAGAAAGATCTTCCGAAACACGATTTTTTACAACATACCTTCAATCAATATGTAAATTGTAAAGTTTCGGAAAATTAAATTAGTAAATAAAAAATCAAATAAATTTAATAAATATAATATAGAAAATGACATAGTTCAAACAGTTTATCAGAATCTTTTGTTGTTCGACAAAAAACAACGTTTTTCTCCTTCATATGCTATGGGGTAGGGTATACAAACGGCCCCCAAAAAGTGGGCGTGTCAAAAAACTTTATATGTATGAAATATAGATATTGATATTCTGTAAAAATGTTGTTCAGACATTATATATATATACATATAATATACATATGTATATACAATATAAAAAATAACATAAACAATTAAATTAACAAAATAATATAACAACTTGCCCTAAAGTTCCTAGGTATATCGGAAGTTAAAAACAATTTAGCGGGTGAAATCGTGAAATCTGTCACGTGCAAACATACGCATACAAAACAATTCATCAGCAGCGATAGCAAACATTTCAATAATGTAACGATCTGTACCATGTCCACGTGAAGTCCACACGAACTTTCATCAAGTCTACCCGAAAAGGTAAACAAAAGATACATACATAATATAGTCCGTCCCATAAAAGAAGAAAGATCCCATTTAAGGGAAATTTTCTCTTTTAAGGTATTTTTGATCGCATGAAATTGTTAATGCTTTTCTGTACTTTATCTTTTTTGCAGCGATATTGGAAAACGTAATTGTTTTATTATTGATACGTGTTTTAACTGTCATTGAGTTTCACCAATAAATTATTGTAGTAACTCATGAAAAAAGTTTCATGCACGAAGTAGAACATTACATTCAAGAAAATAAAGAAATAATGAAAAATATCAAAATTGACATAAAATAATGTAAAGCAATGAAAAAATAAATAGTTGAGATTTTATTTGGAGTTATAAATAGTGTTTTTTTCATAAAAAGTTATTTGTTTTATAAATAGTGGATAATATTAATCGGAATCCGTTGTGTCGGTTTCAAAATCATCATCATATAACAATTCTTTCAGTTATTCTATCCCATGCAATTTCTGCGCGATGATATTCATCTTCTGTGCGTATTGCTTTTTCACAAACAGAGTTCCAATTTTCCGGAGTTATTTTGTTGAATTCTTCTTCCGCAATATTTTTGACATCGTCCAGTTTAAAAGTTGTATTTCTTGCTGCTTCTCTGCTTTTTACTATTCCCCATATATTTTCTATAGGATTTAGGTCCGGATGATAAGGGGGTAATCGTAAGACTTCATGGCCTGCACTCCTAATGATGTCATCAATTTGAAACTTTCGGGAGGACTTGTTTTGTTTTATTAATCCATATAGCTGTACTTTGCAGCTAGCTGGTTGGTGAGGTATTTTGTTTTCGGATAGCCATTTAATCATATCAGCCTTTAATGATGACGAGTTGGGGACAGTACCATCAATTTTATTGTGATATGTTGCATTGTCCATAACAATAACTGACGGTTCTTCTGAGTTACAAAGAACTTGTTCCCTTAACCATTTTGAAAAGTTTTCGTAGTTCATCTCATTATGGTAGTCACCAGTCTTGCTTCCAGATTTTCCAGTCTTGCTTTTCCACCAGCATGAGCTATAATCAACCGTGATCCTTTGAAAATATTTGACTTTAAGCCGTCCAAGCTGCCATCTGTCCAAGTATTGGGTCGAGTATGTGTGCTATGAATATAACTTTCATCTATATAAATAATTGCGTAGCCTTTCTCTCGGAATTCTCGTACTTGGGCAATATACTGGTAGCGTTTAAGTTTTATATCCGTTCGTTCGCATAAAATTCTTCGGTTGTTCTCTGTTTTTTAAAATCTGTATCCATTGTATTGTAAAACGCTGTGTAAAGATTATCGGCTCATGTTGATCTGCAAATCAGAAGCTATTCGTTGATTCAGTGCATTTAGTGTAATTACCATTTTTTCTTCTTTATGAAAATTTTGAATTATTCTTTTCATTACGCTGATGTCAAAGTTGTCCAGTCCGTTGACATAATGGTTGTGAGGTCCTTTTTTTTTGGACTTCTGACTGTACCGCTTCTTTCATACTCTTTAAAAATCCTCCATATTGAGCTTCTGGATACTCCTATTATTTTGGATGCTTCATCAATAAATTTCCAGCTCTGAACTCTCAAATGTGTTTCGGCCTTCTCCATCTCATGTTTTATAATGTTGATGATAACCGCTCGTGTTTGCTTGCTTATTGATTTTCCTCTGCCAATAGAATCCATAATGGTGTTTTAAGATGTATTTTGGTTTACTGACAAAAAATGAATGCCTGCTAAAAAAGCTAATACTTGCCTTTTTATATAAGTTTGGCATGTTTCCTGGCATTCGAAAACTTTCATACCTATGACGTTTTTTTTTTTAAGTTAAACTAGGTATAGTGTGGTAAAGATCATACGAGTCGTAAAAGAAAATAAAAAAATTATAATTTTTGCATGTTTCCTGGCATTTGTAAAATTTAATATGAGGTTTTTTTTTAAGTAATAATAGGTATAGTGTGGTAAAGGTCAAACAAGTCATAAAAGAAAAGAAAAAAATTATAAAATCATGCAAAAACGCGTAAAAATATACCTTTTATTCACTTGAAAACATGGGTTTTCCAATGTTGTATCCGGCAAGACGGGTCTATTTTAAGTGAGTAAAAAAACCCATCTTTTCTCAATTAACCTAAAAATCGACCTGTCTACCTGCATTCGTGCCCATTCACAAAGTATAATGGAAATTCCATTTTAACCCTTTTTAATAGTTGTTACTCAAAGCTCTGGCTTTTATCAATACATATTTGAGAAGTGCAACACCCAGCAAATTTCCCTTTTCTTTGGGGTGGGTAAAGTGTATCTATTGCATGCGCCAACGACGGTTCTGTGTGGACAATCAGTCATTCCTCTATCGTCGCGTCGATCGAGAGAGATGTTTTCGCAAGCAGGGGTATGCTTGCTTTATGAAATGCGCACACATTTTTTTTTAGCTGTAGTTTTTGTTGGAAAAGTAGTTTTGCTTTCTCTAAGAGAATAAAATCCCTGATGTGAAGAGACCTGCGCAAGATATTTTCAGGTACTTTGGGACGGGCTATAACAATCTCGCCTGCCTAGTGCCTGTATTTACAGAAGAGAATAATGAAAAGAGAATGTCACCAACTCACCACCTAGTGACATTATTTTGAAACAAACTTCTTTGTGTGCGTGAATTCGATCTTTTTTTATGTAAAAAACGTAAAATAGACCACTTTTCTAACATCAAAATTTGAAAAACCGTGTGGAAAAAAACTATTTTGTATTTTGAATTAAATAATACAAATACCAAAAAAAAATAAAAAAAATATGTCTGAATCATTTTGGTTGTCCTTTTTTCACAGCGGCATTGCATATAATGTCATATTGAATTGCATATTTAAATATGTTAGAAGAAAAAAAACATGTTTTTAAGACCGGTTCGTTGTGCCCTATATATTGTCGCTTGGTTAAAAAATTATTTCCAAAAATTAGGAAATATAACTATCGATTTCCCAGCCAAAAAACCCAAAACGTTTAAAAAAAAACCACATTTTTTCCATTTTGTCACCAAAAAATTAGTGTACAAAATTAAAAAAAAAAAAAAAAAAAAAACAGTATATGCACATATCTATTAGCTTTGTAAAAAAGCTAATTTGACTTCGTTACCTTTTATACTTTAGAAGTTATATCTAGTTAAACTTTGTAAATTTACCTTATTTTTCATAGATTTGTGTATTTTTTTTCGGGATATAAATACTAAAATTCACAAAAAATAAGACCCTCATTAGCTGTGCAAATCTATTGTCTGTAGAAAAAAAATATAAAATAAATAAAAAATATGTATATAAAGAGATAAAAATGGAACGCAATTAGCATCTAACTTATTTGTATGGTTTTTCTACATGTCAGGCGGTTTTGAGGCTCAAAGATATTTTAATGTTTTTTAAATGCTAAACAAGTACTTTGCTTAACATATTTCCAATCGATCACCGTTTATTTCATTTAAATATTCGGAAAATTGTGAGCGCTACACAATTTTGCGCAAAACTCCAACCTATTTTTGCATGGGACACCTACCCTTTTTGTTGTAGATAGATAGATATATTTATTTTCGTTAATAAAGTACAGTTTGCTATCGCACAATTTACATTATTCGCACAGAGATATGATTTACAAATGTATATCTTTCTACTGAAAAATTATTTTTATACTTAAGTGATGATATAAATTTACAAAAAAGAACCTGAGGAAACAACGAAAAAAAACCTCAATTTGAAAGAACAAAGAAGAAAAAAAAATATAATAAATAAGTGTATATAAGGAATAAATAAATGGCTAACTCTACAGATATGACTAGAATGAATATTTAAACAAGGTAAATAATATTAAATAAATAACATAAAATGACTAGATAAATAGAAAAAAAATGAATAAATAAATAATAAATAAATAAATAAATAAACAAACAAATAAATAAATAAAAAATAAATATATAAATAAATAAATAAACAAATAAATAAATAAACAAATAAACAAATAAATAAATATATTAATAAATAAATACATAAATAAATAAATAAATAAATAGAATATAAATCAATAAATAAGTAAAAAAAAAATAACAGGTAACAGATATATAATTTAACAATAATAATTCAACAATTTAAAAACAATTAACAGAAAAATATATTATCAAACAATTAACCGATAATTAAATTTAGATTAACAATGAATAGATACTTAAATTAACAGTATTTGACATTGCCATGTTTAACTAAGCTATTCTATACTTAATTGATTAATAAGAGGATTGTTAGGGATGCCACATCTGATTCTAAAGGAGTCATTGAGCTTTATAATTCTATTGGAGATCAACTCAACATTTGTTCTAATATGCAGATCTGAAGTAGAATGATGCCAGGGCAGATTGAACATCATTTTTAATAGTTTGTTTTGAGATATTTGTAATTTTCTTATATGACATTTAGCACATTTACCCCACACCTGGCACCCATACAAGAGAATTGATTGGAAGATGGTTTTGTAAATTATAATCTTATTTTCTTTTGAAAGTAGTGAATTTCTATTTATAAACGGATATAACATTTTGGTAGCAATATTCGTTTTTTTAAGTGTTCTCATATTATGTTCTTTAAAAGTCAGTTTTATGTCAAGATGTATTCCGAGGTATTTAACATAAGGTTCCCATCTAATCGGGTATCCGTTAATAATTAGCTGGTTAGCCGGAATGAAGCAAGGTTTTCTTTTTCTTGTAAAAAAGATTGCTTGGATCTTTTCGGCGTTAAGCTTAATTCTCCACTTTAAGTAATATTCTTGCAATATTTTAGTCGCATTTTTTAAATTCGTCTCAATATTGAGACCAAATTCATGCGATGAAAGTATTGCCGTGTCATCAGCATATATGGCTGCTTCACATTCTGGAAGAGTCGGGAAATCTGACGTATATAAGTTATATAAAACTGGTCCAAGGACTGAGCCTTGGGGTACACCAGCATGAAAATGTACGATGTCGGACACACTACTGTTAACATGTACTTTGAAACAATGATTCGAAACAAAACTTTGGACAATTTTACAAAGGAATGGAGGAAAGTTTAGATTAATCATTTTATACGTAAGCCCATTATGCCACACTGGTTCAAAAGCTTTTTCGATGTCGAGTAGAATCATGCCTGTGGATCTACCTATTTCACGGTTGGTTTTTATGATATTACAAATCCTAAGAACTTGATGTGAGGTCCCGTGATTTCGCCTAAATCCGAACTGTTCGTTTGGATATATTCGGTTTTCTTCAATGATTTGAACAATTTTTTCTTTTATAATTTTTTCGTAGATTTTGCTTAAAGCACTTAGTAAACTTATTGGTCTGTAGCTTTCGGTTTTATCAGGAGGCTTCCCTGCTTTTGGGATGGGAATAACCTTTGCTACTTTCCATTTATCAGGAAAATATTGCATTTTTAAGCATGCATTAATGATGAAGGTAAGAAATGTTATCCCTTCTTTAGGTAATTTTTTAAGATAAATATTTTTAATTTGATCGATTCCGCCTGTTTTTTTTTAACAAGTAAATTGTTTACGAAATATTCTGTGTCTGATTCCGTGATTAATTCATTTGGCGGAGTTTCGTAAATAGCTAAATTAAAGGTATGAAGAACATGTTCAACGAGAATGTTTGTATTTGGATCTCCTAAATTTTGAGCGACAATGTGATTATGCGCGAAGTTTAGAGCTAACGCCTTCGCCTTTTCCGTATCAGTAAAGAAGGTTTCTGTACCACTTCTAATGCAAGGTAATTCCTTGGATTTATTTTTAACAATTTTCATTATATTCCAAAAGGGCTTGGAAGCTTTATCAAGTGTGCTAAGCTTATTATTCCATTCTTTATTTCGACTATCTTGAATTTGTTTATTTATTATTTTATTCAATTGAGCTACTTGAATGCGAGAAGCAGGTTGGCGGAATCTTTGCCAGTTTCTTCTGTGCATATTCCTAATTCTAATTAGTTCCAAAGTCTGAGCTGGGATTTTAATGCAATAGATTTTTTTCGCAACTTTTGGAATACTATTATTAGCCGAACTAATGACATGCTCTGTAAACTGCTGAACAATGGAGTCAACATCTTGGTTGTTTGTAATTGTTTCGAGGGTCGTAGGAATTGTTCGAAGCTGTCTTCTTACCTCCATACGGAAACGAGCCCAGTTAAATTATAAAAATATTGCACTTTTTCCAAACCCGACCAACGAATTTGAGAAATAACCGGATTATGGTCAGAGCTTAGCTCGTTTAATGAAATTGGTTGAGTCATTAGACCAGGAACATTTGTAATAAATAAATCTAAAACGGACGGATTTCCACGAGAACAAGCTGGAACATAAGTAGGACTAGGAGGAAACAAGATAGACATAGGCAACATAACAGATAGATCGGACAAAATACCCTTTTTGTTGTGAATTTTAGTATTTATCCCGAAAAAAATGCACAAAACTATGAAAAATAAGGTAAATTTACAAAGTTTAACTAGATATAATTTCTAAAGTATAAAAGGTAACGAAGTCAAATTAGCTTTTTTACAAAGCTAATAGATATGTGCAGATACTGTTTTTTTTTTTTTTTTTAATTTTGTACAGTAATTTTTTGGTGACAAAATGGAAAAAAGGTGTTTTTTTTTTTTTAAACGTTTTGGGTTTTTTGGCTGGGAAATCGATAGTTATATTTCCTAATTTTTGGAAATAATTTTTTAACCAAGCGACAATATATAGGGCACAACGAACCGGTCTTAAAAACATGTTTTTTTTCTTCTAACATATTTAAATATGCAATTCAATATGACATTATTTGCAATGCCGCTGTGAAAAAAGGACAACCAAAATGATTCCGACATATTTTTTTTTGGTATTTGTATTATTTAATTCAAAATACAAAATAGTTTTTTTCCACACGGTTTTTCAAATTTTGATGTTAGAAAAGTGGTCTATTTTACGTTTTTTTACATAAAAAAAGATCGAATTCACGCACACAAAGAAGTTTGTTTCAAAATAATGTCACTAGGTGGTGAGTTGGTGACATTCTCTTTTCATTATTCTCTTCTGTAAATACAGGCACTAGGCAGGCGAGATTGTTATTATGTATGTAACGGAGAGGGGTTGTTTTTTGACATGTTTTGATCGCGCAGTAGAGCTCGTTTCCGTGCGTTCCGCGTGAACATTTCACCAAGACTGCCTGCCATGGTTCTCTTCCACACATCTTTCGTCTTCTTTCTTCGCTTTTCTTCTTTACCATGTTTTTCGCAGAACACCACCTCACAACGAGACCTACTCGACAGAGAAGCATGTTCTCTGTCCCGCTCTCTTCACATGCCTCTTAAATATGAAACAAAGATTATTCCAGGTTTACAAGGTTTATTTTATTCTTAAGCTTATCATTCTACATACTTAATCTACGACATATGTATCTTTTGTTTACCTTTTCGGGTAGACTTGATGAAAGTTCGTGTGGACTTCACGTGGACATGGTACAGATCGTTACATTATTGAAATGTTTGCTATCGCTGCTGATGAATTGTTTTGTATGCGTATGTTTGCACGTGACAGAAAGGGTTGAGTGGGAAGTAAGTCAAAGTGTACTTGTGTGTATGGTGTACTTATGTGTGGGATAAAATGACCGTTAAATTCCCGTTCGCAAGAGGAGACAATTTATAATTGTTTGTTTCAGTTTGAGATTTTGTACCCTCAGTTGAAATCAAAATTCTGTCCATGAAGTTCAGTAAATGTAAAAAAAAATCTATTATGGTGGCGATAATTTTTGTGAATAGTAAAGTGTTGTTTACTGTGTTATTTTTTTGCGGTAAATTCATTTGTGACACAACTTAAAAAAAAAACTAATTACATATATAAATAAAATGCCTTCAAATAAGGGGAAATCGTTTCATTATGGCAAAAAAAAACAGCCAAACCCATCAAAAAAAAAAAACAAAAGGTAAGCAGGTTGTTTTTAACAAGTTTCAACGTCTATCGATATATTCGCAAACCGTTATATGGGAAGTATAGGGATGCAAACAATGCATCGATGTTATTTGGGGCGATGTTTTACATCGATGTTTTTTGGTTTTTTGTCACTCAGAATTTTGAAAAATCTCTCCATTTTTAATTTCCACGATTTCACCCGCTAAATTGTTTTTAACTTCCGATATACCTAGGAACTTTAGGGCAAGTTGTTATATTATTTTGTTAATTTAATTGTTTATGTTATTTTTTATATTGTATATACATATGTATATTATATGTATATATATAATGTCTGAACAACATTTTTACAGAATATCAATATCTATATTTCATACATATTAAGTTTTTTGACACGCCCACTTTTTGGGGGCCGTTTGTATACCCTACCCCATAGCATATGAAGGAGAAAAACGTTGTTTTTTGTCGAACAACAAAAGATTCTGATAAACTGTTTGAACTATGTCATTTTCTATATTATATTTATTAAATTTATTTGATTTTTTATTTACTAATTTAATTTTCCGAAACTTTACAATTTACATATTGATTGAAGGTATGTTGTAAAAAATCGTGTTTCGGAAGATCTTTCTTCAACGTCAACAACATTGACGAACGTTGAAATTGAAAGTGATCACGTAAAACATCAGGGTCAGGAGGTGGACATTACAGTGAAGGACAACTGTAGTTTTGTTCCGGAGGGCAGGCGTATAATTGATTTAAATACATTTCTCAATAGTTTAAAAAACATTTCGCTGCACGGAAAAACGTTTGGGTGCACATTAAATAATGTAGTACTTATTAAAGAAATTCACCAAGGTTATTATTTAAAAAAAAAAACAAAATGTAAACACAAGTTCTTCAAATTTTATTATTTTATTTTAGGACTTAGGTCAAAATTAATATTCAAGTGCAATATGTGTAACATGAATTTCAATGTGCCCACATGCGGTCAAACGGATATACCCAATGTAAAAGAGTTCTAGAATCCATAAACGTTCCATTCATGAGCGCGAAAGCATACAGACAATTTGAAAACATGACGAAAGAAGTTTGGGTCGAGTCTGTTCAGAGTCAAATGAGACTAGCCATTGAAGAAGAGAAGGAAATTGCCCGAGAAAATGGGAATATCGATTCAAACGGCAACCATCTTATCACTGTAGTCACTGATGGTGCCTGGTCACATAGATCGTATGGTTGCAATTATAAGGCGTTATCGGGAATTGCAACAATTATTGGTCACAACACCAAAAAAGTTCTGTATTATGGTGTGAAGAATAAGTACTGCCATATTTGCAAAATTAATGAAAATAAAGCAGGAAATGACATACCCGAGCATTCATGCAATAAGAGCCACATCGGCCCATCAACTAAAATGGAGTCTGACATTTTGGTAGATGGTTTTAAGTTTTGCTATTCAAACTACGAAGTAGTTTTTGATAAATTTATTGCTGATGGCGACAGTAACGTTTATAAAAAACTTTTAGAAGCCAAGCCTTTTCCCAACTATACCATCCAAAAAATTGAGTGTGTGAACCATTTATTCAGAAACCTTCGCAAAAAACTTATAAATTTATCAAAAAATACAAAGCATAATATAAAATGCCGACAAATTCTTTCATCCTCAATAGACAATTTTATAAAAGGAATTAAGTCCGCAACTCAATACCGGAAAAACAGTGCCTGCCAGGAGGATGAAAAGCTAAATTTATTGAAAGCTGATATTTTAAATGTCCCTTACCATGTTTTTGGAAGTCATTCAAAATGTGCTCAGTATTTTTGTGCCGGTGTGAACATTGAAGAAAAGAATTACATAGAAAAACTCGAAACCGATGGACTTCTAGAACACATCAAATTGTACATATCGAGAATGATTCAAAATGCCCAAAGTTTGCTTTGCGGGCATAATTCAAATGTTTGCGAGCAGTTTAACAGTGTTGTTTGCCAATACGTAGGTGGAAAAAGAATCAATTTCTCTTTAGGCCAGTCTTACAGCAACAGGTGTGCGTTAGCCGTTGTACAATTTAATTCGAAAAGAGCGTTTACCGAATTTACTAAGACCAGCAATCACAGCGTGAGCACACCAAGTAAACAACTTTTAGTTCGAACGGAAACCAAAAAACTCAATGAACTAAGAAAGAGAAAACTATTTCGCAATAATAATAAACCTGCTCCAAGAAAAAGAAAACGAAAAGCTCCAGCCATTGCATGACATGACATGACATTGCAGAAACGTGCGACTTACAACCCGAAGACATTGAAAAGAAGAAAAAAGAAATTGAAGAGCGCTTAGAAAAGAACTTCAATTCTAGATGCGAAATAGAAGAAAAAACAAGAGACCAGGCAAGCTGCGGAAATTGGCATGAATTAAGAAAGGAAATGGTGACAGCTTCAAATTTCGGAAAAATCTGCAAAGTCAGAACCGTTGCCAGTTACCATAATATTGTGAAAGCTTCTCTTTATGGAACATTTACTTCGTCTAGTGTCGTATGGGGCAAAGAGAATGAGAAAAAGGCTATAGAAAATCTTCAAGAAGAAGCACATATAGAAGTTCAAAAATGCGGCTTTGTAATCGATAGTGAGGTACATTTTCTAGGCGCAACGCCAGATGGTATTGTTGGAGAAACCGCAATATGTGAAGTGAAATGTCCCTCGTCTTCAAAAAATATGAATATAGACGAAGCTGTAAGTCTGAAAAAAATTACTTACCTACAAAAACAAGTGGATATATGGCAACTTAAAAAAACCCACGACTACTATTATCAAGTTCAGGGCCAACTTCATATTACTGGCCGACAAACGTGCTATTTTGGTGTATGGACTTCCTGTGATTTTGTATGGTTTACAATTGAAAAAGACGAAGAATTTTGGGACACAAAAATAAAGGAAAAATTAATTTTGTATTACCAAAATCATCTGCTTTTGGAGCTGTGTGACCCCAGAATTCCAAGAAAAATGCGCGTATGGAACACATAAATCAACACATAAACATAATATAATGGTACATAATGTGGCTATTTTTACTGTATCTTTAACTGACATATTTATTATTTTTAATGAATTAATAGCAAACAACGACCACGACGAATGACTGAAGTTTCTTGGAACAACATTGGGAATATTTCAGGTTTTTTAGTACAAAAGGTAAAAACATTTTCTGTTCAAGTTTTTTGTTTTATTAATAATCAATAATATTTGTTTCCTTTTTTTCATCTTCGTTTACTACTTACCTTGACGTGGTGAAGATGCTCAGTATGTTTTTTTAAATCCGTGGTTAAAGAACAGAAGCGAAAAAGTAGTAGTAGGTAAACATAGGAGAAAAATGTGTGTTTCGTTTGTTTATATGTATGTCTAAAGTTTTAGATGCCAAGTATTCAAACTTTACTTTAAAATTCGACTCAAATAGTATTTGTTTGGTGAATTTGACACCTTGAACCTACAAAAATTAATTATAGCGGTTAAATTAACTTTCGTAAACTTCTTTTTGAAGTGAAACTTCTTTGGGCTCGTCGGGGTAAATCCAAACACAAATGTAACGACTCGAAAAGTCATGGGTAGGGGAAAGCTAACTTGGTGGGACAACGGCATGCAAACAACAAGCAAGAGCGTAAGGCCCAGAGTGCACTCTGTAGTGAAGTGTGACTGCGCGGCGGACAGAACAAATGTGCGAACACTGAACAGTAGAAGAAGAACACGGAACAACAACAACGACATGTGAGAGCGCAAGCATAAGAGATCGCTCTGTTGTGAATTTTGTTGGTTTAGTCATAGTGTGGATAAGGGATGAAAATTGGCTTTTCAGCATTGTATTGAAAGTTAAAAAAAATTGTATTGAAATTGTACTGGTTGATTTTGATCATTGTTTGGTGTTTTGATTAGCTATTTATTTTATACAATTATAATATCGTCCGTTCAAAGGTTAAAGAAGGTACAATATTGATGAAAATATAAAAATCATTAATTCTCATTCTCTTAAAAGAAAAAAATCTCTATCTCACTACTTGTGATCATTTTTTCCTCTGATCGCCACTCTTTTGTCAGCTTTTAGTCATATGATCATTTAACGGTACTAAAAATTCATTATTTTTGCAAAATCGTGTAATATTTCTGTTTTGAGTAAACTATCTTGATAGCTTGACAGGATCAGTATTATGTTTAAATTTTTAAAATCGTTACTTACAGCAGTCATCAAGATTTCGTTTTTTTTATTTCGTCATTTACAAAAAATAGAGTTAAAGTTTTTAGAGTCAAGGCGTTCCCAAATGGAGTGCGATTCTATGGATGCAAAAAAATATAAAGATGGCTACAAAATTTCTTGTCTTAAAATTTAGTCGTTAAAATTTGAAAAGGACTTTTAAGGCACAGTTTTCAGTGTGAGATCATCCTAGTTTCGGGATTAAATTCGAGTTAACTCGAGAAAGCAGTTTTTCAGTCGATTTATATCTAGAGCTAACCCCGGGATTAAATGATCATATATTTTTGACAGACGATAAAATACCAGACAAACTTTTTTTTCGATTCCAATAATGTGGAAATTTAATTTAATTTTGAGAAACTGAATGCAGATCTTAGCGACTTGAAATTGTATGAAATATTGAGTTTAACTGTTTTAAGAAAATATAGACTTGCAAGTTTGCGACAAAAGCGTTTTCATTTGTTTGGGAAAAGGAAACCAAACAGCTGATAATGTGATAACTGAGCAAAATCGATAAATCATGAATACCAAATGAAATCATCACACACGGAGTCAAATATTATTCTCTACTGAAAAACTGCGAAAGAGCTTGTGCGTGTATAAGGGCCTTTCCAACCCATTGTCTTTAAGATGCAGAGTGCTTGCCGGAACCTGATCAACTGAGAGTGATTTAAAATTCGAAACTAAATTTTGTTAATTATTTGAAATACATACCCTAAAAAATAATTTTGTGTACAATACAATAATGTTCGAAATCCAATACAGGTAAAAATCATTAAGTACATTTCTCTTAAAATAATGTAAATTAACTGTTTTTTTGCTTGTAGAAAGTATGGCATCAAGTGCGTAAAAACAAATAACATGCTAAAAACAAAAATCCATTTTTATCAGCATAATTGTAATTTTAAAACCCAAAATGTCTTTAAATTGAATTATCTCCTTATTGTATATTTTGTTAGTTAATGACTTTCACCTTTGAACCGACGATATGTTCATTTGTACAAAGACATTTTTCTACTTTAAGATCCGAGAAAATAAGAAGACAGTTGAAAGGTCCAAAAAGAATCATCAAACAGCTGATAAACTGTATACGGGCAAGAAAATTGAATTGAAAATTGGTACTTTCAGTGGTATTCATATAAATTCGAACGGATTTTTGATAGCAAAGCAAATTATGTGATGTTTTGGGTTTTTTATAACATATTTTGATGATAAATACCTATTAAAATAGCTGCAGCACAAATTGTATCGAATTTTATATAAAGTGTATTTGTGTACTGAAGCAATGTCGATTGTATCGAAAAATGTACAATTGTGTCGACTTTTGCAACCCTAGTGTGGATTGTGGTTGTGGTCTGTGGATACGAAAAACGAAATATGTGTTTTGTGTCATTGTGTGTGTTACTTTGGACATTTCATAGTGGTGCATGCTATATTTCATTTCATTTAGACATTTATGAACAGTCACTTGAGGTGAACGCATCATAGCGGAAAACAAACATTTTATTTTACGCTACATAAAAATGCAAAAATCAAATGCACAGAGGTGCAAAGAATATCGAGCTCGACTTCGTTCTAAAAACAAAACAAAAACTAGGAAAGAACGTGTCCGGAAACATAGGGCAAGGAAGAGGGCTGTCATCGTCCAAGAACTTCCGAACGCTTCACTGGCAATGGAAGTCGAACAAGCCGATAAATCCTTCAATGATTTTAATGTATCGGCGACCCTGAATATTCCATGTATCGCTAAAGACATCCCAGGACCGTCAATAAGGGTAAATGACATCCCAGAATTTACAATTATCACTAGCCTACTTTGTAAGGCTATTCATTCGATTTGAAAATATTCATAAAGAATTCGATAACAAATTTAAGAATAACTCTTTTGGCTTTCCTTGCTCTATTTGTGATCGATTGTGGTTTAAAGAGGATTTAGGAGTTCCGGCGATTCAGCATGATGACATTTTGAACACAATTGCACCGACTATGAATAGAGAACAAATGAAAGTTTGCAATACTTGCTTCAGATCACTCAACACCGCCTCTGTCCCAACATTGTCAATGTATAATGGCTTCTTTTATCCACAAATACCCCATCATCTGCCCCACCTAGACTTGTTATCAGAAAGAATTATATCACCAAAATTCTATTCATGCAAATACGACGGTTACGGTCAAAATGTAAGTCCTAAAAATCGGTGACGTACAGACGGACGGACGGACGGACAGACTGACAGACATGGCTTAATCGACTCAGCTAGCGATTCTGAGTCAATTCATATGTATACTCTGAGGTATATATAGCTAAATTATTTCTCTATGTTACAAACTATATTTAAAAACTAATATACCTCTCTGAGATAGGGTAAAAGAAGTCAATAGATTGATAATAGTTTCACTTCAACCTCGTAGCACTTCTACGGTCTAATTTTTTTTTATATAAGGTGCTTAGGTACCTTCATAACGAGCATTGATAGAAGATGGGGTGACAATTACCTAGATAAATATCTATCATTTTTTGTTATTTGATTTGAAAAATTTCATCCTACTATTGTTGCGACGAGAATCAGTAGCACTATTGTCTACCGTCCTATTATTTGAGTAATCGAATTTTCATCCAAACAAGTGTTTTCCTACATCTCATAAATTAAGAAAAAAGTTAACCTAGGTAAGGTGTACACATTTTTTTATAAGATAAAGCTTAGTACGCAGCTCGCGCTAAATTTTATCTTTGCTACTCTCCACTTGTTTTCTCCAATCCAAAGATAAATGCTCGCTAAATTCGTACACAGCATATAGATGAGTCAGGGAAATGTCATACATTCGCAGATGTTAGTAAATGTCAGATAATCAGTCGCGTCAATAAAATTTGTTTACCATTTGAAACCACGAAAAGAGCCTCCCACACAATGAGTGCGATGAGAAAACGCGAACATCGCCTGCCACAACAACCCACCAACCTAAACTAAATTATACAAAAATAAAAAAACAAAAATAACACAAAATATTTTAAACTATGAATGTATTTTTATTTATTTTGTTTACATTTTTGTAGCTCTTCTACTGCCAGCTGGTTGAATTTAAGACCCAACTCCTCCACCACATCTCCTGGAAGCTGGTTGAGTAACCTGTCAAGGTTGTAGAACATTGCAAAATTATTGAGAATAGGCTGTGCAGTCGCCATATTCCCCTGTCTTAGTTGAACCAGCTCTGCAATACTCTTAGTCAACAATGTTACATTTTCCAGCATTGGGTCCTTACGCTGCTTTGGTTTGTTCTGAAATCAGATACACACGTTACTATACCAAATATGTACTCAATTTAAATATACTTACATCTAAATAGCTTGATGAAGGAGTAGATGCTGAAGATTCATTTCCTACAGGATCGTCAGTAGAATTGCTGGAAAATGTTCTATAATTCAATAAAATTATTATGTATATTAGCAGTATTGAATATTTCATATCGGCTTACGTTCGTTTAGACGATACCGGGGTTAAAAACGACAAGCATTCGGAGAATTCCCAGCTTCTACTGGTTTCTTTGACCAGAGTGGGCTCGTCATCCATTCCAAGCGAATCGTCATCGTCATCCCAGACTTCGCCTTCCTTCTGCTGTCAGATGTGTGGTATCTGCGGCTGTCTTTTAATGACTTCCAATGTGATTTGCAGTCATCAACTGAAATATATAGGTAATTTAATAAACACATATACACACAACCTTCATCAACTATATATATATATATATATGTTTCAAGATATAGAATGGACGAAAGCCAAGTATACAAGTATACGTTGAGTCGGATATACTCGCTACATGCATTTGGATATGAAAGTACATACAATCTGATCTATGTATTCTTGTAATCATACGTACAATGCTTTCGTCCATTCTATAACATTGCAAATAAAATGTAGCGAGTATATCCGACTCAATGTATACATGCATTCTATTGAAAACAATGCTTTTATTCATTTATTTGCAAACACTTCGGATCTTGATACTAAAAACTCACCTGTTTTTTCCATTAGGACTGCTATATCTCGCCATCTGGAATTGACTGCGTCTATATTGCTGTGGAGATGGTCCCCAAGATCCCAAATCGCTCCCCTACCAACATAGCTAATATTTTCTTTTCTGCACATGAAAATGGCACTTTGTTTTTTTTTTTTTTTGTAACGCGTGGATTATTTTCTTTAATATTTTCTTTGTTAATAAAGATGTCGTCTGCCTCGAGAAATTCTTCCATCAAATATTCTTCCATTTTGTTTTTTTTTTTATTAAAATTTCGCCGATTTAAATGCCTCGCATATTAATTTCGCGAGATAAATATGTGGAGACCTGTCATCCATCGAGTGTAGCACTTTTCGTATAACACATAATATTGTTATACCCTACCTACAATTTGTGTGACCCATCTTTATGAAGTTAAGAATTTATCTCGCGAGCTGCGTACTGCACTGATAAATTTGCTCGCTAAATTTTATCTCTGTAGAGATTTTTGTATGGGAGATAAAATTTAGCGCGAGCTGCGTACTAAGCTTAAACAATGAAAACCTCAAAAACTGCTTTTACACCTCGCTGCGCGGCAGCCAGCAACAATTTTATCATTTTATTATTTTTTCACAGTACATATTCACATTCACAACAAATCTGAAAGAAAATTACAAAACAAAATATGTACACCAAACCAACCCTCAACTTGATTTTTTTCCTTCTCTTTCCATATTTGTTTTCAAGTTATTTGCTTGGTGTCTGTATATTGCATATGTAGGTAGGTAGGTATATGTAATATTAGTCTGCGCTTGCTACTTTTTGTCTTTTCCTTCAGTTTTCGTTTGCGT
Source organism: Rhingia campestris (assembly GCA_932526625.1). Classification (NCBI taxonomy): domain Eukaryota; kingdom Metazoa; phylum Arthropoda; class Insecta; order Diptera; family Syrphidae; genus Rhingia; species Rhingia campestris. Next base: position 2,006,373 of record OW052186.1, on the reverse strand, counting down.
TGAAATGCATTTACATGAAATTTGAGTTGGTCGGTCTGGGACACCTACCCTTAAGAGACTTGCTTAGCACAAATGCAGACATGAATTTGCTTCGGACGCTCAATGTTCATTCATTTCAGAGAGCGTTCAGTGCACCAGCAGTGTTCCATTTGGAATTTGAATGAATACAGCGATCGGAGTGGATCTACTTGCTTTAGAATGATCGGGAGAATCTAATCCGACGCGACATGAGACCTACTGCGAAGATTATTGTAAACAAATCTTTCTATTTCTTGGGAAATATTTAATTCATTTAAGTTTTAAAAAATGTTATGCCTTCCGTCAGGAATCGGGTACCATCGCCATAGATATAGGTATAGATGGAGCTCAAACTTCTCGTTCGATATGACTAACATTTCGGTGTTGATGGTCCTACTAAGAGGAGATTGTTGGATTTGTAAGATTTAATTAGAAATGGCTACTTGCTAGGCACTTGAAATTTGTTTCTAATAAAACCTGAGTATATCAAATAGATAGGTACACTCAATTGTGTTGCTTTTACTTCCCAGTGGTAACCTTCACATCCTACCGAATTGGACTTGACATTGAAAGATAAAAAAAGTAAATAAACTCTGTTTTGCCTCCAAATTTTCAAACGTATTTTTAATGATCATTTGTAGTTATATGCGTTTCGGATATTTACATTTTCAATTAGGTACACTGAAACTTAAGGTGTTATAGTCATGCATTATCTGATTGATACATCGATATTCAACTAACTAATCTATATAAATGAAAATCAAAATAAATACATTTTTCGATTGCTTTGCTGTGTTATAATATCGTTCATTTATGATATTTTGTTTTGTTGTCTGGCGTGTAAACAAATAATGCTGATGGCGACATACAATTTGAACCTGCGAGATGCATGGATTTTCAAGGTTAAGGGTTCATTTATAGCAAAGATTATTAATTCTATACAGATGACGCACTCCATACAAGAAAAATTGTTCTATGGCGGGTCGTGCTGGCACAGCCCTTCTTCTTGTTTTTCATGTGTTTTCATGCACACCGCCCGCCCGTACCCTGAAGCTGCTGAGCAAAATTGTCTGTGTTTTGTTCTCAACGCGTCATCTGTATATAATGCATAATCTTTGGTTATGGTTATTATGTGTGGATTATGTGTGGTTATTATGTGTGGATTTCAACTTTCATTCCAAGTATGTCTTTTATTCCGTAGATTTTTTTTATGTCTTCGTCATGCTCAAAACTGAGCATAAAGTTTGGAAGTGGTACTTTGCTTTTAAATTTAAGCATATTGACTACTTCTATTATTTTAAACTTTTTCTCTTTTAAGTCTTTTTTAATGCTTTCAGGCGAGCATGAGTAGTGTAATTTTTTTACTACTACCTTTATAGGCCTGGATTGCTTACTTTCATAAGAGTACCATTGCACTTTTTTTTGGTTTAGTATTTGGTGAGGTTTCTGTACGTTGCCTCTTCAACCACATTAATTTTTATATCAATATTATTAATAAGGGTTGTGCTTGCTTTTATTTTATTTTCCTCCAATAATTTGGTTAGGCTTTCATAGTTGTTTATTTGAAGCGCTATGATTGGTGGAGGTTTGATTATTTTTTTAATTTGGTTTTCTTTACCTGGATCAATATCAATATTTTGAAAGCTTTTCATTTGGGATGAGATTTTCGGGGATATACTCATCTTACGCTTTTTATTTTTATTCCCCATGTGACGATGCCCTTCCGTCTCTTTTTTAAGTTCTTCTTCATCGGTTGAGAACTCGACAGTCTGAGCATTTTCTTTTTTTTGGCCGTTGATTTGTTCTTTCAACAATTGCAACTCCTGCTTCAGATTATTTATTTCTCTCAGCAGTGCCTCATTGGGTTGCTTAAACCCATCTCTTTCTTCACAGGCTTTTGAAAATTTAGCCTTAAGGTTTTCATTGTTGTCTACCTTTTTAGATGGGGGTGTTCTTTCGACCCTTTTACATCTTCCGAAAGGGTCGCTACTAGGCAATAAATGGTCCCCCCCAGAATCCATGGGACCGACCTCCGAAGAGGGTGGATTTACCAGTGTAACTGGTCTACCACCTGGGGTAATCAAATCTTTTGTTTTGTTCATTGCATGTTCTTTTCTTTTTAACTTTTGTGAAAAGTTTAAACTTTTTGGATTTAAGTCGCCTTTTACGACAGGCATACCTTACCTCGGGAATATTCTACACCCCCCCTATCCCGATGGGGGTTAAATATACTAAAAATAACAATAATTTGATCAAAACAAAAAACATTTAGTTTTAGTTAGTACTTTTAATCGACCTTGAATAGTAACGTTGCAAAAACGCAACATTGGGACAAACCAAACGACGAAACTTTAGTAGGCTTTGAAAAATTTTCGAGTTTGAAATTTTTGTGTCAACAAATGTTAGTGATTTAAATTATTTGTGTTACTTTTTGTGCAAGAACAGTGTTTGTTGTAAAAAAAAGAATAAAAATAGATTAAGTTCATCTGATAATTGGCTTGAAGTTTGGAAATAATAATAATGTACAATAATATATTACGGAAATGATATTAATACATATATATGTTGTTTTTATATTGGTAATTGTTTTAGAGTAACATGAAATATCGCAATGATCCCAAAAGGCCTTTGACTTTAAGAGAACTTGAAGCAATTGTAGAAGACTTTGATCTGAATGAGGAAATAAATATTTGTTACATTCCACCCAAAGTTGATGATCTAACGGACGAAGAAAACTTTGATGATGACGTTATAGGCGGGAGGGAAAATTTGCCTTCGGATGTAGTGGGAACCTTTGAGATATTTAACTCTGGTAATGAGGTAGAAATGGATGGTAATATGCACCACGAGGTTAGTAAAGATTCATCAAGCAAATTACCAAGAGTTGAAGATGTTACTTGGTGTAGAACACCGATTGACTACGAGACTAGTGCTACGTCAAATGAAGAGGCTAGCATAAAGAAAATTGAAGAAGATCTACATGGAAAGACCGTATTTGATTTCTTTCGTCTAATGTTCGACGAAAATATTATGGAGTGTATTTTAACAAACTCCATAAAATATTCAAGGGATAAGAACCGCCCTCAGTTTTGCTTGGATACAAGTGACCTGGAAATTTTTCTTGGAATATTGATTCTAAGCGGATATCACACACTTCCACAAGTAAAACTTTACTGGTCATCTGATGAAGATAAAGGGGTTCCAATTGTTAAAAATGCAATGTCTCGAAACAGATTTTTTGAGATCAAGCAAAACATCCATGTGGCAGATAACACTCAATTGGATCTGGAGGACAAATTTGCAAAACTGCGTCCGCTGTTTAATCTTTTGAACAACAATTTCTTGAAGTATGGTATCTTTTCCCAACAAATTAAGACATAGTGCATATGCTTTGTTTCACCTCAGCTACCATTGTCCAGCAAATGTTCTAAGACAGTGTTACTTTGGACTAGCGGAATCACATATAAGATATGGCATTCTCGCGTGGGGTAAGGCTCCCCAAATGTCCAGTCTTGAAAATATACACCGTAAACTTCAAAAGATTGTATACCAATCGAAATTAGGAAAACACTACGACAGACGACTCATCGACGAAGATATAAAACTGCTAGATATCACACAACTGCACAAACTTGAAATAATATGTATCAAACTTTCACAACGACGATACATACAAACTTCAAACTCAACAAGCATATAACACCAGGAGAAGACAACAAAATCAACTCACAATCCCGAGATACTGGAATGAATACGGCCGCAGGAAATATGAGGTTACAATCCCTACAATTTTGAACGAGCTTCCAATAGAAATAAGAAACTTAACAAAACCAGCATTAATTAAAAAAGCTAAGTCCTTTTACTTAAATAATGTTGTATAAATAAAAAAAAAATAATAATAACAAATTTTGAAGAGACTATTTTAAAACTCACTTGAAATTATATAAAATCATTTTTGTAAACAGTCTTCTGCAGACAAGCCAATTAGGCTTTGCAGATTTAAATTTAAATTTGTAATATTTTATGAAAAATCAATAAAATTGAAAATTGAAAAATAACAAAATTTATATGTGACAATGACATTTATCCATTAGAACAATTTGGATTAAGGCGTTACCACAGTACTTCCCACCAAGTGCTTAGAATTTGCAAATATATAAAGCAGAATCGTGCAGTTAAAAAATCGACTGGTATGATTTTACTTGACATTGAAAAGGCTTTTGATACTGTCTGGCATGCTGGCCTTATATATAAGATGATAATGTTAAATTTTCCTCCTTATATTTGTAAAATAGTCCAAAGTTTCTTATCTTGTCGATGTTTTAAAGTCCATGTTAATAGTGGTGTACCTAATCTAGTATCGTACCATTCTGGTGTCCCGCAAGGTTCTGTTCTTGGTCCTGTACTGTACAATATTTTTACAGCAGATTTCCCAAAACTGCCTAATTGTAGTGCTGCTATATTCGCAGATGATACTGCAATATTTTCATCTCATGAGTTCGCTTTTACGATTGAAAGGAATTTAAATAATGCGATGAAAATACTTGAAAAATACTACAAAAAATGGAAAATAAAACTGAACGAGAATAAAATTCAAGCTATTTTTTTTACACGAAAAAGAGAGTCTTGTTTCCTACCTAATAACCCAATTCAGGTAAATGGATGGGAGTCATGAGATGGAAGCATTGCGTAAGATATTTAGGTATTTACTTGGACACGAAATTGACCTTTAATGAACATACTACAAGAACACTAAAGAAAATATCAATCGCCACTAGAATGTTGTATCCGTTCATCAATACAAACTCATTGCTTTCTACAGAAAACAAAATAATAATCTTTAAGGTAATTTCTCAGGCAATTTCGCTTTATGGATGCCAAGTATGGGGAAACTGCGCTAAGTGTCACTTAAAAAAACTACAAATAGCTCAAAATAAAATTCTAAAATTAATGCTAAATTACCCTTGGCACCACTCAAGACTCAACCAAAGACTTACATAGAAAAGCGAATGTTGACTTGATATATAATAGAATCGCGAAACTCCAAAGAAATTTTTTAGAACGTTGCAGTTTTGCTGCTTCTTAGTGCACTTTTGGCGTCAGATTTAAAGGTCTATTCCTAGCAGGTTGGGGACGGTTTCCAGTCCCGTTGTTCCCATTGCACTAGTAGCCCACACATGCTATTTTTTGAACCTTTGTTATGTTTTTCAGATGGGTAACTTGATTTGTGGATTGTCATACGTAAGGTGACCACCTGTACCGAAATGACCGGTACAGTACCGAAATTTAACGCTGTGTACCGGTGTACCGAAGAAAATCCTTGGTACACACAAATATACCGAAATCATTCCAATCCAAATTTGCTTATCTTAATTTAAAAAAAATGAGAAAAGCGAAAGCATGTGCTTATGGCCTTTTCTTTTTATAGTTTTTCTTGTAGTAGAGACTTAATGCACCAACATCATAAACACACCTTTTACATTTTCTACATTTTGCACACATATCGTGACACCAAATCTGATAGAAACCAGGGGATTCCCCTAAAAGCTATTGACGCCTGAAGGCAAACTTCTTATAGCACTCTAGACTCTACATAACTTTTTGGCGCCACCGTGGCGAAAAGTACAAAAGCATGTCTAAGACAAAATGCAACTCTAGCGCATTTTGTGGTGTGGTGGGGATATTTCTGAACTATCCTGACAAACATTTACCTGAGTGAAAAAAACAACCACACTTCTTCACTTGTCACTCAATCTGTGTACGTTTCAAATGTTGGTCACCTTTTGGCGCTTAGATCAACAAAATGATGTCTTATACTTACAATTAATATTTTGTCCACCCGTGGCGCCACACGTTTTGCACTCGCCAGCGCTACCGTAGCGCCGCTACGGAACGGATCTCAAATTCTCAACAGCGTTACCAGATAAAATTTTTTAAACCTGCTAAAGCTAGGACGAAAAACTGCAAAACCTGCTAGACGAAAATGTAAAAAAATGCTAAAAAAACTGCGATCGATTTTTCCTTGAGAAATACGTTTTTTTAGTTCAAAAAATACATATACAGTTACATTTGTTATTATATAAGATGATAATTTATTTATATAATATGTGCAAAGTTATTAAATTAAATCGTTCGGAATCTTTATAGAGAATTTTTGAATTTATTAAAGTTACCATTTTATTTGTTGGAACAAAGTTATAACAGCCTTCACCTTAAGAAACCCTAAAGCAGGTTTTCGTTACTGAAGCGATTACGGTTTTTAGTTTTTAACGAATTTACCTGCGAAAATATTAGGGGTATTCATGCAACATCGGAAAGTTGTCGTAAACGTTGTAAACGTTATAAAATTACGACGTGATAATTGAACTGTCAAATTTTGTATGGGAAATCTTTACTAACAATATCGGAATTTTGTCACAGGAATTGGGTGCGTAAACTGAGGTGGTAAATGTTGTAAACTTTTGAATTGCTATTTTGACATTTAATCAGTCACTATCACACAACAAAACGAAAACGGAAAGACAACAATAAGAACAAAATTCTATCAATAAATAAATTACTAAAATGAGATTAAATTCAGTGGGTTACCGCATTATTTAGTCGTGCAGTTTTAGGGTCGTTCATGAAACGTCGTCGTAAAGTTATAATCTTTCGCACGTAATAAAATTACGATGTTGCATGAATACCCTTATTGCTTCACAAGCAGTATTAAATGCCAGTAAGCTTAAATATTGCAAATTTAGTTATTGTTGGATACATAAGCATTATCGCTTTGAAATATAAGGTTGAATTTGTTTACCATAGGAAATTGTAGTCCAAAGCATAAAAAGTATTATTATACTGTCATTCAAACTATTAAAAATAAATTCGTTTGGGACAGAATTTGTTGTTATATATTCACAAATTTAATGCACTCCGTTGTTCTATAATTTGATTGACGCAAGCATGTAGCGATAGGCATCTAATGTCTCAATGGCGCAAAATCCTATGCTTTTCTGTTTCAAAAAAACTCTTGGAATTCTAAAAATTCTCGTTGGCTTTTACTACTTTGAGAAAAGTATGTTTTGACCAATTGCTCAATGGATTTTGGCAATTTCTTACTGCCATGACTGAAAGCTAGAGCAACCGAGTGACGTACGTATTTAATAAATACACAATTTGGATTGAGTGTCGTTGTCCAAGCAATGCCTATGTAAATAATATAATAACTATCTGCACCCTTTCCATTTGGAAATGCTACCCAGTTACATCAATAGGTATCCACCACAACGACACCACACATAAACAGCTGTGTTAACTTTGTTTGCTTTCTGACCCTAACTGCGTATTTCTTCTTTGGAATAATTTTTCTTGAAGACGATCGTGTATTCGTGTTTACTGTCGCCCAAACAATTAAAAACATGTATAAATTTTTTTTGTTCGAAAACTGCCAAAAAATGCTAAAATTTAAGAAAATGCTAAAAAAAACTGCTGCAGGTCATTTTCATGATCAAAAACTGCTAAAATAACAGGAAACTGCTAAATCTGGTAACGCTGATTCTCAAGTCAATCGGCTGAGAGAGAGAGGGAATCTGAGTCGCAGATCCAGATGCCCTCTCTCTCTCAGCCGATTGAGTGAGACTTGAGAATTTGAGATCCATCAGAGTGAACCGGTCGCAGTTGGATATTTCATCTGGTCGCGGAAGGTTGTGCTTGAGACAAGTTCTGTGAAAATGATTGTCTATACATGGAATGCAGGGTTCGCTGTGAATAGTAACGGAATGGTAAATAATAAAAAAAAAAAACAACTTCATATTAATCAACATGATTCCTTCTTTTAAAGATCGCCGAGTTAAAAGAAGGCGGCGAATACACACCACTCGAAGTGATATGGCCGATTCAGAGAATGGATTCTCCTTGGTTCTTAAAATCCGTGGATAATAAACTGATTCCCCTCATGATTGGCCGCAATCTGTTTGGAAAAAGCGTTTCAAACCACTATCGAATCATTGACCAGGACTACGAGGACACGTGCGATTTTAGTGTTCTAATCCATAGCCCATATGCAATACCCATTATCCTTACTTGGAGCGGCAATTGTTGCATGAATGGGTTGAGATTGCCGAAGGATGCGTGCATAAGAGATGATTTATCCTCAATAAGTGTGTTGACAAATCGTCGAATGATCTTTTTCAACTTTGGTAAAGAGATTTATCCTCAATAAGTGTGTTGACAAATCGTCGAATGATCTTTTTCAACTTTTGAAAAACGTTGGCAGTAATTATGAATAAATCATTTTTATATATTATTTTGTTTTTTTTTGTAATTGAATATTAATTTTGAATATTACTTTTGGATAAAATTATGAAATCGCGTTAAACAAAATTGTACCGAAAAAATTGTATTTGTACTTTGTGAAGTGATAAAAAGGAAAAATAAATTTCATTGGTTTGCTAACTAACAAAATGTTTTTTTTTTTAATGATCAAGTGATATACGCTCAATAAATGATCGCGTGATCGATATTTAATGTCATTATGTGTGTGTGTGATAATAATGATACGAAAGGGTATCTATCATCATCGGTTGGGAAGATTTGTTTGGATATCGAAATGTATCTGAGTAAATGCTGCATTCGCATAACATTTGTGATAGGTTTCCTGTTCTTGGACTACGACTTTTTGCGATTCCAGCTGTTTGTGTTTATTACCAAGTGCTGTTTTGAAATGTGCCGATGAAAAGCGTCACGCACGTACGCTTAAACGAGTGCAAGAATATTTACAATTAGAACGGAAGAAAGCTGCATTCGAGTTATATGTTAGGATAGGTCAGGGCACGTGATGTCATAGCCACGATCGCTAGTTTATCAGGGTTTATCAGTCAACACGAAAGGTCACATAACATCGACGAATTGGACAGAAGCAAAGAGGTAAATAACTATAGAGTACGCATCACAGCTAAAAATGTTGTAGCTGTTTCTGACGCGGGCGGTAAGTGCGAAGGGAAATTTTCGTCGTTCATATGCATCTGCTATGCTGTTGCTTGATGCTGGCATGGCAATGTGCACACTGGGGTATCAATACATATCAGTACCCCTCACAGTAAATTTGTTGTATGAGATGCGCACTCTTGTAGTTGTATACTCTTTGGTCCGTTACCAGACGTGGCTATATTTTCCGACAATACTGCTAAAGATGTCTTCTCTTCCTACCTTAGCGTTAAAATCTCCCAGCACGATTTTAACACCGTACTTTGGTAGTCGCTCATAGGTTTTGTCAAGAAGCTCGTAGAAGCAGTCCCTAGTTGTATCATCTTCTTCCTCCGTCGGAGCATGAGCGCATATAAGGCTTATGTTGGCGAATTTGGCCTTGATGCGGATTGTTACTATGCGTTCGCTAATGTCTTGGAAACATAAGACTTCTTGCCTAAGTCTGGCACTTATAACAAATCCGCATCCGAATAGTCGCTGTTTCTGCTCACTATAACACGGTCCGTAGTATATGTCACAGTTTTTCATCCTCTTTTTGCCCGGCCCATCCCATCGTATTTCGTGGATGGGAGTAATGTCTGCCTTGTAGCAGTTTAGGACTTGCGCTAGTTGTTCGCCTGCACCTCTCCTGTGTAGTGTTCTCACATTTCAGGTGCAGATTCGAACGTCGTTGTCCCTTTTTTTTCGTTTAGCAGGGTCGTCAACAATAAAGTCAGTACTTTCCGCGGCTATTAGTTGCTTCGTAACAACGGTTTTTTTTCCATGGGTGGGTAGTTAACCCAAATCACAACCTCCAACCTGAAGGGCCAGTTCCAATTTAGTAGATACCCCTAGGACATGGGGCCATCAGTATCCACTACGGTATTGAGCTCTGCTGTTGACCTTTTGGTTCATCCATCTCTGTGCAAGGGTCCTGACTTACCCTTGAAATTCGAATATTTCGAAGCAGCTTATCTAGGTTCGCCTGGGACGGCAGACCGGGTATTCATTCCGCGCCATTCTGACCAGGGTGATTATAGTGTTGCTGTTTTACTTCTTGTTATCAACACTCGCACTTATCGTTTAGCAAGTCAAATCCGGTTGGATGAGACCAGTACCCGATGGTTACCACTTGGAGGTAAAAATAAGCACATTTGATGTGTAGTCAGAGTTACAACACTGGGCATTGCCAAGTTAACGCCAATCAGAGTCTACCCTCGTTCTACAGCACCCAACCATCATTAACACCTGCAGACATACTAAAGACCTTTGGCCGGAACATAGCGAAAGTAAATCTAACAAGCTTATAGCTCTGAACAGAGCTTCTATTGCCATAGCAGTGAGAGTCATAACAGGCCTAACTGACTCACACCTACTTTGCTGGAAGTGCGGAGACCCGGACGTCGAGGAGGACATCGTCCACCTATTATGTCACTGCCCCGCGATCAGCAACAGCCGTAACAACACCTACAGCACGGATCGTCAGCTTCTGCTGCAAGTCGGGTTGGAGCAATTATCTCTTTGAAGCTAATGGAGCAGCACAAATCACCTAAGTGTAACTCCCTTCACTAACGCAGCTTTCTTTTCAGGTACAATAAAGGGTATCGCTATGGGCCCACGAAGGCCTATGCGAGTTTGACGACTCAATTGGACGTCAACAACCCATCGAACCTAACCCAACTCTAAGGGGGCCGACCCCTGACAAATGACTGATAATCAATTGAATGATTGAAATTACAACAACAACTTGTGTACAACAACACTATTTGGTTGGAATTATAGCTATTTCGGACACATTACCAAGTGTCCTCTCGGGTTCCTTCTAAAAATGATGCTATTTGAACGTTCAGTTCTCTGTACAATTATTGAAAAAACTTATTCCCTAACCGGGGATTGAACTTGTAATCCCGTGCCTAGTGAGCCAAGTGCCTACCACCCGCGCCACTAAGGTCTTGGGGAGAGTCGAATTGTTCAATTGAATGAACTGAGAGGCTGACAACTAGCGCTTTTTGCGTTATACACACATTTTGTTGTTGTTTTTTCTGTCTTTGTTCCATTTTTTTTTCTCTTTTATCATTTTTTTTTAATAATATTCTGCTACGAACTGAAGATATCTCTTACCCAGCTGGCGGTTATTGTCGATTTTGTAAGAAAATAATTTCCGTGTCCCATAAAATTCAAAAAGTACTTGCAGTATAAATTACAACGATTTATCCTGCGATCGTTTGATATTCAAAATCTAGAATCCACATCATGTATCTGTATACATGCCCTGAAAACTTTACAAAAGTTATCTAGTTCTCATTTTGTAAACATCGTTGTCGTTGAAGCCTCTATTCATAGTTCTCCTAATGAATAAATCAAATATCCAGGAATTTATTTAATGAATTGCAACTCAAAACAAAGAGACCATGAAAATATTTGACCGATTTTTTTTAATCAGGGGGACCTCTTATTTTTAAGACTGAAATATCATCGCTTTTCTTGAAAATTCGGTGTTGGTATCCTCATCAAACCATTATATCCACAAAGTAGCACGTCATAGGTTATGTTAGGTTGGTGGGTTGATGAGGCAGACGGTGTGTGTCTTCCCTCATCGCACTCAGGTCAATATAGACCCATTGTGATGCCCGTTGGGGGTCCACTTGTGTGGTTGGTTCATTCGCTGTCCCGTTACTGTCCATTGTTGTTAGCCTCTTTCCAGCCATCCAGATGTTGTTGCAAACCTGAAAAGATTAGGGAGAGGGATTTCGGATAGATCCGTAAGGTCATGGGAAAAAGTATTTTCCTAAGGTTCTCATTCTTAATTGGCTGAGGCCTGGGCAGTGGGACAGAAAGTGGAGGGTATCCTCATGTATTTCTTCATCACCGCTATGAGATGCATTTTCAGTTTGTGGCTTTTTAGTAAGTTGTGTCCAGTAAGAATCCCAACTATAGTAGAGACATATTTCCTGTTTCTACGAAGCAGTTTATGGGTTCTGGCTTTGTCATACGCAGGCCACATCCTTTTGGAAGTTTCGCAGGTGGGAAGGGAGTTCCACCTGTTTTTGGCAGTGATTAGTGTTTTCTGTCCCACCCGAGATTTGAGGTCACATAGTGGCGGTTTGACAGACTGGTCTGCTTGGTCAATGCTGGAAGCAGATCCTTTTCTCGCCAGTTCGTCAGAAATTTCATTGCCCTGTATGCCTCTGTGTCGGGGACCCAGCAGAGCTTAACATTATGTTGGACGCCAAGAGCCTTTAGCTCTTCACGACAACGTTTCACAAGCCGAGATTTTATTTCGACAGCAGAGATAGCTTTTATTGCAGCCTGACTGTCAATAAAGATGGTGATATCATCTGGTGGTATCGCCAGCATTGAGGTCGCTTTGGCTGCCTCTGCTACTGCCAATATTTCGGCTTGGAAGACACTGCTGTGCTCAGGGAGACGAAAGGTGCTGTTTAGCTTTAGTGTTTCTGAAAACACTCCAGCTACAACGCCTACATCCATTTTTGAACCATCAGTGTAGATGGATATGGTTTCGGGCCCAATTCGTTCCTCTCCCACTCCTCTCTGCTTGGAAGGATGCAGGAGAATGGTCTTTGAAAGTCATGATGAGGCAGCATGTGGTCAGATGATACAGCTGAGCCCAGATATCTATGTAGAATTTGGGCATGTACTCCTGAGTTCGATTTCCAGCAGTTGAGCTGGCTGATTCTTAGAGCACTTTTGGCTGCAGATTCTTGCATGTAAAGGTCTAGCGGTAGCAGGTTAAGGATGGTTTAAAGTCCCGCTGTTGGTGTGGTTCTCATTGCGCCAGTAGCGCCCACACATGCTATCCTTTGTACCTTTGTCATATTTTTCAGATGGGTGACTTTATTTGTGGATTGCCACCAGACAAGCCCCCCATATGTTAATATAGGTCTCACAATGGCCGTGTACATCCATAGGATGATCTTGGGGTTCGGACCTCTGTGGCCTTCTTAATGCGCTCGCGCACATTAAGGTTCCAGTTGAGGTTTTCTATCATGAATGATACCCAGATACTTTGCACTATCGGTTTGAGGGTAGTCCCATCGATAGCCGGTAGGTCGAATATTGGTATCTTCCTCTTATTCGTAAAGAGAACGAGTTCCGTTTTCTGGGGGTTGATGCCAAGCCCACATTGTTTGTCCACTCGTTGAGAGTTTTCAATGCCCGCTCGAGTAGTTCACTAATAGTGGGTAGGAATTTCCCTTTAACAAGTAGCACGTCATACTTACACCTCCAGCTAGGCTCAATAACCATATCGAAAAAACACACACAAATACAAAACACACAGGATATAAAAAATCGTGAACATCATTACCAACGTCTTTTTATTCTTTGTTCAATTGCATACAAATATAATTGCCATATAAAAGCTCTACAGAAATATAAAAATACCATGGTTGCCAACGTTAGATACGTCCTTTTAAGGATTCTTAATGCAATCCTTAGTTTGACTCTGATACCAAACCTTCTACCTCTGAATGACTTATTTTTTCTCCAATTACGTTCCAAACCCTTTCTGTCACCATACTGAATTCCTACAAAACAAACAAAAGTCAATCTTTGTTTAAAACTTGTAAATTTATCAATTCCACCTTTTAGGACACTTTCTGGAGCTTACACGAACTGCTTCTCAACTGTTTGACACACCAACTAAAACGGATTCCATATGCGGGGTAGTCATAGGAGGCGATGTCTGTCTGCAGAATGCGAACGATATTCACAAGGAATTCGCATTCGTAATATGGAGCTACAGAGTACCAGCGACCAATCGGTCATAAAGCTATGCCGGATGTAGGTACGGCCGACGCACACGATGTCGAAGAGCAGTGAATGCAGAGCCACAAGAAAAAAATTGAAAATTCATCGATTTTATGGTCACAAAAAGATTCTAACGAATTGCAACCTATGCGACTTTTTCCCTGAACGAGTTTCTGTTTCCAAGAATTATTCTCGCATACATACTCACTCATGGTGGCTCTGCTCTGTTTATGTTATCGAACCTCACTTTCGTGGTGATTGCTCACATTGGCTGAAGTTTTTGGAAAGATCGGAGAGGAAGCGGGAGAAAACTGTGGTGAGAGCAAAAACTCATACACGTACAGTCAGTCCGCAGCAGTGATGGGACTTGGGAAATGCAGATTAGTGGTATATAGCCAAAAAAAAAGTTGGTAGAAAAGTGGTAGATGAAAAAAAAAATGTTTCATGTTAATTTAATAATTTATTTCAACAAAATGAGCAAAAATAACTTAAAAAAGATGTAACATACAATTTTTTTTCAAAACAAAAATGTAAATAAACTAAAATCAGTTCATCTCAGGACAAAAACATATGAGAGGGCTACAATCCGCTGTGCGGATCGTTGTATACCATATCTACGGTGACCATCCGTCCTCTTTTTGAGAGGACAGTCCTCTTTTTCGGTATCGTGTCCTTTTTTTTCGTCTTAAAGAGGACAGTAATATGTCCTCTTTTTACTAAATTGTCCTCTTAATGCCCTTTTTTACTTAGAAACCTTTTTTCTCTGATCTACAAGTAAAGTACTTTCTTCAGTTCTAAATTAATTAAACACAAAACGTTGACAGCACTGGTTTGAATAATTCAGTGCTGTCATCTGGTTTTTTGCTATTTTGAATGAATCGCAATCTGTCATCCAAGTCCTTATGACATTCATTTCGCTTTTTGTTTGTTATTTGGAATCGAATAGCCGGTTGACATGAAATTAAATTTAAACTGTGAGTATTAATTTGTGATAATAAATCTAAATGAAAGATTAAATAATTGTATTTTATATTTTCAGATGGCTCCTAAAAGAAAATGCGTCTTCAATAACCAATTACAAAAAGAGTTTCCGTTCATTAGAAAAACTCTAAGCGAAAGTGATGTGAGATGATCAAAATGTTTTGCAGGTTTTTCAATAGCAAACAGCGGCAGAACAAATATCAAGCACCACCTGGAGAGTAATAAACATAAGAAGGCTGTTCTCGATAGTTGTAACGGGTGATCCAAGTAGAGATACTTTTTTCAATAGCCTCTTTTGACAGATCACGTGTGAGTCGTGTCATGCTGTTATGTTATTTTTGTTTAGTATTGTTTGGCATTTCATAATGGAAAGACTTACGCGTGAACAACGTTTACAAATTGTTCAACTTTATTATGAAAATTCACGTTCTGTGAGGAATGTGCTTCGTGCACTTCGCTCAACTTATGGTCAACATAATCGGCTACTGACCGTACTATTCGCAACACCATCACCCATTTTGAGACCCAGCATTCATTATTGGATAATATTCGACCGAATAGACCACGTCCAGCACGCTGTGAAGAAAATATAGCGGCCGTAGCTGAGAGTGTACACGAAGACCGTAGAGAGTCGATTCGGCGCCGTTCGCAGCAACTCGGACTGACGTATGGAGCGACTTGGCGCATTTTACGTCAAGATCTTAAATTGAAAGCGTACAAAATACAGCTTGTGCAACAACTGAAGCCGCTCGACCTTCCCAAGCGACATCGCTTCGCTCTATGGGCTCTTGAAAAGTTCCAAGAAGATCCGACGTTTTCGAGGCAAATTTTGTTTAGCGATGAGGCCCATTTCTGGCTCAATGGGTATGTAAACAAACAAAATTGCCGCATTTGGGACGAAGAGCAACCTGAAGAGATTGAAGAACTGCCACTTCATCCAGACAAAACAACGGTTTGGTGTGGTTTGTGGGCCGGTGGAATTGTCGGTCCATATTTCTTTAAAAATTATGCCGGTGCGAACGTAACCGTCAATGGCGACCGTTATCGTGCCATGATAACTGACTATTTGATGCCTAAAATTGAAGCTCGTGATCTCGGCGACATTGGGTTTCAGTAAGACGGCGCCACTTCCCACACATCGCATCAATCAATGGACTTATTGAGATAACATTTCGGTGAGCACATAATTTCACGTTGTGGGCCGGTCGATTGGCCACCAAGATCGTGTGATATCACACCGTTCGACTTTTTCCTGTGGGGATATGTAAAGTCAAAAGCTTATGCCGACAAACCCGCTTCGATTCAGGCCTTGGAGGAAAACATCACGCGTGTCATTCGCCAGTTACCAGTCGAAATGCTCGAACGAGTGATCGAAAATTGGACTCAACGGATGGACCATCTGCGACGTAGCAACGGCCAACATTTGATAGACATAATCTTCAAAAACTAAATGCCAAAGAATGTTCTTTCAAATGATAATAAACATTCTCCATTAAATTTGAACTTTCTGTGTTTTTTTCTTTAAAAAAGTAGGGAACCTCGAAATGGATCACCCTTTACTTTGAGGTATATGTAGCTAAATTATTTCTCTATGTTACAAACTATGTATCAAAAATAATATACCCCTATGGGATAGGGTATACAAAAACACAACAGTACACAGTTGCACACACACACAATCGAACTAAAAAAGTTTAGTGAAGTGGTGTATTGGGTCCAGAAAATATTCATCCAAAACAAAATATTAATGAAAGTGTGTGTGAAACACAATGAATGGAAAATTATAAACGATGGGCGAAAAGGTGGTAGATTTAGAGTTGAGGTTGGTAGGACTTCCAACTTTGTAAAAAGTGGTAGATATACCACTAAAGTGGTAGAAGTCCCATCACTGGTCCGCAGTCGTACACGCTCAGAATTAGATTTGTGTGAGTTGGCCAGTTGGGTATTTTTTGGTAAGGTATGAGCTCAAGTTCAGTATCGTCCTGAAATTCATAGAGGTAAGGTATAACGATTATAGATGGTTCTGGTAATATTTACAAATTTTATTTATTTTTTGTGTTAGAAATGGGAAACAAAGGCAGCAAAATACCACAACCAGAAGAGACTTCCAACCCGGAGGAGGTGGCAGAAGTTGCACCTGCCGTTGAAGAGGAAGATCCACAAACTAGGCAGTTCTATGCCACTTTGAGGTTATTGGAGCAAATGTATATAGATATTTATAATGAACAGCATTCAAATGAATCGGATTTACTGATTCAATAAATGTATTTTGCTTTAATAATGATTTCATAAATCCATCAGAAACCCAATGCTTGAAAGGGTAAAAATGTGCGTTTTAATTTATTTAACTCTTTCATTTCCAACTAGCGTACAGGTAGGAGCTGACAACTTCCACTGATTGTCACTTCAATGTCCACGCGATGAGCTGCTCCAATATTGGGAGGATTGAGCCTGTGGGTGCATATCATATGCTGTGGCAAAACTCTAGTCGTAGATGCTAAAACAAATCGTAAGTCAATTTTTGAACAATAAGCGACGTCCTCAAGCGAGCTAGACATAATGCAGTGCAAGTATTACCATCGCTCTGAGGAGATTTTAAGCCTGGCGATTTGTGTTGAGTTCATTTTCATCATCAGCAGCACTATAATTGCAATTTCTTGTGCTCTGCTAGACATTTTGTCAACCGGGGGATGTACACAATTTGTATCAATTTATATCGTTTGTGTGGAACTCTTTCCAATAATCGTTCGTTCCGATGTTTCATATCTAGTTGACCCACAGAGGAATATTTTTGCCGAGTATTGCTTTTGATTTGTAAACACAGATTGACCTAGTGACTCAGAAATTCTCAGTCAGCTAAAATGCGATCCGCATTTTCCGTTGAAATCGTTTATCTAATTGTGTCAAGATCATATAAACAAATTCCATTTGGGGACAAAAGATAAACAAAGATCGGTTCTATGAAATGGTCCAAGAGAGGGGCGAAAGAGAATAAATGCGTGGTATAGTAGAGATACATTGATGATGAAGTAGGAAGTGGGACTGGTGGTGCAAATCTGCGAAACCTAGGCACCATTTGTGCTTACTTTTGTGACGTATAGTGAACACCATCTTCATTATCGCTTCAGGACTCACATTGCGTTACGAATTAAATTACGTCCTGCATTGCTGGTTACAGATAAAAAGGAGTGCTGAGTGTAAGACTGTGTCGTAAGTAACTTTTTCTTTCACAGCGAGGTAGACCTAATACCGAATACCAACTATACGAGAATTTGACGATTTTCATATAATTTTGCCAAATTATAGAAAACCTTTACATTCATCTTGGTTATCGATATCAAAACTTAAGAAATAAATATTTATACAGCTCTGGATATAAGAATTTCTCTCCCGGAATTTGAAGGAAATTGGGATCCCCATGCGAATTATAAAAATTGTTCGTTATTGGCCAAAACTGAAAATTCCGTTTAGGAATATTTCGGACAAAACAAAATGATGTGGAATTGTTGCAAACAATATAAGCAAAGTTTATTAAATTTAGTTAAATTTGACATAAATGCTTGGGAGAAAAAATGGGTATATCGCAGTTTTCCCATTATAAACGTTAAGTTTCATTAGGTTCGTTGGAACTGTTTTCAAGAAAATATATGTTGTGTGCAATTTCTTATAAAGGAGGTACCGTTAATAAAATAGCTAAATTGTATGATAACTTAACTGAGAAAAAGGCATCAACCACTTCTTGTAAAGATATCGTTCAACTTAAGACCTGCTAAGCTATTCCTTTTCTTAATTTTTTCACGGAATTTCCACATGCGCAATTCTGACAAACATCAAAGAATATTAAACTGTCATGAGAAGCTTGTTAAATTTGCCATCGGAATCGGCATTCAACTGGCGGTCCCTTTCTTTCTGGCAAAAATATAACACATACGCAGAAAAATAGTTTGAAATACTTCGTGCCTTTACCTTTGTGGAAGTATTGACTCAGTCGAGTCTCGATATTTTGAAACTCAAGGGGCCACAAAAAAGTTCAATATAACGAGAGTTAACGACCATACAAAAACCAATCGTTATGAGAAAGACACAACCAGCCTCGGATAATGAAACTCTTCATATGGCAACAAGACCCGGAACGTCAATGGACTATTAAATGAGAGTATGTACCTGGAATGTACGAACACTCTACACCCCGGGTGCTACTCAAAAACTTGAATCTGTCACGCGTTACAAGGCAGATATAACCGCAATCCAGGAGATATGATGGATAGTGATCGCTTTTCTGTGATCCGCATCAAAGCTACATTCCAAAACATAAGCCTAATATGTGCACACGCCCCTAACGACGAGGCTGTAGATCCCATCAAGGAGGAGCTTTATGACATCCTGCATGGAGCCTACGGACCCTGTCCGGAGCATGATGTAAAAGTTGTTCTCGGGGATTTCAATACTAAAGTCGGAAAGGAAAACATGTTTGGCGGTTTAGTTGGTAAGCACAGAATCCACGAAACGACAACGGAGACAACGGCTACCGACTAACAGATGCAGCAGCTCGTAATACGGTGATAACTAGCACAAGGTTACCAAGGCTAAGGATCCACACAGCAACCTGGCGCTCTCCAGATGGTCGAACCGCCAACCAAATCGACCATGTGCTAATCGATGCGAGCCAAGTATCAACATCCTCGAGGGGCAAACGTCGACCCTGACCATTTTCTTGTCGCGGCTAATTTCAGAGCTCAACTGTCCAACGAGAAGAAGCTGCGAACTGCCCAGAAGAAGAAATTCGACGTTATACGCCTTAGCACACCTAGAGTAGCCAGAGCCTACAGCGAGCGCCTGAGTATGAAACTCTCCTCTGTGGACTCACCTACCACAGACAATCAGAGGTGCCAGTATCGCGACATCATCAAGGAGGTATAGCCGAAACCACTGTAGGGTACCAGCCATCTCCGAGAAAGAGCCCGTGGTATGATGATGAAAGCGTGTACAGGATAAAGGTGACAGAAGATGCACACAAGAAAGCGCTGCAGCGCAAAACAAGGGCAGCGGGAGAAGAGTATCCAGCCAGGAGAAGGAAGGAAAAGACGACCCTGCGTAGAAAGAAGAGAGCCTACGCAGCCACCCAGCTCAAGGAGATCAAAGAGTCGCGCGATCATAACAACATCCGGAGGTTTTATGAAAAGGCCAAGCAACTGGCTGCTGGCTACAAAACCGTAACGCAGGTTCTTCGAGACAGCGAAGAAAACCTAGTCGCCGAAGCGCAGGGAATAGTAGATCTGTTTAAGCAGCACTTCCAGCAGCTGCTTAATGGGTATCATGTAGAGAGAGTGATAGGGCAAGAAGAGAACCCACGTCCAGTCAATGAAAAACTAGTTCCACCACCTAGTATAGAAAAAGTTTCCCTATAGCTATATAAAAAAGCTTAAGAACAACATGGCCGCGGGTTCTGATAGCTTGGTGATGTTTTGGTAGGGAGCATGCACCAAATCATCAACCAAGACATACCCTATGACTGGACTATCAGCTCCTTATGCCCCATCTACAAAAAAGGCGATCCTATGCCTTGCAAGAGCTATCGAGGCATATCCCTGCTTAACGTCGCATACAAGATCCCATCCAACGTACTGTTTGAACGTCTAAAACCGTTCTGCAACACAGTAGTGCCGATTACTGTGCCAGTGTGGCATACTGCCCGGCAGATCGACTATAGACCAAAATTCCACGCTGAGGCAATTCGTGGAAAAGACCAACGAATTTCAAGTCGAAACTCACCACCTATCCATCGACTTCAAAGCCGGATACATCGTCAGGAGCTCTATATGGCGATGGCCGAATTCGGAATCCCGGCAAAACTGATTCAGTTGTGTCGCGTGACGCTGGAAAAGACGCGCTGCAACGTGTAGTTTGGAAGTACATCCTCCGAACTATTCCAAACATGCACCGGATTTCGGCAAGGCGAGACGCGCTATCATGTGACTTCTTCAATCTCGTACTGGAGCAGATAATGCGCAAGGCAGGTGACTATTTTCAACAGGTCCGTCCAGCTGCAGGGCTATGCGGACGTTATTGACATCATCGGTCGCTCCCAAGGTGCCGTGATGAATGCGTTAACGGCGATTGAAGAGCAGGCGACATCCGTTGGCCTTGAAGTAAATGAGGACAAGACTAAGTTCATGCTATCAACAATCAAATAAGCATCTGTCCACCGCCTAGGACAGAACTTCACTATTGATAGCAGCAATTTCGAGGTAGTTAAGGAGTTCATCTACCACGGACTAAGCATAGATTCCATGAATGACACCCTAGTGGAGATCCGGCGAAGAATTACCCTAGGAAACTGGTGCTACTTCGGTTTGGCGAAACAACTGGGTTCAAAACTCCTTCCTCGAAGGACGAAATGTGTGCTCTACAAAACCCTTATACTGCCAGTTCTGCTTTATGGTGCCGAGTGCTTGACGATATGCAAGAAGGGAGAGCTGATACTGGGCTCCTTTGAAAGAAAAATACTTCGGCGCATTTTTGGTCCTGTGCGCGAGGAGATTTAATGGAGGAGAAGATAAAACCGCGAACTCTATTCGCTCGAGGTGGCCAAGCCAATGTAGTCGATGTGTTTTGGCTTTTTGGACTACATCCTGTCCAAAAAGCCAAAACACATTGACTACATTGGCTTGGCCACATCGAGCGAATGGTCAATAATGCCCCAGCTAAGAGGATTTTCGAATCCCAGCCCCCAGCTTCGAGAAGGCAAGGAAGACCGAACCTCCGTTTCAAAGATCAAGCCATCGCCGATGCCAGAGCGCTTGGTCTAGACAACTTAAAGCAGCGAGCCAGGGAACAGGGTGGTTACATTTTAAGGGCCGATGTTGAATAATTCAATTTGTGACGTGGAAAGATACAATATCGAGCAACGCGTTAAGAACTAAAGCCTCTTGAGTCTTGAGAATTTCAAGCGTCATCAATGGTCAGAATGGTGGCAAGAAATGGCAACAGTGGTGAGGCACATTTTAACCTCAGTGGATTCGTCAATAAGCAGGGCGAATGGTAATCCAAGACTGATTGTCGAAAAACCAATGCACCCACAGGGAGTGACTGTCTGGTGTGGTTTATGGGCTGGCGGCATCATCGGGCCGTATTTTTTCCAAAATGAGGCCGGTCAGATAGTTACTGTGAATGGTGTTCGCTATCGTGAGATGATAACGAACTTTTTATGGCCCAAATTGGAAGATGTGGAGGTGGACGATATGTGGTTTCAACAGGACGGTGCCACTTGCCACACAATGGCGCTTTTGCTTGACAAATTCAATGGCCGTGTTATCTCACATGGTGGCGATGTCAATTGGCCGCCAAGATCATGAGATTTGACACCGTTGGCCTTCTTTCTTTGGGGTTATTTGAAAGAAAAGGTGTACGTCGATAAGCCAGCAACAATTCAAGAGCTAAAGGATGAGATAATTCGGCACATTAACGGCATAGAACCTCAATTATGCCTCATCGTCATCGAAAATTTGGACCATCGGAAGGAGCTGTGCCGCCGAGGTCATGGATACTATTTGGCCGATATTTTGTTCCATACGTAATTGAACCATACCAATATTATCATAACAAAATGAAATGACTATAAGTTCCTAAATAGTTTGTGTTTTATTCAAAATCAATATCGGCCCTTAAAATGTAACCACCCTCTCTATACATAGATACAAATAAGTTTGTACGCTTATGTTACTGAGTTAGTTCCGAATAAACTCTTAAGCTACATTATGGTCGTCTGTTACTTTAATCCTGCGCAGCTTTGTTAATTGCTGCTGATTCTGCAATGTATCTTGGAATCTTGTTCCCATTTTACCACTGCATAAGTCGAGTTGCTATCTTTATGCGAACCATCTGTATAGAAGATGTGGTCAGGGTTGACGTTTTCGACCATCTCTTGGTGGAGCATTTGAAAAACTTCATTTGGGATATTTTTCTTCTTAAACTCGGCTAACTTCATATATATTTCCAGCAAAAGGCGTTGCAAAAAGGTTGTAACGAATTGCAACTGATCGGACTTTTGCCCTGTTTTCATGAATATTTGTCGGATGCACTCACTCATGGTGGCTCTGCTTATGTTATCGACAATCGATCTTCACTTTCGTGGTGATATCTCACATTGGTTGAACTTTTAAGAAAGATCGGAGAGGAAACGGGAGAAAAATGTGCAGACTGCAGAATACAAAAACTCATACACGTACAGGTTCAAAACGAGATTTGCGTGAGTTGTCCAGTTGGCCGTTGGGTATTTTTTGGTGAGCTGTGTGTGAGTGAGCTCAGTCTCTTCTAGAAAATCGTTGAGTGGGGTAAGATAAAACGTTGATCAATGATTCCTGATAATATTCACGAATTCTTTTAGAAATGGCTGACAACGACAAGAACACACCACAACCAGAGGAACCTGGTGAAGAGACTTCGCACCCGGTAGTGCCTGAAGAACCCCTCGATGAAGGGGGAGATATAACGGGTGATTTTTTAAGAGGTTTAGAACTTTTTTTTTAAAAAAAAAACACAAAAAATCGATAGTTTGAACCCTGCAATTTAATGTTTAAAGATAATTTCATGCAAATGTTGACCGCGGCTGCGTCTCAGGTAGCCCATCCGCTGAGTCCAATTTTGGCATACTCTTTCACACATATCGGCCGGTATCTCACGAATGAATGCATGGATGTTGGCTTCCAGTGCGTCAATCGAAGCGGGCTTGTCCCTATAGACATTAGCCTTGACATACCCCCACAAAAAATAATCTAATGGTGTCAAATCGCACGATCTAGGCGGCCAATTGACCGGCCCGAAACGTGAAATTAACTGTTCACCAAACTCGCCTCGCAATTGCGCCATAGTTTCGCGTGCTGTGTGGCATGTGGCACCGTCTTGTTGAAACCACATATCATGCAAGTCAAGAACTTCCATTTCGGGCAAAAAAAAAGTTTGTTATCATCGCTCGGTAGCGTTCACCATTGACAGTAACGCTGCGATTCGCATCATCTTTGAAGAAATATGGCCCAATAATGCCGCCGGCCCATAAACCGCACCAAACAGTGGCTTTTTCGGGATGCATTGGTAGCTGTTGCAATGCTTCTGGCTGATCTTCACTCCAAATGCGGCAATTTTGCTTATTTACGTACCCATTCAACCAAAAATGAGCCTCATCGCTGAACAAAATTTTTCGATAAAAAAGCGGATCCTCGGCCAGCTTTCCAAGAGCCCATTCACCAAAAATTCGGCGTTGTGGTAGGTCGGCTGGCTTTAGTTCTTGCACCAGCTGTATCTTAAAAGGCTTTACGCCCAAATCCTTCCGCAAAATTTTCCACGTAGTGCTGTAACAAAGGCCTAACTGCTGGGAACGGCGCCGAATCGACATTTCGCGGTCTTCTGTCACACTAGCTGATACGGCCGCAATATTTTCTTCACTACGCACAGTACGTAAACGTGTTGGTGGTTTAATGTCCAACAAAGTAAATTTGGTGCGAAATTTGGTCACAATCTTCCGAATTGAGTGCTCAGAAGGTCGAGAATGCCGATCATAAAATGGAAGCAGCGCGCGATGAACATTTCGAACCGAGCACGAAAAAAAAAGTAAAATTCAATAATTTGCAAGCGTTGTTCATTTGTAAGACGATCCATGGTTAAATTGCAAACCAAACTGAAGCTATTTGACAGTGACACAAGGTACTAAACACACGTCAGCTGTCAAAACCAGTGTTGCCAAAACCAAACCAGCTAAAAAATTACCCGTTAGATGACATAGCAAGGCGGTTTTATGTGACTTGGAGTTCAATGGAGGAAGCACAAATGTATATTGAAAAGTTGTTCAGTGAATTGGATTAACGATTCCAAATATGTATATTCCGTTTCAAAGTATTTGATAAACAAAAACCGAAGCCCTCGGATTAAATCGTAAAAATGTGCGTATTTTTTATTTTGCTCGTTTATTCCCAGGAGCTGACTTCCACTCCACTCCACACGACGAGGTAATCCAAGATTTGGAGGACTGAGCCTATGGGTGCATATCATATGCTGTGTCAAATCTCTGCGTACTAAGCTTGTACTAGGATCTGATAGTGCTAAAAATAAATTGTAAGTCAGCTGTTCCCTCAGGCGAACTGGACGTAATGTAGTGCAACGATTATCATCGCTCTGAGGAGATTCTAAGCCTGGCGATCTGTGTTGAGTTCATTTTTAGGATCAACACCACTTCTTGCAATCTCTTATCCTAGACATTTTGTCAACCGGGGGACGTACGCAATTTGTATCAACTTTTGTGTGAAACTTTTTCCAAGAACATTTCGTTCCGATGTTAAATATCTAGTTGAACCACAGAGGAATATTTTTGCCGAGTATTGCCTTTGATTTGTAAACAAAGATTGACCTCGTTGGACCAGGACCATTAGCATTAGGGGGTGGAAAGTTTACGAAGTTTCGATAGTTACTGTGGTGACTCAGAAATTCTTAGTCAGCTGATATGCGATCCGCACTTTCCGTTGAATTGTTGATGTGAAAGTCATGTAAACAAATTCCTTTTGGGGACAAAATATAAACAAAGATCGATTCTATGAACTGGTCTGAGAGAGTGGCGTGAGGGAATAAATGCGACCGATACTTTGATGATGAAGCGGAAAGCTGGGCTGGTGGTGTCGTGAAATAAGCAATTGTCGTCCAAGGAACCTTTACAAATTAACCGTGAAATCGTTGATTAGAACGTAGTTTCAGGAAACTCGAAGGTGGAACACGTCCATGTCATGTGGGAATGGTATAATAATTGGGTTGGCGTTCTATTTGGTGTTGTTCCACAATTTTTGTTTACAATGCGAAACTGAATCTGTTTGCGGATAAAACAGGAAATGCGTAGACATATTCTAGCGATGACACTTAATATTCCTATTTCTGATGTGGCAGCAGAAAATATGTTTTTATTTGTATAACGGGTCTGAATCCATGGAAATTTAGGAAACGATGACATGTAAATGAATTCTAGAAATTTGTCTATGAAACAGTTTTGCTAGACAAAAACACGCACATGCACGCATCTGTAACAGAATTGGGACATTTGATCCGTCACATGAACAAATCTGAAATAAATTATCAAAAACTGAATAAACAGAAAAACTGCAATTTATAGAAAAATATTGGATTGGGTTAACACATCATTTGTGCAAGCAGCTCTAGGGACCTTCTGGATACTTTTTTCATAAACTTACAACTTCTAGCAAATGATACACTTACGGAGTTGCAACAAGATCGGGCAATGTTGGCTACTTTGCTACAAAAAATATTAAGCAAACAGAAGGTGCCTCATGGTTATATTTGTTTAGCTTACTGCGTGAACGAAAGGAGTCCAAGTGCTCGAAGGTAACTCAATCAGTACTCTAGATCTATGGAACTCGATTGCTATGAAGCCCGTTGTGCATGCGATATTTTTGCAACAACGGTAATTCTGCGACTGTAGCGCGCAGAAGATTCTGCAATATCCAACGCTACTTAAATGATACCCCAAGTATACCTTTCATTCGAAAATGGGTCAACATTTTTGAAGAGACAGGTATAACGCGGGTAAATCCAAAACCCTGGTAATCAACATAAGAAAACAGGGAGAGTGTTCATGAAAATCATAAACTTTCAATTCAATTGATGCATTAACTCTGCATCATTCCACCGTTTATCGCAAATAGACCTAAAGCCACACGCATATACAACTCAATTGATTCAAGAATTAAAGCCCCAGGAGGCAGTAGAAAGACTGCAATGGCAAGAGCCCGCCAAATTCTTCGCAGATTGCGTATTCTTAACACCATACCTCCAGCATCTAGTGTCGCAGACCAATGGCGACGATGTCAAGAAGCCATTAGATCAGGTGCAACTGATGGTCCACAAATCAGTATCCGTATTGTTTTAGGCCAGAAAAATCTTCGGTAGATCCAGGAAAATACCAGCACGACCAAATTGATACCCATCCCTAATAAAGGGTCGTCCTATATAGGTACTTCCGAACTTTGACAGATAATAGCGGCCGTAATGGTTGAAGCTACAGCTTTCAAATTTGCTGTCATTTATTCAGTCTGTTTTGCCAAATCAACATGGACGGACGAAGCGTTCAACAACTCGTACAGCTGATGAAATTCTCTCTCAAAACGGGTGTTTTTTCGGCAAACTTTCCGGGTGCTTCGTCCATTCTACGGTCGCCATAATTTTCCTAACGGGTGGGCTATTCGCAGAGTGGTGGATTAATTTACGTCCACTAGATCAATGCAACGCCTGGGCTACATCCTCTCTTGGTATCGAATGCGTCGTTGAGGTTGCTTCCAACTCTGATGGAGCAGCGAGAACTCTGCATCGTCCTCCTACACAGACTTCATGGAAAGTGGTTCCTCCATATCTTCAGCATCGATTGTCTCCTTGTTCATCACGACAGGATTCTGTTCGAGCGGGATATCGTTGGCTTTGACGTTTTACGCTTTGGAAAAACATACGATCATCGTTCCTGGAGTGGCACCTCTCAATAGCAGCTCTCGTCTTCAACTGCAACTTAGCCTTTTAGGCATCGTTCTTGGCTGCGAGCATTAGTCGATATTCCTCATCAAACCAAGGGTTTCATGCTGGTGGGCGCAAGAAACCACAGTTGCGGCTGATCTAATGGCCTTTTGGCATCAACGCAATTGTTCTTCGGTGCAGTTGGTATACATTTGAATTTATCTTGGGAGTTCTACCGCTGCCGCCTGGAACAGGAATATGTGTACTTCTGTTGCGTACTGGTTTACGTGTCGTTGTTGGAATACTAGGTCCAGTTTTCTGCTCGCCAGAGAGCGTATGGCCTTGACCCGGACACCTCACAAAATTCATGCCAGTCTTATGGCAAAAGATGACTGTTCGCCTGCGAGAATATATTACTACGGACCCTACCTTGACCTTCATATTCACCTGGAAGATCCCTCAATATGGCATCTTCAATTCCTTGTTCCCTTTATTTCACTTCCTTACCAAACCTGCTTCTCATTCTTCATTCCCCCGCGATTGAGACCCTATCTACGGTCACTGTAATAGGGACTCAGGGGTCGCCACGTGAAATCTGAGTGTCGGAGTTGCTAGGCATCAGCTAGGTAGAAACTCAAGTCACTGCAAAAACTGCTTATGCCATCTTTTCCTAAATAATTGCAAAAGCTCAGGATTTCATTTTTATCAACATCGTTGGAGCCGTTTTCAAGATAATCGCGTTTTCAAAATTCCATTTTATATGGGAGGTGCTCTTAATTTTTGAGTAAGAATCCCAATTCCAAAAACCCCTATTTAGGACCAAAAACAATACCCACAGCCGATCTTTCAGACATATCGATCGAATAGTTTCTGCTGCAGTGTGAATAACAAACTTCAGACTCATCCAGACCCTAGACCCAAGATCCCAGACACCAGATCCCTCAATCGAGTAGTTGTTCGCCAGTGTTAATAACAATTCCCAAGAGCCAAGATCCCAGACCCTAGACCCTAGACCCCTCACTCGAGTAGCATGTGCAGACTAGTCTAGACCCCAGACCCCTGAACAGACAACAACAAAAATAGACTTTCCCACATCGAAGCGAATCTTTCCCTTTATAAAAAACGAAAAAAAAACAATGAATCCCTTACCTACACATGCACCATGCACATGGAAGCACTATCAGCAAAGTTTGCAGATAGTGCTTCCATGTCGATGGTGCACATGTGGGAGCTGCCTGATAGTCGCTGATGTATGTTGCACTGTGCGAATCTGATTCTGTGTGTGTTTGCTAGATTTGTTTCGTTTTGTCCTCAGTTATTGAAATATTCTTGACGAGATTGGATCACAATGGCAGGAGGCGCTAGTGAGTATAAAAATTCAAATCTGTTGCTGCGATTGTATCCTGTGTTCTGCTTGTAGTTGAAATGGAAGTTTTGGAGAGAGATTGTCCTCCAAACTATACTCGACGACCACGAGGTGCCACAGTATCACTACCCCTGGATCGAGTTGGCGTAATTATGGAAATTGAGCAGCACATGATCAGCGTTTTGAGGGAGATGGACGGCGATAGAATCAGAGGGATGGGATTGGCATCCATTCACTTGGACTTTGATGTTGCTACGCTTTTTGTTGAACTTAGACCGCGGCGAGATACGGACTTGCGTGTACTCTTCGAGGATGAAACGATTGCAGAGCCTTCTAACAGTAACCGTAACTGGAAAATGTATCTTTTCATAAATTTGATTTTGGCAGTCATATGCGTTGCGATTCTGTTTTGCTATACGTTGTACGTGCATTTCCATTGTAGTTTCGATCAATAAATGTATCCATGTGTGTGCAATGTGCAATTTCGAATTAAATGTTTTAATTGATTCGGGATTCTTGGATGGAAGTCTACTAAAAAAAGGTTAACTCTGTGATTTTTTAATGTAAACATTTTCCTTGAGGCAACCCCATAAAAAGAAGTCCTGAGGCGACAGATCAGTCTTTGGGAAGTGATCGTACAACAAGCTGATTGTATCTCGGCCGGTGTGAGCGGTAGCTCCGTCTTGCAGAAACCAAATCAGCTCAGCATTATTTGCACATGTGGAAAATGGAAGTCCTGAAGCATTGTTCCATGTGCGAGACCCATTGAAGGTAAAGCTAGCACCCTCATTATTTTCGAAGATATATTGTAGATAACTCTTACGCGATGTTTTTCCACGCCAAACAGTAACACGAAGTGAGTATAAGCAAAGAGGTATATAACTATAAAGTACGCATCACAGCTAAAAATGTTGTCGACGTTTCAGACGCGGGCGGTAAGTGCGAAGGGAATTTGAGTCGTTCGTATGCATCGGCTATGCTGTTGTTTGGTGCTGGCATGGCAATGTGCGCACTAGGGTATCAACATCACTACCCCTCATAGTAAATTTTCGTTGTATGAGATTCGCACTCTTGTAGTTGTATACTTTTGGTATGAGGGACGTTGATGGAGATTTTTGGGATTCTGTGTGGCTTAAAATCTGCAATATTGATTGGTCACAAACCCGCTTAGATGAAAATTTGCCTCGTCGGTCATCTTAAATTTTTTCGAAAATTCTTTATCATTTTCGGTGATATTTGGGACAGTTCTGCAGTACCCCAGACGTTTTTCTGGGTCAGCAGGATTGAGCTGTTGGACCAACTGGATTTTGAGAGGGTACAAGTGCAGATATTTTACCAAACTCCGATTGATTGTGCTACGCGGTATGCCTAACCGTGTTGAACGACGTCGTGTCGATGTTACAGGATCAGTTGCAGCACTTTTCCTAACGATTTGGGTCTTTTTGATCTATCGTCCCAAATGAGGCCTGAACGATCCTCCTACATCTCTAAAGTTCCCATGAAATTGCCGGGGTAAAAATTAGTGACTGGATGTTTCAAAAAATAATTTGAAAATATTTGCTCGTTGTGCGATCGTGCAGTACTTCATCTGTGTGGTTTGCAATCAAAGACCAGCGATGTTGTTCGTAAGAGAGTACTAAAATAATTTACTAGACAATAGGTTTAGACCGGGTTTAAATACCGATCTTCCATATTGTTGTTGTTAGATAGTTAGGAGGTCTAGTCACATTAGAGGTTCGTGGGAAATCTTATTCTTTGGAATCACTAATTTGTCCGTCTTTATTTTGTACGAAATTCAAAATATTGCTCAGCAATGATATTGCGTTGCTATTTTGTATAGCGCTCCATTTTTACTAACCCCGAACTGTTGGCTGTTAGATTGTTAGATTTCTATCCATTGGCAACAGTTTACTAATAAATGGCGCGAAATGCAAATTTTGCGTGACTTATAGGACACAATATGTTTCAAGGCAATGGAAAGTCGCAGAAGTCATTGTGGTTTCGAAACCGGGGAACGTTTAAATCGATAAGAAATCACCCATTTCGCTTCTGCCGATAATATCTTAGGCTTTCGAAAAACTTCAGCTAAACCGATTGCAATCAGTAATTAAAGAAAGACGCTTGATCCCAGATCATCAATTCGGCTTGCGGGTCAAACATTCCACAATCGATCAGGTGTACCGAATAACGAATGAAATTGAATGAATAGAAAAAGATTTCGACAAGTTATGGCACGAAGGCCTAAGGTATAAGCTAAGGAGAAACCAAAAAATAATTTACAAAATACTGGAACCCTATCGTAAACTCTTTCGGGTTCGAAATGAGACTGAATATTCGGAATTCAAAGAAATCTACGCCGGTGCTCCGCAATTAAGGGTTCACAGGCCAAATCTGTTCCTGCTGTATGAAAGAGATACACCGCAGAACGCTCGCAGGCGATACGGCTATCCTCGCAATGGATGAGTCAGTAGAATCAACAAAGGAAAAACTCCAACAGGCTCTTTACAAAGTGCGGACAAAGACCTGGTCAATTGCCCAAAACGTTACCAAAGCAACGCGTGCGAATTTCCTGTTTCCTTTAACTCTGGGCAAATACCATACGGAAATGAGGCAAAATGAATAGGACTGACCCTAGACGCATTACTTAAGTGGAAGCCACACGTCAAAAACAGGCGCGACGAGTTCGCCACCTGACTAAGTGTAATGTACTGGCTACTCGGAAGAAACTCGAAGGTAACCGTATTCATAATCAGGTGCTAAAACCTTCTTGGACCTACACGGTATAAAACTTTAGGGTTGTACCAAACCAAGCAATATTGCTTTACTACAAACAGCCCAAAACAAAACGCTATGAGCAATCGGGAATGCTCTCGCATGGAATAGCCATACAGAGATCCAGGAACGGCGACTAATGAAGTCATAAACTTTGCTCGTAAACTTCGCACTCGTATTTATGTTCATTGGAACAAATGTCGCATCCAGAGTACGGATTATATGTACTCTGGATGTGACAAACCTTAAGCACCGACTACAACAAGACTGTTCGACCTAGCGCCATAAGGAAATACCATGTAATGACGGTATTGGTAGGTGCACGATTAACACCAAAGAAACTGCTCAGTCATAGTCATAACAAAAACGAAATGAGAGGAACGAATTTCATTCCAATATGAGCACGCGCGGCCACACAGTGGGCCAACTTTTTAAAATCCGTTGCAAAAATCATATTTTGCGTGTGCTTGACATCTAGAAGTAATTTATTTACTGGATCAAGAAATATTCGAATGAGTTATTAAAATTGGTCAAAGGATTCAGATAATACAGGTAGTCGTAGTCCTTATTTTTAAAATCAAAGAAAAATAGTTTTTTTGTTTTAGAGTTTCGGCGAAAAATCTTAAAACATAGTTTACTCTTGTAAATCTTGTTGAAAGGACCATTTGAGGTAAGAGCTTTCAGTGGAAAGTCTGCGTGGTCTTGTAGAGACAGGTGGGCCCCTAGTCAGTATGTGATGTATACCGAGGTATACCTTCCGATTAGCATTTCGAACAGATATTCAGACGAAATGCAACGCACATTATCGCTCATCGGTGATATGCGTTGAGTCAATTTTTGAGAGCTATGCGTTGATTTTGCTCCGAAGTTGTCCGACGAAGAATTGTTGCGGAAGCAATCGAACGTGCTTTTTTATTTTGCTCCGCAAAGGATAACTCAAAATCGACTTACATTGGAACTGACTTTCGTTTCGGAATTTTTTCCGAACGTGTACCTCGATAGGGGCGATTATGTTTTGTAGGTTCAGAATGATTGCAAATATTCCGTTGTGAGCAGTTAAAGCAACTGAGATCATATCAGTGAACAGCAACATCCCCATGCACATCGACATTTACAGCAAAAATTGTTTAACCTGTGTGCCTAAAGGCCTGCTCAGAATGCATATCTGTAGCTTGTATCTTGCATCGCTGTCAAAATAGAGATAAATTTCTTGCATGAAGTTCCCCTCTATTCAACTTCAAGCTAAAGATTCGCGAAGATACACACTGTGTAAGCGCTTAGGGGTTGCCTTGTTTTTAACGTTTTACTCGGCTACAAGCATCAGCTACAGATACGCATTCTGGGCGGCCCCTCATGAACATTTTCCAAATCCGGGGTCACATCACAAACGTGTTTCCAGACGCTCACTGACTTGTTGGTACAGTATCTGCAATTGCTGGGAGGCAATGCTATGTCTACCCACTTGACGGTGTTAGCCAATCCACAGACAACGTGATTCAACTATCATCAATCTTTAGATGATGGTCGCGTAAGGAAGGTGAAATAATCATCTCCAGTGTAGCAATGGCGATACTCCAATCCAAATCCAAACATGAATAGAAAACGCAATCAAACAATTATCCGGTTCAGTGAATTTTAATTGTGCCTTCCCAGTGTGACCTTACTTCGTGCTTGGGTGTGGCTTACCACTTTATAAAATATTATCTCGGAAGAGGGAAGTCAGCTCAATTAACTCAGATACTTGATGGGAAGAAGTAGCAACTTTCTTTGTCATACACCTGTCGTAGGTTCGGTACGATTCCAAGTATTCTGCGTAGGTATACAGAAGCTGTGATCAGGTTTCGGACTACCTATTCATGTACAGTGGGATTGGTTTTGGCTTTGGTGATACTGATTCAGGTTGACCACACTCTGTGCAGGCATACTTTTTCTTTTACTTTTCTCTCTTTCCAATGAATCGCCACTGGTCAGTTTGTGAATCCACCATGATTTGAAGGTCATAACCTATCCCATGATAGGAGGAGAGTTTGGAGAAATATATCAGTATGTGGATTGAATCAGAATCGGATCTGACCATAAGTTATATGGAAGTATGATGACATTTGGTGCACACATTTTGCTAGTACTAAGCAGAAATCTGCGATGCTATTCTGTTTAAATCATATTTTTTGCAGCCACATCAGAAATTGGAATTTTAAGTGTCATCGCTAGAATTCTGCTACGCGTTTCCTTTTTTATCCGTAAACTGATTCAGTTTCGCATTCTAAACAATCAGTGTGGAGCAAACCGAAATAGGACGCCAATCCAATTATCATTCCATTCCCACATGATATGGACGTGTGCCACCTTCTAGTTTCCTGATACTGCGTTCTTATCAAAGACTTCACGGTTAATGTGCAAAGACTCCTAGAGCCAAAATTGCTAATTTCACGAGTGTCGGCGCAGATGGTAGGTAAACTGTTCCCTGGGAGACTTTGTCTATAAAGTAGCAATAGCAACGAATGCCATGAATTCTCCGCAGTGCCTTGGTGGACCATTTTATAGCGATAAGAGGTGATGTCAATGACCGTTAACTTGGTCAGATATAAAGTCAGATATGTTCAGATTTGACGATGTCAATATACGATTTAGCACGGCGTTGTTGAAAGGTGTTTCCAGTTGTTTGGTGTTTTGTTAACTTCTTTATTTAAAGTACACCTTTGGAAGTGAATATGGACGTTGTCCATCTCTATGGACGATGTTTAATCTCTTTTAACCGCAACGGATATTCGAACTTAATCGAGGTCGACAAATCTGAATCGATTTGTGAATATAAGATGCCCCATTGCAGATGATGACTATCGATGGAATCGGTGGCACAATTATGGTGTGTAATTCTTACTAACCTACATAAGTAGCGGAACAATCCGGATTGAACCTGGGGCTCAACTAACAGGCCTCTCCAATTTGATCGGTCCCTACATAACTGCCTCCAGTTGCGCACTTCAAGGTGGTTGAGGTCTACTTGTGCGCGCCACTTAAGACGAGTTCTTCCTCTACTGCATCCGACGTCTGGCTGGGAAACAAAGACTCTGTGAGCCAGAATATTGGGGTCTATTCGTTCTACATGTCCTAGCCATCTTAAACGTCCAATGCGGAGTTTTTTGACTAGGGGTATGTCGCTGTACAGCTCGTATAGTTCGTGGTTGAATCCTCGTCTCCATAGCCAGTCAACGCAAACGGGACCGAAGATTTTCCGAAGAATTTTTCTCTCGAATCGACCAAGGATTTCTTCATCTGCTTTTGATATAGTCCATGCTTCAGCGCCGTAGAGCAGGACTGGGATAATCAGGGTCTTATATAGGATCCCCTTAGTAGTTCGAGTGAGGGCTTTACTACTAAATTGCCTTCTTAGCCCGAAGAAACAGCGGCAAGAGTAATTCTTCGTTTAATTTCTGACGAGATGTTGTTGTCAGAGTTAATAGCAGAGCCGAGGTAGACAACGTCCCGCACTACATAAAAATTATATCTGCCAAAGAGTATACAACTACAAGAGTGCGCATCTCATATAACGAAAATTTACTATGAGGAGTACTGATATTGATACCCCAGTGTGCACATTGCCATGCCAGCATCAACCAACAGCATAGCAGATGCATATGAACGACGAAAATTCCCCTTCGCACTTACCGCCCGCGTCAAAAACAGCTACAACATTTTTAGCTGTGAGGCGTACTCTAAAGTTATTTACCTCTTTGCTTCTGTGCAATTCGTCGATGTTATGTGACCTTTCGTGTTGACTTATAAACCCTGATAAACTAGCGATCGTGGCTATGACATCACGTGCCCTGACTTATCCTAACATATAACTCGAATGCATGTAAATATTCTTGCACTCATTTACTACGTGCGTGACGCTTTTCGTCGGCACATTTCAAAACAGCACTTGGTAACAAACACAAACAGCTGGAATTGCAAAAAGTCGTAATCCAAGAACAGGAAGCCTATCACAAATGTTATGCGAATGCAGCATTTACTCAGATACATTTCGATATCCAAACAAATCTTCCCAACCGATGATGATAGATACCCTTTCGTATCATTATTATCACACACACACATACAAAAAAACAAATTTTTGGCGCAACAGGCTCGTTAGTACCCAGGGCCTAGCTTTCTCACAACCATTCATGTGTGCGTGTGTACCTACTTGCACGATGGCGGGACCTCCAGTTTTATGCCGACTCCGAACGGCTAAGTTGAGATAAGCTATTCTTGATAATTGATACTACTCGGATGATTTGTCAGATCATCACGAGAGGAGGGACAGTGAAAAATCATTTTAGGTGTTGCTACGGCTGGGAATCGAACCCAGACCTCCTGCGCTGCAGTTCATCGCACTAACCATCGCGCCACTGAGCCCCCACACACACATAATGAAATTAAATATCGATCACGCGATCATTTATTGAGCGTATATCACTTGATCATTAAAAAAAAAACATTTTGTTAGTTAGCAAACCAATGAAATTTATTTTTCCTTTTTATCAGCAATTATCAATTTTTTCGGTACAATTTTGTTTAACGCGATTTCATAATTTTATCCAAAAGTAAAATTCGAAATTAATGTTCAATTAAAAAAAAAACAAAATAATATATAAAAATGATTTATTCATA
The DNA here is from genome assembly GCA_932526625.1 of Rhingia campestris. NCBI lineage: Eukaryota > Metazoa > Arthropoda > Insecta > Diptera > Syrphidae > Rhingia > Rhingia campestris. Next base: position 1,970,366 of record OW052186.1, on the reverse strand, counting down.
ATAACTGCCAACGTTTTTCAAAAGTTGAAAAAGATCATTCGACGATTTGTCAACACACTTATTGAGGATAAATCTCTTTGCAAAAGTGGAAAAAGATCATTCGACGATTTGTCAACACACTTATTGAGGATAAATCTCTTATGTACGCATCCTTCGGCAATCTCAACCCATTCATGCAACAATTGCCGCTCAAAGTACGGATAATGGGTATTTCATCTGGGCTATGGATTAGAACACTAAATTCGCACGTGTCGTCGTAGTCCGGGTCAATGATTCGAAAGTGGTTTGAAACGCTTTTTCCAAACAGATTGCAGCAGCCAATCATCAGGGGAATCCGTTTATTATCCACGGTTTTTAAGAACCAAGGAGAATCCATTCTCTGAATCGGCCATATCACTTCGAGTGGTGTGTATTCGCCGCCTTCTTTTAACTCGGCGATCTTTAAAAGAAGGAATCATGTTGATTAATATGAAGTTGTTTTTTTTTTTTTATTATTTACCATTCCGTTACTATTCACAGCGAACCCTGCATTCCATGTATAGACAATCATTTTCACAGAACTTGTCTCAAACACAACCTTCTGCGACCAGATGAAATATCCAACTGCGACCGGTTCACTCTGATGGATCTCAAATTCTCAAGTCCCACTCAATCGGCTGAGAGAGAGAGGGCATCTGACTCTGAGACTCAGATTCCCTCTCTCTCTCAGCCGATTGACTTGAGAATTTGAAATCCGTAGCGCTAGCGACAAAACGTGTGGCGCCACGGGTGGACAAAATATTAATTGTAAGTATAAGACATCATTTTGTTGATCTAAGCGCCAATAGGTGACCAACATTTGAAACGTACACAGATTGAGTGACAAGTGAAGAAGTGTGGTTGTTTTTTTCACTCAGGTAAATGTTTGTCAGGATAGTTCAGAAATATCCCCACCACACCACAAAATGCGATAGAGTTGCATTTTGTCTTATACATGCTTTTGTACTTTTCGCCACGGTGGCGCCAAAAAGTATATGTAGAGTCTAGAGTGCTATAAGAAGTTTGCCTTCAGGCGGCAATAGCTTTTAGGGGAATCCCCTGGTTTCTATCAGATTTGGTGTCACGGTATGTGTGCAAAATGTAGAAAATGTAAAAGGTGTGCTTATGATGTTGGTGCATTAAGGGTAGGTGTCCCAGACCGACCAACTCAAATTTCATGTAAATGCATTTGAATGTGTTGGTAAGCTCTCTTTAATTTTACTCATGTGCTCTTTGCTTCAACGCAAACGAAAACTGAAGGAAAAGACAAAAAGTAGCAAGCGCAGACTAATATTACATATACCTACCTATACCTACCTACATATGCAATATACAGACACCAAGCAAATAACTTGAAAACAAATGGAAAGAGAAGGAAAAAAATCAAGTTGAGGGTTGGTTTGGTGTACATATTTTGTTTTGTAATTTTCTTTCAGATTTGTTGTGAATGTGAATATGTACTGTGAAAAAATAATAAAATGATAAAATTGTTGCTGGCTGCCGCGCAGCGAGGTGTAAAAGCTGTTTTTGAGGTTTTCATTGTTTATCTTATAAAAAAATGTGTAAACCTTACCTAGGTTAACTTTTTTCTTAATTTATGAGATGTAGGAAAACACTTGTTTGGATGAAAATTCGATTACTCAAATAATAGGACGGTAGACAATAGTGCTACTGATTCTCGTCGCAACAAAAGTAGGATGAAATTTTTCAAATCAAATAACAAAAAATGATAGATATTTATCTAGGTAATTGACACCCCATCTTCTATCAATGCTCGTTATGAAGGTACCTAAGCACCTTATATAAAAAAAAGAAGTTCACGAAAGTTAATTTAACCGCTATAATTAATTTTTTTAGGTTCAAGGTGTCAAATTCACCAAACAAATACTATTTGAGTCGAATTTTAAAGTAAAGTTTGAATACTTGGCATCTAAAACTTTATACATACATATAAACAAACGAAACACAGTCTTAACATTTTTCTCCTATGTTTACCTACTACTACTTTTTCGCTTCTGTTCTTTAACCACGGATTTAAAAAAACATACTGAGCATCTTCACCACGTCAAGGTAAGTAGTAAACGAAGATGAAAAAAAGGAAACAAATATTATTGATTATTAATAAAACAAAAAACTTGAACAGAAAATGTTTTTACCTTTTGTACTAAAAAACCTGAAATATTCCCAATGTTGTTCCAAGAAACTTCAGTCATTCGTCGTGGTCGTTGTTTGCTATTAATTCATTAAAAATAATAAATATGTCAGTTAAAGATATCTACAGTAAAAATAGCCACATTATGTACCATTATATTATGTTTATGTGTTGATTTATGTGTTCCATACGCGCATTTTTCTTGGAATTCTGGGGTCACACAGCTCCAAAAGCAGATGATTTTGGTAATACAAAATTAATTTTTCCTTTATTTTTGTGTCCCAAAATTCTTCGTCTTTTTCAATTGTAAACCATACAAAATCACAGGAAGTCCATACACCAAAATAACACGTTTGTCGGCCAGTAATATGTAGTTGGCCCTGAACTTGATAATAGTAGTCGTGGGTTTTTTTAAGTTGCCATATATCCACTTGTTTTTGTAGGTAAGTAATTTTTTTCAGACTTACAGCTTCGTCTATATTCATCGTCTATATTCATATTTTTTGAAGACGAGGGACATTTCACTTCACATATTGCGGTTTCTCCAACAATACCATCTGGCGTTGCGTCTAGAAAATGTACCTCACTATCGACAAAGAGAATATAATACATAGAGTGCGCATCTCATACAACGAAAATTTTCTATGTGGGGTACTGATATTGATACCCCAGTGTTCACATTGGTCCATGTTACGTTTGTAAGTATTTTGTCAACTCAAACTCAATCAGTTTGGTGGCGTAGAGGACAGAGCGTCCGACTGTCATGATTTCGGTGCGAGTTCAACTCCTGTGTTGGGCTACCCAAATTTATTTTTATATTTTGTAACGAAATCTTTTTTTGTTGTGTTGTTGTGGTTTACGAACTCTTTTATTGTGCATTGCGGCTGTATGTTTGCTCTTTTTTTTTTGCGCCGTCTTCTTTATGTCGCATTTGATTATTAGTTGTTGGTGGTTCTTATTTTTATTTTTCCTGCAGACAGAATACAATGTTTTATTATTGCTCTTATTTCGATTTCGTTGCCCAAATTTAACGTTACAGTTTTCAGGGTTCCGCAACTTTCTTGAATTAAGAATAGTAAAACACAAAAATAATTTTTCTAAGTTTGCAATTACAAACATTTTTTCGCAAAAAAATGAATAAATTTATTTTTGAAATTGCACCAGGAAGAAAAAGCAGTCATTGCATTTCGAATCGTTATGCACTTATAAGAAGGATGCCAACTGATTTGAAAAAAGTTTTCGATGAAGCTGCGAAGATAGTAAATTTCGTAACAAAATCGTAAAATTTCGAATCACTTCTTTTGCACACGGAAATAAGATGGCAACCTTTTGATGTATTGCATGATTTGGTATTTTCCTAATACCAAATTATAATTCTCTTGCTCAAAATTTAAGGCCTAACAATCGGTGCCATACAGACGGACATACATTTTAATTTAATTTGAAAAAAAAAACATGGGGCCGTCGTGGGACGGCCGAAAGATGCGGAGCTTTTATGTGTTGGCTCGTTTGACATTAACGGTACGGTGACGGTCACGATTTCACTTTTTTTCGGTTCACTCCCCATCTTTTTGAATAAGTTTTATAAGTGACCCACCGACCGTCCGTTTTGCAAACTTTCATTAGGGAATTTGAAGGGGCAACTAAGCTATCGAAGTCAGAAGACGTTCGGTAATTTTTGTGGAAAATAAAAAGCTCACTTGGAGCGGTGATGACTTCATCCTCTTTTCTTAGCTCTTTGTCACATTTTTCACAATTTAATTTTGGGATTATTTTGAAAGCAACATAACCCACAAAATATCTAATCGAGACTAACTCCAAGTTTATATTGACAGAATTTTCGAAATCATCCAGAAAGTAATCAGAGCATTCAATTACACTCAAATCGCGAAATTCCGATCCTGTCTCATTATCTTTATCTAGTGAAATACAAGAGAGGTCATTTGTTGAATCGATTGGGGTTATTTGTATTGGGGAATCTACGCACGCATTTTCTCAAAAGAATTTGGAGAAATGTGCTGCCTAGTCAATTTTGGGCTCATTTTGGTTCTTGCATTTTCTTCCCTTTCCCATAGTTCTCTGACAACACTGAAACTAGCTCTTCCATCAGGAGTTTCTATATCACACTCCAGCAAGTTGTTTCGAAGGGAAAATCATACACGCAAAATATTCTTTGACCTCCATACTCAAAATATGGGGTTACTACGGTAACACCAAGTTCATTGAAGCATTTTCTGTTCGAAGAGCCTTGATCGCATGAAAGGATTCTAACAGATATACCAAAACTGCTGACAAGAGAAATGTTATCTTTAACAATCTCTGTGAGTGTTTTAGAATTCAATCCCTTTTCTGAAACAAAATAATTCAAAATTGTGCTCCAATTTGAAAATATGGATTGGAGTATAAACACACAAGCTTGCTTTGCAATTGCATTGTTTCGCGTATTTCCGTTAGCTTCAAATCCGTCAATCAAGTCGATATGTTTGTTGGATCGGAGCTCTCTTTTAAGGGCCATTTCATCCATTGACAGAACCATTTGTGTGTCTCCTTTTACTTTGAGCTCCATGAACATTTGCTTTAATGATTCAAAAGCGCTATTTTTCAAGCCCGGCTGAAGAAATTTTATTGGGGACCAACGGTTTACCGAGCTAATATGTGGCAAATTCAAATTCAGCCTATCTCTAAGGAACACATATGCGGAATGGGACTTATAAAAAATATTTTGAGAAAGATATTTGGCGTCTTCGGAATATTTTTTTGGCCTGCTAGAAATGAGGAGTTTGCAAAATGTCTTAGATTCTTTGCTGATATTTGGCAAGGAATCTATCGCTGCTCCTAAAGTTTTCCCACCAGATTCCCTTTTCAGTTTTTTGCCTTTATTATTTTTCAAACGTTTTTCCGAAAGGTTATTTTTCTTTTGCAACTTGCTCATTTTTCGTTTGTAAAAAAATACAAGTTTAATATTTTTTTCGCACTTACTGCACACGGCCTCATCGCAATGTGCACTATAGGAAGGGAGGTTATCAGATGGGAAATCATAATCCATATCCATATATTCAGAATCATCTTGCGAAGTAATTGTTGGAATAGCTTCAAAATTGAGTTTTTTACTTCCAATATACGTACTGCAAAAATGATCCTGGCATATAAATATTTTTTTATTATAATTTTCCAGCGTTACTTTACACTTCTCCCTCCAAATTTGCCCCATCATTGTATCTCCACTCCATTAGGAAATTTAAACAATTGCAAAGATGCGTGACTTCGTCTATATTTTTTGCAAACATAGCAAAATTGATTGCCGGACGGCCGATTATTTGCTGCTTTGGTGCTCATATTGCTCACTTTCCGCCTTGACAAATTCAAATTCAAATGAAAATAAGAATGAACTGAAAAATGAAAATGTTTGAGCACATTGCACATGCTTACATTTTTTCGTCAGAATTTTTTTTTATTCTTTCCTCTTCTCATTCTTCGTTTCAGTCGCAAGATGTTACATTGCAATAGCATAGCTATATATAGCATTGTTCGTGTATCAAACACGAACACAGCCACCACAAAACGAAATATGGAAATTCCCCTCGCACTTACCGCCCGCGTCTGTGACGGCTATAACATTTTTAGCTGTGATGCGTACTCTATGTATTATATTCTCTTTGCTATCGATTACAAAGCCGCATTTTTGAACTTCTATATGTGCTTCTTCTTGAAGTTTTTCTATAGCCTTTTTCTTTTTTTCCTTTCCTTTCCTTTCCTTTTTTCAATAATGTAACGATCTGTACCATGTCCACGTGAAGTCCACACGAACTTTCATCAAGTCTACCCGAAAAGGTAAACAAAAGATACATATGTCGTAGATTAAGTATGTAGAATGATAAGCTTAAGAATAAAATAAACCTTGTAAACCTGGAATAATCTTTGTTTCATATTTAAGAGGCATGTGAAGAGAGCGGGACAGAGAACATGCTTCTCTGTCGAGTAGGTCTCGTTGTGAGGTGCTCTGATGCCCTCTCTCTCTCAGCCGATTGAGTGAGGCTTGAGAATTTGAGATCCGTAGCGCTAGCGACTATGTCGCTATATCTAGCGGAATTTCTGCACAGTCAGCGAAAAAAAATATTTTGACCATTTCTATCGACTTTTTCAAGCGACTTCCAAGCAACTAGATTGCTTAAGAAAAATGCGATTGCTATCGGTTCAAAATGCCTTAAAGCCTTTAAAAGACCGATTCATTATTGATTTTGATAAAAGTTAAGGTTTTCCCGATGAAGACATTGAAAAATGTTTAAAGCAATGGAAAAATATTAAATTTTTGCATTAGAAAGAGCTGCATGATAGCGTGAGGTTTTGGGGAGAAGTTTTGAGATGCATAGATGCAGCGGGTTGCATATCATTTTAGGAACTATTTGAACTTTGAAAAAAAAAAACATTGTTACGAAGCAACTTATAGCCTCGAAAGGACTGATATTACTGTTGACGACCCTGCTAAACGAAAAAAGGACAACGACGTTCGTATCTGCACCTGGAATGTGAAAACATTAAAGAGGAGAGGTGCAGGCGAACAACTAGCGAAAGCACTAAACTGCTAGGAAGCAGACATTACTGCCATCCAGGAAATGCGATGGGATGGGCCGGGCAAAAAGAGGATGAAAAACTCTGACATCTACTATGGACCGTGTTATAGTGAGCAGAAACAGCGACTATTTGGATGCGGACTTGTTATAGGTGCCAGACTTAGGCAAGAAGTCTTATGTTTTCAAGACATTAGCGAACGCATTGTAACAATCCGCATCAAGGCCAAATTCGCCAACATAAGCCTAATATGCGCTCATGCTCCGACGGAGGAAAAAGATGATTCAACTAAGGACTCCTTCTACGAGCTCCTTGATAAAACCTATGAGCGACTACCAAAGTTACTTACTTACTTACTTACTTAAGTGGCGCTACAATCCGGAATGAACCTGGACCTCAACCAACATGCCTCTCCAATTAGCCCGGTCCAGTTGCGCACTCCAAGTTGGTTGAGGTCGGTTTCCACTTGTGCGCGCCACTTAAGGCGAGGTCTTCCTCTACTGCGTCCGACGTCTGGCTGGGAATCGAAGACTCTGCGAGCCGGAGTATTGGTGTCCATTCGTTCTACATGTCCTAGCCATCTTAAACGTCCAATGCGGAGTTTTTTGACCAGGGGCATGTCGCTGTACAGCTCGTATAGTTCTTGGTTGAATCTTCGTCTCCATAGCCCGTCAACGCAAACGGGACCGAAGATTTTTGGAAAATTGTACCTCTGGTGTTGGCTTGGGAGTTTTGCACAATCCTCTCAAGAATCAAATTGAAAAAGTCACATGACAGCGCATCGCCTTGCCTAAATCCTTTTTTGGTATCGAATGTGTCGGTGAGGTCGTTTCCGACCTTGATGGTGCAGTTAGTATTCTCCATCGTCATCCTACACAAACGGACGAGTTTGGGCGGTATACCAAAACTAGACATGGCTCTGTATAGTTCGTCTCTATAAAAGCTGTCGTATGCGGCTTTGAAATCGAGAAATACGTGGTGGATATCGATTTGGACTTCTTGGGTTTTTTTCCAGGATCTGCCGAAGTGTGAAAATTTGATCGATTGTGGACTTTCCTGGCCTAAAACCACACTGATAAGGGCTCATCAGGTTGTTGGTAAACGGTTTCAGGTGTTCACATATTACGGCAGATAGGATCTTATAGGCGATGTTGAGCAGACTTATGCTTCTGTAGTTGGCGCAGTTCAGAGGGTCTCCTTTTTTGTGGATCGGGCAAACGATGCTGAGGTTCTATTTTTCAGGCATGCTTTCAACTCACCAGATTTGGCCTATGATATTGGTGGATGTTACTTACCAAGTAATCTTCGCCAGCTTTATAAAGCTCAGTAGAAGGCCGTCATTTCCGGCGGTCTTATTAAGCTTGAGTTTAGATATTGCTATCCTCACTTCACTTAGGTCGGGTGGTTGGCAGTTTTCACCGCCGTTGCCAATATTAAATGGTTCGTTCTGCCTGACGGCGGAATGTTGATCGTCATAGCCGTTTAACAGTCTGTAGTAGTGGTTCTTCCATATCCTCAGCATCGACTGTGTCTCAACTACAATATTTCCTTGTTCATGTCGACAGGATTCTGTTCGAGCCTTGTATCCTTGGCTTTGACTTTTTACACTTTGGCAAAACTTGCGAACATCGTTCCTGTAGTGGCACCTCTCTATATCCTCGATCGCGCGCTTTTCTTGCTCTTTTTTCTTCTTTCTGAAAAGCCGATGTTCTTCCCTTCTTCTTTGCCTATAGAGCTCAATGGCAGCTCTCGTCTTCACCTGCAGCTTAGCCTTGTAGGCCTCGTTCTTGGCTGCGAGCATCTGTCGGCATTCCTCATCAAACCAGGGGTTTCTTGCTGGTGGCCGCGAGAAACCTAGCAAATCTTGTTGGCTTGTTGGCATCGTTGCCATTGTTCTTCGACATTAGATGCATTTTCTGTGGCAAATTTCTGCCACAGATCTGATAGTAGATTTTAAATCGCTGAAATATAGAGATTCGAACATTAACCGAACAACACGAATGTGGAATGCTTTACCAAACTCTGTCTTCCCTTTCCATTATAACTTACAGGCATTTGTGCATCGGTACCACATTTCTTCTTATCCTGAATTTCCTTAACGCACGCTCTGTGCTAAAACATATAAAGGATATTCAGTGTGCGCAAATTATAAAAAAAAATCTTAACCTCAAAGAAATATGTATTTGCATTCCAATACATTGCTGAGCTATTCACCTATGCATGTGGTTGTCAATCAATTTTGTCCACCGTCTAATATATGTCAATCGTATCAATATTATAAATAGTCAGCCCTATCGAGGTATCCGTCGCATACGCAACGCATACATCATCGGAGGTTCAAACTTCATTCGAGGTATGTGTCATCGAAAAAAATACTTCACAAATGCGAAGGCTTCACTGCACTACAATTCGTGTCGGAGGAAATCGGAAAAAGAATTACACTACGCACCTGAATGCACTTCAATGCAATTCGCCGGGATGCGTTACAACATGTCGGAGAAATATTCCGAACAGCTTTTCGGAAGAACACCTCGAAGCAAAAATCCTCCGCATCGTACAAAATCGGAGAATTTTCCGCTCCGACGGATACCTCGATAGGGCCGAGTGTCAATAGTTTGCTTGACCTCTCCAGTCGCCATTCTATAAACCAAAGGTGACATGAAAGCTTCGTGGAACTACAAGTCGATATGAGGGTTTCAATAGAATTTGTAAACCTGCTATTCAGTTTCTATTACATAAACATTAACCATGGTCTCAAATGGCGAGAGTTCTGTAATTCTATTCTCCATCTTCATATCTGCATTATGACTCAGAATTACCTATGACTATCATTCGCATTTCTTAGAAGCGCGTCCCATCTATGATGAGCCCATCATGGGTTCAGTTTTAGTTGGTGTGTCCAGCAGTTGAGAAGCAGTACGTGTAAGCTCCAGAAATTGTCATAAAAGGTGAGATTGATGAATTTGGTTTAAACAAAAATCGACTTATGGTTGTTTTGCAGGAATTCAGTATGGTGGACCCGAAAGCCTCACTACAATTTTGGAGAAAAAAATCGTCATTGGGACGTAGCCGCCGTGGCACCACAACCAACCGGGAGACTGGATTGAAATACATCAAATGGACGTTACTGTTATTGATAGCCATGATGATTTTGTACTATGCCACCAAACGAGGGAATGGATTAAAATACTTCATATGGATGTTACTGTTATTGGCAACCATGATGATTTTGTGTTTTGCCTTTATGATATGGCATTTCGTAAGGTAAGCTGTTGGAGACAAAGTTAAATATCTACTCCGCAAGAAGATGTTCACATTTTTCATCCCAAATAAACACGAATTTTATATTCAATGTATTTCGTATTTTTGTGTGTTTTTTTTGACATATGGTTATCGCATTTGAAGGTGTAAGAATGGCGTGATACAGGTTTGATTAGGATATATGGATTTTCAATCAAGAGATGACGCTAAAACCGGGACATTTCAGTCTCAAAATTAGAAATTGGGCTAGAATGTCTGTTCAAATTTTGAAGTCAATTTGTTGGTTTTGTGTTGAAATTAATGAATGAAATCGATATTAATAGACGCTACCACCACAATGATGGTTGCAAAACGAGTAGAGGGTTTTTTTTAGAGGTATAGAACTTCGAATTGAAATAAAACAGAAGAAAATCGTTTTAATGTCCATTAATTTGGCTTTATTGGAAGGATAATTTTATGCCATTAATGTTTAAATATGGTTTCGGGCATGAGGCCGCCACGGCTGGTTCGAATAAAGCCAAGTCTAGAAGTCCAATTTTCAACTAGATTTTCGAGCATTTGGGGCCATATGTCTGCAATAACGCCACGAATGTTGGCTTCCAAGTACCCTAACGTTTCTGGTTTATTGGCGTGGACGAGCGACTTCAAATATCCCCAAAAAAAATAATCCAATGGTTTTTTTTCCTTGGGCTGGTGGAAATCTGTTGTTTAAATGCAATTGATGCCTTTATATTGCGCAGATATAAAATAACTTAAGTGGGGTTTAAAAGACAATCCCACAACTAACAGCAAACAGTTTTGGGATAATATAAAGACCCTCAAAGGCGTGGAATATGTCTGTGGAATTTATATTTCTACCTCAAAACTAGCCACTTATTTTAAAAGTCTACTTAACCCCACTGACATGCATGAAAGTATTCAATTTGATGAGCCTTATCTAGTGGATGATTTGATGGATGATTAGATAGGATAATTGTAAAAATAAAAAATCTCCAGGACCTGATCGAATAGGAAATGAATTTTATAAAAATGTCCCTGCTGAATTCTTAAGTAAAATGTTGGCAACGTTCAATCTCATTTTTAGAACAGGCGATGTACCTCAAGAATTCAAAGATGCTATTGTATACCCAATATACAAAAAGGGAGATGTTAATACACCATCTAATTACAGAGGAATATCTTTCATGAACTCGATTGCTAAAGTTTTTTCATCTATCATACTTAACAGAATTAACTGCTGGGTAGAAAGAAATAAAATACTGAGTGAATATCAAGCAGGATTTCGCAAAGGTTACTCTACTGTTGACAATATATTTTCACTGACAACGATCGCCCAATACTTCCTTAGGCAAAATAGAAAATTATACGTGTTTTTTGTGGACTTCAGAGCTGCTTTTGATTCAATTGACCGAAACGCACTCTTTTATAAACTTTCGCAAAAAGCCATGTCATCTCAAATGCTGAAGGTCATAAAAAATATGTATAAGAACACCCGGCAAACAGTATGGGACGGAAGAAATATATCCGAATGGTTTAAAACTAAATCTGGAGTGAAACAAGGTTGCTTACTTAGCGCAGTTCTCTTTGCTCTGTTTATAGATGACATATCGGAACACCTGCCTGCAGGTATAAGAATCGCACAAGAAACCATTAAGGTTCTACTATACGCAGATGATATTGTTTTACTAGCGGAATCACCTCATAGCCTACAACTTATGATCAATAAAATGCATAACTACTGCAAAATGTGGAATCTGAGAGTCAACTTGGAAAAATCAAAGATCATGATTGTACGTAACAGGCAAACTAAACTGGGTGAGAATGAAAAGTGGTTTTATGATAGTGAAACAATAGAAGTTGTCACCCAATATAATTATCTCGGCATAATTTTAGAGCCCAACATGAAAATAACGCAACACCTTGAAAAGAAGCTATCAGCATCCAAAAGCCTTATAAACGCTTCGTGGAAAAATATAATTTCTAAAAATGAAATACCAATATCAGCCAAGTATCGTGTGTTTGAAGCGGTTATGCGCTCAGTTATGTGTTATAGCTGTCAAACTTGGGGTTTTAAACAATACGAGGAAGTAGAAAAGCTTCTTCGTTTTTTTATAAAAAAATTATTCCGCCTTCCAATGAACACACCTAACTACGTCTTATGTCTAGAAACAGGTCTCCCAAGTCTTTTCAGTTATACCCTCAAATTACATTTTATTTATATACTCAAAGTGCTTAAATATCCTGCGCATAGACTCCCACTCATTCTCGCAAAATACACCATTGAAAATAAATTGGAATGGACTAATCATTGGGTAGCTCTGGCAGATAAATGTCAGTCAACCCTAAACATCCAGCACGATAATCTATTACTTCTGAAACAACAATGCTATAATCTTTTGGAGCTATCTGACATCCACAATCGCAACGAAACAATCGCAACGAAAGCAAGTCTCAAGCCATATCGACCATTGCATCGTCGAAACCGAAAAACTTTCCATGCTCGGTATGTGTGTTAGTAACGACCTTCGTTGGAACGACCACATATTCGAAATCGCCAAAAATGCAGCAAAATGTCTAGGTTTCCTCAATCGATGTAAGAAATACTTCACCCCTTCTGATCTGGCCTCAATATATAAAGCGTACATACGCCCCAAACTTGAGTTCAACGCCCACATATGGTCAGGTGCAGCCAAAACATCATTGCACCTTCTAGATAGGATACAAAAGCGTGCGATAAAATTGATAGGAGATCCAATCATAGCGAACTCCATAGTTTCGCTCGAACATCGTAGGAATGTCTCCTGCCTTACACTCTTTTACCGCTATTACAACAACAAATGCTCTAACGAAATAGCCAGCTGCATTCCGCCCCTTCAACAATTCAACCGTAATACTCGCCGTACCATGAATGCTAATCAGTTCACCCTAAAGCCTATCTTCGGACGTACTATGAAATATAGAGATTCATTCCTTAACCGAACAACACGAATGTGGAATGCTTTACCAAACTCAGTTTTTCCTCTCCATTACAATTTACAGAAATTCAAAACCAACGCACATCGGTATCTCCTCTTTTCTACTCCTCTATTTCCTTAATGCCCGCGCTGTGCTTAAACACCATAAGGGTATTAATAATCCCTTTAGCGCGCGCCAATTATAAAAAAAAAAAAAAAAAAAATATCTTCCTTAAACAGATTGATATACCCCGAACTAAACTACGATCTAAAAAGCAAAAATTATTTTAATGACTGCTACAGCCTAAATGCGATATCCTTGATATGTAGAGCAAGAAGTGAAATGTTGAATCTAAACGGGTTACCTTTCAAAAAAAATGAATCAAATCTTTGCACGATATGCAATTTAAAATCAAAAGAAGATACATTTCATTTTTTGGCAATATGTCCAATCTACAAAGATATACGACTTATTTATTTTGGAAAGCGATCATTGACAATGGAACAAACAAAGATTATTCTTAACGGGGAAAATTGGCATGCTCTCTATAGGTTTATCGAAACCGCTTTTTCGTACCGATATAATATCATCACGGAATTTAGATAGTAAAATAAAAAAAAACCATGTTTTTATTGTTAAATATGTTAAAAAGTTTTGTTTTAATTTATATACACACACACACATTTTAGCGAGTCAATCAGGCAGACGGCAACGCCAAGCCTATCGATTTTATTGTTTCTAATTTATCCTAAATCATAATATGAATATTGTAAATATATTAAATTCAATAAAATAAATCTAATCTAATCTAATCTAATCAATCCGATTAAGCACAGGTTACAAAAAGAAGTGATTTATTCAGATAGAATGATAAAAAAATCATAAATTCACAATAGGTGTAGGTATGTTTGTTATAAGTATTCTGGAACAGTATAATATAAAATAATATATCTAACAGCCTCACTACTGTTCCTTTAACATAACAAAATATATATATATATATATATAATTCAGAATTAATTTAATTAATTAACAATCCATTAATAATCCATTTTATGGTTCTAATTCAAAAAGGTTTGATATTTCATAAAACAAAAAAAAATAATAATTGTCTACTATTTCTGTTTTCATTGAAAAACTTAAAACTTAAAACTTAATTATGATAAACCAAATTCTGGACAAAACTTATTTAATTTACAAGAGTTAACAGATTTTGTGAAAACGTCTACAATCATATCGTTTGTAGACATGTATTGCAAGTTTAATTTTATTGCAGTATCGTTTTCTTGATTCAGATGTTCTTGAATAAAATATTTTCGCACGTCGATATGTTTCGTACGGGCGTGATAGCCTTTATTTTTTGCTAAATGTAGCGCCCCTTGGTTGTCACAGTACAAAATGATGGACCTGGTAGACCCTGGAAATATTTCGCATTCAAAACGTTTGAGCCAGAGAGCTTCTTGTATAGCAGCAACCATCGACATAAACTCCGCCTCTGTGGAAGACAAAGCTATCGTCGGTTGACGACGGGTTGCCCATGATACTGCACCTCCTTGCACTCGGAACACGTACCCGGTTGTTGAGCGCCGCTTATCTGGGTCGCCTGCCCAATCAGCATCGCAAATACCAACCACAGAAAGTCAGCTTAAAGTTAATGGTGGCTTTAAGATACCGTAGTACCCTTTTCACAGCTGCCCAGTGAGTCTTACGGTCGTTATTGTTGTACCTGCTAAGTGCACTAATAGCAAAGCAAATATCAGGACGACTAATTTGTGCAGCGTACATGATACATCCTATCGCCTCCTGATATGGTATCTTGGCCATCTCTTGTTGTTCGGTTTTTGTTTTTGGACTCATTTCCTCAGATAGTTTCTGATTCGGGTCCATCGGTGAATTCACTGGATTGCAGTTCTCCATGTTAAACCGCTTCAGAACATGTGATATATAATTGCTCTGATCAATTGAAATAGATCTTGATGGACTGCGAGTGATGTTCATCCCCAGTAATGATGTGGTCGCACCCAGATCCTTCATTTTAAAGTGAGTAGACAATTTAACTTTTAGCTTTGTGCACATTGTCGCATTAGTTGAAAAAGTCATAATGTCATCAACCCACACATTGATCGACTGACGAACGCTTATATTTCATTTGGCGCACGAGCACATCGTTCAGCTTATCATTCCATACACGGCTTGACTGTTTTAAACCATATAATGCACGCTTTAGGAGACAAACTTTTTCCGACCCATCATCAAAGCCTTCCGGTTGACGCATAAATATTTCTTCAGTCAATTCACCTTGGAGAAAGGCGGTTACAGCACCCATTTGGTGTACGACCATTTTAAATTTGACTGCCATAGCCAAAAGGAAACGTATGGATGCATAACGCGCTACAGGTGAGTAAGTTTCATCATAATCGATACTTCTAACTTGACTGTATCCTTTGATGACTAGACGAGCCTTGTATCGCTCGATTTCACCAGTTCCGTTCCTCTTTACTTTGTAGACCCACCTACAGTCAATCGCTTTTCGCCCTTCAGGTAGCTTACACATTTCCCATGTTCATAGCTGCTTCCCACTCCTTATTCTCCTTACAGGTCCTGGCTTCAAGTAACGTCTTTGGCTCACATGTGTCCTGCGTAGCCGCCGCCAGCATCACATAGAGACTAAGCGTATTGCGGGAGTTCGTTGAATTCTTCACATTCGAATCTTCTCCAACTACGATTGGGGTTGAAATAACTGAGAGCTCACTAGTAGCAACATCAAAATCGGTCTCAACGACAGAAGTGTAAGACGAATTCGGACTCTCCATCGCCTCACTGAATTCGTTGTCCAACACATCGTTATCACTTGTAGAATCATTAATCTCAATAAGAGTCACATCTTTGTCAACCGCGACGATATCAGAATTATCCAATCTTGAGCATGATTTGCTTGAAGTCCTTGTACCAACAATGAATTCTCGTGTCCTCATAGCTTCACTGAACTCGCTATCGCCGCTAGAATCACTTTCTGAACCTTGGTTCGGAAAATGTTGATATTCTTTCGACACCTTGGATGAAGTAATAGAACTATTAGAATTTTTAGTTTTAGAAAATACCTGATTTCCATCCGACTCGATAAAGGTGACATCTCTGCTGACAATGACCTTCTTTGACTTTGGAACATATAATCGGTAAGCCTTTGCCTGCTCACTATATCCCACCATGATGCACTCAATTGCCTTAGGGGATAATTTATTGCGTTGACTCTTAGGAATATGAGCAAAGGCCTTGCACCCAAACACTCTTAACATTGATAAGTCCGGTTTCGTTTGGTCCATCGCTCCTCCGGAGTCTCGTCTTCCATTCCACGACATGGAATCCAATTTATAAGATATGCTGCTGTCACTGCCGCCTCAGCACAAAAAGTACCATATAAGTTGCCGTCAAAGAGCATACACCTTATCTTCTCGCTTATTGTTCGATTCATCCGCTCAGCTATAGATACGTCACGAGGATTTTATACAATTGTTCTGGCAGAACTTGACTTAGTTTATACTTAAGGCCTTTGTGCGACACTTGTCAAAAGCTTGCGACACGTCAAGAAATACGGCTGAGCAAATTTTCTTTTCTTCGAAGGCTTTCTCAATTACATCTGTAATTCGATGTACTTGGTCCACCGTTGAATGTTTACTTCTGAACCCAAATTGATGGTCAGGTAAAAGACGGTTTTGTTCAATTATGGGGTGTAAGCGACCGAGTAATATCCGTTCAAAAACTTTTGAAATTATTGGAAGAAGTGAAATAGGCCTGTATGATTTTATTTCATTCGGTGATTTTCCTGGTTTAAGAACCATAATCACTTCCGCGACTTTCCACTGCCTTGGTATGTATTCTAATGCTTTCCGAGGCAACATTTTAAGAAGTTCTCCTGTAGTCAGGTCATAACCCGGAGCTTTTTTAGGCTTTATTTTCTGTATTTCCCGCTTAAGCTCGGCAATACTTGCATATCTTACTATATGTTTTCATTTTGCTCTGGACCATCAAATGGCTTAAATGTCCTCAAGATGTGAGGCAAAAACGTCAGCTTTTTCCTTATCGCTTTTTGCCCAAACGTCTTGAGTTACCCTAATTGGCGGCACAGCGATTTTTGGCCGTTTTATGACTCTAATTGCTTTCCAGAGCGAATAATTCGATTCCTTTCCAGCGGTTAGGCTTTGCAGATAAGTTTCTACTGCAAGGTTTTTAAAATTCTTAATCGAATTTGATAGCAAATTACTCAACCGATTGAGATGTGTTTTATCTTGCGGGGCACGAGTTTGGTGCCATCTTTTACGAGCTTTTCTTTTTTGTCTTACTAAATCTTGTACATCTCGGGGGTACTTAATTTTACTATAGCTCACTATTTTGTTCTGTTAAGGAGTATTATTCCATGCTGCTTTTTGGATGGTATCGATAAAGGAGTCAACCGCGACTTCGAGTTCCAATGGGGTTCTAAGCGATACACCCAGTCGGATATTATTTTCAATATCGTTTTTGAAACCTTCCCAGTTGGATTTCCCGTTTGTTAATCTGGGTGGTTCTTCATTTATAATCAGTGACTAGCGCGTTGTTAAAATGACTGGAGAATGATCAGAGGAAAGATCAAAGCATTCATCAACTTTGACTTGATTGGACGACAGACCTTTTACAATGAAAACGTCGATCAAATCCGGTATTTTTCTAACATCAGTTGGCCAGTAAGTTGGTTTTCCCGTAGAAAGAAATTCGGTATTGTACTTTCTACCTACATCATAAATTATCCTACCTTTCTGTGATATGCATCTAGATCCCCAGAATGTATATTTTTCATTAAAGTACCCTCCGATGACAAAACGTTGTCCAAGGTAATTAAGCTCAGACCCCCCGATTGAGTAGTTGTGCACCAGAGTCAATAACAAACTCCACCCAAGATCTCAGACCCTAGACCCCAGACCCCATAATCGAGTAGCATGTGCAGCCCCTAGATCCCAGAACAGGCAACAACAGAAACTAGATTTTCACACACCGAAACGAATCTTTACCTTTGCAAGCATAAATAACGAAAATAAACAATGAAATCCTCACCGACCATAGACGCGGAAGCACTATCAGCACAATTTGCAACACCCTTCCACAACGTGTTGCTCTATCCACAGGAGCTGCCTGATTGTCGCTGATGCATGTTGCACTATGCGAATGTGAATTTGTGTGTGTTTGCCAGATTTGTTTGGTTTTTCCCTCAGTTATTGGAAAAGTCTTGACGAGATTGGATCACAATGGCAGGTGGCGATAGTGAGTATAAATATGCAAGTTTTGTGCTACGATAGTATCCGTATCTGCTTGTAGTTGAAATGGACGTTTTCGATGTTGAGGAGGAGTATGATCGTCCCCCAAACTATACTCCACCACCACGAGGTGTCACGGTAGAACTACCCCTGGATGGAGTTGGCGTAATGATGGAAATGGAAGAGCACATGATCAGCGTTTTTAGGGAGTTGGGCGGCAATAGAATCAGAGCGATGAGATTGGCATCCATTTACTTGGACCTTGATATTGCTACGCTTTTTGCTGAACTTATACCGCGGCGAGATACAGATTTGCGTGTACTCTTCGAAGATGAAACGATTGCAGAACCTTCTAACAGTAACCGTAACGGGGAAACATTTCTTTTTATAAATTTGACTTTGGTAGTCATAAGCGTTGCGATTTTGTTTTTTTGTACGTTGTACGTGCATTTCTATTGTAGTTTCGATCAATAAAAGTATCCAAGCCATGAGTGTGGAATTTCGAATTAAATGTTTTAATTGATTCGGGATTCTTGGATGGAATTCTACTAAAAAAAGTTGAACTCTGTGATTTGTTAATGTAACCCTTTTCAGCTTTAGCTCAGCTTTACTGTTTCCAAAAGCAATCCAGTGTCCATCTTTGAACCATCAGTATAGATGGATATGGTTTCGGTGCCCAATTCGTTCCTCTCACACTCCTCTTTACTTGGAAAGATGCTGGAGAATGGTCTTTGAAAGTTAGGGTGAGGCAGAATGTAGTCAGAGCATGCAGCTGAGCCAGGTATTTGTTTAGAATTTTAGCCTGTCCTCCTGAATTAGTTTTCTACCAGTTGAGCTGGCTGATTCTTAGTGTACTTTTGGCGTCAGATTTAAAGGTCTATTCCTAGCAGGTTGGGGACGGTTTCCAGTCCCGTTGTTCTCATTGCACTAGTAGGCGCACACATATGCTATTTTTGAACCTTTGTTATGTTTTTCAGATTTGTAACTTGATTTGTGGATTGTCAAACATCCGTAAAATAATCTTTAAGTTTGGAGTCCTGTTTTTTCCGAATATTCTGTTACACATATAGCTATTGTGGCCTTTTTTATACCTTCGCATATATTCAGGTTCCAGCCGATAACAGGTAGGTTGAATATTGGTACCTTTCTCTTATCAGTAAAGAGAACAAGTTCTGTTTTTTGGGGTTTGATGTCAAGCCTGCATGGTTTTGTCCACTCGCTGAGAGTTTTCCAAGCATGTTCGAGCAGCTCATTCATAGTGGGTAGGAATTTCACTTCAACAAGTATCGCTACATCGTCCGCGTCGGCTATGACTTTTACCCCATTTTGTTGTAGCTAATTGAGTATCTCATTAATGACGTGGACCCACAACAGAGGCGAGATAACGCTTCCTTGTGCTGGTCTATGGGCAGACGGCAACACATCATCGGATCGTATTTCTTTAAAAATGCGGAAAGAGCGCGAATAATTGTTTATGGAGCAATGACCAATGAAGTTTTGTTGCTGAAAATTTAAGATATTGGAGTAGCTGACTTGTGGTTTCAACAATATGGCGCTACATGAATGAAAACACCACCTCAAGATATCCTCTCAAGATCTTGTAATTTGACACCATTGGATTTATTTCTATGGGGATTTGATAAATCTCTTGTTTACGTCGATAAAACCAACAGGATTGAAGCTTTGTAAGCCAACTTTTGTTTTTAATTCTGACCTGTCTAAGCAGTAATATACACATCGACCTAAAAGATCTATTGTGCTTGCCGTCAGATGTTTTTTTAAGTTTGTAGCACTTCTACTTTCCTAATGTAGCTGATAATACTTTCAGCCGAAGATTTCCTCAATTCTTCGGGACTTAAGAATTCCCTCAAGAAAGATTCCCTTCTCATATCGTAAAGGGCCGGGCATTCACATATGATATGCTCGGCTGTTTCGTCTTCTTCTAGACATAGTCTGCACTTCGGTGAGTCGACTAGATGCATTTTATTTAGGTGATATCGCAGACCGTGATGACCAGTTAGGTAGCCTACTAAGTTTTTGATATCGTGCCTGCGAAGATTTAGTATCTTATGGGCATCTGATTTGAAGGGCTGAATAGCTCTTTTGGCTTGTCTAAGGCCTGGGATGTTTGCCCAGTATGAAAAACATTTGTTTTGTTCCCAGTTTTTTATGACCAGATTTATGGCTGATTTGGGGATTGCACAGAAGGATTCAGGTCCAATGAAGGGGGTTTCCGAACCTTTTCTGGCTAGTTCATCAGCTTTTTCGTTACCTTCAACTCCCTTATGTCCGGGGACCCACCATAGTTTGGTTTTGTTCCTGGAACTGAGTGTTTGGAGGGAGTTGAAGTAGTGTAGTACTGATTTGGAGTCAATAATGTGTGAGGTAAGGGCTTGACTGTCCATGAATATATGGATGTTTGCGCCATTAATCCCTGAGTTGTGTATTAGGTCTGCGCATTCTTTTATGGCATAGAGCTCAGCTTGGAATACACTAGGATTTTTCCCATAGGTATTGAGATGTTTTTATTTGGTCCATGTATGCCAGCTCCTACCCCTGAGTCCATTTTAGAACCATCCGTATACCACTTTAGGCCGTTTAGGCAGTTTGGTGGGTTGTTGCTACACCATGCTTCTCTGGTTGTGATCTCCGTTGAAAATCTTTTGTAGAAGCATAGTGTCTTTGGTAAGCGGTCTGTAACCGCACAGATCATGTCAAGTTCTGGAAGTTCGGATAGAAGGTCAATTAGTTTCAGGTGCTCACTAATGTTTAGTTCTTCGGCTTGTGTCAAACTTGTTGAGCTGCGAATTTCCACTTTTTTTATATAAATGTGGAGGGGTGTTAGTCCTATGAAGGCTTCTATAGCCGCTGTGGGACAGGTACGCATAGCTCCGGTAATGCCCAGGCAGGCAAGCCGTTGTACCTTGTTTAATTTATTTATGGTTTTTTTTGGGTGACTTTGTTCCACCATACTATAGAAGAGTGTGGTATAATGGGCCTGACCATGATCGTGTAGATCCAGTGTGTATTCTTTAGAGAGATCACCCAGGTTTTACCATACATGCTTCGGCAAGCCCAGAAAGCTTTGGTTGCTTTTGAATTTTGTTGTTGATGTGGGAGTTCCAGCTTAGTTTTTTGTCGAGGACCACTCCAAGATATTGGGCAAGATTTAATTTCCTTCTTTTTGTAAAAGGGACGATGATAGCCTTGCTGGGGTTTACAGAAAGACTTTCTTTACTACACCAGTCTATGACTATCTTAAGGGCGTTTTGCAAACGTGTTGAAGCCTCGTTTGGTTCTGTGCCCTTTTTTATGATGACTAGGTCTTCGGCGTATCCAAATATATTGAAACCTGCATTACTTAGGTCATCGATAACCAGAGACCATAGTAGGGGTGAGAGTACTCCTCCCTGAGGGCAGCCTTTAACGGCTGTTACTGATACTGAGTTCTGTGCTGATGAAGCAGTTATTTTCCGACTTTCAAGCATCGCTTTGATCCATTTGATGGTGGGGTGATCTATTCTTCTATGAGTCAAAGCATTTGATATGGAGTCATATCCAGTGTTGTCAAAAGCCCCTCTATGTCTAGGAAGGCACATAAAGCTACTTCATTGTTTTCGTATGCACTTTTTATTTGTGATGTTAGACTTAGAAGTGCTCCTTCCGTTGATTTACGCTTTTGGTAGGCGAATTGACAGGGGTGCAGAGGAGTGCTTTCATTTAAGCACTCTCTAATGTGTACGTCAAGTATTCTTTCCATTGTTTTCAGGAAAAACGATGTTAAGCTTAGTGGACGGTATGATTTAGGTAGTTCTATTGGTTTGCCTGGTTTGGGGATAAATACCACGTTTACCGCCCTCCAGGTTTGTGGTATGTAGCCCCAATTGAAACTAAACCTAAATAAGGCGACCATAGTGGGTAAGAAAAAGTCCAAGCCCTTTTGTATAAGAGCAGGAAAGATTCCGTCTGTCCCTGGTGCCTTGTATGGTTTAAATGAGTTGATCGCCCATTTGAACTTATCTGGAGTGAAAAGTTTGCTGGATAAACTATTAATCCTTTTCAGGTTTCTAGGGGGTGAGTCATCTATCATGTGTTCATGAAACTCACTTGTGATAGTGGAGCCGGGAAAGTGTACCTGAAGAAGTGTGGTCAACGTTTCTTCCCGGTCACATGTGATTTTACCATCAGATTTGACTAGTAATCCCATGCAGTTTGTTTTATCTTTCGGGAGTGCCCTCTGGAGACGCGCCACCGCCGGAAGCTCTTCGAGTTCCTCACAGTATTTGCGCCAGGACGCTCTTTTTGATTTACGCAACTGTATGTTGTATTGGGTAAGTAGTGATTTATATTGGTCCCACTTACCGGTGCGTTTGGCTTTATTGAAAAGTTTTCTTACTCTTTTACGGAGACTTTCTAGGTTATCGTTCCACCATGGTGTGCACCTCTTTGCCACAGTGCGTTTAACCTTACAGCTATTTGCAAAAGATGAGATGATAATGTCATTTAGTTGACATTGTGCGACTTCCGACAAGCCAACATAACTCGTGTTATTCATGGAATATCAGCCGATGTGCTTGAGAGAGTTGTCGAAAATTGGACGCACAGAATGGACCATTTTAGATTTAGTCGTGAGCAACATTTGCAGATATTTATCTTTTAACATTAAATGCCATGTACCAAACTAACACCTCACACAATGATTTTCCTCAATACATGGATTTTTTTCAGTTTTATACAAAAACAAAATAATCGGGAAGCTCTTATTGGATCACCCTTTAGAAATCGGATGAAGAAAAAAACTCGCCTGTTGTAGAACAAAATTATTGAAGAAAAATAAAATAAAATAAATTTTACCATGTCGAATGTTCCATTCGCAATAATCACCAAAGTCACCATTTTTGTTTGTCAATGCCATGCCTACTACACACCCACACGTTATCAGCAGACACCCGCATAGGGTTATCAGCATCAAAACACCATCTGGTTGGTGGTTTTTTT
This sequence comes from Rhingia campestris, assembly GCA_932526625.1. Classification (NCBI taxonomy): domain Eukaryota; kingdom Metazoa; phylum Arthropoda; class Insecta; order Diptera; family Syrphidae; genus Rhingia; species Rhingia campestris. The sequence goes on along the minus strand of OW052186.1, from coordinate 1,947,125 downwards.
GCGCATGGGAGTGGTTTCAAAGTCAAATTTTGAGTAATTCCGGCGGCGACAAGAGAAGATACAAAAAGTGGATGAGTAAGATTTACCTGTGGTAAGCAGCGGTCTTTTGGCCGCATATACTGTTGAATAGAGGGGTAAGGTGATATCGAACGCCAAATCTTACCTTAATAGTCAGGTAAAGTTAAACTCTAAAAAAAACTTTTGCGGTACGACAGAAGCTCCTTATCTAAACTGGTAGGGGCTCTCACTGGTCACAACTTTCTCAGAACCCATACAATGAAATTAAATCTCAAGGATGACGATATCTGTAGAGGCTGCGGCGATGAGGAAACACACGAGGATACACCTCATTTCCTCTGTCACTGCCCGAGTCTCTGTCACCTGAGGAACAGAACACTTGGAAGCTACTTCTTGACGATTGACAGATATAACTTTGAGGTAGTACGGGACTTTGTCTACCTCAGCTCCGCTATTAACTCTGACAACAACATCTCGTCAGAAATCAAACGAAGAATTACTCTTGCAAAACCTGGTTTCTTCGGGCTAAGAAGGCAATTTAGTAGTAAAGCCCTCACTCGAACTAATAAGGAGATCCTATATAAGACCCTGATCATCCCTGTCCTGCTCTACCGGGCTGAAGCATGGACCGTATCAAAAGCGGATGAAGAAATCCTTGGTCGATTCGAGAAAAAAATTCTTCGAAAAATCTTCGGTCCCGTTTGCGTTGACGGGCTATCTAGACGAAGAATCAACCACGAACTATACGAGTTGTAAAGCGACATCAGCTTACCAAAAAAAACTCCGCATTAGACATTTTAGATATGGCTAGGGCATGTAGAACGGGAAGACACCAATAGTCCGGCTCACAGAGTCTTTGTTTTCCAGCCAGACGTCAGACGCAGTAGAGGAAAACCTCGTCTTAAGTGGCGCGCACAAGTAGACCTCAACCAACTTGAAGTGCGCAACTGGAGGCAGTTATGTAGGGACCGGGCAAATTGGAGAGGCCTGTTAGTTGAGCCCCAGGTTCAATCCGGATTGTTCCGCTACTTATGTAGGTTAGTAAGAATTACACTCCATAATTGTGCCACCGATTCAATCGATAGTCATCATCTGCAATGGGGCATCTTATATTCACAAATCGATTCAGATTTGTCGACCTCGACGAAGTTCGAATATAGAGGAATTAAATCCATTGCGGTTAAAAGAGATCAAAAATAATATGACACCTCAATGGACAACGTCTATATACCTACACTTAATAAGGTACTTCAGCGCACACCAAACAACTGCAATCACTTTTCAACTGCGCCGTGGTAAATCGTATATTGACATCGTCAAATCGATATGCGAATGACATTCTTTTCATAGAAATATATCTGAACATAGCTGACTTTATATCTGACCAAGTTAACGGTCATTGACATCAACTCTTATCGCTATAACATGGTCCACCAAGGCACGGCGGAGAATTCATGGCATCCGTTGCTATTGCTACTGAAAAGACAAAGACTCCCAGGGAACAGTTTACCTACCATCTGCGCCGACACTCGTGAAATTAGCAATTTTGGCCCTAGGAGTCTTTGCACATTAACCGTGAAGTTGTTGATAAGAACGCAGTATCAGGAAACTAGAAGGTGGCACACGTCCATATCATCTGGGAATGGAATAATAATTGGGTTGGCGTCCTATTTCGGTTTGCTCCACATTGATTGTTTAGAATGCGAAACTGAATCAGGAAACTCGTAGAAGAATTCTAGCGATGATACCCAATATTTGTAATTCTGATGTGAATTGCATTTCATAGGAATCGTACTGTCGTACGTATCTATCTTACGTGGCATCACAATTTTAACAAACCAATGACGTGTAAATGAATTCTTGAAATTTGTCTATGAAATCTGTAACAGAATTGTGACATTCACATGAACAAATCTGAAAAAAAATATCAAAAACTGAATAAACAGAAAAATTGCAATTTATGGAAAAATATTGGATTGGGTTACCACATCATTTGTGCAAGCAGCTTTAGGGACCTTCTGGAGTCTCTATAAACTTACAATTTCTCGCAAGTGGTACACTTACGGAGTTGCATGAAACCCCTTAAAGCTTTCAACAAGATCGGGGATTGTTGGTGTTGCTACTCGCAATCATTCATATTCGTTTTATTTCGCACCACAATTATTAGCAATGCAAAACCAAGGTCATCACCAAATACACACCACGGCCTGCCAATGCATTTCGCACAGCAACTCAACATCGGTCGGTCCCAAGTAGCGGTACCTGCGACCGAGATTTACGTGAATTGCACAGAAGTCATCATCCACCGATGTCGAGGTCGCTACCCACAAGCGAAAAATTGGAGCGACAACAAGCTGCTATCGGTGGTGCCCTTGACACAACATCATTCATCATCGTAAGTGTCGCTCCCGAATAGCGGTAGGTGCGACCGACAACGAGAACATAGTTTTGTTCTGTAACAAACGGTAGGTGGTACCGATGAAGATGGGGTGATATATCAGTAAGCAACAAGTGCCGCTGATATAAAAGGCCTGTGTTATGAGAAAAAGTTATTCTGTCCATTATACGTAGTCACCAGGTCAAGAGGACCGCATCGGCGTTCCTTTTGATTTAGAATAAAGTTTGTTAAAATTAATTGAATTTTGCGAGTTTTATTTAATTTGCTTTCGCTCAAATATTCGGCTAAAAAGCTAGCCGCATCAGTTGGCTACTTTGCCACACAAAACAAAATTAAGCAAACACAAGGTGCCTCGTGGTTATATTTGTTTAGCTTACTGCGTGAACGAAAGGAATCCAAGTGCTCGAAGGTAACTCAATCAGTACTCTAGATCTATGGAACTCGATTGTTATGAAGCGGTTATCGGAAGGTGAGTGCCCGTTGTGCATGCGATATTTTTACAACAACGGTAATTCTGCGACTGTACCGCGCAGAAGATTCTGCAATATCCGAGGCTGCTTAAATGATACCCCAAGTATACCTTTCATTCGAAAATGGGTCAAAATGTTTGAAGAGACAGGTATAACGCGGGAAAATCCAAAACCCTGGTAATCAAGATCAGAAAACGTGGAGAGTGTTCATGAAAATCCGAAACTTTCAATTCGTGCATTAACGCTGCATCAATACACCGTTTATTGCACAAAGACCTAAAGGCACACGCATCTACAACTCCATTGATTGAAGAATTAAAGCCCCAGGAGGCCAGTAGAAAGACTGCAAAGGCAAGACGCCGCCAAATCCTTTGCAGATCGCGTATTCTTTAACTTCTCAATTAACACCATACCTCCAGCATCTAGTGTCGCAGAACAATGGCGACGGTGTCAAGAAGCCATTAGATCAGGCGCAACTGATGGTCCGCAAATCAGTATCCGTATCGTTTTAGGCCAGAAAAATCTTCACACTTCGGCAGATCCAGGAAAAAAAACCAGCACGACCAAATTGATACCCATCCCTTATAAAGGGTTGTCCAATAGGTACCTCCGGACTTTGACAGATAATAGCGACCATCATGGTTGAAGCTACAGCTATCAAATTTGCTTTATTCAGTCTGTTTTGCCAAATCAACATGGACGGACGAAGCGTTCAACAACTCGTACAGCAGATGAAATTCTTTTCTCAAAACGGGTGTTCTTTTCGGCAAACTTTCCGGGTGCTTCGTCCATTCTACGGTCGCCATAATTTTCCTAACGGGTGGGCTATTCGCAGAGTGGTGGATTAATTTACGTCCACTAGATCAATGCAACGCCTGGGCTACATCCTCTCTTGGTATCGAATGCGTCGTTGAGGTTGCTTCCAACTCTGATGGAGCAGCGAGAATTCTCGCCAAGGCTCTGTATAGTTCGTCTCTATATATGCTGGCGTATGCGGCTTTGAAATCGATAAATAGGTGGTGGATATTGATTTGGACTTCTTGGGAAGTGGTTCCTCCATATCTTCAGCATCGATTGTCTCCCAACTAAGATATTTCCTAGTTCATCTCGACAGGATTCTGTTCGAGCCGTGTATCCTTACACTTTGGTAAAACTTACGATCATCGTTCCTGGAGTGGCACCTCTCTGTATCCTCGATCACGCTCTTTTCTTGTTAAATGTTCTTCTTTCTGAAAAGCTATTTCTTTGTCCATAGAGATCAATAGCAGCACTCGTCTTCACCTGCAGTATAGCCTTGTAGGCATTCCTCATCAAACCAGGGGTTTTTTGCTGGTGGCCGCGAGAAACCTAGAACATCAGTTACGGCTTATCCAATGGCTTGTTCGCATCATTGCCATTGTTCTTCGACTAAGATGCTGTTTTTATGGTATGAATTGAGAGGTCAAGGGATACGCATTGCGCGAAGGTCTTATCGGTCTCTGGCGACTGCAGTCTTTCGACATTTAATTTTTTCACAGTATTTCTGTTTTGTTTGTGCGTGGTGGATATCCGCATCCTTACCTTGGCTACAACAAGGTAATAGTCCGAGTCGATGTTAGCCACTCGGAATGTTCGGACATCCAAAATACTGGATGCGTGCCTCTTGTCTATCGCAATGTTATAAATTTGGTTGACTGTTCGTTGATCTGGAGACCGCCATGTCCCCTTGTGGATATCGAGGTGAGAAAACCGTGTGCTGGCTATAGTGGCATTTCGTTCCGTAGCGAAATCAATTAGCCTAAGTCAGTTACCAGACGCGTTGTCGTGTAGGCTATATTTTCCGACAGTACTGCTAAAGAAGTCTTCTCTTCCTACCTTTGCGTTAAAATCTCCCAGCACGATTTTAACATCGCACTTTGGTAGTCGCTCATAGGTTTTGTCGAGGAGCTCGTAGAAGCAATCCTGAGTTATATCATCTTCTTCCTCCGTCGGAGCATGAGTGCATATAAGGCTTACGTTGGCGAATTTGGCCTTGATGCGGATTGTTACTATGCGTTCGCTAATGTCTTGGAAACATAAGACTTCTTGCCTAAGCCTGGCACTTATAACAAATCCGCATCCGAATAGTCGCTGTTTCTGCTCACTATAACACGGTCCGTAGTATATGTCACAGTTTTTCATCCTCTTTTTGCCCGGCCCATCCCATCGTATTTCCTGGATGGCAGTAATGTCTGCTTCCTAGCAGTTTAGTGCTTTCGCTAGTTGTTCGCCTGCACCTCTCCTCTTTAATGTTTTCACATTCCAGGTGCAGATACGAACGTCGTTGTCCTTTTTTCGTTTAGCAGGGTCGTCAACAGTAATATCAGTCCTTTCGAGGCTATTAGTTGCTTCGTAACAATGTTTATTTTTTTTTTTCAAAGTTCAAATAGTTCCTAAAATGATATGCAACCCGCTGCATCTATGCATCTCTAAACTTCTCCCCAAAACCTCACGCTATCATGAAGCTCTTTCTAATGCAAAAATTTAATATTTTCCCATTGCCTTAAACATTTTTCAATGTCTTCATCGGGAAAACCTTAACTTTTATCAAAATCAATAATGAATCGGTCTTTTAAAGGCTTTAAGGCATTTGGAACCGATATCAATCGCATTTTTCTAAAGCAAACTAGTTGCTTGGAAGTCGCTTGAAAAAGTCCATAGAAATGATCAAAATATTTTTTTTCGCTGACTGTGCAGAAATTCCGCTAGATATAGCGACATAGTCGCTAGCGCTACGGTCCTACGGATCTTTAATGTCATTATGTGTGTGTGTGATAATAATGATACGAAAGGGTATCTATCATCATCGGTTGGGAAGATTTGTTTGGATATCGAAATGTATCTGAGTAAATGCTGCATTCGCATAACATTTGTGATAGGCTTCCTGTTCTAGGACTACGACTTTTTGCAATTCCAGCTGTTTGTGTTTATTACCAAGTGCTGTTTTGAAATGTGCCGACGAAAAGCGTCACGCACGTAGTAAATGAGTGCAAGAATATTTACATGTAGAACGGAAGAAAGCTGCATTCGAGTTATATGTTAGGATAGGTCAGGGCACGTGATGTCATAGCCACGATTGCTAGTTTATCAGGGTTTATAAGTCAACACGAAAGGACACATAACATCGACGAATTGGACAGAAGCAAAGAGGTAAATAACTATAGAGTACGCATCACAGCTAAAAATGTTGTAGCTGTTTCTGACGCGGGCGGTAAGTGCGAAGGGGAATTTTCGTCGTTCATATGCATCTGCTATGCTGTTGGTTGATGCTGGCATGGCAATGTGCACACTGGGGTATCAATATCAGTACTCCTCATAGTAAATTTTCGTTATATGAGATGCGCACTCTTGTAGTTGTATACTCTTTGACAGATATAACTTTTATGTAGTGCGGGACGTTGTCTACCTCGGCTCCGCTATTAACTATGACAACAACATCTCGTCAGAAATTAAACGAAGAATTACTCTTGCCACTGTTTCTTCGGGCTAAGAAGGCAATTTAGTAGTAATTTCCCTGCGTTCAGAATATTTGTCGGATGCACTCACTCATGGTGGCTCTGCTTATGTTATCGACAATCGATCTTCACTTTCGTGGTGATTTCTCACATTGGTTGAACTTTTAAGAAAGATCGGAGAGGAAACGGGAGAAAAATGTGCAGACTGCAGAAAACAAAAACTCATACACGTGACAAGTTCAAAACAAGATTTGCATGAGTTTGAGTTGGCCAGTTGGGTATTTTTTGTTTAACTGTGGCCTGTGAGTGAGCTCAGTCTCTTCAAGAAAGTCGTCGAGTGAGGTAAGATAAAACGTTGATCAATGATTCCTGATAATATTCACGAATTCTTTTAGAAATGGCTGACAACGACAAGAACACACCACAACCAGAGGAACCTAGTGAAGAGACTTCGCACCCGGTAGTGCCTGAAGTTCCCCTCGATGAAGGGGGAGATATAGATGACATAGCAAGGCGGTTTTATGCGACTTGGAGTTCCATGGAGGAAGCACAAATGTATATTGAAATGTTTTTAAGTGAATCGGATTAACGATTCCAAATATGTATATTCCGTTTGAAAGTATTTGATAAGCAAAAACCGAAGCCCTCGGATTAAATCGTAAAAATGTGCGTATTTTTTATTTTGCTCGTTTATTCCCAGGAGCTGACTTCCACTGATTTTTACTTCAATGCCCACACGACGAGGTAATGCAAGATTTGGAGGACTGAGCCTATGGGTGCATATCATATGCTGTGTCAAATCTCTGCGTACTAAGCTTGTACTAGGATCTGATAGTGCTAAAAATAAATTGTAAGTCAGCTGTTCCCTCAGGCGAACTGGACGTAATGTAGTGCAACGATTACCATCGCTCTTGGGTTATCCTTGACATTTTGTCAACCGGGGATGTACGCAATTTGTATCAACTTTTGTCTTTTGTGTGAAACTGTTTCCAAGAACCATTCGTTCGGATGTTTTATATCTAGTTGAACCACAGAGGAATATTTTTGCCGAGTATTGCTTTTGATTTGTAAACAAAGATTGACCTCGTTGGAACAGGCCCATTAGCAGATTAAAGGGGGTGGAAAGTTTCGAAGTTTCAGCTGAAATGCGATCCGCACTTTCCGTTGAATTGTTGATGTGAAGATCATGTAAACAAATTCCATTTGGGGACAAAATATAAACAAAGATCGATTCTATGAACTGGTCTGAGAGAGTGGCGTGAGGGAATAAATGCGACAGATACTTTGATGATGAAGCGGAAAGCTGGGCTGGTGGTGTCGTGAAATAAGCAATTGCCGTCCAAGGAGCCTTTTGCAAATTAACCGTGAAGTCGTTGATAACAACGTAGTTTCAGGAAACTCGAAGGTAGAACACGTCCATGTCATGTGGGAATGGTATAATAATTGGGTTGGCGTTCTATTTGGTGTTGTTCCACAATTATTGTTGTGGAACATTCGGAAACTTTTTTCATAACCTTACTATATCTCGCAAACGGTACACTTACGGTGTAGGATGATAGCCGTTTCAGGAAGCAAGAAAAGCAAGCGATCGAGGATTTAGACAGGTGCCACTCCAGAAAATATGTTCGCAAGTTCTACTAAAGTGTAGAAGGATATGGAAGAGTAATTTCTGCAGACTGTTAAACGGCGATGATGAGCAACATTTAGCTATCAGGCAGAACGAACCATTCAATATTGGCGACGACAGCTAAAAACCAACTGAAGTGAGGATAGCAATATCTAAACTCAGGCTTAACAAGGCTGTTGGAAATGGCGGCCTTTACGCGGAGCTTTACAAAGTCGGAGGAGATGACTTGGTAAGTAACATTCACCAACTTAAAAGCAAAATTTGTTCGGATGAAAGTATGACTAAAGCATGGAATCTCAGCATTGATTGTCCGATCCACAAAAAAGTGGACCCTCTGAACAGCGTCTTCAACATCTCATACAAAAATACCTGATCGGCACTTATCAGTGTGGTTTTAGGCTAGGAATCTCCACAACTGATCCAATCTTCACAGATCAGGCAAATCATGAAAAATCCCAAATCGATACCCACCACCTTTTCATCGATTTGAAAGCTGCATACGATAGCATTTATGGAGACAAACTATACAGAGCCATGTGTAGTTTCGGTATACCGCCCAATCTAGTCCGTTTGTGTAGGATGACGATGGAGAATTCTCGCTGCTCCATCAGGGTCGGAAACGACCTCACCGACACATTCGATACCAAAAAAGGATTTAGGCAAGGCGCTGCTCTGACATGCGACTTCTTAATTTTGATTCATGAGAGAAATGTGCAAAACTCCCGAGCCAACACCAGAGGTAATATTTTCCAAAAATCGGTGCAACTACTAGCATACGCCGACGATATTGACATCGTTGGCACCACTCAACGTGATGTCATAGCCAAGTTTGCTAGTATAGAGAAGGAAGCGACAAAAATGGATTTAGCAGTAAATGAGTGTAAGGCTATCTACACGAAAGGACATACAGAATCGATCAATTAGACAGAACGTCATCATTAACAGATATAACTTTGAGATGGTACCGGACTTTGTCTACCTCGGCTTCGCTATTATCTTTGACAACAACATCTCGTCAGAAATAAATCTCTTGCCAACCGCTGTTTCTTCGGGGTTAGAAGGCAATTCAGTAGTAAAGCCCTCACTTGAACTACTAAGGAGATCCTATATAAGACCCTAATCATCCCAGTCCTGCTCTACACCGCTGAAGCATGGAAAGCTTCAAAAGCGAACGTTTTTTAAGAAAAATTCTTCGAACAAACTTGGAACCCGAGTGAAGGCGAAGATTCAACCATGAGCTATACAAGCTGTATAGTGACATACCCCTTACCAAAAAAAACTCCGCATTTTACATTTAAGATGGCTAGGGCGTGTAGAACGGGAAGACACCAATAGTCCGGCTTACAGAGTCTTTGTTTCCCAGCCAGACGTCGGACGCAGTAGAGGAAGACCTCGCCTTAAGTATGACACGCACAAGTAGAAGCCATCCTCAACCAATTTGGAGTGCGCAACTGAAGGCAGTTATTAAGGGACCGGGTTAAATGGATAGGCATGTTAGTTGTGTCCCAGGTTCACACCAGATTGCTGCCGTACTTATGTAATTAAGTAAGAAATACACTCCAAAATTGTGCCACAGATTCCACCGATAGTCATCATCTGCAGTGGGGCATCTTATATTTACACATCGATTCAGGTTGGTCGACCTTGATGCAGTTGGAATATAGAGGAACTAATTCCATTGCCGTTAAAAGAGATCAAAAATAATATGACATCTCGATGGACAGCGTCCATATACACTTCGTTAGGTATTTCAGCGCACACCAAACAACTGGAATCAACTTTCAACTGCGCAGTGGTAAATCGTATATTGACATCGTCAAATCGATATGCGAATGACATTTTTTTCTAAGAAATATAGCTGAACATAGCTGACTTTATATCTGACCAAGTTAACGGTCTTTGACATCACCTCTCATCGCTATAAAAATGGTCCACCAAGGCACTGCGGAGAATTCATGGCATTCGTTGCTATTGCTACTTTATAGACAAAGTCTCCCAGGGAACAGTTTACCTACCATCTACGCCGACACTCGTGAAATTAGCAATTTTGGCTCTAGGAGTCTTTGCACATTAACCGTGAAGTCGTTGATAGGAACGCAGTATTAGGAAACTAGAAGGTGGCACACGTCCATATCATATGGGAATGGAATAATAATTGGATTGGCATCCTATTTCGGTTCGCTCCACATTGATTGTTTAGAATGCGAAACTGTATCAGTTTACGGATAGAACAGGAAACGCGTCGAAGAATTCTAGCGATGACACTTAATATTCCAATTTCTGATGTGGCTGCAGAAAATATGATTTAAACAGAATAGCATCGCAGATTTCTGCTTAGTACTAGTAAATGTGTTCACCAAATTTCATCATACTTTCATATAAATTAAGGTCAGATCCGATTCTGATTCAATCCACATACTTAAAAACTTCTCCAAAACCCTCTTTCTATCATGGGATAGGGTATGACCATCAAATCATGGCGGATTCACATACTGACCAGTGGCGATTCATTGGAAAGAGAGAAAAGTAAAAGAAAAAGTATGCCTGCACAGAGTGTGGTCAACCTGAATCAGTATCACCAAAGCCAAAACCAATCCCACTGTACATGAATAGGTAGTCCGAACCCTGATCACAGCTTCTGTATACCTATACACAGAATACTTGGAATCGTACCGAACCTACAACAGGTGTATGACAAAGAAAGTTGCTGCTTCTTCCCATCAAGTATCTCTGACAATTGAGCTGTCTTCCCTCTTCAGAGATAATATTTTATAAAGCGGTAAGCCACACCCAAGCACGAAGTAAGACCTCTGGCTGGGAATGCACGATTGAAATTCACTGAACCGGATAATTGTTTAATTGCGTTATCTATTCAAGTTTGGATTTCGATTGGAGTATCGCCATTGCTACACTGGAGATGATTATTTCCCCTTCCTTACGCGACCATCATCTAAAGATTGATGATAGTTGAATCACGTTGTCTGTGGATTGGCTAACACCGTCAAGTGGGTGGACATACCATTGCCTCCCAGCAATTGCAGATACCATACCGACAAGTCAGTGAGAGTCTGGAAACACGTTTGTCATGTGACCCCGGATTTGGAAAATGATCATGAGAGGCCGTCCAGAATGCGTATCTGTAACTGATGCTTGTAGCCGAGTAAAAAGTTAAAAACAAGGCAACCCGTAGGCGCTTACACTGTGTGTCTTCGTGAATCATTAGCTTGAAGTTGAATAGAGGCGAACCTCAAGCAAGAAATTTATCTCTCTTTTGACAGCGATGCAAGATACAAGCTACATATATGCATTCTATACAATTACCCATACACTTTCTGCTGTAAATGTCGATGTGGATGGGGATGGTTCTGTTCACTGATATCAACTGAGTTGTTTTAACTGCGCACAACAGAATATTTGCAATCATTCTGAACCTACAGAACATAATCACCCCTATCGAGGTATACGTTCGGAAAAATTTCCGAAACGAAAGTCAGTTCCAATCGTAAGTCGATTTCGAATTATAACTTGCAGAGCAAAGTAATAAATCACACAATCCCGTTCGGTTGATTCCGCAACAATTCTTCGTCGGAAAACTTCGGAGGAAATTCAACGCATAGCTCTCAAAAATTGACTCAACGCATATCATCGATGAGCGATCATGAGCGTTGCATTTCGTCGGAATATCTGTTCGAAATGCTAATCGGAAGGTATACCTCGGTAGAAAATTCTCTGATATCGAACAAATCGCAGAAAATTTTCTTCCGAACGGATACCTCGATAGGGGTGTCATTGTCTACTCATCAACATGTTTTTTCTTCCCTCTTCCAAATCAATCCGAGTGTCAACAAGAAAAATCCGTTACGATTCAATTTCAACTTTAATTTCAACTGGACAATATAAAACTTCGCATTTAAAATAAACGCGACTGCTTGGGGATAACGTTGTTCACCTGCTATGCAGTTCCGTAACACAAAGCGCGATCTTCTCATCATACGAATACAGATGGAAGCAATCAGCTGTTTTGGGAATGCTGGGCATTCTTCTGAACGTTGCATCGCGTGTCCTCTAATGTTAGGCGACTCAGCTGTATTATTTTTGATGGAATCCCGAAGTCTACCATCGCTCTCTTTATAAAGCTGTAGGTAACGAGGGATGGTATCATACGCGGCCTTGAACTCGATGAAAAGTCAAAAATTGTGTTTCGACTTGAAATTCGTTGGTATTTTCTGCCGCACTGGTACGGGATAAGTGTGATGCAGAAAGGTTTAAGACGTTCAAACAATACGTTGGATAGGATCTTATGTGCGACATTTCGCGGGATTATATCTCGGTAGTTGGGGAAGGTCATGGAATCGCCTAGAGAGGTGATATTCCAGCCATGGGGCAATGCTCTCATCCATTCAGATTTTACTGATGGTTTGGTGCCTCTCATCTTTGCAAAATATGTCAGAGAACCTATGCTGGTTAGCTGGCCAAAGTGACATTTCAAGGAGCTGTAAGGCTGATGAACTCGCCAGACATAGGACTAAATTACCAATTCCTTACGCTACATGCAAACGCTTACTATCGCAGAATGCTAACAGCAAATCAAATCTCAGATGTAGTCTTGGGGTGACGCGACGTGTCAAAGAACCAAACAAATTGGCCAAAGCTGGATTTAAGAAGATCCAAGGGACTGATTTCACTCACTAGACCACACAATACCGCCATCATAGGCGTCTTCACTGGACACTGTCTAATTGGCAGGCACACAGGAAGGCTAGGCCTTCATTCATGCGCCTTTTGCAGAAGCTGTATGGATGGCAACTGCCTTGCCCTATCAAACAAAAGGAAGCTTCAACTTGGAGCTTACTTTTTTCAAGATCTCAGTGATTTGACAAAAACGGAAGTGAGAAGTCTCCGGGAGTGAGAAGTTTCCTTAGTAGATGAACTCGCATACCATATGTCCGTTGCATTAAGAGCTCAGTTTGGATTTCTCACAGGTAACAAATAGAATGGACGAAATCCATGTGGTATCACAATGGACCAAAAACGAATCGCTGGCAGCCACTCTAACCAAACCTAGCCTATCGAATTTAGCTTTTCCTTCAAGTGACCAACAGTCATAGCTAAATAGTCGAAAATTTGCAGTTTGTTTTCTTAGTTTTAGAATTAGTTAAATTCCCATTAGGTTTAGACTAAAGACTCTTGGGTCATTCTTTCATTATTTTACCTCAAATGGTCCTTTCAACAAGAGTTACAAGAGCAAACTAGGTTTTAAGATTTTTCGCCGAAACTCTAAAACAAAAAAACTATTTTTCTTTGATTTTAAAAATAAGGACTACGACTACCTGTATCATCTGAATCCTTTGACCAATTTTAATAACTCATTCGGCTTTGAATGGTTCGAATATTTCTTGATCCAGTAAATAAATTACTTCTAGATGCCAAGCACACGAAAAATATGTTTTTTGCAACGGATTTTAAAAAGTTGGCCCACTGTGCGGCTGCGCGTGCTCATAGTGGTATGAAATTCGTTCCTCTTATTTCGTTTTTGTTATGACTATGACTGAGCAGTTCCTGTGGTGTTCATCGTACACCTACCAATACCGTCATTACATGGGGTATTTCCTTATGGCGCTAGGTCGAACAGTCTTGTTGTTAACAGTCGGTGCTTAAGGTTTGTCACATCCAGAGTACGTATAATCCGTACTCTGGATGCGACATTTGTTCCGATGAACATAAATACGAGAACGAAGTTTACGAGCAAAGTTTATGACTTCATTAGTCGCCGTTCCTGGATCTCTGTATGGCTATTCCATGCGAAAGCATTCCCGATTGCTCATAGCGTTTTGTTTTGGACTGTTTGCAGTAAAGCAATATTGCTTGGTTGGTACAACCCCAAAGTTGTATACCGTGTTGGTCCAAGAAAGTTTAAGCACCTGATTATGTATGCGGTTACCTTCGAGTTTCTTCCGAGTGGCCAATACATTACTCTTAGTCAGGTGGCGAACTCGTCGCGCTTGTTTTTGACGTGTGGCTTCCACGTAAGTTATGCGTCTTGGGTCAGTCCTATTCATTTTGCCTCGTTTCCGTATGGAATATGCCCAGAGTTAAGGAAACAGGAAATTCGCACGCGTTGCTTTGGTAAAGTTTTGGGAAATTGGCCAGGTCTTTGTCCGCACTTTGTTAAGAGCCCGTTGGAGTTTTTCCTTTGTTGATTTTACTGACTCATCCATTGCGAGGATAGCCGTATCGCCTGCTAGCGTTCTGCGGTGCAGGAACAGATTTGGATTGAGAACGCTTCCTTGCAGAACACCGGCATAGATTTCTTTGAATTCCGAGTATTCATTCTCATGTCCAATAGATCCAAATCTTTAGGAAAAGTGTTGCAACCGATCCTGAAACATCGGCACGATGTCGTTCAACACAGTTAGGCATAACGCGTAGCACAATCAAACGGATTTTGGTGAAAGATCTGCACTTGTACCCATTCAAAATCCAGTTGGTCCAACACCTCAGTCCTGCTGACCCAGAAAAACGTCTGGAGTACTGAAGAACTGTCCGACGAGGCACATTTTCATCTACGCGGGTTTATGAACAATCAAAATTGCAGATTTTGGGGCACATAAAATCCCAAAAAATTTCCATCAACGTGCCTTGTACTCACTTCGTGTAACTGTTTGGTGTGGAATAACCTCGCGTAAGAGTTATCTACCATTTTTCTTCGAAAATGATGCTGGTGTCAGCGTAACCTTCAATGGATCTCGCACATGGAACAATGCTTCAGCACTTCCATTTTCCACATGTACAAAAAATGCTGAGCTGATTTCGTTTCTGCGGACTCTCACACTATAGTCTGTCCAAGAAAAAATGTCAGTACAGGTCTTATGGGAAAGCTTTTTTTTCTAACAATGGTGCCTGTAAGTGGACTCAATGATATATTACCACTGAAACACAAACGAAGCCACTGAACTTTGTGTACAATTGTTGTTGTAATTACAAACCAGATTTAACCGCAGCCATCCTATGCAACGTTACCAGATAAATTTTTTTAAACCTGCTAAAGGTAGGACGAAAAACTACAAAACCTGCTAGACAGAAGTGTAAAAAAATGCTAAAAAAAACTGCGATCGATTTTTCCTTGAGAAATACGTTTTTTTTTTTTTAGTTCAAAAAATACATAAACAGTTACATTTTTTATTATATAAGATGATAATTTATAAAAGATGATAATTTTTAAATTTAAATATGTTCCTACAAAGTTATTAAATTAAATTGTTCGGAATCTTAATAGAGAATCTTTGAATTTATTGAAGTTACCATTTTATTTGTTGGAACAAAGTTATAACAGCCTTCACCTTTAGAAACCCCCTGCTTTACTTGCAAAGCAACATTTTCGTTACTGAAGCGATTACGGTTTTTAGTTTTTAACGAATTTACCTGCGAAAATATTGTTACACAAGCAGTATTAGATGTCGGTAAGCATAAATATTGCAAATTTAGTTATTGTTGGATACTTATTGTTGTTTACTGACATTTCCTTTAATTTTTTTTATCAAAATAGTGAATATTGGCATAATTGCTTCGAAATATAATAAGGGTATTCATGCAACGTCGTAATTTTACTACGTGAGAAAGATTATAATTTTACGACGACTTTTCATGAACGACCCTAAAACTGCACGACTAAATAATGCGGTAACACAATGAATTCAATCTCATTTTAGTAATTTATTTATTGATAGAATTTTGTTCCTATTGTTCTCTTTCCGTTCTCGATAATTGTTTTCAGTTTATCGTTTACGTTTGATGTGTGAAAGTGACTGATTAAATGTCAAAAGAGCATTCCAAAAGTTTACGCACCCAATTCCTGTGAGAAAATTCCGATATTGTTGGAAAAGATTTCCCATACAAATTTTGACAGTTCATTTATCACGTCGTAATTTTATCACGCTTACAACGTTTACGACGACTTTCCGACGTTGCATGAATAATTTGTTTACTATAGGTAAGATGTAATCCAAAGCATAAAAAGTATTATTATACTGTCATTCAAAATATTAAAAATAAATTCGTTTGGGACAGAATTTGTTGTTAAATATTCAACTTGGAAATGCAGTTTTAAGGCAATCCATTGTTCTAAAATTTGACTAACGCAATCATGTAGCGATAGCCATCTAATGTCTTAGTGGCGCAAAATCCTATGCTCTTCTGTTTCAAAAAACTCTTGGAATTCTAAAAATTCTCATTGTCTTTTACTACTTTGAGAAAAGTATGATTAGACATCTTTGACCAATTGCTCAATAGATCTTGGCAATTTCTTACTGTCATGACTGACAGCTAGAGCAACCGATTGACATACGCATAATAAATACACAATTTGGATTGAGTGTCGTTGTCCAAACAATGCCTATGTAAATAATATATTAACTATCTGCACCCTTTCCATTTGGAAATGCTACGCAGTTACATCAATAGGTATCCACCACACCAACACTACCCATAAACAGCTGTGTTTACTTTGTTTGCTTTCTGAACCTAACTCTGCGTATTTGCATTTCTTCTTTGGGATAATTTTTCTTGAAGATGATCGTGTATTTGTGTTTACTGTCGCCCAAACAATTAAAAACATGTATAAAATTTTTTTTTGTTTGAAAACTGCTAAAATTTAGGAAAATGGTAAAAAAAACTGCTGCAGGTCATTTTCATGATCAAAAACTGCTAAAATCGCAGGAAACTGCTAAATCTGGTAACGCTGCTGCTGACTGCTGAGAGCTGAGTACTGGCTGTGTGCGTGACGCGTGTGGTGTGCGCTCATCAAAGCAGTGTTACCATTCTCAAATGTTAGCACATCGATACTGATTTTTCAGTGTTATTGTTACAGAACTTTTGCGATTTGAAGCTTTTGAGAGCACAAAAATGAATTTGTGAGTAATAATTTGTGTGGTGGTGACGTGGTGTTGTCATTTGCGATTTTTTCTCCTCTTTTCGAGAAATCGCTAAAATGTAGTCAAACCATTTTTTTCGACTTTGTATTTTAAAAGGAAATTTTATTCGCACGCTATTTTAATGCATTGCAACAATGCAGTACAATAAGTGATCATATTATTGTTGGACTATGGCCCGGTTTATTCACTGCTGGTTAAATTGACGTTTAGGTTACCGCAGTTTTGATTTAACCTACGATTAAGAATCTGCGGTTACCGAAGAGTTACCTAACCATAAATTATTATTAACAACAGCACTTGTAAGAGTTGACAGTGAGAAATGGCACCGATATGTGTGCAACACGTTGAACAGGTTGTTGAGCCAACGATGTGGGATATGGACGTTTTCGCGGAGGAAGCAGTCGAAAGATTGGTAATAAATATAAATGACGATAGTAGCAGCACTAACTTTTCATCAGACTAATAGATTTTAATATTATAAATGAATGAAGTTATTTTTACTTTAAATTAATGAAATTTTATGTTTTAACATTATACTTTACTATATTTATTATGAATTATATTTTTGTTTACAATATTTATCATGCATATTATCATATATTTTTTTTAGTTCTTATATCTGTTTTCGGAAAAATATGTTTTTTTTAAAACAAACTAAAATGGGCAGATGGCAACCCTAAGCGAAATGCTCTCTCTCTTAGTGGTGATTCATAATATACACCATGGCAACCCTACGAGAGCTTTAAAGAGCGACACATTTATACATGTTACTGCAACCAGACAAAGAGGCAAATGTCCTATCTTCCCTCTATTGACATTTATTCTTGGACAGAGTATAGTCGAGAGGCAATCAGATTGTTGCGCGACCACTTCCCAAAGCCTTATCTGTCGCCTCAGGACTTCTTTTATGGGATTACCTTGAGGTAAAGGTTTACATTAACAAATCACGCAGTTAACCTCTGTTTTGCTAGACTTCCACCCACGAATCACGAATCAATTAAAACATTTAACTCGAAATTGCACACACATGGATTGGATACTTTTATTGATCGAAACTACAATGGAAATGCACATACAACGTATAACAAAACACAATCGCAACGCATATGAATGCCAAAATCAAATTTATGAAAAGATACATTTTCCAGTTACGGTTACTGTTAGAAGGCTCTGCAATGGTTTCATCCTCGAAGAGTACACGCAAGTCCGTATCTCGCCGCGGTCTAAGTTCAACAAAAAGCGTAGCAACATCAAAGTCCAAGTGAATGGATGCCAATCCCATCCCTCTGATTCTATCGCCGTCCATCTCCCTCAAAACGCTGATCATGCGCTGCTCAATTTCCATTATTACGCCAACTCGATCCAGGGGTAGTGATACTGTGGCACCTCGTGGTCGTCGAGTATAGTTTGGAGGACAATCGTACTCCTCCTCTCTCTCGAAAACCTCCATTTCAACTACAAGCAGAACGCAGGATGCAATCGCAGCAACAAATTTGAATTTTTATACTCACTAGCGCCTCCTGCCATTGTGATCCAATCTCGTCAAGAATATTTCAATAACTGAGGACAAAACGAAACAAATCCAGCAACACACACAAAATCAGATTCGCACAGTGCAACATACATCAGCGACTATCAGGCAGCTCCCACATGTGCACCATCAACATGGAAGCACTATCTGCAAACTTTGCTGATTGTGCTACCATGTGCATGGTGCATGTGTAGGTGAGGGATTCATTGTTTTTTTTCGTTTTTTATATTTGCAAAGGGAAAGATTCGCTTAGGTGTGGGAAAGTCTATTTTTGTTGTTGTCTGTTCAGGGGTCTGGGGTCTAGACTAGTCTGCACATGCTACTCGAGTGAGGGGTCTAGGGTCTAGGGTCTGGGATCTTGGGTCTAGGGTCTGGATGAGTCTGGAGTTTGTTATTCACACTAGAGGACAAACTATTCGATCTATATGACTGAAAGATCGGCTGTGGGTATTGTTTTTGGTCCTACATAGGGGTTTTGGAATTGGGATTCCCACACAAAAATTAACAGCACATCCCATACATAATGGAATTTTTAAAACGCGATTATCTTGGTTAAGGCTCTATCGATGCTGATAAAAATGAAAACCTAAGCTTTTGCTATTATTTAGGAAAAGATGGCATAAGCAGTTTTTGCAGTGACTTGAGCTGATGCCTACCAACTCCGACACTCAGATTTCACGTGGCGACCCCTGAGTCCCTAGTACCTTGACCGTAGATATGGTCTCAATCGCGGGGGAATGAAGAATGAGATGCGGGTTTGACAAGGAAGAGAAATAAAGGGAACAATGAATTGAAGATGCCATATTGAGGGATCTTCCAGGTGAATATGAAGGTCAAGGTAGGGTCCGTAGTAATATATTCTCGTAGGCGAACAGTCACGTTTTGCCATAAGACTGGCATGATTTTTGTGAGGTGTCCGGGTCAAGGTCATTCGCTCTCTGGCGAGCAGATAACTGGACCTAGTATGCCAACAATGACACGTAAGCCAGCACGCAACAGAAGTACACATATTCCTGTTCCAGGCGGTAGCGGTAGAACTCCCAAGATAAATTCAAATGTATACCAACTGCACCGAAGAACAATTGCGTTGATGCCAACAGGCCATTAGATCAGCCGCAACTGTGGTTTCTTGCGCCCACCAGCATGAAACCCTTGGTTTGATGAGGAATATCGACTAATGCTCGCAGCCAAGAACGATGCCAAAAAGGCTAAGTTGCAGTTGAAGACGAGAGCTGCTATTGAGAGGTGCCACTCCAGGAACGATGATCGTATGTTTTTCCAAAGCGTAAAACGTCAAAGCCAACGATACCCCGCTCGAACAGAATCCTGTCGTGATGAACAAGGAGACAATCGATGCTGAAGATAAGGAGGAACCACTTTCCATGAAGTGTGCGTAGGATGACGATGTAGAATTCTCGCTGCTCCATCAGAGTTGGAAACAACCTCAACGACACATTCGATACCAAGAGAGGATGTAGTCCAGGCGTTGCATTGATCTAGTGGACGTAAATTAATCCACCACTCTGCGAATAGCCCACCCGTTAGAAAAATTATGGCGACCGTAGAATGGACGAAGCACCCGGAAAGTTTGCCGAAAAGAACACCCGTTTTGAGAAAAGAATTTCATCAGCTGTACGAGTTGTTGAACGCTTCGTCCGTCCATGTTGATTTGGCAAAACAGACTGAATAAATGACAGCAAATTTGAAAGCTGTAGCTTCAACCATTACGGCCGCTATTATCTGTCAAAGTGCGGAAGTACCTATTGGACGACCCTGTATAAGGGATGGATCTACCGAACATTTTTCTGGCCTAAAACAATACGGATACTGATTTGTGGACCATCAGTTGCACCTGATCTAATGGCTTCTTGACATCGTCGCCATTGGTCTGCGACACTAGATGCTGGAGGTATGGTGTTAATTGAGAAGTAAAAGAAAAGCGATCTGCAAAGAATTTGGCGGGCTCTTGTCATTGCAGTCTTTCTACTGCCTCTTGGGGCTTTAATTCTTCAATCAATTGAGTTGTAGATGAGTGTGCCTTTAGGTCTTTGTGTAATAAACGGTGTATTGATGCAGAGTTAATGCAACAATTGAATTGAAAGTTTCGAATTTCATGAACACTGTTTTCTCCCCGTTTTCTGATCTTGATTAACTGGGTTTTCGTTTTTCCAGCGTTATACCTGTCCTTTCAAACATTTTGACCCATTTTCGAATGAAAGGTATACTTGGGGTATCATTTAAGTAGCGTTGGATATTGCAGAATCTTCTGCGCGCTACAGTCGCAGAATTACGGTTGTTGCAAAAATATCGCATGCACAACGGGCAGCCACCTCCCGATAATCGCTTCATAGCAATCGAGTTCCATAGATCTAGAGTACTGATTGAGTTACCTTCGAGCACTTGGATTCCTTTCGTTCACGCAGTAAGCTAAACAAATATAACCATGAGGCACCTTCTGTTTACTTAATTTTTTTGTATCAAAGTAGCCAACAATGCCCGATCATTTGCTAGAAGTTGTAAGTTTATGAAAAAAGTTTCCAGAAGCTCGATAAAGCTGCTTGCACAAATGATGTGGTAACCCAATCCAATATTTTTCTATAAATTGCAGTTTTTCTGTTTATTCAGTTTTTGATAATTTATTTCAGATTTGTTCATGTGACGGATTAAATGTCCCAATTATGTTACAGATGCGTGCATGTGCGTATTTTTGTCTAGCAAAACTGTTTCATAGACAAATTTCTAGAATTCATTTACATGTCATCGTTTCCTAAATTTCCATGGATTCAGACCCGTTATACAAATAAAAACATATTTTCTGCTGCCACATCAGAAATGGGAATATTAAGTGTCATCGCTAGAATTTGTCCACGCATTTCCTGTTTTATCCGTAAACAGATTGCATTGTAAACAAAAATTGTGGAACAACACCAAATAGAACGCCAACCCAATTATTATACCATTCCCACATGACATGGACGTGTTCCACCTTCGAGTTTCCTGAAACTACGTTCTAATCAACGACTTCAAGGTTAATTTGTAAAAGGCTCCTTGGACGACAATTGCTTATTTCACGACACCACCAGCCCAGCTTTCCGCTTCATCATCAAAGTATCTGTCGCATTTATTCCCTCACGCCACTCTCTCGGACCAGTTCATAGAATCGATCTTTGTTTATATTTTGTCCCCAAATGGAATTTGTTTACATGATCTTCACATCAACAATTCAACGGAAAGTGCGGATCGCATTTCAACTGACTAAGAATTTCTGAGTCACCACAGTAACTATCGAAACTTCGAAAACTTTCCACCCCCTTTAATCTGCTAATGGTCCTGGTCCAACTAGGTCAATCTTTGTTTACAAATCAAAAGCAATACTCGGCAAAAATATTCCTCTGTGGTTCATCTAGATATAAAACATCGGAACGAAATGTTCTTGGAAACAGTTTCACACAAAAGACAAAAGTTGATACAAATTGCGTACATCCCCCGGTTGACAAAATGTCTAGGATAACCCAAGAGATTGCAAGAAGTGGTGTTGATGCTAAAAATGAACTCAACACAGATCGCCAGGCTTAGAATCTCCTCAGAGCGATGGTAATCGTTGCACTACATTACGTCCAGTTCGCCTGAGGGAACAGCTGAATTACAATTTATTTTTAGCACTGTCAGATCCTAGTACAAGCTTAGTACGCAGAGATTTGCCACAGCATATGATATGCACCCATAGGCTCAATCCTCCAAATCTTGTATTAGCTTGTCGTGTGGGCATTGAAGTGAAAATCAGTGGAAGTCAGCTCCTGGGAATAAACGAGCAAAATAAAAAATACGCACATTTTTACGATTTAATCCGAGGGCTTCGGTTTTTGCTTATCAAATACTTTCAAACGGAATATACATATTTGGAATCGTTAATCCGATTCACTTAAAAACATTTCAATATACATTTGTGCTTCCTCCATGGAACTCCAAGTCGCATAAAACCGCCTTGCTATGTCATATAGATCTAGAGTACTGATTGAGTTACCTTCGAGCACTTGGATTCCTTTCGTTCACGCAGTAAGCTAAACAAATATAACCATGAGGCACCTTCTGTTTACTTAATTTTTTTGTATCAAAGTAGCCAACAATGCCCGATCATTTGCTAGAAGTTGTAAGTTTATGAAAAAAGTTTCCAGAAGCTCGATAAAGCTGCTTGCACAAATGATGTGGTAACCCAATCCAATATTTTTCTATAAATTGCAGTTTTTCTGTTTATTCAGTTTTTGATAATTTATTTCAGATTTGTTCATGTGACGGATTAAATGTCCCAATTATGTTACAGATGCGTGCATGTGCGTATTTTTGTCTAGCAAAACTGTTTCATAGACAAATTTCTAGAATTCATTTACATGTCATCGTTTCCTAAATTTCCATGGATTCAGACCCGTTATACAAATAAAAACATATTTTCTGCTGCCACATCAGAAATGGGAATATTAAGTGTCATCGCTAGAATTTGTCCACGCATTTCCTGTTTTATCCGTAAACAGATTGCATTGTAAACAAAAATTGTGGAACAACACCAAATAGAACGCCAACCCAATTATTATACCATTCCCACATGACATGGACGTGTTCCACCTTCGAGTTTCCTGAAACTACGTTCTAATCAACGACTTCAAGGTTAATTTGTAAAAGGCTCCTTGGACGACAATTGCTTATTTCACGACACCACCAGCCCAGCTTTCCGCTTCATCATCAAAGTATCTGTCGCATTTATTCCCTCACGCCACTCTCTCGGACCAGTTCATAGAATCGATCTTTGTTTATATTTTGTCCCCAAATGGAATTTGTTTACATGATCTTCACATCAACAATTCAACGGAAAGTGCGGATCGCATTTCAACTGACTAAGAATTTCTGAGTCACCACAGTAACTATCGAAACTTCGAAAACTTTCCACCCCCTTTAATCTGCTAATGGTCCTGGTCCAACTAGGTCAATCTTTGTTTACAAATCAATAGCAATACTCGGCAAAAATATTCCTCTGTGGTTCATCTAGATATAAAACATCGGAACGAAATGTTCTTGGAAACAGTTTCACACAAAAGACAAAAGTTGATACAAATTGCGTACATCCCCCGGTTGACAAAATGTCTAGGATAACCCAAGAGATTGCAAGAAGTGGTGTTGATGCTAAAAATGAACTCAACACAGATCGCCAGGCTTAGAATCTCCTCAGAGCGATGGTAATCGTTGCACTACATTACGTCCAGTTCGCCTGAGGGAACAGCTGAATTACAATTTATTTTTAGCACTGTCAGATCCTAGTACAAGCTTAGTACGCAGAGATTTGCCACAGCATATGATATGCACCCATAGGCTCAATCCTCCAAATCTTGTATTAGCTTGTCGTGTGGGCATTGAAGTGAAAATCAGTGGAAGTCAGCTCCTGGGAATAAACGAGCAAAATAAAAAATACGCACATTTTTACGATTTAATCCGAGGGCTTCGGTTTTTGCTTATCAAATACTTTCAAACGGAATATACATATTTGGAATCGTTAATCCGATTCACTTAAAAACATTTCAATATACATTTGTGCTTCCTCCATGGAACTCCAAGTCGCATAAAACCGCCTTGCTATGTCATCTATATCTCCCCCTTCATCGAGGGGTTCTTCAGGCTCTACCGGGTGCGAAGTCTCTTCACTAGGTTCCTCTGGTTGTGGTGTGTTCTTGTCGTTGTCAGCCAACTGGACAACTCACACAAATCTCGTTTTGAACCTGTACGTGTATGAGTTTTTGTTTTCTGCAGTCTGCACAGTTTTCTGCCGTTTCCTCTCCGATCTTTCTTAAAAGTTCAACCAATGTGAGAAATCACCACGAAAGTGAAGATCGATTGTCGATAACATAAGCAGAGCCACCATGAGAGAGTGCATCCGACAAATATTCATGAAAACAGGGAAACAGTCCGATCAGTTGCAATTCGTTAAAACCTTTTTGTAACGCCTTTTGCTGGTAATATATATGAAGTTTGCCGAGTTTAAGAGGAAAAATACCCCAAATGAAGTTTTTCAAATGCTCCACCAAGGGATGATCAAAAACGTCAACCCTGACCACATCTTCTATACAGATGGTTCGCATAAAGATAGCAACTCGACTTATGCAGTGGTAAAATGGGAACAAGATTTCAAGATACATTGAAGAATCAGCAGAAATTTACAAAGCTGTGCAGGATTAAAGTAAAAGACGACCGTATGTAGCTTAAGAGTTTATTCGGAACTAACTCAGTAACATAAGCGTACAAACTTATTTGTATCTATGTATAGAGAGGATGGTTATATTTCAAGGGCCGATGTTGATTTTGAATAAAACACAAACTGTTTAGGAACTTATTGTCATTTCATTTTGTTATGATAATATTGGTAGGGTTCAATTACGTATGGAACAAAATATCGGCCAAATGGTATCCATGACCTCGGCGGCACAGCTCCTTCCGATGGTCCAAATTTTCGATGACGATGAGGCATAATTGAGGTTCTATGCCGTTAATGTGCCGAATTATCTCATACTTTAGCTCTTGAATTGTTGCTGGCTTATCGACGTATACCTTTTCTTTCAAATAACCCAAAAGAAAGAAGTCCAACGGTGTCAATCACATGGTCTTGGCGGCCAATTGACATCGTTTCCACGTGAGATAACACGGCCATTGAATTTGTCAAGCAAAAGAGCCATGGTTTCGTTAGCTGTGTGGCAGTGGCACCGTTCTGTTGAAACCACATATCGTCCACATCCATATCTTCCAATTCGGGTCATCTCACTATAGCGAACACCATTCACAGTAACTGCCTGACTGGCCTCATTTTGGAAAACATGCGGCCCGATGATGCCGCCAGCCCATAAACCACACCAAACAGTCACTCTTTGTAGGTGCATTGGTTTTTCGACAATCACTCTTGGATTACCATTGGCCAAAATGCGGCAATTCTGCTTAACGACGCGTCCGCCGAGGCCTCATCACTGAAGATGATTTTCTTTGAAAATTGATCATCCACTGTTGCCATTTCTTGCCACCATTCTGACCATTGACGACGCTTGAAATGGACAGGACTCAAAAGGCTTTAGTTCTAAAGTCAATTGCACCTTGTAAGCGTGCAAATGCAAGTCTTTATGCATAATGTTCATCAATGACGAGCGTGAGGTGTGCAATTGTTGGGCACGACGACGAGTTGAGGTGGACGGCTGTCAAGCCACACTAGAGAGAACAGCAGCAATATTTTCTGCAGTACGAGCTGTACGAGCATGTACTGGTGTTTTCACATATCTCCTACAGACCCGGTTTGGTCAAATTTTGCACGATTTTTCCGATTGCACATTTGGACGATTAAATTGACCGAAAAAATCACAAAGTGCACGATATGCATTTTGATTTGAATGCCCATTTTCATAATAAGCCTGAATAACTTGAACGCGTTGCTCGATTATGTATCTTTCCATGGTTCAAATTGAGTTCTTCTGAAATTGAGAAATGTCAAATGAAATGCAGAAAAAAACTTTAAGTTTAGGTGTGGTTTACATTCAACATCGGGCCTTAAAATTTAACCACCCGTTATAGGTTTAATGTATGTAATTGGAAGTGAGGGATTACATGTTACAGTTCTTTACTTACTTACTTGCTTACCTATCGGTCTCCCGACCCGTGAAGAGTCTCTGTCTGAGACAATGCAGCCTTCCATCCTCTACGATCCCGAACTCCGTGCTTTCAGTTGTCTAGACCATGCGCTCTGGCATCCGCGATGGCTTGGTCTTTGAAACGGAGGTTCGGTCTTCCTTGCCTTGTCGAAGCTGGGGGCTGGGATTCGAAGATCCTCTTAGCTGTATCATTATTGACTATTCGTTCGATGTGGCCAAGCCAATGTAGTCGACGTGCTTTGTATTTTTGTACTACATCCACATCTTGGTACAGCTCATAGAGTTCGCGTTTGTATCTTCTCCTCCATTAAATCTCCTCGCGCACAGGACCAAAAATGCGCCGAAGTATTTTTCTTTCGAAGGAGCCCAGTATCAGCTCTCCCTTCTTGCTTATCGTCCAGCAGTCGGCACCATAAAGTAGAACTGGCGGGATAAGGGTTTTGTAGAGCACAAATTTCGTCCTTCGAGTTAGGAGTTTTGAACCCAGTTGTTTTGCCAAACCGAAGTAGCAACGGTTTCCTATGGTAATTCTGCTCCGGATCTCCACTAAGGTGTCATTCATGGAATCTATGATTACTCCGTGGTAGGTGAAATCCTTGACTACCTCGAAATTGCTGCTATCAATAGTGACGTTCTCTGCTAGGCGGTGGACAGATGCTTGTTTGTTTGCTGATAGTATGTACTTAGTCTTGTCCTCATTTACTTCAAGGCCAACGGATTTCGCCTGCTTTTCAATCGCCGTTAACGCATTTATCACGGCACCTTGTGAGCGACCGATGATGTCAATATCGTCCGCATAGCCCTGCAGCTGGACGGACCTGTTGAAAATAGAAACCTGCCTTGCGCACTATCTGCGTATTGCGAGATTGATGAATAGTTCGGAGGATCTACTTCCAAACTGCACTTTGCAGCGCGTGTTTTCCAGCGTCACGCGACACAGCTGAATCAGTTCTGCTGGGAATCCGAATTCGGCCATCGCCATATAGAGCTCATGACGATGTATGCTATCATACGCGGCTTTGAAGTCAATAAATTGGTGGTGTGTATCAACTTGAAATTCGTTGTTCAGGATTTGCCTCAGTGCCGGGCCGGAAGCCACACTGGCACGTGTCGATTACTGTGTTGCAGAACGGTTTTAGAAGTTCACACAGGACGTTGGATAGGATCTTGTATGCGACGTTAAGCAGGGATATGCCTCGATAGCTCTTGCAAGGCAATTGATCGCCTTTTTTGTAGATGAGCATATGGAGCTGATAGTTCAGTCATCGGGCATGTTTTCAACCACCCATACTTGGTTGATGATTCGGTGCATGTTCCATACCAAAACATCACCAAGCCATCAGAACCTGCGGCCATGTTGTTCTTAAGCTTTATTATAGCTAGGCCAACTTATTCTATACTAGGTGGTGGAACTAGTTCTTCATTGACTGGACGTGGGTTCTCTTCTTGCCCTATCACTCTCTCTACATGATGCCCATTTAGCAGCTGATGGAATTGCTGGTTAAACACATCTACTGTCCCATGCGCTTCGGTGACTAGGTTTCCTTCGCTGTCTGGAAGAGCCTGCGTTCCGGTTTTATAGCCAGCAGCCAGTTGCTTGGCTTTTTTATGAGCTCGGAGGCTGCGTAGGCTCTATTCTTTCTACGTAGGGTCTTCTTTTCCTCCCTTGTCCTGTCTCGATACTCTTCTCTCGCTGCCCCTGTTTTGCGCTGCAGCGCTTTCTGTGTGCATCTTCTGTCACCTTTTTCCTGTACACGCATTCATCATCATACCACGGGCTCTTTCTCGGAGGTGGCTGATACCCTACAGTGGTTTCGGCTTGATGATGTCGCGATACTGGAACCACTGAATGTTGGCGTCTGTGGAAGGTGAGTCCACAGAGGAAAGTTTCATACTCAGGCGCTTGCTGCAGGCTCTGGCTACTCTAGGCGTGCTAAGGCGTCCAACGTCGAATTTCTTCTTCTGAGCAGTTCGTAGCTTCTGAATTTACCCGCGACAAGAAAATGGTTAGAGTCGATGTTTGCCCCTCGAGGATGTTGGATACGTTCCTCGCATCGATTAGCAGATGGTCGACCATCTGGAGAGCGCCAGGTTGCTGTGTGGATCCTTAGCCTTGGGAACATAGTGATACTTATCACCGTATTACGAGCTGCTGCATCTGTTAGTCGGTATCCGTTGTCTGTTGTCGTTTCGTGGATTCTGTGCTTACCAACTTAACCGCCAAAGATGTTTTCCTTTCCGACTTAAGCATTGAAATCCCCGAGTACAACTTTTACATCATGCTCCGGACAGGCTCCGTAGGCTCCATCCAGGAGGTCATAAAACTCCTACTTGATGGGATCTTCAGCCTCGTCGGCAGGGGCGTGTGCACATATTACGCTTATGTTTTGGAACGTAGCTTTGATGCGGATCACAGAAAGGCGATCACTTATCGGCTTGAAGTCAATGACTTTTGTCCTAAGCCGATTTACCATGACGAATCCGCATCCTAATACATGCAATCTTTCGTTGCAGCTGTAATAAATGTCGCAATTGGATTGCGGTTATATCTGCCTTGTATACCGCGTGAGGACAGATTCAAGTTCTTGAGTAGCACCCGGGGTGTAGAGTGTTCGTTCATTCCAGATGCATACTCTCATTTCATAGTCCATTGACGTTCCGGGTCTTCTTGCCATATGAAGAGTTTCATTATCCGAGGCTGGTTGTGTCTTTCTCATAACGATTGGTTTTTCTATGGTCGGGAACTCTCGTTATATTGAACTTTTTTGTGGCCCCTTGAGTTTCAAAATATCGAGAGTTGACTGAGTCAATACTTTCACAAAGGTAAAGGCACGAAGTATTGAAAACTATTTTTCTGCGTGTGTGGTTAATTTTTTGCCAGAAAGAATGGGACCGCCAGTTGAATGCCGATTCCGATGGCAAATTTAACAAGGTTCTCATGACAGTTTAATATTCTTTGATGTTTGTCAGAATTTCGCATGTGGTCAGTCCGTGAAAAATAATAAGAAGGGGAATAGCTTAGCAGGTCTTAAGTTGAACGATATCATTACAAGAAGTGGTTGATGTCTTTTGCTCAGTTAAGTTATCATACAATTTAGCTATTTTATGAACGGTACCTGCTTTATAAAAAATGCACACAACATATATTTTCTTGTAAACAGTTCCAACGAACCTAATGAAACTTAACGTACCCTCCATAATGGGAAAACTGCGATATAACCATCTTTTCTCCCAAGCATTTATGTCAAATTTAATTAAATTTAATAAACTTTGCTTATATTGTTTGCAACAATTCCACATCATTTTGTTTTGTCCGAAATATTCCTAAACGGAATTTTCAGTTTTGGCCAATAACGAACAATTTTTATAATTCGCATGAGAATCCCAATTTCCTTCAAATTCCGGGATAGAAATTCTTATATCCAGAGCTGTATAAATATTTATTTCTTAAGTTTTGATATAGATAACCAAGAAGAATGTAAAGGTTTTATATAATTCGGCTAAATTATATGAAAATCGTCAAATTCTCGCATAGTTGGTATTCGGTATTAGGTCTACCTCGCTGAAAAAAGTTACTTACGACCCAGTCTTACACTCAGCACTCATTTTTATCTGTAACCAGCAATGCAGGACGTAATTTAATTCGTAACGCAATGTGAGTCCTGAAGCGATAATGAAGATGGTGTTCACTATACGTCACAAAAGTAAGCACAAATGGTGCCTAGGTTTCGCAGATTTGCACCACCAGTCCCACTTCCTACTTCATCATCAATGTATCTGTACTATACCACGCATTTATTCTCTTTCGCCCCTCTCTTGGACCATTTCATAGAACCGATCTTTGTTTATCTTTTGTCCCCAAATGGAATTTGTTTATATGATCTTGATAAACGATTTCAACGAAAAATGCGGATCGCATTTTAGCTGACTGAGCATTTCTGAGTCAAAACCAATACTCGGCAAAAATATTCCTCTGTGGGTCAACTAGATATGAAACATCGGAACGAACGATTATTGGAAAGAGTTCCACGACATAAGTTGATACAAATTGTGTACATCCCTCGGTTGACCAAATGTCTAGGATAGAAATTGCAACTAGTGCTGCTGATGATGAAAATGAACTCAACACAGATCGCCAGGCTTAAAATCTCCTCAGAGCGATGGTAATACTTGCACTGCATTATGTCTAGTTCCCTTGAGGACGTCGCTTATAGTTCAAAAATTGACTTACAATTTGTTTTAGCATCTACGACTAGAGTTTTGCCACGGCATATGGAGCAGCTCATCGTGTGGACATTGAAGTGAAAATCAGTGGAAGTTGTCAGCTCCTACCTGTACGCTAGTTGGGAATGAAAGAGTTAAATAAATTAAAACGCACATTTTTACCCTTTCAAGCAATGGGTTTCTGATGGATTTATTAAATCATTATTAAAGCAAAATACATTTATTGAATCAGTCAATCCGATTCATTTGAATGCTGTTCATTATAAATATCTATATACATTTGCTCCAATAACCTCAAAGTGGCATAGAACTGCCTAGTTTGTGGATCTTCCTATGAATTTCAGGACGAGAATGAGCTCACACCTTACCAACAAATACCCAACTGGCCAACTCAAACAAATCTCATTTTGAACGTGTACGTGTATGGGTTTTTGCTCTCACCACAGTTTTCTCCGGCTTCCTCTCCGATCATTCCAAAAGCTTCAGCCAATGTGGGCAATCACCACGAAAGTGAGGTTCTATAACATAAACAGAGCAGAGCCACCATGAGTGAGTATGTATGCGAGAAAAATTCTTGGAAACAGAAACTCGTTCAGGGAAAAAGTCGCATAGGTTGCAATTCGTTAGAATCTTTTTGTGACCATAAAATCTATGAATTTTCAATTTTTTTCTTGTGGCTCTGCATTCACTGCTCTTCGACATCGTGTGCGTCGGCCGTACCTACATCCGGCATAGCTTTATGACCGATTGGTCGCTGGTACTCTGTATCTCCATATTTCGAATGCGAATTCCTTCTGAATATCGTTCGCATTCTGCAGACAGACATCCCATGACTACCCCATATGTGATCAGTTTTAGTTGGTGTGTCAAACAGTTGAGAAGCAGTTCGTGTAAGCTCCAGAAAGTGTCCTAAAAGGTGGAATTGATAAATTTACAAGTTTTAAACAAAGATTGACTTTTGTTTGTTTTGTAGGAATTCAGCATGGTGAACAGAAAGGGTTTGGAGCGTAATTGGAGAAAAAATAAGTCATTCAGAGGTAGAAGGTTTGGTATCAGAGTCAAACTAAGGATTGCATTAAGAATCCTTAAAAGGACGTTTCTAACGTTGGCAACCATGGTATTTTTATATTTCTGTAGAGCTTTTATATGGCAATTATATTTGTATGCAATTGAACAAAGAATAAAAAGACGTTGGTAATGATGTTCACGATTTTTTATATCCTGTGTGTTTTGTATTTGTGTGTGTTTTTTCGATATGGTTATTGAATTTGAAAGCCTAGCTGGAGGTGTAAGTATGACGTGCTACTTTGTGGAGATAATGGTTTGATGAGAATACCAACACCGAATTTTCAAGAAAAGGGATGATATTTCGGTCTTAAAAATAAGAGGTCCCCCTGATTAAAAAAAAATCGGTCAAATATTTTCATGGTCTCTTTTTTTTGAGTTGCAACTCATTAAATAAATTCCTGGATATTTTATTTATTCATTAGGAGAACTATGAATAGAGGCTTCCACGAAAACGATGTTTACAAAATGAGAACAAGATAGCTTTTGTAAAGTATTCAGGGCATGTATACAGATACAGGATGTGGATTCTAGATTTTGAATATCAAACGATCGCAGGATAAATGGTTGTAATTTATACTGCAAGTACTTTTTGATTCTGAATTTTATGGGACACGAAAATTATTTTCTTACAAAATCGACAATAACCGCCAGCTGGGTAAGAGATATCTACAGTTCGTAGCAGAATATTATTTAAAAAAATGATAAAAGGATATAAGAGAAAAAAATGGAACAAATGACAGAAAAAAACAACAACAAAATGTGTGTATAACACGAAAAACGCTAGTTGTCAGCCTCTCAGTTCATTATTTATTTATTTATTTATTTAACGTTAAATTATTACATGATACTGCAAGATATTGTATCTTTAATGTATCTAAATATAACGACTACTGTGATCATAACTACAAGCATTAAAAAGACATTAAATTGAAACTTATTTTATTTAATGCAAAAATTAAAGATGTATTTCAAATTTAACTAAGCAATAAATAAGGGAATAGCTTCTTCTTAAAAATGGCTGGTGACCTGATCCTCTGCAGTTCAGCTGGGAGTCTATTCCAGAACCGAATTGCAGTTACATAAAAGGATCGCTCTGCAACAGTGTGCACAAAGACCTAAAGGCACACGCATCTACAACTCAATTGATTGAAGAATTAAAGCCCCGGGAAGCCAGTAGAAAGACTGCAATGGCAAGAGCCCGCCAAATTCTTTGCAGATCGCGTATTCTTTTACTTCTCAATTAACAGCATACCTCCAGCATCTAGTGTCGCAGAACAATGGCGACGATGCCAAGAAGCCATTAGATCAGGCGCAACTGATGTCCATAAATCAGTATTGTTTCAGGCCAGAAAAATCTTCGCACTTCTGCAGATCCAGGAAAAAAACCAGCACGACCAATTTGATACCCATACCTACCTTAAAAAGGGTCGTCCAATATAGGTACTTCCGAACTTTGACAGATAATAGCGGCCGTAATGGTTGAAGCTACAGCTTTCAAATTTGCTGTCATTTATTGAGTCTGTTTTGCCAAATCAACATGGACGGACGAAGCGTTCATCAACTCGTACAACTGATGAAATTCTTTTATAAAAACGGGTATTCTTTTCGGCAAACTTTCCGGGTGCTTCGTCCATTCTACGGTCGCCATAATTTTCTAACTGGTGGGCTATTCTCACAGTGGTGGATAAATTTAAGTCCCCTAGATCAGTAAACGATAAACAAAGATAAAGTTTGCAGATGAATCCGAGGAGTCATGAATGTGATTTAAGAAGCTACATGACAGTGCTACGCAACGCCTGGAATACATCCTCTCTTAGTATCGAATGTGTCGTTGAGGTTGTTTCCAACTCTGATGGAGCAGCGAGAATTCTCCGTCGTCATCCTACACAGACGGACGAGTTTGGGCGGTATACCTAAACTCGACATGGCTCTGTATAGTTCATCTTTATATATGCTGGCGTATGCGGCTTTGAAATCGATAAATAGGGTTTGGGTATCGATTTGGACTTCTGGGGAAGTGGTTCCTCCATATCATCAGCATCGATTGTTTCCTTGTTCATCACGACAGGATTCTGTTCGAGCCGTGTATCGTTGGCTTTGACGTTTTACATTTTGGTAAAACTTACGATCATAGTTCCTGGAGTGGCACCTCTCAATAGCAGCTCTCGTCTTCAACTGCAACTTAGCCTTTTTGGCATCGTTCTTGGCTGCGAGTATTAGTCGATATTCCTCATCAAACCAAGGGTTTCATGCTGGTGGGCGCGAGAAACCACAGTTGCGGCTGATCTAATGGCCTGTTGGCATCAACGCAATTGTTCTTTGACATTCGGTTCAGTTGGTATACATTTGAATTTATCTTGGGAGTTCATCGCCGCCGCCTGGAACAGGAATATCTGTACTTCTGTTGCGTACTGGTTTACGTGCCATTGTTGGCATACTAGGTCCAGTTTTCTGCTCGCCAGAGAGCGTATGGCCTTGACCCGGACACCTCACAAAATTCATGCCGCAGTCTTATGGCAAAAGATGACTATTCGCCTGCGAGAATATATTACGACGGACCCTACCTTGCCCTTCATATTCACCTGGAAGATGCCTCAATATGGCATCTTCTATTCCTTGTTCCCTTTACTTCACTTCCTTGCCAAACCCGATTCTCATTCTTCATTCCCCCGCGATTGAGACCCTGTCTACGGTCAAGGTACTAGGGACTCAGGGGTCGCCACGTGAAATCTGAGTTTCGGAGTTGGTAGGCATCAGCTCAAGTCACTGCAAAAACTGCTTATGCCATATTTTCCTAAATACTAGCAAAAGCTTAGGATTTCATTTTTATCAGCATCGACAGAGCCTTAACCAAGATAATCGCGTTTTCGAAATTCCATTATATATGGGAGGTGCTGTTAATTTTTGTGTAAGAATCCCAATTCCAAAAACCCCTATGTAGGACCAAAAACAATACCCACAGCCGATCTTTCAGTCATATAGATCGAATAGTTTGTCCTCCAGTGTGAATAACAAACTCCAGACTCATCCAGACCCTAGACCCAAGATCCCAGACCCTAGACCCTAGACCCCTCACTCGAGTAGCATGTGCAGACTAGTCTAGACCCCAGACCCCTGAACAGACAACAACAAAAATAGACTTTCCCACACCGAAGCGAATCTTTCCCTTTGCAAATATAAAAAACGAAAAAAAAAACAATGAATCCCTCACCTACACATGCACCATGCACATAGTAGCACAATCAGCCAAGTTTGCAGATAGTGCTTCCATGTCGATGGTGCACATGTGGGAGCTGCCTGATAGTCGCTGATGTATGTTGCACTGTGCGAATCTGATTTGGTGTGTGTTTGCTGGATTTGTTTCGTTTTGTCCTCAGTTATTGAAATATTCTTGACGAGATTGGATCACAATGGCAGGAGGCGCTAGTGAGTATAAAAATTCAAATTTGTTGCTGCGATTGTATCCTGCGTTCTGTTTGTAGTTGAAATGGAGGATTTCGAGAGAGAGGAGGAGTACGATTGTCCTCCAAACTATACTCGACGACCACGAGGTGCCACAGTATCACTACCCCTGGATCGAGTTGGCGTAATAATGGAAATTGAGCAGCGCATGATCAGCGTTTTGAGGGAGATGGACGGCGATAGAATCAGAGGGATGGGATTGGCCTCCATTCACTTGGATTTTGATGTTGCTACGCTTTTTGTTGAACTTAGACCGCGGCGAGATACGGACTTGCGTGTACTCTTCGAGGATGAAACGATTGCAGAGCCTTCTAATAGGAACCGTAACTGGAAAATGTATCTTTTCATAAATTTTATTTTGGCATTCATATGCGTTGCGATTCTGTTTTGCTATACGTTGTACGTGCATTTCCATTGCAGTTTCGATCAATAAAAGTATCCATGTGTGTGCAACTTCAAATTAAATGTTTTAATTGATTCGTGATTCGTGGGTTTGATTATGTAAACCTTTTCCTTTAGATAAACCCCATAAAAAGATGTTCGGAGCCGACAGATCAGGCTTTGGAAAGTGGTAGCGCCAGAAGATGATTATCTCTCGACCGTTGTTAGCGTTAGCTCCATCTTGCAGAAACCAAATCAGCTCAGCATTGTTTGCACATGTGGAAAATGGAAGTGCTGAAGCATTGTTCCATGTGCGAGATCCATTGAAGGTTACGCTGGCACCCTCATCATTTTCGAAGATAAATGGTATATAATTCTTACGCGAGGTTATTCCACACCAAACAGTTACACGAAGTGAGTATAAGGCACGTTGATGGAAATTTTTTGGGATTCTATGTGCCCCAAAATCTGCAATTTTGATTGTTCATAAACCCGCTTAGATGAAAATGTGCCTCGTCGGACAGTTCTTCAGTATTCCAGACGTTTTTCTGGGTCAGCAGGACTGAGGTGTTGGACCAACTGGATTTTGAATGGGTACAAGTGCAGATCTTTCACCAAAATCCGTTTGATTGTGCTACGCGTTATGCCTAACTGTGTTGAACGCATCGTGCCGATGTTTCAGGATCGGTTGCAACACTTTTCCTAAAGATTTGGACCTATTGGACATGGGAATGAATACTCGGTGTTTGAAAACCAATTAAACTAATTTTGTTATTTATGTTAAGTTACATTTATATTTTGAGTCGGTATATTTTGTTTAAATAATGACATGTTTCAGTCATTTCATTCGCCAATACCTATTCTTATTACATATTTAAATATTGTTTGCCTCACTGTACATTAATGTTAAATTCTGTTAATTAAATTTAAAATCCATGTCGAACCATTGTGCAGTTGCAGTGCAAGAACAATTTACACGCAATTATCACACCACTCGAAACTGGATTTGGGCTATATGCATTGTTAGTGCATATTTTTTGCATTCCCTTTTGTGCGTGTATTCGTTCTACCACTGCTGCTACACTCGACTGCGACGAACGATCACTTTGATCGTGTTCGCCCACTACATAGCATCTCTAAACCAATTCACCAGATAAGTAATTTAAGCACTAAGCACATATTATATATCTTATATCATATTGTTACTATTATCGTGTATGCTAATAAACCTATATTATTTATACTACCAACATTCAATTCGAATGTTCACAAAACCGATCATCGTTGGTAATATAATCTGTTCGTTTCGCAACATAAAATTGGTCCTTCGAAGCCGAATTAATAATTCGTGAATCGTGTGTTATTCGAATAGACAATCGTTAATTCCACGTGTGAATTGTGAAGTGCACTTATATCTAAAGATTACAAGTTCTCTTTGGGTTCTAATAAACTTAAATTAATACTTCAAAAGAGAGTAATCAAGAGCACAGACAAATTACTGTGAAATTTCATTTTGAAACATTTTGTCGTTTGTTCGGTTAACGTTAACTATGAGTGCGTTGAAATTAAGATTGCTGCGTGAAAATGCAAAAGGCCGTTTAGATCGCGCTGCATCTTTCGTGGATACTATTGATCCATCCACATCGGTAGAACTTTTGGAAGTGCGGTTGCTTAAAATTGAGGAAACGTGGTTGGAGTTCACAAAGCTTCATAATGATTACCTGCCATATATGAAAGGTACACTTTTAAAAGACATTGAAGCGGAATTTGCTGAGTATGAAGACAAATATTTCAATGTGCATTCAAAGCATGTGAAAGGTATACGTGAAAGGCAAAGCGGATCGCGTATCGAGTCTGAAAATTCGGCACTAGATCGTTTAGTGACTCAGCAATCCACATTTCTCGAAAAGTTAAATTCGTCGTCGTCTAACAATAGTTCTGTGTCTGTGAATTTACCACCCATTGTGATTCCTTCATTTTCCGGAAATTATAAGGATTGGCCGTCGTTTCGTGATCTCTTCGTGGGGCCTGTCGATAGTAAGAGTAATCTCTCTGCTACTCAAAAGTTTCACTACCTCAAATCATTCCTCCGAGATGATGCGGCCAACCTTTTAAAACACATTCCGATATGTGATTCTAATTATTTGGAGGCCTGGGAGAAGTTAGAATCGCGGTATGACAAGGTGCATTTAATCGTGAAATCGTTTATACAATCTTTTCTGTCGCTTCCTACAGTCAGT
Organism: Rhingia campestris; assembly: GCA_932526625.1. Taxonomy (NCBI): domain Eukaryota; kingdom Metazoa; phylum Arthropoda; class Insecta; order Diptera; family Syrphidae; genus Rhingia; species Rhingia campestris. The sequence continues at coordinate 1,909,630 of OW052186.1, read as the reverse complement.
GTCGGTAATGCACAAACTCTGCGAAAACTCACTGACGGTGCAGATGAAGTTGTGCGTGGCTTAAAAGCAGTTAAGAAAACGGATCGCGATCCGTGGTTAATTTATCTGTTGCTTAACAAGTTAGATCAAGAATCTAATCAAGCTTGGGCGGAGCATATAGGGGCGCGTGATGATTGCACTATTATCGAACTTTTGGAATTTTTGGAATCCCGGTGCGATGCCCTTGAAGCATGCCAAACAGTGAATCGATCCAGTGTGCCACTTGGCAAACCATCGACAATAAGAGCTCATGTCGTTGAATCTGCAGTACCGAAATGTCCAAATTGTAACCTTGATCATTTGCTTGCCCAGTGCTCCAAATTTGTGGAATTAGACATTAATTCGCGTCGTACTTTCGTGAAAAACAATTCGATTTGTTTCAACTGTCTTCGCGCTGGTCATTCGTCCAATAAGTGTCGGTCTACATTCCGGTGTCGTATTTGTAAATCGAGGCATCATTCGCTGGTTCACCCTGTGGAATCTAACAACAGTCAGGCCTCATCATTTCCTATTCCATCAAATGAAACTCAGCCGTCTACTTCGCAGGGAGCACATTTTCCATTGAACCAACCACTTTTAAACAACCATTCGTACAAATTTAATCTTCGAAAACAAACCTTGTTGCCAACAGTATTAGCTACAGTAGAAGATAGTCAGGGTAATCCAATCGTTTGTCGAGTGTTGCTGGATTCTGGATCTCAATCGTCCTTCGTCGTTGAATCATTAGCTCAGAGACTCGGATATCCACGCAAACACGCTCGAATTTCTATTCTTGGTTTGTCTTCTGCAGATATTGGTTACACCAAAGGGTGTATTTCGTTTAAACTTTGTTCGCGTGTCAACTCTTCAAGTCTGTTTGTCGATGCATATGTTTTAAGTAAGTTGACATCAAACTTACCCTCACAATCGTTAGATGCATCTTTGTGGTCCCATATTACCAAGTTAGATCTTGCTGATCCACACTTTAATATGTCGGCTCCGGTTGATATCCTATTAGGTGCCGACAAATTGTGGAGTATTCTAAAGCCGGAGCAAATATATGTTTCTGATGGTATTCCACTTGCCCAAAATACTTCGTTTGGTTGGGTAATCACTGGTGAAGTTTTCAATAGGGAAATGTCTGAAAATACGAGTTTGTCTTCACTGCATACCTCTATTGACGTGGATACCTTATTGCAGCGGTTTTGGGAATTGGAGGAAATTGCTCCCGCAAAGGAAGAATCATTTGTTAATGATCCTGCAGAGCAACATTTTCGTCAAACATTCAACCGTTCTCCTGACGGCAAATATGTTGTTTGTCTACCCTTTAAGGTCGCATCACCTAGTTTTGGAAAAACCTTGTCATTAGCAGTATCTAGGTTGCATTCTATGGAGCGTCGATTTCGGTATAGCCCCCAGTTGCGTGACTTATATTCGGATTTTATGAGGGAATACCTAGAGCTTGGCCACATGGAGAGAATTCCTTCGGATGAAATAGATGTCGTCGGTGGTAAATGCTTCTACCTTCCACACCACGCCGTTATGAAGCCGGACAGCTCGACTACCAAACTGCGTGTCGTGTTTGATGGTTCTGTGAAGGATTCAAATGGACAGTCCTTAAACAGTGCGTTGATGGTTGGCCCTCCAATTCAACGGGATCTACTTGGCGTCAGTCTTCGCTTTCGACAACACCGTTTTGTCTTCACCGCCGATGTCGTAAAGATGTTTCGACAAATTTGGGTTGACGAACAGGATGCCAACTTTCAACGTATTGTGTGGCGTGAAACTCCCCAGGATGATGTTCAACACTTTCGACTACTCACTGTCACTTACGGCACCGCGTCTGCTCCATTTCTGTCTGTTAGGGTTTTGAAGCAGCTAGCCAATGACTACAGGGACGATTTTCCAAACGCATCTCGAGTTGTTTTGAATGATGTGTATGTGGATGACGTGATGACCGGTACTAATTCGATTAAGGAACTCGTTGCATTAAAATCTGAGCTTGTAGCTTTGCTTTCGATGGCAAATCTACAACTTCGAAAGTGGAGCTCTAACTGTTGGCCTCTACTTGCGGGATTGCCAGCTGATGAATGCGAGTATTCGATAGTTGACTCTGAGCATTCTCTGGTCAAAGTACTCGGCATGTTTTGGAATCCAGCCAATGATGAGTTCTCGTATCGTATGAGTAAACTAACACCATCGTCGTCATCGTCAAAACGGACTTTACTGTCGGAAGTCTCGCGAATCTTTGACCCCTTAGGACTATTGGCCCCATCTGTAGTCTTATTCAAAATATTGTTTCAGGAGCTCTGGACGTCGGAGCTGAATCTTGGCTGGGATGATCCGTTACCATCACATGTGGCAAACCGTTGGAACACATACCGTCAGGAGCTGTCGAACTTTGAACAAATCCGTGTTCCTAGGCACGTGTTTTCTTCTCTTGACGAAGTTGAGCTTCACGGATTTTCAGACGCATCATCGTTGGCATATTCTGCTGTAGTGTACAGCCGTTGCAGACTCGCAGAGGGGCAATTCAAGATGACCATTATAGCTGCCAAAACGAAGGTGGCTCCACTGAAACCGGTTTCTATACCCCGGTTGGAACTCTGTGGTGCTGTTCTTCTGACTCGGTTGTTAAACTTTATAACATCCTCGTTTACAACCAAGGCCTTTAAAATATTCGCGTGGTGCGATTCGGAGATTGTGCTACATTGGCTGTCATCACCACCTCGTCGCTGGACAACATTCGTAGCTAATCGCACAGCAGCTATCCTTGAAACGATCCCACGGAATTCTTGGCATCATATCGCTTCGGAATTCAATCCTGCAGACTGTGCCTCGAGGGGTGTGTCACCATCCAATCTCACAGCACATAACCTTTGGTGGACCGGTCCATCTTGGCTATCATTGAGTCATGACTGCTGGCCAAAATCCAATTTTAATTCGGAGACATCGGAGTTTGTTGCCATCGAAGAAAAACAACAATCTCGTCAAACACTTGTCGCATCAATGTATCATGACATCCTTCAAATACTTGAAACAAATATTTCTTCGTGGTATCGAATGCAAAGAGTCGTCGCGCACTGTCTTCGATTCGTGTTTAACTGTCGTGTCAAGGCTGAAAATCGTCGTAATGCGCCGATAGGTCTGACTGAAATTCAAAATTCAAGACATTTTATTTTAAAAACTATTCAGCAAACTAGATTCAGTGCGGATATTCGGTCTTTAATAGAGCATCGTCAATTACCAGCCAAATCAAGGCTTCTCCGATACTCCCCGTTTGTCGATAATAATGGATTGCTTCGTGTAGGGGGAAGAATTAAACATTCAAATGTTTCGTTTGATATAAAACACCCTATCATTCTTCCTAACTATAACAATATATGTTCTCTTATCATCACAGATATTCACAACAACTATATGCATCCTGGAGTATCAGAGACCTTTGCAATCGTTAGACAGCGATACTGGATTTTGGGTAGCCGAAATGTCATACGAAAGGTCGTTCATAAATGCAAAAAGTGCTTTATGCAACGAAAGTTGACCAGTCAGCAGCTTATGGGCGATTTGCCACCAAGACGAATTCAACCTAGTCGTCCATTTACCAACACGGGCTGTGACTATGCTGGACCTCTAACGATCAAGCTGTCCCGAGGGAGAAACCCGAGATTATCAAAAGCATACATAGCGCTCTTTATATGCATGTGTACGAAGGCCATTCATCTTGAGGTTGTAAGTGACCTTACCACTGACGCATTTCTTGCTGCATTACGACGATTTGTTTCTCGCCGAGGTATGTGTTCCAATATTTATAGCGATAATGGAACCAATTTCAAAGGCGCCCGTCGTTGCTTAAACGAATTGCAAAAATTGGTTCTGGCAGAGGCACATAATGACGTCATCACTTCATCCTTGGCAAAGGATAACATAGCTTGGCATTTCATCCCTCCATCTGCACCACATTTTGGTGGGTTGTGGGAGTCCAACGTCAAGTCCGTCAAGCTTCATCTTCGCCGTGTTGTGGGATCTTCAATTTTGACCTTTGAAGAGCTATACACTGTACTTGCTCAAATCGAGGCAGTACTTAATTCACGTCCCCTTTGTTACCTATCCGATGACGATCTTAATCCACTAACACCAGCTCATTTTCTTATAGGTGAACCATATACTGCTGTTCCCGAGCCAACTCTATTAAACACCCCTGTCAATCGTCTCACACGTTGGAATCACCTTCAGAGTATGGTACAAGGATTTTGGAAGCGATGGCAAACTGAGTACTTAACCACACTTCAGACACGGTCGAAGTGGCAGCAACCGACTACGTGTTTGAAGCAAGGTGACATAGTGGTCATAAAGGAACCTAATCTTCCACCTACCAAATGGCTTCTTGGTAAAATTGAGTCGGTTACACCAGGTCCAGATTCTAAGGTTCGAGTCGTTACTGTCAAAACCAGCCGTGGTACATTTGTTCGTCCTATATCGAAGTTGGCTTTGCTCCCGTGTTCCTGAAACTCGTTCCAGGGGGGCCGGGATGTTTGAAAACCAATTAAACTAATTTTGTTATTTATGTTAAGTTACATTTATATTTTGAGTCGGTATATTTTGTTTAAATAATGACATGTTTCAGTCATTTCATTCGCCAATACCTATTCTTATTACATATTTAAATATTGTTTGCCTCACTGTACATTAATGTTAAATTCTGTTAATTAAATTTAAAATCCATGTCGAACCATTGTGCAGTTGCAGTGCAAGAACAATTTACACGCAATTATCACACCACTCGAAACTGGATTTGGGCTATATGCATTGTTAGTGCATATTTTTTGCATTCCCTTTTGTGCGTGTATTCGTTCTACCACTGCTGCTACACTCGACTGCGACGAACGATCACTTTGATCGTGTTCGCCCACTACATAGCATCTCTAAACCAATTCACCAGATAAGTAATTTAAGCACTAAGCACATATTATATATCTTATATCATATTGTTACTATTATCGTGTATGCTAATAAACCTATATTATTTATACTACCAACATTCAATTCGAATGTTCACAAAACCGATCATCGTTGGTAATATAATCTGTTCGTTTCGCAACACTCGGAATTCAAAGAAATCTATGCCGGTGTTCTGCAAGGAAGCGTTCTCATTCCAAATCTGTTCCTGCACCGCAGAACGCTAGCAGGCGATACGGCTATCCTCGCAATGGATGAGTCAGTAAAATCAACAAAGGAAAAACTCCAACGGGCTCTTAACAAAGTGCGGACAAAGACCTGGCCAATTTCCCAAAACTTTACCAAAGCAACGCGTGCGAATTTCCTGTTTCCTTAACTCTGGGCAAATTCCATACGGAAACGAGGCAAAATGAATAGGACTGACCCTAGACGTATAACTTAAGTGGAAGCCACACGTCAAAAACAAGCGCGACGAGTTCGCCACCTGACTAAGAGTAATGTACTGGCCACTCGAAAGAAACTCGAAGGTAACCGTATTCATAATCAGGTGCTTAAACTTTCTTGGAACTACACGGTATAAAACTTTGGGGTTGTACCAAACGAAGCAATATTGCTTTACTGCAAACAGTCCAAAACAATACGCTATGAGCAATCGGGAATGCTCTCGCATGGAATAGCCATACAGAGATCCAGGAACGGCGACTAATGAAGTCACAAACTTTGCTCGTAAACTTCGTACTCGTATTTATGTTCATTGGAACAAATGTCACATCCAGAGTACGGATTATACGTACTCTGGATGTGACAAACCTTAAGCACCGACTATTAACAAGACTGTTCGACCTAGCGCCATAAGGAAATACCATGTAATGACGGTGTTGGTAGGTGCACGATTAACACTACAGGAACTGCTCAGTCATAGTCATAACAAAAACGAAATGAGAGGAACGAATTTCATACCACTATGAGCACGCGCAGCCGCACAGTGGGCCAACTTTTTAAAATCCGTTGAAAAAATCATATTTTTCGTGTGCTTGGCATCTAGAAGTAATTTATTTACTGGATCAAGAAATATTCTAATAAGTTGGTAAAATCGCTCACGGGATTCAGCTGATGCAGGTAGTCGTAGTCCTTATTTTTAAAATCAAAGAAAAATAGTTTTTTTGTTTAAGAGTTTCGGCGAAAAATCTTAAAACCTAGTTTACTCTTGTAACTCTTGCTAAAAGGACCATTTCAGCAAAATAATGATACAATGACACAAGATCCTTTAGTCTAAACCTAACGGGAATTAAAGTATTTCTAAAACTATGAAAACAAACTGAAAATCTTCGACTATTTAGCTTTGACTATTGGTCACTTGAAGGAAAAGCTAAATTCGATAGGCTAGGATTGTTTAGAGTGGCTGCCAGCGATTCTTCAGCACAGTTTTTGGTCCATTGTGATATGTGAGAAATCCAATCTAAGTTCTTAATGCTTCTCACTTCGGAGACTTCTCATTTCCATTTTTATCAAATCACTGAGATCTTAAAACAAATAAGCTCCATTATGAAGCTTCCTTTTGTTTGATAGGGCCGGGCAGTTACTAAGAAGCGAAGTATGGTTTCTTCTTTCGTTTCTTCCATACAGCTTCTGCAGAAGGCGTTTGAATGAAGGCCTAGCCTTTCTGCTACTCGGAAGAAACTCGAAGGTAACCGTATTCATAATCAGGTGCTAAAACCTTCTTGGACCTACACGGTATAAAACTTTGGGGTTGTACCAAACGAAGCAATATTGCTTTACTGCAAACAGTCCAAAACAAAACGCTATGAGCAATCGGGAATGCCCTCGCATGGAATAGCCATACAGAGATCCAGGAACGTCGACTAATGAAGTCACAAACTTTGCTCGTAAACTTCGTACTCGTATTTATGTTCATTGGAACAAATGTCACATCCGGAGTACGGATATACGTACTCAGGATGTGACAAACCCTAAGCACCGACTGTTAACAAGAAGACTGTTCGACCTAGCGCCATAAGGAAATACCATGTAATGACGGTGCTGCGTGCTTGCCAATGAGACAGTGTCCAGTAATGACACCTATGGTGGCGGTATTGTGTGGTCTAGTGAGTGAAATCAGTCCCTTGGATCTTCTTAAACCCAGCTTTGGCCAAATTTGTTTGAATATTTGACACGTCGCGTCATGCCATGATTACATCTGAGATTTTATTTGCAGTTAACATGCTGCGCTGGTAAGCTTTTGCATGTAGCGATAGGAATTGGTAATTTAGTCCTATGTGTAGCGAATTCATCAGCCTTACAGTTCCCTGTAATGCCACCTTGACCAGCCACAAAGCATAGGTGAATGTTAAACTGCTCTGACATCTTTTGCAATGATAAGAAGCATCAAACCATTAGTAAGGTCTGAATGGATGAGAGCATTGCCCCATGGCTGGAATATCACCTCTCTAGGCGATTCCATGACCTTCCCCAACTACCGAGATATATTCCCGCGAAATGTCGCACATAAGATCCTATCCAACGTATTGTTTGAACGTCTTAAGCCTTCCTGCATCACACTTATTCCGTACCAGTGCGGCAGAAAATACCAACGAATTTCAAGTCGAAACACACTTTTTGACTTTTCATCGAGTTCAAGGCCGCGTATGATACCATCCCTCGTCACCTACAGCTTTATAAAGCGAGCGATGGTAGACTCCGGGATTCCATCAAAATTAATACAGCTGAGTCGCCTAACATTAGAGGACACGCGATGCAACGTTCAGAAGAATGCCCAGTATTCCCAAAACAACTAATTGCTTCCATCTGTATCTGAATGATAAGTAGATCGCGCTTTGTGTTACTGAACTGCATAGCAGGTGAACAACGTTATCCCCAAGCAGTCGCGTTTATTTAAAATGCGAAGTTTTATATTGTCCAGTTGCAATTGAAGTTGAAATTGAATTGTATCGGATTTTTCTTGTTGACATTCGGATTGATTCGGAAGAGGGAATACAAATAAAGTGGATTTTTTTTTGTTTTTATAATTTACGCGCACTCAAGGGGTTATGAACACCCTTTAAATGTTTGACCACAGTACGAGCGTTAGAGAAGGGGAAGAAAGAGAGTGATAGGAAAGATTTTTGGATGTAGTGGAGACTTACTCCATGGGTGGTGTCCGAACTTACCGGGGAGTCACTGTTTTTTGTGTTTCGTTAAATTCGCAGAGCTTTTAAGATGGTGTATACTTCTAGGAGTAACTACCGACCTTTATGCGTAGACATTCACCCCTATCGAGATATCTATCCGTTCGAAAGAAAATTTTCAGCGATTTGTTCGAAATCGGAGAATTTTCTACCTAGGTATACCTTCCGATTAGCATTTCGAACAGATATTCCGACGAAATGCAACGCACATGATCGCTCATCGGTGATATGCCTTAAGTCGAACTCGATTGTGCGCTTTTTTATTTTGCTCTGCAACGTATAACTCGAAATCGACTTACGATTGGAACTGACATTCGTTTCGGAAAGTTCAGAATGATTGCAAATAGTCCGTTGTGCGCACTTAAAACAACTCAGTTGATATCAGTGAACAGAAACATCCCCATCCACATCGACATTTACAGCAGAAATTGTATAGACTGTGTGCCTAAAGGCCTGCTCAGAATGCATATCTGTAGCTTGTATCTTGCATCGCTGTCAAAAGAGAGATAAATTTCTTGCATGAAGTTCCCCTCTATTCAACTGCAAACTAAAGATTCGCGAAGATACACATTGTGTAAGCGCTTACGGGTTGCCTTGTTTTTAACTTTTTACTCGGCTACAAGCATCAGCTACAGATACGCATTCTGGGCGGCCCCTCATGATCATTTACAAAATCCGGGGTCACATGACAAACGTGTTTACAGACGCTGCCTGACTTGTCGATACAGTATCTGCAATTGCTGGGAGGCAATGCTATGTCTACCCACTTGATGGTATTAGCCAATCCACAGACAACGTGATGCAACTATCATCAATCTTTATATAATGGTCGCGTAAGGAAGGGGAAATAATCATCTCCAGTGTAGCAATGGCGATACTCCAATCGAAATCCAAACTTGAATAGATAACGCAATTAAACAATTATCCGGTTCAGTGAATTTCAATCGTGCATTCCCAGCCAGAGGTCTTACTTCGTGCTTGGGTGTGGCTTACCGCTTTGTAAAATATTGGCTCGGAAGAGGGAAGACGGCTCAATTGACTCAGATACTTGATGGGAAGAAGCAGCAACTTTCTTTGTCATACACCTGTCGTAGGTTCGGTACGATTCCAAGTATTCTGCGTAGGTATACAGAAGCTGTGATCAGGGTTCGGACTACCTATTCATGTACAGTGGGATTGGTTTTGGCTTTGGTGATACTGATTCAGGTTGACCACACTCTGTGCAGGCATACTTTTTCTTTTACTTTTCTCTCTTTCCAATGAATCGCCCTGGTCAGTATGTGAATCCGCCATGATTTGATGGTCATACCCTATCCCATGATAGGAGGAGAGTTTGGAGAAATATATCAGTATGTGGATTGAATCAGAATCGGATCTGACCATAAGTTATATGGAAGTATGATGACATTTGGTGCACACATTTTGCTAGTACTAGCAGAAATCTGCGATGCTATTCTGTTTAAATCATATTTTTTGCAGCCACATCAGAAATTGGAATTTTAAGTGTCATCGCTAGAATTCTTCTACGCGTTTCCTGTTCTATCCGTAAACTGATACAGTTTCGCATTCTAAACAATCAATGTGGAGCGAACCGAAATAGGATGCCAATCCAATTATTATTCCATTCCCACATGATATGGACGTGTGCCACCTTCTAGTTTCCTAATACTGCGTTCCTATCAACGACTTCACGGTTAATGTGCAAAGACTCCTAGAGCCAAAATTGCTAATTTCACGAGTGTCGGCGTAGATGGTAGGTAAACTGTTCCCTGGGAGACTTTGTCTATAAAGTAGCAATAGCAACGAATGCCATGAATTCTCCGCAGTGCCTTGGTGGACCATTTTTATAGCGATGAGAGGTGATGTCAATGACCGTTAACTTGGTCAGATATAAAGTCAGCTATGTTCAGCTATATTTCTTAGAAAAAAATGTCATTCGCATATCGATTTGACGATGTCAATATACGATTTACCACTGCGCAGTTGAAAGTTGATTCCAGTTGTTTGGTGTGCGCTGAAATACCTAACGAAGTGTATATGGACGCTGTCCATCGAGATGTCATATTATTTTTGATCTCTTTTAACGGCAATGGAATTAGTTCCTCTATATTCCAACTGCATCAAGGTCGACCAACCTGAATCGATGTGTAAATATAAGATGCCCCACTGCAGATGATGACTATCGGTGGAATCTGTGGCACAATTTTGGAGTGTAATTCTTACTTAATTACATAAGTACGGCAGCAATCTGGTGTGAACCTGGGACACAACTAACATGCCTATCCATTTAACCCGGTCCCTTAATAACTGCCTTCAGTTGCGCACTCCAAATTGGTTGAGGATGGCTTCTACTTGTGCGTGTCATACTTAAGGCGAGGTCTTCCTCTACTGCGTCCGACGTCTGGCTGGAAAACAAAGACTCTGTAAGCCGGACTATTGGTGTCTTCCCGTTCTACACGCCCTAGCCATCTTAAATGTAAAATGCGGAGTTTTTTTTGGTAAGGGGTATGTCACTATACAGCTTGTATAGCTCATGGTTGAATCTTCGCCTTCACTCGGGTTCCAAGTTTGTTCGAAGAATTTTTCTTAAAAAACGTTCGCTTTTGAAGCTTTCCATGCTTCAGCGGTGTAGAGCAGGACTGGGATGATTAGGGTCTTATATAGGATCTCCTTAGTAGTTCAAGTGAGGGCTTTACTACTGAATTGCCTTCTTACCCCGAAGAAACAGCGGTTGGCAAGAGATTTATTTCTGACGAGATGTTGTTGTCAAAGATAATAGCGAAGCCGAGGTAGACAAAGTCCGGTACCATCTCAAAGTTATATCTGTTAATGATGACGTTCTGTCTAATTCATCGTCCCCTTTTTTGTGGATCGGACAATCAATGCTGAGATTCCATGCTTTAGTCATACTTTCATCCGAACAAATTTTGCTTTTGAGTTGGTGAATGTTACTTACCATGTCATCGCTACCGACTTTGTAAAACACTGCGGGAAGGCCGTCATTTCCAACAGCCTTGTTAAGCTTGAGTTAAGATATTGCTATCCTCACTTCAGTTGGTTTGTAGCTGTCGTCGCCAATATTGAATGGTTCGTTCTGCTTGACAGCTAAATGTTGCTCATCATCGCCGTTTAACAGTCTGCAGAAATGACTCTTCCATATCCGTCTCTACTTTTGTAGAACTTGCGTACATCTTTCCTGGAGTGGCACCTGTCTAAATCCTCGATCGCTTGCTTTTCTTGCTTCCTGAAACGGCTATCATCCTACACCGTAAGTGTACCGTTTGCGAGATATAGTAAGGTTATGAAAAAAGTTTCCGAATGTTCCACAACAATAATTGTGGAACAACACCAAATAGAACGCCAACCCAATTATTATACCATTCCCACATGACATGGACGTGTTCTACCTTCGAGTTTCCTGAAACTACGTTGTTATCAACGACTTCACGGTTAATTTGCAAAAGGCTCCTTGGACGGCAATTGCTTATTTCACGACACCACCAGCCCAGCTTTCCGCTTCATCATCAAAGTATCTGTCGCATTTATTCCCTCACGCCACTCTCTCAGACCAGTTCATAGAATCGATCTTTGTTTATATTTTGTCCCCAAATGGAATTTGTTTACATGATCTTCACATCAACAATTCAACGGAAAGTGCGGATCGCATTTCAGCTGAAACTTCGAAACTTTCCACCCCCTTTAATCTGCTAATGGGCCTGTTCCAACGAGGTCAATCTTTGTTTACAAATCAAAAGCAATACTCGGCAAAAATATTCCTCTGTGGTTCAACTAGATATAAAACATCCGAACGAATGGTTCTTGGAAACAGTTTCACACAAAAGACAAAAGTTGATACAAATTGCGTACATCCCCGGTTGACAAAATGTCAAGGATAACCCAAGAGATTGCAAGAAGTGGTGTTGATGCTAAAAATGAACTCAACACAGATCGCCAGGCTTAGAATCTCCTCAGAGCGATGGTAATCGTTGCACTACATTACGTCCAGTTCGCCTGAGGGAACAGCTGACTTACAATTTATTTTTAGCACTATCAGATCCTAGTACAAGCTTAGTACGCAGAGATTTGACACAGCATATGATATGCACCCATAGGCTCAGTCCTCCAAATCTTGGATTACCTCGTCGTGTGGGCATTGAAGTAAAAATCAGTGGAAGTCAGCTCCTGGGAATAAACGAGCAAAATAAAAAATACGCACATTTTTACGATTTAATCCGAGGGCTTCGGTTTTTGCTTATCAAATACTTTCAAACGGAATATACATATTTGGAATCGTTAATCCGATTCACTTAAAAACATTTCAATATACATTTGTGCTTCCTCCATGGAACTCCAAGTCGCATAAAACCGCCTTGCTATGTCATCTATATCTCCCCCTTCATCGAGGGGTACTTCAGGCACTACCGGGTGCGAAGTCTCTTCACTAGGTTCCTCTGGTTGTGGTGTGTTCTTGTCGTTGTCAGCCATTTCTAAAAGAATTCGTGAATATTATCAGGAATCATTGATCAACGTTTTATCTTACCTCACTCGACGACTTTCTTGAAGAGACTGAGCTCACTCACAGGCCACAGTTAAACAAAAAATACCCAACTGGCCAACTCAAACTCATGCAAATCTTGTTTTGAACTTGTCACGTGTATGAGTTTTTGTTTTCTGCAGTCTGCACATTTTTCTCCCGTTTCCTCTCCGATCTTTCTTAAAAGTTCAACCAATGTGAGAAATCACCACGAAAGTGAAGATCGATTGTCGATAACATAAGCAGAGCCACCATGAGTGAGTGCATCCGACAAATATTCTGAACGCAGGGAAATTACTACTAAATTACTACCCGAAGAAACAGTGGCAAGAGTAATTCTTCGTTTAATTTCTGACGAGATGTTGTTGTCATAGTTAATAGCGGAGCCGAGGTAGACAACGTCCCGCACTACATAAAAGTTATATCTGTCAAAGAGTATACAACTACAAGAGTGCGCATCTCATATAACGAAAATTTACTATGAGGAGTACTGTTATTGATACCCCAGTGTGCACATTGCCATGCCAGCATCAACCAACAGCATAGCAGATGCATATGAACGACGAAAATTCCCCTTCGCACTTACCGCCCGCGTCGGAAACAGCTACAACATTTTTAGCTGTGATGCGTACTCTATAGTTATTTACCTCTTTGCTTCTGTCCAATTCGTCGATGTTATGTGTCCTTTCGTGTTGACTTATAAACCCTGATAAACTAGCAATCGTGGCTATGACATCACGTGCCCTGACCTATCCTAACATATAACTCGAATGCAGCTTTCTTCCGTTCTACATGTAAATATTCTTGCACTCGTTTAAGCGTACGTGCGTGACGCTTTTCATCGGCAAATTTCAAAACAGCACTTGGTAATAAACACAAACAGCTGGAATTGCAAAAAGTCGTAGTCCAAGAACAGGAAGCCTATCACAAATGTTATGCGAATGCAGCATTTACTCAGATACATTTCGATATCCAAACAAATCTTCCCAACCGATGATGATAGATACCCTTTCGTATCATTATTATCACACACATATCTAATGACATTAAATATCGATCACGCGATCATTTATTGAGCGTATATCACTTGATCATTAAAAAAAAAAACATTTTGTTAGTTAGCAAACCAATGAAATTTATTTTTCCTTTTTATCACTTCACAAAGTACAAATACAATTTGTTCGGTACAATTTTGTTTAACGCGATTTCATAATGTTATCCAAAATTAATAATCGAAATTAGAATTCAATTCCAAAAAAAAAAAAACAAAATAAAATGATGTGAAGCATCAACTATCTTTCGGTGATTTATGCATAATTACTGCCAACGTTTTTACAAAAGTGGAACAAGTTGAAAATTCAATTTACAAAAGTTGAACAGGATCATTCGACGATTTGTCAACACACTTATTGAGGATAATTCATTTATGCACGCATCATTCGGCAATCTCATCCCATTCATGCAACAATTGCCGCTCAAAGTACGGATAATGGGTATTGCATCTCGGCTATGGATTAGAACACTAAATTCGCACGTGTTCTCGTAGTACGGGTAAATGATTCGAAAGTGGCTTGAAACGCTTTTTCCAAACAGATTGCAGCCAATCATGAGGGGAATCCGTTTATTATCCACGGTTTTTAAAAACCAAGAAGAATCCATTCTCTGAATCGGCAATCTCACTTCGAGTGGTGTGTATTCGAAGCCTTCTTGGAACTCGGCGATCTTTAAAAGAAGGAATCAAGGAATCATGTTGATTAATATGAAGTTGTTTTTTTTTTATTATTTACCGTTCCGTTACTATTCTCAGCGAACCCTACATTCCATGTATAGAAAATCATTTTCAGAACTTGTCTCAAGCACAACCTTCCGCAACCAGATGAAATATCCAACTGCCATCGGTTCACTCTGATGGATCTCAAATGCTCAAGTCTCACTCAATCGGCTGAGAGAGAGAGGGCATCTGAGTCACGGACACGGTTGCCTTCGCCTTGCCGTTGTAGCGACTATGTCGCTATATCTAGCGGAATTTCTGCACAGTCAGCGAAAAAAATTATTTTGATCATTTCTATGGAATTTTTCAAGCGACTTCCAAGCAACTAGATTGCTTTAGAAAAATGCGATTGCTATCGGTTCAAAATGCCTTAAAGCCTTTAAAAGACCGATTCATTATTGATTTTGATAAAAGTTAAGGTTTTCCCGATGAAGACATTGAAAAATGTTTAAGGCAATGGAAAAATATTAAATTTTTGCATTAGAAAGAGCTTCATGATAGCGTGAGGTTTTGGGGAGAAGTTTAGAGATGCATAGATGCAGCGGGTTGCATATCATTTTAGGAACTATTTGAACTTTGAAAAAAAAATAAACATTGTTGCGAAGCAACTAATAGCCTCGAAAGGACTGATATTACTGTTGACGACCCTGCTAAACGAAAAAAGGACAACGACGTTCGTATCTGCACCTGGAATGTGAAAACATTAAAGAGGAGATGTGCAGGCGAACAACTAGCGAAAGCACTAAACTGCTAGGAAGCAGACATTACTGCCATCCAGGAAATACGATGGGATGGGCCGGCCAAAAAGAGGATGAAAAACTGTGACACCTACTATGGACCGTGTTATAGTGAGCAGAAACAGCGACTATTTGGATGCGGACTTGTTATAAGTGCCAGACTTAGGCAAGAAGTCTTTTATTAGCGAACGCATTCTAACAATCCACATCAAGGCCAAATTCGCCAACATAAGTCTTATATGCGCTCATGCTCCGACGGAGGAAAAGGATGATTCAACTAAGGACTCCTTCTACGAGCTCCTTGACAAAACCTATGAGCGACTACCAACGTTCGAAGTTAAAATCGTGCTGGGAGATTTTAACGCAAAGGTAGGAAGAGAAGACATCTTTAGCAGTACTGTCGGAAAATAAAGCCTACACGACAACACGTCTGGTAACGGACTTAGGCTAATTGACTTCGCTACGGAACGAAATGCCACTATAGCCAGCACACGGTTTCCTCACCTCGATATCCATAAGGGCACATGGCGGTCTCCAGATCAACGAACGGTCAACCAAATTGATAACATTGCGATAGATAAGAAGCACGCATCCAGTATTTTGGATGTCCGAACATTCCGAGGAGCTAACATCGACTCTGACTACTACCTTGTTGTAGCCAAGGTAAGGATGCGGATTTCCACCACGCCACAAACAAAACAGAAATACTGTGAATAAATTAAATGTCGAAAGACTGCAGTCGCCAGAGACCGATAAGACCTTCGCGCAACGCGTATCCCTTAACCTCTCGATTCTCACCATACCAACAGCATCTACGTCGAAGAACAAAGGCAATGATGCCAACAAGCCATTAGATCAGCCGCAACTGATGTGCTAGGTTTCTCGCGGCCACCAGCAAGAATACCCTGGTTTGATGAGGAATGCCTTCAAGGCTATGCTGCAGGTGAAGACGAGAGCTACTATTGAGCTCTATAGCCAAAGAAAAAGGGAAGAACACCGGCTTTTCAGAAAGAAGAAAATAGAGCAAGAAAAGCGCGCGATCGAGGTCAAAGACGTCAGAGCCAAGGATACAAGGCTCGAACAGAATCCTGTCGAGATGAACTAGGAAATATCGTAGTTGAGACACAGTCGATGCTGAGGATATGGAAGAACCACTTCTGCAGACTGTTAAACGGCGATGATGAACAACATTCCGCTGCCAAGCATAACGAACCATTCAATATTGGCAACGACAGCAAAAACTGCCAACCACCCGACCTAAGTGAAGTGAGGATAGCAATATCTAAACTCAAGCTAAATAAGGCCGCCGGAAATGACGGCCTTCCCGCTGAGCTTTATAAAGCTGGCGGAGATGACTTGGTATGTAACATCCACCAACTCATAAGCCAAATCTGGTCGGTTGAAAGCATGCCTGAAGAATGGAAACTCAGCATCGTTTGCCCGATCCACAAAAAAGGAGACGCTCTGAACTGCACCAACTAAAGAGGTATAAGTCTGCTCAACATCGCCTACAAGATACTATCTGCGTAATATGTGAACGCCTGAAAACGTTTACCAACAACCTGATCATTGTGGTTTTAGGCCAGTAAAGTCCACAATCGATTAAATTTTCACACTTCGGCAGATCCTGGAAAACCCAAGAAGTCCAACTCGATACCGACAGCATTTATAGACACGAACTATACAGAGCCATTTCTAGTTTTGGTATACCGTCCAAACTCGTCCGTTTGTGTAGGATGACGATGGAGAATTCTCGCTGCACCATCAGGGTCGGAAACGACCTCACCGACACATTCGATACCAAAAAAGGATTTAAGCAAGGCGATGCGCTTTCATGTGACTTCTTCAATTTTATTCTTGAGAGGATCGTGCAAAACTCTCGATCCAACACCAGAGGCACAATTTTCAAAACATCGGTGCAACTATACTAGCATACGCCGACGATATTGACATCATTGGTAGGACTCAACGTGATGTCATAGCCACGTTTGGTGTGTATAGAGAAGGAAGCGGCAAAAATGGGTTTAGCAGTAAATGAGGTTAAGACTAAGTATATGCTGTCAACACGAAAGGACCCACAACATCGACGAATTGGACAGAACGTCACCATTAACAGATATAACTTCTAGGTAGCACGGGACTCTGTTTACCACGGCTCCGCTATCGATAGTGCTTTATCGAAGCGAAATTGTTAGTTGGGTGAATTCCTCATAATTAAATTCGTATTAATTTTTCTTTCAAAAGTTATTTAAAGAAAAAAATGTTTTTAATTATTTCTTGTACCATTATTCGTTCTGGCGACTTTTTGTCTTTAGAATTTCAACGAATCTAGCGACTTTTGATTTTAGCTAACGGCAACACTGCGTGAGGTTGCATTGGCGGATGTATCTCAATGTGTGTAAGTGTGAGGTGAGAGCTTCAGTTTATGTGAATACGATTGGAAGGTGTGCGACTGGGGTATTTGCTGTTTAACTACACCATAAAAAACATTTACGATCAAAAAGCGAGCGAACAGGTTGCCTACTATAATTGCAGTATTTTTACGCACGTATTTATTTTAAATATTTAATGCGTAAATCTTAAATCTTTTTGTATGAGTAAATGATTTAAGGTGTTTGTATTAAAACCATATTTGTTTGTTGTTAATGTGGAGAACGCTCTTAAGAATGACCCTAAACGCTTTTGGGTATTTGTCAATTGGAAGAGAAAAATGGATGATATCCAGCGAATTTCTTTTCCAATAATTCAAAAACATCGAGCTCGCTTATCATATCAAACTTATTCGAAAAGAATTTCAGTAAATCATTGATTGGGGTATCAATCTAGTCTTAGACGAACATTATTCCAGTTATCTCAATGACTGTCCTCAAGTTAGTTTCAGCAATGGGTCCGCCATTTAAGGTTTTTTTTTCAACTAGTGCTTATTTCGTTAATGGTAATACTTAGCTCATGTCTGATTTGACAGATTATTAGTTTTATACTTCCGCTGAACGAATATGGTTATGTATACGCTTGAACAACGCTGGGAAATATTGCGACATTACTTTGAAAATCATGGTAATGTTGCAGAATGTGTGCGAAAATTGCGTACGGATTTTGGAAGAAGAGAAGCACCGTCAGCTCCGTATGTTCGTTGTCTTGTGAAAAAAGTGAAAGAAACTGGCATCCTCATCGATAAACCAAAGCGTGGAGAGCCAAAAACAGTGCGTACACCCGAGAATATTGCTGCTGTGGCAGAAAGTGTGAGTGAAGCGCCATCAACATCAATTCACCGTCGTTCTCAATAATTGAACATTTCGGAGACATCATTGAGACGAATTTTGCATAAAGACTTGGCATGACGCCATACAAAGTCCAATTGTTTCAGGAGTTGAAGCCAACTGACCATCCAATCCGTTTTCGCCTCGCTAAGTGGGCCTGCAATCGACTTAGAGAAGATGCCGATTTTGGCAAAAAAAAATCATCTTTTCAGATGTAGCTGATTTTGATCTTGGCGGGTATGTAAACAAGCAAAATTGTCGCATTTGGGGCAAAGGAAACCCGCACGCATGCATTGAAAACCCGATACACCCAACACGAGTCACTGTTTGGTGCGGATTTTGGTCCAGAGGCATAATTGGGCCATTTTTCTTCGAAAATGAGCAAGGAGTGGCCGTTACAGTCAATGGCGATCGTTATCGGGCCATGTTGAACGAATTTTTGTTCACAAAAATTGAAGGGGAGGATATTGGCAACATTTGGTTTCAACAGGACGGCGCTACGTGCCAAACAGCCGATGTTTTGCGCCCTGTTTTTGAAGATCGCATTATCAGCCACAGAGCTAATGTCGTTTGGCCACCTCGGAGCTGCGATTTGACACCGTTGGACTATAATTGGTGGGGTGTTCTATATTTTTTTATAGCATTTTCAAAAAAAAAGTTATTTGGCGGACCCTTTATATTGGTAGGTTTATATAGGATGTTTTTTTTTAGAGGTATAGAACTTCGAATTGAAATAAAACAAAAGAAAATCGATTTAATGTCCATCAATTTGGCTTTAATGGAAGGATAATTTTATGCCATTAATGTTGATAAATGATTTTGGGCATGTGGCCGCCATGGCTGGTTCGAATAAAGCCAACTCTAGAGGTCCAATTTTTAACCACTTTTTCGAGCATTTGGGGCCGTATGTCGGCAATAGCGCCACGAATGTTGGCTTCCAAGTCTCCTTACGTTTCTGGTTTGCTGGCATAGAAGAGCGACTTCACATGTCAACAAAGAAAATAATCCAATGGTGTCAAATCACACGATCTTAGTGAACAATTGACAGGTCCATTACGCGAAATTATGCGCTCATCGAATGTTTCCTTCAATAAATCGATTGTGACGGACGCTGTGTGGCATGTAGTGCCGTCTTGTTGGAACCACATCTCATCCACATTCATGCCATCCAATTCGGAAACAAAATAGTCGATTATCATGGCTACTATACCGATCTCCATTAACGGTAACTGACTCTCCAGCATCATTTCAGAAGAAGCATGGCCCAATGACTACACCAGCACATACGCACCAAACAGTCAGTTTTTGTGGATGTAATGGCGTCTCAAGGGTCTCATGTGGATTCTCTTCACTCCAAATGCAGCAATTTTGCTTGTTGATATAGCAATTCAAAAAAATGAGCCTCATCACTGAACAAAATTTTGCGATGAAAATCAGCATCGAGATCAATCTAATTTTCGGACCATACACCAAATCACGACGCATTTCATGGTATCGGCTTTAATTCTTGCAAAAGCTGGATCTTGTAAGGTCGTTAGCCAAGATCTTTGCCCAAAATCTTCCATAAAGTTGATGGAATCTATTCATTCGGGTCCTCTTCAATACTTTGCTCTACAGCGGCAATTGTTTCTTCTTTGCGCACTGTTCGACGTCTCTGCGGATGCGTGTTATCACATAGAGTAAACATAGTGCGAAAACGATCCATGGTTAACCGAATTAATTTCTCTCATGGACGACTATATCGACCATAAAATGGACGGAGCTCGCGGTAAACTTCGCGAAGTGAATCATTATTTTCAAAATAAATTTACACGATTTGCAAGCGTTGTTCATTTGTCAACCTGTTCATGATGAAATGTCAAACCAAACTGAACATAAATAACATTAGAGCTGCCCGATTTGACCATAAAATGTCAGTTTTATCTCAATTCGATGAACTAACCTCTTAAAAAAACACCCATCACCCATATATGAAAATCGTCAAATTCTCGCATGGTTGATATTCGGTATTAGGTCTACCTAGCTGTGAAAGAAAAAGTTACTTACGACCCAGTCATACACTCAGCACTCGTTTTTATCTGTAACGCAACGTGAATCCTGAAGTGATAATGTAGGCGCGGTGTTCAACTTCACAATACGTCACTATAGTAAGCACAAATGGTGCCTAGGTTTCGCAGATTTGCACCACCAATCGCGCTTCCTACTTCATCATCAAAGTATGTATCTGTACTATACCACGCATTTATTCTCTTTCGCCCCTCTCTTGGACCAGCTCATAGAATCGATCTTTGTTTATCTTTTGTCCCCAAATGGAATTTGTTTATATGATCTTGACACAATTAGATAAACGATTTCAACGGAAAATGCTGATCGCATTTTAGCTGACTGAGAATTTCAATCTCAATCTGTCAATCTGTGTTTACAAATCAAAAGCAATACTCGGAAAATATATTCCTCTGTGGGTCAACTAGAATTGGCACATTCATATATAAGAAGAATGGTTCTTGGAAAGAGTTCCACACAAACGACATAAATTGATACAAATTGTGTATAAATACATCCCCCCGTTGACAAAATATCTAGCAACTAGTGCTGCTGATGATGAAAATGAACTCAGCACAGATCGCCAGGCTTAAAATCTCCTCAGAGCGATGGTAATACTTGCACTGCATTATGTGTAGTTCCCTTGAGGACGTCGCTTATAGTTCAAAAATTGACTTACAATTTGTTTTAGCATCTACGACTAGAGTTTTGCCACAGCATATGATATGCACCCACAGGCTCAATCCTCCCAATATTGGAGCAGCTCATCGTGTGGACATTAAAGTAAAAATCAGTGGAAGTTGTCAGCACCTGTACGCTAGTTGGGAATGAATTTATTTATTAAATCATTATTAAAGCAAAATACATTTATTGAATCAGTCAAGCCGATTCATTTGAATGTTTTTCATTATAAATATCTATATACATTTGCTCCAATAACCTCAAAGTGGCATAGAACTGCCTCGTTTGTGGATCTTCCTCTTCAACAGCAGGTGGAACATCAGCCACCTCCTCCGGGTTGGAAGTCTCTTCTGGTTGTGGTATTTTGCTGTCTTTATCTGCCATTTCTAAAACAAAAAAATAAATAAAATTTGTAAATATTACCAGAACCATCAATAATCGTTATTCGTTATACCTTACTTCGCTCTATGAACTTCAGGACGAGAATGAGCTCACAGCTTACCAACAAATACCCAAATGGCCAACTCAAACAAATCTCATTTTGAGCGTGTACGTGTATGAGTTTTTGCTCTCACCACATTTTTCTCTTGCTTCCTCTCCGCTGTATCGCAAAAGCTTCAATTCAATTCTGAGAACGAGAAGTCACCACGTAAGTGAGGTTCGAGTTCGATTTTCGATAACATAACCATGAGCATAGCCACCATGAGTGAGTGCATGTAACAAAAATTCTTGAAAACAGAAACTCGTTCAGAGAATAATACGCAGCGGTTGCAATTCGTTAGAATCGCATAAAATCGTTGAATTTTTAATTTTTTTTCTTGAACAACCGACGCCGACGCGACGCCGACTGATGTCGGTGATCGCGTGTTGTTGGTTCACTAGGGTTGCTTGAAGTGAAACTTATTTTTGGACGGCTGTTTGATCGTGTGTAATGAACGGATGTATGGACTTGTATCGCAGGCAACATGTTGCCATATTGTTGTGCAAAAAAAGGGAATGGGATCTTGTTGGCATGTTGGTTGGAGAAGAAAGTGTGTTGTCTGTCAATAAGTAGTTTTAGGTACGTGGGATTGTGTGTGAGCAAACACAAATAATGAAACTCATCGGTGATTCCGGGAACGCAATATCCATTGTTGTAAGGAATCAAACGAGAGTCGCTACATATATGGATGCGACATTTGGTAACATGTAGGTTTTCAAAGTCAATTTTTTCAACCTTGCATCATGGTGGGCAGTAAATAGAAGATATCTTCAGAAAGGATTGTCTGCTTTTGACTTGTAATTTGTATTGAGAAAACCTGCATTGTTTCGACTTCTAATTTAGATTCAATCGAGTGTTTGATACATTTTTTTGTATATCTATAGTGGTACAACACAGGTCTTTGAATACGGCAACAGCAATAATGCAGGATTACGATCAACTCTTCAAAACTAAGATGCTGCATATAAGAAATCCAAAGTTCAAGGCTACTCAGCAACTAATCTATTTTAGAAATATTTCCTGTAGTAACTCAATTAGAGTGATAGTTGAGAGCTAGAAACATTTTGGAGTCACCATTGACAGCAATTTTCTGAGCGATAGGCATATTGATGAGTTGCGTATGAGCCTTAAAAGAGCTTTATACGCACCCAAATCCGCTTGCTACAACGTCCATATTATGACAGATTTTTATACCCTATCCCATAGGGATATATTAGTTTTGATACATAGATTGTAACATAGAGAAATAATTTAGCTACATATACCCCAAAGTATATGGATCGACTTAGAATCGCTAGCTGAGTCGATTTAGCCATGTCTGTCCGTCCGTACGTCACCAGTTTTTGGGCCTTAAATTTCGAGCTAGAATGATGAAATTTGGTACACGTGCTCTTTGTTACTCCCAGCAGAACAAGTGTAAAAAAAATTTGAAATCCGCCTACTGCCACGCCCCCTTTATAGAAAAACGTATTTTTTGGCCAAACCGTGAAGATTTTTAAAAAAGTGTTAGAAAACCGCAATATCTATATTTCGTCAGTATAAAGTTTTTTGTCACGCCCACTTTTTGGGGGCGTTTTTTATAAAAAAACGTTTTCTGGTCAAATTTTAATGCAAATTTGATCAAATTTGATGCACAATCATTGGTAGCATTAATATGAACATTTCGTCTATAGACCATTTTAACCCACGCCCACTTTTTGGGGGCATTTTCTTACAAAAAAAACATTTGTATGCCCTACCCCTTGGCATATGCAATACAAAAACGCTGTTTTTTGTCGAACCATAAAAGATTTTGATAAACCTTCTGAACAATATGTTGTGACAACGTCATTTTCAATACTTTATGACCATAAAGATCATATTCTGGGGATATTAATTTTAAGGATGGGATGGGATAGAGTATTCAGCGACCCGCACAGCGGATTGTAGCCTTCTAATTTGTTTTTTTTTTTTATAATTTGCGCGCACTCAAGGGGTTATGAATATTTAAGCGGTGAATACACATGACACTGGTGTGCACACCGGTGTGATGAGAGAAAATATCCATTCCGCCACACACGCAACACCAATCCGCACACATAAGTTGTTCATTTGTCATCAACGAGACAAGACACGATGAGTAGTGATAGTGACACTGTACTTTGCGCCCTAATAATCGCTTCGTGTATGGAAGGAAACAAAATTAAAAACATATGAGAAGGCTACAATCCGCTGTGCGGATCGTTTAATACCCTATCCCATCCCATCCTTAAAATTAATATCCCCAGAATATGATCTTTATGGTCATAAAGTATTGAAAATGACGTTGTTACAACATATTGTTCCGATGGTTTATCAAATTCTTTTATGGTTCGACAAAATACAACGTTTTACTTTGCATATGCCTTGGGGTAGGGCATACAAATGGTTTTTGTAAGAAAACGCCCCCAAAAAGTGGACGTAGGTTAAAATGGTCTATAGACTAAATATTGGTATTAATACTGCCAATGATTGTGCATCAAATCTTTTTTCGAAAATGTTAAAATTTGACCAAAAAACATTTTTTATAAAAAACGCCCCCAAAAAGTGGGCGTGGCAAAAAACTTTGTATGGACGAAATATAGATATTAGGATTGTCTAAATATATTGCAACCACACTTTTTTGAAATTCCTTACGGTTTGGCTTAAAACTACGTTTTTTCTAAAAGGGGGCGTGGCAGTGGGCGGATTTTAAAAATTTTTACACTTGTTCTGGTGACTCGGCCAAGGATCCTATATACCAAATTTCATTATCCTAGCTCAAAATTTAAGGCCCAAAAATCGGTGACGAACAGACAGACGGACGGACGGACACACGGACGGACGGACGGACGGACGGACAGAAAGACATGGCTAATTCGACTCAGCTAGCGATTCTGAGTCGATCCATATACTTTGAGGTATATGTAGCTAAATTATTTCTCTATGTTACAAACTAAGTATCAAAACTAATATACCCCTATGGGATAGGGTATAAAAAGAAAAAAACGAGTGTGGTCCAAAAATTGGTATTTACATAGAAAAAAGTTTTCGCACTTGCGGTTGCTGGGAGAACTTCAAAATAATTCCCCTGAAGACTACAGAAATTTTTTAAGAATGGATGTTTCAACGTATGAAGAACTTTTAAATTTAGTGGGACCTTTGATTAAAAAGAGAGACACCCACATGAGAGATGCAATTTCTTCACACGAAAGGCTTACCTCCACTTTGCGGTTCCTTGCTTCCGGTCAAAGTTTTCAAGATTTGAAATTTCTCACCGCTATTTCACCGCAGTGTTTAGGCAAAATAACTATAGAAACGTGTGAAGCCATTATCAAGGCATTAAAAGGATATATAAAAGTAAGCAAGTCATGCATATAAATATTATTTTATCAACTTTATTTAACTTCATTCTTAAAAAAAAAAAACAGAAACGACAATTCAAAAAAAAGAAATTGATACTTCATTCTTATAAATAAAATTAACAAAAAACAAACATTCAAGATAAATAAAAACTAAAAATGTGAATATATTAATCTTTGATAAAACTTTAGTCCTCCTGGTATTGCTGGTCGTCAAAAAGTTTTTGAAATGATTGACAATTTTCTCGAGAAATCAGAATTCGTTCATCCCTTGTTGATAAACATACAAATGTTGAATTTGAATTCCGTTGCGAAGAAGAATATTCCGATTTAGTGGAATACGGTGTGGAACACATCGTTGATGTTCTTGGATGTTCAATGAATAAAGGAGTCTGTTGACGTTGAGTTGTGCGCTGAGTTATGGCATTATAGTTTCGTACTGATTCTAAGAAATTATAATCCAGTTTTCCAAACTGCCCCTGTAAAAGAATTTCATCAATCGCTTGCTTAGCGAATAGTTTTTGGTCATTTTCCATTTTTCTAAAAACAACAGCCCAAGTTTCTGAGAATATATCAGCCTCATCTCGGTTCCTTCTTTTTTTTGCATCATCTAAATGTTCAACAGCCCTTTCCAAAAATTTGTTTTTTTGGCACTCAGTGGATTTTTTTTTTATGTTTTGTAATTGGTATTTCATTCTAAAACGAAAAAAAAAAAAAAATAAACAAGAAAATTTAAAACAAGCTTAGAATCTATATTTCTTTTTTAGATACCAAACACGGAAAGGGAGTGGAAGCAAGTTGCTGAAGATTTTGAGAAGCAGTGGAATTTTCCAAATTGCATTGGTGCCATCGATGGCAAACATGTTCAGATCAAAAAGCCACCAGGATCGGGATCGTACTATTTTAATTATAAACGAGTGGTGGGTGCACGACTGGGTCGTACGCAACTTTCTCTTTCACAGCGAGTTGGGTGTTAGATCAAATAGTACGCATTTTGATTATTAATGCTTAAAATGATATGAATAATGTCGAAATGTGATTATACGAACGTTTACTACGAAATTTGAAGGAATCGCTGTCTATGGGAATAATAATGATTTTCCGTTATTAGCCAAAACTGAAAATTCCGTTTAGTGATAGTTGGGCTACAACTAATTATGTGGAATTGTTTAAAACTGTAATAGTAGTATATATATTAAATTTCATTCAATTTGACATAGCAGTTTGCGAGAAATTAACAATTTTCTTTATATGGCCTATATGACAAAATCCGTTATATGGATTTTCTCGCAAAAACTGGGTATGCAGTTTTGTTGGAACTAATATGCTTATAGTATATATAAAGTTTAATCAAAATCGTTAGAGCCGTTTTCGAGAAAATTGAGGTTATGTGTAATTATTGTATGGCAGGTACCGTTATTAACATGGCTAAAAGCAAACAAAAAAAATGGCCTAGAATTATGACCAAAAAAAACTTGGATACGAAGTTTGAAGAAAATCGGTCGAGCCGTTTAGGCTGGGGAGACCATTACGGACAGACGGACCGACGGACCGACGGACCGACGGACCGACGGACCGACGGACGGAATTCCAAAAACCACTTTTTTGGGCTCCGCTATCATCGTAATGTTAGAATCAATCAAAATCTCGAGGTCGAAAATTTTCACGAAAACAATATCTTTCTCTTTGTAAGAGAAAGTTAAAAAACATTTAGTATCGTAATGATGGCTGTAGTAAACGCTAATTATGAATTCATAATGGTTGAAGCTGGGACAAATGGAAGAGTTTCTGATGGAGGTGTTTTCTCTCAAACTAAGTTTAAACAAAAATTATTAGACGATGAACTGAATCTACCAGGACATGAAAAACTGCCTTTAAGTGAAGAGTCTTTTCCATATGTTGTCGTTGCTGATGACGCATTTCCTTTGATGGAAAATATATTAAAACCATACAACCACCAATCAGCAAACAATTCAGAGCGCATTTTTAATTATCGTTTGTCTAGGGCTAGACGAATAGTTGAAAATGTTTTTGGAATTCTGGCCAGCAGATTTCGGATTCTATTGAGCACAATCAATTTGTCTCCAGAAAAAGCCACAACAATTGTTCTTGCCTGCTGTTATCTGCATAATTTTTTGAGAAAGCGCAATCCGAATAATTATTTACAAAATTCTGTGGACGTGGAGAACATTTTAACTGGAGAAATAAGCAATGCATCTTGGCATTTAGATCCACAGCTACAGGATTTAGAGCCCTTAAGGGGCAGAAACTCGACAGACTATAGCAAAGAAATTCGCAATAAATTCTGTAATTATTTTAACACTGTTGGTGCAGTGTCATGGCAAAATGAAGCATGTAATTTGTAAAGAATCCTTGTATCTAATTTTTTTTTAAATAAAATAATATGTAGATACATTTCTAAAGAACTAAGTATGGGTATATTTTTTTTTCTGTTTTGTCACATCCCACATAGGTACTCACTTGCAAAGGAATATTTTGTACGGGTGGAAGTTAATTGATGCATCTATAAAAATATATATGTACTTACTTCGATTTCATCACCATCGTACTCGTACGTCTCCAAGTCTATGGTTGAGATTCCTTCGATTTGGCTTTCCTGATCTCTTAGGAAATCTAATTCATGAAAATACCACAGTGTTGGTTTGTAAACAGACTCAGCACCTGCACCCGAACGTTCACTTTTTTTAATTTTTTGGAGTTCGCGTCGAAAAGATGATCGCAAGGAAGCAATTTTCCTTTTTACGACATCAATCGTAGCTTGTTTTTCATTTTCTCTATATTTTTTAACAGCGTTTCCAACGCTTTTTTTTTTTTTGTCTCTGTCTTTATAATTTGTATCTTTATTTGCCAAAGCTCAGGCAGATCCCTGTAGAGATCTATAAACGATCGCCAAAATTCGCAATCCCGTATTGCCATTTTGAAACTTAACGCGAACACGTTTGGAATGCAACTGGATAAATTCTTGCAATGTGCGCACACATCCCCACACACACAACACATTTTGCCACACCGACACAAAAAATCAAAACATTTTGATTTTGTGCACACCGTGTGTGACACCGAAAATCGGTGTGCACACAGCCCGACACACAGAACACATTCAAGGTCAAGCACACTGACACAAGTGTGGCACACCGGTGTCATGTGTATTCACCCCTTAGTTTTAACACAGTGCGGGCGTTAAGGAAATTCGGAATAAGAAGAAAGGAGATACCGATGCACATTGGTTTTACATGTCTGTAAGTTATAATGGAAAGGAAAAACAGAGTTTGGTAGAGCATTCCACATTCGTGTGTTGAAGATCGGCCTGAGGGTAAACTGATTTGCCAATTCGGGCTGAATTGTTGAATAGGAGGAATGCAGCTGGCTATTTTATTTGAGCATTGCTTGTTAAGATGGGGGCTCAGTGGCGCGATGGTTAGTGCGATGAACTGCCGCGCAGAAGGTCTGGGTTCGATTCCCAGCCGTAGCAATACCTAAATCATTTTTCACTGGCCCTCCTCTCGTGATGATCTGACAAATCGTCCGAGTAGTATCAATTGTCAAGAATAGCTTATCTCAACTTAGCCGTTCGGAGTCGGCATAAAACAGGAGGTCCCGCCATCGTGCAAGAAGTACACACGCACACATGAATGATTGTGAGAAAGCTAGGCCCTGGGTACTAACGAGCCTGTTGCGCCGAAAATTTGTATTTTTTTTGTATTGCTTGTTAAGATAGCGAAAAAACAATGTAAGGCAGGAGAATTTTGACAATGTTCGAGCGAAACTAAAGAGTTCGCTATTTTAATGTCTCCTATAAGTTTTTTTTCGCACGGGTTTGAATCCTATCTAGGAGGAGCAATATTGATTTTGGTACACCTGACCAGACGTGGGCCTTGAATTCGAGTTTAGGGCGTATAAACGCTTTATATATTGTGGCCAGATCAGAAGGGGTGAAATATTTCTTACATCGATTAAGGAAACCTAGACATTTCGCTGCGTTTCTAGCGATTTGAAATATGTGGTCGTTCCAACGTAAGTCGTTACTAACACACATACCTAGCATGGAAAGTTTTTCGGTTTCTTCGATGTAAGTAAGGCTCTAGATTTTGGTTTCGCTTTAATGACAGAAGACAGCATTGTGTTTTGAAAGCATTGAATTCCACTCTATTGGATTTACCCCATTTGATAATGCTGTCAAGGTCGGAATTCAATGAGCTTAACATATTTTGTCGTTTGGAGTCCACGTTCGAAGATGAGGGACGTGAACCTGAAAACGAGTATGAGAAGCTGAGAGTACTGTCATCAGCGAAGGAATGAATTGGATTAGAAGTTGCAGACAGGAGATCATTTATAAAAATGAGGAAGAGAGTCGGAGACAAAACTGAGCCTTGAGGGACACCAGCATTTATTTGGTGAGTTGCAGACTTGAAACCATCCAAAACAACTTGAATTGAACGTTTCGAAAGATAATGTCTAATAGAAGAAGTTTTTGTTCGATTCCAAATGCACGCATTTTCGACAAAAGGGCTTGATTCCAAACCTTGTCAAATGCCTTTGAAATATCAAGTGCAACAATCTTGCTATCGCCACCATGGTGGATTGATTGGTTCAACTTTTCGGTGAGATATGTCATCAAATCACCAGTAGACCTGTTCCTGCGAAAACCATATTGTCGGTCATTGAGAAGATTTCGCGTTTCGAGATATTTCATAAGCTGACGATTTATCAGCGTTTCCATGACCTTGAAAAGAAGGGACGTAAGTGCAATTGATAGATAGTTGGAGAGAGAAGAAGATTCGCCTTTTTTGGTACAGGCTAGACAAATGCTGTTTTCCATCTACTCGGAAAGAGTCCTGACGAGTAGGATAGATAGAAAAGCTTACGCAGTGGTTTTGCTAGCGTAGAAGAACACCTCTTCAGAATGATGGGACCAGCGGATTTGTGTATGTCAAGATCAAATAAAACTCTTGCAACTGTACGAGTACGAAAGTGAATTTGTCCCATAGAATGATCTTCGTTCTCAAGTACAGGAGGAGACTGGGCACAATCTTGAAACGAAGAACTGCCAGCGAAATGCACAGCAAGCAGATTGGGTTTGTCTAAAGAGCTGACAGCTGGAATGTCATTGTGAATGAACGTCGGAACTGATGCTGAGGCCGAAGTTTTTTATATTTGTAACAAATGACCAAAAGTTTTTACTACCTCTGGGCATTGTAGAATTTGTTGCCCCAACTTTTGGTCATATAGGAATTTGACACGCTTTATATGGACATTACAGTCATTTCTGGCTTGTTTGAACCAAGTTCGGTTTTCCTCTGTTGGGTCGGTCTTGTAGAACCGAAAGTTTGTCTCTCTCAACCTGATAGCAGATTTGCAGCTCAAGTCATACCAGCCTTTTGCCTTTGGTCTGATTCTCTTAAATCTGTTGGGAATAAAAGATCTCATACCAAGGAGAATGATGTTTGATATCATATCAGCAGCAGCATCCACGTCACTATCGAGGAAACATAGTGACCAGTTAAAATTCCTAAAAAAATTTTTAAATACTTCCCAATTGGCTTTCTCGTATTGCCATACAGTTTTTTTTGGGAATTTGCTCTTTAACTGTCTGGTTGGAGTACGAGAAATTTGTTGATATGATACAGTGGTCTGACGAACCTAGAGGCGATAAGGCATTGGTGGTGTATTTATCAGGGTGAGATGTAAGAAACAAGTCCAGACTGTGAATGTCCGGAATTCGCGTTGGCTCATTTACAAGCTGGGTTAGGTTGTTTACCTCGGCAAAGATCTCAACATACCTTCCTTCGGGTGTTGTCTGTTCAGAATGTTGAAGCCACGTAGAATTGTGTACATTGAAATCGCCCCCAATGAAGATTTCAGTGTGAGGATGCAGGGATACAATTCTAGAGACGGAGTCAGACAGTGCATCAAATTTGTTAAGAGTTGAATTACTGTCAAGGTTTGGGCTTCTATAAATAAAACAGTAGTGGATTAAATGCCTACGGGCATGGAATTTCAGCCATGTACAATATTGCGGATTGGAACATTGGCCGCAATTGGCCGCGGTGAAAAAAGAAAAGTGGCACCAAATTATATCCAGGAAAGGGTTAATTCTGATAACTCAGAATTCACCCCACCTGTGTTTCATTTAGTGCCAAAACAGCTGGTTTATATTTGGAAATGTGGACGTAAGCCGAAAAAAGATTTGACTTAACCCACGAATATTACACACGTCCACTCTAAATTTCTTTTCCATTATTACCACAAACATAAAAGACACAATGCCGACGACAAACTGAGCGTAGAAGTGAAGTGAAGATTCGACATAATAATCACAACGTGATGTCATAGCCACGTTTGCTGTGTATAAAGAAGGAAGCGGCAAGAATGGGTTTAGCGGTAAATGAGGGTAAGTCTAAGTATATGCTGTCAACACGAAAGGACACACAACATCGACGAATTGGACAGAATGCCACCATTGACTGATATAACTTTGATGTAGTGCGGGACTTTGTATACCTCGGCTTGCTATTAACTCTGACAACAACACTTCGTCAAAAATCAAACGAAGAATTACTCCTGCCAAATTCTGTTTCTTCGGGCTAATAAGGCAATTTAGTAGTAAAGCCCTCACTCGAACTACTAAGGAGATCCTATATAAGACCCTGTTCATCCCAGCCCTGCTCTACGGCGCTGAAGCATGGACCGTATCAAAAGCGGATGAAGAAATCCTTGGTCGATTCGAGAGAAAAATTCTTCGAAAAATCTTCGGTCCCGTTTGCGTTGACAGGCTATGGAGACCAAGATTCAACCACGAACTATACGAGTTGTACAGCGACATGCCCTTAGTCGAAAAACTTGACACGGACATCTGCCGTAATATGTGAACGCCTAAAACCGTCTACCAACAACCTGATAGGCCTGAAAAGTCAACATCTGATCAAATCTTCATCGATTTGAAAGCCGCATGCGACAGCATTTATAGAGACAAACTATACCGAGCCATGTCTAGTTTTGGTATACCGCCCGAAATCGTACGACTGTGCAGGATGACGATGGAGAATTATCGCTGCTCCGTCAAGGTCGGAAACGACCTCACCGACACATTCGATACCAAAAGAGGATTTGTGCATGGCGATGCGCTGTCATGTGAATTCCTTAACTTGATTCCTGGGAGAAATGTGCAAAACTCCAGTGCTAACACCAGAGGCAGAATATCCAAAAAATCGGTGCTATCATAATCGACGATATTGACATATTGAAAACTTGATGTGATAGCCACGTCTGCTTGTATAGATAAGGAAGCGGAAAAAATTGGATTTAGCTGTAAATGAGGGTAAGACTAAGTATATGCTGTCAACACGAAAGGACACACCACATCCACGAATTGACAGATATAACTTTGAGGTAGTAGGGGACTTTATTTAGCTCGGCTCCGCTACTAACTTTGACAACAATATCTCATCAGCAATCAAACGAAGAATTACTCTTGGCAACCGCTGTTTCTGCGGGCTAAGAAGTCAATTTAGTAGTAAAGCCCTCACTCGAACTACTAAGGAGATCCAAATAAGACACTGGCGGGCTATGGAAACGAAGATTCAACCACGAACTATACGAGCTGTACATCGACATGCCCTTAGTCGAAAAACTCCACATTGGACGTTTAAGATGGCTAGGGCAAGCAGAACGATTGGACACAAATACTTCGGATCGCAGAGTCTTCTATTCCCGGACGCAGTAGAGGAAGAAACCGACCTCAACCAATTTTTAGTGCGCAACTGGAGGCAGTTAGCTAAGGACCGGGCTAATTGGAGAGGCATGTTGGTTGAGGCCCAGGTTTTTCTATTGCATATGCTATATGGTAGGGTATACAAATGGTTAATGTAGGAAATCACCCCCAAAGAGTTGGCGTGGGTTAAAATGTTCATGTCTCGAAATATACATGCTATCATAGCCAATGATCGCACATCCAACGTTTTTTTTTTCGAATATTTAAAAATTGAACCGAAAAAAGTGTTTTTACTGAAAACACCCCCAATAAGTGGGCGTGCCAAAAAACTTTATATAGACGAATTATAGATATTGAGATTTTTGTTCAGACGCTTTTTCAAAACTCCTTACGGTTTGGCCAAAAAATATGTTTTCTACAAAGGGGGCGTGGCAGTAGGCGCTTATTTTGCGCTGGAAGCAACAAAGAGCACGTGTGCCACATTTCATCATTCTAGCTCAAAATTTAAGACCCAAAGACTGGTGACGTACTGACGGACGAACGGACAGTCATAGCTAAACCGACTCAGCTAACGATTCAGAGTCGATCCATATACTTTTAGGTATACATAGCTAAATTTGTTCTCTATGTTACAAACTATGTATCAAAACTAATATACACCTATGGAATAAGGTATACAAAAACGTAAAAACCTTACCTGTGCAGCCGTTCTCAAGTGATAGGTTAGGTTAGGTTAGAGTGGCTGCCGGCGTTCGCCAGCACTCTTAGACCACTTTGGTCCGTTGTGATACCACGTGGATCTTGTCCAATTTCCTTACTATCCATGGGAAAACCATTTTGAGCTTTTGATGAAGCGGAGGTGGCTTTTCACTTCCGTTTTTGCCAAATCACTGAGACTTTGAAAATAGTAAGCTCCGAGATGTAGCTTCCTTTTGTTTGATAGAGCCGGGCAGCTACAAAGGAGATGGAGTATTGTTTCCTCCTCCTCCTCGTCCATGCAGCTCCTACAGAAGTCGTTTGAGAAGAGGCCTAGCCTTTCTGCGTGCCTACCTATTAAGCAGTGTCCCGTGATGGCACCTATGGTATCGCAAATATGCGGTCTATCGAGCGAAATCAGTCCCTTTGATCTTCTCAAATCTAGCTTTGGCCAAATTTGTTTGGTTGTTTGACACGTCGTGCCAAGACTCCATCTGAGGTTTGATTTGCTGTTAGCTTTTGCATGTAGCGGTAGGAATACCTAGTGCACCTTGTCGTGTAATTTGGTTCCATTTCTGGTGAGTTTATCAGGCTTACAGTTCCCTGGATGCCTATGCCCAGGCACCCTGCATAGGTGAATGTTAAAATGCTTTGACATCTCCTGCAGAGAAGATCGGCAATCTAGGGTTGTCTTTGAATTTGTTGAGACTGATTCCAGGGATTTGATTGCCGCTTGGCTGTCCGAGAAAATGCTAATATCCTTGGCAGATATTACATTCTCTTTCAACCAGGAAAAGGCTTCTTTGATCGCCATGAGTTCCGCCTGGAACACGCTGCAATGATCAGGAAGACGGAAAGATAGGCTTAGATTTAGCCTGTCGGAGAAGACACCAGCACCCACTCCGTCATTTGGTTTGGAACCATCGGTGTAGAAGTGGATCGAGTCATTTAGCACAGGTTCGTCGCTCTCCCATGACGTTCTGTTTGGGATTGTGACCCGGAAACTCTTATCAATGTTTAGTCTGGTAAGGGTGTTTAGAATTTTTGAGTGGCCATATTTAATATTTGACCACTGTTGGATGGATTTAAGACGTATGGCTGAGTTAGCTGCTATTTGTTTGCCGAAAATATCTAGGGGTGGTAGGTGAAAAAGAATGTCTAATGCCGCTGAGGGTGTCGTACGGAGTGCTCCACCAATGCACAGACACGCAGTTCTCTGCACTTCGGCTATTTGATTGCTGTTTAAAGCTATTTCTAGTGCTGGCCACCATACTACTACTCCATAAAGAAGTATCGGGCTTATAACCGATATATAGAGCCAATGCGTGATACGAGGTTTCATTCCCCATTTCAAGCATATGGCTTTCTTGCAGGAATAAAGTGCTACCGTCGCTTTCTTTACTCTTTCTGTTATGTTTAGCTTCCAGTTGAGCTTCCTGTCCATAATAAGTCCCAGATATTTTGCTTTGTCTGAGAAGACTAGTTCGGTTCCGTTTAGTGACGGGGGGCCAATGTGAGGAATTTTATATTTCCTAGTGAATAGGACCAGTTGAGTCTTATGTGGGTTGACACCCAGTCCACAGCTGACCGCCCATTTGGAAAGTTTATGTAGTGCGTTTTGGAGAAGCTCCTTGAGTATATTCAGGTGTTTCCCTGAGACAGCGATAGCAACGTCATCTGCGTACGCAATTACGTACCATCCCTCTGCTTCCAGGATAAGTAAAAGCTCGTTTATCGCTAGGTTCCAGAGAAGAGGGGACAGGACTCCACCTTGCGGAGTCCCTCTGCTGACATGTCTTCTTGTCGAAGCACCACCCAGTGTTGTGTTGATAATTCGGCTATTTAATAGCAAATTAATCAGCATTCCAAGTGAGTGATCGACTTTCAGACATGTTAGCGCCTTAATGATCGCTCCCGAATTAACGTTGTTAAAAGCGCCTTCGATGTCCAGGAATGCAACCATAGAATACTCCTTGCAGCATAACGACTTTTCAATAATACGCACTAATGTGTGCAGGGCTGTTTCTACAGATTTTCCCTTACAGTACGCGCATGTTGGGATGCAGATAGCTGATTTACATCAATGCTACTGCGAAGATGAATGTCAACCAGTCTTTCCAGGGTTTTCAGAAGGAATGATGATAAGCTTATAGGTCTTAGATCTTTCGGATTGACATGAGAACTTTTACCAGATTTGGGTATGAATACAACTTTGACTTCTCTCCAAACCTTGGGAATATAAATCAGCTCGATGCAGCCCCTAAGGATGGATAAGATCCAAAGTACGCTTCAGCTCGGCTGGTATAATGCCGTCGGGTCCAGCGGATTTAAAGGGTTTGAAGCTATGTATTGCCCAATGTATTTTATCTTTTGTTAGTCTGTTCTCAAGTGATGTTCTCATGTGATTCGATTCCCAACGAAATACATTTGATTTTTATTTACAAAGATATTTGTTAAGGTAATTTACTTGGTTTCGTAATTTACTTCATTTGGAAAATACGATGTCAGGGGCTTCCACTCGTTTGTATTTGTTGCCACAGGGCCTCCAGACCCCTAACTCCGGCCGTGTTTGCAACAACACTTCGGAATATTCACGCTGAAAATGTTCAAAAAAAACTTAAAAATACGTTAACAACTTCAATTTGATTTTTTTAATAATTTCTTATATCCTCGTCTATTCTGTAGATAACAACAAAAGTTTAAAACTATTCGATGTTTTTCTTCAACAAAATGTTTTAACGAATTGCGAGTGCAACTGATGAGATTTTTTCTCGAACCAGTTTCTGTTTTCATGAATTTATTTCGGATGGACTCACTCATGGACCATGGTGGCTGTGGCTATCGAACCTCACTTTCGTGGTGACTGAAATACATTTCCCCTACATTGGTTGACACTTTTCGGAAAGGAGGTTGAGGTAGCGGGTGAAAATTAAGCAAAGTGGGAGACAAATGTGGGGCAAACAATAAGATACACATACGCGGTCAAAATACGATCGGATTGTTTGAGTTGGGTTTGGGTATATTTTGGTGAGTTCAGTCTTGCACAACCAGTCGAAGCGTAAGGTAAGACAAACATTTAATAATTGATTTCTTGTGAATATATCGTTAAATTTTTTTTTTCAGAAATGGCTGATAAGGAAGAAACCCTATTACAACCAGAGACAGCTGACCAACAACAGTCAGTCAAAGCAGAGGAGAAAGAATTGGTTGAAGAGCTACCCGACTATGACCAGTTGCTGTGGGATGCAAATGAACAACAGTATATAGAATCCGAGGAGGAGGAAATGGTTCAAGTCTATCAAGAGCTAGGACAACTAGAGGCTGCTGACCAACAACAGCCTGTCACGGCAGAGGAGGATGAAGCGGATTCATATTCAGACAGTGATAGTGAATTATTTTATGAGACTTGGACTTGGAGGCCTTGGGGGGAAATGTAAACCGATTTAAAAAAAATAAAAAATAAATCTGACGCCCACTGATTCAAGGGCACAAATGTGTGTTTTTTTTATTTACTTTGCTCGTGTATCTGTTATTCCCAAACTAGTGCCAGAAAGGAGATGATTACTTCCATTCAGTTGAATGCACTCGTGACGAGCTGAACTAGATGAAGTGCAGTGCAAGGATTACCATCGCTCTGAGAATATTTTTAGCCACGAGTTGCAGTTCAATTGAGCTGTCTATTGGCTAAACGCAACCACGAAGTAAGACAACGGTAGGAATGCACAATTTCAACGCACTGAACCGGATAATTCTTTGGATGCGACGTGTTTGGATTCGGATTGGAGTGTCGCCATTGAAATACAGACAAGGTGGTGCATGGTGCGCACCACCTTACACGACTTTTATCGGAGATTGATGATAATTGCATCACGTTGACTGTGGATTGGCTGACCTTCGAAGGGGCTATGCTATGACTCGAGTTCTTGTTTTGATTTTTATTTTCCCAGTCAATATGCGCAGACTTCGTCCGCCCCTTACATGACGGTTCGGTATTGATTTCCATGGTACGCTTTGGAACACATGGGTTACCCTCTTTATACGGAATACAAGTTCTTCAATGCGATGGTACTGAAGGTGCGTGAGGAAGGGCATCTCTAACGAGTTTTGCTACGAGAATGAAAAATGTCATCTGGGGATAGTTGACGAAAATGCGGATACGCAGATGGAAGGAAGCGTTTGTTTGGGAAAGCTGGCAATTTTCTGTAATTGGGTGGGAAGGGCAGAGGCATGACGAGTGTGTTTACCAAGAGACCATTATTCATGTTTCATGCATTTTATTGGTTTGAAGTAATCGGATTTTTCAGACGTTCATCAAACTAGAAATGAGTAGCTTTGGACAGCTTTTCTCTTTGCCTGTGTTTGAAAAGTAGGTTATTGGGAATAAATTGAATTAATTTAAAATTTTCTTAGGTGAGGCGAATTTTGAACACTCGAATTGCGTGAAATGATGCTCGCAGATGACTTGTTGACTCTGCTTTAAAAAGTTGTAAATTGGACATTGGTGGTACCTACTGTCTCTACTGAAAGATCGTTCCATTGAATGCTTCTATTGGCAGATATTTAGAGGTCTTGTCCCTTTATCCAAAGCTCATGGAAACGCTGATAAATCGTCAGCTTATGAAATATCGCAAAAACCGGAAACATCTCAGAGACTAGCAATATGGTTTTCACAGCACTTCCGCAACGGTAAGTTTTTCTCCCGTGTACACACTCTTAATTGTAAAACTCACATGCACTACCCGTGTACATGAATTCCAATTTATGCGATTCCGCTGTGAGTTTTGAATGTGCTGAATGAATAATTTTTGTCAGATGAGTCGGTGCTTTAGGATAGTGACGCGATTATATGAGGACACAAGCGTTCTCACTCTAGCCTCTCACTATCCACTCCTACTCTTACCTCCACGCTGGTGACTGGTTGGTGCCTATTACCTCGACTGGAGATGGTGTATTAAACGCCTGTCTGCTATCTGCCATCCAGGAAATACGATGGGATGGGCAGGGCAAAAAGAGGATGGAAAACTGTGATATCTACTATGGACAGTGTTATAGTGAGCAGAAACAGCAACTATTTGGATGCGTATTTGTTGTAAGTGCCAGACTAAGGCAAGGAGTCTTATGTTTCCAAGACATTAGCGAACGCATTGTATTAATCCGCATCAAGGCCAAATTCGCCAACATAAGCCTTATATGCGCTCGTGCTCCGACGGAGGAAAAAGATGATACAACTAAGGATTGCCTCAACGAGCTCCTCGACAAAACCTATGAGCGACTACCGAAGTACGATGTTAAAATCGTGCTGAGAGATTTTAACGCATAGGTAGGAAGAGAAGACATCTTTAGCAGTA
Source organism: Rhingia campestris (assembly GCA_932526625.1). NCBI lineage: Eukaryota > Metazoa > Arthropoda > Insecta > Diptera > Syrphidae > Rhingia > Rhingia campestris. The sequence goes on along the minus strand of OW052186.1, from coordinate 1,870,826 downwards.
TTGTCGGAAAATATAGCCTACACGACAACACGTCTGGTAACGGTCTTAGGCTAATTGACTTCGCTACGGAACGAAATGCCACTATAGCCAGCACAGGGTTTATTCACCTCTATATTCATAAGGGGACATGGCGGTCTCCAGATCAACGAACAGTCAACCAAATTGATCACATTGCGATAGACAAGAGGCACGCATCCAGTATTTTGGATGTCCGAACATTCTGAGGGGCTAACATCGACTCGGACCACTACCCTGTTGTAGCCAAAGTAAGGATGCGGATATCCAAAACGCCACAAAAAAACAGAAATACTGTGAAAAAATTTAATGTCGAAAGACTGCAATCGCCAGAGACCGCCAAGACCTTCGCGCAACGCGTATCCCTTAACCTCTCGACTCACAACATACCACCAGCATCTAATATCGAAGAACAATGGCAACGATGCCAACAAGCCATTAGATCAGCCGCAACTGATGTGCTAGGTTTCTCGCGGCCACCAGCAAGAAACCCCTGGTTGATGAGGAATGCCTACAAGGCTATGCTGCAGGTGAAGACGAGAGCTGCCATTGAGCTCTATAGCCAAAGAAAAGGGGAAGAACACCGGCTCTTTGGAAAGAAGAAAAAAGAGCAAGAAAAGCGCGCGATCGAGGATATAGAGAGGTGCCACTCCAGGAACGATGTTCGCAAGCTTAATCAGGCCGCCGGAAATGACGGCCTCCCCGCTGAGCTTTATAAAGCTGGCGGAGATGACTTGGTAAGTAACATCCACCAACTCATAAGCCAAATCTGGTCGGATGAAAGCATGCCTGAAGAATGGAACCTCAGCATCATTTGCTCCACAAAAGAGGAGACCCTCTGAACTGCGCCAACTACAGAGGCATAAGTCTGCTCAACATCGCTTACAAAATCCTATCTGGCGTTATATGTGAACGCCTGAAACCGTTTACCAACAACCCGATCGGCCCTTATCAGTGAGGTTTTAGGCCAGGAAAATCCAAAACCGATCAAATTTTCACACTTCGGCAGATCCTGGAAAAAAACCCAAGAAGTCCAAATCGATACCCATCACCTATTTATCGATTTCAAAGCCGTATACGACAGCATTTACAGAGACGAACTATACAGAGCCATGTCTAGTTTTGATATACCGCCCAAACTCGTCCGTTTGTGTAGGATGACGATGGAGAATTCTCGCGCACCATCAGAGTCGGAAACGACCTCACCGACACATTCGATACCAAAAAAGGATTTAGGTAAGGCGATGCGCTGTCATGTGACTTTTTCAATTTGATTCTTGATAGGATTGTGCAAAACTCCCGAGCCAACACCAGAGGCACAATTTTCCAAAAATTGGTGCAACTACTAGCATACGCCGACGATATTTTCATCATTGGCAGGTCTCAACGTGATGTCATAGCCACCTTTGCTAGTTTAGAGAAGCAAGCGGCAAAAATGGGTTTAGCAGCAAATGAGTGTAAGACTAAGTATATGCTGTCAACACGAAAGGACACTCAACATCGACAAATCGGACAGAACTTCACCATTGACAGATATAACTTTGAGGTAGTACGGGATTTGTATACCTCGGCTCCGCTATTAACTCTGACAACAACATCTCGTCAGAAATCAAACGAAGAATTACTCTTGCCGCTGTTTCTTCGGGTTAAGAAGGCAATTTAGTAGTAAAGCCCTCACTCGAACTACTAAGGAGATCCTATATATAAGACCCTGATCATCCCAGTCCTGCTCTACGGCGCTGAAGCGTGGACCGTATCAAAAGCGGATGAAGAAATCCTTGGTCGATTCGAGCGGAAAATTCTTCGGAAAATCTTCGGTCCCGTTTGCGTTGACGGGCTATGGAGACGAAGATTCAACCACGAACTATACGAGTTGTACAGCGACATACCCCTGGTCAAAAAACTCCGCATTGGACGTTTAAGATGGCTAGGACATGTAGAACGAATGGACACCAATACTCCGGCTCGCAGAGTCTTCGATTCCCAGCCAGACGTCGGACGCAGTAGAGGAAGACCTCGCCTTAAGTGGCGCGCACAAGTAGAAACCGACCTCAACCAACTTGAAGTGCGCAACTGGAGGCAGTTAGCTAAGGACCGGGCTAATTGGAGAGGCATGTTGGTTGAGGCCCAGGTTCATCCCGGACTGGTAAGTAAGTAAGTGGATGAGTGAGCTGAATTGTGGATTTTCATTTATTAGGTGAAAATTGCAAACGAAAAATATTTGTTCGTAGTTTATTGTAAAAATTGTTTACTAAAAGTTCAAACGAGCGCTACCTAAAGGGTGTTTTTTTTAGAGTTCTGTACCTCTAAAAAAAACACCCTTCGAATTCGAATTGAAATAAAACACAAGAAAATCGATTTAATGTCCATCAGTTTGGATTTATTGGAAGGATCATTTTATGCCATTAATGTTTAATTATGATTTCGGGCATGTGGCCGCCGTGGCTGGTTCGAATAAGGCCAAGTCTAGAGATTAAATTTTTAACCACTTTTCGATCATTTGGGGCCGTATGTCGGCAATAGCGCCACGAATATTGGCTTCCAAGTCCCCTCACGTTTCTGGTTTGTTGGCATAGACGAGCGACTTCACATGTCACCAAAGAAAATAATCCAATGGTGTCAAATCACACGATCTTGGTGGCCAATTGACAGGTCCATTCCGCGAAGTTATGCGCTCATCGAATGTTTCCTTCAAGTAATCGATTATGACGGGCGCTGTGTGGCGTGTTGCGCTGTCTTGTTGCAACCACATCTCATCCACATTCATGCCATCCAATTCGGGAAAAAAATAGTCGGTTATCATGGCTCTATACCTGTCTCCATTAACGGTAACTGACTCTCCAGAATCATTTCGGAAGAAGCATGGCCCAATGACTCCACCAGCCTAGAGCACACCAAACAGTCAGTTTTGTGGATGAAATGTCGTCTCAAGGGATTCATGTGAATTCTCTTCACTCCAAATGCGGCAGTTTTGCTTGTTGATATAGCCATTCAACCATTTTGCGATGAAAATCAGAATCGAGATCAATCTCATTTTTGGCCCATACACCAAAATTACGACGCATTGCATGGTCTCGTGGCTTTAATTCTTGCACAAGCTGGATCTTGTAAGGTCGTAAGCCAAGATCTTTACGCATAATCTTCCATAAAGTTGATGGACGCTCCAACTGCTGTGCACGGTGCCGAATCGATCCATTCGGGTCCTCTTCAACACTTTGCTCTACAGCGGCAATTGTTTCTTCTTTGCGCACTGTTCGACGTCTCTGCGGATGCGTGTTATCACATAGAGTAAACGTAGTGCGAAAACGATCCATGGTTAACCGAATTAATTGCTCTGATGGATGACTATATCTTCATAAAATGGACGGAGCTTGCGGAAAACTTCGCGAACTGAATCATTATTTTCGAAGTAAATTTGCACGATTTCCAAGCGTTGTTCATTTGTCAACCTGCTCATGATCAAATGGCAAACCAAACTAAACATAAATGACATTAGAGTTGCCCGATTTGACCACAAAATGTCAGTTTTATCTCCATTCGAAAACCCAACCTCTAAAAAAAACGCACCCTTTATATTGTTATTGTAAGGCGACAAACTCGGAATTTTAAATTCATTTTAATGATTTTGTTTTTTGTCATCATTTACATTTCCTTAGGAGAAAATTAGTGACTATCCATTTGAGTAAACAAGACAAAGACAACAGCAATTCATCGTTTCCCGAAGCATCTATGTTTGGAATTTTTTAAATGAGCGGCAATCTGCACTACTCGTTTCCGATGTGCTTTGCAATATTTTGCAGAGGAAATTATCAGCGAGCAGTTGGCTTGTTTGTCTCAAACCAATCACCAAACAAATTTGGCCAAAGCTTGGATGGAATCACGTAAGGTGATAGTTGACAGTCAAAATAATTAAGGTGACTGTCAAAAGTGACAGTAAATGTTTGCACCGAATTCAAATGACAGCTATTTAGGTGTCTGGGACAAGAGGCCATCATTCGTCGCCCTTTCTGTTCAAGGGACCTGAGATTCCTAAATGACCTGTTAAACGAATATGTGGAATCAGCTAATTTAGGTTATTCACTTTGTCCATTCTAACTGGGACTATATAGACACCACTGTTGACTCCATCTTGGCAGTTCCTCCGCTGCCGCCTGGAACAGGAAGGTGTGCACTTATGTTGCGTGATGGTTTAGGTGCCGTTGTAGACATGCTGGGTCCAGTTTCCTGCTTGTCAGAGAGCGTATGCCCTTGACTCGGACACGTCACAAAAATCATGCCAGACTTATGGAAAAAGACGACTGTTTGCCTGTGAGAATATAATACTATGGACCCTATATTGACCGCCACATTCGCTTGGAAAATCCCTTAATATGGCATCTTCAATTCCTCGTTCCCTCCATTTCACTTCCTTGCCAAACCCCTTCCACATCATGCATTACCCCGCTCTCTTCGGTTGCCACCCAAGACAAAATACTGGGATTGAGACCCTGTCTCCGGTGAAGGAACTATTCACTCAGCGATCGCAACTGGAAGGCTGAGAATCGGAGTTGGTAGGCATCAGCTAGGTGGAAATTCAAATCATTTTCAAAAGTACCGTCATGTGCATTTTTGGCAAAAACTGCTTATTCCATCTTTTCCTTAATAATTGCAAAAGCAATCGTTATCAACATCATTAGAGCCGTTTTCAAGATAATCGCGTTTTAAAAATTAAAGTAATCATCCTATCAGAAAATGCTATAAATTTTGCGATTGGCCCCTAATGTCAGTTCTGTTTTGACATTTGTGTAGTAAATAACGGGTGATTTTTTAGCTGGTTTGGTTTTGGCAACACTGGTTTTGACAGCTGACGTGTGTTTAGTACCTTGTGTCACTGTCAAACAGCTTCAGTTTGGTTTGCAATTTAACCATGGATCGTCTTAAAAATGAACAACGCTTGCAAATTATTGAATTTTACTATCAAAATTTGTGCTCGGTTCGAAATGTTCATCGCGCGCTGCTTCCATTTTATGATCGGCATTCTCGACCTTCTGAGCAGTCTATTCGGAAGATTTTGACCAAATTTCGCACCAAATTTACTTTGTTGGACATTAAACCACCAACACGTTTACGTACTGTGCGTAGTGAAGAAAATATTGCGGCCGTATCAGCTAGTGTGACAGAAGACCGCGAAATGTCGATTCGGCGCCGTTCCCAGCAGTTAGGCCTTTGTTACAGCACTACGTGGAAAATTTTGCGGAAGGATTTGGGCGTAAAGCCTTTTAAGATACAGCTGGTGCAAGAACTAAAGCCAGCCGACCTACCACAACGCCGAATTTTTGGTGAATGGGCTCTTGGAAAGCTGGCCGAGGATCCGCTTTTTTATCGAAAAATTGTGTTCAGCGATGAGGCTCATTTTTGGTTGAATGGGTACGTAAATAAGCAAAATTGCCGCATTTGGAATGAAGATCAGCCAGAAGCATTGCAACAGCTACCAATGCATCCCGAAAAAGCCACTGTTTGGTGCGGTTTATGGGCCGGCGGCATTATTGGGCCATATTTCTTCAAAGATGATGCGAATCGCAGCGTTACTGTCAATGGTGAACGCTACCGAGCGATGATAACAAACTTTTTTTTGCCCGAAATGGAAGTTCTTGACTTGCATGATATGTGGTTTCAACAAGACGGTGCCACATGCCACACAGCACGCGAAACAATGGCGCAATTGCGAGGCGAGTTTGGTGAACAGTTAATTTCACGTTTCGGGCCGGTCAATTGGCCGCCTAGATCGTGCGATTTGACACCATTAGATTATTTTTTGTGGGGGTATGTCAAGGCTAATGTCTATAGGGACAAGCCCGCTTCGATTGACGCACTGGAAGCCAACATCCATGCATTCATTCGTGAGATACCGGCCGATATGTGTGAAAGAGTATGCCAAAATTGGACTCAGCGGATGGGCTACCTGAGACGCAGCCGCGGTCAACATTTGCATGAAATTATCTTTAAAAATTAAATTGCAAGGTTCAAACTATCGATTAAAATAAATATTTCATTCATTTTTTCGAATTTTTTGTGTTTTTTTTTTAAAAAAAGTTCTAAACCTCTTAAAAAATCACCCGTTACATGCGAAATACACGTTAATAAACAATGTTACGCTACACTGCTCCAGAACGCGGAATATTGATGACTATTTATTTGAGCAATAATCGGTCGGTGACTTTGGCACAACGTGAATTTCGTCGCAGATTTCCTAGCCGTCCAACGCCTACTGGTGAAACACTGCGACGTTTAGCCGCTCGCCTCGAAGAGACTGGCACAACACGAGATGCTGCCAGGCGTGGCAGACCCCGGAGTAGCCGTTCTGCAGAGAATATTGCTGCTGTAGCCGAAGATGTCATGGAAGCGCCGTCGACATCGACCAGACGACGTGCCACGCAAATGGGTATCAGTCGACGGTCTTTACAGCGAATTTTGGTAAAAGATTTGAAGACGTTTCCGTACAAAGTCCAGACGGTGCATCAGCTGTTAGCTGCTGACCACCAATCTCGTCTAACATACGCTCAAGCCATCCTTAATCACCACCAAGAGGAAGATGATTTTTCATCAAAAATAATCATGAGTGATGAGGCCCATTTCCATCTTAGCGGGTACGTAAATAAGCAAAATTTACGCTTCTGGGGCACTGAAAATCCGCGTGTAACCCACGAAGAGCCATTAAACCCGCTCAAAGTCACTGTATGGTGTGCTGTTTTCGCTGGAGGAGTCATCGGAACTTTTTTCTTCGAAGACGTCGCGGGCCAAACGGTTACTGTGAATGGTGAGCGCTACATAGCAATGATCGACGAGTTCTTTTTGCCGCAACTTGATGAATTGGGATTGGAAAACATGTGGTTCCAACAGGACGGTGTAACGGCACACACTGCACGTGCCACAACCGATATGCTGAAGGATGCATTTCCCGGGCGCCTAATCTCCCGTTTTGGCGATTTGCACTGGCCAGCAAGATCGCCTGATTTGACCGCTCCAGACTTCTTTTTGTGGGGCTTTTTGAAGTCGCAGGTTTATGTCAACAAGCCTCAGACTCTTGCAGCTCTTAAAGACAAAATCCGTCAAGAATGTGAGGACCTATCGCCGGAAGTTTTGGCCAAAGTGATGGAAAATGCCATAAAAAGGGCTCAAATGACAACCAACTGTGGCGGCGGCCTTTTACATGACATCATATTCTCGATTTGATGTAAAAAAAATTAAAAGACCAAATAAAAATAATCCACAAGAAGAATCAAAGTTTTTCATTTTTTTTTTAAATTACAGCCAAAAAACATCGGAAGGTTATTTTTGCGCTACCTTGCATATGAGAGGTACTGTTTTTGAGTAAGAATCCCAATTCCAAAAACCCCTATGTAGGACCAAAAACAATACCCACAGCCGATCTTTCAGTCATGCCGATCGAGTTGTTTGTGCTCCAGTGCGAATAACAAACTCCAGACTCCTATACAGACCCCAGACCCCTCAAGCGTGTAGTATGTGCAGACAGGCCCCAGAACAGACAACAACACAAATTAGACTTTCCCACACCGAAACGAATCTTTACCTTTGCAAATATAAAAACGAGAAAAGCAATAAAATCCTCATCACCCTTACATCACGCATCCACAATGCCATGCTCGATCCACAGGAGCTGCCTGATTGTCGCGGATGTATGTCTGTGAGAATGTGAATTTGAGTGTGTTTGCTGGATTTGTTTCGTTTTGTCCTCAGTTATTGAAATATTCTTGACGAGTTAGGATCACAATGGCAGGAGGCGATAGTGAGTATAAAAATTCAAAGCTGTTGCTGCGATTGTATCCTGTGTTCTACTTGTAGTTGAATTTGACATTACCGAGGACGAGGATGAGTACGATTGTCCTCCAAACAATACTCGACCACCACGAGGTGTCACATTATCACTACCCCTGGATCAAGTTGGCGTAATGCTGGAATTGAAAGAGCACATGATCAGCGTTGTGAATAAGTTGGGCGGCGATAGAATCAGAGGGATGAGATTGGCATCCATTTACTTGGACTTTGATTTTTCTTCGCTTTTTGCTGAACTAAGACCGCGGCGATATACAGATTTGCGCGTACTCATCGAAGATGAAATGATTGCAGAACCTTCTAACAGTAACCATAACGGGGAAATATTTCTTTTCATAAATTTGATTTTGGTATTCATAAGCGTTGCGATTATGTTTTGTTGTACGTTGTACGTGCATTACCGTTGTAGTTCGCATCAATAAAAGTATCTATGTGTGCATTTGTGCAAATTCGAATAAAATGTTTTAATTGATTCGTGATTCGTGGGTGGAAGTCTAACAAAAAAGAGGTAAACTGTGTGAGTTGTTAATGTAAACCTTTTCCTTAAGGTGACCGACCCTATAAAAAGAAGTCCGGAGCCGACAGATCAGGCGATCGCGACGGCCATTCAAATTCATCGTTTGTTTTAGAGAAAGCGATTTGGGAAGTGGTCGCGCAACAAGCTGATTATCTCCCGACACCGGTGTGAGCGGTAGCTCCGTCTTGCAGAAACCAAATCAGCTCAGCATTGTTTGCACATGTGGAAAATGGAAGTCCTGAAGCATTGTTCTATGTGCGAGACCCATTGAAGGTTAAGCTGGAACCCGCATCTTTTTCGAAGAAATATGCTGGATTACTCTTAAGCGAGGTGATTCCACACCAAACAGTAACACGAAGTGAGTATAAGGGACGTTGATGGGATTTTTTTTTTAAATCTGCAATTTAGCTTGTTCGCAAACCCACTTAGGTGAAAATATGCCTCGTCGGTCATCATATAATTTGTCGAAATTTCTTTGTTATTTTCGGTAATATTTGAGACATTTCTGCAGTATTGCAGATTTTCTGAGTCACCAGGATGGAGCTGTTGGACCAACTGGATCTTGTAAGGGTAAGGGATAGATATTTCCTCGACGAATCGTGCTATGTGATATGGCTTACTCTGTTGAGCGACATCGTTACGATGTTTCAGGATCAGTTGCAACACTTTTCCTAATGACCGATCCTCCGATATGAGGCCTGAACGATCCCCTTCATCTCCAACGTTCTCATAAAATTGGCGGTAGGTAAAAATTATTGACTGGATGTTTCAAAAAATAATTTGAAAATGTTTGCTCGTTGTGCGATCGTGTAGTACTTCATCTGTGTAGTTTGCAACCAAAGAATATCGATGTTGTTCGTAAGAGAGTACTAAAATAACTAACTAGACAATAGGATAACAATATAATGAGATTTTCTGACACAACCACTACACTATAGTGTAGTTGTAGATGTGTATAGGCATATTTTTCAATAGTTGCCGTTTTCTTTGCTTTTGGATGAACTGCAAATTTCACGAGAAAAAAATCTAACAGTAGTATAGAAATATTTGTGAAAAATTGCAATTATTTGAGAAGTTAATGAAGTGAATGCTTACTTTTGGGACTAACAGAACTTTCCAGTGGACATTTATCCGATGTGCTATTCCATACAAAACTTCAATCTGTATACTCTACGAATTAATACAAAAAATTAAGCTTTCTAATTAAAAATCAGTATTTTCTATCAAAATTTTTTTTTGTGAATTATCGAGCACCCTTTATAGGTAAGAACTGCATTCCATAGCAATTGTACCACAGATTTACCCACAAGACAGCGCTAGTCAACCGATAGTCATCTTCTGCAGTGAGGCTTCTTATATATTCACAAATCGACTCAGATTTGTCGACCTCGACCTAGTTGGAATATAGAACAACAAACTCCATCGCGTCGAAGGCAGATCATAAAAAAAGTCCACACATTTCGTAACGTTGTCTTGTGGATGAAAGAGGTAACAAACCGCCAAACAACTGGAGTCACCTTTAAACTATGGCGTGCTAAATCGGATATTATGGCATCGTCAAATCGATATGCGAATGACCTGATGTTCTCAGGATTATAACTGAACATATCTGAATCTGACCAAGTAAACTATCATTCAGTTGAAAGAGTTTATTTTTCCACATCGACAATACGTCACACATCAATCGCTTATATCGCGGTTGGCTGACCTATTTTGTTCCAGACTACACAAGCGCCATCCCATTAACACACACGGAGAACTTATTGGATCCGTTGCCGTAAAAATGCGATTCCCAATGCATAGATACGGAGTCTGTATCAAGGAACACCATAGGATCTATGTCAGCCGACACTCGGCCGAAATCATGCAAAGCAAATGCCGACCGACGAGACTTGCCACATTAACCGTGAAGTCGTTAAAGTAGTTTCAGCGAAATCGAAGGTGAATGGTGTTTTCATTAAGCGTTATGACGTTCTTTTAGATATTTAGTCCGTATCATGTGGGAATGGTATGATAATTGAATTTGCATCCTTTTTCGTTTTGTTTCATTGTCATTTATTTACGCAATGTGAAACTGAATCTGTTTAGGGATAAATCAGGAAACGCGTGGAGGAGTTCTAGCGATGATACTTCATACTCCTGTTTCTGATGTTGCTGCAGAAAACATGTTTTTATCTACACAGAATAGCATATACGAATCTAGATCCGTGAGAAGTCGTCGTTTGCGTCGCGTCGCAATTTTATGAAAACGATTGACACGTGCCAGTGCGTGGCTATCGGCCCGGCAGTTCGACCATTTACCAAATTTTCACACTTAGGTTAATCGTGGAAAAGACCAACGAATTTCAAGTCGAAACACACCATCTTTTCGTTGTCTTCAAGGCCTCACGGTCATTGAGGAACTCCGTTGGTCCGTTGAATGCAAGACATGGTATATGCTGCGAACAAGATATTTCTATTGATATCAACAATCTGCGCTATAGTATAATAGTCCATCTACCTAGGAGGCAACATCAAAATCAAGAAAGACATCTTAGTGATGACTATCCCAAGGAAAGTGAGGCTATTTCGTTAAAGCACAACAAATGTGATCCAAACTCTTTACTCGAAAGTCCAAATATTTGTTCTGTGGGACCCTATTCTACTTCTACTACTCCAAGTCCTACTTTACGACGCCGAGTTCTAGACAATAAGCAAGAAATCTGAGCAAATATCGAAAGAAAAATTCTTCGTCGATTGTTGGGTACTGTATGCGAGGGAGGAAAATGGAGGAGAACATACAACGGCGAACTTTATGACCTGTACCAAGGTGTGTATGTGGTACAAAAGATAAAACTACATTGTAGACTACATTGGCCACTTCGAGCGAATGAACAATAATGCTCAAGCCAAAAGAATCTTCGAATCCCAGCCTTTAGGTTCGAGGGAAAAAGGAAGACCGAACCACCGATTTAGTGATCGCTGATGCCAGAGCGCTTGGACTGAAAAATTGGCAGGAAAGTGCATAAAATGAAAGGGGATGGAAGGCTGCCTTGTGTAGTGTGATCCAATGCAACACAAATTACGAAAATCAATTACGTAGCATTATATTACCCCAGATACCATATAGTGTCAAATGGCATTCTATCATTCATTCGGGTTTAAGTGTTTGTTATTGTTTACACTGTGTCCCTTACTCCCAGTATGCATTATGCAGTATGTAGGTCAAATAGAATTATGTTCGATAATTAAGTTATATGATATTTTTGATAGGAGCTATGAGTATTCAGATATTCTATGCTTAGAATATCCATAGCTCCAACGTAAGATTTTTGTATAAATACCTTTTCATTTTGGAAATAAAATCAGTCTTGATCTAACCACTAGAGTCTCATTAACTGCGGCAGTAATATGCCATAGCTTTCAGCGAACTGCTGTTGGAAGTGTTTTCGTCTCGAAGAACATCACAGCGCTTACAAAGCCTTACGAAATAAGGTCGTTCGTGATATACGGGAATCAAAAAAACAATTCTACTCCTCACGACTAAACCCATCGCTTGCTGGGCAAAAACTATGGAGGAATATTAGAGAAATTGGTATAGGAAAACAGAAAAACATTACAGATTGTGACTTTGATTGTGATGAGTTGAATAAAAAATTCGCATCTGTGTCCACTGCTGACTCCACTGACCAGTGGAATTCCTACTCACGCTCCCATATTCATATTCAAAATGAACAACGCCTAAACACCTTTCAATTTTCTGCAACTGATGAAACCAAAGTGCTCGAGAGTTTTCTAGGCACAAAATCAAACTCCGTTGGCTTTGATGAAATCCATCCGACTTTTTTAAAAGCAATACTCCCATATTGCTTAAAATATATCACATATGCTTTCAACTCGATTCTCACGACCGGCATTTTTCCTTATGTATGGAAACAGTCTAAAATTATACCCATTCCAAAAAAGGGCACTAAAGAAGAGTATATACCGATTGCATTTCTACCCCTCCTCTCGAAAATCCTAGAAAAGATAATGAACTCCCAGATTCGTGAATACCTTGATACAAATAGTTTGCTCTGCCCTGAACAGTCCGGTTTTCGTCCAAAACACAGCTTCACAACAGCTTTAATAAAAGTAGTAGAAGATATCAGGCAGGCCGTAGATGAAAATAATCTAACTTTTCTTACCCTGCTTGATTTTTCGAAGGCATTTGATACTGTTAATCACGGCATACTTTGCAGCAAACTTGTAGAGCAATTCAACTTTTCACTATCAGCCGCGAACCTGGTTTCATCGTATTTAAGTGGTAGATCACAGGCAGTTGTAGGCAAAAACAACATCTCAACCTTTCTTCCCTTAAATAAAGGTGTTCCACAGGGCTCCATCCTTGGACCACTCCTTTTTTCACTTTATATCAATGAGCTACCCAATGATGTTCAACTATACAATAGCTGCCGAGTTGGTCTGGTTGAAAATGGTGCTTACGAAGTAAACGAGGACATCCAATCAATTTATATCTGGGCACAAGCAAACAGTCTTGCTCTTAATCCCACCAAGTCCAAATGTATGGTTATTTCAAGGGTTAAAGTAGACACGTCATTCTTACCTCCAATTGAGCTTAACGGTTCAGTTATCGAGTTTGTTGATACCGCAAGGAACCTTGGGGTCACATTCACAAATAATCTTACTTGGGACAATCATATACGTATCACTCATATACGTATCACTCTTGGTAAAATGTACGGAAGCCTCAGGATGCTTTGGGCCTCACAGCCCATAACTCCTCTTGCAACTAGAAAAATCATAGCTAAGACTCTACTCGTCCCAACTATGCTCTTTGGTTGTGAGATATTTAGTAACTGCAACTATGAGCTTAAGCGCAAGCTTAATGTTGCATACAACAGCATCGCACGTTACATCTATGGACGCAGAAGGTATGACCACATCTCCGCTTTCTCTAAGTCAATATACGGCATAACTCTCGATAACCTTTTAAAATTCAGAACAGTAATTCTGCTGCATAATGTCATGGAAACCCGTCAACCACTTTACTTATTTACCCTTATTCCTTTTTCGCGTTCCTTAAGAACTCTTAAACTTATACTGGTACGCTGTAACTATTTAGTTTCAAAGCGTCAATTTTTAATTCATGTTATTGAACTGTGGAATTCCCTACCTTTAACTATTCGATTAATGAGTCGCACAATCCAATTTAAGAGAACGCTCTGGCAACACTTCACGTCACTCTAATGATAACTTTTTTCCCCTTCACTTATTTATTTTCTTTTCTATAAATACATTTAATTTTTTATTATTTTAAATTTTTATTTCGATCTCCTGTTATTTTAAATTATTTTTTGCCTACTAGTATTCAATTCACACACAGTCTACTAATTGTAATCACTATTTTGTATCTTTCTCGATTCTTTCACTAATTTAAAAGATCTTGTATCTTACAGTGTAAAGACTTTACATAATAAATAAATAATAAAAAATAATAGAACTGCGCTTTAAACAGTAAAGAAGAGCGGGTCGCGCTTTGTACGACTTAGGGAGGTAGGCTCCATAGTAAAAGAACATTGTGACAGTAACACCAAACATTACACTTGTCTCAGGCAGAGACCTTCAACGGGTAGGGAGCTCATTAGGTAAGTAAGTAAGTAAAGCGTTCAAAAGCATACGCCGATCATCGATGGGACTCAACGTTATGTCATAGCCACATTTACCAGTATGGAGAAGGAACATGAGAGTAAGACTAATTATATGTTGTCCACATGAAAGGACACATAACATTAGCGTTACGTTTGGTTGAAAGTCACTTTTCCGTGTAACGTTTTCCCGAAGCTTTTGTCGAATTTTCAAAGACTTACTGCACAAAACTAAATTTCGGGGAACACGTTGCCCGAATTGGTTATCTACTCCTATTTTTCGGGATTGACAATACTTTCTTAAAAAAGTGTTTCGTATTAATAATTTTGAAAAGTATGAAACTTGAGTTTTGAATACCATTAAAAAAAAAAAAAAAGAAAATCATTTCAAATCATAATACATCACTATATGAATTGTTGGTCGTCCTGAAAAAGGCTTCAATCCGTCATTTACAGGACGACCACAAATTGCTTGTCTACTTCGTTAAATTGTTTTTTATATAAAATATCTGCGAACCAAAAATATAAACAGATATATAGACAATTATTTCGATTATCTATTGCATTTGTAAGTAATTGAAATTGAAGATAAAACTGAAGTCTTCAAAATACAATTTAATTACTTAAAAGAATTATTATTATTAATTTTATTAACAAAAAACAGCTTGCTAACAACAAAACGCAAAAATAGTAAAAAAGTTTCTCCTCCGTGATTCTCATCAATCGGCATACAATTCCATTTGGTTGGTAAATCATCCGCAATGCCGACTCTTGTGTTTAATTCTAAATGCGCTCTCCGTGGTTTTTATCAATTGGAGCAACAAAACCATATGATTTGTATGTAGTCAATCGTCAATCGGGATATCGTTTTTCGGTTAAACGTTATTCGGGATTATGTGATTCGGACAAACGTTACTCGGGAAAACGTTGTTCGGGAATCTGTTTTTCGGTAAAACCAACCCAACCACACAACATCGACGAATTGGAAAGAACGTCACCATTGACAGATATAATTTTGAGGAACTACGGGACTTTGTCTAACCCGTCTCCCTTTTTTAACTCTGACAACAACATCTCGTCAGCAATCAAACGAAGAATTACTCTTGCCAATCGCTGTTTCTTCGGGCTATGGAGGCAATTTAGTAGTAAAGCCCTCACTCGAACTACTAAGGAGATCCTATATAAGACCCTGATCATCCAAGTCCTGCTCTACGGCACTGAATCATGGACCGTATATCAAAAGTGGAAGAAGAAATCCTTCGCTTCACAAGAACTCAGCCTTTCGCAGACTACGACGTGTGTTCGCTGAATGGGTTCTAGAGCAGTAGGAAACTGATTCTTATTTTCATCTTAATTCTGGATAAATGGGTACGTTAACAACAAAATTGTCAAATTTGGGACGATACTAATCCACATGAGATCACAAGAGTGTTTAGTGTGGATTTTGGACTTACACCGTCATAGATCCATAATTAATTAAGAACGACGTTGGCTAGACCATCACGATCAACGGCGAGCGTTACCAACTGCTTTTGGAGGTTAGCAATTGTTGCACAAAATCAACTTATACCTGCAACCAATGCAGAAACAAACAAGACTTTCGAGTTCACTTTCTAAAATTTATTGAATGACTAAACATAAAAGGAAATGTAATTCAGTATTTATACAAAATGCTAAGGGTAATAGTTTAGTGTTGCTGAGTTCTTTGTATATAGTATTCTAATTCATTTTACTTCAATACAACCCCTCAACACTTAACTGATACATAACAAGTTAGTGTAATTTAGATCTAGAAATGTAAACCTAATATTTTAGAAAATTAAAGATGCTTTAATTTACATAAATTCTTAGTTAAAATCATAACATCTGTTGGAACATATTTAATTGTAATTATATTTCTTTGAAAAATTTCTCACACATAGTGTACACGAATGTCTATGACTGGGTTTTTAACTAGCTGTTGCGAGCTTAAATTGTCACCTTTCATTACGGTAGGTTCTGCCACCTCCAACTCCACCACCAACTCAGGAAAGCCCAGTTTCTTGATGAAAGACCTCAAGTAAACGGCTTCTCTCGCTGCGGATGATAGATCCATATACTCGGCATCCCTGTTGCTTAAAGCCACTGAAGACTACTTTCTGGATTCACAAGTGATAGCTGCATTATTGTCGCCAATAAAGAAAGAATCACCGGTATATGACTTTCGGTCATCCACTACATTTTGCAAATCTTTGCCCAGGGTCCAAAGGAGCACTGCATCTGCGAGTCCGAACCATGTTGTATTTTTCTAGCAAACTAATTATAAACTGCTGTTGCGAGATGCTTAAACTGTGGTCTTCTTCACGAGTAACCTCCATAACAAGAAACTGATCAATTGGTCCCTTGTCCACCACCTTGAACTCCGTACTTATTTGCATCTTGGTATGGTTTAACACTGTTGAATTCGAACAAGCTAAGAGAATATCATCAACGTACACAGGGATAATGTTGATATCCTCGTTGTTGTTCAATGTTTACACTCACGAGTCAGCATTACACTGTTTGAAACCTAAAACACTAACGCCCGGCTTGCTTCAGCCAATACAAAGCCTTTTTCAATTTGCAAACTTTCCGCTCACTACCTTCAGCGATGAAATCTTCTTGCTGGCTCATATACACGTCCTCCTTTAATTCACAATTTAAGTATGCTGCAGTCACATCCATCTGATGTACCTACCTCGAGATTATATTCAGCAGCAAGTGCCAATATAAGCCTAAGCGATGAGAAGCGAACTACTGGTGAAAACGCCTCGGTGTAGACCACTCCAAATCTCTGGCTGCAGCCCTTTGTCACTAGTCGACATATGTAGCGTTCTATATTGCCGCACCCATCCCGTTAAATATTGAACACCCATTTACATTGGCTTTCTGGCGGATCCACTAGATTCCATGTGTCGTTGGCCAAGAGGGAGTCATATTCACATTTCATTGCTTCCAACCACCTATGACCATCGCTCCGATCTAAGGCCTCCTTTATTGTCAAAGGACTACAAAGAGATTTACCTTGACCACTCACGTGTGCATTTAGATGATGACGTGGACGAAGTGTATATGGAGAACGCAGACGTTTTTCCGCTAAACCAACACCACCACTTCCACCATCAAAATCTTCATCAGCATTCTCAATCCCAGATTCTTCCAGATTCTTCACCACCATTATCTCGGCCAGAATACTCGTATTATCGCTTTTGATAATTTGTTTTTCAACAGGTGCAGCTGTCTCCGGTAAGTCTATAATAGCGTAGTCATTGGAATCGTGTAATGAAATGTCCTTACCGATGTTTTCCAAAAATTTAACATCCCTACTCTTGTAACGGAAATAATCAGGACAATGAGGAAGCCGGCACTTCGAAAAGGACCCAATGTTCCTGGAAACCAAATCCAAAAAAAAAAATCTGAAGTACAACAACCGAAAATGTAGTTTCCCTCATCGTCCCAAAACCTTCCCTTGCGAAAGTCACCCTTATGACTCACGGCCACAGGACTCCGTAAGCCAGTCCGGGCAACAACAAGGAAAGGGTGTTCGAGGCCAAAATGTCTAGGCATGCTAGCTCCCGCGCGTTCTAGCTCGTCGGTTAGGGAGGGTTCTTGACACAAGGCGCCTGCGAACGGTGTTACGATTCCATGCCTGATAAAGATGGAAGTATCTGTAAATGATTAGAGAGCCCGAAGTATCTCCAGTTCCGCATCCATAAACTAATATCGTTGCATCCAATAACATCCTCCAGGTGAAGAGTCCACAGGTGTTAAGAGTAGTCCTCTTCATCAACCCACCCTCTACTCCAACCAACACTCAAAAGGTATCAGCGAGCATCCGTGGTTACTATTGGTCCAACTATTAGTAAATCCTAAAAAAAAGAATTCTTCCCTTCGCGCACTCATCAACCCATCTTAGACCCTATTCGCGATCAAGCCCACCAAAAAAAAAAATTAAAAACCCATTATTAGGAAACTTCCCAAGACGAGATTAAAAGAAGATACATTGCTTAAGCGGAAGTATCTGACCGCGAAGAACAAAATCCAGGGAGTTAAATTCCTTAAAGTACTTTTATTATGTAAAACTAAGAACAATAAAAATATTCATAACTGTTACTAACTTATACAAACTTAATAAAATAACTTAATCTAATTAATTAATTATCAATACAAGTAATTTAAACTTATCATAGATACTGTATCTTCAGAATAAGATTTGTTCTAAGAACTATTCTAAAGACACAACAGTGCTGATAAGTGTATCTTAATAATTAATTTGAGTTTTTTTTTTTCCTTTTCTTTTTCTTATTAACTAATTAAATTTTAGATTCGATTCTCTCGTACTCGCTTTACATTACACTTTTTTTGTTACGGTTTTTTAAATAATATTCGTATCTTTTATTCTATGAATTGTAATTTTTTTTTTGTATTTTGTATTTCGAGAGCACTCCTTTAAACTTTTTTTTTCACACTATGGGTGGGAAGACAAATTAGAGGTAGTTAAGAAGTAGGGTAGGGGCACCTCGAAAACGCGACACGATACGAGACGAAACAGAGGAGGATCAAGAAGATATCGATACCTAACGAATGGGCAATGTTATTGTTTTTTTTTCTTTGTTTTTGCTTCTAACCAATTGCTTTTTTCGCAATCGCCAACAAATTTAAATTAAACTTTCAGATGGTTCGTAAAATTAAATAATCATGGATGGTGAAAATAAAAAGAGAACTCACCGATTATATTTTAACTAGGTATACCTTATAATAGTTAGTTTTTATTTTATAATTCGTCCAGGGGTGTGGGGACCTTATGCATAAATTCCGCCAGCCCGAGGTATCCGTTGATTGATGCAGGTTTGAATCTGTTAAATAGTTAATGAATGTTTAAATTTACGAACTTTACCATCGATTCAAAAAAAATAATTAGGTACCTATACTTATCTTGATGGTTGAATTTTTTTTTTTCTTCTTCGGAAGGGATTTGTGGGATTGGTGAAGGAAGTGTGTTTCGGTGTGTCTTTTTTTTTATTCTTTTGGTTTGCTAAAGATGTATTAGTTTTTTTTTTTAAACGTTAATAATGTCTACATGTATAACAATATATATATGTACGTAGATGTATGTAAATGTATTGTGTAAGTTAAATAATTAATTTTAATGGTAAAATGGTAAACTTTAATATATCTATTGTGTGCGTTTGTTACTAGGTAGCGAGAGAACTTATCTGTATGACTGCTACTGATGATGGTGATTTCTTCTTATAGGTGCAGATGCATATAGTGCTGTTGTATACGTGCACTATTCTGATGGGGAGGATAAAGATGATGATGAGGATGATGGTTAAAGATGATTATGATGAATGTTAAAGATGATGCAATTGATGGAGATATATTGTTTGAATTTAAAGATGAAGAAGGTGATATTTTGGAGTGGGACGAATGTGATGATGGATGCGTTTTTAAAAATGTATTTAGTATCCAGGTCGATATTGTCAGTTGCGTACTAGAGAATCGTTTTTAATTTATGACTCGAGGAGTAATACTCTCATGCACTGGAAATGAGCACTGCGTGTTGAATTGCACTCCGAATCCTTTTGTTTTTTTTTTTCAATTGGCGGTTGAATTTGGGTTTTTTTTTTTTTTTTTGATATTATTTTTACACTGAGTTGTTTTTTATTTATTTATTTATTTATTTATTTATTTATTTATTTATTTCATCTACCGAGTTTTACACTCTTACAGATTACATATACATGATAATATTTAAGTATTCTAATACATATTTTTCATCTTATATTATATAACAGCATTTTTTTTAATTTCCACTCTATTAAGACTTAAATCGCAATTATTGGAATAAAATAAGTTGAACATCTTAACACATCGGGTAATTGGTTCATTTGCACCATAATTATAAATGTGCCTAGGTGTATATAGCAAATTTCTTACTCGAATATGTCTTTCTGGTGCATATATAAAAAATAATTCTAAAAGTTCAGAACATTTAACACGATATGAGAAAACATCATATACAAACATTACACAATGAACATTACGTCGCTTTTGAAGAGTATCTAAACCGATAAGCGCACATCTAGTATTATAAGACGGCAATACATTTAGGTTCCAATGCAATTGTTTTTCCTCACACCATTTTAATATATTGTTAAAATCGATTTGAACATTAAGACAATCATTTTTATTAGTTATACGAGTATACATTTTGAAGTCATCAGCAAACATAAGACATTTAGTATAACGAAGTAAAGATGGAATTTCATTAATAAACAAGATAAAAAACAGTGGGCCTAAATGGCTACCTTGAGGAACTCCTGAGGTCGCAGAGATGGTTCTGGACATGACATTTGATATTTTAACAATCTGCTTTCTATTCCTCAAATAACTTGAGATCCATTTTAAAAGTTGGGAATGAATTCCAAAAGACTTTATTTTTTGAATTAACATTTGTTGGCAAACAGTATCAAATGCTTTAGTAAAATCAGTATAGATTGTATCTACTTGTAAACCAGCTTCGAAAGAATTAAAAATATATTTGGTAAACAAAACAAGATTAGTTGTTGTAGATTTACCACGCATGAACCCATGTTGAAATGGGGAGATATGTTCATTTAAATAAAAATATAATTTTTCTTTAACTAAGAATTCAAACAGTTTTGGTATAGCAGATATTTTGGATATACCACGATAATTTTCTACCTTATGTTTATGTCCGGATTTATGAATGGGAGTTATGAATGATAATTTCCATTCATCCAAGAAGACACCTGTTGATAGGGAAGAGTTAAATAAAAGCTGAAGTGGTAAGGCCAATGATTGTTTACAATTTTTCAAAACATATGAGGGGATTTCATCAGGACCTGAGTTCATACTCAGTTTTAAAGATGTAAGACCCTCTAGAACATCATTTAAAGAAAGAGTTGTGTACCAATTATCAAATTACTTAAAAACACCGGTATGAAGGAGACTGTGGGCGAAGTAAGCAAAATAGAGAATTTTGTCAGTAAATTACTCGATTTTTGCTACTTTTCGTAGGATAAATATGTAGAAATTAATCACCAATTTGGGTATTGTTCCCCAGGTAACAATACGTAGTTCCAAGACGTCTCACTTCATACACGGATAATAAATGAATTCTTCCTAAGAACAAAAATACGACATATACACTATTGTCACAATAATTAGCACAAAATTAACTCACGTTTTATAAGAAGTTAGATTTTTTTCCTTTTTTTTTTTTATTCTATTTTTGTTTTATTCTCGCGAAGTTATTAAATTCACTCTTTTTTTTTTTTTAATTCGGTGGTATTCTTTTACCACAAAAAAAACTTTCAATTTCGTACACGGGTATAAATCGACCGACCGCAACGTTGACGCTGATGAGCTTTTACCAACTGACGTTGGAAGATGAATTTGTCACGATCAGCTGTTATCAAAAGAGACAGTGAACTTCTCGTCACTGCTCTTTATAACTATCGCTCATACCGTACCATTTTTTTTTTATATGCACTAAGCATCTACCGTATTTTGAAAATGCTGTGATTTCGGTCGTTGACTCTTGCGGCTTGCTCACCCATACCACTTGATTCTCTATACCACTGAGTAGTTGAGTACATCAGTCAATCAATGTGTATGTTAGGTTTTGTTTCTTCTTTTTATTTTCTTTCCTTTTTTGTTTACAAAATCAATTTTTTCAAAGCCTGAACATATGCAGTGAATATTTAGAGTTATTACTTTCACAATTGAAAGGCATAAAGCTTTTCAATTGTCAAAAACAGGGCTTCCAAAACCAACGAGAGGAAGCGTAACATTTTTGTCGGTTTAAATATTATTATTATTAAATCCGTTCCCCACACTCTTTAAGATTTTCCTTGATTTTGTCTCATACAACCTGTACGCTTTCGATTCTGATGAATATCCTACCATCCGGCACTCAATTCCCTTCGCGCTGAATTTTGACCTTGAAGGCCGTTTGCATCACTGCTTTGGATCCAAAAAATTTGAAATGCTTCACAGATGGCTTTCTCCCAGTCCAAGCTTCGTAAGGCGTTGTTTTGCGATCGTACACGAACCCATAGGATCTCCGGAAGTCTAGAACTTAACAGCAGGCACCTTGCCATCTCCACAATAGTCCTGTTTGCCCGTTCCGCAACGCCGTTTTGCTGAGGTGTGTACTGCACTGTGAGTTGACGTTGTATACCTTCTGACTCGAGGAACTGCGAAAAATCTGTACTCAGGTACTCGCCACCATTGTCAGTTCGAAGCTTTTTTATTTTCCCCGATGTTTCACGTTCGACTCGGCTTTAAATAATTTAAAAGAAATAAAAATGTCGCATTTGTGCTTCAGCAAATAAATAAATATTTTACGGCTATAATCGGCAATGACAAGGCAAAAATAATTAAAACCGCCGGGGGTTGATACCCTCATGGGGCCCACACATGTCACTGTGTACAATTTGCAACATTTCTGGAAGGGTACATAATTTCCCTATCAAACGCAAAATTGCCAACGATCCCTACGTTATGTGCAAAAGAGTGATGGAAATATCGCTCCAAAAAATCTTTCACTCCAAACGAAAGCAAAATGAATAATTAAATTCAACATGTGCACCTGGAATAATTTGCATCCAAGGAAAATCTAATGCAGTTCAAGGGCAGAATCAATAACCAACTGCGAGCATCATTTAACGCTTTTAGAGCGTTAAAAATTCGCCTCACCTGAGAACAGTTAAAATTAATTTTCAATTTATTCCCAATGACCTACATTCCAAACACAGGCAATGAGAAGAGCTGTTTGATTACTCACTTCTAGTTTGATGAACGTCTGAAAATTCAATTATTGCAGTCAATAAAATAAATGAAGCATAAATAATTGCTTTCAGAGAAATTCACTTGTGCCTTTGCGTATGCCAATCAAAGATTGCACTAGCATAGCCTCTGCCCTTCCTCAATACAGAAAATTTATGGCTTTCCTAGAATAACTATTTTAGCGTCACAGATTCTCGTATCAAAACTCGCTTCCGCACATCGCGAGATATCGTACTGATGATCGCACTGAAGTACATGGCTTCAATATGAATTCGGTATCTCATGTGCACCGGCAAGTGAGGGCCGGCCGTGGACTACTTATACTGACTAGGATCATCATAAAAATCAAAATAAGAACTCAAGTCGTAGCATAGCCCATGAGAAGGTCACCCAATCCACAGTAACAGTCAACATCCTCAATCTGATATAAGGCCGGGAAAGGAAGGTGGAAAATCAACTCCAATGTTGCAACCACACCATGCCCCGCCATTTCTGTATGTCAATGGCAATACTCCAATCCAAATCAAAACAGGTGGAGATAACGCAATCAAATAATTATCAGGTTCAGTGAATTTGAATTGCCAGTCCTACCGATTGAATTACTTCGTGCTTGGGTGTGGCTTAGCGCTTTATAAATTATTATCTCGAAAGAGGGAAGTCAGCTCAATTGACAGAAACACTTGATGAAGCAACTTTCCTTGTCATACACACCTGTTGTAGGTCCGTTGCGATTACAAAGTATTCTGTGTAGGTATACCTACAGTTGTTGTGATCAGGTTTCGGACTCCCACTTGCACGGTAGGATTGACATTTGCTTTGATAATGCTGAGTCAGGTTGACCGCAGGCACATTTTTTTTTCGATTCTCTTTCTACTGCATCGCCACTGGTCAACTTATCCCATAGGGGCGACGATACATGTTTTGCAGCGTAAGGAGAAATATTTTAGTTTATGTGGATTTAATCAGAATCGGAAACTGACCTTAATTCCTTAGCTAGGATGATGAAATTTAATTCACAAATTTATTTTATTATTTAGCAGAAGAAGCGTAGTATTTACGTTTTTTTTTAATCTGTCAACTGCTGCGTCCCACTTTATTAATTTTGGGCAGGTAGATTAACTGGAAGCAGAACATAACAGAAAGAGACAGTGGCAGCTTATTCCAGTAAGAAAGTGTTACCGTCGTTTTTCCCTTACCCTGCGTCGTTATGTGGGAGGTTGCCTGACCGACTCTGGAGAATGGTCGTGTAGTATAGATGGAAATTGGACGCCACACGATTGACCTCCCGCTTAACTACCCACGGACTTATTACCGTGACTAAATCGTGGGATTTGCTTCTTCTTCGATTTAAACAACGACCTGTTTACAATTAAAAAAAATTCAAATGTTTTTAATTTCGTTTTCTTACAAGCTTACTTAATTCTAGTTTTCAAATTTTACTTAAACCTACGTGAACAGAAAAAAATTAAAAAAAACAAGAATTCGGTACTCTATTACTGCTTTGGGTTATTTTTCCACGAAGCCTAACGATTTGTCCCTACAACGTAACGTAACTTCGTAACTTTAACTCAAAAACAAAATCAAGTTTCGGTCTATATAATTGATCCCGGTGATTTTATATCGAATCGACCAAACCGAACAATATCTAAATCACGCAAACGCACAGTCACGACTATTCGGTGGAGCTCCGGCTATTCGTAAAACACTACAGCAAGAACACACTTAGATACATTCGTTCGCGGATGACAGTACTCTTGACTTCGTTTACTCTCTGATGACTCCGCGACAAGAACCCCACGTCGTCGAGTCACAACGCCAGCGAATGTCAACTGAACTCAACTCCGACATTGATACAATTATCAATTGGGGTACCAACAACCGGGTTGAGTTTAATGCGTCAAAAACTCAGTGCTGTCTCCTATCTCTGAAACAAGATACAAATGTAGCTAAACTTAAAATGGAAGGAGTTGAAGTTGAGGAATCCAATGGCTTGTCTATGCTTGGCATGTACATTAGCCCAGACCTTCGTTGGAACCAGCAAGTTATAGATGCTGCAAAAGGTGGTGCTAGATGCCTAGGATTTCTCAAACGATGCAAACGGTTCTTCACTCCATCGGATTTAGCTAATATCTATAAAGCCTACATTCGTCCAAAACTCGAATATAACTCGCACATCTGGGCGGGAGCTCCTGCAACTTGCTTGAGCCTACTTGACAGAGTCCAACGTCATGCTATCAAACTTATTGACAACCAATCAGTTTGTAGCGAAATTCATTCGCTTGAACACCGGCGGAATGTTGGATGCTTTGCGCTTCTTTGCCGTTACTTTCACCATAAATGTTCCGACGAAATATATAGTTGTATCCCGCCTGTCCGTCTGTTTAATAGAAATACTCGTGCGGCTTCTTCCGCACACCCATATTGCATAGAGCCTGTTTTCGGGCGCACAGTAAAATTTAGAAGATCATTTTTTAAACACACTTCACGATTGTGGAATAGCTTGCCTTCCTCAATTTTTCCAGATGACTACAATCTACAAAGATTCAAAATTAACGCGGATCGTCACCTCACTCTTTCCCACCTACTCCCAATCTCTTACTTACTTACTTACTTAAGTGGCGCTACAGTCCGGAATGAACCTGGGCCTCAACCAACATGCCTCTCCAATTAGCCCGGTCCTTAGCTAACTGCCTCCAGTTGCGCACTCCAAGTTGGTTGAGGTCGGTTTCCACTTGTGCGCGCCACTTAAGGCGAGGTCTTCCTCTACTGCGTCCGACGTCTGGCTGGGAATCGAAGACTCTGCGAGCCGGAGTATT
Organism: Rhingia campestris; assembly: GCA_932526625.1. NCBI lineage: Eukaryota > Metazoa > Arthropoda > Insecta > Diptera > Syrphidae > Rhingia > Rhingia campestris. The sequence goes on along the minus strand of OW052186.1, from coordinate 1,845,183 downwards.
GGTGTCCATTCGTTCTACATGTCCTAGCCATCTTAAACGTCCAATGCGGAGTTTTTTGACCAGGGGCATGTCGCTGTACAGCTCGTATAGTTCTTGGTTGAATCTTGGTCTCCATAGCCCGTCAACGCAAACGGGACCGAAGATTTTCCGAAGAATTTTCCTCTCGAATCTACCAAGGATTTCTTCATCCGCTTTTGATACGGTCCATGCTTCAGCGCCGTAGAGCAGGACTGGGATGATCAGGGTCTTATATAGGGTCTCCTTAGTAGTTCGAGTGAGGGCTTTACTACTAAATTGCCTTCTTAGCCCGAAGAAACAGCGGTTGGCAAGAGTAATTCTTCGTTTAATTTCTGACGAGATGTTGTTGTCAAAGTTAATACGGAGCCGAGGTAGACAAAGTCCCGTACTACCTCAAAGTTATATCTGTCAATGGTGACGTTCTGTCCAATTCATCGATGTTGTGTGTCCTTTCGTGTTGACAGCATATACTTAGTCTTACCCTCATTTACTGCTAAACCCATTTTTGCCGCTTCCTTCTCTATACTAGCAAACGTGGCTATGACATCACGTTGAGTCCTACCAATGATGTCAATATCGTCAGCGTATGCTAGTAGTTGCACCGACTTTTGGAAAATTGTGCCTCTGGTGTTGGCTTTGGAGTTTTGCACAATTCTCTCAAGAATCAGATTAAAGAAGTCACATGACAGCGCATCGCCTTGCCTAAATCCTTTTTTGGTATCGAATGTGTCGGTGAGGTCGTTTCCGACCCTGATGGAGCACCGAGAATTCTCCATCGTCATCCTACACAAACGGACGAGTTTGGGCGGTATACCAAAACTAGACATGGCTCTGTATAGTTCATCTCTATAAATGCTGTGGTATGCGGCTTTGAAATCGATAAATAGGTGGTGGGTATCGATTTGGACTTCTTGAGTTTTTTCCAGGATCTGCCGAAGTGTGAAAATTTGATCGGTTGTGGACTTTCCTGGCCTAAAACCACACTGATAAGGGCCAATCAGGTTGTTGGTAAACGGTTTCAGGCGTTCACATATTACGGCAGATAGGATCTTGTAGGCGATGTTGAGGAGACTTATGCCTCTGTAGTTGGCGCAGTTCAGAGGGTCTCCTTTTTTGTGGATCGGGCAAACGATGCTGAGGTTCCATTCTTCAGGCATATTTTCATCCGACCAGATTTGGCTTATGAGTTGGTGGATGTTACTTACCAAGTCATCTCCGCCGGCCTTATAGAGCTCAGCGGGAAGGCCGTCATTTCCGGCAGCCTTATTAAGCTTGAGTTTAGATATTGCTATCCTCACTTCACTCAGGTCGGGTGGTTGGCAGTTTTCGCTGTCGTTGCCAATATTGAATGGTTCGTTCTGCCTGACAGCGGAATGTTGTTCGTCATCGCCGTTTAACAGTCTGCAGAAGTGGTTCTTCCATATCCTCAGCATCGACTGTGTCTCAACTACAATATTTCCTTGTTCATCTCGACAGGATTCTGTTCGAGCCTTGTATCCTTGGCTTTGACGCTTTACACTTTGGTAAAACTTGCGAACATCGTTCCTGGAGTGGCACCTCTCTATATCCTCGATCGCGCGCTTTTCTTGCTCTTTTTTCTTCTTGCTGAAAAGCCGATGTTCTTCCCTCCTTCTTTGCCTATAGAGCTCAATGGCAGCTCTCGTCTTCACCTGCAGCTTAGCCTTGTAGGCCTCGTTCTTGGCTGCGATCATCTGTCGGCATTCCTCATCAAACCAGGGGTTTCTTGCTGGTGGGCGCGAGAAACCTAGCACATCAGTTGCGGCTGATCTAATGGCCTGTTGGCATCGTTGCCATTGCTCTTCGACATTCGATGCTGGTGGTATGGTGTTAATCGAGAGGTTAAGGGATACGCGTTGTGCGAAGGTCTTGGCGGTCTCTTGCGATTGCAGTCTTCCGACATTAAATTTTTTCACAGTATTTCTGGATTGTTGTGGCGTGGTGGATATCCGCATTCTTACCTTGGCTGCTACAAGGTAGTGATCCGAGTCGATGTTAGCTCCTCGGAATGTTCGGACATCCAAAATACTGGATGCGTGCCTTTTATCTATCGCAATGTGATCAATTTGGTTGACCGTTCGTTGATCTGGAGACCGCCATGTCCCCTTATGGATATCGTGGTGAGGAAACCGTGTGCTGGCTATAGTGGCATTTCGTTCCGTAGCGAAATCAATTAGCCTAAGTCCGTTACCAGACGTGTTGTCGTGTAGGCTTTGTTTTCCGACAATACTTCTAAAGATGTCTTCTCTTACTACCTTTGCGTTAAAATCTCCCAGCACGATTTTAACATCGTACTTCGGTAGTCGCTCATAGGTTTTGTCGAGAAGCTCGTAGAAGCAATCCTTAGCTATATCATCTTTTTCTTCCGTCGGAGCGTGAGCGCATATAAGGCTTATGTTGGCGAATTTGGCCTTGATGCGGATTGTAACTATGCGTTCGCTAATGTCTTGGAAACATTAGACTTCTTGCCTAAGTCTGGCACTTATAACAAATCCGCATCCGAATAGTCGCTGTTTCTGCTCACTATAACACGGTCCGTAGTATATGTCACAGTTTTTCATCCTCTTTTTTCCCGGCCCATCCCATCGTATTTCCTGGATGGCAGTAATGTCTGCTTTGTAGCAGTTTAGGGCTTCCGCTAGTTGTTCGCCTGCACCTCTCCTGTTTAATGTTCTCACATTCCAGGTGCAGATACGAACGTCGTTGTCCTTTTTTCGTTTAGCAGGGTCGTCAACAATAAAATCCGTCCTTTCCGAGGCTATTGGTTGCTTCGTAACCATGTAACAACCCCCAACCTGGAGGGCCAGTTCCAATTTATTCGATACCCCTAGGACACGGGGCCATCAGTATCCACTACGGGATTGAGCGCTGCCGTTGGCCTTTCGGTTCATCCGCCACCATCTCTGTTCAAGGGGCCTGACTAACCCTTGAAATTCCTAGACAACCTGTTGTCCGAATATGTCAGAGCAGCTCATCTAGGTTCGCCTGGGACACAAGGCCGGGTATTCTTCCGTGCCATTCTCACCAGGGTGTTTATAGTGTTGCTGTTTTTCGTCGTGTTATCAACACACTCCCAATCTCTTACTATCCACAAACCATTTTCCTTCCTTCCATCACTGGGTTTTATAACCTTCAAGGACTAAGTCCTATGTGTTGAAAAATATTAAAAAAAAAAAAAAAGATAATAAAAAACTTACTACAACAATAAGTAATTATCCTTAAGGTGGTGGTCTTTATCGTAAACACTAGCTTGATGTTAAAGTGATGTGGCTGGCAATTTCCCAAGTCCTTGAGTGTCGTTTCCGTTGTTGAGTTTAAAATTCCTCTTACAGTATCCCTCACAAGAACCTTCAATCACAGGTAGTTTTTATTTGTCCTGATAAAATAATGCAGACAAAACCAACAAAATACATGTAATTCGTTGTTACGAACTGCACTGTAACATTTTATGTTACCTGGGTTGTAGTATGTATAAAATTCTCCAATAATGATAAACTCTCTCTCTTAACTATTAATTAAATTTCTTCACTTATAAATCGCACTGTTTCTTTATCTTTTACTTTTCCTTCACTAGCTATTTAAAAATATTCCCGAGCGAACTGCACACTTCTGATTAGCTTTTCATACTCAGTCGATGACCATCGTACTTCTACAAGAAACCTCGTATCGTACCATTTTGCGGGTTCTTTTCCTACTAGGTTAACAGCTAACACATGATCGCGCCATAGTCCTGCTAGTTGACCGATATAAGATACAAAAAAAAAATGTATCTGACACTTTCGTGATTCGAACCCACACCTTCCGAGCGCTGATCCGCCTACATGCGCCCTGCACCACAACCCAATATAAAAATGTGATGTCAAATGGTATACACGAATTTAGAGGACAAGGTGACATATTTAGTTAGTACAGTCGTATGTTAGACTAAAACCTTTTGATGAGGCTACCCATAATAAAAGCCATGAGCATGAAATTAAATCACGGATTGGTTCTATATGTCGGTTATAAGTCCGATACTTCTTTATGGAGTAGTTGTAGGGTGGACAGCGCTAGAGATAGCTATAAACAGCAAAAAACTAGCCAAGGTACAAAGAACTGCTTGTCTGTGTATCGCTGCAATAATACATACAGCACAACTGGACCTTCTTTTTCACCCTCTACCCCTTTATATCTTTGGCAAGCAAATGGCACTCAACTCATAGAGTACCACCAGGTACCTTGAATACAATTCTTATGTTTGGATTTCGGCCCCGAAACAAACTCTGAAGCAAAGACGTGCAGAACGCCTTATCGACGATTCTTCCCTTACTTCGCAGCTTCAAACTTTGCCTGTGGCAGGCAGGGTTGGGGTTAATTGTACCCTTGTGACAACTGGGTGGCACGCTGGCGATGCTCGGCAGTAGCTCTAATTTTTTGTTTGTGGTTTTCAGGATTGAATGTTTTTTTTTTTGGTCATTGTTTTGAGACTTTTATTTCGCACGAGATAGGGATCGGCTTGAAGAGAGAGATTGGATGGGCGATATGGAGCGCCTCCGTTGCTTTGCTAGTCCAATGTTGCGTCTGCTCTCAGATGTTATGTGGTGTGAACAAGCCGTGCAAGACTTTTTCCACAATTTCGCACCAAATACAGTGGTACGAGTTGTTGTGACTCCGGCAAAAAAGTCAAGACTCCACTTAATATGACTTGTGCCTATTTTTGTGGATGTCTTCGGATCGAAGTCTTGCACGTGTCTAAGGTGAAACAATGTATAACTAAAAGGCAATTTTTGTCAAGCAAACTCGTTGCTTACCTTTGTTTTATTAATAAAATTCCAAGATTACAATTTTATGTGCACCACTTGCTTTTAATAGCGTTCGGAGGCAAGTTGCTTTTCTGAACAGAAATAATAAACTCGTAAGCAAAACTCCACTAGCTTGTGCGTTACTCTCTGCGGTTTTGTGCGAAAAGAAAGTGTGCGTACGAGGCCGGAAAAGAGTATCAGCCATCGCAACTAAAACAAAACCACGCCTGCCAACTCCAATTTAAAGTTTGAGCTTCGAAGTTTCGAAACGGAACTGATGCGCTTACAAGAAGTGACGTATACTTGCGATAGCTGTCGTTATTTTTTTGAAAATAATTATTCTATATAAAAAAATGTTTGTTTTCTCAAGTAATTGCTACATGGCAGATCTTCGGAGGAGCTTAGTGAAATACCTCAACTCACACATACACCCCACATCTAACAACAACGCCAACAACGCAGTACCAACATTCGTTTTATTACAAAATAAGCTAACAATGCAACGAACATCCAGGAGACTTATTTTCACCAACAATCTTCAACAATTCAAGAACAGAGTAAATAAACATCTGCAAGCATCATCCCGCAGGACATCCCTGGAGCGTTATATAGATAAATTAGAAAAGAAAAAAAAATTAACATTGCGTTGAACTTCAAGAACATTCAGTTTATTTTGACAACGTTTAGATTTAATTTCGACACCAGGATTTGCTTTAATTTTAGCACAACCTTTAGTGATGCCATATATTCCCCCGTCCAAGCAGGAGCAGATTAAAGGCCAATGTAAGCAATTTTGCATTTTATTTTTGAATAACTCCTTCTTTTCGACAGACGATTATTACAAATCCGTATTCATAAGAGGTGCTGATTTTGATCACTTAGGACCGAAACATATATCACTTCTTTTAGCCCGGCCCGTCGCTCATCGTCTTTTCTGGATGGTAGTGACAACACATTGCACATTTCCTGCTAAATGATCTAAATGCTTCGGTGCTTTTCCAACTGCGCTCCATAAAAAAAAACATCCTGGCTGAAGCTGGACTCCCAACAATAGAAGAGAGGTATCAACAATTAATTGTCAAGCTCAACATGCAGTTATTCTTTCAAACAGGATCAGTGATGGACAGAGATAGACAGCTCGAAAACGACAATACAACACGGCCTTTTGCTGTTGTAGCCCAAAACAGCTCTATTATCACGCAAGGCATCATATCAAACATCGCCTCCGCGGTGTAGTGGCAATGTATTCGCCTGTTGAGTGCAAGGCTCGCGTTCAACCCCAGCCAAAATCCATAAAACTTTTATTCAAAGAAATAAAAAAAAGGTCTCTAGTTACTCCTAAAAGTGTATACCATCTGTGAAGTTCTGCGAATATAAAAAACACAAAAAAGTGGCTACCCGAAGTTTATTCGGACACCACCCATGGAGTAAGTCTCCACTTCATCCAAAATCTTTCCTATCGCTCACTTTTTTCCTCTTCTCTATCGCTCGTACTGTGGTAAAACATTTAAAGGGTCAACAAAATTAGCCATACAATAAGCCGCTAAGATCTAGGTATTCCTTAAGAAAACGGAAATGGGCCGTTTTTTCTAAAAGTTTGTCAGTACTACAGGCCTTGGTCAATCCAAGAAACGACACAGAAATACAAGCCAACATTCGTGATATCCTCCCAAAAGCGAAAACGAAGCTAAAGATAATCTAGACTTCAGACCATGTATTGGAATCCGAGACAACGAATTTGTAGACACTCCTGCGAACGCGACACTAAATGCCCCTACCTACACCGTCAACAATTTATCCCGTCTTGATATAAAAAGACACATTATAATAGGCATGTATCAGGATAAGCGGATGTTTGGAAGGTGAAATTGTTATGAAACCGGATCTGGATATGGATGAGGATTGGAGTTGAAAAGGGAGGGGATGAATGTTGTGTGCGAAGGCGGGCACGCTTGCTTCGCTCGACTTAACTCGCCGGATGGGTGAGGTTCTTGCCATCGCACAACAACTATACCTATACAAAACATAAATCGTGCCTAATTGACATTTATTCTTTTTCTTTTTCTAGATTCGGACGGACTACCACATCGAGAGGGCGCTGTAGCTGTTGTTAGCGCGGCCTAAAAATTCCCACCCAACCTGGAGGTTCTTCGGCCATGGTGAACCTCCCCAACGACGCTGATGCTTCAGCTGATCAGTCCATCAGCCGAAAGATCTAACGATCACCGCTCCACACCCCCTGAAAAATTATTTTAGCACGCCATATTAATTAAAAGATTTGTTTGTTCCTTAATTGTTCCAAGCGTGATGAACATTTCCTTTTATTAAAATTTTACTATTTTGACCATAAAACTATTTTTATAAATAACGTAATATTAAATAACGTATTATTAAAAAATTGACAAATAAACTTAACTAACATCATACAGAGAATACAAAAAAAAAGGATTTTTATTATTAAAACTATTTTTCCCGGTGTTGAAAAACATAAACTGTGTGTCCCTTATTTGTGCTTCAATTTTCAGCTACGGTTTTAACATAAAGACGGCCTAACCTCTCGCTATTCGCTTTCCTACCTAACTCGAGCTCGCTTTAGATACGAAACTTGTCTAGCAGGCTTTTCCGCGTATGACTACCCGATATGGGACTCTCACTTTTGAAATTCTACTGCCCAGGAATTACAAATACAAGAGATGAAATTTAATTTTTCTTATCACGCAAGGAAGACAAATAAATATATAGTTACACTAGAGAAATTAACACTTAAGATAATAATAGACAACTGATGATCCAGCAAACAAAAAAAAAAAAAAAAACGGCAGACGAGTGCAGGCGACCGTTTTCGTACTGTTTCACACAGCACGGTTACGTACGACGGTAACTGGACAGATGAATTCTATTGTGTGTGAGGGGGTATTCGTTGTAAGGGTGATTTTTGCTGACTATATTTTTTTCTTGCATGGAGTAATATTGCTCACTATGACGCGCATGGACTTTGACCCCGCACTCACTTCCACAAAATTCTAACTATCGCTTATATTTCCGATTCTGTACTCATCGCATGATCGCTCCGGTCTCACAAAGAAATTTTGGCGGTCATGACTTTTATGTTTTTGTAGTTTATTTTATCTACTATTTGTCATTGACCGCCTTTATTTGTTCACTTTGCACTACAAAACGAAAAAAAATCGAACTATTTTTTTTTTCATTCATCTATCTCTATCCTACGAACTTACCGCTGTTTCTGGATTAACCTTTTTATTTTGCCTGTTTGTACTGAGGCTAAAATTTCAAAAATGATGTGACCTCTGTTATGGCCGTTAAACATTTATATAACTTTTAAAGTTTGATCATTTACGTTTTTAAAATTTCTTAATGTTGGCACTGTGGCCATTACAAAACTTCACTTAGTGATACGCACTAGACACTGAAGCTATCATTCTTTCTTTTGTCCCACTTCATAATTAATGCTCCCTATTTCTCCACCAGCATTACCACTAACTTTTCTGTCCAGTCCAAGATCCGTTTCTAGATCGTGCTACCTTCCTCAGATTCCCCTAGCGTCCTGCTCTTTGGATATTTGAATTATCTCCGTCTTCGTTTAGTCGTTTTCGCAACCTATTTACGACGTTTACAAACACTTCCTAATTCTGGGCTCGTCCAAATTTATACCCATGACATTTGACAGTTGTTGACAGTGACAGTCGTCGAAAGGAAACTAGCCGGTGTAGGTAATTAGTTTTGTTGATTTGAATTTTGTTCTTAATTTTATTTCTTTTCCTTTAATTTCATTATATTGCTTGTTTGTCCGACACTTGAAGGGAGACAGTGCCTCATCATACGGGATTGTTGGTGTACAGTCAGGTAAGTAGATATATTCATCCATATCCACATAAACTGATTGTCAACAAATCTCCACAGATGACAAAAACTACCGAGCCACAATTTCACAACAGTAAGTTTATCTCTTTGAGTTTTTACTATTGATGTTGTTACTGATGTGTTTTCATTTTCAGATAACCACCCTTAAGTATGTGGACTGTGGACATAACAACATCAAACCAAAAGTGTCATAATCAAATATTAATCGACTGGAAATACTATAACACAGACTAGAATAAAAAAATCCGACAATCTCCTCTTAGTAGGACCATCAACATCGAAATGTTAGTCATATCGAAAGAGAAGTCTGAGCTCCTTTCTATGTCTATTTCTATGACGATGGTACCCGATTCCTGACGGAAGACATAACATTTTTTAAAAATTAAATGAAATCAATATTTCCCAAGAAATAAAAAGATTTCTTAACAATAATCATCGCAGTAGGTCTCATGCCGCGTCGGATTAGATTTTCCCGATCTATCTAAAGCAAGTAGATCCACTCCGATCGCTGTATTCATTAAATTCCAAATGGAACACTGCTGGTGCAGTGAACGCTCTCTGAAATGAATGAACATTGAGAGTCCGAAGCAAATTCATGTCTGCATTTGTGCTAAGCATTCAGCACGCCTCTTAATCATTCTCTGGGCATTCATTAAATTTTGAAGTGTGTGTGTGAGAGAGACTGAGTATATAGTTTTAGTTTCATCATTAGATCTCGTAAAGTCGTAACTCGTATCCGTAATTCCGTATGTATTCTCATTCGTATCTCTCAAAATTACTCTTTCTGCGCTACCGATCGCGGTTGGCAAGCGTTACCAGACTATTTTTTTTTTCAAACCTGGGAAAGCAAATATTTAAAAAAATTAAGAAGAACTGGTGGATTTTTACTTGAGAAATACGTTTATTTTTTAGGTTAATTTTAGTGGTTGAGTATTGTAGAACGAGGGTAGACTCTGATTGGCTTTAACTTGGCAATACCCAGTGCTTGCAACTCTGACTACACATCAAATGTGCTTATTATCAAAGAGGTTATATAACTATAGAGTACGCATCACAGCTAAAAATGTTGTAGCTGTTGCAGACGTGGGCGGTAAGTGCGAAGGGGAATTTTCGTAGTTCATATGCATCTTCTATGCTGTTGCTTGATGCTAACATGCAGCGTTTACAGATAAATTTTTTTAAACCTGCTAAAGGTTAGACGAAAAACTGCAAAACCTGCTAGATAGAAGTGTAAAAAAATGCTAAAAAAACTGCGATCGATTTTTCCTTGAGAAATACATTTTTGTATACCCTATCCCATAGGGGTATATTAGATTTGATACTTAGTTTGTAACATAGAGAAATCATTTAGCTATATATACCTCAAAGTATATGGATCGACTCAGAATCGCTAGCTGAGTCGATTAAGCCATGTCTGTCTGTCCGTCCGTCCGTCTGTACGTCACCGATTTTTAGGCCTTTAATTTTTGAGCTAGGATAGTAAAATTTGGTATATAGGTTCCTCGTCCGTGCCTACAGAACAAGTGTAAACATTTTTGAAATCCGCCCACTACAACGCCCCCTTTTAAGAAAAACTCAGTTTTTGGCCAAACCGTAAGGAATATTTAGACAATCTTAATATGTATATTTCGTCAGTATAAACGTTTTTGCTACGCCCACTTTTTGGGGGCGTTTTCAATAAAAAAACTGTTTTCGATCAAATTTTAAATTTTTCGAAAAAAATTTTAATGCAGAATCATTAGTAATATTAATATGAACATTTCGTCTAAAGACCATTTTAACCCACGCCCACTTTTTGGGGGCGTTTTTATATAAAAACCATTTTTATACATTACCCCATAACATATGCAGGAGAAAGCCATGCCATGCCAACTTTTAGGGGGTATTAGTTTTACAGATGGGATGGGATAGGGTATTAAACGATCCGCACAGGGGATTGTACTCTTCTCATATGTTTTTTTTATCAAAATAGTGAATATTGGCATAATCGCTTTGAAATAGAATGTTGGATTTGTTTACCATAGGTAAAATGTAATCCATAGCATACAAAGTATTATTATACTGTCATTCAAACTATTAAAAATAAATTTGTTTGGGACAGAATTTGTTGTTAAATATTCACCTTGGAAATACAGTTTTAATGCACTCCATTGTTCTATAATTTGATTGACGCAAGCATGTAGCGATAGCCATCTAATGTCTTAGTGGCGCAAAATGCTATGCTTTTCTGTTTCAAAAAACTCTTGGAACTCTAAAAATTCTCGTTGTCTTTTACTACTTTGAGAAACGTATGATTAGACATCTTTGACCAATTGCTCAATGGATCTCGGCAATTTCTTACTGGCATGACTGACAGCTAGAGCAACCGAGTGACATACGCATTAAATAAATACACAATTTGGATTGAGTGTCGTTGTCCAAACAATGCCTATGTAAATAATATAATAACTATCTGCACCCTTTCCTTTTGGAAATGCTACGCAGTTACATCAATAGGTATCCACGACGACACTACCCATACAAACAGCTGTGTTTGCTTTCGACCCTAACTCTGCGTATTTGCATTTCTTCCTTGGGATCATTTTTCTTGAAGATGATCGTGTATTCGTGTTTACCGTCCCAAACAATTAAAACATGTACACATTTTTTTTTGTTTGAAAACTGCTAAAAACTGCTAAAATTTAAGAAAATGCTAAACTGCTGCAGGTCTTTTTTATGATCAAAAACTGCTAAAATCGCAGGAAACTGCTAAATCTGGTAACGCTGCTAACATGGCAATGTGCACACTGGGGTATCAATATCAGTACCCCTCATAGTAAATTTTCGTTGCATGAGATGCGCACTCTTGTAGTTGTATACTCTTTGTTATTATCAAAGATTATAATTTCTATACAGATGACGCACTCCATATAAGAAAAAATGTTCTATGCCGGGTCGTGCTGGCACAGCCCGCCATATGTTTTTGTTCTTGTTTTTCATGTGTTTTCATGCACACCGCCCGCCCGTACCAAGAAGCTACTGAGCAAAAGTTTCTGTTTTTTGTTCTCAATGCGTCATCTGTATAGAATTCATAATCTTTGTTATTATTTCACTCCAAGTGGTAACCATCGGATACTGGGCTCATTCAACCGGATTTGACTTGCTTAACGATAAGTGCGAGTGTAGATAACAAGACGTAAAACAGCAACACTATAGTCACCCTGGTCAGATTGGCACGTGATGAATACCCGGTCTGCTGTCCCAGGCGAACCTAGATGAGCTGCTTCAACATATTCGGACAACAGGTTATCTAGGATTCTCAAGGTTAAGTCAGGCCCCTTGAACAGAGATGGTGGCGGATGAACCAACATGATAACGGCAGCGCTCAGTCCCGTAGTGGATATTGATGGACCCGTGTCCTAGGGGTATCTTATAAATTGGAACTGGCCCTCCAGGTTCGGGTAGTGCTTCGGGTTACACACCCATGCATAAGACTATATGTTACGAAGCAACCTCAGTAAGGACTGATTTTATTGCTGAACGAAAAAAAGACAACGACGTTCGTATCTGCACCTGGAATATGAGAACATTCCAGAGGTGCAGACGAACAACCTGCGGAAGCCCTAAGATGCCTCAAAGCATTAACATTACTGCCATCCAGAATATACGATGGGATAGGGCGGGCAAAAAGAGGATGAAACAGCGTCTATTTGGATGCGGATTTTTACAAGAAGTAGATATTACGTTTCCAAGACATTAGCGAACGCAATGTAACAATCCGCATCAAGGCCAAATTCGCGAACATATGCCTAATATGCGCTCATGCTACGACGGAGGAAAAAGATGATTCAACTAAGGACTCCTTCTACGAGCTTCTTGACAAAACCTATGAGCGACTACCAAAGTACGATGTTAAAACCGTGCTGGAAGATTTTAACGCAAAGGTAGGAAGAGACATCTTTGGGAGTATTGTCTGAAAACATAGCCTGCACGACAACACGTCTGACAACGGATTTAGGCTAATTGACTTCGCTACATAACGAAATGAAACTTTAACCAGCATACAGTTTCATCACTAAGGGGAGATGGCAGTCTCCAGATAAACGAACGGTAAACCAAATTGATCACATTGCGATAGACAAGAGCGTGCGTCCAATATTTTGGATGTCCGAACATTCCGAGGGCCTAACATCGACTCGGATCACAACCTTGTTCCAGCCAATGTAAAAATGCGGATATCCACAACGCCACCAGAAATACAGTGAAAAAAATTAGTGTCGAATGGCTACAACCTTAAATCTGCATGTATGCTGTTACCATAATCATCGAATGTCGACGAACAATGGCAACAATGCCAACAAGCCATTAGATCACCCGCAACTAATCTGCTAGGTTTCTCGCTACCACCAACAGAACGCCGATAGGCGCTCGTAGACAATAACAAGGCATACAAGGCTAACCTACAGGTGAAGACTAGGGTGCCATTGAGCTCTATAGGCACAGAAGAAGCGAAGAACACCGCCTTTTCAGAATGAAGAAAAAGAGAAAAAAAAGGCGGGCGTTCGAGGATATAGATGGGTGCCACTCCAGGAACGATGTTCGCAAGTTTTACCAAAGCACGAACAGAATCCTGTCGAGATGAACAAGGATATGTCGTAGTTGTGACACAGTCGATGCTGAGGATATGGAAGAACCACTTCTGCAGCCTGTTAAACGGCGATGACGAACACCATTCCGCTGTCAGGCAGAACGAACCATTTAATATTGGCAACGACAGCGAAAACTGCCAACCACCCGACCAAAGTGAAGTGAGGATAGCAATACCTAAACTCAATCTTAATAAGGCCGCCGGAAATGACGGCCTTCCCTCTGAAGCTGACGGAGATGACTTGGTAAGTAACATCCACCAACTCATAAGCCAAATCTTGTCGGATGAAAGTATACCTGAAGAATGGAACCTCAGCATTGTTTGCCCGACCCACAAAAAAGGAGATCATCTGAACTGCGCCAAATATAGAGGCTTAAGTCTGCTCAACATCGCCTACAAGATCCTATCTGCCGTAATATATGTGAACGCCTGAATCTGTTTACCAACAACCTGATCGACCGTTGTTAGTGTGGTTGACGAGCTATGGCGACGAATATGCAACCAAGAACTATACGAGCTGGACAGCGATATAGCCCTGATCAAAAACTCTGCATTGGACAGTTAAAATGTCTGGAACATTTAGTATGAATGGATACTTATACTCCGACTCGCAGAGTCTTTGACTCCCAGCCAGACGTCGGATGCAGTAGAGGAACACATCGCCTTAATTGGCGCAGAAGTAGAAATCGACAGTTATCTAAGGACCGGGCTAATTGGAGAGGCATGTTGGTTGAGGCCCAGGTTCATTGCGGATTGTAGGACCACTTAAGTAATTAAGTAGACTGTGCGCTATTGCAAGAGGCACCTCACAAATTGCAGCTGTATGCCTATATTTTTGCGCCGAAATTATGTGTGTTCATTTGAATTTTATCTCTTCTTTCACATAGTTTTCAATAGTAACCGTTATCTTCGCTTTTGGATGAACGGCAAATTTCGGGACAAAAAAGTCTAATAGTTGTATTGAAATATTTTTTGGAACTTGCAATTTTTTTACATTATTTGTAAAGTTAATGAAGTGTACCTATACTTACTTTTGGGACTAACAGTACTTGCCAGCCGACATTTATCCGATGTGCTATTCCATGCATAACCCTTTTCTAATTAAAAATCTGTATTTTCTATCAAAATTAATTTTTTTGTGAATTATCGAGCACCCTTTATAGGTAAGAACTGCATACCAAACAATTGTACCACAGATTTACCCACAAGACCGCGCTAGTCAACCGATAGTCATCATTTGCAGTGGGGCATCTTATATATTCACAAATCGATTCAGATTTGTCGACCTCGACCCAGTTGGAATATAGAACAACAAACTCCATCGCGTCGAAGGCAGATCATAAAACTACGGAGCATCTTACCGGACAACGACCACACATTTCGTAACGTTGTCTTGTGGATGAAAGAGGTAACAAACCGCCAAACAACTGGAATCACCTTTTAACTATGGCGTGCTAAATCGGATATTATGGCATCGCAAATCTATATGTGAATGACCTGATGTTCTCAGGATTATAACTGAACAAATCTGACCAAGTAAACTATCATTCAGTTGAAAGAGTTTATTTTTCCACATCGACAATACGTCACACATCAATCGCTTATATCGCGGTTGGCTGACCTATTTTGTTCCAGACTACACAAGCGCCATCCCATTAACACACACGGAGAACTTATTGGATCCGTTGCCGTAAAAATGCGATTCCCAATGCATAGATACGGAGTCTGTATCAAGGAACACCATAGGATCTATGTCGGCCGACACTCGGCCGAAATCATGCAAAGCAAATGCCGACCGACGAGACTTGGCACATTAACCGTGAAGTCGTTAAAGTAGTTTCAGCGAAATCGAAGGTGAATGGTGTTTTCATTAAGCGTTATGACGTTCTTTTAGATATTTAGTCCGTATCATGTGGGAATGGTATGATAATTGAATTTGCATCCTTTTTCGTTTTGTTTCATTGTCATTTATTTACGCAATGTGAAACTGAATCTGTTTAGGGATAAATCAGGAAACTCGTGGAGGAGTTCTAGCGATGATACTTCATACTCCTGTTTCTGATGTTGCTGCAGAAAACATGTTTTTATCTACACAGAATAGCATATACGAATCTAGATCCGTGAGAAGTCGTCGTTTGCGTCGCGTCGCAGTTTTATGAAAACGATTGGCACGTGCCAGTGCGTGGCTATCGCCCCGGCAGTTGACCAAATTTTCACACTAAGGTTAATCGTGGAAAAGACCAACGAATTTCAAGTCGAAACACACCATCCTTTCATCTTCTTCAAGGCCGCGAATAATAAAATCCATCGGCTGGGCTTTATAAAGCGATGGTAGACTTTGAGAATCTATCAAAACTAATACAGGTGTGTCGCCTTACATTAGAGGGCATGCGATGCAACGTTCAATTTAGAAACAGCTCATCTGAAATTTCCAACATGTAACAGATTCCCACAACGAGTTGCCCTGTCATGCGATTTCTTCAATCTAATGCTGGAACAGATAGTGCACAGGGCATCAATAGTTAAATGGAAAGGTACTATCTTCAACGAATCCCTCAAGATATTGGGATATGCAGACACATTGACATCATTGGTCGCTCCCACCGAGCCGTTGTAGAAGCATTCACGGCCATTGAGGAACTCCGTTGGTCTGTTGAGGGCAAGACATAGCATATGCTGCCAACAAAATATTTCTATTGATAGCAACAATCTGGAGTTAGTATAAGAGTCCATCTGCTTAGGAGGAAACATCAAAACCAAGAAAGACACTTTAGTAAAGATACGACGAAGACTATCTCAAGGAAACCTGTGTTATTGCGGTTTAACACAACAAATGGGATGCAAACTTCTTACCCGAAAGTCCTCTTCGGGACCCTATTCTACTTCTACAACTCCCAGTTCTACTTTACGAAGCCGAGTGCTAGAAAATAAGCAGGAAAACTAAGCGAAGAATAGAGACCTTCGAAAAAAAAATTCTTCGTTGAATGTGTGGTCCTGTAAGAGAGGGAGGCTTATGAGGAGAAGACACCACCGCGAAATTTATGGGCTGTACCAAGATTTGGATGTAGTACAAAATAATACACTTAGACTATATTGGCCACATTCGAGCGAATGAACAACAATGCTCAAGCCAAAAGAATCTTCGAATCCCAGCCTTTAGGTTCGAGGGAAAAAGGAAGACCGAACCTCCGATTTAGTGATCGCTGATGTCAGAGCGCTTGGAATGAACAATTGGCAGGAAAGTGCATAAAATGAAAGGGGATGGAAGGCTGCCTTGTCTCAGGCAGAGACCTTCAACGGGTCGGGAGCTCATTAGGTAAGTGAGTAAGTAAAGCGTTCAAAAGCTTTTGCTACTTAAATGATACCCCAAGTACCGCTCATTCGAAAATGGGTCAAAAAGTTTGAAGAGACTGTTATAACACCGAAAAAGAAAAATCCAAGCAGGAAATTCCTGCATGTGGGTTGACCCTGGGCCTCAACCAACATGCCTCTAGAATTAGCCCGCACCTTAGCTAACTGCCTCCAGTTGCACACTCCAAGTTGGTAGAGGTGGTTGGCGAGGTCTTCCTCTACTGCGTCCGACGTCTGGTTGGGAATCGTAGACTCTGTGAGCCGGAGTATTGGTGGCCATTCGTTCTACATGTCCTAGCCATCTTAACCGTAAAATGCGGAGTTTTTGACCAGAGGTATGTCGCTGTACAGCTCGTATATAGTTCTTTGTTGAACCTTTGTCTCCATTGCCCATCAACGCAAATAGGACCGAATTTTTCGAATTTTCCTCGAATACTGAATTGGTTTCTAAGGCGGAAGAAACAGCGGATGGCAAGAGTAATTCTTAGTATAATTTCTGACTTAATCTGGTTGTCACAGTTGGGAAATATTGGAGGGCACTGTCTAGCTGCCTAAAGTCCTTATTAAAATATAACAAATGGAGGATTTAAAATTCCATATGGGTATATAAAAAGAGGCGACTACAGCTCCAGTTTAATCGAACTGGTAGTGTAATCCCTATATGAGCTGCTTCGATATATTTGAACACCAGGCTTATAGGAATGTCCAATACTGAACCAGGGTATTGGAAAATAGTTGGTGGCGGAGGAGCCCTCAATGGGTCAACGGCAGCGCTCATATCCCAAAATGGGCTACTGACGTCGGTATTTTTCTGGGCCGCTGTCCTAGGGTCAAAACAAGGGCCTGGCCCTCCAGATTGGGGGTTGTCCTTTGGGTTACCTACACATCCATGGAAAAAAGCTTATGTTACGAAGCAACCAATAGCCTTGGAAAGGACTGATATTATTGTTGACGACGCTGCTAAACGAAAAAATGACAACGACGTTCGTACCTGCACCTGGAATGTGTGAACATTAAACAGGAGAGGTGCAGGCGAACAACTAGCGAAAGCCCTAAACTACTACAAAGCAGACATTACTGCCATCCAGGAGATACGATGGGATGGGCCGGGCAAAAAGAGGATGAAAAACTCTGACATCTACTATGGACCGTGTTATAGTGAGCAGAAACAGCGACTATTCGGAAGAGGAATTGTTATAAGTGCCAGACTTAGGCAAGAAGTCTTTTGTTTCCAAGACATTAGCGAACGCATTGTAACAATCCGCATCAAGGCCAAATTCGCCAACATAAGCCTTATATGCGCTCATGCTCCGACGGAGGAAAAAGATGATATAACTAAGGATTGCTTCTACGAGCTCCTCGACAAAACCTATGAGCGACTACCAAAGTCTCGTGATGGGAGACTTTATCGCAAAGGTAGGAAGAGAAGACATCTTTACCAGTATTGTCGGAAAATATAGCCTACACGACAACACGTCTGGTAACGGACTTAGGCTAATTGCCTTCGCTACGGAACGAAATGCCACTATACGGTTTCATCACCTCGATATCCATAAGGCGACATGGCGGTCTCCAGATCAACGAACAGTCAACCAAATTGATCACATTGCGATAGACAAGAGGCACGCATCCAGTATTTTGGATGTCCGAACATTCCGAGGGGCTAACATCGACTCGGACCACTACCCTGTTGTAGCCAAGGTAAGGATGCGGATATCCACCACGCCACAACAATCTAGAAATACTGTGAAAAATTTTAACGTCGGAAGATTGCAATCGCAAGAGACCGCCAAGACATTCGCGCAACGCGTACCCCTAACCTCTCGATTCACACAACACCACCAGCACCTAATGTCGAAGAACAATGGCAACGATGCCAACAAGCCATTAGATCAGCCGCAACTGATGTGCTCGGTTTCTCGCGGCCACCAGCAAGAAACCCCTGGTTTGATGAGGAATGCCGACAGATGCACGCAGCCAAGAACGAGGCCTACAAGGCTAAGCTGCAGGTGAAGACAAAAGCTGCCATTTAGCTCTATAGGCAAAGAAGAAAGGGAAGAACATCGGCTTTTCAGAAAGAAGAAAAAAGAGCAAAAAAAGCGTGCGATCGAGGAAATAGAGAGGTGCCACTCCAGGAAGTGTAAAACGTCAAAGCCAAGGATACATGGGTCGAACAGAATCCAATCGAGTTGAACAAGGAAATTTCGTAGTTGAGACACAGTCGATGCTGATGATATGGAAGAACCACTACTGCAGACTGTTAAACGGCGATGACGAACAACATTCCGCTGTCAGGCAGAACGCACTATTCTAAGTGAAGTGAGGATAGCAATATCTAAACTCAAGCTTAATAAGGCCGCCGGAAATGACGCCCTTCCCGCTGAGCTTTATAAAGCTTGCGGAGATGACTTGGTAAGTAACATCCACCAACTCATAAGCCAAATCTGGTCGGATGAAGGCATGCCTGAAGAATGGAACCTCAGCATCGTTTGCCCGATGCACAAAAAAGGAGACCCTCTGAACTGCGCCAACTACAGAGGCATAAGTCTGCTCAACATCGCCTACAAGATCCTATCCGCCGTAATATGTGAACGCTTGAAACCGTTTACCAACAACCTGTTCAGCCCTTACCAGTGTGGTTTAAGGCCAGGAAAATCCACATATTTCCATACTTCTGCAGATCCTGGAAAAAACCCAAGAAGTCCAAATCGATACCCACCACCTATTTATCGATTTCAAAGCTGCATACAACAGCGTATCCAGACGAACTATACAGAGCCATGTCTAGTTTTGGTATACCGCCCAAACTCGTCCGTTTTTGTAGGATGACGATGGAGAATTCTCGCTGCTCCATCGGGGTCGGAAGCGACCTCACCGACACATTCGATACCAAAAAAGGATTTAGGCAAGGCGATGCGCTGTCATGTGACTTCTTCAATTTGATCATTGAGAGGATTGTGCAAAACTCCCGAGCCAACACCAGAGGCACAATTCTCCACAAATCGGTGCAACTATTAGCATATGCCGACGATATTGACATCATTGGTAGGACTCAACGTGATGACAAAGCCTCCTTTACTAGTATAGAGAAGGAAGCGGCAAAAATGGGTTTAGCAGCAAATGAGGGAAAACTAAGTATATCCTCTCAACACGAAAAGGCACAAAACATCGACGAGTTGGACAGAACGTCACCATTGATAGATATAACTTTGAGGTAGTACGGGACTTTGTCTACCTCGGCTCCGCTATTAACTTTGACAACAATATCTGGTCAGAAATCAAACGAAGAATTACTTTTGCCAACCACTGTTTCTTCGGGCTAAGAAGGCATTTTACTAGTAAAGCCCCCACTCGAACTACTAAGGAGATCCTATATAAGACCCTGATCATCCCAGTCCTGCTCTACGGCGCTAAAGCATGGACCGTATCAAAAGCGGATGAAGAAATCCGTGGTCGATTCGAGAGAAAAATTCTTCGAAAAATCTTCGGTCCCGTTTGCGTTGACGGGGTATGGAGACGAAGATTCAACCACTAGGTATACGAGCTGTACAGCGACATACCCCTAGTCAAAAAACTCCGCATTGGACGTTTAAGATGGCTAGGGCATGTAGAACGAATGGCCACCAATACTCCGGCTCGCAGAGTCTTCAATTCCCAGCCAGACGTCGGACGCTGTAGAGGAAGACATCGCCTTAAATGGCGCGCACAAGTAGAAACCGACCTCAACCAACTTGGAGTGCGCAACTTAAGGCAGTTAGCTAAGGACCGGTCTAATTGGAGAGGCATGTTGGTTGAGGCCCAGGTTCATCCCCGACTGTAGCGCCACTAAGTAAGTATAGTAAAAGAATTAAACGTAACTTGTATCCTTTTTTTTCAATAATATTCTGCTACTTTTCGTGTCCCATAAAATTAACAATTAAAAAGTACTTGCAGTGTAAATTACAAGGATTTGTCCTGCGATCGTTTGATATTCAAAATCTGGAAGCCACATCATGTTTCTGTACACATGCCCTGAATATTTTACAAAAGCTATCTAGTTCTCATTTTATAAACATGGTTGTCGTGGAAGTCTCTATTTATAGTTCTCCTGATAAATAAATAAATTATCCAGGAATTTAATTAATGAATCGTAAGACAGAGCAAACAAAGAGATCATGAGAATATTTGTTCCAATTTTTTTTAAGACTGAAATGTCCACGTTTAAGTGCCAACTCTTTCCTTGAAAATTCGGTGTATCCTCATGAAACTATTATCTCCACAAAGTAGCACGTCATACTTACACCACCCAGCGAGGCTTTCAAATTCAATAACCATATGGAAAAAAAAACACACACACAAACAAATACCAAATACACCGAATATAACATCTTTTTATTTTTTATTCAATTACATACAAAAACAATTGCCATATAAAAGCGCCACAATATAAAAATACCATGCTTGTCAACACTAGAAACGTCCATTTAAGGTTTCTTAATCCTAGTCCTAGTTTGACTCTGGTACCACACCTTCTACCTCTGAATGACTTATTTTTTTTCCAATAACGTTCCAAACCCTTTCTGTTCACCATACTGAATTCCTACAAAACAAACAAAAGTCAATCTTTGTGTAACACTTGTAAATTTATCAATTCTACCTTTTAAGACACCTTCTGGAGCTTACACGAACTGCTTCTCAACTGTTTGACACACCAACTAAAACTGATCCCATATGCGGGGTAGTCATAGGAGGCGATGTCTGCAGAATGCGAACGATATTCACAAGGAATTTGCATTCGTAATGTAAAACTAAAGAATAGCTGTGACCAATTGGTCATAAAACCATGTCCGATGTACTGCCGACGCGACGTCAAGGTTAGGTTTAATGTGCTGTTGACACTCAGGACAGTCGTCAAACTTGCATATAGGCCTATACGTGGGCCCATAGCGATGTACCTGAAAGGAATGTTTAAAATGTGTATAGTGAGCGTGATACTTATGTTGTGATCTGCATTGTTCCATCCGCTTCAAACAGATGTTTGCTCCATTCCGATGCGCTATAGGTTTCGTTGCTAACTCCGTCAGGTCCTCGTAGTAGAAGCTACCAAGGAATTTATTGCGTCTGTTGCAGATCGCGGGACAATGACGGAGTAGGTGTGGGATGTCCTCCTCGACGTCTGGGTCGCCGCATTTTCTACATAGTTGGTGTGCGTCAGTTAGTCCGATTCTTTGTTAATGCTAACCCAACAGGTTGTGACCTGTTATCACTCTTACCGCTATAGAAATCGAAGATCTGTTTAGAGCTATGAGCTTGTTTGATTTTATTCCGTTTTTTTTCCGGCCAAAGGTCTTTGTTGTGTTTGCAAGTATTAATGTTTTGCCACCTAAATTTTGTTGCACTTTGTGTGAATCTAGTTATTGCCTGTTTTTCAGAAGCAAGTGGGGGTCTTACCCTGTTGTCGCATAAGGAGATGCAGATGGAGGATCCTAGTGTATAGCTAACTTGGCTGCTTTCTCATTCCCTGGAATGTTATTATGTCCTAGGACCCAGATAATTTGGACTTTATTCGGGTTACAGAGAGCCTTTAGCTCTGTGCCGCAGCTTCGAACTATTTGTGATTTTATTATGTTGGATGCCAGAGCTTTTATGGCCACTTGACTATCTACGTAAATTGAGATATCCTCTTGTGATATGTCCAAAATTCCAGTCAATTCGGCAGCTTCGAGTATGGATAGGATCTCAGGTTGGAATACACTGCATGCTAGTCGAAGGGATGTGGTAAGCCCGATTTAATCGCAGTACAATCCAGAGCCCACTCCTATTTCCATTTTGACGTATTTGACGACCATTCGTCTCTGCTTGGTATTCTGATTGATTTAATAACAAAATCGTGATATGGGATGGTGTAGTCAGATACCACATTCTCGTATGCTACGAATTTAAATATTTTGCTGTGGCCAAAGGATTTGATACACAGGTTACCCGCTTCTTTGAGGCGTGCTGCGCTTTTCACTGCTGTGTCAATCAGCTGTAGTCGATTGGGGAAGATTAAGAATTGTTTCCAAACCTGCTGTGGGGCTGATTCGCATAGCTCCTGCTATGAATACACATGCTGTTCTTTGAACCTTTATCAGTGCAGTTATATGATTAGTCTTTTTTCATGGAATGCCACCAGACTAAGCAACCGTAGGTGAGAATCGGACTAACGACATTTCGTGACCTTCGAAGAAGGACCCCATTTCTTACCGCAGATTCTACTGCAGCTGTATAGTACACAATTAGCTTTCTTTACCGTTTCGTTGTTGTTAAGGTTCCAATTTAACTTACTATCGACTATTACCCCAAGGTATTTGACACTTACTAACAGTGGGAAGGTGTGGACCCTCCCAGAGTCGGTGCCGCAAACTCTATGATTGATCTCTGTGATTGATCGCTTTACACAGGCCACAAGGTTCTGACCAACTATTGAGTTGGTTTAGGCATGTTTGCATGATTGCGCTAAGAGTCGATGGGAATTTCCCACATGACATGAGAACCACATCGTCTGCGTAAGCCACTGTTTTTATTGCGGTGGTTTCTAATCTCCTCAATGCTTCGCTGACTACCAGTAGCCAGAGAAGTGGTGAAAGAACACCCCTCCTGTGGAGTGCCTCTCGTCGTTATTTTCCTTTTGGTACAATCACCCAGTTAAGATGAAAGGATGCGTTTTTTAAGCATTGTTATGATCCAGTTGCTAATTACCGTATCTATTCCTGCTTTTCCAAGTACCAACCGATTTTACGTTGCTGAAGGCTCCTTCTATGTCAAGGAAGGCTGCTTGTGTGTATTCTTTATGATATAGCGAGTTTCCAATTGTTTGAACTATCTCATGCAGGGTAGTTTCTACCCCATGTTGGTATGGGGATAGTTGGCCTGGATTCAAGGTACTACGGAATTGAATGTCTAGTAGTCTATTCAGTGTCTGCAATAGAAATGAGGGGGCTAATTGGTCTGTGTGACTGCATTTGCCTGCTTTTGGTAAGAATATCACATTGACTTCACGCCACGCTTTGGGAAGATAATTTAGCTATAGACATTCACGGAATGTGTTGACTACTGTTGGCATAATATAGTTGGCAGTTTTTTGTAGCATCACGGCGGTTATTCCGTCGGGGCCTGCTGTTTTCTAGGGCTGAAAAGTGTTAATTGCTCATGTAATTTGTTCTTTGAATATTATGTTGTTAATGATGTAGTTGTCTCCAGGTAAACAGTTCGACACTCTGTTATCATTATTATAGTCAATATCCGATACTTTTTTGTTAGCGATAAATAATTATTGTCATAGAAGATGATAATTAATAAAGATTGACAATTTCTGAATTGAACAATATTTTTTGTGAACAAGCTCTTTCTTGAGCGCTTCAGTCCGGGATGAACCTGGGCGTCAACCAACATGCCTCTCCAATTAGCCCGGCTCTTAGCTAACTGCCTCCAGTTGCGCACTCCAAGTTGGTTGAGGTCGGTATCTACTTGTGCGCGCCACTTAAGGCGAGGTCTTCCTCTACTGTGTCCGACGGTTGGCTGGGAATCGAAGACTCTGCGAGCCGGAGTATTGGTGTCCATTCGTATTACATGTCCTTACTATCTTAAACGTCCAATGCGCAGTTTTTGACTAGGGGTATGTCGCTGTACAGCTCGTATAGTTCGTGGTTGAATCTTCGTCTCCCTTCGTCTCCATAGCCCGTCAACGCAAACGGGACCGAAGATTTTCCGAAGAATTTTTCTCTCGAATCGACCAAGGATTTCTTCATCTGCTTTTGATACGGTCCATGCTTCAGCGCCGTAGAGCAGGACTGGGATGATCAGGGTCTTATATAGGATCTCCTTAGTAGTTCGAGTCAGGGCTTTACTATTAAATTGCCTTCTTAGCCCGAAGAAACAGCTTCGTTTGATTTCTGACGAGATGTTGTTGTCAGAGTTAATAGCGGAGCCGGGGTAGACAAAGTCCCGTACTACCTCAAAGTTATATCTGTCAATGGTGACGTTCTGTCCAATTCGTGGATGTTGTGTGTCGTTTCGTGTTGACAGCATATACTTTGTCTGACCCTCATATACTGCTAAACCCATTTTTGCCGCTTCCTTCTCTATAGTAGCAAATATGGCTATGACATCACATTGAGTCCTACCAATGATGTCAATATCGTCGGCGTATGCTAGTAGTTGCACCGCATTTAGGAAAATTGTGCCTCTGGTGTTGGCTCGGGAGTTTTGCACAATCCTCTCAAGAATCAAATTGAAAAAGTCACATGACAGCGCACCGCCTTGCCTAAATCCTTTTTTGGTATCGAATGTGTCGGTGAGGTCGTTTCAGGCGTTCACATATTACGGCGGATAGGATCTTGTAGGCGATGTTGAGCAGACTTTTGCCTCCGTAGTTGGCGCAGTTCACAGGGTCTCCTTTTTTGTGGATCGGGCAAACGATGCTGAGGTTCCATTCTTCGGGCATGCTTTCAAACGACCAAGTTTGGCTTATGAGTTGGTGGATGTTGCTTACCAAGTCATCTACGCCAGCTTTATAAAGCTCAGCGGGAAGGCCTCATTTCCGGCGGCCTTATTAAGCTTGAGTTAAGATATAGCTATCCTCACTTTACTTAGGTCGGGTGGTTGGCGGTTTTCGCTGTCGTTGCCAATATTAAATGGTTCGTTCTGCCTGACAGCGGAATGTTGTTCGTCATCGCCGTTTAACAGTCTGCAGAAGTGGTTCTTCCATATCCTCAGCTGCGACTGTGTCTCAACTACGATATTTCCTTGTTCATCTCGACGGGATTCTGTTCGAGCCTTGTATCCTTGGCTTTGACGTTTTACACGTTGGTAAAACTTGCGAACATCGTTCCTGGAGTGGCACCTCTCTATATCCTCGATCGCGCGCTTTTCTTGCTCTTTTTTCTTCGTTCTGAAAAGCCGATGTTTTTCCCTTCCCTTCTTTCTTTCTTGAGCTAACTAATATAAAAAAAAATCTTAAATTTTTTTTTATAATTAGCACGCGCTACAGGGCTTATGAATGCAGCTGGCTATTTAGATTGAGCATTTCCTATTAAAATAGCGGTAAAAATGTTTAGGCAAGAGATATTCATACGATGTTCAAGCGAGACTATAGAGTTCGCAACGGTAGGATCTCCAATCAGTTTTTTCGCACGCTTTTGTATCCTAGCCAGTAGCACCAATGATGTTTTTTCTGCACCTGACCAGATGTGGGCGTTGAACTCAAGTTTGGGGCGTATATACGCTTTATACATTGAGGCCAGATCAGAAGGGGTGAAATATTGTTTGCATCGATTAAAGAAATCTAGACATTTCGCTGCGTTTTTAGCGATTTCAAATACTTGGTCATTCCAACGAAGGTCGTTACTAACACACATACCAAGCATGGACATTTTTTCTGTTTCGGCGATGCAAGTGCCATTCATGTATAATGGCTGTAAATTTTGATGTCGCTTAGATGAAAGATGACAGAAGACAGCATTGTGTTTTGGAAGCATTAAATTCCACTGAATTGGATTTACCTCATTAAATTATGCTGTCAAGATCGGAATTTAATGAGCTTAACATATTTAGCCGTTTCTGTTCCACGTCCGAAGATAAAGGTCGTGGATTAGAAAATGAATATGAGAAGCTGAGAGTGCTCTCATCGGCAAAGTTATGGATTGGATTAGAAGTTGCTGACAAGAGGTCATTAATAAAAATGAGAAAGAGTGTCGGAGACAGAACGGAGCCCTGGGGAACACCAGGATTTATTTCGTGAGTAGCAGACTTGAAACCGTCCAAAAAAACTTAAATTGAACGTTTCGAGAGATAGTTTCTAATCCATAGAAGAAGAGTTTCATCGATTCGAAAAGCGCGCATTTTCGACAAAAGTGCTTGATGGCAAACCCTGTCAAATGCCTTTGAAATATCAGGTGCAACGATCTTGTTTTCGCCACCGAGGTGAATAGATTGGTTCCGGTGAGATATGTCATCAAATCACCAGTGGACCTGTTGCAACGAAAATCGTATTGTCGGTCATTTAGGAGTTTTCGTTTTCAAGATTCAAGATATTCCATCAGCTGATGGTTTATCAGCGTTTCCATGACCTTAGAAAGAAGGGACGTAAGTGCAATTGGTCGGTAGTTGGAGAGAGAAGAAGGTTCGCCTTTTTTTGGTACAGGTTGGACAAATGCTGTTTTCCATCTACTCGGAAAGAGTCCTGATGAATATGATAGATAGAAAAGCTTACGCAGTGGTTTTGCTAGCATAGAAGAACACTTCTTCAGAATGATTGGGGATATACCAACTGGACCTGCGGATTTGTGAATGGCAAGATCAAATAAAACTCTTGCAACTGTACGAGTACGATAGTTAATTTGTCCCATAGAATGGTCTACGTTCTCAAGCACAAGAGGAGACTGGGCACAATCTGGGATTGTAGAACTGGCTGCGAATTGCGCAGCAAGCAGATTGGCTTTGTCTAAAGAGCTGACAGCTGGAATGTCATTGTGAATGAACGTCGGAACTGATGATGAGGCCGATTTTTTTTATATTTTTAACAAATGACCAAAAGATTTTACTACCTCTGGGCATTGTAGAGTTTTTTGCCCCAACTTTTGGTCATAGAGGAATTTGACACGCTTTATATGGGCATTACCGTCATTTCTGGCTTGTTTGAACCAAGTTCGGTTTTCCTCTGTTGGGTTGGTCTTGTAGAACCGAAAGTTTGTCTCTCTCAACCTGATAGCAGATTTGCAGCACAAGTCATACCAGCCTTTTGCCTTTGGTCTGATACTCTTAAACCTGTTGGGAATAAAAGATCTCATACCAAGGAGAATGATGTTTGATATCATATCAGCAGCAGCATCCACGTCACTATCGAGGAAACATAGTGACCAGTTAAAATTCCTAAAAAAAACTGTTTAATACTTCCCAATTGGCTTTCTCGTATTGCCATACAGTTTTTTTTGGGAATTTGATCTTTAACTGTCTGGTTGGAGTACGAGAAATTTGTTGATATGATACAGTGGTCTGACAAACCTAGAGGCGATAAGGCATTGGTGGTGTATTTATCAGGGTGAGATGTAAGAAACAAGTCCAGAGTGTTAGCGGCTTGACTGTGAATGTCCCGAATCCGCGTTGGCTCATTTTCAAGCTGGATTAAGTTGTTTACCTCAGCAAAGATATCAGCATACCTTCCTTCGTGTGTTGACTGTCCAGAATGTCGAAGCCACGATCTCAACATGTCATTCATCAAATTTTATAGTTCTGAGGAACATAAAGTTTTGCAAATTGACGAAAAAGTGAACAAAGTGCAAAGTGAAATGTTGAAAAGTTGTTTTGTGGAATAGGGCCCCGGTGGCTGGGATTCGAAGATCCTCTTAGCTGGAGCATTATTGACCATTCGCTCGATGTGGCTGCTGCAATGTAGTCGACGTGTTTTGGCTTTTTGGACTAAATCCACATATAAGTATAGCTCATAGAGTTCGCGGTTACATCTTCTAATCCATTCGCCCTCCTCGCGCACAGGACCAAAAATCTGCCGGAGTATTTTTTTTCGAAGAAGCCCATTATCAACACTCCCTTCTTGCTATCGTCCAGCATTCAGCGCCATAAAGCAAAACTGGCAGAGTAAGGGTTTTGTAGAGCACACATTTCGTCCTTCAAGTTAGTAGTTTCGAACCCAGTTGTTTCGCCAAACCGAAGTAGCAACGGTTAGGGTAATAATTCGACGGATCTCCACAAGGCTGTCATTCGTGGAGTTTATGTTAACTCCGAGGTAAGTGAGCTCCTTAACTACCTCGAAATTGCTGCTATCAATAGTGACGTTTTATCCTAGGCGGTGGGCAGATGGTTGTTTGTTTGTTGATAGCATGTACTTAGTCTTGTCCTCATTTACTTCAAGGCCAACGGATTTCGCCTGTTCTTCAATCTCCATGAACGCTTTTATCACGGCATGTTGGGAGCGACCGATGTGAATATCGTCCGCATAGCCCAGCAGCTGGACGGACCTGTTGAAAATAGTACCTTCCGTGTTAACACCTGCCCTGCGCACTATCTGCTCCAGTACGAGATTGAAGAAGCCACATGATATCGCGTCTCCTTGCCGAAATCCGGCGCGTGTTTGGAATAGTTCGGAGGAGCTACTTTCAAACTGCACGTTGCAGCGCGTGTTTTCCAGCGTCACGCGACACAGCTGAATCAGTTTTACCGGGATTCCGAATTCAGCCATCGCCATATAGAACTCCTTACGATGTATGCTATCGATGTATGCTCTTTTCCAGGATTTACCTCAGCGTAAAAATTTGTTATATAGTCGATCTGCCGGGCCGGAAGCCACACTGGTACGTGCGCTTAGTGTGTTGCAGAACTGTTTTAGACGTTTTCACAGTATGTTGGATAGGATCTTGTATGCGACATTTAGCAGGGATATGCCTCGATAGTTCTTGTAAGACATAGGATCACCTTTTTTGTAAATGGAGTATATGGAGCTGATCCAGTCCATTCATCGTGCATGTTTTCTTCCACCCATACTCGGTTGATGATACGGTGCATGCTCCCTACCAAAACATCACCATCATCACATTTAAAAAGCTTTGCTGGTAAGCCATCAGAGCCTGCGGCCTTGTTGTTCTTAAGCTTTTTTATAGCTAGGCCAACTTCTTCTATACTTGGCGGTGAAACTAGTTCTTTATTGACTAGATTTGGGTTCTCTTCTTGCCCTATCACTCTCTCTACATGATGTCCATTTAGCAGCTGTTGGAAATGCCGCTTAAACACATCTACTATTCCCTCCGCTTCGGTGGCTAGGTTTCCTTCTCTGTCTCGAAGAGCCTGCGCTCAGGTTTTGTAGCCAGCAGCCAGTTTCTTGGCTTTTTTATTAAACCTCCGGATGTTGTCACAATCGCGCTACTCTTCGATCTCTTCGATCTGGGAAGCTGCGTAAGCCCTCTTCTTTCTACGCAGGGTCTTCTTTTCCTACCTTCGCATGGCTCGGTACTCTTTCTCGCTACCCTTGTTTTGCGCTGCAGCGCTTTCTTGTGTGCATCTTCTATCACCTTTTTCTTGTACACGCAATTATCATCATTCCACGGGCTCTTTCTGGGGGGTGGCTGTTACCCTACAGTGGTTTCGGCTGCCTCCTTGATGATGTCGCGATACTGGCACCACTGATTGTTGGCGTCTGTGGTAGGTGAGTGAACAGAGGAGAGTTTCATACTCAGCTCACTGTAGGCTCTGGCTACTCCAGTTGTGCTAAGGCGTCCAACGTCGAATTTCTTCTTCTGGGCAGCTCGCAGCTTCTTCTCAGAGTCAGAGTCGACGTTTGCCCCTCGGAATGTATGCACGTCGAGAATGTTGGATGCGTGCCTTGCATCGATTAGCACATCGTCGATTTGGTTGGCGGTTCGAGCGTCTGGAGAGCGCCAGGTTGCTGTGTGGACTTAGCCTTGGGAACTTAGAGCTGCTGCAAAATCTGTTAGTCGGTAGCCGTTGTCTCTTGTCGTTTCCTGGATTCTGTGCTTACCAACTAAACCGCAAAAGGTGTTTTCCTTTATAACTTTAGCATTGAAATCCTCGAGTACAACTTTTACATCATACTTCGGACAGGCTCCGTAGGCTCCATCCAGGAGGTCATAAAACTCCTCCATGATGGGATCTTCAGCCTCGTCGGTAGGGGCGTGTGCACATATTATAGGCTTATGTTTTGGAACTTTTGTCCTTGGCCGATTTCCAACGACGAATACGCATCCTAATACATGAAATCTTTTGTTGCAGCTGTATACCTGATCCTATACATCATATTTTCTGGATTGCGGTTTAATCTGTCTTTTACCGCGTGAGGACAGATTCAAGTTTTTGATCAGCACCCGGGGTGTAAAGTGTTCTTACATTCCAAGTGCATCCTCTCATATCATAGTCCATTGACGTTCCGGGTCTTGTTGCCATTTGAGGAGTTTCATTATCCGAGGCTTGTTGTGTCTTTCTCATAACTAAAGGTTTTTTCCATGGTCGGGAAGTTATCCCGACGGCACAACCCCCAACCTGGAGGGCCAGGCCCTTGTTTTTGATCCTAGGACAGCGGGCCGGAGATACCGATGTCAGTAACCCATTTTTGGATATGAGCGCTACCGTTGACCCATTGAGGGCTCCTCCGCCACCAACTCTTTTCCAACACCCTGGCTCAGTACTGGAAATCCCTATAGACCTGGTGTTCAAATACGTCGAAGCAGCTCATGTAGGGATTACACTCCCGTTCGATCAAACTGGAGCTGTAGGCGCCACCGTTGAATCCATCTAGGGAAATTCACCGCTGCCGCCTGAGAGTGAGTGCCTTAGTGAGAGGACACTCCTCCCCTCTCTCTCGTTTGCTTCCACCAACGACCTTCCACAGGGGTTTGTTACCCCATCTCCAGTCTAAGTACTAGGCACCCACCAGTCACCAACGTGGATGTAGGAGTTGATAGTGAGAGGCTAGAGTGAGAACGCTTGTGTTCTCATGTAATCGCCTCACTTCCCTTAAACCCTGAAGACTCAAATGGATATAGTTACTCTGATTTACTCCTTTGGAAATATAAAATTGACACAAAACAAATTAATTTAATTAGAAGTTTCTGTGTTTTGCGATTTTTCATAAGCTGACGATTCATCAGCATTTCAATCGACTTAGGATCCTTGTTACTCCTCCTTAATTCTGCCAATAGAAGCATTCAATTAAATAACCTTTCAGGAGATACAGCTCCACCAATGTTCAATCTACGACATCATTTCACGCAATTTGAGCATTAAAAATTGGCCTCACCTGAGAACAGTTTAAATAAATTCAATTTATTCCCAATGACCTACTTTTCAAACACATGCGATGAGAAAAATTGTTGAAAACTAATCATTTCTAGTTTGATGAATGTCTGAAAAATCCAATTACTTCAAACCAATAAACTGCATGAAACATGAATAATGGTCTCTTGGTAAACACACTCGTCATGCCTCTGCCCTTCCCACCCAATTACAGAAAATTACCAGCATTCCCAAACAAACGCTTCCTTCCATCTGCGTATCCACATTTTCGTCAACTATCCCCAGATGACATTTTTCATTCTCGTATACCAAAACTCGTAGAGATGCTCTTCCTCACGCCTTGCTCACGCACCATCAGTACCATCGCATTGTAGAACTTGTACTCCGTTTAAATAGGGTAATCCATGTGTACCAAAGCGTACCATGGAAATCCATACCGAACCGTCGCGTCATGTAAGGGGCGGACGTAGACTGCGCATACTGACTGGGAAAATAAAATCAAAACAAGAACTCGAGTCATAGCATAGCCCCTTCGAAGGTCAGCCAATCCACAGTCAACGTGATGCAACTATCATCAATCTCCGATAATAGTCGTGTAAGGTGGAGCGCACCATGCACCACCTTTTCTGTATTTCAATGGCGACACTCCAATCCGAATCCAAACACGTCGCATCCAAAGAATTATCCGGTTCAGTGCGTTGAAATTGTGCATTCCTACCGTTGTCTTACTTCGTGGTTGCGTTTAGCCAATAGACAGCTCAATTGAACTGCAACTCGTGGCTAAAAATATTCTCAGAGCGATGGTAATCCTTGCACTGCACTTCATCTAGTTCAGCTCGTCACGAGTGCATTCAACTGAATGGAAGTAATCATCTCCTTCCTGGCACTAGTTTGGGAATAACAGATACACGAGCAAAGTAAATAAAAAAACACACATTTGTGCCCTTGAATCAGTGGGCGTCAGATTTATTTTTTATTTTTTTTAAATCGTTTTACATTTCCCCCCAAGGCCTCCAAGTCCAAGTCTCATAAAATAATTCACTATCACTGTCTGAATATGAATCCACTTCATCCTCCTCTGCCGTGACAGGCTGTTGTTGGTCAGCAGCCTCTAGTTGTCCTAGCTCTTGATAGACTTGAACCATTTCCTCCTCCTCGGATTCTAAATACTGTTGTTCATTTGCATCCCACAGCAACTGGTCATAGTCGGGTAGCTCTTCAACCAATTCTTTCTCCTCTGCTTTGACTGACTGTTGTTGGTCAGCTGTCTCTGGTTGTAATAGGGTTTCTTCCTTATCAGCCATTTCTGAAAAAAAAAATTTAACGATATATTCACAAGAAATCAATTATTAAATGTTTGTCTTACCTTACGCTTCGACTGGTTGTGCAAGACTGAACTCACCAAAATATACCCAAACCCAACTCAAACAATCCGATCGTATTTTGACCGTGTATGTGTATCTTATTGTTTGCCCCACATTTGTCTCCCACTTTGCTTAATTTTCACCCGCTACCTCAACCTCCTTTCCGAAAAGTGTCAACCAATGTAGGGGAAATGTATTTCAGTCACCACGAAAGTGAGGTTCGATAGCCACAGCCACCATGGTCCATGAGTGAGTCCATCCGAAATAAATTCATGAAAACAGAAACTGGTTCGAGAAAAAATCTCATCAGTTGCACTCGCAATTCGTTAAAACATTTTGTTGAAGAAAAACATCGAATAGTTTTAAACTTTTGTTGTTATCTACAGAAAAGACGAGGATATAAGAAATTATTAAAAAAAATTAAGTTGAAGTTGTTAACGTATTTTTAAGTTTTTTTTTGAACATTTTCAGCGTTAATATTCCGAAGTGTTGTTGCAAACACGGCCGGAGTTAGGGGTCTGGAGGCCCTGTGGCAACAAATGAGTGGAGGCCCCTGACATCATATTTTCCAAATGAAGTAAATTACGAAACCAAGTAAATTACCTTAACAAATATCTTTGTAAATAAAAATCAAATGTATTTCGTTGGGAATCGAAGCACATGAGAACATCACTTGAGAACAGACTAACAAAAGATAAAATACATTGGGCAATACATAGCTTCAAACCCTTTAAATCCGCGGGACCCGACGGCATTATACCAGCCGAGCTGCAGCGTACTTTGGATCTTATCCATCCTTAGGGGCTGCATCGAGCTGATTTATATTCCCAAGGTTTGGAGAGAAGTCAAAGTTGTATTCATACCCAAATCTGGTAAAAGTTCTCATGTCAATCCGAAAGACCTAAGACCTATAAGCTTATCATCATTCCTTCTGAAAACCCTGGAAAGACTGGTTGATATTAATCTTCGCAGTAGCATTGATGTTAATCAGCTATCTGCATCCCAGCATGCGTACTGTAAGGGAAAATCTGTAAAAGCAGCCCTGCACACATTAGTGCGTATCATTGAAAAGTCCTTATGTTGCAAGGGGTATACTATGCATTCCTGGACATCGAAGGCGCTTTTAACAACGTTAATTCGGGAGCGATCATTAAGGCGCTAACATGTATGAAAGTCGATCACTCACATAGAATGCTGATTAATTTGCTATTAAATAGACGGATTATCAACACAACACTGGGTGGTGCTTCGACCAGAAGACATGTCAGTAGAGGGACCCCGCAAGGTGGGGCCCTGTCCCCTCTTCTCTGGAACCAAGTGGTAAACGTAGCTTTTACTTATCCTGGAAGCAGAGGGATGCCACGTGATGACGTCGCTATCGATGTTCCAGGGAAACACCTAAATATACTCAAGGAGCTTCTCCAAAACGCACTACATAAACTATCCAAATGGGCGGTCAGCTGTGGACTGGGTGTCAACCCACATAGGACGGAACTGGTCCTATTCACTAGGAAATATAAAATTCCTCACATTGACCCCCCGCCACTAAACGGAACCGAACTAGTCTTCTCAGACAAAGCAAAATATCTGGGACTTCTTATGGACAGGAAGCTCAACTGGAAGCATAACAGAAAGAGTAAAGAAAGCGACGGTAACACTTTTTTCCTGCAAGAAAGCCATATGCTTGAAATGGGGAAAAAAACCTCGTATCACGCATTGGCTCTATATATCGGTTATAAGACCGATACTTCTTTATGGAGTAGTAGTATGGTGGACAGCACTAGGAATAGCTTTAAACAGCAAAAAACTAGCCAAAGTGCAGAGAACTGCGTGTCTGTGCATTGGTGGAGCATTCCGTACGACACCCTCAGCGGCATTAGACATTCCTTTTCACCTACTACCCCTAGATATTTTCGGCAAACAAATGGCAGCTAACTAAGCCATACGTCTTAAAGCCATCCAACAGTGGTCAAATATTAAATATGGCCACTCAAAAATTCTAAACACCCTCACCAGGCTAAACTTTGATAACAGTTTCCGGGTCACAATCCCAAACAGAACGTCATGTGAGAGCAACGAACCTGTGCTAAATGACTCGATCCACTTCTACACCGATGGTTCCAAACCAAATGACGGAGGCTAAATCTAAGCCTATTTTTCCGTCTTCCTGATCATTGCAGCGTGTTCCAGGCGGAACTCATGGCGATCAAAGAAGCCTTATCCTGGTTGAAAGAGAATGTAATATCTACCAAGGATATTAGCATTTTCTCGGACAGCCAAGCGGCTTTCAAATCCCTGGAATCAGTCTCAACAAATTCAAAGACAACCCTACATTGCCGATCATCTCTGCAGGAGATGTCAAAGCATTTTAACATTCACCTATGCTGGGTGCCTGGGCATAGTGACACTCCAGGGAACTGTAAGGCTGATGAACTCGCCAGAAACGGAACCAAATTACCAATTGTACCCGATACGGGTGCACTTGGTATTCCTATTGCTACATGCAAAAGCTTATTAGCGCAACATTCTAACAGCAAACCAAACCTCGAATGGAGTCTTGGCACGACGTGTCAAACAACCAAACAAATTTGGCCAAAGCTAGATTTGAGAAGATCAAAGGGACTGATTTCGCTCGATAGACCGCTTATTTGCGATACCATAGGTGTCATCACGGGACACTGCTTAATAGGTAGGCACGCAGAAAGGCTAGGCCTCTTCTCAATCGACTTCTGTAGTTGCTGCATGGACGAGGAGGATGAGGAAACAATATTCCATCTCCTTTGTAGCTGCCCGGCTCTATCAAACAAAAGGAAGCTACATCTCGGAGCTTACTATTTTCAAAATCTCAGTGATCTGGCAAAAACGGAAGTGAAAAGCCTCCTCCGCTTCATCAAAAGCTCAAAATGGTTTTCCCATGGATAGTAAGGAAATTGGACAAGATCCACGTGGTATCACAACGGACCAAAGTGGTCTAAGAGTGCTGGCGAACGCCGGCAGCCACTCTAACCTAACCTAACCTATTACTTGAACGGCTGCCCAGGTAAGGTTTTTACGTTTTTGTATACCTTGTTCCATAGGGGTATATTGGTTTTAATACATAGTTTGTAACATAAAGAACAAATTTAGCTAAATATACCTAAAAGTATATGGATCGACTCTGAATCGTTAGCTGAGTCGATTTAGCTATGACTGTCCGTTCGTCCGTCAGTACGTCACCAGTCTTTGGGTCTTAAATTTTGAGCTAGAATGATGAAATGTGGCACACGTGTTCTACTGCCACGCCCCCTTTTTAGAAAACGTATTTTTTGGCCAAATCGTAAGGGGTTTTGAAAAAGCGTCTGAACAAAAATCTCAATATATAATTTGTCTATATAAAGTTTTTGAGGGCTCAGTGGCGCGATGGTTAGTGCGATGAACTGCCGCACAGGAGGTCTGGGTTCGATTCCCAGCCGTAGCAACACCTAAATGATTTTTCACTGGCCCTCCTCTCGCGATGATCTGACAAATCATCCGAGTAGTATCAATTGTCAAGAATAGCTTATCTCAACTTAGCCGTTCGGAGTCGGCATAAAACAGGAGGTCCCACCATCGTGCAAGAAGTACACACGCACACATGAATGGTTGTGAGAAAGCTAGGCCCTGGGTACTAACGAGCCTGTTGCGCCAAAAATTTGTATTTGTATATAAAGTTTTTTGGCACGCCCACTTATTGGGGATGTTTTCAGTAAAAACACTTTTTTCGGTACAATTTTTAAATATTCGAAAAAAAAACGTTGGATGCAAGATCATTGGCTATGATAGCATGTACATTTCGAGATATGAACATTTTAACCCAGGCCAACTCTCTGGGGGTGATTTCCTACATAAACCATTTGTATACCCTACCATATAGCATATGCAATAGAAAAACCTGGGCCTCAACCAACACGCCTCTCCAATTAGCCCGGTCCTCAACTAACTGCCTCCAGTAGCGCACTCCAAGTTGGTTGAGGTGGGTTTCTTCCTCTACTGCGTCCGGGATTCGAAGACTCTGCGATCCGAAGTATTTGTGTCCATTCGTTCTGCTTGCCCTAGCCATATTAAACGTCCAATGTGGAGTTTTTCGACCAAGGGCATGTCGATGTACAGCTTATATTGAATCGTTCGTGGTTGAATCTTCGTTTCCATAGCCCGTCAACGCAAACGGGACCGAAGATTTTTCGAAGAATTTTCTCTCGAATCGCTTAAGGATGTCTTCATCCGCTTTTGATACGGTCCATGCTTCAGCGCCGTAGAGCAGGACTGGGATGATCAGAGTCTTATATAGGATCTCCTTAGTAGTTCGAGTGAGGGCTTTACTACTAAATTGCCTTCTTAGACCGAAGAAACAGCGGTTGCCAAGGGTAAATCTTCGTTTGACTTCTGACGAGATGTTTTTGTCAAAGTTAGTAGCAGAGCCGAGCTAGGCAAAATCCCTTACTACCTCAAAGTTATATCTGTCAATGGTGACGTTCTGTTCAATTCGTCGATGTTGTGTTTCCTTTCGTGTTGACAGCATATACTGAGTCTTACCCTCATTTGCTGCTAAACCCATTTTTGCCGCTTCCTTCTCTATACTAGCAAACGTGGCTATGACGATGAGTCCTACCAATGATGTCAATATCGTCGGCCTATGCTAGTAGTTGCACCGATTTTTGGAAAATTGTGCCTCTAGTGTTGGCTCGGTAGTTTTGCACAATCCTCTCAAGAATCAAATTGAAAAAGTCACATGACAGCGCATCGCCTTGTCTAAATCCTTTTTTTGTATCGAATGTGTCGGTGAGGTCGTCTCCGACCCTGATGGTGCAGCGAAAATTCTACATCGTCATCCTACACAAACGGACGAGTTTAGGCGTAATACCAAAACTAGACATGGCTCTGTATAGTTCGTCTCTATAAATGCTGTCATATGCGGCTTTGAAATCGATGAATAGGTGGTGGGTATCAATTTGGACTTATTGAGTTTTTTCCAGGATTTGCCGAAGTGTGAAAATTTGATCGATTGTGGACTTTTCTGGCCTAAAACACTGATAAGGGCCGATCAGGTTGTTGGTAAACGGTTTCAGGGGTTCACATATTACGGCAGATAGGATCTTGTAGGCGATGTTGAGCAGACTTATGCCTCTGTAGTTGGCGCAGTTCACAGGGTCTCCTTTTTGTGGATCGGGCACACGATGCTGAGGTTCCATTCTTCAGGCATACTTTCATCTG
This sequence comes from Rhingia campestris, assembly GCA_932526625.1. Taxonomy (NCBI): domain Eukaryota; kingdom Metazoa; phylum Arthropoda; class Insecta; order Diptera; family Syrphidae; genus Rhingia; species Rhingia campestris. The sequence continues at coordinate 1,807,135 of OW052186.1, read as the reverse complement.
ACCAGATTTGGCTTATGAGTTGGTGGATGTTACTAACCAAGTCATCTCCGCCAGGTTTATAAAGCTCAGCGGGAAGGTCGTCATTTCCGGCGGCCTTATTAAGCTTGAGTTTAGATATTGCTATCCTCACTTCACTTAGGTCAGGTGGTTGGCAGTTTTCGCTGTCGTTGCCAATATTGAATGGATCGTTCTGACTGACAGCGGAATGTTGATCGTCATCGCCGTTTAACAATCTGCGGAAGTGGTTCTTCCATATCCTCAGCATCGACTATGCCACAACTTCGATATTTCCTTGTTCATCTCGATAGGATTCTGTTCGTGCCTTGTATCGTTGGCTTTGACGTTTTAAACTTTGGTAAAACTTGCGAACATCGTTCGTGGAGTGGCACCCCTCTATATCCTCAATCGCGCGCTTTTCTTGCTCTTTTTGCTTCTTTCTGAAAAGCCGATGTTTTTCCCTTCTTCTTTGCATATAGAGCTCAACGGCAGCCCTCGTCTTCACCTGCAACGTAGGCCTTGTTCCTGGCTCCGAGCATCGGTCGGCATTCCTCATCAAACCAGGAGTTTCCTGCTGGTGGGCGCGAGAGGACTACGAAGTCAATTCGAAGGCTTAAAAAAGCTACTGTCAAAAGGTGAAAAGATCGGAAAAAGGTAAAAAGATCGAAAAAAGGTGAAAAGATCCGGAACCTACCGGAGAATGAGTCAACACCATTCAAGTACTTCTTTTTACTTACTCGTCTTTCATGTTCCAGAGTACAGCCTAATGGAAAGTGTGTTGGACTATACCGTGCGGGAGAACGCGAGGTCGAATCCCAGTAAGATGAGAGTTTTTACATAATTAATTGCATTGAATTTCAAACATTAATAATAACGAATTGGGATTTAATAATTAAATGATTAAAAGAGATTCAAATTGAAATTAATAAACGTAAATAATTTTAGAAAATAACAAAAAAAAGAGTAGTAGTGAGTTAGAAGTAACAACGATACTAACTCTAAGCAGGCCGATCCCTGAAAAATGTGTGATAATCAATTGAATGATTGAAATTACAACAACAACTTGTGTACAACAACACTATTTGGTTGGAATTATAGCTATTGCGGATATTACCAAGTGTCCTCTCAGGTTCCTTCTAAAAATGATGCTATTTGAACGTTCATTTCTCTGTATAATTATTGTAACAACTTATTCCCTAACCGGGAATTGAACTTATAATCCCGTGTAATCCCGTGCCTAGTGAGCCAAGTGCCTACCACCTGCGCCCCTGAGGTCTTGGTTTGGGGAGAGTCGAATTGTTCAATTGAACGAACTGAGAGGCTGATAACTAGCGTTTTTCGTGTTATACACACGTTTTGTTGTTGTTTTTCCTGTCCTTCGTACCATTTTTTCTCTGACTTCAATATGCTGGGGACTATTTCCTCAAATTTTCATGAATGATTTTCATTGAAAAAAACATTTTATTCTTCAACTTCGAAAAGGCTTGCAAATATTTTCGGAGCGGCTTTTTGAGAAACCCATAAGTTGCTTCTGTAAGGCACTTTCTACGTATTATATAGTATTTAAAGAAGTCTTATAGAAGTAAAGGTGCGTCAAATATTTTTCCATAAGACTTTGTACAGGTAGTATTGATGGAGGGGAAATAGCTTCGATAGTGCTTTAAAATACAAATTTTTGGCGCAACAGGCTCGTTAGTACCCAGGGCCTAGCTTTCTCACAACCATTCATGTTTGCGTGTGTACTTCTTGCACGATGGCGGGACCTCCTGTTTTATGCCGACTCCGAACGGCTAAGTTGAGATAAGCTATTCTTGACAATTGATACTACTCGGACGATTTGTCAGATCATCACGAGAGGAGGGCCAGTGAAAAATCATTTAGGTGTTGCTATGGCTGGGAATCGAACCCAGACCTTCTGCGCGGCAGTTCATCGCACTAACCATCGCGCCACTGAGCCCTCAAATGCTTTATCGAAGCGAAATTGTAAGTTGGGACTTTTGTATTGTTTCAGAAAAAAAATAACTTGTTATCAAATCTCTGCGTAAAATGTACGGTAACCAACATAATATAAAATTATATTCAAGATAAGCAATCTATTACTTACTACTTATTCTAACTTTTTCTTTCTTTAGTTCCAAAAATGGCAGATGTGTGTAAAAGTGTAAGTAAAAGTGTTATTGCCTATACACTCTCACTCACATTAGCTATACACTATCCCATAATAGCACAAGCTCTCATTATATTCGGCCCTAGCGAGGTATCCGTCGGAGCGAAAAGCTGTTCGGAATATTTCTCCGACATTTTGTAACGCATCCCAGCGAATTGCGTTGAAGTGCGTTCAGGTGCATTTTTCGTTAAATTTTTGACAGCTAAGTGCAATTCTTTTTCCGATTTCCTCCGACACAAACTCTTCGCGGAATTTGTTTACGAAGTAAATTGGAGTAATAGAAAAATGTTTGTAATTATATAAAACTACTTATATCAGTAATTTTCGTACTGATCGTTTGAAATTGTGTTTCCAATGCGAGCTGAAAGGAAAAAACCACCCCTCAACAGTACGAGCTTCGTCGTCGCATTTGTGTATTTTTTCTTTCCGATGACACATACCTCGAATGGAATTTGAATCTCCGACGAAGTATGCGCTGCGGAAAATTTTCCGCTCCGACGGATACCTCGCTAGGGCAGATTGTCATCCTATTGTCTAGTTAGTTATTTTAGTTCTCTCTTACGAACAACATCGATAGTCTTTGATTGCAAACTACACAGATGAAGTACTACACGATCGCACAACGAGCAAACATTTTTAAATTATTTTTTGAAGCAACCAGTCAATTTTTACCTACCGGCAATTTTATGAGAACGTTGGAGATGAAGGGGATAGTTCAGGCCTCATATCGGAGGATCGGGCAAAAAGATCCAGATCATTAGAAAAAGTGTTGCAACCGATCCTGAAACATCGTAACGATGTCGCTCAACACAGTTAGCCATATCACATAGCACGATTCGTCGAAGAAATATCTATCCCTTACCCTTACAAGATCCAGTTAGTCCAACAGCTCCATCCTGGTGACTCAGAAAATCTGCAATACTGCAGAAATGTCTCAAATATTACCGAAAATAACAAAGAAATTTCGACAAATTGTATGATGACCGACGAGGCATATTTTCATCTAAGTGGGTTTGCGAACAAGCTAAATTGCAGATTTAAAAAAAATCCCATCAACGTCCCTTATACTCACTTCGTGTTACTGTTTGGTGTGGAATCACCTCGCGTAAGTGTTATCTACCATATTTCTTCGAAAATGATGCAGGTGCCTGCTTTAACTTCAATGGATCTCGCACAGAACAATGCTTTAGGACTTCCATTTTCCACATGTGCAAAAACCACACTGGAAATGCTGAGATGATTTGGTTTCTTCAAGACGGAGCTACCGCTCACACCGGTCGAGAGACAATCAGCTTGTTGCGCGAACAATTCCCAAATCGCTTTCTCTAAAACAAACGATGAATTTGAATGGCCGCCGCGATCGTCTGATCTATCGGCTCCGGACTTCTTTTTATAGGGTCGGTTACCTTAAGGAAGAGGTTTACATTAACAAATCGCACAGTTAACCTCTTTTGGCTAGACTTCCACCCACGAATCACGAATCAATTAAAACATTTAATTCGAATTTGCACAAATGCACACACATGGATACTTTTATTGATGCGAACTACAATGGAAATGCACGTACAACGTATAACAAAACAGAATCGCAACGCATATGAATGCCAAAATCAAATTTATGAAAAGAAATATTTTCCGGTTACGGTTACTGTTAGAAGGCTCTGCAATCGTTTCATCTTCCAAGAGTACACCCAAGTCTGTACCTCGCAATGGTCTAAGTTCAGCAAAAAGCGAAGTAAAATCAAAATCCAAGTAAATGGATGCCAATCTCATCCCTCTGATTCTATCGCCACCCAACTCCCTCACAATGTTGATCATGTGCTCTTTCAATTCCAGCATTAAGCCAACTCGATCCAGGGGTAGTGATACTATTACACCTCGTGGTCGTTGAGTATTGTTTGGAGGACACTCGTTCTCGTCCTCTTCCTCGATAACTTCCAATTTAACTACAATCAGAACACAGGATACAATCGCAGTAACAGATTTAGATTTTTATACTCACAACCGCCTCTTGCCATTGTGATCCAATCTCGTCAAGAATATTTCAGTAACTGAGGACAAAACGAAACAAATCCAGCAAACACACTCAAATTCACATTCGCACAGTGCAACATACATCCGCGACAATCAGACAGCTCCTGTGGATGGACCATGAAGTTGTGGAAGGTGCTGATGGTGCTTCCGTTTCGATGGTGCATATGTAGTTGAGGATTTTATTGCTTTTCTCGTTTTTATATTTGCAAAGGGAAAGATTCGTTTCGGTGTGGGAAGTCTGGGGTCTAGACTGTATGAGTCTGGAGTTTGTTATTCACACTGGAGCACAAACAACTCGATCGGTATGACTTAAAGATCGGCTGTGGGTATTGTTTTTGGTCCTACATAGGGGTTTTTGGAATTGGGATTCTTACTCAAAAATTAACAGTTCCTCCCATATATAATGGAATTTTTAAAACGCGATTATCTTGAAAACGGCTCTAACGATGTTGCTAAAAATGAAAACCTAAGCTTTTGCAATTATTTAGTAAAAGATGAAATAAGCAGTTTTTGCCAAAAATGTACGTGACTGTACTTTTGAAAATTACTTGATTTTCCATCTAGCTGATGCCTACCAACTCCGATTCTCAGCCTTCCGTAGCGACCCCTGAGTAACTAGTATACCTTGACCGCACATAGGGTCTCAATCCCAGTATTTCGTCTTGGGTGGCAGCCGATGAGAGCGGGGGAATGCAGGATGAGGAAGGGGTTTGGAAAGGAATTGAAATGGAGGGAACAAGGAATTGAAGATGCCATTTTAAGGGATTTTTCAGGCGAATATGGTGGTCAATATAGGGTCCATAGTAATATATTCTCACAGGCAAACAGTCGTCTTTTGTCATAAGTCTGGCATGATTTCTATGACGTATCTGAGTCAAGGGCATACGCTCTCTGACAAGCAGGAAACTGGACCCAGCATGCCAACAACGACACGTAAGCCAGCATGCAACAAAAGTGCACATATTCCTGTTTTAGGCGGCAGCGAAAGAACGCCCAAGATGGAGTCAACAGTGGTGTCTATATGGGTCAATATTTCAAAACATTAATATTTTGCACCTCGAAATGGACATTTACTAATAACGGGTGATCCAAGTACAGATACTTTTTTAAATACCCTTTTTTGACAGATCACGTGTGAGTCGTGTCATGCTGTCATGTTATTTTTGTTTAGTATTGTTTGGCATTTCATAATGGAAAGACTTACGCATGAACAACGTTTACAAATTGTTCAATTTTATTATGAAAATTCACGTTCTGTGAGGAATGTGTTTCGTGCACTTCGCTCAACTTATGGTCAACATAATCGGCCTACTGAGCGTACTATTCGCAACACCATCACCCATTTTGAGACCCAGCATTCATTATTGGATAATATTCGACCGAATAGACCACGTCCAGCACGCTGTGAAGAAAATATAGCGGCCGTAGCTGAGAGTGTACACGAAGACCGTGGAGAGTCGATTCGGCGCCGTTCGCAGCAACTCGGACTGACGTATGGAACGACTTGGTGCCTTTTACGTCAAAATCTTAAATTGAAAGCCTACAAAATACAGCTTGTGCAACAACCGAAGCCGCTCGACCTTCCCAAGCGACATCGCTTCGCTCTATGGGCTCTTGAAAAGTTCCAAGAAGATCCGACGTTTTCGAGGCAAATTTTGTTTAGCGATGAGGCCCATTTCTGGCTCAATGGGTATGTAAACAAACAAAATTGCCGCATTTGGGAGGAAGAGCAACCTGAAGAGATTGAAGACTGAAGAATTTGTGGGCCGGTGGAATCATCGGTCCATATTTCTTTAAAAATTATGCCGGTGCGAACGTAACCGTCAATGGCGACCGTTATCGTGCCATGATAACCGACTATTTGATGCCTGAAATTGAAGCTCGTGATCTCGGCGACATTTGGTTTCAGCAAGACGGCGCCACTTCCCACACATCGCATCAATCAATGGACTTATTGAGAGAACATTTCGGTGACCACATAATTTCACGTTTTGGGCCGGTCGATTGGCCACCAAGAACGTGTGATATCACACCGTTGGACTTTTTCCTGTGGGGATATGTAAAGTCAAAAGCTTTTGCCGACAAACCCGCTTCGATTCAGGCCTTGGAGGAAAACATCACGCGTGTCATTCGCCAGTTACCAGTCGAAATGCTCGAACGAGTGATCGAAAATTGGACTCAACGGATGGACCATCTGCGACGTAGCAACGGCCAACATTTGATAGACATAATCTTCAAAAAATAAATGCCAAAGAATGTTCTTTCAAATGATAATAAACATTCTCCATTAAATTTGGATTTTCTGTGTTTTTTTCTTTAAAAAAGTAGGGAACCTCGAAATGGATCACCCTTTACTTATTTAGAAAAGTACAAACTACTAGATGGAAATCAATTTGGATTCCGAAAAAATAAAAGCATAAACAGATTGCTAGGAGATTTCACGATTAGGTAGACTAAAGTCATGCACATTCGACCACCACATATTTTAAAACACAAAATAAAAATAAAAATACACGAAGCTAAATGTATTCATGCAGCAGGAAATTACATCAATCTGGATAACAATGACAACTGTTCGGAGATGATAGAAAATGTTTCAATATACAAATACCTCGGTATCACTCTAGACTACAACTTAAAATGGAGTACCCACATAAAAGAACTAACAAACAAATTAAGACATAGTGAATATGCTTTGTTTCACCTCAGCTACCATTGTCCAGCAAATGTTCTACGACAGTGTTACTTTGGACTAGCGGAATCACATATAAGATATGGCATTCTCGCGTGGGGTAAGGCTCCCCAAATGTCCAGTCTTGAAAATATACACCGTAAACTTCAAAAGATTGTATACCAATCGAAATTAGGAAAACACTACGACAGACGACTCATCGACGAAGATATAAAACTGCTAGATATCACACAACTGCACAAACTTGAAATAATATCAAACTTTCACAACGACGATACATATAAACTTCAAACACAACAAACCAGGAGAAGACAACAAAATCAACTCACAATCCCGAGATACTGGAATGAATACGGCCGCAGGAAATATGAGGTTACAATCCCTACAATTTTGAACGAGCTTCCAATAGAAATAAGGAACTTAACAAAACCAGCATTAATTAAAAAAGCTAAATCCTTTTACTTAAATAATGATGTATAAAAAAATAATAACAAATTTTGAAGAGACCATTTTAAAACTCACTTGAAATTATATAAAATCATTTTTGTAAACAGTCTTCTGCAGAAAAGCCAATTAGGCTTTGCGGATTTAAATTTAAATTTGTAATATTTTCTGAAAAATCAATAAAATTGAAATTGAATTGAATTGAAAAAGTTTTTCTGAACTCTTTCAATCTTTATTATATCACTTTGAGTTGATGGATTCCAGACAACAGAAGCGTATTCCAAAGAAGGTCTTACAATGCTATAATATAGTGATTTGAAAGTGTAAGGATCAGAGAATTCAGAAGAATTTCTTTTCAAGAATCCCAGAGAATAAGCTTTTGAAATTATGGAATTAATAGGTCTGTTCCCGTACTTTTTCAGTAAAAATTAGTAAATTCTCAAATTTTTGGAGTGGGGGTAAATTATCTCAGAAAGAGACAAAATTACCAAAAAGTACAGGAACGCGTTTAAGTAAAAATCAGTAAAATTATATATTTTGTATGCCTTTCAAAGAACAAATGAGATAAATCACCTGTCAAAACAAGCTAGTTGTCACTTTTAGATACCAACTGACAGTTTACTGATTTTTACCAACAGAAATTTCTGCAGTAATTTTTTTTACAGATTTTTATGGAGGGTAAGTTTTTTGCTCTCTCGTGAGCTGTCTCTTTTACATATTTTTGCGTGCGGGAAAGGCAATAAGTAAAAATCAGTAAAAATCAGTAAATATTATTTTGTACGGGAACAGACCTAATATAAAAGTACAAGGTGGCGCAAAAGTAATCCTCCTATCAGAAAATGCTATAAATTTTGCGATTGGCCCCTAATGTCAGTTCTGTTTTGACATTTGTGTAGTAAACACATGCGAAATACACGTTAATAAACAATGTTACGCTACACTGCTCCAGAACGCGGAATATTGGTGACATTTTCATTCATTCATTTTTTTTTTATATTACAGCCAAAAAACATCGGAAGGTTATTCTTGCGCCACCTTGTATATGCATTTTTGGAAAAAAATAAATAAATAGGAATTCACTAAAACTAACCTAAAAAAATGTATTTCTCTAGGAAAAATCGATCGCAGCTTTCCTTTTATTACATTTTTGTCAGGTTTTGCAGTTTTTCGTCCTAGCTTCAGCAGGTTTGAAAAAAATAGTCTGGTAACGCTATGCCAACCGTGGTCTGTACTCGGTAGCGCAGAAAGAGTTGTTTTAAGAAATACGAATGAGAATACATACGGATACGAGTAACGACTACGAGTACGAGATCTAACGATAAAACTACCAACACCGAAATCCAATGTGCATTGTGTTGTGCGGTATGGTATTATACTCAGTCTCTCTCACACACACCCTTCAAAATTAAATGAATGATCAGAGAATGTTTAAGAGACTTGCTTAGCACAAAAGCAGACATGAATTTGCGTCGGACTCTCAATGTTCATTCATTTCAGAGAGCGTTCACTGCACCAGCACTCAGTTGTGTTCCATTTGGAATTTGAATGAATACAGCGATCGGAGTGGATCTACTTGCTTTAGAAAGATCGGGAAAATCTAATCCGACGCGGCATGAGACCTACTGCGAAGATTATTGTAAACAAATCTTTTTATTTCTTGGGAAATATTTAATTCATTTAAGTTTTAAAAAATGTTATGTCTTCCGTCAGGAATAGGGTACCATCGGCATAGATATAGATATAGGAGCTCAAACGCTCGATATGACTAACATTTCGGTGTTGATGGTCCTACTAAGAGGAGATTGTTGGATTTGTAAGATTTAATTAGAAATGGCTACTTGCTTGGCACTTGAAATTTGTTTCTAATAAAACCTGAGTATATCAAATAGTTAGGTAGGTACACTCAATTGTGTTGCTGTTACTTAGTGGTAACCATCGGATACGGGTCACATCCTACCGAATTGGACTTGACATTGAAAGATAAAAAAAGTAAATAAACTTTGTTTTGCCTAAAAATTTTAAAACCTATTTTCGAATGATCATTTGTAGTTATATGTGTTTGGAATATTTACATTTTCAATTAGGTACACTGAAACTTAAGGTGTTATAGTCATGCATTATCTGATTGATACATCGATATTCAACTAACTAATCTATATAAATGAAAATCAAAATAAATACATTTTTCGATTGTTTTGCTGTGATATAATATCGTTCATTTATGATATTTTGTTTTGTTGTCTGGCGTGTAAACAAATAATGCTGATGGCGACATACAATTGACCCTGCAAGACGCATGGATTTTCAAGGTTTAGGGTTCATTTATAGCAAAGATTATTAATTCTATACAGATGACGCACTCCATACAAGAAAAATTGTTCTATGGTGGGTCGTGCTGGCACGACGTTTTTGTTCTTGTTTTTCATGTGTTTTCATGCACACCACCCGCCCGTACCATGAAGCTACTGAGCAAAATTGTCTGTGTTTTGTTCTCAATGCGTCATCCGTATATAATGCATAATCTTTGGTTATAGCTATCAATAATTTTATTGGAACACAAAACATGATAGAATTGACATTTTCCTTATGTAGGTGGTTATAGTAATCATTGGAAAATTTTGTTTCATTTATCTAAATTCAATGACACTATTACCGAAAAATTAATCTTGATCATTAAAAAACAAAATCTGATTTTCTGCGAAAACATTAACCAAAACATATAATATTTGTGGATAATCTAATTTTTAAATGCATTCGCTTTATCTTGACACCAACTCGCCAATGATTGCATTTATAAAAAAGTCGCAAAAAGTTAACGTGAATTTACAATGAGGCTTTTGAATGATAGCTATAACTGGACCCTAATGCCGCCAACCGGTGGTTAAGGATAGTGATACGATTACATGAGAACACAAGCGTTCTCACTCCAGCCTCTCACTATCAACTCCTACTAGTAGTGCCTAGTACCTCGACTGGAGATGGGGAAATAAACCCCTGTGGAAGGTCGTTGGTGGAAGCAAACGAGAGAGGGGGAGGAGTGTCATCACTCTCGGGCGGCAGCGGAGGAATTCCCTAGATGGGGTCAACGGTGGCGCCTACAGCTTCAGTTTGATCGAACTGGTAATGAAATCCCTATATGAGCAGCTTCGACATATTTGAACACCAGGTCTATAGGGATTTCCAATACTGAGCCAGGGTATTGGAAAAGAGTTGGTGGCGGAGTAGCCCCCAATGGGTCAACGGCAGCGCTCATACCCCAAAATGGGCTACTGACATCGGTATTTTTTCCGGCCCGCTGTCCTAGGGTCAAAACAAGGGCCTGGCCCTCCAGGTTGGGGGCTGTGCTTTGGGTTAACTACCCATCCACGGAAAAAAGATTATGTTACGAAGCAACCAATGGCCTCGGAAAGGACTGACATTATTGTTGACGACCCTGCTAAACGAAAAGAGGACAACGACGTTCGTATCTGCACCTGGAATGTTTGAGAACATTAAACAGGAGAGGTGCAGGCGAACAACTAGCGGAAGCCCTAAACTGCTACGAAGCAGACATTACTGCCATCCAGGAAATACGATGGGATGGGCCGGGCAAAAAGAGGATGAAAAACTGTGACATATACTATGGACCGTGTTATAGTGAGCAGAAACAGCGATTATTCGGATGCAGATTTGTTATAAGTTCCAGACTTGGGCAAGAAATCTTATGTTTCCAAGACATTAGCGAACGCATTGTAACAATCCGCATCAAGGCCAAATTCACCAACATAAGCCTTACATGCACTCATGCTCCGACGGAGGAAAAAGATGATTCAACTAAGGACTCCTTCTACGAGCTCCTTGATAAAACCTATGAGCGACTACCAAAGTACGATGTTAAAATCGCGCTGGGAGATTTTAACGCAAAGGTAGGAAGAGAAGACATCTATAGCAGTACTGTCTAAAAATATAGCCTACACGACAACACGTCTGGTAACGGACTTAGGCTAATTGACTTCGCTACGGAACGAAATGCCATTATAGCCAGCACACGGTTTCCTCACCTTGATATACACAAGGGGACATGGCGGTCTCCAGATCAACGAACAGTCAACCAAATTGATCACATTGCGATAGACAAGAGGCACGCATCAAGTATTTTGGATGTCCGAAAATTCCGAGGGGCCAACATCGACTCGGACCAATACCTTGTTGTAGCCAAAGTAAGGATGCGGATATCCACCACGCCACAACAAATCAGAAATACTGTGATAAAATTAAATGTCGAAAGGCTGCAATCGCCAGAGACCGCCAAGACCTTCGCGCAACGCGTATCCCTTAACCTCTCGACTCACAAAACACCACCAGCATCTAATGTCGAAGTACAATGGCAACGATGCCAACAAGCCATTAAATCAGCCGCAACTGATGTAGTAGGTTTCTCGCGGCCACCAGCAAGAAACCCCTGGTTTGATGAGGAATGCCGACAGATGCTCGCAGCCAAGAACGAGGCCTACAAGGCTAAGTTGCAGGTGAAGACGAGAGCTGCCATTGAGCTCTATAGGCAAAGAAGTAGGGAAGAACATCGGCTTTTCAGAATGAAGAAAAAAGAGCAAGAAAAGCGCGCGATCGACCTAAGTGAAGTGAGGATAGCTATATCTAAACTCAAGCTTAATAAGGCCGCCGGAAATGACGGCCTGCCCGCTGAGCTTTATAAAGTTGGCGGAGATGACTTGGTAAGCAACATCCACAAACTCATAAGCCAAATTTTGTCGGATGAAAATATACCTGAAGAATGGAACCTCAGCATCGTTTGACCGATCCACAAAAAAGGAGACCCTCTGAAATGCCACAACTACAGAAGCATAAGTCTCCTCAACATCGCCTACAAGATCTTATCTGCCGTTATATGTGAACGCCTGAAACAGTTTACCAACAACCTGATCGGCCCTTATCAGTGTGGTTTTAGGCCAGGAAAGTCCACAATCGATCAAATTTTCACATTTCAGCAGATCCTGGCAAAAACCCAAGAAGTCCAAATCGATACCCACCACCTATTTATTGATTTCAAACCCGCATACGACAGCATTTATAGAGACGAACTATACAGAGTCATGTCTAGTTTTGGTATACCGCCCAAACTCGTCCGTTTGTTTAGGATGACGATGACCCATCAGGGTCGGCCTCACTGACACATTCGATACCAAAAAAGGATTTAGGGAATACGATGCGCTGTCATGTGACTTTTTCAATTTGATTCTTGAGAGGATTGTGCAAAACTCCCGAGCCAGCACCAGAGGCACAATTTTCCAAAAATCGGTGCAACTACTAGCATACGCCGACGATATTGACATCATTGGCAGGACTCAACGTGATGTCATAGCCACCTTTGCTAGTTTAGAGAAGGAAGCGGCAAAAATGGGTTTAGCAGTAAATGAGGGTAAGACTAAGTATATGCTGTCAACACGAAAGGACACACAACATCGACGAACTGGACAGAACGTCACCATTGACAGATATAACATTGAGGTAGTACGGGACTTTGTCTACCTCGGCTCCGCTATTAGCTCTGACAGCAACATCTCGTCAGAAATCAAACGAAGAATAACTCTTGCCAATCGCTTTTTCTTCGGGCTAAGAAGGCAATTTGGTAGCAAAGCCCTCACTGTAATTACTAAGGAGATCCTATATAAGACCCTGATCATCCCAGTCCTGCTCTACGGCGCTGAAGCATGGACCGTATCAAAAGCGGATGAAGAAATCCTTGGTCGATTCGAGAGAAAAATTCTTCGGAAAATCTTCGGTCCCGTTTGCGTTGACGGGCTATGGAGACGAAGATTTAACCACGAGCTATAAGAGCTGTACAGCGACATACCCCTAGTTAAAAAACTCCGCATTGGGCGTTTAAGATGGCTAGGACATGTAGAACGAATGAACACCAATACTCCGGCTCGCAGAGTCTTTGATTCCCAGCCAGACATCGGACGCAGTAGAGGAAGACCTCGCCTTAAGTGGCGCGCACAAGTAGAAACCGACCTCAACCAACTTGGAGTGCGCAACTAGAGGACCGGGCTAATTGGAGAGGCATGTTGGTTGAAGCCCAGGTTCATCCCGGACTGTAGCGCTTCTTAAGGAAGGTAATTTCGGGACAAAATTCGTTCGGGGCCATCTTTGTGGTCCGTTATTTTGATACATTGGTATCAAGCAAAAAAATCGTCCTAATAAAATTTAATATGCCGCACCAACCCCATTTTGTAAAGTGGGTAAAACATTTTTGTTTTATTTCAGTCCATCGGTTTTGCTTTCCATTTTATTTTATTTCTTCAGTTCCGTCGGTTTCAATTTCTTTATTTCTTAAGTTCGGTTTCGTAACTTCCCAGAAAATTAGATACGTGGCGTCCAAAATTCTTCGTTCACTCCCCGCACGGTGAGCAAACCCAGCATCTCGTAGTCCACCCACGAGAAGTTGCGAATCTTCGTGTGAGTGATCTGTGTTTGACAGTTCGCTCATAAACAATTTCGTAGAAATCTTCGACACGACACAATTGAATTTGGATATGCGCAACATGTTTACAAAAGTGGACGATGCAGAGATTGTTTACATAGCTAAGTAAAGAATCCAATTACTTTAAATGGGTGACCATAAATAAAGTGCCCCTGCGTGACATATTTATGGACATCCATACAATTGTTTATTTACAGGGTAAGTGTTTATCCCCGATAAGAATAGCGTGGGATGTGATTTTGGTCACTGGGTTGCCTAGAACATAACTGTACGCATATTTTTTTTTGTCAATTCAACAGTTGAATTTATGTTCAAGCTGAATTCCTCAAAGCAACGCAATCATATTAAGGGTATTCATGCAACGTCGTAATTTTATTACGTACGAAATATTATAATTTTACGACGACGTTTCATGAACGACCCTAACTGAATTCAATCTCATTTTAGTATTTTTTTATTGATAGAGTTTTTTTCTCATTGTTTTCTTTCCGTTCTCGATAATTTTTTTCAGTTTAGCGCATACGTTTGATGTGTGACGTTTACCACCACAGTTTACGCACACAATTCCTGTGAATGTGAATGACTGCCTCGGCTGGCCATGCAGTAGCCTACACGATCGTTCTAATTTGTAAGCACATTATCGATTGTGTGCAGCTGTATTTCACCAATGGCTTCACGAATATTGTCCTTTAAAGCGTCAATTGTCTTTGGCTTGTCGGCGTAACACTTATCTTTTACAGCACCCCACAAATAATAGTCCAACGGTGTCTAATCGCAGCTCCGAGGTGGCCAAACGACATCAGCTCTGCGGCTGATAATGCGATCTTCAAAAACAGGGCGCAAAACATCGAGTGTAGCTTCGGCTGTGTGGCACGTAGCGCCGTCCTGTTGAAACCAAATGTTGCCAATATCTTCAATTTTTGTGAACAAAAATTCGTCCAACATGGCCCGATAACGATCGCCATTGACTGTAACGGCCACTCCTTGCTCATTTTCGAAGAAAAATGGCCCAATTATGCCTCTGGACCAAAATCCGCACCAAACAGCGACTCGTTTTGGGTGTATCGACATTTCAATGTAAGCGTGCGGGTTTTCTGTGCCCCAAATGCGACAGTTTTGCTTGTTTACATACCCGCCAAGATCAAAATGAGCTTCATCTGAAAAGATGATTTTTTTGGCAAAATCGGCATCTTCTCTAAGTCGATCGCAGGCCCACTTAGCGAAGCGAACACGCATTGGATGGTCAGTTGGCTTCAACTCCTGAACCAATTGGACTGTGTATGGCGTCATACCAAGGTCTTTATGCAAAATTCGTCTCAATGATGTCTCCGAAATGTTCAATTGTTGAGAACGACGGTGAATTGATGTTGATGGCGCTTCACGCACACTTTCTGCCACAGCAGCAATATTCTCGGGTGAACGCACTGTTTTTGGCTTTTCACGCTTTGGTTTATCGATGAGGATGCCAGTTTCTTTTTTTTTTCACAAGATAACGAACATACGGAGCTGACGGTGCTTCTCTTCTTGCAAAATCCGTACGCAATTTTCGCACACATTCTGCAACAGTACCATGATTTTCAAAGTAATGTCGCAATATTTCTCAAGCGTATACACAACCATTTTCGTTCAGCGGAAGGATAAAACTAATTATCTGTCAAATCAGACATGAGCTAAGTGTTACCATTCATGAAATAAGCACTAGTGGAAAAAAAAAACGTTAGATGGCGGACCCGTTATAAGAACACATAACATCTGAGAGCAGACGCAACATTGGACTAGCAGAGCAACGGAGGCGCTCCATATCGCCCATACAATCGCAGCCAACAATCTAATCTCTCTCTTCAAGCCGATCCCTATCTTGTGCGAAATAAAAGTCTCAAAACAATGACCAAAAAGAAAAAAAAACATTCAACCCTGAAAACTACAAACAAAAAATTAGAGCTACTGCCGAGCATCGCCAGCGTGCCACCCAGGTGTCACAAGGGTACAATTCACCCCAACTCTGCCTGCCACAGCCAAAGTTTGAAGCTTTGAAGTAAGGGAAGAGTACTCGATAAGGCGGTCTGCACATCTTTGCTTCAGTGTTTGTTTCGGGACCGAAATCCAAACATAAGAATTGTATTCAAGGTACCTGGTGGTACTCTATGAGTTAACTGCCATTTGCTTGCCAAAGATATAAAGGGGTAGAGGGTGAAAAAGAAGGTCCAGTTGTGCTGTATGTATTATTGCTGAGATACACAGAAAAGCAGTTCTTTGTACCTTGGCTATTTTTTGCTGTTTATAGCTATCTCTGTCCACCTTACTACTACTCCATAAAGAAGTATCGGTCTTACAACCGAAATATAGAACCAATCCGTGATTTAATTTCATGCCTATGGCTTTCTTACTGGAATAAGGTGCCATTGTAGCTTTCTTTAATCTTTCCGTTATGTTCAGCTTCCTGTTAATCTTCCTGTCCAAAATAAATAAAGTTGCACGCAGCAGTTGACAGATTAAAAAAAAACGCTTCTTCTGCTTAATACTAAAATAAATTTGTGAATTAAATTTCATCAGCTAAGGAATTAAGGTGAGATTCCGATTCTGATTAAATCCACATAAACTAAAATATTTCTCCTTACGCTGCAAAACATCGTCGCCCCTATGAGATGAGTTGACCAGTGGCGATGCAGTAGAAAGAGAATCGAAAAAAAAATGTGCCTGCGGTCAACCTGAATCAGCATTATCAAAGCAAAAACCAATCCTACCGTGCAAGTGGGAGTCCGAAACCTGATCACAACAACTGTATACCTACACAGAATACTTTGTAATCGCACCGGACCTACAACAGGTGTGTATGACAAGGAAAGTTGCTTCATCAAGTGTTTCTGTCAATTGAGCTGTCTTCCCTCTTACGAGATAATATTTTATAAAGCGCTAAACCACACCCAAGCACGAGGTAATTCAATCGGTGGGACTGGCAATTTAAATTCACCGAATCTGATAATTTTTTGATTGCGTTATCACCACGTGTTTTGATTTGGATTGGAGTATCGCCATTGACATACAGAAATGGCGGTGCATGGTGTGGTTGCAACATTGGAGTTGATTTTCCACCTTCCTTTCCCGGCCTTATATCAGATTGATGATGTTGACTGTGACTGTGGATTGGGTGACCTTCTCATGGGCTATGCTACGACTTGAGTTCTTATTTTGATTTTTATGATGATCCTAGTCAGTATGAGTAGTCCACGGCCGGCCCTCACTTGCCGGTGCACATGAGTTACCGAATTCATATTGAAGCCATGTACTTCAGTGCGATCATCAGTACGATAGCTCGCGATGTGCGGAAGCGAGTTTTGATACGAGAATCTGTGACGCTAAAATAGTTATTCTAGGAAAGCCATAAATTTTCTGTATTGAGGAAGGGCAGAGGCTATGCTAGTGCAATCTTTGATTGGCATACGCATAGGCACAAGGGAATTTCTCTGAAAACAATTATTTATGCTTCATTTATTTTATTGACTGCAATAATTGAATTTTTCAGACGTTCATCAAACTAGAAATGAGTAATCAAACAGCTCTTCTCATTGCCTGTGTTTGGAATGTAGGTCATTGGGAATAAATTGAAAATTCATTTTAACTGTTCTCAGGTGAGGCGAATTTTTAACGCTCAAATAGCGTTAAATGATGCTCGCTGATGGTTATTGATTCTGCCCTTGAACTGCATTAGATTTTCCTTGGATGCAATTAATTCCAGGTGCACATGTTGAATTTAATTATTCATTTCGCTTTCGTTTATATGACCACATCGACCTCGTTTGGAGTGAAAGATTTTTTGGAGCGATATTTCCATCACTCTTTTGCACATAACGTAGGGATCGTTGGCAATTTTGTGTTTGATAGGGAAATTATGTACCCTTCCAGAAATGTTGCAAATTGTACACAGTGACATTTGTGGGCTCATGAGGGTATCCACCCCCGGCGGTTTTAAATATTATAGCCGTAAAATATTTATCAATTTGCTGAAGCACAAAAGCGACATTTTTAGTTCTTTTAAATTATTAAAAGCCAGAGTCGAACGTGCAACATCGGGGAAAATAAAAATGCTTCGAACTGACAATGGTGGCGAGTACCTCAGTACAGATTTTTCGCAGTTCCTCAAGTCAGAAGGTATACAACGTCAACTCACAGTGCAGTACACACCTCAACAAAACTGCGTTGCGGAACGGGCAAACAGGACTATTGTGGAGATGGCAAGGTGCCTGCTGTTAAGTTCTAGACTTCCAGAGATGCTATGGGGTGAAGCAGTAAAAACTGCTTTATACCTTCCAAACCGTTCGTGTACGAGAGCTTTGGGCAAAACAACGCCTTACGAAGCTTGGACTGGAAGAAAGCCATCTGTGAAGCATTTCAAAATGTTTGGATCCAAAGCAGTGATGCTGGACAAACGGCCTTCAAGGTCAAAATTCAGCGCGAAGGGAATTGAGTGGCGGATGGTAGGGTATTCATCAGAATCGAAAGCGTACAGGTTGTATGAGCCAAAGTCAAGGAAAATCATTAAGAGTCGGGATGTTAAATTTTTGGAAAACATCGTTAAGGACATTTCATTACACGATTCGATGATTACGCTTTTATAGACTTACCGGAGACAGCTGCACCCATTGAAAAACAAATTATCAAAAGCGAGATAATAGTGGTGAAGAATCTGGAAGAATCTGGGATTGAGAATGCTGATGAAGATTTTTATGGTGGAAGTGGTGGTGTTGGTTTAGCGGAAAAACGTCTGCGTTCTCCATATACACTTCTTCCACGTCATCGTCTAAATGCATACGTGAGTGGTCAAGGTAAATCTCTTTGTAGTCCCTTGACAGTAAAGGAGGCCTTAGATCGGAGCGATGGTCATAGGTGGTTGGAAGCAATGAAATGTGAATATGACTCCCTGTTGGCCAACGACACATGGAATCTAGTGGATCCACCAGAAAGCCAATGTAAATGAGTGTTCAATATTAAACGGGATATGTGCGGCAATATAGAACGCTACAAATGTCGACTAGTGGCAAAGGGCTGCAGCCAGAGATTTGGAGTGGTCTACACCTAGGCGTTTTCACCAGTAGTTCGCTTCTCATCGCTTAGGCTTATATTGGCACTTGCTGCTGAATATAATCTCGAGGTACATCAGATGGATGTGACTGCAGCATACTTAAATGGTGAATTAAAGGAGGACGTGGATATGAGCCAGCCAGAACATTTTATCGCTGAAGGTAGTGAACGGAAAGTTTGCAAATTGAAGAAGGCTTTGTATGGGCTGAAGCAATCCGGGCGTGAGTGGAACGCCAAATTACACAAGGTTTTAGTGAATTTGGGTTTCAAACTGTGTAATGCTGACTCGTGCGTGTACACATTGAACAACAACAAGGATATCAAAATAATCGCTGTGTACGTGGATGAAATTCTCTTAACAATGTTAAACCAAATCAAGATGCAAATAAGTACGGTGGTCAAGGTGGTGGACAAGGGACCAATTGATCAGTTTCTTGTTATGGAGGTTACTCGTGAAGAAGACCACAGTATAAGCATCTCGCAACAGCAGTTCATACGTAGTTTGCTAGAAAAATACAACATGGTTCAGACTCGCAGATGCAGTGGTCCTTTGGACCATGGGCAAAGATTTGCAATATGTAGTGGATGCCCCGAATGTAGAAGGATCGACAGGACGATATACCAGTCAATAATTGGGTCATAACTATACTTGGGTGTATCAACACGGCCGGACATTTTACATTCTGTGAATAAACTATCACAGTTTAATGTAAACGCACATGCTGAGCATCTTACGGCTTCCAAGCTTAGCCAAACTTAATTACAGAAAGACTGGTGGACAACTAAATTGTTTTTCTAATGCTGATTGGGCTTGTGGCAGTGATGACCGAAAGTCATAAACCGGTTTTTCTTTTTTTATTGGCGACAATAATGCAGCGATCACTTGTGAATCCAGAAAGTAGTCTTCAGTGGCTTTAAGCAACAGGGATGCCGAGTATAGGATCTATCATCCGCAGCGAGAGAAGCCGTTTATTTGAGGTCTTTCATCAAGGAACTGGGCTTTCCTGAGTTGGTGGTGGAGTTGG
The DNA here is from genome assembly GCA_932526625.1 of Rhingia campestris. Taxonomy (NCBI): domain Eukaryota; kingdom Metazoa; phylum Arthropoda; class Insecta; order Diptera; family Syrphidae; genus Rhingia; species Rhingia campestris. The sequence goes on along the minus strand of OW052186.1, from coordinate 1,787,216 downwards.
AGATGGCAGAACCTACCGTAATAAAAGGTGACAATTTAAGCTCGCAACAACTAGTTAAAAACCCAGTCTATCACAGTCGTAGTAAACATATAGACATTCGTGTACACTATGTGTGAGAAATTTTTCAAAGAAATATAATTGCACGTATATATGTTCCCTCAGATATGATATCTGGCATTTTAATTAAGCATTTATGTAAATTAAAGCATCTTAAAATTTCTAAATTGTTAGGTTTACATTTCTAGATGTAAATTACTGTAAATTTTTATGTAGTTAAGTGTTGAGGGGTAGTATTGAAGTAAAATAAATTCGAATACTTTACAAAGAAGTCAGCAATACTAAACTATAACCCTTTGCCACCATGTACATAGCATTTTGTATAAATACTGAATTTCCTTTTATTTTTAGTCATTCAATAAAGTTTATAAACTGAACTCGAAAGTCTTGTTTGTTTCTACATTGGTGGTATAAGGTGATTTTGTGCAACAATTCCTAACCTCCAAAAACAGTTGGTAATCATCTGCCTATAGCGCTCGCCGTTGATAGTGACGGTGTAGCCAACGTCGTTCCTAATGAATCATGGATCTATGACGGCGCAAGTCCAAAATCCACACTAAACAGTGAATTTTTCGGGATGCATTGGACGCTCTTGGATCTCATGTGGATTAGTATCGTCCCAAATTTGACAATTTTGTTGTTAACGTACCCATTAATCCAGAATTAAGATGAAAATAAGAATCAGTTTCCTACTGCTCCAGAGCCCATTCAGCGAACACACGTCGTTGTCTATGGTCGATTACCTTCAGCTCCTGGGTCTGTTGAATTTTGTACGGGTGTAAGCTCAAGTCACGACGCGAAATTCGCCAATTTGTAGTCTGCGAAAGGTTGAGTTCTTGTGAGTGAAGCGAAATCTTCGTCTGCATACCGCGTCAACGCAAACGGGATCGAAGATTTTTCAAAGATTTTTTCTCTCAAATCGACCAAGGATTTCTTCATCCGCTTTTGATACGGTCCATGCTTCAGCGCCGAAGAGCAGGACTGGGATGATCAAGGTCTTATACAGGATCTCCTTAGTAGTTCGAGTGAGGGCTTTACTACTAAATTGCCTTCTTAGCCCGAAGAAACAGCGATTGGCAAGAGTAATTCTTCGTTTGATTTCTGACGAGATGTTGTTGTCAGAGTTAAAAACGGAGACGAGGTAGACAAAGTCAATGTTATATTTGTCAATGGTGGCGTTCTTTCCAATTCTTCGATGTTGTATGGGGTTGGGTACGTTTTACCGAAAAACAGATTTCCCGAGTTTTCCCGAGTAACTTTTGTCCGAATCACATAATCCCGAATAACGTTTAACCGAAAAACGATAGGTACCCCGATTGACGATTGACTACATACAAATCATATGGTTTTGTTGCTCCAATTGATAAAAATCACGGAGAGTGCATTTAGAATTAAACACAAGAGTCGGCATTGCGGATGATTTACCAACCAAATGGAATTGTATGCCGATTGATGAGAATCACGGAGGAGAAACTTTTTTACTATTTTTGCGTTTTGTGTAAGCAAGCTGTTTTTTGTTAATAAAATTAATAATAATAATTCTTTTAAGTAGTTAAATTGTATTTTGAAGAGTTTAGTTTTATCTTCAATTTCAATTTCTTACAAATGCAATAAATAATCGAAATATTTTTTTGTAATATGATTTTATTTTATTATATGTTAAAATGGAATTTTAAAATTTGTTTGGTAAAAATGTGAAAATCGGTTATTTAAAACTCAAGTTTCATACTTTTAAAAATTATTAATATATACGAAACACTACTTTTTGAGAAAGTATTGTCAATCCCGAAAAGTAGGAGTAGATTGCCAATTTGGGCACACGTGTTCCACGAAATTTATTTTTGTGCACTAAGTCTTTGCATATTCGGGCAAAAGCTACTGGAAAACGTTACGCGGAAAAGTGATTTTCAACCAAACGTAACTCTTATGTTGTGTTCCTTCTCCATATTGGTAAATGTGGCTATGACATTACGTTGAGTCCCACCGATGATCGGCGTATTGTCGGGAGTTTAGCACAATCCTCTGAAGAATCAAATTAAAGATGTCTCATGATAGTGCATAGCCTTGCCTAAATCCTTTTTAGATATCAAGTGTGTCTCCGTCTGATGGAGCAGCCACACTGATATGGGTTGTTGGTAAACGGTTCCAGGCGTTTACATTTTATGGCAGATAGGATGTTATAGGCGATGTTGAGGAGATTTATGCCTCTTGGTTGGTATAGGGTGTCTCATTTTTTGTGGATCGGGCAAACGATGCTGATGTTCCATTCTTCAGGCATACTTTAATCCGACCAGATTTGGCTTATGAGTTAATGGATGTTACTTACTTAGTCATCGGCCTTGTTGGCTTCTACGTTTTACACTTCGGTAAAACTTGCGAACATCGATCCTGGAGTGGCAGCTCTCTATATCCTCTCTTGATTTTCTTCCATCATTCTGAAAAGCAGATGTTCTTAATCCTTTTTTGCCTATAGAGCTCACTGCAGCTTTGCCTTTTAGTCCTCGTTCTTGGCTTTGAGCATTTGTGGGCAGTCTTTGTTAAACCAGTTGTTCTTGATGGTGGAAGCGAGGAACCCAGCACATCAGTTGCGTCTAATCTACTCGCTATTGTTGACATCGTCGCCATTAATCTTCGAAATTAGATGCTGGTGGTATGGCGTTAATGTAGAGGTTAAATCTTTCGAATGGTGTTCTGGAGCTTTAAGTCTTACACCAATTGAATATAATATTGGTGCAGTTTTTGGTCATTGTGCATAATACGGTGTAGTGATGCAACCTTAACGCACTTTCGCTCTTAAGAATTGAAAGGTTTGGATAGTCATAACTACTCTCTAAGTTTTCTGATCATAATCGCTTGGATTTTCCTTTTTCAGTGTTATAACAGTCTCTTCAAACTTTTTGACCCATTTTCGAATGAGCGGAACTTGGGGTATCATTTAAGTAGCAAAGACTTCTGAACGCTTTACTTACTTACTTACCTAACGAGCTCCCGACCCGTTGAAGGTCTCTGCCTGAGACAAGGCAGCCTTCGATCCCCTTTCAATTTATGCACTTTCCTGCCGATTGTTCAGTCCAAGCGCAATCACTAAATCAGAGGTTCGGTCTTCCTTTTCCCGTCGAACCTGAAGGCTGGGATTCGAAGATTCTTTTAGCTTGAGCATTGTTGTTTATTCGCTCGAAGTGGCCAATGTAGTCTACAATGTAGTTTTATCTTTTGTACCACATACACACCTTGGTACAGGTCATAAAGTTCGCCGTTGTATGTTCTCCTCCATTTTCCTCCCTCGCATACAGTACCCAACAATCGACGAAGAATTTTTTCTTTCTTCCCTAATATTTGCTCAGATTTCTTGCTTATTGTCTAGAACTCGGCGTCGTAAAGTAGGACTTGGAGTAGTAGAAGTAGAATAGGGTCCCGCAGAACAAACATTTGGACTTTCGAGTAAGGAGTTTGGATCACATTGTCTTTCTTTTGAAAGACTTTCCTTGGGATAGTCTTCACTAAGATGTCTTTCTTGAATTTGATGTTGACTCCTAGGTAGATGGACTATTATACTATAGCTGCAGATTGTTGATATCAATAGAAATATTTTGTTGGCAGCATATACCATGTTTTGCCCTCAACGGACCAACGGAGTTCCTCAATGGCCGTGAATGCTTCTCCAACGGCACGGTGGCCAATGACTTCGATGTGTCTGCAAACCCCAATATCTTGACGGATTTGTTGAAGATATCTGTCTATCTGTTTCAGCACGAGATTGAAGAAATCGCATGTTAGGGCAACTTGTTCTGGGAATCCGGTATATGTTTGGAAATTTCAGATGAGCTGTTTCTAAATTGAAAGTTGCATCGCATGCACTCTAATGTAAGGCGACACACCTGTATTAGTTTTGATGGATTCTCAAAGTCCATCGCTTTATAAAGCCCAGGCGATGGATTTTATAATACTCGGCCGATGAAAAGATGGTGTGTTTCGACCTGAAATTCATTGTCTTTTCCAGGATTAGCCTATGTGTGAAAATTTGGTCAATGGTCGAACTGCTGGGGCGATAGCCACGCACTGGCACGTGCCAATCGTTTTCTTAAAATTGCGACGCGACGCGAACGACGACTTCTCACGGATCTAGATTCGTATCTGTGTAGATAAAAACATGTTTTCTGCAGCAACATCAGAAAAAGGAGTTTTAAGTATCACCGCTAGAACTCTTCCACGCGTTTCATGATTTATCCCTAAACAGATTCAGATTCAGTTTCGCATTGCGTAAATAAATGACAATGAAACAAAACGAAAAAGGATGCAAATTCAATTATCATACCATTCCCACATGATATGGACTAAATATCTAAAAGAACGTGCTAACGCTTAATGAAAACCCCATCGACCTTCGATTTTGCTGAAACTACTTTAACGACTTCACGGTTAATGTGCCAAGACTCGTCGGTCGGCATTTGCTTTGCATGTTTCGGCCGAGTATCGGCAGACATAGATCCTATGGTGTTCCTTGATACAGACTCGGTATCTATGCATTGGGAATCGCATTTCTACGGCAACGGATCCAATAAATTCTCCGTGTGTGTTAATGATATGGCGCTTGGGTAGTCTGGAACACAATATAGTGTCAGCCAACCGCGATATAAGCGATTGATGTGTGACGTACTGTCGATGTGAAAAAATAAACTTCATGATAGTTTACTTGGTCAGATATGTTCAGTTGTGTTCCTAAGAAAATAAGGTCATTCGCATATCGATTTGCGATGCCAATATCCGATTTAGCACGGTAGAGTTAAAAGGTGATTCCAGTTGTTTGGCGGTTTGTTACCTCTTTCATCCACAAGACAACGTTACGAAATGTGTGGTCGTTGTCCGGTAAGATGCAACATATTTTTATGATCTGCCTTCGACGCGATGGAGTTTGTTGTTCTATATTCCAGCTGGGTCGAGGTCGTCACATCTGAATCGATTTGTGAATATATAAGATACCCCACTGCAAAAGATGACTATCGGTTGACTTGAGCGGTCTTGTGGGTAAATCTGTGGTACAATTGTTATGGTGTGCAGTTATTACCTACTTATAAATGGTGCCCGATAATTCATGTAAAATTAAATTTTGATAGAAAATACAGATTTTTAATTAGAAAGCTTAATTTTTTGTATTAATTCGTAGAGTATACAGATTGAAGTTTTGTATGGAATAGCACATCGGATAAATGGCCGCCACGGCTTTGCTGGGCAAGTTCGTACTCCTTTATTGAAATTTTCAATGATAGTTTCGCATAAATGTAGCTGAATTTCATTAAAACACCGCCCAGTTTCTTTTTTCAAGGCGTTGGTGGTCGTGGGCGTGGCGAATAACGGAGCCATCAAGATGGAAATGAACTTCATCCCTGAAGATTATTTTCTTCGAAAAATCAATATCCACATGTTGTTCCAAAATCCATTCAACGAAATCTCTTCGCGCTGCATGGTCTGATCTTGAGTCAATCGAACTTTGTAAGCACGAAATTTCATGTCTATTGTGAGAATTCGCTGTAGAGAGCTTCTCGAAATGCCAAATTCTAGACTACGGTGCCGAATTGATGTACCTGGACTGTCAGGAATACTCTCGCGAACTGCTTCGATGTTTTCTGTTGAACGACTTGTGACAGGTCACCCAGAGTGTCTTTGATTGATCCAGTCTCATTGCATTTTTCAATTATTCTCTTCACAGTTAATGGTTTTAAATCACTGGAATGTACCTGGCAAGCGTTCACTATTTTAAAAATATTGCTCAACAATGAAAATGCGTTGCCCTTTCATATAGCGCTCCATTTTTTACTAACCCGAACTGTCAGCTTTCGCATTGTTTTCGTAGGCAACTCAGTAATATTAAATGGAGCAAAATTAAAATTTTGCATGAGATTTGTACCACCCCTTAAGCGCAGCCATCCGGGATGAACCTGGGCCTCAACCAACATGCCTCTCCATTTTACCCGGCCCCCACATAACTGCCTCCAGCTCCGCACTTCAAGTTGGTTGAGGTTGGCTTCTACTTGTGCGTGCCACTTAAGGCGAGGCCTTCCTCTTCTGCGTCCGACGTCTAGCTGGGAATCGAGGACCCTGTGAGCTGGAGTGTTAATGTCTATTCGCTGTGCCTGGCCAAGCCATCTTAAACGTCAAATGCGGAGTTTTTTGACTAGCGGCATGTCGCTCGTGTAGTTTTTGGTTGAATCTTCGTCTCCGTAGCCCGTCAACGCAAACGGGACGTCATCGCTCACTGCGGAGGACAGCGCCCGCAGTTAAGCAGGAGTGTGTCCGATTTGGGCCATCGGACTAGGTTGCAACAGGAGAACTTTTTTTGGTGGTTAACTTAGTCATAGTTAGTTATGTTTTGAAAATTTATTTTCGAATTTAGCCCATCCATGGAAAAAAAAAGAGTTACAAAGCAACCAATAGCCTTGAAAAGGACTGATTTTATAGTTGACGACCCTGCCGAACTTGTTAAAGCCCTAAATTGCTACAAAGCATTACTGCCATTCAGGAAATACGACGGGATGGATCGGGTAAAAAGAGGACGAAAAACTGTTATATCTATTACGGACCGCGTTATAGCGAGCAGAAACAGCGATTATTCGGATGCGGATTTGTTGTAAGTACCAGAGTTAAGCAAGAAGTCTTAACTTCTCAAGATATTAGCGAACGCATTGTATAAAATTCGCATCAAGGCCTCAGAGATGAAACTATTACTCGATGCCATCGCTGTTGCAAAGTGAAACCGAATGAGTTTCACCAGGAAATTGTCAATCTATTTACTTTGGCCCTGTTGTACTGGACCTGGTTAGAATTAATTTTGTTTACTCAGATACTGGTGTTCTGTAAAGTTCAAGGTATCTTCTCAAACACCCGTATCTTTTCCATTTGAGATGGGGCAACGTTGAACCACACCGAGCACCAACAGGCAATCATCGGCCTGATGAGGGCCATGTAGCAAATCACCTTCACCCTGCTATCAAGACAATTGCTATAAAGCAATCGTCTTTTCAGGACAAACGCTCGCCTAGCTCTCGCCAGAGCAGCATCTACATGTCTTCTGAAATATAGATACTGATCCAGCCAGATGCCAAGGCACCTTCCTTCACTTTTACTCGCCAGTGGCTGTCCGTTTGGTCCAACGATCACCAGCTTGCGCCAGTTCTTTCTCATATCCTAAGAGGCCCTAAATAACGGTGTCCTATACAGGATAGTTTCCGATTTCTGAAAGTTGATATTCAACTTAAGATCATCACAATGTCTCTAGATCTTGTCGAAGTCCCGCTGCAAAAGATAAGATCGTCCGCATATGCAATTGCCTGAGTAAGACTATAACTAGCATATCGCTGGTGTAAATGCTGAAAAACCATTGGTCCGTGAAAAATTATTTTGCGATGGTATACATATGTTTGTCTCGCTTATTTCTCCTTCTCAGGAGACATCATTGCCAGATCATCTTGTGTTACAATTCTCATTTTTGACAACAAACCAAACCAAACAAACCACCCAACATGTCACAAAGCTTAATATAGCAGTGGTTTACTTATGTCAAGTCTGGGCAGCTTTAGATAGAGGCCCTTCAACCATACGATGCCGAAAGCCATCTCTCAATAATCCAGACATTGTATATCAGATAGAAATTTGGAGGCTGCATGAATACAGTCATGAACCGCCTTGAAACCAAACTGGGTCTCTGGTATAATATTATTGTCCTCAGACCACTTGAACAGAGCCCGAATCAGATTCGTTTCGAAAACCTTGCTGATACTCGGAAATATACTTATCGACAGCAAATTCGCCGGATTGTAGGTGTCCTTTCCCATATTCGGTGATTAACCGCCTTCATCCCCCACTGCAATGGCTATATGCATTATTCAGCGCGTTATTGAACAGCGTGGCATAAATGTCTACAGCTTCAGGGGGTAAATGTCAGAGTACTTCGACTCCCGCTGACTTCTTTTTCTTTATGGAATCGATGATGATCTGGAGTTCCACCTTCGAGACTATGGCGATTGCCAAGTTTTCGTCAACGAACCGTGTGAAACCGCGGTTCTCCAGATCTCGATTGCGTTATGTCATTTCGGAGGTAGAAGTGATGGAGAAGGGTATTGTTTTCCAGGAATGCTATCATTCTCCTTATACACACTTCCTGAAAGACAGCTCCCACAGCCTCCTATTTCTCCTGAGGATCTTCAATTACATAGAAATCATCGCGGAAGACGGCTTCCCCCCGGATCGACTCCTACTGTCAAAAGTATGTTAGTATTGTCAGTATAGGTTTGTCGAATGGTGTTCGTTATCACGACATGATGACCGAATTTTAAATACCTAAATTTCTAGATATGGATGTAACCAACATGCCGTTTCAACAAGACGAACCACATCCCATACAGCCAGAGAAACAATTCAATGACTGCATGAGCCATTTCCTAATCGTGGAATCTGCCGTTTTTGGGATCAAAATCTTATAAAGCCATTGGACATTTTTCTTCTTGTTTTTTTTTTAACAATGCAAACAAACCCACGACTAACAATGCCTTGAAAAATGAAATTGTGCGGTGTTTTAATGAAATTCAGCCACGTTTATGAGAAACTATCATTGAAAATTTCAATAAAGGAGTACGAACTTGCCCAGCAAAGCCGTGGCGGCCATTTATCCGATGTGCTATTCAATGCACAACCCCAATCTGTATACTCTACGATATAATAAAAAAAAATTAAGTTTTCTAATTATTATTTATTAATTATCGGGCACCATTTATAAGTAGGTAAGAACTGCACACCATAACAATTGTACCACAGATTTACCACAAGACCGCTCTAGTCAACCGATAGTCATCTTCTGCAGTGGGGCATCTTATATATTCACAAATCGATTCAGATTCGTCGACCTCGACCCAGTTGGAATATAGAACAACAAACTCCATCGCGTCGAAGGCAGATCATAAAAATACGGTGCATCTTACCGGACAACGACCACACATTTCGTAACGTTGTCTTGTGGATGAAAAAGGTAACAAACCGCCAAACAACTGGAGTCACCTTTTAACTCTACCGTGCTAAATCGGATATTGGCATCGCAAATCGATATGCGAATGACCTTATTTTCTTAGGAGCACAACTGAACATATCTGACCAAGTAAACTATCATGAAGTTTATTTTTCAACATCGACAATACGTCACACATCAATCGCTTATATCGCGGTTGGCTGACCTATTGTGTTCCAGACTACCCAAGCGCCATCCCATTAACACACACGGAAGATTTATTGGATCCATTGCCGTAAAAATGCAATTCCCAATGCATAGATACGGAGTCTGTATCAAGGAACACCATAGGATCTATGTCGGCCGACACTCGGTCGAAATCATGCAAAGCAAATGCCGACCGATGATTCTTGGCACATTAACCGTGAAGTCGTTGAAGTAGTTTCAGCAAAATCGAAGGTGGATGGGGTTTTCATTAAGCGTTATCACTTTCTTTTAGATATTAAGTCCACATCATGTGGGAATGGTATGATAATTGCATTTGCGTCCTTTTTCGTTTTGTTTCATATTGCCATTTGTTTACGCAATACGAAACTGAATCTGTTTAGGGATAAATCAGGAAACGCGGAGAAGAACTCTAGCGATGATACTTAATATTCGTATTTCGGATGTTGCTGCAGAAAACATGTTTTTATCTACAAAGAATAGCATATTATGTGTACTATGGATCTAGATCCGTGGGAAGTCATCTAATGCGTAGCATCGCAATATTAGGGAATCGATGACGTGGAAATGAATTCTTGGAATTTGTTTATGAAATCTTTTTGCATGAAAAAACACTCACATGCAAAGATTGTAACATTTCATCCGTCACATGAACAAATCTGAAATAAATTATCAAAAACTGAATAAACCGAAAAATTGCAATTTATAGAAAAATATTGGATTGGGTATCTACATCCTTTGTGCAAGTAGATTGAGGGACCTTCTGGAAATATTTTTCATAAACTTACATTTTCTCGCAAATGGAACACTTACGCAGTGGGATGAAAATTCTTACTGACTTCAACAAGATCAGGCATTGTTGGATGCTTTGCTTAACAAAAAAAAAAATGTAAACACAAGGTGCCTCAAGTTGAGTGAACGAAAGAAATCCATGGACTACAGATGCATAAGATTCCTCAGCATCGTCTACAAGATAATATCCATGGGCCCGAGGGTTAGTCAATCAGTAGACTATCTGTAGCGAACTCGATTGCGTTGAAATGATTATCGGGAGCTGACTGCCCGTTGTGCATGCAATATGTTAACAACAACGGTAATTTCAATTCGTCATACTTACTTACTTAAGTAGCGCTACAGTCCGGAATGAACCTGGGCCTCTCCAATTAGATCGGTCCTTAGCTAACTGCCTCCAGTTGCGCATTCCAAGTTGGTTGAGGTCGGTTTCTACTTGTGCGCGCCAATTAAGGCGAGGTCTTCCTCTACTGCGTCCGACGTCTGGCTGGGAATCGAAGACTCTGGGAGCCGGAGTATTGGTGTCCATTCGTTCTACATGTCCTAGCCATCTTAAACGTCTAATGCGGAGTTTTTTGACCAGGGGTATGTCGCTGTACAGCTCGTATAGTTCTTGGTCTCCATAGCCCATCAACGCAAACGGGACCGAATTTTTCGAATTTTCATCTCGAAACGACAAAGGATTTCTTCATCCACTTTTGACACGGTCCATGGTCCAGCGCAGTAGAGCAGGACTGGGAAAGTCAGGGTCATATATAGGATCTCCTAAGTAGTTCGAATGATGGCTTTACCTCTGAATTGACTTCTTAGCCCGATAAAACTGCGATTGTCAAGGGTAATTCTTCGTTTGATTTCTGACGAGATGTTGTTGTCAGAGTTAATAGCGGAGCCGAAGTAGACAAAGTCCCGTACTACCTCAAAGTTATATCTGTCAATGGTGACGTTCTGTCCAATTCGTCGATGTTGTGAGTCCTTTCGTGATGACAGCATATACTTAGTCTTACCCTCGTTTACTGCTAAACCCATTTTTGCCGCTTCCTTCTCTATACTAGCAAACGTGGCTATGATATCACGTTGAGTCCTACCAATGATGTCAATGTCGTCGGCGTATGCTAGTAGTTGCGCCGATTTTTGGAAAATTGTGCCTCTGGTGTTGGCTCGGGAGTTTTGCACAATCCTTTCCAGAATCAAATTGAAAAAGTCACATGACAGCGCATCGCCCTGCCTAAATCCTTTTTTGGTATCGAATGTGTCGGTGAGGTCGTTTCCGACCCTGATGGAGCAGCGAGAATTCTCCATCGTCATCCTTCACAAACGGACGAGTTTGGACGGTATACCAAAACTAGACATGGCTCTGTATAGTTCGTCTCTATAAATGCTGTCATATGCGGCTTTGAAATCGATAAATAGGTGGTGGGTATCGATTTGGACTTCTTGGGGTTTTTCCAGGATCTGCCGATGTGTGAAAATTTGATCGATTGTGGACTTTCCTGGCCTAAAACCACACTGATAAGGGCCGATCAGGTTGTTGGTAAACGGTTTCAGGCGTTCACATATTACGGCATATAGGATCTTGTAGGCGATGTTGAGGAGACTTATGCATCTGTAGTTGGCGCAGTTCAGAGGGTCTCCTTTTTTGTTGATCGGGCAAACGATGCTGAGGTTCCATTCTTCAGGCATGCTTTCATCCGACCAGATTTGGCTTATGAGTTGGTGGATGTTAATTACCAAGTCATCTTCGCCAGCTTTGTAAAGCTCAGCGGGAAGGCCGTCATTTCCGGCGGCCTTATTTAGCTTGAGTTTAGATATTGCTATCCTCACTTCACTTAGGTCGGGTGGTTGGCAGTTTTCGCTGTCGTTGCCAATATTAAATGATTCGCTCTGCCTGACAGCGGAATGTTGTTCGTCATCGCCGTTAAACAGTCTGCAGAAGTGGTTCTTCCTTATCCTCAGCATCGACTGTGTCTCAACTACGATATTCCTTGTTCATCCCGACAGGACTCTGTTTGAGCCTTGTATCCTTGGCTTTGACGTTTTACACTTTGGTAAAACTTGCGAACATCGTTCCTGGAGTATCACCTCTCTATATCCTCGATCGCGCGCTTTTCTTGCTCTTTTTTCTTCTTGCTGAAAAGCCGATGTTCTTCCCTTCTTCTTTGCCTATAGAGCTCAATGGCAGCTCTCGCCTTCCCCTGCAGCTTAGCCTTGTAGGCCTCGTTCTTGGCTGCGAGCATCTGTCGGCATTCCTCTTCAAACCAGGGGTTTCTTGCTGGTGGGCGCGAGAAACCTAGCACATCAGTTGCGGCTGATCTGGCTTGTTGGCATCGTTGCCATTGTTCTTCGACATAAGATGCTGGTGGTGTGTTGTGAGTCGAAAGGTTAAGGGACACGCGTTGCGCGAAGGTTTTGGCGGTCTCTTGCGATTGCAGTCTTTCGACATTAAATTTTTTCACAGTATTTCTGGTTTTTTTGTGGCGTGGTGGATATCCGTATCCTTACCTTGGCTACAGCAAGGTAGTGGTCCGAGTCGATGTAAGACCCTCGGAATGTTCGAACATCCAAAATACTGGATGCGTACCTCTTGTCTATCGCAATGTGATCAATTTGGTTGACCGTTCATTGATCTGGAGACCGCTATGTCCCCTTATGGATATAAAGGTGAGGAAACTGTATGGTGGTTATAGTGGAATTTCATTCCGCAGCGAAGTCAATTAGCCCAAGTCCGTTGCCAGACATGTTGTCGTAGGCTGTATTTTCCGACAATACTGCTAAAGAATTCTTCTTTTTCTACCTTTGCCATGAAATCTCCCAGCACGATTTTAACATCGTACTTCGGTAGTCGTTCACAAGTTTTGTCAAGGAGCTCGTAGGAGCAGTCTTTCCCTGCTTATTCCTTCTTTAATCGAAGCGTGAGCGCATATAAGCCTAATGTTGGTGTATTTGGCCTTGATGCGAATTGTTACAAAGCGTTTGCAAATATGTTGGAAACATAAGATTTCTTGCTTAACTTTGGCACTTATAACAAATCCGAATCCGAATAATCGCTGTTTCTGCTCACTATAACACGGTCCGTAGTATATGTCACAGTTTTTCATCCTCACTTTGACTGGCCCATCCCATCTTATTTCCTGGATGGCAGTAATGTCTACTTTGTAGCAGCTTAGGGCTTCCGTTAGTTGTTCGCCTGCACTTCTCCTGTTTAATGTTCTCACATTCCAGGTGCGGATACAAACTTCGTTGTCCTTTTTTCGTTTATCAGGGTCGTCAACAATAAGATCAGTCCTTTCCAAGGCAATTGCTTGCTTCGTAACATATGGCTTTTTTCCATATTTTTTTTATTAGTTACTCTAGGACACGGGTCCATCAGTATCCACTACAAGATTGAGCGCTGCCGTTGGCCTTTCGGTTCATCCGCCACCATCTCTATTCAAGAGGCCTTGTGGGGTATAATAAAACACAAAAACTCAAAACATTTTTGACATATTTATTTAATTTTTAATTTTATTTTTTTATTTGTTTGCTATTTTTGTTGATTTCCATTTAAGTGTTTGGTTTGGTAAATTCCATAATTATAATATATTAACTTATTTTCACCTCATCATTCAGCATCAAATTTGTAAAATTACCTTTATAATCTTTGTGGTTTTCTTAAACTGTTTGTTTTATATTATAATATATTGTATTGTAATTTATTGAATTTTCTTAAGGTTTTTTTTTTTCTTTCTGGGGTACACATAATGTATGGCTAACTACAATTATTATAACTAATATATTCATGTTTTGCTTGTTTAAATATATTTACACAGATGTACATGGATACATAAATGTTTATGTTCGTTTATATATTCATGTACAGTTATGTAGTAATAAAGTTTTACTTAGATAACAATTCACATATGTTTATATAATTTTATGTGATTTATTTAAGTTATTTTAGAAATAAATTTGCTATGCATTATACATAATATATATATATATATATTATTTGTTTAACATTATTATAATTTTTAAATCTAATTTAAAATATTGCACCAAATATATATATATACATATATTTATATATATATATATATATATATATTTAAAAAAAAAAAGTGATATAATTTTTGCTTTTTATGCAAACACATTGTATGTTTTATTATTGTTATTAGCATTATACTGCGATTGTTTTTATTTCTTATATAATATACATAAATTTATTTTTACGTAGTTGTTTTAGTTAAACTTGAAATGATGTGTATTTTTCGATTTATATATATTTGTTGTTTGTTATGTTGTGCCATCTATTTTTTTTTTTTTAGTTTATTTTGCAAACCTATCATACATTCATTTGTTGTGCAAACCATAGATATGATACTTTATTTTATATTAAAAGCATCTTACTTGTGTGTGTGTAGCCCGTTTTGTTTTTAAATTTAGGGCCACCGATTTAATATATATAATTATTTATTTTTTGATAAATAAAAATAAAGAAACAATGATTACTTAATTTAATTTTCTTTCCGAAACTATATAAATATATTTTTTTTATTATTTTTAAACAGTAATAAAGCCTATTACGATTAATGAAAAAGGAATTGTTTTTATCTTTTTTTTAGTTTATATATGTATATGTATATATTTTTGTTTTATATATATATTTCTTTTATTTATTTATATTATTGACTTAAATATTTACATATAAACAAGATATATATATAATTTTGTTTTTATTTTTTTTTCATGAATAAAAATTGAATTTTTAAGCTGATGAAATAAAAACGTTCCTTTTCTAAATTTTAAATATTTTTTTTGCATTTTTGCTTTAGTTATAGTTTTGAGAAATACTATTTTAGTTACAAATATTATTTTTATTTTTGCTATTTGGACCGCGCTTTATTATGTAGTATAGTATTATAATTAAAAGTAGCTTTTTGTTTTATTAAATTAAAAAATAAAATATAATGTGTATTTATTTTATTTAATAATAATTATATATTTGTATAGTAAAGAGAAAATATGAAGAGATACTTTTTTTTTAATGGATAATGCAGAGTTGGATATATATGCCTATTTGGTAAATTAGATCGTCGGTTTTAAGTACAAAGCAAGTAGATCTACAAAATTAACTGTAGTTCGCATTGGAGAGATGCTGTTGGTTCATGTATTCAAGGTTATTGTCGACGAATTTGAAGACGTTCTCAAAAGAAAGAAAACCCGAATATTTTACTAGAAATCGCATATGATAGAAAAATATATTAATATTGTCAGCTTTTTAAAATTAAACTTAATTTCGCGACATTCGTTATCTATTTTCTTGAAGGATTCAGCTTTCTTCGAATTTCTTTTTTTTTTCGGCTCATTTTTAGTTACTCAATGTCATTTTGTGATGTTGGAATGAAAACAAAACTGAGAAGTTATTATAATTGATGGAAAAACCATAGTAAATGTGTTGTTTTTAGAGGTATAGAACTTCCTGACTTTTTTTTCAGCATACTTTGGCAAATCACCATGGAAAGACTTACACCAAAGCAACGTTTACAAATTGTGGACATTTATTTCCAAAATTGGCGGTATATTCGCGAAACCTTTAGAGCAGTTCAGGTCAAGTCTAAGAGGAGCATAATCTTCCATAGAGGTATAGAACTTCCGATAGGGGTAGCAGTGAAACTAGCTGTGATACTAATAAAGTGTGCCTGACTTTTTTTTCAGCATACTTTGGCAAATCACCATGGAAAGACTTACACCAAAGCAACGTTTACAAATTGTGGACAATTATTCTAAAATTGGCGGTATATTCGCGAAACCTATAGAGCACTTCAAGTCAAGTCTAAGAGGAGCATAATCGTCCATAGAGGTATAGAACTTCCGATAGGGGTAGCAGTGAAACTAGCTGTGATACTAATAAAGTGTGCCTGACTTTTTTTTCAGCATACTTTGGTAAATCACCATGGAAACACTTACACCAAAGCAACGTTTACACATTGTTGACGTTTATTTCCAAAACTGGCGATATATTCGCGAAACCTATAGAGTCATGTCAGTTCAGGTCAAGTCTAAGAGGAGCATAATCATCCATTTGAGCAGCTAATACGCAATACTTTGGACTACATTTACTCTTTTTGATAATATTCATCCAAATCGAGTCCGTACCGTGCGTACAGAAGAAGTCATCGTCGCTTTTTGGAGTTAGAACCGATCATCAATGAAAACATAACCTAATTTAATTTTTAACAAAATGTTAACGTCAAATCAAATGGGCTATACATTTGTATTTGGCCTTGGCCTTGGCCTTGGCCTTTATTAACCACATTTACAATTATCGTATGTTCACCTGGTCTAAAGCTATTAATTTGGATAAGTAGCCTTAAGATTTGGAATATTACTTTAAGATCAGTACCCTATGATGTAAGGTTATGACGATCCAACAATTAAGTAACTCCCTACTAACATGACTGTGTTTTGGCAAATACTGAGAACAAAGTGACGAGCTTTCTCCCGAGCTGTTTAAAGCCGGCGAAATATTTGGTAGGGTGAGAGTATGACAGATGTGGACATTAGTGTGACAGAGGACCCGAATTTATCGATCCGATGCGGTTCACAACAACTTGGTATCTGCCCGTTTACTACTTGGAAAAATTTGAGGAAAAATCTTGGCCTACAACCATATAAGATCCAACTTTGCTGAGCCAAACGTTTAGGGTCAGAATCATCTTAAGAAATGGACCTGTGAATTGGCCATCTCGTTCTTGTGTAAGTCTTTCCGGCGAAATATTTGGTAGGGTGAGAGTATGACAGATGTGGACATTAGTGTGACAGAGGACCCGAATTTATCGATCCGATGCGGTTCACAACAACTTGGTATCTGCCCGTCCACTACTTGGAAAATTTTGAGGAAAAACATGTCCTACAACCATATAAGATCCAACTTTGCTGAGCCAAACGTTTAGGGTCAGAATCATCTTAAGAAATGGACCTGTGAATTGGCCATCTCGTTCTTGTGTAAGTCTTTCCGGCGAAATATTTGGTAGGGTGAGAGTATGACAGATGTGGACATTAGTGTGACAGAGGACCCGAATTTATCGATCCGATGCGGTTCACAACAACTTGGTATCTGCCCGTCCACTACTTGGAAAATTTTGAGGAAAAACATGTCCTACAACCATATAAGATCCAACTTTGTTGAGCCAAACGTTTAGGGTCAGAATCATCTCAAGAAATGGACCTGTGAATTGGCCATCTCGTTCTTGTGTAAGTCTTTCCGGCGAAATATTTGGTAGGGTGAGAGTATGACAGATGTGGACATTAGTGTGACAGAGGACCCGAATTTATCGATCCGATGCGGTTCACAACAACTTGGTATCTGCCCGTCCACTACTTGGAAAATTTTGAGGAAAAACATGTCCTACAACCATATAAGATCCAACTTTGTTGAGCCAAACGTTTAGGGTCAGAATCATCTCAAGAAATGGACCTGTGAATTGGCCATCTCGTTCGTGTGATTCAAAACAATTGGACTACTTTTTTCTGGTCTCTGTTGAAAAGCCAACAACGATTGATCACTAACAATCAAACATTCGACGCATTATTGACGAAATATGACCGGGTATGTTCGAAAAAGTGACCCAAAATTGGACCGGACGGCATTCATAAAGCGCAGTCGCGGAGGCCATATGCTAGAAATTATTTTCATACATTAAATGCCATGAAATTTGCGATCTAATAAATCCAAAATTTTGATCATTTCAATGAACTTGTTGTGATTTATTTAAAAAAATGTTCTATACCTCTAAAAAATACACCAGGGCCCAGTTTTTCAGTGCGAGATTATCCTAGTTTCGGTATTAAACTCGAGTTAACTCGATAAAGCAGTTTTTCAGTCGATTGAAGTCTAGAGTTAACTTCGAAATAATTCAGCAGTTGAGTTAACCTTAGTTGCCAGAGTTAACCCCGGGATTAAATGATCAGATGTTTTTGACAGATGATAAAATACAAGGCAAACTAATTTTTCAATTCCATTTATGTGGACATTTTATTTAACATTGAGAAAATAAATGCAGATCTCAGCGACTTGAAATTGTTTAAATATTGAGATTAACTGTTTTAAGAAGAAAAAGACTTGCAAGTTTGCGACAAAAGCATTTTCATTTGTTTGGGAAAAGGAAACCAAACAGCTTTTAAAGTGATAACTGAGCAAAAAATAATTCATGAGTGCTACCAAATTTAATCACCACACATGGAGTCAAATTTAATCCTGACCTGAAAATCTCCTATATGAGTTAACTCTAGATTACATTTATTCCGGGGTAAGTGAACTCTGTGTTAACTCAGAGTTAACTCAGCACTGAAAAACCGGGCCTTAGTGAGTAAAGTTAAAATGAATTCTCGAGATGAAAAATGATCTATTCTGTCATCACTCATGCATTCAAAATTAATGTTTTACTGAACAAAAAAAAATCTACTAACTCAAAACTCAATACTTGAAAACAGTGTTAGTACATCGGTATCTTTTATCGGTAAAATGCCAACAAAAAAAAAATAGTATTTCTACAAATAACTCTGTTTGGGATGGTTTACACAAAAATAGAAAAAAAACATGAGATTTTACAAAAGCTATCTCATTCATTGGCCCAGACTTATCTTTTCTACTCTGACTAGATTTTAATTTTTTTTTAAACGATATAGTTTGCAAGTTTAGTAATATCGGGATATCTGAGAATTAGATTTGATTTTTTTTAAGGATTATCAGCAATTATCAAAGGATTCTTTGTGAGATAGTTTCTTTTACACCATTTACTGATGGCAGATATGTATGTTATGTCACGAAATACATTTTTTCTTTTGTGACAATTACTACAATGAAATGTTTGTCCTACAAAAAACAATAAAAAATTTAAAAATTTTGATTTATAATATTTATTTGTATCTATTCTGATATTATTCTATTTTAATCATTTTTTTCAACTGTTTATGTTTTGTTAATTGAAATTAATTTTGCTATCGGAAACCTACCAGTTTTACATTTGATTTTATTGTTTGTTTGAGTAAAATCTTTTTTTTTCCTGAATATTAAATCGTTGTTACTTAAGGACGTTAATGTTCTCGGTTTGTCTACAATAGGATAATGTTCCCTTTGTGTGTGTGTGTGTTTTTGTTTGTCATCTAGTTTAATATATTTTGATCGTTATTTTGATCTGAATAGATATTCGTGGATTATTTTTATTTTTTTTTTCCAATTTGTAGTTTATTTGGTATTTAAAAAATCAAAAGTGTTGAACTTAGTTAAGGATAAGTGAGCGTACAGCAAAAATGGCATCGCTATCTACAACTTTAGTCCAAAGATACAAGCAATATGAAATTATGGCGCAATAGGCTGCTTCGCGCATACATTCTTGTGTACTTCTTGCACGTTGGCGGGACTTACAATTCTACGCTGAATTCAAGTGTTTAAGTTGAGATAAGCTATTCTTGTTCTGGTGAGGAAGGGTTCTACTTTGTTTTACTTAATTTTCATTAAACAACTAAATACAATACACAGACCTTGGCCTAGCTTTGGTTTCTTGCGAGACATAAAACTTTATGCCGAATACGAACGGTGACAGAAGCTTTTCATGATAACGATAGTATTCCGAAAATTTATCAGACCATGACGTGAGGAGTGTTTCCAGTGATCGGGCACTTACGATCGTGCTTCTGAGCGCCTAAATACACGCATGATAAACTATATGTTCCAGGCAAGCAATCGTAATTGACAACCATTCCCTTTGACTTAAAATGTCTGAAAGTTGGTTCCGTTTATGGCAATATTTGACTTCTTATGTAGGCATTTATTTTTTTTAACTGCTATACCATATAACGTTTATTTAGCTCGTTAGTTAAAGCTATGTTTCCGTATAAATGCTCGCTTTTTGGAGTTAGGACCGATCACCAATGCAGACATAACCTAATTTAATTTTTATCATGATATTGACGCCAAATGGGCTATAAATTCTAATTCGGCCTTGGCCCTTATTAACCACAATTACAATGATCGTATGTTAACCTTGTCAAAAGCTACTATTTTGAATAAGTAGTCTTAAGATTTGGAATACAAGTTTTAGATCAGTACCCTATGGTGTAAGGGAGATGACAATCCAACAATTAACCAACTCCCTTTTTCTTCCGAGCTGCTTAAAGCCGGCAAAATATTTGGAATATTTGGTAGGGTGAGAGTGTGACAGATGAATGGAATCTCAGCATGGATCTCCTGATTCACAAAAAGGCGTCTTACCGAGCTATGCCAATTACGTTTTTTATAGTCCCTTAGAAGATGTGGACATTTGCAGTCGTTTACCAACGAGCTCATCGTCTCCTATCAGGGTGGTCTGAAGCTAGATCACGATGTGGGAGTTTGCAGTCGTTTACCCACAAGCTCATCGTCTCCTATAAGGGTGGTCTGAAGCTAGATCATATTGCAAAGAAGATGTGGGAGTTTGCAGTCGTTTACCAACAAGCTCATCGCCTCCTATCAGGGTGGTCTGAAGCTAGATCATATCGCTATGAAAATGCGGACATTTGCAGTCATTAACCAACATACTCATCGTCTCCTATCAGTGTGGTCTGAAGCTAGAAAAGTCCCAAACTAAACAAACTTCACATCATCAATCGACAGCTATAACTCTAAATCGATTCTGACAATACCCCAAAAGTCAAACGATTGGCCTAAGAGATAATTTATTAATAAAGCCCACACTCTAAGTGCTAAAGATATACGCACCCCTATCGAAGTATTCGTTCAGAAGAAAAATGTCTCCGATATCTTCAAAATCAGGGATTTTGAGAGTCACTGTTTGGCGCGGTTTTCATGTCATGCCAGTGGAGTCATTGGATCGTTTTTTTTGTCGATGATAATGACGAAGTATATGCTATCAACACGAAAGGACACAGAACATCGACGAATTGGACAGAACGTCACCATTGACAGGTATAACATTGAGGTAGTACTGGGCTTTGTCTACCTCGGCTTCGCTATTAACTCTGACAACAAAATCTCGTCAGAAATTAAACGAAGAATTACTCTTGCCAACCGCTGTATCTTCAGCTAAGAAGGCAATTTAGTAGTAAAGTCCTTACTCGAACTACTAAGGAGATCCTATATAAGACCCTGATCATCCCAGTCCTGCTCTACGGCGCTGAAACGTGGACCGGTTCCGTTTGACTTGACGAGCTATGGAGACGAAAATCCAACCAAGAACTATAGGACCTGTACACCGACATACCCCTGGTCAAAAAACTCCGCATTGGACATTTAAGATGGCTAGGACATGTAGAACGAATGGACACCAATCCAGCTCGCAGATTCTTTGATTCCCAGCCAGACGTCGGACGCAGTAGAGGAAGACCTCGCCTTAAGTGGCACGCACAAGTAAAAACCGACCTCAACCAACTTGGAATGCGCAACTGGGATGCTAATTGAAGAGGAATGTTTTTTGAGGCCCAGGTTCATTCCGGACTGTAGCGCCACCTATGTAAGTAAGTAAGATAATGGCCGTCACGGTACGGCAAATGGTAATCGCTACAGATTCGTATTGAAACGTTATTTCTTTGAGCAATTGTATGAATTGGACATCAGTGATATGTGGTTCGAACAAGACGGTGCCACAAACCACACAGCGGGTGCCAATATGGAGTTATTGAAGTCTCAGTTCGGTGAACGTGTTATCTCGAGAAACGGACCCATCGATTGGCCGGCGAGATCGTGCCTCTAGACTTTTTTTTATTTTGCTACATTAAATCATAGGTCTATGCCAAAAATCCGACGACGTTTGAGAAGCTGAGACGATTGAAAAAAAAATCGGTTGAAATGTGCCATCGAGTCATCGAAAATTGGGTTCAACGTATCGAAAGCAGCATACGTTCATGTGCTGGATATATGAAAGAAGCCGATTTCCATATTTAAATGTTTTTATAGTAATTCAAGCCAATGAAATTTTTTTTTTGAGATATCTCACGTAGTTTGCATTTTATTTAAAAAAGATGTTGGCAAGTCCTTAATGAAAGACTCTTATATGGCAGGGACATTTATTTTTTTACTACCCATCAGTCGTTTCAATTTTACCTAATTGCCCAGTCTAAGTACTCAATATGACCACTACATCTTGATTTTAGTGATTACAATGTAATTGATACTGGTAGCGTAGTCATCTGCTATTACAATGAAATCGCTTTGCACAGTCTAAGTACTCAATATGACCACCACAGCTTGATTTTTGTGATTACAATGTAATTGATACTGGTAGCGTAGTCATCTGCTATTACAATGAAATTGCTTTGCCCAGTCTAAGTACTCAATATGACCACCACAGCTTGATTTTTGTGATTACAATGTAATTGATACTTGCAGCGTAATTGTCTGCTATTACAATAAAACTGCTCTATATTTTGTTTTATCGATGGGAGGTTTATGATCCATCAGTAGTTTCAATTTTACCTAGTCGCCCAGTCTAAGTACTCAATATGACCATTACATCTTGATTTTATTGATTACAATGTAATTGATACTGGCAGCGAAGTCATCTGCTATTACGATAAAATTGCTCTGGGTTTTGATTTATCGATGGGAGGTTTATTACCCATCAGTCGTACTCAAGTAAGTACTCAATATGACCACCACAACTTGATTTTAGTGATTACAATGTAATTGATACTGGCAGAGTAGTCGTCTGCTATTACAATGAAATTGCTTTATATTTTGTTTTATCGATGGGGGGTTGATTTCAATTTGACCTAGTCGCCCAGTCTAAGTACTCAATATGACCTTCACAGATTTTAGTGATTACAATGTAATACATACTGGCATACTACATACTACACAAAAAAATTAAATATAAAGCAACATTAAAACTGTTATATACGATTTTGAAAAATTGAAAAATTCATTAAACAAAAAAATGTTCAACCCAATGAATAGGTAGATACAAGATAAACTTCATAGTCTAACAATTGCATGTGGCTCTTCCAATATACACAGGTGTGTGTAAATTTTATGTAAAAACTAATTAAATCAATGTTTGTAGAATATCTCCTTTGTATTTGTTAAGTTTTTAAATTAATTCATATTTACCTATTATTTTTTTAACAGTTAATGTGCGTATATTATGTATTGTTTTTGTTGTAACTGTAGACACCAAATATTTTTTTTCTTTCTTGCCAAATTAAACTTTAAAAAATAAAATAGAAAAATAGTTTATCAATAGTTAATGTGGATGTGTAGACATATGTACACACATGTAAATATATATATAAGGATATAAATATACATAATAATTATATACCCAAAAGTTTTTGGATATACATAAAGTTTTATTGCGAATATACACATTTCATTCATAAAATAATTTAATGCCTATGCATGTAAATTCATTCTTCTCTTCGGTATTGTTTTTGTTAAATAAAATATTAAGAGTTCTGTATAAATAACCATACTGAGACATTCAAATAGGTGTTATAATAATATTTTGTATTTAAGTATTAATTGCAATAAATTTTGTTTTCTTTGTAAATTTACAAATTTCTATTTTATAATTAAAGAATTTTTTTTTTATTTAATATAAGGAGTCTTTATGTATATATTATTTATATATATATGAAGAAATATTTTTTGCTGATTTATTTCGAATATTTATGTTTACTTATATTTTTTTTTACACATGTTTACTTATCCTTCCTTTAAAGCTTATTTTAATACAAACTTCCGATTTTCATTCTGTCATCGTCATGGGTTTATATATGTATGAATAAATATATATATTATAAACATATATATGTATATTTGCAACTTTTCATATATTTATATTTTTTTTTAGGTATATTTATCTACAATTATATTTTATCAAAACCATTCAAAGCTTTCTTTTTTAAGATTTAATATGTTTAATATGTATAGCCAAGCCAGGATTTTAATATGATTTATATATAGTAATATAAATAAATAATCTGCATACATATTTAGATAGACGGCATTTCTATGTAACAATAGAAATGCCTCAACATCAACATTAAAATTGCACATACTCATGCATGTATAATTTGAAAAATGGTTTTGGTTATTTGTTTTTTTTTAACAGCTTAGGTACCCATCATGGGTTCTTGTCGAATCTCAGATTTCAACTTTACAAACTCCTTGGCAACTTCATCATTATTTCTCTGGGAAAGGATACGTAAAATGGTCCATCCAGTTTCATCCATTTGTATACGCTTAGCTAGTGGTAGCCAGCAGGCACATGAGCCCTACAGAAAGGAATGCAAGTGTTAGGGTTATCATTTGTGGCATACGTTAAGATTTTCTTACCTTTTCGATAATGTCCTTGAGCTGAAGTACAGCTACACCAACCAAGCGGTCATCGCGTGCAAAGCAATAATCCTTCACACAGATATGCAGTTCGAAGAAATCCAATTGTTCCTCGTTTCCGATCATGCTGTTGATAAAAATTAAAATAAAGTTTAAGTTAAAGTTAAAGTAAATATGGAAGAGAATTTCAAAGTATTTTTTTTAAAAATCGAATAAAACACTCAAATCAAGTATTCAAAATTTTTATTGTAATCGATAAATAGGCCTTTGCCATTTACGTTCTAAAGACAATTTCATGTAAATGTTGTCCGCAGCTCCGTTTCAAATGGTCCATTCGGAAGATCCAATTTCGCGTCACTTTTTTCGAGCATTTCGGCCTGTATTCCACGACTTACGCGTGTGATGTTATCCTGTAAGCCTTCAATCGTGTTCGGCTTGTCCACATAGACTAACGACTTTACGTAACCCCACAAGAAATAATCAAGAGGCTTAAGTCGCATGATCTTAGCGGCCAACTCACAGGGCTATTTCGAGAGATAAGCTGCTTACCAAATTCATCCTTCAACATTTCCATTGTTTCACGAGCTGTGCGGCATGTGGCATCGTTTTGATGAAGCAAGTTTAACTCAGCCAACTGGGGCAAAAAAAGTCGCGTATCATGCCTCGATATCGTTCGATATTGACGGTAACGTTTCTTCCACGGTCGTTTAAGAAGAAAAATGGACCGATGATGCCACCAGCCCATAAACCACACCAAAATGTCGTTTTTTTTTAGATACATCGGTAATTCTTGTATGGCTGTTCATCAATCCGGATGCGACAGTTTGGCTTATTAATGTATCCGTTGAGCCAGAAATGAGCTTTATCGATGAACACAATTTTTCGATAACACAGCGGATTTTAATGGAGCTGTTCTAAGCCCCGTTCACCAAAATTTAGACGTTGTGGTAGGTCATGCGGCTTCAAGTCTTGCACAAGTTGAATTTTATAGGCTCTCAAACCCAAATAGAGACGTAAAATTTTCCATGTGGTTGAGTAAAGTAAATATGGAAGAGAAGTATTTGGGATGTGAAATTGTTAAGTTAGTGAAAAGATATGGAAAGATCTTTTTTAAATGCTAATCTACTTTTTGAAAATTCGCATTCGTCAGAACTGCACATTTCGTTGAAATATGTGTTGCATCTTGATATTGGTTCATTTTGGCAATAAGCTGTTCTGTGCCTATTTGCTATGAATATATATTTTGGGCGAAGGTGTCTCACAGGTGCATCACGATATTTTAACCTTCAAACTGGCTAAATTTGGACTTAATAGTCACCTTCTTAAATGGATAAGCTCCTACCTAAAGGAGCGAATTCAGTATGTCCGCATTAATGACATTATATCGGTACCTATTTATGTAACATCTGGAGTACCACAGGGTAGTCATCTTGGTCCTTTACTTTTCCTTTTATTTATAAATGACATTCCTGAATTATTTTTAAACTCCCAATGTCTAATGTTTGCTGACGATTTAAAAGTATTTCGACCAATCAACTCAACACAAGACTGTACTCTTTTGCAAGAAGACCTGGAGAGGCTTTCGAATTGGTGTCATAGTAATGACCTTCATCTGAATGTTTCCAAATGTCAAAGCCTCACTTTTTGTCGTAACCTTTCTCCAATTCCTTTTACATACCTAATCTGTAATGTCCCACTGTCCATTATCTCCTCCAATAAAGATCTTGGAGTTATTTTCGACAACACACTTAGATTTGTTAAACATATTGAGTACTTAATAGCCAAAAGTAATTCAATGCTAGGATTTATATGCTAGGATTATAGTATAGTGGTTTAGTTAATTAATAATTTTAAGCAGATATTTTGTATTTATTGTATTGAGTAATCTTATGAGAACAGTATTATTGCTCTTTTTAAATGTTTTGAAGGCTTTATTTTTTACATTTTTTAAGTTGGTTAGCCTTTTATTAAACCAAGGTTTTTTCTTAGGAGTATTAACTCGAACTGGAACAAACCTGCTAAAAGAGTCTTTTAATATATTTATAAAACGATTATATAATGGATGCTATGATGGATGCAATATTCTCTTCAGTACGCATGCGAGTCGATGGTTAAATGTCCAACAAAGTAAATTTGGTGCGAATTTGGTGATAACAGCATGAATTGTTGATTCACCAGGTCGATTATGACGACCATAATATGGTCGTAACAAACGGTGTCCATGGTTCACAGAGCACGAATTTTGATAATAAATTTCAAAAATTTGCAATCGTTGCTCGTTTATAAGTCTTTCCATGATTAAATGGCAGAGTATGCTGAAAACTTTTCACTTTGACAGATGACGTTTGGAAGCCATTACGAACCAGTGATGCCAACCTGAAAAACTTACCTACTTTCTTAAGTGGCGCTATAGTCCGGTATGAAATTGAGCCTCAACCAACATGCCTCTTGAATTAGCCCGGTCCTTAGCTAACTGCCTCCAGTTGCGCACTCCAAGTTGGTTGAGGTCAGTTTCTACTTGTGCGCGCCACTTGTACGCGCGAGGTCTTGCTCTACTGCGTCCAACGTCTTGCTGGGAATCGAAGACTCTGGGAGCAGGAGTATTGGTGTTTATTTGTTCTATATCTTGGTCTCCATAGCCCGTCAACGCAAACGGGACCGAAGATTTTTCGAAGAATTTTTCTCTCGAATCGACCAAGGAATTCTTCATCCGCTTTTGATACGGTCCATGCTTCAGCGCCGTAGGGCAGGACTGGGAAGATCAGGGTCTTATAAAGGATCTCCTTAGAAGTTCGAGTGAGGGCTTTACTACTAAATTGCCTTCTTAGCCCGAAGAAACAGCGGTTGGCAAGAGTAATTATTCGTTTGATTTTCGACGAGATGTTGTTGTCAGAGTTAATAGCGGAGCCGAGGTAGACAAAGTCCCGTACCTCCCAAAGTTATACCTGTCAATGTTGACGTTCTGTCCAATTCGTCGATGTTGTGTGTCCTTTCGTGTTGACAGCATATACTTAGTCTTACCCTCATTTACCGCTAAACTCATTTTTGCCGCTTCCTTCTCTATACTTGCAAACGTGGCTATGACATCACGTTGAGTCCTACCAATG
Source organism: Rhingia campestris (assembly GCA_932526625.1). NCBI lineage: Eukaryota > Metazoa > Arthropoda > Insecta > Diptera > Syrphidae > Rhingia > Rhingia campestris. Next base: position 1,759,732 of record OW052186.1, on the reverse strand, counting down.
ATGTCAATATCGTCGGCGTATGCTAGTAGTTGCACCGATTTTTGGAAAATTCAGCCTCTGGTATTGGCTCGAGAGTTTTGCACAGTCCTCTCAATAATCAAATTGAAAAAGTCACATGACAGCGCATCGCCTTGCCTTAATCATTTTTTGGTATCGAATGTGTCGGTGAGGTCGTTTCCAACCCTGATGGAGCGGCGAGCAGCGAGAATTCTCCATCGTCATCCTACACAAACGGACGAGTTTGGGCGGTGTACCAAAACTAGACATGGCTCTGTATAGTTCGTCTCTATAAATGCTGTCGTATGCGGCTTTGAAATCGATAAATAGGTGGTGGGTATCGATTTGGACTTCTTGGGTTTTTTCCAGGATCTGCCGAAGTGTGAAAATTTAATCGGTTGTGGACTTTCCTGGCCAAAAACCACACTGATAAGGGCCGATCAGGTTGTTGGTAAACGGTTTCAGGCGATCTATTTGCCACAGTTCAGAGGGTCACCTTTTTTGTGGATCGGGCAAACGATGCTGAGGTTCCGTTCTTCAGGAATACTTGCATCCAACCAGATTTGGCTTATGAGTTCGTGGATGTTACTTACCAAGTCATCTACGCCAGCTATATAAAGCTCAGCGGGAAGGCCGTCATTTCCGGCGGCCTTATTAAGCTTGAGTTTAGATATTGCTATCCTCACTTCACTTAGGTCGGGTGGTTGGCAGTTTTCGCTATCGCTGCCAAAATTAAATGGTTCATTCTGCTGACAGCGGAATGTTGTTCGTCATCGCCGTTTAACTGTCTGCAGAAGTGGTTCTTCCATATCCTCAGCATCGACTGTGTCTCAACTACGATATTTCCTTGTTCATCTCGCCAGGATTCTGCTCGAGCGTTGTATCCTTGGCTTTGATCGATCCTAGAGTGGCAACTCTCTATATCCTCGATCGCGCGCTTTTCATGCTCTATTTTCTTCTTTCTGAAAAGCCGATGTTCTTCCCTTCTTCTTTGCCTATAGAGCTCAATGGCAGCTTAGCCTTGTAGGCCTCGTTCTTGGCTGTGAGCATCTGTCGGCATTCCTCATCAAACCAGGGGTTTCTTGCTGGTGGCCGCGAGAAACCTAGCACATCAGTTGCGGCTGATCTAATGGCTTGTTGGCATCGTTGCCATTGTTCTTCGACATTAGATGCTGGTGGTGTGTTGTGAGTCGAGAGGTTAAGCGATACGCGTTGCGCGAAGGTCTTGGCGGTTTTTTGCGATCGCAGTCTTTCGACATTAAATTTTGACCCTAGGACAGCGGGCCGGAAAATACCGATGTCAGTAGCCCATTTTGGGATATGAGCGCTGCCGTTGATCCATTGAGGGCTCCTCCGCCACCAACTCTTTTCCAACAACCTGGCTCAGTATTGGAAATCCCTATAGACCTGGTGTTCAAATATTTCGAAGCAGCTCATATAGGGATTACGCTACCAGTTCGATCAAATTGGAGCTGTAGGCGTCACCGTTGACTCTATCTAGGGAATTCCTCCGCTGCCGCCTGAGAGTGAGTGCCTTAGTGAGAGGACACTCAAAAAGACAATCATACAAATATCGCCATTAGTCCCTTCTGCAAGATTTCAAGTGTGAAGATATTCTTTCTTCATTGTAAGCACCTCATAAAAATCCAACCAAAGCTTTACGTTCCACCTTTCAGAAAGACTCCTAAATATTGATAAAACATTCAAAAGTCAATCTTAGCGAAAAGTGCCGTTATACAACTGAATACGTCATCAAATCTGACTACGTCATTCCTTCTTGCAGCCTCTCGGAGGCATAACAAACGTCAGAGGCGTTTCCAATAGCATCTCGTTTAAAACATGCAGTCATATGTAAAACACTGTCTTTTCTGGAGGCAGCAGTCCAATCCCAAAAATACATATTCATTATCACTTACCACATACACATCGAAAACTCGATCAAATCTACCTGTTTGGATTCAAGCTTCAATTACAGACTCCAGATGTCAGAAATACACCTTTTCAAAAACCACCCCATGCCAAAAATCATTTATGACAGCCCATAATAAGGCCAGTGCCACCGATTAGCCGTCATTTTAACATTCAGAGGAAAATAACTATAATTAGCCATCTACCCTCAAAATTCACCGAGAACAGAATCTTTTTCAGAACATGTTACCAAATTTCGCATCCATATATCTAGCAACTTTCGTTTGATTCCTTACAACTGAAATTCATAAATTGATCTTGCCAATATACAACTCCACGTACCAAAATTTACTTGAGCGACATTATACCTACTACACACCACCACACTTTCTTGGGCTTCCTGTGCACCAACGTCCTTTTTACCAGCTATACGAGCTGCACACTTCCGATAAAAGATCCCATTTTTTGACTGCAACACAAGTACATCCGTTTCATAAACACGATTAAACAGCCACAACACTTCAAAACCACCTGCGACATTTTTTTCTTTACTCCTAAGCGTTACACTTTTTCGTTTCATAAAATCCAATTCACACCGTCCCAAAAGAAGTTTCACTTCAAAAATACGAGTTTTTGCGTTAATTATTATACAACTGGTACTTAATTATTTTTTTGATCGATTTGACTCCCCCTTGTCAGGAACGGATGCTGGTTTGATTGCAATGCCTCATGTGCATTGACAACCAACCAAAATTTAGATAAAGTCGATTTTAAGAAAAAAGGGTATTACCAGAACGAATCTCCCATGGTTTTGTTTTGTACGTTCGTTTGAATTATTTGTTTCTTAATATTTAGACCGATTAAGGATTTTTACGCGGCTAAACAAAATTAAAGTACTAAAAAATTTTCTTACCGACACTTTAGACTTACTTTCACAAAATACGATACAAATGTCAAATTTAACCTAATAGGCATTTGCCGAATGGCAGTTATAGAGACAAATAATGTTTAACTTACAAGTGGAATGCTTCATTGTATTTCGGTGACCAATTGTTTGATTTGGATTTGGTTGCATGTTTCCTCTTCTTGTCTTGCAGATGCGGTCCGATTAGGTTGATTTCCACAAACGGACGGAACATTCCCGACTGTATTTGCCATTTCAGATCATTGGCGGCAACAACTGAAATAAAAATAAAAATGTGTGTCCATCAATATTTTTTGTTTGAATTGTGTGTGTATGTTAAGAAGTTCAAATGGCTTGAGATCAGAAGATGTATTTAACGAAACTATATTATAAGTTCTTTTTACAAACATTGAGCCTTTATAAACGGGTATACATTAAGCCCAATTGAACCACAACTTTGCTGGTAGAGACCAAAGTTTGAAAACCACTTGACATTTGGACATTTTATGTTGTTCATTTGCGAAGAAGTGTCCCGTCAGGGTTTATATAGAGACGAACTATACAAAGCCATGTCTAGTTTTGGTGCACCGCCCAAACTCGTCCGTCTGTGCAGGATGACGATGGAGGATTCGCGGTGGGTCCATCAGACCTCACCGACACATTCGATCACAAAAAAAGGATTTAGGCAAGGCGAAGCGCTGTCATGTCACTTCTTTTATTTGATTCTTGAGAGGATTGTGCAAAACACCCGAGCCAACACCAGATGCACAATTTTCCAAAATCGGTGCAACTACTAGCATACGCCGCCGATATTGACATCATCGGTAGGACTAAACGTGATGTCATAGCCATGTTTGCTAGTATAGAGATGGAAGCGGCAAAAATGGATTTAGCAGTAAATGAGGGTAAAACTAAGTATATCCTGTCAACATAAAGGACACATACCATCGACGAATTGTACAGAAAGTCACCATTGACAGATATAACCTTGAGGTAGTACTTTGTCTACCTCGGCTCAGCTATTAACTTTGACAGCAACATCTCGTCCGAAATTAAATGAAGAATTACCCCTGCCAACGCTGTTCCTTCGGGCTAAGAAGTCAATTTAGTAGTAAAACCCTTACTCGAACTACTTAATAGATCCTTTATAAGACCCTGATCATCCCAGTCCTGCTCTACGGTGCTGAAGCATGGACCATATCAAAAGTGGATGAAGAAATCCTTGGTCGATTCGAGAGAAAAATTCTTTGAAAAATCTTCGGGCCCAACAGCTGCTAAATGGGCATCATGTAGAGAGAGTGATAGGGCACGAAGAGAACCCATGTCCAGTTAATGAAGAACTAGTTCCACCACCTAGTATAGAAGAAGTTGCCATAGCTATAAAAAAAGCTTTAAAACAACAAGTCCGCAGGTTCTGATGGCTTACAACGGGAACTTTTTAAATACGGTGGTGATGTTTTGGTAGGGAGAATACACCGAATCATCAACCAAGTATGGGTGGAAGAAAACATGCCCGATGACTGGACTATAATCTCTACAAAAAAGGCGATCCTATGTCTTGCAAGAACTAACGAGGCATATCCCTGCTTAATGTCGCATACAAGATCTCATCCAACGTACTGTGTGAACGTCTAATACCGTTCTGCAACACAAAAATTGGCACGTACCCCAGTGTGGCTTCCGGCCCGGCAGATCGACTATAGACCAAATTTTCACACTGAGGCAAATCCTGGAAAAGACCAACGAATTTCAAGTCGAAACTCACCACCTAATCATCGACTTCAAAGCCGCGTATGATAGCATACATCGTCAGGAGCTCTATATGGCCGAATTTGGAATCCCAGAAAAAATGATTCAGCTGTGTCGCGTGAAGCTGGAAAGCACGCGCTGCAATGTGCAGTTTGAAAGTAGCTCCTCCGAACTATTCCTAACATTCGGCAAGGAGACGGGCTATCATGTGACTTCTTCAATCTCGTACTGGAGCAGATAGTGCGCAGGGCAGGTGGCACTATTTTCAACAGGTCCGTCCAGCTGCTGGGCTATGCTGACGATATTGACATCATCGGTCGCTCCTAACGTGCCGTGATAAAAGCGTGAACGGCAATTGAAGAGCAGGCGATATCCATTGGCCTTGAAGTAAATGAGGACAAGACTAAGTACATGCTATCAACAAACAAACAAGCATCTGTCGACTGCCTAGTACAGAACGTCACTATTGATAGCAGCAATTTCGAGGTAGTTAAGGAGTTCACCTACCTCGGAGTTAACATAAACTCCACGAATGACATCCTAGTGAAGATCCGTCGATGAATTACCCTAGGAAACCGTTGCTACTTCGGTTTGGCGAAACAACTGGGTTCAAAACTACTAACTCGAAGGACGAATGTGTGCTATACAAAACCCTTATCCTGCCAGTTCTGCTTTATGGAAAGAAGAGCTGATACTGGACTCCTTCGAAAGAAAAATACTTCGGCGGATTTTTGGTCCTGTGCGCGAGGAGGGTGAATGGAGGAGAAGATGCAACCGCGAATTCTATGAGCGGTACCAAGATGTGGATGTAGTCCAAAAAGCCAAAACACGTCGACTACATTGGCTCGGCCACATTGAGCGAATGGTCAGTAATGCTCCTGCTAAGAGGATTTTCGAATCCCAGCCCCCATGTTCGACAAGGCAAGGAAGACCGAACCTCCATTTCAAAGATCAATCCATCGCGGATGCCAGAGCGCTTGGTCTAGACAACTGGAAGCAGCGAACTAGGGATCGTAGACGATGGAAGGCTGCAGTGTCTCAGGCAGAGAATCTTCACGGGTCTGGAGCCCGATAAGTAAGTAAGTGTAATGATGGAAACTCGTATTCAATATGATCTTCAATATGGCATTGTTTACTGTCGATTTTGTTGTGGATTTGTTTTAAGATAATTTCATTAAAAATTTAACAAAAATATTTGTATATAATGTATTTAGTTAAAATTATATTTAGCTATTTAATTATTGTCTTTTCACTTACCTTTTACAGTTACTTTGTGTTCCCCAGTACCAGGATGTGTGAACAAATCAATTTGCACTGAAATTTCACCTACAGTTTCGTCAGCGTTTTGGGAGTCTTTATAGAGAATGAAACGAAATTGTATAAATAAAAACAAAAATACAAATTATATTATTATTGGTATAAAATTTATTTTTTTGTTTTGAGGAGATTCACACCCAACCAAACTACAAAAGAAAGCCCGATGTATCGCTTAAAGCGAATAAGACATTTGACAATTCCTATTGAGAGTTTTCTAAAGCAACAGTGCGTGCTCTACCTTTGTAGTCAAGTTTGGGATGCAAACAATTTATTCCATAATATCTTGTATATAAACAGAATAAAAACAAATAAAAAAAACGTAACACAAAGTTAAGAAAAATAGTTGAGATTACTCATGCAAAGATAGCTCTAAGAAGCTAATATTAGTGGAGGTGTAAAAAGTAATACAATCATGAATGGTTGCTTTAAAATGTATTTATGTGTATTTTTATTGCACTGGTGTTAAATTTAAATTTAAAATTTATTCTCTGTAATTAATCGAAAGCTTGTGTGAAAATCGATGTCAACTAGCATCAGCGGTATCAGTGTTATAAGCTACAACCGCTAAATCAGTGAGGTGAACAAATGCTCAGTTAAGCATTTTCTTCATAACTACGGGTATTGACGGTCCTACATGCTAAAACGAGCAGAGTGGGTTTTCAGTAAAATTTTGGACCTATCTGTGCAGGATTCTTGTTAGGCTGTCACCTGTGGTATTAGATTTGTTCGTTTGAAAACCCTGCATTTCAAAAACAAAGTTATTTGCACGTTTTGGGAATAATTGATTTGTCCTATCGTCCTTAGTATTTGTTGAGGATTGATTTATACAAAGATCATTCAAATCCGTGTTTTAAAGAACCTTTAGATTTATAGCTAAAACTCCAATGACAAGTATCTATCCAAAAAAAAACTTTGGGGCTACTATTCATGTGCACAAAATAAAAACAAATTGTTGGCGCAGCAGGCTGGTGCTTGTGTATTTCCTGCACGATGGCGGGACCTCCTGTTTTATGCCGACTACGAACGGCTAAGTTGAGATAAGCTTTTCTTGACAATTGATACTACTTGGATGATTTGTCAGATCATCACGAGAGGATGGCCAGTGAAAAATCATAAAGGTGTTGCTACGGCTGGGAATCGAACTTTCTGCGCGTCAGTTTACCGGACTAGCTGAGTCCCCACTCTTCATCAGTACGTTTGTAATTTTTACAGACTTATGCGGAAAACGAATGGTTGGGTAGATGAATACTTTTCATGACACTTGGAGGAGTTGTCCACAAGGTTTTCACTTCATTGCTCTCGAAACAGAAATATCAGGTTCCAAATTCGTTCCTTGGTTGTGGTTCCAAGTTCAAAAGCAGTACCTTCTGTTCGCAATTATCGTACCGCCCATGTTAGTCTTATGTTTCACGGTAACAATACCCTTATAACAGTTGATCCAATAGAAGGTACTTTATTCAAAACCGTTGTTTTTACAGCTGAACAAAATTTGTGGTCAGTACGCCATGTCATCATGAATAGACTTATGACGGAACAACGCTTACTAATTGCGGAAACTTATATCCACAATCAATGCTCAGTTGAAAATTGCTATGGAGTTCTTCGACCACATTTTGGTCGTCATAATCGTCCAACTATTCATAAAACCATCACCGAATTTCGACACTATTGGACATTTATCTAACAGATAGAGTGAGTAGAGCCCGCAATATTGAGAATAGTGCTGCAGTAGCGGAGAGTATTTGTGAAGACGGTGATCAATCAATTCGTCGCAGATATGGAACGTTCTGACGTATTTTGAAGAGTGATCTTGATCTAAAATTCAGCTCGTTCACGAACTGAAGCCGACCAAGTATTTCGTCTCAGATATGGAACGTTCTGACGTATTTTAAGGTGTGATCTTGGTTTTAAACCGCATAAAATACAGCTCGTTCACGAATTGCAGCCGATCAATCATTTCGTCGTGATGTTGGTTTTAAAGCGTGATCTTGGTTTCAAAGAGTATAAAATACACCTCGTTCAAGAATTAAAGCCGACTGACTTTGGTTTGCGTATTAATTTTGGTTTGTGGGCCTTTTAAGTGCCGAAGCACAATTTTGGTTAAATGGCTACGATAATAAGCAAAACTGTGGTAGTTGAGCCGACGAATAGCAACAGGCAATCCAACAGCTACCAATGCAACCCCAAAATTGCACTTTTTGGTGCGGTTTATTGGCAGGCGGCATCATCGGACCGTGTTTCTTTAAAAATGCGGAAGGAATATACCCGAGGTAAGGCATGCCTATCGTAGAAGGCGACTAAAATCCACTCCCCGTATACCGAGTGTAAAGCGTATACAAACAACAAAAAGGCAATGAGTACAACAAAAAGATTTAATGTCGCGCAACGCGAATCCCTTAACCTCTCGGTTCACACCATACCAGGAGCATCTAATGTTGAAGAACAATGCCAACGATGCCAACAAGCCATTAGATCAGCCGCAACTGATGTTCTAGGTTTCTAGCGGCCACCAGGAAGAAACCCCTGGTTTGTTGAGGAAAGCCGATAGATGCTCGCAGCCAAGAACGAGGCCTACAAGGCTGAGCTGCAGGTGAAGACGGGAGCTGCCATTTAGCTCTATAGGCAAAGAAGAAAGGGAAGAACATCGGCTTTTCAGAAAGAAGAAAAAAGAGCAAGAAAAGCGTGCGATCGAGGATATAGAGAGGTGCCACTCCAGGAATGTAAAACGTCAAAGCCAAGGATACAAGGCTCGAACAGAATCCTGTCGAGATGAACAAGGAAATATCGTAGTTGAGACACAGTCGATACTGAGGATATGGAGGAACCACTTCTGCAGACTGTTAAACGGCGACGACGAACAACATTCCGCTGTCAGGTAGAACGAACCATTTAATAGCGGCAATGTGAAGTGAGGATAGCTATATCTAAACTCAAACTTAATAGGGCCGCCGGAAATGACGGCCTTCCCGCTGAGCTTTATAAAGCTGGCGGAGATGACTTCGTAACCAACATCCACGAACTCATAAGCCAAATCTGGTCGGATGAAAGTATTCCTGAAGAACGGAACCTCAGCATCGTTTGCCCGATCCACAAAAAAGGAGACCCTCTGAACTGCGCCCACTACAGAGGCATAAGTCTGCTCAACATCGCCTATAAGATCCTATCTGCCGTAATATGTGAACGCCTGAAACCGTTTACCAACAACCTGATCGGCCCTTATCAGTGTGGTTTTAGGCCAGGAAAGTCGATCAAATTTTCACACTTCAGCAGATTCTGGAAAAAACCCAAGAAGTCCAAATCGATACCCACCCATAATTTATCGATTTCAAAACCGTATACGACAGCATATATAGAGACGAACTATACAGAGAGCCATGTCTAGTTTTGGCATATCGCCCAAACTTCTCCGTCTGTGTAGGATGACGATGGAGAATTGTCGCTGCTCCATCAGGGTCAGAAACTACCTCACCGACATATTCGATACCAAAATAGGATTTAGGCAAGGCGATGCGTTGTCATGGTTGGGTGTTGTAGAACGAGGGTAGACTCTGATTGGCGTTAACTTGGCAATGCCCAGTGTTGCAACTTTGACTACACATCAAATGTGCTTATCTTTACCTCCAAGTGGTAACCATCGGATACTGGTCTCATCCAACCGGATTTGACTTGCTAAACGATAAGTGCGAGTGTTGATAACACGACGAAAAACAGCAACACTATAAACACCCTGGTGAGAATGGCACGGATGAATACCCGGCCTGCTGTCCCAGGCGAACCTAGATGAGCTGCTCTGACATATTCGGACAACAGGTTGTCTAGGAATTTCAAGGGTTAGTCAGGCCCCTTGAACAGAGATGGTGGCGGATGAACCGAAAGGCCAACGGCAGCGCTCAATCCCGTAGTGGATACTGATGGCCCCGTGTCCTAGGGGTATCTAATAAATTGGAACTGGCCCTCCAGGTTGGGGGTTGTGCTTTGGGTTAACTACCCATCCACGGAAAAAACTATTGTTACGAAGCAACCAATAGCCTCGGAAAGGACTGATTTTATTGTTGACGACCCTGCTAAACGAAAAAAGGACAACGACGTTCGTATCTGCACCTGGAATGTGAGAACATTAAACAGGAGAGGTGCAGGCGAACAACTAGCGGAAGCCCTAAACTGCTACAAAGCAGACATTACTGCCATCCAGGAAATACGATGGGATGGGCCGGGCAAAAAGAGGATGAAAAACTGTGACATATACTACGGACCGTGTTATAGTGAGCAGAAACAGCGACTATTCGGATGCGGATTTGTTATAAGTGCCAGACTTAGGCAAGAAGTCTTTTGTTTCCAAGACATTAGCGAACGCATAGTAACAATCCGCATCAAGGTCAAATTCGCCAACATAAGCCTTATATGCGCTCACGCTCCGACGGAAGAAAAAGATGATATAGCTAAGGATTGCTTCTACGAGCTCCTCGACAAAACCTATGAGCGACTACCGAAGTACGATGTTAAAATCGTGCTGGGAGATTTTAACGCAAAGGTAGGAAGAGAAGACATCTTTAGAAGTATTGTCGGAAAACATAGCCTACACGACAACACGTCTGGTAACGGACTTAGGCTAATTGATTTCGCTACGGAACGAAATGCCACTATAGCCAGCACACGGTTTCCTCACCTCGATATCCATAAGGGGACATGGCGGTCTCCAGATCAACGAACGGTCAACCAAATTGATCACATTGCGATAGATAAGAGGCACGCATCCAGTATTTTGGATGTCCGAACATTCCGAGGAGCTAACATCGACTCGGATCACTACCTTGTAGCAGCCAAGGTAAGAATGCGGATATCCACCACGCCACAACAATCCAGAAATACTGTGAAAAAATTTAATGTCGGAAGACTGCAATCGCAAGAGACCGCCAAGACCTTCGCACAACGCGTATCCCTTAACCTCTCGATTAACACCATACCACCAGCATCGAATGTCGAAGAGCAATGGCAACGATGCCAACAGGCCATTAGATCAGCCGCAACTGAAGTGCTAGGTTTCTCGCGCCCACCAGCAAGAAACCCCTGGTTTGATGAGGAATGCCGACAGATGCTCGCAGCCAAGAACGAGGCCTACAAGGCTAAGCTGCAGGTGAAGACGAGAGCTGCCATTGAGCTCTATAGGCAAAGAAGAAGGGAAGAACATCGGCTTTTCAGCAAGAAGAAAAAAGAGCAAGAAAAGCGCGCGATCGAGGATATAGAGAGGTGCCACTCCAGGAACGATGTTCGCAAGTTTTACCAAAGTGTAAAACGTCAAAGCCAAGGATACAAGGCTCGAACAGAATCCTGTCGAGATGAACAAGGAAATATTGTAGTTGAGACACAGTCGATGCTGAGGATATGGAAGAACCACTTCTGCAGACTGTTAAACGGCGATGACGAACAACATTCCGCTGTCAGGCAGAACGAACCATTCAATATTGGCAACGACAGCGAAAACTGCCAACCACCCGACCTGAGTGAAGTGAGGATAGCAATATCTAAACTCAAGCTTAATAAGGCTGCCGGAAATGACGGCCTTCCCGCTGAGCTCTATAAGGCCGGCGGAGATGACTTGGTAAGTAACATCCACCAACTCATAAGCCAAATCTGGTCGGATGAAAATATGCCTGAAGAATGGAACCTCAGCATCGTTTGCCCGATCCACAAAAAAGGAGACCCTCTGAACTGCGCCAACTACAGAGGCATAAGTCTCCTCAACATCGCCTACAAGATCCTATCTGCCGTAATATGTGAACGCCTGAAACCGTTTACCAACAACCTGATTGGCCCTTATCAGTGTGGTTTTAGGCCAGGAAAGTCCACAACCGATCAAATTTTCACACTTCGGCAGATCCTGGAAAAAACTCAAGAAGTCCAAATCGATACCCACCACCTATTCATCGATTTCAAAGCCGCATATGACAGCATTTATAGAGACGAACTGTATAGAGCCATGTCTAGTTTTGGTATACCGCCCAAACTCGTCCGTTTGTGTAGGATGACGATGGAGAATTCTCGCTGCTCCATCAGGGTCGGAAACGACCTCACCGACACATTCGATACCAAAAAAGGATTTAGGCAAGGCGATGCGCTGTCATGTGACTTCTTTAATCTGATTCTTGAGAGAATTGTGCAAAACTCCAAAGCCAACACCAGAGGCACAATTTTCCAAAAGTCGGTGCAACTACTAGCATACGCTGACGATATTGACATCATTGGCAGGACTCAACGTGATGTCATAGCCACGTTTGCTAGTATAGAGAAGGAAGCGGCGAAAATGGGTTTAGCAGTAAATGAGGGTAAGACTAAGTATATGCTGTCATCACGAAAGGACTCACAACATCGACGAATTGGACAGAACGTCACCATTGACAGATATAACTTTAAGGTAGTACGGGACTTTGTCTACCTCGGCTCCGCTATTAACTCTGACAACAACATCTCGTCAGAAATTAAACGAAGAATTACTCTTGCCAACCGCTGTTTCTTCGGGCTAAGAAGGCAATTTAGTAGTAAAGCCCTCACTCGAACTACTAAGGAAACCCTATATAAGACCCTGATCATCCCAGTCCTGCTCTACGGCGCTGAAGCATGGACCGTATCAAAAGCGGATGAAGAAATCCTTGGTAGATTCGAGAGGAAAATTCTTCGAAAAATCTTCGGTCCCGTTTGCGTTGACGGGCTATGGAGACGAAGATTCAACCAAGAACTATACGAGCTGTACAGCGACATGCCCCTGGTCAAAAAACTCCGCATTGGACGTTTAAGATGGCTAGGACATGTAGAACGAATGGACACCAATACTCCGGCTCGCAGAGTCTTCGATTCCCAGCCAGACGTCGGACGCAGTAGAGGAAGACCTCGCCTTAAGTGGCGCGCACAAGTGGAAACCGACCTCAACCAACTTGGAGTGCGCAACTGGAGGCAGTTAGCTAAGGACCGGGCTAATTGGAGAGGCATGTTGGTTGAGGCCCAGGTTCATTCCGGACTGTAGCGCCACTTAAGTAAGTAAGTAACTTGAGAGGATTGTGCAAAACTCCCGAGCCAACACCAGAGGCACAATTTTACAAAAATCGGTGCAACTACTAGCATACGCCGACGATATTGGCATCATTGGTAGGACTCAACGTGATGTCATAGCCACGTTTGCTAGTATAGAAAAGGAAGCGGCAAAAATGGGTTTAGCAGTAAATGAGGGTAAGACTAAGTATATGCTGTCAACACGAAAGGATACACAACATCGACGAATTGGACAGAACGTCACCATTGACAGATATAACTTTGAGGTAGTACGGGACTTTGTCTACCTCGGCTCCGCTATTACCTCTGACAACAACATCTCGTCAGAAATCAAACGAAGAATTACCCTTGCCAATCGCTGTTTCTTCGGGCTAAGAAGGCAATTTAGTAGTAAAGCCCTCACTCGAACTACTAAGGAGATCCTATATAAGACCCTGATCATCCCAGTCCTGCTCTACGGCGCTGAAGCATGGACCGTATCAAAAGCGGACGAAGAAATCCTTGGTCGATTCGAGACAAAAATTCTTCGCAAAATGTCCCGTTTGCGTTGACGGGCTATGGAGACGAAGATTCAACCAAGAACTATACGAGCTGTACAGCGACATACTTCTGGTCGAAAAACTCCGCATTGGACGTTGAAGATGGCTAGGACATGTAGAACGAATGGACACCAATACTCCGGCTCGCAGAGTCTTCAATTCCCAGCCAGACGTCGGACGCAGTAGAGGAAGACCTCGCCTTAAGTGGCGCACACAAGTAGAAACCGACCTCAACCAACTTGGAGTGCGCAACTGCCACGCCCCCTTATTAGAAAAACGTAGATTTTGGCCAAAACATAAGGGATTTTGAAAAGTGTTTGAACATCATATGTAGAGAATATTAATATCATTATTTTGTCCATAAACATTTTTTTTCACGCCTTCTTTTTGGGGGCGTTTTCATAAAAAAACGTTTTTTGGTACATTTTTTAAATATTTGAAAAACTTTCGATGCAAGATCATCCCAACTAACAATTATTCTTCAAAATGGTACAAATATTTAATTCCCACCAGCAATTATTTCTATAGGTTTTATATAGTACTTGTGCGCGGAGGTTGAGCATTTTGGCAGTCGATTGTTTGGGTAGAAGCTGGTTTAAGACATTATGCAGGAAAATTCACCAACATAACCGAAATTATGATGGCTTAACTTCTGTAAGGTTGTTTTAAAGCTTCCGGAGATGTACCATGAGTTAAGATGTTTTGGTGGGACTTCGCACGAAGTTAATCCGAAGCATAGCATGTATAGGGCTTACGAATGAAGGCTGAAGGTGAAAAGATCGGGACAAGGTTAAAGATAGGACAAAAGGTGAAAATATCGGGAACCTACAAATGAGTGAACACGATTCAAGTACTGCGCTGTATTTACTCGTCTTTCATGTTCGAGAATAGAGCCTAGTGGATAGCATGTTGGACTACCGTGCGAGAGAACGCGAATTCGAATCCCAGTAAGGTGAGAGTTTTTATATAATTAATTGCATTGAATTTCATACTTTCATAATACGAATTGGGATTTAATAATTAAAAGAGATTCAAATTGAAATTAATAAAAGTAAATAATATAAGAAAATAATAAAAAATAATGTTATTTTTCAACTTCGATAAGGCTTGCAAATCTTTTCGGAATGACTTTTTGCGAAGCCTGTAATTTGCTTCTGTATGGCCTTTTATAAGCAAACAAAGTTATTTCTTTAAGGCTAATTAGAAGTATTTAAAGAAGTCTTATAGATGTAAATAGCTTCCTAAAAGTGTGCCAGCAGTTTTTCCGTAAGACTACCTACAAGTAATATTGCTGGAGGGGAAATAGCTTCGAGAGTGCTTTATAGAAGCGAAATTGTTAGTTGGGATTGGCTATGATAAAATGAACATTTCGTCTTTACATCATTTTAACCCACCTCCACTATTTGGGGGCGTTTTCCCGCAACAACCATTTGTAAACCCAATAATTGGATGGGAAAGAGTATTCAAAGATCCGCACAGCGGATTGTAGGCTTCTCATATGTTTTTTTTTTATTTGGCAACCTAAATACTAATTAGAAAAAAATTATAGTGCAAAACATCGTTTCCCCCATCAGCTAGTATTTTAATAAAATGGCTGAGATATTTCAAGTTAATTGCAATAGTAATAGATGTCCTAGTTTTTTTTAATCATGCGATAGCATACAGATCGGACCTTGTCTGGTTATCAAAAAATCCCTTTCTCTCCCTTACAAAATTTACCCAAATTTATACACTTTTGTGCGAGGGCGCATTTTTTCTGACACAAACCACTTCCATATTCTATGTACCTAACATGACAGTTCAAGCGAATAAAAAATTCTTAATTTTGAAATGACAGATATGAACTAAAGGGAAGATAAATCCAAACTACGTAAAATGGTTTTAACAATTTTTTTTTAAATGTATACAAACGTAATTTAATTAAAGTAATGGAATCTAGCGAATCTAAAAAGCAAACCTAATATAATATTATTTAACAAACAAATCGTCACTTGAAAAGCAAACTGACATAAGTCAAAATTTGGCGATTTTTAGTTTCGATTCACAAAAAAAATGTTCTATCAAACCGTCAGCTCTTAAACTGACAGCGTGAGAGGGAAAGTGTCAATTCAAATAGAACTTTTTGAAAGTTCTGAATTTTGACACATGACAGTTTGCTTTTCAAGCGACGAAATGTTGAACTGCATTTTTTTTTTAATTTCTTTTTTTAACAAACTTGCAACACTTTTTTTTGTGTAAAACATTATTGTCACAAGAAAAAATGAAACAAACTGAAAAGGAGAAGGACAAACATAATTTTCTTTTTAACAAAACTATGGAAAAAAATGTCCAAAACGAAAAAAACAAAAAAAAAAAATAGCTCTGTTTTAACCTTGACGATTTTCACGTTTTAATGGTTTTTTGGGCTTAACTGGCTCCTCTACGTTGGATTCGATGGAGAGAATTTTAGCTTCTTCTGCAGTAAGTTCTCGACGTTTAACTTTTTTTTTTGTTTTGTTTAGTGTTTATCGGAGGTTTTGGTGTTTTTTTTTATAAAAATTGTGTTAACAATACAAAAAGACATATCAGTGATGTTTTGACAGAAAAGAGTGAGACAAAAAAAAAAGAAGAAACAGTTTACAGACATAGAATTAAAAAATAGAAAGAAAAATATTTATTTTTATGTGTGTGTTGGTTAAAGAATAAATTAAGTTTATCTTTTAATTTTTTTTGTTATCTTTACTTTTAAGACAGAACAAGATACATACACATTACTGAAAGGCACATCTGATGTCGAATTGTGATTTACACAAGACGACACCGTCTAAGCACATATATATAGAGATAATTGAATGTTTGGTGTACATACCTTCATGGACCTGGCTTGTAATGAAGGTCTTTATCAACGTATCAGTCATTTGAGTGTACAAGCTTAGGGCGTACCGCAAGCTTTGCAACTCGGCTGATTTTTCAAGGAACGTCTTCTTTAGGCCATTACCACCAGCATGGAAATACTGTTTGATTGTGTCCAAGGCAACGTCTAGCACGGCACACTGCTTGGGTGAGAGATTCTTTTCGACTTCCTTGGAGATATCCATCACGCCGCTGAGAGCATTCTTAACATCCTGCTTACCGGCCATGTGATTCTTGAAGAGACGACCCATGTCTTCGATTTTGGCATTCGCAGCTAGATTCTTAGCATTATCGGTAATATTTTTGAACATCATCTAGAATTGAATAAGAAATAGTGAGCTTCTAGTCCTTGATTGATCAGTTGTTTACGTACTGTTCGATCAGTCATTGGTGGAAGGACGATTGTCTTCTCCAGTATACGCATAACAATCTTCCAAAGTTCTTTGAGCAAACGTTTGAGAACTGTCTTCTCGCAGGACTGTGCATACAAGGTGAGGGAACCATCCAAGAGATCCATAAGTGGGCGCAGTACCTCATCGGCTTCAACAGCGACAGCATTTCTTTGGGTGGTTTGGTTGGCGTTCAGATTACCACCACCTTTGACAGAAAGAAGTAGATCGCCAAGCTCTCGAACCGACTGTGTTATTCTTGGCTCAAGGCTTGAGAAAAAATTTAGATAGGAAATAAATTGAGTTGATATAAAGAAAACAAGGCTAAGACTCAACGGTCCATATTAGGGAAACTCGTCCAAAGAGGGTCTTTGCTGGAAAAAATCGTAGGCATAGATAGACTATATCTTAACATACATACCTTATTGCGAACTGGCATGCCAGATCATCCAAAGCGGAGTTCAAGTTTTGCTGCAGTTCCTTCAGGATATTGGCAGCATCCTCTTCAAGCTTATCACCACCCATGGATTCGAACATCTTCTCTAGCTGAACCCTTAGTTGCTGAATATTATTCATCAGAATGCATGCCTTGAGGGAGAGATTTATTAAATCCAAACTAACCCTTCGTCGTTGATCTACTTACAATCCTTTCGTCCTTCATATGCTCGGGGAATTCCTTTTTGACAATATCCGCATAAGCTATTAGCACTTTCACAATGGTCTTAGCAAAGCGCCTCATGTAACGCTTCCAAATTTCTGGATCCGGACACTCGAGCTTGCTAACAACATCGAAACATTGCGTCAATTGTGTGAACACGTCCACTACCGAATTCGAAAATAAAGCGTGTTCACTGCTTTTTTGAAACTGCAAGGACGAAAGGAAACCACAATTAAAAAAAAAACCTCTTCAGCACTGCACCCCTGAGATGTAGATACGTACACCGTCTTTCTTGTCGCGATTGAATGCACCGTGTAGATATTCGAGTGACACGTCATCATTCTCATTTAGCCATTGCATTACGAACGGTTCGAACCAAGCCGGGTACTCGGGAACGGCACCCTTATGTGGTGGGACTTCTTTCACGTAGTTGCTGTACAACCATTTGACACGGAAATGCAGATTCATATACGCCGACGACTTGCACAGGCGGTGCTGCTCATGCTCCTCGAGAGCGTACTTCATATCGACAGCAAACAGTCCCCACATAGTGGCCGCAGATAGCTTTGATGGACAGAGGGACACTATTGTTAAATGGACTCTAGACTAGGATGGCTACACAACTTACTTGGCCAATGTTGAGCTCCTGCGGGAATTGGTTCAAAACCGTTCCGTAGCTATTTTTATCTTCTTCGATTATTGACACGATAAGTGCTATTAGCTTATGCCAGAAGTCAACACTATCCAGCTTAGGGCCATGATCGTCTGGGTCACGTTTGGCCTCGTTTGGATCCACCTGAGAGATGTTGATGATCAATCTCATTGCACAAGGATATAAATGTTAAGGTAGAATAGATGCAAGGGAATTTACCAGGAATGTGAAATGTAAACGATTTTTTTATTGCTTTTGTTGTCTGGGATTTTTAGAGAAATGAATGGGAGGTACGCGAATGTTGATGGGGCTAAGCCGAACTCCATCGCTGGTAATCCTCTTTATGGACAATAGGTCCTTACTAATATACTGATACGCAATCGAAAGGTCATTTGTTGGGAATAAATGTCGGAATATCTAATGAATCGACAGATTGATTGGTTTATGGAATATACATCTATGCACATGACAAAGTAGGACAGCATGATATTTGACAAAATTTTATGACAACATGCATGGGCAATAGGCATACATGGATTTTTTTACAGGATAGTCAATTTTTTGAGTAATTATTTCCACTGGTTGTCTTAAAAGGGAATTTACTGCACCACTGGGGCTTAAATGCAAGTGGACTCAAGTGACTCCATGTTGTTTTTTAATGACTCTCGGCCTCATGTTAGAATTCAATGCATATATTCATCATAGGAAGACGCTTATAGGCGTTCATTTCTATAGAATTTCGTTCCCTTGATTGCTAGCACGAGCTCAAAGGCCCATGAATACCTTTATAGTATTTTAGCCGGCACATTTCATCGCCTTTTCAAAATTAAGGATTTATCGGTTAAACTCTAATCGAATTTAATACATAAATTTATTGGCGATCCTCTAAGGAGTCATCGATTAACATCGATTGGATATCCTTTACAATTCATTTCATTTAGTGGTGGCATCTGTAGGTTAGACCCACCACTTTGCTACTGAAAGGGGTATTCATGCAGTCAGATTCCAGTATAAGATAATCGCCTCAACAACAACATAAAAAACAGGCAACATCACTAAATAGGGTCTCGTTCATACTTTTCTTTTGATCCGTATCCATGCTGCGCGAAACAAATTCAAAAAAAAACAACATCTTGCCCGCTTAGAATGTAACTTACCTGGAATTCCCGGTTGTATAGTTCATAGCAGTTCTCGAAAAGGAATTGATAGGTGGATCTAAGACAGGCTTTCACGCAATCTTTTACGACCGTGCTAGCTCTGGGTGGACTAGAGAGCTCTTGCACCTTTATACAAAAAAAAGAAAATTATTAAAAATTACCGTTAGATACAGATTAGATACCGGCGATGATACCTTCATTCTAAAGAATGTTATGCTAGTCAAAAGATCTACAGTTGATTTCAGATCCATAAGTTTCTCCTGCTGAGGGGCTGGGAAATTATTGCGATACATTGACAGATCAATGCGCAATGAATTATGCAGTTGGTCCAACAGCTTTACAAACTTTTCCTTCTGCAATTAGTTTACAAATGAAGGTGTGTAAGTGTGCATTCTAGAACATGGTTTAAGTCTTAGCTAAAAACGAATAGATGAAAACCATATGATCGCACCAAAAAGACTAAATACACGATTTTAGTGGTAACGGATTTGTATGTATGTAAGCACTTTGAATATAGTTAACGTGGTGTGTGTGTGTGAAATTTTTATATCTACTGTATACTTCTTGCTGTAATGTGTTGTTGAAAAAATTTTTAGCCTTGAAAAAATCGAAAGAGGGACAATAGATACTGTTTTTGTTTTTTTTTTCAATCAAATGTTCGGATGAGTATACGAGTGATTAATTTATATTTTGAATATAATTTGGGGAATAAATCAAGCATTTACTAAATCAATGGAATACCTTCTACCTTATCAAAGCCTCCCACCAGTGTAGGTGAGTCTTACATTGAGCGCTTAGTATATATTGTAAATCAAAATAAATCCAAACTACATTTCACAATAATCGCAAAAACTAGGACAAGAATTAAAATCTGTTTGATGCTTGTGATGGTGTATTTTAGTATCTATCATCCTTTCACTCAGAAGAGGTATTTTTCAGTTATACTGGGTATCTCGTGTGGTTTTTTAAACTTTTTACAGGTGAGGTGAACCTATAAAGCTCCAGGAGCGCTCTGAGATGATGGTTTATTGACTCTTGGTTGTACACTGCTGGAAAAACCGTTTTCTGGAAGTTCGTTTCATTGTTAGCCTGTTCTGTAAAAAAAAATAATTTCCGTATTTCGTTGTTCGTATCGTTGTTAGGTGGAAGGTATGTCTGTGAGCTGAAACTGCGTGTCTTGTCGATCTAGAGATGATTTCTTTGAGCACCTCTGAACATCTGCCCTTATATCTATAATATTGAGACAGATGGTTATATTTCGTAGAACTAGAGTAGACTCTGATTGGCTTTGCGTAGTTTTCGTTGCTCTGACTACACATCAATTGAGCTTATTGTTACTTTAAAGTGGTAACCATCGGATACTGGTCTCATCCATCCGGATTAAACTTTCTAAACTAATAAGTGCGCGTGTTGATAGCAAGACGAAAAACAGCAAAACTATAAACAGCCTGCTCAGAATGCCTGCCACGAACACCCGGCCTGATGTCTCCAGGCGAACTGCTTCGACATATCTCAAGGGTAAGTCAGGCCCCTAGAGCAGCGATAGTGGCGGATGAAACAAAAGGCCAACGGCAGCGCTCTGATGCTACTGATGGTCCCGTGTCCTAGGGATATCAAATAAATTGGAACTGGCCCTCCAATTTGGAACCCACCTATGGAAAAAAGAACTTTTTACGAAGAAACCAATAGCCTCGGAAAGGCCTGATTTTATTGTTGACGACCCTGCTAAACAAAAAAAAGGACAAAGACGCACTTTCGTATCTGCCCCTGGAATGTGAGAAAATTAAACAGAACAGGTCCAGGTAAACAATAAGCAGCGGCCATAAGCTGCTACAAATGAGACATTACTGCCATCCAGGAAAG
Source organism: Rhingia campestris (assembly GCA_932526625.1). Lineage (NCBI taxonomy): Eukaryota > Metazoa > Arthropoda > Insecta > Diptera > Syrphidae > Rhingia > Rhingia campestris. Next base: position 1,738,663 of record OW052186.1, on the reverse strand, counting down.
AGGATGAAAGGAGGATGTGTCATCTACTACGGACCGTGTTATCGTGAGCAGAAACAGCGAATATTCGGATTTGTCATAATTGCCAGACTTAAACAAGAAATCTTATGTTTTCAAGACATTAGCAAAAGGATTGTAATAATTCGCATCAAGGGAAAATTTGCCAACATAAGCCTTATATGTGCTCACCCCCAGATGGAGGATAAACATGATCTAGTGAGAGACGGCTTCTACTTCTTGACAAAACCTATGAACAAGTACCGAACTACGAATTTAATATCGTGCTGGGAGATTTTAATGCAAATGTAGGAAACGAAGACCTCTTTAGCAGTATTGTCGGAAAACACAGCCTGGCAACGGGCAGAGGCTAATTGACATCGCTACGGAACGAAATGCCACACGGATTCCTCAAGTCGATATCCATAAGAGGACAGGGCGGTCTTTAGATCAACAAACAGTCAACCAAATTGATCACATTGCGATAGAAACGAGGCACACATCCAGTATTTTGGATGTCCGAACATTCTGAGGGGCTAACATCGAATCGGATCACTACCTTCTTGCAGCCAAGGTAAGGATGCGGATATCCACCACGCCACAACAAATCAGAAATACTGTGAAAAAATTGAATGTCGAAAGACTGCAATCGCAAGAGATCGCCAAGGCATTCGTGCAACGCGCATCTTTTAATCTCACGATTAACCCCTTACCGCCATCTAGTGTCAAAGATCAATGGCAACGATGCCAACAAGCCATTAGATCAGCCGCTAGGTTTCTCGCGGCCACCAGCAAGAAACCCCTGGTTTGATGAGAAATGCCAACAGATGCTCGCAGCCAAGAACGAGGCCTACAAGGCTTAGCTGCAGGTGAAGACGAGAGCTGCCAATAAGCTCTATAGGCAGAGAAGAAGGGGCAAGAAAAGCGCGCGATCGAGGATATAGAAAGGTGCCACTCGAGGAACAATGTTCGCAAGTTTTACCAAAGCGTAAAACGTCAAAGCCAAGGATACAAGGCTCGAACAGAATCCTGTCGAGATGAACAAGGAAATATCGTAGTTGAGACACAATCGATATTGAGGATATGGAAGAACCACTTCTGCAGACTATTAAACGGCGATGAGGAACAACATTCCGCTGTCAGGCAGAATGAACGATTTAATATTGGAAACGACAGCGAAAACTGCCAACCACCCGACCTAAGTGAAGTGAGGATAGCAATATCTAATCTCAAGCTTAATAAGGCCGACGGAAATGACTGCCTTAAAGCTGAGCTTTATAAAGCTGGCGGAGATGACTTGGTAAGTAACATCCACCAACTCATAAGCCAAATCTGGTCGGATGAAAGTTTGCTAAAGAATCGAACCTCAGCATCGTTCGCCCGATCCACAAAAAAGGAGACCCTCTGAACTGCTCCAACTACAGAGGCATAGGTCTCCTCAACATCGCTTACAAGATCCTATCTGCCGTAATATGTGAACGCTTGAAACCGTTTACCAACAACCTGATCGGCCCTTATCAGTGTGGTTTTAGGCCAGCAAAGTCCAAACAATCGATCAAATTTTCACACTACTGCAGATCCTGGAAACAAAACCCAAGAAGTCCAAATCGATACCCACCACCTATTTATCGATTTCAAAGCCGCATACGACAGCATATCCAGACGAACTATACAGAGCCATGTCTAGTTTTGGTATACCGCCCAAACTCGTCCGTCTGCAGGATGACGATGGAGAACTATCGCTGCTCCATCAGGGTCGGAAACGACCTCACTGACACATTCGATACCAGAAAAGGATTTAGGCAAGGCGATGAGCTGTCATGTGACTTCTTCAATTTGATTCTTGAGAGGATTGTGCAAAACTCCCGAGCCAACACCAGAGGTACAATTTTCCAAAAAATCGGTGCAACTACTAGCATACGCCGACGATATTGACATCATTGGTAGGACTCAACGTGATGTTATAGCCACGTTTGCTAGTATAGAGGAGGAAGCGGCAAAATGGGTTTAGCAGTAAATGAGGGTAAGACCATGTATATCCTGACAATACGAAAGGACACATAGCATCGACGAATTGGACAGAACGTCCCCATTGACAGATATAACTTTGAGGTAGTGTTGGTCTTTGCCTACTTCGGCTCCGCTGTTGACTCTGACAACAACATCTCGTCAGAAATCAAACGAAGAATTACTCTTGCCAACCGCTGTTTCTTCGGGCTAAGACGGCAAATTATTAGTAAAGCCCTCACTCGAACTACTAAGGAGATCCCTGATCATCCCAGTCCTGCTATATGGCGCTGAAGCATGGACCGTATCAAAAGTGGTTGAAGAATTCCTTGGTCGATTCGAGAGGAAAATTCTTCGAAAAATCTTCGGTCCCGTTTGCGTTGACGGGCTATGGGGACGAAGATTCAACTAAGAACTATACGAACTGTACAGCGACATACCCCTAGTCAAAAAACCTCCGCATTGGATATTTAAGATGGCTAGGACATGTAGAACAAGTGGACACCAATAATCCGGCTCGCAGATTCTTCGATTCCCAGCCAGACGTCAGACGCATTAGAGGAAGACTTCGCCTAAAGTGGAGCGCATAAGTAGAAACCGACCTCAATCAACTTGGAGTGCGCAACTGAAGGTAGTTGGCTAAGGACCGGTCTATTTGGAGTGGCATGTTTGTTGAGACCTAGATTCAATCCGGACTGTAGCGCCACTTGAGTAAGTAAGTAACAGCGACCGAGGTCACTTTTACGCAGTCGTTCATAAACATCTGACAATCCATTTGCTCAGCTTTTCGTGCTTTGCATAGAATTTGCTTTGCAAATCTTTTATTAATTAACGGTTCAGTTGAATTTTCTTAGCAATCTTCTTTTTTCGGCCCACATGAAATTTTTCTGTACCGTTGGATTTGATTTTTATTCCCACACGTTCATGGAAGGCTCTGAGAATATGCAGTACAAATGGCCCAACGCATGGAGCGGCTTAAAAGAATAAAAAAAAATACCCAAGTTCCACGTATGAATCTTTCTCTGAGATTTTCATCAGATGCCTCATCTAAGATTTTTCAAATCCGTGGAACAACTTTGGCTGCTGATTGTCTTGCTATTTTTTGTTCAATCAATGCCTGAACACGACCATTTTCGTACTTCACTTACTGAAAACTAACCAGCTGAAGCTTTTTAGCAGAAAGGCTGAGAAACTCACGTCCCTCACGTTACACTTACGGATTTTTCAGGTATCTCGGAGGGACCTGTAAGTCGAATTAAGTAATGATATCGTGTGAAAGTAAAATTTCTTATTATGGCTCAGTCATGACTCCGTCAAGGCTGGTATTCGTGATGACAAAAACAATGCTTTAGTTTTTTTTTTTAATATGTATCTGTGTCTACACAAATTGAATTCCGACATAAAAATAGTGAGCTATTCAGATTAAAGATGATTTCGATTATCAAGACGTCACTTTATTTTTTTCATGATTGTTGTCTGATGACATAAGCATTCAGTTATCTAAAGTAAGCGCTGTTTGTAAACAAATGTTTGAATGTGTATACTAGTTTCTACTTAGAGTAATTAAATCAAGCAACTTCACTTTGTCCAACAAGTATCTACTGAATCAATGGAATACCTCATGTATCGTAGACAAGTGTTATCAAAGCCTCTCATCAATCTCTACACTGCTGGCTTCGAATGAGCGGCAAATCAAACCGAAACTACATTTAAAAGCAATCGACAAATACAAAACTAAAAAACGAGGAAAATTAAAAAAAATCTATTCCGAGTTATGATGTGCTATAGAGTATCTATCACTATGTCACTTAGTGCAGGCATCCTCGGAACATTTGAAAGAAAAACTAAGAACATCTTTGAAGCAGCAAGAAACAGGTGTTGGAAACAAATGTCCCAGTGCCTAAAATTTTATCAATTTTTTTTTAAATTGTCTATACGATGGATAAATTGGTAGATGATCATCTTACGCGCTTAGATGCTAAATGCAAGATGCTTAGATAATAATTTCACTTTCGGTATAATGCACTGTTTAACAGCTTTAGATTCAGTTTTGAATAAAATAAAATAAAATTTGCCTCTCGACCTACACACTAAAGATACCGCTTTATGCAGTTTAGTAGGACTCAAGGAGTCAGCATGCTGGACGGCAAGGCCACAGTAATATCCTGGACTCGTTACCAAATGGCATGGTCATAGACTACATTACACCTACACTAAGCTTCATGAAAGGCTTCCACGTAGGTTTTCCTACCACAGCTCAGTGAAAGAGGAACAGATTTCGACATGGTCATCTACACCGACGGATCTACGATGAACTGTGGTGTGGGGTCCGGAGTCTACTCGGAATCACCGAAAATATCAGTATCATACCGCATACTGGATTTTCCCAGCGTATTCCATGCGGAACTAATGGCTATCCGAGAGGCTTGTACGCTACTGGGACGTGACACTACGAACAAGCCAAATATTGCTATCCTCATAGATAGTCAAGCGGCCATAAAGGCCATCAACTCGGCTACCTCCTGGCTGGTAAGAACTTGCCCACCTGGGCGAACGCTTCAGGGTCACATTTCTCTGGGTTCCAGGGCACAGTGACATTGAAGGAAACAAGGGTACAGACGAGCTGGCCAGGTAAGACTGAGCTCTACACGGCTCACTTGCGACAAGGGTACATATCCCGCTAGTTGCGGTTAAGGGACAAATCCAATCATACTTCCTGAAGATGGCCGACTCCAAATTTAGAAGGTAAACAAATTGCGCCATATCGAGGAAGATATGTCCTTCCCATGACAAGAACAGTACAAACGACATACTAAATAGAACCAGAACCATAGAATTTCAGCGATAGTCACAGCGCACTGGCCAATTGGAGACCATGCGTCCAAACTAGGGATCAGATACAACCCCCAACTCCGCAGTTGCGGGAACACAAATGAGAGAGAAACCCTCTCCCATTTCATCTGCAAATGTCCGGCACTAGCGAGATTCAGATTGCGTGCATTAGACCAACCATTCTTTGACAGTCTTAGCGAATCTTGGGTAAAAGGATACAAGAACTTATCCTTCTTCGAAACCTCACAGGCTGTATATAGAAACCGCCTGTATCACATCCACAAGAATCATAATAAAGGACACAAGAGTCGTGGTAACAAAAAGGCACATCTACCTATAACTACCTAAAATTAAATTTCTGGCATTACAGGGCCTCAAATCTAGCTTATCCCTTTATTTGTCCGGCAAAGTTGTTATTTTTGCCACAAAAAAGAGGTCTTGAGAAGCTGCTCATGACAGTGTTTCTCTTGGATCTTTGTCAGACCTTAGCAAAAGGTGGAGCAGTGGAACCAGAAACCTCGTGTTTAGAAGTTCCTTCAGTAGGCATTACAGGGTCTCAAACCTAGCTTATCCCTTTATTTGTCCGGCAAAGTTGTTATTTTTGCTACAAAAAAGAGGCCTTGAGAAGCTGCTCATGACAGTGTTTTTCTTGGATCTTTGTCAGACCTAAGCAGTGGAATCAGAAACCCCGTGTTTATTAGTTCATTCAGTAGGTATTACAGGGCTAGTTGCTATTTTTCAATAAAGAGGCCTTGAGAAGCTGCTCATGACATTGTTTCTCTTGGATCTTTGTCAGACCTTAGCAAAAGGTGGAGCAGTGGAACCAGTAACCTCGTGTTTAGAAGTCCCTTCAGTAGGCATTACAGGGTCTCAAACCTAGCTTATCCCTTTATTTGTCCGGCAAAGTTGTTATTTTTGCTACAAAAAAGAGGCCTTGAGAAGCTGCTCATGACAGCGTTTCTCTTGAATCTTTGTCAGACCTTAGCAAAAGGTGGAGCAGTGGAACCAGAAACCCAGTGTTTAGTAGTTCATTCAGTTGGCCACTTCCTTGAGTTTTCAACTGAAGGATTTTCTAATAGTGAATCTCGGTTTCCTTTTCTTTTGGAAATAAAGCCCCATGGGCCTTATTTCCTCAGGGGTTATTACACTGCACCTACAGCGCAATGGGGTAAAAGGCAGACGATGTAGCGATACTGGTTAAAAGGAAATTCCTACCCACTATTAGTGACCTGCTCGGGCATGCATTGAAAACTCTCAACGAGTGGACAAAACAATGTGGGCTTGGCATCAAACCCCAAAAAAACAGAACTGGTTCTCTTTCTAATAAGAGGAAAATGCCAATATTTGACCTACCGGTTATCGACGGGACTACCCTCAAACTATAGATGATAGAAACCTGGAACTGGAACCTAAATATATGTGAACGCATAAAAGCTTTATATACCTGCAATCGAATATTCGGAAAAAATGGGGTCCGAACCACAAGATTATCCTCTGGATTCACACGGCCATTGTAAGACCAATACTAGGACAAACAAAGTGACTCATCTAAAAAATATGACAAAGGTACAATGAATAGCATGTGTAGGCACTACTAGCGCAATGAGAAACACACCAACAGCGGGACTGGAAACCATCCTTAATCTGATACAGCTTCCTCTATATGGAAGAATCTGCCGCTAAAAGTGCTCTAAGAATCAGCCAACTCAACCGCTGGAAAATTAACTTAGAAGGACACGCTTAAATTCTTAACAGATACCTGGGCTTAGCTGTATCATCTGACAATATGCTGCCCCACCCTGTCTTTCAAAGACCATTTTCTTGCATCTTTTGATGGGAGTGGGAGAGGAACGATCTGGGCACAGAAATCATATCCCTCTACACTGATGGTTCAAAAATGGACGTTTGCATTGGATCTGAATTTTGTTCGGAAACACTAAGGCTAAACAACACTTTTCGTCACCCAGAGTCTTCCAGACTGAGATATTGGCAGTAGCAGAGGCACCTCAATGCTGGCGTTACCACCAACTGCTATCACCATCTTCATTGACAGTCAGGCTGCAGTAAAAGCAATCTCTACTGTCTTAATAAAATCTAAGCTTGTGAAGCGTTGTCGTGAAGAGCTACAGGTTCTCAACACCAAGTTAAGCTCTGCTGGGTCTCCGGACACAGAGGCATACAGGGCAATGAAATTGCTAATGAACTGGCGAGAAAGGGACCTGCCTCCAGCATTAATTAAGCAGATCACGTCTGTCAAACCGACACTATGTGACCTCAAATCACGAGTACGACAGTAAACACTAAATATTGCCAAAAATAGGTGGAACTCCGTACCCACCTGTGAAACATCTAAGAGAATGTGGCCTGAGTGTGACAAAGGCAGAACCCATAAACTTCTTCAAAGAAACAGAAAATCTGTCTCAATACGAGTAGGGATTCTAACTGGACACAACTTACTTAGAACTGAAAATGCATGTTATAGATGATGACCTTTATAGAGGCTGCGGTGATGAAGAAATACATGAGGATGCCCTCCACTTTCTGTGCTACTGCCACGGATCTATACGAAATCCCTCTCTCTAATCTTTTCAGGTTTGCAACAACATCTAGATGACTGGAAAGGGACTAACAACAATGGACAGTAACTGGACAACGAAGGAATCAACTACACAAGTGGCTCCTTCATAAGGCATCACAATGGGTCTATATTGACCTGAGTGTGATGAGGGAAGACGCACACTGACTACATCATCAACTCATCATAACCTAATATAATGCAAGTTACAGATTACTAAAGCCATCTGCTTTACAAAAATGGATACGTACGTACTTTGAAGCTTCTGTTCCTTTAACAATTATAAATCTGGCCACTAGCAAAGAGTAGAGAACTACACAGAGTACGCACCACAGCTTAAAATTTTGTATCCGTTTCAGACGCGGGCGGTAAGTGCGAAGGGGAGTTTTCGTCGTTCGTATGCGTCGACTATGCTCGAGTTAGATGCATGTGGTACCAATCTGAACATTGGGGTATCAATTTCAGGAAATTTTAGTTTTATGAGTTGCGCTCTCTTTGTAGTTTTTGTAGTTATATACTTCTATACCACTGGCTACCATATCTTGCACAGCATTATCTCCTCCTTCACTTGATTTTTGGAAAACTTCACACGGTATAGGCTTTTTGCGTTGGCGCCGCATTATTTGTTTTATTTTAGTAAAAAAAATCGAAACCATAAATTTAATTAGATAGCAATACAGCCGAAATATAAAACTAAACCGAAATTTTATGTGATGCAATCCATAACTATAAGTTGGGTTCGTTTTTTTTTTTTTTTTTTTCGTCTTTCCTGTAGGTAGCAGATAGCTGTCTGACTGAGGCACTGTCTTCTGACTACCTGCCGCTGTTCATATGTTAGGTGTGTGTTTGGAACATAATGCCAGAAAATTTCGCGTTTTTATTGTTTTGCAATATTTCAAATATAATGAGTCTTTGGCTGCCACATTTCGAGCAAAATCATCCTTAGTGATGAAACCAAGGTCAAACCCCAAAACCAGCCGTCCATTAAGGGATTAACAACGTTTCATCAATGGTCATCGACAGAAATCGTAAAGACGTGGAGGCCATTTACCCGATGCGCTATGCGAAACGTAACCCTATTTTATGTCCTTTATGTCCATTAAGCCACTTAAAAACAAACAATCCGGTGTTTGTTATTTCATTTAATTTTTTCGTTCATTTTGGTAAACTGCCAATTATGCACGCGCTAAAGGGATCAATTAATATCCTTGTAGTGGTTTGAGCACAGCGTGGGCATTAATGAAAACGAGCAGACGGAATGAGAAGATATCGATGTGCATTGGTTTTGAATTTCAGTAAGTTGTTATGGAGAGGAATATCTGAGTTTCATAAAGCATTTCAAATTTGTGTTCTTTGACTTAAGAATGAATCTCTATATGTCTGTTACTACCTCCGAAGATAGGGTTGATGGTAACTTGATTAGCATTCATGGCACGTCGAGTATTACGGCTCAAATCAAGTAGCCAGTTGCACTTTTTCATTTGAGGATTTTTTGTTAAAATAGCGGGAAAGGAATTTTTGTCTACCTCGGCTCCGATATTGACTCTGACAACAACATCTTGTCAGAAATTGAACGATGAAATACGCTTGTTTAAGAAGGCAATTTAGTAGTAAAGCCCTTACTCGAACCACTATTCGAATCTATATGAGAGCCTTTTCATCCCATTCTACGGCGCTTAAGTATGGACCGTATCAAAAAATGGATGAAGAAATCAAGGGGGCACTTGCCCCCTCCTGACTGGCTTTGAACTACTACTTTTGTCTACCAACATTTTATAGGAAATTTCGACTAACTGGTGATTTTTCACTTTTTTTCGTCAATTTCCACAGGATGACGATGACGACTCTGGACTTTGGTCGAACCTCTACGTTCTATTGTTTTGCCCCCTCTTGTATACAATGAGGATTGTTTACTGGTCATAAAAACGGATTTAAATTTTAATTTCGTGTTGAAAATTTGTTCACATAGCTCTATAACTGCAAAACTTTAAGTCATACGAAAAAAATATTCTTTGCAAAATAGTTAAATTTCCTATAGAAAAGGCTGTCAAAACTTTTTATTGCGTTGAGTCGTTCTCGGTATAACAATAAAAAAAAAGTATTTCAAGAATACCACTTGAAGTCACTTTTTTATTTGCGATTATAGGTACTATGGAAAGGGTGGTAAAATTTTAAGGGCCGATGTTGATTTTGAATAAAACACAAATTATTTAGGAAATTATTGTTATTTCATTTTGTTATGATAATATTGGTGTGGCTCAGTTATGTAAGAAACAAAATATCGGCCAAATGGCCGCCGCAACCTCGGCGGCACACCTCCATCCGATGGTCCAAATTTTCGATGACGCTGAGGCATAATTGAGGTTCTATGGCGTTAATGTGCCGAATTATCTCATTCTTTAGCTCTTGAATTGTTGCTGGCTTATCGACGTACAGCTTTTCTTTCAAATAACCCCAAAGAAAGAAGTCCAACGGTGTCAAATCACATGATCATGGCGGCCAATTGACATCGCCACCACGTTAGATAACACGGCCATTGAATTTGTCGCGCAAAAGAGCCATTGTTTCGTTAGCTGTGTGGCAAGTGGCAACGTCCTGTTGAAACCACATATCGTCCACATCTATATCTTCCAATTCGGGCTACAAAAAGTTCGTTATCATCTCACGATAGCAGACACCATTCACAGTAACTGTCTGACCGGCCTCATTTTGGAAAAAATACCGCCAGGGGAGCGGTACGAAATCCCCAAAAAAAATCTCCAATGCACAAAATCTCCAAAAAATATAATCTAACTGGACATTATCTCCATAGAAAAAATATACATGGATAAAATCCCCAAGGAAATCGCCGCGATTTAATCGCATGATTCACTACTTGAACATCTTTCTTTTGGAGATTATGGATTGGGGATTTTAGTCCTGGGAATTCTCTCTTTTGGGACTTTGCGGGAGGAGATTTCAGTTTGGGGATTTTGGGTTTGGAGATTTTGTTTTGGGGATTATGCTTTGGGGAAAACGTACCCAACCCGGCCGCCAGCCCATAAACCGCACCAAACAGTCACTCTTTGTGGGTGCATTGGTTTTTCGACAATCACTTGGATTATCATTCGCCGAAATGCGGCAATTCAGCATATCGGCGAATCCACAGAGGTGAAAATGTGCCTCATCACTGAAAATGATTTTCTTCGAAAACTGATCATCAACTGTTGCCATTTCTTGCCACCATTCTGACCATTGACGATGCTTGAAATGGACAAGAGGCTTTAGTTCAATTGCACCTTGTAAGCGTGTAAGTGCAAGTCTTTAAGCATAATGTTCATCAACAACGAGCGTGAGGGGTGCAATTGTTGGGCGCGATGACGAGTTGAGGTGGACGGCTGTCAACTCACACTGTCGCGAACAGCAGCACTATTTTCTTCAGTACGAGCTGTACGAGATTGTAACGCAAATGTAGGAAGAGAAGACATCTTTAGCAGTACTGTCCGAAAATATAGCCTACACGACAACACGTCTGGTAACGGACTTAGGCTAATTGACTTCGCTACGGAACGAAATGCCACTATAGCCAGCACACAGTTTCCTCAACTCGATATCCATAAGGGGACATGGCGGTCTCCAGATCAACGAACAGTCAACCAAATTGATCACATTGCGATAGACAAGAGGCACGCATCCAGTATTTTGGATGTCCGAACATTCCGAGGGGCTAACATCGACTCGGACCACTACCTTGTTGTAGCCAAGGTAAGGATGCGGATATCCACCACGCCACAAAAAACTAGAAATTCTGTGAAAAAATTTAATGTCGAAAGACTGCAATCGCCAGAGACCGCCAAGACCGTCGCGCAACGCGTTTCCTTTATCCTCTCGATTCACACATCACCACCAGCACCTAATGTCGAAGAACAATGGCGACGATGGCAACAAGCCATTAGATCAGCCGCAACTGATGTGCTGCCATTGAGCTCTATAGGCAAAGAAGAAGGGAAGAACATCGGCTTTTCAGAAAGAAGAAAAAAAGCAAGAAAAGCGCGCGATCTAGGATATAGAGAGGTGCCACTCCAGGAACGATGTTCGAAAGTTTTACCAAAGTGTAAAACGTCAAAGCCAAGGATTCAAGACTCGAAGAGAATCCTGTCGAGATGAACAAGGAAATATCGTAGTTGAGACACAGTCGATGCTGAGGATATGGAAGAACCACTTCTGCAGACTGTTAAACGGCGATGACGAACAACATTCCGCTGTCAGGCAGAACGAACCATTTAATATTGGCAACGACAGCGAAAGTCGCATACGACAGCATTTATAGAGTCGAACTATACAGAGCCATGTCTAGTTTTGGTCCACAGTCCAAACTCGTCCGTTTGTGTAGGATGACTATGGAGAATTCTCGCTGCACCATCAGGATCGGAAACGACCTCACCGACACATTCGATACCAAAAAAGGATTTAGGCAAGGCGATGCGCTGTCATGTGACTTATTCAATTTGATTCTTAAGAGGATTGTGCACCAAAGGCACAATTTTCCAAAAATCGGTGCAACTACTAGCATACGCCGACGATATTGACATCATTGGTAGGACTCAACGTGATGTCATAGCCACGTTTGTTAGTATAGAGAAGGAAGCGGCAAAAGTGGGTTAAGCAGCAAATGAGGGTAACACTAAGTATATGCTGTCAACACGAAAGGACACATAACATCGACGAATTGGACAGAACGTCACCATTGACAGATATAACTTTGAGGTAGTACGGGACTTTGCCTACCTCGGCTCCGCTATTAACTCTGACAACAACATCTCGTCAGAAATCAAACGAAGCTGTTTATTCGGGCTAAGAAGGCAATTTAGTAGTAAAGCCCTCACTCGAACTACTAAGGAGATCCTATATAAGACCCTGATCATCCCAGTCCTGCTCTACGGCGCTGAAGCATGGACCGTATCAAAAGCGGATGAAGAAATCCTTGGTCGATTCGAGAGTAAAATTCTTCGAAAAAACTTCGGTCCCGTTTGCGTTGACGGGCTATGGAGACGAAGATTCAACCAAGAACTATACGAGCTGTACAGCGACATGCCCCTAGTCAAAAAACTCAGCATTGGACGTTTAAGATGGCTAGTACATGTAGAACGAATGGCCACCAATACTCCGGCTCGCAGAGTCTTCGATTCCCAGCCAGACGTCGGACGCAGTAGAGGAAGACCTCGCCTTAAGTGGCGCGCACAAGTTAAAACCGACCTCAACCAACTTGAAGTGCGCAACTGGAGACAGTTAGCTAAGGACCGGGCTAATTGGAGAGGCATGTTGGTTGAGGCCCAGGTTCATCCCGGACTGTAGCGCCACTTAAGTAAGTAAGTAGGTAAGTATAGGTGTCATCACTGGACACTTGAAAGGCTAGCCCTCCACTCAAATGACTTTTGAAGGAGTTGCATGGACGAAGGGGAAGAAGAAACAATATTTCATCTCCTTTGTAATTTCCCGGTCCTATCAAACAAAAGAAAGCTCCATATTGGAGCTTACTACCTTCAAAATCTCAGCGATTTGACTAAAACGGAAGCGAAAAGTCTCCTCCGTTTCATTAACATCTCAGAATGGTTTTCCGATTCTAAGGAGAATGGACAAGATACACGTGGTATCACAACTGACCAAAAAATGGTCTAAGTGTGCTGGCGAACTCGCTGGCAGCCAATCTAACCTAACCTAACATACGTCAATAAACAAAACTGCCATATTTGGAGTGATGATAATCCTCTAGTGTATGTTGAGACACCGTTATATCCACAAAAAAATGACTGCTTGTGATGTATGGGTTGGTGGAATAATTGGTCCGTACTTCTTTAAAAACGATGCTGGCCAGAACGTTACAGTCAATGGTGACCGCTTTAGAGACAGGACTACTCACTTTTTCATTCATAAATTGAACAAACATGATGTGCAGGAGCTCTGGTTTCAACAAGACGGCGCAACATGTCACATAGCTCGTACCACAATTGATTTGTTGAAGGAAACGTCCGGTGAGCGCATAATTTCGATTTTTGGTCCTGTGAATTGGCCTCCAAGATCGTGCGATTTAACGCCGCTTTACTATTTTCTATGGGGATATGTAAAGTCGGTAGTCTACCCGATTAGCCGCGTTATTGCCATGTGCCTTCCTTCACATTGAGGGTGCTTTTGACAACACTGGATATGACTCCATATCAAATGCTTTGACTCATAGAAGAATAGATAATCCCACCATCAAATGGATCAAAGCGATGCTTGAAAGTCGGAAAATAACTGCTTCATCAGCACTGACCTCAGTATCAGTAACAGCCGTTAAAGGCTGCCCTCAGGGAGGAGTACTCTCACTCCTACTATGGTCTCTGGTTATCGATGACCTACTGCAAGACCTAAGTAATGCAGACTTCAGTATAATTGGATACGTCGATGACCTAGTCATCATTATTAGGGGCAAGGAACCAAACGAGGTTACAACACTTCTGCAAAACAACCTTAAGATAGTCATAGACTGGTGTAGTAAAGAAAGTCTTTCTATAAACCCCTCCAAGGCTATCATCGTCCCTTTTACAAAAAGGAGAAAATTAAATCTTACCAACGAAGTAAAATATCTTGGAGTGATCCTCGACAAAAAACTAAGCTGGAACTCCCACGTTAAAAACAAAATTCAAAAAGCAACCAAAGCTTTCTGGGCTTGCCGATACATGTATGGTAAAACCTGGGGAATCTCTCCAAAGACCACACACTGGATCTACACGATCATGGTAAGGCCCATTATAACAAACGCTTCAATATTATGGTGGAACAAAGTCACCCAAAAAACAACCATAAATAAATTAAACAAGGTACAATGGCTTGCCTGTCTAGGTACTATCGGAGCTATGTGTATCTGTTCCACTGGGGCTAAGAAGCCTTAATAGGACTAACGCCCCTCCACATCTATATAAAAAAGTGTCAATTCGCAGCTCAGCAAGTTTGACACAAGCGGAAGAGTTGAACATTAGTGAGCATCTAAAACTAATTGACCTTCTATCCGAACTTCCAGATCTTGACATGATCTGTGCGGTTACAGACCGCTTACCCAAGACACTATGCTTCGACAAAAGATTTTCAACGGATATCACAACCAGAGAAGCATGGTGTAGCAATAACCCACCAAACTGCCAAAACGGCCTAAAATGGTATACGGATGGTTCTAAGATGGGGCCAGGGGTAGGAGCAGATAGAAACATCTCAATACCTATGGTAAAAAACCCTTGTTTATTTCAAGCTGAGCTCCATGGTATTAATGGTATTAAAGGCGCCCACATCCATATACTCACGGACAGTCAAGCAGCTATAAAAGCCCTTAGCTCACACATTATTGACTCCAAATCAGTACTACCCTGCTTCAATTCCCTTGCAAACACTCAGTTCCAGAACAAAACCAGACTGTGATGGGTCCCCGGACATAAGGGGATTGAAGGTAAGGACCTGAACCCTTCAGCCATAAATCTGGTTATAAACAAATGGGAACAAAACAAATGTTTTTCATACTGGGAAAACATCCCAGGCCTAAGACAGGCCAAAAGAGCTATTCAGCCCTTCAAAGCAGATGCCAATAAGATACTAAATCTTCGCAGGCACGATATCAAAAACTAAGTAGGCTACCTAACTGGTCATCACGGTCTGCGATATCACCGAAATAAAATGCATCTAGTCGACTCACCGGAGTACAGACTATGTCTAGAAGAAGACGAAACAGCCGAACATGTCATATGTGAATGCCCGGACCTTTACGGTATGAGAAGGGAATCTTTCTTCAGGGAATTTTTAAGTCCCGAAGAACTGAGGACAGGAAATCTTCGGCTGAAAGTATTATCAGCTACATTAGGAAAGTAGAAGCGCAACTAAACTAAAAAAAACATCTGACTGCAAGCACAATAGATCTTTTAGGTCGATGTGTATCTTACTGCTTAGGCAAGTCAGAATTAAAAAAAAAAATATGGCCGATATACGGCCGCAAATGTTGGAAAAAGTCATCGAAAATTGGACCTCCAGATTAGACTACGTTCGAGCCGTGGTTGGATATGCCAGAAACCATATTCAAATAATAATGCCAGAAGATTATCTTTCGAAGAAAGTTAATTTCTGGTCAATTTAAAAAAAATCATCTTCGTCATATTCCATTTCAAAGTTCTATACCTCGAAAAAAACACCATTTACATCGAATCTGATTTTCCTTTTATAGAAGTCCAAGTGATATTTAATCACTGGCTCTCGATAAAAAGATATTTAAGTAAAAAGTGTCCAAGATATGATGAATGGACTGTTTCCCAAGAAGCATCATTTTCAGACCACAGGATTATTGAATTCCTAATTGAAGCTAATGTTGAAATAATAAGCAAATGCAGGAACCCCAGAATAACAAACTGGGAAATATTCTTCAACGAAGTCAGGAAGAATAAACAAAAACTGCAACAAAATACGCTAGATACCCCAGAGGAGATCGACGCAACCACAGAAACCCTAAATAAGATTCTGAACAATGCGTACGAAAAAGCTTGTCCTCTACGGACCCCAAAGAGCAAGAAATCTCAACCATGGTGGACGAAAGAGCTCCTCGAAATCAGGAGAAAGACTAGAGCGCCCAACATGCTTATACAAAGGGCAAAGGGGTTGAAACAGCACTGCATGACGTTGTTAGTGCTATAGAAAAGTCTCTAAAAGACAAAGCATTCCTAGATATTGAAGGAGCTTTCAACAATGTCAAAACATGCGCTGAAAGTGGGGACCTAGTCCCCTGTATACATCCTGTGGATGTATACGGCTATCGTGCGACCAATACTCACATATGGCAGTATAGTCTGGTGGCAAGCCACAGACAGAGCAACCAACTTGAAGCAAATGACAAAAATACAAAGACTAGCGTGTATAGGGACAACCAGTGCGATGAGAACAACCCGAACCTCTGGATTGGAGGTGATTCTGAATCTGCTGCCCTTGGATCTATACATGCAGGAATCAGCTGCCAAAAGCTCCTCGAGGATCAGCCAAACAAACAGCTGGATCCCGAGCCTCGCTGGGCATGCGCAGGTCCTAAAGAAATACGTAGGGAGCGTAGTAAACTCTGACTATCTATCTCCCTATATAGACTTCCATCGACCCTTCATCTGCTCGTTTCCGAGCAGAGACGAATGGGACAAGAATGAACCCACAAAAAGGAAATCGATATTCATCTTCACAGATGGATCAAAGATGGACTGTGGAACAGGTGCTGGCATATTCTCAGAGGAATTAGTAATACACAAATCAATCAGGCTTCCTGATCAAAGTAGTGTGTTCCAGGCTGAGGTGCTAGCAATCGCTGAAGCGGCTCATTTGGTGTCAATAATGGAAATACCACACAGTGATATCACCATATTCATTGACAGGCAAGCGGCTATAAAAGCAGTATCTGCTATCGAAATTAAATCAAAGCTAGTTCGCCGCTGTCGCGAAGAGCTCAAGGTTCTCTGCTCACAGCATAATGCTAATCTCTGCTGGGTTCTTGGTCACAGGGACATAGACGGCAACGAGATGGCCGACGAACTGGCAAGAAATGGATCTGCTACAGATCATGATCAGGCACTAAAAACGGTCGAACCACCACTCTGTAACCTCAGAGAAAGAGTGGAATACAAAACCCGAATGAAAGCCAATACCAGGTGGAAGTCATTGACTACCTGCGAAATATCTCGGATGCTCTGGCCAGAATACAACGGAAAACGAACCAAAAAACTTTTGCGGTACGACAGAAACTCCTTATCTAAACTGGTAGGGGCTCTAACTGGTCACAACTTTTTCAGAACCCATACAATGAAATTAAATCTCAAGGATGACGAAACACACGAGGATACACCTCACTTCCTCTGTCACTGCCCGAGTCTCTGTCACCTGAGGAACAGAACACTTGGAAGCTACTACTTCCTAGACATCCAAGAGCTTTCCGATATTCCATTATCCTATCTTTACAGGTTCCTACGAACATCAGGATGCCTGGATAGAGTGGAGTAACCCATAGTAACGATAAGGAAGGACGTAATCCCACCAAGGGTATCACAATGGGTCCACATGGACCTAAGTGTGGCGGAATAGAGAATCCTCTACTCCACCAACCCGTAAACCTAACCTTACCTAAGATATGATGAAATTTTGCTCACATTTACCCTGATTAATAAAGAACGTGTGAGGGTTAATCAAAATCGAAAATGTACAATTTTCGTAGATATGTCCAAAATTGTATAGGTGCCCAACCTGGGTTTCTACTTTAAGGCAATATGTTCGGTTGGAGTTAAAACAAATATTTCTGACGCACTCGAACTCTTCTAAAGACATTTCGTGAGACTGTTCTCCAACTAAAAATTTCTAAAAACCTTTTCTTGTTACCAAAAAAAACAAACCATTCCACAAGGATACCTTTGATGATGTAGGACTATCTACAGCGGTCTAGAAGTAGCTCACTATCTCGATTCTAGTAGTACAAAACTGAACAATTCTCGACATGACTACAAAATCAACAAAATACTATTATTCACAGAACTAAAAAGCCGATAAACTGTTAGCTAGGAGGTTTTAGTATCAAGGCTATCTCGACGTATTGTTTTTTTTTTCTACTACTTCCGAAAGCCGGATCTTTGTATTTCTGTTTCTTTTTTTTTCTAATTGCAGTCATATTTACAAAATAGATTTTCGCCTCAGTAATGACTACTGGTATCACGATGTCATCGATATTAATATTGGCCTCATCAACAGCCTCCTCATCGTTGCTATCGACAGACTGGAAAAAAATCGTTCGAACTTATTTAAGTGTTAAAACTATTCGTATGGTTGTGCGTTTTTAAAATTTGTTTAGATGAATATTTATCAAAAGTTTGTGTTTTTAAAAAAAAGTGTTTGGATATGAGTGGCTATTCATTTTTTTTAATATAATTTTTTATTTTTTTTTTAGCTAAGTGCATCAAGATAAGTAAACATTTATTAATTTATTTAAAACAATTATGGTTAACAACTTTTAAGGAATATATATTTTTTTAAATAAAAATTAAAATTTTATACTTACTCCGAAATTGCTAGCCGCAAATCGATCACTGGCCGATACAGCTGATGAAGCCGTGGTATGGGCGTAATATGCATTAATGTTGGCCAATAAGGTACTCATTACAGCCGGTACCCCGGGACACAGATATTTCGTCGACAAACAGTGAAAATGTGTCATAGCTTGATAGATATTCTCAATGCCATATCGCATTGCGAATTCATCGACAATTTCTTCAGGAATCTCATCGAAGTACAGCTTCCAAGCATCGTCACCCTTCTGTTCAGGTAGCTTTACCTAGATTTTGGGAATTTTATATGGAATATATGGAATGTATATATTTTTCTTTTAGATAGATTTTTAAAGAAAAAAACAACAACAAAATAGTAAGAGAGTTGATAGTTCTTCTTTGAGTCTGTTGAAAGTGAATCGAAAAGTGGAAGCGGAAATAGAACGAGAGAATAGTAAAAACGTTTGTAAGTGGAACCAAGTTACGTAAAAACGGGACAAAGTTGAAGCCAATTGTGTTGAGTGTTAATCGATTTCAGGGAATTGTTGATAAAAAGCAAAATGAAGTGTTCACCTTCTGCTAAATCCGTGGTCAGAGAGGTTAATAATTTGTTTATAGGGCCCATACACGATACAGACACGTCGCTGCAGGCGAATATATTTTGTTTTTGTGCACAAGTCTGAACAGACCGTCTTTGTCGTTTGTATCCATGTCGACCGCTTGCAGCAACCGTCTGCATGTCTCCATGGCTGAATTCATGGAGGTCTGCAACGACATGTCTGAAGTGAATTTTGCACAGACGAGCGAGAATATTCACCACGTAAACGTGAAAAAAAATTGTGAAAGACAATTCTAGGTAGGATTTTTAGAACTTTATAGAAGTTTGCTGGTTTTTTTAAGAACTTAAAATGGCTGATTGTTGTAATCGCGTTTTAAAATCCAATGCCTATGAAATAATGGAGCAAAAACTAAAAGAAATTGATCCGAACGTCGATCAGGAAAGTGTGGTTAAAAAATAAATAACTTCCGAAGCAGTTACCCTCGGGATATGAAAAAAAAGAAAAGCGAAAAATTTGTCGCTGGAGCAGAAGACGTCTTTCAATCCTTATTTCGACCTTCTAAGTTTTTTAGAACACCATGAAGATTCTCTTGAAAAAATTTTAACGATGGATGAAAATGTAATGGAAACCAACAAATTCTTTTTAAACCATTCCTTGCTCCTTTTTTCTTTGATTCCTTTTTTTTTCATTGTCAAAGCAATGACAAGTGCAGCACAAGCAGTGTCCATTATTCCTCCAACCTGACGAACACGACGAATTGTATGCAGATTGTCTGCACCGTGTGTGGCAAAGGCATATTTGCACAGATTTAAGGTGTGCAGCGACGTGCCTGTGTCGTGTATGGGCCCTATTAGTTAGTAATTTTCAAATTGAAACACATAATTCATTTAAAAAAAATGGCAATTCGGTCTATAAGATATCGCGTTTCGGTGGGCTTTATTTTGTTAGTCAGATCATATTGGGAGAAATTTCACCTTTGCTAAAGTATGATCATCTTTTAGCCCAACAATGTGTTATCTAATGATGTGAATGGCAAGCAGATAGAATGGTAGACCAAACATCCATGTATCTTGGTAGTTGTTATGAAATCATTTCAAAGTCAAAAATTCTGTCATTCATGCTTAAATCACCTTAAATCGCTATCCAGGTACCTTCCTATCGGAAGATTTCGCCAAATTAATTTTCACTTCTTTTCTTGGCAATGGTGTACTGGATTCGCAAAATGTTTGAATCCAGTAAAAGTAGTTTGAATCGACCAAAGGCAAAATGGTTGTAATTACTTTTTTTTTATTTTTCCTGATGGAGAAGCCTGAAAAAATGGGTCTGGCAATTCTGCCTGACAGCCGATTGGCCTATGCATACAGCTGAAGGCTGAGTAACTAAACGAAATTTACTTAAAATTTGCTGTACTAGATTCTGGGATAAGTACTGTGGGATTTTTGGAGTTAGTTTTTGACTTGTAGCGGTTTAGGAGCTGTGGTATCAATGTTTGTAGCCATGAACCATACACATAATTTTAGTGTGACTAAAATCAATTAGTTTAATTTTTCATTTAGAAAATGGATAGGTAAATAGATCCTTATTATCTAGAAGAAGTGAATATTTAAAAAAAATAGAAAAAGACAGTAAGTCCGAAGAAAGAAAACTTTTTAATAAAAAGCCTTCAACAATAATCGACAGGATGGCGTTCATAAGGCGCAGTCGCGGATAGGAATCTACCATATGCCAGCAATTTTTTTTAAACATTAAGGGTCCAACAATGCGTACAGGAACAATTATTGAACAAATTCATTGCGAAGAGACTACGAATTGTTTGCTCGAATTCTACACATTCTACACTTCATGTGCTAAGCCATCCACTTTGTTTGTAAAAGATCCTTTTGGTTTAGAGGTATAGAACTAGCTGTCACAGTAATGAAGTGCGTTTGACTTTTTTTCAGTATACTTTGGAAAATCACCATGGCAAGACTAACACCCGAACAACATTTACAAATCATGGAAACTTATTTCCAACATCGCGCTCTGTTCGCCAAAATTATAGAGCACTTTGTCAAATTTACGGTCCGATCTGAGTAGCTACAAATACACATATTTAGCGCAACGGGCTCGTTAGTTAACAGGGCCTAGCTTTTTCTGACAACCATTCATGTGTGCCTATCCGCACAATGGCGGAAGTTTCTGTTTTATGCCGACTCCGAATGGCTACGTTGAGATAAGCTTTTCTTGACAATTGATACTACTTAGATGTTTTGTCAGACTATCACGAAAAGATGGCCAGTGAAAAACCATTTAGGTGTTGCTACGGCTGGGAAGCGAACCCAAACCTCCTGCGCGGCAGTTCATCGCCATCTGATCAGCTAATACGTAATAACGGGTCCGCCATCTAACGTTTTTTTTTCAACTAGTGCTTATTTCTTGAATGGTAACACTTAGCTCATGTCTGATTTGACAGATAATTAGTTTTATCCTTCCGCTGAACGAATATGGTTATGTATACGCTCGAACAACGCTGGGAAATATTGCGACATTACTTTGAAAATCATGGTAACGTTACAGAATGTGTGCGAAAATTGCGTACGGATTTTGGAAGAAGAGAAGCACCGTCAGCTCCGTATGTTCGTTATCTTGTGAAAAACTTGAAAGACTCTGGCATCCTCATCGATAAACCAAAGCGTGAAAAGCCAAAAACAGTGCGTACCTACACCCGAGAATATTGCTGCTGTGGCAGAAAGTGTGCGTGAAGCGCCATCAACATCAATTCACCGTCGTTCTCAACAATTGAACATTTCGGAGACATCATTGAGACGAATTTTGCATAAAGGCCTTGGTATGACGCCATACAAAGTCCAATTGGTTCAGGAGTTGAAGCCAACTGACCATTCTACGCGTTTTCGCTTCGCTAAGTGCGCCTGCGATCGACTTAGAGAAGATGCCGATTTTGCCAAAAAAAACATCTTTTCAGATGAAGCTCATTTTGATCTTGGCGGGTATGTAAACAAGCAAAATTGTCGCATTTGGGGCATAGAAAACCCGCACGTATACATTGAAAAGCCGATACACCCAAAAGGAGTCACTGTTTGGCGCGGATTTTGGTCCAGAGGCATAATTGGGCCATTTTTCTTCGAAAATGAGCAAGGAGTGACCGTTATAGTCAATGGCGATCGTTATCGGGCCATGTTGAACGAATTTTTGTTCACAAAAATTAAAGAGGAGGATATTGGCAACATTTGGTTTCAACAGGACGGTGCTACGTGCCACACAGCCGAAGCTACACTCGATGTTTTGCGCCCTGTTTTTGAAGATCGCATTATCAGCCGCAGAGCTGATGTCGTTTGGCCACCTCGGAGCTGCGATTTGACACCGTTGGACTATTATTTGTGGGGTGCCGTAAAAGATAAGTGTTACGCCGACAAGCCAGAGACAAATGTCGCTTTAAAGGACAATATTCGTGAAGCCATTGGTGAGATACAGCTGCACACAATCGATAATGTGCTTAAAAATTGGACCGATCGTGTAGGCTACTGCACGAGGCAGCCATTTGAATGAAATTATTTTCCATTATTAACCGGAAGGATTGTACTTTCAAATATAAAAAAGAAATTTGAGAAAATGGTCAGTAGTTTTTTTTTACAGCATTTTCAATTTATTTGGCGGACCCTTTATTATGAATCGATTCATGACCACATTTATTTTTTTGGGCAATATTCATCCAAATCGAGTTCAGAAGAACCCATCGGCGCTGTAGACGTGCATGTGACAGAGGAAAAGAATTTATCGATTCGAACGATCAGCAACTCAGTCTCTGACCGTCCACTACTTGAAAAATATTCCAAGAATGATCTTGGCCTGCATCCATATAAGATCCAACTGGTGTAAGAATTAAAGCCAGTATACCATCAATTGCGTGGTGTGTTCGGTAAATGGGCTGAGAATCAACTGGTTGTTGAACCAGATTTTTATCGTCAAATCATCTTCAGCGACGAGGCCTATTTCTATATAAACAGGCAGAATTATCGTTTTTGAAGAGAGCACAATCCTCATGAGACTCTTGAGACTCCCTTTCATCCCGAAAAAAATCACTGTTTGATGCGGTCCATCGGCCCATTTGTCTTTAAATCCGAAAGATGTGCCAACATTACCGTGAATGCCAACGCCATTTTGATTTTTTTTTATTCCTGATGTCATTGGAAATCATTTGGAGGAGAAATTGTTCCAACAAGACAGTGCAACATGCCATACAGAGCATGCAACCATGATTTTTGTTGAGCCAAACGTATGGTGATCGAATTATCTCAAGAAATGGACCTGTGAATTGGCCACCTCGTTCGTTTGATTTGACACCTTTGGACTACTTTTTGTGGGGGGGTAAGTCAAATTTCTGATCTCTGCTGGTAAACCAGCAACAATTGATCAAATAGAATCCAACATTCGACGTACTATTGACGAAATAAGACCGGATATGCTTGAAAAATTGGATCGACAGGATGGCGTTCATAAGGCGCAGTCGCGGATAGGTATCTACCATATGCCAGAAATTATTTTTTAACATTAAGGGTCCAGATATAGCTATCATTAAAAAGCTTTATTGGAATTTTCTTTTACTTCTTGCAGCTTTTTATTATTAAAACTCAATCATTGGCGAGTTGGTATCAAAACAAAGCTTTTGAATTTTAAAACAAGAAGCCCAAAAATATTTTAATTTTTGATTAAAGTTTTCGTAGAAAATCATTTTTTTTTGTTTTTCAATGATTAATATGAAGTTGTTCAATGAAAGATATAACTAGACCCTAAATACCATGAAATTGTTTTTCAATGATTTATATGAAGTTGTTCAATGATAGCTATAACTTGACACTAAATGCCATGGAATTTGTGAGCTCAAGCAAAAATGTTCGTCATTCCATTGAATTTTTTGGGTTTTATTATGAAAAAAAAGTTCTATAGCTCTAAAAAAGGACCCTGTATATGTATAACCAAAGATTTGAATTGCCGTATTAATCCTTTATTTAAAAAAAAAATATTTTTTCATGAATTTTAAACTTTAAACTTGAAATGGCATTTCGTGGCCAATTTCAAGGTTTGTGTCGGGACTATATGAATGTTTTACAAACATTTTTTTAAATAGTTTTTGAAAAAATTGAACTTGGGTAAAAGGGGTAGAATTTACGAATAAATCCTGCTGATTTTCAAACAAATTTGAAACCGCTTCTTCTGGTATAATTTTTAAACTATTTTTCAACTCAACTGTTTTTTTTTTGAAGTCCTTATAATTTTTTGACCAACTAACGTTTTTTTGTGTGAAACCTTTCTTCCATCGAGTTAACTCACCTTTTATTACCAAAAAAAAAACTTTAACATAATTGGCTCCCACACTATATAGACAAAAACCAAATTCAAGGGTTCGCAGCTTAGACCCCACTTACACTTTAATTCAAACGACTTACGACCATAAATTTACAGAGACAAAGATAGGTTTGAGAAAAAAAAAAACATTAGCTGTGCGCTTTGCATTACAAAGAGTGGTGGGGGCGAGGGATACTCTTGGGTCTAGGGAAGAAAGGACTCGTTGTATATTTGAAAACCTATACTCAAACTTACCATTCCACAATTCTCCTCGCACAGATAATGGAACAAATTCTCATGCAGACATGTATACTGGACGTGATAAGGTGCAACTTTCTCTTCCCCCTTGATCTCAACTGATATGTGCAAGCGTATCGCACCGGATACAGCTGATTTATCAGTTCGTTTCTCTAGATTATACCACACATCCATTTCGCCGGAGAGTGTTCGCACTTCGATTATTGTCTGGCCAAGGAAGTCATCGGATTCACGCGTCAACTTCTGACGAAGTTTCGACTTGAGATCGTTATCTTCGTCCCAGACGCGTACTTTGATACGGTCCGATGAATTGTGGCATTCGCTGGGGAGATTAGATATATTTTTTTCTAGTTTTTTTCTTTGTTTGGCGATGTTTGTTTTATGTATGCTGTATGTTTGTTTGCAAACATTTAAGTTCAAGTGTGTTTGTGTGTGTTTTTTTTTTTTTTTTTTTGAGTAAAATTGATAGCAAAAGGGCGTTTTTTTTGGGCGTATAGGTTTAGTTTTAACTCAAATTCAATTTAAATACCAGAACGGAAACCATAAAAGAGTGAGTGTTTGTATTTGTGTAAGTTTTTAGAGTTAAAAAATAAATGGAAACCAACATAATAGGGAAATGATAAAATGTTCTATGTATATATGATAAAAAAAAAACTAATAGATAATAGATTCGAGTTGATAAAGTTTTAGTGTACAATTTTTTTTTTTCGTTTGTAGTTTGACATTTTTTTCTGTTTTGGCGAACTAATCCCACAACAACAGACAATACTCACAAGTGAAACTTCTCATTCCACACAGGATTCAATTCCTGCGGCATTGTGCGTGTACGTTTTTTCACCTTGCTAACCTGCACCGTCACATATGGATCACTGGTACCGCTTTTATCCTTCGCTATCAGGCCTTGAGCACATATCACTGTAGCAGCACACAGTACGAGATCGTTGAATTTTTTTTTTTAAACATTTTTTTTTGCGTATTCGTTTGTGATCGCGTCGCCCCCAAGCAATCAAACACCGATTAATTGACGCCACAGCCAGTTGGTAAATTGTTATAAAAATTATTTTTTGTTGTTGTAGTGATCAGCAGCAGCGACAATGGTGGCGAATGTGTGCGACGATAACAAACAAACACAACCATGTTTATTTTATTTTTTTTTTGCGTGATTATCATGTTTCGTTTTATTGTAAACAGGGATTCAAGGAAGAAAGGAGAAGAGAAAAAAACGGAGTTGTGTTTAATTTTTTTTCTTTTTGCATTTTTTTTTAAATAACTCTGAACATTTACATTAAAAAAATGTTTTATATATTGCGAGAAAAAAAAAACGTAAATAATCTATTGTGTGTGCATTATTTTTTTATGCAATGATCAGAGTTATATAATTTTTTTTTAAATATAATTAGCTCAATTGTGAATTTTTTTTTTCATTTAATGTTAACTTTTATATTTTATGATCAGTATGTGAGTGGTTCATGGTGTGGTGTTTTTTTTTTGAATTTCTAGGAAACTATTAATATTTGCGTTGCGTTATACATTCGCATGTATGTTTGTAGAGAACATACACACTGGTATATGTGTAGTGTTAGTGTAGTGTAAGAAAGAAATGAAAATCAGGAAAGTGTATCTAGGAGCAGTAAATTTTTGCAAAATAGACTCCAAAAAATTAATGATGTGTTCTTTGGGAGTGTCGTCGTATTCCAGGTAGTTTGATGCAACAGGAAGTGATGATGTCCACTTCGATTTTGATTCTTCGTTTCAAATAATGAATTGTTCTTGTATTGCATTTCAATATTAGTATGCCAAAGTCAGTGAAATAATAAAATTATAGGTGAATTGTCACTTTAAATGAACTTATTAATACATTTCAGACCTCTTTCTTGCAAGTAGAGTTCAAGGCTTCGAACAAACCAGCCAATTTTTGAAAAAACATGAAGGCGCTAAAACACTTATTTAACAAGCAAATGTTTTTTTTTGTAATCTACCAGGAAACGGCTGAATGTGTAAAGCGTCTTCCAAAACGACTTCCGATAGATTAGTTTTTTTTTTGTAATCTACCAGGAAATGGCTGAATGTGTAAAGCGTCTTCCAAAAACGACTTCCGATGGTTGATAGCGGCCATATTGTTGAAGCTACATTTGTCAAATTGGTTGTCATTTATGCAGTTTGTTTTGCCAAATCACCATGGACAGACATAGCGTTCACTTGCAAATTAGAAAATTGTTTTATCAAAATGGGTGTTCTGTTAGGACAACGTTCCGTGCGCTTCGCCCATTTTATGGTCGCTATAATTGTCCTACCGAGAGGACTATTCGCAGAATGGTGGATAAATTTGAGTTCACTGGTTTAGGAAACGATAAACCAACACCCGC
Organism: Rhingia campestris; assembly: GCA_932526625.1. Classification (NCBI taxonomy): domain Eukaryota; kingdom Metazoa; phylum Arthropoda; class Insecta; order Diptera; family Syrphidae; genus Rhingia; species Rhingia campestris. Next base: position 1,711,668 of record OW052186.1, on the reverse strand, counting down.
ATACGTCGACGAAACGCAAGATCTGTCGAAAACGTCACCGCTGTCCGTGAGAGTATGCAGGAGATTCAAAAGCAGTCGGTTTCACAAGAACTCGGATTTCGCAGAGCACAACTTGGCGAATTTCGAGCCTGCACCCATAAAAAAATTCAACTGACCCAAGAGCTGAAGCTAAACGATCATATAAAACAACATGTGTTCGCTAAATGGCCTCTGGAGCAGTTGTAAACTGACCCTTATTTTCATAGAAAAATCGTCTTTAGCAATGAGGGGCATTTCTAGATGAATAGGTTCGTCAGCAAACAATTTTGTCTAGTTTGGGACGATACCAATCCACAAGAGATCCAAGAACATCCAATGCAACGCGAAAAAGTCAGTTTTTGGTGGTGATTTTGGGCTGGCGGCAACATTGAAAAAGACATTGGCCAGGCCATCACCGGCAACGACGAGCGCTATATTTCTATGATTACCATCTGCTGTTGGCCAGAATTGAATGAAAATGACACCAATTGCATGTGGCTTTAAAATTACGCGTCTATGTGCCGATTCGGGGGCATGGTAATCTCACCTGGAGGTGATGTGAACTGCCCACCGAAAAAAAGACATTGGCCAGGCCATCACCGGCAACGGCGAGCGCTATTGGTATATGATTACCAACTTCTGTTGGCCTGAATTGAATGAAAATGACACCAATGGCATGTTGATTTCAAATGTCGCTGCTATGTGCCGATTCGGGGGCATGGTAATCTCACCTGGAGGTGATGCCCATTAGACTTTTTTTCTTGTGGGGTTTTCTGAAGTCAGGGTCTATGCGAATAAGCCGCAACTCACAAAGACCCTCCAAACCCATCAGAACCCATGCCATCGGTCATAAAGTTGTGGAAAATTGTACATTTCGGATGCAAGGCACCCAGAGAAGCCGCTGCGGAGATATTCCATGGCATAGGTCATATTCAGCCTGCTTTATGCGCCAGAGTCATGGAAAATTGTACATTTCGGATGCAAGGCACCCAATTGAGCCGCTGCGGACATACTCCATGGCATCGGTCAAATTCAGCCTGATTTATGCACCAGAGTCATGGAAAATTGTACATTTCGGATGCAAGGCACCCAGATGAGCCGCTGCGGATATAATCCATGGCATCGGTCAAATTCAGTCTGATTTATGCGCAAGAGTCATTGAAAATTGTACATTTCGGATGCAAGGCACCCAGAGAAGCCGCTGCGGAGATATTCCATGGCATAGGTCATATTCAGCCTGATTTATGCGCCAGAGTCATGGAAAATTGTACATTTCGGATGCAAGGCACCAGATGAGCCGCTGCGAAAATTTGAACGATGTGATATTCCATACATAATGGCATCGATAGGCCTTTCATAATAATACAAAATTTGGATTGTATCCCTCATACACTTTGTCTTATTAAAATTTAAAGATCGGAAGCTCTTAATGAAAGACCCTTTTTTTGAATGCATGCGTGCTCAAGTGTCCTTAAGGAGACTGCTTTAAAGTGGACAAATATACATTTTTCGCATTTAATTGTGCTGGGTATTTAAATGTTGGAAGCTTTAGAAAGCTGTTAAGTTTCTAAAACTATGGAGAATGTTTTTTTAAGGCAATTCTACATCAGATGAAAACTGATTTGCTTTGGAGTGGACGATTTTCACAAAAAGTACAAACAGTCCTGCTAAATTGCATAAAGTAATGTGGACGAACTGGACCTTAAAAATAAATACAAATTTATTTTGTTTAATTACATTCTCTTTCAGCCAGGATAAGGCTTCCTTGATCGCCATGAGGTACGCCTGATTGATTGACGACAAAGAAAAATCCTTGAACGTCGAGGCCGAGAAAACTCTCATGCAACTACCAATGCCGGTGATGTATACTAGCCTACCAAAGATGGTTCTGTTGCATTTGAGCATGCAAAAGAAGTATACTGCAGCACAATACTACCGGGAGATACTAACTCGACTATGATCAGTATACATAGAGCTCTTGACGAGCATAATAAGTCAAAGGACAAAATATGCCAGACACGTTGGAAGAACCACTAAAAAAGTTCAAGACAACTCCTTCACGAAAACGGTTTAGACAGACAGAGCATGGACGATTGTCAAACCAAGGAAGGTTGCGTGGCGCAGCATCATAAAAGAAAGGTAGGAGTACCGGACCGGTGAGAGAAGTTTGACAGCAAATAATGTGAATGTTCTTCCACTATATACTTCCAAATTCAAGACCCGTAAATTCAACTCCTTCACGGAAACGGTTTAGATAGACAGAGCTTGGAAGATGGTCAGTTTCCCAAAGCAAGGAAGCAGCACCGGACCGGTAAGAAAAGTTTGACCGGAAATAATTTCAAGGTCTTTCCACCATAAACTTTCAAATTCAAGACCCGTAAATTCTACTCCTTCACGGAAAAGGTTTAGACAGACAGAGCTTGGAAGATGGTCAAACCAAGCGAGGTAGCGTGGCGCAGCATCCTAAAAGAAAGGAAGCATCTCCGGACCGCTAAGAATAGTTTGACCATAAATAATTTCAAGGTTATTCCACTATATACTTCCGGATGGAAGACCCGTAAACCCTATTCCTTCACGGAAACGGTTCAGACAGAAGGAGCTTGGAGGATGGTCAAACCAAGCGAGGTAGCATGGTGCAGAATCCTAAAAGAAAGGAAGCAGCACCGGACCGGTAAGAAAAGTTTGACCGGAAATAATTTCAAGGTCCTTCCACTGTATACTTCTAAATTCAAGACCCGTATATTCAAATCCTTCACGGTAACGGTTTAGACAGACAGAGCTTGGAAGATGGTCAGTGTCCTAAAAGCAATGAAGAATCAGTCCGGTGATAAGAAAAGTTTGACCGGAAATAATTTCAAGGTCCTTCCACTATATACTTCCAAATTCAAGAACCGTAAATCCTATTCCTTCACGGAAACGGTTTAGATAGGCAGAGCTTGGAGGATGGTCAAACCAAGCGAGGTAGCGTGGCGCAGCATCCTAAAAGATAGTTTGAGAGCAAATAATGTGAATGTCCTTCCACTATATACTTCAATTTCAAAATATTCAAAAATACATTTACTCGTTGGAGTAAGAGATACCCGTTTCATTTGATCTAACTAGTATCATCACATTCGTCAGTATTCAGAATCCTGAACATGATGACAGTCCCTGGAATACGTCAATGGATTTTTGCGTTTCTCTTCACAAAGAAAAACCGCACCAGCTCCACAAAGAACCCAACTAGGATGAAAGAGTCCTAGCAAAAATAAAACTAAGAAAAGTGTAAAACCAAAATGTGTCCACAAAGTAAAACTTGCAAATCTAGATATTTGTTCGCTTATACTGTTTGTACAAAGGATGTGTGGATAAAACATTCATTAGATAACTATTACAGTGGGAAAAGTGGTGCAGAAAAAAAGAAAATTCGTGTGTAGCAGAGTTAGCCAGTGTTGTGGTGTTGTTGCCTTTTTTCATTTTTTTTTTTCTGTTGTATATTTGTTTGTGAATTTTAAAATTTTTGTTACTTTTGTGTGAATGACGGTATTATGGTAAGTGAGTGTGGATTGGTAAGTGGTAGAGCAACAAAAATAAAAATAAATCTCAAAAAAATTGTGGCAAAAGTGGGGTGGACAAAATTGTTCTTTTTTGTGTGAGTGTTTGCGTGTTTTATTTTCGTTTAGCCTGCTAGACATAGAATAGACTCTAGGACAACAGAGAACAAGTGAGGAATTAGACAGATGCGAGAGATTAAGTTGATAGTGTAGTATTTGTTTGTACATAATTGGTGTATTTTGCTTGCTATCATTCACAAACATGCAAGTACAATACCTAAACGATCCAGAACATGTACGTGTGTGATGTTAATGTTTTTTGTTTTTTTAATTCAATGCTGATGGCGTGGCGCACAAACGCATGTTTTGTAGTGCATATTTCTAACAGGTATATACAGAGACAAACAAACAATACTCAGTAACACATCTAATAAAACAGAGAAAAGAGATTTATGGATTAAAGATATTACGAAGCAAGCATGATAAAAATTCAAAAAAAGAAAAGAATATTACAAGCTTATCATAGCATATCGCATATATGTAGTTGTGCATTCCTTAATGAGTATAAGGATTTGCACACACGTTGGTATAGAGCGACAAGAAGATTCTTAAATTTAGACAACTTATGATACAATATATGGACGGAGGAAGTAAAGTTAAATCTAGGAAGTCCCATACCCATACCAATACCAATACCCATATAGACATATTTTTGACGCCATAATAAACCATTCGAAATGATTCAATGGTCCAGTTTGTTCAATCTCAGTTAACCGAGATAAGGTTATTTTTTTATAATTTTCGCGCACTTAAGTGGTTATGATCACCCTTTAAATGTTTACCACAGTGGTTAAAGTTTTACTAGAGTGAACAAACTGAGCTAAAGACACGTCCGAATCGATTCAAAGACGCATGCCTTGCGTCGAGATATTCAACTGGACACATGGATATAAAACATCCTGCTGCTGATGGATGGGAGCCTTAAGAATGTACAGGATGGCCCAAAAGTCTCTCTCATATGTTAGCAATTATTAACTCTTTAATGTTTTTTTTTAATTTTCGCGCACTCAAGGCGTTAAGTATACCCTTTATGGCCAGGTTTTTCAGTGCGAGATCATTCTTGTTTTGGGATTTAACTCGAGTTAACTCGAGAAACTTGTGTTTCAGTCAATTTTAATTTAGAGCTAACTTCGAGTTATAGTTTGGTGAGTTAACCCTGGGATAGACAGATGATAAAATACCAAGCACACAATTATTTTCAATTCCCTTTCTGTTGAGATTTTATCAAATTTTAGAAGCTAAATACGTGTATTAGATTCAGATCACAGTGACTCGAAGTTTTAATTATTGAGTTTAACTGTTTTAAGAAGAAAAGGAATAGAAAAATCGCGACAAAAGCATTTTCATTTGTCTGTGGAAAGGGAAACCAAATAGCTGTTGCAGATTCTATACGATTCGATAACTTTTTGACAGCAAAATCGTTTTATCAACCGTCGAAATCAAATTTAATCCTGCACTGAAAAACTACTTCATGAATTAACTCTCGATTACATTTTCTCTGGGGTTAATTAACTCTGTGTTAACTCAGAGTTAACTCATCACTAACCGGACCTAAATGTTTTCACGCAGTGCCGGCTTTTGAGAAGTCGAAGAAAGAGAGTGACAGGAAAAAAATTGGATGTAGTTTGAACAGATTTTTCATTTTGTTTGTATCAGATATGAGCCCAACTAACAATTATTCTTCTATAAGGCACAAAAATGTAATTTCCACAAGCAATTATTTCTATAGGCCTTATATAGTACTTGTGCACGTAGGTTAAGCATTTTGGCAGTCGATTGTTTAAGACATTATGCAGGAAAATTCACAAGCATAACCGAAGTTGGGATAGCGAAACTTCTGTAAGGTTTTTTTAAGCTTCCGGAGATGTGAGTACATATACCATAAGTTAAGATGTTTCGGTAGAACTTCGCACAAGTTAATCCGAATCATAGCACGTATAGAGCTTACGAAAGAAGGCTAAAAAAAGCTAAGGTTAAAAGAACGGAAAGAAGGTGAAAAGATCGGACAAGGAAAAAGATTGAAAAAAAAGTGCGCCAAGTGTTTTTCCATAAGACAAGTAATATTGCTGGAGGGGAAATAGCTTCGAAAGTGCTTTATCGAAGCGAAATTGTTAGTTGGGAGAGGCGTCTCGTCGTACCAAAAGATTCCACGTCCTGCAATCTATTTTACAAATTGCATACAAAAAAATAAATGTAATCAAATGGGTCGCGCCCCCCGTTGGGCGCCATTATTGTGAGCTTAGGAGGGATTACGCTCGCGGTTCTACAGCTAAGCTCGTCGGACGGGTGATTTCTTGCCTTCCCACTATCCACCACCTGCTCAACAAACTTTTTGTATCGTGCCTAAATCAAAAAGAAGAAACGAGAGCAAAGAAAGTTACGTTATTTGACCTCGGACGGAGTAATGGAAGTGATAAAAGATGATAGTAGAGAGAAGAAAAGAGGAAAAGTAAAACTTCTCAATGTGATATAAAGTATCTGGGTTACAAAGTCGGTGATGGAAGCCTACGAACGGACCCAGGCAAGGTATCGGCGGTCGAGTACTTTCCCGTTCCAAAGAACCCCAAATAATTTCGTCGGTTTCTGGGATTGACAGGCGGTTCATGTCAAACTTCGCGGCAATTGCCGCTGCCCGTCATTGGTGCCTTAAGAAAGGACATACATTCACGATGACAGAAGAAGCGCATAACGCATTCGAAAAACTTAAGGCGACTTTGACGAATCCTGATTTATAAAAAAACCGCTTTTACATACAATGTTAGAGAGGTGAGAAGCGATCATTTCGAAACGGATGCGTGAGAGATTGTCAGAGACCACATTTTGGGTATATTTCATATGCTCGAGCATTAAGTCGAAGCCCTTGAGTTTCAAGTTTCATCTGACCAAACGTCCAGATAGATCTTTCTGAGACTTGAATGATCGGTAATGATAGTAAAAGGTAGTCCCGTAGGCCCTGAACTTCTTCTTCAGAGGTTGTCCATTGGATTTTTGTGCTAAGCCCAATAGACTAACTCCTTTTTAATTAAAGTTTACTTTTTGTATGCAATTTTGATTTTTTTAGGACGTGGAATCTTTTGGTACGGTAGCTAAACTCAATGGACTAAATCTCATTTGATTACACTTTACATTTTGTATGCAATTTTAATTTTTTTTTTTCAGGACGTGTAATCTTTTGGTAAGAGAAGACGTATTGCCACGTAACAGACATTAGATAATAGGGGTATTCATGCAACGTCGGAAAGTCGTCGTAAACGTTGTAAACGTGATAAAATTACGACGTGATAAATGAACTGTCAAAATTTGTATGGGAAATCTCACAGGAATTCGGTGCGTAAACTAAGGTGGTAAACGTTGTAAACTTTTGAAATGCTATTTCGACATTTATTCAGTCACTTTCACAAATCAAACGTATGCGCTAAACTGAAAAAAATTATCGAGAATGGAAAGAGAACAATAAGAACAAAATTCTATCAATAAATTAATTACTAAACTGAGATTGAATTCATTGGGTTACCGCATTATTTAGTGGTGCAGTTTTAGGATCGTTCATGAAACGTCGTCTTAAAATTATAATCTTTCGCACGTAACAAAATTACGACGTTGCATGACTACCCTTAATGTATAAAAAAAATTCATGAAATAAACTTTTATTTGTAATTTATTTCATAAGTTTTCATCTTTTCGTTCAAAAGTTATTCCAGGGGCCGAATTCCGCAACGGTGAGTTTTTCTGTGTACACAAAAAAATGTATACACTGTGTCACTGTCTTGTTCCGATTCCGCAAGCATGCAAGTGAGTTTTTTTGACAGTTGTCGTGTACACAAGTGAAAAAAAATTATTCACTCTCTTGTCGGCTGTGAACAAGATAGCATGAAAAAAATCGGTGAACCGATAATATTCTTCACCACGGTATAATGAAAATGAATTCATTTCAATCGGCTTACAACAAATTTTCAGTTTGCAAACTCAAACTCACAGCATGTTGCGGAATCGCACAAACTGCTATGGGTTTTAGTGACTGTGAGTTTTGTGAAGTGTGTACACAAGCAGAAAACTCACGCTTGCGGTATTTGGCCCCAGATAGAAGAAAATGACTTTTGGGCCACGCTGTACGTAGGGAAAGGATTTTTAGACCACCGTGTATATTCCTTCTACTTTACCCTCGAATGCTTTGATAAAGATTGCTACATTATTGCTAGTAACGCATATTCCGGATGTGACAGATATATAAACATGGCGTCTACTTTGTCGCACATTAGGTGAGTTTTAGTGTCAATGAAGTGGAGCAAAGTAGTAAAATAACACGTGGAAAAGCAGCAGGATTGGTAACAGACCGATATTAGTTAGACGGATTTTATCCATGGACATGAATACAAAAACAATTACCATAAATTGAAAGAGCAGCAGGATTGTAAACAAACCGATATTAGTTAGACGGATATTATCCATGGAAATGGATATAAAAAAAATTACAGCAAATTGCTGATTTATTTTAAGAACCCGAGGATTCTAGATTTTATGGAATCGTCCTATAAATTTAATTTCAAAAAATGTGTTTTTTTATCGCAAATGACTCTACAAATAATGTGGAACGCTTCATTGTTACACATACTGTAGACGAAAATGCCTTAATCGGGGGTCAGATCATTTTGATGGCAAAAAAATTTAAAAAAGCTGAAAATAGCTTTTGAAGGACTAGATTGGAATGTTATGGTCGCGGCAAAAGGATCAACAAAATTTACAGATGTTAACAATCAATCAACTCCCAAAATTGAATGCCGACTTTCGATTGAAATATTTCGAATTCGGATCAAATTCTCATTGATTTTGATCGAAATAATAATAATTTCCAACCAGAAAGTCTATCTTAAAAAAATATTTACAATCGGGTATTTTTTTTTTGTTTTCTTACAAGAATTGTCCAAACAATATTCGTCACAAATAGCACACTCTAATACCATACGAATGAAACTGTTTTTTTTACTTAACATGCACGGGACTAAAATTAAATAAATTATTTGTAACATACACTTCTTATCCGCTAATTGAAATGTTCTAAATGGTAATCAAAATAAATAGAAGTAGATAGAGAGGGTCTTTTGCTTGAGCTTCAAAAGATTATTATAATAACGTTATACTCGGTGTTTATCAAGCATTCGAAACAATCAAAAACGGGATATGATTTTAATGAATAAAATTCCCCTAAATTAGAAAATATTATCTTACACTTTTTTGTCAGTCAACTAAATTAAAAATGAATGGCTTATGTATGTACAATTTTTTTGGCCCATAAATTGTCAAGAGAAAACAAAATTAATGAAAGAAAATGTCAGCTAAAACGCATATAATATGTATAGATACAATTTTTCCGCATGATTTCAAACATATTTACTGTTTTTTTTTTACAAAATTTGTGTTAAGGTCCAAATTATTTCTTTCAGAATTTTGGATTTTTTTTTGTTGTTAATGATAAGTTCATTATTTTTGGGTAAGAGAAAAAGAGGAGATAGAAAGTATCTTAGAAATATTTCATTTGTAAAGAGGAAAAATCTAAATATTACTGTAATGTATATATAGATGGTATATATATATAGTAGTGGTAAATTATTATTAAGTAACAATTAAATTAAAATTTAAGAAATATAGGAAATAAGAAGTGTGTATGTTTGCGTATACATTTCCTACTTCAAAGTGATGGAAAGAGTGAGATAGAGTCCAGGTGTGTGTGTGTGTGTCGATGTGTTAACAAGTCAATAGGACAAATTCTTTATGAGAAAGTTAAAAGCAATATAGTTGTTGTGTGGGTGAGTTTTTTTTTATTATTAAAAGTAATATAATAGTTTATAAAGAATTTTATTTTTATTTTTTTTTTCTGCATGTGTGTATGTGTTTTTTTTTTAACAATGTATAAGGTTGTATAGAGATTTTGCGAATTTGCTTAGATACGTGTGTATAGTCCAGTTGAAGTTAGCATACACCTTATGCGGTTATTTGGCAAAAAACTTAAACAATTAACGTTGCTTTGCTATGTAGGTTGGTTAGGAGGGGACCCTAATAGTGCGTTTTTGGTGGAGGAGTTCTATATTTTAAGGTTACAGGTTCTTTTTTTATATTTAACGAACCCTTATAAAACAGCAATTTACAATATTTACTGATTTTTACAGAAAACTGCATGTGAACCTTTACCTTTGTTGATGTTTTCATTTGAAGAAGTACATATACCGGTCATAAACAATTTCGAAGATCCCTCAGCTTGAAGTGCTAAAAGGGCTAAAGTAGTTTCCAATGAACCAAAGAGCGAAACCGGAGGCTTGAGTTGAAGGTCACTTCTTCGCATAAACTGTCAGAGCTATCCATTCTGGTAAGGTCAGAGGCGAGGGAATATGAAAACTAAAAGATGGTCTCCAAGGTAAGGCTGATTGATTGCTCAATCGCTTAGTACAAACTCTAGATACCAAGGGACCTCTAGTTTTAATCGGATTTCCCCTTTCGTCTATACAGGGGGTGAGTACAGGATGACATCTCTTTCCAATTATGGGAGGCACGCCAACAGTGAGACACTTTTTTTTTTTAAATTAGTTTTGAAAATATTTTGAAATTCTAAAATGCATCCATTTGCGTTGGGTTTCACCTTAATTTTTGCACATCAAATTGAGTTTTTGTGTTTATGGAATAGGATTGGTGATACAAAAAGTCTGGAGAACTCTTTTGTCTCACTGATGGGCCACATTCATACTCATAGGTACAAAATCGACAATACTAAACAAAACAAAAAAGAGACGATTTCAAAGGAATCGGGCACTCCCAACTCTATAAATACCGATTCTCAACGACAACTGACGGAGGAGGAGGAAAGCCTCTTGCTTCGAGATCCTTTAAACTCAAAGTTAGTTTCAGATGAGGTTGACGAAGGAGAAACTACTTCTCGAAGAGGATGACACTTGCTCTGCCGCCAACTCATCCAAATTTTTCATATCGTCAAGTGTATCCATCCGCAGTTGAGAAAAATCCTTCAAGTTGACGATCAGAAGAAACTCTAGGAGAAGAGAATTACATGAGACTTCGAAAGCTCAAGGGTTTTTACAAAGTCTGGAATTAGCAGAGAATTAGCTGCTGCGCAACGCACGGATCGAGTACCACGAGTATGAAGGGCCTGATTGGACCAACTTAAATGAAGGGCGCCAGCCCAATAAAACAAAGAATCGTCTCTTCAGATCCAGCGATTCCACAAACTACTTCAAAGAAATAGGAAATCTGTTTCGACTCCAGTAGGGATTCTAACTGGACACTTAAAAGCACGGATCGTATACCTCGAATATGAAGGACCTGATTGGACCACCTTTAATGAAGGGCGCCAGTCCAATAAAACAAAGAATCGTCTCTTCAGATCCTGCGATTCCATAAACTACTTCAAAGAAACAGAAAATCTGTTTCGACTCATTCTAACTGGACACTTAAAAGCACGGATCGAGTACCCGAATATGAAGGACCTGATTGGACCACCTTTAATGAAGGGCACCAGCCCAATAAAACAAAGAATCGTCTCTTCAGATCCTGCGATTCCACAAACTACTTCAAAGAAACAGGAAATCTGTTTCGACTCTAGTAGGGATTCTAACTGGACACTTAAAAGCACGGATCGAGTACCCGAATATGAAGGACCTGATTGGACCACCATAAATGGAGGGCGCCAGCCCAATAAAACAAAGAATGGTCTCTTCAGATCCTGCGATTCCACAAACAACTTCAAAGAAACAGGAAAACTGCTTCGACTCTAGTAGGGATTCTAACTGGACACTTAAAAGCACGAATCGAGTACCTCGAATATGAAGGACCTGATTGGACCACCTTTAATGAAGGGCGCCAGTCCAATAAAACAAAGAATCGTCTCTTCAGATCCTGCGATTCCACAAACTACTTCAAAGAAACAGGAAATCTGTTTCGACTCTAGTAGGGATTCTAACTGGACACTTAAAAGCCAAAAACTGAAAATGCATCTAATAGATGATGACCTTTGTAGAGGCTGTGGTGATGAAGATATACACGAGGATATCCGGCACTTTCTGTGCCACTGCTCAGGCCTCAGCCAATTAAGAATGAGAACCATAGGAAAATACTTTTCCCATGGCCTATGAACGGATCTCTTCGAAATCCCTCTCTCTAATCTTTTCAGGTTTGCAACAACATCTGGATAAATGAAGGAACCAACCACACACGTAAACTCCCAATGGGTGCATATTGACCTGAGTGTGATGAGGGAAGACGCACACCGCCCAACTCATCAACCCATCAACCTAACCTTAGAAACCATATATTACGTAAAAGCAAATTAAGTAGATAACGTCTTTGACATTGAAGGCTGTTTGTTAAAAAAACAGGTTATGGTATACCTCTGATGGTTGGATTTTGTAAAACGAGGGCAAACTCTGCTTGGCTTTACCTAACCGAAGCCCAGTCGTTATTACTTTGACTACATAGTGCTTATTTTACGTCCAAGTGGTAACCATTGGATAGTCTCGTCTATCCGGATTTGACCTGCTAAACTAATAAGTGCGGTCGTTGATAACAAGACGAAAAACAGAAACACTATAAATAGCCTGGTGAGAATGCTTGACATGGAATATCCGGCCTGATGTCCTCAGGCGAACCTATATGAGCTGCTTTAACATATTCGGACAACAGGTCATTTAGGCCCCTTGAACAGAGATGGTGGCGGATGAACCAAAAGGCCAATGCCAGCGCTCAATCCCATAGTGGTTCCTGTATTCTAGGGGTATCTACTGGAACTAGGATATCTACTGGAACTAGCCATCCAGGTTGGAGGCTGTGCTTTGGGTTAACAACTCACCCATGGGACAAAAGTGTTGTTACGCTATAACCAATAGCCTCGGGAGGACTTATTTTACTGAGTCACATGTAAGGTAAGTTGAATATATACGAGATGTTCATAGTTGACGGATCTTAAGACCAAAGCGGTACGTATGAATGACAGCAGAATCTTAAAGAAAACCAAAGGTGTGCGCTGTTTGATACAATCAATAAATATACAAGGTGGCGCAAAAGTTGTCACCCGATGTTTTTTGGCCGCCATTTTTTTAAAGTGTTTTGCAAAAACATCGAAACAATTATTATAGGTGGCGCATAAAACATGAATCATGGAATAATTTTTTCTACTTTCTTTGCTGAAGAATTTAAATATTTGCAACCAAAAAACATCGGGTGACAACTTTTGCGACGGGTGACAACTTTTGCGCCACCTTGTATAAGCAATTCCGGTCTTACGATAAAGGAAACACCTAAATGGGTGAAATATGGTTTACTTAGTGGAGAAGGTTCCGAAGCCCTGATACTACTGGCCAATTGTAGTGGATATCCAGCAATCCTCTAATCATCATCAATATGGGCAGAAGCGTTGCCAAAAGTTCAACAATCAAAAATGAGGTACTAAAGGCTCAAACTGATCCTCAAACATCTTCAATATATACAGATGCGTTAAAAGTGCAATAATAAAAAAACTCAAATATGAGGTACTAAGGGCTCAAACTGGGCCTCAAACCTATCTTCTACATTTGTCTGTGCAAAGTTTTATTGTTGCCACAGGGAATGCAACATACAATTTAACGCAGCTTCCTAAGGACAACTTTGAGAACCTTCTCATGATTCCTTTATACTCCTAGGGTAGTGAAAGAAAACGTAGGTGTCAAAGTGAATATAGTCAACCACCTCGCCATCAACGACTCGGCATGACAGAGAACACGAATCTTACGCCACCGACAACATAACCATTAAAACGTGGTGGGTATTAATGTTTCGCACCCACCTACAAAAGATATCCATAAGCGACATATAGTAACTTGCACAGGGACGTGTTAAAAAAATAACTGGAGGGCTTACCAAAAACCGAGAAAAAAAGGAAGAAATCACATCAAGACAAATCCACCGTCCAAGTGAGCATAGCAGCTCATTATGCATGAGCATAAATTATACGAACGCCTTTTTATGAGCTGGACCACTCTGAAGCAATGCCAGCCGCTGCACTGCAACGAGTACTTAAGAAGACACTTTTATGAGCCTCGAACAATCCTTAGTTTGCATGTAATCCCCATTAAAATTAAATCGCGATGAGCATAACAACTCATTTAATGTTTCACGGTGAAGGCGAAATTATTCCGTCCATCCAACCAAAACGAATTGAGGATATCAAAAGGGATGCAAACCGAACTACAGAAATGACGAGACTTTTTGCGGACCCACCAAAAGGAGTCCGCGGTGACTTAAAGAAGTTCAACTCAAGGACAATATTCAGCTGAATAGGTTGCGTGTATGGAACCAATCAGCGAAAAAAGATATTCATGCAACGCAATATAATGGAACAATGGATGAATGCAATGAAAGAGTGACAATGGACACTTCGCAATGGAGTGAATGAATATAGCCAGTGAATATTCAAGCAGGTGAAATATATTTGCAAACGAACATAATGTGATGTCGAATAGTCAGACGGATAGATTTTAAGTAGCTCAAGGAAAATTCAAGACGCGCATTGCTTTGTTTCGGATTTATATGTGAAACTAGAGATATTATCCTCTGTGTTTGTTGGAGTCAAGCTAAAAGGTGCAATTTATGGAGAAGGGCTCTAAATAAAACTAACACGCACGATTTTTTTTTATGGCGACATTGCTCACAGTACGGTCGTAGGGATAGGGGAAAGAATGATGTTGGGTAGACGGATGTCCTTTGCATCTTCTATCTTTGGCGACATTGCATAAAGTGTGTCGTAAGGTTAGGGTATGAAAAAAAAGATGTTGGGTGGACGGATGTCATTCCCAATGGGTGCATCTTCTATCTTTGGCAACATTGCACAAAGTTAGGTCGTAAGAAAAGGGTATGAAAGAATGATGTTGGGTAGACGGATGTCCTTCCCAATGGGTGCATCTTCTATCTTTGGCAACATTGCACAAAGTAAGGTCGTAAGAAAAGGGTATGAAAGAAAGATGTTGGGTGGACGGATGGCCTTCCCAATGCGTGCATCTTCTATCTTCGGCAACATTACACAAAGTACGGTCGTAAGGTTAAGGTATGAAAGAAAGATGTTGGGTGGACGGTAGGCCTTCCCAATGGGTGCATTATAATTAAACCTTTCACTCAACACATAACCGTGTGGTCACCCACCTCCTATAAAATCACAAACAACCAGTGGTACTAAAGCCCAGCCTTTCGGACTTTTTCAGTTAAAAAATAAATATAGACCTTCGAAATGGTTCCTGTTTTACGCACTCGTAGGCTATAGCCTATCAATAGGACACACATAGTTCTCTGTCATTCTGAAGATTGCAATTTACCATCGAAAGCATAAGGTGTATCACAATAAACTACTGGCAATAATATTTTTTTTATTCACACGCATATATTTTTTTTTACGATTAATGAAAGCGTTTTTAAATTTGTTTTTATTATCTTAATATATAACTTACAATGTTAATTTTTTTTATAATTAAAAAAAATACTTTTTACAAAAGAATAAAAAAAAAACATGTTTAAATAAAAAAATTTAAAAATAAAAAAAAACGAATAAAATAAAAGTTGTGTACCTGTAATTGTTAATTTGCATGACCATTTAGATGTTCCCTCAACGGTTGCTTGCTCAGCCTGTTCTAATGAATCTATGTGTGTATCTGGGTCCACACCGAATGTCATCCTTTAAATAATATTTTTGGTTGTTTTTATATTTTCGATTTTTTTTTAGATTTTAATTGGAGATTTTCACATTTGAAAAACCAAAAATTGCTTTGTTTAATTTTGCAATTATTATTAATTTTTTATTTTAATATTTAACTTTTACTCATTTAATTTAGATTCGATTGATTTAAATTAATGAGATTGGGATATCACGGGATGGGGGAGAAGAAATATAAAATGATGAGAACGTCTGCAGGAGGACTGGGAAGACAGAAAAGACATATTGTCGGTCATGCTTTGGAGCTTATGGAGGTTATCAAGACTTGAGGGTAACTTGGTTGGTAAATTGTAGGGCGGAAGTAACCTTCCGCTGAAGTGGAATGGGTTCATAGCTGGGTTTGGGTTAGGAAAGTTAGTCAAAAGTGTTATGGTGTTATGGTACAAAATGATTTTGTTTTTATTTGAGCATTGGTTTTTGAAATAGCAATGTAAGCCAGAAGATATTTCGACGATATTCGAGCGAAACTAAAGAGTTCGCTATTCCAATGTCTCCTATACGTTTTTTCGCATGCGTTTGAATCCTATTGAGAAGGTGCAATGTTGATTTTAGTTCACCCGACCAGATTTAGGGTTTGAACTCAAGTTTAGGGCGCATAAACGCTTTATATATTGTGGCCAGATCAGAAGGGGTGAAATATTTCTTACATCGATACAGGAAACCTGCGTTTTTAGCGACTTGGAACATTTGGTAAGTTGAATGAGAATTATCCTATTGTCGTGAATAAATGCAATCAATGAACCATAGAATAAGGATGACAAATACATGACATAATCAACATGCAATTCTGTTAGTAGGGCGGTATGACTTAAAGCTGCCAAACCTACCATTTACAATGAAAATTCAACGTTTTTTTGGAGGATCTTGTGCTATAATTGGAAGTATAGGAAAAATTATATCTGCATCATATTTGTGCGTCCTAATGGGTTTATAACGGGTGATTACATATGAAGTACATTTTCTAACATGTAGCGTTGTTTTTAAAACATTTTTGTGTCAACTGTCAACTTTTTTTTATATAACGTTGATGTTCAGTATGGATTTGACATTTCATCATGAATAGACTTCTGCCGGAACAAAACGGTATAATTGTGAAAACGTATTTCCAAAATCAGTCAAAAATTGTTAAAGAGTTCTTCGACCATATTTTGCTCATCGTAATCGTCTAACTGAACGCATAATTCATGAAACCATCAGCAAATTTCGAACCAATTTTACACTATTGGACATTAATTCAACAGCCAGAGTGCGTAGAGCCAGCAATAATGAGAATATTGCTGCAGTGGCAGAAAATATTCGTGAAGACCGTGATAAATTAATTTTTCGCCGTTCTCAAGGTTTGGGCATCTCTTTTCGAACGTTCTGGCGTAATTTGAAGCGTGATCTTGGATCTTGACCGCAATAATGAGAATATTGCTGCAGAAGCAGAAAATATTCGTGAACACCGTGGTCGATTAATTTTTCGCCGTTCTCAAGGTTTGGGCATCTCTTCTAGAACGTTCTGGCGTATTTTGAAGCGTGATCTTGGATCTTGCCCGCAATAATGAGAATATTGCTGCAGTAGCAGAAAATATTCGTGAACACCGTGGTCGATTAATTTTTTGCCGTTCTCAAGGTTTGGGCATCTCTTTTCGAACGTTCTGGCGTATTTTGAAGCGTGATCTTGGATCTTGCCCGCAATAATGAGAATATTGCTGCAGTAGCAGAAAATATTCGTGAACACCGTGGTCGATTAATTTTTCGCCGTTCTCAAGGTTTGGAAATCTCTTTTAGAACGTTCTGGCGTATTTTGAAGCGTGATCATGGTTTAAAAGCGTAAAAACCAGAGTGCGTAGAGACAGCAATAATGACAATATTGCTGCAGTAGCAGAGAATATTCGTGAAGACCGTAGTCGATTAATTTTTTGCCGTTCTCAAGGTTTGGGCATCTCTTCTAGAACGTTCTGGCGTATTTTGAGGCGTGATCTTGGATCTTGCCCGCAATAATGAGAATATTGCTGCAGTAGCAGAGAATATTCGTGAAGACCGTGGTCGATTAATTTTTTGCCGTTCTCAAGGTTTGGGCATCTCTTTTCGAACGTTCTGGCATATTTTGAAGCGTGATATTGGTTTAAAAGCGTAGAAGCCAGAGTGCGTAGAGTCCGCAATAATGAGAATATTGCTGCAGTAGCAGAGAATATTCGTCAAGACCGTGGTCGATTAATTTTTTGCCGTTCTCAAGGTTTGGGCATCTCTTCTAGAACGTTCTGGCGTATTTTGAAGCGTGATCTGGGATCTTGCCCGCAATAATGAGAATATTGCTGCAGTAGCAGAAAATATTCGTGAACACCGTGGTCGATTAATTTTTCGCCGTTCTCAAGGTTTGGAAATCTCTTTTAGAACGTTCTGGCGTATTTTAAAGCGTGATCATGGTTTAAAAGCGTATAAAATATAGCTCGTTCAAGAATTGAAAGCGACTGACTTTGGTTTACGTTTTAACTTCGATTTCTGGCCCTAGCTTCGAATGGATCCATTTTTTTTTATCGACAAAATTGTTTTTAGAGACGAATGTCATTTTAAATTAGACGGCTTAATTAATAAGGAAAACTGGCGTATTTATTCCAATGAATAGCAAGAGGTCATCCAAAAGCTACCAATGCAAACCTAAAAATGAACAGTTTGGTGAGGATCGTGGGCAGGCGGTATTATCGGCCGGTATTTCTTTAAAAATTCATAAGAAGGGCTTGTTACTGTCAATGGACAGCGTTACTGAGCAAAGATCGATGAATTTTTGTTACCGAAAATTCGATATAGGTATTGGGGTAGCTGACTTGTGGTTTCAACAGGTTGACCCTACATGCCATACATATAACGAATTAATCGCTTTTTTGAGGGAAACGTTCGATGAAAACATCATCTCAAGAAATGGTCCTGTCAATTGGCTACCAAGATCTTGTGGTTTGACAGAATTGGATTACTTTCTACGGGGATATGTAAAATCTTTTGTTTACGTCGATAAATCCGAATCGATTGAGGCTGTGGATGTCAATATAACTCATGCTTGAAGGAGTGGCCAAAAATTGGAACCACAGAATGGACTATTTATGAGTTAGTCGAGGGCAACATTTGAAGGAAATTTTCTTTGAACATTATATGGCTAACACCTCAATTAAAGTTTTTTTTTTAATCAGGGAGCTCTTATTGGATCATAATTTTTATTTTTGCACAATGCGAGCATTGAGAAATTTGCGGATATGAAACAAATAAAAACACCTAACGATGGATGACTATAAACTATAATGTGTAGAGAAACAAGAGTTTGCCAGAACTCTCTTTTTTTTTCGGCTACAAATTTCTATAGTTCAATATATTTCCGAAGATAGACAGTCTTGACGTAACGAGTACTGAATTGTTGCATACATGTTGCATGTATGTGCACAATTGGCTAATTCGTCTGAACATTATTTGTTTAAACAAAATAAGACAGATAACGTTTTTTTTCGATATTCGAGCGAAACTAGAGAGTTCGCTACGCATTTATAGGTCTCCCATAAGTTTTTCTTTTCACGTATTTGAATCATGTGAAGCGCTTAGGTTAAGAAGGGGTTAAACGACATTTTCAGGAAATTAAACCTTTTCCCAGCAATGAAGGGGATATATGGCAACTTAAATTTTCGTTTAATCCACGTATCTCTAATTGCTATAGTTTTCTATATAGCTCTATAGGAATCTGGTATGAAGGTGGTAAACGCCATACAATTTTCAAACTTTAAGCTCCAGTATCTCGAAACTATGCAAATGTCATTTCATCTAAGGGCTTCATGACTATGTAAGGTTTTTTTTTTAGGAAAATTTATCGTTAAAGTCATGTTATGGTTCTATAAACACGTCTATCCTTATTCATAAACTCTTCACTTCTTAAGTGCTTATAAGGCCTGTTTTTGGAGGTTTGGTTTTTAAACATGCAACACTGTTTCAACAGATTGCCAATAAGACAGATGAAAATTGATTCGTGGTTAGGACGTTTGGCCATTTCACGATAAATAGATAACATCCTGAGCAAAGCGTGCAAATTGTGCTAACTTTTTTTTGGAAAACCATGGCTCGCTTTGCCAAACTTCTCGTGTGCTATGTGAATTTTACGATCGACATAATCGTCTATCTGTTGAGTTATTCGGAACACGATGAATCGTTTTCGCACCACGTACACTCTAGTGGATAATACGTATCTCCAAAGATATGAACAGTGCAAAAGCGGGAAACATTTGCTGAGCGAATATTTTCGCCGAATGGAACTGTGAACCGGCGTCTGTAAACAGAAGAAGTTATTGCCGTTGCGGAGCGCAGTGTTGAGGAGAATCCGAATATGCCAATTCGCCATCGTCCAAAGCAGTTGTGAAAGATTTTAATCGAAAAATCTTGGCTTAAAAGCTTATAGGATTCATCTTGTGCAAACGTTGAAGCCGCTTAACAATTATACGCATCTTAGGTTAGTTAAATGGGCAGGAAACTTGATTTAGCTTAACCCTTATATTTGATGCAAAATTTTGTTCTCTGATGAGGCCCATTTTTGGGTAAATGGATGTGTAAACAAGCGAAATTGACGAATTTGGAGTGGAGAAAACCCAGAAGCCTTGTCCAGGCGCCCTTACACTATTAAGACTCACTTTCATTGGCCAGAATGTTACCATCAACAGAGAGCGTTAAAGAAATATTATTATTGACTTCTTCGTTCCTCGGTTGAATGAGATTAGTGTGACAGAGATTTCATTTCAACAAGATGACGCAACATGCCACACGGCGCGCGACAGCATCAATTTATTGCGAGAAACATTAGCTGAACGCATAACGGACCTATGAACTGGCCTCCACGATCCTTAGATATAACACCTTTAGATAACTTTTTTTTTTGGGTGTGTGAAGTCACTAGTTTATGCCGATAAACCAGAGACGTTGGACTATTTGGAAGTCAACATTCGCCTTGTTATTGCTAATTTAAGCTCCAAGTTGCTCGATCAAGCTGTCGAAAATTTGGACTTCACGACTGCGGATCATTCGAGATAGGAGCGCATGTACTAATGGCATGGAGTCATCCATTAAATAAAGCTAAAACCATAGACATTTAAATTCACACTTGACAAACTCACCCTTTATATTGAACATCGATTAAGGAAGCCCAAAATTTAGGAATGCATTACGTGCATGAAAAGCGTTTCGGTTTCTTCGAAGCAGTGTCATTCACATATAACCGCTCTAGATTTTGAATTTCCTTGATGACTAAATACATTTGGAAATTGTTGAATTAAACTCTAATGGCTATATATGTCGGAATTCGTTAAGCATACCGCCTATTGAATTTTAAATATAAAAAGCTGAGGATGCAGACAGGAGATCTGTTATAAAATGAGATAGAGACCCGGAGATAAAATGTTCCCTTGGGGAACAACATGGTTTTTTTGGTGACTTGAAAGCGTCCAAAAATATTCATAGAAAAATGATTTTTTTTTCGACAAATGAGCTCGATGTTGAACCCGGTTCAGTTGATACTAGACTCCAGCACTAAGAGCACAGAAAATAGATTCTTGTTCGATAGAACAAGAGATAGTGGATGAATTTCCACATCAATTGGTTGGTAAATAATATGCCATAGGGCGAGTGAAAGCGTCCTTTACCACCTCGTTGATGATCTCTTCACCAGTCTTAGGATAAGACACATGTGCTAGGTCTTCTACATTTGCTTGCAGTTGTTGAAGAGTTTCGCCTCTTTTCTGGAATCTGCTGTACAACTGCCATCGATACACTTCCAACATGTCGTCGTTTAAAACTGGAAGTGGCGTATGTATCGTATTTTGCGTAAAACATAATAAAATCATTTAAGTCAAAATGAACGTATTAATGAAACTTAAACGGTTTGAGAGATACAGATACTCCACTTCCTTTGATGATAAATACCAATCGGTAGCAAATATACTCCAAATATCTCTAAATGGCAATTTTTCCAGATACGCCACTTTGTGTAAGGAACGACGAATTGTGGTCATCACCAAAACGCATCTCAATTGCTTTGACAATAGCGTTGTAGTTTCGTTGATTGTCAACGAAGGTGGTTTTCAAAAGCTCCGAAGCTGAACCACGCAAAGCCAGTATAAGTGCGATGGCTCTTTCCTCGTCCTCCGAGCAGCTAGTCATTGCAGCAGCTTCGAACTGTTTTTTGTTATAAATTGACCATTGCGTATGATTGTCGAAAGTTGGAGGCTTCATTTCCTTCATTCGTGGACCATCGCCAGAAATTTTACGAACCTTTTGTTTCTTAACAAATTTAAGCGCATTGGCTAGGTCTTCAACTTTCTGCTCAAATGCTTTGACTTCTTTCTCAACCTTCCTTTCAATAGCCTCGAAATTATCTTCTACTTTTTCGACTTTCTGTTCGATTGCTACCATTAGACATCGCAAGAATTACGGCGATAATCACGGGACACTGGCCAATTGGAGACCATGCGGCCAAATTAGGGATCCCATACAGTCTCGGGTACATAAATGAGAGAGAAACCCTCTCCCATTTCATTTGCAAATGTCCACTAGTAGGAGCCAGATTGCGTGCGTTAGACCAACCATTCATCGACAACCTTAGCGACATCTCGGGTAAAAGGAAACAAGATCTTATCCTTTTTCTAAACCTCAGAGGTTGGATCTAGAGACCGCCTGTATCACATCCACAACTATCATCATAATAAAGGTCACAGGAGTTTTGGCACAAAGGTGCTACTAGGGTTCATGCTGAACCGCCACTACTACCTACATACCTTCTCTTCTACAGCCATAAAGGTAGTTTCGACTTTTTCAAATCGATTATCAATCACCTTGAACTTTGACTTGAGGACATTCTCAAACTATCATGTGACTTCTTCAATCTCGTACTGGGGCAGATTTTACGAAGGGTAGGTGTCAACATGGAAGGCACTATTTTAAACAGGTCCAGCTGCTGGGCTATGCAGACGATATTGACATCATCGGTCGCTCCCAGCGTGCCGTGATAAAAGCGTTCACCGCGATTGAAGAACAGGCGAAATCCGTTGGCCTTGACAAGGCTAAGTACATGCTATCAACTAAAAAACAAGCATCTGTCCACCGCCTAGGACAAAACGTCACTATTGTTTGCAGCAATTTCGAGGTAGTTAAGGAGTTCACCTACCTCGGAGTAAACATAAACTCCACGAATGACACCCTTGTGGAGATCCGCCGAAGAATTACCAGGAAACCGTTGCTACTTCGGTTTGGCGAAACAACTGGGTTCACAACTCCTAACTCGAAGGACGAAATGTGTGCTCTACAAAACCCTTTTCCTGCCAGTTCTGCTTTATGGCGCCGAGTGCTGGACGATAAGCAAGAAGGGAGGGCTGATACTGGGTTCCTTCGAAAGAAAAATACTTCGGCGGATTTTTGGTCCTGTGCGCGAGGAGGGTTAATGTAGGAGAAGATAGATAGGAGAAGAACCGCGAACTCTATGAGCTGTACCAAGATGTGGATGGTGTCCAAAAAGCCAAAACACGTCGACTACATTGGCTCGGCCATATCGAGCGAATGGACAATAATGCTCCAGATAAGAGGATCTTCGAATCCGAAGGCAAGGAAGACCGAACCTCCGTTTCAAAGACCAAGCCATCGCGGATGCCAGAGCGCTTGGAAGCAGCGAGCCGGGGATCGTAGAGGATAAAGGGTGTGGATTCTCAGGCAGAGACACTTCACGGGTCGGGAGCCCGATAAGAAAGTAAGTAAGTAGAGAATTCTTTTGCGCCACATTTGCGAAAGTTAATATGTTCAATGGATATATGGACCGATATTACATTCACCCGTGTGATGTGCATTTAAGCTAGTTGTGGTTTATCAACTCTGATTTGAATCAGACAGTGATAACTGATTATTGCGAACAGACGAAGATCCAACTAAGATCAAACGTTGTAATCCGATGGTTTGTAAGAAATTATATTCAAGCTCAACAGCCTTAAATCTGAATATGCATAAAGTATGCCTTAACATTGTTAGTAACAGAATAATTCTTTCTCAATTTGATGAATTCCCATTCCCCCCTGCAGAGCAAGATGGCAAACAGGTGGATTTTTGTGACAATAGGAGGTTTTTTTTACAAGAGAATTGGAGTTCTTCATGTCATTAAAAAGGAACCAAATTTGGCCAAAGAGAAGAAAACAACTCCAGATTCATGTGGGAGATACTTTTAATTTGTTTGTTTAGGAAATTAGTTTATTTATATTTTTTTTATCAAACACATACATAAATTCGCGTTAGACAGTTTTGATTATGATGAGTTTATGCGAAGCTTCTTTTAGTTTATTAAATTTCTATTGAATACTTTCTTTTTTTTTTATTTAATAAATATTTTTATTATTTGTGAATTATTTAAATTATAACAATTGTATCTATTTTTAATGGATTTTTTGTGTTTTATAGCAATTTATTCTATATATGACGACATGATTTCAATTTTCTTAAAACAAAAAATTTGTTAGTGAAAAGCAGATAATAAAATATAAATAAAAAACAAAAATGCATTTTGTCTTTCAAAGAAACAACGAATTTTGCACTTTTTGATAGTCAACGTGATGCGCTTGTAGTATGTCCAACGAAGAATTTCGAATTTCTAAAATTCAAATGCATGTCAAACAAATTCAACCAACTGGAATGAGCTGCAAACATCCCTTACACTTACTCCCTGTTTTAATATAACTAAGTATAACTTAACATACTATGTTATTGCATTATTGCAATATTCTTAAATTTATTCGAATATTGTATAAATTAAAACACAAAAATACATATAGAAAAATACAAAGGAAATACGAATTTCACACCAAGCCTAAAAAAATGTTTAAAAAAGTTTCCAACGTATTTTTATTTATTTAAAACGATATACATGTATACTTTCGCATACACATTTATATACATATGCGGAAAAGTTATAATAACACTGAAAAGTTTAAATTAAAAAAAAATTACACATATAAACCTCTGCTTAAATTTAGACGTCAGATAAGTAAATGATAGGTTTGACCATTCATTGAAGCTATACAAAGGGGTAGAAAACTGGGTAGAAATAGTTTTTTGACAGGGACCGTGGTATACATCGATTATAGGGACGAAGCTCATGTAGACATTGAATACTTTAAAGAGAGCGTATCGGAGATTTAGGGATCTAAAATTTCCCTGCAAGTGTTGGTGCAATTTCGGTGTTAAAACGACTTGAGAATACAGTGACAGGAGAACCCACGTTTTTTTTATAAAGAACATTATAAAGGGATGCAATTGAGAGGAAGAATTATGAGCCATGTCATAATATTGCCGATAAGAATAGATAAAGACATACAGATTGATGACCTACTAGGATAAATATAAAACATGTATGAAGCAAAGACAGGTTTATTTATTAAAATCATGCACGTTATTGGTAAAATTTGAAAATCTACTGAAAAGTGAAGATTTCGAACAACTCTGTCAAAAGGCTTGAAACAGGGTCATGGACAAGATCGATTTACAATTATTTTTCGAAAGAAAAAACATTTATTGGGGGTTTCAGAGGCGATTTGCTTTGAAGAACTAAAAACAATGAAAAATATTGGTGAGCTAACTGATATGCCAAAGATATAGAAGGAGCCATCAACAACGTTATAACTGAAGCAATTGCTGAGGCACTTGTCAAAGCTGAAAAGGAACGATTTCTAGCAATTGGATCTTAACCATGCTCAATAACCGGATCATTTCGTCAACACTTGGCGATTGTTCCAAAAGGATCACAACGTCAAGAGGTACCCCTCAGGGAGGCGTACTATCCCCAGTCCTCTGGCCAAAACAGAACTGGTTCTCTTTACTAACAGGAGATCGATCCCAACATTTCTGGCACCGTCTTTGGAAGATTCAACCCTCTCAATGTCAGCAAGCGCGAAATATCTGGGGGTGGTACTTGATAGTACACTGAACTGGAATCTAATCGTTGAAGAAAGAGTAAAGAAAGCAAATATTGTCCTCTTTAGCTGCAACAGAATCTGCGGCAAAAAATGGGGCCCATCCCCGAAGGTCACAAAATGGCTACACACAGCCATTGTCAGGCCAATCCTCACATACGGAATGCTATGGCAAAACATATGACCAAACTAACGAAAGTTCAAAGGACAGCATGCATACTCACGACAGGAGCCATGCGCACTAGGCCCACAGTAGGTTTAGAAAGAATCCTAAACATAACACCAATTGACTTACAAATCAATGACAATGACAATGACAAAAAGCGCAGCAAGACTTAAAGAAACGGGCAATCTACTCATGAAACCTTTGGGCCATAGCTCAATATTAAACTCAATGGCATATGCGGATGCAGAATCTGACTACATTACCCCCATACCACGACTTTGATATTAATTATTCTATCAGAATACCAAGCAGAGACGAATGGTCTTCAAACAATGTGTTATCTGACGTAGAAATAGCAATTTATACCGACGGATCTAAAATGGAAGTCGGAGTGGGCTCTGGTGTCTACACTGAAAATACCGGGCAAGCTACATCCCTGAGATTATCAAACTCGTGTAGTGTATTCCAAGCTGAGATCCTGGCCATACTCGAAGCTGCCGAATCGTCTAGGGTATTGGACATATCACATGAGGATATCTCCATCTACGTGGATACTCAAGCGGCCATCAAAGCTCTGGCAGCCAATATAGTAAAATCACGGGTAGTTGGACGCTGCCGCGAAGAGCTGCAGGCTCTTTGTAACCAGAACAAAGTCCAAATTATCTTGTTGCCAGGACATAATGACATTATAGGAAATGAGAAAGCAGACGAGCTAGCTAGACTAGGATCATCCCTAGCTGATAAAAGGGTCAATCCCCCGCTAACATCTAAAAAACATGAAATAACCAAGCTCACTCAAGAAGCAACCATAACAAGATGGCAAAATACAATCACTTTTATGCACACAAAATCTCTCTGGCCGGAGTTAAGCGGCAGCAAATCGAACAAGCTAATAGCTTTGAACAGAGCATCTATTTCTATAGCGGTGAGAGTGATAACAGGTCACAACCTGTTGGGTAAGCACTCCAATAAGATAAAACTGACTGGTGCGAACCAACTTTGCAGGAAATGCAGCGACCCAGACGTCGAAGAAGAGGTCTCACACCTACCATGTCACTGCCCTGCGATCAGTAGCAGCCGTTTGAAAATACTAGGCAGCCTATACTTTGACGACCTAAGAGACCTAACGACTATCCCAATAGCGCAGATAGTCCGCTTTTGCAGCGTCTTCAAAGAACTAAACCCTTAGATTTGGCCCGATAATAACAAACCGCGCTATAAATTGCGGAAAAGCAGGAACTCTTAAAGGAAAGTTACCTGCCAAACATATTATATACTTGTGATAAAAAAATTGCTGGATAAGTCGAATACTTAGTTGCAATAGAAATGCAAAATGGGTGGTGGTTTTAGTGCGTAAAAATCTCACACTACTTTGGGCACGTGCTCATCGTGTCTATGAAGATTTCCACCAGCCCACGAAAAAAAAAAAAAACAAAGATAGTCCGCTTTTGTGGAAGATCAGGATGGAGCAACTACCTCTTTGAGGCACCGCATAAGTATCACTATCAAACTTTACCAGGTATCCTCTTTCTCTATTTCAGGTTACTTTCTTCGAAGGGTATCGCTATGGGCCCACGTAGGCCTATGCGAGATTGACGACTCGAGCATCAACAGCCCATCTAACCGTACCTAACCTAACCTAACTGATATACCTGATATTTATGACGGAGGAACCATACTATTGCATGGAGTCATTTGTATTTAAAATTGTAAGAGACCACCAAGTCCATGAATCCCCTAACCTCTCGATTTACAACACACCATCCGCATCCAATGTCGAAGAATAATGGCAAGAGACCATTACAACAGCCGCACTCACTAACAAGAAACCCTTGGTTTGATGATCGCAGGCAAAAACAAGAGCTGCCATAGAGCTTTAGAGGCAGACGAGGAGGGCTTATCAGAAAGAAGTAAAATAATCAGTAAATGCGCGCAGTCAAACACATAGCCGATTGAACACATAGAGAGGTGTCACTCCCGGAAAGATGTTCGTAAGTTTTGCTAAAGTCTATAACGTCAAAGTCAGGTATACAAGGCACGAACAGAATCTTCTCGAGATGAATAAGGAAATATCGTAGTTGAAACACAGTCGATGCGGAGGATATTGAAGAACCACTTCTGTTAAACGGCGATGACGAACAAACTCCCTCCGAACGAAAACTACCATACACCCGACCAAAGTAAATTGAGGACAGCAGTATCAGTAGCCTGATTGAAATGACGGCCTTCCCGCCGAGCTTTACAAAACCAGTGGAGATGATTTGGTAAATATTATTCACCAACTCATAGCCAAAATGAAGGTATGCCTCAAGAATGGAACCTCCGCATTATTTGCCCGATCCACAAAAAAGGAGACCCTCGGAACTGCGCAAATGCATAAGTATCTTCAACATCGCCTACAAGATCCTATCGGACGTAATATGTGAACGCCTGGAAACGTTTACCAACAACCATATGGGGCCTTATCAAAAGAAAAAAATACAAATTTTTGGCGCAACAGGCTCGTTACCATTCATGCGGTATGCGATGGTGGGACCTCCTTTTTTATGCCGACTCCGAATGGCTTAGTTAAGATAAGCTTTTCTTGACAATTTATACCATTCGGATGATTTCTCAGATCATCACGAGAGGAGGGCCAGTGAAAAATCGAAGGATTGATGAGAAATTAAGGTATTGCTCCGGATGGGAATCAAACCCAGACATTTTGCGTGGCAATTCATCGCACTTACCATCGCGCCACTGAAGCCTCGGGGGGCCTTATCAGTGTGGTCTTAGCCCAGAAACGTCCACAACTGATCAAATCTTCACACTTTGGCAGATCTTGGAAAACACCTAAGAAGTCCAAATCTATACCTACCATCTATTCCTCGATTTCAAAGCCGAAAACGACAGCAGTTATAGAGACGAACTATTCAGAGCGATTGTGAACCCCAAAAACTTGTCCATCTGTGCAGAAAGACGATGGAGAATTCTGTCTTATTCATCAGAATCGATCTCACCGACACATTCGATACCAAAAAAGGATTAAGCAAGCCAACGCACTGTCTTCGACTTCTGAATTCTTTAACATCATTCTTGATTGGATTGTGAAAAACGGCCGATCCAACATCTGAGGCACAATCTTCCATAAAGCGGTGCAACTACTAGCATACGCCGACGATATTGACATCATTGGTCGAACTCAACGTGATGTCATAGCCTAGTATAAAAAAGGCGGGGGGAAATGGGGGTAAAACTAAGTATATGCTGTCAAGACGAAAGGACACATAATATCGACGATTTGGGCAGAACACCTCTATTCACAGAGTCTTAGGCCAGTCGCACATCAGATGCGTTATCGTTCGAATTTGACTCGTGCGAACACGTCCGAAAACAATCCGAACTTGTTGGGATTTTTCAACAGTTTCGTACGTTGAAACCACTTCACGAGCAGCCGATATCACCAGGATACTGCCTATTTGACGTAGAAAATCGTAATTCGTACTTCCAGTCTTCAAACGTTTACGTACGATACAAATTCGTATCCAATGTGCGACTGGCCTTAGGAAGTACTTGACTTTGTCTACCATGGCCCTTTTTAATTCTGACAACAAAATCTCGTCAGAAATAATGGGAAGAACTACTCCTGCCAACCGCTGTTTCTCGGGCGAAGAAGGCAATTTAGAAGTTAAGTCCCTACTGAAACAACTAACGAGGCCCCATACAATACCCTGCTCTACGGCGCTAAAGCATGGGCCGTATCAAAATCGGTTGAATAAATCCGTCGTTTTGAGCGAAAAGTTCTTTGAAAAACATTTGCTCCCATTTGCGTTCATCGGCCATGGAGACGAAGATTCAGCCACAAACTATAAGAGCTGTAAAGCGACATAGCCCTAGTAAAAAAAAACCGCATTGGATATTAAAGATGGCTAGAACCAAAGAGGTATATAACTATAGAGTACGCATCACAGCTAAAAATGTTGCAGTCGTTTCAGACGCGGGCGGTAAGTGCGAAGGGGAATTTCCGTCGTTCGTATGCATCGGCTATGCTGTTGCTTGATGCTGGCATGGCAATGTGCAGACTGGGGTATCAACATCAGTACCCCTGATAGTAAATTGCGCACTCTTGTAGTTGTATACTCTTTGCTAGAACATATACAGCCCTATCGAGGTATCCGTCGGAGCGCACAATTTTCCGCAACGCATACTGAGTCGGAGGTTTAAATTAAATTCGAGGTATGTGTCATCGAAAAAAAATACTACACAGATGCGACGGCTTCACTTCACTACAATTCGTAAATAAATTCCGCGAGGAATTTGTGTCGGAGGAAATCGGATAAGGAATGGTACCTAGCTGTCAAAAATTGCACGAAAAATGCACCTGAACGCACTTAAACGCAATTTGTCGCGATGCGTTACAAAATGTCGGAGAAATATTCCGATCAGCTTTTCGAAAGAATACCTCGAAGCAAAAATCCTACGAATCGTACAAAAGCGTAGAATTTTCCGCTCCGACGGATACCTCGATAGGGCTGATAGCGCGATTGGAGACCAATTTTCTGGCTCACAGAGTCTTCGATTCACAGCCAGACGTCGGACGCAGTGGCGGGAACAACTAGAAACCGACCTCAAGCAACTGAAAATGCGCAACTGGAGGCAGTTAGCTAAGGACCGGGCTAATTGGAAATGCAAGTTGGTTGAAGGCAAGTAAAACAATTTTTATTAGTCGGCACGCGCATTTCAGTAATAGTTGCATTTTCGTTTCGATAGATTGGTGAATTTTTTGATCCACCCTTTTGGGTTTATTCCTCGGTCAAGCAACCAATGACCAAAACATCTTCATTGTAAACAAAGGATTCGAAATGAGCCACTCACCTTGAGTGCCCACAATCGGCCATTCCTCACACTACTTTCAGCCGTCTTTCGACTATTAATTTTGTATTCCCTCGACATTTCGTTAAATGGATGTTGGGACGAGGGAACAATTTTTCATTAAAACAGATTGATTCTGAATTCATATTTTTCGAACAAACACATTCGTCCCGAAAGCCATCATGACCTTGGCTCCAAACTCATACGAGTGCATAGATAGTGTGTGTAAAGTAATTAAAAAAATCAATGACCCTTTCGAAATTAAAAAAAAAAAACTATTTTCAGATAGTTTATCTTATTTAACTCTTTTTAAAAAAATGTAGACTAAATGTAGATACTTTTTCATCCAGGAAACTTGTACGCACGATGAATAAAATTCAGCTGGCAACACTATAAAACAAGGTGTCTCAAAAGAATGTTTAAGTGAGTCAAATAAAAAAACATAACCCGTCTATTAGGAACATAGTTTTATTAATTAATTCATTAATTCATTCACACATAATTATAAAATAAAAGAATACATAAATCTTGTTAAAACATAACACAAAAATAACTAAAAAAATATTTTTAACTCTAATTGTAAGAAATTCGTTAAAAAAAAAAACAAACACAAACATTTTTAAAATATTACATGCATACCACAACCGTGTTTCAATTACATTATAAGTTAAAATTAATCACAAAAGGAATCGCATTTTAGCGAAATATAATAATTTTTTCGAAAAAAAAACTATTCAGCATAATATGACATCTAAAATGTCTTTTACGAGTTGCGCGATAATCCAGCTGAGCTCTCCATTGGCATGGGACGATATGGTGGTGGTGGTTGTTTATGTTGGAAACTGTTTTCAGCTGATGAAAAACTCTGACTTCGCGTCTTGCATTTAGGAAAGCTGAAGACTTCGCCTTCGTATATGACGGGCAATTTATAGCCGTATATCGTCAATCTTGGAAACGATTTCATCATGGGTCGGTATGGTGGAGGTGGTATTTTATTTATTCCGATCGCCGACTTGTCTTCGGACACCTGAGTGGAACCTTGTTTGGAAGATTCTTCTTTTTTTATTACGGGGGCCATTTCGAAAATCAGTATTATTTTCTTTTAAATAAAAACCACACGTAATGTAATATCGCAATAAATTCGATACAAAATCCACGAAAAAATTGCACTGTTTTAGAAAACGAAATATCGGTATTTTATTTTGTTTTATCGAAGTCCACTTCCCTTCGCATAAGTTACGTATCCAAGAGTTAAAAACGTAATGAGATGAAATGAATAGTGGGATAACTATTTAATGGAAATACATACAACCGATCAATCTCTCATTATCGGAAAATAAATCCGCGGAGAGAATGAACGTATGAGATACAGAGATATGCAGTTTGTAATAAACAAATCTGGATCTGGAATCTGGATGGAACTGGAAGAGTTATGCGAGCAGTTCTCTTAAAAAGGAAATCTGTGACTGAAATAAGAATGAATTGGCAAAGCTCTTCTTAGTATTTATCAAACTATCGTGGTAGTATTTGTAATAAAGAGAAACACTTCCGTCAGTGGTTCAGAAGTAAGAGAATAATCGTTTATTATGCAATTGCAGGATGAATTTCTGATTTCTGAGTCCAGTGATGTGACTTGGGAAATGCATATAAGTGGTATATAGCTAGAAAAAATGTTGGTAGATGAAATAAAAACTTTTTCCATGTTTATTAAATAATTTATTTCAACGATAAATTATTTATTCTAGAGGTTGGTCTTTCGAATAGAGATACAACTGACATTTTGTGGTAAAATCGGGTCATTTATGTTCAGTTTGGTTTGCCAATTCAGCATGAGCATGTTGACATATGCACAATGCTTGCAAATCGTGCAAATTTGTTTCGAAAATAATGGTTCAGTTCGCAAAGTTTACCGTAAGCTCCGTCCACTTTATGGTCGACATAATCGTCCATCAGAGCAATTAATTCGGTTAACAATGGATCGTTTTCGCACTACGTTTACTCTATGTGATAAAACGCATCCGCAGAGACGTCAAACAATAATATCAGTCCTTTCCGAGGCTATTGGTTGCTTCGTAGCATAAGCTTTTTTCCGTGGATGGGTAGTTAACCCAAAGCACAACCCCCAACCTGGAGGGCCAGGCCCTTGTTTTGATCCTAGGACAGCGGGCCGGAAAAATACCGATGTCAGTAGCCCATTTTGGGATATGAGCGCTGCCGTTGACCCATTGAGGGCTCCTCCGCCACCAACTCTTTTCCAACACCCTGGCGTCGTATTGGAAATCCCTATAGACCTGGTGTTCAAATATGACGAAGCAGCTCATATAGGGATTACACTACCAGTTCGATCAAACTGGAGCTGTAGGCGCCACCGTTGACTCCATCTAGGGAATTACTCCGCTGCCGCCTGAGAGTGAGTGCCTTAGTGGGAGTACACTCCACAAAAAGGAGACCCTCTAAACTGCGCCAAATACAGTGGCATAAGTCTGCTCAACATCGTTTACAAGATCCTATTTGCCATAATTTGTGAATGCCTGAAACCGTTTACACAACAACCTGATCGACCCTTATCAGTTTGGTTTTAGGCCAGGAAAGTCCACAATCGATCAAATTGTCACACTTCGGGAGATTCTGGAAAAAAACCCAAGAAGTCCAGATCGATACCCACAACCTATTTATCGATTTCAAAGCCGCATACGACAGCATTTATAGAGACGAACTATACAGAGCCATGTCTAGTTTTGGTATACCACCAAACTCGTCCGTTTGTGTAGGATGACGATGGAGAATTCTCGCTGTACCATCAGGGTCGGAAACAACCTCACCGACACATTCGATACCAAAAAAGGATTTAGGCAAGGCGATGCGCTCTCATGTGACTTCTTTAATCTGATTCTTGAGAGGATTGTGCAAAACTCCAAAGCCAACACCAGAGGCACAATTTTCCAAAAATCGATGCAACTACTAGCATACGCCGATGACATTGACATCATTGGTAGTACTCAACGTGATGTCATAGCCACGTTTGTTAGTATAGAGAAGGAAGCGGCAAAAATGGGTTTAGCAGTAAATGAGGGTAAGACTAAGTATATGCTGTCAACACGAAAAGACACACAACATCGACGAATTGGACAGAACGTCACCATTGACAGATATAACTTTGATGTAGTACGGGACTTTGTCTACCTCGGCTCCGCTTTTAACTCTGACAACAGCATCTCGTCAGAAATCAAACGAAGAATTACTCTTGCCAATCGCTGTTTCTTCGGGCTAAGAAGGCAATTTAGTAGTAAAGCCCTCACTCGAACCACTAAGGAGATCCTATATAAGACCCTGATCATCCCAGTCCCGCTCTACGCGCTGAGCCATGGAGCGTATCAAAAGCGGATGAAGAAATCCTTGGTCGATTCGAGAGAAAAATTCTTCGAAAAATCTTCGGTTCCGTTTGCGTTGACGGGCTATGGAGACGACGATTTAACCAAGGACTATACAAGCTGTACAGCAACATATCCTTGGTCAAAAAACTCCGCATTGGACGTTTAAGATGGCTAGGAAATGAAGAACGAATGAAAATAAATACTCTGGCTCACCGAGTCTTCCATTCCCGGCCAGACGTCGGACGCAGTAGAGGAAGACCTCGCCTTAAGTGGCACGCACAAGTAGAAACCGACCTCAACCAACTTGGAGTGCGCAACTGGAGGCAGTTAACTAAGGACCGGGCTAATTGGAGAGGCATGTTGGTTGAGGCTCAGGTTCATTCCGGACTATAGCGCCACATAAGTAAGTAACTATAGTCGCCGAATCACCATTAAAAAAAAAACACCCGCACGCATAATGCGTGGTTTCCCGAGAAATTCTCCATAGTGAATGAATTCCCTAGAGCCGGACTACTGATTAAACCCCCGCGCTTTTTGGATTTCTTAGATAAAAACAAAAAAAAAGAATTTTCTTTTGAGACACCTTTCTAAAGGGTGTCCGATAAATCACGCAAAATGTAATTTTGATAGAAAATGTAGATTTTGTATAGAAAGTTAAATTTTTTTTATTGATTCATAGAGTATACAGATTGAGGTTATGTATGGAATAGCATATCGGAAAAATGGCCGCCACGGAATTACTGGCAAGTTCGAACTCTTTTATTGAAATTTTCTATGACCGTTTCGTATAAATGAAGCGGAATTTCATCAATACACCGCCTAATTTCCACTTTCAAGGCGTTAGTGATCGTGGGTTTGTATTTACAGACCTTTGACTTTGAAAAAAGTCAAACGGCATTAAATCGCATGGACGGCCAATTCCAATCGCAAAAACGTCCGATTACACGATTAGGAAATGCCTCATGCAGTACGTGAATTGTTTCTCTGACTTTTGCATGTTGCACCGCCGTGTTTAAGCACTGAAAACTGGGTTAACATGTCAAGATAGCGAACACCATTAATTGTTACTGCCTAGGACCAACCGCATTTTCGAAGAAGAACGGTCCGATTCGGCCTACAGCCTAAAATCCGCTCCAAACACGCTTTGTGGATTTTGTTTTGTTTGCTTTTGCTTTTCAACAATTACATCAAATGCAACCATTTTTTAAAATTTACGAAGCCATCAAGATGAAAATTAAGATTTATTTATTCGAAAAAGCAGCTTCAGAAAATATCGCTAAATATGATTTTGTTTGAAGAAGCAGCATCCACTTGTCCTTTCAACAAACTCTTTTCCCGCTCCATAGTCAGCAGTCTTCAGTTCTTGAGTCAATCGAACTTTGTCATGAACTTTCAAGTCTTTCGTGAGAATTCGCTGTATTGAGCTTCTCGAAATGCCCAATTAGTGACTCTGGTGCCGAATTAATGTTCCTCGACTGGACAGGACACATAGAGTGTCTAAGATCTCTAATTGATCCAGTTTCCCTGAAATTTTCTTCACAGTTAAATCACTATGACGGCCATATTTTGTGCCAAATTGGAAGCCTGTAGCTGACAAGCCATCATTATTTTAAAAATATTGCTCAACAATGAAAATGCGTTGTTCTCTCGAATAGCGCTCCATTTTCACTAACCCCGAACTGTCAGCTGTCACATTGTTATAATTTTTTTGCTCCGTTGGCAACAAAGTAGTTAAATTCAAATTTTGCGTGAATTATGGGACACCCTTTATTTCCTATTTTTAAATTTCTCTATGTTCTTGCCGAATTCCTTACTATCTTAACCACAAAATCCTTTCATTTTAGAAGCATGGGCTTGTCCAAATACTATTTTTATTAATTAAATGAAGTAAGGCCATCTTGCGCCCTCTTAGATCAACTGGTCCCGACATGATTGTATAGGTTTTCTAATTGTGTTCTTCAATTCTATCAACGTCGAGAAGTATTTAACAGCGAAAAGTATTTTTTTTTTTTTTTCAAATGTTGTTTCAAAAGATTTACAAAAGATTTACAAAACGTAGAACAAACCATGGAACGATTAAAAAAACCAATTGTTCGAAAAAAAGAAACCCCCTCGCTACATTTTTGAGACCCCCAACACTGCAAAATAAAACAACAACATTCATGCACGGCTATTAATAAAAATCTACTACTTCCCAGATCTACAGGAAAAAAACTTCACATCTGTTGAAAGGATTACAAATCCAGTTACAAAACGAAAAGCAGCTAAAGGCTGACTTGAAGGAATGATCATTTGATTAAAACAATTTAATAGAAATAACCGCCATTTGTTGTGGAGTAAATCGATAGAAATAAAAAAATATATTTTATACAACTAGTAGAAGTACAACAATTTACTTGGTGAAATCTAAACTTAAGAACCATCCATTACGACAGACAAACAGAGCCATTAAAATTTCCACCATTTATCTCGAAACAGAAAAAATAGACAAGAGCCACAGATCAAACAGAAAAAAGATTTCAAGAGCACCAATCTGCAGTGAAAATATAGACTTGCAACCATGAAGATATCACAAAGTATCTGTGAATTGCTGTATCGATAAAAAGTTAGCTTGCAATGACACCTCTCATTAAAATATTTATATACCTCTTTAATAAAAAAAATAGGTAAACAACATTAATGGATTAAACATAACCTCCTTTCCTCTTACAGACATAAATAAAAAATTAATATATCGAAACTATTTACACAACTAGATGACATAAAGGAAAAAATAAAACACTTAATAATTATGATACATCTCATTGCTCCACACATAGTTTTTAATAATATTTAATATTTTTATTTTAATTAAAAAAAAAAAATAATAAACTGACGCCAAATAGTTGCACTAATAGTGAACACCAGGCAAAGTTAACAATTATTATTTTATATATTTGAATACATATAATATATATATTTGCAATATCGTTATGTAAAAACAAAAATACAAACAAATAATAAAAAAAAAACAATCAAGGCAGACACGGCAGTTAAAGCTGTTATTTTGTAGAAAAAAAATAATATACTTGTTTTCTTGTATAGATATAAAAATATATATAAATATATATTTTTTGTTTAAATTAATTTATAAATATTTTTTCTAGTTTCTGTTGTATTCTGTTTTAATTGACTTGTTTCTAACAATTGGAGCTTTTAGGATTTTGTATTTTTTTTTATATTTCAATGAACATTCATTCAAACCTGTTATTGCTATTTTAGCTGACCACTTGCTAGTTCCGTCCAAAACGCTTTGTTTCACTGCTTTCATATGACCTGTATGAGATTTTTCCTCTACGCTGAATACCGCTCTACATTCCATATAGTATATTGTATATTACATATTATTATAACATATTATATAAATATTTCTTTTTTTATTTTCACATATATGTATATAGAATTTTATGTATTATTTGTTTTATTTTATTATAATTGTTTTTTTTTTTTTTTGAAAGTATTGATTTTTAATTTGCTATAATACTGGGTAGTGTAGTTTATTAAAAATCAAAAATCAAAAACCAAAATTCAAAGGAAATCGCAAAGAGAAGCTTAGAATATAAAACTGTATTTCAACTCATTACTCACCGGATTAATTCAAATATTTCGGGCTTCTCGCGTTCACGCTGCTTCATGCGTTCCTTCATGGCGGTAATGATTGAGTTCGCCTTGTCTTCAGCACCATGCTTTGAGCTCTTTTCCGCTGCCCCTGTGGGTAAGTGAAGGTTGATTAGAATTCCAGATTTAATTGTACAGGAAGAGCTAATGCTGTGGGCTAAAAGTTTTAAGATGGGACTTTGACTTTGAGACGACTTTCTCAATATCAAATAAAAAAAATACAAATTTTTGCGCAACAGGCTGGGCCTAGCTTTCTCACAACCATTCATGTGTGCATGTGTACTTCTTGCACGATGGCGGGACCTCCTGTTTTATGCCGAATCCGAACGCTAAGTTGAGATAAGCTTTTCTTGACAATTGATACTACCCGGATGATTTGACAGATCATCACGAGAGGAGGGCCAGTGAAAAATCATTTAGGGACGATTTTTCAATCACCATATAAGCAATCAGATAACACTTAACAGTCAGATAACACAAAAATACATTTTTTAATAGACGTATAGCACACTCTAGGTATATAACAGTTATCTGGCGAATGAAACTATCTTCTCCTCAGTAAGCTGGGTAAACTTTAACTGACTGTTTATGAACTGTCAACAGTGAGGATACTAGTGTGATAGCTCTTGCATATAATATTGTCACTATATCTCTCTTTATACCCTATACCATAGGGGTATATTAGTTTTGATACTTAGTTTGTAACATAGAAAAATAATTTAGCTGCATATACCTCAAAGTATATGGATCGACTCAGAATCGCTAGCTGAGTTGATTAAGCCATGTCTGTCTTTCCGTCCGTCCGTCCGTCTGTACGTCACCGATTTTTTGGCCTTAAATTTTGAGCTAGCATAATGAAATTTGGTATATAGGATCCTCGTCCGTGCCTACAGAACAAGTGTAAAAGTTTTTGAAATCCGCCCGTTGCCACGCCGCCTTTTAAGAAAAACTCAGTTTTTGGGCAAACCGTAAGGAATTTTAAAAAAGTTTCTGAACAACATATTTAGACAATCTTAATATCTATATTTCGTCTATATAAAATTTTTTGCCACGCCCACTTTTTGGGGGCGTTTTCAATAAAAAAACAGTTTTCGATCAAATTTTAAATTTTTCGAAAAATTTTATGCAGGAGAAAACCTTATCTTTTGTAGAACCGATTCTATAAGCAGTCTAAAGAATTGGTTGTCACTATATCCTTTTTTCTATTTTATCCACATCGTGATTTTAGCCATGCCCACTTTTTTGGGGATTTTAGTTTTACAGATAGGATGGGATAGGATATTCAACGATCCGCACAGCGAATTGTAGCCTTCTCATTAGTTTTTATTTTAGTTTCGTGAAGTTAGACACAACTGAGTTTGGCAAAATCATTCAGTTACCATCTAGGAGTTATTCAATGATTGAAAAACCAACACCAACTTAGCTAGTAAATAACGAGTGGAATACATTTATTCATTAGACAGCAATCAGACTGTTTAACTGACAATTGAAAAATTGGCCCTTAGGTGACTAACCATCGCGCCACTTAGTCCTTTCTCAACTTTCTCAACATCAGAAGAAAAAAAAAACAACCAACCCTGAACCGTGGACTATAACCCGGACTAAGCTTACATATGATGTAAGTTTCAACTGTGTAAACATAGCGAACAGGAAATCAATTGTTAAGGTCGTTTTATTCTACCTTGCGTTAGATGTCATCATGTCATCAGACGGTACAGATGCTACTACGTTCAATATTAAACCAGCAGAACCCGAATCCTCCATTATGACGTCTTCGATTGACAAAATGCAATGCCCAACTTTCGGTGACACAGATTGAACTCGCATTCAAATTAAACGCCATCACCAATGACCCAGAAGCAAACAACATTTGATAGTTGTTTAGGTTAGGTTAGGTTGTAGTGGCTGCCCACGTGCACACTTAGACCATAAAGGTCCGTTGTGGTTCCACGTGGATCCGTCGACTTCCCTATATTTGTTCCCCTAATTGAACCATTCAGTGCTAACTATGTAGCGTAGGAAGTTTCTAACATTGATACTACCCAGCTGACCAAGATTATCGAAGAAGTTGTCTCCCAAATGACGCTGGACAAGAGGATAGATTGTGAGTACGTAATACTTTCCTCCTCTTCCTTCTAGCTTCTACAGAAGTCATTGCTGAAAAGGCCTAGTCTTCTTGCGTGTAGGCCTATAGGACAGTGTCCAGCGAGGACACCGATTATGGTGCTGATGTTTGGTATGTTCAGCATTGTTAAGCAGATGGAGCGTTTCTGGATAAAGTTAGGCCAGCTTTGCTTGGATATTTGACATGTTGTTCCGTTTATCCATCTGCGGTTTGCTTTCTTGATCGCATCCTGTTTGATCTGTAATTTACATTTAGCAAGGGGCATATCTAACCTATATACTGGTGGTAGAAAGTCAAGGGTAGTGCCCTGTCTGGGAAGCTCATATGACTTGCAATTCCCTGGTATGTCTCTGTATGGCCGGGCACCCAAAAGAGATGAATGGTAAAATGCTCCGCCATCTCGTTAAGAGACAGTCGACATTCGTGTGCTGATTTCGAATTGAATGAGATATCTTTCAGGGATTTGATTATCGCTTAAGATGCTAATATACCTTCTTTTCATCCACAGGTTGGCGTTGACGTTACATTTTTTCTACTCTCTACCTTAACAGAGCATACCACCTGCTAGTAAGAGAACACCGACCCAAGACAGACATCGAACTTTTAGAATTTAGCGTTTAGCCTTTGCAATGCCACTCAAAATATGCGATTTTTGTGTTTGATTGATTAATTCAACCAACGAAGACGGACATCGCTATTTGTCTTTAAGCCGCTTCAAAATTTCGGCTTAGCCATCAACGTGTCTAAGTGCTTCTTGTGTTTGTTACCTTGGCTATATGGTAAACGCCAAAGTAAAAGCCAATTACTCGAAACCAGACACAATAGACAAGTTGAGAAGGTTCTCGAATTCATGGAACTTTTACCAAAGTGGTCTAACTGGTGCTGCCAAAACTCAGAGAAGAGAGACTCAGTGCTGAAGAGAGACAACGACAAAGCAAGTGAACATATCAAACGTATAAAGCATTTGAGGAATGCAAATTAATGTTGGAAAACCACTTGCCATCCCAGGATAGATCTCCCTATGCTTTTAAAATGTGACGCATTGATACTTCTATCGCAGCAGCTTCAGCTTTGGACCAACAACGCTGCGAAGATCCACCTCAACCTCTCTTCAATTAAGCTCCTTAGCGATATAGAAGCCCACTACAATGACCAAGACAGAGAACTGTTAGCAGTATACTGAACAGTCAAGTTCTTTAAACACCTTGTCGACGGCAGAAAACTGATCTCTAACTGAGCACAAGCCACTAATCTACACCTTTGTGAAGAAGTCTGATCGCACTTGTACCGGAGTAGCACGACAACTCGAAGAAATCGGATAGTACTCAACCAAATAAGGCTCACATATACGGAGCTGAGAACATCGAAGCCATTCGCAATTTCGCGGATACACGTTATCAATATGCCATTATCAGCACCAAAGAATAGCGGAGAAGCAGAAAGAAGACGAGGAGTTATATCCTCTAACAGTAACTCCTCATACGACACCTATTCAGCTGCACGAACGTTGCATAGATAGCTCGTAGACTTAAGTTTTTTGTATTGGGGCAAACATTCGTTCATATTATACCCAAAGAAATGCGTATACGAATGCTCGATGATAGTAAATTTTTCACACCCGAACGGAGAGGTGACACTTTAACTACTAACCATCGGATACTGGTTTTTATCCATCCGCGGATTTGACTAACTTAACTTATATGTGCGAGTATTGATAACAAGACGAGCAGCACTATAAACAGCCTGAATGCATGGCACGGAATGCCCCGTCTGCTGCCCCAGGCGAACCTAGATGGGCTGCTTCGACATATTCGGACAAGTGTATCTCAATTGTAAGTCAGGACCTTGAGCAGGAATGGTGACGGATGAACCGAAAGGCCAACGGCAGCGCTCAAGCCCAAAGTGAATACTGATGGCCCCGTGTCCTAGGGGTATCTAATAAACTGGAACTGGCCATCCAGGTTGGGGGTTGTACTTTGGGTAACCCACACTATATGTTACGAAGTAACCAATAGCCTCGGAAAGGACTGATATTACGTAGGAACGACTTTCGTCTCTACGCCTGAAATGTGAGAACATTGAAAAAATAGGAGAGGTGGTACCACATGGTACCACATGGATTTCGTCAATTCTCCTTGTTACCACACTTTCGTTTTTGTCAAATCGGTAAGATTTTGAAAGAAGTAAGATCCAGTAAGATTGTTTCTTCTTCCTCTTCGTCCATACAGCTCCTGCAGAAGTCGTTTGAATGAAGGCCTTGCCTTTCTGCGTGCCTACCTATTAGACAGTGTCAGGTCTAGAAAGTAAAATCCTGAAAACGTCTGAAATGTGAGAACATTATATAGGAGAGGTGCAGCGGAAGCCCAAGGCTGCTACAAAGCAGATATTGCTGCCACCCAGGAAATACGATGGGATGAGCAGGGCAATAAGAGGATGAAAAACTGAGACATCTACTAAGGACCTTGTTATAGTGAGCAAAAACAGCGACTATCCGGATGCGGATTTGTTATAAGTGCTAGGCTTAGGCAAGAATTTTTATGTTTTCAAGGCATTCGCGATCGCATTGTAACACCTCGCATCAAGGCCAAAATTGCCAACATAAGCCTTATACATATGAGCTCACGCCCCGACGGAAGAAAATGATGATGTAGCGAAAGACTGCTTTTACGAGCACCTTGACAAAAATAATGAGCGACTACTGAAGTACGATGTTAAAATCGTGCAGGAAGATTTTAACGCAAAGGTAGGAAGAGAAGACATATTTAGCAGTAATGTCGGAAAAAACAGTTTAAACGACAACACGTCTGGCAACGGACTTATGCTAATTGACTTTGCTTACTGACCAACGAGGCCTACAAGTCTAAGCTGAATATGAAGACGAGAGCTGCCATTGAGCTCTATAGGCAAAGAAGAACACCAGCTTTTCAGAAAAAAGAAAAAGGGCAAGACGAGCGTGCGATCGAGGATATATAGCAATGCCACTCCCCAATCCACAAAAAAGGAGACCCTCTGAATTGCGCTTACTACAGAGGAAAAAGTCTCCCCAACATCGAATACGAGATTCAATCAGCCGTAATATATGAACGCTTGAACCGTTTACCAACAGCCTGATAGGCCCTTATTAGTGTTGTTTTAGACTGGGAAAGTCTACAGCTGATCAAATCTTAACACTTCGGAAGATCGTGAAAAAAAAAACCCATGAAGTCCAAATTGATACCCACCACCTATTCATCGATTTCGAAGCTTCATACGATAGAGATGAATTATACAGAGCCATGTCTCGTTTTGATATTCCGCCTGTCTGTGCAGGATGACGATGGAGAATTCTCGCGGCTCCATCAGGGTCGGAAACGACCTCACCGACACATTCGAAACCAAAAAAACGGATTTAGGCAAGGCGATGCGATATCATAGGACTTCTTTAATTTAATTCTTGAGAGGATTGTGCGAAACTCCCGAGCCAACACCAGAGGCACAATCCTCCATAAATCAGTACAACTTCTAGCATACGGTGATGATGTTAACAATGAAAAAGTCGGACTTAACGGGACGTCATACCCACGTTTGCTTGTATGGAGAAGGAATTGTAGAAAATGAGTTTGAAAGTAAATGTGGGTAAGACCAAGTATATGCTGTCATCACGATATGATACACAGCATCGACAAATTGGACAGAAGCTCACCATTGACAGATTGATTGTCAAAACGAATAAACCTCTATGGGAAAGGGTATAATGACTTATTTTTGTGATTGTTTCATCGACAAATTGTGTTCAAAAATGTTAAACCAATTATTCACCACAGGAGGTAATCCTTTAAATGGAAGGAAATGCATTTAGGCTCAAAAACAAATATTTGGTGTACCACTTCTGATTACTAAAATAATCGCACACATGGTTTGCTTACTGACTCACATCAGGTAAGTATCTCTGCCAAAACAGCAAGAAAATATATACATTCTGCGCATTTTTGTGCGCCTGATACTACATGGTAATAAATCTTGAAAATCGTAGGCGACAAAACGTAGAAACATCGTGGTGTAGTTGTGTGTCGACCGGTCAATATGGCGCTGTCGATATTCGCCAAGCCGCGACATTTTCGAAAAATACATCGAAAAGTACCAGGCGATCAGAAATGCGCAGAAATAAGCAGGTATATAGTTTTTTTTGTTTTAAGCCGAGACAATAACCCAAATATCATATTAGCAGTTTAGCTGATACATCTTGACACATTTTGATCCCAAGCTGGGATATGCACTTAATGTTAAATTACCCAATATCAGCATGTAACAAACTAGATGGGAACTTTAGCAGATACACTAGGGACCATTTTTCCAAGCAATGGCTTAAACCATACGTTCAATTTCAAGCCTAAGAGTATGCAAGGACTGTAGAGACTCACTTTTTAAGTATGTAACCACACCAAAGTTTACCATATGCACACGGGAATATTTGTGTAAATGCTCTTGATTTTCAAATTCGCAACTAAATACTGGTGTTTCTTATGAGCGCATTCGAATATGGCATTCTCGAAGGGTTTTCATGAGTTTGGTGTCAAAATTTCGAAAATATGATATAAATGAAGCAAATCAGAATTGGAGCACTAAAGCAATACAAAAATAAATAAAACAACAATATTGTCCAATTTTCATTTATTTTATATAACGGGTGGTTAAATTTTAAGGGCCGATGTTGAATGTGAACCACACCTAAACGTCAAGTTTTTTTCTGCATTTCATTTGACATTTCTCAATTTCAGACCATGGAAAGATACACATTCGGATTCGAGTTAAAGTTATTCCGACTTATTATGAAAATCAAATCAAAATGCATATCGTGCACTTCGTGATTTTTTCGGTCAATCTAAACGTCCAAATGTGCGTACAATCGGAAAAATCGTGCAAAAATTTTAGCAAACCGAGTCTGTAGGAGATGTGAAAACATCAGTGCATGCTCGTACAGCTCGTACTGCAGAAAATATTGCTGCTGTTCGCGATAGTGTGGCTGAAGTACCGTCCACCTCAACTCGTCGTCGTGCCCAACAATTGCACCTCTCACGCTCGTCGTTGATGAACATTTTGTGCATAAAGACTTGCGTTTACACGCTAAAAAGATGAAATTGACTCAAGAATTAAAGCCTCTTGACCATTTCAAGCGTCGTCAATGGTCAGAATGGTGGTAAGAATGGTGATCAATTTTCGAAGAAAATCATCTTCAGTGATAAGGCACATTTTCACCTCAGTGGATTCGTCAATAAGCAGAATGGTCGCATTTGGGCGAATGACAATCCAAGAGTGATTGTCGAAAAACCAATGCACCCACACAGCGTGACTGATGATAACCTGATCGGTCTCAGGTCTTTCGGATTGACGTATTGCTTCATCGGTAAACAAAACTCGCTTATGAAAATGAAGATCAACG
Source organism: Rhingia campestris (assembly GCA_932526625.1). Taxonomy (NCBI): domain Eukaryota; kingdom Metazoa; phylum Arthropoda; class Insecta; order Diptera; family Syrphidae; genus Rhingia; species Rhingia campestris. Next base: position 1,666,775 of record OW052186.1, on the reverse strand, counting down.
GCAATCTTGTTTTGGGCCCATTCACCGAATTAACGCCTTGGTAGGTGATCCTGTGGCTTCAATTCTTGCACGAGTTGGATTTCGTAAGCACGCAAACCAAGATCTTTCCGCAAAATCTTCCATGGCGGATATACTGATTCGGGTCTTTCTCTACGCTACGCTACACTGTACGACGTCTCTGTGGATGCGTATTATCAGTTAGAGTAAACGTGGTGCGAAAACGTTCCATACTTAATCAAATGAATTACTTTGGTGGCCGATTATGTTGACCGTAAAATAGACGTAGTGCGCGATACGATTCTCAAAATAAATTTGCACAATTTGAAAGCGTTGTCCAGGCGTTAGTCTATTCATGTTGAAATGCCAAAACAACTAAAAAGAAATCACTTGACAGCTCATAAAATGGAAGCCAGTTAAAAGAGTGTTACCACCTTAAAGTTCTATCCCTCTAAAAAATCACCCTTTATATGCAGCAAAATTATTTCTCTGTGTTGCAAGTTAAGTATCGAAACGAATATACACCATACGAACTTGACTTTGAGACTCAGCTCACACGTCTATAAAACTTTCCAGGGTGCATGTTGCATCCTTTGTTCAATGACATTCACCAACACAAATAAAAATCTGCAGGAAATCATGCAAGTTGTTGTGATTGGATGTCAAAAATAGCACCCAAACAAAATGGTCCGGCATTGAATTTTTAAAAACAAAAGTTCTGTTGGGTTGAACACCACCCAACCCAAACCATCGCTTTAAAATTGGATTCACCAAACACATGAAGCAAAAATAAATAATTAAGAGCATCTACTGACATTTGCACCAGCAAGGGAGGAGACCTGCTCAGGAGACCCATCCGTGTAGATGTGAATCAAGTTGTTATCTCGAATCAAATCCGACTCCCATTCGAGGTGACTGGGAATGGTTGACTCAAGTTATGCTCAAAACTGAGTTGGGTAGTCATGTGGTCGGTGTTTTGTGAAAAGTTAAGGTAATTTAGTATCTTTGTGTGTTCACCAGAAGGGAGTGACCATTGAAACGAGGCTCTTAGTATCACAGCTGTTTTTAGTAAAAAAACTGCTTTCCATACCAATTAAAAAAAAATCTTTTGATGAAAACATTTCGTCTATAGATCATTTTAACCCACGCGCAATTGTTGGGGGCGTTTTCATAAAAAATGTTTTTTTAAAAGCTTTTAGAAAAACTTCTTATTTTTCGAACCCTCAGCAATTCAGATAAACTTTCTGAACAAGATGTGGTCATAATGGCATTTTCTATATTTTATCCCCATTTAGTTTTAGGTCCACTTTTTGGGGATGTTTAATTTAAGGATGCAATGGGATAGGATATTCAACGATTCGCACAACGGATTGTAGCGTTCTCACATTTGCAGGGGTCAAGGAAGACTTAAACCCTTCCAAATGGGGTTTTCTTAAATCCTTAAGCCGACGAAATGTAGTCTTGAAAGTTCCTTATGATTTCACCACTTTACTACTTGGTAGATTATTTAATTTTTCAACGCGTCTAAGCTATCTTAAACAAATTTTCATCGAATTGCAGCGCAAAACTGGGGTCGAATTACCACATCAGTTATCAAGTCATATACGTGACTTATATGATCGCATATGAGATTCGAGTATCGAGTATCGAATTTTGGTATTCTGTCATCAGTGATCGAATATATTTTTATACGTTAGGGTTTGTGGTGTCGAGTGGATGCATTTTTGTGAGAGAAAATGTTGGATATTTTCATACTTTTTAGTTTGCTATTTTCAATTTATTCTGGGTCGAACATTAATAAAATACATCCAGCTCGAAGAGAAACTTCATTGTACGTACAATAAGCTTTGTAAAGATAAAGGATTGCTTCAATCTCTTAAATGTTCCGCTCAATTTACTCACAATCTCCATATTGTCCTTCGGATGATGAAAAACACAGTCAATACTGAAATTAAAACTTAATAATTTATAAATATCTACCTACACTAATTTATTTTCAAAACATTCACAGAAAAGCAATATATTTGACGTTTGTCAGCTATCAAACATGAATGTATCAGAATTGTGCTAGTACAATTGGTAAAATTTTAAATGTGCATTCGATACGTGACGTGATCATCCCAATATAGTAACTCGATCATTCATTCCTTAATTGTAGTTTTATTTTGAAGTTTTTTCTTGAGAAATATCCATTTTAAAAAAATCTCCGATAACTTAAAAAATATTCTTACTTTCAAAATTTATTTTTATGATTTATGAAGGTCCAAAAAGTTGAAATAACTAGAAGGTTCCCCGAATATTTATTTTAATAGAAATCACCATTCCTAAAAAAATACGAAAAAATTACCATTTTTGAAATTTTCAATTTTGATTTTTGAAGGCTTAAAAGGTCCTATTAATTTGAATAACTAGAAGGTTCCTCGAATACTTATTTTAATGGAAATCGCCATTCCCAAGAAAAATGCGAACAACGGGCCGTTTTTGGAAATTTCAAGGGAAAAGGATAAACAAAGTGGTGTATGGATATTTGTTTAAACTTGACTTTCAAATTTGTAATAACTGTTTTAAGCAAATCGAGTTTAAAACAGCATTGAAGCTGTTAAAAATCCTGAAAAATGCAATAACTTTAAAAAAATATAATAAATCGAATACGCAGATTTTGTGAAAAAGGAAATTAGGCATAACATTAATGTTTCCTTAGCGATAAAATCTGTTTTAAGCAAATCGAGTTTAAAAAGCATTAAAGCTGTTAAAAATCAGCCTTTTCGAGAAGCCCGAAAATGCTAGACTACCAAAAAATACTATAAATCGAATACGTAGATTTTTAAAATTATTCAAAGATGCTAAATAAACAGATAAGTTTCTATTGACCACACTTAACCGATGTAAAAAATTTAAAACGTTGCATTTTCGAAAAATTATTCAATCATATTTCTATAAGCTCAAGTGTAATCGACGCATTTTCATTTTAATTATTGCAGGCATTCTCGTCATTTCTGTGAGATTATTATTTATTCATCTATTACAGTTTTTGTAGACTTAACCTTATTGCACATCATTATCTATTTGCTTATTAGTATACAATTTACATGCTTGTATCAGTTACATCGTTGCCCGATCCACAAAAAAGGAGACCCTCTGAACTGCGCCAACTACAGATGCATAAGTCAACATAGCCTACAAGATCCTATCTGCCGTAATATGTGAACTCATGAAACCGTTTACCAACAACCTGTTCGGCCCTTACCAGTGTGGTTTTAGGCCTGAAAAGTCCACAACCGATCAAATTTGGCAGATCCTGAAAAAAAAACCCAAAGGTCCAAATTGATACCCCCACCTAATGATCGATTTCAAAGTCGCATACGACAGGATTTATAGAGACGAACTATACAGAGCCATGTCTAGTTTTGGTATACCGCCCAAACTCGTCCGATTGTGTAGGATGACGATGACGACCCATCAGGGTCAGAAACGACCTCACCGATACCTTCGATACCAAAAAAGGATTTAGGCAAGGCGATGCGCTGTCATGTGATTTCTTTAATTTGATTCTTGGGTGGATTGTGCAAAACTCTCTTCGAAAAATCGTTGGTCCCCTTTGCGTTGACGGGCTATGGAGACGAAGATTCAACCACAAACTATACGAGCTGTACAGCGACATAACCCTGGTCAATAAACTCCGCATTGGACGTTTAAGATGGCTAGGACATGTAGAACGAATGGACACCAATACTCAGGCTCGCAGAGTCTTCGATCCCTAGTCAGACATCGGACGCAGTAGAGGAAGACCTCGCCTTAAGTGGCGTGCACAAGTAGAAAGAAACCGACCTCAACCAACTTGGAGTGCGCAACTGGAGGCAGTTAGCTGAGGACCGGGCTAATTGGAGAGGCATGTTGGTTGAGGCCCAGGTTTATCCCGGCCTGTAGCTCCACTTAAGTAAGTAAGTAAGTAAATATCTATCTATTATTTCATAGACTGTTTCTTTTTCAAATAGCTAGGGTAGGGCGTCGTGACAAAATACTAAACTTGTAGGTGCACCGCGCACTAAAAAAGATAAGGAACCACTGGTGTATGGAGACTGCTACAACACCAAGGCATATCGTGTGTGGAATCCTCAGCGAAATAAGGTTCACAAAAGAACTTTTATTCTCAACGAGAAAGTAAAACGTTTGAGCCGCTCTTGAGATAATCGCATTTTCAAAAGAGGATTCAAAAACACCACCAACAACACTTATACGCGAAATTTCAGTAAAATCGGTAGTATAGGTTGCAGCTCCAGTATCAGCAACAGACCTCAAACGTACTCATTTGTACTCGGGGTATCCCAGAGGATAACTGTTCACTTAATCCATAACAGTCGTTTTCGGATAGACATTGATAAAGTACTTAAGTCATTTTGTTCTAGATACTCGTGGAATCTTAATTATTTAATTTCATATGAGAAACTTTTATTTTTGGAACGAAAATTCCAATTTCAATCCCCATCTGTAGGAGCCCTAAGAAAACGAATAGGTACAATATTTTCCAAGTAAATCTGTTCACTAGTTTGGATTTGGACTGCAAGTCAGTACATATGTGGCAGATTGATTTTTTTTTTAAATGTGATGGGTCGAAATATGAAATGAAATATTTGGCCATAAACGAAACATACAAGGCCTATTTTTTGCGAATTAATTATTTCTGCCACAAAAAAAAACAGGACCTTCTGCTTAACGCCTTCTCATGATAGTGATACTCTTGGATGTTTCTCAGACTTTCACAAGAGGTGAACAAAACTTAAGTGTTACCATTTTCGGGCTTAAAACCAGGGGATCCGCTCAACAGTCCAACTTACTAACCACTAGGCTACCGCACCCACATAAAATAATCAACCCTATCGAGGTATCCGTCGGAGCGGGAAATTCTCCGATTTTGTTCGATTCGAAGGAATTTTGCTTCGAGGTATTCTTCCGAAAAGCTATTCGGAGATATTTCTCCGACATTTTGTAACGCTTCCCGGCGAATTGCGTTGAAGTGCGTACAGGTGAATTTTTCGTGCAATTTTTGACAGCAAGGACGGCACTTATCCTTTTTCCGATTTCCTCCGACACAAATTTTTCGCGGAATTTATTTACGAATTGTAGTGAAGTGAAGCCGTCGCTTCTGTGTAGTATTTTTTTTTTCGATGACACATACCTAGAAGGGAATTTGAACCTCTGACGAAGTATGCGTTGCGGAAAATTTTCCGCTCCGACGGATACCTCGATAGGGCCGAATACCTTTATTTTCTAGGCTATGCCTTTGGAAGAGAATCAAAATAAATTAAGGAGTCTATTTTTTTCAAAAATATGTTTTTTGGGATTCAAGCTTTTTTCTATATTTTTTCCAAAATAATGATGGCCGCTACTGTTGGGTACTATTTACACTGATGGTTTGAGAAGTTTGGGTGATTCTCCAATTCTCGGTTAAAGTTTGACTTGAGGGCTGCCAGATTTTTTGTTCACATTCATTCACTCGATAACTGATGTGGTAATTCGACCCCTGAGTGTGTACCGATCGACAAGAAATTTGAACTACGGACATAAATCGGATGGAGACCAAAGTTTGTTAGGCTACGAAAAAACTCAACTTTTCGAATATTTCAGAGAAAGAAAAGGGTTCTGGTTGTTTCTCAAGATAACAATTTCATCAGGAGCAATATAACATATGACACACAGCACTAACAAATAACCCTCATTATTACTAAACTTACTTTGAAGGCAGTCGGCATTAAGTAGGTCCTTGCATTTCTCGTGACACTTTACACCGCACTCAGTACAACGGACGCCTTGTCTAGCGATTCCCCAAAGGAGGCCTTCGCATTCGTAGCAATAAGTTGGCGATGTTGCCGTCCATAGTACAAAATTATGCGGCGTAGTCGACGAGATGGGATAGATTAGTGCCTGCAACGCTTTCTTATAAACGTGCATTTTCTGAAATAATAAACAATGAAAGAAAAAAAATTATTTGTTTGCATTAAGTATGGGTAAATGAGTTAGCCATTGACAAGCGAAGTAAAAGTTTCAAATTTACGTTCCAAAAATGATCGTAGTGTGGGCCATAGTATGATGATGGTTATCGTAGATGTCACAGAATTTTACCAGGGATACTTTACAAAAAAATGTCAAAAAATTTATGGTAAATCTTTCATTTTGCGGTTTTTTGAACATTTCTTCGACAGTAGTTTTACCAACGACATTTAACAAAAAAAAGTCAAGTGAGGATCGGACGAATGATGGTATAACCATCAGCCTGAGGTTTTTTGAACATTTCTTCGACAGCAGTTTTACCAGGTTCGTTGATCGTTATGTGGGCCATAGTATGATGATGGTAATCGTAGATGAAGTAGAATTTTACCAGTGACACTTCACAAAAAAATGTCAAACATTTTATGGTAAAACTATAAATCTGCGGTTTTTTGAACATTTCTTCGACAGCAGTTTTAACAGCGTCATTTCACAAACAAAATGTCAAGCAAGGATCGCACGAATGATAGTAAAACCATCAGCCTGAGGTTTTTTGAACATTTCTTGGACAGTAGCTGTTAAAAGTTGGTATCCACTGCTTGATTGTTTGGATTTTCTTTTCAAATCTGTTTGACGTTTACTTTTTTTTACAAAGGAGATGAAGGACTATGACAGAAGTAGAATTAAGTTAAGTTTTCTTCACCAAAGTCGCTTTTTTTGATCGTTCATAGTTCTTTTTTACTCTTTTTGGTGATTGTTACCTTCCTTATGGTCGTAATTATCACCTCAACAGCCAAATGAATTTGCATAATATTATGGCCGCCCACAGATTATTTGATACATACTAAATATATAATCGAATTTATGTTCCGTTTTGTATAACTATGGGAATGAAAAATTGTGCAGATATAGCAAGAAGCATTTACTGCCTTAAACAGAGAACCATGAAACAGCTGAAAGTTATAATATTCCTTCGAGATTATGCTCACACTCAAAACATGAGTTATGTCCTTCATTCAACAGTTAAGTAAAACATTTACAAAGTCATTGTGAGTTTCATAAAAAAAAAAAAACTTTACACGAAGCGCTCTCTCTGAAGTAATTTTTATCATCTTGCAGCTTTAAAAAAAATCTGTTGTCACACTCACATTCGAGATGCGCAATAGATTAAAGGAGTTGCATGCGCGTATCAATTGAAAAGCTGAAATTTGCGCTTTTTTCGAATTTTCATTTGAAACGACTTTTTCACCAGCTTGTCCTTGACTAACCCATTTATGAATTTGATTTAAATTAAAACATACGACTTACCAACTCTTCATCATTGAGGGTGGCCCTTGGCACTGCTGACGTCAGTCCGGCATTCCTCTTAGTTGCAGCCATTGTCTGTTTGTATTTTTGTTTTAGATTTTATTTAAAGTAATTAATAACTAATTATGTTTCTTTTTAAAAACCATAAAATAAATGTGAAATCTAATTATTACAGAACAAAATAATTTCTAAGCTAAATTTTTTGAAATAATATTTTTAAAAAAATTGTTATTAGCATATTCTACAATTCAAACATGTAACAAAACTTTAGTATATATAAATTTACTATAATTATATTTTTTTGTTGAGAATTACAAAGAAATATCATGCGTTGCTATGCATTTTTTTTTAATTTTAATAAACTTTATAAAATACATATATTTTGTTAAAAAAATGTGTTATTTGGTGTTTATTTATTTTTTTTTGTTGTGTGATTTGTGATATATAATTACTTCTTAAAATTAAGTCTAAACTAGCATTTTGTGCAAGGTTTACTCCTTAAGCGAAATTAATATTGTATACAATAATAAGGACGCCAAAAGAGCCTTTTTTTGGGTTTGAACCCATGAGAAAACTTGGCTTAAAGTTTTTGAACAGCATATAAGCAAAGCCATTATCAGCATTTCATTCAGCATACAATTTGGAAACGAACCCACTTTTTTGGGCGCCTGCTATTTGCTAAAGAAAAGATTTTTAACATTTCAATATAATACGTTCCGCCTATAGACAGTTTGGAACCATGAACCATTTTATTCAATTCAACTTCGAAGAAATGTCAGAAGAGTATATTTGGACAATGCTAACCTCTAATCTTCGTAAGGCGTAATTGTTACTTTTATGTCCCTACTTGTTGTTCTGTTTTTTCTATGAAGTAAAGGTTTTTACTTTCCAATAAGTTAGTGTTGAAGTTTTTAGGATAATAAATAAAGTGGGCCATAATGCCACATATTACATTTGCGATGGCAGAAAACTGTTTTTGATTACATTCACAAGTGATGGATTAAAAAGCATTCCCTATTCAGAATTAAGGAAATATTTAGTAGAAATAAATAACATATTTGAAGGATTATAAAGTAAGGAAAATAAATTTAGATTAAAATTTTACAGGAATGCAAAAGATATGAGTACATTGGCAATAAAAATGTAAATAAAGTAGATGTCAAATAATCGGCAACAGTTTCTTGACCTACAGCTAACTTTTTGATTGGATTTGTCATCAAATTTTTTTTTTTTTTTTAGAAAATAATGGAAAACTCCTGAGCCAAAACCATGGGCATAGTCTTCCATTAATATTTGCAACTACCCGCATATGCCGACTGTATTTACATCATTGGTTGAACTTAACGAGATTTCATATCCAAAAAGGAAAAAAGCTAGATTATCAGAAAACAAGGACAAACCCAGTATAGGCAAACTAATAAAATGCGCTACCAATAAAACATTTTCAATATCTGTCTTCTCTGCAATTTTAAATCCCATCCATTTATTTGCGGATGACAGAACTCTCAGCTTTTCATATTCGTACTCAAATCCACCCCTTCACGATCGCACTCCATGTCCCTTCCACACAAAAACGGCAAAATATATTAAGCCCATTAAATTCCGATCTCGACAGGATAATTAAATTGAAGAAGGCTAATAGAGTGCAATTAAATGCTTTCAAAATACAATTCTGTCTTCTGTCATCTAAGCGAAAGCAAAATTTACAGCCACTTGCATTGTCGAAATCGAAAAACGTTCCATGCTCGGTATTTGTATTAGTAACGACAATATATTTGAAGTCGCTAAAAACGCAGCAAAATTTCTAGGTTTTCTTAACCGATGCAAAAAAAATTACACCCCTACTGATCTGGCCTCAATACATAAAGCGCATATACTCCCCAAACTTGAGTTCAACTTCCAACTTGTCAGATGCAGCAAAAACGTCATTGCACCTACTGGATAGCATACAAAAGCGAGCGATAAAACTAATGCGAGACTCATTTGTTTTGAACTCTACAGTCTCGCTTGAACATCGTAGGAATGTCTCCTGCATAACACTCTTTAACCCCTGCAAATGTCCACCCCTAATACTCGTCCTGCCATGAATGAACCTAAAGCCTATCTTCAGACATAATAGAAAATATAGAGATAAATTCTCTATACGAATGCGGATTGCTCAAACTCAGTTTTCCTCTTAAAAATTTAAAATTTAAAAAAATTTAAAACAACTCACATTGGTGTCTCCTATTTTCTTCTCCTTAATTTCCTTAGTGCCCGCGCTGAGCTCAAACACTATAACTCTCAAAGACAATAAAGGCGAGGTTACGACCAAAGGCAGTAAGCGAGTGTCCTAGTTCACGCTAGTCCGCGCTAGCCCGAGCTAATCCTCACTAGATGGACGCTGGCAATGGCATTTCGTCAGAAAACAAACGAAATTACTCTTGCCAAAGCTAATTCTTTGGGATAAGAAGACAATTTAGTAATAAAGTCCTAGCTAGGACAACTACTGAGATCACATTCAAGACCTCGATCATCCCAGTCCTGCCCTAAGGTTCTAAGAAATTGTTCGTCTTCAGAAAAAATAATATTTGGTCTCGTTTGCGTTAGTGGGATGAGACTTAGATTTACCCATAAACTGTATGAGTGCTGTACAGCAATCAGGACCTTTTCGAAAAAAAAACTACGCAGGATGACTATGATATTTAGACACCAATATTCCGGCCGCAGTACATTCGATTGCTATTCCGGCGAAAGGAACAATCGGTCCTGTGATTTTTTTTATAATTTGCACGCACTCAAGGGGTCTGAATATCCTTTACATGTTTTAGCAATATGCCTTCGTTAAGGCAATTCGGGATTAGAAGAAAGGATGTACCGATGCACATATGCCTGTAAGTTATAATGGAAAGGAAAAACAGAGTTTGATAGCGCATTCCACATTCGTGTTGTTCGGTTTATGTACGAATCTCAATATTTCAGCGTTCGTCTGAAGATAGGCTTGAGGGTTAACTGATCTGAATTCATAGCGTAACGAATATTGCGGCTGAATTGTTAAATGGTATGAATACAAGTGGCTATTTCATTTGAGCATTGGTTGTTAAAATAGCGATAAAACAATGTAAGGCGGGAGATATTTCGACGAAGTTCGAGAGAAACTAAAGAGTTCGCTATTGTCTCCTATATGTTTTTTCGCACGCGTTTGAATCCTATCTAGGAGGTGAAATGTTGTTTTTGGTGCACCCGACCAGATCTGGGCGTTGAACTAAAGTTTGGGGCAGTTTATATAAGCCATAAACTTGAGCTTATTGTGTACAGTTCAGATGGGGTAAAATAAAATTACATCGATTAAGGAATCCTAGACATTTTGCTTCGTGTTTTAGCGATTTGGAATATGTGGTTGTTCCAACATGGAACGCTTTTCAGTTTCTTTGACGTTTGCATTTTTTTCGTTACACGTTTTCGTTTCATAAAATCCAATTCACAACGTCCCAAAAGCGTCATTCATGAATAATAGCTCTAGATTTTGGTTTCCCTTTAACGGCAGAAGACAGCATTGTAATTTGGAAGCATTGAATTCTACTTTGTTGGATTTTCTCCATTTGATGATGCTGTCAAGGTCGGAATTCAAAGAGCTTCACATATTTTGCCGTTTAGAGTCCACGTTCGAAGATGTGGGACGTGGACCTGAAAACGAAGATGAGAAGCTGAGAGTACTGTCATCAGCAAAGGAATGAATTGGATTAGAAGTTGCAGACAGGAGATCATTTATAAAAAAATGTGAAAGAGAGTCGGAGACAAAACTGAGCCTTGAGGGACACCAGCATTTATTTGGTGAGTTGAAGACTTGTAGACCGTCCAAAACAACTTGCATTGAACATTTCGAAAGGTTATTTCGAATCCATAGAAGAAGTTTTCATCGATTCCAAATGCACGCACTTTCGAACAAAAGGGCTTGATGCCAAACCCTGTCAAATGCAACAATGCTGTCTCCACTATGCTGGATTGATTGGTTCCACTTTTCGGTGAGATATGTCATCAGTCAGTGTCAGTGGACACGTTGCTGCGAAAACCATACTGCCAGTCATTGAGAAGCTTTCGTGTTTCGAGATATTTCATAAGCTGAAGATTTATCAGCGTTTCCTTGACCTTGGAAAGAAGGGACGTAAGTTCAATTGGTCGGTAGTTCGAGAGAGAAGAGGATTCGCTTTTTTTTGTTACAGGCTGGACAAATGCAGTTTTCCATCTACTCGGAAAGAGTCCTGATGAGTAGCATAGATCGAAAAGCTTACGCAGTGGTTTTTCTAGCGTAGAAGGACACCTCTTCAGAATAATGGGGGATATACCATCCTGTCAAAATCGAGTACGAAAGCGAATTTGTCCCATAGAATGATCTACGTTTTCAAGTACAGAAGAAGACTGGCAACGTAGAACTGGCTGCGAAACTCGCAGCAATCAGATTGGCTTTGTCTAAAGAGCTGACAGCTAGAATGTCATTCTGAATGAGCATCGAAAAGATTGTTAGAATAAAGCTAGGTATTTGGTATTTTTGTAATTTATTTTTAAATAGTTTGAAATTATTGAATTCTTTCTCCTCAGTATAGATCTAGATATTCCAAAACATTGAAACTGAATTTTACAATGAAATTCATAAAACATTCATAAAAAATTGGAAACAATGTGTGAAAAGGAGAAATATACAGTAGATGAGGATTTGTTGAAGTATGTCAGGGCGGGCTATCTACTGTATGGAAAAAAAAATATCCAACACTGCTAAACAGAATACAAAAAGACCACATTTACCCATGTATTGGCTAAAAATTAAACACTTCAGTAGGCTCTAAACAATTGCAGACACGAAAGAACAAAGTATGGCTTCGTTACTCACAGAAACAATTAACCCTCTTAGGTTAAGTTCACATCACTTTCACATAATGTCAAGTAGATAAGCAGCTTACATTGTTTGGGGTGTTACATGTAAGGACTTTTTTCAAATGACTTCCCCTTAATGAGGTAGCAACAGATTTTAAATATCAGCTCAAGTGCTTAAACGCTGGGATTATATTCAAAAACAGTGAAAATGTAGCTCTTGTGTAAATGTCACCTTTTCGCTAACTATTTGACTATTTCCAATTCCATGGCCTTCACAGACTAGTGTGAAAGAGGAGAGGAGGACGCATTGTTAGCTATCAAAAGTAATTTATTTTTTACGAAAATGGGTAAAAAAATAATAATGGTATTGAGCTATAAAGAAGTTTAATTTTTTTTAAGAAAAGTCAGCAAAATCGAGAATTTGACTTTTTTTAAAAGTCAAACTTCTATTGGGACGGTTTGAATTGGATTTTATGAAACGAAAAAGCGTAACGAGACAATCATAAATGTATCGAGACAATCATAAATGTATTTATAGGGTTTAGGCTGTGAAAGAATGAAATACAACTCGTTCTATATAGTTTCCTTCGGCAATGTCTATGAAAAGCGGAAGAAATTATTTTTGTAGAAGGAGTTTATATAAACTGAAGGTTACCAATAGTATTATTTTTGAAAAATAAAATGAAATAAATAAATGGTCTCTAAGGCCCGGGTTTTCATTGCGAGATCATCTTATTTTCGGGATTAAACTCAAGTTAACTCGAGAAAGTAGTTTTTCAGTCAATTTAAATTCAGAGTTAATTTCGAGTTAACCCAGCAAGTTTCGTGAGTTAACTTTGGGATTGAATAATCAGATGTTTTTAACAGATGATAAATACCAAGCAAACAATCATTTTTAATTCCATTTATGTGGACATTTTATTAAATTTCTGTAAACTAAATACGTGTACGATATATTCAGATTCAGATCTCAGCGAATCTCGATCTCGAAACTGTTTTCAAAATTGGAATTGACTGTTTTAAGAAAAAAAAACTTGTAAGATCGCGACAAAAGCATTTTCATTTGCTCGGGGAAAAAGAAACCAAACAGCTGATAACTGAGCTGTTGCGGATTCTATACATGTCGAAAACTTTTTGACAGCAAAATCGATAAAACATAAGTGCTACCAAATCAAATCTCCACAAACAAAGTCAAATTTAATCCTGCACTGAAAAACTGCTTCGTGAGTTAACTCTGGATTAAATTTATTCCACTGTTAGTAAACTCTAGGTTAGCTCAGAGTTAACTCAAAAACCGGGCCTAAGTATTTGCTTGAGGAAGTTATTTCGATATGATCAATATTGGATGACTTGGGGACGTATTTGTCATCAAACTTGGCAATGTTTTTTTTTTAATAAGGGAAACATTTTAGAGTTAAAAATTCGACAAGTTAATCCAGCCATGTGGAAGACTATTTTATTTGTGCAATCCACTTCGAAATAAATGATATAAACGAATAAGCCGTTATATGTCAATGTTTTTTGAAGTAAAACTTCTTTTGGGAATTTTATGAAACGAAAAAGTGTAACGCAAAAGGTACAACTTGAAATGTATTTATAGAGTTTAGTGTTAGAGATAAAATTCGTTTTGTCTTCTCTTTGTGCTATGGTTCCTAGCGGCCCCACTACTCTACCGTGGTATACAGTTTCACTTCTACCGCGTGTGAATTCACAGTCGATTTTTTTTTATTAAAGAACACCGTTCATTAATTTTTGCCTTGCATAGTGGTTTGAACTTTTTTTTATTGATAACGTGAAAGATTTAGCTAATCAATTATAGCCTTAGTCCAAACAAGAATCATTTGGTTCAAGAACAAAAGCCCTCGGGTAATGGCATGCCTCCTGATTTTGCTCAAATGTCTCAAGGCGAATTGTAAAATGATCCTGAATCGTATGACAAAACTTTAATCTGCATTCAGTTTGAAGTTTCAGGTCGTGTTTGAAATTTGCATGTAACTGCACCATTTTCATTGAAAAATTTATACAAAAAGTTGCATAGTATTTTTTTTTTAAATTCTGTATGAAAAATTGTGCTACAAGTGCTAACGTTTAGTCCATTCGATCAAAAAATATGAATCACAAAATTGTATTTCACTGAAGCCTAAGCATCTTCGATGTAAATGTGCGGTATTCCTAAAAGACCATTCGCACGTCAAGAACTAAGTTCGACTGGTGCCTAAATTGCTTACAAACTCATCAATTGACTAGAATACGGAGACAGTATATCAAATAGTGTGGAATCTCGTTTCTAAATTAAAAAATACAGAATTTACTACTCGACCTATTTCAAAGCTATATAATGCCAAGGACAGCACCTCAAACAAGCTTAAAAAAATGATTTTTATAAAATATCAAACGTAAAGATAAATTTTTAAAGAAAAAAAATCGTGTTAAATGTTCTACAGCAGCGATTATTTAAGAAATAAATAAATTAGAAAAAAATACATGCTCAACTGTGAACGGTGCAATTTTTATCAAAAAATTCAATTTATATTATTTCCCAGCAAAATAATAAAGTGATAAAAATTATTTTATTTTTTTTTTAAATTTTAAACAAACTTTTACATTCCTAATTCAATTTATTTGTGTTTTTTTTTTTTGCATTGCAAAACTGTGTCAATTTATTATAAAAGCTTCGAACAAAATACTAAAACTGTGAAAATATTACTTAAAAGTGAATTATCAAGACTAAATATAGTCAAATTACAAAATAGCTATAAACAAAACGAAACCAGAAGATATATAAAAAAGTGATTCAATGAGAAACTTATTGATAAAAAAACGTTTGAAAAATCAGGACATATACCTTGAGCACCTTTATTGGGTCCAATTATATATTTTTTATAACATATTTGTTTTTATTTTTTTTTATTTTTCATTTTCGTTATTAAAAGGAGATACACAAATGTAAAAAAAAAAATACGAACATAATTAATAAATATGTTTGAAAATTAAATATACTTAAAAATATGTGAGTTTTTTTATTTATTAAGATTCTGTTTGTTTATTTTGTGTTCCTAAGTTAGGTTTTAATATTTTTGTATTGTTAAAAAATATGTGTGTTATATTTTTAAATTCAAAATTAAATTTAAATTTTTATTTTGTTGTTAGATTGTAGTTTTATCTGTTTTTGTGTATCTATCTTATGTATACAAAAATAAATTAAAAAGTTGAGATAATGAAATAATACTTACAAGTTCGGATACCAGAGGGATCGATTTTCGTCTAGGCCGTATGTCCGGCATGCTATCAATGTTGCTATAGAAGGGGTTGTCACCTGGATGGCCATTGCCACGTCCACCCACATCACCTGCTCCTGATCCATTCTGTGGAATCCAACAAAAAAAAGTGTTATATAAAGTTTTGAATAGCACCAGTTGATTAGCAATCGACAAATTTAACAAATTTAACTTAATCACAAAATAGAATGTTAACCCAGGGGTTAAAACTGAAAAAAACTATGGGGCAAGCACTTAACTTGCGTAATTGGCTATGGATTACAAAAATACATTTTAAAATAAAATAAATATATATTTTGGGGGCGCTACCGACCTTCGAAATTTGGAAAAACTGATATTTTTATGGTGATGTTTAGCTATCTTTTTGATCTTATTAGATGTAGAACATATTTGACGTTCCAGTTTCCAGCGGTTTCAAATTAAAAAGGTTTCAACCTGAAATGGGGGTATTTTCAGGTTGAATATGGTGTCCCTTATTTAAGTGGGAAAAACACATTGTGGTTTATTGAGGAAATGTAGAGGTTTTTCATTCACCACTTGTCTATACTTAATGGGTTGTCAAACTCCATAATTTGCCAACCTGAATTGTAAGGATCTTATATAAAAGTCACACTTTGAAGTCCTTAGATTCTATTCGATATTCGGGTTCAGTAAAGTGCGTTGTAAAAGTGTTAAAAGTGATTTTTAAACAATTAGTTCGAGACGTAGTAAGACTACTTGTGCTGTATCGGCAGCTACCAACTATAAGGGATGTCATTAAATTAATTTTGTTTGTCAGGGACGACCTTAAGCTTAAGAGTAACGGAATGGATCAATCCCACCCAACTAACAATTTCGCTTCGATAAAGCACTATCAAAGCTATTTCCCCTCCAGCAATATAACTTGTAGGAAGTGTTATGGAAAAACATTTGGCGCACTTTTGGGAAGCTATTTACTTCTATAAGACTTATTTACATACTTCTAAAAGCCTTAAAGAAAAATCTTAGTTTGCTTATAAAAGGCCATACAGAAGCAAATTATAGGCTTCGCAAAAAGTCATTCCGAAAATATTTGCAAATCTTCTCGAAGTTGAAAAATAGATTTTTTTTTATTATTTTCTTTATGTTTTTATATTTTCTTATTATTATTATTTATTAATTCCAATTTCAATCTCTTTTAAGCCCAATTCGTTATTCTGAAAGTATGAAATTCAATGCAATTAATTATATAAAAACTCTCATCTTACTGGGATTCGAACTCGGGTTCTCTCGCACGGTACCTAGTCCAACACGCTATCCACTAGGCTTTACTCTCGAACATGAAAGACGAGTTAGTACAACGAAGTAGTTGAATCGTGTTGACTCATTCTCCGGTAGGTTCCCGATCTTTTCAACTTTTTTTTCCAATTTTTACACCTTGTCCCGATCTTTTCACTTTTTTTCCGATCTTTTAACCTTAGCTTTTTTAAGCCTTATTTCGCAAGCTCTATACGTGCTATGCATCGGATTAACTTGTGCGAAGTTCTACCGAAACATCTTAACTTATGGTACTTGTACACACCTCTCCGGAAGCTTAAAAACAACCTTACAGAAGTTTCGCTATCACAATTTCGGTTATGCTTGTGAATTTTCCTGCATAGTGTCTTAAACAAGCTTCTACCCAAACAATCGACTACCAAAATGCTTAACCTCCGTGCACAAGTACTATATAAGGCCTATAGAAATAATTGCATGTGGAAATTACATTTTTGTGCCTTATAGAAGAATAATTGTTAGTTGGGCATTCAGATTTATGAAGAGATCAATAATATTTGGACCAAAGCTTCGATTGCAATTGTAACTAAGGAACGAGTTATTCAATTACTTAAATTAAATCATATTTCGTTAAGTACAGGATATTGAAGGGATGCCCCAAAAGCAAACAAAGTGATAATTTCGAAAACAAACTGAAGTGTTTTTTAGAGTCAGAAGCTTTTCGACGTTGCTGCTTGTTACTGCACCTCATTTGAAAGTTGTGAATGTTTAAAACCTAAGAAAGTTCCCATCATACGCGGTGTTGACAAGAAAGAAATGAAACAAAGAAGTTGCACTATGCTCCTTCCTTGACATTGAGGGTGCTTTTGACAACACTGGATATGAATCCATATCAAATGCATTGACTCGTAGAGGAATAGATCATCCAACCATCAAATGGATCAAAGCGATGCTTGAAAGTCGTAAAATAACTGCTTCGTCAGCACTGACATCAGCATTAGTAACAGCCGTTAAAGGATGCCCTCAGGGAGGAGTACTCCCACCCCTACTATGGTCTCTGGTTATCGAAAACCTACTTCAAGACCTAAGTTATACAGGCTTCAATATAATTGTATACGCCGATGACCTATTCATCAAACGGGGTTACAACACGTCTGCAAAACGCCCTTAAGATAGTCATAGATTGGTGTAGAAAAGAAAATCGTTCTATTTCTGTCATCGTCCCTTTTACGAAAAGAAGAAATTTAAGTCTTAACCAAATTTCAATCAATTAAAATATCTTGGAGTGATCCTCGACAAAAAAACTAAGCTGGAACTCCCACATAAACAGAAAAATTCAAAAAGCAGCCAAAGCTTTCTGTGCTTGCCGAAGCATGCATGGAAAACCTGGGGAATCTCTCCAAAGACCACACACTGGATCTACACGATCATGGTCAGGGCATTACCGGAGCCATGCGTACCTGTCCCACTGCGGCTATAGAAGCCTTAAAAGGATTCACATCTATATAAAAAAAATGTGGCAATTCGCAGCTCAGCAAGTTTGACACAAGCGGAAGCAATAATTCAAAACTAAATGAACTATTATCCGAACTTCCAGAACTTGACATGATCTGTGCGGTTACAAACCGCTTACCTATGACACTATGCTTCAACAAAAGATTCTCAACGGAGATCACAACCAGAGAAGCATGGGTTAGCAATAACCCAGCAAACTGCTAAAACGGCCTAAAGTGGTATTCATGGACAAAATCAAGTTTCAATACCTATGGGAAAAAACCCCAGTGCAGAGCTCCATGCCATCAAAGAATGCGTAAACCTAATACACAATTCAGGTATAAAAGGCGCCAACATCCATTAAAGCTATAAAAGCCCTTAGCTCACATATTATTGACTCCAAATCAGTACTTCACTGTTTTAATTGCCTCCAAACACTTTGTTCCAGGAACAAAACTAGGTTATGGTGAGTCCCCGGGCATAAGGGAATTGAAGGCAACGAAAAAGCTGATGAACTAGCCAGAAAAGGCTCGGAAACCCCTTTCATTGGGCCCGAACCCTTCTGTGCAATCCCCAAATCAGCCATAAATCTGGCTATAAAAGGTTGGGAACAAAAAATTGTAAGTCATACCGGGATAACATCCCAGGCCTTAGATAGGGCCTTCAAAAAAGATGCCAAAAAGATACTAACTCTTCCCAGACACGATATCAAGAACTTAGTAGGCTACCTAACGGGTCACCACGGTCTACGATATCACCTAAATAAAATGCATCTAGTCGACTCACCGGAGTGCAGACTATGTCTAGAAGAAGACAAATCAGCCGAACTCATCATATGTGAATGCCTGGCCCTTTACAGTATAAGAAGGGAATCCTTCTTCAGGGAAATATTAAGTACCAAAAAACTAAGGAAATCCTCTGCTGAACGTATTATCAGCTACATTAGGAAGGTTAGGTTAGGTTTGATGGGTTGATGACGTCAAACTCACATAGGCCTGCGTGGGCCCATAGCGATACCCTTTATTGTACCTGAAAAGAAAGCTGCGTTAGTGAAGGGAGTTATACTTAGGTGATTTGTGCTGCTCCATTAGCATCAAAGAGATATTTGCTCCAAGCCGACATGCAGCAGAAGCTGACGATCCGTGCTGCGGTTTTGCAGCTAGCTCCGTCAAGTCCTCGTAGTAGAAGCTACCGAGGAGTTTATTACGGTTGTTGCTGATCGCGGGGCAGTGACATAATAGGTGGACGATGTCCTCCTCGACGTCCGGGTCTCCGCACTTCCTGCAATGTTGGTGTGAGTCAGTAAGGTTAATCCTGTTGGAATGTTTACTCAGCAGATTATGGCCTGTTGTGACTCTCACCGCTATGGCAATAGAAGCTCTGTTCAGAGCTATAAGCTTGTTAGATTTAATATCGCTAAGTTCCGGCCAAAGGTCTTTAGCATGTCTGCAGGTGCTAATGGTTTGCCACCTAGACTTTGATTCACTTGAATCTGGTGAATCTGGTTATTTTCTCTTTTTTGAAAGCAAATGGGGGTCAAACCCTGTTGTCACATTAGGAGATACAGGTGGACGATCCTAGTCTGGCTAGCTCGTCTGCTTTTACGTTACCTGGGATGTTACCATGTCCTGGCATCCAGATTATTTGTTCTAGTTACAAAGAGCCTTAAGCTCTGAGCGGCAGCGTCGAACTAGTCGTGATTTTATTATGTTGGATGCCAGAGCTTTTATGGCCGCTTGGCTATCTACGTAAATGGAGATATCCTTTTGTAATATGTCCAAAACTCTAGCCGATTCGGCAGCTACGAGTATGACAGTTCGAGTTCATACAGTTTACGGGGTTTGGTATACAAATAGTTTTTTTTTAGAAAAACACCCATAAAAAGTGGGCGTGGGTTAAAATGATCTATAGACGAATTTTTTAAATAAACAATATCAATGATTTCGCATCGAAAGTTTTTTGGAATATCTTCAAAATTTGACCGAAAATCTTTTTTTTTACTGAAAACGGTTTTAAAAACGAAGTATAGATGTTCAGATTGTCTAAAATATGTTGTTCAGATATTTTTTTAAAAATCTCTACGAATCGTTTAGTACCCCTATTCTATCTTTAAAACGAATATTCAGACAGTTTACCAAATTTTTGTATGGCCAGACAAAAACCAACGGTTTTCTCTTGCATATGTTATGGGGTTTGGTATAGAAATAGTTTTTTTTTTGTTACAAAAAACACCCCTAAAAAGTGGGCGTGGGTTAAAATGATCTATAGACGAAATTTTTAAATTAACATTACCAATGATTTCGCATCGAAAGTTTTTTTGGAATATCTTCAAAATTTGAGCGAAAAACTTTTTTTTACTGAAAACGGTTTTAAAAACGAAGTATAGATGTTCAGATTGTCTAAAATATGTTGTTCAGATATTTTTTCAAAAATCTTTACGAATCGTTTAGTACCCCTATTCTATCTTTAAAACGAATATTCAGACAGTTTACCAAATTTTTGTATGGCCAGACAAAAACCAACGTTTTTCTCTTGCATATGTTATGGGGTTTGGTATAGAAATAGTTTTTTTTTGTTACAAAAACACCCCTAAAAAGTGGGCGTGGGTTAAAATGATCTATAGGCGAAATTTTTAAATTAACATTACCAATGATTTCGCATCGAAAGTTTTTTGGAATATCTTCAAAATTTTACCGAAAAACTTTTTTTTACTGAAAACGGTTTAAAAACGAAGTATAGATGTTCAGATTGTATAAAATATGTTGTTTAGATATTTCTTCAAAAATCTTTACGAATCGTTTAGAACCCCTATTTTATCTTTAAAACGAACGTTCAGGCAGTTTACCAAATTTTTGTATGGTCCGACAAAAAACAACGTTTTTCTCTTACATATGTTATGGGGTTTGGTATACAAATAGTTTTTTTTTTAGAAAAACACCCCTAAAAAGTGGGCGTGGATTATAATGATCTGTAGACGAAA
Source organism: Rhingia campestris (assembly GCA_932526625.1). Lineage (NCBI taxonomy): Eukaryota > Metazoa > Arthropoda > Insecta > Diptera > Syrphidae > Rhingia > Rhingia campestris. The sequence continues at coordinate 1,645,649 of OW052186.1, read as the reverse complement.
TTTTTATATTAACATTACCAATGATTTTGCATCAATAGTTTTTTCGAATATCATCAAAATTTGACTGAAAAACGTTTTTTACTGAAAAAGGCTCCAAAAACGATGTTCAGATTGTCTAAAATATGTTGTTCAGATTTTTTTTTTTTAAATCGTTTGATCAAAAATAACATTTTTTTTAAATTTGGGCGGACTGTTAGAAAAGTGAACCAAATTTCATAATTCTAGCTCAAAATTTATGGCCCAAAAACTGGTGACGTACGGACGTTTGGACAGACATGGCTTAATCGACTCAGGTATAGAGTTTATGTCCATCCTTTAAGGTATATCTAGCTAAATTATTTGTCTATGTTAGAAACTATGTATGAAAACTTAAATCCGCCTATGGGATGGAATATAATCAATTGAGACGATCGACAAATATCGAATCGATAATCGATCGACACTCACAATAGCCCCTATTGTATTGTTAATAAGGGTTAGTAGAAACCAATGTCATTTAAATAAAGCCTTCAGGTTGTAAGACGTTCTCAAATATAAGTTACAATTAAAAAATCTGTTATATGGATTTATTGTAAAAAAAAATTACGTTAGAAACGTTTTTCAGAATATCTATGTTTTATAAGCCGATCGAAGTAACGACCGCCATTAATTATAAAAAAAAATATTTTGAGACTTCGCATTCCTTACGAATTTGGAAATTATTATTTTCGCAGGATTTAGAGAATTCCAGTAGCGAAGGACACTTTGCTGTATGGGATTCGCTGTTGCTATTATAAAAAGGTAAAATTATCTCAGAGCTGACAGCGGTTACCAGATTTGGAAAGACTTCAAAGATATGCCAAACATAAAATAAACAAAATTCAAAAAAAAAAATGCATTGCCCTCCTAAAATTGTACCTTTTCCTTGTCCTTAGACAACTCTTCTCCCTTAATTTTGTCCTGATTGTTGCGCTCCTCCAACTTTTTTTCCTTCAGTGTCTTCAGCAGTTTCCATTTGCTACTGCCAAGGGCGAGCGAGCCATTGCTTTGTGCCGAGCCCTCCACACTTGCACTAGACTCCTGACTAAGCGCCTTCATTGCACTGGTTTTGACTTCTCCTTCGCTGGATTTACGTTTACCAGCTTCTGCCTCTTCATCGGATGTTGGTGTTTTAGAGGTTTCTTCGGAATGGCCATTTAAAGCCTCTGTGCCAGGTGCAGCTGGCACTGGTGATGTCGATTCTTCCACAATCGGAGGTTGTGGTTCTTGCGGTTGTTGCTCTTCCGTTTCCGTTTGTGATTTAACCGGCAAAGACTCCAGTGACATTCTATGCTCCTCCGGGAGATCTGTCTGTTGCTGCGCCAACACAAATTCATAACTTTTTCGAGAAGAGCTGTCCGCAGAGGATTTTTTTGTCCCTGGGGACTTATCCTTCTGCTGGCTCTTCTTGAACTCATTGTAGTTCTGTACGGTCTTGAAGACCTGTCCATAGGCCTGCTCATCGTCCATGTCGCTAATGTCTGTCGGCGTGTCTGGTCCCGATGTTGCCCCAGACGATGCGCTAAGTTTGTCTTCGTCTGAAGCGACATCATTAGCCTGTTCCTCAACAGTTATCGGTGACATTGGTGGCGCCGGCTCTTGGGTGGTTCGTATTCCGCCACTGTTGACGCGACGCTTGCATTTTGTTAATACATGCCGATGCTGGCGTTCTTCAGCGCATGACGAGTACGGTGAGGAAGATGATGAGAATGGAATATCATCAGCGCTGTCGTCGGCGTCAGTGGGCAACTTCCGGACGTTACGTTGACGTTTCTTTACCTTTTTAACCTTTTTAAGTTGACGCTGTTTCTGCTGCTGATCCTGAATCATATTTGCCTCGACCAGGTTTAGTTCATTGAGCATTCGTTGTTCTTCCACCTCGTCATTGTCCTGCCAAGCACTGTGGATATCCGTTACCTTGGCGAATTTTTCGTATACATTCAGTTTGGGGTTTGATAGAACGGCAGAAGGCATACGGGGGTGATGAAATTGTAACTGATGGGATGGAATTTGTGGAAGCATATGATGATGATACTGAGCCGCCAATGCTGGCATCTGATGTGGAATACTTCCGTTTGGTATAGAATCTGGTATGTCTTCATCTTCTGATATGACGTCCTCGTCGTCATCCTCTTGTCCCTCGGTTTCTTCCTCTTCAGGTCCATCTTCAGTCCCTCCCTCTTCTTCTAAGTCCTCGTCTAGCACTTTGACATTGCTCTTTAGTTCGTCGAGTACGTTCGTCATTTGTTCCTTGACTTCAGGATCAGGTTGGTATGTTATAGGACGTGGAGCGGGAGCGGTCGAACTCTCGATGTTTCCAGCACCTAGTTGATCGATTTGCGAGAGCAGACCTTCTTGGTTCATCTGGGCGTCAAGCTGTGCTTGGGTTTCGAGCTCTTCCAATTGACGCAACTCATAGCAGAAGTATTCATCGTCGGTGTCAATGCTATCTTCGGTGCTCTGGCGGCGTGAGGAAGACACAGTGCGATACGAGTGCTGGCTTCTATTGTCCTCGTCGTCACGAGTCATTGGTATATCCAGCGAAGCATGACTACGTGGGCCATGTTTGATTTGTCTTGACATTGCTATCGTCGAAGTTGAAGCGATAGCTCCGTTAAAGGATGGTGTTGTGGTAGGCTGGGTCATAGCTGGTATGATAATCTGTGGCTGACTAAATCCCATTGAAGTGTAGGCCTCATCAACATCAACATCGTCATCCTCCACGAATATTGAATGCGTTTTTTGCAGATGAGGACCGGAAGGCCGTCGCTCATGTTGCTCTTCTTCTTCGTCGTAGTCAGTTATCACCGATTCTGGGTCGGCTTGAATGTTAATATCTGGAGGGAATACAGAAAGTTGATGCTGATTTAGTTGTTGCTGCTGCTGCACTGTCGGTCTTGGTTCTTCGTATTCATCGTCGTGATCGCTGTCTGATTTATGATGTCTTATGGCGTCTCCAACGGTAGGAAACATTGAATTGAGGAACATGTCGTCTCCATCCACTTCTGCTTCTGTTGGTGAACGATGCGGCTTGCTGACGACAGCATAAGAAGCCTCCTCCTTGTACTCTCTTGTGGGTGGTGACATTGCCGCCGATGGTTGTGACTGATATGAGTCCATCGACGTTGATCGCATTCTTTGTTCTACTATGTCAAGGATCATGTTGTTCTCCTCCCGTGATCGCCTTGCCATCTGTTGCTGATAGTTAGCTGAGGAGCTAGGCCTCTGGCGGACCTGCTTGAACGGTTCCATTCGATCAGCGTCGCTGTAATAGTCTGGATCATATTTTACTGGCCTCCTCGTATCACTAATCACTGAGTCGTCGTTGTCGGATGATGTGAAATTTGGCATCTCTTCACCCGGATCAGACATGCTGGATCCAGGACGAGTTCCAAAGCTATGGCGCCGGTATGTCTTTGCTTTCTGCATGAGATTGCTCACCGTAGATGAAAGCGAGCGCTTCTTTTTCTTCGCTCCAGTTGAGGATTGTTGCCCTTTACTGGTTTCGCCGGTGTGTGTGGCTCGTCGTGTCATCGGAGGTATCATGGTGAAACGTTTCATTAAATCCATGCCATGGTGCTTCTGCTGTTGCTTATGGGAGTAATGCAGCTGTTGCTGCTGCGGATAGTTCGATGGGGATTGATATTGCTGGGCTTCAGGTTCCAAGTCCATTGTAAGTGATTGGGAGCGATTGTGCTTGCCGATGCGTTTGAATCTGAGATCAGGTAGAATGTGGCTAATCTTACTCCACACGTGGAACTTGCCGCCATGTTTTTCAGTTGATTGCGGGTGCTTCTGCTTGCCGATATGTTGTTGCTGTGGATGGTGATGGGCACGATGAATATGTTGCTGATGATATGAATAGGGTGAGGATGGCTGTTGTTGATGATGATCTTCGACAGCTTCCGCTGACAGGCTTAAGTAGCTGGAGCGGTTAAGCAGGTACGACTGTTGTGCCGTGTTACGTTGTTGGTGTTGTAAATCATTGATATGTTTCTGCTGTTGCTGCTGTTGATGAAGCAGCTCCAGTTGTTCTAGATGACGGCTCTGTTGTGACGATGATGGCTGCGAGGAGTAGTATCTGTAGCGTGGACGAGCACCTGTTCCGTACTCAGATTGGCCCATGTAGTCAAGGTTCTTGCAACTGTTGTAGTCTGTCAAACTATTTGACGATGGATAGTAGACGAGACGGTCGGTAAGGTTGCGATGTTTCTGGGCAGCAGTTTCGATGTCATCAATATCGGTTTCTTCGTAATATGGCGATGCTGAGTGCTGGGCGCTGGCACGGGATTGGCGACCTGTTAACTCTCGTACTGTATGTTGCTTCGCAACATCCGTAAGAGGAAGTGGAGATTTGCAATCACGTGTTGGCGATTCTTGGTGTGGCTGGTCGTAGAAATTCTGTTCCGATTGGTTTCGTATCAGATCGGGGAAATTCTGCATGGAAGCCGAAGTCGGTGATGAGCCACCCGCAGCGCCTGCTAACGATGAAGCTGATGGCTCAGTGGGAGGTGCAGCTTTGTGCGATAAGTTAACAGCGTGTTGCTGTTTATCCCAAGCTAACATCTCATCAACAGTGCCACTATTTTTGCCTAGTATTCGTTCACGCTGCGCGTCAAACATCGATTTATTCTCATACGCCGAGCAGATGGGCATGTTCTTCGAGAGCTCCTTGATGTAGTTTAGGTTCTCCTCGGAGAACATGAAATCATTCCTCTCGGCACAGGAGAGCGATGTCGTTGTACTAAGTATTGTTGGAATTTGGGAGCATGCAGTTGCTATGGTCACTGATCTGGTGTGCGTAAACTTTGCCAGCGCTCCGGAATGGAATGGATTGTTGTCATCGGCAGAGCCACCATACCGACTTGTCGAAATCAGCCTTGCATTTGGGGATATTGGCGATCGTTCCCAACACGAAACTCCACTCATTGAACTAAGGCCTGAGTCTGATTTTGTTTTCTTTGGTGAATCAGACGCATTTCCTGCCAGATGATGCCGTTGGTAGCCTGAGCTGGCATGTCCGGTGGGTACCAATGTTTGTGACTGTGGCGATGGCTCCGGTCTGTCTCTGGGTTCCTCTTCATCTCCGTCATCCTCATCGTCACCGGACACCCTCTGTATATCGCGCTCCGACTCTCTACGTCGATGCATCTGCAGGATGTCATAATGGAATGGATTCATAGTCGAGATCTTTTGGTTCTCATCGAGGATTATATTATTCGTATCCTCGTCAATGTCAAAGTAAACCTCCTCGATTTTCGGCTCCTCATTGTTTGGAGCTGGGGGTGGCGGACTTTGTGATGAGTTGCACAACATCTCCTCATCACAAAGCGTCGAAAAGTCATCGATTTTCTTCTCATAGCTGGGATTTTGCAGATGCAGAAGGAACAGCATGGAATTATGCCGCTCGAGTGACTTTTTCAAGGACTTGATGTACTCATCGTTATTGTAAATGTTGCTACTGCTGGATCGGTGGTCCAAAGTGTCCCCATGAGTGAAGATCTCCTGTTCATTTTCCGCGTCAATATCAACATAATTGTCGGCACCGAAGTATCCGTAACGGTCCGAATCACTTGTACTTCGCTGCCTTCGATGCATTTCAGTCTCTTTGGTTTCTAGTAGTTTCAGTTGCTCGTTCAAGTTGGAATTGTGCCGAATCAATTGAGCGCTATAGCTGTAGTCACCATCCTCGTCGTCGTCATCGCCTCGAAGGATAACACTCGCATCGTTACGTTGCTGCACCTTAAACGAAGGCACTGGGTCGCTGGGCCCGATGAGTTTCTTCAATGTCTCAATGTTACGCTCCAGCTTCACCATTATAGTGTTAAATTTGTTGCCACTGCTTCCACTTAGCTCACCAGACATGGTGATCGGATTAAGCAACAGTCGAATCAGGTTTTTGTCGACTTTTTTTATTTTCTCAAAGAACTCATTCTCGCGCTTAATCAGACTACGAAGCTTTAGAATCTGCGTTGGGGAAAGTGATGTCAGATCCTCGATTTTGTTGATTCCCTCGATAATCGTGTCGATGAGCTCGTTTTGGTGGGACAAATTTAAAGTACTACCAGCCGAACTGGTGCTACTACCGAAGGTGTCAAAGCGCCTCATTGAGCTAAGATCGTTGTACGCACTCGATGTGGATGAATATCCGGAGGAAGATCGTCGGGCACTAGCTCCAGTGGTAATCGTAGCGGCTGTTGTTATGGTTGTTATGATGGTCATAGATTCAGCTTCTGTTTTAGCTGCAGCAGCAAGAGCCGACTTGAAATTGTTCAACATGTCCATCTCGGAAACTAGTTGCTTTTTATTTCTAAGCGACTTTTTGGGGTCCGTGCTGCTTAGCACAGATCCAGAAGGTAGGAGGCTAAAGGCTTGGGTTGTGGCGATTATCGATGATCCCATTGTCGATCGACTGATGATGGTTGACGATGATATTGATATGGTGGTAGTTGGTTCTTGGACCAAGTCCTCATTATCTTCGTATATCATGCCCAGAGAGGACATTGGACGTGAATGAAGACCTCCATGGCTGGACCCTATTTCGTGCATGTTGGACGACATCATCCCCAAGTAATCATCGCGATAGGCCTGATTTAGAGTCTTATAGAACTCCTCATTCATATCATTTCCTCCTCCCGAATCGTCGATCGGGACAGCCATCAGTCCGCCCTCCCCGATCTTAGAGGCGGGCCGGTGAAAAAACTCCTCCGACTCAGGTATTTCTTCATCGCTTAGCTTCCCTACGATTGTACTGTTATATCTCTCTCGGTTCAGTTCGGCTGCATGCCGAAAAAAATTATACTCCTGTCGCACTTGGTCGTACGGTGTTGGTTCCTCTTCTATTTCCTCTTCTACTTCCCCCACTCCTGCCTCTGGCCGAGCACCCAAACTAAGCATTTCCATGCTCTCACTCATTCCGTAGATGTGATCTTCTACGGAGCCACCAGCGGCCCGAAACTCACGTTCACGCATCATTTGAACCTTTAGCTTGGCAAGTTCCTGCTCTTGGTGGGTGTTGTAGTGCTCAATGTCAGAGTCAGAATAAAGCTTTTGCCTTAACCGATTCTGGATATCTTGGAAGCTCCTACTGATGCGGCTGCTTCTGGCGCCAAGTTCATCCAGGGAACGTGTTGTTGTTGCAGAGAAATGTGGTGACTTTGCACGTCGTTCAGTAAGCGGCGAATACCGTTGAGGTAGCGGTATCTTATTGAAAGCCCCAACTGCACCGCCCGATGACTTTACTTTGCCGACCATAGACAATGATGGTTCTAGAGCCTCATTTTTCAGCTCCTCTAATAGATTATTGAAATCATTGGTTGATGACGGGTCATGCACTTCATGCTCAGCTGTGACATTGGGCTCATAATCTTCGCCGGGCGGAGCAAACAGCGTTTCGGGATCTCTCAAACGGGCACGACCATGGAGCTGCATCAAATTGGACACCACCACTTGCTGTTCCATGGTAATGCCTTCGAGTTTGTCCAGACGTACGTACATTTTCCCGTATTCACTTGACAGCAGGTCTAGGGCGCGCCAAGCAAACTTCAGCTCAGTCTCTAACAAGCTGATCCGCGTCGATATCTTCTCCATGTAATCCGAGATAATGTAGTCCGAGTGCTGTTGGCTGTTGTACATCTGACTAAGCTGCTGCTCGCTGGTCATCGATGTCATACCGCCTCCGCCTGCGTGAGCGCCCTCTGCTATTGTTGTTGTCACCGTGTTAATGCTTATGTTTGACGACTGATGGTTTTGATGAAGATTAATGTGCGCCTGATGTTGGTGTTGCAGTTGCTGTTGGATGTTAAGTTGCTGCTGGGTAATGGAGTTCGCCATCAGCGCACTTCCTCCGAGAGGGTGCTGTTTCTTATGTTGATTCTGCAGCTGCTGTTGGTGATGTTGTTGTTGCTGAAGTCGAGCCGACACTATGGGACTACAAGGATTCGAATGAATTTGTGTTGGTGTATTCTGCTGTGGGTTCGTATTCAAATCGTTTGTATGCACCTCTGGGGGTAGAGGTTTTGAATGCTGTCTTCCCATTGCGTTAAACATTTGCTTATGATGAGCTTTTGGTGATGAATTCATTTGATTGAATTCCAATGAGCCCATTTAAGAAAAAAGTATGTTTATTTTTTTCTTTTCGAATTTTCTTTATATAAATATATTTAATATTTTTTATTTTATTTAATTTTTTTGTTGTTGATTGTTTTGTTATTGTAGTAAATTCGTTTTGCTTAAATTTTTATTAAAAAAAATGGAGAATGTTCACAGTATATATTATATATATACATATACAACATTTAATTGTTTTTGTAAAGTTCTTATTTTATTGTTTTTAAATTCCCTAAACTATTTAATTTTTTTTTATTATTTTTTTGTTTTCAGTTCTGCAGCGGTAGGTTATTTTTTTTAATTAATTTATAAACGTGTATAAATATTAATTATATTTTTTTGTAGACACTTATGAAAAAAGGAAAGTAGATAGTTAACTAGTTTTTTTAGTTTACTTAGTCTTTTATTAGTTTATGTTGTTATTGTTGGATTTTTTTTTTGGTAAACGTTTTTATAGTAGTAGTATAGAAAAAATTAATAGTATAGTTGAGAAAATTAAATTGTGCGTCGCAATATCAAAATCAGTTCCTAGAAATAAAAAATTGGTAAACATTTCCTGTTTCTTTTGTAGGGGTATAGGTGTGTTCTGTATGCATTATGGGTAAATGGTGAAGATTTTCACTGGAGAACCTGCTGAATTTGTATGATTTGAGTTCCATTAAATCTTGAGGAACATTAAGATCACATGGAAAGAGCCGTACTATCACTTCAAGCAGAGGGTATAAATTATAACAGTTTTTTTCTTAGTTAGGAAGGGTTTTTCTAATCGAAACTCCTAGCTTGAGAAGCTTTCAATGTAATTTTTACATTCTAATTCCAATTTTGTTTTTATTTTTTAATTCCCCACTTTGCAAATGTTTTTTTTACAAATTTCTGATGATTTTTATGACCATTTAGACACGAGTAAGATAATTTAAGATAATTTAGCCCTCCTAGAAGTACCCAAGAGCTTGATAACCTTGTTGATAAGCTAACATCTGCTTTTAACCAATCACTGTCATGCTCTTGTCCACTACGGAAACCTAGAGGGAAACAAAAATCTGAGAATCTAGGTATGCTTAGGCAGAAATGTAGAAAACTATTCAATAAAGCTAAAAGTTTGAACGAATCCTCTGACTGGATCTCCTGCAAAGAGACCTTGTCAATATACAAGTTGGCGCAAAAGTTGCTGTCACCCGATGTTTTTTGGTTGCAAATATTTAAATTCTTCAGCAAAAAAAGTAGAAAAAATTATTCCATGATTCATGTCTTATGCGCCACCTATAATAATTGTTTCGATTTTTTTGCAAAACACTTTAAAAAATGGCGGCCAAAAAACATCGGATGACAACTTTTGCGACGGGTGACAACTTTTGCGCTACCTTGTACAAAAAGGAACTGAGGAAGTCCAAGCGCAAATCCTGGAGACTCTTCTGTGAAAAAATAGAGGAGACTTCCGAAGCGTCCAGACTACGAAAAATCCTATCCATTAGTCCAACTGTTTCAAGCTATCTCAAAAAACAGATGTCACCTGGACGACCTCAAGCAAAGAATCCATAGTGCTACTAATGGACACCCATTTCCCAGGTAGCTCACAGGAAGCTTTTCACGACGACATCAATAGAACCAATCTATTGAACGGCAGCTTACAAGATCTTATCACAAATCCTTTGGCAATACATAGCTTCAAACCCTTAAAATCCGCGGGACCCGACGGTATTATACCGGCCGAGCTGCAGCGTACTTTGGATCTCATCCTACACTGGGTGGAAGCCATCCTTAGGGGCTGCATCGAGCTGATTTATATTCCCAAGGTTTGGAGAGAAGTCAAAGTTGTATTCATACCCAAATCTGGTAAAAGTTCTCGTGTCAATCCGAAAGACCTAAGACCTATAAGCTTATCGTCATTCTCCCTGAAAACCCTCGAAAGACTGTTTGATATTCATCTTCGCAGTAGCATTGATGTAAATCAGCTATCTGCATTCCCAACATGCGTACTGTAAGGGAAAATCTGTAGAAACAGCCCTGCACACATTAGTGCGTATTATTGAAAAGTCGTTATGCTGCAAGGAGTATACTATGGTAGCATTCCTGGACATCGAAGGCGCTTTTAACAACGTTAATTCGGGAGCGATCATTAAGGCGCTAACTTGTCTGAAAGTCGATCACTCACTTGGAATGTTGATTTATTTGCTATTAAATAGCCGGATTATCAACACAACACTGGGTGGTGCTTCGACCAGAAGACATGTCAGTAGAGGGACTCCGCAAGGTGTAGTCCTGCCCCTCTTCTCTGGAACCTAGCGATAAACGAGCTTTTACTTATCCTGGAAGCAGAGCCACGTGATTGTCGCTATCGCTGTCTCAGGGAAACACCTGAATAGACTCAAGGAGCTTCTCCAAAACGCTCTACATAAACTTTCCAAATGGGCGGTCAGCCTTAGACTGGGTGTCAACCCACATAAGACTGAACTCGTCCTATTCACTAGGAAATATAAAATTCCTCACATTGACCCCCCGTCCCTAAACGGAATCGAACTAGTCTTCTCAGACAAAGCAAAATATCTGGGACTTATTATGGACAGGAAGCTTAACTGGAAGCTAAACATAACAGAAAGAGTAAAGAAAGCGACGGCAGCTCTTTATTCCTGCAAGAAAGCCATAGGCTTGAAATGGGGATTAAAACCTCGTATCACGCATTGGCTCTATATATCGGTTATAAGCCCGATACGTCTTTATGGAGTAGTAGTATGGTGGACAGCACTAGAAATAGCTTTAAACAGCAAAAAACTAGCCAAAGTGCAGAGAACTGCGTGTCTGTGCATTGGTGGAGCACTCCGTACGACACCCTCAGCGGCATTAGACATTCTTTTTCACCATACGTCTTAAAGCCATCCAACAGTGGTCAAATATTAAATATGGGCACTCAAAAATTCTAAACACCCTCACCAGATAAAACTTTGATAAGAGTTTCCGGGTCACATTCCCAAACAGAACGTCATGGGAGAGCAACGAACCTGTGCTAAATGATCCACCTTTATACCGATGGTTCCAAAATAAATGACGGAGTGGGTCCTGGTGTCTTCTCCGACAGGATAAATCTCAGCTTGTCTTTCCGTCTTCCTGATCATTCAGCGGGTTCTAGGCGGAACTCATAGCGATCAAAGAAGCCTTATCCTGGTTGAAAGAGAATTTAATATCTGCCAAGGATATTAGCATTTTCTCGGACAGTCAAACGGCAATCAAATCCCTGGAATCAGTCTCAACAAATTCAAAGACAACCCTAGATTGCCGATCATCTCTGCTGGAGATGTCAAAGCATTTTAACATTCACCTATGCTGGGTGCCTGGGCATAGTGACATTCCAGGGAACTGTAAGGCTGATCAACTCGCCAGAAATGGAACCAAATTACCAGTTGTACCCGACACGGGTGCACTAGGTATTCCTATCGCTACATGCAAAAGCTTATTAGCGCAACATGCTAACAGCAAATCAAACCTCAGATGGAGTCTTGGCACGACGTGTGAAACAACCAAACAAATTTGGCCAAAGCTAGATTTGAGAAGACCAAAGGGACTGATTAGGTAGGCACGCAGAAAGGCTAGGCCTCTTCTCAAACGACTTTTGTATTAGCTGCATGGAGGAGGAGGAGGAGGAAACAATACTACATCTCCTTTGTAACTACCCGGCCCTATCAAACAAAAGGAAGCTACATCTCTGAGCTTACTATTTTCAAAATCTCATTGATTTGGCAAACACGGAAGTGAAAAGCCTCCTCCGCTGCATCAAAAGCTCAAAATGGTTTTCCAGTCTCCTTACTCCTCACGTATAGTAAGGAGACTGGACAAGATCCATGTGGTATCACAATGGACCAAAGTGGTCTAAGTGTGCTGGCGAACGCCGGCAGCCACTCTTACCTAACCTAACCTAAGATAATTTAAGCTTCGATTTGGAACCTAATTCTATAAATAAAACACAAATACTTTTATAACGGGTGGTTAAATGTTAAGGTCCGATGTTGGATGTGAACCACACTTAAACGTCAAGTTTTTTTCTGCATTTCATACGACATTTCTCAATTTCAGACTAAAGGGCCGACCAGAATGCGTATCTGCATCTGGTATCTGTAGCTGAGTGAAAAGTTAAAAACAAGGCAACCCCTAAGCCCTTACACAATGTGTATCTTCGTGAATCTGTAGCTTGAAGTTGAATAGAGGGCAAATTCATGCAAGAAATGTATCTCTCTTTTGTCAGCGATGAAAGATACCAGCATTCTGGGAAGGCCTTAACTCAATTTGAACCATGGAAAGATACACAATAAAGCAACGCGTTAAGGTTATTCACGCTTATTATGGAAATGGGCGTTCAAATCAAAATGCATATCGTGCACTTTGTGATTTTTTCGGTCAATTTAATCGTCCAAATGTGCGTACAATCGGAAAATTCGTGCAAAAATTTGATCAAATCGGGTCTGTAGGAGATGTGAAAACAGCAGTGCATGCTCGTATAGCTCGTACTGCAGAAAATATTGCTGCTGTCCACCTCAACTCGTTGTCGAGCCCAACAATTGCACCTCTCACGCTCGTCGTTGATGAACATTATGCATAAAGACTTGAATGTGCACTCTTGCAAGATGCAATTGACTCAAGAACTAAAGTCTCTTGACCATTTCAAGCGTCGTCAATGGTCAGCATGGTGGCAAGAAAAGGAAACAGCGGATGATCAATTTTCGAAGAAAATCATCTTCAGTGATGAGGCACATTTTCACCTCAGTTGATTCGTCAATACGCAGAATTGTCGCATTTGGGCGAATGGTAATCCAAGTGATTATCGAAAAACCAATGCATCCACAAAGAGTGACTGTTACGGTGCGGTTTATGGGCTGGCGGCATCATCGGGCCCTATTTATTCCAAAATGAGGCCGGTCAGGCAGTTGCTGTGAATGGTGTTCGCTATCGTGGGATGATAACGAACTTTTTATGGCCCGAATTGGAAGATATGGATCTGGACGATATGTGGTTTAACAGGACGGTGCCACTTGCCACACAGCTAACGAAACAATGGCTCTTTTCCGCGACAAATTCAATGGCCGTGTTATCTAACGTGGTGGCGATGTCAATTGGCCGCCATGATCATGTGATTTGACACCGTTGGACTTCTTTCTTTGGGGTTATTTGAAAGAAAAGGTGAACGTTGATAAGCCAGCAAAAATTCAAGAGCTAAAGGATGAAATAATTCGGCACATTCCCGGCATAGAACCTCAATTATGCCTTAGCGTCATCGAAAATTTGCACCATCGGATGGAGGTGTGCCGCCGAGGTCGTGGCTGCCGATATTTTGTTCCACAAATAATTGCACAATACCAGTATTATCATAATTAAAAGAAATGACAATAATTTCCTAAATAATTTGTGTTTTATTCAAAATCAACATCGGCCCTTAAAATTTAACCACCCTTTACAAGTTTTTAGTATGTAGGCCATCTAGTGGTTTCTTTTTAAATCATAGGTAATTTTGACACTGACAGCTGTTTCATTCTCGAAATTTTGACAGAAAGTCAGTATCATACCTGCGCGGAACGAAATAAGTCGCTTTACGCTTGATCAACGTTGGGAAATATTGAAACTTATTTCCAAAGTGAGTGCTATGTGACACAAACAGTGCGTTATTTGAAAAAAGTTTTGTCCAAAATGAAGCACTCACCGCGCCTGCTGTACGCATGTTTGTGCAAAAATTTCATGAGACTGGTATGCTATTGGAGAACACTCATGCTCCCGTCGTCGTATGGTGCGCAAGACGAGAATCTGCTGCAGCCGAGAGTGTGAGACTTAATTCACGAATATCAACTCGCCATCGATCAAGCCTGAGGAGAATTTTACACAAAGATCTCGGATTATTCGCATACAAGGTCCTTTTGACTCAGGAATCGATGGCGCATCCACTTTGTTATCGCTTCGCAGTTTGGGCCTTTGAGCAGCTTGAATTGGACAACGATTTTGGGCAATGATTGGACAATGTATCTTTTCTGACGAGATACATTATCATTTCTACGTTAACATACAAAATTGTCACATCTGGGGCTGGGAAACCCGCACGTTATTGTCGAGAAGCCGATGCAACAGCAGAGAGAGACAGTTTAGTGCGGATTGTGGAGTGTAGGCATAATTGGACCATTTTTTCTTCGACAATGAGCCATGTTAACCGACTTTTTTATTACTGAAATTTAAGACATGCATTTGGACAATCTCTGGTTCTTCATGGCATGACGCACCATGCCACACAGCCCATGTTACAATCGATCATTTGCGCACCAAATTCACAAATCGTGGTATCAGCCGTCTTGGAGATGTCAATTGGCCGCCTCAGAGCTGCGATTTGACTCTTTTGGACTTATGTTTTGTGAGGAACCATGAAGGACCTATGTTAGTCCAACAATTCGAAAACCATTCAAGTACTTAAGGCCAATATCATCAAAGCGATTAATTAGCTAAAGCCCAAAACCATTAACAAGGTCTTGGGGAATTATAGTGACAGAATGCGCTACTGCGAAGCAAGCCAAGGCAGCTACTTGTATGTTTGGGAATGTTTGGTCTTACTAATTAAGCCATAATATATGGAAAAAAAACTAAATTTTGTTCATTTTATTGCATTTTTAAAAAGAAACTTGTATTTGGCCCACCCGTTACATCATTGAACTCTCGCCACCTAAATCGAGGTCTTCCTATATTGGGTGTGGCATCTGGCTATGGAAAAAAAGACTCTTCGCGGGGAGTATTGGTGTTCTTTCATTCTGCATGTCCTTGCCATCTTGAACATCCATTGCTGGTTTTTCTTTTTGACCATATCCATCCTGGGTCTGTTGCATTTTTACGGGTCACAAGGGCAAAACCTTGACGCGTATTGCTTAATTAATGATTCAATAATTTGACCACTTATCAGAACGATAGTGATAAGGAAAAAAATCTCATAATTGGCCTATATTTCCTGAACTTTACACCGATTTCGAAACCCACCTTTATCCTTATTGATTTGACCCAGTTTCGTTATTCAGAAATTTTACAGATATATTGCTTTAAAGCCACAAAATGCTTTAACAAATTTTATATGAAACGTGAAACCATCAATTTTTTTCACATCAATGGCAATTAAGTACCCAATTCGCAGAATTTAATGGTGTGCACTTGTAGGAGGTTTTATTCTGCGAAATTACCTCTCCCATCCCGAGGCATACGGTTAAAATTACATTTTGTTCGTGGTAAATCAAATTTTCCACTACCAGGAAAAAATTCATTCGATTCATTTAAAAAAAATTACATTTCTTAATATCTTTCAATATAAAAGTGAATCAACTCCAAACACGCAAAATATTTTCCATAGAAATTTGTTTTTTGTCTATGTAGTGAACTTTAACGCATAATTATTCACTATAAAAGTGAAGTTAGTCCTTAATCAGGACTAAGTGATTAGTGAAGTAAATCTGGAGCTAATTGAGACACATATTCAAGCGCCAATGCGTTTTGTTATTCGGCGTTGGTTTTGTTTGTTTTGCGTTTGGCTGTCCTAAGGATGTCGACCCTTCGTCTTAGGCTATCAATTTTAACATGGCGACGATTGGCACTTTTTATTAAACCAAATTCTTCGTCATTGGAAGATACGAATCAACGAATCTTATAACGAGGCAGGTCTCCAATCTCAACTTTTAGAAAAAAAAGTCGGAAGTGAATATTGAACTACAAGGTGGCGCAAAAGTAATCCTCGTATCAGGAAATGCTATAAATTTTGCGATTGGCCCCTAATGTCAGTTCTGTTTTGAAATTTGTGAAGTAAACACATGCGAAATACACGTTAATAAACAATGTTATGCTACACTGCTCCAGAACGCGGAATATTGGTGACTATTTATTTGAGCAATAATCGGTCGGTGACTTTGGCACAACGTGAATTTCGTCGCAGATTTCCTAGCCGTCCAACGCCTACTGGTGAAACACTGCGACGTTTAGCCGCTCGCCTCGAAGAGACTGGCACAACACGAGATGCTGCCAGGCGTGGCAGACCCCGGAGTAGCCGTTCTGCAGAGAATACTGCTGCTGTAGCCGAAGATGTCATGGAAGCGCCGTCGACATTGACCAGACGACGTGCCACGCAAATGGGTATCAGTCGACGGTCTTTACAGCGAATTTTGGTACAGGATTTGAAGATGTTTCCGTACAAAGTCTAGACGGTGCATCAGCTGTTAGCTGCTGACCGCCAATCGCGTCTTACATACGCTCAAGCCATCCTTAATCACCACCAAGAGGAAGATGATTTTTCATTAAAAATAATCATGAGTGATGAGGCCCATTTCCATCTTAGCGGGTACGTAAATAAGCAAAATTTACGCTTCTGGGGCACTGAAAATCCGCGTGTAACCCACGAAGAGCCATTACACCCGCTCAAAGTCACTGTATGGTGTGCTGTTTTCGCTGGAGGAGTCATCGGACCTTTTTTCTTCGAAGACGTCGCGGGCCAAACGGTTACTGTGAATGGTGAGCGCTACAGAGCAATGATCAACGAGTTCTTTTTGTCGCAACTTGATGAATTGGGATTGGAAAACATGTGGTTCCAACAGGACGGTGCAACGGCACACACTGCACGTGCCACAACCGATATGCTGAAGGATGCACGTCCCGGGCGCCTAATCTCCCGTTTTGGCGATTTGCACTGGCCAGCAAGATCGCCTGATTTGACCGCTCCAGACTTCTTTTCGTGGGGCTTTTTGAAGTCGCGGGTTTATGTCAACAAGCCTCAGACTCTTGCAGCTCTTAAAGACAATATCCGTCAAGAATGTGAGGACCTATCGCCGGAAGTTTTGGCCAAAGTGATGGAAAATGCCATAAAGAGGGCTCAAATGACAATCAACTGTGGCGGCGGCCATTTGCATGACAATATATTCTCGACTTGATGTAAAAAAAATTAAAAGACCAAATAAAATAATCCACAAGAAGAATCAAAGTTTTTAATTTTTTTTTAAATTACAGCCAAAAAACGTCGGAAGGTTATTTTTTTGCCACCTTGTATAAAGGGCAACAAGATAGATGGAACAATCTTCGAAAATACAGATTGCGGCTGCCCAAGAAAATGTGTTACGCTGTTTACAGAAACTAAAAAAACGCATCAAATACGTTTTGAAATCTGAAAGATTTCAATGCGCAAAGTGTATATCTGTATGGATTTAGCCAAAAAAAAAGTTGCCAACAAAAACCGGCAAAAAGATCCGTCACATGTAGGAAAAGCGTATCGTTCAAGTATTTCCTAAGTTCCAACAATACACAAGGACGAAACTTGTATGAAATATATTTTCTTAAGGCATTTCAAGTCATGGACGGAAGGTCATATCAATGCCTTTATAAACATGACGCATCATAATCCAAAGATAAACGAAGCACAACTAGCTCAAAGTTTTCCGAAAGTTTTCCTGCCATTACACAGGAAAAAGTAATCCAAACAGAAAGTATTTAAATCCTTGGCTTTCTATGCACTGTCTTTATAAGGACAGGTGTGCTACAGATAGTGCTGAAGCTAAAAAACTAAAACACTATATGAAAATATTAATTTAAAAGCCTTGATTTTGAAAATTGAAGGAGCAAGTGATGAAACCATCAAAAAGGAGTTGGAGACCCAAAGAGAACTTTATCAGCGAAAAGCTGAATCAGCAAGACAAAGCATGCAAAATGATTCTAAAAAAAAAAATTGAAGAAGCATTCGGTCTCACTTTTAGTAGTACACTACAAAAGA
Source organism: Rhingia campestris (assembly GCA_932526625.1). Lineage (NCBI taxonomy): Eukaryota > Metazoa > Arthropoda > Insecta > Diptera > Syrphidae > Rhingia > Rhingia campestris. The sequence continues at coordinate 1,627,768 of OW052186.1, read as the reverse complement.
AACCTTTATTTACACAACTTGGGAATACATTCTTTTAATAATTGAACAGGATACAGGAATTTCTGGGCTGAAGTTGAAGGATATAAAGGTACACAGGATAAACAATTAAAAATGCGTGCGATGTTATGAAAACATGTTAAACATGATCCTGATTGCAGTATTAAGATTTAAGACCAAAAGTTGTTGGTATCAGGACATTCATATCTTCCAATGACGAAGAATTTGGTTCAATAAAAAGTGCCAATCGTCGCCATGTTCAAATTGATAGCAAAAGACGAAGGGTCGACATCATTAGGACAGCCAAACGCAAAACAAACAAAACAAATGCCGATCCACAAAAAACAGACCCTCTTAACTGCACCAACTACAGAGGTATAAGTCTCCTCAACATCGCCTATAAGATCCTATCCGCCGTAATATGTGAACGTCTGAAACCGTTTACCAACAACCTAATCGGCCCTTATCAGTGTGGTTTTAGGCCAGGAAAGTCCACAACTCATCTAATTTTCACATTTCAGCAGATCCTGGAAAAAAAACCCACGAAGTCAAAATCGATACTCACCACCTATTCATCGATTTTAAAGCCGCATACGACTCATCTATAGAGACGAAGTATATAGAGCCATTCCTTGTTTTGGTATATCGCCCAAACTCGTCTGTATGTGCAGGATGACGATTGGGAATTCTCGCTACTACATTAGGGTCGAAAACGACCACACGGACACATTCGATACCAAAAAAAGGATTTAGGCAAGGCGATGCACTGTCATGTGACTTCTTTAACCTGATTCTGGAGAGGATTGTGCAAAACTCCCGAGCCAACACCAGAGGCACAATTTTAAAAATCGGTGCAACTACTAGCATACGCCGACGATATTGACATCATTGGTAGGAGTCAACGTGATGTCATAGCCACGCTTGCTAGTATAGAGGAGGAAGCGGCAAAAATGTGTTTAGCAGTAAATGGGGGTAAGACTCATGATTGATGTCAACACGAAAGGACACAAAACGTCGACAAATTGGACAGAACGTCACCATTGACAGATATAACTTTGAGATAGTACGGAACTTTGTCTACCTCGGCTCCGCTATGAGCTCTGACAACAACATCTCGTCAGAAATCAAACGAGGATTAAGAAGGCAATTTAGCTGATGAAGAAATCCTTGGTCGATTCGAGAGAAAATCTTCGGTCCCGTTTGTGTTGACGGGCTATGGAGACGAAGGAAATTCAGTAGCAAAGCCCTCACTCGAAATACTAAGGAAATCCTATATAAGACCCTGATCATCCCAGTCCTGCTCTACGGCACTGAAGCATGGACCGTATCAAAAGCGGATGAAGAAATCCTTGGTCGATTCGAGAGAAAAATTCTTCGAAAAATCTTCGGTCCCGTTTGCGTTGACGGGCTATTGAGACAAAGGATATTCAGTAGTAAAGCCCTCACTCGAAATACTAAGGAAATCCTATATAAGACCCTGATCATTCCAGTCCTGCTCTACGGCGCTGATGCGTTGACCGTGTCAAAAATGGATGAAGAAATTCTTAGTCGAATCGAGAAGAAAATTCTTTGAAAAATCTTCGGTCCCGTTTGCGTTGATGGGCTATAGAGACGAAGATTCAACCAAGAACTATACGAGCTGTATAGCAACATACCCCTACTCGAAAAAAAACTCGGCATTGGACATTTAAGATTGCTAGGACATGTAGAATGATTGGAAACCAATACTCCGGCTCGCAGAGTCTTCGATTCCCAACCAGACGTCGAACGCAGTAGTGGAAGACCTCGCCTTAAATGGAAGTAGAAACCGACCTCAACCAACTTGGAGTACGTAACTGGAGGCAGTTAGCTTACGATCTGGCTGAGGCCCAGGTTCATTCCGCACTGTAGCACCACTTAAGTAAGTAAGACTGTCCGAGAAAATGCTTATATCCTTGGCAGATATAACATTCTCTTTAACCCAAGAGAAGGTTTTTTTGGTCGCCATGAATACCCGCCTGAAACACCCTGCAATGACCAGAAAGACGATAAGATAGACTGAGGTCTTGCCTGTCGGAGAAGACACCAGCGCCCACTCCGTCGTTTGTTTTAGAGCGGATCGAGTGATTTTGTGCAGGTTCGTTACTTTCCCATGACGATCTGTCTCGGATTGTGACCTGGAAACTTTTACCGAAGTTTAACCTGCTAAGGGTGTAATCGGTATTTTCAGGAATAATTGTGTGTTCGTTGAGGATTGTTGAGCGCCAGCTTGTATATTTCACCACTACTTGAGTTCTTTGCACTTTGGCTTGTTCGTTGCTGTTTATCCTGACCATGATAAGAAATGCAAAACATTTGATAGGAATTCTGTTTACATTTTCAAAAAAAGGGACACCATTCAGTTATTTTTTTACAACCCTAGCCACTAGTCGTTCTTGACAAAATCATAGAGCATAACCAGTGAGACAGACGTAAAAATAAACACACACACCGAAAGGCTCACAAAAATACCCAAACAAAGTCCAACGAAACTACAAGTCAGCCAACTCGTTCTCGGGGGAATTATGAAAGGAAAACATAACCAGAGAGGAAGACGTCAAAAGATTCAATCCTGAAGCCTCATAAAAAATCTATCATGTGGCATGCGTTTATCTAGGAGCAATGCAAATTGTGGGCGCTGGGTTGGAGCATGCTGATGAAGTCTTATTCCAAAGCATAGGAATAATTTATGAGCAATTTACCTGAGTTGCAAATTTCATACAGATGACCACTATAACCTAACAAATTCCAATCGTCTCTATTGAAAGACCCTTTCCCAGTGTGTAGGAAGGACTCGCTTCAAAAGATGTTCACCTATTTGAAGCATTGTTCTCAGAAATGTTTATGTGTGCAAGATGTCAGGCCATACAAATTTATACCGAATTCGAACGACCGAGTTGAGATAAGATTTTCATGACAACTGATACCACCCAGATGATATGTCAGAGCATCGCAAGAGGAGGACCCGTTGGTGTGGCAACCTTTGGGAATCGAACCTTCTGCCTCAGTTTGCCCTAAATAGTTTGTAGGGAATAATGACGACGTTATCACCACACGATTATTTTACTACCCCATCGTGCTTTCTATTGTTGAAAAGATAAAAAAGAAAATCGTATCTAAGAGGGTTGGCATGCCCGTGTCTATCTTCAACTGAACTACTCCTCAAGAGGCAATTTCCGGTAGAACAATCTTGACCTAAAACTTTTTAAAAGGAAAGTGGTGGGTACAGAAATTCCAAGTAATGCCACTAACCACTGTGCCCATTGCAATATGTCTCAGCCATTTCAATCGAATCCAATCGCAAAGCAATCCATCATCCGTTTGCCATCCCAGATTATTTTTTTTTTTTTGCTTTTTTGCATGCTCGGGGTAAGTATTGGTTTCGTGGAGAAAATCGAATTCAAGAATAATGTCAAACAATTGAGTTTAACAATTCCGTTGAATGTCTGCACCCGGACGGATGCACGGATTCGTTTCAAATCAATTACTCGAGGTCCTAGATTTTTTTTTTTGATTGACATTCAAGATAGTGGTTTTGGGAAAATTCCAAATTGAGAGCATTTCTGTACGACCCAGTCGTGAACCCAATACTTGTTTTCTTAATCTTCTCAGTTTGTTTTTCCTTCATTCGCTGACCCCGATTTCCAGAATCACTCGTCGAGCATTATTTGCGCGTGTGTGTGTACATATTTTCCTATTGCGAGCCACATGAAAAGGTGAAATTATAAAATACCTACACAGCTAAATGGAAAACAAACAAAATCCACCCCCAACTCACACACACAGAAGGTGCAGAAAAATTAAAAAGTCACACTTGCAGTCATATCAAATAAATTAATACAATAGGGACAACACTAAGCCAAGGAAGATGAGAACCCATGAAAGCGGCGCAGGAAGTCGGATGAAATACGCGCAAGGAAAAGAAAGTGATGAACTAAATATATATTTGCATGATGTCATGGTCATTCTTAAGTTACACGCTATTCATTTTAAATGCACCGCGTTGGATTCTCTCGTCTCGTAGATACTCATGTATCTATGAGTGCACTTTGATGTAAACAAAAGGCGAAACAAGTAATTATTAGAACAACCGCTGGGCGTTAAAGTGTCTCCCTTTGCTCGCACTTTTTTTTTTACAATAATAGGATGCATGTTCAAGAGTGTGGTTTCGCACTTCATGATGTGGGAAGGATATCAAAGGTAGACAGGTGGGGGGAGATGCGACCATATATTGTTTTTTTATATCATTCACAGAAGAACGCTCTTTTTTTACAAAAAAATAGTCTTTGACTGGATTTTAATGGATTCTCATGCAACCGCAATTATTGAAAAGATTGGAGTGTCAGATGGTTGCATGGCGTAGAACGAGGATAGACTCTGATTGGCTCTAACTTGGCAATGCTCAGTGGTTGTAACTCTGATCACAATGCATATTTTTACCTCCAAGCGGTAACCATCGGGTACTGGTCTCATCCAACCGGGTTTGACTTGCTAAACGATAAGTGCGAGTATTGATAAGAAGACGAAAAACAGACAAACTATAAAGAGTCTGGTGAGAATGACACGGAATACCCGGCCTGCTGTTCCAGGCGGACCTAGATGAGCTGCTTCGATATATTCCGATAACAGGTTATTTAGGAATAACAAGAGTAAGTCCCCTTCAACAGATATGGTGGTGGATGAATCAAAAGGCCAATGGCAGCGCACATTCCTGTAGTGGATACTGATGGACCCTTGTCCTAGGGGTATCTAACAAATTGGAACTGAAATTCCAGGTTGAGGGTTGTGTTTTGCGATAACTACCCCACATGGAAAAAACCATTGTAACGAAGCAACCGCAAAAGCCTCGGAAGGGAATGATTTTATTGTTGACGACCCCAAACGAAAAAGGACAATGACGTTCCTATCCGCACCTGAAATGTTCAAACATTAAACAGGAGAGTAGCAAGGGAACAACTAGCGGAAGCCCTAAACTGCTACAAAGCACACATTACTGCATCCATGAAATACGATGGGATGGGCCGGGCAAAATGAGGATGAAACACTGTGACGTGGACAGTGTTATAAGTGCCAGACTAAGGCAAGAAGTCTTATGTTTCCAAGACATTAGCGAACGTATTGTAACAATTCGCATCATGGCCAAATTCGCCATCATAAGCCGAGATTAGATCCTGACAAAAACTTTGAGCGTCTACCGAAGTACGAAGTTAAAATCTTGCAGGGAGATTTTAACGCAAAGGTGAGATGAAAAGCCATCTTTCGCAGTATTATCGGAAAACACAGCCTACACGACAACACGTCTGGCAACGGACTTGGGCTAATTGACTTCGCTACGGAACAAAATGACACTATAGCCAGCATACGATTTTCTCACCTCGATATCCATAAGGGGACATGACAGTCTCGAGACCAACGGTCAAACAGATTGATCACATTGCGATAGACAGGAGGCCCGCATCAAGTATTTTGGATGTCCGAACATTCCGAGGGGCTAACATCGACTCGGACCACTACCTTATTGCAGCCAAGGTAAGAATGCGGATATCCACTACGCCACAACAAACCAGAAATACTGTGAAAAAAATTACTGTCGAAAGACTGCAATCACAAGAGACCACCAAGACCTTCGCGCAACGCGTAATCCTTAACCTCTCGATTAACACCAAACCACCAGCAATGCCAACGATGCCATCAATCCATTAGATCAGCCGCAATTGATGTGCTAGGTTTGTCGCGCCCAATAGCAAGAAACCCCTGGTTTGATGAGGAATGCCGACAGATTATCACCGCCAAATGCTAAGCCTACAAGGCTAAGCTGCAGGTGAGGACGAGAGCTGCCATTGAGCTATATAGGCTTTCAGAAAGAAGAAAAAGATCAAGAAAAGCACGCAGGTGCTACTCCAGGAACGATATTCGCAAGTTTTACCAAAGAGTAAACCGTCAAGCCAAGGATACATGGCTCGAACGGAATCCTGTCGAAATATCGTAGTTGAGACACAGTAGATGCTGAGGATATGGAAGAATCACTTCTGCAGACTGTTAAACGACGATGACGAAAAACATTCCGCTGTTAGGCAGAACGAACCACTTAATATTGGCAACGACAGCGAAAACTGCCAACCACACGACCTAAGTGAAGTGAGGATAGCTATATATAAACTCAAACTTAATAAGGCCGCCGGAAATGACGGCCTTCCCGCTGAGCTTTATAAAGCTGGCGGAGATGACTTGGTAAGCAACATCCACAAACTCATAAGCCAAATCTGGTCCGATGAAAGTATGCCTGAAGAATGGAACCTCAGGTTCTTTTGGCCGATCCACAAAAAAGGAGACCCTCTGAACTGCGCCAACAACAGAGGCATAAGTCTCCTCAACATCGCCTTCAAGATACCTTCTGCCGTAATATCAGTGTGGTGTTAGGCCAGAAAAGTCCACAACCGATCAAATTTACACACTTCGTCAGATCCTGGAAAAAACCGAAAATGTCCAAATCGACACCCACCACCTATTTATTGATTTCAAAGACGCATACGACAGCATTTATAGAGACGAACTATACAGATCCATGTCTAGTTTTGGTATACCGCCCAAACTCAGGGTCGAAAACGACCTCACCGACACATTAGATACTAAAAAAAGGATTTAGGCAAGGCGATGCGCTGTAATGTGATTTCTTTAATTTTATTCTTGACAGGATTGTGCAAAGCTCCAGAGCCAACACCAGGGGTATAATCTTCCAAAAATCGGTACAACTACTTGCATCCGCCGATGAATTTGACATCATTGGTAGGACTCAACGTGATGTCATAGCTACGTTTGCAAGTAAAGAGATGGAAGCTGCAAAAATGGGTTTAGACTAAGGATATGCAGTCGAAACGGAAGGACGCACAATATCGACGAATTGGACAGAACGTCACCATTGACAGATATAACTATGAGGTAGACCGGGACTTTGTCTACCTCGGCTTCGCTATTAACTCTGACAACAACATCTCGTCAGAAATCAAACGAAGAATTACTCTTGCCAATCGCTGTTTCTTCGGGCTAAGAAGGCAATTTAGTAGTAAAGCCCTCACTCGATCTGCTAAGGAGATCCTATATAAGACCCTGATCATCCCAGTCCTGCTCTACGGCGCTGAAGCATGGACCGTATCAAAAGCGGATGAAGAAATCCTTGGTCGATTCGAGAGAAAAATTCTTCGGAAAATCTTCGGTCCCGTTTGCGTTGACCTCGCCTTAAGTGGCGCGCACAAGTAGAAACCGACCTCAACCAACTTAGAGTGCGCAGCTAGAGGCAGTTAGCTAAAGACCGGGCTAATTGGAGAGGCATGTTGGTTGAGGCCCAGGTTCATCCCGGACTGTAGCGCCACTTAAGGTTTTTTTCCATGTTTTTGCCAAATGTCCCGCCGAGCTGCGAGCAAAATCTGGCAACACTACTTTGTATGCTTCTCGTCCAAGGCAGTTCACCTAGAAGCTGTGCCAGACTTATCGGCAGAAGCGTTCTTAGCGGCACTAAAACGCTTGATAGGGCACAGGGATTTACCATCAGACATTCACTGCGATAACGTAACAAACTTCGTCAAGGCACAATCCAAACTTGTTGAATTACATAAAATGTAATGTAATGTAATAAACCGTCTAAAGACAATTTAACTAACTTTTCATTTTACACCCCCCAGGGCACCACACTTTGGTGGAACCTGCCCTTAAAATTTAACCACTTTTTACCTGTCTTTCACACGGTCTGCTGTATGTTGCCTGTTCTTCGTTGTTTGTTTTTGTACCGGAAAACAAATAAAAAAAAATGCTGAAGTTTATCTGATGGCGTAATTGGGGCAAGACGAAGTTCGCCGGGTCCGCTAGTAATTGTATAAATATTTCGAAATTTAAACGAATTTAAGAATTTAAGTTGATAACGAGCGTATTGAAATAAACTCTCGAAATAAATCGGTTCCGCGTCTTTTTTTTCTGTACAATATTTGCTTCTTTGAAAAATCGAGACAAAAAATAGCTCGGAATTCGAAGGAAAAACTTTTGAGAATCTGAAAGAACCACTTCAAGGGCGATCTTCCAGTTCGTATACTGAGGAATACACTTCACTTCAATAATGTAATTAATTCAATTTAATTGGATAAGAGGGTATCCGTATCCTTATACAACCGCAATTCAATTGTATCTATATATACCTTTACATAAAAACGTAAATGACTTCACCGATTTTCGTGATTTTAATTGTTGGTTCTACCATAGGGATGTGGTGGCCTGTCGCCCGCCTCTTGCGAAAGTCTGACAAACATCCAAAAGTATAAAACTGTCATGAGTAGGTCTTGAAGGCTATTCCAAATAAGATCAATTTAATCAAAAACTATTGGATTTTAAATCGTAAACACGTTTCTGAATTTGGATTTCATAGAATCCACATGTGTGGTGCGGATTTTTGGTTGCAGGTATTATTGGACAATACATTTTCGGAAATCAGGTTGATCAAGCAGTGGTTGTTTCATTCCTTCGGCCTCAATTGGATAGGTACTGATGTGGACAACATATGGTTTCAACAAGACGGTGTCATATGCCATAAAGCCAAAATTATCTTCCTGCAACTGCATAACAGAATTGGCACTCTAGTTCAGGTGATTTCACAAAAAAAATACAAATTTCTAGCGCAACAGGCTCGTTAGTACCCAGGGCCTAGCTTTTTCTCACAACCATCCATGTGTGCGTATGTACACCTTGTATAATGCCGAGACCTCCTGTTTTATCTTGAATCCGAACGGCCAAGTTGAGAAAGGCTTTTCTTGACAATTAATACTACTCGGGCCAGATCTTCACGGGAGGAGGGCCAGTGAAAAGTCATTAAGGTGTTGCTATGGCTTTTGCGTCGACGGGCTATGGAGACGAAGATTCAAGATTTGAGCTGTACAGCGACATGTCCCTAGTTAAAAAAAAAACTCAGCAGTGGACGTTTAAGATGGCTAGGATATGAAAACGAATGGACGCCAATAATCCGGCTCGCAGAGTCTTCGAATCCCAGCCAGACGTCGGACGCAGTAGAGAAAGACCTCGTCTTATGTGTCGCGCAAAAGTAGAAAACGGCTTCAACCAACCTGGAGTGCGCAACTGGAGGCAGTAAGCTAAGATCGGGCTAATTGGAGATGCATATTGTTTGAAGCCCAGTTTCATTTTGAACTGTTGCGCCACTGAAGTAAGTAATTAAGCATGCCTGGGAGTCGAATCTAGACCTACTGCACGGACTTTTGACCTTCAGACCTTCTGAGCAGCTATTACGCAATACTATTGATAGATTTATGACCACATTTACTTTTTTTGATAATATTCATCCAAATCGAATCCATACCGTGTGTTCAGAAGAAGCCATCGCCGCTGTAGAAATAAGTGTGACAGAGGACCCAAATTTATCAATCTGACGCCGTTCTCAGCAACTCGCTCTCTGCCACTATTTGGAAAATTTTGGAAAATATCTTGGCCTACATCCATATAAGATCGAACTGGTACAAGAATTAGAGCCAGCGGGCCATCAATTACTTCGTGTGTTCGTTGAATGTCTTGAGAATCAACTGGAAGTTGAACCAGATTTCTATCGCCAAATCATCGTCAGCAATGAGGCTCATTTCTGGCTTGAAAGGTATGTAAACAAGCAGAATTGTCGTTTTTGGAATGAGCACAGTCCTTATGAGACTCTTACATCCCGAAAAAAACACTGTTTGGTGCGGTTTACATGCCGAAGGCGTTATCGGTGTATTTGTCTTTAAATCCGACGCCAACATTACCGTAAATGGCGAACGCTACAGACAAATGGTTCGTGATATTTTTCGAAATCACTTGGAGGAGAAATGGTTCCAACAACACGGCGCAACATGTCATACAGAGAGTGCAACCATGATTTTGTAGAGCCAAACGTATGCTGAAACAATCATCTCAAGAAATGGACCTGTGAATTGGCCACCTCGTTCGTGTGATTTGACTACTTTGGACTACTTTTTGTGGGGTTGCGTCAAATCTCAGGTTTCTGCTGATAAACCAGCAACAATTGATCACTAAAAATCCAACATTCGACGCACTATTGACGAAATAAGACGGGGTATGCTCGAAAAAAGTGGTGCAAAATTGAACCGACAGGATGGTATTTATAAGGCCATATGCCAAAAATTATTTTCAAACATTAAACGCCATCAAATTTCTGAGCAAATAGAACCAACATTTTGGTCATTTCCGAGAACCGCTTTTTACTGAAAATTTGCTGAAAATATTGTCTCTGACAACAACATCTCGTCAGAAATCAAACGAAGAATTACTCTTGCCAATCGCTGTTTCTTCGGGCTAAGAAGGCAATTTAGTAGTAAAGGCCTTACTCGAACTACTATGGAGATCCAATATAAGACCCTGATCATCTCAGTTCTGCTCTACCATGGACCGAATCAAAAGTGGATAAAGAAATCCTTGATCGATTGAAGAGGAAAATATTAGAACACCCGTGATTTCATAGCAATTGTTTTATTTCTGTGGGGTTTTTCTAAATAAATGATCTATGGCAACAAGCCCATAACCACCCGTACATTGTTCATAATGATTCAGCCCCTCATCACTATCTTTATACACGATGGACATGGAACAAAAGAGAGCGTATTTGCCAGCGAAGCAATGAAAGGCATTGCCCGGAGTCATTCAATTTCAATAAGGGAATTCCTAACTTTGACAGTTGATGTTGTGGCCATAATGTTGGAGCTACTTCTGTCAAATTAGCTGTCATCTGTCAAATTGGACACTCCGTTCAAAAGCAAGTGCAACGTTCAATGCACTGCACCAATTAAACGGTCCGCAGGGTGGTCAATAAATTTGAGTCCACTGGTTCAGTAATCGATAAACCAACACACCTGTATACATCGGGAAAGGCAAGATCTACGGAAAATATCGCCGCTGCCCGTGATAATGTTAAGGAGAAACCTAGACAGTCGATTTCGAGGCGCTCACACGAACTCGGCCTTTCGCCAAAATTTGGCGAATTTTTTTTCTGAAGCGAAGGGTACGGTGACCGTCACACGGGCCAATATGTAAAAGCTTCTCGTCTTTCGGCCGTTCCACGACGGCTCCATGTTTTTTTTGCTAAATTTGACCACTGTATTGTATTATTAAGCATCCTAAACAAGCAGAGAAAAAACAATCAGATTTTCAGTTCACCCCGAATTGACGTTGCACCCTAGGATATTTATATCAAATTTTCACATAATTTCAAATATTTTGACTATGGGCGTCTATTGAGGTGTTGAGACTTATGTTTTGGCCAAAATCCTTAGTGTAACCTAATTCTCTAGCCATTTACTGTGCAAAACATGAATCAGCTAACAGAAATCAACACTTTCGGAAAATTGAGCCTTGGCCCCACTGTGCGCTGAATGCGCTCTGGAGGAGTTGGAAACTGACCTTAATTTTCATTGAAAAACCATCATCAGCGATGAGGCCTATTTTTGGATGAATCAGTACGTCAAGAAACAAAATTGGCGAATTTGAGACGACACCAATCCAGATGATTTCCAAGAACGTCAAATGCATTTCGAAAAAGTCACTGATAAGTGTGGATTTTGAGCTGGCGGTATCATCGGTCTATATGTCTTTGAGAACGACGTTGGCCATGACATCACCATCGACGACGAGTGCTATTGGTCGACGATTACGATTTTTGGGCTTAATTGGATGATATGGATACCAACGACATATGCTTTCAATAGGACATAGCTACGTGCCACACAGCTCACGTCACATTGGAAATTCTGCAGAAAGGTTTCGAGGGTATGGTCACCTCACGTGGAAGTGATGCGAATTGCCGACCGAAATCGTGTGATTTGACTCCGTAAGAGTTTTTTCTTGTGGGGTTTTGTGAAGTCGCAGGTCTATGTGAATAAGCCGGATATGGACGCCGACAACATGTGGTTTCAAAGGACGGCGTTACGTGGCACACAGCTCACGCCACATTGGAAATTCTGTAGAAAGGATTTCAGGGTATGGTCATCTCACGTGGAAGTGATGCGACACCAAGATCGTGTGATTTGACTTCGTTTGAGTTTTTCTTGTGGGGTTCTGTGAAGTTGCAGGTCTATGTGAATAAGCCAGATATGGACGCCAACGACATGTTGTTTCAAAGGACGGCTCTATGTGGCACAGAGCTCACGCCACATTGGAAATTCTGCAGAAAGGTTTCGAGGGCATGAATAAGCCAGATATGGACGCCGATGACATGTGGTTTCAAAGCACAGCGCTACGTGCCACACAGCACACACCACATTGGAAATTCTGCAGAAAGGTTTCGAGGGCATGGTCATCTCACGTGGAAGTGATGCGACACCAAGATCGTGTGATTTGACTTCGTTTGAGTCTTTCTTGTGGGGTTCTGTGAAGTCGCAGGTCTATGTGAATAAGCCAGATATGGACGCCGACGACATGTTGTTTCAAAGGACGGCTCTACGTGGCACAGAGCTCACACCACATTCAAAATTCTGCAGAAAGGTTTCGAGGGCATGGTCACCTCACGTGGAAGTGATGCGAATTACCCACCAAGATCGTGTGATTTGACTTCGTTTGAGTCTTTCTTGTGGGGTTCTGTGAAGTCGCAGGTCTATGTGAATAAGCCAGATATGGACGCCGACGACATGTTGTTTCAAAGGACGGCTCTACGTGGCACAGAGCTCACACCACATTCAAAATTCTGCAGAAAGGTTTCGAGGGCATGGTCACCTCACGTGGAAGTGATGCGAATTACCCACCAGGATCGTGTGATTTGACTTCGTTTGAGTCTTTCTTGTGGGGTTCTGTGAAGTCGCAGGTCTATGTGAATAAGCCAGATATGGACGCCGACGACATGTTGTTTCAAAGGACGGCTCTACGTGGCACACAGCTCACGCCACATTGGAAATTCTGGAGAAAGGTTTTGAGGGTATGGTCATCTCACGTGGAAGTGATGCGAATTGCCCACCAAGATCGTGTGATTTGACTCCATTTGAGTTTTTCTCAAAGCCAACATAACCCACGCCATCGGTAAATTCAACCTGATTTATGCGCCAAAGTCATGGAAAATTGGACATTTCGGACAACTGAAGATGTGATATTCCAAACATAATGCCATCCGTAGGCCTTTCAAACAAATTTCGATGATATCTCACACGCACTTTGTTTTATTTAAATTTTAAGATACAAAGCGCTTAATGAAAGGCCCTTCATGTACTTAATGTTTCACTAAATATAATAAAACATAAAATAGACGATGTTTTCTATTTCATTTCAATCATGTGTATATATTGGGACCCCCTTTATACATTTGTATTGATACAGTGAGTCAGTGACCCGCTTCGTCGGATTAATTTAATAAGCTATACTTTCCGGGAAATTCTATTTCCATTGATTAAGTGAAGCACAATTAATTTAATAAACTCCACTCTCCAGGGGGCGGTGGTTCGTCACTCTTCTAAGGCTATGTTACTCCCACAAACTCCACACTCATCACTTATTTCTGGAAAAAAGCATGCGAGTATCTAACGACTTCTTATATAACACCGATAATTAGCTGTCACTCTACTACGATGAAATAATCAAATGACGTTTATTGCACATATGGGGAGGACAACAAATTCAAGGATAATTTGTATCTAGCTTCGTATAATTAAAGCTGATTGATGGTCGACATACACTGATGCCAATGTGTTGGCGTTTATAAATGGTTCGACATTTAGATTTCAAAGTTAAAAATTCATTTCAATTTGATTTTTCTACGGATTCTACTGATATTTTCGTCTGCAAGGACATGGATATTATTTTTGGCTCACATGCAAGCTAAATTTTTTGTTACTATAATCAGATATATTCGAGTTATAAATATTTTAACCACGGTTTTTATATCGACATTCAAAATAGAATGAGGGGTACATAGCATCCTCAATTGTGGTAGTTTACTTAGAGTCACTTGCGCCAAAAATTGTATAGTCCAAGGTTCCTCAAATATTTTCGAAAACATAACAGAAAACAGGAAACCAATCATGTTCTATACCGAAGGTTCGTCAATGCAAAATAAAAAAAATCCGCGTTTATGTTTAAGGAAGATGGTTACAAGGAATGTCAATACCCAGGGACAACTTTCAGACCATGCCACGGCTTAAGAAGGATCAAATGCTAACAAACATATGAGCAGACTGTACTATGTGCGAATCGTTTAATACCCTTTCCCATCCTATCGTTATTTTTATGAATCCTAGGTCAAAAGGTCTGGATGGACTGATACCCTCCCATGATCTATGCCATGAGCTATGGCACGTGTTATAAAATAATTTTTTTTTTTGAAAACGCCCCCAAAAAGTGGGCTCGGGTTAAGATGATATAAAGACGAAATGTTCATATTTTTACTACCGAGGTGTAAGGTGTTTTGATAGAAGTATAGAACTTTCGAAAGGGATAACTGTCATTCTAATGCAGTGTCATTGACTTTTTTTCGGTATACTTTGGCAAATCTCCATGGAAAGGCTTACACCAGAACAACGCTTACAAATCGAGGAAATTTATTTCCAAAATTCGCGGTCTATTCGTGAAACTTAAAGAGCATTTCGTCAGGTTTGCGGTGCTCATAATCCTCCATCTGAGCAACTATTAAGCAATGCTATGGATCGATGTAGCACCACATTTACTTTTTTTTTTGATAATAATCATCCAAATCGAGCCCATACCGTGCGTCCAAATGAACCCATCGCCGCTGTAGAAATAAGCGTGACAGAGGACCCGAATTTTTCAATCTGACGCCGTTCTCAGCAACTCGGTCTCTGCCACTACTTGGAAAATTTTGAGGAAATATCTTGGCCTACATCCATATAAGATCGAAGTGGTACAAGAATTAGAGCCAGCGGACCATGAATTACTTCGTGTGTTCGTTGAATGCGCTGAGAATCAACTGGAAGTTGAACCAGATTTCTATCGTCAAATTATCGTCAGCAATCAGGCTCATTTCTGGCTTGAAAGGTATGTAAACAAGCAGAATTGTCGTTTTTATAGTGATCACAGTCCTCATGAGACTTTGTTACCCCCGAAAAAACACTTTTTGGTGCAGTTTACGTACCGAAGGCGTTTTCGGCCCATTTGTCTTTAAATCCGAAACCGGTGCCAACATTACCGTAAATGGCGAATTTTCGTGATTTTTTTATTCCTGATGTCATTGGAAATCATATGGAGGAGAAATGGTTCGAACAAGACGGCGCAACATGCCATACAGAGCGTGCAACCATGACTTTGTTGAGCCAAACGTATGGTGACCGAATCATCTCAAGAAATGGACCTGTGAATTGGCCACCTGCTTCGTGTGATCTGACACCTTTGGACTACTTTTTTTTGGGGTAAGTAAAATCTCTGGTCTCTGCTGATAAACTAGCAACAATTGATCACTTAAAATCCAATCCAACATTCGAGGCACTACTGACGAAATACGACGGGGTATGCTCGAAAAAGTGGTGCAAAATTGAACCGACAGGATGGCATTCATATCCACATGCCAGAAATTATTTTTAATTGTTAAATTCCATCAAATTTCTGAGCTTATAAAGCCAAAATTTTGGTCATTTGCGAGAACCGCTTTTTACTGAAATCTTGCTGAAAATATTGTCTCTGACAACCGTTGTTTCTTCGGACTATGAAGGCAATTTAGTGGAGATCCTATATAAGACCCTGATCATCCCAATCCTGCTCTACGGCGCTGAAGCGTCAACCGTATCAAAAGTGGATTAAGAAATCCTTGGTCGATTTAAGAGGGAAATTCTTCTAAAAATCTTCGGTGCCGTTTGCGTTAACGCGTTATGGAGACGAAGATCCAACCAAGAACTATAGTAGCTGTACAGCGACATGCCCCTAGTCAAAAAAAACTTAGCATTGGACGTTTAAGATGGCTAGGGCATGTAGAAAGAATGGACTCCAACACTCCGGCTCGCAGAGTCTTCGATTCCCAGCCAGACATCGGAAGCAATAGAGGAAGACCACGCAATTAGAAACCGACCTTAACCAACTTGGAGTGCGCAGGCAGTTAGTTAGTAAGATATTGGGAGAGGCATGTTGGTTGCAGCCCAGGTTCATTCCTGACTGTAGCTAAGAAAGTAGCTCAATATTTAAGACGTACGGACGGACAAATAAAGCTAATCAACTCAGCTAGCGATTCTGAGACATATTACATACTTTGTATCAAAACTATTATGCCCCCTTCAGGGAGAAATACCAGGGAATTGCAAGGCCGATGAGCTTCCCAGACAGGGCACTTCCCTTGACATTCGACAGCCAAAAGAAATGTTAGGTATGCCCATATTGCCCAACTCTGGCAGATGAAACATCAGCTCAATAATCGGTGTCCATACAGGACGCTGGGGGCTCAGTGGCGCGATGGTTAGTGCGATGAACTGCCGCGCAGGAGGTCTGGGTTCGATTCCCAGCCGTAGCAACACCTAAATGATTTTTCACTGGCCCTCCTCTCGTGATGATCTGACAAATCATCCGAGTAGTATCAATTGTCAAGAATAGCTTATCTCAACTTAGCCGTTCGGAGTCGGCATAAAACAGGAGGTCCCGCCATCGTGCAAGAAGTACACACGCACACATGAATGGTTGTGAGAAAGCTAGGCCCTGGGTACTAACGAGCCTGTTGCGCCAAAAATTTGTATTTTGTATACAGGACGCTGTCCAATAGGTTTGTAGCCCCTCGCTACATGTAAATCAAAGATGAAACTGGATGGGATCAAGAAAGCAAACCGCAGATGGATAAACAGCTCAACGTATCCAATATTCAGGAAACTCTGTCCAAAATATAATCACAAACGCTCCATGGATGGGATCAAGAAAGCAAACCGCAGATGGATAAACAGCTCAACGTATCCAATATTCAGGAAACTCTGGCCAAAATATAATCACAAACGCTCCATCTGCTTTACAATCCTGAGCAGATGAACCATCAGCTCAATAATCGGTGTCCTTACAGGACGCTGCCCGATACGTTTGAAAAGATAAAAAATCAGCCTCATAATCGGTGAACTTACAGGGCAGTAGGCTTCTTTAGCAAATCACTTTTGTAGAAGCTGCTTTGACGAAGAAGAGGAGGAATGTATTCCTCACCTTCTCTGCAGTTATCCAGCATTCTCCACCATCTAGGAGACTGCCTCTTTGATAATCTGGGTGAGTTGGCTAATATTCATGCCGGAATCCTCCTACACTATATAGTCAGCTTTGAATGGTTCAATTAGGCAAACGAAAAAAAAAAAGTCGACAGATCCACGTGGTACCACAACGGACCTTTCTGGTCTTAGTGTGCCCGCGCATCGTAACCTAACCTGCAGCCACTGTAACCTTGTATGGATAGGGTTTAAATATGAAAAAGTCCGTCGATCAAAACGTAAGCATGAGGCAGATGGTAGTAATGGCGGTTCACCATTAAGTCCTGTCTCGGATGTTAAGTATCTCTTTAGCATTCTCAGTGCTTTCATTCCAAGAAAAAAATTGGCCCAAAGGGAGACGATGGGGTCATATGGCAGCTTTTTGCATGTCAATTGTCAACTGTTCATATGATGAAGACTCGTAAATTATACATATAAGCCACTCAAATGGCACACGCCATTAATCAAGTACTTAATGGATTCCCAACATCCCATTGAACTTTACGGGATTGTTACCCATAAAATGCAACGTAATGCATTATCGATGGATGATTTTATTGCAATAGACGAGATACGCTGGGTATAGATGACAATTTAATATCTTAGGTGGTACATGTGTGAATAGATATCACTTTGAGTATAGGTCCTTGAGAGACGATGCATAGTTTGAAATTATGCCGTGTGCCAGGGAGTTGAATGCATCATGTCATTGTTTGGCAAGCTTTGACTTTTAAAAATAACAGACGTCGCCTTAATTGTCAATTGGCTGTCAATAGAACAGGATATATCAGACGATATCACCTTTGTTACGACATCATTGGTGTCTTTTCAAACTTTCCGGGAGTCGGATTATTTTTTTATAAACCACCAGTCTATCGCCTACCTAATATTGGTGTAGGATTTCTAGATCTGTTTTGCATCATCTTCTTCATAGATGAATGTGGTGTACAAGTTCAAATAAGGTGCGACGTATTCAGAGCTTGCGTCTCTTTAGTATTTCAGTATTTCAGTATTTTGTAAACCGAAACAACATGGTTTTCTAACCCCTTGATTGAAAGAATCGCGATGATCTGAAAAATCATTCGAATAGTATCAATTGTCATGTTTATCTCAACTCAACCGTTCTGATTCTGCATATGGATTTCTAACCGCAGGAGGTCCTGCCATCGCGCAAGAAGTACACACTCACACATGAATGGCTGTGAGAAAAAAGCTACGCAAAAAAATTTGTACGAATGTAAGAATCGGAAGGTGGGTCGTCGGTTGAGGTCCTCAAAACTAGCCATTTTTGCCATAAAGAACGCCTCAACGCCTAATGCGAACGGCAAATTTAAGAAGCTTTTCCTGACAGTGTTACTCTTGGATATCTGTCAGACATTCGCAAGAGGTGGAGCAGCGAAAAAGCGTAGGTGGTATCACTTTCGGGATTTAAACCAGGCATCCAGCATTTAATAGTCCAACGCACTTACCACTAGGCCACTACACCCATAATGCATGCTATTCTTTGTATCTTCGTCAAAATCTTAAGGTTTTTAGTCTTGAGCGCTGCTTGCCAAAAAGCTAACTTAGCATATATCAGTTACGTTCTGAATATAAAGAATTACCTTGACATTCAGTCGCCATTTTAATTTTCTGGCTAACAGTACACCGATGTATTTTTTTCACATTGAATGTTAATTGGTGTTCCTGGAATGTGGATAGTTTTTTATTTTTTTAAGCATAATTGGAAATATGACCCAAAATTGGAGATTTATGGTCAGATAATGAGTTGATAGCCCAGTTGTTCTTCTCCTCCATCTACTTTTCCTGGTGGATCCCTTATGTATCCGATGACTAAATACATAACGGATCCACCATGAGAAGTGGGTTTTTGGCATGATTTTCAATGTTTCGTTACGGGATTCGGTCCAGTTCATAAAGCTGATACTAAGGAACAACATCAGGACCACATCAGAAGCATGTAATGAAATCGCTGATGGGCTATTATTACTATTGAACCAAAAACCACATGAGTTCAATAGCAACATAGGCCTTACCGACAAAAAAACTGTCCTATTGGACAGCAAAATAGCAGACGCAGGAGGGAAAGACTGCAATCGCAAGAGACCGCCAAGCCCTTAGCGCCTTGGCCTTACCGACAAAAAAACTGTCCCATTGGACAGCAAAATAGCAGACGTAGGAAGGAAAGACTGCAATCGCAAGAGACCGCCAAGGCCTTCGCGCAACGCGTATCCCTTAACCTCTCGATTCACACCATACCACCAGCATCTAATGTCGAAGAACAATGTCAACGATGCCAACAAGCCATAAGATCAGCCGCAACTGATGCGCTAGGTTTCTCGCGGCCACCAGCAAGAAACCCCTGGTTTGATGAGGAATGCCGACAGATGCTCGCAGCCAAGAACGAGGCCTAGCTAAGCTGCAGGTAAATACGAGAGCTGCCATTGAGCTCTATAGGCAAAGAAGAAGGGAAGAACATCGGCTTTTCAGAAAGAAGAAAAAAGAGCAAAAAAAGCGCGCGATCGAGGATATAGAGAGGTGTAACTCCAGGAACGATATTTGCAAGTTTTACCAAAGTGTAAAACGTCAAAGCCAAGGATAGAAGGCTCGAACAGAATCCCGTCGAGATGAACAAGGAAATATCATATTCGAGACACAGTCGATGATGAGGATATGGAAGAACCACTTCTGCAGACTTTTAAACGGCGTTGGCGAACAACATTACGCTGTCAGGCAGAACGAACCATTGACAGCGGCAGCGGCAGCGAAAACTGCCAACCACCCGACCTAAGTGTAGTGAGGACAGCAATATCTAAACTCAAGCTTAATAAGGCCACCGGAAATGACGGCCTTCCCGCTAAGCTTTATAAAGCTGGCGGAGATGACTTGGTAACTAACATCCACCAACTCATAAGCCAAATCTGGTCGGGTGAAAGCATGCCTGAAGAATGGAACCTCAGCATCTTTTGCCTGATCCACCAAAAAGGAGACCCTCTGAACTGCTCCAACAACCGAGGCATAAGTCTCCTCGCCTAAAGACCACATCTGCCTTAATATGTGAACGCCTGAAACCGTTTAGCAACAACCTGAACGGCCCTTTTCAGTGTGGTTTTAGGCCAGAAAAGTCCACAACCGATAAAATTTTCACACTTCGGCAGATCCTGGAAAAAACCCATGAAGTCCAAATCGATACCCACCACCTATTTATCGATTTCAAGCCGCATACGACAGCATTTATAGAGACGAACTATACAGAGGCATGTCTAGTTTTGGTATACCGCCCAAACTCGTCTGTTTGTGTAGGATGATGATCAGGTTTGGTAACGACCTCACCGACACATTCGATACCAAAAAAGGATTTAGGCAAGGCAATGCGCTGTCATGTGATTTCTTGAATTTGATTCTTGAGAGGATTGTGCAAAACTCCCTAGCCAACACCAGAGTCACAATTTTCCAAAAATCGGTGCAACTACTAGCATACGCCGACGATATTGACATCATTGGTAGGACTCAACGTGATGTCATAGCCCCGTTTGCTAGTAAAGAGATGGAAGCTGCAAAAATGGGTTTAGACTAAGGATATGCAGTCGAAACGATAGGACACACAATATCGACGAATTGGACAGAATGGATTGAGTCACTTGAACGTTAAATCAATTTGATAACAGGAATAACACCTGAATACATCCAATTTGTAAATTTAAATCAAATAATCCGGTTCAAAACATCCGGAAATAGCAATTAGCCAGCCCACATGTTCGACCTTCATACTCATCGCGTTGTTCTGGGAACCTTGAAAACATGCAAACATATAACTCAATAAAATGCACAAACCCCAATAAATAGCTCTCGGCTCATTACCAGGAATTAATCAAATGATTTGCATTGCACGTGGGGCATATCATCACAAATTCAAGGATAAACTGTATTCAGTTGGAAAACAAAAACTCGATACAAAGTTGTTGGCGTATTTGCAAAAGCCGCGTTAATTTGAATGCCCGTGTTGACTGACATAACCGCTTTAAAATTTAATTTGCTTACGCAACCCTCGGGCATTGCATCTGCAAGGACGTGGACCGCTGAATAATGAATAAAACACAATTAATTGGTATTTGTTGCCAATGTGCAGAAAAATTCATCACCCACTCGCACTTCATATCCTTGTGGCGTTTCCTTGTTTTTTTGTTTTTTTTTTTGTTTGTATTGGTATATTGGACTGCCACCCAGGAAAGTGTGTGCGGAATAACAAAACCATACAAAGGAATGAGACATAAAAAAAAATCCCAAACTGGTATGTCTAGAACAAGTACTCCGAAATAGGTCGCAGAATATTAGCAGAATAGAGGGAGCATTGCACATACTCTCATGATGCAGCGGCGACAGACGTATTCAAATCAGGACGAGTTTTTTTTTTTTGTTTTTTTCTTCCTGCACTGTTTAAAGCCTCCTAGGAATAACTTTACCCATTTGCCCATTTTTTTAAGGCACACAACATGCATGCTTGATGAGAAGGTGGCAAAGTGGGATACGAAGAGAGGAAGGACCTTTTTGAATATAAGAGCGAACATATGCATATATAGCAGCAGAATATATATGAACTTGGTGTGAAATTGTGTGGGTGTGTATAAGTTGGGAACAAAAAAAAATATAAATACCGCCGGGTAAGGTAAGGTAGATGAAGTAAAACTTAACGAAACCAGAAACTCGAAATTAGAGGAGCGTACAAAAAGGACGAAGGAAGGAAAACATATTCCAGCACACGCATTCCCTCACAATGTTAAACATGCTGATAGAGGGTTGAAAAGGACCTGCTAATGAATGAGTGATAGTAGTGAGGCTCATATTCTTACATACACATACAGAGGTTCTCGAGTAAAATGTGTATATATGTACCAATAAAACACACACACATACATAATATACAGGATATGGGTATATCTCGTGTGTATTATATCAGAAAGTTTGTATATATAAATTTTGTTGTTATCATTTTGTGTAGAGCATGTCTGTGAACTCTAAATTATCAAAAATGTGTTTTTTTTTTGGTTGAAAATATCTTAAATAAGAACCTGATACTTTGTGATTTTTTTTAATGTTATTGTTGTTTAATTGTTTGATAATTACTTCCTGGGAAAACACAATGGGAATTTATTTTTTTTGTAATTTTTTCACTAAAAACACTGCACTAGGGATGGTTTGTCCTATTTTTAGGAGTACACCCGTTCTATTATAATATTTTCACTAAAAATACGTAGACAAAAAAAAACGAGACATTTTCGATACAGGAGGACGATGATGACAACACGCAAGGAGTAGTAGTAGTAGTACAAGTTGTTGTTGTTGTAGGAAAACCTATTACAACAGAGAAGGGGTAGGTAAAATGTTGATTTACATTGACGGTAGTATAATATGTTGTTGACTGGGGTCCTGCCCAAGGAGCACTTGCAATGTGCACATCAGATCGTCGGTTCACTGTTTATGCACATGGATATTAGATATTAGATAATGGATATGTATTTATTTTTTTTAATAACATGTACACTAGAGGGGGACACAATTTTTCGAAGCAGGAATGTACACAAACTTTATAGAGACCCAATCCTGGTGGTCGTTTTTTTTTTTTTTTTAATATTCAACTCAACCTAAAATTGGTTTCTTATCGGATTTCGAAAACTCTCTCTGCACTCCTGGCCGTGGTACTGCTACAAAACTACACTCTATACCCCGCACCCATATCGATGGTCACATTCTCCCAGTGTTATAGAAAGTCATATCCAATTTCGGATAGGATAGAAAAAAAAAAAGGAAGCACTAAATATTGGGCGGGGAATCCTTTCCACTATTTTCGTTATAATCACTTCGGACAAGACATCAACTTTCATTCGGAAAAGGTTAAATTGTTGTACTTTTATGGGGGAAAAGTCACACATACACGCACATTCTTTCGAAAAACACACACACACACTCGCTTGATCTTAAATTTTTTTTTTGTTCAATTTTACATTTACGCTCTCTCATCGGTTAAACTAAATATTTTTTTTTTTTTATAATCATATCCTGTGTCAGTTAAACAAAATAATCATCACACACATTAACATGTTTTTATTGGTTTTTTTAAATTTTTTTTTGAAAAGAAAGATTTAATCTTTCTGTGTGGTTTTCAGGACTGAAAACTACAAGAAAAAGTATATACACGAGATTTTGGGGAGCCGCGGCGGCGATGTAAATAAGCAAAAGTTTGTATGCGACTGGTTGGTAGGTTAACTGGCCGAATGCTAAAAGTTGTAAGATGGAGTTTATTCTTGCAGAGGATGGTTGGAGAAAATGATACGCACACTCGCTCTTTTTGCAGGGGGTTGGTTTTAGGCATGATAGCTTCTCTTTGGCTAAATTTCACTAAAAGAGAAATAAAAAGAAGGCCCACCAACGAGGAGGGCAAACATACCGAAATTTTCAAAAGGAAATTGTCTCCACCACCATTTAGGTGGGTAATCTTTGGGAAAGGTCTAAGTGGCGAAGTGGCGGCCAACCGACAATGCATACTAGAAAGAAATAATTTTATTTCAAGTGCGCCAGCACCGACTAGCGTCAAACAATTGATTTATCAAAGGTCAACGACATAGACCTGGTGCGATTAATTTTAGTCGATAAAGTTGTATTATTCCAGCAATAGTCACCTGTGCCACAAGGATGTTCGCATTTTCAAACGTTCGACCCCACATGGTGCATGGTTACCTAAGCTCCTGCCACATGGTGTACACATCTGTACACGTTATTATCAGAGCATCTGATATTTCTCTGGAATTATGAATTTCCACGTAGCGGATAAAACTAATAATAGATTCCTATGAACATAGAAATCGTCAAATGGTACCGGTGAATGTGGGATGCTCTGCATTGATATTTGAATTTGAAATAGATAGATGTTGGTTTTCAACTTTGAGATACACTGAAATAAAAAGGTACATGATTCACATGAAGAATTTCATGTAGGTACAAAGTGGCGCAAAAATAACCTTCCGATGTTTTTTGGCTGTAATTTAAAAAAAATGAAAAACTTTTAATTTTTTTTACATCAAGTCGAGAATATGATGTCATGGCCGCCGCCACAGTTGATTGTCATTTGAGCCCTTTTTATGGCATTTTCCATCACTTTGGTCAAAACTTCCGGCGATAGGTCCTCACATTCTTGACGGATATTGTCTTTAAGAGCTGCAAGAGTCTGAGGCTTGTTGACATAAATCAGCGACTTCAAAAAGCCCCACAAAAAGAAGTCTGGAGCGGTCAAATCAGGCAATCTTGCTGGCCAGTGCAAATCGCCAAAACAGGAGATTAGGCGCAAGGGAAATACATCCTTCAGCATATCGGTTGTGGCACGTGCAGTGTGTGCCGTTGCACCGTCCTGTTGGAACCACATGTTTTCCAATCCCAATTCATCAAGTTAAGGCAAAAAGAACTCGTTGATCATTGCTCTGTAGCGCTCACCATTCACAGTAACCGTTTGGCCCGCGACGTCTTCGAAGAAAAAAGGTCCGATGACTCCTCCAGCGAAAACAGCACACCATACAGTGACTTTGAGTGGGTGTAATGGCTCTTCGTGGGTTACACGCGGATTTTCAGTGCCCCAGAAGAGTAAATTTTGCTTATTTACGTACCCGCTAAGATGGAAATGGGCCTCATAACTCATGATTATTTTTGATGAAAAATCATCTTCCTCTTGGTGGTGATTAAGGATGGCTTGAGCGTATGTTAGACGCGATTGGCGGTCAGCAGCTAACAGCTGATGCACCGTCTGGACTTTGTACGGAAATATCTTCAAATCTTGTACCAAAATTCGCTGTAAAGACCGTCGACTGATACCCATTTGCGTGGCACGTCGTCTGGTCGATGTCGACGGCGCTTCCATGACATCTTCGGCTACAGCAGCAATGTTCTCTGCAGAACGGCTACTCCGGGGTCTGCCACGCCTGGCAGCATCTCGTGTTGTGCCAGTCTCTTCGAGGCGAGCGGCTAAACGTCGCAGTGTTTCACCAGTAGGCGTTGGACGGCTAGGAAATCTGCGACGAAATTCACGTTGTGCCAAAGTCACCGACCAATTATTGCTCAAATAAATAGTCACCAATATTCCGCGTTCTGGAGCAGTGTAGCGTAACATTGTTTATTAACGTGTATTTCGTATGTGTATACTACACAAATGTCAAAACATAACTGACATTAGGGGCCAATCGCAAAATTTATAGCATTTTCTGATAGGAGGATTATTTTTGCGCCACCTTGTAACGGGTGATTTTTTAAGAGGTATAGAACTTTTTTTTTTAAAAAAAAAACAAAAAATTTGAAATAATGAATGAAATATTTATTTGAATCGATAGATTGAACCTTGCAATTTAATGTTTAAAGATAATTTCATGCAAATGTTGACCGCGGCTGCGTCTCAGGTAGCCCATCCGCTGAGTCCAATTTTGGCATACTCTTTCACACATATCGGCCGGTATCTCACGAATGAATGCATGGATGTTGGCTTCCAGTGCGTCAATCGAAGCGGGCTTGTCCCTATAGACATTAGCCTTGACAAACCCCCACAAAAAATAATCTAATGGTGTCAAATCGCACGATCTAGGCGGCCAATTGACCGGCCCGAAACGTGAAATTAACTGTTCACCAAACTCGCCTCGCAATTGCGCCATTGTTTCGCGTGCTGTGTGGCATGTGGCACCGTCTTGTTGAAACCACATATCATGCAAGACAAGAACTTCCATTTCGGGCAAAAAAAAGTTTGTTATCATCGCTCGGTAGCGTTCACCATTGACAGTAACGCTGCGATTCGCATCAGCTTTGAAGAAATATGGCCCAATAATGCCGCCGGCCCATAAACCGCACCAAACAGTGGCTTTTTCGGGATGCATTGGTAGCTGTTGCAATGCTTCTGGCTGATCTTCACTCCAAATGCGGCAATTTTGCTTATTTACGTACCCATTCAACCAAAAATGAGCCTCATCGCTGAACACAATTTTTCGATAAAAAAGCGGATCCTCGGCCAGCTTTCCAAGAGCCCATTCACCAAAAATTCGGCGTTGTGGTAGGTCGGCTGGCTTTAGTTCTTGCACCAGCTGTATCTTAAAAGGCTTTACGCCCAAATCCTTCCGCAAAATTTTCCACGTAGTGCTGTAACAAAGGCCTAACTGCTGGGAACGGCGCCGAATCGACATTTCGCGGTCTTCTGTCACACTAGCTGATACGGCCGCAATATTTTCTTCACTACGCACAGTACGTAAACGTGTTGGTGGTTTAATGTCCAACAAAGTAAATTTGGTGCGAAATTTGGTCACAATCTTCCGAATAGACTGCTCAGAAGGTCGAGAATGCCGATAATAAAATGGAAGCAGCGCGCGATGAAAATTTCGAACCGAGCACGAATTTTGATAGTAAAATTCAATAATTTGCAAGCGTTGTTCATTTGTAAGACAATCCATGGTTAAATTGCAAACCAAACTGAAGCTGTTTGACAGTGACACAAGGTACTAAACACACGTCAGCTGTCAAAACCAGTGTTGCCAAAACCAAACCAGCTAAAAAATCACCCGTTATATAATGAAAAATTGAAAGCGTTCATATAGTTTATGAATTCTCATTCATCAATGAATTCATAAAATCTATGAATGTTATATAAAACGATTGAAGTACAAGTATAAGGCAGACGTTCATATATTTTATGTTTCCTTTCATATAAATTATGAAATTTGTTTAAGAACTGTTCATGAAGGTTATTCATATAGAAAATTTGCAAGACTTTATAAAAATTAAGCAATTTGTATGTCTTTTATCACCCGAAGGAGACCTGGAAAGTCGTAAATTCAATTTTAGGAAAAAAGCCGAGAAACCTGGATGACATATTTAAAAGGAATTTTGCAGACGAGAAGGATTTCAAAGACCTGACCAACAGATTCGCAAGCACACTTTCATCCGAAGTCCTCAACATAGTGCACGAATGCAATCAACAAACTTTTTTTGGGCGTTCAAGCACGTATCTGTTACAGAGGTTAAAAATATACTGAACATGGAACACGTATCTATTACAGAGGTCAAAAATATATTGAACTCATTAAATTCCAACAAATCGGCGGGAATTGATGAAATAAGGCCAAGGGAGATGAAATTAAACGCACAGACTCTTTCCCCAGTGATAACGAAGCTAATAAATATGAGCATAGATCAAACATCGATCCCAAAACTGTTTAAAAGGTCAATTGTTCGACCAAAATATAAGAGCGGAAAGAAGAATGAAATTTTAAATTACAGACCAATCTCAATTTTATCGACTATCAATAAAGTTATGGAAGAAGTCTTGTCAAAAAGGCTGTACGAATACGTTGAAAAATATAAAATATTAGAAAAGAACCAATTTGGCTTCCGCAAAAACAAGAGCATCAATCAATTGCTGGGCAACTTCGCAAATAAATTGTATAAAAGCTTGGATAAAAAGCACAACTCAATAGTTCTATTCATCGATTTTAAGAAAGCCTTCGACACATTAAGCCACAAGCAAATCGTGAGACAGTTGGAAAAGATTGGAGTACGAGGGGACTGCCTGGCATGGTTCGAAAACTATTTAACAAAAAAAAACATTCAAAGTAAAAATTGGCGAATTTGTCAGTGAAGAGAAAAATGTAGTATATGGTGTCCCGCAGGGATCCAAATTGGGTCCACTATTGTTTATAATATACATAAACGATTTGCTCTCAGTTCTAAAATATAATAAATATATATATGCATATGCGGACGACACGGCGATTGTAGTAAGTCATAGAAACATTGAGGAAGCGGCAAGATTAATGCAAAAAGACTTTAA
Source organism: Rhingia campestris (assembly GCA_932526625.1). NCBI lineage: Eukaryota > Metazoa > Arthropoda > Insecta > Diptera > Syrphidae > Rhingia > Rhingia campestris. The sequence goes on along the minus strand of OW052186.1, from coordinate 1,599,727 downwards.
TAGGGTTAAAGCCTGTTGCTACGATCATGGATTAATAATCAACGCACTAAAGACAAAGGTTATGCATATTCGACCGCCGCATATCCCAAAAATTGAAATTAAAATAAAAATGCATGACACAGACTGCCTGCACAGATCCGGATACTGCGATCTTATAAAAGAGGATGACAACTGCGAAGGATATATAGAGAACGTGTCAACTTACAAATACCTGGGACTAACGATTGACTACAACTTCAAATGGAGCTACCATATAGACGAACTGAAAAATAAATTACGTCAATCAGCTTTTTCATCTATGTAATCTCTGCACACCGGCAGTGCTTAAACAATGCTACTTCGGATTACTTGAATTACATCTGAGGTATGGTATACTAGCGTGGGGAAGAGCGTCGCAAATCCGACCCCTACAAAGCCTGCAAACACGACTGCAAAAAATAGTCCAAAAAGCAAGCCAAAACAGCGGGGAGCAAAACCAGACGTTTAATATGCTGAACATCTCCCAAATCCACAATTTGGAAATCCTGTCTTATTTCTACAACGACAACACTTACAGAATTCAAACACAACAGACAGTAAATACTAGAAGAAGACAACAGCACTTTTATGAAATTCCGAGGTACTGGAATGAATATGGCCGAAGGACATATAATGTCGCAGTTCCAATGGTACTTAACGAACTCACAAGAGACTTTCGTAACCTAACAAAAAAAGAAGTTTAAAAAAAGTAAAAGAAATATACTTAAGTCAATAATTAAAAAAAATTGTTTTTCGCATAGTCTTTGAAGTTAAGAACTCAACACTTAAAGTAACAAACACAATTATAATCAGTCTTCTGCAGACAAGCCCTTCCGGCTTTGCAGATAAAAAACATATATTTATAAACAAATTTGAATTTTGAACCAAAATAAAATTGAATTGAATTGAATTGAATCTTGTAAAATTTTCTAAAATATAAGAATCAATTCATATGTAAGCATTCATAATTACATATGGTTTATGTTTCCGTTCATAAAATATATTTTATGTAAGAGTTCATAAAAATTATGTGTAGTTGGTAGTTTTTTATGTATAAAATTATTTCATAATGGAACAACAATCAGGATTCAGAAAGAGATATTCATGCGAGACTGCTTTGAATTGGATGATCGAAAACTCGAAACATGAAATGGATAAAAAAAGAATCATAGTAGCAGTTTTTCTTGATTTTAAACGAGCTTTCGAAACCGTGGATCGTGAAATTCTTCTAAAAAAGCTGACTAAATATGGTTTACAAAATAGTGAGTTGAAGTGGTTCAAGTCATATTTATGTGATCGAACACAACGTACAATTATAAACAACAAAATAGCCAAAGCGAGTGAAATAAATATAGGAGTACCTCAAGGTTCTGTCCTGGGGGTATTTTTATTTTTAATATATATAAACGATTTACATTCTGTAGTGAAGCATAGTAAATTGTGTATGTTCGCGGATGATGCACTTTTATTTATTAGTGGTAATTCCATAACTGAGTGTACTAATAAAATAAATGATGATCTCAAATCATTGAACAGCTGGCTCAAAATGAATAAACTAAAATTAAATATTAAAAAAACCAAATATAAGAATATAAATTCTAGTGAAGTTAATAACGTTAATGTTGATGGGGAAAAGGTTGAATTAGTTAATGAATTTAAATATCTTGGTGTTGTTATTGATCAAAAACTTAATTTAAAATCAAATATTGACTATGTGTGTAAAAAAAGTTTCAAAAAATATATATTTCTTTAGTAGAATTCGGGAAAAACTTTCAATAAAAACAACAATTAATATGTATAACGCTTTAATGAGATCACATTTCCAGTATTGCTCGACAATTTTATATTTATCAACAGAATCTGACATATTGAGATTACAGAGACTGCAAAATAAGGCGATGAGAGTGATTTTTAAATGCCGAAGATTAACACACATAAATTATATGCTAAACAAAATCGGATGGTTAAACATACGGCAACAATTTAACTTTAATTTACTAGTGTTCATATATAAAATGAAAAATGAAATGCTTCCTAAATATCTATCAAACAATTTAAATTATATTAGTTATGTTCAGCCATATGAACTAAGATGTGGTCAACACTTTAGACTACAATTTAGGTCATTGGTGCGCGCGGAAAATACTGTGAATTTTAAAGGACTCAAACTTTTTAATGCACTTCCTAATCAACTAACAAATTTAAACAAATTTAAAAAAGAATTAAAAGATATTATAAAATCAGACATTCAATTTAATTAAATCTAAAAAATAAAAAAATCAACTTTTAAAATGGCTTTTCTAAGCCAAATAATAACTCTGCACTCTCTACCCTAAACCAACCTAACTTAAAGAATCTAAATAATAATAGTTTCTAATAAAATAATGAATTTAAAATTGTGTATATAAAGAAATAATATAAAAGGTCCGTCCCACGCGCGGTTTGGACGGGGAAGGGGGCGTGGGCATAATAAAAATAAAAAATAAATAATATATCATACAATTGGATTCATGTTGAGTATGAATGTTTTCATGTACATCATGAATTCATTCATTAAGAATTTATAAAATATACGCTGTTTTATATTTTATTATATTTTGTCATATTTTATGTGAAGAGAAAACTTTAATTCATACAACTAAAGAACACAAATCTCATAATTTATTCCCCCTGATGAGATACAATATGTACGTATTAGTATTTTTATATAGTTTTTTTTTAAATTAGGTGTATAATATTTTTTCATGAAAAGTATGAATAGCTTCAAGAGTTGTATGTAGCAGTTCATGAAACGTCATGATGTTAGTATTAATTGTTCGTATTTAAAATGATTCCTATCATGAACATGAAATTCCAGTTTTAGAATATCCAGCAACAATTTAAAGCAGATGGTTTTTTTAAAAGTTTAGCATTCAATGATTTTTTTATGAAAAGTGTGAATAGCTTCAAGCGTTTGATTTAGTAGTTAGTAGATGTTAGTATGAATTGTTCATGTTTTAAATGATTCCAATCATAAATATGAAACTCCAATGTTATTAGTTGCATCAAAAATTTAAAGCAGACAGTTTTTTTTAATGCGGTTTAGTATTCAATAACTTTTTCATGAAAAGTTTGAATAGCTTCAATCGTTTGATGTAGCAGTTCATGAAACGTCATGATGTTAGTAGTAATTGTTCGTATTTAAAATGATTCCTATTATGAACATTAAACTCCAGTGTTAGAATTTCCAGCAATAATTTAAAGCAGATAGTTTGTTTTTTTTAAAGAGGTTTAGCATTCATTGATTTTTTCATGAAAGGTATGAATAGTTTCAAGCGAAATTTCATGATGTTAGTATGAATTGTTTATATTTTAAATTATTACGATCATATACATTATGATTGTTGATTTGCCCTCACAATGTCAAACCAAAATATGTGTATGAATGCTGTTTCATGGATGCTTTGATTTATTTACGCAATGTATGAACAAAATAAACTTTAAAATGTGTATGAATTGTTCATTCTCGTATAAAAAATTCATAAAATTTTCAATTTTGAATTTCCCAACTCCAAAGTAAACATTTTTATGAATGAGTTTTCGTACACTTAATGATTTGATCATTAAATCGAAAAAAAAATAATGCTTACATCACCGCATTCCGAATGAATACCTTATAAAAATTTAGGTGTATGAACGACGTTCATAAAAAGCATGTACAACATTTTTTTCAGTGTATACATGGGATTGTACAGCTTCACAGTTCGTGGAATTCACAGCGAACTTTCACTTGCATAAATTTGTTGCGAACAATAATTTGATTTTTTTTTTCTGGAAGTTGGGGTGCGATTTACCAGGAATGGAATGTAATTATAACCGTAAGCCTCGGAATGGGAGAGACAATTTTGCAGAGTAAAATCTCCTACAAGTGCACACCATAAAATTCAGCAAATTGGGTACTTTAATGCTATTAATGTAAAAAGAAATTTAAGGTTTCACGTTTCATATAAAATTTGTTAAAGCATTTTATGGCTTTAAAGCAATATCTCTGTAAATTTTCTGATTAACGAAACTGTGTCAAATCAATATGGATAAAGGTGGGCTTCGAAATCGGTGTAAAGTTCAGGAAATATAGGCCAATTATGAGATTTTTTTCCCTATCAATATCGTTCTGATAAGTGGTCAAATTATTGAATCATTAATTAAGCAATACGCGTCAAAGTTTTCCTGAAAAAAATCGCGCAAAACTTGCCCTTGTGACCCGTAAAAATGCAACAGACCCAGGATGGATATGGTCAAAAAGAAAAACCAGCAATGGATGTTCAAGATGGCAAGGACATGTAGAGTGAAAGAACACCAATTCTCCCCCCGAAGAGTCTTTTTTCCATAGCCAGAAGTCAGACCCAATATAGGAAGACCTTGCTTTATATGGCGCGACTTACATGATATAACGGATGGGCCAAATACAAGTTTCTTTTTAAAAATGTTGTTCCATAATTAATAGGAATGTTTGGTCCTAAAACATTCCTATTAATTATGGAACACAACGTCGTACAAGTGGCTGCCTCGGCTGGCTTCACAGTAACGCATTCTTCCCCTCCTACTTTCCAAGACTTTGGTGATGGTTTTTGAACGTTTGGATGATATTGGCCTTAAGTACTTAAATTGTTTTCGTATTGTTGGCATAACATCGGTCCTTCACGGTTTCTCACAAAAAAAGTCCAAATGGGTCAAATCGAAACTTCGAGGCGGCCAATTGATAACGCCAAGACTGTTGATAACACGATTTGGGAATTTGTTGCGCAAAAGATTGATTGTGGCATGGGCTGTATGGCCTGGTGAGCCATCCTGCATGAACCAGAGGTCGTCCAAATTCATGTCATTAATTTCAGTAAAAAAATACGGTTCACATTGTTTGTACCGCACACCGCCCTCCATTGACCAAAACGTCGTTCCCATCCTAATTTTCGAAGAAATATATTCCAATGATGCCACTCCACAATCCGAGCCAAACTGTCACCCTCTGTTGATGCATCGGCTTCTCGACAATCACGTGTGGGTTTCCTAGCCTCTGATGTCGCAATTTTGTATGTTAACGTCGAAATGACAATGTGTCTCGTCAGAAAAGATGATTTTTCGCCCAAAATCGTTGTCAAATTCAAGCTGCTCTAAGGCCCAAATTGCGAAACGATAACGAAGGGCATGGTCGTAAGCCTTCAATTGCTGAGTCAATTGGACCTTGTAAGCGAATAATCCGAGATCTTTGTGTAGAATTCTCCTTAGGCTATATCGATAGCAAGTTGATGTTTGTGAATTGAGTCTCACACTCTCGGCTACAGCAGCCACATTCTCGTCTGTGCGTACCGTCTTTTTGCATAAACTTGCGTACAGCGGGTTTGTGTCATACAGCACTCATTTTTGAAATAAGTTCCAATATTTCCCAACATTGTTCAAGTGTAAAGCGACTCATTTCGTACCGCATTTTCGAGCGGGAAACAACTGTCAGTGTCAAAATAACCTATGATTTAAAAAGAAACCCCTAGATGGCCCAACCTGTGCATGCCACATTCAAAGTGCAGAAGATCATCTCTAAACCTCTATGCCAACAGTGTAACCCGTTGTAAGCATGTTACTATCAGCTGCACACCAATGACAGCGATATATCTAATCCCTATCGAGGTATCCGTTAGGTTCCGATATGTTCGAAATCGGATAGTTTTCTTACGGAGTATCCGTTCCGATAAGCATTTCGAACAAATCTTCCGACGAAATGTAACGCACATGATCGCACATCGGTGGTATGCGTTATCGTAACAAATTTAGACAGCGTGGTATCCAAATACAAATTTTTGGCGCAACAGGCTCGTTAGTACCCAGGGCCTAGCTTTCTCACAACCATTCATGTGTGCGTGTGTACTTCTTGCACGATGGCGGGACCTCCTGTTTTATGCCGACTCCGAACGGCTAAGTTGAGATAAGCTATTCTTGACAATTGATACTACTCGGACGATTTGTCAGATCATCACGAGAGGAGGGCCAGTGAAAAATCATTTAGGTGTTGCTATGGCTGGGAATCGAACCCAGACCTTCTGCGCGGCAGTTCATCGCACTAACCATCGCGCCACTGAGCCCTGCGTGGTATCCGTTAGGAAGAAATTTGTCTCCGATATGTTCGAAATCGGATAGTTTTCTTACGGAGTATTCGTTCCGACGAGCATTTCGAACAGATCTTCCGACGAAATGTAACGCACATGATCGCACATCGGTGATATGCGTTACGTTAACAAATTTTGACAGCGTGGTATCCGTAACGAAGAAAATTATCTCCGATATGTTCGAAATCGGATAGTTTTCTTACGGATTATCCGTTCCAATGAGCATTTCGAACAGATCTTCCGACGAAATGTAACGCACATGATCGCACATCGGTGGTAATTTGAAATTGCCCGACAAAAAATTGCTGCGCAATCAAACAAACTCGAATGTGTGCGTATTTTTAACGGGTTTTTTTCAAAAGGGGATTTTTGACAGATGGCGCGTGAGTCGTGTCAAGTTACCATGTGTTTTGTATTCCGTATTCATTGATATTTCATCATGGATAGACTTACACCCAAAAAACGTTTGTAAATTGTTTCAGTGAAGGGGCTCTCGAGGGACTTGCTGAAGATCAACGGTTCTCGAAGAACATTTTGTTCAGCGATGGGACCATTTCTGGCGCAATGGGTACGTCAATAAGCAAAATTGTCATAAATGTGCCGAAGACCAACCGGAAGAGGTTCCAGAGCTGCAGTTACATCGACTCAAAATAACCGTGTGGTGTGGTAGAATCATCGGTATGTATTTCTTCAAAAATGAGGCTGGCGTCAACGTTACTGTAACCGGGGCTCGTTATCGGAATACTTTTTCCCTAAAATTTAGGCCCGAGATCTGGAAAACATTTGGTTCCAAAAAGACGGAGCTACTTGCCACACAGCCTGTGAGACAATGAACATATTGAGATACCGCTTCGGTGAACAATTAATTTCACGCTTCGGACCAGTGAATCGGCCAGCAAGATCATGCAATATCACACCGTTAGACTTTTTCCTTTGGAGCTAGGTAAAATCTAAGCTGTTTGTAGATAAGCCAGCTACGATTGAATCATTGGAAGCTAACATTACCCGTGTTATTCGCAAGATACCAACGAATATGCTCGAACGCGTCATCCAAAATTGGAACGTCCGCATGGACAAGCTACGGCGCAATTATGGCCAACCATTGAAAAAGATTATCTTAATGAATTGAATGTCAAGAATTGTTCTTTTGATTAATAATAAAGGTTTCACGATATTTTTGATTTTTTTTTGTTATTTCGCATGTTAAAAAAAAATACCTCTGGATTGATCACCCTCTAGTGTGTTTCGCAATGGATACTTTGAAAGCAAATTGAGTTCCGATTGAATCTGACTTTTGTAGCGGATTGTAGCCTTCTCATACGTTTTTTTGTAGGTTACTATTTAGAGTTTTTAAAATGAATCCTTGGGATAACGCAACGAGGATTTTATAAGCACAGCGATACCATGCTTTACAGTCCGTCATTTCTGTTCAAAGGGAATTTAGGTGGGAGTTTGGCGGCACCCCCCGAGTAGACGGAGCATTATAAGGCTGGTAAACATGTTTGCCGAATCTGGAAGCATCGCACGACGTACCATAGATATCCCTATGTTCGATTGCAGGACACAATATAGGTAAGTCCAAGCGTTTCGGCTTGAAACTTATCCGCGTAAATGGGAGTTAGAAGACGGTCATTAAAACGGATAAATCGTGATGACTAAAACTTTTTTCCTTACAAAAGCCAAATTACGAGCAAGTTAAACCGTCTTACCTGTTCGTCTAGAATTTTGCCAACAAAATGACTGAAATGTCAGAAGAATACAACAAATTGATAAATTGCTTGTTTAAGTCTGATGAGACTCATTTTGATCCAACGGGAATGTAAACAACAAAGTTGTGACTCTTCTCCAAAAATGCTCCATGCGATGTAACTGCACCCAGAGCTAGTCATTGTGTGGTGTGCAATTTCATCAAGGTGCATTGTCGGCCATATTTCTTTTTGAAGTGAAACTTCTTTTGGGAAGGTATGAATTGATTTTTATGAAACGTAAAAACATCACGATGACGGTGTTTTGATCCGATCCTTTATCCAAGTACTAACCACAACCGGTGCTGCTTGATGTCGGTGATTGCTTCTCTTTGGTTTACTAGGTTTGTTTGAAGTGAAACTTATTTTTGGACGGCTGTTTTTGTGGCTGTTTGATCGTGTGTAATGAAAGGATGTATAAGCTAGACTTGTTTGGCACTCAACACGTACGTTGGTGTGCAAAAAAGGGGATGGTTTCTTGTTGGCATGATGGTTGGAGAAAGAGCATTGGTGCACCGGTATGCACCAAGAAAGTGTGTTGTCTGTCAATAAGTAAATTTGGGTACGTGGGATTGTGTGTGAGCAAAATCAAATTATGAAACTCATGGGTGAGTCCAGGAAAGCAATATACATTGTTTTAAGGAATCAAACGAATGTTGCTACATATATGGACGCAACATTTGGTAACATGTAGGTGGCCAAAATGGTTATATCCCTCTGAATGTTGAAATGACAGTTGATTTTGGTGTCATAAATGTGTTTTAGGTGTTTGTCTGACGTCTGAAGTTTGTAATTGAAGCTTGAATCCAAACAGGTAGATTTGAATGAGTTTTCGATGTGGTAGTGATTAGTGATAATGAAGATGTATTTTTAGAATTTTAGTCTTCCCTTCAGGAAGGACTCTGTTTTTCATATGACGATATTTTTTAAACGAGATGCTTGATATCGGGCACCCCTCCAACATTTGTGGGTGTAAATACAAATTGCGCTACTTGAAAAGGACAGATTTGTCGAGAGAAGCTGCAAGATGAACATGAAATTCGTTATGTGGTCTGATTCGGGTAAGATGACGTATTTATATTTGATGTATGAGTTGTATAACAGTTCTTTGACTAAGGGTCCAGTTTGTAATGAACCCACTACACTGAGGTTAAGAATCTCATGATCTGCCGACTGAGCTAGCCGGGAGATCACTAATGACTGAGCGGCAAGAGGTCTGGACACCCCTCCTACTAGTCTGTCCGGACTGGCATAAAGGTCCTGTGACCTTGGGTCATAAGGGTAGGTTGAAGGTTCTTTTTTTTGAACATCGAGGGCTAGGCCTTGTTATGCAGAGGTGATAGTGCATTTCGAGGTCAAGTTCCATCATATCGAAGTGACGTTTGTTTGAGTTTTCTCCTTCGATCACATGCTGACACTTTCCTACTGAGGGCGTATTGCTATAGCCTCGTAGGACCGGGTTCGTTACAGGTGGCGCCCAACGTGGGACCCGAAGTTTCGTACTTAAGTTTTAAATTCGACTTTTGTTTTAATTATATTAGGTTCATTAATACCTTTTTTTATCCCATCCGGTATTTGAGTTAAAGAAGTGCCTTATCTACGTCTGTTGTAGGTTTGAAAGATTTATTTTTGCACCATTTTGTTTGCTTTAACTGCTGTGTGGTCCGCTACATGAATTGTCTTAGGGCCGGGTTTGTTATATGTTATAGCTATCATTATAAATTCAACCGTTAGCGAGTTGGTGTCAAAACCATTTTAGAACATGACTATCCAGAAATATTTTAATTTTTAATTATAGCTTACGCAGAAAATTAATTTTTATTTTTTACTGATCAAGATTTATTTTTGTGAAGAAATGTTTGTCGTTCCATAGAAATGAAATGGAATTTTCCAATGATTCCTATAAGCAGCTATGGGGGTAAAATTTTATTCCATCATATGTTTTGTTCCAATGAAGTTGTTCAATGATAGCTATAACTGCACCCTAGGATTCCATTTTGATTGTTTGACGATATTTGGGTGACTTCTCGAAAGGTGGAGTGTTGGATTAAGTGCTTAGATTGAAAAGAGAATATCTTCACACTGGATATCTAGCAGAAGGGGCGAATGGCAATATTTGTATGATTGCCTTTTTGAATTGAAACTTCTTTTGGGACGTTGTGAATTTATTGAAACGAAAAAGTGTAACGAAAATAGATCAAACAAAATATCGGTTGTAGTCTGAACACCGAAACCAAGCAGCATCGGTTAGTACTTAGATATGGGAACGCATGGTTGGTTATTGTCAGAGAATGAGATGAGTTCAACTTTCATAAAACCGGGGAACTGAGATTCGGGATAAGAAATAGTTGAAATTCTTCAACCGAGTTTGTGCGGCAGAACTAGGTTGACAACTCATCAAAACACATTTTTCACCAATTAATTCAATTAATTGTCAATATGTCAGTTCAACTCATCTCGAATGAAATGAAAGCACTATGGAGGTGGTTAATATATAGAGAGAGCTTAAGAGAGAGAAATTAAGCAGAGTACAGGGGGGTCATTCCATAGCTCAATTATCTTCTGTGAATTGACGATTTAAGTGAAGCAAATAAAGTGATATCGCCGACAGCAAAAACGACTATTGATCTTACGTTATGTAAGATGTACCGTCGAAATTTTATCTTCAAAGGATAATCACTTAACGGAATGAGGGCCCAGTTTCACTTCTACCGCGTGTGAACTCACACTCGATTTGTATACCCTTGTAAAATAGAGAAATAAATAGATAGATATACTTTAAAGTATATGGATCGACTCAGAATCGCTAGCTGAGTCGATCTAGCCATGTCGGTTTGTCCATCCGTCTGTCTGTCCGTCCGTCAGTCTGTCTGTGTGTCACCGGTTTTTAGAAATTCAATTTTGATCTAGAGTGATGTAATTTAGAATGTAAACTCTCTGTCCGACGAAGCAGAACTAGTGTACAAGTTTTCAAAATCCACCAATGCCACGCCCACTTTTCAGAAAAACGTTGCTTTTGGCCAAACGGTAGAAAATTTTGAAAAACTGTCTGAACAGCATATTTAGACAATTCCAATGCCAATATTTTTATATCTATATAAAGTCTTTTGCCAATCCCACTTTTTGGGGGCGTTTTCATTAATAAAACATTTTCAGTCAAATTATAAAATATTTAAAAAAAAAACTTTCGATGCAAAATCATAGGTTATGATAATATGAATATTTTGTTCTTAGATCATTTTAAACCACGTTCACTTTTTAGGCACGTTTTCCCACAAAAACCGTTTGGATACTTACCCCTAGACATATGCAATAGAAAAACGTTGTTTTTTGATAAACTGCCTGAGCAATATGTTGCGTCTGTACAATATGTTACATTTTCTATATTTCATCTTCATAAAACCTTCTTTTGGGGATATTAATTTTAAGGATGGGATGGGATGGGTTTTTAAAAGATCCTTCTCATATGTTTTTTATAACTTGCGCTCACTCAAGGGGTTATGAATACCCTGTAAGTGAATTACCACAGTACGAGCGTTAAAGAAGGGGAAGTAAGAGAGTGTTTGGAAAGATTTTGGATGTAGTGGAGACTTGCTCCATGGGTGGTGTCCAAACTAGCTTCGGGGAGTCACTGTTTTTGGTATTCAAAGTCGTAGAACTTTGATGATGGTGTATATTTTCGGGAGTAACTACCGACCTTTTTTATATCTTTGAAATAAAACTTTCATGGATTTTGGTTGGGTTTGAACGCGAGACCTTCCTCTGAACAGGTGAACACATTATCACTATACTGCGGCCATTCACTTTGAAGAAAACGATTTCAGCAGGATTTGGTTCCAGCAAGATGGAGTAACTACAAACATAACTAGACCGATTATGGCGGAGCTGCAACAAAATTCCGAAAAAAATTAATACCCATAAACTCCACTTTGTTCTCGCCTCAACTGCAACAGATTTTTGTACCCTATTCCATAGGGGTATACCACATTATGTTTGTAACATAGAGAAATAAATTCGATAGTTAAACCCAAAGTATATGGATCGACTCAGAATCGCCAGAAGAGTCGATCGAGTCATCTCTATGTGTCTGTCCATCCGTCCGTCTATCGGCCCTATCGGGGTATCCGTCGGAGCGGAAAATTCTCCGATTTTGTATGATTCGGAGGATTTTTGCTTTGAGGTATTCTTCCGAAAAGCTATTCGTATTATTTCTCCGACATGTTGTAACTCATCCCTGCAAATTGCGTTGAAGTGCGTTCAGGTGCATTTTTCGTGCAATTTTTGACAGCTAAGTGGCATTCTTTTTCCGATTTCCTACGACACAAATTCTTCGCGGAATTTATTTACGAATTGTAGTGGAGTGCAGCCGTCGCGTCTGTGTAGTATTTTTTTCGAAAACACATACCTCGAATAGAATTTGAACCTCCGACGAAGTATGCGTTGCAGAAAATTGTCCGCTCCGTCGCGTCGGTTACGTCGATAGGGCTGTATATGTCACCAAAGATTATGCATTCTATACAGATGACGCACTCCATATAAGAAAAATTGTTCTATGGCGGGTCGTGCTGGCACAGCCCGCCATATGTTTTTGTTCTTGTTTTTCATGTGTTTTCATGCACACCGCCCGCCGGTACCATGAAGCTACTGAGCAAAAGTTTCTGTTTTTTGTTCTCAATGCGTCATCTGCATAGAATTCATAATCTTTGATGTCACCGATTTTTGGGCGTTAAACTTTGAGCTAGAGTGTTGAAAATTGTTATAAAGGCTCTCTGTCCGACGAAGCAAAACAAGTGTAAACATTTTCAAAATCAGCCCTTTGCCACGCCCACTTTTTAAATAAACATCTTTACTGATCAAATCATAAGAAATTTTAAAAAATCTCTGAGCCAGTTATTTTAAGATATTTTATATATAGCTTTTCATTCACATAAAGTTTTTAGTCACGCCCATTTTTTGTGGGCGTTCTTTTAAAAAAAAACGATTTCATTAAAAAAAAAACGATTTTCGGCAAAAAAATTAGTAAAATTCGACAATTTTTTTATGCAAATGCTTTGAAAACAACACATATATCATTTTGACTTCCGCCCACCTTTTGGGGGCGTTTTCCCATAAAAACCATTTTTTTACCCTACCCCATAACATATTCTATAAAAACCGTTGTTTTGACGAACCGTAAATTATTTTGATAAAATGTTTGAGAATATTTTTGTGAAAATGCCACTCCCACATTCTATGAGATTATGTCAAGCAAGTGGTGTACAAATCGACTGACTTGAAGCAGTCGATTAAAACGATAATTGACACGATTCTGCCTTCAAACCGTCAAGTCGCAATGAATAATTTTCTGGTGTGATGTCACATATTCGTGAATGAGCTTGGAGGTCATTTATGCATTTATAGTCTATCATATACAAAACCATTTTATTTACTATACAAATAATTAAACAAATATAAATTAAATAAAATCATTAAAAAAAAAACTAAATGTAACTTGAATTTCTTAATGTAACACGATTCGTGCGCCACCCTGTATTTCATGTTTTGAAATTCCTCCTGACCTAGGGTCAATAAATACTCATTTTTTTCTTTTCATGTTCTATTTTAAACGCATTCCTATTATCCTTCGTTAAAAGGCGTTTTTGTTATCAACGTCTACGCTTGTCCTTTTTTTGTATACCATTAACCGAGTATTAATGAAAGTATCTTCATTAAAAATACATACGTCCAAGACAATTCCAGAGTATGAAAATTGTTCGAATATCCTTAGGAATGCCAAAGTATGTGAGTTCTTTTGGATGTTTGGTTTTTGTGCGATTGTATTCTACACATAAAAAAAGTAATAATACGCGCACACTCCTGCAACAGTTGAAGAGATACTTCTCTTAATAACAGACTTCACAACATTTCCCACATGCCCATGGTTGCTTTGCTCAGTTCAGTTCTATTTGCATTCGCTCTTTTGCAGGATATACACGACCATATACCAAAATTCAATCAATAGGGGTACCCATACTCGCTACATCTCTTAATTTCTCTCTGCATTTAGTAAAACGGTTTCTTCCTAGTGTACTTCCTAGGCTCATACTTCCAAGATCCTTGTATAAGGTGTCAACTCAATGTCGCTTGTGAAATAAAATATTTTCAGACTTCTCATTTTGAGAGTTTATCCTGGCAGAAAAAACTTCAACTGTTTAATGAGGTTTTTCTAATTTTGAGTCTCTTTTTGAATATTTAGGTGAAATATGTATGTATGGCTCTGTCTCCCCGATTAATTTAAGAGCAATTGAGGTCATTCAGAAGGCGCAAGATAGGTTCCAAGGATGTTGATGCTTGTGTTTTGAACTGATGTTTTGATGAACTATTTCGTTTAAAGTTTTAAAAAATTCGATTTGTTGCTTCGAAAAATGTATTAGGGGCACCAAGTTGTATAATTTTGAAAGCAAAAATATGTTTTGCAGAATTGAAGAGGACAGACGGACAGACGGACAGACGGACAGACGGACAGACGGACAGACGGACAGACGGACAGACGGACAGACGGACAGACGGACAGACGGACAGACGGACAGACGGACAGACGGACAGACGGACAGACGGACAGACGGACAGACGGACAGACGGACAGACGGACAGACGGACAGACGGACAGACGGACAGACGGACAGACGGACAGACGGACAGACGGACAGACGGACAGACGGACAGACGGACAGACGGACAGACGGACAGACGGACAGACGGACAGACGGACAGACGGACAGACGGACAGACGGACAGACGGACAGACGGACAGACGGACAGACGGACAGACGGACAGACGGACAGACGGACAGACGGACAGACGGACAGACGGACAGACGGACAGACGGACAGACGGACAGACGGACAGACGGACAGACGGACAGACGGACAGACGGACAGACGGACAGACGGACAGACGGACAGACGGACAGACGGACGGACAGACGGACGGATAGACGGACGGTATTGCAAAAAACACTTTTGGGTTCCGCTATCAACGTAATATTAGAATCAATCAAAATGTTTGCTCATACAATGAGTTTAAATAGATCAGGAATAGAATTGGTCCCAATACATAGCCCTGAGGTACCCTTATATTCATAAACCTATTTTTTTTTTCAGTTTATTAAAATCTTTTATGGTTCGTCAAAAAACAACGGTCTTTCTATTGCATTTGTCTTGGAATGGGGTATACAATTGGTTTTTGTAAGAAAACGTCCCCAATAAGTGGGCGTGGGTTAAAATGATCTTAGGACGAAATGCTTATATTATCATAACCAATAATCCTGCATTAAAAGTTTTTTTACAAATACTTTAAAAATGTACAAAAAACATTATATAAAAGAAATATAGATATTGAGATTCTGTAAATATGTTGTTCAGATACTTTTTCAAAAATCTTTACGGTTTAGGCAAAAACTACGTTTTTCTAAAAAGGGGGCGTGGCAGCGGGCTTATTTTAAAAATGTTTACACTTGTTTTGCTCCGCTGCACAAGAATCCTTTCTCCTAGCTACAATTGCATTCTCCTTGCTCAAAATTTAAGGCCCAAAAATCGGTGACACACAGATGGACAGACAGACATGGCTTAATCGACGCAGCTAGTGATTCTGATTCGATCCATATACTTTGAGGTATGTGTAGCTAAATTATTTCTCTATGTTACAAACTATGTATCAAAACTAATATACCACTATGGGATAGGGTATAAAAACCTCGAAAACCAGAATTTTGTAATTTGCTTAAAAAAATTTAACGATTAACCATATCAAATGTTTTGGTAATGTCGACGAAACTTTTTATTGTCCAAAATTAAAAAAAAGTCTGTTCAAAAGTTCATCCTCCGTATTTTTACCTACTTGAAACCCAAATTGAAGTGGACTGAAAAAGCTTCTATGATTCAGAAAGTTAATAATCCCATTTTTCACAACTTTTTTCAAAAACTTTGCTTACTGAAGGAAGGAAGCGAAATAGGTCTGTAGTTACTCACATCATTTGTTGCAACTTAGTTGGGATAAGCAGTACATTCCACTCGACATCAGGGGGCGCTGATAACAAATTTTTGATTTTCAGACTTTGGTACGCCTTCCATAATTTGACATTTCTTGTATTTCGTTGAATAAAACTTTTAAAAGAATTTTATTTTGCGTGTGCTTCAAATCCGAAAAAAAATTTCGGGGTAGAATGTTTTGACGAAAACAATACCTTTCCCTTTGTAAAAGAAGGTAAAAAAAACGAGTGGTGGGTGCACGACTGTGTCGTACGCAACTTTATCTTTCACAGCGAGTTGGGCGTTTAGATCAAATAGTACGCATTTCGATTAATTATGCTTAAAATGATATAAATAATGTCGAAAGGTGATTAAGGAATCGATGCCAATGTGAATAATATGGTTTTCCGTCATTGGCCAAAACTGAAAATTCCGTTTAGTGATAGTTGGGCTAAAACTTATTATGTGGAATTGCTTCATACTGCAATTGTAGTATATATATTAAATTTCATTCAATTTGACATAATAGTTTGCGAGAAATTAACAATTTTCTTTATATGGCCTAAATATATGGATTTTCTCGAAAAAAAAACTGGGTATGCAGTTTTGTTGGAACTAATATGCAGATGGTATATATAAAGTTTAATCAAAATCGGTATAGCCGTTTTTGAAAAAAATTGAGGTTATGTGTAATTTTTATATGGTACAGGTACCGTTATTACTTATTAGCATGGCTAAAAGCAAACAAAAAATGGCTTAGAATTATGACCAAAACAAGCTTGGATACGAAGTTTGAAGAAAATTGGTCAAGCCGTTAAGGCTGGGGAGACCATTACGGACAGACGGACCGACGGACGGAATTCCAAAAACCAATTTTTTAGGCTCCGCTGTCACCGTAAAAAAATGTATGTAAATAAAAAAATGTATCTGAAGTTGTAAACATTTGCTGATTTAAAGCTGTTTTAGGAACATGTAAAGGGGGAAAGTTTGATTCTAGGTTGTTAAATAAGAAATAACGAATCACAGAGCACTACGCTCTCAGTATCGCTTAACACAACTGGTTTTTGTTGCGCGACTTAGATGATCATCTACCGATTTTTCAAGCTTATAGACATATATCTTAAGAAATTACCAAAAGAAGGCATACAATTTCTTACCCTCATTATGAATTCATGTCTAAAAACGCAATATTTTCCAGATGCGTGGAAACTTGCCAAAGTAATACCAATACCAAAGGCAGGTAAGCCTTTAGATAAAATTGAAAGCTACAGACCAATAAGTTTACTTAGCACTGTTAGTAAAATTTATGAACAAATTTTGAAGGAAAAAATGTTAAAAATTATTGAAGAAAGGAAAATATATCCTGACGAACAATTTGGCTTTAGGCGCAATCACGGTACCTCTCACCAAGTTCTAAGGATATGCAATATAGTTAAAAAAAACCGTGCAACAGGCAAATCTACTGGTATGATTTTACTCGATATTGAGAAAGCTTTTGATTCCGTGTGGCATAAAGGACTCACATATAAAATGATACATTTAAATTTTCCGCCATTTCTTTCTAAAATTGTCCAAAGTTTCGTTAAAAATCGATGTTTTAAAGTGCATGTCAATAGTGGTATGTCTGATTATGTAAATTTTTCTGCTGGAGTGCCCCAAGGCTCGGTTCTTGGGCCTGTCCTCTACAATTTATACACCTCCGATTTCCCAATTCTTCCAGATTGTGAATTTGCAATATATGCGGACGATACAGCAATATTATCGTCGCATGAATTTAGTCTCAATATTGAGACTAATTTAAAAAATGCGGCCAAAATATTGCAAGAATACTACAATAAGTGGAAAATAAAGCTCAATGCCGAAAAGATACAAGCTATCTTTTTTACTAGAAAAAGAAAACCTTGTTTCCTTCCGGCTAATCAGCTTGATATCAATGGGCACCCTATAAGGTGGGAGTCTTCTGTAAAATATCTGGGCATATATCTTGACAAAAAATTACTTTTTAAAGAACATAATACACAAACACTTAAAAAAAATTAACCTTGCCATCAAAATGTTGTATCCATTTATTAATAGAAAAGCATTACTTTCAAAAGAAAATATTTGTTATTTATTATTTATATTAATTTTTGTTATTTGTTATTTATTCTATTTTTAATTGCTATTTATTATTTATTTACTATTTGTTATTTATTTACTATTTATTATTTGTCATTTATTTATTATTTGTCATTTACTTATTATTTATTTATTTATATACTCCACAAAAGTACCTAATTATTATTAGTTTTTTTTTATATAATTATTGTTTTTTTTTTTTTAAATTTTCATTTGAGGTTTTTTATCGTTCTTTCCTCAATATATGTTTTTTTTTTTTTTGTAATATATATTTTTTTTAAATGCCTGTTAAATAAATTATTCAGTAGAAAGATATATAATCATATCAAATCTCTGCATATCAAATTTTGTAAATTGTGCGATAACACATTGTATATTATAAACGAAATAAATAAATTAAAAAAAAAAAAGAAAATAAAATAATAATATATAAAACTATCTTCCAAGCAATTATGTTATATGGATGCCAGGTTTGGGGTAAATGTGCAGCATGTCACTTAGCAAAATTGCAAATATCCCAAAATAAAATATTAAAAATGATGTTGAACTTGCCCTGGCACCATTCCACGTCAGGCCTTCATCTTAAAGCTAATGTTGAGTTGATCTCGAATAAAATACAATTACGGAATAATGCTTTTGCAATCAGATGCGACAATTCTGACAACCCTTTGATCACACAACTAAACATAGACTTTCAGACATGACATTCAGTTATATAAGCAAGCTCCTTTTATAATAAATATGTGTTAATTGTTATACCTATGTTAATTTATATTATGTGTTAATTTATGTGATATTGTATTTATATGTTAATTTATTTATTTCTGTTAATTTATTATTTCTATGTTGATTTATTAATTTTTGTTAATTGATTTAATTCAATTATTTATTTATTAATTTATTTATTCATCTATTTATTTATTTATTTATTTATTTATTTATTAATTTATTTATTTATTTATTTATTTATTTATTTATTTATTTATTTATTTATTTATTTATTTATTTATTTATTTATTTATTTATTTATTTATTTATTAATTTATTTATTTATTTATTATTTTAGTAATTTGTTTATTATTTATTTAAATATTTGTTTATTAATGCATTAATTTACAATATATATATATATATATATATATATATATATATATATATATATATCATCATTATTAAATCATTTTATTTATTTATTTTATTTATTTTTTTTTTCCGGATTTGAGGTTTTTGTCGTTGTTTCCTCAAAATATTAATATAATAATTTGTGTTATAAATAAGTTATTTAAAATAGTTATTAAAATTATTCAGTTGAAAGATATACTATTGTAAATCACATCTCTGTAATTTGTAAATTGTGCGATAGCCTATTATATGAAATTTTTATAACAAAAAAAAAAAAAAAATAGACTACTTAAATAAACAAAATACAGTAAAAGCCCTTTAATTCGGACTTATTTCATTCGGAAAACTCGTTTCTTCGGAAAACAAAAATTTTCCGTATAAAAGAGATTTTTCCTAAAAAATGAGAGTCACTTTTAAATTTTTGTATGCAAAATTAAATTAAATTATTATGTTTTTAGTTACAAAAAAGAATTATAATAAATTTTACTTATTATTTACAATCTTTTGTGTTATTAAAATACTTTTCCTTTTGATCTTAAAATGACGCATTTTTTCATCAGTAGGAACGCCTTTTCGTATTTAAAAAAATTTCTGATTAATTCTGAAAATTCGTTTATTTGGACTGACCTTCCCCCCAATCATTCCGAATTAACGAGCTTTTACTGTATTTTAATTTAAAACCATTGAATATAAACAATTTTTAAAATCAACCCGGCACAAACAAAAATCAATTTTGTTGATTAAGCTACGTTCAGACGATTGGAAGATCTTCCAATTGTGTCGTATATGTCAAAGCTGTGACAATAGCTACCAATTGCTCACAATTTCCAACTATCTTCCAATTTTCAATTGACTGTTCAGACGGTTGGTATATTTTGTGCCAATGTCTTCCAATTTTACTGTCCGACAAATTAATTTGTGAAAATATTGTCACCTTCACAGTTGGAAGATATTTGTTTACCAAAAAATTGGGAGATCGGTTGCCAGGCATTGTCGGACATATTTAAATTTTAATTCGTAGGTCAGTTAAACACAAATTAATAAACAAAATTAATAAAAATGGAGCAAAATATTGCGATTTCCACCATATTAATGGCTTACGTGTTGGAAGACAGCTAGGAGGAAGAATTGCCACAGAAAATCCGAAGTGTTTGGGCGAAAAAATGGGTGGCAAACGCGGATTTGCAAACATTTTACTATTGTACAATATAAACCTGTAAATGCTATTTGATTGTATAATTAATAACCTTTCTAAATATATAAAATGTAGTGTGATTAAGATTTTTTTTATTTATTTATTTAACTACAGATACATAATTGATCACAGTTAATTTGAAATATTTCTATTTTAATTAATATCGATAAAATTAAATAACATATTATAGTTTATTAATTTAGTCTTTAGCTGGTGTGAGGATAAATTAAAATCAATTAAATTTTTATACAGATGAAAATGCTTGCATAATAACGACAATGGTTCATTATTCAAATAATTTCTATTAAAGTTATTTATTTTTAACAAATTATAGTTACGACTTTCGTAAATTGGGACATTGATATGTAACAATGATAACAAATATGGCGAATTGATAATTGATTGAAAATAATATCCGACTGGGTGTATCGCTTAGAACCCCATTGGAACTCGAAGTCGCTGTTGACACATTTATCAATACCATCCAAAAAGCAGCATGCAATAATACTGCTCAACAGAACAAAATTGTGAACTATAGTAAAATTAAGTACCCCCGAGAAATACAAGATTGAGTAAGACAAAAAAGAAAAGCTCATAAAAGATGGCACCAAACTAGTGCCCCGCAAGATAAAACACATCTCAATCGGTTGAGTAATTTGCTATCAAATTCGATTAAAAATTTAAAAACCATGCAGTAGAAACTTATCTGCAAAGCCTAACCGCTGGAAAGGAATCGAATTATTCGCTCTGGAAAGCAATTACAGTCATAAAACGGCCAAAAATTCGCTTTGCCGCCAATTAGGGTAACTCAAGACGTTTGGGCAAAAAGCTATAAGGAAAAAGCTGACGTTTTTGCCTCACATCTTGAGGAAACATTTAAGCCATTTGATGGTCCAGTATAATATAGTAAGATATGCAAGTATTGCCGAGCTTAAACGGGATATACAAAAACTAAAGCCTAAAAAAGCTCCGGGTTATGACCTGATTACAGGAGAACTTCTTAAAATGTTGCCTCGGAAAGCATTAACTAAGCTTCTTTTTATTATAAATACAGCAATCAGGTTAGAATACATACCAAGGCAGTGGAAAGTCGCGGAAGTGATTATGGTTCTAAAACCAGGAAAATCACCGAATGAAATAAAATCCTACAGGCCTATTTCACTTCTTCCAATAATTTCAAAAGTTTTTGAACGGATATTACTCGGTCGCTTACACCCCATAATTGAACAGAAACGTCTTTTACCTGACCATCAATTTGGGTTCAGAAGTAAACATTCAACGGTGGACCAAGTACATCGAATTACAGATGTAATTGAGAAAGCTTTCGAAGAAAAGAAAATTTGTTCAGCCGTATTTCTTGACGTGTCGCAAGCTTTTGACAAGGTGTCGCACAAAGGCCTTTAGTATAAACTAAGTCAAGTTCTGCCAGAACAATTGTATAACATCCTCGTAACGTATCTATAGACTCTTCCGTGTGAAACATTGAAACGAATATTCAGAGTTCAAAAAAATAATGGCAGATGTACCGCAAGGAAGCGTCCTTGGACCAATCCTGTACCTCCTATTCACTCGTGATATAACACAAACAAACGATACAATAGTTGCAACGTTTGCTGACGATACTGCTATACTAGCAGTTGGCACAACAAAAGAGGAAACAAATATCAAATTACAAAACGCTCTTAACGAGGTTAATGAATGGACTAAATCCTGGCGGATTGCACTTAATGAGAGCAAATCGATCCATGTAGATTTTTCGTATAAACGGACAAACAATTTGCCTGTATTTCTAAATACGGTTCGAGTCCCGTTTGCAAATGAAGCGAAATATCTCGGTATGACACTCGATGCAAAATTTAAATGGAAGTCGCATGTAAAAAAGAAATGCGAAGAACTTAAGAATAAATACAGTGAACTGTACTGGTTGCTCGGAAAATATTCGAAGCTTAACATTGATAACAAGCTGCTATAATAACGGGTCCGCCATCTAACGTTTTTTTTTTCAACTCGTGCTTATTTCGTGAATGGTTACACTTATCTCATGTTTGATTTGACAGATAATTAGTTTTATCCTTCCGCTGAACGAATATGGTTGCGTATATGCTTGAAAAATGCTGGGAAATATTGCGAAATTACTTTGAAAATCATGGTAATGTTGCAGAATGTGTGCGAAAATTGCGTACGGATTTTGGAAGAAGAGAAGCACCGTCAGCTCTGTATGTTCGTTATCTTGTGAAAAAAGTGAAAGAAACTGGCATCCTCATCGATAAACCAAAGCGTGAAAAGCCAAAAACAGTGCGTACACCCGAGAATATTGCTGCTGTGGCAGAAAGTATGCGTGAAGCGCCATCAACATGAATTCACCGTCGTTCTCAACAATTGAACATTTCGGAGACATCATTGAGACGTATTTTGCATAGAGGCCTTGGTATGACGCCATACAAAGTCCAATTGGTTCAGGAGTTGAAGCCAACTGACCATCCAATGCGTTTTCGCTTCGCAAAGTGGGCCTGCGATCGACTTAGAGAAGATGTCGATTTTGCCAAAAAAAATCATCTTTTCAGATGAAGCTCATTTTGATCTTGGCGGGTATGTAAACACGCAAAATTGTCGCATTTGGGGCACAGAAAACCCACACACATACATTGAAAAGCGGATACACCCAAAACGAGTCACTGTTTTGGTCCAGAGGCATAATTGGGCCATTTTTCTACGAAAATGAGCAAGATAAAGATCGCAATGGCGATCGTTATAGGGCTATGTTGAACGAATTTTTGTTCACAAAAATTGAAGAGGAGGATATTGGCAACATTTGGTTTCAACAGGACGGCGCTACGTGCCACACAGCCGAAGCTACACTCGATGTTTTGCGCCCTGTTTTTCAAGATCGCATTATCAGCCGCAGAGCTGATGTCGTTTGGCCACCTCGGAGCTGCGAATTGACACCGTTGGACTATTATTTGTGGGGTGCCGTAAAAGAGACAATTAACGCTTTAAAGGGCAATATAAGTGAAGCCATTGGTGAAATACAGCTGCACAGAATCGATAATGTGCTAAAAAATTGGACCGATCGTGTAGGCTACTGCATGGCCAGCCGAGGCAGCCATTTGAATGAAATTATTTTCCATTATTAACCGAAGGGATTGTACTTTCATATATAAAAAAGAAATTTGAGAAAATATTCAGTAGTTTTTTTTATAGCATTTTCAAAAAAAAAAGTTATTTGGCGGACCCTTTATATAATATAAGAATATTGAACTAAAAAATGATATAAGAGTGTTTAAAATTGAATTTAAAATAAGGAAAATAGTAAATTCACAAATGGCTTTTTATTCCGTTAATCCAAATTCCTCACTCTAATACAAGGTGGCGCAAAAGTTGTCACCCGTCGCAAAAGCTGTCACCCGATGTTTTTTGGTTGTAAATATTTAAATTCTTCAGCAAAAAAGTAGAAAAAATTATTCCATGATTCATGTCTTATGCGCCACCTATAATAATTGTTTCGATTTTTTTGCAAAACACTTTAAAAAATGGCGGCCAAAAAACATCGGGTGACAACTTTTGCGACGGGTGACAACTTTTGCGCCACCTTGTATATACACCAAAATATACCAAACAAGCTTATTTAAGATTTTATAACGGGATTATCTCAAAAACCTGAAGCGGTGGAGTTTTTTTTTTACTTCGGATTCGAATTCAGCAAACAAAAAACTTTTCGAAAAGTATCTTTTGGTCTAGGCAACAAAGAGCTTTATAATTATCGCCGTTAATCAGGCCCACTGTGCGTCGTCACCTGAATTACACTTCCGTATTCATTAACACATGGATTTACGTTACAACATATCTAGCTAATTGGAATTTCTCATTGTAGGTGTCACAATTAAAAACAAAACCACTAAAAATATTAAATTACTCCGTATAAACATGGAATTTTCGCTCTGAATATAAATAGCAGTCGAATTTTTTTTTAATTGTCACGAATATATTTATTACAGTTTTCATTATATTAAGCATAAAATATATTGCACTTCTTATTGCACTTTTTATTAAAATGTCCAAATTGAAATATTGGATTATATTTACAAAAAAAAAATATTTTATTGACAATTTTCTAAATGTTTCCAAATATTGTATTGCTTACCTGTAAACTTGGAAAATGTTGCACTTAATTTTGAACTATCACAAGGAAAATTTAACAGATGTCAACAATAATGAAAAATATCTGCCAGTTTATTTATATTTTCTTAAGCCACCATTTGCCAAAATTTGGGGGCCTTTCACTAGGTAAATACGTTTCCTTTGTTTCCTCAAATTAGAATCGGCAGAAATTTAATAGTTCCATACTCTTTGTGTCTTAATTTCATGTGTTTGTTTTTTTTATATCTCTTGTAGGTATGTTTTGCGTGCGACATTTTTTTTTTTTTAATTTTAATTGTCTTCACTTGTTCGAGGATGTTTCAAATACAACCGGACTCCACAGAGCCACTGCTACTAGTAAGTTGTATCGGCAAAAGTTGAATGCGTTTTGTGTGTGGATTTTTATCAGTCCTTTATCCTTTAACTATAAGGGTGGTTTTTTTTTTATTCTGCATCATATGTGTAATAAAATGCTCACGTTGAAATGGCACGAGGTAAAAAAAAAATCGATTTCCATCAATAACAGATATCTGTCAAATTTTACACGAAATGAATTGAATGTTGGACATCCTGTATTTGATTATTTCTAAAACCATTTACTCTAGCACAGCAAGTGGGCGGTTTGATTTAGCGTCATCAGCTGAATTAGACATAAATTTAAACATGGCTTGATGTAAGGAATGAATAATTGGTAAGGCGTCCTTTTGCCGGTGCTTAAGGATAGTGACGCGATTACATGAGGACACAAGCGTTCTCAATCTAGCCTCTCACTATCAACTCCTACTCCCACCTCCACGCTGGTGACTGGTGGGTGCCTAGTACCTCGAATGGAGATGGTTTAATAAACCCCTTTGGAAGGTCGTTGGTGGCAGCAAACGAGAGAGGGGGAGGAGTGTCCTCTCACTAAGGTACTCACTCCCAGGCGGCAGCGGAGGAATTCCCTAGATGGAGTCAACGGTGGCACCTACAGCTCCAGTTTGATCGAACTGGCGGTGTAATCCCTATATGAGCTGCTTCGACATATTTGAACACTAGGTCTATAGGAAAAGAGTTGGTGGCGGAGGAGCCCTCAATGGGTCAACGGCAGCGCTCATATCCCAAAATGGGCTACTGACATCGGTATTTTTCCTGCCCGCTGTCCTTGGGTCCTAGGGGGTTGTGCTTTGGGTTAACTACCCATCCACGGAAAAAAGCTTATGTTACGAAGCAACCAATAGTCTCGGAAAGGACTGATATTATTGTTGACGACCATGCTATACAAAAAGAGGACAACGACGACCCAAGTGGATTGTGTGTGCAAATCTTGCGGATTCTTACAAAGTCACCCTCAGTTTTACAGCATTTTATCACCCTCAAGCTAACCCTGCTGAATGATACAACCAAACACTCAAGACTAAACTTCGTGCTTATATCTCCGAAAACCACCGAACTTGGGATTGTCTTCTTCCAAAGGTGGCTTGTGCGATTCGAACTTTAACGCATGAAGTGTTAAAAACAACGCCTTATTTTGTTCTGTTTGGTAGAGAGATGTCTGTTAAGGGTGACGGGTCTCCCAACCCAGCGGATGGCGTTATGGCCGACAGGCCACTTGACATACAAGCTTTCGCTAAGGCCCTAGGCGAAGTGGTAAAGGATGTACGGCAACGAATGGATACATCAGCGCAAAGATCTGCAGCTCATTAAAATCTCAGGCATAGAGATTTTTTTCCAAAGGACTTGGTTTTCGAAGGAATTTCGTTATGTCGGATGCGGCCAAATACTTCACCGCAAAACTAGCCCCCAGATATGTCGGCCCCTTTGAGGTAATTCGGAGCGTATCTCCGTGGACTTACGAGCTGGGGGATACAAATGGGAAAAAGGTGGGTATTTGGCATGCGAAAGACTTGAAACATTTTAATAACAAAGATGACTTAATTTAACGTGTACTACGACGAAAACCTTTCGAAAGAAAGGGGGAAATATTATGGGTCGGTTTTTACGAATAGCCGGTAGAGCTCCACCAAATAGTCGTGACGGTGCGTTTGCGTGAAGTAAAGCCGCATACGACAGCATTTAAAGTGACGAACTATACAGAGCCATGTCTAGTTTTGGTATACCGCCCAAACTGGTCCGTTTGTGTAGGATGACGATGGAGAATTCTCGCTGCTCTAGCAGGGTCGGAAACGACCTCACCGACACATTCGATACCAAAAAAGGATGTAGGCAAGGCGATGCTCTGTCTTATTTAATTTGATTCTTGAGAGGATTGTGCAAAACTCCCGAGCCAACACCAGAGGCACAATTTTCCAAAAATCGGTGGAAGTACTAGCATACGCCGACGATATTGACCTCATTGGTAGGACTCAACGTGATGTCATAGCCACGTTTGCTAATATAGAGAAGAAAGCGGCAAAAATGGGTTTAGCAGTAAATGGGGGTAAGACTCATGATTGATGTCAACACGAAAGGACACAAAACATCGACAAACAGGACAGAACGTCACCATTGACAGATATAACTTTGAGGTAGTACGGGACTTTGTCTAGCTCTGCTCCGCTATTACCTCTGACAACAACATCTGGTCAGAAATCAACGAAGAATTACTCTTGCCAATCGCTGTTTCTTCGGGCTAAGAAGGCAATTTAGTAGTAAAGCCCTCACCTGATCATCCCAGTCCTGCTCTGCGGCGCTGAAGCATGGACCGTATCAAAAGCGGATGAAGAAATCATTGGTCGATTCGAGAGAAAAACTATTCGGAAAATCCTCGGGCTATGTAGACGAAGATTCAACCACGAACTATACGAGCTGTACAGCGACAGACCCCTAGTCAAAAAACTCCGCATTGGACGTTTAAGATGGCTAGGACATATAGAAAGAATGGACACCAATACTCCGGCTCGCAGAGTCTTCGATTCCCAGCCAGACGTCGGACGCAGTAGAGGAAGACCTCGCCTTAAGTGGCGCGCACAAGTAGAAACCGACCTCAACCAACTTGGAGTGCGCAACTGGAGGCAGTTAGCTAAGGACCGGGGTAATTGGAGAGGCATGTTGGTTGAGGCCCAGGTTCATCCCGGACTGTAGCGCCACTTAAGTAAGTAGTAGACTTGCCTTAGCAGTAAGATACACATCGACCTAAAAGATCTATTGTGCTTGTCGTCAGATGTTTTTTTAGGTTAGTAGCGGTAATGTAGCTGATAATACTTTCAGCCGAAGAATTTCTCTGTTCTTCGGGACTTAAAAATTCCCTGAAGAAAGATTCTCTTATCATACCGTAAAGATCCGGTCATTCAGTAGGTAGCCTACTAAGTTTTTGATATGCTTTGAAGGGCTGAATAGCTCTTTTGGCCTGTCTTAGGCCTGGGATGTTTTCCCATTATGAAAGACATTTGTTTTGTTCCCAGTTTTTTATAACCAGATTTATGACTGAAGGGTTCAGGTCCAATGAAGGGGGTTTCCGAACCTTTTTTTCATCAGCTTTTTCGTTACCTTCAATCCCCTTATGTCCGGGGACCCACCATGGTCTGGTTTTGTTCCTGGAACTGAGTGTTTGGAGGGAATTGAAGCAGTGTAGTACTGATTTGGAGTCAGTAATGTGTGAGCTAAGGGCTTTTATAGCTGCTTGACTGTCCGTGAATATATGGATGTTTGCGCCATTAATACCTTAGTTGTCTATTAGGTTTGCGCATTCTTTTTATGGAATGGAGCTCAGCTTGGAATACACTAGGGTTTTTTTCCCATAGGTATTGAGATGTTTCTATTTGGTCCATGTATGCCAGCTCCTACCCCTGAGTCCATTTTAGAACCATCCGTATACCACTTTACGCCGTTTTGGCAGTTTGGTGGGTTATTGCTACACCATGCTTCTCTGGTTGTTATCTCCGTTGAGAAATTTTTGTCGAAACATAGTGTCTTTGGTAAGCGGCCTGTAACCGCACAGATCATGTCAAGTTCTGAAGTTCGGATAGAAGTTCAATTAGTTTTAGGTGTTCGCTAATGTTTAACTCCTCCGCTTGTGTCAAACTTGCTGAGCTGCGAATTGCCTCTTTTTTTTTAAATAAATGTGGAGGGGCGTTAGTTCTATTAAGGCTTCTATAGCCGCTGTGGGACAGGTACGCATAGCTCCAGTAATGCTCAGACAGGCAAGCCGTTGTACCTTGTTTAATTTATTTATGGTTGTTTTTTGGGTGACTTTGTTCCACCATACTATTGAAGCGTATGTTATAATGGGCCTGACCATGATTGTGTAGATCCAGTGTGTGGTCTTTGGAGAGATTCCCCAGGTTTTACCATACATCTTTCGGCAAGCCCATAAAGCTTTGGTTGCTATCGCCTGCACCAACCAGTGTTCCAAGTGAGCAATTATTTAGCGGCGCGGGACTTATATATGAACCTTTGCGAAATAGATTGGAAGCTGAAAAAGCCGCGACGCTCATATTTATTAAATATAATGCACAAATGTTTAATTTAAAATATTAAGCATTTGAATATTAAATAAAAATTATTAAAAATGACCATATTGGTGATTTATTTATGTACCTAAATTATGTCTCTTTAAAAAAGTTAATTTTAATGTCGAAAATTCTGGATCCAAGACAACCCTGCTCCAGATCAATGAACACAGACAACAGACTCCGGACGCAAGACTTAGATTTTCAAAAAAATACTTTTGGACTCGGGATAACTCAAAACATAAAAATTTGTAAAAATCACGACTTCAAAACTGTGGAAGTAAAAAAAATGCATATGCCGTTCACATGAAAAAAAAAATACAAAATACCGTTTTGAAAAATGTTTGCTAGAACTACTTATGAGGCCCTGTTACAATTGATAAAATCAAATCAGAATATCCTGCGATATCTGGGAACCCTATTGACTGGCACCAGTTTCAAGGTTGCCTTATGAAAAGTATCTAATTTAAGAAATGGAATTGTATACACCACCTCAACGGTATTGTAGTGTAGTTGTACATTCAGTTGACCGCCGCGGGCCGGTTTGGTATAACTCAACAGAAGGGTCCTCATTGCCTGCATCCTTGTTAAGCTCAAATTAAGATATTGCTATCCTCACTTCATTAAGGTCGGGTGGCTGTTAGTTTACTCTGCCTTCACAAACATTAATTAGGTTCGTTCGTTGACAGCCGGAGATGGTTCGCCATCGTCCTTCAACAGTCTACAGAAGTGAATGAGACTAAATAACGAGAGTACCTTGTTCATCTCATGGTCATTAGGTTGAGTAAAAAACAGCACCTACTTTATCGATTTTCTTCAATCAATTTTTATTGTCCATTGAATCCAATAAATGAAGTAATTTGCCAGCCCACTAGTTTAACCCCCACACAAATTGCACACTGGTGTGAACTTGACAATATGCCGTTTAATACGCCAATTATTGCTGTCATTTTTCTATCAAAATATAAATTAAAAACTTTCTATTGCATATAGGAAAAGAAATAATTGCATGAATCAAAATGTATCTTAAATTATAGAAGAGTTGGTTGATAATGACCAACAAGGATATAAAGTGCTTGCAACGCTACATTATGCAATACTTTGGTTTGAGCTTGTTATGGGGCTACATGGTATCCCATTGTTTTCAGATCGGCTTATGACAACCCTCGTTCAAGGCTTAAGTCAGAGTGAATTTGGGCCATAAAACAACCAGTTGATAGTTGGATGTTGCAGAAGGAGAGTTGACTCTGATTGGCTTTAACTTGGTAATGCCCAGTGGTTGTTGTTGACTACACACCAACTGTGCTTATTTTTACCTCCAAGTGGTAACCATTGGGTACTAGTCTTATCCAACTTGCTAAACGATAAGTGCGAGTGTTGATAACAAGACGAAAAACAGCAACACTACAATCATCCTGGTCAGAATGGCATGAAATACTAGGTCTGCTGTCTCAGGCGAACCTAGATGAGCTGCTTCGACATATTCGGACAACAGGTTATCTAGGAATCTCAAGGGTAAGTCAGGGCCCTTGATAACTGATATGGTGGCAGATGATACGAAAAGGCAACGGCAGCGCTCAATCCCGTAGTGGATACTGATGGCCCCGTGTCCGAGGGGTAGATATCTAACAAATTGGAACTGGCTCTCCAGGTTGGGGGTTAAGCTTTGTGTTAACTACCCATCCATAAAAAACCTATTGTTACGAAGAAATTAATAGCCCCGGGAAGAACTTATTTTATTGTTGAAGACCCTGCTAAACAAAAAAAGGGCAACGACGTTCATATCTGCACAGTAGAGGTGCATGCGAATAACTGGCGGAAGCCCTAAACTGTTACAAAGCAGACATTACGGACCTTGTTATATTGAGCAGAAACAGCGACTATTCGGATGCGGATTTGTTATAAGTGCCAGACTTAGGCAAGAAGTCATATCTTTTCAAGACATTAGCGAACGCATTAACAATTCGCATCAAGGCCAAATTTGCCAACATAGGCCTTAAATGTGCTCACTCCCCGCAGGAGGCAAAATATGATTTATGAATGCCGACAGGTGCTCGCAGCCAAGAACAAGGCCTACAAGGCTAAGCTGAAGACGAGAGCTACCATTGAGCTCTATAGGCAAAAAATAAGGGAAGAACACCTGCTTTCAGAAAGAAGAAAAAAGAGTAAGAAAATCGTACGTTCGATGATATAGAGAGCTGCCACTCCAAGAACAATGTTCGCAAGTTTTACCAAAGTGTAAAACGTCAAAGCCAAGGATCCAAGCCTCGAACAGAATCCTGTCGAGATGAGCAAGGAAATATCGTAGTTGAAACACAGTCACACAGAATATGGGAAATCCACTTTTGCAGACTGATAAACGGCGTTGACGAACAACATTCCGCTGTCAGGCAGAATGAACTACCAACCACCCGACCTAAGTCAAGTGAGGACAGCAATATCTAAACTCAAGCTAAACAAGGTTGCCGGAAATGACGGCCTTCCTGCCGAGCTTTATAAAGCCGGCGGAGATGACTTGGTAAGTAACATCCACCTACTCATAAGCCAAATCTGGTCGGTTGAAAGCATGCCTGAAGAATGGAACCTCAGCATCGTTTGCCGGATCCACAAAAGAGGAGACCCTCTGAACTGCGCCAACTACAGAGGCATAAGTCTCCTCAACATCGCCTACACGATCCTATCTGCCGTAATATGTGAACGCCTGAAACCGTTTACCAAAAACCTGATCGGCCCTTATCAGTGTGATTTTAGGCCAGGAAAGTCGTCAACCGATCAAATTAACACTTCGGCAGATCCTAGAAAAAACCCATGAAGTCCAAATCGATAACCACCACATATTTATCGTTTTCAAAGCTGCATACGACAGCATTTATAGAGACGAACTATACAGAGCCATGTCTAGTTTTGGTATACCGCCCAAACTCGTCCGTTTGTGTAGGGTGACGATGGAGAATTCTCGCAAAAAAGGATTTAGGCAAGGCGATGCGCTGTCATGTGACTTCTAGAATTTGATTTTCGAGAGGATTGTGCAATACTCCTGAGCCAACACCAGAGGCACAGTTTTCCAATAATCGGTGCAGCTACGATATTGACATCATTGGTAGGACCCAACAGGATGTCATAGCCACGTTTGCTAGTATAGAGAAGGAAACGGCAAAATGGGTTTAGCAGTAAATGAGGGTAAGACTACATATATGCTGTCAACACGAAAGGACACACAACATCGGCGAATTGGACAGAACGTCACCATTGGCAGATATAACTTTGAGGTAGTACGGGACTGTGTCTACCTCGGCTCCGCAATTAACTCTGACAACAACATCTCGTCAGAAATCAAACGAAGAATTACTCTTGCCAATCGCTGTTTCTTCGGGCTAAGAAGGCAATTTAGTAGTAAAGCCCTCACTCGAACTACTAAGGAGATCCTATATAAGACCTGATCATCCCAGTCCTGCTCTACGGCGCTGATGCATGGACCGTATCAAAAGCGGATGAAGAAATCCTTGGTCGATTCGGGAGAAAAATTCCCGTTTGCGTTGACGAGCTATGGAGACGTAGATTCAACCACGAACATTACGAGCTGTACAGCGACATATCCCTAGTCAAAAAAACTCCGCATTGGACGTTTAAGATGGCATGTAGAACGAATGGACACCAATACTCCGGCTCGCAGAGTCTTCGATTCCCAGCCAGACATTGGACGCAGTAAAGGAAGACCTCACGTGAAGTGGCGCACACAAGTAGAAACCGACCTCAACCATTTTGGAGTGCGCAACTGTAGGCAGTTAGCTAAGGACCGGGCTTATTGGAGAGGCATCTTGGTTGAGGCCCAGGTTCATCCCGGACTGTAGCGCCACTTAAACGAAACAAACAAACGTCAGAGGCGTTCCCGATAACATCTCGTTTTAAAAATGTCGCCATATGTAAAACACCATCCTTCCTGGAGGCAACACTCCAATTCCAGAAATCATATCCATTATCACTAATCACATACACATCGAAAACTCAATCAAATCTACCTGTTTGGATTCAAGCTTCAATAACAAACTCCAGACGTCAGACACACACCTAAAACACATATATGACACCAAAATCAGCAGTCATTTCAACATTTATAGGGAAATAACCATTTTGCCACCTACATGGTACCAAATGTCGCATCCATATATGTAGCAACTTTCGTTTGATTTCTTACAACAATGGATATTGCTTTCCTGGACTCACCGATGAGTTTCATAATTTGATTTTGCTAACACACAATCCTATGTACCAAAATTTACTTATTGACAGACAACACAATCCTCGGTGCAGTGCACTAACACCCTTTCTCCACCACAACATAGGAGAGTGTAAGTTAGGAAATGAGCGGGTCGAAGATATGACCCTGCTTAAATGTGCACTATGCGGAGGCGGCGGGCACCCTGCAAACTATCGGGGCTGTCCAAAGTTTCAGCAACTAAAACTTAATAAAAAAGCGAAGCAAACGGTAGTGGTGAATCAGCCAGCCGTTCGCCCTCCCTCAACGTCCGTCAACCCCCAAATTTCCTACGCCCAAATGGCGTCAGGAAAGGGAAAAACGGTACAGCATCCACCAAAGGAAGCCCAACATGCCCCCGTGCCTCAGGCTCCAGCAGTAGATGCGGATGTGTTGACTGCGTTGCGGGCCATTCAAGGCCAGCTAACCGGTCTTCAAAACCAGTTACGGGAGCAGGCGTCAAGGGTAGACTATATCTACTCCTTGTTGCCGAGCTTAATGCAAAATAGATCGTAATGGGCGCGCTGTCAGAGAGACCCTTAAAGATCCTGGCTGTGAATGTAAATTCTCTGATTAGGATTGAACGTAGAGCTAATCTGTTCCAACTGTTAAAAGACCAAAGTCCCGATGTGCTTATGGCTAGCGAAACTAAGCTAAACCAGAAGCATAAATTGACTAATAGTAATTACAATATCGTAAGAAGAGACCGGCCCAACTCCACTCAAGGAGGCGGGGTCGCTATCTTTATACGAAAAGGCATTAGTTATAAAGTCATATATAGTGGTGAAGTGCGCCGATTCCGGTTGCTGGAAGCCTGCGTCATATGCATTCCTCTCCAACAAGGGAAGCGATTGTATGTGATAGCGGCCTACGCACCGGAAGCACCTCAGCCTACACTTTTCACAACAGAGCTCGGAAAACTTTTCGAATCTCTGAGACTGAACTCAGTGGAGAACTTTTATCTTTTGGCTGGTGATTTAAATGCCAAACACGCAGATTGGGGAAATCAAATACAAAATCCTCGGGGTAATCATCTGTACAATTGGATGGTCCACTTCAATGTTGAATATAGGATCGACATTCTCGCCACAGATAGGCCATCGTTTCCGAGAAGCGGTGCTTTTCTGGATCTTTTACTGCGAGACACAAGACTAACTGTTACTGACAAAGTAGGTCAACACCCGCGAAACTGTTTACAGACGATCGAGTACGACAGTGACCACTGCGGACTCGCCGCCGTAATACAGCTTCCGAACGAGCTTGTGGCGTTGGACGAGTATGTGCCTGTGCATTCTTACAACTACGGTAAGATGCGCTGGCCACGCTTTACCAACGCCTTATCAAGAGAACTACGTTCGAGGGACATTCTACCACCAAACAACCGAAATCTGACAAACAACGAAATCGACAACTACTTACAACAAATGGACGAATCGATCCAAAGGACAATGAACAGGACGATTCCAAAATACAAAGAACGTGACATAACGTCTTCGTACAGAAACGCGACAATTGACGCACTGCACAGACAAAAAAGCGGACTTCTGACAAGACTTAAAAACTTGTACAGACGACTGACAAACCCACGCGACCCGGAGATTAGAACACTGAAGGCGTCGATCAAAAACATCAACCAATTGATCAAGGAGAACTATCGGTTGTCCATTAATTTGTTTTGGAATAACAGAATTCGGGCCGTAAATTCCAGCGACCCGAGTATGTTTCCACAAATTAATAAGATCTTTAGGAGGAAAGGTCATAACGACCTTCCGTGTATTAAGCTCCAACGAACAACTGACAATACAAACATACTTTTGACAGCAGGAATCGATCCAGGGGAAGCCGTCTCCAACGACGATTTCTATGTTATGGAAGATCCCCAGGAGAAAGTGGAGGCAGTGGGGGCTGTTTTTCAGGAAGTGTATAAGGTAAATGATAGCCCGAACCGAATCGCGTCCTGGAAAACAATGCCCTGCTCCATCACTTCTACCTCAGAAATGAAATAACACAATGGCGATCTGAGAACCGCGGTTTCACGCGGTTCGATGAAGAAAACTTGGCAAACGCCATAGTCGCCGAGCGAAGTGGGTCTAGTCCCCTGTTAATTTCGAAGGTGGAACTCCAGACCATCTTCGATTCCATAAAGAAAAAGAAGTCAGCGGGAGTCGATGGTATATCCAACATTGTACTGCGACACTTACCCCCTGAAGCTGTGGACATTTACGCCACGCTGTTCAACAACGCGCTGAATAATGCATATTATCCAGCTCGTTGGAAGACGGCGCGCGGTGGTTCATCCTCCCGAAAAAGGGAAAGGACAACTCCAATCCGGCAAATTTCCGGTCGATAAGTCTCCTTCCGAGTATCAGCAAGGTATTCGAAAAGATTCTCAATCGGGCTCTGTTCAAGTGGTCTGAGGACAACAATGTTATACCAGAGAACCAGTTTGGTTTCAAGGCCGGACATGACTGTATTCATACCGCCTCCAAACTCGTCTCTGATATACCTATACAATGGAACAAAGCGAAAAAACAGTACACGGGTGCATGTCTGGTTGATTTGGAGAAGGCTTTCGACACCGTATGGTTAGAGGGCCTCTATCTAAAGCTGACCAGACTTGGCATAAGTAAACCACTATTATATATGCTTCATGACATGTTGACTGGTAGAACGTTTGTTGTCAAAAGTGGCAATGTAACTTCTACCACCGAATTTTCCATTAAAAATGGTCTGCAACAGGGAGCGGTGAACTCGCCGATTCTCTTCAGCATTTACACCAGCGATATGATAGGTAGTCTTACTCAGGCAATTGCATATGCGGACGATCTTATAGCGTACAGAACAGCACCTACCGTTGAGGTCATCCGAACTCTTTTGCAGCGGGACTTCGATAAGATCCAGAGATATTGTGATGACTGGAAGTTGAAAATCAACTTTCAGAAATCGAAAACTATCCTGTTTAGGACACCGTTTTCTAAGGCCTCTAGGGATACGAGAAAGAACTGGCGCAAGCTGGTGAACGTTGGACCAAACGGACATCCACTGGCGAGTAAAAGTTTAGTAAAGTACCTTGGCATCTGGCTGGATCAGTATCTATATTTCGGAAGACATGTAGATGCTGCTCTGGCGAGAGCTAGGGGAGCATTTGCCCTGACAAGACGATTGTTTTATAGCAGCCGTCTTGACAGCAGGGTGAAGGTGATTTGCTACATGTCTCTTATAAGACCGATGATTGCCTATGGGTGCCCGGTGTGGTTCAACGTTGCCCCATCTCAAATGGAAAAGATACGGGTGTTTGAGAGGCAGCGTTTGAGAAGCTGCCTTGGTCTTCACAGAACACCAGTATCTGACTACACAAAATATTATTCCAACCAGGTCCTATACAACGGGGCCAACATAAACAGGATAGACAATTTTCTGGTGAAACTCATTCGGTTTCACGCGGCAAGAGCGATGACCTCGAGCAATAGTCTCATCTTTGGGGCCTTCTACCGCAATGATGAATATTTTGAAAGTGCGCGTTTAAGCGGCTACCCCCTATTGTGGTGGCTGCAAGACTAGATATAGATAGTTGACTTTTAAAGTAAAAAATGGCCGACTTACGTAATTCTAAGATTTTAAGGTTAAGTTAGGTAAAACAGTCATGGTGGCACAAAAAGAAAATACAAAAAAAAATTCTAAATACAAAAAAATATACAAAAAAAAATACAAAAATGCATGCTGTGGCTGTTCTAGTTTTTAAGTTATTTTTAAGTAGTTTTAATTAGTTTCTATGTATTTCCAATTAGTTCATAAGTAGTTTTAAGTATCAAAAAAAGATACAAAACCAAGTTTTTTTTAAAATGTTTCTTGGTACAAATAAATACATATATATAACAAAATAAAATTATAAAATTAGATTTTAGGCCGAAAGGCATTAGTTTTTAAGTTGTTAGTATTTAATTTAGGGTTTCCGCAGAAGACAAGTTAGTTAGTTAAGTTAGTAGATAAGTAGGCTAGTTTTTATTAATATTTGTCTAGCACGTAAGTAAGTTATAAGCTGAAGAAAAAATAAAAAATGAATTTAAAAAAAAAAAAACACCCTTTCTCCAACCAGCATGCCAACAAGAAACCATCCCTTATTTTGTACTCCAACGTACTGTTGCTTGAGATACAAGTCCAGCCCATACATCCGTTCATTACACACGATCAAACAGCCGTCCAAAAATAAGTTTCACTTCAAACAAACCTCGACAAGCAATCACCGACATCAAGCAGCACCGGTTGTGGTTAGTACTTGGATTGGATAAAGGACCGGATCAAAACACCGTCATCGTGACGTTTTTATGTTTCAAAAAATTCATTTCACATCGTCCTAAAATATGTTTCACTCAATTTTGCTAGATTTGCTTAGAAATTAGGGTGGAACATCGAAACTCCCTCTTATTTTATGCACCATTTCGGCAGCTAACAGATCATAGGGTTAACTATACACACTATGAACCTGAGTATCTGACTATATAGATTTAAACATTCATACAAGTAGACTTACTTTGAAAAACTGCTTATTGTTGCACTTCTTAAATTAGTAAATTAAATTTGGCCAGTAACGGAAAATCATTATTTCTCACATAGACACCGAATCCTTCAAAATCCTGAATAAACGTTCGAATAATCACATCTCGACATTTCTTACACCACTTTTAGCATCAATAATTAAAATTAATATTTTTGTTTTTTAGCCGAATTATGAAAACCGTCAAATTCTCTAATGCTTAGCATTTTTGATCTTAAGCCCAACTCGCTGGGCAAGAGAATGTTAGATACGTACGACCCAATTGTGCACCAACCACTCGTTTCCTTCGGCGTACTTATGACTTATGACTATGGAAGGCGTGATGAATGCGCGTTCAATTGCATTTAAAAAAAAAAATGCATGTGAAAAATTGCAGCTTGTTACCGTTGGGGTTGTCAGAGGTAATCGCACAAATAGTGAAACATAATTGCACCTGGTCTGTAATTTTTTTTAAAGTCTGTAATTGAACATTGAGGCTAAACCATTTATCTGATTTCCTAGGAACTTTGCACTCCTGTCTTGCTCTGGGATCATAGGGGGGAGTTTTTGGAGTTGGATTTGCATACAATAATGCATATGACAGTATTTAATTTCTCGATATCGAGGGGGTAATTAAAAATTAATTTGTCTGCCCGAAGTCCTTCGCATAGCCTATCCCGTAGGGGTATATTCGTTTCGATACATAGTTTGTAACATAGAGAAATAATTTCGACAGATATACCTTCAAGTGTGTGGATTGAATCGGAATGGGTAACTGAATTAATTAAGCCATGTCTGTCTCTGTTCGTCTGTACGTCACCCATCTTAAGGCCTTAAATTTTGCACAATGGATAGTGCAATGAAATGCCAGGCAGAAGTTCTGGGTTCGAGTCCCAGCCGTAGCAACATCTAAATGATTGTTTCCTCTTCTTGTGATGATCTCACAAATCATCCATGTAGTACCAATTGTTAAGAAGATCTTATCTCAACTTAGCCGTTCAGAGGTGGCATGAAACAAGAGGTCCCGCCATCATGCAAGAAGTAGAGTCGTTCGGAGTAAAATTTGGAGTAAAGTTTTAAGCAAAATAGGGATTCAAAACAATAAATCTTAATTCTGTTTAAAATGTGCATTTGTATACATTTTAACAAATAAGAAATATTAAATGTCGATAGATTTAGTAGCTTTTTTATTAAAAAACCACAGCAAGTCAAATTGCGTCCTCTTGCCCTTATGTAGGGATATAAGTGTACGCAGGCTACGGGTTAAGTGTGAACAGGTTTTAAAACTCAACATATCTCTAATTAAAACAAATTTTAGATAATTCTTAACAACATATCATCGATACCCACCACCTATTTATCGATTTCAAAGCCGCATACGACAGCATTTATAGAGACGAACTATACAGAGCCATGTCTAGTTTTGGTATACCGCCCAAACTCGTCCGTTTGTGTAGGACGATGATCAGGATCGGCAACGACCTCACCGACACATTCGATACCAAAAAAGGATTTAGGCAAGGCGATGCGCTGTCATGTGACTTATTCAATTTGATTCTTAAGAGGATTGTGCACCAAAGGCACAATTTTCCAAAAATCGGTGCAACTACTAGCATACGCCGACGATATTGACATCATTGGTAGGACTCAACGTGATGTCATAGCCACGTTTGCTAGTATAGAGAGGGAAGCGGTAAAAATGGGTTTAGCAGTAAATGAGGGTAAAACTAAGTATATGCTGTCAACACGAAAGGACACACAACATCGACGAATTGGACAGAACGTCACCATTGACAGATATAACTTTGAGGTAGTACGGGACTTTGTCTACCTCGGCTCCGCTATTAACTTTGACAACAACATCTCGTCAGAAATCAAACGAAGAATTACTCTTGCCAATCGCTGTTTTTTCGGACTAAGAAGGCAATTTAGTAGTAAAGCCCTCACTTGAAATACTAAGGAGATCCTATATAAGACCCTGATCATCCCAGTCCTGCTCTACGGCGCTGAAGCATGGACCGTATCAAAAGCGGATGAAGAAATCCTTGGTCGATTCGAGAGAAAAATTCCCGTTTGCGTTGACGAGCTATGGAGACGTAGATTCAACCACGAACTATACGAGCTGTACAGCGACATATCCATAGTCAAAAAACTCCGCATTGGACGTTTAAGATGGCTAGAACATGTAGAACGAATGGACACCAATACTCCGGCTCGCAGAGTCTTCGATTCCCCGCCAGACGTCGGACGCAGTAGAGGAAGACCTCGCCTTAAGTGGCGCGCACAAGTGGAAACCGACCTCAACCAACTTGGAGTGCGCAACTGGAGGCAGTTAGCTAAGGACCGGGCTAATTGAAGAGGCATGTTGGTTGAGGCCCAGGTTCATTCCGGACTGTAGCGCCACTTAAGTAAGTACATAAGTAGGTAGCACATAAAGCATCCACTTTTTTGCCGTAAACGCCCACTGGAATCCCGCTCTTCTGGATCGTCCGGATTAAACTCATCATTAGGCTTGTTTGTATTTACTGGGTGACCTAACAAACTCTCCATAGCGTTTCTTATGGTAAAAATACCTGTCACTCTGTGATTTTGTGCCCGAGAGCTGATGTGTGGGATGCATAGGTTCTTTCCCACTCTTTCGAGAAATTTTCGCCTTTGGCTTTGCTTCACAGCTGCAGGGTCCAGCGAATTGTTCTTTGAAAAAATTATATGGGCTGCAAGTCCTGAAAGGTCAATCAAATTATAAAATACAGCCTGTGTCCATCTTTACGTTTTTCTTTTTGTTGTATATTGGCTCAACATTTTGTCCACTCCCCCTTTAGTCTTATAATCTCAGTTTTCTGCTTGGGCCCGGAAACAGACTTTTCACGATGAAAGGTTGAGAGCAACACAACAGCCTTATCTTTCTTGGGTACATAGGAGTACAATACAATATTTTAACTGAACCCGAACTCAGAAGATAAAGGAACCCGGTCTTTCGATGGTTTGAACTCACGAGGTATGAAGCGTTTGTTTTTTTTTACCGTTCCGACAATGGTCAATTTCGAGGTAGGTTAGGTTAGGTTGGTGGGTTGATGAGGCAGACGGTGTGTGTCTTCCCTCATCGCACTCAGGTCAATATAGATCCATTGTGATGCCCGTTGGGGGTCCACTTGCGTGGTTGGATCATTCATTGTCCCGTTACTGCCCATTGTTGTTAGCCTCTTTCCAGCCATCCAGATGTTGTTGCCAACCTGAAAAGATTAGGGAGAGGGATGTCGGATAGATCCGCGAGGTCATGGAAAAAGTATTTTCCTAAGGTTCTTATTCTTAATTGGCTGAGGCCTGAGTGGCACAGAAAGTGGAGGTTATCCTCGTGTATTTCTTCATCACCGCAGCCTCTACAGAGGTCATCATCTATGAGATGCCTTTTCAGTTTGTGGCTTTTTAGTAAGTTGTGTCCAGTAAGAATCCCAACTATAGTAGACAGATTTCCTGTTTCTACGAAGTAGTTTATGGGTTCTGGCTTTGTCATACTCAGGCCACATCCTTTTGGAAGTTTCACAGGTGGGAAGGGAGTTCCACCTGTTTTTGGCAGTGATATTGGTATCTTCCTTTTATTTGTAAAGAGAACGAGTTCCGTTTTCTGGGGGTTGATGCCAAGCCCACATTGTTTTGTCGACTCGTTGAGAGTTTTCAATGCCCGCTCGAGTAGTACACTAATAGTGGATAGGAATTTCCCTTTAACTAGTATCGCTACATCGTCTGCGTAGGCTATGACTTTTACCCCATTTCGCTGTAGCTTTTTGAGTATCTCATTGATGACTATGTTCCACAACAGAGGTGAGATAACGCCTCCCTGTGGTGTGCCTCTGGATGCCATTACTTTGAGATGGGTGTCTCCCAGACTCGCATATATATACCTGTGGTTGAGCATACTTCCAATAATATGTATTAGAGGTTGGTCCACGTTGTTCTGCGCGAGGTTTCTTTCGACTGCGTTGGTGTTCACATTATTGAAGGCTCCATCAATGTCGAGAAATGCAGCGAGTGTATATTCCTTCTCGTGAAGAGGTTGTACTAACGATATCATGTAGGGCAGTTTCGACTCCCTTACCTTTCGTGTAGGCATGTTGTGCCGAGGATATGTATTGGGGGTCGAGTTTGTCACGTATGTAGATATCCATTAGTTTTTCATAGGATTTTAGTATGAAGGATGGAAGACTTATTGGTCTAAAGTCCTTCGCGGTCGTGTGACTGGGCTTGCCGGCTTTTGGGATAAACACTACCTTTACTTCCCGCCAGCACCTAGGGTTGTAACCGCATTTTAGACTACCAACAAACAGTTTGTGTAGGAATGCTGTTACGAGGTGTTTCGATTTGTGTAGCATGATCGGGATAATACCATCGACTCCTGGGGATTTATAGGGGGAGAAGTAGTCAATTGCCCAATTGATTCTTTCTACACTAACCATATCCTCCATTGCTGCTGTTATGGGGTTGCAATTATAGACGGTTGTGCCTGGGGTCCTACCGGAGTATGAATCACATCCTGGAATGTGGGTTTCCAGTAGATGTGTTAAAGATTCATGGGTGGACTATGTCCAGTCCCCATTGGGGAGCTTGAGGTAACCTGGCACAGCCGGTTCTTTGGCGATTATTTTTCTAAGTCTAGCTGATTCCAAGTAGTGCTTTCTACACTGCAACAGAAGTTACGCCAGGAGGTGCGTTTAGCACTGTTGACCGCACTTCCTGGTTTCCCTTCTAATGCTTTAAAGCTCTTTCGTCCACCATGTCGGTGATCTTTGTGGTTTTATAGTCTTTAGAGGGTAGATCCTTTCATAGGCTTTGACTAAAATATTGGTAATGTGGGATCATTACCCCTGTTCGCCACTAACAAATTGTTGAGGTAAGTAATTCGTTTGCAAGTGGAAGAGTTGTGAAGAAATTGTCCATGGTCACATTTCGTCGACTATTTTTGTATGGTGCAACCAGTTCTTTCACTATTCGCTCACCTTGCTTTATATCTCTTCTGCCATTCACCTTTCCGGTATAAATTTGCCCGTTGAGAGGGTATCCTGTTGATGAATCACAAGCCCACCAAATTGTTATTCCATACTTGGCCGGTTTCGAAGGGATATATTGAGTAAACTTCGTGTAACCTCTATAGCGAAACAACTGCTAATCCACTGTAAGTGATTCGTACGGTCTAAAATTGAGCCTCAAATTTGAGTTGATCATATCGAAGATATCACGAATAGGAGCTGCTTTAACAGTGGCCATCCAAGCTGTTCGTGTGGCATCCGAATCAAACCGTATAAATCGCGAAATCGCCCTGAATCGCCTGACCGACATTATTGCTCGATATCGAGGAAGCGCATTGCTTTTCTAAAGTTTAGCCACTGTTTCTTAATTAGATCGGTGGCAGCCCATGACTAACAAAATACCCAGGTATGCACAAAATTCCTGTTCGTTGATAGTTTTCCATTCTAGAGGAGCTTTTTCGGGATGTCGTTCATTCCATTTAGCGAAATCACTGAGAGCTCTTTTATTTGTGTGTCGGCAAATTATGTCTTGAACGGAAGGGCTGATTATACGGAGGAAAGTTTCCACATCACGACGCAAATTTGGTGCAATTTTTATCCACTTTGTACCATCGTTAAAAAACCAAAAATTGTCTTCTGCTTCCGGCATAGCATCTTCTTCGTTATCAGCAACATCACCTGATATATCCTGATAGTCGCAACTGATGTGCTAGGTTTCTCGCGGCCACCAGCAAGAAACGCCTGGTTTGATGAGGAATGCCGACAGATGCTCGCAGCCAAGAACGAGGCTTACAAGGCTAAGCTGCAGGCGAAGACGAGAGCTGCCACTGAGCTCTATAGGCAAAGAAGAAGGGAAGAACACCGGCTTTTAGAAAGAAGAAAAAAGAGCAAGAAACGCGGGTGATCGAGGATATAGAGAGGTGCCATTCCAGGAACGATGTTCGCAAGTTTTACCAAAGTGTAAAACGTCAAAGCCAAGGATACAAGGCTCGAACAGAATCCTGTCGAGATGAACAAGGAAATATCGTATTTGAGACACAGTCGATGCTGAGGATATGGAGGAACCACTTCTGCAGACTGTTAAACGGCGATGACGAACAACATTCCGCTGTCAGGCAGAACGATCCATTCAATATTGGCAACGACAGCGAAAACTGCCAACCACCCGACCTAAGTGAAGTGAGGATAGCAATATCTAAACTCAAGCTTAATAAGGCCGCCGGAAATGACGGCCTTCCCGCTGAGCTTTGTAAAGCTGGCGGAGATGACTTGGTAAGGAACATCCACCTACTCATAAGCCAAATCTGGTCGGATGAAAGTATACCTGAAGAATGGAACCCCACCCTCCGAACTGCGCCAACTACAGAGGCTATGTCTTCTCAACATCGCCTACAAGATTGTATCTGCGAAATATGTGAACGCCTGAAACCGTTTACCAACAACCTGATCGGCCCTTATCAGTGTGGTTTCAGGAAAGTCCACAACCGATCAAATTTTCACACTTCGGCAGATCCTGGAAAAAAACCCAAGAAGTCCAAATCGATACCCACCACCTATTTATCGATTTCAAAGCCGCATACGACAGCATTTATAGAAGCGAACTATACAGAGCCTTGTACAGGATTCAACGTGATGTCATAGCCACGTTTGCTGTGTATAGAGAAGGAAGCGGCAAAAATGGGTCTCGCATAGTAAATGAGGGTAAGACTAAGTATATCCTGACAACACGAAAGGACACACAACATCGACGAATTGGACAGAACGTAACCATTGACAGATATAACTTTGAGGTAGTACGGGACTTTGTCTACCACGGCTCTGTTATTAACTCTGACAACAACATCTCGTCAGAAA
This sequence comes from Rhingia campestris, assembly GCA_932526625.1. Lineage (NCBI taxonomy): Eukaryota > Metazoa > Arthropoda > Insecta > Diptera > Syrphidae > Rhingia > Rhingia campestris. The sequence goes on along the minus strand of OW052186.1, from coordinate 1,555,154 downwards.
TCAAACGAAGAATTACCCTTGCCAATCGCTGTTTCTTCGGGCTAAGAAGGCAATTTAGTAGTAAAGCCCTCACTCGAACTACTAAGGAGATCCTATATAGGACCCTGATCATCCCAGTCCTGCTCTACGGCGCTGAAGCATGGACCGTATCAAAAGCGGATGAAGAAATCCTTGGTCGATTCGAGAGAAAAATTCTTCGAAAAATCTTCGCTCCCGTTTGCGATGACGGGCTATGGAGACGAAGATTCAACCAAGAACTATACGAGCTGTACATTCCCTGGAATATCACTGTGCCCCGGCACCCAAAATAGGTGAATGGTAAATAGCTCTGCCATCTCGTTAAGAGACAGTCGGCATTCTTGGGGTGATTTTGAAGTGAATGCGGTAGATCTCAAGGATTTCATTGCCGCTTGGCTTTTACTGATGATGCGGATAATACATTACACCTCAGCCAGGACAGGGCTTCTTTGATTGCCATGATTTCCGCCTGGAAAACGCTGCAATGATTGGGAAGGCGAAAGGAGCATCTCGGAGAAGACACCTCTACCTACCCCCGCTTCAGTTTTAGACACATCTGTGTAGATGTGAATCGAGTTGTCCAATCCAACGGAGTCTTGTTCCCAATCAAGTCGGCTGGGAATTGTTGACTGGAAGTTACGATCGAAGCTGAGTTGGGTACTGATGTGGTCGGTGTTTTCTGTACTGTTTAGATGATTTAATATCTTTGTGTGTACACCCTGACTGGGTGTTCATTGTGACGAGGCTCTTAGTCACACAGCTGCACAAGCTGCGGTCTGTTTGCCGAAGATGTCTAAGGGCACTAGATGTAGAATAGCATCTAGAGCTGCGGATGGGGTGGTTCTTAGAGCGCCACTTATGCAGATGCAGGCGGATCTTTGAACATTCCCCAGAAGGCTGAGGTTTGAGGCTGTTTCAAGAGCAGTCCACCAGACCAGCACACCTACACCATACAGAAATATGGGTCTAATGATAGTCACGTAAAGCCAGAATGTGATTATGGTTGCATTCCCCATTTTTTCCTGATAGCCTTTCTACATGAGTAAAGGGCTACGGTGGCTCTTTTAACGCGTTCTAGGATGTTGGCTTTCCAGTTCAGTTTCTTGTCCCAGACCAGACCCAGGTACTTGGCTGATTCAACAAACTTGAGACTGACGCCATTGAGTTTTGGAGGTTCGACGTGCGGTATTTCCTGCTGAAAAGGATTAATTCGGTTTTTTGAGGGTTCGCGCCAAGTCCACATTTGGCGGCCCATTTGGAGAGCACTGAAAGACCATTTTGTAATAGTTCTTTAAGGGTGTTAAGGTACTTTCCTGCAACAGCTATTGCCACGTCATCAGCGTAGGCAATCACCTTGCAGCCTTCTCTTTCTAAATTAACTAGTAGCTCATTGACCACCAGATTCCAGGGAAGAGGAGACAAAACACCCCCTTGTGGGGTGCCGCAACTCGAAGATCTTCGTGCAGAAGAGACCCCAAGCTTTGTGTTAATGATTCGGCCCGTAAGAAGCTGATTGATTAGCGCTCTCAGCGAATCATCGACATTGAGAACTGAAAGTGCATAAGTGATCGCGTCAGCTTTGACATTGTTAAAGGCTCCTTATATATCAAGGAAGGCAACCATAGTGTACTCTTTTGCGCTAAGCGAGTTTTCGATGATGCGTAGGAGTGAGTGAAGCGCTGTCTCAACCGACTTCCCTTTGCAATATGCATGTTGAGAGTTGGAGATTGCAGCAGAATCAATACTGTTACGTAGATGTAGATCAATTAGTCTTTCCATAGTTTTTAGAAGAAACGAGGATAAACTGAACTGGCGGAGATCCTTTGGACTTATATGAGAGCTTTTTCCTGTTTGGGAATAAATACCACTTCTACTTCCGTCCATACTTTGGGGACGTGAGCTGACCGTCGACAACTGGTCATGATGGTTAGTAACCATGGTAGCAGGATATCGAGGTTGTTTTGGAGCTCCGCAGGTTTGATACCATCTGGTCCAGGTGACTTAAATGATTTGAAGCTTTTTATAGCCCAAAGAACTTTTTCTTTGGTAATGATATCATTGAAATATGAAAGAGGTGTACTGAACGTATTTGGTTTAGCAAACACAGGGTTGGAGGAGCTACCTGGAAAGTGTGTGTCCAGAAGTAGGTCAATCGTTTCCATACTGGATGTAGTCCATTGACCGTCTGGTTTAAGTAGGTAACTAGACATTGGTGGATCGGTGGTGAGGATTTTACGGAGTCTAGAGGCCTCTGAGGTTTCTTCTAACGGGTCCGCCATCTAACGTTTTTTTTTTTCAACTAGTGCTTATTTCGTGACTGGTAACACTTAGCTCATGTCTGATTTGACAGATAATTAGTTTTATCCTTCCGCTGAACGAATATGGTTGTGTATATGCTTGAACAACGCTGGTAAATATTGCGACATTACTTTGAAAATCATGGTAATGTTGCAGAATGTGTGTGAAAATTGCGTACGGATTTTGGAAGAAGAGAAGCACCGTCAGCTCCGTATGTTCGTTATCTTGTGAAAAAAGTGAAAGAAACTGGTATCCTCATCGATAAACCAAAGCGTGAAAAGCCAAAAACAGTGCGTTCACCCGAGAATATTGCTGCTGTGGCAGAAAAAGTGCGTGAAGCGCCATCAACATCATTTCACCGTCGTTCTCAACAATTGAACATTTCGGAGATATCATTGAGACGAATTTTGCATAAAGACCTTGGTATGACGCCATATAAAGTCCAATTGGTTCAGGAGTTGAAGTCCAATGCGTTTTCGCTTCGCTAAGTTGGCCTGCGATCGACTTAGAGAAGATGCCGATTTTGCCAAAAAAAAATCATCTTTTCAGATGAAGCTCGTTTTGATCTTGGCGGGTATGTTAACAAGCAAAATTGTCGCATTTGGGGCACAGAAAACCCGCACGCATACATTGAAAAGCCGATACACCTAAACCGAGTCACTGTTTGGTGCGGATTTTAGTCCAGAGGCATAATTGGGCCATTTTTCTTCGAAAAAGAGCAAGGAGTGGCCGTTACAGTCAATGGCGATCGTTATCGGGCCATGTTGAACGAATTTTTGTTCACAAAAATTGAAGAGGAGGATATTGGCAACATTTGGTTTCAACAGGACGGCGCTATGTGCACAGCCGAAGCTACACTCGATGTTTTGCGCCCTGTTTTTGAAGATCGCATTATCAGCCGCAGAGCTGATGTCGTTTGGCCACCTCGGAGCTGCGATTTGACACCGTTGGACTATTATTTGTGGGGTGCCGTAAAAGATAAGAGTTACGCCGACAAGCCAGAGACAATTGACGCTTTAAAGGACAATATTCGTGAAGCCATTGGTGCAATACAGCTGCACAGAATCGATAATGTGCTAAAAAATTGGACCGATCGTGTAGGCTACTGCATGGCCAGCCGAGGCAGCCATTTGAATGAAATTATTTTCCATTATTAACCGGAAGGATTGTACTTTCAAATAAAATAAGAAATTTGAGAAAATATTCAGTAGTTTTTTTTTTTTTATAGCATGTTCACAAAAAAAAAAAGTTATTTGGCGGACCATTATGTTTCCACAGAAGGTACGCCAGGATGCTCTCTTTTCCTTCCTCAGCGATATCTTATATATATTGATACAGTATCTAGATATATTATTTAAATAGTTCAGTTTATTACCATCCGGACCGCGACGGTTGTGATTTAAAAAAAAAAAAAAAAAAAAAAACGGACCCCAAATGAACGTAATTGGTGACCCCTGAGATAGGGTATTGAACGATTCGCACAGGTGATTGTTACATCCTTACATGTGTTTTTTTCTGTTTGTGACCTGTTTTAACCCGTAGTGAATCCTTAAATTTAATTTCAGCAATAGTATGTTACAGGTATACAACCAACCCTTAGCTTATGTCTTAAATAAGAGGCATGATGATTGCCCACTCAATTATAAATTTATTTCTGTCGTTGGGTTTGTAATGCTTATACCTGGTCTGTGATTCCAATGAAATATTAAGGCTCTAATTGTCTATGGAGGCAAAGTCCGATTTACTAGGAACTTTGAACTCATGTCTTTTTTTGGACTCATTCAATGGGTTTTTGCAATTTGATTTGAATAAAATTATGGATTGCAACGATGTAATTATTTTCTCGATAACTACTGGATTGGTTTTTTTTAATAGTATAGTGTGAGTATTCGAAATACGACTGCATATTTGCTGCAATTAAGGACCTTTTTGTTTTAAAAAAAACTCGAGTGTTTTTCTCGTATAAGAAATATGTATCGTTTTCATGAACAGGCTCTCTTGCAAAATATTCCCCATCGTTAGGTTAGGTTAGGTTTACGGGTTGGTGGAGTAGAGGATTCTCTATTACCCTCACTTAGAAATTGTAGAAATCTCCGTAAGCTCTCATTCACATATTTGAAACTATTCAGATCGACAAACGCTAATGCTTTCAAAAATATGTACGTACGTGCCAACAAAGAATTTAAGCAGTTTTGTTCCGTCAAAAAAATACAGTATCTAAAAAGTCTGGCAACCAAATTACTATACTCTAAAAACTCGAAGGACTTCTGGTGTAATGTACGTGAACTCAGAGGGCGTTGCCAAAGTATTAAGATTGCTCTCGATGCTGAAACTCTAGCTGCTCATTTTAAAACTCTATTGACAGCGGAGGAGAATCTTAATACTTTTAGTTACGCATTACAAAACGTTACTATGTCGAGAACTGGAAGCATCTTTGCTAACTATGAAGAACAACAAAGCTGCGGGTAGTGATGGTATTCCAGTAGAATTTTATAAATATGGAACTGAACAGCTCAAGGATTATATAGTGAAATTCTTCAACCTGATTTACAATAATGCCTGTGTGCCTTCTAGTTTTACAAAAGCCCTTATTTGTGCTATATTTAAAAAAGGTGATGCAAGATTGGCGGATAATTACAGGGGAATTTCTATTTTAAATTCACTCAGAAAGATCTTCGCTACAATACTATACAAAAGACTCTCCAATTGGATGGAAGACACCAATCGCCTCAGCATATTTCAAGCTGGTTTTCGCTCGGGATTTTCAACCATTGATCAAATTTTCGCACTGACTAGTATTGCCAGAAGATATTTTGAAAAGAACAAGAAGTTGTATGTATGTTTTGTTGATTTAAAAGCAGCGTTTGATACAGTCAACAGGCAGGCCTTGATAAACTGGCGTTGCTCGGAGTATCTACTAAGTTCTTAACTTTATATCTTAAATTTCTGTCTTCATCAAGTGCAACTGTATGGGATGGTACTAAGTTGTCAGATTGGTTTGATACATCTGCAGGTGTTCCTCAGGGTTGCATTTGAGCCCTATTCTATTCGCTCTGTTCATTGATGATATATGTAATATTCTCCCTGGAGGCGTATGCTTTGCCGGAATCCTCATTAAGGTCCTTCTTTACGCTGACGACTTGGTACTGTTGGCTGAGAACCCCTTTACGCTTCAACTCCAAATTAACAGAATTCAATCGTACTGTGAGAAATGAGATCTCCATATCAACGTCCTAAAAACTAAGATAATGATCTTTGAGAGCCGCCAAAGGAGAAGACTGCGTGAGGAATCGTGGCGACTGAACAACGGGCGGATTGATGTAGTACGTGAATTCAAGTACCTCGGAGTGTTGTTCACATATAACTTAAACTTCGGCAAACACGTGAAAGAAAAATGTAGTGAAGCTAAGTTGGCTCTTAACTTGATGTGGCCTCAATTTTTCGCGAGTCAAGAGGTTGATCTATCATCAAAATATCAAGTGTTTAACGCGACTGTCAACACTTGCTTGTGCTACGGTGTACAGGTCTTCGGAGTTAGCTCCTTTGATGGTTTTGAAGCTGTCCAGAGATATTTCTTCAAGCGATAACTACGATTACCGAACTCAACACCAACCTATGCCATACAAGTGGAGTCGGGGCTTCCACCTATTTACATCCGAAATCTGAAAGCTCATTCGGACTATTTGATAAGAGTGATGAAGAGAAGTGGAAACAGTCTCCACAAATCAATTTTAGCTCAATGAACACAGACCAATGCTTCTCCATTCAGGGAATGGAATCAGATGGCGTCAACACAAAATCTTGCGGTATCTCATTATCTGCAATCTATGTAAGCGAATGGCAGGCTATATTTGCTTTGATCATAGCTAACGTTGATGACATCATTTATGACCAGCACCTAAGGAGAGCATCATCATCAGCATCCAGATTAATTTACAAAAACTTAAACCACCAATTGTTAACTGCAGAAAGCTACTTCAATACCAACTTCAAGCCTGAAGTTATAAGCACCATTTTCAGAACCAGGGTTGAAATATTGAACTTGAACTATATTCCTCATAGATCCAACCAACAGCAAATTTGCAATCTTTGCAATAGACGAGAAGTAGAAAATACTTACCATTTCATTGCGGTATGCCCAATTCTACAAGAAATCCGACGTTTATATTTCCAAGAAAGTTTTCTGTCTTTAAATAGTCTCTATGAAATTTTAGATGGAGCTCGCGGTTGGTCCACCTTGTTTAAATTTGTCAAACATGCACTGAGCTATCGTAATTGCTTTTAGAAAATACTTTCAGTTCTGCAAGTTATTATAATATTATCTTACTGGTATAACTATAATTTGTTTATATCATTTTCTTTTTCATGTGCTTTTAACGAAATGTCAAATCCGGAAGACGGCAGAATTGTCATGTCCGTATTCTTAAGCAAAAACATTGTACATACTACTTAAAATGAAAAAAAAAAAAATAAAGAAAGAATCTATCTATCTATCTATCTCTCTATTCCCCTCACTTAGGTCCATGTGGACCCATTGTTCGTAAGAACCTGTAAAGTTAGGGTAATGGAATATCGGATAGCTCTTGAATGTCTTGGAAGTAGTAGCTTCCAAGTGTTCTGTTCCTCAGGTGACAGAGACTCGGGCAGTGACAGAGGAAGTGAGGTGTATCCTCGTGTGTTTCCTCATCGCCGCAGCCTCTACAGATATCGTCATCCTTGAGATTTAATTTCATTGTATGGGTTCTGAGAAAGTTGTGACCAGTTAGAGCCCCTACCAGTTTAGATAAGGAGCTTCTGTCGTACCGCAAAAGTTTTTTGGTTCGGTTTCCGTTGTATTCTGGCCAGAGCTTCCGAGATATTTCGCAGGTAGTCAATGACTTCCACCTGGTATTGGCTTTCATTCGGGTTTTTGTATTCCACTCTTTCTCTGAGGTTACAGAGTGGTGGTTCGACCGTTTGTAGTGCCTGACCATGATCTGTAGCAGATCCATTTCTTGCCAGTTCGTCGGCCATCTCGTTGCCGTCTATGTCCCTGTGACCAGGAACCCAGCAGAGATCAGTATTATGCTGTGAGCAGAGAACCTTGGGCTCTTCGTGACAGCGGCGAACTAGCTTTGATTTAATTTCGATAGCAGATACTGCTTTTATAGCCGCTTGGCTGTCAATGAATATGGTGATATCACTTTGTGGTATTTCCATTATTGACACCAAATGAGCCGCTTCAGCGATTGCTAGCACCTCAGCCTGGAACACACTACTATGATCAGGAAGCCTGATTGATTTGTGTGTTACTAATTCCTCTGAGAATATGCCAGCACCTGTTCCACTGTCTATCTTTGATCCATCTGTGAAGATGAATATCGATTTCCTTTTTGTGGATTCATTCTTGTCCCATTCGTCTCTTGTCGGAAACGAGCAGGTGAAGGGTCGATCGAAGTCTAGATAGGGAGATAGATAGTCAGAGTTTACTACGCTCCCTACGTATTTCTTTAGGACCTGCGCATGCCCAGCGAGGCTCGGGATCCAGCTGTTTGTTTGGCTGATCCTCGAGGAGCTTTTGGCAGCTGATTCCTACATGTATAGATCCAAGGGCAGCAGATTCAGAAACACCTCCAATCCAGAGGTTGGGGTTGTTCTCATCGCACTGGTTGTCCCTATACACGCTAGTCTTTGTATTTTTGTCATTTGCTTCAAGTTGGTTGCTCTGTCTGTGGCTTGCCACCAGACTATACTGCCATATGTGAGTATTGGTCGCACGATAGCCGTATACATCTACAGGATTATTTTGGGGCTAGGTCCCCACTTTCTGCCGAATATTCGGTTACATGCGTAGAAAGAGAGAAGTTGGAAGAAAATACCCAAATGATAGCTATTGAAACAGAAGAGCAAATAGAAAAAGCAGTGCAATTATTTACACTCAATATACAAAAAGCTGCATGGGCTGCAACTCCAAAAATAAAAAACAAAATAAAACAAAATTCATACCCTCCTGTAATATGTGAAATTATTGCAGAAAAGAGAAAAGCTAGAAAACGTTGGCAACAAACAAGGGCGCCAATTGACAAAAACAAACTAAACAGACTAAATAGTAAACTCAGAAAATCAATAATTGAATTCAGAAATGAGTCACTAAAAAAATACCTTACAGGGCTAACAAATGATGCTAGTACTGACTACTCGCTCTGGAAGGCAACAAAGAAAATGAACAGGCCAACAGCTCACATCCCACCAGTGAAAACCAGAGAAGGAAACTGGGCAAAAAGCAGTCAAGAAAAAGCAAATACTTTTGCTGAGCATCTTGAAGGCGTCTTCCAACCATACGAAGATAAAGACTATCAAGGAATGGAAGAAACGTGCCAGGAAGATGTACCAATTCGACCGGTTACGTCTAAAGAACTTGCCAAAGAAATAAAAGAAGGTATAAACATAAAAAAGGCCCCAGGGTTTGATTTAATAACGGGGGAAATTTTAAAACAATTCTCAAAAAAAATACTGAAACATCTAGCGCAGATCATAAACGCTGTATTTAGATTAAGATATGTACCAAGCATATGGAAGGTCGCGGAGGTTATAATGATTCCAAAACCAGGTAAACCACCTAGCGAAGTAACCTCATATAGGCCAATATCGATACTACCAATGTTGTCCAAGCTATTCGAAAAGATGCTGGTAAAACGCCTGCAAAATATTATTGTAGACAAATCGCTAGTACCGAGCCATCAATTTGGGTTCAGGAATAAACACTCAACAATTGACCAAGTGCATAGAATCACTGATAAAATTGAAAATGCTTTTGAAGAGAAAAAAGTATGCTCTACAGTATTTCTTGATATATCACAAGCTTTCGACAAAGTATGGCACAAAGGATTGATCCATAAATTACAAAAGCAACTGCCGAAGCAGTATTCAAAAATACTGGAGTCGTATATTCTACAGCGATTTTTCAGAATTAAACAAGAAACAACATACTCAACATTAAGAGAAATTTAGGCTGGTGTACCTCAAGGCAGTGTTTTAGGTCCAGTACTATATCTCCTAGTGATCTAAATAGCTACAAAAAAGCTTCAAAAGGCAGTAAACAATATCTCAGAATGGACTAAAAATTGGCAGATCAGATTAAATGACCTGAAGTCAGTTCATATAAATTTTACGTTAAAAACACACATTCCAGTATACATAAATAGTAATGTAGTGGAATATTCAAATACTGCTAAATATTTAGGGATGACTCTAGACGCCAAACTGCACTGGAAAGCCCACGTAAAGAAAAAAAGAGATGAGTTAAACATCCGCTATAGTAAAATGTATTGGCTTATTGGGAGATACTCACCCTTATCCAACTACAATAAATTATTGCTATATAAGCAAATTCTTAAACCAGTATGGACCTATGGGCTCCAGCTGTGAGCATGCACATGCAAGACAAACTTACTAATAATACAAACCTTCCAAAACAAAGTACTACGGAGCATAGTTAACGCACCGTGGTACATACGTAACACTATATATTGAAATGGTTGAAGATGAAGCTAAAAAAGTAGCTCTAAGACACAGAGATAGGCTTCTCAGCCATGTTAATTTAGAAATAGCACAGCTTTTAAGAACCGACAATATAGTCAGGAGATTAAGACGGGTTAAACCCCTTGATCTATGTAGCTAAAGATATATATAATTAAAAAAAAAAAAAAAAAAAAACAAGAAATACTGAAACTTAGGTACAATTTCAAACAAAACTCATAGAAATCCGACCAACGTTGGAATTTCTTTTAAATTTTATATTTTTATAAAATATAATACATGTGAAAAATAAATTGCTGATAAGTCTAACGACTAGGTGCGATTCCTTGAAGACATACAAAAGTCAGTCTTCGGGAGGTTTTTTAGATCGGGTTAAAGTCCCTCACTATTGCAGAAGGTTCCCTCGCGATAAAACCTCTGCAATGTCTTTCGATGATTTTTCCTTCCAGCGAACCCCACAAAAAAAAAAAAAAAAAGTTTCCAATTGAGCTTCCTGTCTAGAATTATTCCCAGATATTTCGCACTTTCAGCTATTTTAAGGGGTATTCCTTCTATAGCTGGTGGTTCGAAGTGTGGTATTGTTCTTCTATTTGTGAACAGCACAAGCTCGGTTTTTCGGGGGTTGACCCCAAGGCCGCATTGCTTTGCCCACGTGTTGAGTGTCCGGAGAGAGTTTTCCCATGGAAAAATGCATTCTTTTTGCGTCAGAATAGGAACAAATAATAAAATTACATATAACAGTGAATGGAATTAAACAAAACAATTCTTTGGTTAATTTTAGGAGTGTATAGCAGTGGCGAGGCGTCCATATAACTCGATTCCTACAGAGTTACCATTTAAAGTTCTACTTTTCAACAATGTACGAATATAACAAGCAACATGAATCTTTATATATCCATATTAACATAATATTTGTGTGTTTCCTACAACTTCATAGTCATCTGCTTTCATATCGTTCAAAGTTAAAAACCTCCGTACCTTCTTTCTCGCCCTGAATCCTTCTTATACCCTCCAATCAACCTCCTTTCCTATCGAAAATTTAAATCGTTTTGTTTAAACGATCGCTGTCAACAGCGCAAAGAGCTTTGAAAATACGCGACGAATATCTATCAAAACTCCTCAAACGGCAGAGGTAGTTTCCCAAGATGGAATTAATGGTGGCATCTACGAGGTAAAAAAAAACTTTCATGACCAAGTCTGACATATTCGGAAAAATAGGACACACAAAAAATTCAAGGGTTGTTCAACAAAAGACAACCCGCATCGCTCAATTCCGTAGTGGATACTGATGGACCTATGTCTAGGTGTATCTAATAGATTTGAATTAGCCATTATGGTTGTGGGTTGTGCTTTGGATTCACTATTCAATCACAGAAAGCACCTATTTTTACCCAAAGCCATGGAAAGAACTGATTACACGACCATGCTCAATGTAAAAAGGACAACGACGTTCGTATCTATACCTGAAATGTGAGAACATTAAACAGAATCCGTGCAGCCCAACAACTAGCGGAAGCCATATGCTGCTATTAAGAAGACATTACTGCCATCCAAGAAATACAATTGGTCGGTCCCAAAAAGAGGAAGAAAAACTGTGATATTTACTAGGTCCGTGTTATGCTGAGCAGAAATAAGGATTTTTGGATGCGGATATGTTATAAGGATAGCAAGTTGTCGCATGACTTGAAGACAATAGCAAACGTATTGTAACAATGCGTATAAAGGTCACATTTGCCAATATAAGCCTTACTTGAGCTCACGCTCCGGCGAAGAAATGAGAAGACATTGCTTAGGACTGTTTCTACCAGCTTCTGGACATACTTATGAGCGGCGACTACCAAAGTACGATTTTAAAATTGTGCTGGGAAATTTTTGTAGGAAGATACAAAGTTTTTAGCAGTATTGTTGGATAGTACAGCCTACATGACACCACATACTCGTACACGTATCACCTCGATATCCATAAAGGGACATGGAGGTCTCGAGATTAACAAACGGTGAACCAAATTGATCACATTGCTAAAGCTATAATGAAGAAGCACGCATCCAGTTTTTGGATGTCCGAAAATTCCGAGGGGCTGACTAACTCGGACCACTACCTTGTTTAAGCCAATGTAAGAATGCGGATATCCAGGATCAGGCCACTACAAATGCGAAGCCCTGGTAATATAATTTATTTTTGAAAGATTAGAATCACAAGAAACCGACCACACCTTTGCAAACCCCGTATCCCTTAATCTTTCGATCAATACCATTCCTCCATAAAGTCGAAGAACAATTGCCAAGATGTCAACTAGCCTTCAGATCGGCTAGTCAAGAACTTAATTTGACATTTTTTTGTTTCGGTGATTGACAAATTCAACCATGGAGAGGTACACAATTGACCAGCGCGTTAAGACTGTTGAAGCCTTTTACGGAAATGGGCGTTTAAATCAAAATGCATTTCGTGCACTTCGTGATTTTTTTGGTCAGCATAATCGAAAAAATGTGTCCACAATCGGGAGAATTATGCGCAAATTTCAGCAAACTAGGTCTGTAGGAAATGTGAAAACACCTGTGCATGCTTGGCCAGTTCATCCTGCGGAAAACATTGCTGTTGTTCGACATAGTATGGCAGGAGGGCCGGCAATCTCGACCTTTCGTCGTGCTCAACAATTGAATATCTCACGAACATCCCTGATGCGAATTTTGATTAAAGATTTTAATTTACACGCTTACAAGGTTCAATTGACTCAAGAGCTGAAGTCCACTGATCATTCCAAGCGTCGTCAATACGCCGAATGGTTGGTTGAACAGTCTTTACAAAGAAAATCATCTTCAGCGACGAGGCACACTTTCACCTCAGTGGATTCTTTAACAAGCAGAATTGCCACTTGAGAATCCACGAGTGATTGTTGAAAAGCCGATGCATTCACAAGGAGTGACTGTTTGGTGCGGGTTATCGCACGGCGGCGTCATCGGGCCGTATCTCTTCGAATATGAGGTCGGCTAAGCAGTTACCGTAAATGGTGTTCACTATCGCGAGATGATAACGGATTTTTTGTGGCCAGAAATTGAGAATATGCCCCTGGACGATATGTGCTTCCAACAGTATGGTGCCACTTGCCACACAGCCAACGAGACAATGACTTTTTTGTGCGAGAAATTCAATGGCCGTGTTATCTCACGTCGTGGCGATGTTAATTGGCCACCACGATCATGTGATTTGACTCCGTTGGACTTATTTCTTTGGGGATATTTAGAAGAAAAAAGTGTACGTCAATAAGCCAAGAACAATTCAAGAGCTAAAGGATGAGACAATTCAGCACATTACCGACATTGAACCTCAATTATCTACGAGAAGGCTACAACCCGCTTTGCGAATCGTTGAATACTCTTTCTTATCCCATCCTTATAAAAAAATCCTAAAAAAAAGTGGATGTTGCTAAAATCTTAATGAATCTTGTTCAGACGGTTTATCTAATTTTCTTTTTGGTTCAACAAAAAACGAAGTTTTGCTATGGATGTGCTATTGGATAGGCTTTGCAAATTGTTTTTGTAGAATAACGCCACAAAAAATGGGGGTGCGTTCAAATGATCTATAAACCAAATGTTCATAGTATTGTTCTCGAAATATTTCCATCGAAAGTTTTTTCGAGTTTTCCTTAAATTGTACCCAAAGATATTTTTTTTTTTTTAAGAATAAGCCCCCACAAAGTGGGAGTGGCAAAAAATCATTATATAGACAAAATAAAGGTATTGAGATTTTCTAAAAACCTGGCTTAAATTCTTTTACAAAATTTCTAAATCTCAGAGCAAGAACATCGTTTTTCCGAATAGTCGGCGTGGCAGATTTTTAAAATGTGTACACTTATTCTAGTGGGGAGTACGTGTACCAAATTTCATTAAAGGCGTAAAAACTTATGACGGAGCGACTGACAGACATGGTTAAATCGACTCCGATAGCGATTCTGAGTCAATCCATATACTTTAAGGAATATCCAGAAAAATGATTTCTCTGTGTTGCAAGTTGAATATCAAAATGAATATTCCCCTATGGATATATTATCATCAGAGATGATCTGCCATCCCACAAACTTGACCCTGACACTCAGCGCACACGTCTATAAAACTTCCCAGGGTGCATGTTGCATCCTTTATTCAATGACAATCACCAACACAAATAAAAATACACCACGAGGATGTCATGCTGATTATTGACGACAAGTTGTTGTGGTCCGGCATTGAATGTTTAAAAATAAAATTTCTGTTGAATTGGACACCACCCAACTCAACCCATCGCTTTCAAATTTGAATCAAAAATAAATAATTAGGAGCATCTACGGGCATTTGCAACTGCAAGGACGTGGGAGGAGACCTGCATAATTAGGGGCTTGTTATAGTGAATTTTTATTTCGAAAAACAAATCACACCGCGGACTTGGGGTGATATGTACATATGGCGGTTCCTTGTTGTTACTTCCCCAGGAGATAATACGATTGTGCAAAATTTCATGTATCAGAGTTTGGCAGATTTTTATGTTTTATCGGTTCCTGTTGATGAATGTGTTGAAACTTCAATTGACTTATGATTCAAAGTTCGAAATTGGCGATAGAGTAGATCAAATTAAGGACCGGGAAGCTTTTGGAAGCAGCAAACGAGAGAGAAGTGTCCTCTCACTAAGGCACTCACACTCAGGCGGCAGCGGAGGAATTCCCTAGATGGAGTCAACAGAGGCGCCTACAGCTTCAGTTTGGTCGAACTGGTAGTGTAATCCCTATATGAGCTGCTTCGACATATTTGAACACCAGGTCTATAGGGATTTCCAATACTGAGCCAGGGTGTTTGAAAAGAGTTGGTGGCGTAGGAGCCCTCAATGTGTCAACGGCAGCGCTCATATCACAAAATCGGTATTTTTTCCGGCCCGCTGTCCTAGGGTCAAAACAAGGACCTGGCCCTCCAGGTTGGGGGTTCTGCTTTGGGTAAACTACCCATCCATGGAAAAAAGCTTATGTTACGAAGCAACCAATAGCCTCGGAAAGGATTGATATTATTGTTGACGACCATGCTAAACGAAAAAAGGACAACGACGATCGTTTCTGCACCTGGAATGTGAGAACATTAAACAGGAGAGGTGCAGGCGAACAACTAGCGGAAGCCCTAAACTGCTACAAAGCAGACATTACTGCCATCCAGGAAATACGATGGGATGGGTCGGGCAAAAAGAGGATGAAAAACTGTGACATCTACTACGGACCGTGTTATAGTGAGCAGAAACAGCGACTTTTTGGAGGCGGATTTGTTATAAGTGCCAGACTTAGGCATGAAGTCTCATGTTTCCAAGACATTAGCGAACGCATTGTAACAATCCGCATCAAGGCCAAATTCGCCAACATAAGCCTTATATGCACTCATGCTCCGACGGAGGTAAAAGATGATATAACTAAGGATTGCTTCTACGAGCTCCTCGACAAAACCTATGAGCGACTACCAAAGTACGATTTTAAAATCGTGCTGGGAGATTTTAACGCAAAGGTAGGAAAAGAAGACATCTTTAGCAGTAGTGTCGGAAAATATAGCCTACACGACAACACGTCAGGTAACGGACTCAGGCTAATTGCCTTCGCTACGGAACGAAATGCCACTATAGCCAGCACACGGTTTCCTCATCTCGATATCCATAAAGGGACATGGCGGTCTCCAGATCAACGAACAATCAACCAAATTGATCACATTGCGATATATAAGAGGCACGCATCCAGTATTTTCTCGCGGCCACCAGCAAGAAACCCCTGGTTTTATGAGGAATGCCGACAGATGCTCGCAGCAAAGAACGAGGTCTACAAGGCTAAGGTTCAGGTGTAGACGAGAGCTGCCATTGAGGTCTATAGGCAGAGAAGAAGGGAAGAACACCGGCTTTTAGAAAGATGAAAAAAGAGCAAGAAAAGCGCGTGATCGGGGATATAGAGAGGTGCCACTCTAGGAACGATGCTTACAAGTTTTACCAAAGTGTAAAACGTCAATGATACAAGGCTCGAACAGAATCCTGTCGAGATGAACAAGGAAATATCGTGTTGAGACAAAGTCGATGCTGAGGATATGGAAGAACTACTTCTGCAGACTGTTAAACGGCGATGACGAACAACATTCCGCTGTTAGGCAGAACGAACCATTGGCAGCGGCAGCGGCAGAGAAAACTGCCAACCACTCGACCTAAGTGAAGTGAGGATAGCAATATCTATACTCAAGCTCAATAAGGTCGCCGGAAATGACGGCCTTCCCGCTGAGCTTTATGAAACTGGCGGAGATGACTTGGTAAGTAACATCCACCAACTCATAAGCCAAATGTGGTCGGTTGAAAGCATGCCTGAAGAATGGAACCTCAGCATCGTTTGCCCGATCCACAAAAATGGAGACCCTCTGAACTGCGCCAACTACAGGGGCATAAGTCTGCTCAGCATCGAATACAAGATCCTATCTGCCGTAATATGTGAACGCCTGAAAACGTCTACCAACAACCTGATCGGCCCTTATCAGTGTGGTTTTAGGCCAGGAAAGTCCACAACTCAGCTAATTTTCACTTTTCGGCAGATTCTGGAAAAAACTCAAGAAGTCGATACCCACCACCTATTTATCGATTTCAAAGCCGCATACGACAGCATTTATAGAGACGAACTATACAGAGCCACGTCTAGTTTTGGTATACCGCCCAAACTCGTCCGTTTGTGTAGGGTGACGATGGAGAATTCTCGCTGCACCATCAGGGTCGGAAACGACCTCACCGACACATTCGATACCAAAAAAGGATTTAGGCAAGGCGATGCGCTGTAATGTGACTTCTACAATTGGATTCTTGAGAGTATTGTCCAAAACTTCCGAGCCAACACCAGAGGCACAATTTTCCAAAAATCGGTGCAACTACTTGCATACGCCGACGATATTGACATCATTGGTAGGACTCAACGTGATGTCATAGCCACGTTTGCTAGCATACAGAAGGAAGCCGCAAAAATGGGTTTAGCAGTAAATGAGGGTAAGACTAAGTATATGCTGTCAACGCGAACGGACACACAACATCGACGAGTTGGACAGAACGTCACCATTGACAGATATAACTTTGAGGTAGTATGGGACTTTGTCTACCTCGGCTCCGCTATTACCTGTGACAACAACATCTCGTCAGAAATCAAACGAAGTATTACTCTTGCCAACCGCTGTTTCTTCGGGCTAAGAAGGCAATTTAGTAGTAAAGCGCTCACTCGAACTACTAAGGAGATCCTATATAAGACCCTGATCATTCCAGTTCTGCTCTACGGCGCTGAAGCATGGACCGTATCAAAAGCGGATGAAGAAATCCTTGGTCGATTCAAGAGAAAAATTCTTCGGAAAATCTGGTTGAGGCCCAGGTTCATCCCGGACTGTAGCGCCACTTAAGTAAGTAATAGAAATCAAATAGAAATAAGGGTAGAGAGTTATTTTGGACTCAGTCGACAAGTTTGCGCCGGAAGGCACCCGACGAATTTGGAAGAGATGGACTTCCATAGCTCGCTGGTCGTTCAAAGTAGTAGTTAACACCCACTCATGAATGGTAGTTAGAAAAAGCTTGGCCCTGGGTCATAACGAATTTTTGGTGTCAAAAAAAGTCGTATTGACTGTTAAACTAACACAAATTAACTGTATACCCATTTCAAATAGAAATAATAACAAAATCAGCACAAAATCGAAATGTGCGGTTAGAAATGGACAAAAGCTACATAAAATCCATAAAAAGTAAAAAAAAAATTCACGATAAATGTGGAAAAATTCACATGTTTTACAATATCCTTTTGAGCATAAGTAATATGAGGAGTTTTTTTTTTCAAATAATATATTGCATGCATGTCTTGCGTTATGTATCTAAATTGCACTCAGTCTATAGACTATAAAGGCGGATGCATTCACTTGCAAAATAAAAAATTTAACACCAATTTATTATCCAGTTGCAAGGAACTTTTATAAGAGAGGCAAGATAAATCAAAACAACCATATCAAAGGTTTCTAAAAATGTTCTGCTAATTCCTTGTATGATGTATTTATTGAAGTTCGCTCGTCATATTCAAGAACATACGCAAGGACCTATTGGTTAAGGACGTCAAATAACTTAAGAAATTATTAATGAACTGCAAGCTACTACGTTTGTATTGACATAAATGAATGGCCGGGGTCTATGTTATTAGCAGAATTATTAAGTTGTAAGTGGCGGAATATTTTGCGGGTGGACTAAATTAAGGGTTGTTTGATTTTTAAGCTCAGTAGTTCATATAGTTCATATTTTTCCATTATGTAGGAACAATCACGTTACCCATCTGCTCTTCGATGCAGTCATTCGCGATATTTTATTGCTTCTCACAAGTTTAGTTTTTTTTTAATACAAACATATAGATAAACAGCTTATATATGAATTTTTAAAATTTTAAAAGTTTAAATTGATATTTGGAGTGTTTTGAAATTCAAAAAAAAAAATCAGAAGCGAGAAAATGAAAAACAAAACAACAATATTTCAGTGAAGTGCTCAGTGTTTTTTTATAATAAAAAAATCCAACTCAATATATTAATTTCTGATTTTAGTCTTATATATGAATTGATCTTATATATGAATTTTAAGAAATTCAAATGTTAAATTTGATATTTTCAGTGTTTCGAAATTAAAAAAAAAGCATCAGAAGCGAAAAAATGAAAAAAAAAAAAAAAACAATATTTCAGTGAAGTGCTCAGTGTTTTTTTTTTAATAAAAAATCCAACTAAGGATATTATTTTCTGATTTTAGTGGTAGATGAAAAAAAGTATTTTCTATGACAATGATGATATTAAATTTAAAAAAAAAAATTCAAAACATTCATCGAAAGATTCAACATGAAATATATTCTTCAAGTAAGTGTGAGTACTCTGGTTGAACATTTTTATTTATTTTTTTATTCACATTATTAATAAAAAATAACGGAAAAATTAATATACAAATTATTTAAAGTATTCACCAGAAAGGGGGATATTTCATTTGTTTAAAGTTTTAACAATATTAGACAATTAGATGATGTAAAACGATGAACTTTTGAAAGGCTGTTAGGAGGACAAATAATATTTTTTTGTATTGAAATAATTTTGAAAGAATTTGTAGATACATTTAGGGATTTGGGAAACGTATATATTTATATCATTAATTTTATTGACTGTTAAGAAGTATTTTTGTAAGGAAACTGGTGTGAGGCATGCACTAACATTTTTTTTGTATCTGAAACGAGTGGTGGGTGCAGTTTGTATTTCATAAGAAAAAATGACGTTATGTATCTATTTTCTTCAGAGAGGTACAAGAGTATACCTACGAAGTTTGACGAAAATAGGTCAATCCATTTGGGCTGGAGAGACACCATTACGAACAGACAGACCTACGGCCGTTTTCGTGTTCGAGAAAATGTACGTTATGTGTCAATTTTCGTAAGGGAGGTACAAGAGTAAAAAAATGTACTAGATCTGTTACCAAAGGAACTATGTATACCTACGAAGTTTGACGAAAATAGGTCAATCCGTTTGGCCTGGAGAGACACCATTACGAACAGACAGACCTACGGACGTTTTCGTGTTCGAGAAAATTTACGTTATTTGTCAATTTTCATAAGGGAGGTACAGGAGTAAAAAATGTACTAGATCTGTTGCCAATTGAACTATGTATACCTACGAAGTTTGACGAAAATAGGTCAATCCGTTTGGGCTGGAGAGACACCATTACAAACAGACAGACCGACGGGTGTTTTCGTTTTCGAGAAAATTTACGTTATGTGATATTTTCGTAAGGGAGGTACAAGAGTAAAAATATGTCCTAAATCTGTTGCCAAAAGAACTATGTATACCTACGATGTTTGACGAAAATAGGTCAAGCCGTTTGGTCTGGGTTACACCATTACAAACAGACAGACCGACGGACGGAATTCCAAAAAAAAAACACTTTTTTTGTAATCTTCTACCTCTGTAATGTTAGAATCAATCCAAATCTCAAGATCGAAAATTTTCACGTCTTTTTAAGAAAAAAATTGCGGTTTTGCTTGGTGGTATTCAGCGGACAGATAGATATACATAGATACATCGATTCAGCATATAGTTCTATTTCACCTCATACACTTGATAATTAATATTTCTGTACATACATAGATACAAATTATAATTTCCACAATACAAACAACATCTCTGTGTATAGATATTTGGAAATTTTGCATTTAATGCGATTTGGTAACACATATCATAATTTTAATCGAATCCATCCTGCCACAGGCAATCAGATTGATCTGATTAAAATCTGGAGTTCAGTTTTTTTTTACAAATTTTCGAGGACAAACAAAATTTAGGCAAATCTTACTCCACTACTCACGTGTGTGTGGCACCACCAAAAAGAGATACAATGGAATGCCAGTAGCACAACGCACTAAAAAAATTAACCATTGCACCCGCAGTATTAAGATAAAAATAAACTACTCAATGGAAATTATCACATAACTGTAAACACTTCCGAAACAACAAGGTTAGAACATCAAATAAAATCAAACACAAAGACTCACAATAGTACATGACTTTTTTAACACTTGTTGCTAAGGGTAGGAAATACAGAAGATAGGCACACCATGCGCAGCAATAATTTAAAATTAAAAAAAAGATAAAAGAAAATTATTTTCCCCAGTTTTAAATTTAAAAAAAAAATACAAGTTTGACGAAAATCAGTCACCATTTTTCGGACAGGAACTATATTTCTTCACTTCAGAACAACACAAACTACTCACTATAAATAAATACGTCGTGTGATGATGTTTCAGCAGAAAGCTCAATCTTCTGGTTCGGTCTAGGGAGGACATCTTCGCATAGTATCTAAGACGGGGAGAGGAACTCATCATCGATGTCACTGGCGCCATCGGAGGCAATGGCACTGCCCTTTTATTGTACGTGATTCTATGCATAATTTCAAAATTAGTATCACACGTATAAACAGACACACTAATAGCTCCCGCACAAACGCTCTACTAAATCTTGGGGACAGTCCGATTGAGAGCAACCTTTCCGGGCTATAATGTTAAATCGCTAACCAGCGGCTGGATAAGTGATATACGCTCACCACGCACAGCAGGTATAAAGAGCAAAATACAATCTAACTTTTGTAGATAAATGTTTGAAGTAGCGCACTTGGCAATATATGCTTAACTTAACGGATACTCAACTGTATCTTTATAACAACGATGGTGCATACAATTTTATTTTATTGAGGCAAAAATTAAACGTATGCAGTGCACAGAAACTGATTACCGAATGAACAGCTCAATCAAAATGAGACGTCCAATACCTCAATTTATTGTTATTTGTCGAGCAGTCGCCAGTGTTGCCTGCAGTGAGGTCGGAAATATTGTACCAGATCAAAAGTAGTAAACATGAGTAGTTTTGCGTTTTAAAACTTTTCAAATGGTACTGAGAATTTAACTAAACATGTGCGTTTGATTAAGGATTTGGATAGATGAATCAATGTTGAAGGAGAAATTATTTGCTGTGAAATGGATGATGAAAGTTTGAATTTTCAGGAACCTAATGTTTCGTTGATTCACGTCATTACTTAATGAGGTATACAAAGGGAAAATTTACAGTAATTGTCAACGTGGGAATTTGACACATGGAATTGAATTTCGTATTTATGCGTGTATTAGTTCATGAAAAATTTATAAATAATAAATTCAATGAACTAATAACGCATCTCGATAATTAAATTTAATTTAAAAACTGTTACAAAATTTCAAAAAAAAAAAATATTACGTTGTTAAAGTAATCCCGGTTCCTGAATGAAAGTTTGACACAATCAACTGATTACAGAAATCTCACTTTATTTAGAATTTATAGTCTGGAAATTGTAGAAACAAGGATGTACCTAAATAATTAACCAAAAACTCTTTAGAAAACTCCACATTTGTTATGATTGTTCTTTTTTTTTAATAAAGTTCTGCCAAATCGTAGCTTAATGAAAATATCTTTTGCTTTTGTATAGTAATGTACATTTAAACGGGGAAAACCTTAGCATTCATTATGATGAGAATCAGAAATTGTCAATGCAATTATACGAGGTGCAAAAGTTCGAGTTTTAAAAATTCTGAGTTTCTTACAAACTTGTATTACAATGCCTAAATGTAGTTTAAAAATTTTAAACCGACTTTTTCATAAAAAAAATCGAAAAACCGATTTTTAAATTTAGGCCAAGTTTTAAAAATTTTGTTTTTCTTACGAACTGTTATAATAATTCCTAAATGTAGTTCTTAACACAAAAAATCTTAAACTCACTTTTTAAAAAATCGAAAACCCGATTTTTAAGTTAAGGTCAAGTTTTAAAAATTTTAACATTTAAAACCAGTTTTATCAACAAAAAAATCAAAAAAAAAAACGATTTTTATATTTAGGCCAAGTTTTAAAAATTCTGAATTTCTTACAAACTTGTATTACAATGCCTTAATGTAGTTTAAAAATTTTAAACCCACTTTTTCAAAAACAACAAAATCGAAGAACCGATTTTTTAGTTTAGGCCAAGTTTTAAAGTTTTTAAAGTTTTTTTCGACGAACTGTTATAATAATGCCTAAATATAGTTCTTAACACAAACAATTTGAAACCAACTTTTAAAAAAATCGAAAAACCGATTTTAAAATTTAGGCCAAGTTTTAAAAATTTTAACATTTAAAAGCAGTTTTATCAACAAAAAAATCAAAAAACCGATTTTGAAATGTAGGCCAACTTTTACAAATTTTGAACTTCTGACGAACTGAACTGTCTAAAATGAAATATAATATCTAATTTACTAATACTAGTTGAAATAATGCCTTAATGTAGTCCATTACACAATTTTTAACACTAAAATTTGAAACCAACTTTTCTCAAAACAAATCGAAAACCCGATTTTTAAATTAAGGCCAAGTTTTAGAAATTTTAATATTTGAAACCCACTTGTTGATACAAAAAACATCCAAAAACCAATTTTTTTAAATTTAGGTCACGTTTAAAAACTCTTAATTTCTGACGAACTGAATTATAATACATAAATAAAATTAACAGTTGTAATAATGTCTGATTATAAGTTTTATCCTAAATTTAGTCCCTAACACTAAAATTTAAAACCCACTTTAAAAAAAAGTTTGACGAAAATAGGTCAATCCGTTTGGGCTGATGAGACACCATTACGAACAGACAGACCTACGGACGTTTTCGTTTTCGAGAAAATTTACGTTATGTGTTAATTTTCATAAGGGAGGTATAAGAGTAAAAAAATGTACTAGATCTGTTGCCAAAGGAACCACTTTAAAAAAATCGAAAACTCAATTTTTTATTTAGGTCAAGTCTTAAGAGTTAAAGAAAAAATCGAGAAATAAAATTTTAATTTAAGTTAAAAAATTCTGAATTTTTGGCGAACTGAATTTGCTAGTAAAATGAAACATAATAATTTTATAAGTTTTATCCTAAATATCTATATCTTAACGAATTTTCTCAGTTTTCGCCATTTCCCAAAAATCAATTTTTTGTTAATCACACGAAGATTTTCTTCAAATTCAGTAGTTACTTGAAGTAAAATTCTCAGTCGAACAAAATTGTGTTTTTTTTTTCAATTTGCCCTGAATATCTAACAGTACCATACAAAACATCCAGTATATTAGAAACAACTTCATCTCTTTTTTTCAAATAAATTTACATTCCACCCAGTCGTGCACCTACCACCCATTTCTTTACAAAATAATCAACCAGACACCCTTCTTAATCTATAAAACAAAAAAAAAAAGCTGCCAACTCATATTTTGCTACACCTTTCTGATAAAGGTGCATAAAAACGGGAAACTCCTGTACTTGAGAACGTAGAACATTCTATGGGACAAATTCACTTTCGTACTCATACAGTTGCAAGAGTTTTATTTGATCTGGACATACACAAATCCACTGGTCCCATCATTCTGAAGAGGTGTTCTTCTACGCTAGCAAAACCACTGCGTAAGCTTTTCTATCTATCCTACTCATCAGGACTCTTTCCGAGTAGATGGAAAACAGCATTTGTCCAGCCTGTACCAAAAAATGGCGATTTTTCTTATCTCTCCAACTACCGACCAATTGCACTTACGTCCCTTCTTTCCAAGGTCATGGAAACGCTGATAAATCGTCAGCTTATGAAATATCTCGAAACAACTCATATTTTGCTACACCTTTCTGACAAAGGTGCATAAAAACGGGAAACTTGTTAGAATAATTTTTGACATTTTAACGACTTGCATTTAAAAGGAAAAAAATTTCAACATACTACCAAAAAATGACACCCTGTTTGATCAGCAATCAAACATGGACGCTACTATATCTGACAACCCATCAACTCAAAGCCTATGTAACCTATCAACTCAAAGAATATGAACGTACTTTCCATGTCCTACAACTACCTGCCGTGCCGTAGACATACTTGGCGTATTATTACTTAATCCTTTGCCTGTACAAATGCATTTCGTGTAATTTTCTCTCTCACTCCCTCTCTTTGCGGTGTGATAGAGACATCGAAAACTCCTCCATTGTTTGTATCTCTATGAATCTCCGTCAACCATTTGAATCTTGTTTATCAATTTTATCAATGCTTTGCACAACAAGAGTTTATACTTTCCCCTTGCTTCCGGGCCAGTAGTACTAGAATATTCACATGCTTCACATATGAAATCAGAATGTACTACGTTTGCATGCAAAAATAGATTTGAAACCACCAAAGTTCGAAACAGAATGTCCTGAATAGCTATATTTTTCCTTAAATTGAACATTTTTTTTTTTATTTTGAAAATCTAGTACAAATTTTCGGATTTCCGGATTCTACGTACGCACTTTCGTTTGCATAAAACGTAGTAGAAAAGCTACGATTGTTGCAAGGGGGCATCGCTGGTCGTCACCCCCGCTGTCACACTCACACTCCGTTCGGCCTCGCAGAATGATACATAAATTAGCATTAATAAAAAATACGAATACTTGGATTTGAATAGCTTACCTGTTAAACACCTTGACAGTTCGCGACATGATAACTCTACTTGGTCGGATAGAATTGGTTGGGTTAACTCTTCCTCTGCCTGCACCACTTTTTGTCTGCAGAAAAACTATTGTAGTGGGAGTCCCCCAATAAACGAAATCAAATTGGGGGTGTGTGATTGGGGTGAGGGTATCGCTGTACGGTTAATAATACAGATGCGTAGAAGTGCTGGCAATTCGATGGTGTGGTTGGAACGGGTTCAAGGAAGCACACTATGGCTTGTTGCCGTGAACATTAACATTCGGATTGTGTGTTTTTTTTATTTTCTTGGTGAAGTAAGTGCACGTAGAGCATTTAGAGGAGATCGTTGCTGGTAGTCCTAGAGATTTTATTAGATTGGGATGGAGAAATCTCCATGAGCCATATATAGCGCTTACCCCATTGATGGTTTATGTTTGTCTGCTACGGGCCGAAACGACACGGACAAACTTCCCTGAATAGGAGTACTGTTCCATTTAAGTGGTTTGATACAATTCATTCTCGTTGATTGAGGATATTTGGTAAACTACCGTTGTGTTTTTTTTTAAATGAAATCTGAGAGTGACATTTTGTTGGAAGAAGCCACACTATCTCGATACTTTTGTCAAACAAGTGGCTGTTCAGCTAACACTCATAAGGTCATTCAAATGAAGTGCAGAATCGATCAACCAAAACGTCTCTTTAATTAGCCCGGTGCGGTGCTCAGTCATCGAACTTTATTTTGTTTGAGGTCGATTTCTACTTTTGCGAGGTTTTCCCCTATTGTGTGTACAATCTGGCTTAGAAACGAAGACTTGGTGTTCATTCACAATACAAGCTCAATATACCTGTTGAATTTGTTTTGACGAGGCTGACGGTTAATGCATAGGACTACTAAGCCCGGGGTCCCTGGTTCAAATCTTGGAAGTGACTCAGACTTCCTGATAATAACATTTCAATCTGAGCTGAGGGCTGCAAAGAAGCTATTAGGTTGAGAGAGTCAAACTTTCGGTTCTACAAGACCAACCCAACAGAGGAAAACCGATCAAAGTTCAAACAAGCCAGAAATGACTGCAATGCCCATTTAAAGCGTGTCAAATTCCTCTATGACCAAAAGTTGAGGCGAAAAATTCTACAATGTCCCAGAGGTAGTAAAAACTTTTGGTCATTTGTTAAAAATATAATAAATTCGGCCTCATCATCAATTCCGACGCTCATTGACAATGATATTCCTGCTGTCAGATCTTTAGACAAAGCCAATCTTCTTGCTGCGCATTTCGCATTGCCAGATTGTCAGATTGTGTTCAGTCTCTTTCTGTGCTTGAGAACGAAGAACATTCTATGGGATAAATTCACTTTCGTACTCGTGCAGTTGCAAGAGTTTTATTTGATTTTGACATACACAAATCCGCTGGTCCCATCATTCTGAAGAGGTGTTCTTCTACGCTAGCAAAACCACTGCGTAAGCTTTTCTATCTATCCTACTCATAAGGACTCTTTCCGAGTAGATGGAAAACAGCATTTGTCCAGCCTGTACCAAAAAAAGGCGAATCTTCTTCTCTCTCCAACTACCGACCAATTGCACTTACGTCCCTTCTTTCCAAGGTCATGGAAACGCTGATAAATCGTCAGCTTATGAAATATCTCGAAACACGAAAACTTCTCAATGACCGGCAATATGATTTTCGCAGCAACAGGTCTACTGGTGATTTGATGACATATCTCACCGAAGAGTGGAACCAATCAATCCACCAGATTGTTACGCTTGATATTTCAAAGGCATTTGACAGTGTTTGGCATCAAGCCCTTTTGTCGAAAATGCGTGCATTTGGAATCGACGAAAAACTTCTTCTATGGATTAGACATTATCTTTCGAAACGTTCAATTCAAGTTGTTTTGGATGGTTTCAAGTCTGCAACTCACCAAATAAATGCTGGTGTCCCTCAAGGCTCAGTTTTTCTCTCTGATTCTCTTTCTCATTTTTATAAATGATCTCCTGTCTGCAACTTCTAATCCAATTCATTCCTTCGCTGATGAACGTACCCTCAGCTTCTCATATTCGTTTTCAGGTCCTCGTCCATCACCTTCGAACGTGGACTCTAAACGCCAAAATATGTTAAGCTCATTGAATTCCGACCTTGACAGCATTATCAAATGGGGTAAATCCAACAGAGTGGAATTCAATGCTTCCAAAAGACAATGCTGTCTTCTGTCATTAAAGCGAAACCAAAATCTAGAGCCATTATCCATGAATGGCACTTACGTCGAAGAAACCGAAAAGCTTTCCATGCTAGGTATGTGTGTTAGTAACGACTTACGTTGGAACGACCACATATTCGAAGTCGCTAAAAACGCAGCGAAATGTTTAGGTTTCCTAAATCGATGTAAGAAATATTTCACCCCCTCTGATCTGGCCACAATATATAAAGCGTTTATACGCCCAAAACACTTGAATTCAACGCCCACGTCTGGTCATGTGCACCAAAATCAACATTGCACCCACCTAGATAGGATTCAAACGCGTGCGAAAAAACTTATAGGAGACATAAGAATAGCGAACTCCTTAGTTTCGCTCGAACTCCGTCGAAATATCTCCTGCCTTACCTTGTTTTATCGCTATTTTAACAACCAATGTTCAAATGAAATAGCCAGCTGCATTCCCCCCATTCAACAATTCAGCCGCAATACTCGTTACGCAGTGAATGCAAATCAGTTTACCCTCAAGCCTATCTTCGGACGTACGCTGAAATACAGAGATTCGTACATAAACCGAACGAAACGAATGTGGAATGCTCTACCAAACTCTGTTTTTCCTTTCCATTATAACTTACAGACATTTCAAACCAATGTACATCGGTATCTCCTTTCTTCTTATCCCTAATTTCCTTAACGCCCGCACTTTGTTTAAAACATATAAAGGATATTCATAACCTCTTGAGTGCGCGCAAATTATAAAAAAAGGGGCGGGGAATCGGCGGCAAAAATTAAACATACCTAAGAACCTACGCATTTCGCCCACGGTTTCAGGCTTTTTGTAATTCATGATCGCTTCGACTTTGGTTTCCTGTGGCCGGATACCGCTTGATCAATTTTGTGCCCTAGGAAATTTACAGTCGGTTGAGCAAAAGTACTCTTTTGTATGTTGACTACAAGGCCGTTTTCTTGCAGTTTGCAAAGTATTGCTTCTAAGTGTTTGATATGGTCACTTTCATTACGTTCTGCTATCAATAAATCGTCTATATAGACGAAACAGAACTCAAATTCCCTTAGAACAGAGTGAATAAATCGCTGGAATGTTTGCGCAGCATTCCTCGGGCCAAATGTCATACGTGTAAACTCGTACAAACCAAATGGTGTGCATATTGCAGTTTTAGGAATATCTGCAGGCTCAACTGAAATTTGATAGTATGCTCTGACCAAATCCAATCTTGAGAAAACTGAACATCCGCTAAGATGTTTGGCGAAATCCTGAATGTGTGGTATTGGGTATCGATCCGGTTGGGTGGCTGCATTTAGCGCGCAATAATCGCCGCAGGGTCTCCATTCCCCATTCTTTTTGGGCACCATGTGCAATGGCGAAGCCCAGCTACTATCAGAGGGGCGGCAGATCCCCTACTCTAAGAGTGATTCAAACACTTTCTTTCTAGTCATTATTGTGATGTGTGACAGAATGCGACGGAACTTGCTTCAAGGAGTTTCACATTGCATAAATTTTTCAATAAAATTCGGATGTCAGGATTGAGTACGTAATTCGAAACGACCGAAAGCCTTGATGTTCCGCCTACCAAGCGTCCCTTGGAGAAAAGGGTTGTGAGGGGGTCTATAAGTCGTTTTCCTTTAAGATCAACGAAAATGCCATAGGTTTTTAAAAAATCAGCACCTATGATGGGTTTTTCTACCTCTGCTAACACAAATACCCATTGAAACTTGCGTCTGAGGCCAAGGTCGAGCTGTACCTTCTTTTTTCCAAAGGTATTGACGCGTGAAGCGTTTGCAGCGAATAATGAAAAGTTGGGATCGGGTTTGGAACGAGTTTTAAGACATGTCAAAAACAAAAAGGCGACTGGAGGTTACTTGGAGAGGGTCGACCTTCGCCAAGGTAAACCCTCCATCTAGTTTTCCGAACTTGAACTATGGGCCCCGTAGGAGCATGGTCTTTTACAACGTCGAGCGTCTTTCCCATACTTCCTGTGGTACCAGCAGATTCCTGAAGGGGTCTGACTTTTGCTCAAAGGAGGCCTTTGGCGACTTCTGGACCTTGGTCTGTTAGGTCTGTGAAAACCTCTCAATTCGCTAAGTTGAGACGATATTATTTCTATACGTTTTTCTAACGCGCTTAGCGAACCAACCGATGTAGAAGAAGCTGGATATGGTGAGCGCTCGATGGGTTTGGCACGATCTAAGCTAGTTACATTGAAACCTTGAGTTGCCTCAATTATCTTGTCTGCCGTTAAGGCTCAAGGTTCTAGCTCTTCTGTACTTCCAGCTAAGATCGCTTTAACCATATCTGGCAACCTCTGTAACCAAAGTTTCTTTATCATTGTTGCGGAAAATTCAGTACCTGCCAAAGCTTTCATATCACGTAGAAGTTGACTGGGTTTTTTGTCCCCTAAATCTAAACGAGTAATTGCTGCAGACGAGTGTCTTCGGAGTCCATCAACCGGGAGATGTCACGGACTCGTTGAATGCTGTTTACGTCCATGAGTGATATGGCGGTATAAAATTTTCGCTCTTCGGACATGTTTCTTGCTAGGGCAAATTGACCTTCCATGGCCGTAAACCATAGGGTCGGACACGAAGGCCAGAAGTTGATGGGCTTGTACGTAATAGAATTCATTACAATATTACCGAAGTTTCTTCGATTTTTTTCCAAAATTCCTTAAAAATTTAATTGAAAACCCCCCAAGAAAGTGGGCGTGGTAAAAAAAAATTATTTAAACAAAATAAAGATATTGAGATTGCCTATCTTGCTAAAATTCTTTTTCAAAATTTCCTACAGCGATTTTCAGATTTAGAAAAATTTTAAACGTGTTCTGGTCGGGACAGTAAGGTGTATGTGTACCAAATTTCATTATTCAAGTTAAACATTGAAGGAACAAAAACTTGTAAAGGAGAGACTGACAGACATGTCAAAATCAATCCATATACTTTCAGGTATATCCAGCAAATTGATTTCCCTGTTTCCAATTTAAGTATCAAAACGAATATACCCTATGCATATATAACCATAAGAGATATTCTGCCACCCCACGAACTTGACTCTGAGACTTAGCGCACACGTCTATTATAACTTCCAGGACGCATGTTGCATCCTTTATTCAATGACATCCACCAACACAAACAAATATCTGACACGAGGAAATCATGCTGATTATTGACGACAAGTTGTTGTGTTTGGATGCCAAAAATAGCACCCAAACACAATCGTCCGGCATTGAATTTTTGAAAATAAAAGTCCTGTTGAATTGGATACCACCATTGGATTCACCATACACATCTACTGACAATTGCACCCGCAAGGTCGTGGGAGGAGACCTGCTTCATAAGGGGCTTACTGAACTCTTATTTCGAAAAACAAATCACACCCCGGACTTGGGGTGCATATGTACATATGGCGGTTCCTTGTTTTTACTTCCCCAGGATACGGAACACAGTGAGATAATGTGATTGTGCAAAATTTCATGTGTATTAGAGTTTGGCACATTTTTATGTTTTATCGGTTCTTGTTGATATAAATTGGGGCTGACGTGGATCAAGTTAAGGACCGGGAAGCTATTGGCAGCATTATAATGTTCATGCCCATGGAGTATTTCAAAATGAATATATGGCTTGATAAAAGGGTAAAATGATTTCTTTGAAGCTATAGGTTAGGTGAGGTTATAGTGGCTGCACTATGTGGTATCACATGGAACTGTCGAACCATTCCGAGCCAACTATGAAGCGGAGGAGGTTTCTGACATTGATATTAGCCAGGTCGCCTATATTGCCAAAGAAGTGGTCTCCTAGATCAGTGGTTCTCAAACTAATTAACGTCACCATTGACAGATATAACTTTGAGGTAGTACGGGACTTTGCCTACCCCGGCTCCGCTATTAACTCTGACAACAACATCTCGTCAGAAATCAAACGAAGAATTACTCTTGCCAATCGCTGTTTCTTCGGGCTAAGAAGGCAATTAAGTAGTAAAGCCCTCACTCAAAATACTAAGGAGGTCCTATAAAAGACCCTGACCATCCCAGTCCTGCTCTACGGCGCTGAAGCATGGACCGTATCAAAAGCGGATGAAGAAATCCTTGGTCGATTCGAGAGAAAAATTCTTCAAAAATCTTCGGTCCCGTTTGCGTTAACGGGCTATGGAGACGAAGATTCAACCACGAACTATACGAGCTGTACAGCGACATACCCCTGGTCAAAAAACTCCGCATTGGACGTTTAAGATGGCTAGGACATGTAGAACGAATGGACACCAATACTCCGGCTCGCAGAGGCTTTGATAACCAGCCAGACGTCGGACGCACTAGAGGAAGACCTCGCCTTAAGTGGCGCGCACAAGTAGAAACCGACCTCAACCAACTTGGAGTGCGCAACTGGAGGCAGTTTTTTTTTTTTTTTTTTTTTTTAAAATTCTGACCTGCCTAAGCAGTAATATACACATCGACCTAAAAGATCTATTGTGCTTGCCGTCAGATGCTTTTTAGGTTAGTAGCGCTTCTACTTTCCTAATGTAGCTGATAATACTTTCAGCCGAAGATTTCCTCAATTCTTCGGGATTTAAGAATTCCCTGAAGAAAGATTCTCTTCTCATACCGTAAAGAGCCGGGCATTCACATATGATATGCTCGGCTGTTTCGTCTTCTTCTAGACATAGTCTGCACTCCGGTGAGTCGACTAGACGCATTTTATTTAGGTGATATCGTAGACCGTGATGACCAGTTAGGTAGCCTACTAAGTTTTTGATATCGTGCCTGCGAAGATTTAGTATCTTGTCGGCATCTGATTTGAAGGGCTGAATAGCTCTTTTGGCCTGTCTTAGGCCTGGGATGTTTCCCCAGTATGAAACACATCTGTTTTGTTCCCAGTTTTTTATGACTAGATTTATGGCTGATTTGGGGATTGCACAGAAGGGTTCAGGTCCAATGAAGGGGGTTTCGGAACCTTTTCTGGCTAGTTCATCAGCTTTTTCGTTACCTTCAACTCCCTTATGTCCGGGGACCCACCATAGTTTGGTCTTGTTCCTGGAACTGAGTGTTTGGAGGGAGTTGAAGCAGTGTAGTACTGATTTGGAGTCAATGATGTGTGAGCTAAGGGCTTTTATAGCTGCTTGACTGTCCGTGAATATATGGATGTTTGCGCCTTTAATACCTGAGTTGTGTATTAGGTTTGCGCATTCTTTTATGGCATGGAGCTCAGCTTGGAATACACTAGGGTTTTTTCCCATAGGTATTGAGATGTTTTTATTTGGTCCATGTATGCCAGCTCCTACCCCTGAGTCCATTTTAGAACCATCCGTATACCACTTTAGGCCGTTTAGGCAGTTTGGAGGGTTGTTGCTACACCATGCTTCTCTGGTTGTGATCTCCGTTGAGAATCTTTTGTCGAAGCATAGTGTCTTTGGTAAGCGGTCTGTAACCGCACAGATCATGTCAAGTTCTGGAAGTTCGGATAGAAGTTCAATTAGTTTTAGATGTTCACTAATGTTTAGTTCTTCCGCTTGTGTCAAACTTGCTGAGCTGCGAATTGCCACTTTTTTTATGTAAATGTGGAGAGGTGTTAGTCCTATTATGGCTTCCATAGCCGCCGTGGGACAGGTACGCATAGCTCCGGTAATGCCCAGACAGGCAAGCCGTTGTACCTTGTTTAATTTATTTATAGTTGTTTTTTGGGTGACTTTGTTCCACCATACTATTGAAGCGTATGTTATAATGGGCCTGACCATGATCGTGTAGATCCAGTGTGTGGTCTTTGGAGAGATTCCCCAGGTTTTGCCATACATGCTTCGGCAGGCCCAGAAAGCTTTGGTTGCTTTTTGAATTTTGTTGTTGATGTGGGAGTTCCAGCTTAGTGTTTTATCGAGGATCACTCCAAGATATTTTACTTCGTTGGAATACTCAATGTATGTACCATTAATTGAAATTTGGGTAAGATTTAATTTCCTCCTTTTTGTAAAAGGGACGATGATAGCCTTGCTGGGGTTTATAGAGAGACTTTCTTTATTACACCAGTCTATGACTATCTTAAGGGCGTTTTGCAAACGTGTTGTAACTTCGTTTGGTTCTTTGCCCTTTATTATGATGACTAGGTCATCGGCGTATCCAATTATATTGAAACCTGCATTACTTAGGTCTTGAAGTAGGTTATCAATAACCAGAGACCATAGTAGGGGTGAGAGTACTCCTCCCTGAGGGCAGCCTTTAACGGCTGTTACTGATACTGAGGTCTGTGCTGATGAAGCAGTTATTTTCCGACTTTCAAGCATCGCTTTGATCCATTTGATGGTGGGATGATCTATTCTTCTATGAGTCAAAGCATTTGATATGGAGTCATATCCAGTGTTGTCAAAAGCGCCCTCTATGTCTAGGAAGGCACATAAAGCTACTTCTTTGTTTTCGTATGCACTTTTTATTTGTGATGTTAAACTTAGAAGTGCTCCTTCCGTGGATTTACCTTTTTGGTAGGCGAATTGACATGGGTGCAGAGGAGTGCTTTCATTTAAGCACTCTCTAATGTGTACGTCAAGTATTCTTTCCATTGTTTTCAGGAAAAACGATGTTAAGCTTATTGGACGGTATGATTTAGGTAGTTCTATTGGTTTGCCTGGTTTGGGGATAAATACCACGTTTACCTCCCTCCAGGTTTGTGGTATGTAGCCCCAATTGAAACTAAACCTAAATAAGGCTACCATAGTGGGTAGGAAAAAGTCCAAGCCCTTTTGTATAAGAGCAGGAAAGATTCCGTCTGTCCCTGGTGCCTTGTATGGTTTAAATGAGTTGATCGCCCATTTGACCTTATCCGGAGTAAAAAGTTTGCCGGATAAACTATTAATCCTTTTCAGGTTTATAGGGGGTGAGTCATCTATCATGTGTTCATGAAACTCAGTTGTGATTGTAGAGCCGGGAAAGTGTACCTGAAGAAGTGTGGTCAACGTTTCTTCCCGGTCGCATGTGATTTTACCGTCAGCTTTGACTAGTAATCCCATGCAGTTTGTTTTATCTTTCGAGAGTGCCCTCTGGAGACGCGCCACCGCCGGAAGCTCTTCGAGTTCCTCACAGTATTTGCGCCAGGACGCTCTTTTTGATTTTCGCAACTCTATGTTGTATTGGGTAAGTAGAGATTTATATTCGTCCCACTTTCCGGTGCGTTTGGCTTTATTGAAAAGTTTTCTTACTCTTTTACGGAAACTTTCTAGGTTATCGTTCCACCATGGTGTGCACCTCTTTGCCACAGTGCGTTTAACCTTACAGCTATTTGTAAAAGATGAGATGATAATGTCATTTAGTTGACATTGTGCGACTTCCGCTTCACTTACACATGAAGGTTTTTCTGGAAGTATGTCACATTTAATCGATAGATTTTCTCGATACGTTCTCCAATTTGTGAGTTTGTTGTCGTATTTAATCGGCGCATCCTCGGTGTTGCATCTTAATTGGAAACTTATGTGCATGTGATCCGATAAAGATGCCTCACCAGAAACGTGCCAATTTTCGACGGTGTTTTGGACAAACGGAGAAGAGATGGTAAGGTCTAAAACTTCTTCTCTTAAAACGTTTCTAAACGTGGGTTTATTACCCTTATTTAGTATAACTAAATTGTTGCTATATAGGTATTCTAATAAGGACTCACCTCTTTTGTTTGTATCTCGACTGCCCCATATTGTGTTATGCGCGTTGGCGTCGCAGCCGAAGATAAGATGTAGTTGCTGGGTCTGGCAGTACTGGACAAGTTCCTGTACTGGGCGAGGTGGTATTTCGTCATCTCCAGCAAAGTACGCCGATGCGCATACAATTTTTTGTAGCTCTCGGCCGTTGCGTCTTTCTAAAAGGACAGCCACCAGATCTTTGGTAATGAAACCTGGAATGGGAGAGAATTTTATATCTTTTGCAACTAAAAGAGCTGCCCTTGGTCTAAAATTTCCCCGGGCGAAGATGAGCTCTCTGGTTTTACTTTGTAAACCAAATATCTTACCCTCTGTTGCCCATGGCTCCTGGATTAAACCTAGAGCGATGTTCCCTTCGGCACATCTTTGGTTGTAGGTGTCCGAGGCACCTATAGCTCGGTGCAGGTTTGCCTGCAGCACATTTAGTAGGGTGGTCATCGCTTCCTACCGTGCTCAGGGTTTCGTACCCTATAAGGCTTGTTATCGCCTCTTCTGCGTACGATACCCTGTTGAGAAAGACCTTCGTGTCTATCTCTCGGACCGTTTTTACGCTGTCCGTGTTTTTGCCGTTCACGCGCCCGTTCCGCAGCTAGCTTTGGTCTAAACTGTTGCTGGCTGATGTTAACGTTGCTCGTACTAGGGGCGTTTGGCGATAAAGTCGTAGGCAGTGAACCAGTCCTCTTTGTATCGCTTCCGGCGGCAGTACTAATACTGGCTGCTGGTTGCGACGAGCTGGCGCTTGTTTTTTCTGGCGACTTTTTCTTTTTATCAGTGTCATTTACACTATTTTTTCGGGTCTGAATTGCAGACTTGTCGGATCCTTTAAGGATGATCTTGATTTGGCCAAATCTGTATGATACCATCCCCTTTAGCTCCGCAAGCCTACGCATCGCACTCTCATTTATTGCAAAGACCATGTGGGCGATGTCTTTCTCGTCCGATCTTTGCAGAACTCTCCACGTTCTCGTATTTAGGTCTCTGTTTTGACCGTCTAGTATTGCCAGTATTCTCTCATTTGTGACACCGGTACTCTGCGGGAAGAAAGCTCTGACAATATGTGGTTTCGGAAAGTCATCCTCTCCCACAAGCATTACTTCCAACTCGCATTTCTCCTTTAGTCTGAGGAAGTTTGTTTTCATCCACTCTGAAGTGGTGATGTCCGCACATACTAACAAGAGCCATCCGGCTTTGAAAGTTGTCCCGCGGAAAGCTGGCTTTGCATCCCCGTCGCGCAGTTCGATCGTGATGTCCATAATCCTCTCTTGTATCTGAACCATTTGTTCATTCGTGAGAGGATTGCGATCGATATCGACTGGTACGACACCCAATCTGACATAGCTCGCTATATCTCTATAGGTGGTTCTGTCAGAGGTTGTTTTCCCAGTGCGAGCTCGCTTCGCTTCGGACTGAGGTGGTGTGTTGTCCTCAGATCTCATGCGTTTGGTTTCTTTGGCATCATCTTTTGTTTTTGCAAAGATGCGGGCTTGCTCTATGCTGCTACCCTGTTTCAGCGCTCTGTTGAAACGACGCTGTTCCGCTGGCGTGAACCTGATACGCTTGGAATCAGTTTGAGCCGTTTTGCCTGGGGTCCCTGGCGCTTCTGTATATTCCGGATGCAATTCATCCGAGAGTATACTGATGCTGTATACAGTACTTGATTCCGAGGCTGAGTCGCTCAGATGAGACAATTTCTCTTCTAGGCTCATCATCTCGAAATCACTGATTTGTGACCCTTCCCGATTGGCAGGTGTCGTGTCGGTTTCGACAGGGTGTTCTGAAACATCCCTAGTTGTTGATGCATTTGTAGAGGCATCATTCTCTATGTTTTTTACTTTTGGTACTTCAATTTTTCCCACGAGTAGGCGGGATTTATTGGTCGCCCGTGGTCTACCCGTCTAACCACAGGAAGGCTATCTTGAGATCGGAGGTAGCCCGGTATCCGAAATTCGCAAACTAGCGGCTTAAAACTCCCTTTTTAGCCATGCATCCTTCGGCGTTTGCTGTTCCACCTTGGATTTGGGTTTAAGGGTTTTCTCCCACCTCAAACTTATGGTTCCCGCTTGTAGATTGATCGTGCGTTGCAACGTGTTACAGCGCACGGTCAATATCCAAGTGGGACCCTTGGCTGACCCTAATCAGGCATGCTGATTAGTCATTTTCAGGTGGGCGCCCGCGAGAAGGACTGAAAGATGAGGATTTTGCCCAACTGGAGGCAGTTAGCTAAGGACCGGGCTAATTGGAGAGGCATGTTGGTTGAGGCCCAGGTTCAACCCGGGCTGTAGCGCCACTTAAGTAAGTAAGTATTATGATTAAGATAGACGGCTGTAATCTATGGTTGGTTGGTCGGGAATTCTCTCAAGTTCTTCTACTCAGAAAAAATGCTGGATTTGTCTACTTGGGGATGAAAACTTCTTTTATCACATTCGAGGTATTTGGTTTAGTGCCGAGGGCTAGCCACCTCTAAGGATACTCTCCAGGATGGGTATAATATGTTGCAAATCCCTTTATAGTTATACAGGGAAGATACAGCTGGTATCTGGTTCGAGACTGCAAACTGCCTATTACAGATTTGTATCACAAATCAGGAATGAGTATAAGCAGACAGTGTTCACCATGGCTGAATCCTTAACAGCAATGGACGTGCAACCAACATTAAGTTGGTATATGTGATAACAATTGGTTGCCGAAGGACTGCACACCCACTCAGTTTTCCCGTGTGAACATTTTTAAGCGAAATTAGAAAAAAAAATCAATTTCTGAAAAAAGTCCTGTTAAATATTTGCTGTTTGGAACTAGACCCACTTTTTAAGGGTATCGCTAAGGATTCACAAAAGCTTGACTCCTCAACGGTGTGTCAAAAACACCCATCTATCCGAACCTAACCTAAAAGCCCTCAAAACTATCTTGTCATCTGCGTATATTGTAATGAACTGACATAGATAAATATAATAATAAAAATAAAAGAAAAATATAAGACAGATTTTAGCTTATTAAACGAATGTTTAAAATATGAATTTTTGGATGCGATCTATTTAGAAAGTAATCCATCAACTGCTTTCGATATATTTCTAGGAATTTTACAAAAACATATACAAAATTGTACTTTAAATATTCCGCAAAGATCGAGCAGAAAAAAACATCTAAAACCATGGATGACTCATAATCTCTTGTATCAAATCAACAAGAAAAACAAAATTGCAGTTAAATGTAAAAAGCATCCACAAAACATAAAACTTAAACTATATTATAAAAATGTTTCCATCATCGTCCATAAAAAGGTTGAAGATACGCGAAATAAGTTTTACACTAATGCGTTTTAAAATGCTAGTGGAAATGTAAGAGAAGAATGGAAAATGGTTGATGATATACTTGGTAAAAGAAAGCAATTAATAGAAATAGAAAATCTGGAAATTGATGGGATTAGTTGTAATGATCAAGACACCATTGCAAACAAATTTAACGAGTATTTAACCGAAATTTCAGAAAAGCTAAAGCCAACTTTTGAGCCTTCTACTGACTGCAATTGCTCAAAATCCATGTATTCAACAAATACGCAGACAAATAGCTTTTTCTTTCATTCCTTTGAGTCATTTGAGATCTATAACGCTATATTATCTTTAAAGAATAAAAATTCGTCCACAAGTGATGGAATATCGAGCATCCTTTTAAAAAAAATTGGCTTATATTTAGCTGACGTATTAAGTTACTTGTTCAACTTTAGTGTAAAGAGTGATTGTTTCCCCAGGCATCTTAAATGTGCGGAGGTTATATCTCTTTTCAAGAAGGGTAGTAGAAAGAATATTTCTAATTACAGACCAATTTCCTTGCTGCCAACCATTTCTAAGATTTTCGAAAAATTGATTAAATCACGAATTGTGTTGTTTCTAGATAAACACAATTTTCTAAGCTGTAATCAATTTGGATTCAGAAGTGGAATGTCTACAGAGAATGCTATTCTTAGAGTATGCAGTCAGTTATATGATAGCATGAACAGCAGTAAATCTTCAATGGCACTCTTTGTTGCCATGACAAAAGCTTTTGACATGGTTGATCATGACTTATTATCAAAAAAAATTACATAACGCCGGTTTTAGGGGTCATATACACGATTGGTTCAAATCTTATCTAAAATTCAGAGCACAAAGAGTAAATATAAATGGTAAATTTAGCAATTCACGTTTTTCTAAAAAATGGCGTTCCGCAGGGATCGGTTCTTGGTCCTTTGTTATTTTTAATTTATATAAACTCCTTATTTGACTTGAACTTAAACGGATCTCCCACTACCTTTGCGGACGATATTGCATTTACTTATCAATCATTTTCAAATTTTTACTGTGTTGTAAAGATCTCATCTAATGGCCTTGCGGCTTTGGTTCACAGAACATAAATTAATCGTGAGTGAGAAAACAAAACTCATATCGTTTAAGATATCAGATAGCACTTTATATGATTTCAATCAATCTATTTCAAACATGACTGTAAAAAATGTTGCTTACCTGTTCACAGTTGCGCAAAAAGTAGGTAATTTTATAGATAGCTTTAGGTGTTTTAAGAACTGTTTTAAAATTGAATCAGTTGAAAATTACAAATACCTTGGAGTATTGTTTGACAACAATTTGAATTTGAAAGATCATATTCAAACCATAAAATCCCATATGCTGTTAGTGACACGTAAATTGTACCTTATCAAACCATTCTGTTCCAGAAAACTTTTGATCACAGTTTACTACGGTCTTGCTCAATCTAAGTTTCAGTTCAATACGGTATCACTAGTTGGGTTGGTGCGTATTACAATTCTTTCGGACGATTGTTAATAGCACAGAAACAGATAATTCGAATTATTTGTAATAATAATCGACTAACGCACACATGGTCCATTTTTAGAGCCTTGCGCATCTTACCAATACGACACCTTTACATTTTCAAAGTACTAAAAGAATTCTTTAAGCGAAGTGGAAATATTCCCAGCAGAAATTCTCAAATTTATAATCTTCGTGTCAATAACATGCATTATGTAAACTTTAATTTCGCCTACAGAAACCACTTCTTTAAATTCTACACCGTCACAGCCCCTTAAATTTTCAACAAGCTTCCACTTTCTATCCGGACTATT
This sequence comes from Rhingia campestris, assembly GCA_932526625.1. NCBI lineage: Eukaryota > Metazoa > Arthropoda > Insecta > Diptera > Syrphidae > Rhingia > Rhingia campestris. Next base: position 1,515,307 of record OW052186.1, on the reverse strand, counting down.
GTTAATTTTCATTCCTTCCTAAAGAGAGTTAAAGACTGGTTATTTACAATTGATAATGATAATATTGAATCATTCTTGTAAAAATATCTAAATCATCAGCACACTCAAATTAATTCCAGGTTGTTTCTTATGTATAATTGTTAATTTTATGTTTTAAATACTTCTATTTCTTTTCTTTGTCATACGGTTGTCATTTTAAATTATTTAAATATTCTAACAAAATCCTAACATAATTTATTAGTTCTGATTGTCACCCCACATCAGATGCAATCTATGTTTTTCTTTTTATGAATCTATGTCATTCTACACTAAGTCTTCAAGTTACAGAATGATCATTATATTTGTTTCACTTTCTTCCTATTATGCACATTTCATTGTAATTAGCTTTAAGTTTGGTAACAAATAAAACTAAAAAAAAATATGTATCGCCTTAAAAGGGAAAGGTTCGTAGGTACCACCCAGTGCTGATGCAGTACGTATGTATATGTAAGCTAATAGTTTACTTGACCAAAGAGGTAACGTTGCATACTCTTTGACTTGACACCACCGGTATATTCATACAAATTCAGCAAATGTTGGGCGACTTTCAAAAACGAAACATTTGATGGGTCTAATGTCTGGCTAATGGCAAAAGCCCGCCGAGTCAATTTATATACACAAAGCCTCTCGAATTTCTTCAAGTTCCCATCTACGGACTACTTGAGTTGTAAGGGGATGTTTTGGGATTTTCCGAAGCATGTAAACATTTGCTGCTGATGCCCATGTTTTGAACGTGTATCTGTCACCATAGCAATTACACCTGGATACAAATTAGCCTGCTAGTAGATATCCATGTAGATGTACATGTTGCAGTGTCAATGTGTTTCTGGATATAGTTCGCAGCATACCGTAATTTTGTCATGAAGCTTTTTTTTTTGCAATACAACGAAAGTCGATGTGTCTGGCAACAAGATGATATGACTTAAGGACTCGTAATCTCATGATTACAGATTTACAATCGCCAAACGAAACATTACCGAAGCTTTTGGGTTGCAGAAAAAGGGGACAAAAGCTTATTTCTATTTTCTATTACCACGTACACAAACCACACAGAAATATCGATTGTAAACGATAAACGTTTTCATGCTTTGAAGACGCTTTCAAGACGCTTTCAAGACATCGATTGTTTTGTCCCTGTGATGAATGTAAGTAGGTATCTATTGTTTGTCTAGACTACCGTTTTAGTTTGCTTTTGCCTTCTAGATACAATGAGGCATCGAATGGGAGGGCTATTCATTCACTTGGTTTACGTACTCGATTTGAGTACAGGGTGAGCCATTTTCTATATCCGGATGTGAATATTGAATATTTCAACAATAAATGGGATATTAATTTTGAATTTGGTACATTATTATGGGACACCCTTTAATGTCGCATAATTAGAATTTCGCGCCATTTATTAGTACAGTGCTGCCAAAAATGGAGTGCTATTGCTATACGAAAAGCGATTTCATTGTACCTAGAGCGATATTTTAAAAATAATGAAGTCAGCTACAGTCCGCAATTTTCGTACAAAATATGGCCGTCGCAATGATTTAAAATTATCAACTTTCAACAGAATATTCGAAAAATTCAAGGAAACTGGGTATAAAGGGTTTTGCAACAGGCACGCTACAAAAGCAGAGCGACAGGGACAGCAAACGATATTTCTTGCCGCTCTTTTGACATTTCTTTTCAGTAAGGTTTGCCATTTCATGATGGAAAGATATACGAGCCAACAACGAGTCGAAATTATTAAAATTTACTACCGAAATTCGGAGTCAGTGGCCTCAACGTTAAGAGCACTACGTCCAATTTATGGTCGTCATAATCGTCCTAGCAGATCAACAATTCACTGTCTAGTTGGAAATTTTGAATCCACAGGCATAGTACAAAATGTTCCCGTGCCAGTGAGACAAAGAAGTGCCCGTAGTGTCGAGAATATTGCTGCCGCTGAGGCTTCAGTTGAAGAAAGCCCAAATGTGTCTCTCACACTTCGTTCTCTAGCGATGGGCATCTCTGTGACGTCGTTGTGGCGTATTTTGCGGAAAGATCTTGGCCTACATCCTTACAAGATTAAATTGACGCAAGAACTGAAGCCGCTTGACCACCAGAAGCGTCGTATGTTCATGAATTGGGCTGAGCAACAACTTGAAAATGATTCGGATTTTCATCGAAAAATCATCTTCAGCGATGAAGCTCATTTCTGGCTGAATGGCTTCGTCAATAAACAAAATATGCGCTATTGGTCAGGCAGCAATCCACACGTACTCCATGAGTCATCATTGCATCCCGAAAAAATTAGGTTTTGGTGTGGTTTATGGGCCGGCGGCGACATTGGGCCGTACTTCTTCCGTGATGATCAATTGGCCCCAATTGGATGACATGGACTTGGAGGACATGTGGTTCCAACAGGACGGCGCCACAAGCCACACAGTAAATGTCACAATCAATTTATTGGAGACCATGTTTGGAGAACGTGGTATCTCACGTAATTGTCCAGTCCAGCTTGGTCGCCTCGGTCGTGCGATTTGACGCCATTAGAGTATTTCCTGTGGGGCTACGTCAAGTCTATGGTCTATGCCAACAAGCCAGCGACGATTGATTAACTTCGTACGAATAGCGAACGTGAAATTGAAGCAGTATCGGCCGATTTATGCTTGAAAACCGTCGAAAATTAGGTTCAGCAAAAGAAATCGAGTTCCATACATAATGGCATCGAACGTTATTTAAAAGGAATAAAGAATTCCATTTGTTTTATTTAAAACTTTTGTATCGCTCTTATTGAAAAACCCGATATTAGTGATCCAGGATATACACTCTGGGTGTCCCGTCACAAGTCATTCAACAGAAAACATCAAAGCAGCTCGCGAGGGTATTGCTGATAGTTCAGGAACATCAATTCAGCACCGTAGTTAAAAATTGGGCATTTCCAGAAGCTCTCTACAGCGAATCCTCATGAAAGACTTGAAACTTCATGCTTACAAAGTTCAATCGTCTCAAGAACTGAGGTCTACTGACCTTGCAGTGCGAAGAGAGTTCGTTGAATGAATTTTGGAACAACTACAAGTGGATGCTAGTTTTTGGAACAAAATCTTCAGTAATGACGTTCAGAAAATAAAAGCGTTTCCATTCTACACCCATCTTGATTGGCTTCGTTAATCGTCAAAATTGTCGCATTTGGGGTTCAGAAAACCCACGAGTAACTGTTGATAAACAAATGCATCTACAACCAAAAGCGTGTTTGGTGCAGATTTTGGACTGGAGGCATTATCGGACCTTTTGAATTAATGGTGTTCGTTATAGTGGCATGATAACCCAGTTTTTAGTGCCTAAATTGCAAGATATATGGATGTGACCAACATGTGGATTCAACAAGGCAGTGCCACATGACATAGAGCCAGAGAAACAATTCAATTACTGGATGAGTCATTTCCTAATTGGGAAATCGGCCGTTTTTCCGATCAGATTTGGCCATCTAGATTTTGCCATTTAACGCCAATTTTCGATGACTCGGCCACACATTTTGACCGATTCGGCCGCTATTTCTTGCTCAATATTGGCTCTGAGCTCCTATAACTTGGTCGGCTTGCTGGCATAGACAAATGATTTAATGTAGCCCCATAAAAGAGGTCTAGAAACGTTAAATGACACCACCGTCTCGGTGACCAATCGACTGGTCCATTTCTCGCGATAACACGTTCACCGAACTGTGACTTCAATGACTCGGTTGTTGCACTAGCTGACCCCGCATTACAGATGTCAAATTGATGCAGTTGCTCAAAGAAATAAAGTTCCAGCTTGTCTCTGTAGCGAATGCCATTTATCGTAACGTGACGGTCATTTTCATCGCCGAAAAAAAACGGCCCAATTAAGCCACAGGCATGAAAACCGCACTAAACTGGGACTTTTTGAGGATGAAGTGCTTTTTCTCGAGTCACATGAAGGTTCTCACCTGTCCAGTAACGCATATTTTACTTATCGATGAAATTTTTAATTTTCATCAATCATGTCCAGAGCCCAATTCGGGAACGTACGTCGGGGTCGCTTCAAGTACAGATCAAGTACATGAGTCAGCTTGACCTTGTAAGGGCGTAGGCCAAGATCGTTACAAAAAAATCGCCATAATGTGGTTTCGGAGAGGCCCAGTTCTTGAAATTGAGTGATGATTTGCTCGTGAACGTACGTCGGGGTCGCTTCAAGTACAGATCAAGTACATGAGTCAACTTGACCTTGTAAGGGTGTAGGCCAAGATCGTTACAAAAAAATCGTCATAATGTGGTCTGGTAGAGGCCCAGTTCTTGAAATTGAGTGATGATTTGCTCGGTTGTCCCGTCTACTGGGACGAGAAATACGCCCGAAAATTGGCGTTAACGCTCTTAATGTTGCGACCACCGCAACCGACATTGACAGTTCGGTAATCGGTTTAAGGGTGCGTTCACACTGAAAGTCTGATGTTGTCCAGTCGCTAATGAAAGACCCTTTATTTAGCCCAGATCAGAAGGTGTGAAATATTTTTGTCGTTGGAAGAAATATCTCTGGACAACTTCAAAACCTTCAATGGTGCTAACTCCAAAGGCCTGTTCATCGCAGCACAAGCAAGTGTTGACAGTCGCTATAAACACATCTTGATTTGCGAAAAATTGAGGCCATATCTAGCTAAGAGCCAACTTAGCTTCACTACATTTTTCTTTCACGTGTATGCCGAAGTTTAGGTTAGATGTGAACTACACTCGAGGTACTAGAATTCACGTACTACATCAATCCACTCATTGTTAAGTCACCACGTTTCCTCACGCAGTCTTCTTCTTTGACGGCTCTCAATGATCATTATCTTCGTTTTTAGGACGTTGATATGGAGATCCCATTTCTCACAGTACGATTGAAGTCTGCTAATTTGGAGTTGAAGTATAAATTGGTTCTTAGCCAACAACATCACGTCGTAGCGTAAAGAAGGACCTTCATAAGAATTCCGGCAAAGCTTACGCCTCCAGGGAGAATATTACATCAATGAACAGAGCGAATAGAATGGGGCTTAAAATGTCTCCCTGAGGAACATCTGCAGATGTATCAAACCAATCTGACAGCTTAGTACCATCCCATATAGTTGTACTTGATAAAGACAGAAATTTAAAATTTAGCATTAAGAACTTAGTAGATACTCCAAGCGCTGCCAGTTTATAAATCATGGCCTGTCTGTTGATTGTATCTCTTCACTATCGTCAACGATTATCGTTTTGAAAGTTCCGCAATGAGCTATTTTTCGAACCAATCACTTACTGAATCACTTTTATGAAGACACAGACCAAGGATATCATTATTTAATGTACCTGTGATGTGACAAAAAAAAAAAAAAAAAAACTGGTACCAATTGGTAAAGGTTAGTGGCTTAGACAGGCTATGTATATGTTTTGTAAAAAAATCTCCATCTATATAATTTCCACTGAACAGTATTCAGTATAAAAATGAAAAAAAAATCTCTTGTCGATTGCTTTATCATTAAATGCGGATGTAAAAATATTTCTGTATATAAATTTTGAAAACTACTTACATTGAGCTGCATGATGATCTTGTTATAGGCCCAGTTCCACCTCTGTCTGGCTGTGATCTCGGGCTTGCGCATTAGATGTCCACTTGTCACTTCCTCAGTTTCACCGCGTGTTAAGGTTTTCTTCTTGGGAAATTGTATATCTTCTTCGTGGAAATGTTGCTGCTGTTGATCCAGTTGATCATCGGGCGTCAGGAGCGCTTCGTCTTCGTCCTCCTCGATGATGCTGTCTTGCTTCTTGATCTGCTGGTGTACTATGCCGACACTCGTTGGCGTTGATGCCGTGCTCATAGCAGCTGTTGTTGGCGTATGGAATTGTTGCACCGTAGTTGTCGTTACCACAGGGACCTGTAGGGGAGGCAGTTTCATGTCGTCCATATAGTTGGCACTATCCTCACTCGGATAATTGTCATCTAAGTAGTCATCATGACTCTCCTCAATATATTCCAGTGGGGGTTGCTTCTGGTGCTTGAGCAATTGTTGCTGCTTGCGAATCTCCTTCAGTTGTTTCTCCTTTTCGAGATACTTATACTCATCCTCCTCGTTGAAGTAATCCTCACGATAATCATAGCCACCGTCCGGTGGGGTATAGTAACCGTTCACCGCCATCATGCTTGCTGTCGTCGACGGTGCCGATTGATCCATGTAGTAATCATCCTGCTCACTATCCATCCGATAATTCGGATCCAACTCATCGATATATTCATCATCATCTTCATCATAGATCTCAGTTGGTTGCTGCTTCATCAGCAAACCCGATTTACCATTGATGGCGGGCAGCTTTTTGCCGCTGGACACCGGCACCGTCGGAAGCATTTTTTGCGCTGCCAGATTGCTTTTCGCACTGGTTGTCATGCTCGAAGTTGTGGTGCTTGTAGTGTAGTAGTCATCCTCATATAAGTTACTATTCTCATAGTCATCAACAAGGGTTGCTGTTGTGGTGGTAACAACTTCTGCACCACCTGCCCCACTACTTCCGGCGTTCGCGTTACTCATTTCGGTTTCATAGCGGTTTTGAGCCTGAGTGACAACTGTGCTTTTCTGTTGATCGCCAGCAAATGGTGTACCTGGCACGACTTTTACCGCTGCTGTTGTCATCGCTGTAGCCGTCGATACTACTTGCGATGCCGATTGAACTGCAGCCGCAGCCTTCCCCAAGAACGAACCAAACAACCCGCCTCCACCACTGCTATTGGTTGTCTTTGTGGCGGCTTGTTGTTGTTGTCCTTGTGGTTGCTGTCCCCCTGTTGCTACAGACGTCAGCGAAGACAACAGTGATGTTGGACCCAATTTTGATTGTTGCGATGTACTGGTAGCAGTTGTTACCGTTGACTGTGAATATTGCTGTTGTTGTTGTGATTGCTGAGCGGTTGTCATACCCGATGTCACTTGAATTGTTTGCTTTTTCATCTGAACATCCATCATATCCATGCTGGTTGTGGCATCAAAGCTACTCGTTCGTGCTGCCAACGTGGCTGGGATCTGTGGTGCAACTGTTGTCACAACAACCTGTTCGGCGGCCATTTTGGCAGCTGCATTGTCCAGTAATTGTGAAACAATTGTCGCATCGTCATCCATGTAGTCGTAGTTGTTGTTGTAGTTCTGATTATCGGTTATGTCACCGGTGGCAATGTAGTCGTTTTCACTGTAACTGTACTCATCGTAGCCGTACTTGTAGTCGTCACTGTAGTCGACAATTTTGCCAACTCCACTACCATTCGTGGTGGTAGCCGCTGTTGTGACTACCGACTTTGGTCCATCAAATGACTGCTGTGACTGAACCGAGTCGTAGCCATCTTCCAGGATCATACCACCACTGGTGGTTGTTGTGATGTTCTGCTCGTACATGCTTTGAGTGAAATCGGTGTCATACATCAGAGAATCTGTGGTGTAGATCGATTGACTGTGTCTGACAAAACCGTTCCAGTCGCCACATGTCGATACGTCACTACTAGTTGTCAGGAGGTGATCCATGTCATTGTAGTCGTAATCAGTCGTGGTTGGGTACTGCTGTTGGTTGTCATTCGCATAGGTGGTGATTTGACTTGGGTTGTAGGACATGTCGTAGGCGGTTGTCATCGGTGCCGTTGTTGTTGTGATGGTTGGCTTTTGTATTGCGAGTGAGCTTGTTGTGGGCTTAGATTGTTGCTGTGACTTAGTTTGTTCCGATGATCCGCCCAAGGTGGGAATGAGCTTGGATGCAAATCCAAAGCCGAAACTCTTTGCCGACGTCTTGATCCCCGATGGCTGTTTCGACTGCTGTTGTTGCTGCTGCTTGGTTGTATCAGCGACAGCTGCTACCCCACTCAACACTCCATCGAGACCCCCCTTTAAGCCTTGTGAAAGGCTGCCAAACATGCTGCTCGCTTTACTGGCGGCTGCTGATGCCGCTTTTTGCGGAGTTGATGTGTTCAGGGATGGTGCCGATTTGCTCGAGGCTGGTTGATAGTAGCCACCACTGATTTGTGAATTGTGCGTTGTCACAACCGTTGCACCACTTGACAATGAGGCGGATGATGATGTTGTCAGGTCATACTTGACCAGTAGGTGATCACTGCTGGCATTACTGCTACTGCCACTACCACTACCACTTCCGCTGCCGCTGTTGCTGTTCGTCTCGTACAGGTACTGCTTGTAATCTGTCGAAACCTCGGCGATTGGGGTTGCTGTAGAACTTCGGTATTCGTCATATAAATCATTGCTGGAGGCATCAAGCCGGGTCTTGGACATTGTTGTTGAGTAGTTTGGCTCCGTGTACGTGTCGAGTGCGTACGACTCTGTACTGCTGCCGTAGTCGGTTGAGTACACCGGCAAGTCTACTTTGTACGCATCGAGGTAGGAGAACGGATCCTCATTGCTGGCAATTGTCGTCACCGTTGGTGTTGGTGAATAGCTGTTCAAGTCATCGTAGTTGCTGGCTAAAGACTTGTTGCCAAGGATTGTTGCAGCTCCAATTGTCGTCGTAGTCGTCGAGCCATCGAAATCCAAATATTTGTAGCACGAGTAGTCCTCTCCGTTCACCAGGGATGTGCTTACCATTGTGGACTTGGCCGGTGATAGATATTCCGAGTAGTCGGTTGTAGTTGTTGCCAAGTTGAAGTAGTCGATCGTGTCATAGGACTTGCTGCTGTACTCTTCGCAACCATTGTGCTCGCACGTCGGGGTTAAAGTGTCCACTAGTGACGAAAGTTCGTCTGTCTTGGATGATGATAGATATCCACTACTCTGATAGGATGGTATGTAGCTTGAGGTGGTGGATATTGCCAAAGATTCTGTGGTTGATGTTATCGATGGTCTGGTGCTCGTATTTGTCTCGACTAGGGTGGAACCGTTATCATAGTTGTAGTCACTCGATGAGTAGATCTTCAGATAGTCCGAGATGTACGATGAGTAATTGGTTGTTGTTACGGCTGTTGTTGATGCAGGTGTTGTTGACGACGACTCGCTAGCGGTACCATTTGAGATTGACGATGGCAGATATGTTGATAGTCCATTTGAAACATTTGATAGTGGGCCATTGGTAAGTGTTGAAACACTTGTTGCATGGCAATCGCAGCTGATGCTATCGCCCCTGCAGGTTAAGCACGCAGATTTGCTGCTGCTTGTTGTTGTTGTGGTTGGTGTGGTTGTCGCTAAGGGCTTCGTCATTGACAGTGCTGGCGACGAACTTGGCAGGGCCGCCTTGAGGTCGAACTTTTTAAAATAGTCCGTTACGAAGGACCCCGATGACTTTTTGGCGGTAGTGGTTGTGGTGGTGGCATTAGTTACTGTAACGGCTGCGGTGTCGGTTGCTGTTAAGGTGGCTGTGATCTCGGGAGGATAACTTTTCAATGAGTGGTATTCATTGCTCAAATAGGAGTTCGCCATCGATGTGTTACCATCGACGTCGTAGAAGTTTGTCACAGCCATGGAATATGTTGTTACTGTTGCCGTCGTTGTCGCAGTCGACGACGTCACTTTCGACGATGCTAACGCTGATGGTGATGCTGATGTCTGTAGATATGAATTGTGATAGTCACTGGTGGTCACCGGTGCTGTTGATGATACTGATACTGATTTTGACGGTGGATACAAATCACTACTATGGTTAATACTACTGATATCGTAACTACTGCTATTGGTAACACTACTGCAGTTGGTTGAGGTCATTAATGGTGACATTGATGTGTATGAATATGGTAAATACGATTTTGAATTTTCGGACGATGCTAGTGAGTAGGTATCTGCTGCAGCAGTAGAAGTTACAGTTGACGCTATGGGAAAATGTGTACTTCGTGTCGTTGGCAACTTTGGTAATAGCTTACCAGGGCTACCATTGGTCAACTTGGTATTGGGTGTTGGCAAGCGTTTGGGCAGCTTGCGACCTGAACCGCTACTGTTGCAACCATTACCATTTGATGAGCAGGATGACGGTGTGGTAAGGGTCGACGACGAGGAATCTGATGCACTGGTTCTTGAATCGTTAAAACTATCTTCAGTCGTGGTGCTGATCGTTGTCGTCGCCGTTGTTGTGGAATCAAATAGGTCCCTAGTGGTAACTGTGGTTTTCCCATCGAACTTAGCGGCTGGCTTTTGTTGGTGCAATGACGTGGGACTGCTGCTGTAGTCGTAGTTGTTGTAATCATTGTTGTAACTAACCGGTGATATTGAATTGTGTGGACGAATATTGTTGTATGTGTCATTTATTGTCGCATTGTCGTACGAGCGCATTGTTGACATATTATCAAAGTTGTCACTCGCCAGATGTTGTTGCTGTTGTTGTTGTTTATTTGGCGTTGGCAGCAATTTGCGGCCTGTTCCGCTTCTTGCCATAGGTAACTGCTTGTTGCTGTTCACCTGTGGCAGGGCGCGAGGTGTCGCTGGAAGACATTTGCCAGTAGTACCGCCAATACCACCATTCGCCGTTGGCTGTGGCAGCATACGGCTCTTTTTGTGTGCTACTGGTGGTGTTGTAGGTAAACTGGCTCCGCGTGCGTACGATATGCCGTCCACCATACTACTGCTATGCTTCATGGGAATTTGTGGAAGTTGTTTGGCTGTTGTTGACATTGAGCTGTGTCTTCCGCTCATTCGATTGTCACCTCCATAGTCGGACATGTTATCACAGCTGTCGTCGTTGTACCCCCCTCGGCCATAGCCATCAGTGTTGTACGATTGGGAATGCTGCTGATGGTAAATGTCATTATCATTGTTCGTCGTGTTGGGGTAATAGTGGCCTCCCCCGCGCAGTCCCCCGCCATATACACCCCCGCCGCTGTTGGCGCTGGCAACAACGCTTCCATAATTGTCGTACATACTGTTTACAGTGTCCGAGTTATTCTGGTAACCGGATCGTTTGAGTAATACTGGGTCCGTGTTATGTCCATAACTACTATTTCTGATATTATTAGTGCTGCTAATTGGTCGGCTGTTGTATGATAAGGCATCGTTTTCATTATTGTAGTAGTAATCATTTTGTGAGTAAGACTAAAAAAAAATTTAAAAAAAAAAGTTTTTTAATTAGTAAACCAATGTCAGAGAGGGTTGGATATCATTGGATGACATCAATGGAATAATGTTAGCGACAATAGGTTTTAACAACAGAATGACTTAATAAATACTTAGGGTCAGGAAATATTTAACAACGCTGCAGGCGGCTTAGAGCAGACGAAAAACCATCAGCCAAAGAGTCGGTCTGATAAATGTGGGCCCGAAGAATTGGTTCTGATCCTAGGAAGAATATTGGTTCAATCCTATTTGAGCTACTGTGCTCCAAAAGAATACATTTAGACAAAAAATATCCTCAACAGGTTCCTTTGTAACAAGGCATAACCCCTTCCCTATTAACTATGGACTTAACTACGGACTATACGAACTTCTTTGCAACGTCATGAACATTCCATTTTCTAAATGGCCTTTGTTATGTACTTATCAGCAACGTTACACACGTAATTGAGCTCCAAAGAGGCACTTGCCAAGGACCAATATAAGTCTCAAAACTTACAAAATCCTGTTGAAGAAGGAAAGATAGAATCCTGCCGCACCTTCTGTGGTTACATAGAAGAAACCTCAGAGTCTTCTAGACTCCCTAAAATCCCATCCACCAATCAACCCATACCTAGCCACTTACTAAAACTAATGGACAACCTCTACTATGAAAACCATCGACCCACTTCTGGACACCCACTTTCCGTGAAGTTTCTCTAACCCGATCGGTGCTAAACCAGAGATGCTCAGAATATCCATTCCATATATCAAGGATATCATCACCAAAGAAAAACTTCTTTGGGCCCTCAAAAGCTTCAAACCATTCAAATCCCCTGAACCAGATGGTATCATACCTGCGGAGCTTCAATAAAACCTTAATATCCTGCTACCATGGTTACTAACCATCATGACCAGTTGTCTACGGTTAGTGCACATCCCGAACACATGGACGGGAATAGAAGTTTAGTCATCCCAAAGCAGGAAACGAGCTCACACATAAATCCGAATGATCTCTGTCCGATCAGTCTCCCTTTTCCTTTGGAAAGATTAATTTAGCTACGCCTCCGTACTAGTATAGAACCGACTGTGACCTCCAACTCTCAACATGAATACTGCAAGGGGAAGTCATTTGAAACAGCGTTTCACCTGCAGGTAAGCATCATTGAAAACTCCCTTACAGCAAAAGAGGATTCTATAGCTGCTTTTCTTGATATAGATGGAGCTCTCAACAATGTCAAAGAAACGGACGCAATCACTGATGCACTTTCAGATTTAAATGCTGATGATTCGTTGGGTGTGCTGATAACTCAGAATACTTACGGGCAGAATTATTAACACTAATCTTGGCTGCTTATCCGCACATAGATCTGTAAGCTGTGGCACCCCACAAGGAGGCGTCCAGTCTCCTCTTCTCTGAAACCTTGTGGCCAACGAGCTACTAGTAAATCTAGAAAGAGATGAATGCAAAGTGATTGACAACGCAGATGGCGTGGCAATAGCTGTATCAGAGAAGTACCTTAATACCCTTAAAGAACTTTTACAAAATGGTCTCTCTGAACTCTCTAAATGGGCCGCCAAATGTAGACTCGGTGTGAATTCTCAAAAAAAAAAAAACGAATTTGTCGTTTTCATCATGAAATACTAAGCTCCGCATATTGCCACTCCAAAACCTACTGGCGTGAGTCTTAAGTTCGCAGAATCAGGAAATTACCAGGGTCTGGTCTGACCTGGAAAGCTTATATTCAAGAACTTCTACACATGTAAAAAGGCAATTGGAAATAAATGGGGTATGCAACCACATATCATGACCCATAGTATGATGTGATGTTGTATGAAACAGCCTCCAACCGCAACCTTGGAAAATTCAAAGATCAGCTTGCATATGCATTTGCGGAGCTCCATAGCCCTAAATGCTATCCTGACTCTACAGTGCCCCTAGATATTTACGGCAAACAGATCACAGCTTGTGCACTACTGCAGCTGTTAGAATGAAAGCCTCAGAATCAATGATCTCCGCATAGATCTTAAAAAATACAAATTTTGGCACAACAGCCTCGTTAGTACCCAATGCCGAGATTTCTCACAACCATTCATGTGTACGTGTGTACTTCTTTCATGATGGCGGGACCTTCTGTTTAATGCCGACTCCGAATGGCTCAGTTTTTCTGGACAATTGATACTACTCGGATGATTTGTCAGATAATCACAAGAGGAGGGCCAGTGAAAAATCATTTAGGTGTTGTAACGGCCGGGAATCGAACCCAGACATTCTGCTCGGCAGTTCATCGCACTAACCATCGCGCCACTGAGCCCGCAGAGATCTTAGAGAAACATAAATTACGTTTATCAGGACCTGCAAACTCTTGAAGAAACAAATTTATTGAATCGCCTACAGGGAACTTATCCCTCCGACTTATAGGCCGATAATTAGAAACCGCACCAAAAATTGCGGCACAAGCAGGAACTCTCACAGAAAAGTCAGCTGCCAAACCACAAGTCAGTGAGGATAGTGCGTCCAGTTGCTGTTCGTGCAAAAAAGATGAACTCCTGGACATCTTTTTATCACTGAAGAATAAAATGCCGGAGGGAGAGGACGGTGTCCCAAACGTCGTATTGAGACACCTGCCAATAGAGGCTAACATTGCACTGAATAATGCACATTATCCGGCGCACTGGAAAACGGCGGTGATACATCCTATCCCCAAAAAGGACAAGGACAGAACGAATCCTGCAAATTTTTGGTCAATAAGCCTTCTGCCGAATGTAAGCAAGGTATTCGAGAAGATTGTCAATAGAGCTCTGCTTAAGTGGGTCGAGGAAAACAAAATTATTCCGGAAAATCAGTTTGGTTTTCGAGCGAGGCCGCGTCGAAACTAGTCTCCGACATGCAATGGAATAAATCCAATGGACACTGCACAGGGGCCTGTCTGGTTGTTTTTGAGAAGGCCTTCGACACCGTATGGTTAGAAGGGCTTTTCTACAAGCTAACCAGACTGGGCATGCGTAAGCCCATGCTATATATGATTTATGAAATGCTTATGGGAAAGAAGTTCGTTGTCAAATGTGGCAACGTAATTTCGCCAGCTTTATAAAGCTCAGCGGGAAGGCCGTCATTTCCGGCGGCCTTATTAAACTTGAGTTTAGATATTGCTATCCTCACTTCACTTAGGTCGGGTGGTTAGTAGTTTTCGCTGTCGTTGCCAATATTTAATGGGTCGTTCTGCCTGACAGCGGAATGTTGTTCGTCATCGCCGTTTAACAGTCTGCAGAAGTGGTTCTTCCATATCCTCAGCATCGACTGTGTCTCAACTACAATATTTCCTTGTTCATCTCGACAGGATTCTGTTCGAGCCTTGTATCCTTGGCTTTGACGTTTCACACCCTGGTAAAACTTGCGAACATCGATCCTGGAGTGGCACCTCTCTATATAATCGATCGCGCGCTTTTCTTGCTTTTTTTTCTTCTTTCTGAAAAGCCGATGTTCTTCCCTTCTTCTTTGCCTATAGAGCTCAATGGCAGCTCTCGTCTTCACCTACCGCTTAGTCTGGTAGGCCTCGTTCTTGGCTGTGAGCATCTGTCGGCATTCCTCATCAAACCAGAGGTTTCTTGCTGGTGGCCGCGAGAAACCTAGCACATCAGTTGCGGCTTGTTGGCATCGTTGCTATTCTTCTTCGACATTAGATGCTGGTGGTGTGGTGTGAATCGAGAGGTTAAGGGATACGAGTTGCGCGAAGGTCTTGGCGGTCTTTGGCGATTGCAGTCTTTCGACATTTAATTTTTTCACAGTATTTCTGGTTTGTTGTGGCGTGGTGGATAGCCGCATCCTTACCTTGGCTACAACAAGGTAGTGGTCCGAGTCGATGTTAGCCCCTCGGAATGTTCGGACATCCAAAATACTGGTTGCATGCCTCTTGTCTATCGCAATGTGATCAATTTGGTTGACTGTTCGTTGATCTGGAGACCGCCATGTCCCTTATTTATATCAAGGTGTAGAAACCGTGTGCTGGCTATAGTGGCATTTCGTTCCGTAGCGAAGTCAAGTCCATTACCAGACGTGTTATCGTGTAGGCTATATTTTCCGACAATACTGCTAAAGATGTCTTCTCTTCCTACCTTTGCTTTACTTTTGTAGTCGCTCATAGGTTTTGTCGAGGAGCTCGTAGAAGCAAACCTTAGTTGTATCATCTTTTTCCTCCGTCGGAGCATGAGCGCATATAAGGCTTACGTTGGCGAATTTGGCATTGAGGCGGATTGTTACAATGCGTTCGCTAATGTCTTGGAAACATAAGACCTCTTGCCTAAGTCTGGCACTTATAACAAATCCGCATCCGAATAGTCGCTGTTTCTGATCACTATAACACGGTCCATAGTAGATGTCACAGTTTTTCATCCTCTTTTGGCCCGGCCCATCCCATCATATTTCCTGGATGGCAGTAATGTCTGCTTTGTAGCAGTTTAGGGCTTCCGCTAGTTGTTCGCCTGCACCTCTCCTGTTTAATGTTCTCACATTCCAGGTGCAGATACGAACGTCGTTGTCCTTTTTTCGTTTAGCATGGTCGTCAACAATAATATCAGTCCTTTCCGAGGGTATTGGTTGCTTCGTAACATAAGCTTCTTTCCATTGATGGGTAGTTTACCCAAAGCACAACCCCCAACCTGGAGGGCCAGGCCCTTGTTTTGACCCTAGGACAGCGGGCCGGAAATACCGATGTCAGTAGCCCATTTTGGGATATGAGCGCTGCCGTTGACCCATTGAGGGCTCCTCCGCCATCAACTCTTTTCCAACACCCTGGCTCAGTATTGGAGATCCCTATAGACCTGGTGTTCAAATATGTCGAAGCAGCTCATATAGGGATTACACTACCAGTTCGATCAAACTGGAGCTGTAGGCGCCACCGTTGACTCCATCTAGGGAATTCCTCCGCTGCCGCCTGAGAATGAGTGCCTTAGTGAGAGGACACTCCTCACCTCTCTCGATTGTTGCCACCAACAAACTTCCACATGGGTTTATTACCCCATCTCCAGTCGAGGTACTAGGCACCCACCAGTCACCAGCGTGGAGGTGAAAGTAGGGGTTGATAGTGAGAGGCTAGAGTGAGAACGCTTGTGTTCTCATGTAATCGCATCACTATCCTTAGTATTTTAAGTCAATAAAAAAAGAATTTAAAAGCAACAGTGCGTCCAATTTGAAGATTATGACAAAAATGTGGTCGAAGAACTCCATAAACATTTTTAAATTGACCACTGATTTTGGAATTAATGTTCCACAATTAATAAGCGCTGCTCCGGTGAATGAACACAAACGACATACAGTCAATCCCGTTGACAAATATTAACTGCACAAACAATGCTATTTAAAAAAAAATTAACCTCCTATTGGATCACCCTTTAAATTCGTAAAAAAAAACCTAGAAACATCTGTCAATAGACTTTTGTATGATAATCCCTCATGAACACTGTGGTTCTTCCTCACAATAGTGATGTTAATTATAAAATTTTCGAAGAATTGATGTAACCACCATTACAGTGACCGCTGCAGCTATAGTTTCGTATGCAATGAATTTTCTATTCATTTGACATTTCCCGAAATCAAATGGAGCCAACCAGCCAACCACTGATCACCCTAGTCCTACTCTGCATGAGGATACCACCTGTAACCAACAAAAAGAGAAAAATAGGAACCCCCAAAACTGTTTTTGGCAAATGCATCATGCAGCCACCACCTCACTCAATACATCCACTTTGTCAAGCCCTGCATTTCCATCATGGATTTCACCCAAACATTGTAGATATGATAAAGTGTTGTACCCTCCTGCATGGAGTTGTCAATTCCACTTAGGCCGCATCATTAATAGCATTAGCCAAAGTCCCGATATTAATTAGTCGCGAAAAAGGAGTTTTCAAATATTGGGAATCAAACAAAAATGTTATATGGTAGCTACCATACGTTTTATCCTTACATTCCCAGTACGAAAAATACCTGAGGGTATTAATTCAAAAACGAAATGCCGTTCTGAGTGCACAGACCGACACAGACCGAATTTTTATATTTCTCATTTTATTAACTGTACCCCAGTGCGCTTCCCTAAGCTTTTGATAGCATTAGCTAAAAACCTACCGCTCAAAAAAGAATAAAAAAGGATATAAGGATTCTACAATCCGCCGTGCGATTCGATTAATACGCTATCCCATCTGATCCCACCTTTAAAATAAGGGATAATAAAAAGTGGGGGTGGCTCAAAACTTTATTGGGGATGAAATACAGTTCAGTTTTTTTTACTGCATATGTCATGGTTGGCTATACAAAACATTTTTACAGGAAAACACTCACAATAACATTTTTTACTGAAAACGCTCCCAAAAAGTGGGCGTTACAAACAAAAGAAAAAAAAACACGTTATGTTGACGAATTTAAGAATATTGCATGTCGATGTTGAGAACAAACGTTTGACCTAAATAAAATGTTTTTCTGAAAAGTGGTACTGGGTGGAATTTGGAAATATTGACACCTCTTCTGTAGGCGTTGATAAGGAGCTTATATACCAAATTGTCATGTAGTAGTATATATATTTATTAGTATTTTAAATAAATCAGTAATACAGTAATAATAATTATCTGTTTTTAAATGTTTGATATATTTAGTTTTAAAAATTCTCTTCATTTTTGAAGTATTTTGACGAAATGAAAATCGTGCATTTTTGAGTTTAACTTCTAAATGGCTGGACAAGAATTCATGTTTATTTTTTCATTTTTATATATAACTAATACAAACTTAAAAATAGGCAAACAAATATTTTTTCATAGAAGTCAAAAAAGATATAAATTAATTTGTAATTTCGTGTGTTGGCATAAGTATTTTGACAAGTATATAACTCTAAGAAAAAACATTTTAAACTTAACAAAAGTAAATAAATAAAGAAGAATTTAGTAAAATATATAACCTCCTTTGGCTTCAATAACTTTTTGAAGGCGTCTCGGTACTGAATCTACTAAATTTTAAAGAATCTCTGGAGATATCTCTTCCCAAAGGGAAGTGACCTCAGAAATCGTCTCCTCTCTGGTTTTATTTAAAGAAACTGTTCTTTTGCGTTTCAAAAGAGACCAGACGTTTTCTTTTATATTTAAATCTGGACTTTGAGGTGGCCAGTCCAAAGTGGCAACACCAACATCCTTCAAAAATTTAGTTATCATCCGGGCTTTGTGGCATGGGGCATTGTCCTGTTGCAGGATTAATGATTCACCAATAAGCCTACCTCCGGAAGGAAAGGCATTATCATTTAGGGTTCTTAAATATTGACCTTGGTTCATCGAGCCGGTGATAGGAACCAATTCACCCATGCCATTATACGCAACACATCCCCAGAACATGACAGAGCCTCCACCATGGGTCACTTTTTGACAAACGGTGCGTCTTTTTTGCCTTTCTACCTTTGGCAATCTAACGTAAAATTTGTTTTTTGATGAGTTATACTCAAAGGAGCTTTCATCTGTCCATAGAACGCTTCTCCAGTACTCCTTTGGCTTGTGCAGATGTTCCTTTGCGAAAGACAGTCTTTTAAGCTTGTTTACCTTTGATATGTACGGCACGTCCTTAGCTTTAAATGTTTTAAAATCTCCTTCCATTAAACGTCGTCGGACAGTACGCTCACTGATTGGATTCGTTGCCGTCAAATTCCATTGATTTGCAGCAGTTTGAGGCTTTTCTTTTAAATTCCCGTAGAAGGGTTCGGTCTTCAGTGGGCGTTGTTTTGCGCTTAGCACCTGATCTCATTAGGTTTGTGATGTCATTATGCTTTTTAAACTTATTGATTTGATAGTGCACAGTTTGTCTAGTCTATGTCTTTTACTGCCGTTACAGCGTTAAACTTCGCTACCATTGAAGATCTGACAACCAAACTCAACTCAGCCGTTTTACCCATGGTTTTTAATAAATTTTAATAAATTATTATTTTGTTATCAACGTTTAATGTAAATTAAAGTTATCTACACAAGTTTTTTGGTTATCACGTGCTCAAAACTGTTAAAATATTTACACAAAGTTTCCGTCAAAATACTTATGCCACGTAAAAATTCTTTGTCTGCATTACTTGGCATGCATAGAGCTAAAAATAGATTCTTTGTTTCGCGCATCATTTTTGCACCGTTGTTTTAACGATACCAAGCAAAGTTAATCTCAATAGTCACAAAAAGTTTTCGTCAAAATACTTATGCCGACTAGTTAGGTGCAATCGGAAAATGCATTTTCATTGTACCTCGATATCCGAAAAAACCTACAGGAAAATGAAAATGACAAAAAAGGAAGAATGGAGATGTACAACATGTAGAAGGGAGGCTGTAAATGCTGTCGCAGAAAACCCACAACTAACACCTGTGTAAACGACACCAACTCACCCCACACCGAAGAGAACTAGAAGTCGAGGGAATTTACAACAACTTTGTGAGTAAAATGAATAATATATATACGCAGTCAAATGGAACTAATATAACAAATAAAACATATGAGAGGCTACAATCCGCTATGCGGATCGTTGAATACCCTATCCCATCCCATCCTTTAAATTAATATCCTCAAAATATAGGCCTTATGGCGATGAAATACAGAAAATGACATTGTCACAATATATTGCTCAGACAGTTTCTCAAAATCTTGTGTGGTTCGACAAAAAACAACGTATTTCTATTGCTAATGCCTTGGGATGGGGTATACAAATGGTTTTTGTAAGAAACCGCCCCCAAAATGTGGGCGTAGGTGAAAATGATCTATGAACAAAATGTTTATATTACCATTTCGGAAGTATTTGCATCAAAATTTTTTTTGAAAGTTTTAAAATTTGGACAAAAAGCGTTTTTTTACTAAAAACGCCCCCAAAAAGGGGGCGTGGCAAAAAACTTTATATGAACGAAATATAGATATTAGGATTGTCTAAATATGCTACTCAGACACTTTTTTGAAATTCCTTACGGTTTGGCCAAAAAATAAGTTTTCCTAAAAAGGGGGCGTGGCAGTGGGCGGATTTCAAAAATTTTTACACTTGTTCTGGTGGCATGGACGAGGATCCCATATACCAAATTTCATTATCCTAGCTCAAAATTTAAGGCCCAAAAACCGCTGACGAACAGACAGACGGACGGACGGAC
Source organism: Rhingia campestris (assembly GCA_932526625.1). Lineage (NCBI taxonomy): Eukaryota > Metazoa > Arthropoda > Insecta > Diptera > Syrphidae > Rhingia > Rhingia campestris. The sequence goes on along the minus strand of OW052186.1, from coordinate 1,495,137 downwards.
GGACGGACGGACGGACGGACGGACAGACAGACATGGCTAATTCGACTCAGCTAGCGATTCTGAGTCGATCCATATACTTTGAGGTATATGTAGCAAAATTATTTCTCTATGTTACAAACTAAGTATCAAAACTAATATACCCCCCTATGGGATAGGGTATAAAGAACTAGAACGAAAAAACCGTGGATAACAGATGATATTTTAAAAATGTGTAAAAAGCGAGACGAGCTTTATAGAAGGTGGAAAAATCACCCTTATTCCACATGGCGTTTTTATTAAACGACAAATGGCGTTTTTTGAGTCGATTCATTTTAGTGTCGTTTAATGGCGTTTTCCATTGGGAAATCTTGATTTTGATCTGAAATTTGATCTTTTTGAGTGTCAATGGAACACGATTCAGATTTAATTATACCCTATCCCATAGGGGTATATTAGTTTTGATACATAGTTTGTAACATAGAGAAATAATTTAGCTACATATACCTCAAAGTATATGGATCGACTCAGAATTGATAGCTGAGTCGATTAAGCCATGTCTGTCCGTCCGTCCGTCCGTCCGTCTGTCTGTTCGTCACCGATTTTTGGGCCTTCAATTTTGAGCTAGGATAATGAAATTTGGTATATAGGATCCTTACAAAGTTTTTTGCCACGCCCACTTTTTGGGGGCGTTTTTAGTAAAAAACGCTTTTTGTCCAAATTTTAAAACTTTCGAAAAAATTTTTAATGCAAATACTTCCGCAATGATAACATAAACATTTTGTCCATAGATCATTTTTACCTACGCCCACATTTTGGGGCGTTTTCTTACAAAAATCATTTGTATACCCCATCCCAAGGCATTAGCAATGGAAATACGTTGTTTTTTGTCGAACCACAAAAGATTTTGATAAACTGTCTGAGCAATATATTGTGACAAGGTCATTTTCTGTATTTCATCGCCATAAAGCCTATATTTTGAGGATATTAATTTTAAGGATGGGATGGGATTGGGTATTCAATGATCCGCACAGTGGATTGTAGCCTTCTCATATGTTTTTTTGTTGTCATTGTATTGTTGTCATTTCCTGTCTGTGAAGTTAGCGTCGGTGTAGCTGCCAACATTAAAAACATAACAAACATTTGAAAATACAGAAATTATCTTCATTTAATTTATTCAATCAATTTAATAGTTCACGTATAACTTTCATTTCTGTGTCTATATCCATTACATCACAACCGAAGTAAAAAATCAAAATGAAAATCACTCTTGTCAAACTGACAGCTATCATTTGTATTGTTATTGGTAAATCTGCGGAAAAATTCAGATTTGCAAAATTGATCTCTGATCAAAAAAAAAATCAATTTTTTCGCCCAATGGAACACAACAACTGTCAAAATCGGTCTTCAGATCAAAAAAAAAAAGGACGTGCCGTACATATCAAAGGTAAACAAGCTTAAAAGACTGTCTTTCGCAAAGGAACATCTGCACAAGCCAAAGGAGTACTGGAGAAGCGTTCTATGGACAGATGAAAGCTCCTTTGAGTATAACTCATCAAAAAACAAATTTTAGATTAGATTGTTAGATTGCAAAAGGTAGAAAGGCAAAAAAGACGCCCCGTTTGTCAAAAAGTGAGCCATGGTGGAGGCTCTGTCATGTTCTGGGGATGTGTTGCGTATAATGGCCTGGGTGAATTGGTTCCTATCACCGGCTCGATGAACCAAGGTCAATATTTAAGAACCCTAAATGATAATGCCTTTCCTTCCGGAGGTAGGCTTATTGGTGAATCATTAATCCTGCAACAGGACAATGCCCCATGCCACAAAGCCCGGATGATAACTAAATTTTTGAAGGATGTTGGTGTTGCCACTTTGGACTGGCCACCTCAAAGTCCAGATTTAAATATAAAAGAAAACGTCTGGTCTCTTTTGAAACGCAAAAGAACAGTTTCTTTAAATAAAACCAGAGAGGAGACGATTTCTGAGGTCACTTCCCTTTGGGAAGAGATATCTCCAGAGATTCTTTAAAATTTAGTAGATTCAGTACCGAGACGCCTTCAAAAAGTTATTGAAGCCAAAGGAGGTTATATATTTTACTAAATTCTTCTTTATTTATTTACTTTTGTTAAGTTTAAAATGTTTTTTCTTAGAGTTATATACTTGTCAAAATACTTATGCCAACACACGAAATTACAAATTAATTTATATCTTTTTTGACTTCTATGAAAAAATATTTGTTTGCCTATTTTTATTTTGTATTAGTTATATATAAAAATGAAAAAATAAACATGAATTCTTGTCCAGCCATTTAGAAGTTAAACTCAAAAATGCACGATTTTTATTTCGTCAAAATACTTATGCCGACTAGTGTATAGCATGTAACAAAGTCTCCTTCATCGGGGAGCATATCTAAACACTCACTACATGTATTCATTGTGATTATATGTGTATGAGTACTTTTTATTATAGGGAGAGAGAATAAAAGAATAAATGGCTTCCCACTGAATTTAATTTTGAAAATAAAAACTTATTTTTTAACTATTTTTACAAGTGCACAATTCACAAATTATGTTTTGGGTTGAAGTCTCTGTCTTTTATTTTAGCACTTTTACAATTTTTATTATTTATATGTATGTTAAAAAAAAACTTTAAACTTTAATCTCAAGGGGTATAATTAAAACACAACTGATCACTTCTAAACATTGGCGACTAAGGTGAAGGCTGTTATAACTTTGTTCTAACAAATAAAATGGTAACTTTAATAAATTCAAAAATTCTCTATAAAGATTCCGAACGATTTAAATTAATAACTTTGGACATATTTAAATTTAAAATTTATCATCTTATGTAATAACAAATGTAACTGTATATGTATTTTTTGAACTAAAAAAAAAAACGTATTTCTGAAGGAAAAATCGATCGCAGTTTTTTTTTACCATTTTTTTACATTGTTGTCTAGCAGGTTTTGCAGTTTTTCGTCCTAGCTTTAGCAGGTTTTAAAAAAAATTTGTCTGGTAACGCTGCTTATGGGTCTGAAATCTTTCGCTACGGTGTGACTGCATTTACCTACTTTCGGTACGAATATAACTTTAAGTGAAAAACTGGGCCTTAATCTGCTAAACGACTTTCAAAGCAGATTAAGAATTCTTGTATCTTGGGTACTTTATTTGACACATAAGCTCTGTATAGTTGGGGGGGAAGGATGTTTTATGAAAGAGAATATGATAAAAAAAGGATCATCTACTTACCGTCATATTTCGTCAGTTGGCAATTTTTTCTGTTTTTTTTGTTGCTGTTCTAACTCGACTTGTAGTTGCAGACTGCTATTCTTATTGTTTGTGTTGTTGTTCTTTTGGTTTATCGAAATCTGATCGTAAGTGTGGTAATTTTTTTTATCTTTTAGCTGATGTTGGTTTGGTATCTGTATCTGTAGATGTTTGTTAAAGTGTTTTGGTATTGTTTTTGTTGTTTCTTCCTGATGACGACCGTTCTGCCATCTATACTGAACTTTTCGACAATGCTGGTGCGTCTCCTTCTGCTGGTGGTCGTTTTTGTAGTTTTTCTGTTGTACTGCGCGCTGTATTCGAGTAAGACTCGCAATACATAAATTCACGTTTGTTATCATGAGAACTCGCATTGATTACACTTGAGCATATTGAAACAAAACAAAAAAAAAATAAAACCAAATATTTCCACCACTTTCGCTGCACCAGACCACTTAAGATTACTCTATCTATTCTAATTAATATATATTGCTATAGCAGCGTAAATATTTTTATAGAAATGTCCAAACTGAAGATGGCGAGGTTCTTTTGCGTCCGAAACTCAATTTGGTTAGTGGTCAAAAGATACTGAAGATCGGAATAGATGTGAAGTTGTTAAATAATTTTTTATTGTATCTTATGTTGAGCATAAAAATATTAAAGCACGTTGGAATTGGAATTGTTTATTAATTTAAAATATTGCAAGGGGAACTTTTCTGCTCGGAGTGTATTTTGGTACTTAGTAACGTTAGCTGGTGGAACGAAATACTTTCTTTCACTCTTCGCGGAGGTTGGTTCTTAATTTTAGGATGGTTTTAACTGGATAAGCGGATCGGGTTCTTAATTAATGTTGATTTCAGTTTAATTGGTTTATCAGTTGATTATACTGTCTAGGGGCTTATTACATAGTAATGTTAACTCAATGAGCGAGATAGTTTCTTACTGTCTAGTCGCTTATTATATTCTAATGTTAACTTGATGAGAGAATTAGTTTCTTAATAAATGTTGATTTTCTTAAGGCATTCTATATTTTGGTTTGATGTTTTAAGATTTAAGCGGAACGTTAATATTTTGATTATATGTATCTATAACTGTAGATAGTTTGGTAATAGATCATCATGATTGAATTCTCGGTGTACATATTGTTATTGCTTTTACTCCCAGATGTTTTCCTGCAATGAAATGAAGAGACGTAGGAATAAGTTAAGATGCATAAGGTATAAAAAATATTTAAGGAAATTAAGAAATAGTTGCAAACTAGAATACATAAACGAGAGTGAAAGAGAGTCAAGGGAATAGAATATTTATGCCAACTTTTAACAAAATAACGCCGTCGATGAGCAACTTTTGACAATTGAAGCGCTTAGAAGATGTTGGTCTGTAAACAATGCAAATGGAGTCTTTTCAATAAAAAAATATTACTGACATTAAAACACTTGAGTTTTATTTACATCAAATTGGCATTTTATTGTTTTTATCAACTGTAAACGCTGATTACTCAGATCTTCATCTTCATACTTACTTCCTCAAGTGGGGCTACATCCCGAAATGAACCTGTGCCTCAACCAACATGCCTCTCCAATTAGGCTGGTCCTTAGCTAACTGCCTCCAGTTGCGCATTCCAAGTTGGTTGAGGTCGGTTTCTACATGTGCGCGCCACTTAAGGCAAGGTCTTCCTCGACTGCGTCCGACATCTGGCTGGGAATCGAAGACTCTGCGAGCGGGGGTATTGGTGTCCATTCGTATTACATGTCCTAGCCATCTTAAACGTCCAATGCGGAGTTTTTTCACTAGGGGTACAGGATTGAAGAAATCCTTGGTCGATTCGGGAGAAAAATTCTTCGGAAAATCTTCGGTCCCGTTTGCGTTGACGGGCTATGGAGACGAAGTTTCAACCACGAACTTCAGCGCCGTAGAGCAGGACTGGGATGATTAGGGTCTTATATAGGATCTCCTTAGTAGTTCGAGTGAGGACTTTTCTACTAAATTGCCTTCTTAGCGCGAAGAAACAGCGATTGGCAAGAGTAATTCTTGGTTTGATTTCTGACGAGATGTTGTTGTCAGAGTAAATAGCGGAGCCGAGGTAGATAAAGTCCCGTACTTCCTCAAAGTTATATCTATCAATGTTGACGTTCTGTCCAATTCGTCGATGTTGTGTGTCCTTTCGTTTACTGCTAAACCCATTTTTGCCGCTTCCTTCTCTATACTAGCAAACTTGGCCATGACATCACGTTCAGTCCTACCAATGATGTCAATATCGTCGGCGTATGCTAGTAGTTGCACCGATTTTTGGAAAATTGTGCCTCTGAAGTTGGCTTGGAAGTTTTGCACAGTCCTCTCAAGAATCAAATTGAAAAAGTCACATGACAGCGCATCGCCTTGCCTTATGGTATCGAATGTGTCGGTGAGTTCGTTTCCGACCCTGATGGAGCAGCGAGAATTCTCCATCGTCATCCTTGGGCGGTATACCAAAACTAGACATGGCTTTGTATAGTTCGTCTCTATAAATGCTGTCGTATGCGGCTTTGAAATCGATAAATAGGTGGTAGGTATCGATTTGGACTTCTTGGGTTTTTTCAGGATCTGCCGACGTGTGAAGATTTGATCGGTTGTAGACTTTTCTAGCCTAAAACCACACTGACAAGGTTGTTTAAAACGGTTTCAGGCGTTCACATATTACGGCAGATAGGATCTTGTAGGCGATGTAGAGCAAATTTATGCCTCTGTAGTTGGCGCAGTTCAGAGGGTCTCCTTTTTTGTGGATCGGGCAAACGATGCTGAGGTTCCATTCTTCAGGCATACTTTCATCCGACCAGATTTGGCTTATGACTTGGTGGGTGTTACTTACCAAGTCATCTCCGCCAGCTTTATAAAGCTCAGTGGGAAGACTGTCATTTCCGGCGGCCTTGTTAAGCTTGAGTTTAGATATTGCTATCCTCACTTCACTCAGGTCGGGTGGTTGGCAGTTTTTACTGTCGTTGCCAATATTAAATATGTTCGTTCTGCCTGACAGCGGAATGTTGTTCGTCATCGCCGTTTAACAGTCTGCAGAAGTGGTTCTTCCATATCCTCAGCATCGACTGTGTCTTAACTACGATATTTCCTTGTTTCTCTCGAAAACATTCTGTTCGAGCTTTGTATCCTTGGCTTTGACGTTTTACACTTTGGTAAAACTTGCGAACATCGTTCCTGGAGTGGTACCTCTCTATATCCTCGATCGCGCGCTTTTCTTGCTCTTTTTTCTTCTTTCTGAAAAGCCGGTGTTCTCCCCTTCTTCTTTGCCTATAGACCTCAATGACAGCTCTCGTCTTCACCTGCAGCTTAGCCTTGTAGGCTTCGTTCTTGGCTGCGAGCATCTGTCGGCATTCCTCATCAAACCAGGGGTTTCTTGCTGGTGGGCGCGAGAAACCTAGCACATCAGTTGCGGCTGATCTAATAGCTTTTTGGCATCGCTGCCATTGTTCTTCGACATTAGATGCTGGTGGTGTGGTGTCAATCGAGAGGTGAAGGGATAGGAGTTGCGCGAATGTCTTGGCGGTCTTTGGCGATTGCAGTCTTTCGACATTTAATTTTTTCACAGTATTTCTGGTTTGTTGTGGCGTGGTGAATATCCGCATCCTTACCTTGGCTACAACACGGTAGTGGTCCGAGTCGATGTTAGCCCCTCGAAATGTTCGGTCATCCAAAATACTGGATGCATGCCTCTTGTCTATCGCAATGTGATCAATTTGGTTGACTGTTCGTTGATCTGGAGACCGCCATGTCCCCTTATTTATATCAAGGTGTAGAAACCGTGTGCTGGCTATAGTGGCATTTCGTTCCGTAGCGAAGTCAATTAGCTTAAGTCCGTTACCAGACGTGTTGTCTTGTAGGCTATATTTTTCGACAATACTGGTAAAGATGTCTTCTCTTCCTAGCTTTGCTTTTCTTTTGTAGTCGCTGATAGGTTTTGCCGAGGAGCTCGTAGAAGCAATCCTTAGTTATATCATCCTTTTCCTCCGTCGGAGCATGAGCGCATATAAGGCTTATGTTGGCGAATTTTGCCTCGATGCGGATTGTTACAATGCGTTCGCTAATACGAATATGGAAACTTCTTGCCTAAGTCTGGCACTTATAACAAATCCGCATCCGAATAGTCGCTGTTTCTGCTCACTTTAACACGGTCTATAGTAGATGTCACAGTTTTTCATCCTCTTTTTGGTCGGCGCATCCCATCATATTTCCTGGATGGAAGTAATGTCTGCTTTGTAGCAGTTTAGGGCTTCCACTCGTTGTTCGCCTGCACCTCTCCTGTTTAATGTTCTCACATTCCAGGTGCAGATACGAACGTCGTTGTCCTTTTTTCGTTAAGCAGTTTCGTCTACAGTAATATCAGTCTTTTCCGAGGCTATTAGTTGCTTCGTAACAATGGTTTTTTTCCATGGGTGGGAAGTTATCCCAAAGCACAACCCCCAACCTGGAGGGCCAGTTCCTAATTATTAGATACCCCTAGGACATGGGGCCATCAGTATCCACTACGGGATGGAGCGCTGCCGTTGTCCTTTCGGTTCATCCGCCACCATCTCTGTTCATGGGGCCTGACTTTCCCTTTAAATTCCTAGATAACCTGTTGTCCGAATATGTCGACGCTGCTCATATAGGTTAGCCTGGGACGGTAGACCAGGTGTTCATTCCGCGCCATTCTGACCAAGGTGATTATATAGTATTGCTGTTTTACGTCTTGTTATCAACACTCGTATTTATCATTTATCAAGTCAAATCCGGTTGGAAGATCCGGTTGGTTGGTGCTTCGGAAGTGCTGTGTACACTTCGTTCATCTTTGTCTTGGAAGAAAATGGCCACCACTTCTAAAACCCCAGCAAATAGTCATTTCATTATGATTTCGGGTAGTTTTTCAAAGTTTTTAAATTATTTTCTAAATTCGCAACAATTTGGAAGTACCTGTCCAATGATTCAATTTTACGGTGTTCATGCATATATCGATCCGTTTCGTATCGTGGAACTATAATACTGAAATTCTGTCAAATTTTTGAGTGCATAAGAGCTGTCATTATCAAAATAACTTCTTATGATTCATAAGGAAATCAACAGATGGCCTACCCTATACATTATAAGGAAGTATGTGAAATCATATAACAGGTTAAAGAACACAACTCCACTGTCCTGTTGCAACTGGGGTGGTTCATGAAATAACTTTTAAATTGAATCATGTCAAGTGCATTTGTATCTCTTGTCTCATCATTTGGTAACCCATGATTACCCTCAAAGCCTTAAAAATATAAGCAAAACGTCTATTAAACTACCAAGTGGAAAGCTTAGTATTCCTTAGTTCGTGGAAGGGCATATTAAGATATAAATAGATGAGATACAACTTCGTAGCGAGTAATTGCGGTATTTTTGCAGATAAATTGGATGCTGATGTGTGCCTTAATGAGGGATTTCCAAGGAGAATTATTCAACTTTGTTCTGACTGTGAAATTCATTCACTTTAGATGTTGTAGTTGTTTAAATTGCGGTTTCTAAGAATCTTATATGTGTTCCTGTGGATTCTCGTGCCATAACAATCCAAACAGAATGGCAATGTTGTGTTCTCCAGTTCTATTTGTTGTTCTATCCAGTTTAAACTTTCTTATCACTTCCGTTGAAATATACGAACTCTGATTTTACTAGGACAGGTACTGCATCTGCTATTTATAGCAGACCATCATAAAAACCTTATCCTCACACAAACACTGATGTTCTCAATGAGTGATATGATTATATTCTTGTTACCTTAATGGGTTCAGGATATTATATTATCCTTCAATGGGGGCATGTTCCATGAACATTTTCTATTTCAATTTGTTTTTTTATTCAGTTTAAACTTTCTAACCACTTCCGTTGAAATATACGAACTCTGATTTTACTTGGACCGGTACTGCATCTGCTATTTACAGCAGACTATCCCCACACAAACACTGATGTTCTCAATGAGTGATATGATTATATTCTTGTTACCTTAATGGGGTTCAATATATTTTATTATCCTTAAAAGAGGGCATTTTCCATGAACATAAAGACATAGTAACAATCTGTCTTTAGGAAAATTGAAATTTCATTCGAAATTTAGAATTTGGTTAGGGATACTCAAACTAGAGATGTGCAAATTGTATATAGAAAGGACATTCATTCGAACATAGCATTATCCATTAAAATGAACTTAAATTATTAATTTTGTTCTTTGTAAGTCTAGCATTTTAAAAATTTGTGGAGCCATTGTGATTTTTAGGGAGCTTAAAGCTCCTAAAGGAGCCACTTCGGTAGTGAAGTAGCGCTGCCAGAGCCAATAGTCTTCGCAGCTAGGCTCATTAGTTTTTTTTAGATTATCTTGTAATATTCCGAGGGGCTAACATCAACTCGGACCACAGCCAACACGCAACAACAAATCAGAAATGCTGTGAAAAAAAATTTAATGACTGCAATCGCAAGAGACCGTCAAGGCCTTCGAGGAAAGCGTATTCTTTAGCCTCTCGATTGACACCATATCAAGAGCATCTAATGCCGAAGAACATTGACAATGAGGTTAACAAGCTATTAGATCAGCCGCAACTGATGTGCTTAGTTTCTTGCGCCCAACAGCAAGAAACCTTTGGTTTGATAAGGCTATGCTGTAGTTAAAGACGAAAGCTGCAATTGATCTTTATAGCCAGAGAAGAAGGAAAGAACACCGGTTCAGGAAGAAGAAAAAAAACAAGAAAAGCACGCTATCGAGGATATATAGAAATGTACCACTCCAGGAGCGATGTTCTCGATGACGATGGAGAATTCTCGCTGCTCCATCAGGGTCATAAACGACCTCACGGACACATTCGATACCAAAAAAGGATTTAGGCAAGGCGATGCGCTGTCATGTGACTTCTTCAATTCGATTCTTGAGGGGATTGTGCAAAACTTCCGAACCAGCGCAATTTTCCAAAAATCGGTGCAGGTTAGGTAAGGTTAGGTTGGTGGGTTGATGAGGCAGACGGTGTATGTCTTCCCTCATCGCACTCAGGTCAATATAGACCCAATGGGCCTCCGCACATCAGATGAGTTTAACTCTGGTGTGAAACTGGTTTCACACCATACTCCAATCGCACACGAGATGAATATGCCGGCAGAACAAATTGTATACATGAACCCCTTTTTGTTGTGTTAGTAATTCTATAGAAATTGACATTTGCCTTGAGTACTTTTGACAATTCGCAAGCCCCTTGGTTTGTGTGTGAGTATATGCAATTACATTGATGTTGACTGCTCGACTCACAAAACGCGTATGAGAGCCGAATGACACAAACAAAATTTCAGACCTAAAATGGCGAAAAATGTGTTTGTATTGGTTTTCAACCTTGTTCCACCGCAAAAACTCGGTTGAAGATTTTCAACCATTTTCTCTCCGTATACCTCAGTCCCCTCGCCCATAAAACCGGTTTCACACCAAAATATTCATCTCATGTGCGGAGGGCCATTGTGATGCCCGTTGGGGGTCCACTTGTGTGGTTGGTTCATTCATTGTCCCGTTACTGTCCATTGTTTCCAGCCATCCAGATGTTGTTGTAAACCTGAAAAGATTAGGGAGAGGGATTTCTAATAGATCCGTGAGGTCATGGAAAAAGTATTTTCCTAAGGTTCTCATTCTTAATTGGCTGAGGCCTGGGCAGTGGCACAGAAAGTGGAGGGTATCCTCGCGTATTTCTTCATCACCGCAGCCTCTACACAGGTCATCATCTATGAGATGCATTTTCAGTTTGTGGCTTTTTAGTAAGTTGTGTCCAGTAAGAATCCCAACTATAGTAGAGACAGATTTCCTGTTTCTACGAAGAAGTTTATGGGTTCTGGCTTTGTCATTCCACATCCTTTTGGAAGTTTCACAGGTGGGAAGGGAGTTCCACCTGTTTTTGGCAGTGATCAGTGTTTTCTGTCCTACCCGAGATTTGAGGTCACATAGTGGTGGTTTGACAGACTGGTGTGCTTGGTCAATGCTGGAGGCAGATCCTTTTCTCGCCAGTTCGTCAGCAATTTCATTGCCCTGTGTGCCTCTGTGTCCGGGGACCCAGCAGATCTTAACATTATGTTGGACGCCAAGAACCTTTAGCTCTTCACGACAACGTTTCACAAGCCGATATTTTATTTCGACAGCAGAGATAGCTTTTATTGCAGCCTGACTGTCAAAAAAGATGGTGATATCATCTGGTGGTATCGCCAGCATTGAGGTCGCTTTGGCTGCCTCTGCTACTGCCAATATTTCGGCTTGGAAGACACTGCTGTGCTCAGGGAGACGAAGGGTGCTGTTTAGCTTAAGTGTTTCTGAAAACACTCCAGCTCCAACGCCTACATCCATTTTTGAACCATCAGTGTAGATGGATATGGTTTCGGGGCCCAATTCGTTCCTCTCCCACTCCTCTCTGCTTGGGAGGATGCAGGAGAATGGCCTTTGAAAGTCATCTGAGCCCAGATATCTTTGTAGAATTTGGGCATGTTCTCCTGAGTTCGATTTCCAGCAGTTGAGCTGGCTGATTCTTAGAGCACTTTTGGCTGCAGATTCTTGCATGTAAAGGTCTAGCGGTAGCAGGTTAAGGATGGTTTCCAGTCCCGCTGTTGGTGTGGTTCTCATTGCGCCAGTAGCGCCCACTCGAACTACTAAGGAGATCCTATATAAGACCCTGATCATCCCAGTCCTGCTCTACGGCGCTGAAGCATGGACCGTATCAAAAGCTGATGAAGAAATCCTTGGTCGATTCGAGAGAAAAATTCTTCGGAAAATCTTCGGTCCCGTTTGCGATTACGGGCTATGGAGATGAAGATTCAACCAAGAACTATACGAGTTTTACAGCGACATACCCCTGGTCAAATAACTCCGCATTGGACGTTTAATATGGCTAGGACATGTAGAACGAATGGACGCCAATACTCCAGCTCGCAGAGTCTTCGATTCCCAGCCAGATGTCGGACGCAGTAGAGGAAGACCTTGCCTCAAGTGGCGCGCACAAGTAGAAACTGACCTCAACCAAATAGGAGTGCGCAATTGGAGGCAGTTAGCTTAGGACCGGGCTAATTGGAGAAACATGTTGGTTGAGGCCCAGGTTCATCCCGGACTGTAGCGCCACTTAAGTAAGTAAGTAAGGGGCATCTTTAATTGATCCAATTTGTCCTAAGATCTCCTCAACATTATTCAAAAATTCATAGAGCAATCTTGGATTGCCACTGAATTGTGGAAGATCTTTAACGGCATCAGGGATTTTAAGTGAATTAAAAATTGTGTTAATTTCATTTATATTCATAGTGGTAGTACTATTATTAGCAGCTACGTTATTAATTGGAGTTGTAATATTTTGAAAATTTAAATTATTAACTATGAACTATGAACTATGAACTATGAACCTAAATTAAAGTTACCTAAAGTACTTGTAGCTAAAGAACCATTTGCTCTGGTACAGTTAGCTACATTCGGCCCTATCGGAATATTTCTCCGACATTTTGTAACGCGTTGCGTTGAAGTGCATTCAGGTGCAATTTTTGACAGAAAAGTGCCATTCTTTTACCGATTTCCTCAAACACAAATTCTTCGCGGAATTTTTTACGAATTGTAGTGAAGTGAAGCCGTCGCATTTGTGTAGTATTTTTTTCCGATGACACATACCTTGGAATGAAATTTAAACCTCCGACGAAGTATGCGTTGCGGAAAATTGTCCGCTCCGAAGGATACCTCTATAGGGCTGATTATCTGTATTAATATCGCCTAGACCTTAGCCAGAAGCTCCGTTATCTATATTTGCAAAAGAATTTATACTTCGATTTTCCATTTTTAAATACAAATTAGATTCTTCTTCACTTTCACTATCACCACGTATATCTACATCTACAATAAGGTTTTATCAATACTCTCCTTCCTTTGACATATATGTATTTATGTATTATACTCGTATGAGGATAATAGGGAAAAAGGATTAAGCCATTAATACTTTTTCAAATTAATCGACTTACATACATATATCCAATGTGGCAATAGTGATGAGTAATAATGTTTAAGAGCTATTATTGGTAATTATAATACGCGACAGTTACGTGGGCCATTTTGCGGTCAAATCAAAATACATAACGGATCCGCCATCTAACGTTTTTTTTTCAACTAGTGCTTATTTCGTGAATGGTAATACTTAGCTCATGTCTGATTTGACAGATAATAAGTTTTATCCTTCCGCTGAACGAATATGGTTGTGTATACGCTTGAAAAACGCTGGGAAATATTGCGACATTACTTTGAACATCATGGTAATGTTGCAGAATGTGTGCGAAAATTGCGTACGGATTTTGGAAGAAGAGAAGCTCCGTCAGCTCCGTATGTTCGTTATCTTGTGAAAAAGTGAAAGAAACTGGCATCCTCATCGATAAACCAAAGCGTGGAAAGCCAAAAACAGTGCGTACACCCGAGAAAATTGCTGCTGCAACATCAATACACCGTCGTTCTCACCAATTGAACATTTCGGAGACATCATTGAGACCAATTTTGCATAAAGACCTTGGTATGACGCCATACAAAGTCCAATTGGTTCAGGAGTTGAAGCCAACTGACCATCCAATGCGTTTTCGCTTCGCTAAGTGGGCCTGCGATCGACTTAGAGAAGATGCCGATTTTGCCAAAAAAAATCATCTTTTCAGATGAAGCTCATTTTGATCTTGGCGGGTATGTAAACAAGCCAAATTTTGGGGCACAGAAAACCCTCACGCATACATTGAAAAGCCGATACACCCAAAACGAGTCACTGTTTGGTGCGGATTTTGGTCCAGAGGCATATCTGGGCCATTTTTCTTCGAAAATGAGATAGGAGTGGCCGTTACAGTCAATGGCGATCGTTATCGGGCCATGTTGAACGAATTTTTGTTCACAAAAATTGAAGAGAAGGATATTGGCAACATTTGGTTTCAACAGGACGGCGCTACGTGCCAGAAAGTCGAAGCTACACTCGATGTTTTGCGCCCTGTTTTTGAAGATCGCATTATCAGCCGCAGAGCTGATGTCGTTTGGCCACCTCGGAGCTGCGATTTGATACCGTTGAACTACTATTTGTGGAGTGCCGTAAAAGATAAGTGTTACGCCGACAAGCCAGAGACAATTGACGCTTTAAAGGACAATATTCGTGAAGCCATTGGTGAAAAGCAGCTGCACACAATCGATAATGTGCTTAAAAATTGGACCGATCGTGTAGGCTACTGCATGGCCAGCCGAGGCAGCCATTTGAATGAAATTATTTTTCATTACTAACCGAAAGGATTGTACTTTCAAATAAAAAAAGAAATTTGAGAAAATATTCAGTGTTTTTTTTTGTAGCATTTTCAAAAAAAAAAAGTTATTTGGCGGACCCTTTATATAGTGTTGGACTACCGTGCGAGAGAACGCGAGTTCGAATCCCAGTAAGATGAGTGTTTTTATACAATTAATTGCATTGAGTTCCATACTTTCATAATAACGAATTGGGTTTTAATAATTATAAGAGATTGAAATTGAAATTAATAAAAGTAAATAATTTAAGAAAATAATAAAAACATAATGTTATTTGTCAACTTCGATTAGGCTTGCAAAAATTTTCGGAATGACTTTTTGCGAAGCCTATAATTTGTGTCTGTATGGCCTTTTATACGCAAACAAAGTTATTTCTTAGGCTTATTAGAAGTATTTAAAGAAGTCTTATAGAAGTAAATAGCTTCCTAAAAATGCGCCTACATTCCTACAAGTAATATTGCTGGGGGGAAATAGCTTCGATAGTGATTTATCAAAGCGAAATTGTTAGTTGGGTACATATTAAATTTCATTCAATTTGACATAATAGTTTGCGAGAAATTACCAATTTTATTTATATGGCCTAAATGACGAAATCTGTTATATGGATTTTCTCGAAAAAAAAACTGGGTATTCACTGGGTTTCTAAGAAGAAGTTGCAAAGATTTTTCAAATTCCTACACTATAAAATCAGTTTACATGTCCCTAGTTCGTCCTATTTTAGAGTATGCCTCCATTATTTGGGAAACAAATTATGAAAATGCTAAAACTCGTATTGAAAAGGTTCAAAAATCGTTTACTAAATTTTTAGTAAAACAAATGCATTGGAACCTAAATGTATTGCCGTCTTATATTTAATACTAGATGTGCGCTTATCGGTTTAGATACTCTTCTAAAGCGACGTAATCTTCCAAAGCGACGTGTTCATTTTGTAATGTTTCTATATGATGTTTTCTCATATCGTGTTAAATGTTCTGAACTTTTAGAATTATTTTTTATATATGCACCAGAAAGACATATTCGAGTAAGAAATTTGCTATATACACCTAGGCACATTTATAACTATGGTGCAAATGAACCAATTACCCGATGTGTTAAGATGTTCAACTTATTTTATTCTAATAATTGTGATTTAAGTCTTAATAGAGTGGAATTTAAAAAAAAAATGCTGTTATATAATATAAGATGAAAAATATGTATTAGAATACTTAAATATTATCATGTATTTGTAATCTGTAAGAGTGTTAAAACTCGGAAGATGTAATGAAATAAATAAAAATACCATATATAGTGTTGGACTACCGTGCGTATAGTGTTTTTATATAATTAATTGTATTAAGTTCCATACTTTCATAATAACGAATTGGGCTTTAATAATTATAAGAGATTGAAATTAATAAAAGCAAATAATATAAGAAAGAATAATGTTATTTTTCAACTTCGATAAGGCTTGCAAAAATTTTCGGAATTCGGCCTCATCATCAATTCCGACGATCATTCACAATGACATTCCAGCTGTCAGCTCTTTAGACAAAGCCAATCTGCTTGCTGCACATTTCGCAGCCAATTCTACACTGCCAGATTGTGTTCAGTCTCCTCCTGTACTTGAGAACGTAGATCATTCTATGGGACAAATTCACTTTTGTACTCGTACAGTTGCAAGAGTTTTATTTGATCTTGACATACACAAATCCGCTGGTCCAGATGGTATATCCCCCATCATTCTGAAGAGGTGTTCTTCTACGCTAGCAAAACCACTGCGTAAGCTTTTCTATCTATCCTACTCATCAGGACTCTTTCCGAGTAGATGGAAAACAGCATTTGTCCAGCCTGTACCAAAAAAAGGCGAATCTTCTTCTCTCTCCAACTACCGACCAATCGCACTTACGTCCCTTCTTTCCAAGGTCATGGAAACGCTGATAAATCGTCAGCTTATAAAATATCTCGAAACACGAAAACTTCTCAATGACCGGCAGTATGGTTTTCGCAGCAACAAGTCTACTGGTGATTTGATGACATATCTCACCGAAAAGTGGAACCAATCAATCCACCATGGTGGCGATAGCAAGATTGTTTCACTTGATATTTCAAAGGCATTTGACAGGGTTTGGCACCAAGCCCTTTTGTCGAAAATGCGTGCATTTGGAATCGACGAAAAACTTCTTCTATGGATTAGACATTATCTTTCGAAACGTTCAATTCAAGTTGTTTCTGATTGTTTCAAGTCTGCAACTCACCAAATAAATGCTGGTGCCCTAAAGGAGTTTTGTCTCCGACTCTCTTCCTCATTTTTATAAATGATCTCCTGTCTGCAACTTCTAATCCAATTCATTCCTTCGCCGATGACAGTACTCTCAGCTTCTCATATTCGTTTACAGGTCCTCGTCCCTCACCTTCGAACGTGGACTCTAAACGCCAAAATATGTTAAGCTCATTGAATTCCGACCTTGGCAGCATTATCAAATGGGGTAAATCTAAAAGAGTGGAATTCAATGCTTCCAAAACACAATTTTGTCTTCTGTCATTAAAGCGAAACCAAAATCTAGAGCCATTATCCATGAATGGCACTTACGTCGAAGAAACCGAAAAGCTTTCCATGCTAGGTATGTGTGTTAGTAACGACTTACGTTGGAACGACCAAATATTCGAAGTCGCTTAAAACGCAGCGAAATGTCTAGGTTTCCTAAATCGATGTAAGAAATATTTCACCCCCTCTGATCTGGCCACAATATATAAAGCGTTTATACGCCCAAAACTTGAATTCAACGCCCACGTCTGGTCAGGTGCACCAAAATCAACATTGCACCTACCTAGATAGGATTCAAACACGTGCGAAAAAACTTATAGGAGACATAAGAATAGCGAACTCCTTAGTTTCGCTCGAACACCGTCGAAATATCTCCTGCCTTATCTTGTTTTATCGCTATTTTAACAACCAATGTTCAAATGAAATAGCCAGCTGCATTCCTCCCATTCAACAATTTAGCCGCAATACTCGTTACGCAATGAATGCAAATCAGTTTACTCTCAAGCCTATCTTCGGACGTACGCTGAAATACATAGATTCGTACATAAACCGAACAACACGAATGTGGAATGCTCTACCAAACTCTGTTTTTCCTTTCCATTATAACTTACAGACATTTAAAACCAATGTACATCGGTATCTCCTTTCTTCTTATCCCTAATTTCCTTAACGCCCGCACTGTGCTAAAACATATAAAGGATATTCATAACCCCTTGAGGGCGCGCAAATTATAAAAAAAAAACCGAGTTGGGAGTCTGAGTTTCCATGGCTCAAAACTGTTGATGGGAAATAGTTTTTGCAAGATATGTTTTAAATTTTTAGATAACAATTAAACAAATCTTGAAATGTTGACCACGGACGGACTTAAAAGGACTCTAAAGAAAAAGGATAGATTTAAGAAAAAAAGCTGAAAAGAAATAATCAAAAACCTATGTCTATACCACTGAAAAACGATTAGGAAAACTTGTTTCCAATGTTCATTAGCAGTATAGATTCGCCTCGATTCAAAAACATGCCGGTTGTTATTGGCGAATGCTTGCATTCCCACCCTTCAAGTCCCGAGAGACTTCCTATGGCTATGAGAGATAGCCCCTTATTTACCTCTCAGTCACAAAGTCCTAAAAATTAGAAAAAGTAAGTCAATGTCAAGTCCTGTCGTCGTTAGTGATTTGTCTTGTCAAGTTATCGTCAATTCGCCAATGGACGGTTTTCATTAAAAAAACCGTTTTCAGTCAAATTTTAAAATTTTTGAAAAAAACTTTTGATGCAAAAGCATTGGTAATATCAACATGAATATTTCTTCTATAGGCCATTTTAATCCAGGCTTACGTTTTGGGGGCGTTTTCCTACAAGAACCATTTGTATGCCCTACCCCAAGGCATATGCAATAGAAAAACGTTGTTTTTTTGTCGAACCATAAAGATTTTGATAAACCGTCTGAACAATATGCTGTGACAACGTCATTTTCAATACTTTATGGCCATAAAGACCACATTTTGGGAATATTAATTTTAATGATGGGATAGGGTATTTAACGATCCGCACAGCGGATGATTCAACAGATGATTCAACAGTTTTGGCTCAAGGCCAACAGCAGACCACAAGGTACACAGAAAACACACTCCACACTACAATCTGACACTTTTCAAAATATTTAATTTTCTTCAAGTCAAGACCTTAAGATGTTTCGTTCTCAAACTGAAATAGATTTCGATGCAAACTTCCTTTATTCGTGGTGTATGATTTTTGAAATATTTAACTTGGTACACAGTATAGAAAAATATTTTACACGCGTCAGCCTCAACGTTTCAAGCTGAATGAATTGCATTGTATTCGAAGAAGTTAACCTTATTTACTGGAGATGTCTTTTGCAATCTCTCACGTAGGTGTGGAAAGCACCATATTCACCTGTAAAAATAAAGAAGCAACTTTCGGTTTGACTTCATCTGGTGTCTGTCTGTACATGAGGGATTGCCAAAAGCATTATTTTGTATTTTTAACAAGGCGCCCACGAACGTTTCCTTAGCAATAGCTATAACGATGGGTTGGTACTCAATTAGCCCTACTTTGCTGTGACGAAATATCGTATGTGGGTAGCTTAGGGGTAAGCATGCAACAGATACAATTTCATATTTCATGAACCACCCATATCTGGCCCATACTTGTATAATAGATAAACAAGATGTTCTTCAAAGAGCAATATCCCATAAGACTGAAAAGGAATAATCAGTAAATGAAATCGAAGACAACATTAAATTTAAGATGATGGTGAGGCATTTTGTTTTAGATTGTAATCCGGAAAGCAAGAGTCCTAAAACCAGAAATAAAGGTTGTCCCATAATTCACGGAAAATGTTATTTCGATCGAAAGTACAGATTTTAACTTACAAAGCTGAAAGTTTTTATGGAATAGCACATCTGAGATGAATGGCCGCCACGGCTTTGCTGGCAAGTACGTTCTTTTCTATTGAAATTTTCTGTGACCGTTTCGTATACGCTCCACTTCCGCGACTCAGGGCATTAAGGACCGGCCGACCCAATGGAAATAGGTCGTGGGGAATTGATGGTAAAAATGGGCGCCACGCGATTTACCTTAATGTCCCGGAATTTCTTTTTGGAGGAATCGCGACCACCAGAAAAGAAACGCGAAATTTAATTAATAAAAAAAAGGATCGTTGATTTGTAATTACTATTTTTGTTACTATATTTATCGCAATTCAGTTCCCAGAAGGGGATAAATGGAATACAAAAAAAGAAGAAAAGCAAAAAAAATAAATGTTTACACCAAAAATATATATGTATATAAAAAAAAAACCTTCTACCCTTAGATTGGAAATCCACCCCAAAAGCGCTGCAACGTTTTTTTTTTTTTTTTTTTTTTTTTTTAAATTCATTTTTATTTTTCTTTAACTTATAACTAACTTACATGCTAGACAAAAATTAATAAAAACTAGCCTACTTATCTACTAACTTAACTAACTTACTTGTCCTCTACGGAAACCCTAAATTAAATACTAACAACTTAAAAACTAATGCCTTTCGGCCTAAAATCTAATGTTATAATTTTATTTTGTTATATATATGTATTTATTTGTACCAAGAAACATTTTAAAAAAAACTTGGTTTTGTATCTTTTTTTGATTTTATTTACTTACTTACTACTTAAAACTACTTATGAACTAATTAAAAATACTTAGAAACTAATTAAAACTACTTAAAAATAACTTAAAAACTAGAACAGCCACAGCAAGCATTTTTGTATTTTTTTTTTTTTTTTTTTTATATTTTTTTTTTTTTTTTTTTTTTATTTTTTTTTTTTTTTTTTTTTGTATTTTTTTATATATTTTTTTTTTTTTTTTTTGTGCCACCCCGACTGTTTTACCTAACTTAACCTTAAAACCTTAGAATTACGTAAGTCGGCCATTTTTCACTTTAAAGTCAACTATCTATATCAAGTCTTGCAGCCACCACAACAGGCTCTCCTGTTGCCACCTACTCCGACGAAGCGCTGCAACGTTGCCTCCCTTTTGTTCACACTTTAGCCAATATGGCCTAAGGGTAACTATAATCTAGGTATGCACCTTGGTTAAACAAAATATAAACTAAAGCCAGGTAAATAAGGCTAATGAAAGAAGTAACAAGAATAATAAAAAAAAAATAATCGACAAACGAAATAATTTTAACAATAGTTAATAAGGCGAGTCACCAAAAAAAATGACTTCAAGAATAAAAAAAAATTATATATATAGAAAAAAAAAAGAACACTCAGCCTGGGGCTCGAACCCGTGACTCCTCCACGTAGCTGATGGCTTATCCTCCAGGCCACCGTTCGCCTCCACGACACCTTGTCCAATTCGTAGTTGATCCCGTTCGGGCCTTGTATCAGACCACGCCACACTCCAAACTACAATTTTATTCATTCGCTCACCAACTCCCGTAGTGGTGAGACGTCTAGTTCTCGGCAGTGTTTTTACTATTTTAAAGTGAAAGTTAATTCTGATTAAGTGGCAAGTTGGCCAACCTTTTCCAAGAAGTGTGTTAGTTAATTCTGATTAAGTGGCAAGTTGGCCAACCTTTTCCAAGAAGTGTGTTAGAGCGTAGGTGTTGTCACCAGGTTCACAAGCGAGCTACCCCTGGTTCGAATCCCAGCCAGGCGTATGCTTTTTTTTTTCCTTTTTCTTTTTTTTTTTTCATTTTTAAAATAAAAGAAAATAACAATTTAATCGATAAGTGGTCCGTGGCCGTGTAAGAGTGGCGAACAACGGGCAAGCGGGAGGTGAGGCGTTCAAGGCCCACTCGAGCAAGGAGTTATTGGCAGCCTTTTTCCACAACAGTGAAGTAACTAACTTTATCGCTTGGGAGAATAGGCAAATCCAAATGGAAGCGCGAAAAGTAGCGGGGTTGTCTAATGATAGCCCTGCAGTTACGGGACATGCAAAGAGGAGGAAGAAAATGATTTATACACCGAATCTTGTGAAACGGCGTACAAACACTGCTTCGGCCGCGCTGCCAGCTGAAGTGCAGGGGACGTCTCGACCTACGACGTCAGCGGCAGCGAAACAACAAAAGCAACAAAGGCAGCTTGCCTCTCCATCAGATGATGCGGAGGAAGTTTCGTACTTGTCCGAGGAGGGGGAAGGGCGATATACCGATGAGAGTAACAGGTTTGCGGTGCTTTCATCAGATGACGATGACGCCGAAGAGAAGGAGCTAAGCGAGGCCATCGAAACATTTGAGGAAAAAATCGAACATATAAAATCCCAACTGGAACCGCTAATTCTTGCGTTAAAGAAAAAACAAGAAGAGCGTCGTGAACGCGAACAACAACAACAAACGGCAGTGGCAAACACAAGTGCGAAAACTGCGGCAAGCTCAAATGCCCAGCAACCGCAGCCGCTGCCAAAGAACAAACAACAACAACTACAAGAGCAACAAAAAAAGCAACAACATCAAACGCAACCACCAAAGCAGCAACAGCAAACGCAACCACCAAAGCAACAACAGCAACCGCAAACCCAGCAACAACAGCCACCGAAGCAACAGCAAGCAAAGCAGCAACAACAACAGCAGAAGCAGAAACAGCAGCAGCCACAACAGCAACAACAACAACAGCAGCAGAAGCATCAACAACAACAGGAGCAGCGGCAGCAGCAGCAGCGGGAACACTAGCAGCAGCCACAGCCGCCTAAAAATAAAAAAGAAAAAGTGCCACCAATCAACACATACAAACTGGACCTTAAGGAAACCATTGAAATATGTAAGTCGGCCATAGGCAATAATTTTACAATTAAGCGTTTGAGTCAAGATAGGCATGCTATCCACTGCTTAACAGTTGAGCAGTACAAAATTATTAGAGAATTGCTTGCAGGCACCACAACGGAGTTTTTCACATTTACTCCGAAAGTAGAAAAATGCCAGACGGTTGTCTTAAAGGGCATAGATTCCTCAACGGATCCGCAGGCGCTGTTAAGTGAGCTTCGCCAAGTAGCGACGGACGATCTCGAAGTCGTTGGAGTAAAGCCATTCACCACAGTGAAGGCCAGACGGGAGAACCGGAAACTACCGATGTTCCTCGTACAGCTATCGCCCCAAAGCAAACTGGATAAGTTGAGGAGTATCTCAGTCCTCAACTTCCAGGTTGTGCGCTGGGAAAAATTAAAAAGAAGCGACAGCATGCTTCAATGCATGCGTTGCCAAAGGTTCGGCCACGCCTCAGCCAACTGCGAAATGCGGTCACGCTGTGTGAAGTGTGGACAGAACCACATCATAGGAGAGTGTAAGCTAGGAAAGGAGCGGGTCGAAGATATGACCCTGCTTAAATGTGCACTATGCGGAGGCGGCGGGCACCCTGCAAACTATCGGGGCTGTCCAAAGTTTCAGCAACTAAAACTTAATAAAAAAGCGAAGCAAACGGTAGTGGTGAATCAGCCAGCCGTTCGCCCTCCCTCAACGTCCGTCAACCCCCAAATTTCCTACGCCCAAATGGCGTCAGGAAAGGGAAAAACGGTACAGCATCCACCAAAGGAAGCCCAACAGGCCCCCGTGCCTCAGGCTCCAGCAGTAGATGCGGATGTGTTGACTGCGTTGCGGGCCATTCAAGGCCAGCTAACCGGTCTTCAAAACCAGTTACGGGAGCAGGCGTCAAGGGTAGACTATATCTACTCCTTGTTGCCGAGCTTAATGCAAAATAGATCGTAATGGGCGCGCTGTCAGAGAGACCCTTAAAGATCCTGGCTGTGAATGTAAATTCACTGATTAGGATTGAACGTAGAGCTAATCTGTTCCAACTGTTAAAAGACCAAAGTCCCGATGTGCTTATGGCTAGCGAAACTAAGCTAAACCAGAAGCATAAATTGACTAATAGTAATTACAATATCGTAAGAAGAGACCGGCCCAACTCCACTCAAGGAGGCGGGGTCGCTATCTTTATACGAAAAGGCATTAGTTATAAAGTCATATATAGTGGTGAAGTGCGCCGATTCCGGTTGCTGGAAGCCTGCGTCATATGCATTCCTCTCCAACAAGGGAAGCGATTGTATGTGATAGCGGCCTACGCACCGGAAGCACCTCAGCCTACACTTTTCACAACAGAGCTCGGAAAACTTTTCGAATCTCTGAGACTGAACTCAGTGGAGAACTTTTATCTTTTGGCTGGAGATTTAAATGCCAAACACGCAGATTGGGGAAATCAAATACAAAATCCTCGGGGTAATCATCTGTACAATTGGATGGTCCACTTCAATGTTGAATATAGGATCGACATTCTCGCCACAGATAGGCCATCGTTTCCGAGAAGCGGTGCTTTTCTGGATCTTTTACTGCGAGACACAAGACTAACTGTTACTGACAAAGTAGGTCAACACCCGCGAAACTGTTTACAGACGATCGAGTACGACAGTGACCACTGCGGACTCGCCGCCGTAATACAGCTTCCGAACGAGCTTGTGGCGTTGGACGAGTATGTGCCTGTGCATTCTTACAACTACGGTAAGATGCGCTGGCCACGCTTTACCAACGCCTTATCAAGAGAACTACGTTCGAGGGACATTCTACCACCAAACAACCGAAATCTGACAAACAACGAAATCGACAACTACTTACAACAAATGGACGAATCGATCCAAAGGACAATGAACAGGACGATTCCAAAATACAAAGAACGTGACATAACGTCTTCGTACAGAAACGCGACAATTGACGCACTGCACAGACAAAAAAGCGGACTTCTGACAAGACTTAAAAACTTGTACAGACGACTGACAAACCCACGCGACCCGGAGATTAGAACACTGAAGGCGTCGATCAAAAACATCAACCAATTGATCAAGGAGAACTATCGGTTGTCCATTAATTTGTTTTGGAATAACAGAATTCGGGCCGTAAATTCCAGCGACCCGAGTATGTTTCCACAAATTAATAAGATCTTTAGGAGGAAAGGTCATAACGACCTTCCGTGTATTAAGCTCCAACGAACAACTGACAATACAAACATACTTTTGACAGCAGGAATCGATCCAGGGGAAGCCGTCTTCAACGACGATTTCTATGTTATTGAAGATCCTCAGGAGAAAGTGGAGGCAGTGGGGGCTGTTTTTCAGGAGGTGTATAAGGTGAATGATAGCATTCGCCCGAACCGCATCCTGGAAAACAATGCCCTGCTCCA
Organism: Rhingia campestris; assembly: GCA_932526625.1. NCBI lineage: Eukaryota > Metazoa > Arthropoda > Insecta > Diptera > Syrphidae > Rhingia > Rhingia campestris. The sequence continues at coordinate 1,470,413 of OW052186.1, read as the reverse complement.
TCACTTCTACCTAAGAAATGACATAACGCAATGGCGATCTGAGAACCGCGGTTTCACGCGGTTCGATGACGAAAACTTGGCAAACGCCATAGTCGCCGAGCGAAGTGGGTCGAGTCCCCTGTTAATTTCGAAGGTGGAACTCCAGACCATCTTCGATTCCATAAAGAAAAAGAAGTCAGCGGGAGTCGATGGTATATCTAACATTGTACTGCGACACTTACCCCCTGAAGCTGTGGACATTTACGCCACGCTGTTCAACAACGCGCTGAATAATGCATATTATCCAGTGCGTTGGAAGACGGCGGTGGTTCATCCTCTCCCGAAAAAGGGAAAGGACAACTCCAATCCGGCAAATTTCCGGTCGATAAGTCTCCTTCCGAGTATCAGCAAGGTATTCGAAAAAATTCTCAATCGGGCTCTGTTCAAGTGGTCTGAGGACAACAATATTATACCAGAGAACCAGTTTGGTTTCAAGGCCGGACATGACTGTATTCATGCCGCCTCCAAGCTCGTCTCTGATATACAATGGAACAAAGCGAAAAAACAGTGCACGGGTGCATGTCTGGTTGATTTGGAGAAGGCTTTCGACACCGTATGGTTAGAGGGCCTCTATCTAAAGCTAACCAGACTTGGCATAAGTAAACCACTACTATATATGCTTCATGACATGTTGACTGGTAGAACGTTTGTTGTCAAAAGTGGCAATGTAACTTCTACCACCGAATATTTCATTAAAAATGGTCTGCAACAGGGAGCGGTGAACTCGCCGATTCTCTTCAGCATTTACACCAGCGATATGATAGGTAGTCTAACTCAGGCAATTGCGTATGCGGACGATCTTATCGCGTACAGATCAGCACCTACTGTCGAGGTCATCCGAACTCTTTTGCAGCGGGACTTCGATAAGATCCAGAGATATTGTGATGACTGGAAGTTAAAAATCAACTTTCAGAAATCGGAAACTATCCTGTTTAGGACACCGTTGTCTAAGGCCTCTAGGGATACGAGAAAGAACTGGCGCAAGCTGGTGATCGTTGGACCAAACGGACATCCACTGGCGAGCAAAAGTGTAGTAAAGTACCTTGGCATCTGGCTGGATCAGTATCTATATTTCGGAAGACATGTAGATGCTGCTCTGGCGAGAGCTAGGGGAGCATTTGCCCTGACAAGACGATTGTTTTATAGCAGCCGTCTTGACAGCAGGGTGAAGGTGATTTGCTACATGTCTCTTATCAGACCGATGATTGCCTATGGGTGCCCGGTGTGGTTCAACGTTGCCCCATCTCAAATGGAAAAGATACGGGTGTTTGAGAGGCAGTGTTTGAGAAGCTGCCTTGGACTTCACAGAACACCAGTATCTGACTACACAAAATATTATTCCAACCAGGTCCTATACAACGGGGCCAACATAAACAGGATAGACAATTTTCTGGTGAAACTCATTCGGTTTCACGCGGCAAGAGCGATGACCTCGAGCAATAGTCTCATCTTTGGGGCCTTCTACCCCAATGATGAATATTTCGAAAGTGCTCGTTTAAGCGGCTTTATTCCGCCTGAAGCTTTCCTATTTTTGGATAGTCGAGGGCTGATACAGGACAGATCGGCGGTTCCGCTAATCTACCACGTCTTCCGACGAACTGTGGATAGGCGGCTCCTGTACGACCGAGACGTAGTCGCTCAGGGCGGAGGAGAGCGCCTGCGGTTCAGCAGGAGTGTGTCCGATTGGGACCGTCGGAGTAGGTTGCAACAGGAGAACCTGTTGTGGTGGCTGCAAGATTAGTTATAGGTAGTTGACTCTTGACTTTCATTTTGAAGTATGGCCGACTTTCATATATCTAAGGTTTCACTTAAGGGTAGGTTAAGAAAAACAGTCGTGGTGGCACAAAAAAAAAAAAAAAAAAAAAAAAAAAAAAAAAAAAAAAAAAAAAAAATACAAAATGCTTGCTGTGGCTGTTCTAGTTTTAAGTTATTTTTAAGTAGTTTTAATTAGTTATAAGTAGTTTTAGTTAGTTCATAAGTAGTTTTAATTAGTATGTAAGTTTGAATAAAAATAAAAAAAAACACATGAAACCAAGTTTTTTAAAAAAATGTTTCTTGGTCAAGAAAGAAAAAGATAAATATATAGTTAAATAATTAAATTAGATTTTAGGCCGAAAGGCATTAGTTTTTAAGTTGTTATTGTTTAATTTAGGATATCCGCAGAGGATAAGTAAGTTAGTTAAGTTAGTAGATAAGTAGGCTAGTTTTTCAGTAATTTTTGTCTAGCATTTAAGTTAGTTCTAAGTTGAAGAAAAATAAAAATGAATTGAAAAAAAAAAAAAAAAAAAAAAAACTACAATTTTATTGTAGGCAAAAGGAAAACCTCAGATACTCTTCATGTAAGGACAGCCTCTAAGCGTAATTTTTGTTCCGATAAGAAAACGTGTTTGGCTCATAGAGTATATATATATGTATATATATATATTAATTCGTATACTCTATGCGGACGATGAAAATGTAAGATAAAAACTCATTCATATATGGCGACGCACTAATTCCGGATAGATAGACGGATACGGTAACAATCGCACAATCCAATAAAAAAATAATTCAATCAGTAAGCTGATTTGGTAAGAGATCTTACTGCCGCACAAAAGGAAAAAGTGTAAATGTATATCTATTTTTCTATTTCTTTATCTAGAACACCACTCTAATTGACGTAAGCTAGAACACAACCGATCGTTACAAACTCTTGCGACCAACTCCCTTGTATGTAACGCTTTTCTTGCTCTCACGCCACTCTAACTGGCTTCTTACCGTTTACCCATTTTGACCTTGGAGTCTAGCTAGTAACTCCTTAAAAATTAAATAAAAAAAGGAAAGGGGGCCACCGCCGGGATTTGAACTCCGACTCTAAGGATCAGGTTGGGGTGTCAACTCCCCCAGACCATACCATAGCTTGACGAACTATTGAACACCAATACGGTGAAAACTTCTCAGGACATAACAAGTGGCTGAATTTTATAAATACACCGCTTAATTTCCTCTTTCAGGGATGTTGGTGGTTGGTTTACATATCCTTTGACTTAAAAAAAAACCGAAAGAAAAAAGTCCAATGGCGTTAAATCGCATGATTATGCCGACTACACGATTAAGAAATGACTCATGCAGTAATTAGATTGTTTCTCTGGCATGTATGGCATGTAAAATCGTCTTCTTGAAATCACATGCTGGTCACACCCATATCTTGTAATTTAGGCATTAAAAATTTTACTGAAAAATCGCATGTTGAAAAGAGAGATCTATTTAGGGATGTTGTTCATGAAAAAGCCACTCTCGAAGATTAAAAATTACAAAATCAAGTTTCAATTTCAATGGAGATCCACTATAGTACCGAGATTAGGATATTCGCCAGCAAAGATTTTAATGAGTAGAAAGTTACGAACAAAACTTCCCAAAGATAGTTTACAATTAATTCCTAGCATTTCAGAAGATGTAGATGAGAACCATGAAGACGAGAGCTGCCATTGAGCTCTATAAGAAGAAGAGAAGAACATCGGATTTTCAGAAAGAAGAAAAAAGAGCAAATCTGGTCGGATGAAAGCATGCCTGAAGAATGGAACCTCAGCATCGTTTGGCCGATCCACAAAAAAGGAGACCCTCTGAACTGCGCCAACTACAGGGCCTAAGTCTCTTCAACATCGCCTACAAGATCCTATCTGCCGTAATATGTGAACGCCTGAAACCGTTTACCAACAACCTGATCGGCCCTTATCAGTGTGGTTTTAGGCCAGGAAAGTCCACAACCGATCAAATTTTCACACTCTGGCAGATCCTGAAAAAACCCAAGAAGTCCAAATCGATACCCATCACCTATTTATCGATTTTAAAGCCGCATACGACAGCATTTATAGAGACGAACTTTACAGAGCCATATCTAGTTTTGGTATACCGCCCAAACTCGTCCGTTTGTTAAGGATGACGATGGAGAATTCTCGCTGCACCATCAGGGTTGGTAACGACCTCACCGACACATTCGATACCAAAAAAGGATTTAGGCAAGGCGATGCGCTGTCATGTGACTTTTTCAATTTGATTCTTGAGAGGATTGTGCAAAACTTCCGAACCAACACAATTTTCCAAAAATCGGTTCAACTACTAGCATACGCCGACGATATTGACATCATTGGTAGGACTCAACGTGATGTCAAAGCCACGTTTACTAGTATAGAGAAGGAAGCGGCAAAAATGTGTTTAGCAGTAAATGAGGGTAAGACTAAGTATATGCTGTCAACACGAAAGGACACACAACATCGACGAATTGGACAGAACGTCACCATTGACAGATATAACTTTGAGGTAGTACGGGACTTTGTCTACCTCGGCTCCGCTATTAACTCTGACAACAACATCTCGTCAGAAATCAAACGAAGAATTACTCTTGCCAATCGCTGTTTCTTCGGGCTAAGAAGGCAATTTAGTAGTAAAGCCCTCACTCGAACTACTAAGGAGATCCTATATAAGACCCTGATCATACCTGATATCAAAAGCGGATGAAGAAATCCTTGGTCGATTCAAGAGAAAAATTCTTCGAAAAATCTTCGGCCACGTTTACGTTGACGGGCTATGGAGACGAAGATTAAACCACAAACTATACGACCTGTACAGCGACATGTCACTGGCCAAAAAACTCCGCATTGGACGTTAAAGATGGCTGGGACATGTAGAACGAATGGACACCAATACTCCGGCTCGCAGAGTCTTTGATCCCCAGCCAGACGTCGGACGCAGTAGAGGAATGAAACTGCTGACGAACTGGCGAGAAAAGGATCTGCCTCCAGCATTGACCAAGCAGACCAGTCTGTCAAACCACCACTATGTGATCTCAAATCTCGGGTGCGACAAAAAACACTGATTACTGCCAAAAACAGGTGGAAATCCCTTCCCACCTGTGAAACTTCCAAAAGGATGTGGCCTGAGTATGACAAAGCCAGAACCCATAAACTGCTTCGAAGAAACAGGAGATCTGTTTCGACTTTAGTTGGGATTCTTACTGGACACAACTTACTAAAAAGCCACAAACTGAAAATGCATCTTATAGATGATCACCTCTGTAGAGGCTGTGGTGGTGAAGAAATACATGAGGATACCCTCCACTCTCTGTGCCACTGCCCACGCCTCAGCCAATTAAGAATGAGAACCTTAGGAAAATACTTTTTCCATGACCTCACGGATCTATCCGAAATCCCTCTCCCCAAGCTTTTCAGGTTTACAACAATATCTGGATGGCTGGAAAGGGGCTAACAACAATGGACTGTAATGGGACAATGAATGAACCAAGAACACAAGTGGGCCCCCAACGGGAATCACAATGGGTCTATATTGATCTGAGTGCCATGAGGGAAGACGCACACCGTCTGCCTCCTTAACCCATCAACCCAACCTAACCTAACGTAAGTGTTGTCGTTGTTTTTTAATATTTTTTTTCATTTTAAGTCATTTTTTTTCTAAATCTGCCCCTACCTCCTAACCGGGGCGAGATATACCCCCTCCCCTCTCATAGTAAAAAATGCTTGTTTTTGACCTCTCAATTATACATTTTTGGCGCCAAACTTATAGTACTCTCCCCGTAACTTTACTCTGCATACAAAATTCAACTGACCCACGACGAAGTATGTTCGCTGAATGGGCTCTGGAGCAGTTGGAAACTAACCCTAATTTTCATCGAAAAATCATCTTCAGAGATGAGGTCCATTTCGAATTTGGAACGATGCCAATCTACATGCGTCCAAGAGCGTCCAATGCATCCCGAAAAAGTCACAGTTGTGGACTTTGGGGTGGCGGCTTCATCGGTTCATATTTTTTTGAGACCGACGTTGATCAGGCCATCACCATCAACGGCGGCCACTATAAGTCGATGATTAGCAACTTTTTTTTGACCTGAATTGGACACCAATGACATGTGGTTTCAACAGGACGGCGCTACATGCCACACAGCTCACGACTGGTCCAACACTCCATCGGTGAACATTGTAACGTAAAGAATCCCCACTTTCACAAACACATACCTCGATAGCGAATGAACGATGCTCTCTCGACCACTGCGGCATTGTTGCTGACTAAGCCGCACTTGCGATTATTGAAATGGCACCACCATACCCCAACATCATTTTCAACTGTTTGAGATATTCCCACCTGAAAACAAAAATCCACCACCGGACACCCATTATGCACCATCATGCACCATTACGCACAAAAACTGGAAACCAAGAAGAGGACTCTTCTACTTCCATAAAGTACAATGGGGAAGCACGGATTATCTATTTTCATCTTTTAAAAAACCATTAATGGCCAACAGGAAAAATGACCCCACATTCGCATTAACACCAGAAAGCTGTTGATAAGCCTCTTTTCGAAAATTGCCAGATGGAAACTGTGTAGCGATGCAAAGAAGCCTTTTAATCGGAATCTACCTGAATGCCAATGGGACAGCTCTAAATGCAATGCACCGGATAGATTTATCATTCATTTTTAATGGATTTATCACTCGCACCCTGATGAAATCTGAGCGGAAAAAAACCGCATTTGCAATTTCAACCGTCGATATATATGCATGCATTATATATATTTTTAGACTTTGCTAAATCTACTTCAAAATTATATCTTAACTCTAAGTGGTGCCATCTATACGTAAGCTTCTGCAAATTATGTCGTCTAAGTGCCAACCTGTTGGAACTTGGCCGGATGTTGTGACATCAGCACCGTGACGGAGGTTTATTATCATCGACTTTACTCCATAGAAACAAAGTCCATGCGGGTTAAGCCCGGGACGTCTCCAAAGCGGCTGATAAGCTTTCATTGGAAAATTCATGGAGGTTCTGGCAGTATGCGGAGGCGCACCATCTTGCTGACGAGTAACATGGATGTGCTCGCAAATTTGGAAGAAAACATTGAACATGCTTCCATATTTGCTACTGTTTGGGTTATTCCCTGGAGTTTTCAAAAAATAAGGCCAGATGATTCCAAATGATTTGCTCCAAGGAGTAACTCTTGGGCAATGTAGGGATCGTTGGTGTTTCAGTCGTGGATTACATGTTTGTGGAACCCATTAGTGACAATTTTTCTTATTTACGTGAAAATTCAGGTGGAAGTAAGCCACGGTGCACGGGAGGCGTACTATCCCCACTCCTCTGGCTACTTGTAGTCAACGAAGCACTTAAGAAGCTGGATATCACTGCAATAAAAACAGTGGCATACGCTGATGACGTAGTCCTCATGGCGTGCGGAATATTCCCATCGACACTGAGTGAAATTATGCAAAGAAGTCTCAATATACTCAGCAAGTGGGCAAAGCCTTGCGGGCTGGGTGTAAACCCAAACAGAACAGAACTGGTTCTCTTTACTAACAGGAGACCGATCCCAACATTTCCGGCACCGGCTTTGGAAGATTCAACCCTCTCAATGTCAGCAAGTGCGAACTATCTGGGGGTGGTACTTGATAGTAAACTGAACTGGAATCTAAACGTTGAAGAAAGAGTAAAGAAAGCAAATATTGCCCTCTGTAGCTGCAACAGAATCTGCGGCAAAAAATGGGACCCATCCCCGAAGGTCACAAAATGGCTATACACAGCTATTGTCAGGCTAATCCTAACATACGGTTGCTTGGTCTTATGGAATGCTATGAAAAAAGCAAAACATATGACCAAACCAACGAAAGTTGAAAGGACAGCATGCATACTCACGACAGGAGCCATGCGCACTAGCCCCACAGTAGGGTTAGAAACAATCCTAAACATAACACCAATTGACTTACAAATCAATGACACAGCAGCAAAAAGTGCAGCAAGACCCAAAGAAACGGGCAATCTACTCATGAAGCCTTTTGGCCATAGCTCAATATTAAACTCAATGGCTTATGCGGATGCAGCATCTGACTACATTACCCCATACCACGACTTTGATATTCCCTGATATTAGCAAGCTCGTGTAGTTTATTCCAAGCTGAGATCCTGGCCATACTCGAAGCTGACGAATCGGCTAGGGTATTGGACATATCACATGAGGATATCTCCATCTACGTGGATAGTCAAGCGGCCATTAAAGCTTCCAATATAGTAAAATCGCGTGTAGTTGGACGCTGCCGCGAAGAGCTGAAGGCTCTATGTAACCAGAACAAAGTCCAAATTATCTGGGTGCCAGGACATAATGACATTATAGGAAATGAGAAAGCAGACGAGCTAGCAAGACTAGGATCGTCCAGTTGCATTTCCCTAGCTGATAAAATGGTCAATCCCCCGCTAGCATCTAAAAAACATGAAATAACTAAGCACACTCAAGAAGCAACCATAACAAGATCGCAAAATAAAATCACTTGTATGCACACAAAATCTCTCTGGCCGGAGTTAAGCTGCAGCAAATCGAACATGCTAATAGCTTTGAACAGAGCATCCATTTCTATAGCGGTGAGAGTGATAACAGGTCGCAACCTATTGGGTAAGCACTCCAATAAGATAAAACTGACCAACTTTGCAGGAAATACTAGGCAGCCTATACTTTGACGACCAAAGAGACCTAACGACTATCCCAATAGCGCAGTTAGTCCGCTTTTGTAGCAGATCAGGATGGAGCAACTACCTCTTTGAGGCTGAATGAGCAACACAAACCGCATAAGTATCACTATCGAACTTAACCAGGTATCCTCTTTCACTATTTCAGGTTACTTTCTTCGAAGGGTATCGCTATGGGCCCACGTAGGCCTATGCGAGCTTGACGACTCACTCGAGCGTCTACAGCCCATCTAACCTAACCTAACCTTAGCCACGGTGCTCTAAAAGGATATAAACAGTGCGAAATCTCTAAATCATTTTTTTCACAGAAGTTTTTGCATAAATTTAAGTAATTTTCTGGAAGTTCTTGCACTAGAATTCCGTGAACAATAGTTTTTGGGATGGCCTAACCGGCCACACTGGCACATTTTTTAACCAAACCTCGTTCCACCGCCTGAATGTTTTCGGAGTGCCAAACCGGTCGGTCTCTTCCACACTAGACACCTTTCAACCGCCTGAATGCTTCCAGTGGTCCTTTTTGGGAGTGTGCCAAACTTGGCGCTCTCTTCCACACTAGACATGGACATGGACTATTTTTCACGCTAGTTCAAGCTAGTAAACTTGAAAATCAAATGAGTTTTGATTTACAAAGTTACAAGCGTGGGCTAGCCCGAATAATCTGCGACCACGTTATTGATTATCCATACAATAGTTTTCCTAGCGAACTAGAGTTGGTCGCAAACGCGGCCTTAAGTGCTGAAGAAGTTTCGCGGAATCTTTGCATCCTTGACCGCATCAAATTTACTCCTTGTCCATCACTCAATGGTGAACAAAATTGTCAGCGCGTATAATCACGTAAGAATCGCCACTTTCACAAAAACACGCCTCGATAGCGAATGGACGATGCTCTCTCTACCACTGTGGCATTTTTGCTGACTAAGCCGCTTTCGCGCTTATTAAAATGGCACCACCATCCCCTCACATCATTTGAGATATTCGCAATTGAAAAAAAAAATCCACCACCGGACACCCATTATGCACCATCATGCACCATTACGCACAAAAGCTGGAAACCAAGAACAGGACTCTTGTCCACCAAATACAATGGGGAAGCACAGATTTTCTATTTTCATTTTTTATAGATCCATTAATGGCTAACAGGACCCCACTTTGGCTTTAACACCAGAAAGCCGTTGATAAGCCTTTGTTTTTAAAAATTGCCAGATGGAAACTGTGTAGCGTTTTACTCAGAATTTACCTGCATGCCAATGGGAAAGCAATGCACCATATAGATTTATCATTCATTTTTAATGGATTCATCAGTGGCAAATACGGATTAGATACATTAAATATAAAAAGTTCGTAATAACACTCTAAAACACGCTAAACTTTCCGGGATTTGTGAGATATTCAAACATTCCATAGCTGTCATTGACTTTTTGACGTTTGGTGACCCAATTCCAGTCAATCAATCAATTTTGTACGTATAATCCATAACCAGGGATTGTTACAAAATAGACCCCGGCGTTGGATTTGATTTCACAAAAGCTAAACCCTATCAGTACCTTTCATCCGCAGATCACAGCAGGTTTCATAGTCAGTAGAAGAGGTTGGCAATACAGCCTTAGTAAATCACAGTTGATATCTATTAATGTTGAAAGACTTTAATCGGGAGAGACCGCCAAGGCCTTCGCGGAACGCGTATCTCTGAACCTCTCGATGAACACCATACCACCGGTATCTAATCTCGAACAACATTGGCAACGGTGTCAACAAGCCGTTATATCAGCCACGCAACTGATGTACTAGGTTTCTCGCGGCCACCAGCAAGAAACCCTTGCGTTGATGAAAAATACCGACAGGTGCTCGCAGCCAAGAACGAGGCATACAAGACTATGCTGCAGGTGAAGACGAGAGCTGCCATTAATCTCTATAGGCAAAGGGGAGGCAAGAACACTGGCTTTTCAGAAAGAAGAGCAAGAAAAGCGCGCCAGCGAGGATATAGAGAGTTGCCGCTCCAGAAATGATGTTCGCAAGTTCTACCAAAGTTTAAAACTTGAAATCCTAGGATACAAGGCTCGAATAGAATCCTGTTGAAATAAACAGGGAAACATCGTAGTTGAGTCAATACTGAGGATATGGAAGAAATATATCTGCAGACTGTTAAACGGCGATGACAAACATTCTCAAGTTGTCAGACAAAACGAACCATTTCAACATTGGCGACGACAGCGAAAACTATCAACCACCCGATCTGATTGAAGTGAGGATAGCAATATCTAAACTCAAACTTAACAAGGCTACCGGAAATGACTGCCTTTCCGCCGAGCTATAAAAAGCCCACCATGACCCACCGGATGAAAGTATGCCTGTAGAATGAAACGTCAGCATCGTCTGCCTGATCCACAAAAAAGGAGACACCATCTGAACTGTAGTAAATCCCTCAGTCGAACTACTAAGGAGATCCTATACAAGACCCTGATCATATCAGTCCTGTACTACGGCGCTGAGGCATGGACAGCGTCAAAGGTGGATGAAGAAATCCTTGATCTTTGGTCCCGTTTGCATTAACGGGCTATGGAGACGAAGATTTAGCCAAGAACTATACGAGCGACATACCCCTAGTCTAAAAAAATACTCCACATTGGGCGTTTAAGATGGCTAGAACATGTAGAGCAAATGGAAACCAATACTTCGGCTTGCAGAGTCTTCGATTCCCAGACAGACGTCAGACGTAGTAGAGCAAGGCCTCGCCTTAAGTGGCACGCACAAGTAGAAACCGATCTCAACCAACTTGAAGTGCGCAACTGGAGGTAGTTAGCTAAGGACCAGGCTAGGTTAGGTTAGATTAGGTGAACCCATAACTTATGACTCCATCGGCAGCAGCTAAAAGGGCCAAGGATTCCTCGTTCACAATTATGCAAACGTTTCTAGAATCTCCCTTCGCCTCTTCTAAAGGGGCCAGCGATTCCTCGTTCACAATTATGCAAACGTTTCTAGAATCTCCCTTCGCCTCTTCAACTTTGCGAACTCGCCAGTTATGGATCGGAAGGAGCGGATTGCTGAACTTGATAATGTCCAGAATATCTTTTGGGTCGGAGGGTTCCACAGGGATTCACGCACGGGCGGTTAGGAATCTGGTCCATTTCCACTACCTCCAGTTGTGCTCCTGGCCAGATTTCCCCCGCCCTGGACACTGCGATCTTATAAAGATTTTTGGACCTTTGCTCAGCACAGGCAATCCTGTTGATATGACCCTGGTGTAGGCCTAGGTCGCGGCAGATGGGCGCAGTGCCCGGGTGATCGCGAAGGATCTGGAGGCTGGAGGCAAGTTTTACCTCTACCTTCCTCCATTTGTCCATTGTGATGCTACCATCCGGGTCATTGCGGTCAATTACCGCGAATTCCAGACGTTCTTTCAGCATCTGACTGAAGGTTCTGTCAATGGTCCTGAAGTGCGTAGGATTGGCAAGGACCGGGTTAATTGGAGTGGCATGTTGGTTGAGGCCTAGGCTCATTACGGACTGTAGCGATAGTCAGTCTGTGTAATTAGTTTTTGCTGTTCCAAAGAGTTTGGCATTCCCCGTAATTACATACTTAAGTGGCACTGCAGTCCTTTATGCATATGTGCCTCAACCAACATACCCCTCCAATCAGTCCGGTGACCGGAATCGAAGCCTTAGTAATACAAGTCCTTTCTATCTTAAACGTCTTATGTGGGGGTTTTTGACCTGGTCTATTTGGTAAAGCTCTTGGTAGAATCATCATCTTGGTAGACCATAGATATTCCAAAGAGTTTTTCGCTCAAAACGACCAATGATATCTTCATCTGAATTTCTGAAGGAATGTCGCTGTTAAAGTAATACAAGTCCATTCTATCTTAAACGTCTTATGTGGGGGTTTTTGACCAGGTCTATTTGGTAAAGCTCTGGGTAGAATCTTCATCTTGGTAGACCAAAGATTTTCCAAAGAGTTTTTCGCTCAAAACGACCAATGATATCTTCATCTGAATTTCTGAAGGAATGTCGCTGTTAAGGTAATACAAGTCCTTTCTATCTTAAACGTCTTATGTGGGGGTTTTTGACCAGGTCTATTTGGTAAAGCTCTTGGAAGAATCTTCGTCTTGGTAGCCCATAGATTTTCCAAAGAGTTTTTCGCTCAAAACGACCAATGATATCTTCATCTGAATTTCTGAAGGAATGTCGCTGTTAAAGTAATACAAGTCCATTCTATCTTAAACGTCTTATGTGGGGGTTTTTGACCAGGTCTATTTGGTAAAGCTCTTGGTTGAATCTTCATCTTGGTAGCCCATAGACTTTCCAAAGAGTTTTTCGCTCAAAACGACCAATGATGTCTTCATCTGAATTTCTGAAGGAATGTAGCTGTTAAGGATTTTATATAAAACTCTGACCATCCCTGTCTTACTTGAAAGAAGACCAAGTCAATAGAATTGGCTTATCCTTCGTCGCTTGTCTAAAACACTATAGGGCCACATTAAATCCAACAAAACAGTTTAAGTTCCTCGTAATCAGTGTCTCAATCCAATCAAGCAGTTAAAGTCACACGACGCGATGGTCATATGGTAGGTAATGGCAAAGAGTTTAGAACTACATAGAGTGCGCATCTCATACAACGAAAATTTACTATGTGGGATACTGATATTGATACCCCAGTGTTACCACGGCAACAAACAACAGCATAGCCGATGCAATAACGACGAAAATTCCCCTTCGCACTTACCGCCCGCGGACTGAATCGGCTGCGTATTCTATAGTTTGTATAGTTCTACACCTACTCTTTGGTAATAGCAAAGATTTTGAATTCTATACATATGACGCACTCCATATAAGAAAAATTGTTCTATGGCGGGTCGTGCTGGCACAGCCCGCCATATGTTTTTTTTTTCTTGTTTTTCATGTGTTTTCATGCACACCGCCCGCCCGTACCGTGAAGCTACTGAGCAAAAGTTTCTGTTTTTTGTTCTCAATGCGTCATCTGTATTGAATTCATAATCTTTGGTAATGGCCAACAAGATAATGTAAGATGGCTTAACGTGAGCACCTAGCCTTTACGGCTCTTATCTCACGGTGGGCCTACCCATATAGCGCAACCATGTTAAAGTGTGGTCAGCACCCCAACGCAGGCCGTACTCCATTGGTAGCAATTCGAAAATCATGTGTTAGGGCACGAACTTCAACCTTGCTGAGGAGACGAGGCCTATCTGCACCTCTTGCATTCTAAAGCTCCTCTTTAGAAATGCCATGTGCTTCAACGAACTTCTGATAACCATCAGCCACCACGATACTCCCACAAGGGGGCCTACCTCAAAATCAGCCAGGACAAGTCCTAGGGGCTCTGATTCCCGTGGTACCATTCTATAGTCAATGGTGAGACTCCACACCGATTCCTTATGGGCTCCATAACCGCCCAGTCCGGTCTCGAAGTTACTAAGTCCACCACTAATCAGGCATAAACCGACTTTAACCAATCTGTTTAAAATGCGAATTACTAGTACCTAACCAAAAATATAGATCCGCCACCACATAAACTTGACCATCAGATTCAACGCACACTAGTGAAAACTTATTGTACATGCAAGCACATAAACTACATTATTCAATAAAATGCACAAACACCAATAAATATATGCCGCCGGGAATATTTTGATGTTCATTGCACGTAATGGGGAATAATTTCCCACACCAAGGATGGACTTGTTGACATTTGTATTACCCGCATACACAATATTTCGACATTGAATTTATAAATTCTGAAATTAGATTATAAAACAAATTTGCCTGCGGAATCAAACAAAAACAAATAGTCAACCTATACTGACGCAAGGAAGTAGAAGATACGTTTTTATTAATTTGAGATAAATATATCTTCCAGTGCAATTGATTCGAATGGTACTGATGAGCGGTGAATGTAACACGCACTCGCACTGTATAATATGCGAATGGGGTTTCCCAGGTTTCACTTCCCAAGGGTGTGAAGTATAGCGAGGTGTTGTGATGGTGCAAACGTTGTAGATTGTGAAAGATACAAATTGGCAGGAGTATAGGGAAATGTTGACTTTAGTATCTGGACTTGGATACTGAGGGTTTCACTTACTAAGTGTGTGAAGTATAGCGAGGTGTTGTGATGGTGCAAACGTTGCAGATTGTGAAAGATACAAATTGGCAGGAGTATAGGGAAATGTTGACTTTAGTATCTGAACTTGGATACTGCAGGTTTCACTCACTAAGTGTGTGAAGTATAGCGAGGTGTGGGCAGTTAGCATACAGGTTTAAATCCCGAAAATAACAATACCTTGCGAAAGTCTGACAAGCATCCATGAGTAATAATAATTCAGGTTGACAAGATCTCATATGTGGGGAAAAATGTCGGAATCTTGTTCGTCTGGACCCCACAAAACTATTCGTAGCCGAAATTTGAGCTCGATTAAAAGACGTCAACCCGTGACGCTCGTCGCTCATAGTTTGAAAAAAATCCAAATTTTTGGAAAAAAAGCTGACATATGAAGCCATAACTTACTTACTTACTTAAGAGGCGCTACAGTCCGGGATGAACCTGGGCCTCAACCAACATGTCTCTCTAATTAGCCCGGTCCTTAGCTAACTGCTTACAGTTGCGCACTCCAAGTTTGTTGAGGTCGGTTTCTACTTGTGGGCGCCACTTAGGCGATGTCTTCCTCTTCTGCGTCCGATGTCTGGCTGGGAATCGAAGTATTGGTGTCCATTCGTTCTATATGTCCTAGAGACTTTAACGTCCAATGCGGAGTTTATTGACTAGAGGTATGTCACTGTACAGCTCGTATAGTTCGTGGTTGAATCTTCGTCTCCATAGCCCTTCAACCAATCTTCGTATCCATAGCCCGTCAACGCAAACGGGACCGAAGATTTTCCGAAGAATTTTTCTCTCGAAACGACCAAGGATTTCTTCTTCTGCTTTTGATACGGTCCATGCTTCAACGCCGTAGAGCAGGACTGGGATGATCAGAGTCTTATATAGGATCTCCTTAGTAGCTTTACTACTAAATTGCTTTCTTAGCCCGAAGAAACAGCGATTGGCAAGAGTAATTCTTCGTTTGATTTCTGACGAGATGTTGTTGCCAGAGTTAATAGCGGGGCCGAGGTAGACAAAGTCCCGTACTACCTCAAAGTTATATCTGTCCATGGTGACGTTCTGTCCAATTCGTCGATGATGTGTGTCCTTTCGTTTGCAACAACATACATGTGCGAATCAGGATTCTCCGCCTACGTTGGAACCAAAACAAAATATAGATCCCGTCTCGATGCAGAGCCAGATATTCGGTTGCAGTTGTCCCAAATTCAACCAGATATACAAGCATTATGCAAAACTAAACAGGCACATTATTCTCACTAGATATTGAATTCCTTATGTTCTTTAATTAACATAGTTCTTGTTTTTTTATTTGATGTTACTTGTTTTACTTGAATTTAATAAAATATAAAAAAAAAATTGAGTATTGCATGTTTTACACATACATAACTGCAAAAATAGCGTAAGTGTAACGAAGTGCTCCGCGAGGAATGTTTGACCTAAAAAGTGCTCCTCGACCAAAAAAGATTGGGAACCGCTGCTCTATCCCATCCCATCCTTAAATTAATATCCCCAAAATGTGGTCTCTATGGGCATAAAGTATTGTAAATGACGTTGTCACAACATAATGTTCAGAAGGTTTATAAAATTCTTTTATGGTTCGACAAAAAATCAACGTTTTACTATTGCATATGCCTTGGGGTAGGGCATACAAATGGTTTTTGTAAGAAAACGCCCCTAAAAAGTGGGCGTGGGTTAAAATGGTCTATTGACGAAATGTTCACGTTAATACTACCAATGATTGTGCATCAAAACTTTTTTCGAAAATTTTATAATTTGACCGGAAAACGTTTTTTATAAAAAAAACGCCCCTAAAAAGTGGGCGTGGCAAAAAACTTTATATTGACGAAATATAGATATTACCATTCTCTAAATATGCTGCTCAGACACTTTTTTTGAAATTCATTACGGTTTGGCCAAAAAATACGTTTTCCTAAAAAAGGGGGCACTTGTTCTGGTGGCACGGACGATGATCCTATATACAAGGTGGCGCAAAAGTAATCCTCCTATCAGAAAATGCTATAAATTTTGCGATTGGCCCCTAATGTCAGTTCTGTTTTGACATCTGTGTAGTAAACACATGCGAAATACACGTTAATATACAATATTACGCTACACTGCTCCAGAACGCGGAATATTGGTGACTATTTATTTGAGCAATAATCGGTCGGTGACTTTGGAAGCGCCGTCGACATCGACCAGACGACGTGCCACGCAAATGGGTATCAGTCGACGGTCTTTACAGCGAATTTGGTACAAGATTTGAAGATGTTTCCGTACAAAGTCCAGACGGTGCATCAGCTGTTAGCTGCTGACCCCCAATCGCGTCTAACATACGCTCAAGCCATCCTTAATCACCACCAAGAGGAAGATGATTTTTCATCAAAAATAATCACGAGTGATGAGGCCCATTTCCATCTTAGCGGGCACGTAAATAAGCAAAATTTACGCTTCTGGGGCACTGAAAATCCGCGTGTAACCCACGAAGAGCCATTACACCCGCTCAAAGTCACTGTATGGTGTGCTGTTTTCGCTGGAGGTATCATCGGACCTTTTTTCTTCGAAGACGTCGCGGGCCAAACGGTTACTGTGAATGGTGAGCTCTACAGAGCAATGATCAACGAGTTCTTTTTGCCGCAACTTGATGAATTGGGATTGGAAAACATGTCGTTCCAACAGGACGGTGCAACGGCACATACTGCAAGTGCCACAACCGATATGCTGAAGGATGCATTTCCCGGGCGCCTAATCTCCCGTTTTGGCGATTTGCACTGGCCTGTGGGGCTTTTAGAAGTCGCGGGTTTAAGTCAACAAGCCTCAGACTCTTGCAGCTCTTAAAGACAATATCCGTCAAGAATGTGAGGACCTATCGCCGGAAGTTTTGGCCAAAGTGATGGAAAATGCCATAAAAAGGGCTCAAATGACAATCAACTGTGGCGGCGGCTATTTACATGACATCATATTCTCGACTTGATGTGAAAAAAATTTAAAAACCAAATAAAAGTAATCCACAAGAAGAATCAAAGTTTTTCATTTCTTTTTTAAATTACAGCTAATAAACATCGGAAGGTTATTTTTGCGCCACCTTGTACCAAATTTCATTATCCTTGCTCAAAATTTAAGGCCAAAAATCGGTGACGAACAGACGGACGTACGGACGGACGGACGGACAGACAGACATGGCTAATTCGACTCAGCTAGCGATTCTGAGTCGATCCATATACTTTGAGGTGTATGTAGCAAAATTATTTCTCTATGTTACAAACTAAGTATCAAAACTAATATACCCCTGTGGGATAGGGTATAACTAATGATCCCATCTCTCCTGTTTTGCGCAGGAGACTCCTGTTTTTTGGACCGAAAACCTGTGACCTGTTTTTGCCCTCGAAAAACCTTATTTTTACCAAAGATGTTTTTAACGCACTAAACTTTCAAATTTCAAACGTGTCAACGTCGCTTCACGTCGAACAGAACATCGCAGTGAACTGGCAACTGCGCGAAAGAGCTAACGGAGCAAAAATTCCAACAGTTGGCGTGCATGTAAAAGTCTTGGATATAACTTCGGAGCGTGGCGAAACATCAGATTTTCTCCACGAGCTTATTTCAGCTGCAGCCGCT
This sequence comes from Rhingia campestris, assembly GCA_932526625.1. Lineage (NCBI taxonomy): Eukaryota > Metazoa > Arthropoda > Insecta > Diptera > Syrphidae > Rhingia > Rhingia campestris. The sequence continues at coordinate 1,452,144 of OW052186.1, read as the reverse complement.
GAATACGACCTGAAGAATAAAATCGTCGCGTTCTGCGCAGACAACGCCAAAGCGAATTTCGGTGGCATTTCGCGAGGAGGACAGAACAACGTATATTACAGAATGAAATCGTGGCTTCCGCATCTAATCAGCATTGGATGCGTAGCTCACATTGCAAGCATATTTCAGCGCATTGTGTGCCATTCGATGTTGAATGTGTCATTGTGAAAATATACGCGTATTTCTACATTCACACCACACACGTTACAGAACTGGTCCAATTTTCTGAAACGGCTGGCGTCGAATATATTAAATTACTGGGTTACGCAAAGACACGTTTTCTCGCTCTTGGTCCAGCCATTAAGCGCGTGTTGCAGCCCTATGATGCCTTGAAGTAACTTTTCGTTAGCTTGCCGAAAGGATAAAAAATGCTGAAAAATTTCTCCAGCGATCCAATGTCAAAATTTTGGCTACATTTCGCTCAAGAGCAGGTAAACAATATGAATTATTTTCGAAAATTAGAATCAATCAATGATTTATTTCTTTTCCGTTTTTTTTCGATTCATCCTTTTATTGACTAGGCTGAGTTGTTCGCAGAATGTGTGCTTAGAATTGAAGGCGATGATGTCACTGCAATTGATATCACTCAATATTTGGATGAACTGCAAACGTCTTTGCAACTGAGCTGCGGCGGGAAGATGTTTTCTTATCGCCAAATACAGCGGCAGAAAAGATAGCGCTTACCAATGATGGGTACAATGCCGAGATCTTGACTGCCAATTGCTCAGAATTCTTTGGTAATTTGTTCTGTTTTTGTACGACTCAACATTATGCTGACAGCAATTTGAAATAATTTTGCAGATGATGCTGTCGAATATCTCGAAAAGTGGGCAGCTCCAATTATGGAATTAAAAGCGTATTCTTGGGCAACGTTGCGCAGAGTTCCATCGTGGAAAGACGCCGAAGGTGTCATGCAAAAACTAGATACGCAAAAATTGTACGACGCGAATGAAAATGCGAGGAAATTGCACAACCAACTTATTTATGTGAAGAACTATTGTTCAGATAGTAAGCTTAAGCAATGGAAAGACGATAAGGTCACGACCACAAACCGCTGGGTCGAACTATTCAAACACTTAGATTCTGAAAGAGTACAAGGAAATCGCAAAAATCGTTGAGTACATTCTTTGCATGCCCGGTTCGACTGCTTCCGTCGAAAGAGTTTTTGCTGCAATGTACAAGACGTGGACGAAGGAAAAATCGCAACTAAAAGTGGATACATTGACGGCCATTCTAACCGTCAAAGTCAATTTGAAAATGTCGTGCATGTAATTCATCGAATTCATCAAATCAAAAGCGGGACATGCTCCGCCAAATCTCAGCAAAAGAAAAATACAATTTGAGCTCCGCTGATGCCAACGTAGAAACAGATGACGACTTCGACATTGACCTTGAAGATGATGATGATTATTGACTAAGCATTTTTTTAAATATTCTTTAATATATATTATTACGTATTTTTGTTACATTAAACATTAAATTAGTACTCACATGGAACTCCTGTTTTACACCTTTTTTTCAAAATAATAAACCTGTGAAACGCTACGATTTTGTGAATTTCTCCTGTTTTCCAGCAAAAATGAGATGGGATCATTAGGTATAACAAATACCAGCCAGTCGAAAATTACCCTTTTTAAGTGGCGCTCGCAAAAATTCCAAAAACATAACCAACCGTACTCGAAATACTCTTCAAAAAACTATCTGGGGAAGTTCGTCCGATTCCATCGAACCGATTATTAGTGCCTCGTGGAAGACAAATAAAAGCAAAATACCACAATAAATTTTTTTTAAAGAAATCCCCCACTCTACAGAGCAAACCTAATTTAATCGTCACGACCAAAAAACAGGGCTAAAATTAATAACTCAGATGCATTTTGTCCACACATAGCTGATGCTGAATATTAAATATTCTCGGAAAGAAGGCGCACTGCACCCCTTTTATACCAAATAGTAGAAACCCCATCACATTGTCAGGACTTCTACCCATCATGGTATTCATCCATATCGCGAGGATTTCACCCCCACCCACAAATTTGATTTCATTGGTTAGGTACTCCCACCACATTTAGATCCTCGGCAGACACGAGGAAAATGATACATGCCGCGGAAGTATATCGAGCACCACAGTATCCGAACACATCTATACGAAGCAGGAAGAGTTATCGCAGCACAAGGTGTTGACGGGCTACCAAATTAAAATCCACAAATCTAAGTTTTTATGAATGAAAATTTCGTGGATCATTGCGCCAGACCGAACAGCGTGCGAGTACGACAGCTGGAGGAAGATGACGAGAAGTGACGATTAGCTTGGCGTGTATGTCTAAATGAGTGAAAGGCTCATTCGTTTAGGGCTTATCGGGCGCATTCAACGTTCACTTGTTGCTTTCAAAACAGATATCCATCGTCTGCACCTTAGACATCATCATCGCCTCAACCGGTTGGATTGATTCATAAAGTTTTATGCAAAGTGCCGTAGTTGGATTTTTTTGATTTTTGGTGTCGTCATTCTGTGTGACCTCTTATCTCTTATCAGCTCACTGTTTGGGTTTTCAGTATTTTAGCAGAGTGTAGAGAATTTGTGCGGGAGTTGATTCATTTCTGCGTGGGAAATTAATTTGTGAATTATGGAAAGTGTCACGTTCAGTTGCAAGGTACCGTCAGTGCCTTCAACAGCGACAAGGACGCAATAATAAGGATTTGCATTCTCATCTTGGATGTTATTAAATAGTATTCTCAATGGAGTGTAACACCACAATATTATTATTTTATAAAATAAAACGACGTGATAAGTCGCAGTGAGTAGTTTGTGTTGTTCCGTGAAGGGATTTAATTGTATCCCAAAAAAAAACTGTTGGCCGATTTTAGATATGATAAAAACCCTTAAAAATTCACTCAAATTAAACGCATATTTATTATCCTTCTTACTCCTGAACGTATTTGTTGTGATAATATTTCGAATGGGGATGATTCTTTCAGTTTCCATTCGGCATGCAGTGTGTTCATATCACATGTGAAATCTGTTGTTATGGCCTTCGCGACCAGTGCTTCAACTAGATTGGTCTTATTGAATGAAATTGATTTGTGTATTCATAGTTCATCCCCAAAAAATTCATAAAATATTTAACATATTCGTGAGTAATATTAGTAAGGAATGGTATTTCATTAAAAATGGTCGAGTTTTAACCGAATTTCCAAAAAAAAATAAAAATGAATTATGAGGCTACAATCCGTGCGGTGTGCGAATCGTTTCATTCCCTAATGCTATCAGATACGTGTGATATAAAATGCTCTACAGGGGAATGCACATGAAAACATTGTTTAAGAATTTCTAAAATGTGAAAGTGCCTTAAAATTATATTTTTTTAATGTCATATAGAAAATGTCTAAACATTTTGTTGAAACAACATTTTCAAGATTTCTTTGTGAAACCTGAGGATTTTAAAAATATTACCTGTGAGCATTTTCTTAGTTCAACATTTTCCGACGGCATTTCAAAAAAATAAATAATAATAATTGGTAGGCCAGAATCCGTGTGCTGTGCAAATCATTTAATTCTCTAAAGCTATCGGATAATATAAAATAAATATCCCCCAAAAGAAGGTGTAATTTAAAATTTTCTACAGGAGAAATGCACATAAAAACGTTTTTTTTAAGTATTTCGTTTGACAATTTTCGAATTTCTAAATTGTGAAAGTGGCTAAAAATTATATTTTTGAATAAAATATAGAAAATATTATTGTCTAAATATTTTGTTGAAACAATTTTTCAAGATTTCTTTGTGAAACCTGCGGATTTTTAAAAATATTAACTGCTGTAGTGAGGAGCATTTTCAACATTAGCCGACGGCATTTTCTACTCCTACTGCATAGGGTATAAAAAATATTTTTTAAACAAATAAAATGTGAATAAAATATAGACAATGATTTTGTCAAAAAATATTTCGATATAGTTTTGGTGAAAAATGTTTTTTTTTTTCTGAAAGTTGGTTTTCTTTTGATTTAGAAAATGTTTGCACTTATACCGATGTCATGATGAAAATGTCGTTTCGGGGGCATTTTCTAAAAAAAAATAAGCATTTCTGAATTTGCAAAAAAAAAGTAGTGTTGAAAATATTTTGCCAATATTAAAATACAAATTTCGTGTATACATCATCATGAAGCAAATGAAGATTTTTATGCATTATGCGAGAGGAGTGTTTAATAATAATCCATCTGTAGATGCTGAGCCCTTCTGATGAAATTTGTGGCAGGATATCCTTGTCCATCCGGCCAAAAAAAAAATTAATTCGCAGCGACGTAAAAAAATTGATTTGCCCCAACTTTTTGCGAGTGTTTATTTTACAGACGGAATGTGCCTCATATGAGGCTTTTACTTGCTACAAACATAGCATGTAGTCGTGAACAAATCGAAATCGTGATATAGATGGACAGCCCGGAAAATAAGTTTATTAAATTAGTAGATCAAAAGTGAAAGGATTTTCCTCCCTCTGAGAGCAGATTCGTAGATACTTGAAGCAGGGTACGTTTTATGTTTCATGTCGATGTTTTTTTTTTTTAATAATTTTCAAATGAAATGTAATTTTAATTTTTAAATGTTTCTACTTATATGGTTTTGAACATTATGTTTGGGATATGATGTTGGTCTATTTTTTAAATCCATAGGTCTAGCGACCCGGGCTTCATTATAAATAAAGGTTGTCCCTTAATTCCACCAAAATATAATTTTTATAGAAAATATAGATGTTTACTTAGAAAGCTTAACTTTTTTTTAATGATTCATTGAGTATACAGATTGTGGTTATGTATGGAATGGCACATGGAAAAAACGGCCACGGCTAGTATTTTATTGAAATTTTCTATGCCCGTTCCGTAAAAATGTGGTTGAATTTTATTAATACACCACCCAAAATCATCTTTCAAGGATGTTGTGGGTCGTGGGATTGTTTAAGAGTCCGCCAAAAAATTTTTTTTTTTTTGAAAATGCTATAAAATAAAAACTACTGAATATTTTCTCAAATTTCTTTTTTTATTTGAAAGTACAATCCTTCCGGTTAATAATGGAAAATAATTTCATTCAAATGGCTGCCTCGGCTGGCCATGCAGTAGCCTACACGATCGGTCCAATTTTTAAGCACATTATCGATTGTATGCAGCTGTATTTCACCAATAGCTTCACGAATATTGTCCTTTAAAGCGTCAATTGTCTCTGGCTTGTCGGCGTAACACTTATCTTTTACGGCACCCCACAAATAATAGTCCAACGGTGTCAAATCGCAGCTCCGAGGTGGCCAAACGACATCAGCTCTGCGGCTGATAATGCGATCTTCAAAAACAGGGCGCAAAACATCGAGTGTAGGTTCGGCTGTGTGGCACGTAGCGCCGTCCTGTTGAAACCAAATGTTGCCAATATCATCCTCTTCAATTTTTGTGAACAAAAATTCGTTCAACATGGCCCGATAACGATCGCCATTGACTGTAACGGCCACTCCTTGCTCTTTTCGAAGAAAAATGGCCCAATTATGGCTCTGGACCAAAATCCGCACCAAACAGTGACTCGGTTTAGGTGTATCGGCTTTTCAATGTATGCGTGCGGGTTTTCTGTGCCCCAAATGCGACAATTTTTCTTGTTAACATACCCGCCAAGATCAAAACGAGCTTCATCTGAAAAGATGATTTTTTTTTGGCAAAATCGGCATCTTCTCTAAGTCGATCGCAGGCCCACTTAGCGAAGCGAAAACGCATTGGATGGTCAGTTGGCTTCAACTCCTGAACCAATTGGACTTTATATGTCGTCATACCAAGGTCTTTATGCAAAATTCGTCTCAATGATATCTCCGAAATGTTCAATTGTTGAGAACGACGGTGAATTGATGTTGATGGCGCTTCACGCACACTTTCTGCCACAGCAGCAATATTCTCGGGTGTACGCACTGTTTTTGGCTTTTCACGCTTTGGTTTATCGATGAGGATACCAGTTTCTTTCACTTTTTTCACAAGATAACGAACATACGGAGCTGACGGTGCTTCTCTTCTTCCAAAATCCGTACGCAATTTTCGCAAACATTCTGCAATATTACCATGATTTTCAAAGTAATGTCGCAATATTTTCCAGAGTTGTTCAAGCGTAGATACAACCATATTCGTTCAGCGGAAGGATAAAACTAATTATCTGTCAGATCAGACATGAGCTAAGTGTTACCATTCACGAAATAAGCACTAGTTGAAAAACAAAACGTTAGATGGCGGACCCGTTATATCCTTTGACACGTTAGAAAAAAGTCCAATGGCGTTAAATCGCAAGATATGGAATGACAATTCTGGAAAACGACCGATTACGCGATGAAGAAATGACTCATGCAGTAAATTTAATTGTTTCTCTCCCTGTATGACTTGAGGCACCGTCTTGTTGCAACCACATGTTGATCACAGTCATATCTTGTAATTTAGGCACTAATAACTGGCTTATCAAGTCATGATATCGAGCACCATTAATTGTAAATGCCTAACCAGCTGCATTTTCGAAGAAGAATGGCCGCACCAAACAGTCACGCGTTGTAGATGCATTTGTATCTCAACAAGTACTGGTGGGTTTTCTGAACCCCAAATGCGACAATTTGGACGATTAAAGAAGCCAATCGAGATGAAAATGAGCTTCATCCCTGAAGATGATTTTTTTTCGAAAACTTGGAATCCACTTGTTGTTTCAAAATGCATTCATCGAAATCTCTCCTCGCTGCATGGTCAGTAATCTTCCAGTTCTTGAATCAATTGAACTTTATAAATTGTAAGCATGACGTTCCTGGACTGTCAGCAATACTCTCGCGAACTGTTTTAATGTTTTGTGTTGAACGATTTGTAACAGGAAACCCAGAGAGTCTCAGACCAATAACTGACTCAGTCTCCCTGATTGTTTATAATATTCTCTTCACGGTTGATGGTTTTAAATGACAATAAACACAATGACGGCCAAAATTTTGTTCGAAAATTTCGCATTGTTTTTAAAATATTGCTCAACGATGAGAATGCGTTGTTCTTTTGTATAGCACTCCATATTCACTGAACTGACAGCAAAGCAAATGAAGATTTTTATGCATTATGCGAGAGGAGTGTTTAATAATAATCCATCTGTAGATGCTGAGCCCTTCTGATGAAATTTGTGGCAGGATATCCTTGTCCATCCGGCCAAAAAAAAAATTAATTCGCAGCGACGTAAAAAAATTGATTTGCCCCCACTTTTTGCGAGTGTTTATTTTACAGACGGAATGTGCCTCATATGAGGCTTTTACTTGCTACAAACATAGCATGTAGTCGTGAACAAATCGAAATCGTGATATAGATGGACAGCCCGGAAAATAAGTTTATTAAATTAGTAGATCAAAAGTGAAAGGATTTTCCTCCCTCTGAGAGCAGATTCGTAGATACTTGAAGCAGGGTACGTTTTATGTTTCATGTCGATGTTTTTTTTTTTTAATAATTTCAATATGAACTGACAGCTGTGTTATCTTTTTTTTTCGTTTGGCAACCAGTAGTATCAAATGGCGCAAAATTAACATTTTACGGTAATTATGAATGAGAATGGTGACGAAAGTCATAACTACCTTAACCAGGGGATTGGACAATGGATAGGCCGTTAACACATTTTCCACATATATATCCCTAATTAGTGACGCCATAATTTCAATGATTGAAACAGATACGCAGGATTTATTCCACCCATCCCGGGCTTGACAAAAAATCCCTACGTAACACTCACAATCATGAGTGCTGCTATAGCGAAGGCTGAAGATAATAAAAAAAAAATTGGTCCTGGCTGGGCAAAAGTCATCACCCTATCGGAAGATGCAATAATTCTTGCAGATTGTGGCAAATGACAATTCTGCATTGACGGTTGCCAAGTAAACATGTCAGGTCTGTCTGCCTGCCGCAGGAGCGGTTCGCAAAGACGAAGTCTACATAACAGACTTTTGGTGTTATTTTAGCAATTTCCTTTCTATTGTTATCCTTCGAGATTGGGGTTGCTGTTGGTTTGTTAATGTACACCTTTCCATTCAAATTATGAAACTCATCGGTGAGTCCAGAAACTGAATATATTTCTAGATATATGGATGCGACATTTGGTAACATGTTCTGAAAAAGATTATGTTATCGGGGTGGTCTGAGGGTAGGTGGCTAAAATGGGTATTTTTCTCTCAATGTTGAAATGACAATGGTACTGGCTTTCCTTTGGTATGTTATAGATGTGTTTTAGCATTTTGTGGTTATTGAGAAGGTAAATCCAAATGGGTAGATTTGACTGATTTTTCGATGTGTGTGTGCTGTATTTTTAGAGTCGGGTTGCTAACTCATGGAATGACTGTGCTTTACATATGACGACATTCTATAAACAAGTAGATATGTATCGAAAACGCCTCTGACGTTTGCGGTTGTAAATAAAAATGACGGAACTTTGTAAAGGACAGATTGGACGACAGTTGGTACACATGTGGTCTGATTGTTTTAGATGGGATGACGAAGTGAGATTTGATGATGCGTATTCACTTATATAACGGTGCTTTTGGTTAAATTTTCCTTTTGAATGTTTGTGTTTTTTGAGCTTTGTGGGTTTTATCGAAATTTTGAAATCTTTCCGAAAGGTGGAGCTTGTAGCTTTGATAGCATTTTGTGAGTTCTTGCAGAAGGGACTAATGGCGATATTCATGTGATTGTCTTTTTGGAAGTGAACGTTTTTTTTTTGGGATAGTGTGAATTGGATGTTATTTTTTTTTTATAATTTACGCGCACTTAATGGGTTATAGATACATTTTTAGTATTTTCGTATATCACGCGCGACGATAATCACCAGTAAACACATTGGCCGTGTTCCTGGTTTTAGTTTTTCGGAGTTAACTTTGCCGATGCACTATTCTCATTGGTCAATCGAGCATTTTTAGTTACGTGACATGGTCGATTGACCAAATGAGATGCATCGACAAAGTGAACTTGGAAAGTCTAAAACCCGGAACACGGCCATTGTTTTTGGCTATTAAAAAAAATAAATCAATTTGCTGCAGAAAGATATTTAACGACGAGAACAACTACTACAACTAACAACAAAAACTGTAGCGCGCACTCAAGGGGCTATGAATACCCTTTATATGTTTTAACATAGTGCGGGCGTTAAGGAAATTAGGGATAAGAAGAAAGGAGATACCGATGCACATTGGTTTTAAATGTCTGTAAGTTATAATGGAAAGGAAAAACAGAGTTTGGTAGAGCATTCCACATTCGTGTTGTTCGGTTTATGTACGAATCTCTGTATTTCAGCGTACGTCCGAAGATAGGCTTGAGGGTAAACTGATTTGCATTCATTGCGTAACGAGTATTGTTGAATGGGAGGAATGCAGCTGGCTATTTCATTTGAACATTGGTTGTTCAAATAGCGATAAAACAAGGTAAAGCAGGAGATATTTCGACGGTGTTTGAGCGAAACTATGGAGTTCGCTATTCTTATGTCTCCTATAAGTTTTTTTCGCACGTGTTTGAATCCTATCTATTAGGTGCACCTGACCAGACGTGGGCGTTGAATTCAAGTTTTGGGCATATAAACGCTAATATGTGGTCGTTCCAACGTAAGTCGTTACTAGCACACATACCTAGCATGGAAAGCTTTTCGGTTTCTTCGACGTAAGTGCCATTCATGGATAATGGCTCTAGATTTTGGTTTCGCTTTAATGACAGAAGACAGCATTGTGTTTTTGAAGCATTGAATTCCACTTTATTAGATTTACCCCATTTGATAATGCTGTCAAGGTCGGAATTCAATGAGCTTAACATATTTTGGCGTTTAGAGTCCATGTTCGAAGGTGAGGGACGAGGACCTGTAAACGAATATGAGAAGCTGAGGGTACTGTCATCAGCGAAGGAATGGATTGGATAAGAAGTTGCAGACAGGAGATCATTGATAAAAATGAGAAAGAGAGTCGGAGACAAAACTGAGCCTTGAGGGACACCAGCATTTATTTGGTGAGATACAGACTTGAAACCATCCAAAACAACTTGAATTGAACGTTTCGAAAGATAATGTCTAATCCATAGAAGAAGTTTTTCGTCGATTCCAAATGCACGCATTTTCGGCAAAAGGGCTTGATGCCAAACCCTGTCAAATGCCTTTGAATTATCAAGCGCAAAAATCTTGCTTTCGCCATTGATTGATTGGTTCCACTTTTCGGTGAGATATGTCATCAAATCACCAGTAGACCTGTTGCTGCGAAAACCATATTGCCGGTCATTGAGAAGTTTTAGGGTTTTCGAGATATTTCATAAGCTTATATGACTCCATATCAAATGCTTTGACACATAGAAGAATAGAACACCCCACCATCAAATGGATCAAAGCGATGCTTGAAAGTCGGAAAATAACTGCTTCATCAGTACTGACCTCAGTATAAGTAACAGCCGTTTAAGGCTGCCCTCAGGGAGGTGTACCCTCACCCTTACTATGGTCTCTGGTTATCGATAACCTACTTCAAGACCTAAGCTATGCAGGTTTCAATATAATTGGATACGCCGATGACCTAGTCATCATAATTAGGGGCAAAGAACCAAACGAGGTTACAACACGTTTGCATAACGCCATTAAGATAGTCATAGACTGGTGTGGAAAAGAAAGTCTTTCTATAAACATCAGCAAGGCAATCATCGTCCCTTTTACAAAAAGGAGAAAATTAAGTCTTACCCAAATTTCAATCAATGATACATACATTGAGTATTCGAAGTAAAATATCTTGGAGTGATCCTCGACAAAAAACTAAGCTGGAACTCCCACATTAACAACATAATTCCAAAAGCAACCAAAGCTTTCTGGGCTCGCGGTAGCATGTAAGGTAAAACTTGGGGAATCTCTCCAAAGACCACACACTGGATCTTTACGATCATGGTCAGGCCCATTATAACATAACCTTCAATAGTTTGGTGGAAAAAAGTCACCCAAAAAGCAACCATAAATTAATTAAACAAGGTACAACGGCTTGCCTGTCTGGGCATTACCAGAGCTTTGCGTACCTGTCCCACAGCGAATATAAAAGCCTTAATAGGACAAACGCCCCTCCACATCTATATAAAAAAAAGTGGCAATTCGCACCTCAGCAGGTTTGACACAAGCGGAAGAGTTAAACTTTAGCAATAATTCAGAACTAAATGAACTATTATCCGAACTTCCAGAACTTGACATGATCTGTGCTGTTACAGACTACTTACCCAAGACACTATGCTTAAACAAAAGATTCTCAACGGAGATCACAACCAGAGAAGCAAGGTGTAGCCATAACCCACCAATCTGCCTAAACGGCCTAAAGTGGTATACGGATGGTTCTAAAATGGACTCAGGGGTATCCATGGTTGACGATGTCATATAACCACCAATAACCCACCAAACTGCCAAAACGGCCTAAAGTGGTATACGGATGGTTCTAAAATGGACTCAGGGAGCTGGCATACATGGACCAAATAAAAACATCTCAATACCTATGGGAAAAAACCATAGTGTATTCCAAGCTGAGCTCCATGCCATAAAAGAATGCGCAAACCTAATACACAGCGAAGGTATTAAAGGCGCAAACATCCATATATTCACGGACAGTCAAGCAGCTATAAAAGCCCTTGGCTCACACATTATTGACTCCAAATCAGTACTTCACTGCTTCAATTCCCTCCAAACACTCAGTTCCAGGAACAAAACCAGACTATGGCAGGTCCCCGGACATAAGGGAATTGAAAGTAACGAAAAAGCTGATGAACTAGCCAGAAAAGTTTCGGAACCCCCCTTCATTGGACCTGAACCCTTCTGTTCAATCCCCAAATCAGCCATAAATCTGGTCATAAAAAAACTGGGAACAAAACAAATGTTTTTCATACTGGGGAAACATCTCAGGCCTAAGACAGGCCAAAAGAGCTATTCAGCCCTTCAGAGCAGATGCCAATAAGATACTAAATCTTCGCAGGCACGAAATCAAAAACTTAGTAGGCTACCTAACTGGTCATCACGGTCTGCGATATCACCTAAATAAAATCCATCTAGTCGACTCACTGGAATGCAGGCTATGTCTAGAAGAAGACGAAACAGCCGAACATATCATATGTGAATGCCAGGCCCTTTACTGTATGAGAAGGGAATCTTTCTTCAGGGAATTTTTAAGTCCCGAAGAACTAAGAAAATCTTTGGCTGAAAGTATTATCAGCTACATTAGGAAAGTAGAAGCGCTATTAACCTAAAAAACATCTGACGGCAAGCACAATAGATCTTTTAGGTCGATGTGCATCTTACTGCTTAGGCAAGTCAGAATTTAAAAGACGATAGAATTGTGTTCGCTATGGTAGCAGCATCCATATATTCTAAGGTTACAAAACCCACAAAATCTTTTCGCACTTGGAATTCACCTGTAGGCATTTTATGGACAAATCGTATTCCCAATGACAGAAGTTCTGTGCCGGATATATCTCTTGATTCGTCCGCTTTTATAGAAAAAAATCAATTTTTGTTGACGTCTTCAATTATTTTTGTCTCTTAAAATGTCATCGCCGATCTCAATTAACCCATTTTGAGTGCGGTGAAAGATGTACGTTGCGTTAGCTGGTGAATGGAGCAGATGATCTTTTAAAATTAAGTCTCCAGCATCTTCTCTTAAATGCAGAAAGTTGTTAAAAACTGCCCTTTCATCTGTCTTACCCCTTAGGGAAATGTTGTTTGGGTCTGATTTCATTCCTGTTTGTTTCAATTTGCTTTTGTGTCGAAGTATTGATCAGTTGGTCAACACTTTTGGCCTTGTTATCTAATACTTTGCAAAATTCGTTAACTTTTTCTGTAGATTCAGAGTACCACACTTTGATTTCAAATGCTGTTTCGCATGTTCATGGAAGTCTTTAAAACCCGCGATCAACCTTTGGCTTAAAAGGAACACAATAGCGGCAAAGAACACCTCATAGTTTGACAGAATATGATATAAATGGGTAATCAGTTAGCCACTGATGTCGAAATGCCCGAGGGCCCTCTGTGCCATTCTTAAAATCATAGGATTTTGATGGAATGCATCTCAAAGCCTTCAAAATTTGATCATCGGGTATTTTTGAGTGGTTTACGAAATTTCATCGACTCGGACCACTAACTTGTTGTAGCCAAGGTAAGGATGCGGATATCCACCACGCCACAACAAACAGAAATACTGTGAAAAAATTTAATGTCGAAAGATCGCAATCGCCAGAGACCGCCAAGACCTTCGCGCAACGCGTATCCCTTAACCTCTCGATTTACACCACAACACCTGCATCTAATGTCGAAGAACAATGGCAACGCTGCCAAGAAGCCATTAGATCAGCCGCAACTGATGTGCTAGGTTTCTCGCGGCCACCAGCAAGAAACCCCTGGTTTGATGAGGAATGCCGACAGATGCTCACAGCCAAGAACGAGACCTACAAGGCTAAGCTGCAGGTGAAGACGAGAGCTGCCATTGAGCTCTATAGGCAAAGAAGAAGGGAAGATGATCGGCTTTTCAGAAAGAAGAAAAAAGAGAAAGAAAAGTCCGCGATGGAGGATATTGAGAGGTGCCACTCCAGGAATGATGTTTGCAAGTTCTACCAAAGTGTAAAACGTCAAAGCCAAGGATACAAGGCTCGAACAGAGTCCTGCCGAGATGAACAAGGAAATATCGTAGACACAGTCGATGCTGACGATATGGAAGAACCACTTCTGCAGACTGTTACACGGCGATGACGAACAACATTCCGCTGTCAGGTAGAACGAACCATTTAATATTGGCAACGACAGCAAAAACTGCCAACCACCCGACCTAAGTGAAGAGAGGATAGCAATATCTAAACTCAAGCTTAACAAGGCCGCAGGAAATGACGACCTTCCCGCTGAGCTTTATAAAGCTGGCTTAGATGACTTGGTAAGTAACATCCACTGACTCATAAGCCAAATCTGGTCGGATGAAAGTATGACTGAAGAATGGAACCTCAGAATCGTTTTCCGGATGCACAAAAAAGGAGACGCTCTGAACTGCGCCAACTACAGAGGCATAAGTCTCCTCACCATCGCCTACAAGATCCTATCTGTCGTAATATGTGAACGCCTGAAACCGCAGATCCTGGAAAAAAACCCAAGAAGTCCAAATCGATGCCCACCACCTATTTATCGATTTCAAAGCCAACATCTCGTCAGAAATCAAACGAAGGACTACTCTTGCCAATCGCTGTTTCTTCGGGCTAAGAAGGCAATTTAGTAGTAAATCCCTCACTCGAACTACTAAGGAGATCCTATATAAGAACCTGATCATCCCAGTCCTGCTCTACGGCGCTGAAGCATTGACCGTATCAAAAGCGGATGAAGAAATCCTTGGTCGATTCGAGAGAAAAATTCTTCGAAAAATCTTCGGTCCCGTTTGCGTTGACGGGCTATGGAGACGAAGACGAGCTGTACAGCGACATACCCCTGGTCAAAATACTCCGCATTGGACGTTTAAGATGGCTAGGACATGTAAAACGAATGGACACCAATACTCCGGCTCGCATAGTCTTCGATTCCCTGCCAGACGTCGGACGCAGTAGAGGAAGACCTCGCCTTAAGTGGCGCGCACAAGTAGAAACCGACCTCAACCAACTTGGAGTGCGCAACTGGAGGCAGTTAGCTAAGGCCGGGCTAATTGGAGAGGCATGTTGGTTACTTACTTAAGTAAGTAAGTTACGGAATTTCCAATGTCATATTCATGGTATATTATGTTTGTCGATGAGGATTCCTTTCGGCTGGTTTGACTTTTCATTGCTCATTTCCGAAGATGTTTTCTGCTCTGGCTTTTCGGTATTCGAATTTTGATCTTCTACGAGGCGCGGTCGTTTAAAAAAGTTTCTTATGTCCATTTAAATGTTAAAATGTTGGTTAAGAATGTTTTTCAAACTGAAAATGATATTCAGATAGCTAGATAGCATAATATTTTTATCCTTAGGACAGTAGAAATCGTGACTGTATAAGATTGCGATTTGTATATTAGAACTTTCGCAATAGATGCGTCTGACACAAACACAATCACAATTTACATCCACCCGAGTTATGAGACACATAATTTCTAATAATGGTGTTGTTTTTTCGCCAGGATCTATAGGTACGCTGTTATGGACATTCCATGTTAAATCCATCAACATCCTTAGGACAGATAAATTCAATTCCTTAGCAGGGTGTTCAGTTTTCAGATTTGGCGATTTATTTTCAAACTGACGATTCGAAATTATTCATTTGGCGTTAGGCACGACATACATAAGTCGACATTTGGCGACTTATGTATGTACCCCAAAAAAGACGTTTTAAGTTTTTGGCGATATAAATTTTTTTTCAAACGTAAATCTGATATATTTGTCCTTGTTTTTTACTTTCACTACGCACCGCACAGATGAAAATTTATTGAAGATTTTCCAAATTTCATAAAATTTTATTATTTTTTAAACCACACAAAAAAACGTTAGATGGATAGTTACATACGAGAATATGTACATAACAGGTAAATTTCTTGTTGTAAGAATTACAAGTTGCTCGATTTAATTTAATTTTTAAGAATTTGGAATTTTGCGTTTTTTTTAAACTGATGACCCTGTTCCTTAGGCACTAATATTTGATTCAAAGAATATGTAATTAAATTTAATAATATAATTATGTTTTGAACTTACTCAATTGAAAACACTGAAAAGAAAAGAAATATAAATTAGAAACACTGAATGAAATCGATAAATACAAGGTGGTGCAAAAGATATCCTCCTATCAGAAAATGCTATAAATTTTGCGATTGGCCCCTAATGTCAGTTCTGTTTTGACATTTGTGTAGTAAACACATGCGAAATACACGTTAATAAACAATGAACAATAAAAAGACCAAATAAAAATAATCCACAAGAAGAATCAAAGTTTTTCATTTTTTTTTTAAATTACAGCCAAAAAACATCGGTAGGTTATTTTTGCGCCACCTTGTATATGAAAGCGTGTTGCTTTAAACCAGCTTAATGAACTACTGAGCTTTAATTATTTTACTCTAAAATGAAGATCGATGCGAACCAGAGCAGCCTTGATAGTTAAAAACCCATTTCTCATGGACCACCCGCTGCACTTGGGACCGACCAAGCAAATCACAACCGCAGCACAATATTCAATCAAATCTAACGGTCCCAACTAACAATTATTCTTCTATAAGGCACAAAAAAAAACAAATACAAATTTTTGGCGCAACAGGCTCGTTAGTACCCAGGGCCTAGCTTTCTCACAACCATTCATGTGTGCGTGTGTACTTCTTGCACGATGGCGGGACCTCCTGTTTTATGCCGACTCCGAACGGCTAAGTTGAGATAAGCTATTCTTGACAGTTGATACTACTCGGATGATTTGTCAGATCATCACGAGAGGAGGGCCAGTGAAAAATCATTTAGGTGTTGCAACGGCTGGGAATCGAACCCAGACCTCCAGCGCGGCAGTTCATCGCACTATAAGGCACAAAAATGCAAATTTCCACAAGCAATTATTTCTATAGGCCCTATATAGTACTTGTGTACGGAGGTTAAGCATTTTGGCAGTCGATTGTTTGGGTAGAAGCTTGTTTAAGATATTATGCAGGAAAATGCAGAAGCATAACCGAAATTGTGATAGCGAAATTTCTGTAAGGTTGTTTTTAAGCTTCCGGAGCTGTGTGTAGATGTACCATAAGTTAAGATGTTTCGGTAGAACTTCGCACAAGTTAATCCGAAGCATAGAACGTATAGAGCTTACGAAAGAAGGTTTAAAAAAGCTAAGGGTAAAAGATCGGAAAAAAGATGAAAAGATCGGGACAAGGTGTAAGGATTGGAAAAAAAGGTGAAAAGATCGGGGCACCTGGGGTCAGTAGATCCTGGGTACCAACGTGGCCCTGGTGTTGTTGTTGGTACTTGAGGACATCTCGGGTCATTTGAGCCTGGGAAGCTACGTGGCCCTGGTGTTGTTGTTGTTGGTACTTGAGGACACCTCGGATCAGTCGATCCTGGGAAGCAACGAGGCCTTGGTGTTGTTGTTGGTGCTTGAGGACATCTAGGGTCAGTCGAACCTGGGAAGCATCGTGGCCCTGGTGTTGTTGTTGGTACTTGAGGACACCTCGGATCAGTCGATCCTGGGAAACAACGTGGCCCTGATGGTGTAGTTGGAACCTTGGGGCATCTGGGGTCAGTCGATCCGGGGTAACATTTAGGAAGAATAGTTGTTGGTGGCAAATAAGTGCTTGGTTGCCAGCTTTCATCGGTTGAACTAGGCGCACATCCTGGTCTTTGGGTTGTTGGAACAGTGGGACATCTTGGATCTCGGGATCCTGGAAACAGTTCAGCGTGTCCCTTGGCGTAGTTGTTTGAGGACATCTCGGGTCAATCGAACCTGGGAAGCAACGTGGACCTGGAGTTGTAGTTGGTACCTTGGGGCATCTGGGGTCAGTAGATCCTGGGAAGCAACGTGGCCCTGTTGTTGTTGGTAGCTGTGGAGATCTTGGGTCTGTCGATCCAGGGAAGCAACGTGGCGCTGATGTTGTAGTTGGAACCTGGGGTCAGTCGATCCGGGGTAACATTTAGGAAGAGTAGTTGTTGGTGGCAAATAAGTGCTTGGTTGACAACTTTCATCGGTTGAACCAGACTTCCTAGAAGTAATATTGCTGGAGGGGAAATAGCTTTGATAATGCTTTATCGAAGCGAAATTGTTAGTTGGGGTATCCTCGAGCGGGGCTAGAAAAACATTTCTCATAGATTACCTGCTGCACTTGGGGTTTGGGACCGACCGCAGAATTAAGGGCCGAGACTAAGAAATAATTGCAACAACAAAACAATGAGTGAATCCTTTTTTCTCTTCAACTAATAGTCCAGTTGATAAAAAACAGTCGTAATGCAAAAATATTCTGATCTATAAATTGGTAATTAATAAACTGCAAGACTGAGTCGCACTAACTGGCTCATATGTTGCGTATTTTGACAAAAAAAAGGCATATTTAGGAAAATATTAATTTT
This sequence comes from Rhingia campestris, assembly GCA_932526625.1. Lineage (NCBI taxonomy): Eukaryota > Metazoa > Arthropoda > Insecta > Diptera > Syrphidae > Rhingia > Rhingia campestris. The sequence goes on along the minus strand of OW052186.1, from coordinate 1,434,079 downwards.
TTAAGAGTTTAGGAGTTTTCTTAGAAAAACTAAGTATGCAATAATGCTTTAGCAATAAATGTTTATCTAGGAAAAAATTATTTAAAATCATTCGACAGTTTTTTTTTTAAAACTGGTTATTTTTGAAAACTTTTCAAAAAAATACTTTGAAATTTGTTTGAGTATATAAATATATGGCAATTTGTAGTTTGCATCAAGGAAAATAATGTTTGAAAAAATCAATATACCCGTTTCCAACATATTTCGAAAACAAAGTCTTTTTTTAAAAAAATTATTAAAAATAAAAAAAAAAAATGATAATTTTGAAATGCCACATCAATAGGGTTATTAATGACTCCCTGTGTTCAAAATTTTACTGACATCGGATTCACAGTTTACGTGAAAACTTCATTTGCAAATTCCGGTTCTATCATATCCAACCAAAAGATAGTATGTCCTAAAAAATAGCATTTGGAAAGGTTTATCAAAATCGTTAGAGCCGTTTTCGAGAAAATCAAATTTTTTTGATGTTGGTTATATGGCAGGTACCGTTATTTTTCAACCTAGAGCAAAAATGAAAAAAGGCTCCTTAGGGAATTCCAAATAATTACTAAATAAATACAGACAGACGCACGGAGTTTGAAAACCCACATTTTTCGACTTCTCTATCATCATCGTAATGTCATGTTTGATTGTTATATTTTTTTTTTGACGAATCCATCATTTGCCTTATACATATAGTACCTATAATCGCAAGAAAAAAAGTGACTTCAAGTGGTATTCTTGAGATGCTTTTTGACTGTTTATACCGAGAATGACTCAACGCAATAAAAAGTTTGACAGCCTTTTCTATAGGAAATTGAACTATTTTGCAAAGAATATTTTTTCGTATATCTTAACGCTCTAAATAGCTATGTGAACCAATTTTCAACGTGAAATTAAAAATAAAATCCATTTTTATTACCAGTAAAGAATGTTCATTGTATACAAGAGTGGGCAAAATAATCGAACGTAGAGGTCTTTTCGACCAAAGTCCAGAGTCGTCATCGTAATCCTATGGAAATTAACGAAAAAAAGTGAAAAAATGACCAGTTAGTCATTCTTCGTTTGATTTCTGACGAGTTGTTGTTGTCAGAGTTAATAGTGGAGCCGAGGTAGACAAAGTCCCGTACGACCTCAAAGTTATATTTGTCAATGTTGACGTTCTGTCCAATTCGTCGATGTTGTGTGTCCTTTCGTGTTGACAGCATATACATTGTCTTTCCCTCATTTACTGCAAAACCCATTTTTGCCGCTTCCTTCTACCAACGATGTCAACAAAATATCTGGGACTTATTATGGACAGGAAGCTTAACTGGAAGCTAAACATAACAGAAAGAGTAAAGAAAGCGACGATAGTACTTTATTCCTGCAAGCGAGCCATAGGCTTGAAATGGGGAATGAAACCTCGTATCACGCATTGGCTCTATATATCGGTTATAAGACCGATACTTCTTTATGGAGTAGTAGTATGGTGGACAGCACTTGAAATAGCTTTAAACAGCAAGGAACTGGCAAAGGTGCAGAGAGCTGCGTGTCTGTGCATCGGTGGCGCACTCTATACAACACCCTCAGCGGCATTAGACATTCTCTTTCACCTACTACCCCTAGATATTTTCGGCAAACAAATGGCAGCTGACTCAGCCATACGTCTTAAAGCCATCCAACAGTGGTCAAATACTAAATATGGCCACTCAAAAATTCTAAACGAATATACAAATGTTCCTGAAACCACCGTTTACACCCTAACCAGGTTGAACTTGGATAAGAGTTTCCGGGTCACAATCTCAGATAGAACGCCATGGGAGAGCAACGAACCTGAGCAACGACTCGATCCACTTTTATACCGATGGGTGTTGGTGTCTTCTCCGACAGGCTAAATCTCGGCCTATCTTTCCATCTTCCTGATAATTGCAGCGTGTTCCAGGCGGAACTCATGGCGATCAAAGAAGCCTTATCCTGATTGAAAGAGAATGTAATATCTGCCAAGGAAATTAGCTTTGTCTCGGACAGTCAAGTGGCAATCAAATCCCTGGAATCAGTCTCAACAAATTCAAAGACAACCCTAGATTTCCGATCATCTCTGCAGGAGATGTCAAAGCATTTTAACATTCACCTATGCTGGGTGCCTGGGTATAGTGACATTCCAGGGAACCGTAAGGCTGATGAACTCGCCAGAAACGGAACCAAATTACCAATTGTACCCGACACGGGTGCACTAGGTATTCCTATCTCTACATGCAAAAGCTTTTTAGCCCAACATGCTAACAGCAAATCAAACCTCAAACAAATTTGGCCAAAGCTAGATTTGAGAAGATCAAAGGGACTGATTTCGCTCGATAGACCGCATATTTGCGATACCATATGTGTCATCACGGGACACTGCTTAATAGGTAGGCTAGGCCTTTTCTCAAACGACTTCTGTAGGAGCTGCATGGACGAGGAGGAGGAGGAAACAATCTCCATCTCCTTTGTAACTGCCCTGCCCTATCAAACAAAAGGAAGCTACATCTCGGAGCTTACTATTCTCAAAATCTCAGTGATTTGGCAAAAACGGAATGAAAAGCCTCCTCCTCTTCATCAAAAGCTCAAAATGGTTTTCCCACGAATAATAAAGAGACTGGACAAGATCCATGTGGTATCACAACAGACCAAAGTGGTCTAAGTGTGCTGGCGACCGCCGGCAGCCACTCTAACCTAACCTAACCTAGATTTTACAAGCGTACAGCATCCCTCTTTATCATTTTCCTTCCAATAAATTCAGAAAAAAAAGTGATTTTGGTATACGAAATTTCTGTCCTCTCTCTCAAAGCCACATGCCTGTCTCCACAAACGGCTCAAAATTTATTTATTTTTTCATTTGATGCAAAAATGTTGTAAATTTCATGACATTTCTCTTGTATGAGAAAGTTTAATTGCAGAAAATATGCAGGCGTTTGTAAAGTACTCACATTATACTTTTGACAAAATCAATCCAGTAGTTATCAAGAAATTAATTACATCGTACAATGTACTATAATTGCATTCAAATCAAATTCCAAAAACCCTTTGTATGAGTCCAAAAATAGGCATGAGTACAACGTCCCCAGTAAATCGGACATTACATCCATATTCAATTAGGGCCTAGGTATTTCAACCGATTTACAGACCAGGTACAAGCTACCCCAACCGCAACAATAGAAATACAATTGAGTGTTCATGTTCAATCACCATGCCTTCCATATAAGCCATGATCTAATTAAGGGTTGTTCCGTTCGTATACATTTCTAGACGTAACACAGTGCGCTTTCATATCCTTTAGGGATTCAGTACTATAGGTTACTACAGGTCACAAAAAAAAACACATATGAGAAGGCTGCAATCCGTTGTGTGAACCAGTTAATACACTATCCCATCCCATTCTACCTTTATATCAAAAATGTGGGTCTGAAATAGATAGATATATATATTTTTTTATTCAGATAATTTTTAAGTTTACATGCTCTGAGTTACCGCACATTGCCTTATACAGAGATTTGATACCTAATCGCATCTTTCTACTGAAATTGTTTAATATTTGTGTTAAAGAAAATAAATTAGATAAACATAATATGAGGAAAAAAAATTAAGAAAAAACCTCAAAACAGCAAAAAAAAAAACATATGAGAGGCTACAATCTACAAAATCTTTTGTGGTTCGACAAAAAACAACGTATTTCTATTGCTAATGCCTTGGGATGGGGCATACAAATGGTTTTTGTAAGAAAACGCCCCCAAAATGTGGGCGTAGGTGAAAACGATCTATGGACAAAATGTTTATATTACCATTGCGGAAGTAAAGGGTGATCCATTTCGAGGTTCCCTACTTTTTTAAAGAAAAAAACACAGAAAATTCAAATTTAATGGAGAATGTTTATTATCATTTGAAAGAACATTCTTTGGCATTTATTTTTTGAAGATTATGTCTATCAAATGTTGGCCGTTGCTACGTCGCAGATGGTCCATCCGTTGGGTCCAATTTTCGATCACTCGTTTGAGCATTTCGACTGGTAACTGGCGAATGACACGCGTGATGTTATCCTCCAAGGCCTGAATCGAAGCGGGTTTGTCGGCATAAGCTTTTGACTTTACATATCCCCACAGGAAAAAGTCTAACGGTGTGATATCACATGATCTTGGTGGCCAATCGACCGGCCCAAAACGTGAAATTATGTGCTCACCGAAATGTTCTCTCAATAAGTCCATTGATTGATGCGATGTGTGGGAAGTGGCGCCATCTTGCTGAAACCAAATGTCGCCGAGATCACGAGCTTCAATTTCAGGCATCAAATAGTCGGTTATCATGGCACGATAACGGTCGCCATTGACGGTTACGTTCGCACCGGCATAATATACGGCCTTCGTGTACACTCTCAGCTACGGCCGCTATATTTTCTTCACAGCGTGCTGGACGTGGTCTATTCGGTCGAATATTATCCAATAATGAATGCTGGGTCTCAAAATGGGTGATGGTGTTGCGAATAGTACGCTCAGTAGGGCGATTATGTTGACCATAAGTTGAGCGAAGTGCACAAAACATATTCCTCACAGAACGTGAATTTTCATAATAAAGTTGAACAATTTGTAGACGTTGTTCACGCGTAAGTCTTTCCATTATGAAAAGCCAAACAATACTTAACAAAAATAACATGACAGCATGACACGACTCACACGTGATCTGTCAAAAAAGGCTATTGAAAAAAGTATCTCTACTTGGATCACCCGTTATTTGCATCAAAAAATTTTTCGAAAGTTTTAAAATTTGGACAAAAAGTGGGGGTGGCAAAAAAGTTTGTATGGAAGAAATATAGATATCAGGATTGTCTAATTATGCTGCTCAGACACTTTTTTGAAATTCCTTACGGTTTGGCTTAAAACTACGTTTTCCTAAAAGGGGGCGTGGCAGTGGGCGGATTTCAAAAATTGTTACACTTGTTCTGCTTCGTCGGCCAGAGAGTCTATATACCAAATTTCAACACTCTAACTCAAAATTTAAGGCCCAAAAATCGGTGACACACAGACGGACGGACGGACCGACGGACAGACAGAGATGGCTTAATCGACTCAGCTAGCGATTCAAATACTTTGAGGTATATGTAGCTAAATTATTTCTCTATGTTACAAACTAAGTATCAAAACTTATATACCCCTATGGGATAGGGTATAAAAAAAGTGATAATTTTGAAATGCCATATCTATAGGGTTATTAATGACTTCTGCGTTCAAAATTTTATTGACATCGGATTTATAGTTTACGAGGAATTTTTATTTGCAAATTCTGGTTCTATCTTTTCCAACAAAAAGATAGAAAGTGAAAAAATGACCAGTTAGTCGAAATTCCCTATTAAGAAATGATAAAATGTTGGTAGACAAAAGTCGTAGTTCGAAGCCAGACAGGAGGAGGCAAGTGCCCCCCCTTGCCCCCGGCTGCGGGCGCCTATGTTTCAAGGTACAAATTTTGCATTACTTGAAGCAAATGAATTTGTTTGAATTCGCTTTGGAAAAGTTTATTGCTTTTATTTATCAAACTTAATACGTAAGAAACATAAACAACTTATTTTTCGAGCTCATAAAAAAACTAGGGATTTCCATTTTCACATGTTTCTGGTGTCCTATTTTCCGGCGTCTCATTGGTTTTTCTAATGCTTCTCTACTGCGCAGTAGATTTTCGCTTTGGACTTAGACTAGTAGATCTACTGCTAAAGGAGTAGGGTGGCAGCACTGGGTATAACTCGATAACTGATGTGGTAATTCGACCCCAGTTTCACTTCTACCGCGTGTGAACTCACACTCGATTTTTTTTATTTACTTCCTTTAAATAATTTGATTTGACCTTTTTTGGGGACAATAAATTCTAAGGAATATTATTTAATTTTAAAAAAAAACTGAAAAGAGTAATAAAACTTTGAAAAACATTGCTGCCAATATCAAATGAGGGAGATTTTTAAAGGAAACATTTAAAATATATGGATTTGAATTTTTAGAAGACCGGTTCTCGATTTCATTTATTATTATGAATATTAGAAATATTTAAATACATAATTTAAACAACCCTTGTCCTTAACATTCAAGTTGTGGAAATTTAATTAACACATTAAAGTGCTCGCTTTTTAAATGTATATCTGAGAAGTAAACACAAAATTGCTTACAGATTCAGATTTTGACAAATAGTTGCTACACCAGCTAGCCGTGTATCTCTCTTTTGACAGCGATACACGACAGAAGCTACAAAAACGCATTCTCGTAAGCCTTGAAGGCAGACAGATATAAATCAACTCAGCTAGCGGTTTCCATTTTCACCAGAAACATGTGAAAATGGAAACTTTAAGGTATATCTGTCGAAATTATTCCTCTAGGTTTTCAAACAAAAATGATGGAAGGCATATTTGGAATACCTGTATTAAGGACTACCAAAATTCAATTTTAATTCTGCCGAAGCTATCGAGAAATTCATACCACCGTAAAAAGCATTATTATCCAGGAGTACAATGCTCCTAGTAAACCCGATAAGTGGATTTGCTCCATATTCAATTACGGACTTTTACAAAGTTACAGATCAGGTGGAATCATGTACTACAACTAGAGCGATTGCCTCCGACACCTCAACGGCAACAAGCTGTAAGCTCATCACGCCTTCCATTAAAGTCATAAGCTAATTAAGGGTTACTCCATTCGCACATATAACCCAGTTCGGTTCACTACACTCTTTATAAATCTGGTTAAAAAGCAACAGGTAAAAAATAACTCAGCCGAAATAAACTATTTATATCCTGATTCGCTACAGGTTACTACAGGTCAATCACAAAAATAAACACAAACACACACACATATCAGAAGGATACAATCCGCTGTGCGAGTCATTTAATACCCTATCCCATTCCACCTTTAAAACTAATAATCCCCAGAATGTGGCTAAAAACTTTATGGGGATGAAATGCAGTTCATGGTGTTTTTTTTTATTTCATATGGGGACACAAATGATTTTTATATGAAAACACCCACAAAAAGTGGCAAAGGGTTGAAAAGTTGTCACTGGAAAACATTTTTTTTAATGAAAACGCTCTCAAAAATTGGGAATGTTAAAAACGTAGACGAAACACGGATAATGAGATTTAACGTTTGACCCAAAAACAACGTTTTTTTCTAAAAAGTGGGCGAAGCAGTGGGTGGAATGTTTACACGAAAAATTTCACTATCCTAGCTAATAATTTAAATCCTTAAAATACAGCCAGATGGACGGATGAACAGACAAACATGGCTAGATTGACGCAGCTACCGATTCTAAGTAGATCCATACAACGGGTGATTTTTTAAGAGTTAAGTTTTTCAGGTTGGCAGCACTGGTTAGTAATGTCGTCCAAACGTCATCTGTCAAAGTTAAAAGTTTTCAGTATACTCTGCCATTTAATCATGGAAAGACTTACAAACGAGCAACGATTGCAAATTATTGAAATTTGTTATCAAAATTCGTGCTCTGTGAAATATGTGCACGGTTTGTTCATTTCTGGCTCAACGGATACGTAAATAAGCAAAACTGTCGCATCTGGAGTGATTAACAGCCACATATTTACTTACTTACTTACTTAAGTGGCGCTACAGTCCGGAATGAACCTGGGCCTCAACCAACATGCCTCTCCAATTAGCCCGGTCCTTAGCTAACTGCCTCCAGTTGCGCACTCCAAGTTGGTTGAGGTCGGTTTCGCCACTTAAGTGAGAGGTCTTCCTCTACTGCGTCCGACGTCTGGCTGGGAATCGAAGACTCTGCGACCCGGAGTATTGGTGTCCATTCTTTCTACATATCCTAGCCATCTTAAACGTCCAATGCGGAGTTTTTTTTTAACTAGGGGTATGTCGCTGCACAGCTCGTATAGTTCGTGGTTGAATCTCCGTCTCCATAGCCCGTCAACACAAACGGGTCCGAAGATTTTCCGAAGAATTTTTCTCTCGAATCGACCAAGGATTTCTTCATCCGCTTTTGATACGGTCCATGCTTCTGCGCCGTAGAACAAGAATGGGATGATCAGGGTCTTATATAAGATCTCCTTAGTAGTTCGAGTGAGGGCTTTACTACTAAATTGCCTTCTTAGCCCGAAGAAACAGCGATTGGCAAGATTAATTCTTTGTTTGATTTCTGACGAGATGTTGTTCTCAGAGTTAATAGCGGAGCCGAGGTAGACAAAGTCCCGTACTAGCTCAAAGTTATATCTGTCAATGGTGATGTTCTATAGTCTTATACTTAGTCTTACTTAGTCTTACCCTCATTTACTATGCTAAACCCATTTTTGCCGCTTCCTTCTCTATACAGAGCAAACGTGGCTATGACATCACGTGGAGCCCTACCAATGATGTCAATATTGTCGGCGTATGCTAGTAGTTGCACCGATTTTTGGAAAATTGTGTTGGTTCGGAAGTTTTGCACAATCCCCTCAAGAATCAAATTGAAGAAGTCACATGATAGCGCATCGCCTTGCCTAAATCCTTTTTTGGTATAGAATGTGTCGGTGAGGGCGTTTCCGACCCTGAAGGTGCAGCGAGAATTCTCCATCGTCATCCTACACAAACAGACGAGTTTGGGCGGTATACCAAAACTAGACATGGCTCTGTATAGTTCGTCTCTATAAATGATGTCGTATACGGCTATGCAAAGCCGATGTTCTTCCCTTCTTCTTTGCCTATAGAGCTCAATGGCAGCTCTCGTCTTCACCTGCACCTTAGCCTTGTAGGCCTCGTTCTTGGCTGTGAGCATCTGTCGGCATTCCACATCAAACCAGGTGTTTCTTGCTGGTGGCCGCGAGAAACCTAGCACATCAGTTGCGAATGATCTAATGGCTTGTTGGCATCGTTGCCTTTGTTCTTCGACATTAGATGCTGGTGGTGTGGTGTGAATCGAGAGGTTAAGGGATACGCGTTGCGCGAAGGTCTTGGCGGTCTTTAGCGATTGCAGTCTTTCGACATTAAATTTTTTCAGTGTATTTCTGTATGTTGTGGCGTGCTGGATATCCGCATCCTTACTTTGGCTACAACAAGGTAGTGGCCCGAGTCGATGTTAGCCCCTCGGAATGTTCGGACATCCAAAATAATGGATGCGTGCCTCATGTCTATCGCAATGTGATCATTTTGGTTGACCGTTCGTTGATCTGGAGACCGCCATGTCCCCTTATGGATATCGAGGTGAGGAAACCGTGTGCTGGCTATAGTGGCATTTCGTTCCGTAGCGAAATCAATTAGCCTAAGTCCGTTACCAGACGTGTTGTCGTGTAGGCTATATTTACCGACAATTCTTCTAAAGATGTCTTATCTTCCTACCTTTGCGATACAATCTCCCAGCACGAGAAGAAAATGGCCACCATTTCTAAAACCCCAGCAAATAGTCATTTCATTATGATTTCGGGTAGTTTTTCAAAGTTTTTAAATTATTTTCTAAATTCGCAACTATTTGGAAATACCTGTTCAATGATTCAATTTTACGGTGTTCATGCATATATCGATCCGTTTCGTATCGTGGAACTATAATACTGAGATTCTGTCAAATTTTTGAGTGCATAAGAGCTGTCATTGTCAAAATAACTTATTATGATTCATAAGGAAATCAACAGATGGCCTACCCTATACATTATAAGGAAGTATGTGAAATTAAATTACAGGTTAAAGAACACAACTCCACTGTCCTGTTGCAACTGGGGTGGTTCATGAAATAACTTTTAAATTGAATCATGTCAAGTGCATTTGTATCTCTTGTCTCATCATTTGGTAACCCATGATTACCCTCAAAGCCTTAAAAATATAAGCAAAACGTCTATTAAACTACCAAGTGGAAAACTTAGAATTCCTTAGTTCGTGCAAGGGTATATTATGATATAAATAGATGAGATACAACTTCGTAGCGAGTAATTGCGGTATTTTTGCAGATAAATTGGATGCTGATGTATGCCTTAATGAGGGATTTCCAAGGAGAATTTTTCAACTTTGTTCTGACTGTGAAATTCATTCATTTTAGATGTTGTAGTTGTTTAAATTGCGGTTTCTTAGAATGTTATTTGTGTTCCTGTGGATTCTCATGCCATAACAATCCCAACAGAATGGCAATGTTGTGTTCTCCAGTTCTATTTGTTGTTCTATCCAGTTTAAACTTTCTGACCACTTCCGTTGAAATATACGAACTCTGATTTTACTAGGACAGGTACTGCATCTGCTATTTATAGAAGACCATCATAAAAACCTTATCCTCACACAAGGACTGATGTTCTCAATGAGTGATAAGATTATATTCTTGTTCAATATATTTTATTATCCTTAAAAGAGGGCATTTTCCATGAACATATAGCCAGACACAAACAAATTGTCTTTTGGAAAACTGAAATTTCATTCGAAATTTAAAATTTGGTTAGGGATACTCAAACTAGAGATGTGCAAATTGTATATAGAAAGGACATTCATTCGAACATAGCATTATCCATTAAAATGAACTTAAATAATTAATTTTGTTCTTTGTAAGTCTAGCATTTTAAAAATTTGTGGAGCCATTGTGATTTTTAGGGAGCTAAAAGCTCCTAAAGTAGTCACTTCGGTAGTGAAGTAGCGCTGCCAGAGCCAATAGTCTTCGCAGCTAGGCTCATTAGTTTTTTTTTTAGATTATCTTGTAATATTCCGAGGGGCTAACATCGACTCAGACCACTACATTGTTGTAGCAACACGACACAACAAATCAGAAATGCTGCGCAAAAATTGAATGACTTCAATCGCAAGAGACCGCCAAGGCCTTCGACTATCTCTTAACCTCTCGATTGCTACCATATCAAGAGCATATAATATCGAAGAACAATGGTAACGAGGGCAACAAGCTATTAGATCAGCCGCATATGATGTGTTAAGTTTCTCAAGCCTCTCCACATCCCAAGAAACCATTGGTTTGATGAGGAATGCCAAGGCCTACAAGGCAAACCTGCATGTGAAGACGAGAGCTGCCATTGAGCTCTATAGGTAAAGAAGAAGGGAAGAACACCGGCATTTCAGAAAGAAGAAAAAAGAATAAGAAAAGCGCGCGATCGAGGATATAGAGAGGTGCCACTCCAGGAACGATATTCGCAAGTTTTACAAAAGTGTAAAAAGTCAAAGGCAAGGATACAAGGCTCGAACAGAATCCTGTCGAGATGAAGAAGGAAATATAACACAGTCTATGCTGAGGATATGGAGGAACCACTTCTGCAGACTGTTAACCGGCGATGATGAACAACATTCCGTTGGTAGGCAGAACAAACCATTTAATATTGCCAACGGCAGCGAGAACTGCCAACCACCCGTCCTAAGTGAAGTGAGGATAGCAATATCTAAACTCAAGCTTAATAAGGCCGCAGGAAATGACGGCATTCCCGCTGAGCTTTATAAAGCTGGCGGAGATGACTTGGTAAGTAACATCCACCAACTCATAAGCCAAATCTGGTCGGATGAAAGCATGTCTAAAGAATGGAACCTTATCATCGTTTGCCCGATCCACAAAAAAGGAGGCCCTCTGAACTGCGCCAACTACAGAGGCATAAGTCTACTCAACATCGCCTACAAGACCCTATCTGCCGTAATATGTGAACGCCTGAAACCGCTTACCAACAACCTGATTGGCCCTTATCAGTGTGGTTTTAGGTCAGGAAAGTCCACGACCGATCAAATTTCAACACTTCGGCAGATCCTGGAAAAACATAAGACGTCCAAATCGATACCCACCACCTATTCATTGATTTCAAAGCCGCATACGACAGCATTTATAGAGACGAACTAACGAACTAACGAAATAACACACAACATCGACGAATTGGAAAGAACGTCACCATTGACAGATATAACTTTGAGGTAGTACGGGACTTTGTCTACCTCGGCTTATTAATTCTGACAACAACATCTCGTCAGAAATCAAACGAAGAATTACTCTTGCTAAGGAGATCCTATATAAGACCCTGATTATCCCAGTCCTGCTCTACGGCGCTGAAGCATGGACCGTATCAAAAGCAGATGAAGAAATCCTTGGTGGATTCGAGAGAAAAATTTGAAAAACTTGAATTTGTCCTCACGCGGTACAAGGCAGATATAACCGCAATCCAGGAGATACGATGGATAGGATCAGGTATAATAAAGAGAAAAAATTGGTGGGAAATCGGTTTAGGACAGAAGTCATTGACTTCAAGCCGATAAGTGATCGCCTTACTGCGGACCGCATCAAAGCTACGTTCCGAAACATAAGCCTAATATGTGCACACGCCCCTACCGAGGCTAAAGATCCTATCAAAGAGGAGTTTTATGACCTCCTGGATGGAGCCTACGGAGCCTGTCCGGAATATGATGTAAAATTGTACTAGGGGACTTCAATGCTAAAGTCGGGAAGGAAAACATCTTTGGCGGTTTAGTTGGTAAGCACAGAATCCACAAAACGACAACAGACAACGGCTACCGACTAACAGATGCAGCAATTCGTAATACGGTGATAAGTAGCACTAGGGTCCATTGGCTAAGGATCCACACAGCAACCTGGCGCTCTCCAGACGGTCGAACCGCCAACCAAATCGACCATGTGCTAATCGATGCGAGTCACGCATCCAACATCCTCGACGTGCATACATTCCGAGGGGCAAACGTCGACTCTGATCATTTTCTTGTCGCGGGTAAATTCAGAGCTCGACTGTCCAACGAGAAGAAGCTACGAACTGCCCAGAAGAAGATATTCGACGTTGGACGCCTTAGCACACCTGGAGTAGCCAGAGCCTAGAGTGAGCGCCTGAGTGAGTGCACAGAGGAGAGTTTCACAGACGCCAACAATCAGTGGTGCCAGTATCGCGACATCATCAAGGAGGTAGCTGAAACCACAGTTGGGTACCAGCCACCCCCGAGAAAGTGCCCGTGGTATGATGATGAATGCGTGTACAAGAAAAAGGTGACAGAAGATGCACACAAGAAAGCGCTGCAGCGCAAAACAAGGGCATCGAGAGAAGATTATCGAGCCAGAAGAAGGGAGGAAAAGAACACCCTGCGTAGAAAGAAGAGAGCTTACGCAGCTTCCCAGCTCAAGAAGATCGAAGAGTAGCGCGATCATAACAACATCCGGAGGTTTTATAAAAAAAGCCAAGTAACTGCTGGCTACAAAACTGGAACGCAGGATCTTCAAGACAGCGAAGGAAACCTAGTCACCGAATAGCAGGGAATAGTAGATGTGTTTAAGCAGCATTTCCAGCAGCTGCTTAATGGGCATCATGTAGAGAGAGTAATAGGGCAAGAAGAGAACTCACGTCCAGTCAATCAAGAACAAGTTCCACCACCTAGTATAGAAGAAGTTGGCCTAGCTATAAAAAAGCTTAAGAACAACGAGGCCGCAGGCTCTAATGGTTTACCAGCGGAGCTTTTGAAATATGGTGGTGATGTTTTGGTAGGGAGCATGCATCGAATCATCAACCAAGTATGGGTTGAAGAAAACTTGCCCGATGACTGGACTATCAGCTCCATATGCCCAATCTACAAAAAGGCGATCCTATGTATTGCAAGAACTATAGAAGCATATCCCTGCTAAATGTCGCATACAAGATCCTATCCAACGTACTATGTGAACGTCTAAAACCCTTCTGCAACACAATAATCGGCACGTACCAGTGTGGCTTCCGGCCCGGCAGATCGACTATAGAGCAAATTTTCACGCTGAGGCAAATCCTTGAAAAGACCAACGAATTTCAAGTTGAAACTCACAACCTATTCATCGACTTCAAAGCCGCGTATGATAGCATACATCGTCAGGAGCTCTATATGGCGATGGCCGAATTCGGAATCCCAGCAAAACTGATTCAGCTGTGTCGCGTGACACTGGAAAACACGCGCTGCAACGTGCAGTTTGGAAGTACCTCTTCCGAACTAGCTCTTCCAAACTAGCTCTTCCGAACATGCGACTTCTTCAGTCTCGTACTGGAGCAGATAATGCGCAGGGCAGGTGTTAACACGGAAGGCACTATTTTCAACAGGTCCGTCGAGCTGCTGGGCTACGCGGACGATATTGACATCATCGGTTGCTCCCAACATGCCGTGATAAAAGCGTTCACGGAGATTGAAGAACAGGCGAAATCTGTTGGCCTTGAAGTGAATGAGGACAGGACTAAGTACAGACTACATTACAGCCTAGGACAAAACGTCACTTTTGATAGCAGCAATTTCGAGGTATTTAAGGAGTTCATCTACCTCGGAGTTAACATAAACTCCACGAATGACACCCTAGTGGAGATCCGTCGAAGAATTACCCTAGGAAACCGTTGCTACTTCGATTTGGCGAAACAACTGGGTTCAAAACTCCTAACTCGAAGGACGAAATGTGTGCTCTGCAAAACCTTATCCTGCCAGTTCTGCTTTATGGTGCCGAGTGCTGGACGATCAGCAAGAAGGGAGAGCTGATACTGGGCTCCTTTAAATGATAATACTTCGACGAATTTTTGGTCCTGTGCACGAGGAGGGCGAATGGAGGAGAAGATACACCCGCGAACTCTATGAGCTGCACCAAGATGTGGATGTAGTCCAAAAAGCCAAAACACGTCGACAACATGGGCTCGGCCACATCGAGCGAATGGACAATAATGCTCCAGCTAAGAGGATCTTCGAATCCCAGCCCCCAGATTCGAGAAGGCAAGGAAGACCGAACATCCGTTTGAAAGACCAACCCATCGCAGATGCGAGAGCGCTTGGTCTAGACAACTGGAAGCAGAGAGGCAGGGATAGAGTAGAGGATGAAAGGCTGCAGTATCTAAGGCAGAGACTCTTCATGGGTCTGGAGCCCGATAAGTAAGTAAGTTTTCGACAGAATAATATCCACAATATCAGATTTTATCTGCGCATCAAAAACAACTAAATAAATCTACTTTTCTAAGCAAGAATTGGCCAATAACAATGCAAATGAACTTTCTGGACTAAACACTCCGCCCATGTGGAATTCACTCTTCACATTGAATCATTGCCTATGGAGGACATACATCGACTTCTAATTAATAAAAAAATAAAAATAATGTTACCCTGTTCTGGATTTTAACCTTAACCCTCTGAATCCCGACTATTCAACCCTGAGCCCAGCCCAAGCCGTACTTAAAGAGGTGGTCCCAAATTACGGCCTATGATAACCCAATGGTATTTATTGTAGTTAGTTAGATGTGCGTGAAAACTTCCATACAACCAGGAACAATAACAGGGGGTTTTCTTTAAAAAAAAAGGGGGTATATTAGTTTTGACACTCAGTTTGTAACATAGGGAAATAATTTCGATAGGTATAATATGGATTGAGCAATGTTTGTCTGTCCGTCCGTCCGTCCGTCAGTCAGTCTATATTTTACCGAATTTTAGGCCTTTAACTTTGTGCAAGGATAATGAAATTGGGTATATAGGATCCTTGCCCGACAGAACAAGTGTACAAATTGTCAAAACATTAACATTACAGAAAACACCGACCACATCAACTACCCAACTCAGTTTTGAGCATAACTTGAGTCAACCATTCCCAGTCGCCTCGAATGGGATTCGGATTTGTTTGGAGATAACAACTCGATTCACATCTACACTGATGGGTCTAAAACAGAATCTGAAGTGGGTGGAGATGTATTCCCGTGATTCTTAAGCATAGCATTGCACCTCGAGAAGGTGAACAATACATGAACAATGCGTCTAATATCCAGGTAACTCTGGCCAAATTATAACCAGAAACGCTCTCTCTGCTTGATAATACTGAATATATCAAACATCAGTAAAATTATAAGTGTCTCTATAGGACATTGACTTCTAGGAGCCTTTAGCAATGACTTTTGCAGAAGCATCTTGCACGAAGATGGGGATGAGGAGTGTATTCCTCACCTTATCTGCTCTTGTTCAACAAATGAAAACACCATCTAGGAGACCACTTCTTTTGCAATCTAGGTGACCTGGCTAATATCAATGTCAGAAACCTCCTCCGCTTTATAAATAGTTGGCGTGGAATGGTTCCACAAATCCACGTGGTGCCAAAACGGTCCTTTTCTAAGTGTGCATCACGTGCAGCCACTATAACCTCACCTAACCTATAACATCAAAGAAACCATTTTAGCTTTTTATCAAGCCGTATATTCATTTTGAAATACTTCATGGACATGCACATTATTATGCTGCCAATAGCTTCCCGGTTATTAACTTGATCTACCACACCACCAATTTCGAAAATTATTTCATTAAAGTAAATTGAAACATCAACACATTCATCAACATGAACCGATAAAACATAAAAATCTGCCAAACTCTGACACATGGAATTCTGCACATCTCACATTGCACATCTCACATTTCCCGGGGAAGTAAAAATAAGGAAACCGCCATATGTACATATGCACCCCAAGCCCGGGTGAAAATAAAAGTTCATTATAATAAGCCCCCCCCCCCCCCCCACGACCTTACGGTTGCAATTGTCCATAGATGTGTATGGTGAATCGAATTCGAAGGCGATGGGTTGGGTGGGGTGGTGTCCAATTCAACAGGAATTTTTTTTCAAAAATTCAATGCCGGACCATTGTGTTTGGGTGCTATTTTCGACATCCAAACACAACAGCTCGTCGTCAATAATCAGCATGATTTCCTCATGGCAGTTATTTATTTGTGTTGGTGAATGTCATTGAATAAAGGATGCAACATGCGTCCTGGAAGTTATAATAGACGTGTGCGCTCAGTCTCAGAGTCAAGTTCGTGGGGTGGCTGACTATCTCTTATGGTAATTTATCCATAGGGGTATATTCGTTATGATACTTGACTTGCAACAGAGAGAAACAATTTTGCTGGATATACCTTTAAGTATGTGGATTGACTCGGAATCGTTAACTGAGTCGATTCAGCTATGGGTGTCATTCGCTTCGTCACAAGTTTTTGTGCCTTCAATGTTGAACTAGAATTATGAAATTTGGTACACACGTATTCTTTACTGTCCCACCAGAACACGTTTAAAAATTTGCCAAAATCTTCCGATAGCAAGCCCACTTTTCAGAAAATCGTTGTTCTTGGTCAAACTGTAATTTTCAAGAACAGTTTCCAACCTATCAATTTTCCAAATTTCATTGTAATATATAAAGCGGTTTTCGAGTTTAAGGATTTGAAAAACAAAATCAGGATTTCTATGGAAAAAGTTTTCGAAAAAATCCAATTTTAGTACAAATTTGGTCACATTTTCACGATTATTCGTTCGAAGTTTATAGGAATTTTTTATATTCCATTTTAAAGAGTAACGCCACACTTTGTATTCAATCTAATCTATTAAGCGGTTTACGATTTTAAGGATTTGAAAAAAAAATCATGATTTCTATGGATAAAGTTTTGTAATTCGAGAATTCGAGCCAGATATTTAGACAATCTCAATATCTTTATTTTGTCTATATTTTGTAATAAAAATGGATTTGTGGGATGGTTTCGTTTCATCTTTTAAAATAGTAGTACATTCAAATGTATTCGATAAGGTTTGCGACACTAACTCATGGCCTTTAAACACTATTGTCAATGAGTTTAAGCCACGTAGAGCTAACATGGAGTTAACTTAGCATCAAAAAAAACCTACCGACTGTCCCTCTACTACCAAAATGTAAGAGAACTCCTTACAACAACTAAAACATTTTTTCATAATTCCCAAACCTTTTCACATGACATATTCTCCTTAACAGAAACGTGGCTTAACGCCAGTATACTTGGTACTTTTGGCTAAGATTTCCTTTTGAATGTCTGACGGTTTAATCGATATTTGGGAGCCTTCCCGAAAGGTGGAGCGTTGGATTTTGTGCTTATATTGAAAAGAGTATATCTTCACACTGGAGATCTTCCAGAATATTTGTGTGATTGCCTTTTTGAAGTTAAATTTCTTTTGGGACGTTGTGAATTTGATTTAATGAAACGAAAAAATGTAACGAAAACAAAATCAAACAAAATATCAGTTGTGTCTGGCCACCGAAACCAAGCAGGGTCAGTCGCGGTTAGTACTTACATAAGAAAACGCTTGCGAGCACCGCGTGTTGTTGGTTATTGTAATAGAATGAGATGAGTTCAACTTTCATAAAACCGGTTTTGTATATATAAAACTGACATTTTGTGGTCAAATCGGGCAACTCGAATGACATTTATGTTCAGTTTGGTTTGCCATTTCATCATACTTGCAAATCATGCAAATTTATTTCGAAAATAATGGTTCAGTTCGCGAAGTTTACTGCAAGCTCCGTCCATTTTATGGTCGACATAATCGTCCATCAGAAAAATTAATTCGGTTAACCATGGATCGTTTTCGCACTACGTTTACTCTATCTGATAATACGCATCCGAAGGACGTCTCTTCGGAACACTTTGCTCTGTAGAGCAAAGTGTTGAAGAGGACCCGAATAAATCGATTCGCCACTCTGCATAGCAATCGGACGCAAAGATCTTGGCTTACGACCTTACAAGATCCAGCTTGTGCAAGAATTAAAGGCGCGAGAATATGGTCCGAAAATGAGATTGATCTCGATGCTGATTTTCATCGCAAAATTTTGTTCAGTGATGAGGCTCATTTTTGGTTGAATGGCTACGTCATCAAGCAAAATTGCTGCATTTGGAGTGAAGAGAATCCACATGAGACCCTTGAGAATCCATTACAGCCACAAAATCTGACTGTTTGGTGTGCTCTATGGGCTGGTGGAGTCATTGGGCCATACTTCTACCGAAATAATGCTGAAGAGTCAGTTACCGTCAATGGAGACCGGTATAGAGCCATGATAACCGACTATTTTGTTTCCGAATTGGATGGCATGAATTTGGATGAGATGTGGTTCCAACAAGACGGCGCTATATGCCACACAGCGCACGTCACAATCGATTTATTGAAGGAAACATTCAATGAGCGCGTAATTTCGCAGAATGTACCTGTCAATTGGCAACCAAGATCGTGTGATTTGAGACCATTGGATTATTTTCTTTGGGGATATGTGAAGTCGATCGTCTACGCCAACAAACCAGAAACCATAGGGGACTTGGAAGCCAACATTCGTGGCGTTATTGATGACAAACGGCCAAAAATGCTCGAAAAAGTGGTTATAACTCGGACCTCTAGACTTGGCTTTATTCGAACATGCCTGAAATCATATAAAAACATTTATGACACAAAATTATCCTTCCAAACAAGCCAAATTGATGGACATTGAAACGATTTTGTCTATTTTATTTCAATTCGAAGTTCTATACCTCTAAAGAAAGCACCCTTTAACTACATTTAAGAATAATAGTTTCAAGCAAAAGTCGTACCTGTTGTACACTTAACTTATTCATGGCTACAATTTTGCACACCCTGTGCATCGTCTAGCAAAATTATTTACACGCGTCAGTTACAGCGTTTCAAGCTGAATGAATTGCATTATCTTGAAAAAGTCAACCCATTTGGCAGTCCCCCATTTTTGTGTGGAACATATCGTATTCATCAGAAGATATAACACAGCTATACTGACTAAGTAGTGGTATTCGATTTATTTATATCTTTATCCAGAATTCTACGAACTTGTATCTTAGGAACGCTCCGTTTTGCATACACGTTTTGCTCTCAGTGTTGAGGTTTTTGTAGGTAATCAGGGGATGTCGAATGTGGATAGTGCAAGAGGCAACCTTGCTCTTGGTAAAATTCAGTTTCAAGGATTTTCCTTGAATCCTATACATGATAGAGACTCTGAAATAATTGAGGGTTCGTTTATTTATACTTAAATACTTAAATAATATGTTGCATCTCCCTGGATTAAACGTCAATTTAATCCAGGGAGATGCAACAATTTTCAAGGTTGAAAAACAAGAACGGAATAAAAAAAAAAAACAAATATAATTGAGTTTTTTTTTGAAAACTTTTGATTGGAATTCTTAATCACAGTTCAGTTGATTTTGATAAGAACTAGACTTACGAAATCTCCTCGAAAGGTCAATGAAGACCACTCACATGATTTATTTAAATCGATTCAGCAGTTTTGGCTCAAGGCCAACAGCAGACCACAATGTTCACAGACTCTACACTTCAAACTCACACTTTTCAAAATATGTAAATTTTTTCACTATTGGTCAAGTCAAGACCTTTAGATTTTTGGTTCTCAAACTAAAATAGATTTTGATGCCAACTTGCTTTTTTTGGTGGTGGATGATTTTTGAAATATTAAACTTGGTACACACTGTAGGAAAATACTTTACACTCGTCAGTCACAACGTTTCAAGCTGAATGAATTGCATTGTGTTGGAAAAATTAACCTCACTTACTGTAGATGCCTTTTGCAATCTCTCATGTAGGCGTTGAAAGCTTGAACTGGTGTCTGTCTGTTCAGGAGGTACTCATTAAGTTTCACCTCAATAGCCCAACTTGGCGTTTTGTTAATGGTGATGGAATATCGTATGTGGGTGGCTTTAGGGGAAAGCATGCAACAGATACAATTTAATTGCTGCCTTATTTCTTGAACTGCCCACATTTAACCCACCCTTGAGACATTATAATAGGTAAACGAGGTGTTCTTTAACCAGCAATGAATGAAATCGAAGACAAGACTAAATTAACGATGTTGGTTAGGGATTATGTTTTAGTTTGTAATGGGGAACACAAGAGTCCTAAAATCAGATGTAAAAGGTGTCCCATAATTCACGCAAAATGTTATTTCGATTGAAAATACAGATTTTTTCTTAGGTTAGGTTAGGTTAGGTTAGATTAGGTGGCTTCGGGCGGAACGCGTGAACACTTAGACCAAGAAGGTCCGTTGCGGTACCAAATGGATCAAACATCTTTTCCTACGAATCGTCTGCATAGTTGAACCAGTCCAGATAAAACGGCGGAGGTTAATCAGGTCACCTAGGTTGTCGAAGAAGTAGTCTCCTAGGCGGAGTCTTCTTTTGTTGGACAGCGCTGGACATGAACAAAGAAGATGAGTGATACTTTCCTCCTCCTCCTCGTCCATGCAGTCGTTGCTATAAAGGCCAAGTCTTTTAGCATGTAGGCCTATGGGGCAGTGTCCTGTAAGGACACCAATGATGGTGGATCTGTTCAGCATTATTAAACTGAGGGAGCGTTTCTGGCTATATATGGGCCAGATTTGCCTGGATATTAGACACGTTGAGCCGTTGGTCCATCTATAATTAGCTTTTTCGATCGCATCTAGTTTAAGTGTTGATTTGCAAGTAGCGAGGGGCATGCCTAACATCTCTACATGTGGTAGAAAATCAAGCGTGATACCCCTTCTGGCAAGCTCGTCCGCCCTACAATTCCCTGGGATATCACTGTGCCCCGGTACCCAATATAGGTGAATGGTTAATAGCTCTGTTATCTCGTTGAGAGACAGTCGGCATTCGTGGGCTGATTTTGAATTGAATGCGGTAGATCTCAAGGATTCGATTGCAGCCTGGCTGTCACTGAAGATGCTAATATTCTTCGCGGATATTACTTTACACCTCAGCCAGGACAGGGCTTCTTTGATTGCCATGATTTCCGCCTGGAAAACGCTTCAATGGTTGGGAAGGCGAAAGGATATGCTCAGGTTGAGCATCTCGGAGAAGACACCTCCACTTACCCCTGCTTCAGTTTTAGACCCATCTGTGTAGATGTGAATCGAGTTGTCCAATCCAACCGAGTCTTGTTCCCAATCAAGTTGGCTGGGAATTGTTGACTGGAAGTTGCGACCGAAGCTGAGTTGGGTAGTGATGTGGTCGGTTTTTTCTGCAATGTTTAGATGATTTAATATCTTTGTGTGTACACCCTGACTGGGTGTCCATTGTGACGAGGCTCTTAGTCGCACAGCTGCAGAAGCTGCGGTCTGTTTGCCGAAGATGTCTAAGGGTACTAGATGTAGAATAGCATCTAGAGCTGCGGATGGGGTGGTTCTTAGAGCGCCACTTATGCAGATGCAGGCGGATCTTTGAACTTTCCCCAGAAGGTTGCGGTTTGAGGCTTTTCAATAGCAGTCCACCAGACCAGCACACCATACAGAAGTATGGGTCTAACGATAGACACGTAAAGCCAGAATGTGATATGCGGTTGCATTCCCCATTTTTTCCCGATAGCCTTTTTACATGAGTATAGGGCTACGGTGGCTCTTTTAACGCGTTCTAGGATGTTGGCTTTCCAGACCTGACCCAGGTACTTGGCTGATTCAACAAACTTGAGACTGACGCCATTGCGGTATTTCCTGCTGAAAAGGACCAATTCGGTTTTTTGAGGGTTCGCGCCAAGTCCACATTTGGCGGCCCATTCGGAGAGCACTGAAAGACCATTTTGTAATAGTTCTTTAAGGGTGTTAAGGTACTTCCCTGCTACAGCTATTGCCACGTCATCAGCGTAGGCAATCACCTTGCAGACTTCCCTTTCTAGATTAACTAGTAGCTCATTGACCACCAGATTCCAGGGAAGAGGAGACAAAACACCCCCTTGTGGGGTGCCGCAACTCGAAGATCTTCGTGCAGAAGAGACCCCAAGCTTTGTGTTAATGATTCGGCCCGTAAGAAGCTGATTGATTAGCGCTCTCAGCGAATCATCGACATTGAGAACTGAAAGTGTATTAGTGATCGCGTCCGCTTTGACATTTTTAAAGGCTCCTCCTATATCAAGGAAGGCAACCATAGTGTACTCTTTTGCGCTAAGCGAGTTTTTGATGATGCGTAGGAGTGAGTGAAGAGCTGTCTCAACCGACTTCCCTTTGTAGTTGGAGATTGCAGCAGGTTCAATACTGTTACGTAGATGTAGATCAATTAGTCTTTCCATAGTTTTTAGAAGAAACAAGGATAAACTGATCGGGCGGAGATCCTTCGGATTTATATGAGAGCTTTTTCCTGCTTTGGGAATAAATACAACATACTTTGGGGACATGAGCTAACCGCACAAAACTAATCATGATGGTTAGAAGCCATGGCAGCAGGATATCGAGGTTGTTTTGGAGCTCCGCAGGTATTATACCATCTGGTCCAGGGGACTTAAATGGTTTGAAGCTTTTTAAAGCCCAAAGAAGTTTTTCTTTGGTAATGATATCATTGATATATGGAATAGGTGTACTGAAAGTATTTGGCTCAGCAACCACAGGGTTGGAGGAGCTACCTGAGAAGTGTGTGTCCAGAAGTAGGTCAATGGTTTCCATACTGGATGTAGTCCATTGACCGTCTGGTTTAAGTAGGTAGCTAGACATTGGTGGATTGGTGGAGAAGATTTTACGGAGTCTAGAGGCCTCTGAGGTTTCTTCTATGTTTCCGCAGAAGGTACGCCAGGATGCTCTCTTTTCATTCCTCAGCGATATCTTTTATATATTGAGAGACGACTTATAGTGGTCCCAGTCTAGTGTCTCTTCGGAGCTCTTGGCTTTGTTGAAAAGTTGCCTACATTTTTTCTTGAGAGTGCCGAGGTTGGAGTTCCACCAGAGAGGCTTGTCCTCCCCACGAGGCCTTCGGATAGGGCAGGCTGATGACCTTCCATCGTTTAGGGCTCGTGAGAGGGTTACCACTAGACTATCCAATTCTTTTTTATTTCTCGGTAGTTCTAAATAAGCTTTCTGGATTAGCCGTAGCATGTATGGTAAAACTTGGGGAATCTTTCCAAAGACCACACACTGGATCTACACGATCATGGTCAGGCCCATTATAACATAAACATACGCTTCAATAGTATGGTGGAAAAAAGTCAACCAAAAAACAACAACAACAATTCCCTCCAAACATTTAGTTCCAGGAACATAACCAGGTTATGGTGGGTCCCCGGACATAAGGGGATTGAAGGCAACGAAAAAGCTGATGAACTAGCCAGCCTCGGAAACCCCTTTTATTGGACCCGAACCCTTCTGTGCAATCCCCAAATCAGCCATAAATCTGGCTATAAAAAGCTGGGAACAAAATAATTTTAAGTCATACTGGGAGAACATCCCAACAGTCAACAATCCAAATCTAACGGTGGTTAAATTTTAAGGGCCGATGTTGAATGTGAGCCACACTTAAACGTCAAGTTTTTTTCTGCATTTCCAAATGTGCGCACAATCGGAAAAATCGTGCAAAACTTTAAGCAAACCGGGTCTGTAGGAGAAGTGAAAACACCAGTGCATGCTCGTTCAGCTCGTACTGCAGAAAATACTGCTGCTGTTCGCGATAGTGTGGCTGAAGAGCCGTCCACCTCAAGTCGGCGTCGTGCCCAACAATTGCACCTCTCACGCTCATCATCGGGCCGTATTTTTTCCAAAATGAGGCCCGCCAGGCGGTTACTGTGAATGGTGTTCCCTATCGTGAGAAAAAACGAACTTTTTATGGCCCGAATTGGAAGATATGGATGTGGACAATATGTGATTTCAACAGGACCGTACCACTTGCCACACAGCGACAAATTCAATGGCCATGTTAGCTCACGTGGTGGCGATGTCAATTGGCCGCCAAGATCATGTGATTTGACACCGTTGGACTTCTTTCTTTGGGGTTATTTGAAAGAAAAGGTGTACGTCGATAAGCCACCCAGCCAGTAGAGATGCTCATAGTTCATATACAAATTTTATTGATTTATCTAAGAAACATACCCTCAGCGGCTCATCGAAATTATCTTTTAAACAGCGTTTAACAAGGCTTTAACCTTGAATTTCGAGGTACTTGCTGAATATGGTAGAAATAAAAAATAAACTAAGGATTACATTTTATAACGACCCTTGCAATCTGAGTTTAAAACATATGAGAAGGCTACAATCCACTGCGCGGATCGTTGAATACCCTATCCCATCCTATCTGTAAAACTAAAATCCCCAAAAGTGGACATGGCTAAAAACACGATGTGGATAAAATAAAGAAAATGACATGGTTACAACAAATTCTTCAGACTGCTTATAAAAAACTTTTACGGTTCTACAAAAGACAAGGTTTTCTCCTGCATATGTTATGGGGTAGGGTATAAAAATGGTTTTTATATAAAAACGCCCCCAAAAAGTGGGCGTGGGTTAAAATGGTCTATTGACGAAATGTTCATATTTATATTACTAATGATTCTGCATCAAAACATTTTTAGAAAATTTTAAAATTTGACCGAAAAAAGTTTTTTATTAAAAACGCCCACAAAAAGTGGGCGTGGCAAAAAAACTTTATATGAACGAAATACAGATATTCAGATTGTCTAAATATGTTGTTCAGAAAGTTTTTCAAAATTCCTTATGGTTTGGCCAAAAAATACGTTTTTCTAAAAAGGGGGCGTGGCAGTGGGCGGATTTCAAAAATTTTTACACTTGTTCTGCTGGGAGCAACAAAGAGCACGTGTACCAAATTTCATTCTTCTAGCTCAAAATTTAAGGCCCAAAAACTGGTGACGTACGGACGGACGGACGGACGGACAGACATGGCTAAATCAACTCAGCTATCGATTCTGAGTCGATCCATATACTTTGAGGTATATGTAGCTAAATTAATTCTCTATGTTACAAACTATGTATCAAAACTAATATACCCCTATGGGATAGGGTATAAAAAGAAAATACAAAAAATTGTGCGTTTTAACTTAAAAGGGAGATTCCGATTTGCCGAGATACCTATCATACGTGTGGGTGACGGTGAAGTTTGGGATAAACTTGTCATTTCTGATGCTTTCAACAACTACTTCACAAATATAGCCAGTAGCTCACAGCCGTACCCCGTCCTGCCACTCTGTAATGTATGTACCTGTAGAAGTAGCTCCATTGAATGAACGATAACAGCTTTGTTTATGATCCAATAACTCATCTTGAAATATTAAAAGTAATTGGCTCCTTAAAAAAATCCAACACATGTGGTGCAGATGGTGTTTCTGTCTTGGTTGAAAAAATATTGCATATTTCATAGAACATGTCTTAGCAGATACTTTAGTCGCTGCGTTTTTGAGGGTGTTTTTCCAGAAATCCTCAAATGTGCTGATGTTGTTCCCTTATTTAAAAAAAGGAGCTCTATCTGAAATATGCAATTACAGACCTATATCACTTCTCCCTGTTGTCAGCAAAATCTTTGAAAAACTCATGAAAAATCGAATAGTGAGTTTTTTTTAAAGTAATTTTTTTAACGATAGTCAATTTGGCTTTCAGAAAGGCAAATCAACCGAAAATGCACTTCTAAAATTTTATTTTCAAATAATGTAAAACTTAGACTCGAAAAAAAAGCTAACGAGAGAGGGGAAGGAGTGTCCTCTCACTAAAGCACTCACTCTCGGGCGGCAGCGGAGGAATTTCCCAGATGGAATCATAGGTTGCGCCTACAGAGCTACAGTTTGATCTAACTGGTAGTGTAATCCCTATATGAGCTGCTCCGACATATTTGAACACCAGGTCTATATGGATTTAAAATACTGAGCCAGGGTGTTGGAAAAGAGTTGGTGGCGGAGGAGCCCTCAATGGGTCAACGGCAGAGCTCATATCCCAACATGGGCTACTGACATCGATGAAATACGATGAAATACGATGGGATGGGCCGGGCAAAAAGAGGATGAAAAACTGTGACATCTATGGACCGTGTTATAATGAGCAGAAACAGCGACTATTCGGATGCGGATTTGTTATAAGTGCCAGACTTAGGCAAGAAGTCTTATATTTCCAAGACAATAGCGAACGCATTGTAATAATCCGCATCAAGGCACAATTCGCCAACATAAGCTTTATATGCGCTCACGCTCCGACGGAAGAATAAGATGATATAGCTAAGGATTGCTTCTACGAGCTCCTTGACAAAACCTATGAGCGACTACCAAAGTACGATGTCAAAATCGTGCTGGGAGATTGTATCGCAAAGGTAGGATGATAAGACATCTTTAGCAGTATTATCGGAAAACAGAGCCTATACGACATCACGTCTGGCAACGGACTTGAATTTGATACGAAACGAAATGCCACTATAGCCAGCACACGGTTTCCTCACCTCGATATCCACAAGGGGACATGGCGGTCTCCAGATCAACGAACAGTCAACCAAATTGATCACATTGCGATAGATAAGAGGTACGCATCCAGTATTTTGGATGTTCGAATATTCCGAGGAGCTAACATCGACTCGGATCACTACCTTGTAGCAGCCAAGGTAAGAATGCGGATATCCACCACGCCACTACAAACCAGAAATACTGTCAAAAAATTTAATGTCGAATGACTGCAATCGCCAGAGACCGCCAAGACCTTCGCGCAAAGCGTATCCCTTAACCTCTCGATTCACACCACACCACCAGCATCTAATGTCGAAGAACAATGACAACGATGCCAACAAGCCATTAGATCAGCCGCAACTGATGTGCTAGGTTTCTTGCGGCCACCAGCAAGGAACCCCTGGTTTGATGAGGAATGCCGACAGATGCTCGCAGCCAAGAACGAGGCCTACAAAGCTAAGCTGCAGGTGAAGACGAGAGCTGCCATTGAGCTCTAGAGGCAAAGAAGAAGGGAAGAACATCGGCTTTTCAGCAAGAAGAAAAAAGAGCAAGAAAAGCGCGCGATCGAGGATATAGAGAGGTGCCACTCCAGGAACGATGTTCGCAAGTTTTACCAAAGTGTAAAATGTCAAAGCCAAGGATACAAGGCTCGAACAGAATCCTGTCGAGATGAACAAGGAAATATCGTAGTTGAGACACAGTCGATGCTGAGGATATGGAAGAACCACTTCTGCAGACTGTTAAACGGCGATGACGAACAACATTCCGCTGTCAGTCAGAACGAACCATTTAATATTGGCAACCAAAACTGCCAACCACCCAACCTAAGTGAAGTGAGGATAGCTATATCTAAACTCAAGCTTAATAAGGCCGCCGGGAATGACGGCCTTCCCACTGAGCTTTATAAAGCTGGCGGAGATGACTTATTAAGTTACATACACCAACTCATAAGCCAAATCAGGTCGGATGAAAGTATGCCCTCTGAACTGCACCAACTAGAGAGGCATAAGTCTGCTCAACATCACCTTCAAGATCCTATCTGTCGTTATATGTGACCGCCTGTAAGGCCAGGAAAGTCCACAATCGATCAAATATTCACACGTCGGCAGATCCTGGATTGAAGCCCAGGCTCATCCCGGACTGTAGCGCCACTTAAGTAAGTAAGTAAGACTCGAAAAAATACACGGCTGGGTTATTTATCGATATAACTGAGGCTGTTATGTCCTGAGAAGTTTTCACCGTATTGGTGTTCAATAGTTCGTCAAGCTATGGTATGGTCTGGGGGAGTTAACACCCCAACCTGATCCTTAGAGTCGGAGTTCAAATCCCGGCGGTGGCCCCCTTTCCTTTTTTTATTTAATTTTTAAGGAGTTACTAGCTAGACTCCAAGGTCAAAATGGGTAAACGGGAAGAAGTCAGTTAGAGTGGGGTGAGAGCACGAAAAGCGTTACATACAAGGGAGTTGGTCGCAAGAGTTTGTAACGATCGGTTGTGTTCTAGCTTTCGTCAATTAGAGTGGTGTTCTAGATAAAGAAATAGAAAAATAGATACATATTTATACTTTTTCCTTTTGTGTGGCCAAATCAGCTTACTGAATGAATTTTTTTTATTGGATTGTGCGATTGTTACCGTAGCCGTCTATCTATCCGGAATTAGTGCGTCGCCATATATGAATGAGTAGTTTTTTTTTTCATTTTCATCGTCGGCATAGAGTTTACGAATTAATATATATAGGTACATATATATATACTCTATAAGCCAAACACGTTTTTTTATCAGAGCGAAAATTACGCTTAGAGCAGAGGACTTAGAGGTAAAGGACTATTTAATAATCTTTTATTGTGACCAAGTCATATAGTTTCCTTATTACTCCTACGTAGGCTGTCCTTATGTGAAGAGTATCTGAGGTTTTCCTTTTGCCTACAATAAAATTGTAGATTGGAGTGTGGCGTGGTCGGACACAAGGTCCGAACGGGATCAACTACGAATTGGACAAGGTGTCGTGGAGGCGAACGGTGGCCTGGAGGATAAGCCATCAGCTACGTGGAGGAATCACGGGTTCGAGCCCCAGGCTGAGTGTTCTTTTTTTTTTTTCTATATATATAATTTTTTTTTAATTCTTGAAGTCATTTTTTTGGTGACTCGCCTTATTAACTATTGTTAAAATTATTTCGTTTGTCGATTACTATTCTTTTATTCTTGTTACTACTTTCATTAGCCCTATTTACGTAGCTTCAGTTTATATTTTGTTTAACCAAGGTGCATACTTAGATTATAGTTACCCTTAGGCCATATTGGCTAAAGTGTGAACAACAGGGAGGCAACGTTGCAGCGCTTTTGGGGTAGGAAGTTTTTTTTTATATACATATATAGTTTTGGTGTAAACATTTATTTTTTTTTGCTTTTCTTCTTTTTGTATTCCATTTATCCCCTTCTGGGAACTGAATAGCGATAAATATAGTAACAAAAATAGTAATTATAAATCATCGATTTTTTTTATTAATTAAATTGCGCGTTTCTTTTCTGGTGGTCGCGATTCCTCCAAAAAGAAATTCCGGGACATTGAGGTAAATCGCGTGGCGCCCATTTTTACCATCAATTCCCCACGACCTATTTTCATTGGGTCGGCCGGTCCTTAATGTCCTGAGTCGCGGAAGTGGAGCGTAACAAGGCTTTTGACATGGTTTACCACAAAATTTTGCTAAGTAAACTTGAAAAAGCTGGATTTCGTGGTTTCATTCTTGGTTGGTTTCGATCATACCTAAATAACATATGAGAAGGCTACAATCCGCTGTGCGGATAACAGTTTGGTCAAAAAATACGTTTTTCTAAAAAGGGAGCGTAGCAGTGGGCGTATTTCAAAAATGTTTACACTTGTTCTGCAGGGAGCAACAAAGAGCACGTGTACCAAATTTCATCCTTCTAGCTTAAAATTTAAGGTCCAAAAACAGGTGACGGACAGACAGACATGGCTAAATCGACTCAGCTAGCGATTCTGAATCGATCCATATACTTTGAGGTATATCTAGCTAAATTATTTCTCTATGTTCCAAACTAAAGGGTCCGCCAAATAACTTTTTGAAAATGCTATAAAAAAAACCACTGAATATTTTTTTCAAATTTCTTTTTTTATTTGAAAGTACAATCCTTCCGGTTAATAATGGAAAATAATTTCATTCAAATGGCTGCCTCGGCTGGCCATGCAGTAGCCTACACGATCGGTCCAATTTTTAAGCACATTATCGATTGTGGGCAGCTGTATTTCACCAATGGCTTCACGAATATTGTCCTTTAAATTGTCTCTGGCTTGTCGGCGTAACACTTATCTTTTACGGTACCCCACAAATAATAGTCCTCCGAGGTGGCCAAACGACATCAGCTCTGCGGCTGATAATGCGATCTTCAAAAATAGGGGACAAAACATCGAGTGTAGCTTCGGCTGTGTGGCACGTAGCGCCGTCCTGTTGAAACCAAATGTTGCCAGTATCCGCCTCTTCAATTTTTGTGAACAAAAATTCGTTCAACATGACCCGATAACGATCGCCATTGACTGTAACGGCCACTCCGTGCTCATTTTCGAAGAAAATGGCCCAATTATTCCTCTGGACCAAAATCCGCACCAAACAGTGACTCGTTTTGGGTATATCGGCTTTTCAATGTATGCGTGCGGGTTTTCTGTGCCCCAAATGCGACAATTTTGCTTGTTTACATACCCGCCAAGATCAAAATGAGCTTCATCTGAAAAGATGATTTTTTTTGGCGAAATCGGCATCTTCTCTAAGTCGATTGCAGGCCCACTTAGCGAAGCGAAAACGCATTGGATGGTCAGTTGGCTTCAACTCCTGAACCAATTGGACTTTGTATGGCGTCATACCAAGGTCTTTTTGTAAAATTCGTCTCAATGATATCTCCGAAATGTTCAATTGTTGAGAACGACGGTGAATTGATGATGATGGCGCTTCACGCACACTTTCTGCCACAGCAGCAATTTTCTCGGGTGTACGCACAGTTTTTGGCTTTTCACGCTTTGGTTTATCGATGAGGATGCCAGTTTCTTTCACTTTTTCACAAGAAAACGAACATACGGAGCTGACGGTGCTTCTCTTCTTCCAAAATCCGTACGCAATTTTCGCACACATTCTGCAACATTACCATGATTTTCAAAGTAATGTCGCAATACTTGCCAGCATTTTTCAAGCGTATACACAACCATATTCGTTCAGCGGAAGGATAAAACTAATTATCTTTCAAATAAGACATGAGCTAAGTGTTAAAATTCACGAAATAAGCACTAGTTGAAAAAACGTTAGATGGCGGACCCTTTAGTTGAAAAAGTTGGGTTAAAAATTAGTAATCTGCTTCCATCTTTTTTAGTTGAATTTTTTGTATTTTCTAATAAGATACTTTTGTAAAATGTAATATAGGGTCACCCAACCCAAAACTTTTCTTTTTTTTAATTTTGTAGAAGCTCTTTGAGGAGACATTCAACACTATTTTTTGTACTCTGTGCATAAAAATACACAATATTTTCTGTTTATGCAAATTCTATACTTAAGGAACTTTAAAACACGTTTTTCGGAACTTTAAAATGTTGTATTGAATTTTTAAGAAATAAATAATCTATCTATCTATCTATCTATCACCTCTATCTAACTTATTCATGGCTACAATTTTGCACACCCTGTGCACCGTCTAGCAAAACTATTTACACACGTCAGTTACAGCGTTTCAAGCTGAATGAATTGCATTATCTTGAAAAAGTCAACCCCTTTGGCAGTCCCCCATGTTTGTGTGGAACATATCGTATTCATCAGAAGATATAACACAGCTATACTGGCTAAGTAGTGGTATTCGATTTATTTATATCTTAATCCAGAATTCTACGAACTTGTATCTTAGGAACGCTCCGTTTTGCATACACGTTTTGCTCTCAGTGTTGAGGTTTTTGTAGGTAATCAGGGGATGTCGAATGTGGATAGTGCAAGAGGCAACCTTGCTCTTGGTAAAATTAAGTTTCAAGGATTTTCCTTGAAGCACCCGCATCTGGATACAAATATACATGATAGAGACTCTGAAATAATTGAGGGTTCGTTTATTTATACTTAAATAATATTTTTTTGACGTTTAATCCAGGGAGATGCAACATTTTTCAAGGTTGAAAAACAAGAACGGAGTAAAAAAATATACAAATTTATATCACAATTGAGTTTTTTTGAAAACTTTTGATTGGAATTCTTAATCACAGTTCAGTTGATTTTGAGATAAGAAGTAGACTTACGAAATCTCCTCTAAAAGTCAATGAAGTCCACACACATGATTTATTTAAATCGATTCAACAGTTTTGGCTCAAGGCCAACAGCAGACCACAATGTTCACAGACTCTACACTTCAAACTCACACTTTTCAAAATATGTAAATTGTTTCACTATTGGTCGAGTCAAGACCTTAAGATTTTTGGTTCTCAAACTAAAATAGATTTTGATGCCAACTTGCTTTTTTGGTGATGGATGGATGATTTTTGAAATATTAAACTTGGTACACACTGTAGGAAAATACTTTACTCTCGTCAGTCACAACGTTTCAAGCTGAATGAATTGCATTGTGTTGGAAAAATTAACCTCACTTACTGTAGATGCCTTCTGCAATCTCTCATGTAGGCGTTGAAAGCTTGAACTGGTGTCTGTCTGTACAGGAGCATTATTTTGTATTTTTAGGAGGGAGCCAACGATTGGTACTCATTTAGTTTCACCTCAATAGCCCAACTTGGCGTTTTGTTAATGGTGATGGGATATCGTATGTGGGTGGCTTTAGGGGAAGCATGCAACAGATACAATTTAATTGCTGCCTTATTTCTTGAACTGCCCACATTTAACCCACCCTTGAGACATTATAATAGGTAAACGAGGTGTTCTTTAACCAGCAATGTTTCCTCAGATTGCAAGGGACTAATGAATGAATGAAATCGAAGACAAGACTAACTTTACGATGTTGGTTAGGGATTATGTTTTAGTTTGTAATCGGGAACACAAGAGTCCTACAATCAGAAGTAAAGTGTGTCCCATAATTCACGCAAAATGTTATTTCGATTGAAAATACAGATTTTTACTTAGAAAGCTGAATTTTTTTATTGATTCATAGAGTATATAGTTTGGGGTTATGTATGAAATAGCATATCGGATAAATCAACGCCACCCCTTTGCTGGCAAGTGCGTTCTCTTTTATTGAAATTTTCTATGACCATGTCGTAAAATCTGGCTGAATTTCATTAATAAACCGCCCGATTTTCTCTTTCAAGGCGTTGGTGGTCGTGGGCTTGTTTGCATAGACCTTTGGCATTAAAATAAACCAAAAGAAAAAGTCCATTAGCGTTGAATCTCTGCGACAAAATAGGAATCCCTCTGAGCTTGACCAACTACAGAGACATACTTCTCCTCAACATCGCCTACAAGATCCTATCTGACGTAATATGTAAACGCCTGAAACCCTTTACCAACAACCTGATCGGTCCTTATCAGTGTGATTTCAGACCAGGGAAGTCCACGACTGATAAAATCTTCACACTTCAGCAGATCCTGGAAAAAAACCCAGAAGTCCAAATCGATACCCACCACCTATTCATCGATTTCAAAGCCGCTTACGACAGCATCTAAAGAATTTCCAATCTGGAGTCACTCTGAGACCACAGATGGGTCCTCTATGACTTCTGTCTCTAGGTCGAGACCATAGAAAACCATTTAGAAACCCCAAGAGAGTTAATTGGACCAAGTTTGGCCAAGTCCTTCGGACAAAACTCAAAACCACAAAATCGAAGAACTGGAGGCAAAAGCGCAGACTTTTGAGAATGCGATGAACATTGCATACAAAGTCTCGTGTCCAGCTAAGCGAAGGAAAAAAAAAACACTTTGCCCCAAGAATTTAAACCCCCAAAAACCCGATATGTTGCTTCAAGTCTCTATGGGTTTGGAGAAAATGTAACCATGGTGTCTTACGTTCCCGCCAAAAATGAAGCAGTGGTTTTATCGTCAACGATGCATGACGATACAGCTATAACCGGGCCTAAACAAAAGCCGGAGATTATAATATATTATAATAAAACCAAGGGCGGTGTAGGCACCATGGACAAAATGTTGTCTCAATACACCTGCAAAAGGGGAACTCGTCGTTGGCCTCTTGCCATGTTCTACAAACTTCTTGATACAGCTGCTCTTACTGCATTCATATTATTTATGTAAAATAATCCAGAAGGTAGCGTGTACCTTTAGATTTATATTTTCTTGATCTAAATACATTTATCATTCTTTATTATCAATGGTTTACATTATTTTTGATGATGGGAATAAAATATTTTGCAGAAAAAGAGAAATCCCACCCGGGTGGGTTTCGGACTACTACCTATAAAAAATGACAAAATTAGACAAAAACTGTTAAGGGAAAACAAAATTAATGTTTTGTGTTTATAATCTGGAGTATATAAGAAATTTATAGTCACTTTAGTTATCAATGATTGAAAATCGAGAATCCCACCCAGTTGGGTCTTGGGCGTGCGAAGGTGTCAGAAAATATACTCACATCACACATTTAACAAATTCAATCCAGTTGTTATCGAGAAATTAATTACATCTTGCAATGAATTATTGCATTCAAATTAAATTCCAAAAACCCTTTGTATGAGCCCAAAAATAGACATGAGTACAATGTTCCTACTAAACCGGACATTAGCTCCATGTTCAATTAGAGCCTACATATGTATTTCAACTGATTTACAGAACAGGTACAAGCATCAGTTATAATCAACGTTTCATATCCTTTGAGGATTCAGTACTACAGGTTACTACAGGTCACAAAAGAAACACGTATGAGAAGGCTGCAATCCGCTGTGCGGATCGTTGAATACCCTATCCCATCCCATCCTACCTTTAAAGCTAACATTCCCAAAATGTTGGTTTGGCTAAAAACTCAATGGGGATGAAATATATAAATTACTTAGACAGTTTTTCAAAATCATTTATGGTTAAAAAAAAAAAACAACGCTTTTCTATTGCCTATGCTGGGGGGTAGGATAAGCCTATGCATATACAAGGTGGCGCAAAAGTTGTCACCCGATGTTTTTTGGTTGCAAATATTTAAATTCTTCAGCAAAAAAAGTAGAAAAAATTATTCCATGATTCATGTCTTATGCGCCACCTATAGTAATTGCTTCGATTTTTTTGCAAAACACTTTAAAAAATGGCGGCCAAAAAACATCGGGTGACAACTTTTGCGCCACCTTGTACAGTCTGCTCTGCGTACAGTGAATAAACTTCCGAAAATAGAAGCGTTGTGGCCAAAAAGTAAATATTAGATCTTTCAAATTGGCATGTTTCAGTAAAAGAACATTAAACGCATTAATTTTCGTCAATATTTACATACTTTTTTAATTTTCTTAAGAAAAAAATAACAAAAACAAAAAGTATTCATTGAATTCATTCCACAAAAGTCTACGTACAGCTCGGTGGTTGTTTGTTTGTAACTATTCTTGAGAGTCTGGCGACGCGACGTCGGAACAGTCCACTAAGTCCAAAGTATACCATCAATACGGTGAAACATGGAGGTGGGGGTTTTAGGTATGGGGCTGTATGACTGCATCGGGGCGGGTCGGAAAGTTGGAAATTATAGAAGGAATCATGGATCAGTACACCTAGACATTGATATACTCAAGAGAAATCTGAAGGACAGTGCCGAAGTGCTGCGAGTCTCGATGTTTAATACCCCCTACATGTTGCAAACGCCCCCGTAGAGTCCAGACCTCAATCCCATTGAGCACTTATGAGATGAATTAGAACGGAGGATCCGAATGCGCGAAATACGGAATAAAATCCAACTTAAGGAAGCTTTACCATTAGAATGGAGAAATATTAGTAGTTCGTGTGCAGACAAATTAGTTACTTTCATGCAAGGGTGCAAAGGATACAAAAAAATACAAATTTTTGGCGCAACAAGCTCATTAGTATCCAGGGCCGAGCTTTCTCAAAACCATTCATGTGTGCGTGTGTACTTCTTGCACGACGGCGGGAAATCCAGTTTTATGCCGACTCCGAACGGTTATGTTGAGATAAGCTTTTCTTAACCAATTGATACTACTCGGGTGATTTGTCAGATCATCACGAGAGGAGGGCCAGTGAAAAATCATTTAGGTGTTGCTACGGCTGGGAATCGAACGCAGACCTTCTGAAAGGTTATCCCACTAAATATTAACCATAAAAGTAAAAAAGTGATGGTTGGGTGTTGTAGAACGAGGGTAGACTCTGATTGGCTTTAACTTGGCAATGCCCAGTGCTCGCAACTCTATCTACACACCAAATGTGCTTATTTTTTACCTCCAAGTGGTAACCATCGGGTACTGGTCTCATCCACCCGGATTTGACTTGCTAAACGATAAGTGCAAGTGTTGATAACCAGACGTAAAACAGAAACACTATAATAACCCTGGTCAGAATGGCGCGGAATGAATACCCGGCCTGCCATCCCAGACGAACCTAGATAAGCTGCTTCGACATATTCGGACAACAGGTTATCTAGGAATCTCAAGGGTAAGTCAGGCCCCTTGAACAGAGATGGTGGCGGATGAACCGAAAGGTCAACGGCAGCGCTCAATTCCGTAGTGGATACTGATGGCCCCATGTCCTAGGGGTATCTAATAAATTGAAACTGGCCCTCCAGATTGGGGGTTGTTCTTTTGGTAAACTACCCACCCATGGAAAAAACAATTTTTACGAAGCAACCAATAGCCTCGGAAAGGACTGATATTATTGTTGACGACCATGCTAAACGAAAAAAGGACAACGACGTTCGTATCTGCACCTGAAATGTGAGAACATTAAACAGGCGAGGTGCAGGCGAATAACTAGCGGAAGCCCTAAACTGCTACAAAGCAGACATTACTACCATCCAGGAAATTCGATGGGATTGACCGGGCAAAAAGAGGATGCAAAACTGTGACATCTACTATGGACCGTGTTATAGTGAGCAGAAACAGCGACTATTCGGATGCGGATTTGTTATAAATGCCAGACTACGGCAAGAAGTCTTATGTTTCCAAGACATTAACGAACGCATTGTTACAATCCGCATCAAGGCAAAATTCGCCAACATAAGCCTTATATGCGCTCATGCTCCGACGGAGGAAAAAGATGATACAACTAAGGTTTGCTTCTACGAGCTCCTTGACAAAACCTATGAGCGACTACCAAAGATTTTAAAATCGTGTTTGGAGATTTTAACGCAAAGGTAGGAAAAGAAGACGTCTTTAGCAATACTATCGGAAAATATAGCCTACACGACAACACGTCTGGTAACGGACTTAGGCTAATTGACTTCGCTACGGAACGAAATGCCACTATAGCCAGCACACCTTTCCTTACCTCGATATCCATGAGGGGACATGGCGGTCTCCAGATCAACGAACAGGCAACCAAATTGATCACATTGCGATAGACAAGAGACACGCATCCACAACATACAAACATTCCGAGGGGCTAACATCGACTCGGACCACTACCTTGTTGTAGCCAAGGCAAGGATGCGGATATCCTCCACGCCACAACAAACCAAAAATACTGTGAAAAAAATTAATGTAGAAAGACTGCAATCGGCCACCAGCAAGAAACCCCTGGTTTGATGAGGAATGCCAACAGATGCTCGCAGCAAAGAACGAGACCTACAAGGCTAAGCTGCAGATGAAGACGAGAGCTGCCATTGAGCTCTATAGGCAAAGAAGAAGGGAAGAACATCGCCTTTTCAGACAGAAGCGCGCGATCGTGGATATTGAGAGGTGACACTCCAGGAACGATGTTCGCAGGTATAACCAAAGTGTAAAATGTCAAAGCCAAGGATACAAGGCTCGAGCAGAATCCTGTCGAGATTAACAGGGAAATATCGTAGTAGAGACACAGTCGATGCTGAGGATATGGGAGAACCACTTCTGCAGACTGTTAAACGGGGATGACGAACAACATTCCGTTGTCAGGCAGAACGAACCATTCAATATTGGCAACGACAGCGAAAACTGCCAACCACCCGACCTAAGTGAAGTGAGGATACCAATATCTAAACTCAAGCTTAATAAGGCCGCCGAAAATGACGGCCTTCCCGCTGAGCTTTATAAAGCTGGCGGAGATGACTTGGTAAGTAACATCCACCAACTCATAAGCCAAATCTGGTCGGATTAAAGTATGCCTGAAGAATGGAACCTCAGCATCGTTTGCCCGATCCACAAAAAAGGAGAACCTCTGAACTGCGCCAACTACAGAGGCATAAGTCTGTTAAACATCGCCTACTAACAACCTGATCGGCCCTTATCAGTGTGGTTTTAGGCCAGGAAAGTCCACAATCGATCAAGTTTTCACACTCCGGCAGATCCTGGAAAAAACCCAAGAAGTGCAAATCGATACCCACCACCTATTTATCGATTTCAAAGTCGCATACGAAGAAGAACTATACAAAGCCATGTATAGTTTTGGTATACCGCCCAAACTCGTCCGTTTGTGTAGGATGACGATAGAGAATTCTCGCTGCTCCATCAGGGTCGGAAACGACCTCACCGACACATTCGATACCAAAAAAGGATTTAGGCAAGGCGATGCGCTGTTATGTGACTTCTACAATTGGATTCTTGAGAGGATTGTCCAAAACCCCCGAGACATCACCAGAGGCACAATTTTCCGAAAATCGGTGAAACTACTAGCATGCGCCGACGATATTGACATCATTGGTCGGACTCAACGTGATGTCATAGCCACCTTTGCTAGCAGTAGGGGAAGACCTCTCCTTAAGTGGCGCGCACAAGTAGAAACCGACCTCAACAAACTTGGAGTGCGCAACTGGAGTCAGTTAGCTAAGGACCGGGCTAATTGGAGAGGCATGTTGGTTGAGGCCCAGGTTCATCCCGGACTGTAGCGCCACTTAAGTAAGTAAGTAATGTAATGGGGAGAGACGGAGAGGGAAGGACTACTACTTTCTCCCGACGGAATCTCTTCATCTCAAGGATTCAACATCCAGCTAAACCTTTCTTTGTGGCAGAGTCCACTCAGTAAGGCAGCCCGAAACAGTGTAATGGGTAGGGACAGAGAGGGAGGGAGTGCGTTAAAGTGTTTGTCTAAACCCCTTCTTCATGTTGGCAACCGTGGGCTTTTTCCAGCACTATATAAAAACCTTTGGTACATTTCCTGTTTCTCAAGTTCTGCACAATTTTGTTGTACAATACCAAGGACGCATTTTCCGTAGAGTGGCCCCTTTTAAAGTTCCTCGCAAAAGTTATTTGCCTTCTCTGCTATGTGTCTCTCAAATAACTTTCCTATATTGGATAGCATGCCTCTTTGCACTGCCCTCTTTGATTTAGCTATTGGAAGTATTTTTCCTTTCTTCCAAATTGAGGGAAAATAGCCATTGGTCATAGAGTGGTTAAAAATAGCAGAAAGTGCCACATCGAGGGAGCTAGGACATTTTCGAAGAATTTAATTTGATACATAATCAACACCAGCTGGATTCTTGCTGTTCAGAGCTGCTCTCAATGTTCTGACCGTATTTAGGGTTGCAAAAACCTGAGCGTTGTTTGGGTTTATTGCGGTATTTGAAGGTGAAAAATTAGTAATCGTTGTATTGAACTCAGTATTACAAAATGATTCTACTGTCGAGTTGACATCAAGCTCTCCAGATGATTACCTTTCCAATAAAGTAAATTGCATGTAAATTTAAAAAATTCATCTTTTTTATTCCATTTCAAAGTTCTATATCTCTAAATCTATCTCTTCTAAAAAACACCCCTTTATGAGTTATTGCATTTCATTCAAATTCCAAAAACGACAATATTTGAACAATATTCCTAATAAATCCGAAATGTGGAAATCCATGTTCAATTAAAGCCTACAGATTGATTTCAACCGAATTACAGACCAGGTACAAGCATGGCAACCACAACGACAACAAGCTGTCAAAAATAGAAATTCAGTTGAACGCGAACTCATGATGACTTCCATTAAAGTCATCAACAAATAAAGGGTAAAGGTAAAAGAGATTCCTGAAACGAATGAATATTAATATTTTTTACCCAATCCCAGGGGTTCCCAAAGTGTGCGCGCGGCGCCCTGGTGTGCCGTAAAATGTAAAGAGGCCCCGCGCGCTGAGAAAGGCAAATATTTTATGGTTTGCAACTTGATGAGGCTATTCTGAAGGGCCAAACAACATCGGATGACTTCTTTTGGCCCAACTTGTATCTTTGCAAGGCAACAACACGCACGTCATTCTGTAACTATTGGAGAAGATAGCGGCTTTTAGAAATAAATTGCAGTTGTGGATAAAAATGATGAATGAAGGTGGCGCCCAAGATTGCTTCCCGCAATTGTATAAATATGCAGTCTCACAAGACCTGATGGCTCTTCTTACGGAACACCTTTCGAAACTTATCATATGGTTTTCAAAATACTTTACAGATGATGATGTCGAAAAGTTTGCCAAGATCCATTTCATGCACAAACTTCGCCAGAATTCACATCACAAGAAGAGGAGAGTCTCACTGAACTCTCTTGCGACAGCAGTCTTAAAACTCCGGTTTTATGGAGTTTTGGTTATCAATTCAAAATGAATACCGAAATTTAAATTCAAACGCTTTAAGAATTTTCATTCCGCTTGCAACATCTATTTCTGTGAGATGGATGAATCAAAAGCGAATATCGCTCGAGGATCAATGTGCAGCAAGAAATGAGAGAAGCAGTGACAAGCCTTATTCCTCGCTTTGAAAAACTATGTGGAGATTCCCAGACTCACCCGTCACATTGATTTGACTGAGTAGCTTTTGTATTTTATTTTTGTTTTTCTTAAGTTTCATATTTTGAATGTTTTAATTTTTTTCCTATCTATTTCATTCGACTGTTTCTCTTTCAAATAGCTATAGGGTAGGGCGTCGTGACAAAATACTAAACTTGTAGGTGTGCCGCGGACAGGAAAAATTGGAAGCCACTGCCCTATCCCATATTTCAGAATACGTTTGTCAAATCAGAATCAGAATCATGGTTACGATATCTAACCACGTCTACCCGTCTGTATGTCACCATGTATATTTTTGTGACACGTCTGTACGTCACCGATTTTTAGGCTTAAATTTTGAGCTAGGATAATGAAATTTGGTATATAGGATCGTCGTCCGTGCCTACAGAACAAGTTTAGACATTTTTGAAATTCGCCCACTGCCATACCCACTTTTGAGAAAAACGTAGTTTTTGGCCAAACCATAAGGAATTTTGAAAATGTTTCTGAACAAAATATTTACATAATCTGAATATCTTTTGGGGATATTAGTTTAACAGATGGAATGGGATAAGGTATTCACCGATACGAACAGCGGATTGTAGCCTTCTCATATGTTTATAACCTTTCCCATAGGAGTATATTAGTTTAGACATTAAGTTTGTAACATAGAGAAATAATTTCGATAGATATACCTCAAAGTATATGGATCGATTCAGATTCGCTAGCGGAGTCGATTTAGCCATGTCTGTTTGTCTATCCGTCCGTCTGTCTATCCGTCCTTCTGTCCGTCTGTGTGTCACCGATTTTTGGGCCTTAAGTTTTGAGCTAGAGTATTAAAATTTGGTATATAGACTCTCTGGCCGGCGAAGCAGAACAACCAGAACAAGTACGGGGTTTTTCAACAGGGACGCTACAAAAGTAGAAAGATAGGGACAGAAAACGACGCCATTTTTCTTGCCGCTCCTTAGACATTTCTCTTCAGTTAGGTTTGCCATTTCATGATGGAAAGATATACGAGCCAACAACTAGTCGAAATTATTACAATTTACTACCGAAATTCGGAGTGGCCTCAACGTGGCTACGTCCAATTTCAATTGAGCGTCTAGTGGAAATATTTGAAGTGAGACAAAGAAGGGCCCGTAGTGTTGAGAATATTGCTGCCGCTGAGGCTTCAGTTGAAGAAAGCCCAAATGTGTCTCTCACACGTCGTTCTCAAGCGTTGGGTATCTCTGTGACGCCGTTGTGGCGAATTTTGAGAAAAGATCTTGGCCTACATCCTTACAAGATTATAGATTGACGCAAGAACTGAAGCCGCTTGACCACCAGAAGCGTCGTATGTTCGTGAATTGGGCTGAGCAACAACTTGAAAATGATTCGGATTTTCATCGAAAAATCATCTTCAGCGATGAGGCTCATTTCTGGCTGAATGGCTTCGTCAATAAACAAAATATGCGGTATTGGTCAGGCAGCAATCCACATGTACTACATAAGTCATCATTGCATCCCGAAAAAATTACGGTTTGGTGTGGTTTATGGGCCGGCAGCGTCATTGGGCCGTACTTCTTCCGTGATGATCAAGACCGGCGTGTTACTGTGAATGAGAATCGCTACCGTTCAATGATAGCCGAATATTTTTGGCCCCAATTGGATGATATCGACTTGGAGGACATGTGGTTCCAACAGGACGGCGCCACAAGCCACACAGCGATTGTCACAATCAATTTATTGGAAACCAAGTTTGGAGAACGTGTTATCTCACGAAATGGTTCAGTCGCTTGGCCGCCTCGGTCGTACGATTTGACGCCGTTAGACTACTTCCTGTGGGGCTACGTCAAGTCTATGGTCTATTCCAACAAGCCAGCGACGATTGATGAACTTCGTACGAATATCGAACGTGAAATTGCAGCAGTATCGGCCGATTTATGCTTGAAAACCGTCGAAAATTGGGTTCAGCGTCTGGACTTCTGCAAGCGTGCCCGTGGTGGCCATGCAAAAGAAATCGAGTTCCAAAACCGTTTTTGTTTTATTTTAAAACAAAAAACTTTTGTAGCGCTCTTATTGAAAAAACCTTTATAAATATATTTGAAAACGCACTCCCACGTCCCCTTTTTTAGAAAAACGTAGTTTTTAGCCAAACCGTAAGGGATTTTAAAAAATAGTATCTGAGCAACATATTTGGAGAATCTGAATATCTGTATTTCGTCCATATAATGTTTTTGGCCGCGCCCACTTTTTGGGGGCATTTTATTTAAAAAAAACTCTTTTAGGTACCTTTTTGAAAATATTCGAAAAAATTGTTTAATGCAGGTTCATTGGTGATGATAATATAAACATTTCGTTTAAGATCATTTTAACCCACTCCACTTTTTGGGGTCGTATACCTTCAAAAGCCATTTGTATACCCTACCCCATAGCATATGCTGGAGAAACACGTTGTTTTTTTGCCAAACAACAAAGGATTCTGAAAAACTGTTTGAACAATATGTAGTGACTATGTCATTATATTATATTATATCCCCATAAAGCCCACTTTTTGGGGATACGAAATTTTAAGGATGGGATGGGATAGGGTATTCAACGATCCGCACAGCGGATTGTAGCCTTCTCATATGTTTTATCTTGTGTTTGGCTAAACCCCTTCTTCATGTTAGCAACCGTGGGCTTTTTCCAGCTCTATATCAAAACCTATGGTGCATTTCCTGTTTCTTAGGTTCTGAACAATTTGGTTTCTAAGGTTCTGAACAAGGACGCATTTTTCGTAGAGTGGCCCCTTTTAAAGCCGAATTGGTTATTTTGAATAATGTTAGACTCCTCGCAAAAGTTATTTACCTTCTCTGCTATGTGACTCTCAAATAACTTTCCTATATTGGATAGCATGGATATCGGACGAAAATCTCTTACATCTACTGCCCTCTTTGATTTAGCTATTGGAAGTATTTTTCCTTTCTTCCAAATTGAGGGAAAATAGCCATTGGTCATAGAGTGGTTAAAAATAGCAGAAAGTGCCACATCGAGGGAGCTAGGACATTTTCGAAGAATTTAATTTGATACATAATCAACACCAGCTGAATTCTTGCTGTTCAGAGCTGCTCTCAATGTTCTGACCGTATTTAGGGTTGCAAAAACCTGAGCGTTGTTTGGGTTTATTGCGGTATTTGAAGGTGAAAAATTAGTAATCGTTGTATTGAACTCAGTATTACAAAATGATTCTACTGTCGAGTTGACATCAAGCTCTCCAGATGATTACCTTTCCAATAAAGTAAATTGCATGTAAATTTAAAAAATTCATCTTTTCTATTCCATTTCAAAGTTCTATATCTCTAAATCTATCTCTTCTAAAAAACACCCCTTTATGAGTTATTGCATTTCAATCAAATTCCAAAAACGACAATATTTGAACAATATTCCTAATAAATCCGAAATGTGGCCTTGCATCCATGTTCAATTAAAGCCTACAGATTGATTTCAACCGAATTACAGACCAGGTACAAGCATGGCAACCACAACGACAACAAGCTGTCAAAAATAGAAATTCAGTTGAACGCGCACTCATGATGACTTCCATTGAAGTCATCAACAAATAAAGGGTTGCCTACACGATAGGTTCATTTGTATACCCACACAAACACACCGCGAAAGTAAAAGAGATTCCTGAAACGAATGAACATTTATATCCCAATCCCAGGAGTTCCCAAAGTGTGCACCGCGGCGCCCTGGTGTGCCGTAAAATGTAAAGAGGCCCCGCGAGCTGTGAAATACAAATATTTTATGGTTTGCAACTTGATGAGGCTATACTGACAGTAATACTGATGCACATATTATATATTACGTACGCTTTCTGGCTCATAATATTTTTGTCGAATATTTATTCTGCAAAAGCATTACCGGAGGATATTGCGAAGGACTTGTCATTCTTGTCAAGTTTACTGCAGAAAATGGTTTGGATTGGGGAAAGTGTATTGATGTATGTATTGATGGTACTCGATCCATGTCTGGTTGGGATAAAGGAATACAAGCGCTTATTCGTAAAAATGTTCCGAATACTATGTGGACCCATGGCATCATCCATAGGGAAGCTCTTGCATCAAAGTCAATGAGCTCTGATTTGAATAGAATGTGTCATTGGTGCAGTAAAATACTTAAAACCTAGGCCGGTAAAGGCTAGACCAGTGTTGCCGCAGAGAAATATTATAAGGGAGTA
This sequence comes from Rhingia campestris, assembly GCA_932526625.1. NCBI lineage: Eukaryota > Metazoa > Arthropoda > Insecta > Diptera > Syrphidae > Rhingia > Rhingia campestris. Next base: position 1,389,186 of record OW052186.1, on the reverse strand, counting down.
CTGCAGCCATACAAGGGGAGTATTTTGAAAAAAATAGGAGTACAGACAATTTTTAGTCTTTAAAAATAAGTATGTGCACCACATCTTTGTATACTCTATCCCATAGGGGTATATTAGTCTTGTTTTTAAGTTAAGTTTTTAACATTATATACCTTAAAGTATATCAGCTAGCCATTCTTAGTCGATCTAGCAATGTCTCTCTGTCTGTCCGTCCATTCGTTTGTGTATCACCGATTTTTGGCCATTACATACCTGAATTTTGAGATAGAGTGTTGAAATTTAGTGTATAGACTCTCTTTCCAACGAAGCAGAATAAACGTCTTTTCTGACCAAATCATAAGAAATTTAAAAAAAAAAGTGACTGAGCAAGAAATTTCGACTATGTCATTATCTATATTTCCTTCATATATAGTTTTTGACCAATTTTTGCCGGAGTTTTATTAGAAAATGAGATTTCCGTCAAAAAAAAAACATTTCCTTGCCATATATCATTTTGATTCAATTTTTGGGGGTGTTTTCCTACAAAAACCATTTTAAAGCCTGTCCCGCTTTCAAGACATGTTCATTCCTCTCTTTCAAATATCATAGCAATCATGACAACTATGAATGTTAATTGCGGTAGGACGAAGAGTGAAGCAATAGTTTCTGAAGTATTGACAAAATAATTTTGAAGGATGCAATACAAAATATTAAAGAATATTCATTCTATTTGATTTCTATGGATGCCAGCAATATGTCTGCGATATTTTAGTTTCGAGAAAGGCATACAAAACAAATTATTCGATTTTGTAGAGAGTAATGATGAAACAGCTTACCAAATAACAAAGGTACTTAGTGGAACATTGGATAAACATAGCTTAAAACTATCTCAAGTTACTTCATATGAAGCTGACAATGCAAATGTAAACTTTGGTTCAACTAAAAAGATAAGTATTAGAAAAACAAACTAACTACTTATGTTCTTTATGTCCCGCTTTGGACGTAAGAATCCCACTTTTATCAGAAGGTTTCAAAATCCCGATTTGCCCGAAAAAAAATCTGGCAGCGCTGACCCTACCCAATAGCATATGCCATAGAAAAACATTTATTTTTGTCGAACCATAAAAGATTTATATAAGTTGTCTGTTCAACCATCCCTAAAATAAATGACCCCAAAAAGTGTAAATATGTCTAAAAATGAATGGAGAAGAAATATAGAAAATGCCACATCTGATTAAGAAAGTTTATCTTATTTCTTGGTTCGACAAAAAGGCCTTTATCTATGGGATCGTTTTTACAAACAGTTTACGAAAACGGCCCCAAATATAGTGGGTTAAAATGATGTATAGACGAAATGTTCATAGAATTACTTACGAACCTTTTTTAAATTGTACCTAAAACCGTTGTTTACTAAAAACGACCGAAAAAGGGGGCCTGGCTAAAAGATTTATATGTAGGTATGAATTATAGGTTTTGAGATTTTCTAAATATGTTTTACAAAAACTTTTTGAAAGTTCTTTACCGTTTGGCCAAAAACAACGTTATTCTGAAAAGCGGGCGTGATTATTAAGTCATCACTTTTTGATGACAGTTATAAATTTTAAGTGAATTAAATTAATTTGGTTGACATTCACCTAGCTGCAAGTGTATGATATTTTAGGTCTTTAAAAAATAGGAGTACGGGTGTGAAAGGAGGAGTACGGGAGTACGGAGGTGTTGAAAGTAGTACAATACTCCTATGGGAGTACTTACGGCAACGCTGGGCTAGACTTAAAAAAAAAACGATGCACTGAAATGGGAGCTGAAAAAACGTCTCTGCTGTATTACTGCAATTCCCGATGGCTTTCACGTGGAAATGTCTTATTTCGTGTGATAGATAAAGAAATTCGCACTTCTTTACAACAAGAACGTCATGAGAACGCCATAAACTATGGTAAACCAGAATTTTTGCTGATACTAGCATATTTGACAAACTTTATAAAGTGGGCCAAAAGAGATCACCCCATTGGGAGATGCTCTCATTTTTGCAAATGGCCACCAATGTCAAATCTGTTTTGACATTTGTGGACTAGACAGATGTAGAATACAAGTGAACAAACCATGGAGCGATACACTCGCCAAGAACGCGGAATAATCGTGTCTATTTGTTATGTAAAAATTCGTCTGTAGTGTTGGCGCAGCGCGAATTTCGTCGCCGATTCCCCGGCCGTCCGACACCGACTGCGCAAACACTGCGCCATTTGGCCACCAACCTTGAAGTCGAAGATATGACAACAAGGACTGAAAAATATATGGAGCCACTGCCCTATCCCATATTTCTGAATATGTGGGTCAAATCAGAATCAGAATCATGGTTACGATATCTAACCACGTCTACCCGTCTATATGTCTGTATGTCTGTATGTCACCATGTATATTTTTGTTCCGACCGCGCATTTTTTTAAGATTCAATCTAAAGTCGAAGATATGACAAGGACTGAAAAAGATTGGGAGCCATTGCCCTATCCCATATGTCTGAATATGTGGATCAAATCAGAATCAGAATAATAGTTACGATATCTAACCACGTCTACCCGACTGTATGTCTGTATGTCACCATATATAATTTTTGTTCTGAAGATATGACAACAAGGACTAAAAAGATTGGGAGCCACTGCCCTATCCCATATTTCAGAATATGTGGGTCAAATCAGAATCAGAATCATGGTTATGATATCTCACCACGTCTACCCGTCTGTATGTCTATATGTCACCATGTATATTTTTGTGACATACACACCGCATTTTTTTTTTTAAGATTCAATTTAAAGTCGAAGATATGACAACAATGCTAACAATTTTCTAAAATCAAAAGGCTACCAACATCCTTTCTATTTCGAGGGTATATGGCAATGGATTTCATTTTTTCTAGAACACTCATCCCCTATTCACTTATCTAGATTGTCAAATTCTAAAGGCAGCAACCTTGAACTCAAGACATAAGAGAGCTGCAATTCATTGATGATAAACTAGTTCGATTTTGGACTCGATCCAGGTCCATAAAATATGCCCCACATATGAATCACTCGCTTTGGCTCTCCGTTCCATATTCTTAAATTCCAAATTAATAAAGCATTCCAAGCCAAAACAGCATGTGAGCATCATTTGATGCGACAAAGGCTACACGCCTATGTGCACTCTGTGCCAAAGTTAAATATGCAGCAACCCAACAAACGTCAACAACGCCACCACGGCAACAATGGGAACTAAAACTCTGACAAAAACTACAATCCACCCTCAGTATTGTTCATGATGATAAGAATAGTAAAATTCTTATCCTGTTCACACACTCTCACACAAACAGGACCCACTCTCATAATTACGTAAACAAATCCAAAAGCAACGCCAACGAAAGACTCCGCTGAAGGCCTATATCCTGATTAGCTATCGAAAAAAAATTGTCATCCGCTTTGTCTATAATGACGAATAAATGTAATTCATAGCGATTGCACATGTATCTACAGATACTGTCTTGCGTCAGGAAGCATATTCAGTCAACGACAACATAAATGTAACTAACCGCAGCACACATGCCGAAAGCCGCATTAACAAACGACAGTTCATGGGAGGACGAACGCTATACACATGTGTATATGTGAAAGGAAATCAGGAGCTTTAAGTTTATGTCGTTCTTATGTGTGTATGGGTATGGTATGGGTTTGAGATAACATTGTACATCCCTCGAGAGAAAGCGTTTGAAAGTCCTGCGGAATGAATGAAAATGCCTTTCACCGGGTAATAAGATTTTTTTTTCAAGGTGGTATTGGTGTAGGACGAAATTTCATACTTAGATAGAATACCTATTCACAAGATAAAGTAGGTAAATATTTATGGATGCACAGCTTTTAGTCTAAAAATGAATTTATCTGTACATAAGTATCTGTGGGCTTTTTGAACATTATACAAAACAAAAGTACATAGATACGTCTACTTTCACCTGAAATCGCAGGAGTTTGTGAATTTAAAACCCACATTTTCAATAATCGGCCTTAGCCATCATATCCAAAAGCAAAATCAGACGCAGACGGTACAAACAAGTGACAGGAAAAGGATGAGAAAAGGGGAAACACTGGCGGTTGCTAATGAATAAGTTCTGGGTCAAACGTTTTAAAAATACAATAGGTGCTTTTAAAAGCTTTAAATTGGACGAAAGAGATTCTAGTTTCCAACAAACTCTCTTAAATGGATTTATTCGTACTGGATGTGACAGCGCGTATGAAGGCCAAGGTCTGGCATAAAATTAGTTGGGCATACCCTTGTTTGAGGTACACCGTACTGATTTTCCCGAATGTAGGGGGTTGAGTTTATAGGGGATGCATACAAATCGGGTAGTTATTACAATGGCGGGCTTTAAAATGTGTTCCATCATCAGCAAACCTATAGTTACTTGGTGATATTGGAGCGGAAACCTACCGATAATTAGTTGTTAAGGATTTTTTTTCTGTAAATCATATTTCGTCACAGAAACAGAAAATAGTTATAGTATGGGGGACTATACAAAAAGTCCTAGAAGAGGTTAAGGCAGAATACGCCGAAAATGGAAAAGTTTCATGCTGAAGGGAGTCGATTCCGTGGTTGAGGCAGAGGAGCTCTTAAAGGAGCTCAAAAGTTATGGGTAAACCCCAAACATTGATTATGCTTAAGATTGCTGGAAAAAGAACCTGAAGCTGACGTGGAGCTGAAGAAAAAAGAAAAAGCAAGATCGATCGGTTCCAAAAACAATTGAACGAGCAAACAAACGCGCATTTCGGGTATAACGGGTCCGCCATCTAACGTTTTTTTTTTCAAATAGTGCTTATTTCGTGAATGGGAACACTTAGCTCATGTCTGAATTGACAGATAATTAGTTATATCCTTCCGCTGAACGAATATGGTTGTGTATATGCTTGAAGAACGCTGGGAAATATTGCGACATTACTTTGAAAATCATGGTAATGTTGCAGAATGTGTGCGAAAATTGCGTACGGATTTTGGAAGTAGAGAAGCACCGTCAGCTCCGTATGTTCGTTATCTTGTGAAAAAGTGAAAGAAACTGGCATCCTCATCGATAAACCAAAGCGTGAAAAGCCAAAAACAGTGCGTACACCCAAGAATATTGCTGCTGTGGCAGAAAGTGTGCGTGAAGCGCCATCAACATCAATTCACCGTCGTTCTCAACAATTGAACATTTCGGAGACATCTTTGAGACGAATTTTGCATAAAGACCCTGGTATGACGCCATACAAAGTCCAATTGGTTCAGGAGTTGAAGCCAACTGACCATCCAATGCGTTTTCGCTTCGCTAAGTGGGCCTGCGATCGACCTAGAGAAGATGCCGATTTTGCCAAAAAAAAATCATCTTTTCAGATGAAGCTCATTTTGATCTTGGCGGGTATGTAAACAAGCAAAATTGTCGCATTTGGGGCACAGAAAACCCGCACGCATACATTGAAAAGCCGATACACCTAAGCCGAGTCACTGTTTGGTGCGGATTTTGGTCCAAAGGCATAATTGTGCCATTTTTCTTAGAAAATGAGCAAGGAGTGGCCGTTACAGTCAATGGCGATCGTTATCGGGTCATGTTGAACGAATTTTTGTTCACAAAAATTGAAGAAGATGATATTGGCAACATTTGGTTTCAACAGGACGGCGCTACGTGCCACACAGCCGAAGCTACACTCGATGTTTTGCGCCCTGTTTTTGAAATCGCATTATCAGCCGCAGAGCTGATACCGTTTGGACACCTCGGAGCTGCGATTTGACACCGTTGGACTATTATTTGTGTTACGCAGACAAGCCAGAGACAATTGACGCTTTAAAGGACAATATTCGTGAAGCCATTGGTGAAATACAGCTGCACACAATCGATAATGTGCTTAAAAATTGGACCGATCGTGTAGGCTACTGCATGGCCAGCCGAGGCAGCCATTTGAATGAAATTATTTTCTATTATTATGTTTCGGTCATACAAAGCCAACCAAACTGAGGAAAACCGTTAAAAATTCAAACGAGCCAGATGCCCACATTAAGCGTGTCAAATTCTTCCACGGCCGAAAGTTGAGGCAAAAAATTCTACTTAGTCCCAAACGTAGGAAAAACTTTTGGTCGTTTTTAAAAAACATTAAGAATTCGACCTCATCTTCCATCCCAACGCTCATTTACAATGACATTCCAGCTGTCACCTCTCTAGACAAAGTCAATCGGCTCGCTGCTCATTTTGCAGCCAATTCTACGCTGCCAAATTGTGCCCAGTCTCCCACTGTACTAGAGAACGTAGAAAATTCTATAGGGCCAATCCACTTTCGTATTCGTACAGAGTATTAATCGTTCTTGACATACACAAATCGTCTGGTCCAGATGGTATCTCCCCCATAATTCTGAAGAGGTGTTCTTCAACGCTGGCAAAACCACTGCGTAAGCTTTTCCATCTGTCCTATTCATCAGGACTCTTTCCGAGTCGATGGAAAACTACATTTGTACAGCCCGTCCCCAAAAAAGTCGAATCTTCTTCTCTCTCCAACTACCGACCAATTGCACTTACTTTCGCGCAACGCGTATCCCTTAACCTCTCGATTCACAGCATACCACCAGCATCTAATGTCGAAGAACAATGGCAACAATGCCAACCAGCCATAAGATCAGCCACCAGCAAGAAACCCCTGGTTTGATGAGGAATGCCGACAGATGCCTCAGCCAGGAACGAGGCCTACAAGGCTAAGCTGCAGGTAAAGACGAGAGCTGCCATTGAGCTCTATAGGCAAAGAAGAAGGGAAAAACATCGGCTTTGCACCAACTATAGAGGCGAAACAAGTCTCCTCAAAACCGCCTACAAGATCCTATCTACCATAATATGTGAACGGCTGAAACCGTTTACCAACAACCTGATCGGCCCTTATCAGTGTGGTTTTAGGCCAGGAAAGTCCACAACCGAACAAATTTTCACACTTCGGCAGATCCTGGCAAAAACCCAAGAAGTCCAAATTGATACCCTCCACCTATTCATCGATTTTAAAGCCGCATACGACAGCATTTATAGAGACGAACTATACAGAGCCTTGTCTAGTTTTAGTATACCGCCCAAACTCGTCCGTTTGTGTAGGATGACGATGGAGAATTCTCGCTGCACCATCAGGGTCGGAAACGACCTCACCGACACATTCGATACCAAAAAAAAGATTTAGGCAAGGTGATGAGCTGTCATGTGACTTCTTCAATTTGATTCTTGAGAGGATTGTGCAAAACTCCCGATCCAACACCAAAGGCACAGTTTTAAAAAAATCGGTGCAACTACTAGCATACGCCGACGATATTGACATCATTGGTAGGACTCAACGTGATGTCATAGCCACGTTTGCTAGTATAGAGAAGGAAGCGGCAAAAATGGGTTTAGCAGTAAATGAGGGTTAGACTAAGTTATGCTGTCAATACGAAAGGATACACAGCATCGACGAATTGGACAGAACGTTACCATTGACACATATAACTTTGAGGGTAGTACTGGACTTTGTCTACCTCGGCTCCGCTATTAACTCTGACAACAACATCTCGTCAGAAATCAAACGAAGAATTACTCTTGCCAACCGCTGTTTCTTCGGGATAAGAAGGCAATTTAGTAGCAAAGCCCTAACTTGAACTATTAAGAATATCCTACATAAGACCCTGATTATCCCAGTCCTGCTCTACGGCGCTGAAGCATGGACCGTATCACAAGCGGATGAAGAAATCCTTGGTCGATTCGAGAGTAAAATTCTTCGAAAAATCTTCGGTCCCGTTTGCGTTGACGGGCTATGGAGACGAAGATTCAACCAAGAACTATACGAGCTGTACAGCGACATACCCTTGGTCAAAAAAACTCCGCATTGGACGTTTAAGATGGCTAGGATATGTAGAACGATATGTAGTACTATGGTTCCATTCCTAGACATTGAAAGTGCGTTTAACAACGTACATTTGGGAGCGATCATTAAGGCGCCAGAATGCTTGAAATTTCGACACCCACTTGGAATGTATGCTGTGTGGTGCTTCGGCCAGAAGACATTTCAGTAGACGAACCCCACTAGGGAGAGTCCTATCCCTTCTTCTCTCGAACTTAACTTAGACGTAAAGGAGCTTTTAATCATCCTGGAAGCAGATGGATGCCACGTGATTGCGTACGCGGATGACGTTGCTATATCGCAGTATCAAGGAAGTGCTTCCTATATAATAAAAGAACTTGTGGGTTGGGACTCAATACCCACAAGACGGAACTGGTCATGTTCACAAAAAAAATATAAAAGACAAAGCTACTTTTTGGACAGGAATCTTAGCTGGAAGCCGAACTTACAGAAAGAATAAAGAAAGCAACAGTCGCACTTTATTCTTCCAAAGCCATAGGCATGAAGTGCAACCTCGTATCAAGACCGATACTTCTCTATGGGGTAGTAGTATGGTAGTAAGCGCTAGAGATAGCTTTAAGTAGCACAAAAAAAAACAAGCCAAGGTGCAAAGAACTACGTGTCTTTACAGGGTGGGTCATCTAGTGGTGTCTTTTTAAATCATAGGTTATTTTGACACTGACAGCTGTTTCCAGCTCGAAATCTTGACAGAAAGTCAGTATCATACCTCCGCAGAACGAAATGAGTCGCTTAACGAATGAACAACGTTGGGAAAGATTTAGAACTTATTTCCCAAAAGAGTGCTGTGTAGCCCAAACATTGGTTCACGCAGGATGGCGCTCCATGCCACACAGCCCATGCCTTAATCGATCTTTTGCGCACCAAATTCCCAAATCGTGTTATCAGCCGTCTTGTAGATGTAAAGTGGGCGCCTCGGAGCTGCAATTTGACCCATTTGTGCTTCTTTTTGTGGGGAACCGGTGTTATGCCAAAAATCGGGAAACGATTCAAGCACTTAAGGCCAATATCATCCAAGCAATCCGCGAGCTACAGCCCGAAACCATCAACAAGGTCTTGGAAAATTGGAGTGACAGAATGTGCTACGGCAAAGTCCCATTTGAACGATGTTGTGTTGCATACTTAACTTCCCCTTGATATTTTTGGCAGCTAAGCCATCTGATTCAAAGCCATCCAGCAGTGGTCAAATATACAAACTGGCTACTAAACAATTTCAAACGAACACACAAATATTGCTGAAAAAAACGATTACGAAACCCCTACCAGGTTAAACTTCGATAAGAGTTTCCGAGTCATAATCCCAGACAGATCGTCATGGGCAAGTAACGATGGCTCCAAAACAAATGACGGATAGGGTTCTGGTATCTTCTCTGACAGGCTAAACCTCAACTTATCTTTCCGTCTTCCTGATCATTGCAGCGTGTTTCAGGCGGAACTCATGGCGATCAAAGAAGCCTTATTCTGGCTGAAAGAGAATGTAATACCTGTCAAGGCTATTAGCATCAGATCTCTGGAAGCAATCTCAACAAATTCAAAGACAACCCTAGATTGCCGCTCCTCTCTGCACGAGATGTCAAAGCAGTTTAATATTCACCTATGTAGGTTGACATTTAAGGGAACTGTAAGGATGATGAATTCGCCACACATGGAACTTAATTACCAGTCGTAACCTACACGGGTGCACCTGGTATTCCTATATCGCTACATGCAAAAGCCTAATAGTGCAGCATGCAAACATCAAATCAAATCTCAGATGGAGTCTTGGTACAAAACGCCAAATAACCCAACTATTCTGGCCAAAGCTGGATTAAAAAAGATCCAAGGGAGTGACTTTGTTACCTAGGCCGCATATATTAGCGCCACCAAAGGTGTCATCACTGGTCACTGTCGTCTAATAGGTAGGTACGAAGAAAGGCTAGGCCTTCACTCAAACGACTGCTGCAGGAGCTGCATATACGAAAGGGAAGGAGAAACCATATTATATCTTCTTTGTAACTGTCCGGCCCTATCAAACAAAAGAAAACTTCATATTGGAGCTTACTTCTCTAATAACCTCTATGATTTGTCAAACACGGAAATGAGAAGTCTCCTCCGTTATAATAGCACTAACAAGGAGGAAGCACAAGATCCACGTGTTATCACAATGGCCCAAAAACTGGTCTAAGTATGCTGGCGTATCGCTGGCAGTAGCTCTAACCGTTCCTAACCTATGGAAAAAAAACTGGATGTAAACAGGCTTATGAATTTGTATCCGTTTACTATTCCATTACAATTCACTGAAACAAGCAATAGAATTCCAGAGCACAGATATGCTAAGAATATCCCTAGAATGCCACTTACTAAAGCTGACTTACAACAACTTATTTATCCAGCTGTCCTTGCATTTTCTGGAGGACTTCAGACAGCTGACTTGAATGAATGCTTTGATGCAAGTGCCCAAAGTGTCACCTTATGTGGATGGTAAACTTACTTACTACTTACTTACTAACTTACTTAACCAATAGCTTTCCTAGTTGAGAGTTACAAGGCCTGGAAAACATTTAAGACAATTCAAATTTTACCCACTCATAAGGAGAAAGGAATTGTTTTCGTAAAAAAGTTCGACTTTGAGATTTTGATTTATTTTAACATTTCGACGATAGGGAAATCCAAAGAAGGTTTTTTTTGCAATTCTGTCCGTTGGTCCATCTATCTCTAATGGCTTCCCCAGTCTAACCGGTTTGAATGATTTTTTTTTTCAAACTTCGTATACAGTTTTTTTCTAAAATTCGCGGCCATTTTTAACTTGCAAGGCAAATGGCCGATTGTTCTCTTCCACCTTGTAAATCCCATGGCGAGTGAACGGCTTATCCAATCTGTACTATTTATCCCTTAGATAATACCCTAGTGACTCTAGTTGATAAATATAAGACCCGAAGGATATTTTCATTTGATTTTATTTTTTCCAGAAGGGTTACCATAAGGAGTGTCCCATAATTCAAGCAAATTTGAATTCTGTGTCATTTAGTAGCACTGTGTTGCCAACGGAAGAAAAAAGATAACAATGTGACAGCTGACAGTTCGTGGTTAATAAAAAATGGAGGGCCATACGAAAGAACAACGCATTTTCATTGTTGACTAATATTTTAAAAATGACGAAGGTTTGTCAGATACAGTCCGCTTTTTCATACAAAATATGGCCGTCATTGTGAAGTACACTTTCAACTGTGAAGAGAATAATTTAAAAATCTCGCTTTACCGCCATTGGATTTTTTTCTGTGTGGCTTTTTGAAGTCAAAGGTCTATGCAAACAAGCCAACGACCACCAAAGCCTTGAAAGAGAAAATTGGGCGCACGTAGTAATGAAATTCAGCCACATTTATACGAAACTGTAATAGAAAATTTCAATTAAGGGAAACGTAGGTACTAGGCAGCAAAGCGTGGCGGACATTTATTAGATTTGCTATTCCATAACCCTAATCTGTAAAATTACATTTTGCGTGAATTATAGGACAACCTTTTGAAAGCTTAAAAGAAATTTGATAAATTGTTTAGTAAAAGTTTTTTAGAAAATACTCGAATCTTTGTTGTCTAAAGAAAATGATTACGACAACTTTTTCTGGACGTTTTCTATAATTTTGTTTTATAAAAAGATTAGAAATGTTACAAATGTTGTTAAATGTTAATATTAAAACAACTAACCCAACTAACAATTATTCTTCTATAAGGCACAAAAATTTAATTTCCACAAGCAATTATTTCTATAGGCCTTATATAGTACTTGTGCGCGCAGGTTGAGCATTTTGGCAGTCGATTGTGTGGGAAGAAGCTTGTAACGGGTCCGCCATCTAACGTTCTTTTTTCAACTAGTGCTTATTTCGTGAATGGTAACACTTAGCTCATGTCTGATCTGACAGATAATTAGTTTTATCCTTCCGCTGAACGAATATGGTTGTGTATACGCTTGAAAAACGCTGGGAAATATTGCGAGATTTCTTTGAAAATCATGGTAATGTTGCAGAATGTGTGCGAAAATTGCGTACGGATTTTGGAAGAAGAGAAGCACCGTCAGCTCCGTATGTTCGTTATCTTGTGAAAAAAGTGAAAGAAACTGGCATCCTCATCGATAAACCAAAGCGTGAAAAGCCAAAAACAGTGCGTACACCCGAGAATATTGCTGCTGTGGCAGAAAGTGTGCGTGAAGCGCCATCAACATCAATTCACCGTCGTTCTCAACAATTGAACATTTCGGAGACATCTTTGAGACGAATTTTGCATAAAGACCCTGGTATGACGCCATACAAAGTCCAATTGGTTCAGGAGTTGAAGCCAACTGACCATCCAATGCGTTTTCGCTTCGCTAAGTGGGCCTGCGATCGACCTAGAGAAGATGCCGATTTTGCCAAAAAAAAATCATCTTTTCAGATGAAGCTCATTTTGATCTTGGCGGGTATGTAAACAAGCAAAATTGTCGCATTTGGGGCACAGAAAACCCGCACGCATACATTGAAAAGCCGATACACCTAAGCCGAGTCACTGTTTGGTGCGGATTTTGGTCCAAAGGCATAATTGTGCCATTTTTCTTAGAAAATGAGCAAGGAGTGGCCGTTACAGTCAATGGCGATCGTTATCGGGCCATGTTGAACGAAGCTTTGTTCACAAAAATTGAAGAGGAGGATATTGGCAACATTTGGTTACAACAGGACGGCGCTACGTGCCACACAGCCGAAGCTACACTCGATGTTTTGCGCCCTGTTTTTGAAGATCGCATTATCAGCCGAAGAGCTGATGTCGTTTGGCCACCTCGGAGCTGCGATTTGACACCGTTGAGCTATTATTTGTGTTACGCAGACAAGCCAAAGACAATTAACGCTTTAAAGGACAATATTCGTGAAGCCATTGGTGAAATACAGCTGCACACAATCGATAATGTGCTTAAAAATTGGACCGATCGTGTAGGCTAGTGCATGGCTAGCCGAGGCAGCCATTTGAATGAAATTATTTTCCATTATTAACCGGAAGGATTGTACTTTCAAATAAAAAAAGAAATTTGAGAAAATATTCAGTAGGTTTTTTCATAGCATTTTAAAAAAAGTTATTTGGCGGACCCTTTATAAAACATTTTGCAGGAAAATTCACAAGCATAACCGAAATTATGATGGCGTAACTTCTGTAAGGTTGTTTTTAAGCTTCCGGAGATGTGTGTACAATTTGCTGTCCTCTTTTGCTTACAAAAAAAAATACCCCACTTGTTCATATCATTTGTTCGAGTGTTAGATCATTCGCAGATCAAATTCGTACCTTCTTATAATATTTGTATTCCCTATCCCAAGCTGTATACTTATTTTGACACATAGTTTGAGAAATCATTTTTAGAGGTAACGAACTTTAAGTTGGCAACACTATTTTAATTGGCGGCCATTTTGTGATTTATTTTTAGTTTGGTTTGGCATTTCAACATGAATAGACTGACGTATGAACAACGCTTCGAAGTTGTTCGAATTTATTTTGAAAATCATGGTTCGGTTCGAAATACGTATCGCGCACTACGTCCATTTTACGGTCAACATAATTGTCCATCAGAGCAATTAATTCGATTAAATATGGAACGTTTTCGCACCACGTTTACTCTCAATGATAATACGCATTCACAGAAACGTCGTACAGTGCGTCATTGCTGCTATAGAGTGTAGCGTAGGAAGATCCAAATCAGTCTATCCGCATCTGCATCCATCTTATGGAAGATTTTGCGGAAGGATCTTGGTTTGTGTGCCTACAAAATCCAAATCGTGCAAGAATTGAAGCCACAGGATCACCTAGCAAGGCGTAGATTCGGTAAATGGACCCAAAACAAGATTGACGTTTATCCCAATTTCGATAAGCGAATTTTGTTTAGCAATGAAGCTCACTTTTGGTTGAATGGATACGTCAATCCGAAAGACCTGTGACCGATCAGTTTATCATCATTCTTTCTCAAAAACCCTGGAATGATTGATTGATCCGCAGTAGCATTGATGCAAATCTGCTATCTGCATCTCAACATGCGTACTGCAAAGGCAAATCTGTAGAAACAGCCCTACACACATTAGTACCGACTATCGAAAAGAGGTTGTGCTGGACGGAGTATACTATGGTGGTATTCCTAGACATTTAAGGTGCTTTTAACAACGTTAATTCGGGAGCGATCGTTACAGCGCTAACATGTCTGAAAGTCGATCACTCACTTGGAATGTTGATTCATTTGCTACTAAATAGCTGGATTATCAACAGAAAACTGGGTGGTGTTTCGACATGTCAGTAGGGGTACCCCGCAAGGTGGAGTCCTATCCCCTCTTCTTTGGAACCTAGTAGTAAACGAGCTTTTACTCATCCTGGAATCAGAGGGATGCCACGTGATTGCCTACGCGGATGACGTTGCTATCGCCGTCTCAGGGAAGCACCCGAATATACTCAAGGATCTTCTCCAAAATGCACTACACAAACTTTCCAAATGGGTTGTAAGTTGTGATCTGGGTTTCAACCCCCACAAGACTGAACTGGTAATGTTCAATAGGAAATATAAAATTCCTCACATTGACCCACCGTCACTAAACGGAATCGAACTAGCCTTCTCAGACAAAGTTTAATACCTGGGATGCATTTTGAACAGGAAGCGTAACTGGAAGCTGGACATACCAGAAAGAATAAAGAAAGCGACAGTCGCACTTTATAGGCATGAAATGGGGAATGAAACCGCAAAAAACTAGCCAAGGTACAAAGAACTGCGTTTCTGTGTATCGATGGTGCACTCCACACAACACCCTCAGTAGCACTAGACATTCTTTACCGCCTACTACCCCTAGATAGCAAGCAAATAGCTGCTAATTATGCCATTTGTTCGTCTTAAAGCCATCCAACTGTGTTCAAACATGAAAAAACTGGCCACTCAAAAATTCTAAACGAACACAAATATTCCTGAAAACACCGACTACACCCTCAGCAAACGTTGATAAGAGTTTCCAGGTCACAATCCCAATCCCCAGATCGTCATGGGAGAGTAACGAACCTGTGCATAATGACTCGATCCAATTCTATACCGATACCTCCAAAACAAATGACGGATTTGGTGCTGGTGTCTTCTCCGACAGGCTAAATCTCAGCCTATATTTCCGTCTTCCTGATCATTGCAGCGTGTTCCAAGCGGAACTGATGGCGATCAAAGAAGCCTTATCCTGGCTGAAAGAGAATGTAATATCTGTCAAGGCTATTTGCATTTTCTCGGACAGCCATCAATTCCCTGGAATCAGTCTCAACAAATTCTAAGGAAACCCTAGATTGCCGATCAAAGCATTTTAACATTCACCTATGCCCGGTGCCTGGGCATAGTGACATTCCAGGGAACTGTAAGGCTGATGAACTCGCCAGAAATGGAACTAAATTACCAGTTGTACCCGACACGGTTGTACTAGGTATTCCTACATGTAAAAGCTTACTAGCGAAACATGCTAACAGCTAAACAAATCTCAGATGGAGTCTTGACACGACACGGTTCAAATAACCATACAAATTTGGCCAAAGCTGGATTTCAGAAGATCCAAGGGACTGATTTCGCTTGATAGATCGTACATTAGCGCAACTATAGATGTCATCACTGGACACGCGGAAAGGCTAGGCCTCCACTCAAATGACTTTTGTAGGAGAAACAATATTTCATCTATTTTGTAACTGCCTGGGCTTATCACACAAAAGGAATTTCCATCTTGAAGCTTACTGCCTTTAAAACCTCAGCGATTTGACAAAACCGGAAGGGAAAGTTCCCTCCGTTTCAGAATGGTTTTCTAAAGAATAGTAAGGACAAGATCCATGTGGTATCACAACCACTCTAACCTAACCTACGTCCATAAACCGTATTTGGAGTGATGATAATCCTCAAGTGTTTGTTGGTACACCGTTACATCCCAAAAAAACTGACTGTTAAGTGTGCTTTATGGGTTGGTGGAATAATTGGTCCGATGCTGGCCAGAACGTTACAGTCAATGGTGACAGATATAGAGCCATGATTACTGACTTACTGAATTGAACAACCATGATGTGAAAGAGCTGTGGTTTCAACAAGACGCCGCAACATGTAACGCAGCTCGTGCCACAATTGATTTGTTGAAGGAAACGTTCAGTGAGCGCATAATTTCGCGTTTTGGTCCTCTGAATTGGGCTCGAAGATCGTGCGATTGACTATTTTGAGTAGGGATATGTGAAGTCGGTTTTGTCAGTCAGTTTTGAAAATCTTACACAGTAGGTAACACCCCCACACACTAAATAAGGCACTTTCTGGCGCTTGCCATGAATCTTACCACGATTCGGGTATGTTGGCCAATATAAATGCGGGATTGAGAAAACACACAAAAAATCGTAAGAGATGCGGGCTGGCCCCTCCAAATTGCTCCATATTGAGATGATGAGCTCCGGGAAATGTTTCCTCAAAATAGCCATCAACGGCCGTTACTGCATGCTGTTTAAACCAATTGTCCCCGAACTCCAATTCATGAAGTCATGGAAAACAAATCCACCAAAAGGCAGTGGGACTGTCTCAATGTTCTCTTGGACCAAGGGACTACTTTTCTTCCTATTGCCGCACTCGCAGCTGATTTGAATGCAGCTCACCATGTAACAATTAATCTCCGGTCCGGGACAGGATCCAATGGATGCATGGAATTTCTTTGGTTATAGCTTATAGCGGTCACGTTATAAAGATGCATCTGTCAAATGTGTTGTTAACTATTCAACGCATATTGAAAATTGTCAAGATTTGTTATATTATTGATTGTGGAAGGTCGTTGGTGGCAACAAACGAGAGAGGGGGGAAGAGTGTCCTCTCACTAAGGCACTCACTCTCAGGCGGTGGCGCCTACAGCTCCAGTTTGATCGAACTGGTAGTGAAATCCCCATATGAGCTGGTGTTCAAATATGTCGAAATATTTGAACACCAGGTCTATAGGGATTTCCAATACTGAGCCAGGGTATTGGAAAAGAGTTGGTGGCGGAGGAGCCCTCAGTGGGTCAACGGCAGCGCTCATACCCCAAAAATGGGCTACTGACATCGGTATTTTTTCCGGCCCGCTGTCCTAGGGTCAAAACAAGGGCCTGGCCCTCCAGGTTGGGGGGTTGTGCTTTGGGTTAACTACCCATCAACGGAAAAAAGATTATGTTACGAAGCAACCAATAGCCTCGGAAAGGACTGATATTATTATTGACGACCATGCTAAACGAAAAAAGGACAACGACGTTCGTATCTGCACCTGGAATGTGAGAACATTAAAAAGGAGAGGTGCAGGCGAACAACTAGCGGAAGCTAGTTGCCCTAAACTGCTACAAAGCAGACATAACTGCCATCCAGGAAATACGATGGGATGGGCCGGGCAAAAAGAGGACGAAAAACTGTGACATCTTCTATGGACCGTCTTATAGTGAGCAGAAACAGCGACTATTCGGATGCGGATTTGCTATAAGTGCCAGACTTAGGCAAGAAGTCTTATGTTTCCAAGACATTAGCGAACGCATTGTAACAATCCGCATCAAGGCCAAATTCGCCAACATAAGTCTTATATGTGCTCATGCTCCGACGGAGGAAAACGATGATATAACTAAGGACTGCTTCTACGAGCTCCTCGACAAAACCTATGAGCGACTACCAAAGTATGATGTTGAAATCGTGCTGGGAGATTTTTATGCAAAGGTAGGAAGAGAAGACATCTTTAGCAGTACTGTCGGAAAATATAGCCTACACGACAACACGTCTGGTAACGGACTTAGGCTAATTGACTTCGCTACGGAACGAAATGCCACTATAGCCAGCACACGGTTTCCTCACCTCGATATCCATAAGGGGACATGGCGGTCTCCAGATCAACGAACAGTCAACCAAATTGATCACATTGCGATAGACAAGAGGCACGCATCCAGTATTTTGGATGTCCGAGGGGCTAACATCGACTCGGACCACTACGTTGTTGTAGCCAAGGTAAGGATGCGGATATCCACCAAGCCACAAAAAAACAGAAATACTGTGAAAAAATTAAATTTCGAAAGACTGCAATCGCCAGAGACAACCAAGACCTTCGCGCAACGCATATCCCTTAACTTCTCGACTCACAACATACCACCAGCATCTAATGTCGAAGAACAATGGCAAAAAGCTATTAGATCAGCCACAACTGATGTGCTAGGTTTCTCCCGACCACCAGCAAGAAACCCCTGGTTTGATGAGGTATGCCGACAGATGCTCGCAGCCAAGAACGAGGCCTACAAGGCTAAGCTGCAGGTGAAGACGAGAGCTGCCATTGAGCTCAATAGGCAAAGAAGAAGGGAAGAACATCGGCTTTTCAGAAAGAAGAAAAAATGAGCAAGAAAAGCGCGCGATAGAGGATATAGAGAGGTGCCACTCCAGGAACGATGTTCGCAAGTTTTACCAAAGTGTAAAACGTCAAAGCCAAGGATACAAGGCTCAAACAGAATCCTGTCGAGATGAACAAGGAAACATCGTAGTTGAGACACAGTCGATGCTGAGGATATGGAAGAACCACTTCTGCAGACTGTTAAACGGAGATGATGTTGTTCGTCATCTCATTCCGCTGCCAGGCAGAACGAACCATTTAATATTGGCAACGACAGCGAAAACTTCCAACCACCCGACCTGAGTGAAGTGAGGATAGCAATATCTAAATTCAAGTTTAATAAGGCCGCCGGGAATGTCGGATTTCCCGCTGAGCTTTATAAAGCTGGCGGAGATGGCATGGTAAGGAACATCCACCAATTCATAAGCCAAATCTGGTCGGTTGAAAGCATGCCTGACGAATGGAACCTCAGCATCGTTTGCCCGATCCACAAAAAAGGAGACCCTCTGAACTGCGCCAACTACAGAGGCATAAGTCTGCTCAACATCGCCTACAAGATCCTATCTGCAGTAATATGTGAACGCCTGAAACCGTTTACAAACAACCTGATCGGCCTTTATCAGTGTGGTTTTAGGCCAGGAAAGTCCACAATCGATCAAATTTTCACACTTCGGCAGATCCTGGAAAAACCCCAAGAAGTCCAAATCGATACCCACCACCTATTTATCGATTTCAAGCCGCATACGACAGTATTTATAGAGACGAACTATACAGAGCCATGTCTAGTTTTGGTATACCGTCCAAACTCGTCCGTTTGTGTAGGATGACGATAGAGAATTCTCGCTGCTCCATCAGGGTCGGAAACGACCTCACCGACACATTCGATACCAAAAAAGGATTTAGGCAAGGCGATGCACTGTCACGTGACTTTTTCAATTTGATTGTTGAGAGGATTGTGCAAAACTCCCGAGCCAACACCAGAGGCACAATTTTGCAAAAATCGGTGCAACTACTAGCATACGCCGTGACGTGATGTCATAGCCACGTTTGCTAGTATAGAGAAGGAAGCGGCGAAAATGGGTTTAGCAGTAAATGAGGGTAAGACTAAGTATATGCTGTCATTACGAAAGGACTCACAACATCGACGAATTGGACAGAACGTCACCATTGACAGATTTAACTTTGAGGTAGTACGGGACTTTGTCTACCTCGGCTCCGCTTTTAACTCTGACAACAACATCTCGTCAGAAATTAAACGAAGAATTACTCTTGCCAACCGCTGTTTCTTCGTTCTAAGAAGGCAATTTAGTAGTAAAGCCCTCACTCGAACTACTAAGGAGATCCTATATAAGACCCTGATCATCCCAGTCCTGCTCTACGGCGCTGAAGCATGGACCGTATCAAAAGCGGATGAAGAAGTCCTTGGTAGATTCGAGAGGAAAATTCTTCGAAAAATCTTCGGTCCCGTTTGCGTTGACGGGCTATGGAGAAAAAGATTCAACCAAGAACTATACGAGCTGTAAAGCGACATGCCCCTAGTCAAAAAAAACTCCGCATTGGACGTTTAAGATGGCTAGGAACGATGTAGAACGAATGGACACCAATACTCCGGCTTGCAGACTCTTCGATTCCCAGCCAGACGTCGGACGCAGTAGAGGAAGACCTTGCCTTAAGTGGAGCGCACAAGTGGAAACCGACCTAACCTAACCTAGCTAAGGACCGGGTTAATTGGAGAGGCATGTTGGTTCATTCCGGACTGTAGCGCCACTTGAGTAAGTAAGTAAGAAAATATTGATTTGATAATCAAGTTTCGCACAATTCTAACTTGTATAGCAAGTGGTTACCAAATCAATATTTCAGCTTTTCAGCACTACCTGACTGAAACTACAAAGCTGTATTTAAAAGAATATTCCTGGTTCAACATGCCAGTAACTGTACACAAATTCAAATTCTATTGCATGGGAAGGAAATTATTTCTTCCTTCATCCTTCCCATTGCCAATTTCTCCGAGGAAGCACAGGAAGCGAGAAACAAACATGAGTGAGAAGTTACCGTGAACATTTTACAAGGAAAACTTCACGCGTGCACACGAATACGAACTATGGCATAGGTTACTCATATCATCAGATCCATTTATTGCAAATTTGCGAACAACACCTTATCTAAAGATGTCGTTCAATTGTTATCTCGTGATGAATCAAGTGAAGAAAGTTTTAATTCAAATTCAGATCCGGAATAAATTTTATATCAACTTTGAATTGTTACTTTTGAAATTAAAAAAAAAGTGAAAAATATAAAAATTATTCTTTTCTTTCAATGAATTAATTCAATTTAAGATAAAACCATATTTGAATTTTTTTCAGCCAATAATTTTGAAGTTACAACCAAAAGTATGATCAAACACCAAAAGTGATCAATATAAAAAAAAAATTTTTTTTTTCATTTCAAAAAAATATTTTTTAAATGGCTAAAAATTTAAACAAAAATTACTGACCTAATAACAGGTGGCTCAAAAGTAATCCTCCTATCAGAAAATGCTATAAATTTTGCGAGTGGCCCCTAATGTCAGTTCTGCTTCTTCCTCTATTGGGATAACACGTATTGAAAGAGTTCAAAAGGCTTTTACAAGATTTGTAGTCAGGCGGCTGGGGTGGAGAATTGATTCTCCTTCATATGCATCTAGGTGTGCCTTGATTGGTCTTGATTCATTAGAAAAAAGACGTTCTGTTCAGTGTATATTGTTTGTTCATGATGTATTTTCATATCGTATTAAGTGTCCACAAATTCTTACCTACTTTGAAATCTATATTCCGGAGAGAAGATTGCGTCTTCGTCATTTTTTTAACAATCCCAAACATAGATACAATTATGGTTGCAATGAATCTTTTTCTAGGTGTATACAACTTTTTAATTCTAAATGTAATGAACTTGATCTCTCAATAAACAGATTTGGAATTTAAAATAAAATTACGAAACATTGTACATTAGCTTTAAGTTATCTTTTATATTAGATATCTAATAACTTTTATGAATTGTTAGTAATCTGTAAGATTTTATATCCGTAGATGAATAAATAAATAAATAAATAAATAAATAAATAAAGTCCCCCTAGATTGGCAAAATGTTACACTGTGGACCGTGGTGATCAATTTATCTGTCAAAATCCTGGAAATTTCCATGATTAGCTTGTAGACAAAACGTAAAGTTCTGGAAAGTTTCCTATCTCTTCTTTAACCGATCTTTGCCAAAGGTTGCAGATTTGAAGGGAAGAATCGTCTACAAGGCGGATTGGACTTCTGTGAATAGGTTCGTCTTCAAGACATGCCAAAAGAAGATGTAAAACACCTCTCAGATAAACAAATATCCTTAATGCGAATAAAAATTGTGAAATAAAATTATTTCTCAATAAAAATTCACAAAATGTTACAAAATAAACGTAAGGCCACGTTGAATAATAAACATATTTCCAATAGTTTACACGCATAATTCTACAGCGCCTGGTTACATTGAGAATAACAAAACACTCATCAGAGATGGGTTTCATTTGACGTTCATTTCTGGAGAGCATTCACTGTACATAATGTAAGATGTAAGAATTTAATTGTAAAAATGTTTTTCAGTCTACTTGGCTTTATGATTATTTGACAATTTTCATTCATAAATAATTTTATTTTCCTTATTTACATTCGGGATATTTTTGCATCCTCAAGCATGTTGAATATAATTTTTTTTTAGTTTAAATTTGTCATTCGTTTTTAAATAAATCTTTTAATAAATTCGGTTGGATACTTCACTAGCTGTCACAATGATTTTCTTTTAATTCAGTTGACACTGACGTTGTTGCAAAGTATTAGGTCTGTTCCCGTACTTTTTCAGTAAAAATTAGTAAATTCTCAAATTTCCTGGAGTGGGGATAAATTATCTCAGAAAGAGACAAAATTACCAAAAAGTACGGGAACGCGTTTAAGTAAAAAACAGTAAAATTATATATTTTGAATGCCTTTTAAAGAACAAATGAGATAAATCACCTGTCAAAACAAGCGAGTTGTCACTTTTAGATACCAAGGGACAGTTTACTGATTTTTACCAACAGAAATTTCTGCAGTAAATTTTTTTACAGATTTTTATGGAGGGGTAGTTTTTTGCTCTCTCGTGAGCTGTCTCTTTTACTTATTTTTGCGTACGGGAACGGCAATAAGTAAAAATCAGTAAGAATCAGTAAATAATATTTTGTACGGGAACAGACCTAATATGAAAACGAAACGTGAGTTTTTCATCAAATATCACACCGAGGTCTTGAACTTCATGGACAATTTTTAAATTAACATTGTCTAAGAAGTATGATGGAACAATGTTATACAAAGAACGATTATAAGACTTACTGGTGCATTTTTGGAGATTAAGCTTTAAATCATTCAGTTTACACCAGTTAACAAACGAATTAAGATCGTTTTGCATAAGCAAACAATCAGCGAAATTTAAAATGACTGCAAAGAACATGATATCATCTGCAAATATGAGACATTTGCAAAATTTCAACATTCCAGGTATATCATTTACATGAAGTAGAAAATATGGGGGCCCAAATGACTCCCTTCAGGAACTCCTGAGGTAACAAATATTTCCTTAGAGCATACATCATCCACAATTACCATTTGCTTCCGACCAAACAAATAAGATTTAAAAAACCCAATAGAGGGTCAGAAATTCCATAGCTTTCAAGTTTTTTTAGAAGAATTTTAAGGTTTACTCTGCTAAATGCCTTAGTAAAATCGGTATAAACTACATGAATTTGCCTATTTTTCTCCAAAGCATTTATTGAAAAATTTGTAAAGTCAACCAGATTCGATACCGTAAATCCATGTTGAAAATCACTTTAATTGAGAAAGAATTCTTTTACTAGACAATCCAACATCTTGGGTATAGTGGATAATTTTGATATTGGCCTATAGTTCGCAATATTGTCTTTTTTCCCAGATTTAAAAATGGGATTTATAATTGAAATTTTCCACTCATCAAGGAAAATACCTGAAGATAAAGACTGATTAAAGTGTGCATGTGAAACAAGGAATCTGCTTGGACTTGACGTACACATTAGAGAGTGCTTAAATGAAAGCACTCCTCTGCACCCATGTCAATTCGCCTACCAAAAAGGTAAATCCACGGAAGGAGCACTTCTAAGTTTAACATCACAAATGAAAAGTGCATACGAAAACAAAGAAGTAGCTTTATGTGCCTTCCTAGACATAGAGGGCGCTTTTGACAACACTGGATATGACTCCATATCAAATGCTTTGACTCATAGAAGAATAGATCATCCCACCATCAAATGGATCAAAGCGATGCTTGAAAGTCGGAAAATAACTGCTTCATCAGCACAGACCTCAGTATCAGTAACAGCCGTTAAAGGCTGCCCTCAGGGAGGAGTACTCTCACCCCTACTATGGTCTCTGGTTATCGATAACCTACTTCAAGACCTAAGTAATGCAGGTTTCAATATAATTTGATACGCCGATGACCTAGTCATCATAATAAAGGGCAAAGAACCAAACGAAGTTACAACACGTTTGCAAAACGCCCTTAAGATAGTCATAGACTGGTGTAATAAAGAAAGTCTCTCTATAAACCCCAGCAAGGCTATCATCGTCCCTTTTACAAAAAGGAGGAAATTAAATCTTACCCAAATTTCAATTAATGGTACATACATTGAGTATTCCAACGAAGTAAAATATCTTGGAGTGATCCTCGATAAAAAACTAAGCTGGAACTCCCACATCAACAACAAAATTCAAAAAGCAACCAAAGCTTTCTGGGCTTGCAGTAGCATGTCAGGTTAAACTTGGGGAATCTCTCCAAAGACCACACACTGGATCTACACGATCATGGTCAGGCCCATTATAACATATGCTTCAATAGTATGGTGGAACAAAGTCACCCAAAAAACAACCATAAATAAATTAAACAAGGTACAACGGCTTGCCTGTCTGGGCATTACCGGAGCTATGCGTACCTGTCCCACGGCGGCTATGGAAGCCTTAATAGGACTAACACCTCTCCACATTTATATAAAAAAAGTGGCAATTCGCAGCTCAGCAAGTTTGACACAAGCGGAAGAATTAAACATTAGTGAACATCTAAAACTAATTGAACTTCTATCCGAACTTCCAGAACTTGACATGATCTGTGCGGTTACAGAACGCTTACCAAAGACACTATGCTTCGACAAAAGATTCTCAACGGAAATCACAACCAGAGAAGCATGGTGTAGCAACAACCCTCCAAACTGCCTAAACGGCCTAAAGTGGTATACGGATGGTTCTAAAATGGACTCAGGGGTAGGAGCTGGCATACATGGACCAAATAAAAACATCTCAATACCTATGGGAAAAAACCATAGTGTATTCCAAGCTGAGCTCCATGCCATAAAAGAATGCGCAAACCTAATACACAACTCAGGTATTAAAGGCGCAAACATCCATATATTCACGGACAGTCAAGCAGCTATAAAAGCCCTAGCTCACATACCATTGACTCCAAATCAGTACTACACTGCTTCAACTCCCTCCAAACACTCAGTTCCAGGAACAAAACCAAACTATGGGTCCCCGGACATAAGGGAGTTGAAGGTAACGAAAAAGCTGATGAACTAACCAGAAAAGGTTCGGAAACCCCCTTCATTGGACCTGAACCCTTCTGTGCAATCCCCAAATCAGCCATAAATCTAGTCATAAAAAACTGGGAACAAAACAGATGTGTTTCATACTGAGGAAACATCCCAGGCCTAAGACAGGCCAAAAGAGCTATTCAGCCCTTCAAATCAGATGCCAACAAGATACTAAATCTTCGCAGGCACGATATCAAAAACTTAGTAGGCTACCTAACTGGTCATCACGGTCTGCGATGTCACCTAAACAAAATGCGTCTAGTCGACTCACCGGAGTGCAGACTATGTCTAGAAGAAGACGAAACAGCCGAGCATATCATATGTGAATGCCCGGCCCTTTACGGTATGAGAAGAGAATCTTTCTTCAGGGAATTCTTAAGTCCCGAAGAATTGAGGAAATCTTCGGCTGAAAGTATTATCAGCCATATTAGGAAAGTAGAAGCGCTACTAACCTAAAAAGCATCTGACGGCAAGCACAATAGATCTTATAGGTCGATGTGTATATTACTGCTTAGGCAGGTCAGAATTAAAAAAAAAAAAAAAAAAAAACATATGAGAAGGCTACAATCCACTGTGCGGATCGTTGAATACCCTATCCCATCCTATCTGTAAAACTAAAATTCCCAAAAAGTGGACATGGCTAAAAATACGATGTGGATAAAATAAAGAAAATGACATGGTGACAACAAATTCTTCAGACTGCTTATAAAAAACTTTTACGGTTCTACAAAAGACAAGGTTTTCTCCTGCATATGTTATGGGGTAGTGTATAAAAATGGTTTTTATATAAAAACGCCCCCAAAAAGTGGGGGTAGGTTAAAATGATCTATGAACGAAATGTTCATATTTATATTACTAATGATTCTGCATCAAAAGTTTTTTCGAAAACTTTAAAATTTGACCGAAAAACGTTTTTTATTAAAACGCCCCCAAAAAGTGGGCGTGGCAAAAAACTTTATATGAACGAAATACAGATATTCAGATTGTCTAAATATGTTGTTCAGAAAGTTTTTCAAAATTCCTTATGGTTTGGCAAAAAATACGTTTTTCTTAAAAGGGGGCGTGGCAGTGGGCGGATTTCAGAAATTTTTACACTTGTTCTGCTGGGAGCAACAAAGAGCACGTGTATTAAATTTCATCCTTCTAGCTCAAAATTTAAGGCCCAAAAACTGGTGACGTACGGACGGACGGACGGACGGACAGACATGGCTAAATCGACTCAGCTATCGATTCTGAGTCGATCCATATACTTTGAGGTATATGTAGCTAAATTATTTCTCTATGTTACAAACTATGTATCAAAACTAATATACCCCTATGGGATAGGGTATAAAAAATCTGCTTGGACCGTGGTGATCAATTTATCTGTCAAAATCCTGGAAATTTCCATGATTAGCTTGTAGACAAAACGTTAAGTCCTGGAAAGTTTCCTATCTCTTCTTTACCTGATCTTTGCCAAAGGTTGCAGATTTGAAGGGAAGAATCGTCTACAAGGCGGATTGCACTTCATGCCAAAAGAAGATGTAAAACACCTCTCAGATAAACAAATATCCTCAATGCGAATAAAAATTGTGAAATAAAATTATTTCTCAATAAAAATTCACAAAATGTTACAAAATAAACGTAAGGCCACGTTGAATAATAAACATATTTCCAATAGTTTACACGCATAATTCTACAGCGCCTGGTTACATTGAGAATAACAAAACACTCATCAGAGATGGGTTTCATTTGACGTTCATTTCTGGAGAGCATTCACTGTACATAATGTAAGATGTAAGAATTTAATTGTAAAAATGTTTTTCAGTCTACTTGGCTTTATGATTATTTGACAATTTTCATTCATAAATAATTTTATTTTCCTTATTTACATTCGGGATATTTTTGCATCCTCAAGCATGTTGAATATATTTTTTTTTAGTTTAAATTTGTCATTCGTTTTTAGATAAATCTTTTAATAAATTCGGTTGGATACTTCACTAGCTGTCACATTGATTTTCTTTTAATTCAGTTGACACTGACGTTGTTGCAAAGTATTATCTGTATGTGTGGTAAATTTAATTTAAAAATGAAATTGAAATTGAAATCATCACTAAAAAAAGGAATGAATGAACAAATTTAGTGCATAGAATTTACTTTATTTGCCTAAAATTATTACAACATTTTAATCTCGATTTTTATTTGACATTTAACACCGACACATATTCTGACAACAGTATAATTTATAACAATTTGAACATTTCTTTTGGGTATTTTTAACAAAACTACACAAAACAACACTCATTAAGTTTAATAAAATGTTACAATAGTTCAACAACAGTTATTTTACATGTATGCACTTACCGCCTTGATTGTCAATAACATATCAACAGGTGGTAGTTGCAACGTGAAATATGAAATATCCCAACCAACTTATTGACTGGATCGGCTTAATTTTGTCTCGAATGTGCAGGGGTTTTATTTTTGTTGTAATTATAATCCAATTTCATCATCTGCACATTCGATTTTGTAATGGACGTTGGTATTTATCCACCACGTGGCTCACAGAAAAATCAAATTATTTTTGTGTTATAAGAATACCTAACCTAGATGTGTGCCAACCCCCATTTTATACATAGTGCCGTTGCTTAAGCTTTTCATTTTATAACAACAAAAATCCATACAAATACATATTTATAACTTCATACTGACTTATGAGTGCGAATCTTTTTTGGCGGTAATTGATTGGCACACTTTTTGTTATACAAATTCGAACATTTCTATGACAAAATGTCAAAATGCGAATGGCGGAGGGAAAATGTTTTCATTATTTTTTTCACCGCACAAACTTTTTTAAGAAACAATAAATGTAATGGGTGTTTTTTTTTTGTTGGTTTATTTGAAAAGAAATCCCAGGAATGTTAGTATCTTTTATGTATACCCTCGTGGTCTATATCACCCCTTTTACTAGCCTTGTCATATTATTATTCTTGATTTTTTCTTTTTATATTATATTATGTATGGTTACCCTTGTCCGAGATGGGGTATTCGTATTCCTGTTTGTGTGCAGTTTTAACGATTTTTATTTAACTATCTCGCTCTCGCTCACACTTTAATAATTTTCTTTAATGTAAAATACTTAAATATAGGTATTTTTTTTATAAACATTACCTACCTATTAAGGTATTTATTTTTTATTTTTTAAAAAAACTTAGAACATGCTAAGTTTTCACACACGTGTATGTTAAACTTTTTTTGTCAACAAATTCCGAATAACCATTTTTGGTTTTAATTTTTCTTAAATTACAACGAAAGCAATTTATAAAAACATTGGAACACATTTTATTTCTTGTATTTTTCTGCACAAATCATTTCACGAACTGTTGGGTTGAAACAAAAATTATATATCCGTACACCGTTATCGTAAAAGCTAAAAACACTGTCAAGGCATTGACTAAATAAATAACACAATTTTTTTTTTTTTTTACTAACCAGCTGTAGTAGATAAATTAAATAATCGGTCTAAAATTTGAGGCGTAAAATGAGATTCCTCGGGTAACTCGTTTTTTTTTTTGCTTTTTCAATGGATGGGAGGAGGGTCAAGAACACAAATTTATTCGAAAAGATTTCGCTTCACTTACTTTAGAATTGATTTTTTTTTCTTGGGTTTTTTTTTTGTTATTATTTTCTAGTTAAATTTACTTTAACTGAATAGAACACGAGTAACGAAATTGAATATTTTGCACAATAAGGAACGAGAAAAGCCGAAAGTATAAATAATAATAAGAGCAGGTTATATTTCTTTACGTTATGTTTGTGTTATTCTTTTTTGTGTTTTCTTGCTGTGTGTCGTCCTTGTTCGTATTTTTTTATTCTTAGTATAGGCCTTTGGGGGACACGATACGATTTTCGAAAGTCACATACACACCCACATTGAGGTACAAACACAAAGACACCTCTGCAGAGAGCAAATAGGGTTCGATTATATGGAAAAAACTAAAAATAGATAAGGTAGTTCGGTTCTGTGGAAAGATATTGGTGTTATCTCAGTTGTACTACCACTGTTGTTGTTTTATAAAAATAACCTTCTCCCTCGTTTGACACTAGCGCTTAAAGGGTGTACGCATACATTCACTTACACCCCATGTTTCACGATAGCAGAGCTTTAGGGTTTTCATTTAATGTGTAACATCAAGCTTTGAGAAGTTAGATTGTGTATTTTTTTTTACTGTTTCTGTGTAGAGAGCACCATCGCGGGTGGTTGGGAGGTGCGCATGACCAATAATTAACGGGTCTGTCTAATAAAATGAATGCCTCCAACACGTAAAAGGACATTACATGGAAGATAGTTTGTATTACTGACGTTTAGCTTCTGTATGTTGTCGTGTTTCTGTCAATTGAGGGTTAAAATGTTACAATGATAAGCAAAGTTGTAGTTCCAACGCCAACACAGGAAATTGGACTACAAATCACACCTTTCAAAAGCTAAAAATATGCAATGAAGGTTCTAGAACAAGAAAAAAAATGTAATAGCTGATGATTTGGACTAGAATGTCAAAATCAAAATCATGCATATTGAATTGAATATTGAATTCGAAGAAATTAGGTCGATGGGTTTTAAGCAGTTTAAATACAGAGCAAAAGTGGAATCGTTCCCTTTTTTTTTTAAAAAAAAAGTTCGAAAGTTTTTGGAAAGTACTCTTAAGTAATCGGCAATTGTATATTTCTTTTACAAGTACAGTCATCCAGAATACATAGTAGGTAGACTAGGAGGTATAACCCACTAGGGAAAACCTTTAATTTGAATTAAGTTGCGTTCGGGTGCTTTTGCTAACGGTAAAATTTCTGTCAAAAGCTTAAAATCTCTTCTACTCTTTTTTTTTTGGAAAAAATGTAACTTTACACCTTTTAAGAGTAAAATAAAAATAAAAGCTAAAAAAAGACTTGGCCTAGTAAAAATCAACCTAAAAATAGCCAACCAAACAAATGCCATAGTAAATATTTGGTCTGTTCCCGTACAATATTATTTTTTATTGATTTTAAATTATTGCAGTTCATATATAAACAAGAGTTAGGGCCGGTTTGTTCACTGTCGGTTAACTTTAACGGACGGTTATTTCAGCCGATAACCGACGACGACGCCCGATTTCGTTCGGTTAATGATGTTTTTCTGGAATTTTGTTCATGCTTGGTTTCGAGAGTGTGTCTTACTTTTGACGTGTCATTCACAGAACAACATTCCGTGCAATATCAGAGAATTATTCTTGTCCTAAGTTCTTACTAGCGATGGGTTCAGCGTTACCAGATTTAGCAGTTTCCTGCGATTTTAGCAGTTTTTGATCATGAAAATGACCTGCAGCAGTTTTTTTTAGCTTTTTCTTATATTTTAGCAGTTTTTGGCAGTTTTCAAACAAAAAAAAATGTATGCATGTTTTTAATTGTTTGGGCGACAGTAAACACGAATACACGATCGTCTTCAAGAAAAATGATTCCAAAGAAGAAATACGCAGAGTTAGGGTCAGAAAGCAAACAAAGTAAACACAGCTGTGTGGTGTCGGTGTGGTGGACACCTATTGATGTAGCTGTGTAGCATTTCCAAATGGAAAGGGTGCAGATAGTTATTATATTATTTTCAAAGGCATTGCTTGGACAACGACACTCAATCCAAATTGTGTATATATTAAATACGTACGTCACTCGGTTGCTCTAGCTTTCAGTCATGGCAGTAAGAAATTGCCAAAATCCATTGAGCAATTGGTCAAATCATACTTTTCTCAAAGTAGTAAAAGCCAACGAGAATTTTTAGAATTCCAAGAAAAGCATAGGATTTTGCGCCATTAAGACATCGCTACATGCTTGCGTCAATCAAATTATAGAACAATGGAGTGCATTAAAACTGTATTTCCAAGGTGAATATTTAACAACGAATTCTGTCCCAAACGAATTTATTTTTAATAGTTTGAATGACTGTATAGTAATACTATTTATGCTATGGACTACAATTTCCTATGGTAAACAAATTCAACCTTATATTTCAAAGAGATTATGCTTATGTATCCAACAATAACTAAATTTGCAATATTTATGCTTACTGGCATAGATTATAACTTTACGACGACGTTTCATGAACGACCCTTAAACAGCATCACTAAATAAATGCGGTAACCAACTGAATTTAATCTCATTTTATAATTTTTATTTATTTATTGAAAATGTTGCTTTACAAGTAAAGCAGGGGGTTTCTTAAGGTGAAGGCTATTATAACTTTGTTCCAACAAATAAAATGGTAACTTTAATAAATTCAAAAATTCTCTATAAAGATTCCCAACGATTTTATTTAATAACTTTGTACATATTTAAATTTAAAAAATTTCATCTTTTATAAATTATCATCTTTTATAAATTATCACCTTATATAATAACAAATGTAACTGTATATGTATTTTTTTAACTAAAAAAACGTATTTCTCAAGGAAAAATCGATCCCAGTTTTCTTACCATTTTTTTACATTTTCGTCTAGCAGGTTTTGCAGTTTTTCGTCCTAGCTTTAGCAGGTTTAAAAAATTTTATCTGGTAACGCTGGATGGGTTACTACAAATATTTTTTTTTGTATTGATTTTGCAGAAAAAACCAGAAACAAAGGGTTATGATTCGAAAATTTTTATTAATCGAAAATCTGCACATATGTTTAATTTCAGCCATTTGCTTATTTACGGCATCCGAAGTTCAAAATACCTAAAATACAATCTACCTGTTGTGTTTTTTTTATAATTTTATGATAGTCTGTTATAAG
The DNA here is from genome assembly GCA_932526625.1 of Rhingia campestris. NCBI lineage: Eukaryota > Metazoa > Arthropoda > Insecta > Diptera > Syrphidae > Rhingia > Rhingia campestris. The sequence continues at coordinate 1,357,511 of OW052186.1, read as the reverse complement.
CCTGATCGGCCCTTATCAGTGTGGTTTTAGGCCAGGAAAGTCCACAATCGATCAAATTTTCACACTTCGGCAGATCCTGGAAAAAACCCGAGAAGTCCAAATCGATACCCACCACCTTATTATCGATTTCAAAGCCACATACGACAGCATTTAATAGCGACGAACTATACAGAGCCATGTCTAGTTTTGGTATACCGCCCAAACTCGTCCGTTTGTGTAGGATGACGATGGAGAATTCTCGCTGCACCATCGGGGTCGGAAACGACCTCACCGACACATTCGATACCAAAAAAGGATTTAGGCAAGGCGATGCGCTGTCATGTGACTTCTTCAATTTGATTCTTGAGAGGATTGTGCAAAACTCCCGAGCCAACACCAGAGGCACAATTTTGCAAAAATCGGTGCAACTACTAGCATACGCCGTGACGTGATGTCATAGCCACGTTTGCTAGTATAGAGAAGGAAGCGGATTCGGTAAGTCATTTTCGATTAACGTCGAGCCTGCCAGAACCAACTAGGAAAGATATATTTCAATACCATCCCTAGTTCTTACAAAAATAAACACTATGTGGCGCAAATTTATAGTCAATCGATGTTTAAGGGTTTAACTCCACACTAGTTATGAGGTACTTTAAATTAAAAGCTTGCTTTAACATATTTTCAATAATAGACACTTTTTTAACGTGGCGCTAATTAGTGTGTGCTAATGGACATTCCTCTCAGAACTCTTAATCAAACTCACCTAAAAAGTGACTACGCTATAACTCTTTATTAAATATTTAAAGTGAGGTTTCGGTCGCTTTAACTTTAATGCAGAGTGACAACGCTAAAGTACACTTTTTGACGTTTATAATTACCAAAACGCGTAATTACTTAAACCGACTATAAATTTGCTCCAATAGAGTAGTTCAGGACAACGTCAGTGTGAATGACAAACTGACAGCATCTGTAGGAAAACAAACACATTTGACATTTGATGATGGCAAACTCATTGGCAAGGGACAGGGGTTGTTTTTTGAACATTTTTAAAATTGTGTAAAAGTGCTAAATAAGAACATAACAATTTATAAACAAAATAAAAATATTCAGAGATGTTGTTGTTTGTGAAAACAAGAACATAATAATCTTTACTACACGAAAACTAATCAACTTCGTTTGCACTCGGATTTATGTTCACGCTTTGCAATGGCACTGGTTATCAATTTCACTGTTTTTATTTCTATTTTACATTATACACACTCTCTTAGTATTGTTATGTATTTATAATTTGAGTTTCACTTTGAACAACTTATAATTTCATATTTCAAAGCAAATTATCCAAAAATTAGTACTCCCGCCATATAAAATATCACATTGTTTTCCTCCAAGCGATTTTGACGTTTTAAAAAAAAGAGACAACGCACTTGGGAGGAAGATAGTCTCATGAACAACTCTTTAACACAACACAGACAATAAGAAAAATAACCCACAGAATGAGTTTGATAGATAAACTGGAAAAAAAGAACGATTTATCGCACGGTTAGTTAACCGAAACGAAAAATATAGTGAACAACCAATCTTCGTTAACCTAAGATTCTTAATCGTGGGTTATATCAAACTGCGGTAACTTAAACATCGATTTAACCGACAGTGAACAAACCGGGCCTTGGTACAAGCACATGAGTATTCTGTGCGAATCGTTAAATAATCTATTCCAGCCAGTGCTGCCAGTGCTGCCAGAAATCAAGATTTAGCATGGTTATCATGCTTTTTGGACTCAAAAAATGTTTTAATGTTTTCGAGGTTTCAACTGAAAAGCAGAGAGGATGAACAATAATGCCTGAAACACACGTGCAGTGGTTCTGCATGCAGTGCAGCAAGTAAAACACATTATTTTTTTTGTTTGACATACATGCAGTGCAGTGGCTCCTGTCATAACATTCAGCTTACTGTAGTGGTATTTGGTTATATCAAAGATTATGAATTCTATACAGATGACGCACTCCATATAATGGCGTTTTCCATTGGGAAATCTTGATTTTGATCTGAAATTTGATCTTTTTGAGTGTCAATGGAACACGATTCAGATTTTTTTTTTGTCATTGTATTGGTGTCATTTCGTGTCTGTGAAGTTAGCGTCGGTGTAGCTGCCAACATTAAAAACATAACAAACATTTGAAAATACAGAAATTATCTTCATTTAATTCATTCAATCAATTTAATAGTTCACGTATAACTTTCTTTTCTGTGTCTATATCCATTATTAATGTCTAAACCCAAAGCACTTTTTTTTCACAACCGAAGTAAAAAATCAAAATGAAAATGACTCTTGTCAAACTGACAGCTATCATTTGTATTGGTATTGTTAAATCTGCCGAAAAATTCAGATTTGAAAAATTGATCTCTGATCAAAAAAAAACAATTTTTTCGCCCAATGGAACACAACAACTGTCAAAATCGGTCTTCAGATCAAAAAAAAATTGATTTTTTTTCCAATGGAAAACGCCATAAGAAAAATTGTTCTAAGGCGGGTCGTGCTGGCACAGCCCGCTATATGTTTTTGTTCTTGTTTTTCATGTGTTTTCATGCACACCGCCCGCCCGTACCATGCAGCTACTGAGCAAAAGTTTCTGCTTTTTGTTCTCAATCCGTCATCTGTATAGAATTCATAATCTTTGGTTATATTTAATTAATTTCGGATATGTCCTTACTTTGTATTTTTAAATGTTTACGTCTTGTGGTTCGTAGTAGAGGCATTCGTGAGTAATTTTAAAAGTTATGGTTGAGTTGAGAAAAAGTCTCTTTCATTTTTGATACATTTGTTTGGTTATGGCTTTTTTTTTTTGTTTTTTTTTTATGCGGATAAAACGTCATAATTCAATGATGCCAAATATCTTAATATTACGTTTTTTTTTGTCTTTTGTGTTGTGGTGCCATTGAATTTTTGCAGTGAATTTAGAAATAGAGACAACTTAGAGTACTGCAACGCTTGCAGATTTTACATGTGTTCGCTCCCATTGAAAACTGTGTGTTCTATCTTTTCTGCAAGGAGAATTCTGCACATGTGTTTCAGGCATAACGCTTTATTTGTATGCTTACATGTTGTTTCTGTACTTCCATTTCACTCATTCGTTCCCCCGTCAATGTACTTGTTTTACTCGTTAAGCCCAGTACGCAGCTCCCGCTAAGTTTTATCTCCCATAAAAAAAATCTGTACAGAGATAAATTTTAGCGAGCAAATTTAGCAAGATAAATTCGAGATAAATTCTTAAACTCATAACGATGGGACACACAAAATGTAGGTAGTGTCATGAACAAGACGAGAGTAAAAAGTACAAAAGAAGTAATAAAAGTTAATGAGAATAATATGTTTGTAAAGTAGCAAAATTTACACAATGAGTGTATCAATTGGACTGGAATCGTTCGGGTTTCTTCAAAGTTCGTCCAAATCTCGATACTTTGGGGTGTGAATTGTTCGGACCTGATGGTGAGGATTTATTTTCCGTGGATGGTGTGGTATGAGTAAAAGCTGGAGATTTATTTGTCAAAGCTGGTAGTTTATGTGTTGCTGCTGGTGAAATTTGAGTCGATGCTGGTGTAATACAGAAAGTAGAAGGTTCTGATTGAGTCCCCGAATGTGTTAAAGCTGGTGTTGTATGTGAAAAGGCTTGTTTGTGAGAAGTATTAGGGATTTCAAAATTATTATCCGAAATACTGTTTGGAATAATCGTCTTCTTTGTTTTAATTAAAGCTTTCGTAGGTTGAATGTGAAAGGTGTTGCGTCTTAATAACTTTTGTTCGTCTGTTCGTACAGTCATTGATCTTTGTAATGGATCCCTAGAGCCTTCGATAGTTGCATTGATCCAATCGCGATGACCTTTTTTAATTCGAACTCGTTCACCTTCTTTGAACGAATGAGATGTTTTTGTTCCCTTGTCATAAAATGTTTTGAAATGTTTTCTTGTTTGAAGTATATTTTCTTTAACGTTTGGTATAACAACTGGTTTAAGGTTTGCATTGCTCGTGGGAAGAGTGGTTCTGGTAATTCTGCTCATTAATCGCTGGTTGGGGGACAGTAACTATTCGTTTCTTGGCGTGTTTCTGTAGTTTAGTAGTGCTAATTGTATATCCGAATTGTCCTTGTAGCATTTTTTCAACATGGCCTTTGCAGTTTGGACATACCTCTCTGCCAATCCATTTGATCTTGGGTAGTTCGGGCTAGATGTTTGATGCTTTATATCCCACAGGTTTGTGAAAGTTTGAAATTCTTTTGATGAGAATTGGGGCCCGTTGTCAGATTCGAGAATAACTGGTATTCCGTGTGTGGAAAACCATCGTTTAAGGATTTCTATGACTTCACTTGATGTTGACTGTTTTAGCTTTACAAAATCAAAAAATCCAGAATAACTGTCTGTAATGAGAAGAAAATTATTACCGTGAAAATGAAATAATTCGATAGCTACTATCTCCCATGGAAGATTAGGAATCTCTTTTAGTATGAGGGGCTCTTTGTGCTTTGCTGTTTGATACGATTGGCATATGCCGCAACGTTCTATAAAATTTTCTATTTCCTTATGCATGCCTAACCAAAACACAGAAGAACGTGCTCTTTGCAAGCTTCTCTGAATACCCAGGTGACCAGCATGTATTTTAGTAGTAATGTCCGTTTGCATGGATTTTGGTATCACTATTTTTGTTCCTTTGTAAATTACCCCTTCGCTGTAAGTTAGTTCCTCTCGAAAGTTCCAGTAATTTCTTATTTGTTTTTGAAGTTCTGTGATATTTGTTGGCCAGCCACTAAGTATATGTTCTTTTAATAATTGAAGGTCAGGGTCTTTAGTCGTTTCTAGTATTATTTTTGATTTAGTTGCAGGTAATATTTTCTCTATTGTGTGAACCTCGATTTCATCGTCTGGTAATGTGTTCTTTTCATTTTTGCAATTTCTGCTCAGAGTATCTGCTAGTATTATTTGAGTTCCTTTTCTATATACAACTTTTGGTGCATATGGCAGAGTATATATTAAAATTTTTTGTAGCCTTGGAGATGTGGAGTGTATAGGTTTTTTAAATATTGTTTCCAGAGGTTTGTGATCCGATTCTATTGTCAATTTCCTTCCGTAGATATATTCGTGAAATTTTTGGCATCCGAAACGTATAGCAAGGGCTTCTTTTTCTATTTGGGCGCAGTTTTGCTGCCCGCTTGTCAAAGATCGGGATGCATAGGCGACTGGTTGATTATTTTGTAGAAGAGCGGCTCCGATACTTGATTTGCTTGCGTCCACTTGAAGTGTTACGTCTAAGGTTGGATCATAGAATCTTAGAATCGGTGTAGAAGACAACACTTTTTTGAGTTTTTTAAAAGAATGTTCTTGGTCATTAGACCAATACCATGCAGTGTCTTTCTTCAGCAGGACACGCATTGGTTGTGTTATTAGTGACAAGTTTGGTATGAATTTTCCTAGATAAGTGGCCATACCGAGGATTCGTTGTAGGTCTTTGCGTGTTTTTGGTCTTTCGAGATTTTTTATTGCTTTGGTTTTATCTGGATCTGCTCCAACACCTTCAGATGACAAAACATGGCCTAAAAATTTAACTTTGTTTACATTGAAAACGCATTTATCTTTATTTAGTTTAAGGCCAGCCTCTGAAATAATTTTGATTACCTTTTCCGTATTTTCTTTTAGCTTTTTCTCGTTCTCCGCATGTATAAGTATATCATCCATGGATACCTCTGTGTTTTCACAATTTTCTAAAAGTTGTGACATCATGGCTTGATATACTTCTGGAGCTGATGCCAATCCGAATGGTAAGCGCTTGTAGGAGTATCTTCCCCAAGGGGTAGCTATTGTTAGGTATTTACTGGTTCTCTCTGTCACTTCGATCTGCCAAAATCCTTTCTTGCAGTCTAACAGTGTAAAAAATTTTGATTTTTTAATGTTTGCTAAGATTTCATCAATAGTCTTAAGAGGGTGATATCTTCTGTGAATATTTTTGTTTACCTCTGTGGGGTCTATACAAATCCTTATTTTACCTTTTTGCTGCACCACGACCATTGGAGAAACGGCGGGAGTCACCTCGCTTGTTTTGACTAGTACTCCTAGCTGCACCATTTCATCTATTTTTGTTTTTACTTCTTTGCGGATCGCATAAGGGATTCTCCTTGGCGCGTAATGCTGGAATGACGTATTTTTTATTAAATCAATATCGTAAATGAAGTTCTTAACTTTTCCCAATCCTTCAAATATATTGTTGCTTACATTAAGTTCATTCACGCGAATTATAAGGGACAATTTTTCACAGTCGTTCTTTCCAAGGATTGGTTCACAGTTGGGAAAATTGTTCACTACAATAAATTTTAATCTATGTTTTTCTTTTCGTACGACACATTTGAGGATCACTTCTCCACACACATCCACTTTTGTACCTCCAAAGGCTATTAATTTTGTGTTTGTTGGCTCTATTTTGTTTCTTTTATTTTCTTTAAATAATTTTAATGGTAAGATATTGCATTGTGCTGCCGAATCTAATTTTACTTTTACTTTTTCACCACTAATTTTAATTTCCTCGTACCAGTTATATTTCTCGTCTTTGTTTGTCTCCGCTTTCTCAACTGACAAGACAAATAGTTCACTTGGACATTCGCTACTGATGCTATCGCTTTCACTCTCGGAGCAACGCGTGTGCTTTTCAATGGCATCAATTTTCTTTCTCTGATTTAGTTTGTTCTTTCTTTTGTAACATGACTCTTCGAAGTGGCCTTTTCGTTTGCAAAACGTACAACGGCTTTTGAAGGCTGGACAATTATATTTTGCATGTTCGGTCCCACAACGGCTACATTTATATGTAATGTTGGATGTGTTTTTTCTATGGGATTTATATTTTTTGATGACGTCAATTTTTGAATCATCCGTTGAATGGAGTTTTATTAACTGTTGGGATGCCATCTCACTTGCTCGGCATAACTTGATCGCTTTTTCTAAATTAACCTCATCTTCTGAAAGTAATTTTTCACGAATGTTATCATTTTGTATGCCGACTATTATTTTATCCCTCAAAAGCGATTCTTCTAGTTTTTCAAATGAGCATTTTTTGGCTTGGTTTTTTATTTTAGTTAGAAAGTCGTCAAAGCTTTCACCTTCATTTTGACGTAGTCTGTTGAAAGTATATCTTTCAAATGTTGTGCTTACCTTTGGCGAAAAATACTCATCGAATTTGGATTGAATAACAGTGAGGTCTTTTAGCTCGGCATCTGTTAAGGCGAAAGAATTAAAAATAGTCACAGCATCCTCGCCAATGCAGGACATAAATGTGGCAACTTGTACCGCCGACGATTTTTTGTCCAATTGTGCTGCTATAGTGAACCATTTGTACTGTTGCAGCCAGGATTTCCAAGCAATCGATACATTGTTGCCTGATATCTGTAGGGCTTTTGGTGGCTTAACAAAATTAACACTCGAAAGCGAACTGGCTGCCTCTTGTGTTTCGGGCATTTTTTTTTTTTTTTTTTTTTTTTTTTTTTTTTATTAGGGTTCAAACCGATTCTGACACCATGTCATGAACAAGACGAGAGTTGAGTGAGAACTGAACTGAATATATTTATTATGACTTCAGAGTATAACGTATACAATAATGTGTATGAATGTTGAATGTGTATTGTGTATGTATGTGACAGGTAGGGTATAAAAATATTATGTGTTATACGAAAAGTGTCATACTAGGCGGATGACAGGTCTCCATTTACTTATTTCGCGAAATTAATGTGCGAGGCATTTATATCGGCGAAATATTAATACAAAATGGAAGAAAATGAAGAAAAATATTGACGCGACTGATTATCTGACATTTATTGACATCTGCGAATGTATGACATTTCCCTGACTCATCTATATGCTGTGTACGAAATAAGCGAGCATTTATCTTTGGATTGGAGAAAACAAGTGGAGAGTAGTAAAGATAAAATTAAGCGCGAGCTGCGTACTAAGCTTTACAAGTCACAGTTTGCGTTAAAAATGTCTATTTTAAGTTCTCTCTCTTTTTTATTTTTACTATTATCCAACTATGGAATAAATCATGTTTTTATACCCTATCCCATAGGGGTATAATAGTTTTGATACATAGTTTGTTACATAGAGAAATAATTTAGCTGCATGTTCCTCAAAGTATATGGATCGACTCAGAATCGCTAGCTGAGTCGATTAAAGTTTAGTACGCTGCTCGAGCTAAACTAAATTGTAGCTGCTCTCCATTATTCCTCTCCAAACAATAGCTAAAATCCTCGCTAAATTTTGACAAAGAGTGTTTTGTAGATACATATGTGTCACAACAAACAGCTGTTCATTGAAAAATAAGTTTCAATAAACATTTCAACAACTCAAAAGCACCATCGAAAAAACAATACGATGTGTAAAAAATTTAGCTTGAGAAAATGTCCCGAACCATAAATACTTACTTAGTGTACTTTGACACGTAGACTGTTGAGTCAAGACTTTTTTCGCAGTCCTCTTTTTTAATTTTCTTTCGTGAGTCTCGCGCTTTTACACTGCGACTTTTTCTCTTGACTCAAATTTGACACTCCTCTTTTATTCTGCTTGGAAAAAAAACACACCAGCAACCGAACAAAACTACGCAAGAAGCCGAAACTGACTCTCCAAGCAACGAAATTATATGAAGCAACATAATGAAAATAAGAAGGAAGAGAAAAGAAAACGTCAAAAAGAGTCGCTGAAAATTTTACCCACGACTCACAGGGCAAAATATTTTTCCTCTCAACTTTTCTTATTGTCTTTCTCTTTTGCACTCATGTGAGTCGTGAGTGTAGAGTCTACGTGTGAAAGCAGACTTACTTAAGTGGCTCTACAGTCCGGGATGAACCTGGTCCTCAACCAACATTCCTCTCCAATTAGCCCGGTCCTTAGGTAACTGCCTCCAGTTGTGCACTCCAAGTTGGTTGGGGAACCATTAATGGGCGCACTAAATTGTGACAGATACATCCAGTACAGTCCGAACTGAAAGTTTGTTTTTTAGCTGAAGCAGCAAACCGCTAAATGGCATATGGCTAAATGGATTCGTTTAAATTTAGCTAGGCTAATTTTTGGAGAGAATTTTGCATGGGAGCTAAAATTTAGCTCGAGGAGCGTACTAAGCTTAAGCTATGTCTGTCCGTCCGTCTGTCTGTATGTCACCGATTTTTAGGCCTTAAATTTTGAGCTAGGATAATGAAATGAGGCTACAAAACAAGTGTAAAAAATTTCAAAATCCGCCCACTGCCACGCCCACTTTTTAGAAAAACGATCTTTTTGGTTATATGGTTAAGATTTTTGAAAAACTTTCTATACAAGAAATTTAGGCAATCTGAATATCTATATTTCGTTTAAATAATGTTTTTTGTCCAAATTTTAAAACTTTCGAAAAAACTTTTGATGCAAATACTACCGTCATCTACGCCCACTTTTTGTGGGCGTTTTTCTACAAAAAACATTTGTATACCCCATCCCAAGCCATTAGCAATAGAAATACGTTGTTTTTTGTCGAACCCCAAAAGGTTTTGGTAAACTGTCTGAGCAATATATTGTGACAATTTCATCGCATAAAGCCCATATTTTGAGGATATTAATATTAAGGATGGGATGGGATCAAATCATGCCTTGAAATCATGTTTTTTTTTTTTAATTTCTGAGTGGCATTAGGCCGATTCCATCACATCTTCAAAACAACATCCCCAAAAGGTGGGTGTAGTTCTACAAACGAAACGAGCATTACAATATAAAATACAAATTTTTGGCGCAACAGGTTCATTAGTTCCCAGGGCCTAGCTTTCTCACAACCATTCATGTGTGCATGTATACTTCTTCTTGCACGATGGCGGGACCTCCTGTTTTATTCCGACCCCGAACGGCTAAGTTGAGATAAGCTATTCTTGGCAATTGATACTACTCGGATGATTTTATCAGATCATCACGAGAGGAGACTCAGTGAAAAATCATTTAGGTGTTTCTGGGAATCGAACTCAGGCCTTCTGCGCTGCAGTTCGTCGCACTAACCATCGCGCCACTGAGCCCCATTACATAACAATATTACCTTAGAATTTATTTTTTTTTTTTCAAATTTCATTCAACTTTTAACAACCATTTTTTTTTTAAGTAAGGTGAACGTGGCAAAAATACATTCAATTTAGAGAATAGCACTATCTAAATACATATCTTGTGCAGACACTTTTTAAAATATGTTAGCGTGTGACCTAAGACAACGTTTCTCTAAAAAAAAAAAGTGGACACCACCGTTAATAGGATTTTATAAATATGTAGACTTGTTTTTATAAACTTTTCTCAGTTGAGGTGAACCTATAACGCCCCAGGAGCCCCCTCAGATTGTGTTTTTATATGATTATTGGCTACGTTAACACCGTGGACTATATTTGTGTCGGCACTAAATAGTTTAGTCTTGTAGCCCGATTCTCCCCATCATCACTGATACCTCACAAGTCACAAGAAGAGGTGAAATTGATTTTGTGACTTTTTCGTATTCTGCCCCACAGTCACAACTTGTGAGAGTCACAAAAACAATCGAAACTGTGATCTCCTTCAGAGCAGGTCACAACTAGCAAATTATTTGAGATTTTATATTTTGATTGTTGAGTAGTGGAAAAAATGAAAGTTGAAATGAATATGGCGCATATTATTGACGAAGTTTCATCCAATTTGTAACAAACTAATAATATTGATAGGATTGCAGCGAAGACGGCTTTTAAGAACCTTGAGAGACACCAATGACCCAATGGCTATACAAAACAGCACGCTTGTAAACTTTTTTTCGATTTCCAAAAACATTGTGCTGGGATCTCATGCAGAGCTTGGAGCCTCATGAAAATCAACCAACTTCCTTGCCTTTTGTACTTCGAGTATGTATCACATTTTGTTCTTCTCATTGCAGTTTTATTAAATTTGTTTTGAATACTTTCTTTCAGTGCTATATTTCCTTGCACATGGCTGTTACCAGAAGTGCATAGGAAATACCTCACAGCCAAGCCACAATTTGCAGAAACGTTCCTTATATATGTATTCACCTTTGCTGTGGTGAGTTTCGTTGACTTTTCTTGTGAGGATTATCGGAGAATCCGACAAATGTTATCGAATCAGAATAATCCGCAGAAATACGTCAATTTGACGTGTGGAAAAGTTTGAAAAGCGCCTCTACATTTAAAAAAACGAATATCCTAATTAAGGGAAATTTTCATTTATACAGGATTACCATAAGAAAATTGTGTTTAAGACGAAAATCCAAACGCGTATTTCCAAACATTTTACTATTAGGCAATATGCAAGTTGATATGGCATTTAATGGAATAAATAATGGACTTTTTAAATATATGAAATGCTGAGCAATTAAATTATCATTTTAGTACAAAAATGTAATTTTAATTTGGCGCTATTTTTCCATACAAATAGCGCCACTTTTGCGACTAGTACCTTCAGTCGTCAAATTGACGCGTTTGGATTTTCGTCTTAAACACAGTTTTCTTATGGTAATCCTGTATAAATGAAAATTTCCCTTAATTCTATAGCACTTAGGATATTCTTTTTTTCACATGTCAATAATCCTCACAAAAAATAATCACAAGAGCTTGTGACTTTTGATTCCTCACAAAGGGAGAAATTTTCTGTTTACACCCTACAGTTTGAAATGCAGAGCTAACGACATCTATACTTCATTACAAGACATCTTTTGCATTAACGTGAATTGTGTTTTCCCAGGATCAACACCAGTGGTTATGTTTACATCGTGGACAACAACCGGGGTATCAGGGTTTCAAAAGTCGTACTGTTTTCGACCTTGCTTCAGTACACAAATACACTTTTATAAAATTCGATACAATTTACGCTGCTTCAATAGTTTTTATTTTTACATCAAAATATGTTTTGAAAAATCAAAACATTTGCTTTGCTACCAAAAATCAGCTCGAATTTATATCAATTTCACTGAACATTCGCATTTTATGTTAGTTCACAATCTTTATACCCTTCCCATAGGGGTATATTAGTTTTGACATTAAGTTTGTAACATAGAGAAATAATTTCGATACATCAAAGTATATGGATCGATTCAGAATCGCTAGCTGAGTCGATTAAGCCATGTCTGTCTGTCCGTCCGTCCGTCTGTGTGTCACCGATTTTTGGGCCTTTATTTTTGAGCTAGAGTGTTGAAATTCGGTATATAGACTCTCTGGCCGACGAAGCAGAACAAGTGTAAAAAATTTTTGAAATCCACCCACTGCCACGCCCCCTTTTAGAAAATCGTAGTTTTAAGCCAAACCGTAAGGAATTTCAAAATAGTGTCTGAGCAACATATTTAGACAATCCTAATATCTGTATTTCGTCCATACCAAGTTTTTTGCCACGCCCACTTTTTGGGGGCGTTTTTAGTTAAAAACCCTTTTGGTCCAAATTTTAAAAAGTTCGAAAAAACTTTTGATGCAAATTCTTCCGTAATGATAAAATAAACATTTTGTCTATGGATCATTTACACCTGCACCCACTTTTTGGGGGCGTTTTCCAATAAAAACCATTCAATCCCAAGGCATTAGCAATAGAAATACGTTGTTTTTTGTCGAACCACAAAAGGTTTTGATAAACTGTCTGAACAATATGTTGCGACAATGTCATATTCTTTTTTATTTATTTATTTATCTACCGAGCTTAACTATAACAGATTTGGATTTAAATAATATTTCTTTTTAACATATTTACATAAATAATTAAATTAATTCATAAAAATTACATTATAAACAATCAACGGATTTATTAAAGTTCAACATTTATCTTTGAGGACATATTTATATTTAAAATTGACAGTTTAAATTTTATTCTATCATCACACAAATCTATTTCAGTACAAACAGAATTAAAAAGTTTTATGCATTTTGTTATTGGTTCATGAAGACCATAATTGTAAAAATGCCTAGGATTCAATAACAAATTTCTGGTTCGAAGAACTCTTTCTGGTGCATATAACTTAAATTATTCAAGGATATCGGGACAAATTATACGATAAGAAAAAACTTCATAAATAAATAGTATACAATGAACATTTCGACTTTTTTCTAAGGAATCTAAACCAATTAACGCACATCTTGTTGAATAAGACGGCATTCTGTCAAGGTTCCATTTCATTTGTCTTACAACAAATCTTGTAAAAGACTCTTTGCACTCTTTCTAGTCGCATTTGACAATTCGCATAGATTGGACAGATTGTACTATAGACATATAAACAGACTTAAGGGCATATGGGTTAGAGAACTCAGCACATGTTCGTTTCAGGAAACCAAGCATTGAATTTGCTTTAGCAACAACGTAATCGATGTGAAGTGAAAAAGAAAGTTTCGTGTCAAAGATCACACCAAGATCTTTTATTTCGGTTTTACGAGATATGCAGGTTCTGGATATTGTGTAGTCATAAATCATAGGGACTAATATACGATACACAGAAAAATAATGACATTTATTTATGTTTAAGGTCAGGCTCACACCAATAAACAAGTTTGTTTAAATCATTTTGAAGACGTTCACAATCATACATACTTTTAACACGCAAAAAGATCTTAAGGTCATCGGCATACATTAGGCAGTTAGCATGACTAAGCAATGAGGGGATTTCATTAATAAAAACATTGAAGAGCATAGGCCCTAAATGGTTGCCTTGGGGGACACCAGATAAGACCTCAATGAGCCTAGATTGAGAACAACCAATTTTTACGTACTGCTTCCTATTGGAAAGATAACTCGAAATCCATTTAAGAAGCATCGAGTGTATGCCAAACGATTTTAATTTTATAATGAGGATATTATGACATATTGTGTCAAAAGCTTTTGTGAAGTCGGTGAAAATAACATCCACTTGATATCCTGATAAACTGAGGCATTTAATCAGACACTTTCACACATCAAAAGTATGACAGAAACGTTCATGAAACGTCGTCGTAAAATTAAAATCTTTCACACGTAATAAAATTACGATATTGCATGAATACCCTTGATGGTTTTTTGTATGATTTCTCTGAAGTCTATAAGGTATTTTTGTATTACAAGAAATATATATAGAAAGGGATTTTGTTTCCAATTATTTTTTGAAATTATTAAAACTAGTATTTAAATAAAATCCCTGACACAGCAAAAAGCCAAATGTTTTTGTTTACCAAAGAAATGTCAAAAGTAAGCCGGTGGATAAAATTTAACCAGTTTTTTTTTAACGCAATTGGCACACGGCCTTAAAATATTTGAGAGCGACGCGTTGAACAACTTCATTGGAATGAAAAACATGCTGAAATTAAAATTTCATCTCCATAGCTGCTTATAGGAATCGTAGAAAAATTCCGTTTCATTTCGGTGGAACGACAAACATTACTTCACAGAAATAAATCCTGATCAGTGAATAATAAAAAGTGTTTTTCTGCGATAACTACAATTAAAACTTAAAATATGTTTGGAAAATCATGTTCTAAAATTCATAAGCTTTGTTTTGACACCAACTCGCCAATAATTGAATTTATATAATCATGATTTATTTTTGTGAAGTAATGTGTGCCGTTCCACCGAAATGAAACGAAATTTTCCAATCAAAACATGATGGAATTGAAATTTTATCTCCATAGCTGCTTGTAGGAATCGTAGGAAAATTCGGTTTCATTTCGGTGGAACGACAAACATTCTGCCCTAGCGAAAATTTTCCGCAACGCATACTTCGTCGGAGATTCAAATTCCTTTCGAGGTATGTGTCATCGGAAAGAAATACTACACAAATGCGACGACGAAGCTCGTACTGTTGAGGGGTGGTTTTTTCCTTTGACCTCACCCTGGAAATACAAATTCAAACGATTAGTACGAAAATTACTTAAATAAATAGTTTTATGTACTTACATACATTTTTCTATTACTCCACTTCACTTCGTAAACAAATTCCGCGACGAATTTGTGTCGGAGGAAATCGGAAAAAGAATTGCACTTAGCTGTCAAAAATTGAACGAAAAATGCCCCTGAACGCACTTCAATGCAATTCGCTGGGATGCGTTACAAAATGTCGGAGAAATATTCCGTACACCTTTTCGGTAGAATGCCTCGAAGCAAAAATCATCGGAATCATACAAAATTGGAGAATTTTCCGCTGCGACGGATACCTCGCTAGGGCCGATTGTTAGAAAAGATTTCCCATACAAATTTTGACAGTTCATTTATCACGTCGTAATTTCATCACGTTTACAACGTTTACGACGACTTTCCGACGTTGCATGCAGCGTTATCAGATAATTTTTCTTTAAACCTGCTAAAGCTAATACGAAAAACTGCAAAGCCTGCTAGACAAAAGTGTAAAAATATGCTAAAAAAGCTGCGATCGATTTTTCCTTGAGTAATACGTTTTTTTTAGTTCAAAAAATACATATACAGTTACATTTGTTATTATATAAGATGTTAATATATAAAAGATGATAATTTTTAAATTTAAATATGTACAAAGTTATTAAATTAAATCGTCCGGAATCTTTATAGAGAATATTTGAATTTATTAAAGTTACCATTTTATTTGTTGGAACAAAGTTATAACAGCCTTCACCTTAAGAAACCCCCTGCTTTACTTGCAAAGCAACATTTTCGTTACTGAAGCGATTACGGTTTTTAGTCTTTAGCGAAAATATTGTTTCACAAGCAGTATTAGATGTCGGTAAGCATAAATATTGCAAATTTAGTTATTGTTGAATACTTATTGTTGTTCTATAATTTGATTGACGGAAGCATGTAGCGATAGCCATCTAATGTCTTAGTGACGCAAAATCCTATGCTTTTCTGTTTAAAAAAAACTCTTGGAATTCTAAAACTTCTCGTTGTCTTTTACTAATTTGAGGCCGTGTGCCAATTGCGTTAAAATATTAGCCAGTGGATAATTTTTGACATTAGTGTGGTGAATAGGACTTTAAAATTGTATCCTGCTCAACAGCTCGCTAAAATTTATCCAGTGGCTTATTTTTGACATTTGGTATACCTACTAAGGAGTGAGAGTGATGGAAAGCACACCAGTGTTCACATGTGTGGGGAAATAGCACATCATTCAGATTTTAATAAAAGGGCAAAGAATACGTATTTCATATCAGAAAATGTAAACAAAGTACCATAAATTAAAATTGAGTTTTTGAAAATGGATGGTTACTAAAATGGTATGACTAGATTTATTTCGGTATATTTTGTATGCGAACATATGTTTAACTTGAAGAAAGTAAAATAGATATCTTTAATCATGGTCACAAATTGTACAACAATTATGTTTTAATTTCAATAATAAATAATTAAGATTTTTTGTATGATTTCTCTGAATTCTATTCGGCATTTTTGTATTACAAGAAAATATATAGAAAGGAATTTTGTTCCAATTCTTTTGGGAAATTATTGAAAATAGTATTAAAATAATATCCCATTTAATCCAACTGACACAGCAAAAAGCCAATTTTTTTTTTATCCTAGCACAAATGTCAAAAATTAGTCGGTGGATAAAATTTAACCCCTTTTTTAACGCAATTGGCACACGGCCTGAGAAAAGTATGATTAAACATCTTTGACCAATTCCTCAATGGATCTTGGCAATATCTTACTGGCATGACTGACAGCAACCGAGTGACATACGCATTTTATAAATACACAATTTGGATTGAGTGTCGTTGTCCAAATAATGCCTATGTAAATAATATAATAACTATCTGCACCCTTTCCTTTTGAAAATGCTACGCAGTTACATATAAGTATCCACCACACCGACACCACCCATAAACAGCTCTGTTTACTTTGTTTGCTTTCTGACCCTAAAGCTAAGTTTCCACTTGCCATTTTTTAATTGACGAATGGCGTATTTTTATGTCATTGAGAAAAATGACAAGTGGAAATAGCCCAAAATTGACAGTCATTAAATTGACTGTCAGGCCTTGTCAATAATTGGCAACGAATTTGAATCACAAGTGGAAATAGAAAAATTGACGAACAAAACGTCACTTGGTCATGAACTGACACAACAAATTTATTGGCATTGTGTTGAATGTTTTGTCAATTGAAAGGCAGAGAATAGACAGAACAAACTATTTTTCGCTGCGGAAATTAAAACAAAAGTATTAAAGTATTAAGTGACATGTCAGCTGCAGAAACACCTGAAAACATGGTAATGTATTTTTACTTTTCTATATTTTCTAATCTCAATGGAGAATATACATTCGATTACATTCGAGCAGTAGAAGAAGGAAAAAAACGTGTGAGAAAATCAATCAATCAAGAAAATCCCTGTCAATGAACAAATTTTGCATTCTTCGTCTTCTGCTACCAGCTCCAATGCGGATCCCATGAAGACAACAAACGAAGCAAGAGAAATTTGTTTTCGTTTTAACATGTTCGGGACTATTTTGCGGCAAAATGAATGTGAACTTTTGATACCTGGGAAAAATATAAATTTTAAAAGTATGATAGTTTTATAAACAACAAATTGAACTTGATTTACCTACAATATTCACTTTAAGCTCAATCCAATAATTCTTGCTTGTGGAAACGTTCGACAGATGACTGTTGTTGTTTAGTACCAAGACGGAAAAAATGTCCATTCGTCAACTGAAGTTGAAGGTGCAAATGGAAATAGCTGTCCATGAACTGACAAACGCATTTGTCAAAATTTCATTGTCAATGAAATGACAAACGATTTTGTGCCAATTATTGACATAGGTGGAAATGAACTGGCAATTTTGTCAATTATTGACATAAACGAGAACTGTCAAACTTTGTCAATTTAATGACATGTGGAAACCAAGCTTAAGAGAGTGTGTATAAATGTAAAATAGAAATAAAAAGAGTGAAATTGATAACCAGTGCCATTGCAAAGCGTGAACATAAATCCGAGTGCAAACAAAGTTGATTAGTTTTCGTGTAGTAAAGATTATTATGTTCTTGTTTTCACAAACAACATCTCTGAATATTTTTATTTTGTTTATAAATTGTTCTGTTCTCATTTAGCACTTTAACGCAATTTTAAAAATGTTCAACAAAACAACCCCTGTCCCTTGCCAATGAATTTGCCATCAAACAAATGTCAAATGTGTTTGTTTTCTTACAGATGCTGTCAGTTTGTCATTCACACTGACGTTGTCCTGAACAACTCTATTGTTCCATTCGTTTTAAATGTTAATTCAGTGAATTGTGCATTTATTTTTAAGAATATAAAAATTAATGAGCTAAAAAGCATCATCAAAAATATGAACACTAAAAAAGATGCATATGGAATTAACTCGCGTTTAGTTATTGAACATTTTGATCCGATGGGACCCAAAATTGTGGAAATGGTTAATAGTTCATTGTCTAGCGGAAAATTGCCTGATATATGGAAAACAACTACTGTGACACTTATCGCAAAATTAAACAATGCAAAAGAACCTGAGGACATTAATACTCTACCCTACATAGAAAAAATACTAGAAAAAGTAGTAAGCTCACAACTGACTGAATATTTACAAGAAAACAATCTCATTATAAAGGAGCAATTCGGATTTCGAAAAGGACATTCGTGTGAAACAGCACTAGATTGGACTATACAAGAGTGGAAAACTAAAATGGATGAAGCAAGGGGCATTATTGCTGTTTTTCTGGATCTTCGAAGAGCTTTTAAGACGACAAGCAGAGATATATTACTTCACAAATTGGAAAAATATAGAATACAAAGCACACAAAAAAGTTGGTTCAACTCATATTTGACAGGAAGACTACAGAAAACAAAATTATTCGATGTGGAATCAACGACTAAAAGCATAAATATAGGAGTCCCACAAGGATCTAATTTAGGAGTTGATTTGTTCTTATTGTATATTAATGATATTAATTCTGTGTTCAAATATTGTAATGTTATTTTGTTCGATGACGTTACTCTGATATACATTGATGGTAAAAATGACAGTTATATGATTGAAAAATTACAAGAAGACTTGGACAATATATATAAGTGGTTATGTATAAACAAACTTATGATTAATATTACAAAAACAAAATATTTAGTAATGAACATTAAATGTGATAACATACCATTAAAAAAATTGGTAGTGAAATCATTGAAAAATTGCAATATATTAAATATTTAGGTATTATTATTGACGACCAATTAAACTTTAAAGAATATTCAAATTATATGTGTTCAAAAATAAGTAAAAAAAAAATTGGATTCTTAAGCAGAATAAGGAAAAGTTTAGATTTAAAAAATGCCATTATGATATATAATACTACAATTCTACCTCATTTTGATTATTGTGCCACTATTTATATGTGTAATGAAGAAACAAAAAATAGATTACAAGTTTTACAAAAACGAGCAATGAGGTCAATTTTAAAGTGCAATATTTACACACCTACAGCCTTATTCATAAACTCATTATAAGGAGTGTATAAAGTTATGCACTCTTTAAAATGCCTTTAAACGCAAAAACCTTATTCATAAAACTTATACAACATATAGAGGCTGCATATCCTAAACGCGGCTGATGGTTGAATAGTGCCTGTATAAGGGTTTATAATATATTTTTATTTCTGTATACACAGACGGCCGAGCATCAGGGTTACCAAAGGTTAAATTGTAAGTTGAAAAAAATCATCCAGGGTATTTTCATATTTTAGCAGTGTGTTTCACTGTTTAATTTGCTCAAATGGTAATTCTTCTTTACCTACAGAATCAACATTGTAAACGATGTTATTGATTAATATTTTATAAAAATGAAGAAAATAAAATTGTCACCATGAGTTCCGCAACCATAAAAATGATCCCTTGGTAGCTCTGCCGAGATTTTTGGTAATATATTTGACACAAACCCTGTATAACTATTATGGATGGGAAAATATGTTATGAATAAGAAATTGTGCGACCCTGAATATAGGCTGTATAAATACTTATGCACTGTATAACTATACAACCGTTGAGATGTGTTTTAGTGAAATCTAATGAATAAGGGGGTTAGTTTATATATGTTCCAAGCGTTACAATGGTTAATTGTTAAACAGCGTCTATGTCTTAAAGTTCTAATTTTTGTTTTTAAAGTTAAGAATAATTGTTTTCCACTATATATAAGTGAACGTATACAATATGTAAGTGGTGTCCAGCCCTATAACCTACGTACTGCATCCAATTTCAGGCTGCAGAAATGTAATAAAAATAACACTAAAAATTCAATAATGTTCAGAGGATTGAAAATTTTCAATATGTTACCGAATAATATAAAAAACGAAACAAATCTATACTGTTTTAAAAACTGTCAACCTTATTTATTAAAACAAATATTTGCTTAATGAATTATGAAAAATGTAAATTTAATAATAAGTTAATAACAAATTTGTACTAAATGAAAAGTTATACTATAACTAATAAAGATTTTAATAATAATAATAAAAAAACATATGAGAGGCTACAATCCGCTGTGCGGATCGTTGAATGCCCTATCCCAACCCATTCTTAAAATTAATATCCTCAAAATATAGGCCTTATGGCGATGAAATACAGAAAATGACATTGTCACAATATATTGCTCAGACAGTTTCTCAAAATCTTTTGTGGTTCGACAAAAAACCAACGTATTTCTATTGCTAATGCCTTGGGATGGGGTATACAAATGGTTTTTGTAAGAAAACGCCCCCAAAATGTGGGCGTAGGTGAAAATGATCTATAGACAAAATGTTTATATTACCATTGCGGAAGTATTTGCATCAAAAAGTGGGCGTGGCAAAAAACTTTGTATAAACGAAATATAGATATTACGATTGTCTAAATATGTTGCTCAGACAGTTTTTTGAAATTCGTTACGGTTTGGCTTAAAACTACGTTTTTCTAAAAGGGGGCATGGCAGTGGGCGGATTTCAAAAAATTTTACACTTGTTCTGCTTCGTCGGCCAGAGAGTCTATATACCAAATTTCAACACTCTAGCTCAAAATTTAAGGCCCAAAAATCGGTGACACACAGACGGACTATTGGACTGACGGACGGACGGACAGACAGACATGGCTAATTCGACTCAGCTAGCGATTCTGAATCGATCCATATACTTTGAGGTGTATGTATCGAAATTATTTCTCTATGTTACAAACTTAATGTCAAAACTAATATACCCCCTATGGGATAGGGTATAAAAATCATGAATTACAAAGAAGAAAGAACGAAAAAACCCTTACAAAGCTAAACCAAAAGAAACACATTACACAGATACACAACACATGCACCCATGACTCACTGCTGCATTGCTCTTCACGTTCAATTTCAATTTTCAGCCTTTCAGCTTCAAATCGCAAAGAAGACGAGTGTAATGTGAACTGTGAAAAGAGCAAAGGAATTGATCTTAATCACGTTTTGGGAATACACAGTCTATTTGAAACTCATTCACAGATCGTGATTGAATGAGCGGTTGAGAATGAAACTGTGAAAAGAACTAAAGAGCAAACACAGTTTATTTGCAACTCGTTCACAGGTCGTGATTGTGATTTTTTCTTCGCAGCTCATATTTCACAGGTCGTTATTTTTTGCTCTTCTCTAATGAATACCCCTAATAATTTTATCGTTGACATCAGACATTGGAGTAATGCATTGGCATTGCGATTTCATTGGCATTGATAAAATCAATGGACCTGCGCACACGAGTATGCTTCAACCGTAGTCATTATGGTTACTTTCCAAACACACGGGAATATGTTCAACCGGTTGAATTTTGTGTAATATACCAAACTTTATATGCATGTGTAATTCGATTAACACCGAACTAGCCGCCGTATTTTTTTTTTAATACCACAACTGTCAGAAACGCATGCATGTGTTGGTAGATTCAACCTCTTCAGCCACTTAATTTTGGGTTAAAAATTACTCTCCAATGCCTCTCAAACTGTGCTCCCTCCTCACCCGTCCCACAAACATGACGTTCAACCGGTTGAAGCATACCCGTGTGCGCAGGCCCAATGCTAATGAAAAAAAATTTCATGAGCATTGAAAATAATAATGCTAATGGAAAAAAATTGCATTGGCATTGACTTTTTTAATGCCAATGAAAAGTAGTAATTTTGAATGAAATCTATTTTCATTGAGTAATAAGGCATTTTTTATTTATTTATTTTTTTTTTTGAAAAAACCTCATGCAACTATAGAAGAAACACAATGTTTGTTGAGTTATTAATAAACTGTGTGAACCTAGTGGAATAAAATTGAATGTGCATGGTAGCAGCAACTGAAATCGTTGCTTTCAACTACAAACTCTCCATGGAATTAGAAAACAATAATTCCATTTTCCAAACAGAGGTCTATGCAGGGTTGGGGTCAAATTGCAAAGTAACAAATAAATGGAGGACAGCACAAACGATGTTTTTGGGTCGCAGTGCTCTGTTGGCCTTACATATGATTATGGTATATCGTCCCAATATCTTAAAAAAAAATTAAAAAAATGGTGTACTTTTTTTCATACTTTTCATTAGCATTGCAAAATGGTAATGAAAATTGATTGCATTGAAAATTTTCAATGGTAATGAAAAAAAAATGTCATTAGCATTGTGTTACTCAATGCTAATGAATTTTTTTCATTGGCATTACTTTCACTCAATGCTAATGCTGCTTCCAATTTCATTTGTGTAGTAATGCTTTACTCCCATGTCTGGTTGACATCTAGCAAAAGTCTAATACTATTATGTATGTACATTTCAGTACTATTCAATTTTCAGCACCCTAATACACTCTGCCATTTTTCATCACTTCTGTAATGGAAACGGAACAATGGAACATGGCGATGGCAGTTTGCCTTTGCGTTTGCATTTTGTAACTGCGTGCTCTTTTCGTTTCGTTTCGTGTGTTTTGTCTTCAGTTTTTCTTCCGTTCTCGGATTGTTGAGGTTGTCGTGATGTTTTGTGTTGCTCATGGGCGTAAGCACGCGCTTTCTTCTTACTCTCGCACAAGAATTAATGTCAAATAAATTGTGGTCATCGTTGAGGTCCTCTTTTTGCATTTGCCGTATGCCTTACATTTTTATTTCCTCTATCTAATTTTAAATAATTTATTACGAGATATTTTATTGCATATTTTAGTTCACCATGTCGTTACCATATTATTGTGCTTTTGAATGTTGACACACACACAAACACGGGTCGATTCGTGTTTCTTAAAATTGTTTAGTGTTGATGAACTCGCTGTCGTTGTCGTTCGTCCGTCTTGTTTTCAAAGTTAAATGCCACAACTCGAGTTAATTTTTTTTTTCTGTTTTATATAAGAAATTGAAATGAATTTTCTGTGCGTTTATGTTTATTAGTGCGTGCGTGCGTGCGTATACAAAAAGAAATGGGTAACTGTTAAATGCTCGAATAATTTTAATAACAAATACCCGACCGCGCGTATGGAACCGGAGTGAGAAAAAAAAATTAAAAATAAATTAACGGAGGCAAATAAAATCCAAAGTGGAATCTGATTGGTAAGTGGCTTTTTTTTTTGGATTTGTTGATTGTGTGCTTCTTTGGTTCTTCTGTTTTGTTTTATTCGCATATGCGAGGAAACCGCGAACAAAATGTGTAATTTTAAAGGAATGTCAACTTTCGAAATAGCGCCCTGTCACTTTTGCAGGACAAAAAGGATGACATCTCCATGAATGAAGCGTGTGTGCTTCCTAGATATTGAATATTTTGGTTTGCCCCTGACCATAGGAGGTTGGTGGGCTACATGTTTACCACCGTTGAGGTGGCGCCGTGGTGCTAGTCTCGCCGGACGCGGCGGTGACGCGTTGAAATGTCAATGATGATGAGGATTTGGGTAGAGAGGTGGCAAACTCGATGCTGAATGATAAAACTGTTTGGATTTCTTTTGTTTTCGTGTTAAAGGAGTGCAAATGTGTAAGATGGGGTTTTACAAGACATCCTTCTCTTCTGTAGGACTAATTGACACCCATTTTCACAGAGTCTCGTTTTCAAGTATACTCGAATGACGTAGATGTACTATGTTCTGTCATCATTTGTTTTCATCTGCCATTCTGTGCTTTTGGATGTCCATTTGTGTAGCCATTGGATGACCTGTCATACAAGAATTTATGCGCCTTAACCAAGGTCGTGCTACTGATCGTCAAAGTTTCGAATGGAAAACTTTGCTGACAGTAATTTTTATGTAGTAAGCCGTTTAAAAAACCTTCGAACATTCAAATTTAAATCTACGCTTTGGGAACAGTTATTGTTTGAGGCATAGAACTTTTTTTTATAAATAAAACAACAAACTCAATGAAATGCACAATATTTTGGCGTTATTCACAAACTTCATGGGATTTAATGTCCAAAAATAATTTCTGGCATATGGCCTCCGCGACTGCACCTTCTGAAATCTGAACGCCATCATGTCGGTCCAATTTCGCTCCACTTTTTCGAGCATACCCGGTCTTATTTCGTCAATAGTGCGTCGAATGTTGGATTGTAAGTGATCAATTGTTTCTGGCTTATCAGCATAGACCTGCGATTTGACAAAAGGTGTCAACTCACACGAATGAGGTGGCCAATTCACAGGTCCATTTCTTGAGACGATTCGGTCACCAAACGTTTGGCTCAACAAAGTCATGGTTGCATACGCTGTATGGCATGTTTCGCGTGCCGTCTTGTTGTAACAATTTCTCCTCCAAATTTCATTTGCCTGTAGCGTTCGTCATTCACGGTAATATTGGAACAGGTTTCAGATTTAAAGACAAATGGGCCGATGAAGCCCTCGCCATGTAAACCGCGCACCAAACAGTGATTTTTTCGGGATATAATGAAGTCTCAGGAGTCTCATGAGGATTGTGCTCACTCCAAAACGACAAATGGGCCGATGACGCCTTCGCCGCGCACCAAAAAGTGATTTTTTCGGGATATAATGAAGTCTCAGGAGTCTCATGAGGATTGTGCTCACTCCAAAAACGACAATTCGTCTTGTTTACATACCCGTCAAGGCAGAAATAAGCCTGATCGCTGAAGATGATTTGACAATAAAAACCTGGTTCGACTTCCAGTTGATTCTCAGCCCATTCACCGAACACACGACGCAATTGATGGTCCACTGGCTTTAGTTCTTGGACCAGTTGGATTTCCAATTTCCAAGTAGTGGACGGGCTGAGATCAGATTGCTGAGAACCGCGTGGGATCGATAAATTCGGGTCTTCTGTCACACTCACGTCTCCATCTTCTATACGCAAAGTACGATCTCGATTTGGATGAATGTTATCAAAAAGAGAAAAGGTGGTCAAGAATCGATCCGTAGTCTAAGTATTGGGTATTAGCTGCTCAGATGGACAATTATCCACACCGTCAACTTGACGAAGTGCTCCATAAGTTTGGCGAACAGAGCGCGAATTTTGGAAATAAATTTCCAAGATTTGTAAACGTTGTTCTGGTGTAAGGCTTTCCATGATAATTAACCAATGTATACTTACTAAACAGTCAAACACACTTAATTAGTATGACGGCTATTTTGACAGTTCTTCCCATCAGAAGTTCTGTAACTCTAAAAATACAACACCCTAGATTAAAAAATGGCACGTGTACCGCAAGGAAGCGTGCTTGGACCACTTTTTTACCTCCTATTTGCACCTGATATACTTACTTACTTAAGTGGCGCTAAAGTCTGGGATGAACCTGGGCCTCAACCAATATGCCCCTCGAATTAGCCCGGTCCTTAGCTAACTGCCTCCAGTTGTGCACTCCAAGTTGGTTGAGGTCGGTTTCTACTTGTGCGCGCCACTTAAGGCGAGGTCTTCCTCTACTGCGTCCGACGTCTGGCTGGGAATCGAAGATTCTGCGAGCCGGAGTATTAATGTCCATTCGTTCTACATGTCCTAGCCATCTTAAAGTCCAATGCGGAGTTTTTTTTACCAGCGGTATGTCGCTTGGTTCATGGTTGAATCTTCGCCTCCATAGCCCGTCAACGCAAATGGGACCGAAGATTTTTCGAAGAATTTTTCTCTCGAATCGACCAAGGCTTCATCCGCTTTTGATACGGTCCGCTTCCTTCTATAGACAAGCAAACGTGGCTATGACATCACGTTGGGTCCTACCAATGGTGTCAATATCCTCGGCGTATGCTAGTAGTTGCACCGATTTTTGGAAAATTGTGCCTCTGGTGTTGGCTCGGGAGTTTTGCACAATCCTCTCAATAATCAAATTGAAAAAGTCACATGACAGCGCATCGCCTTGCCTAAATCCTTTTTTGGTATCGAATGTGTCGGTGAGGACGTTTCCGACCCTGATGGTGCAGTGAGAATTCTCCATCGTCATCCTACACAAATGGACGAGTTTGGGCGGTATACCAAACTAGACATGGCTCTGTATAGTTGTCTCTATAAATGCTGTCGTATGCGGCTTTGAAATCAATGAATAGGTGGTGGGTATCGATTTGGACTTCTTGGGTTTTTTTTCCAGGATCTGCCGAAGTGGGAAAATTTGATCGGTTGTGGACTTTCCTGGCCTAAAACCACACTGATATGGGCCGATCAGGTTGTTGGTAAATGGTATCAGGCGTTCACATATTACCGAAGATAGGACCTTGTAGGCGATGTTGAGGAGACTTATGCCTCTGTAGTTGGCGCAGTTCAGAGGGTGTCCTTTTTTGTGGATCGGGCAACTCATCTCCGCTAGCTTTCTCTGCCCAGGGAAGTTTACTTGTCCTAAAAAGTGGGTTTGGTTGTTCGTGGATTCTCTGGTTATAGTTAAATTAGTTGGTTTAGAAAGTTCTATTTCGTTTCAGAGAACTATCATCTAGAAAAAATGGCTTCATTGACACTCTTGTGATTCTACGCTCGTTTTCTGTACTCTCTGAACTTCTGCATATGAAAATGCTAAGAAGTTAGTCAGACAACTGGAAACCTCTAAAAAACCGTCCAATTCCGGAGTAAAATAAAAAGTACGCTAACTATGACATTATATGGAACTCAGTGATATGTTCACATCCGCTTGCTCTTACGAGAAAGACATTCAATTGGTATTCCACAAAATAGCATCTACAGTTCAGATATTATCAAAGATACTTTGTATACAAGTACACCTACATATAGAGCTACATCGTGTTTCCCTCAAGTAACCACATTACAATGGTGATATTTTCTTATGCAATTCGAAAGCACTACGCTGGCTAACTACTCAAAAGAAAATGTACGTCACTCTGATATGATGGCTTGACCATGAAATATCCCATTATAAGTGTGCAGCATCTCGTATACTATCCATTTGCAAGTATGTGTGTAATCGTTTTAATATATCAAATTGGTTTCAAACGCCTCAATTAACAGCTTTACATGTTATACAACA
This sequence comes from Rhingia campestris, assembly GCA_932526625.1. Classification (NCBI taxonomy): domain Eukaryota; kingdom Metazoa; phylum Arthropoda; class Insecta; order Diptera; family Syrphidae; genus Rhingia; species Rhingia campestris. The sequence continues at coordinate 1,330,211 of OW052186.1, read as the reverse complement.
AATTAGCATTACTGCTGTTTTCGATTTGTTCACTTGAGTACACTTTGAGAAATGGTTCAAACAGATCGCTTAGCCATAAGACGTGCATACTAAAATGTCATTGCATCAGATAGGGGTATTGTTTAACCAGATATACATGCAAATCATGAACAACATCTAAATCAATATCTAAATAGCTGGTGTTAAAAATAATTCTAGTCTGGTACGGCGTCTAGCATTGTGGGTAGGTGTATATTATTCTGCTAAAAACATGTAAAGGAGAATACAAATGTGACGATGCTACGTTTTATCAAAGAGTTAAAGTTGAGAAAACCACCAGTGGTTTGACTGAGATGAAATACGATTTAAAGACGAAGTTGATTTGCCACAGACATTATGTGAGTTCACCCTTTTTTGGAAGTGAAACTTCTTTTGGGACGGTGTGAATTGGATTTTATGAAACGAAAAAGTGTAACGAAAGCAGCGTAGGGCGCGGTTTGTAAAGGGTGATCAATCAAGGGGTATTTTTTCAAGTTCGAAATAAAGAAAACAATGAAAATAGACCTGAAATCTTTATTGTTAATCAAAAGAACCATTCTCGACGTTCACTTTTCAAACGTTAGCCGCAACTGCGCCGTAGCTCGTCCATGCGATCTTTCCAATTTTCGATGTTCGAGCATATTCGTCGGTATCTCGCGAATGACATGGGTAATGTTGGCGTCCAATGAATCAATCGTAGTTGGCTTTTAAGCAAACACCTTAACCCGAAAAAGTCTAACGGTGTGATATCGCATGACATTGCCAGCCAATTCACTGATCCGAAGGGTGAAATAAATCGATCACCGAAGGGGTCCAAAATTTCCATTGTTTAGAAAGTTGTGTGGCAAGTACCCCCGTCCTGTTGGAACCAAATGTTGTCGAGATATCGGGATTCAATATCCCCTTTTGCAGCGTCGGCGGCAGCCTCGTTTTTGAAGAAATATAGACCGATTCGTCCCATAAACCACACTACACCACACGGTCGATTTGAGGGCAGCTCTTGAAAATCTTTCGGTTGTTTTTCGGCCCATATACGACATTTTGGTTATTGACGTATTCATTGAGCCAGAAATGGGAGGCCATCGCTGAACAAAATGGTGTGGATCTTCAGACAGTCTCTCAAGAGCCCATTCACGACGATTTTCAAACGTTGTTCGGGTGTAAGTCTATCCATGATGATATGTCAATGAATACTGAATAAAAAACACATATCAACATGACACGACTGACGCGCAATCTGTCAAAAAACCTCTTTTGAAAAATTACTTCTTGGTTGATCACCCTTAAGATAGATGGGGGACCTCATGCTGTTGGCTTCACACTTTTAAATATTTATAACCCGCCAAGAATTACTGCATCCAAAACTATATCGATAAGAACGTTTAAAAAGAACGATTTTTCGGGTCAAATTTCTATTTTTGAAAATTAGTAATGTTTCGACCGATTTTTATGTTTGACTTAATGTAAAGCTACAGAGGGTTGTTAACGTAAAAAAAATATAAAAAAAAAAAACTATGAGAAACACACGCCATTTTGTTGATGTGACTTATCCAAATCATACAATATCCTGGTTTTTGTTGCATAAAACTGGTTAAAATGTGTTTACAACTCCAGAAGGAAATTTTTTGAATTGAAACTTCCTTTAACGGTGTTAATTGAATTTTATGAAACGAAAAAGTGTAACGAAAAAGAGACACGAGAGGGGTTTTGGCTGTGAGAGAATGAGATAAAATGCGTTTCTATAAATTAAACAGCAACAAGGAAACCTAGACATTTCGCTGCGTTTTTAGCGATTTCGAATACGTGGTCGTTCCAACGAAGGTCGTTACTAACACACATACCGAGCATGGACAGTTTTTCGATTTCGGCGATGCAAGTGCCATTCATGGATAATGGCTGTAAATTTTGGTTTCGCTTAGATGACAGAAGACAGCATTGTGTTTTGGAAGCATTAAATTCCACTCTATTGGATTTACCCCATTTGATGATGCTGTCAAGGTCGGAATTCAATGAGCTTAACATATTTAGCCGTTTCTCTTCCACGTCCAGAGATGAAGGGCGTGGATTAGAGAACGAATATGATGAGCTGAGAGTGCTGTCATCGGCAAGGTCATTAATAAAAATGAGAAAAAGTGTCGGAGACAGAACTGAGCCCTGGGGAACACCAGCATTTATTTCGTGAGTAGCAGACTTGAAACCGTCAAAAAAAACTTGAGTTGAACGTTTCGAGAGGTAGAGAGATGAACGATGTTCTTTGTTTAACACAATTGGTGGATGTTACTTACCAAGTCATCTCCGCCAGCTTTATAAAACTCAGCGGGAAGGCCGTCATTTCCGGCGGCCTTATTAAACTTGAGTTTGGATATTGCTATCCTCACTTCACTTAGGTCGGGTATTTGGCAGTTTTCGCTGTCGTTGCCAATATTAAATGATTCGTTCTGCCTGACAGCGGAATTTTGTTCGTCATCGCCGTTTAACAGTCTGCAGAAGTGGTTCTTCCATATCCTCAGCATCGACTGTGTCTCAACTACGATATTTCCTTGTTCATCTCGACAGGATTCTGTTCGAGCCTTGTATCCTTGGCTTTGACGTTTTACACTTTGGTAAAACTTGCGAACATCGTTCCTGAAGGGGCACCTTTCTATATCCTCGACGGCGTGCTCTTTTTTTTTCTGAAAAGCCGGTGTTCTTTCCTTCTTCTCAGGGCTCAATGGCAGCTTTCGTCTTCACCTGCAGCTTAGCCTTGTAGGCCTCGTTCTTGGCTGCGAGCATCTGTCGGCATTCCTCATCAAATCAGGGGTTTCTTGCTGGTGGGCGCGAGAAACCTAAATTAAACCGCTAAGGACATATTTTTGGTTAAAGGTTTAAGTTCAACTTAAGTGTCAAATTTTTATGACTCTTTCACATAACTCTGATTGATTTTGCTGGATGGCATTTGTTATATTGTCAGGGCATCATTGTTTTCAGGTTCTTCACACAACATGCGATTTAAGGGTAAAGGCTTTAAATGGCCAGTTCTCATCACCGTCGCGCGACTTAGGTTAGGTTATGTTTTGGGTTGTTGGTTCTCGAATGTGGTGATTCCTGAAAACAATAAATGACGACGATAGGGTATAATCTTGTATCTCCGTGTGTTTCAAAGAGATAATCACTCCAGCCCTATTATTTGCAAAGGAGAATGACCATATGAGTGTTTGCCACGTCTGTAGACCTTTATTGTAGTGACTGGCATGAATTCTTTTTCGTATTTTGCTTATCGCAGGGTAGTGACACAGAAGTGTGTGATATCCTCTACTACTTCAGCGTCGCAAATTAGACTGCTTACCAAACAAATTGTGACCTTTCAACCGTCTTAGTGCTTATTGATGCCCTATTCAGGGCTATAAGTTTGTAAGATTTGCTGCCGATTATTTCTGGCCAAAGATCTTTAGTGTGCTTAAACGTACCAGGCCTATTCTTCCTTTTTGCGTGTATGTCGTTATTTTGAATTTTTTGAAAACCAGAAGCGGATTTACCCTGCTATCGACTAGCTAGTTTGTCTGCTTTTTGGTTCCCTATTATGTCATTTTGTTGTCATGTCAATTTACGAGCTGTACTGCGACATACCTTAGTCAAAAACTCCGTATTGGACGTTTAAGATGGCTAGGACATGTAGAGCGAATGGACACAAATAATTCAGCTCGTAGAGTCTTCGATTCACAGGCAGACCTCGGACGCTGCGCTGTAGAGGTGTGGCGAGGACAACTAGAAACCGACCTAACTTCAAGTGCGCATCTGGAGGCAGTTAGCTGAGAACCGGGCTAATAAGAGCGACATATTGGTTAAGACCCAGGTTCGTTCCGGACTGTAGAGCCACTTAAGAAAGTGTATAAGTAAGCGAAATATCATTATGTCCTGCTGTACACATTATTTGGACCTTTTTCTCTTTTTCTGATTGAAAGAGTCCTTAGCTCTGCGCGGCAACGTCCGATAATACGAGATTTAACTACATTTTATGCCACAGCTTAGGGTGTTCTTCCAAACGCTCCCGAACCCAATCACCGAACAAAAGGCGTTCACTATGATCCATAACTTTAAGCTCCTAGGTGAGTTGTATCTTGCACGAGTGCAGTCCCAACTCCCGACGTAAAATTTCACCAAATTGAAGTCTGCAATAGGCCGAGTTCTTGTGAAATACGAGAAATTGACTGAATCTTGCTTTTCCGTTTTTAGCAGACCTTGCGTATCGGATGATGCCTGATGAATCGACTATGTATGATGGTTGTGACGAGGATAAAAGTCGCACATATTGCACTTAGTAGGGCTTTTTTCAATGCCATTATGTATGGAATATTACATCTGGGTGACGCTTATCCGAAATGTCCAATTTTTCATGACTCTGGCGCAAGATCGCAAGATCTCGGTGCCCAGTTCACATCACCTCGGTGTGAGATGACCATGCCCTCGATTCGCTAGTGCAGAATTTCCAATGTGACGTGAGCAGTGAAGGACGTTGCGCCCTCCTCATGAAACCACATGTCGTTCTGTCCCTTTTATCCAATGCAGGCCAACAAAAGTTTGTAATCATCGAACTATAGCGCCTGGCCAACGTCGTTCTTAAAGAAATATGGACCGATGATGCCGATTTCCGATTTCCAATGTGACGTGAGCAGTGAAGGACGTTGCGCCCTCCTCTTGAAACCACATGTCGTTGTGTCCCTATTATCCAATGCATGCCAACAAAAGTTGGTAATCATCGAACTATAGCACCTGGCCAACGTCGTTCTTAAAGAAAGATGGACCGATCATGCCGCCAGCCCAAAATTCACACCAAACAGTGACTTTTTCGTGATGAAATGGTACCTCTTGGATTGTGGATTGCTATCTTCCCAAGTTCGACAATTTTTTGTTTGTTGAGGTAACCACTCATCCAGAAGTGGACCTCATGGCTGAAGATGATTTTTTGATGAAAATTAGGGTCAGTTTCTAACTGGCCCAGAGCCAATTTAGCGAACTCACGTCGTTGTCTATATGGTCGTTTACCTTCAGCTCCTGGGTTAGTTGAATTTTGTACGGGTGCAGGCTCAAGGCACGACGCCAATTCGACTGCCTCGGATTTTCCTGCACAGCAACTATGGTTTTGGTAAATCTTGCGTTTCGTCGACGCATGGGTATTGGTTTATCGTTTACTGAATCATTTATCCACCACTCTGCGTATAATACCCTCGGTAAGACGATCATGGCGACCGTAAAATGGACAAAGCACGCGGTACGTTGTCCGAATAGAACACCCATTTTGATAAAAAATATTTTATCATTTGCACGTGTTGTTGAACGCCATGGAATGTCCGTCCATTGTGATTTAGCAAAGCAGATTGAATAAATGACAGCCAATTTGACAGATGGCCTCTATCAACTGTCAAAGTTCGGAAGTGCCTACTGGAAGACCCTTTATTACTTTTCGTTATTCTAAAAAATGTAATAGAATGGAATTATATAAAGTGCAGCCCTTTATCACGCAGTGAACGCGAATGATTCACACGACCCAGTAGTAAGTTTTATTTTCAAGAATGTATTCCCTGCCTCGGTATTTCAGGTTAAAAACCGCCCCTTAACTGGGTGGCTTTCTCAAGCTTGTAACCAAATTTAAGTGGTTCAGGAAACAACGTTCCAAATGAGTATTCGTATACCAATTGCAGGATTATTTGTTGTACCACCCACATAAAGCATCTCCTGATTGCTTAAAAGCCCATCCAACTGAGTAGATCCACCAATGGCATGAAATTAAATGTGGACTACACATCACAAGCCTGAGCATATCGCTTAGCAACAAGCTTATGGGAGGTCGGAATGAAATAGCTTTGGAATCAGTTCAAATCGGAAAGACGGTTGGTGCGCTCATTGACATCTGTCAGAGGTGTATTCGAACAGATGGTTTTTGGGGGAAAAAAGTTCAAATACGAAGATAATAAAAAGCTCCAAACCATGCTTGTATCTAGAAATCTTAATTTGTGATAATAACCGGTAGTAACATGTCCCCTTTGATTTAACTCAATAGGACCACTTGCACTGATGCAAATATTCAACCAACAAGGGTTATCTGTGTAAAATGTACCAACTGCCAGCATATTTGAATAAGCAAGTCACCCTTAACGAGTTCAGTTATATTCGTAGTTACCTAACTGACACACTTCGATTCTATCCGTGCCATATTTTTCACTTGAACTGCAGAGGCGTACCCATCAATCGATTAATCCATTTCCCTCGACGCTAATTACCTTCAAGCAAACTTAAGTATGCAAATAGCAAAGAAATGTCGGAAACTCTGAAATTTCTAAACGCGCCTCTTATCGGGGACTGAGAATGAGTGTGCCTTACCGACAACGCGGCATGACATAGAACCATGTTTAGTTTTTTTTTATTTTTGTTTTTTTTTTTCAAAACGGAAGTAGTTTGTATCGCTTATCTACGAAATAGAACATTTATGCGTAACTCATATCTACTAATAAATTTCCATGTAATCTTGCATCTGATCGCACTTGACAATTGTAAAATCGCATTTAGCGGAGGAGGTGGAAGGTGCACTTGAACAATGGCTAACTGAAATAAAATACGCCTATTATAAGCTAATATATGACTGGCAATAGATACGTTGGAATTCTGCATCCCCTGGAGTGGTTGTGTGGTAGTTGACAGTAGGAAAGATAGCGATAGCAACATCGGGGGACATTACCCGCCACGACCAACCACTGCCGGACCTTTGGCCAACCTTGTACAACAGAAATGAGCAATTCCAAACATAATAATAGGTCTCATCGATTACGGATATCTGTTGCGCTGCTGGATTGAATGCAGGTGTTCTTGGGACTTGGAGGTGTATGTGGCAGAAGCAGAATACTCTGAAATTGGGAATGCACTGCATACCTAATATTGAAATGAATTTGTATTCTAATTGCGAACATCCGTATTAATGAATCCGATACTTAACAGACAAGATGTATCATATACCGCATGCAAAATAATTTAAAAATTGGAATGTAGATGTGGACAAAATTTGCATCGAAAGTAACATACAATGAGGAGTGCAAACATGCAAACGGATTATCGATTGCGGGTATCTGTTGCGCTTTTGGATTGCTTGGGAGGTACTGCCAAAACGCTGTGCAACAGTAAAATATCGCTGTAATTTATAATATTGGAATAAATTTGAATTTTTAAAACTCACTAGAGGAGGTGTATTATATTCGGCATGCGTTATAAATTGGTGAAATACTTTGGATACAAAATGAGTTCATGGTTGAACGAATTTGCATCGCCATCAAATGAATCGAATGTGTAAGCAGGTAATAGTAACATGAACTTGGGGTGGTTTGCCAGTGTGCAGGGAGTATCTACCACTCGGTTTAGTTTTTCGGAGAACACTCCGGTTACAAGACCCAGGTCCATTTTTGCACCGTATGGAAGAAAGGGTGGGAATTTCTATACCTCGGACCCGAGGCAGGCAAATCCCCGTACAAAGTTTTATCTGTCAATGGTCGAAGTTGTGTGTCATTTCGTGTTGACAGCATATACTTAGTCTAAACCCGTTTTTAGCCGCTTCCTACTGTATACTAGCAAACGTGACTATGACATCACGTTGAGTCCGACCAATGATGTCCATATCGTTGGCGTATGCTAGTAGTTGCACCGATTTTTGGTGTTGGGTCGGAAGTTTTGCACAATCCTCTCAAGAATCAAATTAAAGAAATGCACGCCTCGCCTAAATTCTTTTTTGATATCGAATGTGTCGGTGACGTCATTTCCGACCCTGATGGAGAAGCGAGAATTCTCCATCATCATCCTGCACAGACGGACGGGTTTGGGTGGTATGCCAAAGCTAGACATGGCTCTGTGTAGTTCGTCTCTATAAATGCTGTCGTATGCGGCTTTGAAATCGATGAATAGGTGGTGGGTATCGATTTGGACTACTTGAGTTTTTTATAAGGATCTGCCAATGTGTGAAAATTTCATTGTGGACTTTCCTGGCCTAAAACCACACTGGTAAGGGCCGCTCAGGTTGTTGGTAAACGGTTTCAGGCGTTCACATATTACGGCAGATAGGATCTTGTAGGCGATGTTGAGCAGACTTATGACTGGTTAGTTGGTGTAGTTCAGAGGGTCTCCTTTTTTGTGGATCGGGCAAACGATGCTGAGGTTCCATTCTTCAGGCATGCTTTCATCCGACCAGATTTGGCTTATGAGTTGGTGGATGTTACTAACCAAGTCATCTCTGGCAGCTTTATAAAGCTCAGCGGGAAGGCCGTCATTTCCGGCAGCCTTATTAAGCTTGAGTTTAGATATTGCTATCCTCACTTCACTTAGGTCGGGTGATTGGCAGTTTTAGTTGTCGTTGCCAATATTCGTTCTGCCTGACAGTGGAATGTTGTTCGTGATCGCCGTTTAACAGTCTGCAGAAGTGGTTCTTCCATATCCTCAGCATCGACTATGTCTCAACTACGATATTTCCTTGTTCATCTCGACAGGATTCTGTTCGAGCCTTGTATCCTTGGGTTTGACGTTTTACACTTTTGCAAAACTTGCGAACATCGTTCCTGGAGTGGCGCCTCTCTATATCCTCGATCGCGCTCTTTTCTTGCTCTTCTTCTTTCTGAAAAGCCGGTGTTCTTCCCTTCTTCTTAAATGCACAAAAGGGCTTGATGCCAAACCCTGTCAAATGCCTTTGAAATATCAAGCGCAACAATCTTGCTTTCGCCACAACAATCTTGGGACACACATAGAATGATCTACGTTCTCAAGTACAGGAGGAGACTGGGCACAATCTGGTAATGCAGAATTGTTTGCCAAGTCAATGGCTGTCAAGGTTTGGGCTTCTATAAATAAATCAGCAGTGGATTAATGTAATAACTTATAACATTTTATTTGTAAAACATGCCAAACAAGATTAGGAATTTCTTCATTCGTGAACGCACCACTAATTATCAAATCGGTGAAGGAATAACGTAAAAGTTTGTTTCACTTCAACAGGTAGATCTTTGTCCTTTAAAGCTTGTCGGAAAGCAAAACGGCAACTTTTTAAATTATATGCAGGCTTAAACGTTTTTTGTTCACATTTCAACAATCCAATTTGTATGAAAAAGAAATTGATCACTCGTGTTAATTGATCCTCCTGGTTGGCATAAGCAAACGCATCTGCATATAATTCAACTGCTGAGTTCAGTGCTTCTTTGGAACCCTGAGAAAGTGCTGCACATTTCAGTGCAGTGAAGGTTAGCATTATAAGATAGTTTTCGCATTTGAAACCTTTTAAGTGTTCACGGAATGCTTCCAATTTGTCAGTCTCCTCAATATCATTAAATAATTTTAATGACGGATAAGGGGTTTTACAAAATGTTCTCACTGTGTTTGGGCGAGATTCTTCCCCGGCTAATGTCACGCTTGTATTGGACTGGAAGGAATCTTCTACGGTCTCATCAAGAGTCTTATTACACATGGCTGTCACATAATTTGCTCGAGTAATATTATCATCATCTTCACCAGAATCCTCCCCATAATGTTCGTCATCTTCTTCAGCCTCCTCTGTGGTATCGTTATGAGTTTCACCATCTGCGTCCTCCTCTTCCTCATCTACATCATCATCCTCATCATCTTCATCTGAATTAATTTCGTCAAATGGCCCAAGTGCTTGTGGATTGACAGTTTCGGCCATCATTTCGATAATATACGCTCCCGACAATCATAACCAAATTTATTTCCGTCAATGCTAAGAAACTTTAAATTGGGTTTTTTTGTATTTCCGAAACTAGTGATAAACACCCATTAGAACCGATCTCGTTGTGATCCAATATTAAAGTTTCCAAATCAAAATTCTTATCCTCCAAGACTTCTGCAAGGTGGTAAGCACCATTTGTTTTTAGAAGGCAGTCACCAAATTTAATTTCTCGCAAATGTGGCATACAAGTCATCGCACTAGCTACGGCTGATGCACCCTTTTCATTAAAATTTAGAAAAGAATTTAAATTTAGAATCTTCAAACTTTCATTCTCCTTTAAATCCTCTGATAGAGTGGCAATTCCAGCATGAAAATTGGAGTTTTGCGGCATTGCAATTTCCTCGATCGTTTTTATGGTGCAAACAATTTTCGCAATAGCCTTGGCTCCCTCGTTTTCTAAACGATTTCGGCCTGCAACAACTACTTTTAAATCGAGTGAAGTGCCAGCCTCACAACTTATTTTGTAGCAATCTAAAATCGCTTCGGACAATATCCTTCCTGCATATATACCCAAACCACAGTTGTTTAATCGCAATTCTTGCAGACTGTAACAACCACGGCTGCGTAATAAGTCTTCCAAGCCAACCATTCCGTTTGGACCAAGTTCATTGTTACTACAATCTAAAACGGTCAACTGTGCCGAAGCAAGCATTAAACCCTTTCCAAGGTGTTTTAATGCTTGTGGAATTTCCGTTTTAAGTCGACCAGTAAAGAGATCTCTCCAAAGAGCTTTTTTAGATTCGGGGTGTGTTTCTAACGCTTTGCCAAAAGCTTCGGCAGCTTCTACCCCAAGCGTGTTTCCTTCCAACTTAAGAAATGTAAGGTTTTTAAATTTTTCAATGGCTGATGTAACATCTTCAACATCTTTAGTGGTAGTCAACTTTAGAGATCCACCAGCGAAAGTCAGGCCAGTTTCTTCAACCAGTTTCAGTTCGTTGGATAATGAGTTTGAACTGAATTGTGCCATGGGAAACAAATAATTTACTAAAATTGAATTGTTGCACTGCACTTGCAATAATCAAAATATTTTCAACAAACAATGTTAGGCACGGAAGAAATGTACGTATGTTCGCTTTTTTGCGAGCTGTAAAGTATAAACAACGCCATCACTCAATTCCTAGTTTCTGAACGTGTCCATTTATCAATGGCAACCAACTTGACATTTTTAAGAAAGGACGGAAACTTCACTTCCTCCTGTGACAGACGCGCGAAATGTCGTCGGCATTGTGTCTTTTATGTCTGTGGTAATATTGGAAAGGAAATTTAGAGTGGATGTGTCATGTGTGTAATATTCGTGGGTTAAGGTCAAATCTTTTTTCGGCTTACGTCCACATTTCCAAATATAAACCAGCTGTTTCGGCACTAAGTGAAACACAGGTGGGGGTGAATTCCGACTTATCAGAATTAACCCTTCCTGGATATAATTTGGTGTCATTATTATTTTTTCACCGCGGTCTCGCCATATATATACGTAGTGACGTAGTCTACCAAATTCAAACAAAAAATTATTTAAACCGCAAAACAGCGAACATACGTACATTTCTTCCGTGTCTAACATTGTTTCTTAAAATATTTTGTTTATTACAAATGCAGTGCAACAATACATTTTTAGTAAATTATTTATTTCCCACGGCACAATTCAGTTTAAACTCATCCAACGAACTGAAACTGGTTGAAGAAACTGCTCTGACTTTCGCTGGTCTATCTCTGAAGTGGACTACCACTTAATATGTTGAAGATGTTACACCAGCCATTGAAAAATTTAAAAACCTTTCATTTCTTAAGTTGGAAGGAAACACCCTTGGGGTAGAAACTGCCGAAGCTATTGGCAAAGCGTTAGAAAAACACCCCGAATTTAAAAAAAGCTCTTTGGAGAGATCTCTTTACTGGTCGACTTAAAACGGAAATTCCACAGCCATTAAAACACCTTGAAAAGGATTTAATGCTTGCTTCGGCACAGTTGACCGTGTTAGATTGTAGTGACAATGCACTCGGTCCAAACGGAATGGTTGGCTTGGAAGACTTATTACGCAGCCGTGGTTGTTACAGTCTGCAAGAATTGCGATTAAGCAACTGTGGTTTGGGTAAATATGAAGGAAGGATATTGTCCGAAGCGATTTTAGATTGCTACAAAAGCAGTTGTGAGGCTGGCACTTCACTCGATTTAAAAGTAGTTGTTGCAGGCCGAAATCGTTTAGAAAACGAGGGAGCCAAGGCTATTGCGAAAATCGTTTGCACCATAAAAACGATCGAGGAAATTGCAATGCCGCAAAACTCCAATTTTCATGCTGGAATTGCCGCTCTATCAGAGGGTCTAAAGGAGGACGACAATTTGAAGATTCTAAATTTAAATTCTATTCTGAATTTTAATGAAAAGGGTGCATCAGCCGTAGCTAGTGCGATTACTTGTATGCCACATTTGCGAGAAATTAAATTTGGTGACTGCCTTCTAGAAACAAATGGTGCTTACCACCTTGCAGAAGTCTTGGAGGATAAGAATTTTGATTTGGAAACTTTAATATTGGATCACAACGAGATCGGTTCTAATGGGTGTTTATCACTAGTTTCGGAAATACAAAAAAACCCAATTTAAAGTTTCTTAGCATTGACGGAAATAAATTTGGTTATGATTGTCGGGAGCGTATATTATCGAAATGATGGCCGAAACTGTCAATCCACAAGCACTTGGGCCATTTGACGAAATTGATTCAGATGAAGATGATGAGGATGATGATGTAGATGAGGAAGAGGAGGACGCAGATGGTGAAACTCATAACGATACAACAGAGGAGGCTGAAGAAGATGACGAACATTATGGGGAGGATTCTGGTGAAGATGATGATAATATTACTCGAGCAAATTATGTGACAGCCATGTGTAAGAAGACTCTTGATGAGACCGTAGAAGATTCCTTCCAGTCCAATGCAAGCGTGACATTTGCCGGGGAAAAATCTCGCCCAAACACAGTGGAAACATTTTGTAAAACCCCTTATCCGTCATGACAATTATTTAATGATATTGAGGAGACTGACAAATTGGAAGCATTCCGTGAACACTTAAAAGGTTTCAAATGCGAAAACTATCTTATAATGCTAACCTTCACTGCACGGAAATGTGCAGCACTTTCTCAGGGTTCCAAAGAAGCACTGAACTCAGCAGTTGAATTATATGCAGATGCGTTTGCTTATGCCAACCAGGAGGATCAATTAACACGAGTGATCAATTTCTTTTTCATACAACTTGGATTGTTGAAATGTGAACAAAAAACGTTTAAGCCTGCATATAATTTAAAAAGTTGCCGTTTTGCTTTCCAACAAGCTTTAAAGGACAAAGATCTACCTGTTGAAATGAAACAAACTTTTACGTTATTCCTTCACCGATTTGATAATTAGTGGAGCGTTCACGAATGAAGAAATTCATAATCTTGTTTGTCATGTTTAACAATTAAATGTTATAAGTTATTACATTAATCCACTACTGTTTCATTTGTAGAAGCCCAATCCTTGACAGCCATTCAAGTTTTATTGAATTTGATGCGCTGTCTGACTCGATCTCTAAAATTGTATCCCTGCATCCTTACACTGAAATCGTCATTGCGGGCGATGTTAATGTACACAATTCTACGTGGCTTCAACATTCTGGACAGACTACACCCGAAGGAAGGTATGATGAGATCTTTGCTGAGGTAAACAACCTAACCCAGCTTGTAAATGAGCCGATAAGCATACACGTCCCTATGTTTCCTCGACGTTTCCTAGTGACGTGGATGCTGCTGCTGATATGATATCAAACATCATTCTCCTTGGTATGAGATCTTTATTCCCAACAGGATAAAGAGTATCAGACCAAAGGCAAAAGGGTGTTATGACTTGAGCTGCAAAGAAGCTATCAGGTTGAGAGAGACATTCATTCACAATGACATTTCAGCTGTCAGCTTTTTAGAAAAAGCCATCTGCTTGCTGCGCATTTCGCAGCCAATTCTACATTGCCAGATTGTGTTCAGTCTCCTCCTGTACTTAAGAAGGTAGATCATTCTATGGGACAATTTACTTTCATGCTGGTACTGTTGCAAGAGTTCTATTTGATCTTGACATTCACAAATCCGCTGGTCCAGATGGTATATCCCCCATTATTCTGAAGAGGTGTTCTTCAACGCTGCGTAAGCTTTTCTTTCTATCCTACTCATCAGGACTCTTTCCGAATAGATGGAAAACAGTATTTGTTCAGCCTGTACCCAAAAAAGGCGCATCTTCTTCTCTCTCCAACTACCGACCAATAGCACTTATGTCCCTTCTTTCCAAGGTCATGGAAACGCTGATAAATCGTCAGCTTATGAAGTATCTCGAAACACGAAAACTTCTCAATGACCGGCTGTATGGTTTTCGCAGCAACAGGTCTACTGGTGATTTGATGACATATCTCACCGAAAAGTGGAACCAATCAATCCAGCTTGGTGGCGAAAGCAAGATTGTTGCGCTTGATATTTCAAAGGCATTTGACAGGGTTTGGCATCAAGCCCTTTTGTCGAAAATGCGTGCTTTTGGAACCAATGAAACTCTTCTTCTATGGATTAGAAACTGTCTCTCGAAACGTTCAATTCAAGTTGTTTTGGACGGTTTCAAGTCTGCAACTCACCAATAAAAATGCTGGTGTCCCTTAAAGCTCAGTTTTGTCTCCGACTCTCTTTCTCATTTTTATAAATAATATCCTGTCTGCAACTTCTAATCCAATTCATTCCTTCGCTGATGACAGTACCCTCAGCTTCTCATATTCGCCAAAATATATTAAGCTCATTGAATTCCGACCTTGACAGCATCATCAAATGGGGTAAATCCAACAGAGTGGAATTCAATGCTTCCAAAACACAATGCTATCTTCTGTCATAAAAGCGAAACCAAAATCTAGAGCCATTATCCATGAATGGCCCTTACGTAGAAGAAACCGAAAAACTTTCCATGCTAGGTATGTGTGTTAGTAACGACTTACGTTGGAACCACCACATATTTCAAATCGCTAAAAACGCAGCGAAATGTCTATGTTTCCTTAATCGATGTAAGAAATATTTCAACCCTTCTGATTTGGCCACAATATATAAAGCGTTTATACGCCCTAAACTTGAGTTCAACGCTCATTCTCCGACGGAGGAAAAAGATGATACAACTAAGGACTGCTTCTACGAGCTACTTGACAAAACCTATGAGCGACTACCAACGTACGATGTCAAAATAGTGTTGGGAGATTTTAACACAAAGGTAGGGAGGGAAGACATCTTTAGCAGTACGCAACACGTCTGGTAACGGACTTTTTTTGACTTTTGGTGACGGACTTTAATTGACTTCGCTACGGAACGAAATGCCACTATAGCCAGCACACGGTTTCCTCACCTCGATCGCAAGAGACTGCCAAGGCCTTCGCGCAACGCGTATCCCTTAACCTCTCGATTCACACCATACCACCAGCATCTAATGTCGAAGAACAATGGCAACGATGCCAACAAGCCATTAGATCAGCCGCAACTGGTGTGCTAGGTTTCTCGCGCCCAAAAGCAAGAAACCCTTGGTTTGATGAGGAATGCCGACAGATGCTAGCAGCCAAGAACGAGGCCTACAAGGCTAAGCTGCAGGTGAAGACGAGAGCTGCCATTGAGCTCTATAGGCAAAGAAGAAGGGAAGAAAACCGGCTTTTCAGAAAGAAGAAAAAAGAGCAAGAAAAGCGCGTGATCGAGGATATAGAGAGGTGCCACTCCAGGAACGATGTTCGCAAGTTTTACCAAAGTGTAAAACGTCAAAGCCAAGGCTACAAGGCTCGAACAGAATCCTGTCGAGATGAACAAGGATATATCGTAGTTGAGACACAGTCGATGCTGAGGATATGGAAGAACCACTTCTGCAGACTGATAACGACGGTGACGAACAACATTCCGCTGTCAGGCGGAACGATCCATTCAATATTGGCAACGACAGCGAAAACTGCCAACCACCCGACCTAAGTGAAGTGAGGAAAGCAATATCTAAACTCAAACTTTATAAGGCCGCCGGAAATGACGGCCTTCCCGCTGAGCTTTATAAAGCTGGCGGAGATGACTTGGTAAGTAACATCCACCAACTCATAAGCCAAATCTGGTCGGATGAAAGCATGCCTGAAGAATGGAACCTCAGCATCGTTTGCCCGATCCACAAAAAAGGAGATCCTCTGCACTGCACCAACTACAGAGGCATAAGTCTCCTCAAAATCGCCTACAAGATCCTATCTGCCGTTATATGTGAACGCCTGAAACCGTTTACCAACAACCATGTCAGTGTGGTTTTAGGCCAGCAAAGTCCAGGCCCAGGTTCATCCCGGACTGTGGCGCCACTTAAGTAAGGAAGTATGGTTTTAGCACATCCCAGGCATTTGAAGAGTAGAGGAGGGATATTGGTGTAGTGGAGACCTTCAGCAAACCTAAGATTTTTTCACTGTCTCACCTTTTGCGAAAATTCAACAAACATCCAAGAGTATGAGAAGCTTGCCAATTTTTTGTTCACTATAGACGTTAACCTAGAGGTCCCATTCTTTGCAAAGATTGAACTTCGCACACACAAATTAATGGATAAGGCAAGGCCCTTCAATGCCAATAATTTTGTTCACTATAGGCGTTAACCTGGAGGTCCCATTCTTTGCAAAGATTTAACTTCGCACACACAAATTAATGGATAAGGCAAGGCCCTTCAATTAATTTTATTTCAACATGCACCAACTTTACTCGAGGCATTTATCGATGGATTTCAGACAGCTAACCACTGGTTAGTTGAATAAATATGTACATTGGAGCAATTGGCCTTCAGCAAACAAAAATACTAACGCCGCGTCCTCAATACCACAGAAATTTGCATTCATATAGCTTTCGGCCGGTACTACACAGTACTCTACTCCTTCGTCCACTCCAATTGACGAGATCTTTTCACTGGAAAATGTTGAAATGCTCCCAACAAAAATTTACCCTCTACGAAGATTTTTTGGTTACCCAACAAGTTTGTGTAGCTCTAACACAACTTAACATTGGTGCTACATAGCCTTCAACTTGAAACCTCTTAAGAGCCGATAAGTTTTTTGCGTGTCGTTATATAACTTGTACTTCGTCCCGCATGGAACAAGTTGTTGATAACCATGATGATGGTCGTGTCTCGACCGCGTACATATATTACAGCGTACATTGGCATTCAGTGAAGGTGACGAATGTTTCTATTCGCCCCTCGGGCGTTCAATTTGATCATCATTGGATCCAATGCTGATTGCAGCTCACCATACCTAATGGAAGTTTACTTACCGCTTTCGTTGGTCTTCTGCGCTGCTTCATGAAATTTATAAAATATTCACTGAATTGTCGGGCTATGTTAATCACTTTTTGTGTAGGTACATGAATAGTAATTGCAATTAATGGACGCGTATACACGGTCAAGGCAAATAAATTTGTAGGACTTGTGTTGTAATAATCTTTAAATAGATAAATCAATTAACGCATTTTGCAGTTGAGTCTGGCAATGCTGCGCTGATGCAAATTGTGAACTTTAACAATTTTATAAACATGTGGACAGAATGTTTCTCTATGGGATTACCTCTGACTAGTTACTCACTCCATGATTGCCACTTGGGATACCTTGGTAGTGGCAAACTTGTCTACACCTGTTTTTGAAAACGTTGATGATTAATCAACATAGAATTGATTTCAAGTTCTGGTAGGGAATGTATAGGGGCATCTTATTTTTTATTTTTATTTTACTTAATGACTATCTAAATGAATTTTTTTTTTCATTTTAGATCGAATAAGCAAGACTTCACGCAGCACTAGCAATGCCCATAGACATTGTATCTACCTCTCAGTGTGTCAGGCAGATGTTCTCAAAAAAGAAAATCAAACGGAATACCGATAAGTGAGTCCTAGTTAAACGAAAATTTTGCTTTCAAATGTCAATTAAAAAAAATAGGAGTAGACATCTAATATTCCCCCAGCCGAATTAGATAACAAAACACCTGACCACTGGTATTTACCATGAATTAAGGAACCGGAAAACCTGTTAAATTTCGACAACAAACAAAGCAAAAAAAAAAAACCTGTTAAATGGCACCACGGAGTTCAAGTGACTCCCCATAGACATGTCAGAAAATAAATTCGTTCTGGCCTTGGTAATTCATGCCTGCGGGATGACCACCACAGGTTGACCCCTCCGTATGAACCTTTGAGATAGAAATCACAACTCAACAGTAAAAAACCAGAAATGTGTACCCCTGTACCCACCAAGCAGAGTATCTAGAATGTTTCACCATAATATAGATAATTACAATAAGAGTATCTTTTAATGATGTTCCAAAGTTGTTGATTGCTGTGAAAATGGGAAGACTTAATCGACGGATAACTTATAATGTATTTAGGCATGTTGGAAGCCTAGAGAAGACACAATCAAGCGTTATGTGCTTTAAAATAGTGATTGGAAAATTTGTGTTTGTTTCTATTGATGTTAAGGCGGTACAATTAAGTGGATACAAATTAATAGTTAATCGTTACTTGTCCAATGATGATAAATGATGACCATACAGATAGTTTCTGTTGTATGTTTTGACTTTCAATTGTTGCATACTTACTTACTTAGGTGGCTCTACAGTCCGGGATGAACCTTAGCCTTAACCAACATGCCTCTCCAATTAGCTAACTGCCTCCAGTTGCGCACTCCAAGTTGGTTGAGGTCGGTTTCTACTTGTGCGCGCCACTTAAGGCGAGGTCTTCCTCTACTGCGTTCGACTTCTGGCTGGGAATCGAAGACTGCGAGTCGGAGTATTGGTGTCCATTCGTTCTACTTGTCCTAGCGATCTTAAACGTCCGATGCTGATTTTTTTTTGACAAGGGTATGTTTCTGTACAGCTCGTATAGTTCTTGGTTGAATCTTCGTCTCCATAGCCCACGCAAACGGGACCGAAGAATTTTTCTCTCGAATCGACCAAGGATTTCTTCATCCGCTTTTGATACGGTCCATGCTTCAGCGCCGTAGAGCAGGACTGGGATAGTTAGGGTCTTATATAGGATCTCCTTAGTAGTTCGAGTGAGGGCTTTACTACTAAATTGCCTTCTTAGCCCGAAGAAACAGCGATTGGCAAGAGTAATTCTTCGTTTGATTTTTGTCGAGATGTTGTTGTCAGAGTTAATAGCGGAGACGAGGTAGACAAAGTCCCGTGCTACCTCAAAGTTATATCTGTCAATGGTAACGTTCTGTCCAATTCGTCGATGTTGTGTGTCCTTTCGTGTTGACAGCATATACTTAGTCTTACCCTCATTTACTGCTAAACCCATTTTTGCCGCTTCCTTTTCTATACTAGCAAACGAAGCTATGACATCACGTTGACTCCTGCCAATGATGCCAATGTCGTCGGCTTATGCTAGTAGTTGCACCGATTTTTGGAAAATTGTGCCTCTGGTGTTGGCTCGGGAGTTTTGCACAATCCTCTCAAGAATCAAATTGAAAAAGTCACATGACAGTGTATCGAATGTGTCTGTGAGGTCGTTTCCGACCCTGATGGAGCAGCGAGAATTCTCCGTCGTCATCCTACACAAACGGACGAGTTTGGACGGTATACCAAAACTAGACATGGCTCTGTATAGTTTGTCTCCATAAATGCTGTCGTATGCGGCTTTGAAATCGATAAAAAGTTGGTGGGTATTGATTTGGAGTTCTTGGATTTTTTCCAGTGGCTGCCGAAGTGTGAAAATTTGATAGGTTGTGGACTTTCCTGGCCTAAAACCACGCTGGTAAGGGCCGATCAGGTTGTTGATAAACGGTTTCAGGCGTTCACATATTACGACAGAGACGCTTTCCTCACTTCACTAGGTCGGGTGGTTGGTAGTTTTCGCTGTCGTTGCCAATATTAAATGGTTCGTTCTGCCTGACAGCGGAATGTTGTTCGTCATCGCCGTGTCTCATCGACTGTGTCTCAACTACGATTTTTCCTTGTTCATCTCGACAGGATTCTGTTTGAGCCTTGTATCCTTGGCTTTGACGTTTTACACTTTTGTAAAACTTGCGAATATCGTTCCTAGAGTGGCACCTCTCTATATCCTCGAGCGCGCGCTTTTCTTGCTCTTTTTTCTTCTTTCTGAAAAGCCGATGTTCTTCCCTTCTTCTTTACCTATAGAGCTCAATGGCAGCTCTCGTCTTCACCTGCAGCTTAGCCTTGTAGGCCTCGTTCTTGGCTGCGAGCATCTATCGGCATTCCTCATCAAACCAGGGGTTTCTTTCTGGTGGCCGCGAGAAACCTAGCACATCAGTTGTGGCTGATCTAATGGCTTGTTGGCATCGTTGCCATTGTTCTTCGACATTAGATGCTGGTGCTATGGTATGAATCGAGAGGATAAGGGATACGCATTGCGCAGTCTCTTGCGATTGCAGTCTTTCGACATTAATTTTTTTCACAGTATTTCTGTTTTTTGTGGCGTGGTGGATATCCACAGTCTTACTTTGGCTGCAACAAGGTAGTGGTCCGAGTCGATGTTAGCCCGTCGGAATGTTCGGACATCCAAAATTCTGGATTAGTGACTCTTGTCTATCGCAATGTGATCATTCTGGTTGACTGTTCGTTGAACTGGAGACCGCCATGTCCCCTTCTGGATATCGAGGTGAGAAAACCGTGTGCATTTCGTTCCGTAGCGAAGTCAATTAGCCTGAGTCCGTTACCAGACGTGTTGTCGTGTAGGCTATATTTTCCGACAGTTCTGCTAAAGATGTCTCCTCTTCCTACCTTTGCGTTAAAATCTCCCAGCACGATTCTAACATCGTACTTTGGCAGTCGCTCGTAGTAGGAGCTCGTAGAAGCAATCCTTAGTTATATCATCTTTTTCCTCCGTCGGAGCCTGATCGCATATAAGGCTTATGTTGGCGAATTTGGCCTTGATGCGGATTGTTACAATGCGTTCGCTAATAAATGCAGCTGGCTATTTCATTTGAGCATTGGTTGTTAAATAGCGATAAAACAATGTAAGGCAGGAGATATTTCGACGATGTTCTAGCTAAACAAAAGAGTTCGCTATTCTAAAGTCTAAAGTCGTTTTCAGCGATTTGAAATATGTGGTCGGTCCAACGTAAGTCGGTACTATAACACACATACCTAGCACGGAAAGTTTTTCGGTTTCTTCTACGTAAAGCCCATTCATGGATAATGGCTTGAATTTGAGTTGAATTGAACGTTTCGAAAGATAATGTCTAATCCATAGAAGAAGTTTTTCGTCGATTCCAAATGCACGCATTTTCGACAAAAGGGCTTGATGCCAAACCCTGTCAAATGCCTTTGAAATATCAAGCGCAACAATCTTGCTTTCGCCACCAAGGTGGATTGATTGGTTCCACTTTTCGGTGAGATATGTCAACAAATCACCAGTAGACATGTTTCTGCGAAAACCATACTGCCGGTCATTGAGAAGTTTTCGTGTTTCGAGATATTTCATAAGCTGACGATTTATCAGCGTTTCCATGACATTGGAAAGAAGGGACGTAAGTGCAATTGGTCGGTAGTTGGAGAGAGAAGAAGATGCGCCTTTTTTAGGTACAGGCTGAACAAATACTGTTTTCCATCTATTCGGAAAGAGTCCTGATGAGTAGGATAGATAGAAAAGCTTACGCAGTGGTTTTGCTAGCGTTGAAGAACACCTCTTCGGAATAATGGGGGATATACCATCTGGACCAGCGGATTTGTGAATGTCAAGATAAAATAGAACTCTTGCAACAGTACCAGTATGAAAGTAAATTGTCCCATAGAATGATCTACCTTCTCAAGTACAGGAGGAGACTGGGCACAATTTGGTAATGTAGAATTGGCTGCGAAATGCGCAGCAAGCAGATGGCTTTTTCTAAAAAGCTGACAGCTGAAATGTCATTGTGAATGAATGTCTCTCTCAACCTGATAGCTTCTTTGCAGCTCAAGTCATACCACCCTTTTGCCTTTGGTCTGATACTCTTTATCCTGATGGGAATAAAAGATCTCATACCAAGGAGAATGATGTTTGATATCATATCAGCAGCAGCATCCACGTCACTAGGAAACGTCGAGGAAACATAGGGACGTGTATGAGTATCGGCTCATTTACAAGCTGGGTTAGGTTGTTTACCTCAACAAAGATCTCATCATACCTTCCTTCGGGTGTTGTCTGTCCAGAATATTGAAGCCACGTAGAATTGTGTACATTAAAATCGCCCGCAATGACGATTTCAGTGTGAGGATGCAGGGATACAATTTTAGAGATCGAGTCAGACAGCGCATCAAATTCATTAAAAGTTAAATGGCTGTCAAGGTTTGGGTTTCTGTAAATGAAACAGTAGTGGATTAATGTAATAACTTATAACATTTTATTTGTTAAACATGTCAAACAAGATTATGAATTTCTTCATTCGTGAACGCACCACTAATTATCAAATCGGTGAAGGAATAACGCAAAAGTTTGTTTCACTTCAACAGGTAGATCTTTGTCCTTTAAAGCTTGTCGGAAAGCAAAACGGCAACTTTTTAAATTATAAGATAGTTTTCGCATTTGAAACCTTTTAAGTGTTCACGGAATGCTTCCAATTTGTCAGTCTCCTCAATATCATTAAATAATTGTCATGACGGATAAGGGGTTTTACAAAATGTTTCCACTGTGTTTGGACGAGATTCTTCCCCGGCTAATGTCACGCTTGTATTGGACTGGAAGGAATCTTCTACGGTCTCATCAAGAGTCTTATTACACATGGCTGTCACATAATTTGGTCGAGTAATATTATCATCATCTTCACCAGAATCCTCCCCATAATGTTCGTCATCTTCTTCAGCCTCCTCTGTTGTATCGTTATGAGTTTCACCATCTGCGTCCTCCTCTTCCTCATCTACATCATCATCATCATCTTCTTCATCTGACTCAATTTAGTCAATGGCCCAACTGCTTGTGGATTGACAGTTTCGGCCATCAATTCGATAATATACGCTCCCGACAATCATAACCAAATTTATTTCCGTCAATGCTAAAAAACTTAAAATTGGGTTTTTTTGTATTGCCGAAACTAGTGATAAACACCCATTAGAACCGATCTCGTTGTGATCCAATTTAAAAGTTTCCAAATCAAAATTCTTATCCTCCAAGACTTCTGCAAGGTGGTAAGCACCATTTGTTTCTGGAAGGCAGTCACCAAATTTAATTTCTCGGAAATGTGGCATACAAGTCATCGCACTAGCTACGGCTGATGCACCCTTTTCATTAAAATTAAGAATAGAATTTAAATTTAGAATCTTCAAATTGTCATCCTCCTTTAGACCCTCTGATAGAGCGGCAATTACAGCATGAAAATTGGAGTTTTGCGGCATTGCAATTTCCTCGATCGTTTTTATGGTGCAAACGATTTTCGCAATAGCCTTGGCTTCCTCTTTTTTTAAACGATTTCGGCCTGCAACAACTACTTTTAAATCGAGTGGAGTGCCAGCCTCACAACTGCTTTTGTAGCAATCTAAAATCGCTTCGGACAATATCCTTCCTTCATATTTACCCAAACCACAGTTGTTTAATCGCAATTCTTGCAGACTGTTACAAACACGGCTGCGTGATAAGTCTTCCAAGCCAACCATTCCGTTTGGACCGAGTACATTGTCACGACAATCTAAAACGGTCAACTGTGCCGAAGCTAGCATTAAACCCTTTCCAAGGTGTTTTAATGGCTGTGGAATTTCCGTTTTAAGTCGACCAGTAAAGAGACCTCTCCAAAGAGCTTTTTTTAAATTCGGGCTGTTTTTCCAACGCTTTGCCAATAGCTTCGGCAACTTCTACCCCAAAGGTGTTTCCTTCCAACTTAAGAAATGCAAGGTTTTTAAATTTTTCAATGGCTGATGTAACATCTTCAACATCTTTAGCGCTAGTCCACTTCAGAGATAGACCAGCGAAAGTCAGACCAGTTTCTTCAACCAGTTTCAGTTCGTTGGATAATGAGTTTAAACTGAATTGTGCCATGGGAAATAAATAATTTACTAAAATTGTATTGTTGCTCTGCACTTGTTATAAACAAAATATTTATAACAAACAATGTTAGGCACGGAAGAAATGTACGTATGTTCGCTTTTTTGCGAGCTGTAAAGAATAAACAACGCCATCACTCAATTCCTAGTTTCTGAACGTGTCCATTTATCAATGGCAACCAACTTCACATTTTTAAGAAAGGACGGAAACTTCACTTCCTCCTGTGCCAGACGCGCGAAATGTCTGTGGTAATAATGGAAAGGAAATTTAGAGTGGATGTGTCATGTGTGTAATATTCGTGGGTTAAGGTCAAATCTTTTTTCGGCTTACGTCCACATTTCCAAATATAAACCACCTGTTTTGGCACTAAGTGACACACAGGTAGGGGTGAATTCCGACTTATCAGAATTAACCCTTCCTGGATATAATTTGGTGTCATTATTCTTTTTTCACCGCGGTCTCGCCATATATATACGTAGTGACGTAGCCTACCAAATTCAAACTCAATACGGCCAATGTTCCAATCCGGCTGAAATTCCATGTCCGTAGGCAAAAAAAACAAAAATTATTTAAACCGCAAAAAAGCGAACATACGTACATTTCTTCAGTGTCTAACATTCTTTGTAAAAAATATTTTGTTTATAACAAGTGCAGAGCAACAATTCACTTTTAGTAAATTATTTATTTCCCATGGCACAATTCAGTTTAAACTCATTATCCAACGAACTGACACTGGTTGATGAAACTGGCCTGACTTTCGCTGGTGGATCTCTAAAGTTGACTTCCACTAAAGATGTTGAAGATGTTACACCAGCCATTGAAAAATTTAAAAACCTTACTTTTCTTAAGTTGGAAGGAAACACCCTTGGGATAGAAGTTGCCGAAGCTATTGGCAAAGCGTTAGAAAAACATCCCGAATTTAAAAAAGCTCTTTGGAGAGATCTCTTTACTGGTCGACTTAAAACGGAAATTCCACAAGCATTAGAACACCTTGGAAAGGGTTTAATGCTTGCTTCGGCACAGTTGACCGTTTTAGATTGTAGTGACAATGCACTTGGTCCAAACGGAATGGTTGGCTTGGAAGACTTATTACGCAGCCGTGGTTGTTACAGTCTGCAAGAATTGCGATTAAACAACTGTGGTTTGGGTATATATGCAGGAAGGATATTGTCCGAAGCGATTTTAGATTGCTACAAAATAAGTTGTGAGGCTGGCACTTCACTCGATTTAAAAGTAGTTGTTGCAGGCCGAAATCGTTTAGAAAACGAGGGAGCCAAGGCTATTGCGAAAATCGTTTGCACCATAAAAACGATCGAGGAAATTGCAATGCCGCAAAACTCCATTTTTCATGCTGGAATTGCCACTCTAACAGAGGGTTTAAAAGAGAATGAAAATTTGAAGATTCTAAATTGAAATTCTATTCTAAATTTTAATGAAAAGGGTGCATCAGCCGTAGCTAGTGCGATGACTTGTATGCCACATTTCCGAGAAATTAAATTTGGTGACTGCCTTCTAAAAACAAATGGTGCTTACCACCTTGCAGAAGTCTTGGAGGATAAGAATTTTGATTTGGAAACTTTAATATTGGATCACAACGAGATCGGTTCTAATGGGTGTTTATCACTAGTTTCGGCAATACAAAAAAACCCAATTTAAAGTTTTTTAGCATTGACGGAAATAAATTTGGTTATGATTGTCGGAAGCGTATATTATCGAAATGATGGCCGAAACTGTCAATCCACAAGCACTTGGGCCATTTGACGAAATTGATTCAGATGAAGATGATGATGATGATGTAGATGAGGAAGAGGAGGACGCAGATGGTGAAACTCATAACGATACCACAGAGGAGGCTGAAGAAGATGACGAAAATTATGGGGAGGATTCTGGTGAAGATGATGATAATATTACTCGAGCAAATTATGTGACAGCCATGTGTAAGAAGTCTCTTGATGAGACCGTAGAAGATTCCTTCCAGTCCAAACACAGTGGAAACATTTTGTAAAACCCCTTATCCGTCATGACAATTATTTAATGATATTGATGAGACTGACAAATTGGAAGCATTCCGTGAACACTTAAAAGGTTTCAAATGCGAACACTATCTTATAATGCTAACCTTCACTGCACTGAAATGTGCAGCACTTTCTCAGGGTTCCAAAGAAGCACTGAACTCAGCAGTTGAATTATATGCGGATGCGTTTGCTTATGCCAAACAGGAGGATCAATTAACACGAGTGATCAATTTCTTTTTAATACTTTTCCATCGGTTCTAAATGCACGTATTTTTGGGCTTGATTCCAAACCCTGTTAAATGTCTTTAAAATTTGAACTGCAACAAACTTCCTTTCTCCACCATGGTGGGTTGGTTAGTTAAACTTTTCGGTGAGATATGTCATGATCACCAGTGGACCTGTTGCTGCGAAAACCGTACTGACGGACATGGTTGTCGTGTTTCGAGATATTTCATAAGCTGACCATTTATCAGCAGCCTTGGATGTTGTTGCAAAAAGGTGTAAATCTCACCTGAAATCGAGATTTTTTTCAAAGTTCGTCTAGCGGAATAAAAGGACTTTCATCTCAATCAAAAACTTATATTGATTTAGAGGAAAATCTATGTCTCAATCCATAACAAAAGTCATACCACAGCCAAAAATCTTAAATGATTATCGTTTTACGTTGTCACATTTGAACGATAATCGTTTTGTGAAATGCACCCCTGGATATGTATATTACGGATTTGTTTCAAGATATAAAAATCGTCATATTCACCCACACTTGGTATTTGATTATCTTGAAGTGTGAGAAAAAAAAATAAAATTGGTATCTGCATAAACCAGCTACAGAAATCATTGCCAATTCGACTCCTCCCACGGCCAAGCTATCTTTTTGTCATCGTTTGTCATTACCAGTTTTTTTTTTGGATTTACAGTTCAGTGCAAGCTGAAGTATAATATGAAATTTCCACTTGTCTGCTATTTTCCTTTGTCGCACGTTACAATTGCAAAACAATTCGCACTTCAGATACAGATACTTGGGTGCGACGAACATCCGAGATGTCTTCATATCCCAGATAATACACTCATTAATGCGCGAGGTAAATGTAATCAGGTTGCATAACAGCACCGGACTTAGCAAACACAAGTGCTTAGCCAGAGAATAAATAAGCGTGAAGCGCATGACTTCAATCCTCGAATCTTTGGTTTTGTTAGATGAACAAATATCAAAAATTAAAAAAAAAAAAAAAAAAAACTAAATGAATACACAAAATTGATCACATCTCGCAATCGGTGTGTCTCCCCTGTTTTGTGGTTATAGATACGATACCATTCCAATCAAGGTTGCTGTACACTGCGGGCTACTACTCATGTTTCCAATTGGTTTTAGTTGATTGTCTTGCATTGTAACAATTTCATAGAGAGGAGACTAAGCCATTTTAACATCTCATCACCTCATGTGCCAGCATCAGCACTTGTGAAGATTATACTGCCGTATCACCAGCCAAGCGCAAGGTGTAGTAAGACATGTATCTATGCGGTTCTTCGGTGAAGTGAAGTCGAATTTCGCGTGTGGAAATAGTGTTATGAGTTTTTTTTTTTGTGTTGTGTATTATTTTGGATATTTTTTTTATAATCCCTTGTGCACTAAGTGAGGGGACATGCAACAATAAGCTGGAAATCGTAAAAGAACTCCGTGTTCCTGAATTCATTTCCTGTGAGTTTGGGAAAGAGGCATCACTGACGTAAACCAATTACAACTGAGGTAACTTTGCCTTCACATACATGGGACGAAGCTAACAGACAAATTCGTTACGATAATGTATCTCTAAAGGAATGCCGACGAAATGCAGTAGCCACTTGGCAAGATCAATCCGTTTTGCATCTGTTCACACATATTGCTGGCTTGGTCATGGTGGAATGTGATTTAATGCTTTCTTTATTTTTTGTTTAACAAAATATTGACATATTGCATTGCAGAAGGTTAGGTTAGGTTCACGTTGGTGGGTTGATGCGGTAGACGGTGTACGTCTTCCCTCATCACTTACTTACTAAAGGGTGATCCATTTCGAGGTTCCCTACTTTTTTAAAGAAAAAAACACAGAAAATTCAAATTTAATGGAGAATGTTTATTATCATTTGAAAGAACATTCTTTGGCATTTATTTTTTGAAGATTATGTCTATCAAATGTTGGCCGTTGCTACGTCGCAGATGGTCCATCCGTTGAGTCCAATTTTCGATCACTCGTTCGAGCATTTCGACTGGTAACTGGCGAATGACACGCGTGATGTTTTCCTCCAAGGCCTGAATCGAAGCGGGTTTGTCGGCATAAGCTTTTGACTTTACATATCCCCACAGGAAAAAGTCTAACGGTGTGATATCACACGATCTTGGTGGCCAATCGACCGGCCCAAAACGTGAAATTATGTGCTCACCGAAATGTTCTCTCAATAAGTACATTGATTGATGCGATGTGTGGGAAGTGGCGCCGTCTTGCTGAAACCAAATGTCGCCGAGATCACGAGCTTCAATTTCAGGCATCAAATAGTCGGTTATCATGGTCCGAGTTGCTGCGAACGGCGCCGAATCGACTCTCCACGGTCTTCGTGTACACTCTCAGCTACGGCCGCTATATTTTCTTCACAGCGTGCTGGACGTGGTCTATTCGGTCGAATATTATCCAATAATGAATGCTGGGTCTCAAAATGGGTGATGGTGTTGCGAATAGTACGCTCAGTAGGCCGATTATGTTGACCATAAGTTGAGCGAAGTGCACGAAACACATTCCTCACAGAACGTGAATTTTCATAATAAAGTTGAACAATTTGTAAACGCTGTTCACGCGTAAGTCTTTCCATTATGAAATGCCAAACAATACTAAACAAAAATAATATGACAGCATGACACGACTCACACGTGATCTGTCAAAAAAGGCTATTGAAAAAAGTATCTCTACTTGGATCACCCGTTACTTTTCGGGCCCACGACCCGTGAAGAGTCTCTGCCTGAGGCACTGCAGCCTTCCATCCTCTACGATCCCTGGCTCGCTGCTTCCTGGAATCCGCGATGGCTTGGTCTTTAAAGCGGAGGTTCGGTCTTCCTTGCCTTCTCGAACCTCGGCACCATAAAGCAGAACTGGCAGGATAAGTGTTTATCGGAGCACACATTTCGTCCTTCGAGTTAGTAGTTTTGAACCCAGTTGTTCCGCCAAATCGAAGTAGCAACGGTTTCCTAGGGTAATTCTTGGACGGATCTCCACTAGGGTGTCATTCGTGGAGTTAATGTTAACTCCGAGGTAGGTGAACTCCTTAACTACCTCGAAATTGCCGCTATCAATAGTGACGTTTTGTCCTAGGCGGTGGACAGATGCTTGTTTGTTTGTTGATAGCATGTACTTGGTCTTGTCCTCATTTAGTTCAAGGCCAACGGATTTCGCCTGTTCTTCAATTTCCGTAAACGCTTTTATCACGGCATGTTGGGAGCGACCGATGATGTCAATATCGTCCGCATAGCCCAGCAGCTGGATGGACCTGCTGAAAATAGTGCCTTCCGTGCTAACACCTGCCCTGCGCACTATCTGCTCCAGTACGAGATTGAAGAAGTCACATCATAGCGCGTCTCCTTGCCGAAATCCGGTGCATGTTTGGAATAGTTCGGAGGAGCTACTCCCAAACTGCACGTTGCATCGCGTATTTTCCAGCGTCAGGCGACACAGATGAATCAGTTTTGCTGAGATTCCGAATTCGGCCATCGCCATATAGAGCTCATGACAATGTATGCTATCATACGCGGGTTTGAAGTCGATGAATAGGTGGTGAGTTTCGACTGGAAATTCGTTGGTCTTTTCCAGGATTTGCCTCAGCGTGAAAATTTGCTCTATAGTCGATCTGCCGGGCCAGAAGCCACACTGGTACGTGCCGATTAGTGTGTTGCAGAACGGTTTTAGACGTTCACAGAGTACGTTGTATAGGATCTTGTATGCGACATTAAGCAGGGATATGCCTCGATAGTTCCTGCAAGACATGAGATCGCCTTTTATTGTAGATGGGACATATGGAGCTGATATTCCAGTCATCGGGCATGTTTTCTTCCAACCACACTTGGTTGATGATTCGGTGCATGCTCAATACCAAAAAATCACCACCGAATTTAAAGAGCTCCGCTGGTAAGCCAACAGAACCTGCGGCCTTATTGTTCTCAAGTTTTTTTGTAGCTAGGCCAACTTCTTCTATACTAGGCGGTGGAACTAGTTCTTCATTGACTGGACGTGGGTTCTCTTCTTGTCCTATCGCTCTCTCTACATGATGCCCGTTTAGCAGCTGTTGGAAATGCTGCTTAAACATATCTACTATTCCCTTCGGTGACTAGGTTTCCTTCGCTGTCTCGAAGAGCCTGCGTTCCTGTTTTGTAGCCAGCAGCCAGTTGCTAGGCTTTTTTATAAAACCTCCGGATGTTGTAATGATGGCGCGACTCTTCGATGTCCTTGAGCTGGGAGGCTGCGTAGGCTCTCTTCTTTCTGCGTAGGTTCTTCTTTTCTTCCCTTCTCCTGGCTCGATACTCTTCTCTTGCTGCCCTTGTTTTGCGCTGCAGCTCCTTCTTGTGTGCATCTTCTGTCACCTTTTTCTTGTACACTCATTCATCATCATACCACGGGCTCTTTCTCGGGGGTGGGGTACCCTACAGTGGTTTCGGCTACCTCCTTGATGATGTCGCGATACTGGCACCACTGATTGTTGGCGTCTGTGGTAGGTGAGTGCACAGAGGAGAGTTTCATACTCAGGCGCTCACTGTAGGCTCTGGCTACTCTAGGTGTTCTAAGGCGTCCAACGTCAAATTTCTTCTTCTGGGCAGTTCGCAGCTTCTTCTCGTTGGAAAGTCGAGCTCTGAATTTAGCCGCGACAAGAAAATGGTCAGAGTCGACCTTTGCCCCTCGGAATGTATGCACGATCATTCCCTCATCACAGTCAGGTTAATATGCCCCCATTGTGATGCCCGTTGTAAGTCCACGTATGTGGTTGGTTCCTTAATTTGTCTCGTAACTGTCCCCTTCCAGCCATCCAGATGCTATTGCAAACCTGAAAAGATTATAGAGCGGGACTTCGGATAAATCCGTGAGGTCATGGAAAGAGAATTTCCCTAGGGTTCTTATTTTAATTGACTAAGGCCTAGGCAGTGGCACAAAAAGTGAAGGGTATCCTCGTGTATTTCTTCATCGCTGCAGCCTCTTCAAAGGTCATTACATAAAGGGTGTTGTTTTTTTTGATTTTTTTTTCAAACGATAATCTTCTGGCATTAAAATATAAATATGATTTCGGATGGCATATGACCGCCACAGCTGGCTTGGACGTAGTCTAGTCTAGAGGTCCAATGTTCGATGACTTTTTCCAACATTTGTGGCCGTATATTGGCAAATAACGCCGATTGTTGTCCAGCTTACCGGCGTACACAACCGACTTCGAATATCCCCACAGAAAATAGTCAAGCGGCGGTAAATAGCACGAGGCCAATTCACAGGACCAAAACGCGATATTATGCGCACACCGAACGATTCCTTCAACAAATCAATTGTGGCACGAGCTGTGTGACATGTTGCGCACTCCAAGTTGGTTGAGGTCGGTTTTTACTTGTGCGCGCCACTTAAGGCGAGGTCTTCCTCTACTGCGTTCGACTTCTGGCTGGGAATCGAAGACTGCGAGTCGGAGTATTGGTGTCTATTCGTTCTACTTGTCCTAGCGATCTTCAACGTCCGATGCGGATTTTTTTTTTGACAAGGGTATGTCTCTGTACAGCTCGTATAGTTCGTGGTTGAATCTTCGTCTCCATAGCCCGTCAACGCAAACGGGACCGAAGATATTCCGAAGAATTTTTCTCTCGAATCGACCCAGGATTTCTGTATCCGCTTTTGATACGGTCCATGCTTCAGCGCCGTACACCAGGACTGGGATGATCAGGGTTTTATGTAAGATCTCCTTAGTAGTTCGAGTGAGGGCTTTACTACTAAATTGCCTTCTTAGCCCATGAAACAGCGGTTGGCAAGAGTAATTCTTCGTTTGATTTCTGACGAGATGTTGTTGTCAGAATGCCGAGGTAGACAAAGTCCCGTGCTACCTTAAAGTTATATCTGTCAATGGTGACGTTCTGTCCAATTCGTCGATGTTGTGTGTCCTTTCGTGTTAACAGCATATACTTAGTCTTACCCTCATTTACTGCTAAACCCATTTTTGCCGTTTCCTTCTCTATACTAGCAAACGTGGCTATGACATCACGTTGAGTCCTACCAATGATGTCAATATCGTCGGCGTATGCTAGTAGTTGCACCGACCTGATGGAGCATCGAGAATTCTCCCTCGTCATCCTACACAAACGGACGACTTTGGGCGGTATACCAAAACTAGACATGGCTCTGTATAGTTCGTCTCTATAAATGCTGTCGTATGCGGCTTTGAAATCGATAAATAGGTGGTGGGTATCGATTTGGACTTCTTGGGTTTTTTCCAGGATCTGCCGAAGTGTGAAAATTTGATCGGTTGTGGACTTTCCTGGCCTAAAATCACACTGATAAGGGCCGATCAGGTTGTTGGTAGACGGTTTCAGGCGTTCACATATTACGGCAGATAGGATCTTGTAGGCGGTGTTGAGCAGAATTATACCTCTGTAGTTGGCGCAGTTCAGAGGGTCTCCTATTTTGTGGATCGGGCAAACGATGCTGAGGTTCCATTCTTCAGGCATGCTTTCATCCGACCAGATTTGGCTTATGAGTTGGTGGATGTTACTTACCAAGTCATCTCCGCCAGCTTTATAAAGCTCAGCGGGAAGGCCGTCATTTCCGGGGCCTTATAAAGTTTGAGTTTAGATATTGCTTTCCTCACTTCACTTAGGTCGGGTGGTTGGTAGTTTTCGCTGTCGTTGTCAATATTAAATGGTTCGTTCTGCCTGACAGCGGAATGTTGTTCGTCATCGCCGTTTAACAGTCTGCAGAAGTGGACTGTGCCTCAACTACGATTTTTCCTTGTTCATCTCGACAGGATTCTGTTCGAGCCTTGTATCCTTGGCTTTGACGTTTTACACTTTTGTAAAACTTGCGAATATCGTTCCTGGAGTGGCACCTCTCTATATCCTCGATCGCGCGCTTTTCTTGCTCTTTTTTCTTCTTTCTGAAAAGCCGGTGTTCTTCCCTTCTTCTTTACCTATAGAGCTCAATGGCAGCTCTCGTCTTCACCTGCAGCTTAGCCTTGTAGGCCTCGTTCTTGGCTGCGAGCATCTGTCGGCATTTCTCATCAAACCAGGGGTTTCTTGCTGGTGGCCGCGAGAAACCTAGCACATCAATTGCGGCTGATCTAATGGCTTGTTGGCATCGTTGCCATTGTTCTTCGACATTAGATGCTGCTGAATCGAGAGGTTAAGGGATACGCATTGCGCAGTCTCTTGCGATTGCAGTCTTTCGACATTAAATTGTTTCGCAGTATTTCTGGTTTGTTATGGCGTGGTGGATATCCACATTCTTACTTTGGCTGCAACAAGGTAGTGGTCCGAGTCGATGTTAGCCCGTACGAATGTTCGGACATACAAAATTCGGGATTAGTGCCTCTTGTCTATCGCAATTTGATCAATCTGGTTGACTGTTCGTTGAACTGGAGACCGCCATGTCCCCTTATGGATATCGAGGTGAGAAAACCGTGTGCTGGCAATAGTGGCATTTCGTTCCGTAGCGAAGTCAATTAGCCTGAGTCCGTTACCAGACGTGTTGTCGTGTAGGCTATATTTTCCGACAGTTCTGCTAAAGATGTCTCCTCTTCCTACCTTTGCGTTAAAATCTCCCAGCACGATTCTAACATCGTACTTTGGCAGTCGCTCGTAGTAGGAGCTCGTAGAAGCAATCCTTAGTTATATCATCTTTTTCCTCCGTCGGAGCCTGATCGCATATAAGGCTTATGTTGGCGAATTTGGCCTTGATGCGGATTGTTACAATGCGTTCGCTAATGCCTTTGAACCAAAAGAATTCTTGCCTAGTCGCTGTTCTTGCTCACTATAACACGGTCTATAGTAGATGTCACAGTTTTTCACCCTCTTTTTGCCCGACCCATCCCATCTTATTTCCTGGATGGAAGTAATGTCTGCTTTGTAGCAGTTTAGGGCTTCCGCTAGTTGTTCGCCTGCACCTCTCCTGTTTAATGTTCTCACATTCCAGGTGCAGATACAAACGCCGTTGTCCTTTTTGCGTGTAGCAGGGTCGTCAACAATAATGTCAGTCCTTTCCGAGGCTATTGGTTGCTTGTAAAAATATTTTTTTCAATGGGTGGGTAATTAACTTATTAGATACCCCTAAGAAACGGGGTCATCAATATCCACTGCGGGATTTAGCGCTGCCGTTGACCTTTCGGTTCATGCACCACCATCTCTGTTCAAGAGGCCTGAATTACCCTTAAAATTCCTAGATAACCTGTTGTCCGAACATGTCGAAGCAGCTTATCTTGGTTCGCCTGGGACGGCAGACCGGGTATTCATTCCGCACCATTCTGACCACGGTGATTAAAGTGCTGTTTTACGTTTTGTTGTCAACACTCGCACTTATCGTTTAGCAAGTCAAATCCGGTTGGATGAGACCAGTATCCGATGGTTACCACTTGGAGGTAAAAAATAAGCACAATTGATGTGTGACGAGACTGGTCAGCCTGAGCAAATATGGTGGCAGATCTTTTCCTCGCTGGCTCCAACATAGCTTAACATTATGTTGGCCGCTAAGAACCTTTAACTCTTCACGACAACGTTTTACAAGCTTAGATTTTATTTCGGCAGCAAAGGTTGCTTTTATTGCAGCCTGACTGTCAATGATGATGATGATATGATGATATCATCTGGTGGTATCCTCAGCCTGGAAGAAAGGGAGATGAAAAGTGCTGTTTAGCTTAAGTGTTTCGGAAAACACTACCGCTCCAACGCCTACGTCCATTTTTGAACCATCAGTTTAGATGGATATGGTTTCGGTGTCCAGTTCGTTCCTCTCCCACTTGAAGGCTCGTTCAATGTCGAGAAATGTGTGAAATGAAGAGATTTTTCTATGGTACTAAGTATTTCGTGTAAGCATGTTTTGCTGAGTATATATCTTGGCGGTTGAGCTTGTCACGAATGTAGATATCCAGTAGTTTTCAAAAGTTTTTAATACGAAGGACGTGAAACTTATGGGCCTAAAGTCCTTCGAGTCGTGTGGCTGGGCTTTCCGACTTTAGGGATAAAGACTACCTTTACTTTCTATTCATAGAAACAATCTTAACGTTCTGCCTTGATATGATTTTCAAACTCATCAGTATTTTTCGTCTTGATGGACTGTTGTTACTCGATGGCTTTTGAGACTTAGAATCTAAACAAAAGTTTGATATTGAAGAATATCCTTAACAAAATTAAAGACAAATAAACGAATGGGGCAAAAATGTATTCATTTTTGTTTGCTTTTTTAAAACAAATGACATTAGACTCCAACTGAAAGTTTACTGATTTTTACCAACAGACATTTCTGCAGTACATTTTTCTTTTTGACTTTGGTTCTCCAAAAAAAGGTTTCATGCCCATGGAGGAATGTTATATTGACCATAATCCACTTTAAACCACAATTCTGAATACGCCGTACGACAGATTGTCAAAGATATACTCATACCTTAGCTATCAACATTTCCTGATCGATTAGGTAGTGTAGAATCATGGCACCTTCAAACCATATTCCTCTTATCACTACGGCTGCGACAAGAAGTTTGATAACCGGTATTTGCCCGGATGTTGCTCATGCTTAACCTCAGCAATAATTTATTGAAACTTGATTAAATTTTTTTTTTTTCATTTTGAAGCTTATATCTCGGAGGTATAGCCTGAAGGATAGCTTCAAGTGCTTATTAAGCTCATTCTGATTTCAAGTGCTTATTAAACACTTCAAACGTTAACTGCTATTAAACATTTATTTTATTTTATTTTTCAGTCAACTAAACGGTCTGAAGATCCATAGTTTCGACGCCAAGGAGAAGCAAACAAAGTATACTACTTCTTATCGCAAACCGACTTAAAGTCACGATTAGGTACTGACAAATAAAATTCATAAATGAAGTGGTCAACAAAACCTGTTGTGCAATATCGACATCAACTACACAATTACAAGCTATTAGCGTCAACAATAGTGCTCGGCAGTAGTTATCGTCCGCTGGAAGCATTTCTTTACCACACGCAATATCAACGCTGTCATCTCAGTTGCCAGGATCACCACATACACGAGCATCGAAAGTGGAAGGCGTTAATACGTATTGGAGGTGTAAGAGATACCGCCATCAGCAGCATAACTCACAGCAAATAGACCAATCGAAGCTAAGTATGCCTAAAATGGCGACTATCCAAAATGGACGGATATTACGATTTTTAATCGTAATTGGCGCTGTGGTATTGACCATTTTTATTTACGCCTCATACTACTCGAATACGTCACTGACAGTTCCGAGTCATATTCGGGTAGCAGCAGCCCTGTCCTCGTCGTCATCATCTCTGTCAGACAACAGTAATGTATTCCACCACATAAATAATACGAACGGGATTGTCATAGCGAATAGTATACATAGTAGTGACCGCAATGTCGATAATGGTGAATTGAGAAGCAAAGCTGACATTACGATCGAAAAAAATAACTTAGATAGTAATTTAAATAATTTAAACGATAGACTAAGATACTCCGTGGCGGCTTCCTCTGCAGCTGTCAATAGTGGGTTGAGTTCCGGCGGCGTCGGTGGCAGCAACAAAACCAATTCAACTGCAGCACAAAAAAGCAATGAAAGACAGCCAAGCATTTGTAAGTACAGCTTTCAATACAGTAATACCTACAATTAGAATTTTATTATTCTTTTTATTGATTATATCTAGATACTGTATCCCAAACGTTCAGCTTTGTATACATATTTATTGAAGCATAGTACAAGCTGAACTTATTTATTAGAAAAAGGGTTACGGAGTGGTGGTGGATGAGGTGGACATAAGGGAGTTTCGTTGAGTAGGTTTGATGGGCTGTTGACGTCAAACTTGCATAGGCCTAGGCCCCTTTGTCGAAGAATATTGGTACCAGAATCACCTAGCAAGGCGTTAGTGTAAATTGTGATACTTAAGTGATTTGGCCTGCTGCATTCGCCTTAAAGAGGTAATTGCTCCATCCCGATTGCAGCAGCAACGGACGATCTGTGCTATAGGGATTGTAGCTAGCTCCGTCAAGTCTTTGTAGTAAAAGCTGCCAAGGAGTTTGTTACGGCTCTTGCTGATCGCGGGGCAGTGACACAGTAGGTGAATGATGTCCTCCTCGGCGACTGGATCTCCGCATTTCCTGTATAGTTGGTGCGAGTCAGTTAGATTGATTCTATGTGAGTTAAAGATAAAGTAGGACTTATCATCTGATAGAGTCCATTCAAGATTAGAAAAATTAAAATCTCCTAAAATTAAAACGTCAATGGTGTCCACAACTTTGAGCAAATAGTCAATCGCGTCTATGGCAATCTATGGATTGGGTGGGTTAGGAAGGTTGAATGTAGCAGAAGAAGATGTAGATGTTGGGCCTTATTTTGACACAAATGGACTCAAAATTAGCGGTGTGTGAGGTTGAGAAGAGAGCACGCACTAAAGGGTTTATGAATACCCTTGTAGTGTTTGGGCACAGCACGGGCATTAAGGAAATTGTGGAGAAGAAAAGAGGAGATACCGATGAACATTGGTTTTACATTTTTGTAAATTGTAATGGGGAGGAAAGACTGAGTTTGGTAAAGCATTCCATATTCCTGTTTTTCGGTTTAGGAATGAATCTCTATATTTCATTGTACGTCCGAAGATAGGCTTGAGGGTCAATTGATTATCATTCATGGCATGGCGAGTAATACGGTTGAATGTTTGAAGGGGTGGAATGCAGCTGGCTATTTCGATTGAGCGGTAAAAAAGTGTTAGGCAGGAGATATTTCTACGATGCTCAAGCGAGACTATAGAGTTCGCTACGGTTGGATCTCCTATCAGTTTTATCGCACGCTTTTGTATCCTATCCAGTAGGTGCAATGATGTTTTTGCTTCGCCTGACCAGATGTGGGCGTTGACATTTCGCTGCGTTTTTAGCGATTTCGAATACGTGGTCGTTCCAACGAAGGTCGTTACTAACACACATACCGAGCATGGACAGTTTTTCGATTTCGGCGATGCAAGTGCCATTCATGGATAATGGCTGTAAATTTTGGTTTCGCTTACATGACAGAAGACAGCATTGTGTTTTGGAAGCATTGAATTCTACTCTGTTGGATTTACCCCATTTGATGATGCTGTCAATGTCGGAATTCAATTTTTAGATTCAATCGTTTAGAGTCCACGTTCGAAGATTAGGGACGTGAACTTGAAAACGAGTATGAGAAGCTGAGAGTATCTACTGCCATCAGCGAAGGAATGAATTGGATTAGAAGTTGCAGATAGGATATCATTTATAAAAATGAGAAAAAGAATCGGAGACAAAACTGAGCCTTGAGGGACACAAGCATTTATATTTGGTGAGTTGCAGACTTTAAACCGTCCAAAACAACTTGAATTGAACGTTTCGAGAGACAGTTTCTAATCCATAGAAGAAGAGTTTCATCGATTCCAAAAGCACGCATTTTCGAAAAAAGGGCTTGATGCCAAACCCTGTCAAATGCCCTTGAAATATCAAGCGCAACAATCTTGCTTTCGCCACCAAGCTGGATTGATTGGTTCCACTTTTCGGTGAGATATGTCATCAAATCACCAGTAGACCTGTTGCTGCGAAAACCATACTGCCGGTGTTTCGTGTTTCGAGATATTTCATAAGCTGACGATTTATCAGCGTTTCGATGACCTTGGAAAGAAGAGACGTAAGTGCAATTGGTCGGTAGTTGGAGAGAGAAGAAGATTCGCCTTTGTTTGGTACAGGCTGAACAAATGCTGTTTTCCATCTATTCGGAAAGAGTCCTGATGAGTAGGATAGATAGAAAAGCTTACGCAGTGGTTTTGCTAGCGTAGAAGAACACCTCTTCAGAATAATGGGGGATATACAATCTGGACCAGCGGATTTGTGAATGTCAAGATCAAATCCCTAAAAAAAACTGTTTAATGCTTCCCAATTGGCTTTCTCGTATTGCCATACAGTTTTTTTTTTTAATTTGCTCTTTAACTGTCTGGTTGGAGTACGAGAAATTTGTTGATATGATACAGTGGTCTGACGAACCCAGAGACGATAACACATTGATGGTGCATTTATCAGTGTGAGATCTAAGAAACAAGTCCAGGGTGTTGGCGGCTTGACTGTTAATATCCGGTATGCGTGTCGGCTCATTTACAAGCTGAGTTAGGTTGTTTACCTCAGCAAAGATCTCATCATACCTTCTTTCGGGTGTTGTCTGTCCAGAATATTGAAGCCACGTAGAATTGTGTACATTAAAATCGTCCGCAATGACGATTTCAGTGTAAGGATGCAGGGATACAATTTTAGAGATCGAGTCAGAAAGCGCATCAAATTCATTAAAACTTGATGGCTGTCAAGGTTTGGGCTTCTATAAATGAAACAGTAGTGGATTAATGTAATAACTTATAACATTTTATTTGTTAAACATGACAAACAAGATTATGAATTTCTTCATTCCTGAACGCACCACTAATTATCAAATCGGTGAAGGAATAACGTAAAAGTTTGGTTCAATTCAACAGATAGATCTTTGTCCTTTAAAGCTTGTCGGAAAGCAAAACGGCAACTTTCTAAATTATATGCAGGCTTAAACGTTTTTTGTTCACATTTCAACAATCCAAGTTGTATTAAAAAGAAATTGATCACTCGTGTAAATTGATCCTCCTGTTTGGCATAAGCAAACGCATCCGCATATAATTCAACTGCTGAGTTCAGTGCTTCTTTGGAACCCTGAGAAAGTGCTGCACATTTCAGTGCAGTGAAGGTTAGCATTATAAGATAGTTTTCGCATTTGAAACCTTTTAAGTGTTCACGGAATGCTTCCAATTTGTCAGTCTCCTCAAAATCATTAAATGATTTTGATGACGGATAAGGGGTTTTACAAAATGTTTCCACTGTGTTTGGGCGAGATTCTTCCCCGGCTAATGTCATGCTTGTATTGGACTGGAAGGAATCTTCTACGGTCTCATCAAGAGTCTTATTACACATGGCTGTCACATAATTTGCTCGAGTAATATTATCATCATCTTCACCAGAATCCTCCCCATAATGTTCGTCATCTTCTTCAGCCTCCTCTGTGGTATCGTTATGAGTTTCACCATCTGCGTCCTCCTCTTCCTCATCTACATCATCATCCTCATCATCTTCATCTGAATCAATTTCGTCAAATGGCCCAAGTGCTTGTGGATTGACACTTTCGGCCATCATTTCGATAATATACGCTTCCGACAATCATAACCAAATTTATTTCCGTCAATGCTAAAAAACTTTAAATTGTTTTTTTTTGTATTGCCGAAACTAGTGATAAACACCCATTAGAACCGATATCGTTGTGATCCAATATTAAAGTTTCCAAATCAAAATTCTTATCCTCCAAGACTTTTGCAAGGTGGTAAGCACCATTTGTTTTTAGAAGGCAGTCACCAAATATAATTTCTCGCAAATTTGGCATACAAGTAATCGCACTAACTTGGGCTGATGCCCCCTTTTCATTAAAATTAAGAATAGAATTTAAATTTAGAATCTTCAAATTTTCATTCTCCTATAAACCCTCTGATAGAGCGGCAATTCCAGCATGAAAAATGGAGTTTTGCGGCATTGCAATTTCCTCAAACGTTTTTATGGTGCAAACGATTTTCGCACTAGCCTTGGCTCCCTCTTTTTTTAAACGATTTCGGCCTGCAACAACTACTTTTAAATCGAGTGGAGTGCCAGCCTCACAACTGCTTTTGTAGCAATCTAAAATCGCTTCGGACAATATTCTCCCTCCATTTATACTCAAACCACAGTTGTTTAATCGCAATTCTTGCAGACTGTAACAAACGCGGCTGCGTAATATGTCTTCCAAGCCAACCATTCCGTTTGGACCAAGTGCATTGTCACTACAATCTAAAACGGTCAACTGTGCCGAAGCAAGCATTAAACCCTTTCCAAGGTGTTTAAATGCTTGTGGAATTTCCGTTTTAAGTCGACCAGTAAAGAGATCTCTCCAAAGAGCTTTTTTAAATTCGGGGTGTTTTTCTAACGCTTTGCCAATAGCTTCGGCAGCTTCTACCCCAAGCGTGTTTCCTTCCAACTTAAGAAAAGTTAGGTTTTTAAATTTTTCAATGGCTGGTGTAACATCTTCAACATATTAAGTGGTAGTCCACTTTAGAGATACACCAGCGAAAGTCAGAGCAGTTTCGTCAACCAGTTTCAGTTCGTTGGATAATGAGTTTAAACTGAATTGTGCCATGGGAAAAAGATAATTTAGTAAAATTGAATTGTTGCTCTGCACTTGTAATAAACAAAATATTTTCAACAAACAATGTTAGACACGGAAGAAATGTACGTATGTTCGCTTTTTTGCGGTTTAAATAATTTTTTATTTGAATTTAGGCTACGTCACTACCGCGAGACCGCGGTGAAAAAAGAATAATGACACCAAATTATATCCAGGAAGGGTTAATTCTGATAAGTCGGAATTCACCCCTACCTGTGTTTCACTTAGTGCCAAAACAGCTGGTTTATATTTGGAAATGGGGACGTAAGCCGAAAAAAGATTTGACCTTAACCCACGAATATTACACACATGACACATCCACTCTAAATTTCCTTTCCATTATTACCACAGACATAAAAGACACAATACCGACGACATTTCGCGCGTCTGTCACAGGAGGAAGTGAAGTTTCCGTCCTTTCTTAAAAATGTGAAGTTGGTTGCCATTGATAAATGGACACGTTCAGAAACTAGGAATTGAGTGAGTGTTATCATTTCCAAATATATGGCGTTGTTCATACTTTACAGCTCGCAAAAAAGCGAACATATGTACATTTCTTCGTTGTCTAACATTGATTCTTAAAATATTTTGTTTATTACAAGTGCAGTGCAACAATACAATTTTTTAATAAATTATATATTTCCCATGGCACAATTGAGTTCAAACTCATCCAACGAACTGAAACTGGTTGAAGAAACTGCTCTGACTTTCGCTGGTGGATCTCTAAAGTGGACTACCACTAAAGATGTTGCAGATCATACATCAGTCATTGAAAAATTTAAAAACCTTACATTTCTTAAGTTGGAAGGAAACACCCTTGGGGTAGAAGCTGCCGAAGCTATTGGCAAAGCGTTAGAAAAACACCCCGAATTTAAAAAAAGCTCTTTGGAGAGATCTCTTTACTGGTCGACTTAAAACGGAAATTCCACAAGCATTAGAACACCTTGAAAAGGATTTAATGCTTGCTTCGGCACAGTTGACCGTTTTAGATTGTATTGACAATGCACTTGGTCCAAACGGAATGGTTGGCTTGGAAGACATATTACGCAGCC
Source organism: Rhingia campestris (assembly GCA_932526625.1). NCBI lineage: Eukaryota > Metazoa > Arthropoda > Insecta > Diptera > Syrphidae > Rhingia > Rhingia campestris. Next base: position 1,287,950 of record OW052186.1, on the reverse strand, counting down.
GCGTTTGTTAAAGTCTGCAAGAATTGCGATTAAACAACTGTGGTTTGGGTATATGTGGAGGAAGGATATTGTCCGAAGCGATTTTAGATTGCTACAAAAGCAGTTGTGAGGCTGGCACTCCACTCGATTTAAAAGTAGTTGTTGCAGGCCGAAATCGTTTAGAAAACGAGGGAGCCAAGGCTATTGCGAAAATCGTTTGCACCATAAAAACGATCGAGGAAATTGCAATGCCGCAAAACTCCATTTTTCATGCTGGAATTGCCACTCTATCAGAGGGTTTAAAGGAGAATGAAAGTTTGAAGATTCTAAATTTAAATTCTTTTCTAAATTTTAATGAAAAGGGTGCATCAGCCGTAGCTAGTGCGATGACTTGTATGCCACATTTCCGAGAAATTAAATTTGGTGACTGCCTTCTAAAAACAAATGGTGCTTACCACCTTGCAGAAGTCTTGGAGGATAAGAATTTTGATTTGGAAACTTTAATATTGGATCACAACGATATCGGTTCTAATGGGTGTTTATCACTAGTTTCGGCAATACAAAAAAAAACAATTTAAAGTTTTTTAGCATTGACGGAAATAAATTTGGTTATGATTGTCGGGAGCGTATATTATCGAAATGATGGCAGAAACTGTCAATCCACAAGCACTTGGGACATTTGACGAAATTGATTCAGATGAAGATGATGAGGATGATGATGGAGATGAGGACGAGGCGGACGCAGATGGTGAAACTCATAACGATACAACAGAGGAGGCTGAAGAAGATGACGAACATTATGGGGAGGATTCTGGTGAAGAAGATGATAATATTACTCGAGCAAATTATGTGACAGCCATGTGTAAGAAGACTCTTGATGAGACCGTAGAAGATTCCTTCCAGTCCAATGCAAGCGTGACATTTGCCGGGGAAGAATCTCGCCCAAACACAGTGGAAACATTTTGTAAAACCCCTTATCCGTCATGACAATTATTTAATGATATTGAGGAGACTGACAAATTGGAAGCATTCCGTGAACACTTAAAAGGTTTCAAATGCGAAAATTATCTTATAATGCTAACCTTCACTGCACTGAAATGTGCAGCACTTTCTCAGGGTTCCAAAGAAGCACTGAACTCAGCAGTTGAATTATATGCGGATGCGTTTGCTTATACCAAACAGGAGGATCCATTAACACGAGTGATCAATTTCTTTTTAATACAACTTGGATTGTTGAAATGTGAACAAAAAACGTTTAAGCCTGCATATAATTTAAAAAGTTGCCGTTTTGCTTTCCGACAAGCTTTAAAGGACAAAGATCTACCTGTTGAAGTGAAACAAACTTTTACGTTATTCCTTCACCGATTTGATAATTAGTGGTGCGTTCACGAATGAAGAAATTGATAAACTTGATTGTCATGTTTAACAAATAAAATGTTATAAGTTATTACATTAATCCACTACTGTTTCATTTACAGGAGCACAAACCTTGACAGCCATTCAACTTTTAATGAATTTGAATTTGAATTCCTCTTGGTATGAGATCTTTTATTCCCAACAGGATAAAGAATATCAGACCAAAGGCAAAAGGGTGGTATGACTTGAGCTGCAAAGGAGCTATCAGGTTGAGATAGACTAACTTCCGGTTCTACAAGACCAACCCAACAGAGGAAAACCAGCCAGAATGCCAGAAAGCCAGAAATGACTGTAATGCCCATTTAAAGCGTGTCGAATTCCTCTATGACCAAAAATTGAGGCAAAAAATTCTACAATGTCATAGCGGTAGTAAGAACTTTTGGTCTTTTGTTAAAAATATAAAAAAAAATCGGCCGCGTCGTCAGCTTTTTAGAAAAAGCCATCTGCTTGCTGCGCATTTCGCAGCTAATTCTACATTACCAAATTGTGCCCAGTCTCCTCCTGTACTTGAGAACGTAGATCATTCTATGGGAGAAATTTACTTTTATACTGGTACTGTTGCAAGAGTTTTATTTGATTTTGACATTCACAAATCTGCTGGTCCAGATGGTATATCCCCCATTATTCTGAAGAGGTGTTCTTCTACGCTAGCAAAACCACTGCGTAAGCTTTTCTATCTATCCTACTCATCAGGACTCATTCCGAATAGATGGAAAACAGCATTTGTTCAGCCTGTACCTGACCAATTGCACTTACGTCCCTTCTTTCCAAGGTCATGGAAACGCTGATAAATCGTCAGTTTATGAAACATCTCGAAACTCTTGACACAAAGTTAACATTTAAAGAGCATAATACACAAACACTTAACAAAATAAATATTGCTATTGAGAGTGAGAGTGAGATTCTAGAGTGAAAACTCTTGTGTTCGACGTTTGTATCTGCACCTGGAATGACGGTGAATTGATGTTGATAGCGCTTCACGCACACTTTCTGACACAGCAGCAATATTCTCGGGTGTACGCACTGTTTTTGGCTTTTCACGCTTTGGTTTATCGATGAGGATGCCAGTTTCTTTCACTTTTTTCACAAGATAACGAACATACGGAGCTGACGGTGCTTCTCTTCTTCCAAAATCCGTACGCAATTTTCGCACACATTATGCAACATTACCATGATTTTCAAAGTAATGTCGCAATATTTCCCAGCGTTGTTCCAGCGTATACACAACCATATTCGTTCAGCGGAAGGATAAAACTAATTATCTCTCAAATCAGACATGAGTTAAGTGTTACCATTCACGAAATAAGCACTAGTTGAAAAAAAAAAAACGTTTCAGCCATTGAAAGTGCGTCATTATCCCATTCTTTTGGATTGCCTTATATTTAGTTAAAAGTTTCAATTATATCTAATCTACAGTTAAAAATAACGTTAATTATTCGTGAATGGTAATGCCAGCGAGTTTCTGGTACTCCCGGCATGAGTCGGTTTGCTATTTGTTTTAAAAGATTTGAACGTTTAGTTGATTTATTGAAAAAGTGCACTACAGTGTTTATATTGCCAAAAAAAAAAAACTTTTAATTCAGGTATATTTTCTAGTGATCGAGATAACACCAACATTTAAAACATGTGCGTAGCAAGGAATAAAATTAGCCATTGGACATGCATCGAGGACCTTTTTTTTAACTCCCCGGACATAACCGCGGCACCATCGTAAGATTGCCCTATTAACTTTTCCTTGCAACCGTATACATCAAGTATATTAAAAATGTGTTTTGAGAGCTCATCTGCATTTCGACTCTCACTCACGTCAAAAAAATCAAGAAACCTTTCCTGTATTCCTTCCTCCTATAAGTAACGCAATACGGCACTTAGTTGTTCCCTATGGCTCACGTCTGGTGTTTCATCGATCATAATGGACACAAATTGCGTTTCACTTATTTCTACTTTAATTTCATCTTTAATCACTGCAGCGATACTATGTATCAAATCGTTTTGTATGTCATTTGAAAGACCCGAAAAAACTCGATGTACACTTGAACACTGTTCTAAATGGGAGTCTATTATGTGTCATACTTAGATAAGTATAAAATTGTTTCAACATAATTACCACGATTAATAGAATCTTGCTTTTCGTTGTGATCCCTAAATGCTTGTTCCTGTTTGCCTAAAAGAACTACTGTGTCTATAAAACGTTCCATTAATTTATGGTTTCTATCAACTTTTTGTTGTGAGCTTCAAAGGAATTACCTAAGGAAGTTTCAATGCGATTATGCCGAATTCGTGCAAAGATAAACAGCTTCGAATATGCTTTTCCGTTTTGACATGTTTATTTGTCGAATTAACCAAATTGTTTATGTCAGCGTAGCCCGTACGGCTCCAAACACTAGGGGAATTTGAAAAAAAGAAGACAAAACATTTTGTTAAGCTTACAACTACCAGTCAACCAAGTATATTTTTGGTATATGGATGCATTAAAATGCAATGATCCTTCTCCCATTACCGTTTTCCCATTATCTGATACAATTCGTGCAGTTACCAAAAAATATATCCTCGATTGAATCGATTCCTAAACCGAAATCGATTTTTATTTCACGGTTGAAACCAAGCAATTCGGTTGACGATGTCATAAATCACTTGGTATCAACAAATCTCGTTCCCAGAGGGCCCTTAATTAAATGTACAAAAATCAGTAAGCCTGATAGCTTTGTTTCGTCATTTAAATACTTGTTCCTGCTGGTCTCTTTGAAACGGTACGCAACAGTAACACATGGCCTTCTAATACAATTGTTAATGAGTTTAAGCCGCGAAAAGTAATCCGCAAAGAAAACAGTCCTACTTCAAAAACCTACAAAGACTGTCCCTCTACTACCAAAATGTGAGAGGGCCTTTTCCCAAGCCTTTTCTCATATTCTCCTTGACTGAAACGTGGCTTAACGCCAGTATACTTGACTCGGAACTCTTTAATCACGAGTTCTCAGTATATAGGAGTGACCGCCATATAAATGGCCTAAAAGCGCTTGGTGGAGGTGTTCTTACTGCAGTCCGCAGTCATCTTACCTCTGAGAAAATAGAATATCCATTCCCTCTTAACATAGAAATAATCTGTGTTAAGATATCTCTTGGAAAAAAATATCTTTGCACTCTGTATTCTAAGCTATCAAAGGCTTTAGAATATATCTTTGACTTATCTTGTTGTGACAGTACTATCTTGTTGCTGGGTGATTTTAACTTGCCGCACATAGACTGGGTGCCTTCTGAGGGAGAACCTCATTTTATACCATCTGAAGATTCTGCACAACAAGAGGTACTATTACTTGACAAAATTTTTTCATTTGACTTACAGCAAAAAAGCTGTATAAAAAATCATAATAATCGAATTCTCGATTTAGTTTTATCTTCTGACTCTGTTAGTACTGCAGTATTCAAATCTAGTACCAGCATTACTAACATAGACAAAAATCATCATCCATTGGATATTTTCATTGAAATAGGCGGACATCTGTACGAAAACGTTGATTCGTACGATCGTTCGTACTTTTTTAACTTTCTCTTACAAAGAGAAAGATATTGTTTTCGTGAAAATTTTCGACCTCGAGATTTTGATTGATTCTAACATTACGATGATAGCGGAGCCTAAAAAAGTGGTTTTTGGAATTCCGTCCGTCGGTCCGTCGGTCCGTCTGTCCGTGATGGTCTCCCCAGCCTAAACGGCTAGACCGATTTTCTTCAAACTTCGTATACAAGCTAGTTTTAGTCATAATTCTAGGCCATTTTTTTTGTTTGCTTTTAGCCATGTTAATAATGGTACCTGCCATATAAAAATTACACATAACCTCAATTTTCTCGAAAACGGCTCTAACGATTTTGATTAAACTTTATATATACTATAACCATATTAGCTTCAACAAAACTGCATACCCAGTTTTTTCGAGAAAATCCATATAACGGATTTTGTCATTTAGGCCATATAAGGAAAATTGATAATTTCTCGCAAACTATTATGTCAAATTGAATGAAATTCAATATATATACTACTATTACAGCTTGAAGCAATTCCACATAATTAGTTTTAGCCCAAATATCACTAAACGGAATTTTCAGTTTTGGCCAATAACGGAAAATCATTTTTATTCACATTGACATCGATTTCTTCCAATATCGGAGTAAACGTTCGTATAAACTCATTTCGACATTATTTATATCATTAATCAAAATGCGTACTATTTGATCTAACGCCTAACTCGCTGTGAAAGAGAAAGTTGCGTGCGACCCAGTCGTGCACCCACCACTCGTTAACTTTCGGAAAGCAAATTTTCAAAGGCTATCCGAAGAAATTATTTTTTCGAATGTGAATATTGACAGCTTCTCCAATTTAGAAGAAGCTGTTAAAAAATTTTATTTTCTAATAAACGATTGCATGGATAGAACAATCCCAGTCAAATATTCAAAAAATGCTCAAACCCAGCATCCTTGGTACACGAAAGAGCTTAAATCTCTTCGAAATAGACGTAACCGGGCCTGGAATAATTTTGTAAAAAGCCAGAATCATCACGACTATGATAAATACCTGAATTGTTTTAATGAATTCTCTACGATGTCAAGTAGTTTATATAATGGCTATATAGTCAATATGGAGAACGCTCTTAAAAATGACCCTAAACGCTTTTGGGGCTTTGTCAATTCGAAGAGAAAAACGGATGGATATCCAGCCAATTTCTCTTATAATAATTCAAAAACATCGGACTCTCTAATTTTATCTAACTTATTCGCAGAGAATTTCAGTAAATCATTTATTGACACCCCTCTTGTCTTAGACGAACATTATTTCAGTTATCTCAATGACTGTCCTCAAGTTCGTTTCAGCAACGTTACATTTGACGATGAAACACTACTCAAATATATCTCTTTATTAAATAATGACTATTCTGCGGGGCCCAATGGAATCCCACCAGTAGTCGTAAAGCAATGCAAAGATGCTCTTTTGCCATACCTTAAGCATATGTTTGAAAGCTCCTTTGCCACTGTAGTATTCCCAACTCAATGGAAAAATGCATTTATTACACCTGTTTTTAAAAAAGGTGAGCGTGGAGATATTTCTAATTATAGACCAATCTCAAAACTATCTTGCATTCCCAAGTTATTCGAACATATTATTTGTGATAAATTGGTCTTCCTTTGTCGAAACATCATCTGTGAAGAACAACATGGCTTTGTTAAACAAATCTATTAACTTTCATGCATCATTGCTCCAATAGTTTGGAAAATAAAAAAGAAGTCGATTGTATATACACCGACTTCTCCAAAGCCTTTGACCAGTTACCACATAACATCATAATTTTTAAACTTAAGGCGTATGGATTCCCTCCAGGTTTCATAAATTGGGTTAAATCATACCTCTCATTGAGAACATACCAAGTAAAATTTAGAGGTTCCAAGTCAGACCCTTTTGTTGCTCACTCTGGAGTACCTCAAGGAGGTCATTTAGGACCAATATTATTTATACTTGCAATTAACGATGTAAAAGCTTGTATTCGAGATAGCAAAATATTGATATATGCTGATGATATGAAAATTTTCAAATGTGTAGAAGATCTAAACGATTCGCTTTCACTACAAACCGATTTAAATAGTTTTACCATATGGTGTCTTAAAAACGGTTTGAATCTGAACCCTACAAAGTGCCAGCATATGTCATTTTCACGAAAACGCGCTCCATGTAATTTTAAATATACTCTGTCCGGGCACACTCTCTGCCGTGCAGACAGTTTTAAAGATCTTGGTGTATATTTTGATCCCAAAATGGAGTTTAATAAACACATTAACGTTATCGTCAATAAATCAAACTCTATGTTAGGATTTATTAAAAGATGGTCAAAAGAGTTTAATGACCCTTACGTCACTCTTTCGCTCTATAACTGTCTAGTTCGGCCTCACTTGGAGTATGCTTCACAAGTATGGACACCCTTCTATGTAGTTCATTCGAATAGAATTGAATCAGTCCAACGTAAATTCATAAGATTTGCTTTGAGAGGACTTCCATGGGATGATCGTCACGATTTACCTCCGTATAGGTGCAGAATTAAACTGCTTCAACTGTTGCCCTTGTCTCAACGTAGACTTAACAATGACATTGTTTTCTTACACCAATTATTATCAGGACAAATTGATACTCCTGATCTTTTAAGTGCTATTGGTTTTAATACTCGTGGAGGTTCCTACAACCTGCGTAGATTCACTATATTACATATACCTAGCCATAAACACAACTATGGTATGCATGAGGCTATTAGTCGCATGAGTAGAGTTTACAATAAAAATAACGATGTAGTTGAACTGCATGTTAGTAAAAGTAGTTTGAAAAACACTCTGCGAAATTGTATTCTAGAGCCGTAATAAGTATATTTAAAATTGTCCTTTGTTTAATAACATATATAGCTTCATTGTAATTTAATCGTTTATTGATTTTGCTAGTGATTTCAAACTTAGTTACATCTATGTTCTGTTTTGTCCCACTAACAAATGCACTAAATGATGAGCCTGTGGATGCATATTATATGCTGTGGCAAATCTCTGCTCGTAGATGCTCCTTGTATTAAGCTCGCTACGACACTGATAGTGTTAAAAAAATCAATAATTACACTCAAAATTACTTTAATCTGCTTCATAACTGATTTTTTCCAACAGAAATAATCATAGATACACAAAATTCACCAAATAAGTCGTTGAACATCGGGTTATTATTTTGCATAAGACAGCGTGTGTTAAACAGAGAGGAGTCAAACACAGTGAACGATAAAGGGAAAACAAGGAAAGAAAACCAATTTGTTCTAACCAGCCAAATACTTTATAACACGGCTTTTTTCGGGTTACACTTCCAAGCAGGTGTGGGAAACACACAAATTTTATGTTTATGTGGGGATGTTAAGATTCATGTTGCTTGTTTTATTGGTACATTGTTGAAAAGTAGAATTTTAAAAGGTAACTCGGTAGAGTTATATGGACGCCTCGCCACTGTCTCCTATCCATTGCGACCATTGCAGTCTGGTCGCAAGGCCACTGAGGTTATTTACAAGAGCACAGTCCACTGCTGGTCGACAACTGCCAAACAAGAAGGTACCAGTGCCTTCTTCAAGGGTGCTTTCTCCAACTTTCTCAGAGGTACTGGTGGCGCTTTCGTCCTTGTCCTGTATGACGAAATCAAGAAACTATTGTAACAACACACCAACAAAAATTAAATTAAAAAAAATATAAAACAAACGTATATTTAGGATTAATTTCGAATAATTATTTAATTTTTCTTCTACTCTAATATGAATTTTTTACTATCTAAGCAGATAATTTTCTTATTTAATTCAACAGATACAAACTCATCTCTAGTAGTACTAGATTCCGACTCTATTTTGATACCAACCTCCAACATTCAATCATTCATCCAGAATGCTGATAAAATTCTGAAGAATTTGACAACATTGCCAAGCAGTAAGTATTCCAGTACCATAAGAAACTAAATTAAAATTTATTCAATAATTATTTTTTTTTTGTTTTAGATGCTCCAACACCTCAAAAGCAATATCCAGCTGGAAAAAAACAATCACAACAAAAGCAATCACAGATACCTCAGTCATCAGCGAATATTAATCACAATAAGCCGTCATTAACATCGCCTCAATCGTCCGTTGCACAACCACCGTCCGCTCTGATACCAGCCAATCGTATAAGAACATCTGCATCTGGTACATCTGCTGGTCAATCGTTGTCAACAGCAGTTATTGATCCAACGCAAGGTATTCCGACTCGTCAAATCTATGAAAGTGGTCATCTAGATGTAAATCCACAATTGTGTCCCGACGAGGGTGAATCCATCAAACTGTTGATCATCATTACATCCGCACAATCACATCAGGAGGCACGGCTAGCAATTCGCCAAACCTGGGGTCACTATGGTACTCGTCGTGATGTCGCAATTGCCTTCATTCTGGGTCGCACTAACAACCAAACGCTAGAAAATGCACTTAACCATGAGAACTACATCTACGGTGATCTGATTCGTGGTCACTTTGTCGATAGCTACAACAATCTTACCCTAAAGACTATCTCAGCCCTGGAATGGGTCGATCAGAACTGCCCACAAGCTAAATTTGTACTTAAAACTGATGATGACATGTTCATAAATGTGCCCAAGCTAATGGCGTTCATCGATAAGCATCAGAAAGACAAACGTTCCATCTACGGTCGATTGGCCAAAAAATGGAAGCCTATTAGAAATAAAAAATCAAAGTATTTCGTGTCCACTGGACAATTCTCGGCAGCAATATTTCCACCATTTACAACTGGGCCGGCATACGTGATGAGTGCCGACATCATACACGATTTGTATGTCAAATCACTGCAACAAACATACCTCAAGCTTGAGGATGTCTTCACGACGGGTATTGTTGCCCAACAGCTGGGCATCAAGCGTATCCACATAAATGAGTTCCTCAATCGAAGGATCGCCTTCAATCCATGCAATATACGAAAAACAATCAGTGTACATATGATCAAATCAAACGAACAGTTCGACTTGTGGAAAAAGCTGCTCGATCAAACGACAAAGTGTAAATAGTTATAATATATAGATGTCGCACGCGTAGTAGCTAGTCTTAGGAGTATGTAATATTTAAATCATGCAGCAAGCAAACAAACAAGTATGCATTGTGTATTTTAAGTCGTCGTTGTCCTATATAGTCTTTATTTATATGAGCATAGCTAAGTATTTCCTTCTTGTACCCGGGGCTAAAGAGGTGCGGATCGTTCATAATCAAACTGTTTGCTTATTGGTTGAGAGTGGCAACTGTATTTTTGGAGTAGATAATGTGTACATTTTAGCGACTAACTTTTATAAAGTTTCAATTTGGAAAATATGTGTTTAAATGTCTTGGTATGGTAGCTATACAGCAATCAGCAAAAGTAGTCAGTTGAAATAACGCCCCTGATAATAAAACCCTACCACTGAGTTGGCTCCAGTTTTACCTACACGAACAAAACTAGTTTTGTTCTCTTCTTGGGCATTTTAACTATAAAGATCAATCCATCTGATTGGTATATATCGGATTTTTCAATAAGAGCGCTAGAAAAGTTTTTTTTAAATAAAACAAAAACGGTTTTGGATATCAATGAAATTCTTTATTCCTGTGGAAGTACGTTCGATGCCATTATGTATGGAACTCGATTTCATTTGCATGGTCAACTCGGGCACGCTTGCAGAAGTCCAGACGCTGAACCCAATTTTCGACGGTTTTCAAGCATAAATCGGCCGATACTGCTGCAATTTCACGTTCAATTTTCGTACGAAGTTCATCAATCGTCGCTGGCTTGTTGGCATAGACCATAGACTTGACGTAGGTTAGGCTAGAGTGGCTGCCGGCGTACGCCAGCACACTTAGACCACTTTGGTCCGTTGTGATACCACGTGGATCTTGTCCAATCTCCTTACTATCCATGGGGAAACCATTTTGAGCTTTTGATGAAGCGGAGGAGGAGTTTTTGCCAAATCACTGAGTCTATCGAGCGAAATCAGTCCCTTTGATCTTCTCAAATCTAGCTTTGGCCAAATTTGTTTGGTTGTTTGACACGTCGTTTGATTTGCTGTTAGCATGTTGCGCTAATAAGCTTTTGCATTACAATTGGTTATTTGGTTCCGTTTCTGGCGAGTTCATCAGCCTTACCTGGAATGTCACTATGCCCAGGCACCCTGCATAGGTGAATGTTAAAATGCTTTGACATCTCCTGCAGAGATGATCGGCAATCTAGAGTTGTCTTTGAATTTGTTGAGACTGATTCCAGGGATTTGATTGCCGCTTGGCTGTCCGAGAAAATGCTAATATCCTTGGCAGATATTACATTCTCTTTCAACCAGGATAAGGCTTCTTTGATCGTCATAAGTTTCACCTGGAACAGGCTACAGTGATCAGGAAGACGGAAAGATAGGCTGAGATTTAGCCTGTCGCAGAAGACACCAGCACCCACTCCGTCATTTGTGTAGAAGTCATTTAGCACAGGTTCGTTGCTCTCCCATGACCTTCTGTTTGGGATTGTGACCCGGAAACTCTTATCAAAGTTTAATCTGGTGAGGGTGTAATCGGTGTTTTCAGGAACATTTGTGTATTCGTTTAGAATTGTTTGACCACCGTTGGATGGCTTTAAGGCGTATGGCTGAGTTAGCTGCCATTTGTTTGCCGAAAATATCTAGGGGTAGTAGGTGGAAAAGAATGTCTAATGCCGCTGAGGGTGTTGTATAGAGTGCGCCACCGATCCACAGACACGCAGCTCTCTGCACCTTGGCCAGTTCCTTGCTGTTTAAAGCTATTTCAAGTGCTGTCAACCATACTACTACTCCATAAAGAAGTATCGGTCTTATAATGCGTGATACGAGGTTTCATTCCCCATTTCAAGCCTATGGCTTTCTTGTAGGAATAAAGTGCTACCGTCGCTTTCTTTACTCTTTCTGTTATGTTTAGCTTCCAGTTAAGCTTCCTGTCCCAGATACTTAGCTTTGTCTGGGAAGACTAGTTCGGTTCCGTTTAGTGACGGCGGGTGAGGAATTTTATATATCCAAGTGAAAAGGACCAGTTCAGTCTTATGTGGGTTGACACCCAGTCCACAGCTGACCGCCCATTTGGAAAGTTCATGTAGTGCTTTTTGGAGAAGCTCCTTGAGTATATTCAGGTGTTTCCCTGAGACAGCGACAGCGACGTCATCCGCGTAGGCAATCACGTGGCATCCCTCTGCTTCCAGGATAAGTAAAAGCTCGTTTACCACTATGTTCCAGAGAAGAGGGGACAGGACCCCACCTTGCGGGGTCCCTCTACTGGCATGTCTTCTGGTCGAAGCACCTCCCAGTGTTGTGTTGATAATCCGGCTATTTAATAGCAAATTAATCAGCATTCCAAGTGAGTGATCGACTTTCAGACATGTTAGCGCCTTAATGATCGCTCCCGAATTGACGTTATTAAAAGCGCCTTCGATGTCCAGGAATGCAACCATAGTATACTCCTTGCAGCATAACGACTTTTCATAGTACGCACTAATGTGTGAAGGGCTGTTTCTACAGATTTTCCCTTACAGTGTGCATGTTGGGATGCAGATAGCTGACTTAGCCCCTCAGCAAATAGTCTAACGGCGTCAAATCGCACGATCGAGGCGGCCAAGCGACTGGACCATTTCGTGAGATAACACGTTCTCCAAACTTGGTTTTCAATAAATTGATTGTGACATTCGCTGTGTGGCTTGTGGCGCCGTCCTGTTGGAAACACATGTCCTCCAAGTCCATATCATCCAATTGGGGCCAAAAAATATTCGGTTATCATTGAATGGTAGCTATTCCCATTCACAGTAACGTGCCGGTCTTGATCATCACGGAAGAAGTACGGTCCAATGACGCCGCCGGCCCATAAACCACACCAAACCGTAATTTTTTCGGGATATGTAATGATGACTCATGGAGTACGTGTGAATTGCTGCCTGTCCAATACCGCATATTTTGTTTATTGACGAAGCCATTCAGCCAGAAATGAGCCGCCTCATCGCTGAAGATGATTTTTCGATGAAAATCCGAATCATTTTCAAGTTGTTGCTCAGCCCAATTCACGAACATACGACGCTTCTGGTGGTCAAGCGGCTTCAGTTCTTGTGTCAATTTCATCTTGTAAGAATGTAGGATAAGATCTTTTCGCAAAATTCGCCACAACAACGTCACAGACATGCCCAACGCTTGAGAACGTCGTGTGAGAGACACATTTGGGCTTTCTTCAACTGAAGCCTCAGCGGCAGCAGTATTCTCGAAACTACGGGCACTTCTTTGTCTCACTGGCACGGGAATATTTTTTACTGTGCCTGTGGATTCAAATTTTTCCACTAGAGACGCTCAATTGTTGATCTGCTAGGACGATTATGACGACCATAAATTGGACGTAGCGCTCTTAACGTTGAGGCCACTAACTCCGAATTTCGGTAGTAAATTTTAATTATTTCGACTCGTTGTTGGCTCGTATATCTTGCCATCATGAAATGGCAAACCTTACTGAAGAGAAATGTCAAAAGAGCGGCAAGAAATAGGTCTGTTCCCGTACAAAATAATATTTACTGATTTTTATTTATTGGCGTTCCCGTACGTAAGTAAAAGAGACAGCTCACGAGAGAGCAAAAAACTACCCCTCCATAAAAATCTGTAAAAAAATTTACTGCAGAAATTTCTGTTGGTAAAAATCAGTAAACTGTCAGTTGGTATCTAAAAGTGACAACTCGCTTGTTTTGACAGGTGATTTATGTCATTTGTTCTTTATAAAAGGCATACAAAATATATAATTTTACTGTTTTTTACTTAAACGCGTTCCCGTACTTTTTGCTAATTTTGTCTCTTTTTGAGATAATTTACCCCCACTCCAAGAAATTTGAGAATTTACTAATTTTTACTGAAAAAGTACAGGAACAGACCTAATATGGCGTCGTTTGCTGTCCCTGTCGCTCTACTTTTGTAGCGTCCCTGTTGAAATACCCTTTTACGTTATTAAGAATTTATTAAAATTGATAAAGGATCAGCGTGATCCTTGTTTTTATAACTGACTTGCAAATAAAGTTAAGTTGTGGAAGTGGCCTACAAAACAAAATAAACAAATTTTTGCCGCAACAGACTCAGTACCCAGGGCCATTCATGTGTGCGTGTGTACTTCTTGCACCATGGCGGGACCTCCTGTTTTATACCGACTCTGAGCGGCTCAGTTGAGAAAAGCTATTCTTGACAATTGATACTACTCGAATGATTTGTCAGATCATCACGAGAGGAGGGCCAGTAAAAAATCATTTAGGCTGGAAATCGAACCCAGACCTTCTGCGCGGCAGTTCATCGCACTAACCATCGCGCCACTGAGCCCTACAGTTAATAACAATAAAAATGGGTACAAACTATCTGAGAAAAAGGTATCAAAATTCTCAACCTTTTGAAAGGTTTAAGGTTCTATGCCTATAGGTGCGTTTCGGTGACAATCAAGTAAAGCAAAATAAACGCTCATACAATGCCAATCACCTCAAACTCAGTAAAGTATGTCCTCTTACCAGACTGATAGGTAAACATCCTGTCTTCCCTGAACTGACTATTTTTTGTTGAACAGAGTATAGTTGCTCGCTAATCTTTACCAGTCCACTTTTGTCCTCCTCCAGAAGTAAAGTCGCGCCTCAGTGATTGAATATACTAACACAAAGAATTCCTTCTGCAAAATAGCAAATATTCGTCTTCCTCTCTTCAAAATTTAGTTTCCTCCATAATTCCACCTCCACCCCATTGTTATTCAGCATTATGTCCGACTGCAAGTTACAATATGTTTCGACAAATGACAAATGATGGAAGACAACCATCACCGCTTTGATGGTTCTCTTCCATCACCTCCTTTGCCGCCCATTTGTAGCTCTTCCAGGACCTGTTGAGATTACCCCGTAAAACAAAAACTCTTTCAAAATTTTATTTTTTACAAAGCACGAGAGTTAAGAAGTTAAAACATAAAAATGTGGTTTTCAAGAAGAATACAAAACATGAACCTGATGACATAGGAAATTAAAATAGACAACACATAGAATAACAAAATAACTTTGCTATGAAACGAGTATTGATATTACAATGATAGGAACAACAGAATAAATAATTTAAAAAAAATACTTTTATATATATATTATAAATTTGTTATATGGCAATGCCGAATTAACGAGCATTCAGAGGAGCGGTGAGGCCTGTAGCATGCCATAATAGTAGAGGAAAAAAAAGAAGCTCTTGCTACGATCAGAAATGTTTTTTAAAAGTTTTATTTTTTTTATTTTTTTCAAACGACTTTGTAAATAGATTTCTTAGTTGTGTTCTAACTTTATATTTCGAAACCCATTTCTTATGCTTACAATCATCTCGAATATATGTTTTGAATTACTATTATGTTGGCTTTCGATTCGAATCATTGGTGTAGATCCACTGAGATGGAATGCGTCATTTCAGAAGAATGGTTTGTTGAGTGACCATGCACAGTAAATGTGTTGTACAAGGTGGGCCAAAAGATGTTGTTTGGCCCTTCAGAATATCGGTTGTGGCTCGCGCAGTGTGTGCGGTTGGTCCGTCCTGTTGGAACCACATGCCCTCCAGTCCTAATTGGTCCAATTGCGGCAGAAAAAACTCGGTCAAAATGGCCCTATAGCGTTCTTGAAAAAAAATGGCCCAATGGCTACGTTTACACCGTGGACTATATTTGGTCCGGCACTAAATAATTTAGTCTCAGAAATTTTCTGTTTACACCGTACATGACTAAATGGTTTTTTCCCAATATAAGCCACAATGACTACGTTTTCACCGTGGACAATAACCTATCATAACAGTTAGTATACCACATCATATGAATTTATTGTGACATCTATGCGAAGGTAGAATAAACAGTTTAGTCCAGGACACCTAAATAAGTGGACTGACCTAAATAATTTGGTACTTGTTCGAGTACGAGCCTACACCAAATGTAGGCTTAGTCCCGGTTATTGTCCACGGTGTAAACGTAGCCAATGACTCCTCCAGTATGAACAGCGCAGTAACTCTGAGCGGCGGCAGTGGCTCCTCGTGCATTACTCGTGGATTTTCGGTGCCCCCGAAGCGATAGTTTTGCTTGTTCACGTACCCGCTGAGGTGGAAAGGAGCCTCATCGCTCATAATGATTTTGGTCGAAAAATCGTCCACTTCGTCCTCGAGATTGAGGATGGCTTGGGCGTACTTTACACGCGTTTGGCGGTCGACAGGCAGCAGCTGATGCACGGACTAGACTTTGTACAGGAACATGGGCAAGTCTTTGACCAAAATTCGCCTTACAGACGACCGGCTGATGGCTAATTGCGAGGCAAGGCGTCTGGTCGATGTTTCCGAGATTTTGAGGATGGCTTGGGCGTAGGATGGCAAGGACTAGACTTTGTACTGGAACATGGGCAAGACTTTGACCAAAATTCGCCTTAGGGACGACCGGCTGATGGCTAATTACGAGGCAAGGCGTCTGGTCGATGTTTCCGGCGACAGCTCGACATCCTCGGCAACAGCGGAGATGTTCTCGGCACAACGGGCGTTCCGGGGCCGGCCACTCTTGGCAACGTCTCGTGTGGTCCCATACTCTTCAAGGTTGGTGGCCAAACGGCGGTGTCGGACGGCCACCAACACTACAGACGAATTACTTACTTACTTAAGTGGCGCTACAGTCCGTGATGAACCTGAGCCTCAACCAACATGCCTCTCCAATTAGCCCGGTCCTTAGCTAACTGCCTCCAGTTGCGCACTCCAAGGTGGTTGAGGTCGGTTTCTACTTGTGTGCGCCACTTAAGGCGAGGTCTTCCCTTACTGCGTCCGACGTCAGGCTGGGAATCGAAGACTGCGAGCCGGAGTATTGGTGTCCATTCGTTCTACATGTCCTAGCCATCTTAAACGTCCAATGCGGAGATTTTTAACCAGAGGTATGTCGCTGTACATCTCGTATAGTTCGAGTTGTTGAATCTTCGTCTCCATAACCCATCTACGCAAAGGGTACTAAAGATTTTTCTCTCGAATCGACCGAGGATTTCTTCATCCGCTTTTGATACGGTTCATGCTTCAGCGCCGTAGAGTAGGACTCGGAAGATCAGGGTCTTAGGATCTCCTTAGTAGTATGAGTGAGGGCTTTACTACTAAATTGCCTTCTTAGCCCGAAGAAACATCGATTGGCAAGAGTAATTCTTCGTTTGATTTCTGACGAGATTTTGTTGTCAGAGTTAATAGCGGAGCCGAGGTAGACATAGTCACTTTCTACCTCAAAGTTATATCTGTCAATGGTGACGTTCTGTCCAATTCGTCGATGTTGTTACGCAAAAAAATAGACACGACTATTCCGCGTTCTTGGGGAGTGCATCGCTCCATGCCTTGTTCACTTGTACTCTACATCTGTCTAGTCCACAAATGTCAAAACAGATTTAACATTGGCGGCCATTTGCAAAAATAAGAGCATCTTCCAATAGGGTGATTTTGGCCCACATTGTAAAGGGTGGTTAAATTTTAAGGGCCGATGTTGATTTTGAATAAAACACAAATTATTTAGGAAATTATTGTCATTTCTTTTTATTATGATAATATTGGTTTGATTCAATTGTGTATGGAACAAAATATCGGCCAAATGGCCGCCGCGACCTCGACGGCACACCTCCATCCGATGGTTCAAATTCTCGATGACGCTGAGGCATAATTGAGGTTCTATGCTAAAAATGTGCCAAATTATCTCATCCTTTAGCTCTTGAATTGTTGCTGGCTTATCGACGTACACCTTTTCTTTCAAATAACCCCAAAGAAAGAAGGCCAACGGTGTCAAATCAAATGATCTTGGCGGCCAATTGACATCCCCACCACATAAGATAACACGGCCATTGAATTTGTCGCGCAAAATAGCCATAGTTTCGTTAGCTGTGTGGCAAATGGTACCGTCCTGTTCAAACCACATATCGACCACATCCATATCTTCCAATTCGGGCCATAGAAAGTTCGTTATCATCTCACGATAGCGAATCCACTGAGGTGGAAATGTGCCTCATCACTGAAGATGATTTTCTTCGAAAATTGATCATCCATTGTTGCCATTTCTTGCCACCATTCTGACCATTGACGATGCTTGAAATGGCCAAGAAGCTTAAGTAATTGAGTCAATTGCACCTTGTAATTGTGTAAATACAAGTCTTTAGGCATAATGTTCATCAACGACGAGCGTGAGAGGTGCTATTGTTGGGCACGACGACGAGTTGAGGTGGACAGCAGCTATAGTTTTTGTAGTACCGGCTGTACAAGCATTCACTGGTGTTTTCACATCTCCTACAGACCCGGTTTGCTGAAATTTTTGCACGATTTTTCCGATTGTACGCACATTTGGACGATTAAATTGACCGAACATATCACGAAGTGCACGATATGCATTTTGATTTGAACGCCCATTTTCAAAATAAGCCTGAATAACTTTAACGCGTTGCTCGATTGTGTATCTTTCCATTGTTCAAATTGATTTAAGGCCTTCCCAGAATGCTGGTATCTTTCATCGCTGTCAAAAGAGAGATACATTTCTTGCATGAAGTTGCCCTCTATTCAACTTCAAGCTAGAGATTCACGAAGATACACATTGTGTAAGAACTTATGGGTTGCCTTGTTTTTAACTTTTCACTCAGCTACAGATACCAGCTGCAGATACGCATTCTGGTCGGCCCTTTAGTCTGAAATTGAGAAATGTCAAATGAAATGCAGGAAAAAACTTGACGTTTAGGTGTGATTCACATTCAACATCGGCCCTTAAAATTTAACCACCCGTTACGAGAATCCTGCGATGTCCATATCATGTCGGTAATGTAACACTCACCATGCAATGTATTCTCCAATGTATTCTCCAATTTGGTGCCGTATGTCGGCAATAACGCCACGAATGTTGGCTTCCAAGTGCCCTAACGTTTCTATTTTGTTGGCGTAGACGAGCGACTTCACATATCCACGAAGAAAATATTCCAATGGTGTCAAATCACACGATCTTGGTGGCCAATTGACAGGTCCATTCGGCGAAATTATGCGCTCATCGAATGTTTCCTTCAACAAATCGATTGTGACGTGCACTGTGTGGCATGTAGCGCCGTCTTGTTGGAACTACATCTCATACATATTCATGTCATCCAATTCGGAAACAAAATAGTCGGCAAACATGGCTCTATACCGGTCTCCATTAACGGTAACAGACTCTCCAGCATCATTTCGGAAGAAGTATGGACCAATGACTACACCAGCCCATAGAGCACACCAAACAGTTAGTTAGTGTGGATGTAATGGCGTCTCAAGGGTCTCATGTGGATTCTCTTCACTCCAAATGCGGCGATTTTGCTTGTTGACGTAGCCATTCAACCAAAAATGTGCCTCATCACTGAACAAAATTTTGCGATGAAAATCAGCATCGAGATCAATCTCATTCGCCCATACACCAAAATCACGACGCATTGCATGGTCTCGCGGCTTTAATTCTTGCACGAGCTGGATCTTGTAAGGCCAAGATCTTTGCGCAAAATCTTCCATAAAGTTGATGGACAAAGTTCCAATTGCTGTGCACGATGGCGAATCGATTCATTCAGGTCCTCCTCAACACTTTGCTCTTCTTCGGTGCGCACTGTTCGACGTCTCTCCGAATGCGCATTATCACATAGAGTAAACGTAGCGCGAAAACGATCCATGGTTAACCGAATTATTTGCTCTGATGATTATGTCGACTATCAAATGGACGGAGCTTCCGTTACTATCAAAAGATTTATGTGGAATTCGACTTTTTTTTATGTCCACCGCGGGAACGTATACAGCGGTTGATAAGCTGAGTCCAATTTTTGATGACTCGACCGCTATTTTTCGTTCAATATTGGCTCTGAGTTCCTCTAAAGTCGTCGGCTTGTTGCCATATATCAATGATTTAATGTACTCCCATAAAAAAAACATGGAGCCGTCGTGGGACGGCCGAATGAAGCGAAGCTTTTACGTATTGGCCCGTGTGATGTTAACGGTACGGTGACGGTTACGATTTCACTTTTGGTCGGTTCACTCCCAAACTTTTTGAATAAGTTTTATACGTGACCAACCGACCTTCCTTTTTTCGCTTCAAAAAAACGTCTAGAGGCGTTAAATCACACGATCTCGGGCCAATCACCGATCTGAGACTTCAATAACTCGATTATTGCACCCGCTGTGTGGCTTGTGGCACTGTCCTATTGGAACAACATATCAGTGATGTCCAATTCATGCAATTGCTCAAAGATATAACGTTCCAACGTATCTCTGTAGCGAATAACATTTAGCGTAACTTGACGGTCATTTTCGTCTACGAAAAAAAGGACCGGCATAAAAACCGCACCAAACCTTTTGCTGATGAAGTGCTGTTTCATGAAGCTCATAAGGGTTCTCACCTGTCCGGTAACGCATATTTTGCTTACTGACGAAGCCGTTTAACGAAAAATGAGCTTCATAGCTGAAGATGATTTTGCTATGAAATTCTTTATTTTCTTCGATCATGCCCAGAGCCCAATTCGAGAACGTACGTCACTTCATATGATCAAGTGGCTTTTGTTCATGAGCCAGCTTAACCTCTCAATGACGCCACCGGTAAAAAAAAACCGCAACAAACCGACTGATGACGTGCTGTTTCATGAAGCTCGTGATGGTTCTCACCTGTCCGGTAATGCATATTTTACTTAATGACGAAGCCGTTTACCGAAAAAATGATCTTCATCGCTGAAGATGATTTTGCTATGAAATTCTTTATTTTCTTCGATCATGCACAGAGCCCAATTCGAAAACGAACGTCGCTTCATATGATCAAGTGGCTTTTGTTCATGAGCCAGCTTAACCTCTCAATGACGCCACCGGTTTAAGGGTGCATTCACGCTAAAATTTAAAGTTGTCAAGTCGCTAATGAAAGACCCTTTACCAACTGTAATGAAAAAGATTATCTCGGATCCTGCAAGACACACACATGAATCGTAATGGAAAAAGTAAGCCCTTGCTTCCTAACGACCCTCTTGCAACAAGAATTGGTAATTATATTTATTTGGAAGGGTTGACCTATCCTGTTGGCATTGCTGGCTGTCCCAATGGGGCTTAATGTACCATGAAGAATTTTCGAGTGCTACTAAGCTACATACGACGTTCTTAATATGGAAATCAAGTTAAGAAAAGATGTCTGCGTAAGCGTTTGCCTTCTATCATCAAAGTAGCAGTTGGTTCATTACGATAAGCTTCAACAGAGAAGAGAAGACTCCACCTTGTGGTGTACCTCAATGCATCCCGTCATGCTGCTGCTGACTAAATTATTCTAGATTTTCGCATGCGTATTATCATGTATGTTGGCCGTTTGTTAATTTTTTAGTCCCCATCACTGCGTTAAGTAGACGTGTTACGATTAGAGTAGCATTGATTCATTCAAATGCTCCACCCAGGGTTTCTAATATTAAGGAAGTAAGGCGGATGGACCACATTACGTACACAGTTTGCTAGATGAATGTTAGTCATCACAGATACCGTTTTCATAAGTTATAAGCGATATGGCGTTTCACTTCTTTCGGTACCAATTCCGTCAGAGTATATAGTATTTGAATATAATTTTCGAATCGAATGTCAGTATAATGCCCAGTATTGTAGATATTATTAATTTTATTTAATTTTACTTTCACACTTAACTGTCGGCGTCTCTAATTTATTTTTATTTAAACATAAATGTCTTCCTTGTGTTGGAATAATCTCTTAAATTATAAAATTTAATTTTGAAAACTTATATATCATCGGGTTTCGCTTTAACATGAATCAAAATGTATGTAAATAAATAAACAAATATAAACCAATTTATTTGATTGATATAAAAATCTACACAAAAAAAAAAGAATAGATATATGAAATTACAACAACAAACACCATAAAATTTGTGAAACCTTTTTTTTTTAAGTTAAAGCTTACAACCTATTTTAATTCCTTTGTAACGTATTTATATAATCTTCAGGTATTTGACTTATTTATAAAGTTTTGTCTGTAGTCAAGTGCATTTTTGTTTTTTTTAGTATTCTTTGTATAATTTTAATAATAATTATATTATTCTCTGTGAACAAAAGAGACGTAATTATATAAATAAATATACATGTGTGTATATTTGTATATAAATAAGTATTTATGTATAAATAAATATTTATATATGAATATTTATTTATGCATATAGTATATATGTATGTAAGTATATATTAAATTCTATTCAAGCGGAAGTATAATTTTCATTAGTTAAAGAAAGAAAGAAAAATATAATAAATTATTATAAAAAAGCAAAAAAATTGAGTAATTGATTTGGCCATTAGATTGGCATTAACAAAGTAAGTAAGAGTTTGAAGGGAATTTCAATCTTCTAAAGTACACAATTCGCTGCTAAGAAAAAGTACTCATTTTTCACATAAATTGGTGCTTTACCAACTCCTTCACTCGAAAATTGGATTGACAGTTCGACATTTCCTGACATTTCACTAGGACCAAGTTCATCAGGAAACTCTAGGGTTTCATATTGCTCTTCTTAGCAATCGTTAGAGATGTCATCCTCATCGGAATTCTCTTCTTTGAAGTCATCTTTACGGAGCTGTTCATGAAAAGTTCTCATCTTTCACATGTAGTGTCGTTTGCCAACTACTTCACTCGTAAATTGGATTGACAGTTCGACATTTCTTAACATTTAACTAGTCCCAAGATCATCTGGAAAACCGAGGGTATCACATTTCTCTTCTAAGCAATCGTTAGAGATGTCATCCTCATCGGAATTCTCTTCTTTGAAATCATCTTCTCGGAGCTGTTCAGAAATAGTTCGCCATTTTCACATGTAGAGTCGCTTTGCCAACTACTTCACTCGTAAATAATTGACAGGATTGACAGTTCGACATTTCCTGACATTTACCAACTCCTTCATTCGAAAATTGGACCAAGGACTAAGTTCATCTGGAAAACCGAGTGTATCATATTGCTCTTCTAATCAATCGTTAGAGATGTAGAGGATAGTAATAAGAGGGTATAACTCGAATGGGATTCTCCAATTGTGGGAGGGTCTATTTCGGTGTGGTCAGACCTTTACCAGCACAGGTGATAGTGTCGGTAGAGGGCTTTCCACATGCAGCTCTAACACCTGCTGTCCAGATACTTTTCTTGTGGCGAGACGAGTGTTCGGGGAACGTTACACGTTGGGCGCCACATTTAAGGTCACTCTGCTTTCAGCCCACTTCACTTTTTTGGTTGAAGAGAAAATAATTTTTCATAAAAATTGCAGCAAAAAAAAAAATGTGCAATAAAAAAAATCTGACATTTACTAGATACCACTACCACGTCCGAACAGCTTCTTGTCTCTTTGTAAAATGAACGAAATTCCACCAATCCACCAAAACGGCGCGACGACATACCTACCCATCTCACTCTTGCAACTCGGGCATACCCTGAACGAAAAATATGACGACAACCGCCGTGCTATTCGTCATTTCGTTGCACGCCATTTCTTTGCTCGCCATTTCTCTGCTCGCTATAAGCCACGCAGCGAATAGCTAGTTCACCATCATTTTCATATGTTGGGTATTATTTTATTTATTTGTTTTAATTTTTTTCATTTAGGTGGTTTAGGTGGTTTCTCACATCCTCATCGGAATTCTCTTCTTTGAAATCATCTTCACGGAGCTGTTCAGAAAAAGTTCTCATCTTTCACATGTTCTGTCGCTTTGCCAACTCCTTCACTTGTAAATTGGATTGAGAGTTCGACATTTCCTAACATGGAAACCCGAGGGTATCATATTGCTCTTCTAAGGAATAAGATATGTCATCCTCATCGGAGTTCTCTTCTTTGAAATCATCTTCATGACCATCGTTACTATTTTGAGCGTTCACCTATTGTTCATGCAGGAATTTCTTCGCAACATCAACCCCTGTTGATCTATTTTCATCACCCTGCAACGTTTCTTGTAGCCTATTCAGTACCAATACACGAAAATCCATATCTTGGATCAACGGCGGACCACTGAAAAGATGTTTTTCCCCTAATGCCAAGCACTTAATTCGCTTGGAGTTCCAAAGGCCCGCGTTGTCTGTATGTTGAATTTTAGATCTGTTTATGTACTTTTTACATATCAGGCTTCCCACCACTTGAGTCTCTGCCTGAGACTAGTCAGCCATTCGTCCTCTTCTAACCTTACCACGTTTCTGCAAGGTTTTCAATGCAAGCACTCTGGTATCCGCATTATTTTTCCTTCGCTCGATGTAGCCTAGTGTTTCATGCAGTCTATGTGCTCAAAAAATTCACGGTTGTATCTTCTCTTTCAGTCGCCTTCTTCGCATACAAGTCCAAAAATTCAATTGCCTAATATATGCTCCGCTTCCCTGTTTATTAGGGCCCACAATATTAAACATTTAAAAATCAGAGTTACCACGGTCCCTTATCATCTTTTTATGAATGCCAATGAACGACGTAATCAGTCCAAGATAATCGCAGTGCAGAACACGAAAATCTATTAATGGCTCAAATTCACACATGTGCAGTCGTACCTCTTTCTTCATTCGTAGCAGGCTTATAACAAGCCGTACCGCTACATGAAGAGGAACCAGTCAGTATTGCAGAATTAATCAAAGGTCTTTTCGACCGCAAAATGTCCTGCGTCTTCACTTACTACCCATTTAACCATTCTGTTTACAACACATTTAAAATTGCATACAAGACAACATGGGTGGTACAACAGCCCAGCTACAATTTATTGCAAACAAAACAAAAAAAAATCCCTCGGAATCTGTTCACGATAACCCTGATTACGTCGCTTAATGTCATTCCCAAAAAGATGATAAGGGACCGTGGTAACTCTGATTTTTAAATGTTTAATATTGTGGGCCCTAATAAGTCAATCAACTGCGATTTGTAATTGTTCATCTCGGCTAGATAGGATTCTGTTTGGCCTTGTATCCCTGGCTTCCCCGTTTAGTACTTTATTAAAACTTACGATTGCGAGCATCCTTCTTCGCCTGTAGAGCTTAATTCAGCTCTCGTGTTCAATAGAGCTTTGCCGCGTAGGCCTAATTTTTATCTGCGAGCATCTACCTGCCTTCATTGTCAACCCAGGGTTTTTTTTGTGTTGGGCGGGAGAAACCTTACACATTAGCTGTGGACGATCTTATGGCTTTTTGACATCGTCGCTATAGGTCTTTGACATAAGACGATGCGATTGCAGCCTTTTGACCATAAATTTGTTTCACAGTATTTTGCATTTGCTGTTACTTGGTGGATATCCCCATTTGCTGCAGATAACAAAGTGGTGGTTCGAGTCGATGTTACCCCAAAATAACACTCATAACGATTTTTGCATCGCAGTTTGGTAGTCGAACAAAAGTGTTATCGACAGTCGTTGGCAATGTTTTCATATTTCTCCGTCAGAGCCTGAGCACATATTATAAGTCTTCTGTTGGCTTGATTGGTTTTGGTATAATTCATTCACAAATGGCTTCCTGGATGCACTTTTCTGCTAAGCGTTCTAAAATTTCCGGTGCACGTTTCTGCAACCTATAACACTGACCGTAGCAGATGGCAGCGTTTTTTTTTCTTCCATATGCACGACATATCGACGTTGTCCTTAAATCGTAGTCAATAATAACAGTCCGGGGCTATTCCTTCCTTTGTTGCAATAAGCGTATCCGTGAAGAGTCAAGTCCTTGATTTAACCTGAAGACAGCAGGCGGATATTCTCTGCCAATCAATCTGATCAGGCTTCGTGCCTTTCCGTGAAAAACCAACTCTTTACTGTTTCAACTTGCTCGTGAGTAAGTTTACATCCATCTTGTGCTCCAAAGATGTGGCGTGTGTATAAGCAAAGAGTATAGAACTACATAGAGTACGCATCCCAGTTATAAATTGTGTAGCCATTTCAGACGCGGCCAGTAAGGGCGATGGGGAATTTTCGTCGCTCGCGTACGATGCTGTGGTACCAATGTGAACACTGGGGTATCAATATTAGCTTTATTGGAAGGATAATGTACGATTGCGACTGGTTTGTCGGACCGGCAAAGAATTGGGGTGAACGAGTAACTGGGTTTGTGCACGAGGAAGAGAACGACGTTGACTACGAGAAAAATGAAAAATGCGTGTTCGACCAAAAATCAAAGACAACTAATTTTATTACGCCTGGCTTATATAGGCTTCGGCAAATTAGTTATACAGCTATGTGTTTCTTTGTTAACCATTGGCTGGAATGATCTGAGAATGGAAATATGGCGAACCTTGGCACTTAGGCGCCATTTTTTAAATGAATTTAATTTAACAGTGGCTTACAAATCCTGTCATTTGTTTTATTTAAATTTTTTATCGTATACGTATACGATTTGTCGAATACTCAACATTCCGCCCCATTTGAAAGCTATGCTTTGTTTCCACTTCCAATGTTTCCACTAGCGGTTTTAACGTCTGAATCCCTAACTTTGCCATCGGATCCATATATAAACTTGCGGGTTCTGCCCAAACGCCATTTAAGTGGCGGCTCGCTGTCTTCATGTATGATAACGAGGTTGCCAACATTAATGTTAGGGCCTGACGACGCGACGTCCATTTAGATCGACTTTGAAGTTCCAAATATACTCGGTTGACCACCTTTGCCAAAAGTGGGTCTTTACAGCATTAATTCGCCGCCATTTTTAGATATGGCTTATATCGGCCGCCTCAACTGCTGGCTCCGGGACTGCTCTTAGGGGCTCCCCGATTATAAGATGTCCAGGGGTAAGGGCTTCGAAGTCATTGCGGTCGGAGGACATTGGTGTGATCGGCCTTGAGTTGATGACTGCTTCAATTTTCACTAATGCTGTAGATAGCTCTTCGAAGGTCAGTTTCGCACCACCTAAGCTTCGGTGCAAGTGACCCTTCGCCACCTTGACCTCCCAAATTCCACCAAAATGTGGTGCCCTGGGGGGTATAAAATGAAATGTTAGTTAAAGTATCTTAAGACGATTGTTGTGTAATTCGACAAGTTTGGATTGTGCAACGAAGTTTGTTGCGTTTTCGCAGTGAATGTCTGATGGAATAAACATGCGCCCTATCATGCGTTTTAGTCCGACACAGCTTCTAGGTGAACTGCCTTAGATGAGAAGCATACAAAGGCTGCCACATAGCTCTTGTAGGGTAATTTGCCACGAATTTTATAATAGGTATAAATTGGGCCAGCAAAGTCAACCCCACAACATAAAAAAGGATGTGAAGATGTTAGACGTTCAGGCGGCAAATCACCCATCACTTGCTCAAGTAGCTTCGGGCGGTACCTCACACAGTGAACGCATTGTCGAACAGTCTGCCGTGCAAGGTCCCTCGCATTTATTATCCTTAAACGTTGCCTAATAAGCGCCACAAGAGCCTTTGGACCGGCGCGGTAGTTTGAAAGATGAAAAGGTCTGACGAGCATTTGAGTAAGGTTGATTTCCTTTGGAAGCAGGAGCGGATGATTGCTTCCTTCGTAAGCGTGCTTCAACCGTCCTCCTACCTTAATTAAGGGAAAACTGCTGAAAACTGAAATCCAATGAAGAACGATAGCTTCATCTGTCCAAAAACAAAATTCTGAGTACCCATTGTTAAAAATATTTTTTTTTGTTTTTGACCACAGCTTTGATAAAAGATGAGCCGCACAAAGTTCCAAGCGAGGAAATTGTAGACGAGCGACTTCACATATCCCCAAAGAAAAGAATCCAATGGTGTCAAATCACACCATCTTGGTGGCCAATTTACAGGTCCATTCCGCGAAATTATGCGCTCATCGAATGTTTCCTTCAATAAATCGATTGTGACGTGCGCTGTGTGGCATGTAGCACCGACTTGTTGGAACCACATCTCATCCACATGCATGCCATCTAATTCGAGAACAAAATAGTCGGTTATCATAGCTCTATACCGGTTTCCATTAACTCTCCATTGATTCTCCAGCATCATTTCGGAAGAAGTATGGCCCAATGACTCCACCAGCCCATAGAGTCCACCAAACATTCAGTTTGTGTGGATGTAATGGCGTCTCAAGGGTCTCATGTAGATTCTCTTCACTCCAAATGCGGCAATTTTGCTTGTTGACGTAGCCATTCAACCAAAAATGAGCCTCATCACTGAACAAAATTTTGCGATGAAAATCAGCATCGAGATCAATCTCATTCGCCCATACACCAAAATCACGACGCATTGCATGGTCTCGCGGCTTTAATTCTTGCACGAGCTGGATCTTGTAAGGCCAAGATCTTTGTGCAAAATCTTCCATAAAGTTGATGGACAAAGCTCCATATTGCTGTGCACGGTGGCGAATCGATTCATTCGGGTCCTCTTCAACACTGCTTTACAGCGGCAATTGTTTCTTCGGTGCGCACTGTTCGACGTCTTTGCGGATGCGTATTATCACATAGAGTAAACGTAGTGTGAAAACGATCCATGGTTAACCGAATTAAATGCTCTGATGGACGACAGATGCTCGCAGCTAAGAACGAGGCCTACAAGGCTAAGCTGGTGAAGACGAGAGCTGCCATTGAGCTCTATAGGCAAAGAAGAAGGGAAGAAAAAGAAGAAAGAAGAAAAACGAGCAAGAATAGCGCGCGATCGAGGATATAGAGAGGTGCCACTCCAGGAACGATGTTCGCAAGTTTTATCAAAGTGTAAAACGTCAAAGCCAAGGATACAAGGCTCGAACAGCATCCTGTCGAGATGAACAAGGAAAAATGCTGAGGATATGGAAGAACCACTTCTGCAGACTGTTTAACGGCGATGACGAACAAAATTCCGCTGTCAGGCCGAACGAACCATTTAATATTGGCAACGACAGCGAAAACTGCCAACCACCCGACCTAAGTGAAGTGAGGCTAGCAATATCTAAACTCAAGCTTATTAAGGCCGCCGGAAATGACGTCCTTCCCGCTGAGCTTTATAAAGCTGACGGGGATGACTTGGTAAGTAACATCCACCAACTCATAAGCCAAATCTGGTCGGTTGAAAGCATGCCTGAAGAATGGAACCTCAGCATCGTTTGCCAGATCCACAAAAAAGGAGACCCTCTGAACTGCGCCAACTACAGAGGCATAAGCCTCCTCAACATCGCCTTCAAGATCCTATCTGCGTAATATGTGAACGCCTAAAACAGTTTACCAACAACCTGATCGGCCCTTATCGTTGTGGTTTTAGGCCAGGAAAATCCACAACCGATCAAATGTTCACACTTCGGCAGATCCTGGAAAAAACCCAAGAAGTCCAAATCGATACCCACAACCCACCACCTATTCATCGATTTCAAAGCCGCATACGACAGCATTTATAGAGACGAACTATACAGAGCCATGTCTAGCTTTGGCATACCGCCCAAACTAGTCCGTCTGTGTAGGATGACGATGGAGAATTCTCGCTGCTCCATCAGGGTCGGAAACGACCTCACCGACACATTCGATACCAAAAAAGGATTAAGACAAGGCGATGTGCTGTCATGTGAGTTCTTCAGTTTGATTCTTGAGAGGATTGTGCAAAACTCCCGAGCCAACACCAGAGACACAATTTTCCAAAAATCGGTGCAACTACTAGCATACGCCGACGATATTGACATCATTGGTAGGACTCAAGGTGATGTCATAGCCACGTTTTCTAGTATAGAGAAGGAAGCCGCAAAAATGGGTTTAGCAGTAAATGAGGATAAGACTAAGTATATGCTGTCAACACGAAATGACACACAACATCGACGAATTGGACAGAACGTCGCCATTGACAGATATAACTTTGAGTTAGTACGGGACTTTGTCTTCCTCGGCTCCACTATTAATGCTGAAAACATCTCGCCAGAAATCAAACGAAGAATTACTCTTGCCAATCGCTGTTTCTTCCCGCTAAGAAGGCAATTAAGTAGTAAAGCCCTTACTCGAAGGACTGAGGAGATCCTATATAAGACCCTGATCATCCCAGTCCTGCTCTACGGCGCTGAAGCATGGACCCTGTCGTAAGTGGATGAAGAAATCTTTGGTCGGTTCGAGAGAAAAATTTTCGGTCCCTTTTGCGTTGACGGGCTATGGAGACGAAGATTCAACCACGAACTATACGAGCTGTACAGCGACATATCCCTGGTTAAAAAAAACTCCGCATTGGACGTTTAAGATGGCTAGGACATGTAGAACGAATGGACACCAATACTCCGGCTCGCAGATTCTTCGATTCCCAGTTAGATGTCGGACGCAGAAGAGGAAGACCTCGCCTTAAGTGGCGCGCATAAGTAGAAACCGACCTCAACCAACTTGGAGTGCGCAACTGGAGGCAGTTAGCTAAGTACCGGGCTAATTGGAGAGGCATGTTGGTTGAGGCCCAGGTTCATCGCGGACTGTAGCGCCACTTAAGTAAGTAAGATGGACGATTATGTCGACCATAAAATGGACGTAAAATGAACAGCAAGCGCTGTTCATTGGTAAACCTTTTCATGATGAAATGGCAAACCAAACTGAACATAAACGACATTAGAGTGGCCCGATTTGACCACAAAATGTCAGTTTTATCTCGATTCGTGTAAGTCATTAAGTTTATCCTGTGTACCTGACAATGTTTTACATCACTAGAGTGTGGTTTCATTGTAAGAAATTTCGTTGCCACACTCAAATCGCCTCATTAAGACGAGTGGATATCTACTATAGCGAACAAGATAAATGAAAACAATCTCCTCTTAAACGAATGCTTTGTTGTTTATTTTTAACACTATTTTGTGTGAGGTATCTACCAGATATACAATCATTTTATTACGAGAAGATGGTAAACCAGAAACTACATTAACCATACAAGTTGTATAAATAAATTTCAAACAAAATAAGTGCAACAATAATCTGCTATCATAGAGTTGGCGAACATAATCTAAATAAACTTAAATAAATATCACTTAAATAGAAACTTTTCACTTAATCGAACAATTCGACGGTCCTTAACAATCAAATAAAAATAGAAAAATATAACAACTATATGTAGAACAAATTTCTGTAAGAGTTGCCCACGTGTACTGAGTTTAGAATAGAAATATTCAACTAACAACATAACGTATTGCATGGCGGAACCCCTGCTCAATCTATCATCTCGTCCTCTATATGAAATCTGGTGAAACCTACCAGCTTCCGAAAAACAGAGAGGGGAGGAATCAATATCAGATACAAGAAGCAATTGCACATTCCTAGTTGTCAGTCTATCCTTTCATTTATTTAGACAATTGCACTCTGCTTGGCCAAGGCATCGGTGTCGTAAGTGGTAACCACACCAGCCGTCTGGATACATCTTCAAATCTATAAAAATGTTTCCAATCAGGACACTTCTCCGCAACAGCTATAAATCTTAACATTCAAAATTAAACATTGGCAAATAAATATCTAACAGGATTTAGGGGTAACCCCAAGCACTGAGAGCTGAGGATACCAACTCGCCCACCATTTAAAAAACATTTTCAATCATAAATCACTATTTTCTATCCATGCAACAGTAGGCGTTTATCATTATTATTTCAGTTTTCCTTACAAGATCCATTTATGTTTCTTATTTTGATTTGTTAAAAATGTACAAATTTTATAATCTAAATTGCGAATATATATTTATATATATTTTTCCTAAATATTTAAGTCCCTATTGATTACAGTAATTTATTTGAGTCTCACGCACTCAATACACACACTCACACTTTCTGCTTAAATTGTTTAAAACAAAATATAGTTTCTAAATGTCCATTGCTATGTACAAAAAAAAAACTGAAGAATAATCGCTATATATACAAATACTGTAATATTCTATCAATCTAAACTAACTGCTATGAAATATTTTTCGTTAAGCTGGCGCTACTGCAGCAGCTGCTGCTGCCGGGCAGCTCCTTGGCAATTCCGCCCCATTCGAGTTTGTAGATGCGTGTTCGCCATCGTATCGCAGGATTCCACAATGCATGTAGGAACAGATATGGTCCGCTTATTTCACGGAACAACCAACCGATGACAAATTCAAATTTGTGGAACGGTAGTGATCCATTCTGAGAAAAAATAAAATCGAAATCCATGAATGCGATTATGAAATATAATTAAGCAAAGCTTACCTGGACAATGGACAGTAAAAGCCAATCAGATAGGAACCAGGATAATATGTGAACTAGGTAGAAAACTAACGAATCCCAATTGAAGAGCAACGAAACGGACCATGATGCAAAGGCACCCACCACCAAGCACTCGGACAATGGTTCTAGGAGTATCGTTGTGGGCACCATGGCAACACGGAGTTTGGCCCAGCGTGTAAGGCGCGCTTGAAAACTGCTTATATCACAAATACCACTATTTTGCCAGGCTGGTTGATTACTTATACGCATCTTCCAACCGTGATCGGTGAAATATTTCGCAATGAAGAAATCTTCTGCCAAATAACAGCCAAACTTTTGTAGTCCACCGCATTCGTCCAAGACCCTCTTCCGGAGTAGGCACGACATACCAGTATGACAATTTATACCAAGCAAATCGGCAGAGAGGTAGATGCGCGATTGAACGGTTCCAAAATAAATCTAATAAAGGAAAAGTATGATGAGGTTGTTTATATGATTTTGATATGGACAAGGAGTGAGTTACTTTTTCAAATGTAGCTGCAAATCCTTCACGGTCGCAGGTAAATGGCATTTGATGGACAAGTCCCGTCTTTTCTGTCATATTTTGCACCATATCAGCAAGGGTATCACTCTTCACTGTAATTGTAAAAATCAATTAAAATTGGATACTTTTCATTTTTATTAATTAAAATTAAATCGTTGCCAAGCTTAGAATGGATATTAGTTAGAAAAGTTCAAAGGTTCCATGGATTCAAATCGGAAAATCGACTAACCGGACATTCTTCTTAGGTGTTGCAAGCGAGAGTTTCTCAAATGAGCTTTGCTTACATCCGATCGAGGTCTAGCTGACCATCATTCCGACTAACCTAAACTGACCTTCCACAAACACTTCACCGCTGGTTTTCCAACTTGAGAGGATTGGAAAAACGCAGTGTTGAAAAAGATTTCGACACACTCATATACAACGACAACTCCAAAATGGACTGTGGAGTAGGCGCAGGTGTCTACTCGGACACACTTAAAATAAAAAATCGTTTCGCCTCCCTGACTCCTCCAGTGTATTCCAGGAATTGCTGGCTACTAGGGAGGCTTGTCACGCGATTAGACACGATGGTACTCCCAAACAAAATATCGCTATTTTTCTTGAAAGTCAAGCCGCTATTAAGGCGATTATTTCTGCATCGACGTCATAAAAGCTAGTAACGGGTGATCCAAGTAGAGATACTTTTTTCAATAGCCTTTTTTGACAGATCACGTGTGAGTCGTGTCATGCTGTCATGTTATTTTTGTTTAGTATTGTTTGGCATTTCATAATGGAAAGACTTACGCGTGAACAACGTTTACAAATTGTTCGACTTTATTATGAAAATTCACGTTCTGTGAGGAATGTGTTTCGTGCACTTCGCTCAACTTATGGTCAACATAATCGGCCTACTGAGCGTACTATTCGCAACACCATCACCCATTTTGAGACCCAGCATTCATTATTGGATAATATTCGACCGAATAGACCACGTCCAGCACGCTGTGAAGAAAATATAGCGGCCGTAGCTGAGAGTGTACACGAAGACCGTGGAGAGTCGATTCGGCGCCGTTCGCAGCAACTCGGACCATGATAACCGACTATTTGATGCCTGAAATTGAAGCTCGTGATCTCGGCGACATTTGGTTTCAGCAAGACGGCGCCACTTCCCACACATCGCATCAATCAATGGACTTATTGAGAGAACATTTCGGTGAGCACATAATTTCACGTTTTGGGCCGGTCGATTGGCCACCAAGATCGTGTGATATCACACCGTTAGACTTTTTCCTGTGGCGATATGTAAAGTCAAAAGCTTATGCCGACAAACCCGCTTCGATTCAGGCCTTGGCGAATGACACGCGTGTCATAGAGAAAGAGGATACTTGGTTAAGTTCGCTAGTGATACTTATGCAGTGGTGGTCTGTGTTGCTCCTTCAGCCTCAAAGAGGTAGTTGCTCCATCCTGATCTGCTACAAAAACGGACTATCAGCGCTGTTGGGATGGTCGTTAGGTCACTTAGGTCATCGAAGTAAAGGCTGCATAGTATTTCAAAATGGCATAGCAGGTGTGAGACATCTTTTTCGACGTCAGGGTCGCTGCATTTCCTGCAAAGTTGGTTCGCACCAGTCAGTTTTATCTTATTGGAGTGCTTACCCAACAGGTCGTGACCTGTTATCACTCTCACCGCTATAGAAATGGAAGCTCTATTCAAAGCTATTAGCTTGTTTGATTTGCTGCGGCTTAATATCGGCAAGAGAGATTTTGTGTGTGTACAAGTTATTGTATTTTGCCATCTTGGTATGGTTGCTTTTTGAGTGTGCTTGGTTATTTCATGTTTTTAGATGCTAGCGGGGGATTGACCCTTTTATCAGCTAGGGGAATGCAACTGGACGATCCTAGTCTGGCTAGTTCGTCTGCTTTCTCATTTCCTATAATGTCATTATGTCCTGGCACCCAGATAATTTGGACTTTGTTCTGGTTACAAAGAGCCTTCAGATTTTACTGTATTGGATGCCAGAGCTTTAATGGCCGCTTGACTATCCACGTAGATGGAGATATCCTCATGTGATATGTCCAATACCCTAGCCGATTCGGCAGCCTCGAGTATGGCCAGGATCTCAGCTTGGAATACACTACACGAGTTTGCTAATCTCAAGGATGTAGCTAGCCGGATCTTTTCAGAGTAGATACCAGAGCCCACTCCGACTTCCATTTTGGATCCGTCGGTATAGATTGCTATTTCAATGTTAGATAACACATTGTTTGAAGACCATTCGTCTCTGCTTGGTATTCTGATAGAGTAATTAGTATCAAAGTCGTGGTATGGGATAATGTAGTCAGATGCCACATCCGCATATGCCATTGAGTTAAATATTGAGCTATGGCCAAAAGGCTTCGTAAGTAGATTGCCCGTTTCTTTGAGTCTTGCTGCGCTTTTTGCTGCTGTGTCATTGATTTGTAAGTCAATTGGTGTTATGTTTAGGATTTTGTTTCTAACCCTACTGTGGGGTTAGTGCGCATGGCTCCTGTCGTGAGTATGCATGCTGTCCTTTGAACTTTCGTAAGCTTGGTCATATGTTTTGCTTTTTTCATAGCATTCCACCAGACCAAGCAACCGTATGTTAGGATTGGTCTGACAATGGCTGTGTATAGCCATTTTGTGACCTTCGGGGATGGGCCCCATTTTTTGCCGCAGATTCTGTTGCAGCTATAGAGGGCAATATTTGCTTTCTTTACTCTTTCTTCAACGTTTAGATTCCAGTTCAGTTTACTATCAAGTATCACCCCCAGATATTTCGCGCTTGCTGACAATGGAAATGCTGGGATCGATCTCCTGTGAGTAAAGAGAACCAGTTGTGTTTTGTTTGGATTTACACCCAGCCCGCAAGACTTTGCCCACTTGCTGAGTATATTGAGGCTAGTTTGCATAATTTCACTCAGTGTCGGTGGGAATTTTCCGCACGCCATGAGGACTACGTCATCAGCGTATGCCACTGTTCTTATTGCAGTGATATCCAGCTTCTTAAGTGCCTCGTTGACTACTAATAGCCAGAGGAGTGGGGATAGTACGCCTCCCTGGGGGGTACCTCTTGACGTTGTGATCCTTTTGGTATAATCGCCTAGTGTTGACGAAATGGTCCGGTTATTGAGCATCGTTCAGATCCAATTGCTAGAAACCGTTCCTATTTTACCTTTGGCAAGTGCCTCAGCAATTGCTTCAGTTGTAACGTTGTTGAAGGCTCCTTCTATATCTAGAAAGTCTGCTTACGTATATTCTTTGTAATGCAGTGAATTTTCTACTGTGCGAACTACTTTGTGTAGAGCCGTTTCCACCGATTTACCCTTTATATAGGCGTGTTGCCTTACAGATAGGTAACCTGGATTCAGGTTGCTACGTATTTGGATGTCGAGTAATCGTTCCATCATTTTCTGTGACATAGATGGAAACGAGCAGGCTGATGCCCTAGCCAGGCTGGGCTGGTCCCTTCCAAGCAAGTGCAATCGGCATTCTCACTCCTTTAAAAACTATCATGAATAATATCAATACACACAGCAGAACATAGGTGGCGAAACCGAAGGGGGTGCGCCACCTATATCACACCACATATCAAGAGATATGTGGCCACGGTACAACAAGACAAGAACACGCGACCTCTTAAGTAGATACCGTAATAAAGTCTCCAGGGTGATAGCAATTACCAAAGGACACTGGCCCATCGGTGACCATGCTGTTAGAATGAGTATACCCCACAACACCAACTGTCGCAGCTGCAAGGAGGTGGGTGAGAAGGAAACTTGAACTCATTTTCTGTGCAAATGTCCGGCTTTGTCAAGAGTAAGACAACGAACTCTAGGCAAACCTTCCTTTAACAACATCCGCGAGCTCTCTGATAAACACATCAAAGAACTGATCGCCTTCCTTAATGCCACTGGTTGGATTTAATACACGCCAACTTGGCATCAAAACGGCGCACACCAGCGCTAATTGTGTTTCGTCTTGTACGAACAGCTAATCCAACTAACTAACTACATCCGATAAACATACAAGGTGGGCCAATAGAAGTCATCCGATGTTGTTTGGCTCTCATTTTTTTTTCTAAATGAAAAACTTCGATTCTGTTTGTTGATTTTTTTGAACATTTAAAGTTTTATTGGTGAAGTCGAGAAGATGATATCGGCCAAATGGGCGCCGTCACAATTGACTGCCATACGGGCTCGTTTTATAAGATTTTTCATCACTTCGGCGAGACTTTTTTTTTTATAATTTGTGCGCACTCAAGGGGTTACGAATACCCTTTATATGTTTTAGCACAGTGAGGGCGTTAAGGAAATTTGGGATAAGAAGAAAGGAGGTACCGATGCACATTGGTTTTAAAAGCCTGTAAGTTATAATGGAAAGGGAAAACAGAGTTTGGTAGAGCATTCCACATTCGTGTTGTTCGGTTTATGTACGAATCTCTGTATTTCAGCGTACGTCCGAAGATATGCTTGAGGGTAAATGATTTGCAGTCATATCGAAGCGAGTATTTTTGAATGGGAGGAATGCAGCTGGCTATTTCATTTGAGCATTGGTTGTTAAGATAGCGATAAAACAATGTAAGGCAGGAGATATTTCGACGATGTTCTAGCGAAACTAAAGAGTTCGCTATTCTAAAGTCTCCTATAAGCTTTTCGCACGCGTTTGAATCCTATCTAGGACGTGCAATCTTGTTTTTGGTGCACCCGACCAGACGGGAGCGTTGAACTCAAGTTTAGGGCGTGTAAACGCTTTATATATTGTCGCCAAATCAGAAGGGGTGAAATATTTCTTACATCGATTAAGGAAACCTAGACATTTCGCTGCGTTTTTAGCGACTTCGAATATGTGGTCGTTCCAACATAAGTCGTTACTAACACACATACCTAGCATGGAAAGTTTTTCGGTTTCTTCTATGTAAGTGCCATTCATGGATAATGGCTCTAGATTTTGATTTCGCTTTAACGACAGAAGACAGCATTGTGTTTTGGAAGCATTGAATTCTACTCTGTTGGATGTACCCCATTTGATGATGCTGTCGAGGTCGGAATTCAATCAGCTTAACATATTTTGTCGTTTAGAGTCCACGTGCGAAGATGATTGACGTGAACCTGAATACGAGTATGAGAAGCAGAGAATACTACCATCAGCGATGGAATGAATTGGATTAGAAGTTGCAGACAGGAGATCATTTATAAAAATGAGAGTCGGAGATAAAACTGAGCCTTGAGTGACACCAGCATTTATATTTGGTTAGTTGCAGACTTGAAACCATCCAAAACAACTTGAACGTTTCAAAAGATAATGTCTAATCCATAGAAGAAGTTTTTCGTCGATTCCAAATGCACGCATTTTCGACAAAATGGCTTGATGCCAAACCCTGTCAAATGCCTTTGAAATATCAAGCGCAACAATCTTGCTTCGAGATATATCATAAGCAAACGATTTATCAGCGTTTCGATGACCTTGGAAAGAAGGGACGTAAGTGCAATTGGTCGGTAGTTAGAGAGAGAAGAAGATTCGCCTTATTTTTGGTACAGGCTGAACAAATGCTATTTTCCATCTATTCGGAAAGGGTCCTGATGAGTAGGATAGATAGAAAGGGATCTAAGAAGGCAGGTGATGTGATGGTGGAGTTAGTGGCACTATTGTTTGGAACAGTAAGGTCAGAAGATTTAGTTATGACAGGTGAGGGGTCGGAAACTGGGTTGTGAGTGTGAGAATATGAAATTAGGGTAGTTTGGTGGGTTGACTGGGGGAGTTGCAGTAGTAATTGGAACAGCAGGCGATAGGTTAAAAGACACACGTTTGGCCTTAGGTTTTTGAGATCGTGTAAAGATGGGAAATTTGGGAGCTATATTGAAATTCGGAAGTAATCCCATTTTAAATTGCCAATTTGAGTTTGACTCAGGAGTATTTTACCGTTGGGATGGGGATTTAAAATTATTGCAAAGGACAAAATGGTACTACCAGATGTTTGCTTGTTTATTGTCGCATTATATGTTATGCCTTGGCTCGAATGCACAGTGGCGACTAAAGCACCTAACCAAGGCGTTAAATGAGTACGAAAAAGTTGACGCAGCAATTTCTAAAGCTCCTATAAGCAAGTTTAGCTATCACATGTGGTATTTATGTTAAAAGACTGTCATTCTATCAATTTTTGATGATGAGGTGGATAACCAAACTGAAAGAAAAATGGTTGTCAACCTAAACAGGGATTAAAGCTCAGATTTTGACAAACGTTATGTCCCATCGAAGGAAGAACTGTCCCAAAAGTTGTTTGGTAAGCTAAATTATTTTTGTTATATATTTTGTTGTTGTTATTGAACTTGTTTTTCTTTCAGATAAAACATTGGATGATTTTGTAACGGAAAAGAGCAAACGATTTCTATCTCTTCTGCAGATCTGTGACAGTTTTCTTCAAGAAGATGTATATTCTTGGGATGATAACGCTGCTTTTCTAGGAGCTAAAAGAATAATAAGTCGTTTGTAAATGACACTGCTGAGAGGGCTGTCAAATTAGTGCAAGATTTCAACGGACTTATCATGGCTGAAGAAGAACAAAAGCAATTCTTGTTACGCTGTGTCCAGGAACATAGAAATTTGTACCCAGACTGCAAAAAAAACTACACTCAAGAGACATATTGACATATTGACAATTAATTGACTAAATTGGTGAAAAATGTGTGTTTGGTTAGTTTTCAACCATACTCGGTTGAAGAATTTCAACTGTTTCTTACCCCGAAACTCAGTTCCCCGGTTTTTATGAGAGTTGAACTCATCTCATTCTCTTACAATAACGAACAACACGCGGTGTTCCCAAGCGTTCCCATATCTAAGTACTAACCGCGACCGACGCTTGCTTGGTTTCGGAGATCAGACGAAAACCGATATTTTGTTTAATCTCTTTTTCGTTACACTTTTCGTTTCATTTAATCAAATACACAACGTCCCAACATTTCACTTCAAACAGACAATCATACAAATATCGCCATTAGTGTGAAGATATGCTCTTTTCATTGTAAGCACGAAATCCAACCAGAATCCAATGCTCCACATTTCGGTAAGACTCAGAAATACCTATCGAAAAAACCGTCAAACATTCAAGTGGCAATGTTAGTCAAAAGTATTGTTATACAACTCATACAACAAATCTGAATACGTCATCCTACCCGAATCAGGCCACATACCAATTTTCATCTTCATCTTGCAGCATCTGTCGTCCTTTTCAAAGTACCGCAAACGCCACAAATGTAAGGGGCGTTTCCGATATCTAGCATCTGGTTTTAAAAATATCGTCATATGAAAAACACCGTCCTTCCTGAAGGCAACGCTCGAATCCCAAAAATACATCTTCATTATCACTTGTCACATACACATCTATCATATCTACCTGTTTGGATTCAAGCTTCAATTACCAACTCAAGACGTCAGACACACACCGCTAAAACACATTTCTGACACCAAAATCAGCGGCCATTTCAACATTCAGAGGGAAATAACCATTTTTGCCACCTACATGTTACCAAATGTGTCGCATCCATATATGTAGCAACTTTCGTTTGATTTCTCACAACAATGGATATTAATTTCCTGGACTCAGCGATGAGTTTCATAATTTGAATACCACGTATCCAAATTTGCTTATTGACAGACAACACACTTTCTTGGTGCATACCAGTGCACCAACGTCCTTTTCTTTTTTGCACGCCAACGTACGTGTTGCCTGAGATACAAGTCCATATATCCGTTCACTTCACACGACCAAACAGCCACAACAAACCTAGTAAACCAACAACACGCGATCACCGACATCAAGCAGCGTCGGTTGAATGGGAAACAAGATCAAAATACTATCATAGTGATGTTTTTACGTTTCATAAAATGAAGTTTCACTCAATTAATATCACAAATTCAGTGAAATCCTATCGATATTGCATACAGAGCATTGTCTTGAAAATGTGTCATTTTTTTCTAATTAATATCCTTCTTGACGTTTTAGTATACTATTTCCATCTTTATGTTTAATTGTTCAGACTTACTTTTAATTCCACTATCTGAAATCATGATGAGTTCATATTTGGCAGCTGCATAAGCTGGGTGCATATTGTTTATCTTTGGGTTAACACCCACATTCGAGCCGCCAATAAACAGTTTAGCATCGATGGCAGGATACTTGCCCATCAAACTTTCGACTATCGATACGGCCAGATCGTTTTTATCCTCGACGCAGAATAATAGTTCATACTAGGACAAGAATAAACATTTAATCGTGTTTTTCAAAAATCAAGTAGATGGATAACATACGATTGGGTAGTCCATAGTGAAAAAAGTCTCCAAGTTGTGTTCCAAATTTGGATCGATCCCCATTAGCGGTTTAAGAATTGAGACACCTGGCAATGGTGTTTCGTGGGGTAAAGTGCACGATTTTCGCTGTAGCTTATATTTTCTGTAAACAAGAAGAGAAAGTTTTTATAAATTAAGTGTTTGGCAATCTGATGTGAAATAATATTTAAAAGTTTCTAAAAGTAATTTAAATTTTATTGTAAGCAATGTTTTTCCCACATATAGGATATAGAATAAGGGATAACTGTCATACTAGATAGTTTGACTTTCTTTCAGTATACTTTGGCAAATCACCATGGAAAGACGTTTAGAAATTCTGGAAATTTATTTCGCCAAACTTATAGGGCACTTGGTCAAGTTTACGGCGTTCATAATCGTCCATCTGAGCAGCTTATACGCAATTCTATGGGTCGATTTATGACCACATTCACTCTTTTTGATAATATTCATCCAAATTGAGCCCGTACCGTGTGTAATGTAGACGTAAGTATGACAGAACACCCGAATTTATCGATCTACAAAAAAGGGGACCCTCTGAACTGCGCCAACAACAGAGGCATATGGGAACGGCTGCAACCGTTTACCAACAACCTGATCGGTCCTTATCAGGGTGATTTTAGGCCAGGAAAGTCCACAACCGATCAAATCTTCACACTTCGGCAGATACCCACCACCACTTTATCGATTTCAAAGCCGCTTACGACAGCATTTATAGAGACGAACTATACAGAGCCATGTCTAGTTTTGGTGTACAGCCCAAACTCGTCCATTTGCGTAGGATGACGATGGAGAATTCTCGCTGCTCCATCAGGGTCTGAAACGACCTCACCAAAACATTTGATACCAAAAAAGGATTTAGGCGATGCGCTCTCATGTGAATTCTTCAATTTGATTGTTGAGAGGAGAGACAATACCAGAGGAACAATTTTCCAAAAATCGGGGCAACTACTAGCATACGCCGACGATATTGATATCATTGGTAGGACTCAACGTGATGTCATAGCCACGTTTGCTAGTATAGAGAAGGAAGCGGCAAAAATGGGTTTGGCAGTGGGTATGACATACAACATCGACGAATTGGACAGAACGTCACCATTGACAGATATAACATTGAGGTAGTACGGGACTTTGTCTTCCTCGGCTCCGCTATTAACTCTGACAACAATATCTCGTCAGAAATACTCTTGCCAACCACTGTTTCTACGGACTTAGAAGGCAATTTAGTAGCAAAGCCCTCACTCGAACTACTAAGGAGATCCTACATAAGACCTTGATCATCTCAGTCCTGCTCTAAGGCGCTGAAGCATGGACCATATAAAAAACGGATGAAGAAATCCTTGGTCGATTCGAGAGAAAAATTCTTCGAAAAACCTTCGTTCCGTTTGCGTTGACGGGCTATGGAGACGAAGATTCAACCACGGACTATAAGAGCTATACAGCTTCATACCCCTGGTCAAAAAACTCCGCATTGGACGTTTAAGATGGCTAGTGGCGATTCCCTGCTAGACGTCGGACGCAGTAGAGGAAGACCTCGCCTTAAGTGGCGCGCACAAGTATAAACCGACCTCAATAAACTTGGAGTGCACAACTGGTGGCAGTTAGCTAAGGACCGGGCTAATTGGAGTGGCATGGGTTGAGTTCGACGAACGGGCTGAGATCAATCGGAATTCGAACCAGATTTTTATCGTCAAATCATCTTCAGCGATGAGGCTCATTTTCGGCTTGACGGGTATGTAAACAAGCAGAATTATCGGTTTTGGAGTGGGCCCAATCTAAATGAGACTCTTGCGACTCCATTATATTCCGAATAAAATCACTGTTTGGTGCGGTTTACAGCTTATTTGTCTTTAAATCCGAAACCGGTGCCAATGGCGAACGCTACAGGCAAGTGATTCGTGCTTTTTTTATTCCTCATGTCATTGGAAATCATCTGGGGGATAAATGGTTCCAACAAGATGGCGCAACATGTCATATAGCGCATGCAACCATAAATTTGTTGAGCCAGACGTTTGGTGACTTAAGACCTGTGAATTGGCCACCACGTTCGTGTAATTTGACATCTCTGGTCTATGGTCATCTATCCTCCTTTTAAGAGGGTGATCCTCCTTTTTGTACCAAAAAGATCAAAAACCTCCAAATCTCCTTTCTCGCCCTGAATCCTTCGAACAAAACTAGCTAGGGCTAAAGTCATCAACCGAAAATCCCAGAATCCCCAAGATAGAATTAACGGTGGCATCTACGAAGTAAAAAACTTACATGAGCAGGTCTGACATATTCGGAGTAGGACATCAAACATTTCAAGGGTTAGGCAACAAAAGACCAACGGCATTGCTCAATTACGTAGTGGATACTGATGGACCTATGTCTAGGTGTATCTGATAAATTTGAGTTAGCCCTACAGGTTATGGGTTAACTATTCAATCACGGAAAACACCTTTTGTTACGAAGTAACCAAAACCATGGAAAAGACTTACTACACGACCACGCTAAATGTAAAAAAGGACAACGACGAAATGTTAAAATTAAACAGTAGACGTGCAGCTGAACAACTATCGGAAGCCCTAAGCTGCTACTAAGCAGACATTACTGCTACCCAAGAAATACGATTAGATATGCCGGGCAAAAAGAGGAAGAAAAAGGACTAAGCAGAAATAAGGACTTTTCGGAAGCATTTGTTATGAGGACAACAAAAAGTCGTATTGCTTGAAGAAATAAGCAAACATGTTGTAACATTGCGATTAAAGGCCACATTTGCCCATATACGCCTTATTTACGCTCACACTCCGACGAAGAAATAAGATGACAATGCTTAGGACGGTTTCTACCAGCTCCTGGACAAACTTATGAGCGACTACCTTGTTTAGCAATCCGAGCTAGGAAGATGGCCTTGCTAAGGTTGTCGGTATCCGGAACGAAGGCAACGCAGGTATTTAACTTGGGAACCTCGTGTCCCTGAGTTATACGCAGGTTAGCGTCTTTCCATGGATTGATCTTT
The DNA here is from genome assembly GCA_932526625.1 of Rhingia campestris. NCBI lineage: Eukaryota > Metazoa > Arthropoda > Insecta > Diptera > Syrphidae > Rhingia > Rhingia campestris. The sequence continues at coordinate 1,244,012 of OW052186.1, read as the reverse complement.
CCTACCATCGACATGAGCCAGTTTTTAATTTCTGTGTGGTGGCAGGTAATCGATAGCCAGCCATCTCTAGCTGAGGTGGTTACAAATCGTAGGATGCCGATTTTGTCCATCTCCTCTAGTAGACCCTTCCTTACTAGCTTTATTTGTTGGTCTGTGAAAGCCTGCTCCGTGTGCATGGAGTGCATGATAGCGACTTTGCATTGGGTCATAGTTTCCATGTAGGATATTTCTGATATATGCAAGGTATATCCTGTGCATTCTCTGTACCGCCAGGCTTGATTGTTTTTTATCTCCACTTGCGTAGCATATGAGTAGGATTTGGGGGCAGACTTGTGTTTGGCACCTTCTTTATTCATGCCTTCACATGTGTCTTTATGTGGTCCATGTTTTTTTTCCTAATTTCCACTATAGGAGAGCTGTCTGTGAACGGCAGCGTTTGTGGTGCTGGGTTCACTACGTTTTTCTTTTTCTCTTTACGCGAGAACAAGCGCACATCTGGCTCTTTCTATTCGTTTCACCTCTTCTGGTGTATTACCATTCCTTATAAGAGCAGCAATTCGACGTCTTTGAGCTCCAGTGAAGTGTCCATACTTCTGCTGAGGCTTTTTTAAACGTGTACTAGCTTCTGCTTCGATACTGGGTACTGGGTATAAGGCCTCCTAAAAAATGGAAAGTCAATTTGTACATATTTTCTAACCTAATTTCTAATGAGTTTACTTTCTTTTATTGTTGGTTCTTCATTTGTTTTAGTTTTTTTGAGGTTTATTGTTGATTCCATGTGCCTTTCTTAAAGATGTCAGAAAGGCTGTTAGCTGCTATAAAATGCTGTGAGACTGATTTTATTTTGGCAAAAATTGCTGTGGGACAAAATATGTTATTCTCATTGAATTCCGACTTTGACAGCATTTTCAATTGGGTCCAACAGAGTGGAATTCAATGCTTCCAAAACACAAAGCCGTCATCTGTCATAACGACATTACAGTTGAAGGAACCGAAAAACTTTCCTTCAATTTAATCGTCCAAATGTGCGTAAAATCGGAAAAATTTTGAAAATATTTGAGCAAACCGGGTCTGTAGGAGATGTGAAAACACCGGTGCATGCTCGTACTGCAGAAAATATTGCTGCTGTTCGCGATAGTTTTTTTTTTTTTTTTTTTATAATTTGCGCGCACTCAAGGGGTTATGAATACCCTTTATATGTTTTAGCACAGTGCGGGCGTTAAGGAAATTAGGGATAAGAAGAAAGGAGATACCGATGCACATTGGTTTTAAATGTCTGTAAGTTATAATGGAAAGGAAAAACAGAGTTTGGTAGAGCATTCCACATTCGTGTTGTTCGGTTTATGTACGAATCTCTGTATTTCAGTGTACGTCCGAAGATAGGCTTGAGGGTAAACTGATTTGCATTCATTGCGTAACGAGTATTGCGGCTGAATTGTTGAATGGGAGGAATGCAGCTGGCTATTTCATTTGAACATTGGTTGTTAAAATAGCGATAAAACAAGGTAAGGCAGGAGATGTTTCGACGGTGTTCGAGCGAATCTAAGGAGTTCGCTATTCTTATGTCTCCTATAAGTTTTTTCGCACGCGTTTGAATCCTATCTAGTAGGTGCAATGTTGATTTTGGTGCACCTGACCAGACGTGGGCGTTGAATTCAAGTTTTGGGCGTATAAACGCTTTATATATTGTGGCCAGATCAGAGGGGGTGAAGTATTTCTTACATCGATTTAGAAAATCTAGGCATTTCGCTGCGTTTTTAGCGACTTCAAATATGTGGTCGTTCCAACGTAAGTCGTTACTAACACACATACCTAGCATGGAAAGCTTTTCGGTTTCTTCGACGTAAGTGCCATTCATGGATAATGGCTCAAGATTTTGATTACGCTTTAATGACAGAAGACAGCATTGTGTTTTGGAAGCATTGAATTCCACTCTATTAGATTTACCCCATTTGATAATGCTGTCAAGGTCGGAATTCAATGAGCTTAACATATTTTGGCGTTTTGAGTCCACGTTCGAAGGTGAGGGACGAGGACCTGTAAACGAATATGAGAAGCTGAGGGTACTGTCATCAGCGAAGGAGTGAATTGGATTAGAAGTTGCAGACAGGAGATCATTTATAAAAATGAGAAAGAGAGTCGGAGACAAAACTGAGCCTTGAGGGACACCAGTGTGGCTGAAGAGCCGTCCACCTCAACTAGTCGTAACAATTGCATCTCTCACCCTCGTCGTTGATGAACATTATGCATAAAGAATTGCATTTACACGCTTACAAGGTGCAATTGACTCAAGAACTAAAGCCTCTTGATCATTTCAAGCGTCGTCAATGGTCAGAATGGTGGCAAGATTTCAACAGTGGATGATCAATGCGGGCTCAGTGGCGCGATGGTTAGTGCGATGAACTGCCGCGCAGAAGGTCTGGGTTCGATTCCCAGCCGTAGCAACATCTAAATGATTTTTCACTGGCCCTCCTCTCGTGATGATCTGACAAATCGTCCGAGTAGTATCAATTGTCAAGAATAGCTTATCTCAACTTAGCCGTTCGGAGTCGGCATAAAACAGGAGGTCCCGCCATCGTGCAAGAAGTACACACGCACACATGAATGGTTGTGAGAAAGCTAGGCCCTGGGTACTAACGAGCCTGTTGCGCCAAAAATTTGTATTTTATTTTTTTATGATCAATTTTCGAAGAAATTCATCTTCAGTGATGAGGCGCATTTTCACCTCAGTGGATTCGTCAATTAGCAGAATTGCCGCATTTGGGCGAATGATAATCCAAGAGTGATTGGCGGTGCTTAAGGATAGTGATGCGATTATATGAGGACACAAGCGTTCTCACTCTAGCCTGTCACTATCAACTCCTACTCTCACCTCCACGCTGGTGACTGGTGGGTGGCTAGTACCTCGACTGGAGATGGGGTATTAAACCCCTGTGGAAGGTCGTTGGTGGCAGCAAACGAGAGAGGGGGAGGAGTGTCCTCTCACTACTCACATATACTCACTCTCAGGCGTCTCCCTCTCACTACTCACATATACTCACTCTCAGGCGGCAGCGGAGGAATTCCCTAGATGGAGTCAACGGTGGCGCCTACAGTTCAGGTTTGATCGAACTGGTAGTGAAATCCCTATATGAGCTGCTTCGACATATTTGAACACCAGGTCTATAGGGATTTCCAATACTGAGCCATGGTATTGGAAAAGAGTTGGTGGCGGAGGAGCCCTTAATGGGTCAACGGCAGCGCTCATACCCCAAAATGGGCTACTGACATCGGTATTTTTTCCGGCCCGCTGTCAAAACAAGGGCCTGGCCCTCCAGGTTGGGGGTTGTGCTTTGGGTTAACTAGACATCCACGGAAAAAACTATTGTTACGAAGCAACCAATAGCCTCGGAAAGGACTGATATTATTGTTGACGACCATGCTAAACGAAAAAAGAACAACGACGTTCGTATCTGCACCTGGAATGTGAGAACATTAAATAGGAGAGGTGCAGGCGAACAACAAGCGGAAGCCCTTAACTGCTACAAAGCAGACATTACTGCCATCCAGGAAATACGATGGGATGGGCCGGGCAAAAAGAGGATGAAAAACTGTGACATCTACTATGGACCGTGTTATAGTGAGCAGAAACATCGAATATTTTGATGCGGATTTTTTATAGGTGCCAGACTTAGGCAAGAAGTCTTATGTTTCCATGACATGAGCGAACGCATTGTAACAATCCGCATCAAGGCCAAATTCGCCAACATAAGCCTTATATGCGCTCATGTTCCGACGGAGGAAAAAGTTGATATAACTAAGGATTGCTTCTACGAGCTCCTCGACAAAACCTATGAGCGACTACCAAAGTACGATGTTAAAATCGTGCTGGGAGATTTTTACGCAAAGGTAGGAAGAGAAGACATCTTTAGCAGTTCTCTCGGAAAATATAGCCTACAAGACAACACGTCTGGTAACGGACTAAGGCTAATTGACTTCGCTACGGAACGAAATGCCACTATAGCCAGCACACGGTTTCCTCACCACGATATCCATAAGGATCAACGAACAGTCAACCAGATTGATCACATTGCGATAGACAAGAGGCACGCATCCAGTATTTTGGATGTCCGAACATTCCGAGGGGCTAACATCGACTCGGACCACTACCTTGTTGTAGTCCACCTCGCCACAGATAACAGAAATACTGTGAAAAAAATTAATGTCAAAAGTCTGCAATCGCCAGAGACCGCCAAGACCTTCGCGCAACGCATATCCCTTAACCTCTCGACTCACAACACACCACCAGCATCTAATGTCGAAGAACAATGGCAACGATGCCAACAAGCCATTAGATCAGCCGCAACTGATGTGCTAGGTTTCACGCGCCCACTAGCAAGAAACCCCTGGTTTGATGAGGAATACCGACAGATTCTCGCAGCCAAGAACGAGGCCTACAAGGCTAAGCTGCAGGTGAAGACGAGAGCTGCCATTGAGCTCTATAGGCAAGGAAGAAGGGAAGAACATCGGCTTTTCAGAAAGAAGAAAAAAGAGCAAAAAAAGCGCGCGATCCAAAGCGTAAAACGTCAAAGCCAAGGATACAAGGCTCGAACAGAATCCTGTCGAGATGAACAAGGAAATATCGAAGTTGAGACACAGTCGATGCTTAGGATATGGAAGAACCACTTCTGCAGACTGTTAAACGGCGATGCCGAACAACATTCCGCTGTCAGGCAGAACGAACCATTTAATATTGGCAACGACAGCGAAAACTGCCAACCAGCCGACCTAACTGAAGTGAGGATAGCAATATCTAAACTCAAGCTTAATAAGGCCCCCGGAAATGACGGCCTTCCCGCTGAGCTTTATAAAGCTGTCGGAGATGACTTGGTCAGTAACATCCACCAACTCATAAGCCAAATCTGGTCGGTTGAACGCATGCCTGATGAATGGAACCTCAGCATCGTTTGCCCGATCCACTAAAAAGGAGACCCTCTGAGCTGCACCCACTTCAGAGGCACAAGTCTACTCAACATCGCCTACAAGATCCTATCTGCCGTAATATGTGAACGCCTGAAACCGTTTACCAACAACCTGATCGGCCCTTATCAGTGTGGTTTTAGGCCAGGAAAGTCCACAATCGATCAAATTTTCACACTTCGGCGGATCCTGGAAAAAAACCATGAAGTCCAAATCGATACCCACCACCTATTTATCGATTTCAAAGCCGCATACGACAGCATTTATAGAGACGAACTATACGATTTAGGCAAGGCGATGGGCTGTCATGTGACTTCATTCATTTGATTCTTGAGAGGATTGTACAAAACTCCCCAGGCAACACCAGAGGCACAATCTTCCATCTTCTTTGTCTACCTCGGCTCCGCTATTAACTCTGACAACATCTCGCCAGAAATTAAAAGAAGAATTACTCTTGCACAACCGCTGTTTCTTCGGGCTAACAAGGCAATTTAGTAGTAAAGCCCTCACTCGAACTACTAAGGAATTCCTATATAAGACCCTGATCATCTCAGTCTTGCTCTACGGCCGCTGAAGCATCGACCGTATCAAAAGCGGATGAAGCGGTCGATTTGAGAGGAAAATTCTTTGGTCGCCAGAAATGGAACTAAATTACAAGTTGAACCCGAAACGGGTGCACTAGGTATTTCTATCGCTACATGCTAACAGCAAATCGAAATTCAGATGGAGTCTTAGCACGACGTGTCGAATAACCAAACAAATTTGGCCAAAGCTAGATTTGAGAAGATCAATGGGACTAATTTCGCTTGATAGATCGTATATTTGCGCCACCATAGGTGTCATCACAGGACACTTCAAAAGTCTTCTGTAGGAGTTGCATTGAAGAAGAGGAAGAAAAAACAATACTTCATCTGTGGTTGTAGTGAGGTAGGAGTAACAACGATTCTAACTCTAAGGGGGCCGACCCCTGACATCTCCTCATCTCCTTTGTAACTGCCCGGCGCTATCAAACAAAAGGAAGCTACATCTTAGAGCTTACTATTTTAAAAATCTCAGCGATTTGGCAAAAACGGGAGTGACAAGCCTCATCCGCTTCATCAAAAACTCAGAATGATTTTCCCATGGATAGTAAGGAGAATGGACAAGATCCACGTGGTATCACAATGGACCAAAATGGTCTAAGTGTGCTGGCAAACGCTGGCCGCCACTCTAACCTAATCTAAAATCTTTTTTAAAAATATTTCTGTCTCCTACCTGTGACTGATATTTATGAAAATCTTAATCGATTAGATTACCTGTGTTATTCTTAAAAACAAATCTAAACTAATCCGTCATCGAATGCCAATGTCCATCGGTACATCCATTCTACCTACCGCCAACTTAACGCAAATTATAAAAAAATTGCACAAATCAATTTTAAATCAGAGACCTTTCAACACCAAGGATATCGAAACAATATAGACGCCGATAAGTTTATAATAAACATTAAATTGCAGTTAGACAACAAGTCATATGAATTTCTAAGAAGGCACAAGGGTTGACTGCAATTGCATTGTTTATGATTTATACGCAATAATAGGCGAACAAATTGGATACAAACCATATAACGATTTCTTATTACAAATTGTCCCTTGGTAAATGTCAAAATATCCAATTATTGCCCCCAGAACGGCACTAATGGTGAAGAGCGGCAATTAAATTTAAAAACCGACTGATTGATTTAGTAAATCCCTCTACACAGCATGTTTTCGAAAAGGGCACACCTTTCGTTTAATCTAATATTCTTGAAGTGGCACTTCAGCCAGAATGAACCTGAATCTCAAAGAATTCCAACATGAAACCCTCCAATTTGCTCGATCAGGGTCTTACTTAGTATCTCTTCACTATTTCGAGTAAGGGGCTTGACAACTAGATTTCCCTCTTATCCAAAAGTAACAGCAGTTGGTAAGAGTCATTCTACGTTTGATTTTTGTCACGTTTGATAGCATTTAATAGTGCAGCAGAGGTATTCAAAGTCCTTTACTACCTCAAAGTTATAGTTGGCGTTGTGTGTGCCTTCTTGCTGATAGAATACATGTGGGCATTCCCATTTCACTGCTAAAACCCATTTTCGCTGCCTCCTTATCTATAATAGACAACGCGGTATATTCCGTTGACTCCGTCCAATGACGTCAATATCGCCGTCATATGCTAGTAGTTGCACATATTTCTGAAAAATTAGTTTTCCTCTTTGTATATCTCATTCAAGAAACAGGTTAAATAAATCAGAAGACGATTTTTCATCGTGTATAGGGTGAATCAGCCAATTTCCGAATTGTCATCATCCTTAGCATAGGAGCGAGTATGTTGGCGATTTCTGCCCGAATTTTGGCCCTCAGGTTTTGAAGGGTCTTTGGGCGGTTGATACAAGGTGGCGCAAAAGTAATCCTCCTATCAGAAAATGCTATAAATTTTGCGATTGGCCCCTAATGTCAGTTCTGTTTTGACATTTGTGTAGTAAACACATGCGAAATACACGTTAATAAACAACGTTACGCTACACTGCTCCAGAACGCGGAATATTGGTGACTATTTATTTGAGCAATAATCGGTCGGTGACTTTGGCACAACGTGAATTTCGTCGCAGATTTCCTAGCCGTCCAACGCCTACTGGTGAAACACTGCGACGTTTAGCCGCTCGCCTCGAAGAGACTGGCACAACACGAGATACTGCCAGGCGTGGCAGACCTCGGAGTAGCCGTTCTGCAGAGAATATTGCTGCTGTAGCCGAAGATGTCATGGAAGCGCCGTCGACATCGACCAGACGACGTGCAACGCAAATCGGTATCAGTCGACGGTCTTTACAGCGAATTTTGGTACAAGATTTGAAGATGTTTCCGTACAAAGTCCAGACGGTGCATCAGCTGTTAGCTGCTGACCGCCAATCGCGTCTAACATACGCTAAAGCCATCCTTAATCACCACCGAGAGGAAGATGATTTTTCATCAAAAATAATCATGAGTGATGAGGCCCCTTAGCGGGTACGTAAATAAGCAAAATTTACGCTTCTGGGGCAATGAAAATCCGCGTGTAACCCACGAAGAGCCATTACACCCGCTCAAAGTAACTGTATGGTGTGCTGTTTTCGCTGGAAACCTTGTATAAACGCCGTCTGTAAAAAAAACACAAGGAGGCTGCGCCCCCACCACAAAATTCCCCTAATTGATATATGAGACGCTACGGGAAGAAGTGTTCCCTCAAAACAGCAATAGATGCTCTTGAAGTGCGAGCCATTGCTCCATCTCACTTAGTTCAATTCATCATATACAGACGCATGTTTACACGGAGAATGCCGTGGGGATTGTAAGATCGAAGCATTGCCGTGGATCTCCAGTTCTTCATCTTGTCGCACTCTTGACTGCTCTGAACGCAGTGACTCATGCATCAATTAATTTCTGATCTGCGACAGAGCCTAACGGGGCTACATTGACTAGTGCGATCGCAGAACATCCATTCGAAATGTAGCCCTAAATGGCAAACGCACGTTCATAGCTACTGAACGGTGTAGGGAACCCACTACGCCCACTACAGCCTGAATGGCGCGCATTTCAAAAATGGAATTATGTTGCAGCGCACTATGTGAGGTCGTTGCGGACCTTCATGGAGCAGTCAGAATTCTCACTGATTATTCATATCTATTCTATTCTATTCACACCGTTCTTCCGCAGACATGAAACGACTCACAAACACATTGAAAAACCTAGCATACCGGGGGAATTAATAACTTATCGCCAAGTCAGGGAGGTGCCTTAGAAATGCCATAAAGTGTAAGGCCTATGAACCTTCTGAACGAATTTATAACCTCGCAGATAAACGAGAAGTACAACTAATTCCAAATAATATCTGTTAGCTTCATGAAATGACTCATTACGCTGTTTATGATGATGTATGCGATGTTGATGTACTTCGATCAGACTTATATATTTTTAGAAACAGATAACGATAACGTCTGAGAAATGATTTGCTTGGCATTATAGCCAAGCAAAGGTATTCAGCTCAACTGTGAAGAGTAATGAATATCTCAGTTTAATTTTGCTGATACTCGATTTGTTTTTGGTTCCTATTTTGTCTTTTAAGTGGAAAATTATGAGTCAGAAATTTAGTGGAATTTAAAACCCCAAACAAATGCAAATGGCATGTTTTTTCACAACAGGCTCGCAAGGACCAGAGCCTAGCCTTTTATCACAACCATTCAAGTGCGTGTAGTACTTGTTGCACGATAGCAGAACCTCCAGATTTATGTTGAATTCAAACGGCTAAGAGTTTCTTGACAATGAGTTGTCAGATCATGACGAGAGGAGGGACAGTTAAAAGCATTAAAGGCTTGGTTCTGCACAGCGGTTCATCGCATTGAATTATAGCTCGACTGACCATGCATTACTCGCCTCGCCTTAAGTGGCGTGCACAAGTGGAAACCGACCTCAACCAACTTGGAGAGCGCAACTGGAGGCAGTTAGCTAAGGACCGGGTTAATTGGAGAGGCATGTTGGTTGAGGCCCAGGTTCATTCCGGACTGTAGCGCCGCTTAAGTAAGTAAGACCATGCATTACATAGTCAATTGCTTGTAAATAGACAACAAACACGTTCCTTCAAGGACACTCGCTATTTGTAAGTTCAAGAAAATTAGCATTTTCTACTAAATTCAGGATGTAGTGAGCGTTTTTCGGTTCATTAGTACTCTCAAGATCTATTGATCTCCAATTCTACAGAATTCAGGATAATAAATCCATAGACAGTTAATTCATACAATAGATCAGTGTAGATGGCGAATAACTCCTTCATATCCCTTGAATATAAAATACTCCAACCAAAATGTCGAGTCCCTTTGGATACCTGCGAGCCAATTACCAAGGCTAAGGTCGCATCTGCCAAATGGAGATAACAATATAAAACAAACAAAACAAAATTAACACTCCTGGTCCAACACAATTAGGTACTCATAAAGAATTCCAAATTATCTACAAAAATAACGGATAAGGTATCTGAGAATACCGCATAATTCAGTTGATAAGATAAAGAGCTCGAGTTTGTGTTTGTAATTTGGAAATCAAACCAAATTGGAAAGGGGGACAGGAACATACCCATAGGTGATGGCCAGCAGATGAATGCACCAGGTACCGCACCAGAATGTAAAGAAGATTATCGCGAATCCGTAGAGCGTTGATACTATAGGTGTCATCTTTTAGCCGTTTCCCAACTGCAGTTTAATTAAAATGGTTGACTATAATATAGATAATCACACAAAACACTGAACACTTCGCGTTCCGACTTCAATTAGCTTCCATGACTTAAGTCTCTTTAAACCCGACGAGGACGTCAATTCGAATAACCAAAACCGAACTAAAACAAATTGGAACTTGCGTGTTGGCATTTATTTAGTGCCGTGATTAAGTCCGTGGGTAGCCTACCACAATTGGTATGGTTTTAATAGACACTTTTCATAATTAATAAGGACGTCTTCGGCGCTTCCTCATCCCAAGGAAAGCGGTAAAGAAATCATACGCGAAGCAGAGGTTCTCAGTTTTTTATTCAACCTTCGACGGCTAATAATTGTTGACTGATAAGCAACAGCCAAAGAGGGTGCGCTAACAGCCAGTGAGTCGATGCCGATTGTGCTATGACACAACGTTTGTCGAACCTCGCGATGGTGGTGTGTAATCACGCCTCGTAATTCGTGGGGTAGCTTCGTTAGATACCTGGTTCCCGATTGCTGTTAGATGGTGTGTCACTCTAATTAATTAATCAACAAACGTTGTGTTCTAGATAGTTACTCATGCTGCCTATATAAATTTGGGAATTTTTTTTTTTTTTGGAATGAATGAATCACTTTTGTTTTCATCTGGAAAGGGAATTCAGCAATTAAGTATAAGCCCGAGATATATTTTTATGGTGGCGAATTATCACTTATCAGAATATTAACGGACGAATGAATTATATACGTTGGCAGGGAAACAAAAAATAATGAAATTGAAAGTTTTATTTACATTTTTGAAGCTTAAAATTAGAAATTATCGAACGAAATTATTTCCCTAGAGAATGGAAATTTATTTGATAGTTGACAGACTAAAATATAACACAGTGCTGACTCTTTCTTTGACGTATTTGTATTGGTTGTCTCTTTTTTTTATGCGAACATGGTGGAATAACATTTTCCCTGTATTGATGGCAGTGCCACCTACCATACAAAACATTCATTATAATAATTGCTTATGATGCGTAGAAAATCTACTACTAATTGGTGGTTAAATTTTAAAGCCGTGTGTCAATTGCATTAAAATATTATCCACTGGCTAATTTTTGACGTTTATGAAGAGGTGAATAAAATTTTAGCTTTTTGCTGAATTAAGGGAATTAAATAAATTTAATTAAATTAAGGAAAATTTTCATTTATACAGGATTACCATAAGAAAACTGTGTTTAAGACGAAAATCCAAAAGCGTATTTCCAAACATTTTACTATTAGGCAATATAGAAGTTGTTATGGCATTTAATGGAATAAATAATGGACTTTTCAAATATATGAAATGCTTTTCGATTAAATTGTCATTTTAATACAAAAATTTAATTTTAATTTGGCGCTATTTTTCCATACGAATAGCGCCAATTTTGCGACTAGCAGAGAAAAAAAGGAATTTTACAATGTAAAGGGTGATCCATTTCGAGGTTCCCTACTTTTTTAAAGAAAAAAACACAGAAAATTCAAATTTAATGGAGAATGTTTATTATCATTTGAGAGAACATTCTTTGGCATTTATTTTTTGAAGATTATGTCTATCAAATGTTGGCCGTTGCTACGTCGCAGATGGTCCATCCGTTGAGTCCAATTTTCGATCACTCGTTCGAGCATTTCGACTGGTAACTGGCGAATGACACGCGTGATGTTTTCCTCCAAGGCCTGAATCGAAGCGGGTTTGTCGGCATAAGCTTTTGACTTTACATATACCCACAGGAAAAAGTCTTACGGTGTGATATCACACGATCTTGGTGGCCAATCGACCGGCCCAAAACGTGAAATTATGTGCTCACCGAAATGTTCTCTCAATAAGTCCATTGATTGATGCGATGTGTGGGAAGTGGCGCCGTCTTGCTGAAACCAAATGTCGCCGAGATCACGAGCTTCAATTTCAGGCATCAAATAGTCGGTTATCATGGTCCGAGTTGCTGCGAACGGCGCCGAATCGACTCTCCACGGTCTTCGTGTACACTCTCAGCTACGGCCGCTATATTTTCTTCACAGCGTGCTGGACGTGGTCTATTCGGTCGAATATTATCCAATAATGAATGCTGGGTCTCAAAATGGGTGATGGTGTTGCGAATAGTACGCTCAGTAGGCCGATTATGTTGACCATAAGGTGAGCGAAGTGCACGAAACACATTCCTCACAGAACGTGAATTTTCATAATAAAGTTGAACAATTTGTAAACGTTGTTCACGCGTAAGTCTTTCCATTATGAAATGCCAAACAATACTAAACAAAAATAACATGACAGCATGACACGACTCACACGTGATCTGTCAAAAATCAAAATGTATATCGTGCACTTCGTGATAAGTTTGGTCACTTTAATCGTCCAAATGTGCTATAACTTCTGAACTACTTGTCCAAAATGGATGGTTTATATATATTCATGTTTGCCTTTTCTGTATTGCTTAAGATGGGAAATTCTTCATTCTACTAGTCGATTTCCAAAATATTTGGTTAAATTGAAATGTACTGATACTAACTCATAACTGTTGTTAATTGGAACAATTTGGTAGTGTCATCCGTAACATGTTAGATGCTTTGCTCGTTCTTGTTTGTTTTTTTTTTATTTTTAGATACTTTGATCTCACTATTCGTTTTTTGTTGAGGTAATTTGCGGGGCAGCTGTTTCAGGTTGGTTGAGGTCTCCTGAGAATTGTCGATGTTGGCTGAAATGGCGGTGGCTTCCTGGTTCGTTTTTGTGGGTAAGGTTGTTATTGCTCGTATGAAACTATCGGTTGAGAGTTGTATACTTCGGCTTCAATAATGTTGTTGCTGGTGGAGTTAAATTAGCTAAACGCTTTCGAATAGTCACTTCTATGCCATGTTAATGTCGCTGTAGGTGGCGTTCAATATATGTAAAAATAAAAAAATGAATTTAATTACAAATGCTCGGATTAGTAGTCGACTTTCCTGCTCCTCGAAGTTTTAAACTCAATGACAACAAATAAAATTTGTCATTGCACTATTTCTTTTTCATTCACTCCACAGTGATATACCAAATGTCAAAATATTAGCCACTGGGTTAAAATTTTGACGACCTGCAGAGCAGGTTAAAATTTTAAAGTTTATGTTCAACACGCTAAAGTCAAAAATTGGCCAGTGGATAAAAGTTAAAAGGCTTGTTATGAAAATGGGCGTTTAAGTCAAAATGCATATCGTGCACTTCGTGATATGTTCGGTCAATTTAATCGTCCAAATGTGCGTACAATCGGAAAAATCGTGCAAAAATGTCAGCAAACCGGGTCTGTAGGAGATGTGAAAACACCAGTGAATGCTTGTACCGCCGGTACTACAAAAACTATAGCTGCTGTCCACCTCAACTCGTCGTCGTGCCCAACAATAGCACCTCTCACGCTCGTCGTTGATGAACATTTTGCCTAAAGACTTGCATTTACACGATTACAAGGTGCAATTGACTCAAGAACTGAAGCCTCTTGACCATATTTAAGCGTCGTCAATGGTCAGAATGGTGGCAAGAAATGGCAACAGTGGATGATCAATTTTCGAAGCAAATTATCTTCCGTGATGAGGCACATTTTCACCTCAGTGGATTCGTCAATAAGCAGAATTGCCGCATTTGGGCGAATGATAATCCAAGAGTGATTGTCGAAAACCCAATGCACCCACAAAGAGTGACTGTTTGGTGCGGTTTATGGGCTGGCGGCATCATCGGTTTTCCAAAATGAGACCGGTCAGGCGGTTACTATGAATGGTGTTCGCTATCGTGAGATGATAACGAACTTTTTATGTCCCGAATTGAAAGATATGGATGTGGACGATATGTGGTTTCAACAGGACGGTGCCACTTGACACACAGCTAACGAAACAATGGCTCTTTTGCGCGACAAATGCAATGGTCGTGTTATCTCACGTGGTGGGGATGTCAATTGGCCGCCAAGATCATGTGATTTGACACCGTTGGACTTCCTTCTTTGCGGTTATTTGAAAGAAAAGGTGTACGTCGATAAGCCAGCAATAATTCAAGAGCTAAAGGAAGAATACGGCACATTAATGGCAAAGAACCTCAATTATGCCTCAGCATCATCGAATATAGAAATATTATCATAATAAAAAGAAATGACAATAATTTCCTAAATAGTTTGTGTTTTATTCAAAATCAACATCGGCCCTTAAAATTTAACTAACCTTTATTTGTTTGTAAGGGCCCAGTTATAGCTATCATTGAAAAACATCATTGGAAATTTTCTTTTACTTCTTGCGGTGTTTTTATAAATTCAATCATTGGCGAGTTGGTGTCAAAACAAAGCTTATGATTTTTAGAACATGATGATCCAAACATATTTTAATTTTTAATTCTAGTTATCGCAGAAAATCACTTTTTATTTTTCACTGATCAAGATTTATTTCTGTGAAGTAATGTCTGTCGTTCCACCGAAATGAAACGGAATTTTCCAATTAATCCTATAGGTATCTACGGGGCAAAAATTTCAATTCCATCATGTTTTGTGTTCCAATGAAGTTGTTCAATGATAGCTATAACTGAGCCCTAACTGAGCCCTAACTGAGCTCAAAAAGACACGTTCCATGTCCGTTCCATCATTGGAACTGTTTCGCGCATCTCTAGCTCTACAAGTCTACACCGAATTCAATCAAGCTGTGGGAATAGAACATATTAAAGTAGGCTAATGCCAATCTCCAATAAGGAGGTATGTCAGTTGATGTTAAGTGGTGCCAAATAGCGATTAACTACGTTGTGTGTATACGTCATTGACGACTGAACACTGAAGGCCTGCTCGGAATGCATATCTGTAGCTGGTATCTTGCGTCAAAATGGAGATACATTTCTTGCATGAAGTTGCCCTCAAGTCAACTTCAAGCTACAAATTCACGAAGATACACATTGTGTAAGCGCTTACGGGTTGCCTTGATTTTAACTTTTCACTCAGCTACAGATACCAGCTACAGATATACATTCTGAGCAGGCCTTGAAGGGTGGTATTTTTGTATACAGCGACAGCTGAGTCGATCTAGCCATGTGTGTCTGTGTGTAACCGATTTTTGGGCCTTACATTATGAGCTAGAGTATTGAAATTTGGTATATAGACTGTCTGGCCGACGAAGCAGAACAACTGTAAACATTTTTTAAATCCGCCAACTTCCACGACCTCTTTTTAGATAAACGTAGTTTTTAGCCAAACCGTAGAACATAAAGTGTAGAAAAAAAGCGACATAGGCCATAATCTTTCCACTTTTTTGTACTAGATTTGTTAATTTTATTACGTTTTTTGAAAAAAATCATCGTGCCGTTAAGCAGCAATGAAAAATCGATTATAGATACAAATTTAAGCAACGTTGCTTAGAGACAATTTAAATATTTAAGCATGCTTAACTAAACAACCTCTGAGACACATTTTAAGAAAATCTAATAAATACGGCTGTAGGTTTATTTGACTGTTTGACGATATTAGCAAACAGATTTCCTACACATATGATGGCATATTACTAAATTACCAAATTTGATTTTGTGTGGGTAATTCAGTAAAACTCGATCCTATTTGCAAATTTAATATCGAAATAAACTCATACATACAAATATTTTCACATCAAATTATTCCATAAAACATTAAGGGAATTCATGCAACGTCGTAATTTTATTACGTGCGAAAGATTGTAATTTTACGACGACCTTACATGAACGACCCTAAAGCTGCACCACTAAATAATGCGGGAACCAACTGAATTCAATCTCATTTAAGTAATTTATTTGTTGATAGAATTTTGTTCCTATTGTTCTCTTTCCGTTCTCGATAATTTTTTTTCAGTTTAGCGCAACGTATGGGGTGTGAAAGTGACTGATTAAATGTCAACATATCATTTCAAAAGTTTACAACGTTTACCATCCAGTTTAAGCACTTCCTGTGAGAAAGCAATTCCTGTGAGAAAATTCCGATATTCAGGCCTATCGCGAATAAATTTTTAAATTATTCCCATTCAGCAATCAGGTTTACATTGCTGACAAAAGAAAAATTCCCGGGAAAATTTGTTCACGATAGGCCTGATTGTTTGAAAAGATTTCCCATACAAATTTTGACAGTTCATTTATCACATCGTAATTTTATCACGTTTACAACGTTTACGACGACTTTCCGACGTTGCATGAATACCCCTATTAATTTGTCAACTATTTTCGACCATTTTCTTACCGGATGTGGTACCGGAAACCATTATTAGCATTTTCGACAACCCTTTTCGAAAACAATTGAAATAAAGAGGTTTGGTAGTAGATTTTCTACCCTGACTAAGGGTGTAAAACTGGATAATTGTTCAGGCTTTACGAAATCTACATTAACTAAGGTGTTGTTGTATTTTACACGTAAATTGCTTTTTTTGTTAATTTAGTTCGTTTGACACAGACTTTGTCGGCTTTTTTTTGTGTTTTTCATGAAATATCACAACTGTCAGAAACACATGCTAGGTTGGTGGATTACACCTCTTCCACCAAGTAATTTGGATGAAAAATTGCTCTTTAGTGGTTCTCAAGATGTACTCCCTCCTAACCCGTCCAACCAACAAACATGAGTTTTATATTGTGACTGAAACACAATCACGCTTTGGCGTGTTGCGTTGACAGACGCACCTTGTTCAACCATATGAATCGTTAACGTAACGTTGGTGTAAAATGCCGTATGTTAAAGCGAAGGTTCTATAGTTCTGTGTTATTCCCTCAGAGGGTTGTGGATTACGATATTTTTAGCAAAGATTTTAATCATTTCCCCTAATTTTTGTAGCAGAAGTTGAAACCGCTGAGCAAGTTGGGCGAAACGCGGACAAAACGAAGCTACAATAAAGGCTGAACTATAATAGAAGATGGTTGCAGACGACCACTTTCGTAACTGTGCGAATGCAAACACATGCAATTTGTATTGTACGACCATAATAGCTTTTCGCTTCGATTCGTACAGTTTCGTTCACTTTTCTCACCTACGAAAAAGCGAATTCATTCGCATTGCAACAATCCGCATCAAGGCCAAATTCGCCAACATAAGCCTTATATGCGCTCATGCTCCGAAGGAGGAAAAAGATGATACAACTAAGGATTGCTTTTACGAGCTCCTCGACAAAACCTATGAGCGACTGCCAAAGTACGATGTTAAAATCGTGCTGGGAGATTTTAATGCAAAGGTAGGAAGAGAAGACATCTTTAGCAATACTGTCAGAAAATATAGCCTACACGACAACACGTCTGGTAACGGACTTAGGCTAATTGACTTCGCTACGGAACTAAATGCCACTATAGCCAGCACACGGTTTCTTCACCTCGATATCCATAAGGGGACATGGCGGTCTCCAGATCAACGAACAGTCAACCAAATTGATCACATTGCGATAGACAAGAGGCACGCATCCAGTATTTTGGATGTCCGAACATTCCGAGGGGCTAACATCGACTCGGACCACTACCCTGTTGTAGCCAAGGTAAGGATGCGGATATCCACCACGCCACAAAAAACAGAAATACTGTGAAAAAATTTAATGTCGGAAGACTGCAATCGCCAGAGACCGCCAAGACCTTCGCGCAACGCGTATCGCTTAACCTCTCGACTCATAACATACCACCAGCATCTAATGTCGAAGAGCAATGGCAACGATGCCAACAAGCCATTAGATCAGCCGCAACTGATGTGCTAGGTTTCTCGCGGCCACCAGCAAGAAACCCCTGGTTTGATGAGGAATGCCGACAGATGCTCGCAGCCAAGAACGAGGCCTACAAGGCTAAGCTGCAGGTGAAGACGAGAGCTGCTACTGAGCTCTATAGGCAAAGAAGAAGGGAAGAACATCGGCTTTTCAGAAAGAAGAAAAATGAGCAAGAAAAGCGCGCGATCGAGGATATAGAGAGGTGCCACTCCAGGAACGATGTTCGCAAGTTTTATCAAAGTGTAAAATGTCAAAGCCAAGGATACAAACAGAATCCTGTTGAGATTAACAGGGGCATATCGTAGTAGAGACACAGTCGATGCTGAGGATATGGAAGAACCACTTCTGCAGACTGTTAAACGGCGATGACGAACAACATTCCGCTTTCAGGCAGAACGAACCACCAACTACAGAGGCATAAGTCTGCTCAACATCGCCTACAAGATCATATCTGCCATAATATGTGAACGCCTGAAACCGTTTACCAACAACCATGTCAGTGTGGTTTTAGGCCAGCAAAGTCCACAACCGATCAAATTTTCACACTTCTGAAGATCCAGGAAAAGACCCAAGAAGTCCAAATCGATACCCACTACCTATATATCGATTTCAAAGCCGCATAAGACAGCAATTTATAGAGACGAACTATACAGAGCCATGTCGAGTTTTGGTATACCGCCCAAACTCGTCCGTTTGTGTAGGATGACAATGGAGAATTCTCGTTGCACCATCAGGGTCGGAAACGACCTCACCGTCACATTCGATACCAAAAAGGGATTTAGGCAAGGCGATGCGCTGTCATGTGACTTTCAATTTGATTCTTGAGAGGATTGTGCAAAACTCCCGAGCCAACACCAGAGGCACAATTCTCCAAAAATCGGTGCAACTACTAGCATACGCCGACGATATTGACATCACCTTTGCTAGTATAGAGAAGGCAGCGGCAAAAATGGATTTAGCAGTAAGACTAAGTGTATGCTGTCAACACGAAAGGACACACAACATCGACGAATTGGACAGAACGTCACCATTGACAGATATAACTTTAAGGTAGTACGGGACTTTGTCTCCGGCTCCGCTATTAACTCTGACAACAACATCTCGTCACAAATCAGTAGTAAAGCCCTCACTCGAACTATTAAGGAGATCCTACATAAGACCCTATTGTTAGTTGGGAAGCCCATTGTGAACTTTTGGCCTGTGGACTTATGACCCTGCGCCCAAAAAACTTGTCGCAGGTTTTATTTTCAGTTTGGCAATGAAAGCGTGAAACTAGTTCAAGCGCCTTATCGCTACTTACGTCTGTTGTCTCGTCAATAATTAAGGAGTTTTTGAAACGATGGCTAGTTTTTTTCTTGCGAAAGAAAACTGGCCCTAAGGGCCCAGTTATAGCCATTGGAAATCTTCTTTTACTTCTTGCGGTTTTTTATAAATTCAATCATTGGCGAGTTGGTGTCAAAACAAAGCTTATGATTTTTAGAACATGATTATCCAAAAATATTTCAATTTTTAATTCTAGTTATCACAGAAAATCACTTTTTTTTTTTCACTGATCATGATTTATTTCTATGAAGTAATGTTTGTCGTTCCACCGAAATGAAACGGAATATTCCAATTTATCCTATAGGTTTCTATGGGGGAAAAATTTCAATTCCATCATGTTTTTTGTTCCAATGAAGTTGTTCAATGATAGCTATTGAGGAGTGGAAAAGTTTGAAAAGCGCCTCTACATATTAAAAAAAAAGATGCTAAGTGCTATAGAATTAAGGGAAATTTTAATTTATATAGGATTACCATAAGAAAACTGTGTTTATGATGAAAATCCAAAAGCGTATTTCCAAACATTTTACTATTAGGCAATATACAAGTTGATATGGCATTTAATGGAATAAATAATGGACTTTTTAAATTTATGAAATGTTGTGCGATTAGATTATACATTTTAATACAATATTCCTTTTTGCTCTACTAGTCGCAAAAGTGGCGCTATTCGTATGGAAAAATAACACCAAATTATAATTACATTTTTATATTTAAATAATAATTTAATCGCACAGCATTTTACATATTTAGAAAGGCCATTTATATGACATATCAACTTGTATATTGCTGAATAGTAAATTTTTTTTGGAAAAACGCGATTGCATTTTTGTCTTAAACATAGTTTTCTTATGGCAATCGTGAATAAATGAAAATTTTCCTTAATTCTATAGCACTTAACATGTTCTTTTTTCCACATGTAGAGGCGCTTTTCAAACTTTTCTACTCGTCAATAACTGAGCCCTTAAACCTCTGCAATGTCTTTCGATGATTTTTCCTTCCAGCGAAAAAAAAAAAGAAAAACTTGTAAGCTTCTGGCAACACTGTACCTGCGGCAGGTGAACAGCAACAGACGTGTCGCATTCGTATACCAGTTCATCGAAATCCAATTGGAAGTGTTTTTCTCATACTCGGATGTGTTTCAATTCATTCGTTCTGCCTACCATTTATAATTTCTTGTTGGCTTGGAACTTTATGGACTACGGTCTAAGTTAAATACTCGGAACGATAAGAAACCTGCCCGACATATGACATAGTTCCAGGAACTATTGCGGTGCGGAACGATCCAACTCTATTCAGTGCAGTTTTTTACGAAATTTCACCGAAGTAGGACGTAGAAGTTCAAGTTTTTTGGTGCCGTTAGTGTTAGAATACTGAAGGTACATAAATGAAAAATATTTGTGCAAAATAAAAGTTCACGTATATTAATGAAAACGAAATCAACTCGCAGAAAATTGTCGTAAGTGCTGTGTATGCAAGTAGCAACACATTTTATTCGTTTTTCTTCATAATTTGCGTATTTCTAGTAGTGCTCCTCATCTAGTTTCCCTCGTGTCATCTCCTTCTGCTGCCGCCCTGTCAAGAAAAAAAAAAAATAATAATGTACCAAAAAAATGTTTATTTCTCCCCAAAGTTCGTGATTTTTCGTGTGCGCTATAATTGCAAGTTTTCTTCTTTTTTTTCTCCCCGCATTTGTATATATTTAAGTTGAAACAGAGTTTGTTTTCTTAAGAAATGCAAAAAAAAAAAATTGAAAAATGGGAAAGAAAAATGGCAATTTGTCGATAAGTGAAACAACAACACAACGAATCAAGTATGTTTGTGTTGTTTTTTTCTATCTGTCGGTAAGAACGGCAACGCGTACGATGGAATTTATTTTGGGTGAAAAAATGTCATCGTTGTCGTTGCCGTAGTCGTCGTAGTGTGTTGCCTTAGATCGCATAAAGGTTTGCAAGTTTGCATAAGAAAATGGTGTTTTTCCATTTTGCCATTTTACCTATTGTTGAATGGAGTTTAGTGCGAAGAGAAAATCAAATCCGACTTATAATCCGCCGCCGTGTTGTTTGAGGAAGTTTCGAGAAAAGTCTTCTCATCCTCATCCTCCCTTTTGAATTCAAGTTCCGTTCTGTTTTTTTTTGGTCCGCCGTCATTGTGCGTTTGTCGCAACGAATAGGTTCCTCATGTTTCATATAATATTTTATTTTATTTTTTCGCAGTTTTATTATTTTTCCCTACACCCAAGACATTGAAGAAAATTCCGTATTTCACTTTGAATATTTTTGTTTATTTTTATTTATATTTGTCGTGGACTGCGGTAAAGATATCCTGAGAAATTAAAAATAAACAAATAAACAAACAAACAGCAATTGGTGAAAAAGTGCAAAAGAAAGAAAAGAAAAGTTATGTTGTAGTGCGGGGGGGAACGAAAACGATTCAAGGAAGTGCAAATGGTAAGTTTTGTGTGCAAATAATTCTCTCATTCTTCTGTCCAATTTGCCAATTATCTTATCGCAGATTATTGAAGAATTTCATTCCAATTGTATTTCTTTTTTTGTTCTAATTGGACTGATTTTGGGTTGAGGTTTTCATTTTTGTTGTTGTTTTGTTGTGCAAAAAAAAAACAAAAAAACAGCGATTTTCATCGAAATATTTGTTTATGTTGGGAACATGTGTCAGAACGACGGCAAAACTGTCATTACAAATGTTTTAGTGCGGCATGGGTGGGTGCAAACAAAATCAGTTTTTTGTTTATTTTGCCAGTTGCACTTTACATACCGCCATCTTGCATTGCATAGTGTTGTTGTAACGGGACATTGCTGCTATTATTGGGTGTAGTTATTCAGCAGATGTGCGTGTATGCATCAGATGTGTGATTGAAGTCTTAACACTCAATTCGAAGAGACTTTGAGAGAAAATCTAGGGCCTGGTAAAGAAAGTGCGCGGTCTGTTGTCTGTCTGTTGATTTATCGAAATTATAACAATCAATCTGAATCGAGGTTGTTTATTTGTTTTAATCGCCATCCAAAACGATGCTGAGCTTTGAAAATAGAGCGCAAAAAACTAAAGCAAACACATTGCATAAACATAGCTCAGTTTGACGTTAGCTACATATTTTCCTCACTGAATTCGTTTCCAAGAAACGTCTTGTTTTGAAAATTATGCCAGAGTCAGCTTATATTTCAAATTTCGAATGTAAATAAGATTGGAAACTGCATGTTTTTTTCTGTTTATTATCCCAAGGAGTAGACTTTTATTGTTTCTTCTTCTTTTTTTTCAACTCACAATGAATCAATTAACGACCTCATGCAGATCACAATCATCCATAATTTTTTCAAGTTCAAAAAGTTTAAGATGAATAATTCATGCGTCCAACTATTGTAGGTGGATGATGATGTGTTTGCTTATTTTTTTTTCATGCAGCTTAATTGATCAACCAATAGTCTTAAAATGTCAAATCAAACAATTTACTCCATTAGCTCTGTAAGCACACACAGAAAATGAGAATGAAGGAACGTTGATGGACTAGTTTCACCCTTAGAGTAGTGTTCAAGCGTGAGCGTGCTCTCTTAGTTGTCATAAAAGTAAACACAGTGATCATGTTGTGTTTCCATTAGGTAAATCAATTATTAAATCCATTGTGCTCTTTTCGGTATTATTCTTACGTAATGTGTGTTCCAGAGCGAGATCGCTTAAATTCCAGCAATCGGATAAAATTTTGTTTAACCAATTCGGTGGATTGCCGATTATACATAGCGGCCATTCTGTTTGGGATTTTCTCTCCCGGAAGGAACCTCCAATAAGGATATGTTGAGACATACTTTGATAGACCAATTCCTTTTCCGGATTAGTTTTTTGTGCCTGGATTATTCGCATAGAGACACTATTTAAGCATGATCTCGGTGGCCAGGGCCCTCATTCCGTAAAGTGATTATCGTTTGACGATAGAATTTGCATCACGTAACTTTCTTTTAGTGGCGCTACAGTCCGGGATGAACCTGGGCCACAACCAATATGCCTCTCCAATTAGCCCGGTCCTTAGCTAACTGCCTCCAGTTGCGCACTCCAAGTTGGTTGAGGTCGGTTTGTACTTGTGCGCGCCACTTAAGGCGAGGTCGACGTCTGGCTGGGAATCGAAAACTCTGCGAGCCGGAGTATTGGTGTCCATTCGTTCAACATGTCCTAGCCATCTTAAAAGTTTTTTTTTTTTACCAGGGGTATGTCACCGTACACCTCGTATAGTTCGTGTGGTTGAATCTTCGTCTCCATAGCCCGTCAACGCAAACGGGACCGAAGAACTTTTCTCTCGAAACGACCAAGGATTTCTTCATCCGCTTTTGATACGGTCCATGCTTCAGCGGCGTAGAGCAGGACTGGGATGATCAGGGTCTTATATAGGATTTCCTTAGTAGTTCGAGTGAGGACTTTACTACTAAATTGCCTTCTTAGCCCGAAGAAACAGCGATTGGCAAGAGTAATTCTTCGTTTGATTTGTGACGAGATGTTGTTGTCAGAGTTAATAGCGGAGCCGAGGTAGACAAAGTCCCGTACTACCTCAAAGTTATATCTGTCAATGGCGACGTTCTGTCCAATTCGTCGATGTTGTGTGTCCTTTCGTGTTGACAGCATATACTTTGTCTTACCCTCATTTACTGCTAAACCCATTTTTGCCTCTTCCTTCTCTATATTAGCAGAGGTGGCTATGACATCACGTTGAGTCCTACCAATGATGTCAATATCGTCGGCGTATGCTAGTAGTTGCACCGATTTTTTTTTTTTGGAAAATTGTGCCTCTGGTGTTGGCTCGGGAGTTTTGCACAATCCTCTCAAGAATCAAATTAAAGAACTCACATGACAGCACATCGCCTTGCCTTAATCCTTTTTTGGTATCGAATGTGTCGGTGAGGTCGTTTCCGACCCTGATGGAGCAGCGAGAATTCTCCATCGTCATCCTACACAGACGGACTAGTTTGGGCGGTATGCCAAAGCTAGACATGGCTCTGTATAGTTCGTCTCTATAAATGCTGTCGTATGCGGCTTTGAAATCGATAAATAGATGGTTGGTATTGATTGGGACTTTTTGGGTTTTTTCCAGGATCTGCCGAACTGTGACAATTTGATCGGTTGTGGACTTTCCTGGCCTTAAACCACACTGATGAGGGCCGATCAGGTTGTTGGTAAACGGTTTCAGGCGTTCACATATTACGGCAGATAGGATCTTGTAGGCGATGTTGAGTAGACTTATGCCTCTGTAGTTGGTGCAGCTCAGAGGGTCTCCTTTTTTGTGGATCGGGCAAACGATGCTGAGGTTCCATTTTTCAGGCATACTTTCATCCGACCAGATTTGGCTTATGAGTTGGTGGATGTTACTTACCAAGTCATCTCCGCCAGCTTTGTAAAGCTCAGCGGGAAGGCCATCATTTCCGGCGGCCTTATGAAGCTTGAGTTTAGATATTGCTATCCTCACATCACTTAGGTCGGGTGGTTGGCAGATTTCGCTGTCGTTGCCAATATTAAATGGTTCGTTCGGCCTGACAGCGGAATTTTGTTCGTCATCGCCGTTTAACAGTCTGCAGAAGTGGTTCTTCCATATCCTCAGCATCGACTGTGTCTCAACTACGATATTTCCTTGTTTATCTCGACAGGCTTCTGTTCGAGCCTTGTATCCTTGGCTTTGACGTTTTACACTTTGGCAAAACTTGCGAACATCGTTCCTGGAGTAACCTCTCTATATCCTCGATCGCGCGCTTTTCTTGCTGTTTTTTCTTCATTCTGAAAAGCCGATGTTCTTCCCTTCTTCTTTGCCTATAGAGCTCAATGGCAGATCTCGTCTTCACCTGCAGCTTAGCCTTGTAGGCCTCGTTCTTGGCTGCGAGCATCTGGCGGCATTCCTCATAAAACCAGGGGTTTCACGAAACATCAATAGTCTTTTAGCTGTCGGCGATATCACTTTATTTGCTTCCACTGAAACAATAATTGTCAAATCACAAACGATTATTGAGCGATTGCTCATGAGGTCTCGACTATCGTCTGAGTGATAATCGTTTTCAAAGTTACGGAATGACCCCCAGTTCACGTCGTTTCGCTGTATGGCATCGGACCGGTGAGATAAGTGTTGCTGCCAGCGATTCGCCAGCACACCTAGACTAGTTTTTGGTACATTGGGATACCACGTGGATCTTGTGCATTCTCCTTGTTACATGTTAAGAAAACCGATCAGAAAATGAAACGAAGGAGACGTCTCGCTTCCGTGTTTGTGAAATCGCAGAGATTTTGAAAGAAGTAAGCTCCAGGATGAAGCTTCCGTTTTTTTGATAGGGCCCGACAGTTACAAAGAAGATTAACTATAAATGAACCTAAATGGCTTAAAGAGAAGCTAAACAAACAAATCAATCAATCAATCAAAATAAAAAAAAGATTAACTACTGTTTCTTCTTGGTCCCTACAGCTCCTGCAGAAGTCGTTTTGTATGAAGGCCAAACCTCTCTGCGTGCCTGCGTGTACAGTGATGACACCTATGGCGCTAATGTATTGTCTATCGTGATCAGTCCCTTGGATCTTCTTAAATCCAGCTTTGGCCAAATTCGTTTGGTTATTTGAGACATAGTGCCAATACTCCATCTGATATTTGATTTGCTTTTACCATGCTGCGATTGTAAGTTTTTGCATGTAGCGATAGGAGTACTAAGTGTACCCGTGTCGGGTACTAGTAGTAATTTAGTTCTATATCTGGCGAGTTTATCAGCCTTACAGTTTCCTGGAATGTCACTATGCCTAGGGACCAAGCAGAGAAATTCTAAGCAACTCTATTTAGAACTTTGTTCTGCATTCAGACAAATGTTGGATTTCCCAAGTCATACCTACTTGGGTATCAGGTGACATGAGTCCCTTTTGATTACAGTTGCCAAGTGTGCTTAATTAGCCCAAAAGAGTCGGTCTTCCAAATTAAGGCCTTTCGTAGTGTGAAATTCTTTTTGCTGTCACGTTCTTCATAAAGCTTAATGAGCTAAAGAGTCGTTTTCATTGATTTTTTTATACTCAGTTGGACACTTCTTTGTAGCCTGAACAAAGGCCACCCAATATGCAACTGTACCATAGGTTAGAATGGGTTTCACGACCACTGACCAGTGCACAACGTTGGGTTGTTAGCCCCACTTCTTTCCAAAAGTTTCAAATTAAGTTTGTGACATAGATAAAGCGCTTCGAATTATTAAATTTAAATAAAACAAAGTGTGTGTGGGATATCATCGAATTTTCTTCATTCTTTTGAAAGGCCTATCGATGCCATTATGTATGGAAGATAACATCGTTCAAATGTCCGCCGCGGCTTCTCTGGGTGGCACGCATGAGACATGGCCAATTTTCCAGTACTCTGGCGCATAATTAGACCGATGGCATTGGTTTTATTGGCTTTGAGTGCCGTTGTGGTTTCTGACTTAATCGCAAAACTATTTGATTTAGTCAACCACATCAGCAAATCATTACCTACCCAGGAAGGAATTTATTCGACATTGATAAAGGCCCCCCCGTGTTGGTGATACATGATGCTTAGCGGTCAAAATAAAGACAGAACAACAAATATAAAAAACCCTCAATTGGATTCATTGTACGTATAAAAGCACCTTCTGTTTCTATATAATAAAGCGATTGTTGCAACGACACCACTGCCAAGCGCATTCAATTAATCTTATCTCAAAGCGTCTGTTTTTATTCAACAAAATCAGTAGTTCGAGAACAGGGAAAATCATTCACAACCTGGCAATCAAAAGGTTTCATAACTGTGGAATTGCAAAAATGCTGTAAGTCGATCGTTAGTCAAGTAATTTCCCCCAGACTTCAGAAAACCGAACAAGAAAAAGTCTAAAACGTTCAAATTAAACGATATCGGTGGCCAGTTCACATCACCTCCATGTGAGATGACCAAGCTCTCGAATCAATCGTGAGGGGTGAGCTGTGTGGCATGTAGCACTGGCCGTCCTGTTGAAACCACATGTCGTTGGTGTCGATATCATCCAATTCAGGTCAAACTAAGTTTGTAATCATCGACCTATAGTGCCAGCCGTTGACGGTGATGGCCTGGCCAAAGTCGAACTCATGTGGATTGGTTTCTTCCCAAATTTGACAATTTTGTTTGTTGACCTAACCATTCATCCAGAAACTGGTTTGCTGATGATAATTTTGCGATGCAAATTAGAGTCAGTTTCCAATTGCTTCAGGGAACACACGTCGATGTCTATGATTGTTTTCCTTAAGATTTCGGGTCAGTTGAATTCTGATCGGGTGCAGGCTCAAGTCAGTTTCCAACTGCTTCAGGGAACATACGTCGTTGTCTATGGTTGTTTTCCTTAAGACTTTGGGTCAGTTGAATTCTGATCGGGTGCAGGCTTAAGTCAATTTCTAACTGCTTCAGGGCCCATTCAGGGAACACACTTCGTTGTCTATGGTTGTTTTCCTTCAGCTGATGGGTCAGTTGAATTCTGTTCGGATGCAGGCACAATTCAGTTTCCAACTGCTCTAGGGCCCATTGAGGGAACACACGTCGTTGTCTATGGTTGTTTTCCTTCAGATTCTGGGTCAGTTGAATTCTGTTCGGATGCAGGCTCAAGGCAGTCTCCAACTGCTTCAGGGCCCATTCAGGGAACACACTTCGTTGTCTATGGTTGTTTTCCTTCAGCTTATGGGTCAATTGAATTCGGTTCGAATGCAGGAACAAGTCAGTTTCCAACTGCTCTAGGGCCCATTGAGGGAAAACACGTCGTTGTCTATGGTTGTTTTCCTTCAGCTTATGGGTCAATTGAATTCGGTTCGAATGCAGGCTCAAGTTACGGCGGAAAATTCGCCAAGTTGTGGTCTCCGAAAGAGCGACGCGAATTCGACTGCTTCAGATTATATATTTTCGGCAGATCTTGCGCTTCGTCGACGTACGATTGTTTTTTTTTTTTTTTTTGTCGTTTACTGTACCAGTGGACTCAAATTTTTCCACCACACTGCGAAAAGTCCTCTATGTAGGACGATTATGGCGACCGTAAAACGTAGAAAGTGCGCGGAACGTTGCCCTAACAGAACTCTCATTTGGTTACAACAATTTTATCATTTTCACGTGTTGTTGAACGCTACGTACGTCGGTAATATGGCAATACAGGCTGAATAAATGAAAGCCAGTTTGACAGACATAGCTTCTGCAAAGTTCGGAAGTTCCTATTGGATGACCCTATATATAGATCGACTTAGAATCGATAGCTAAAACGATTGAGAGATATTCACCCTATAGGGGTATCCGTTCGGAACAATCTCCGAAACGAAAGTCACTTACACGAGGTATCCGTCGGATCGGAAAATTCTGCGATTTTGTACGATTCGGAGGATTTTTTCTTCGAGGTATTCTCCCGAAAAGCTGTTCGGAATATTTCTCCGACATTTTGTAACGCATCCCGGCGAATTGCGTTGAAGTGCGTTTTGTTGAAGTTTTCGTGCAATTTTTGACAGCTAAGTGGAATTCATTTTCCGATTTCCTCCGACACAAATTCTTCACGAAATTAATTTACGAATTGTAGTGAACTGAGTCGCGTCTGTGTAGTATTTATTTTCGATGGCACTTACTCGAGTGGAATTTGAACCTCCGATGACTTATGCGTTGCGGAAAATTGTCCACTCTGACGGATACCTCGATAGGGCTGACAAGAAATGACGGAAGTAATTCAACGCATAGCTGTCAGAAATTGTCGACTTAACGCATATCGCCGATGTGCGATCACGTGCATTACATTTCGTCGGAAGCTATTTACGAAATGATAATTGTAACGGATACCTCGGTAGAAAATTCTCCGATTTCGAACAATTCGGGGAAATTTTTTCTTCCCAACGAATACCTCGATAGGGCGTGATTATGTCCGTCTGTCGTATCTATGTCACCGTTCGCTAGGATAACAAGTGGATAGCTCCAGAACAAGTGGAAACAACACATTTTTCAGAAAAACGATGTTTTCGGTCAATCATTTGGTGGGTTGATTTAAACGGATATTTCTTGGGAGATTAGGGAACAGTGGGACTGTTTTTGTGATGCGCCAATGATAACGAATTGATATAAGCTGGACAAAGAAAAAGATGAAGCATTTGAAACTTTATACAATAAGATCAGTTGATCATGAAGGTTAAACAGCAGAATGTATGAGATTTCTAAATAACTGCCCATAGTATCTAAAAATTCTCAGAAATCTCTAAATAATCAATCAATTCTGCTAAATGCGATTGCGGTAATTCGATATGCACGTTATTGCTTCCTACATTCAACCCTACTAACATTCTTTATTGCAATCTTCGAGGTGTGCTCCACATAAATTTTTTTATGCTGACTGAGTTCGAGATAAAATGAAGAAAATGAGTCAGAGAATGAGATGAACTCCGTATGTTTGTATGTGACGAATTGCTTTTTGCTCGGCGACACTACGTGTGCAGATTTCTTTTCCGATGCTGTTATGTTATTATTGCTATTCAATGGTATGTGGATGTATATGTGTTTGCTTTCGTATGCCTCATTTGGAAACCATTTAGTACTTGAATTCTACAATGTTGTCGGCAAGATCAGCAAGTTTAAAGCAATTATAGATTGTATCCAGAGCACTTTGTTATCGGTGAGGTATCCCACGAAGAGCACTCCTGTCTAGAGATGTTGGTAAATCTGGAGTCAGTCTCGAGCCTCATTAGAACTAGCGACTTGCACCAGTGTCAAGTGATAGCAAATGAGTGAGTCTAGCTGTGATCACCTGTGATTTGTTTTGGTTTGAGAGCTTTGTCTTGGCAGTTCATCCGCTGTGCAGTTCTTTGGAATGTCCGAGTGTCGTGGAAGGCAACATAGTGTGACACATCATTTGTAGATGTGCGACAGTCATACGCTGATTTTAGGGTGTTGCATACAAGTTAGATAATCAGGTCAATAGCGAATAAATTTTGCAGGGAATTTTTATCTTTTCAGCAATGTAAATCAGATTGCTGAGTGGGAACAGTTTCCCGTGAAAATTTATTCGCGACGGGCTGAATTCTTCAATATGGTGAATAGCAGGAGCTTCAGCTTCAATTCACTTCGATTTAGAATGGAATTATAAAGTTTCTCAATTGAAGAGAGTTTTCCAGCTTCTCAAATTCCTTTTTAAATCCTGGGTGGTAAGAATGCCCATAAATTAGGCCAAGGGATTATAGAACCGTTCTGGTAAAGGCACATTTTGCCTTCCTATCAATTGATCTTGCCGTGTGGATTAAACTATTAAATGGTGATAAAGCTGAATATATAGGAAAAGTGTGGAAACGCCTTTGTTTTGTTCGTATTTATGAAACTTTACATTCGTTGTAGAAAATATCCTCAAGAAATCGACTCTGCTGATGTCCTTTCTTTCACAAGTCATGCTAATAAAAGTTGTATCCATCTACCTACCCCATCTAAATTAAACTTTTGTCTGTTACATTGCCTCTGAATTTCTTTATGAGTGGCTTTAGCATTAGTCTCTCTAAATATTTAGCACCCAAACTTTTTTTTAGGGGGTGTAGTGTGAAATGAACGTAGGTTAGGTTAGGTTTGATGGGCTGTTGACGTCCAATTGAGTCGTCAAACTCGCAAAGGCCTACGTGGGCCCATAGCGATACCCTTTATTGTACCTGAAAGAAAGCTGCGTTAGTGAAGGGAGTTAGACTTAGGTGATTTGTACTGCTAAATTAGCTTCAAAGGGGTAGTTGCTCCAACCCGACTTGCAGCGGAAACTGACTATTCGTGCTGTAGGTGTTGAAAAGTAAAGTAAAGTAAAGTCTTCGTAGTAGAAGCTACCGAGGAGTTTGTTACGGCTGTTGCTGATCGCGGGGCAGTGACATAATAGGTGGACGATGTCCTACTCGACGTCCGGGTATTGGCACTTCCTGCAAAGTTGGTGTGAGTCAGTTAGGGTAATCCTGTTGGAATGTTTACCCAGCAGATTGTGGCCTGTTATGACTCCTCACCGCTATGGCAATAGAGGCTCTGTTCAGAGCTAAGATTGTTAGATTTACTGCCGCTAAGTTCCTGCCAAAGGTCTTAAGTATGTCTGCAGGTGTTAATGTTTTGCCACCTAGATTTTATTTCACTTTGCGTGAATCTGGTTATTTTCTCTTTTTTGAAGCAAATGGGGTTCTAACCCTGTTGTCACATAAGGAGATGCAGGTGGACGATCCTAGTCTGGCTAGCTCATCTGCTTTTTCGTTTCCTGGGATGTTACTATGTCCTGGCACCCAGATTATTTGGACTTTGTTCGGGTTACAAAGAGCATTTAGCTCTGAGCGGCAGCGTGATTTTATTATGTTGGATGCCAGAGCTTTTATGGGCACTTGGCTATCTACGTAAATGGAGATGGTTTTGTTAATTCAATTTTTGTAGTTCAATTGTAGGGGCCATTCTTCCCCTTTTTTTAGAAATAATGCAAATTGTAGTATCCAACATGATCTAACATCATACTACAACAACATACTGATGAATAACGCATGTAACCGCAGTGCAACCTAATTGTAGTCAGTCGATTTATACCCGCTGTGCCGCGCACATTCCTTATAAATACATTTGTTACCGACATAACAAGGACGAGGATGGGACTCTTTAAATTACTTGAAGGCGGCAATGGTAAGCCCAGTTCCTTGTTGTCATCTTGGCTAAGGGCAGCTAAACGTCGTCCCTCATCGAACTCACTTGAACCAATGGCCTTCCGCATTTGATTTTGATGATATTTTGCGTAAATTGCGATATTTGTTACCGACATACCAGGAAACATTCAATTTTGTTTCGTTGAAACTGCCATTCAACTGTCACTAAGTCTAGGGATGATTTCGCTAGAATATCCCTATCATAGCCGTGATAGTATTCGCAATAATGCGCAAAATCCCTCACAAAAACGTTCCACTCCTCATTGGATAGAGATCAATTCATGTTTTAGATCAATGTCCGTTCTAACTTGTGCCTTGTAAAGAACATAAGTTAAGCATCGGTGATTTGGAAATGAAGACTACGTGTTGCTATGGCACTTCTTAACCAACCGTGACGTTCAGTTAAAAATCAAAACTTCTTATTACGTGCTCACACAATAGAGTCGGAATGGTTTGTGTCTGCACATGGCATGTAGGCATTGTCGGGATAATTCTTTTACATGTAAACACACTTTGTGACCTCTTTCTGAACCAATTTTTATTGCCTTAACTAACTAATTATGCGATGGTTCTTCCCGAACTAACAGTTCAGAAAGTTTTATTGCCTTAACTCATATTGCAATACCTGGTCTTGCCCACACTATAGCACATGGCATCCTTTAAAAAACACGGAAACACTTGAATTTAACTGCAAATTGAGATCTATGCAATTATTTCATGGGATTGCCTTTGCAAATCAAAGACCTCATTCAGCATTCGGCGGTGTTGATGTGACGATAATCGTGGAAAGTCGTAAACAGATCTTGACGTCCATTAAATTTAATCCTCCACTCGAATTTGTTATGGTTAACTTTAATGGACTTTCAACAACATTTTCGAAAATGCTGTGCATGGGTTGCAATGAAATGGCCATCGGCATCATTCCGACAAAGAAAACAAAATTTTCCTATTCAAGGAGAAAATTTACCTCTGGGATTCTTTTGCGGAATCATTGACATTTAAATGCTGATTTGTTGCGTTGTAGTTCCGTGGGACTTGTTGCTTTGACATCAATATGAATTGCTGACATGAATAGGTGAAAGGGATCCAACGAAATTTCAAAGTTGCTATGGATGTATGGAAACATTTCCTGCTTAAAATTAAAAAATAAAATCTGTTCCAGTTACATAGTATAATGAGTCGCAGCACTAAAGTGGACGTCCGTCGCCGGGAGTTGAATTGAAAAGAGACGGATTGTCTCTTTCATTTGTGTGAACCTTCCATCAGCGGCCCTCCAACTCATAAATTCTGCTGTGGGGCTTTGCTGTGCAATCTGTAACAATCTACCACTATTTGGATTTATTTCGCAACTGAGTTCTATAACTAAAGATCTCAGGCTTGGTCTTTGAAACGGAGGTTCGGTCTTCCTTGCCTTCTCGAACCTGGGGGCTGTGATTCGAAGATCCTCTTAGATGGAGCATTATTGTCCATTCGCAATGTAGTCGACGTGTTTTGGCTTTTTGGACTACATCCACATCTTGGTACAGATCATAGAGTTCGCGGTTGTATCTTCTCCTCCATCCGCCCTCCTCGTGCACAGGACCAAAAATCCGCCAAAGTATTTTTCTTTCGAAGGAGCCCAGTATCAGTTCTCCCTTCTTGCTTATCGTCCAGCACTTGTAGAGCACACATTTCTTCCTTCGATTTGGGAGTTTTGAACCCAGTTGTTTCGCCAAACCGAAGTAGCAACGGTTTCCTAGGGTAATTCTTCGACGGATTTTATGTCAACTCCGAGGTAGGTGAACTGCTTAACTACCTCGAAATTGCTGCTATCTATAGTGACGTTTTGTCCTAGGCGGCGGATAGATGCTTGTTTGTTGATAGCATGTACTTGGTCTTGTCCTCATTTACTTCAAGCCCAACGGATTTCGCATGTTCTTCAATCGCCGTGAATGCTTTTATCACGGCACGTTGGGAGCGCCCGATGATGTCAATATCGTCCGTATAGTCCAGCAGCTGGACAGATAGTGCCTTCCGTTTTTACACCTACCCTGCGCACTATCTGCCCTAGTACGAGATTGAAGAAGTCACATGACAGCGCGTCTCCTTGCCGAAATCCGTGTTCGGAGGAGCTACCTCCAAACTGCACGTTGCGTCACGTGTTTTCCACCGTCACTCGACACAGCTGAATCAGTTTTGCCGGAATTCCGACTTCGGCCATCGCCATATAGAGCTCCTGACGATGTATGCTATCATACGCGGCTTTGAAGTCGATGAATAGGTCTTTTCCAGGATTTGCCTCAGCGTGAAAATATGGTCTATAGTCAATCTGCCCGGCCGGAAGCCACATTGGTACCTCGATAGTTCTTGCAAGACATAGGATCGCATTTTTTGTAGATGGGGAATATGGAGCTGATAGTCCAGTCGTCGGGCATGTTTTCTTCCACCCATACTTGGTTGATGATTCGGTGCATGCTCCCTACCAAAACATCACCACCGTATTTAAAAAGCACCGCTGGTAAGCCATCAGAACCTGCGGCCTTGTTGTTCTTTAGTCCAACTTCTTCTATACTAGGTTGTGGAACTAGTTCTTCATTGACTGGACGTGGGTTCTCTTGCCTATCACGCTCTCTACATGATGCTAAATGGGCTAATGGAAATGCTGCTTAAACACATCTACTATTCCCTGTGACTAGGTTTCCTTCGCTGTCTCGAAGAGCCTGCGTTCCGGCATTGTAGTCAGCAGCCAGTTGCTTGAAAATATTTGTTCCATAAAACGGGATTGCTATACCCGTTGGCGTCGTCGCGTAGATCAAAATGTAAACATTGATCAGCTGCAATCGTCGCGGTCAAGCAGCTTCGTTGTAAGTGGAGACAAGTGTCCGTTAAGCATTTACTGTCAAAATGTTAGTGGGATGACAAGCAAAACAAAATGTACCGCAGCTTTCTGCAATTCCTAAATTGTCTGAATGCATTGTTAAAGAGTAGCGCTTTTCTTCGTAGTAAAAGAGGTAATCTTGAATAATCAACATGGTTTTATTTAAGGTAGATCCTGTGCTACCAATTTTACTTTGTTAACTAATTATGTATATAACAGCTTTGAGGAACGATTACAAGTTGATATACTCTACACTGACTTTACAAAAGCCTTTGATAGAGTGTACCACACCCTACTTTTAGCAAAACTAAAATCGTTGGATTTTCATTCCTCAATGCTTAAATGGTTCCATAATTATTTAACAAACAGAAAGCAAATGGACTTGATAACATCATTTACAATATGGAGTCTGAAAAATTATCATTTGGATAAATTAAACCGTAAAACACAACTGCTAAAATACAGTCACTCTTTGTGGGTGCATTGGTTTTTCGACAATCACTCTTGGATTACCATTCGCCCAAATGCGGCAATTCTGCTAATTGACGAATCCACTGAGGTGAAAATGTGACTCATCACTGAAGATGAATTTCTTCGAACACTGTTCATCCACTGTTGCCATTTCATGCCACCATTCTGACCATTGGCGACGCTTGAAATGGTCAAGAGGCTTTAGTTATTGAGTTAAATGCATCTTGTAAGCGTGTAAATGCAAGTCTTTAGGCATAACGTGAGAGGTGCAATTGTTGGGCACGACGACGAGTTGAGGTGGACAGCAGCAATATTTTCTGTAGTACCGGCTGTACAAGCAGTCACTGGTGTTTTCACATCTTCTACAGACCCGGTTTGCTGAAATTTTTGCATGATTTTTCCGATTGTACGCACATGTGGACGATTAAATTGACCGAACATATCACGAAGTGCACGATATGCGATTTGATTTGAACGCCCAGTTTCATAATAAGCCTGAATAACGTTAAAGCGTTGAACGATTGTGTATCTTTCCATGGTTCAAATTGAGTTAGTCTGAAGTTGAGAAATGTCAAATGAAATTCAGGAAAAACTTGACGTTTAGGTGTGGTTCACATTCAACATCAACCACCCTTTACAAGTGCGTTTTCTCTTTCTTTAAAACGTCAAAATCACTTGGATCACTGTGATATTTTATATGGCGCGAGTGCTGTTTTATGGGGTTATTGCATCAAAAACATAAAAATACAACGAGTGGTGGGTGCACGACTGGGTCGTACGCAATTTTCTCTTTCACAGCAAGTTGGACGTTAGATAAAATCATAAGCATTTTGATCATTAATGCTAAAAATTATATAAATAATTTCGAAATGTATTTATACGAATGGTTACTCCAAAATTTGAAGGAATCGATGTCAATGTGAATAATAATGATTTTCCGTTATTGGCCAAAACTGAAAATACCGTTTAGTGTAAGTTGGGCTAAAACTAATTATGTGGAATTGCTTCAAGAATATCAATTTTTTATTAGATTTCCTTAGGCGATGTCTCAGAGGTTGCCTATTGAGGCATGTCTTAATATTTAAGTTGTCTCTAGGCAACGTTGCCTAAATTTCTTATCTATAATCGATTTTCCATTGGAGAAATTAACAATTTTCTTTATATGACCTAAATGACAAAATCTGTTATATGGATTTTCTCGAAAAAACTGGGTATGTTGGAACTAATATGCTTATAGTATATATAAAGTTTAATCAAAATCGTTAGAGCCGTTTTCGAGAAAATTGAGGTAATGTGTAATTTTTATATGGCAGGTACCGTTATTCACATGGCTAAAAGCAAAAAAAAAAAAATGGCCTAGAATTATGACCAAAACAAGCCTGGATACGTAGTTTGAAGAAATTCGATCGAGCCGTTTAGGCTGGGGAGAACATTACGGACAGACGGACCGACGGACGGAATTCCAAAAACCACTTTTTTAGGCTCCGCTATCATCGTTATATTAGAATCAGTCAAAATCTCGAGGTCGAAAATTTCAAAAAAAAATTTCACGCCTAGATTTCCTTAGGCGATGTCTCAGAGGTTGCCTAGTTAGGCATGTCTTAATAATTAAGTTGTCTCTAGGCAACGTTGCCTAAATTTCTTATCTATAATCGATTTTCCATTGCTGCCTAACAAGGCGAAGGTTATGTCAAAAGAAGAAGTACTTTTTTTTACATCAGATGTTATTTTTCGGGATTGACAGCATGTTATTTGTAAACAAACATCCAAAGGAAGAACATCGTCTTGCATCTAAAAGCGAATTATGTTATTTTTAAACAAATCCATTGTAATATGTATTATGGTAATATATAATATACCTCGTTTCGCCCCCAATATATTATAGCAGCCATCACTTGGAGATCAACAGGAATGTGACCACTTGTATTTGCTCATTCAAGATCGGATCGCACAGGATTGATTACCTTTACCATATTCGGTTTAGAAAATCAATACTTTCGCATAAAATATTTATCTTCAAGTTCCATTGGTCTCCTATACTTGTCGGCATGTATGAATTTATAATATTCACTACACTTAAAGCATTCACAAACGAAATGTAGCTTGAGTCCTATTTTTATTAAATTAGTTCCACTTTATTGAATATCACCACACAAAAACTCAAAATAAATTTTCAGACGGAAATTCTCGCAAATGTCAAAATGAAAATGAAATGAAAATTCTTTAGGCAGCCGCTGGGCAACCTCTAGGCAGGGTTCGTTCGCGCTAAAGTTAGGCGACCTTTAGACAGCGTTGCCTAAATGTGAAAATCGATTATAATGGGTGATCCATTTCGAGGTTCCCTACTTTTTTAAAGAAAAAAACACAGAAAATTCAAATTTAATGTTTATTATCATTTGAAAGAACATTCTTTGGCATTTATTTTTTGAAGATTATGTCTATCAAATGTTGGCCGTTGCTACGTCGCAGATGGTCCATCCGTTGAGTCCAATTTTCGATCACTCGTTCGAGCATTTCGACTGGTAACTGGCGAATGACAAGCGTGATGTTTTCCTCCAAGGCCTGAATCGAAGCGGGTTTGTCGGCATAAGCTTTTGACTTTACATATCCCCACAGGAAAAAGTCTAACGGTGTGATATCACACGAGCTTGGTGGCCAATCGACCGGCCCAAAACGTGAAATTATGTGCTCACCGAAATGTTCTCTCAATAAGTCCATTGATTGATGCGATGTGTGGGAATTGGCGCCGTCCTGCTGAAACCAAATGTCGCCGAGATCACGAGCTTCAATTTCAGGCATCAAATAGTCGGTTATCATGGCACGATAACGGTCGCCATTGTCGCCAAATATGGACCGATGATTCCACCGGCCCACAAACCACACCAAGACGTGGTCTATTCGGTCGAATGTTATCCAATAATGAATGCTGGGTCTCAAAATGGGTGATGGTGTTGCGAATAGTACGCTCAGTAGGCCGATTATGTTGACCATAAGTTGAGCGAAGTGCACGAAACACATTCCTCACAGAACGTGAATTTTCATAATAAAGTTGAACAATTTGTAAACGTTGTTCACGCGTAAGTCTTTCCATTATGAAATGCCAAACAATACTAAACAAAAGTAACATGACAGCATGACACGACTCACACGAGATCTGTCAAAAAAGGCTATTGAAAAAAGTATCTCTACTTGGATCACCCTTTAGATACCGATTTTGTACTTAGGCAGTACTTAAAGGTTGCCTAAAGTTAGGCAGCCTCTTAAATGCTTTTATAAATACGACTGTATCTGTCTAGTCCACAAATGTCAAAACAGATTTGACATTGGCGACCATTTGCAAAAATAAGAGCATCTTCCAATAAGGTGATCTCTTTTGGCCCACCTTGTATTTCTATACTCTTTGGTAACACTTACTTCCCTCGGACGTTTCCTATTTCTCATTTCCAATAGTCGCTCTTTGTCATGACTATCGTTGAATTCAGTATCGCTGACTTGCCGTTCCTTTCGTGGTTAGGTTTACCTAAATAAAACAAAATTCGTCACGAAAACTTCTAACACTTTCAAACTTCTCTCTTTACAGATAATACACTCACTTGGGAATAATCCACAAATCAAAGGAACAGGAAAAGGACTTCTTCTTGAAGAAAAACAAAAACGTGTCCATCCAACAGATATCAAACATGATTTCCCCCAAGAGGTCTTATGAAATTGAAGAGGAATAAACAAACAATCCATTCCAAACATATGAACAAATATATGCTATTGGAAATAGCCAAACCTAGTAAAAAACCGCAAATGGGAAATAGAAACAGTAGCTGTCACAAAACACGATGGCGATAGTGTGTGCATAAAATATTTCATTTCAAATAATTCCCTATATTCCCCCTTCTCCCTTTTCCAAGTGTAAAATAACTTATTTTATTTTTTTTTAAAAAAAAAAAGAAAGAAAGCACATTAAGTGAGTGATAATTAAGAAACAGTTCTGAAAGAAATTTGTTTTGTCTAGCGAATTAATATCGATACACTATTTGCTTGTTTATTTCTGTGTGAATTTATTGTTGTTTTTCTTTCAAATACACGAGACAAATTCCTCAAACATTGGGCAGCATTTGTGCGAGCTAGTTCAGCGGCAAGGAAATGCTTCTGGACTTCATAATAATGCGGCGAAAAGCGACCAATCGCCATCTTCAAAGGGAACTCCCTCTAAATGGTAAGTGCTGCACTAGATCCTTAGTATCATAGAATTCTTACCAAAAGTATTTATTTCTTTATTACTTTGTGTGGTTTTGCTTTTGTTTTTTAATTTTATTTAATTTGTTATCCCATTTTCGGTTGGGTTTCGTGACATTATTTTGCATTTTACCTTCCCTTAAGGAACAGGCCAATTATAATATCTTTCTCATTATTTGTTCTCTAAACAAAACGCATATTAGCTTTGCTTGGCTTACTTTCTTAAATGATTATGACAAGTTTCCTGGATATAGTAGCATCAATCTCGTTAAGGTAGATTTTCATCTATTAGTTAGTTTTTCGCTAATGCAAATTCATTTAATATTCTCATTCTGAAATTGCGAAATTTAAAAAATGTATTTCTTCTTGGGGAAATGTTCTCATTTGGCTTGGTTGCTCTAGACTAGTGAGTACGATCTATGGCACATGTTATGTGTTTCAAGCGAAAGATCCAGTCGAAGGGGGGGACAAAATGGATATGGTTTATGTCATTAATGAAATTTAAGCTTAAAAGTGATGCCTTTCATTTGGACTTAATGAAATGCTTAAACGGTTGAAAACGGCCGAAAAAAGAAACCGTATGCGCAAAGATGTATTAGATCTTCAAGACCTCATTAAAAAATTCCAAACGAAGAACAGAGATCGGGCTAGTCGAATAGAATGTGAGCACTATGGTGGAGAATTATTGGAACTTAACTGACGAAGACATTTAATACCCTAGCAACACGTTTCGGTGAACTGATGAATCAATTATTATTGAGAAGAACGCGGTTTGATGGAATTATTCAGAAAGAAACTCACATCGAATCGTAGTTGTGAATCATTCGTGAAGAGGAAATGTGCTCCCAGTTCAAACAAGGAGGAGGGTAGAATCGGCTGAAAACGGCCGAAATAAGA
This sequence comes from Rhingia campestris, assembly GCA_932526625.1. Classification (NCBI taxonomy): domain Eukaryota; kingdom Metazoa; phylum Arthropoda; class Insecta; order Diptera; family Syrphidae; genus Rhingia; species Rhingia campestris. The sequence goes on along the minus strand of OW052186.1, from coordinate 1,203,684 downwards.
AACCGTATGCAAGCCTCCTTAAGTCGGATCCGAGCAGAAGGGCGAAGATATGTTGGATCTTCAAAACCTCATTAAGAGCAGAGATCGAGCTAGTCGAACAGAATGTGAGCACTGTGGTGGAGAATTATTGGAACTTAACCGATGAAGACATTTAATTCCCTAGCAATACGATTCGGCGAATCAATTATTATTGAGAAGAACGCGGCTTTCAAAGCTTGATGGAATTATTCAGAAAGAAACTCACATCGAATCGTAGTTGTATATCATTCGTGAAGAGGAAATGTGCTCCCAGTTCAAACAAGGAGGAGGGTTGAATCGGCTGAAAACGGCCAAAGTAAGAAACCGTACGCAAGCCTCTTAAAGTCGCATCCAAGCAGATGGGCAAAGCTATATTAGATCTTCAAAACCTACTTAAGAGCAGAGATCGGGCTAGTCGAAAAGAATGTGAGCACTGTGGTGGAGAATTATTGGAACTTAACCGATGAAGACATTTAATACCCTAGCAACACGATTCGGTGAATCAATTATTATTGAGAAGAACGCGGCTTTCAAAGCTTGATGGAATTATTCAGAAAGACACTCACATCGAATCGTAGTTGTGTATCATTCATGAAGAGGAAATGTGCTCCCAGTTCAAACAAGGAGGAGGGTTGAACCGCGGATGTTAAACCAAACAACTTATTGGGTAGCTGATAAGAACCAGGGTATAGGAAACGTACCGCTGAATTTGTATATTGTGTATAGTGTAGGTGAATGTGAACACAAATTTGGCATGTCATAGTAATTCGCTAACATTTGTCGTTTTAAAAGCACGCAGCCTGAAAAAATGAAAACAAAACTAACAAGGCCACAATCATCTTCAAAATATCCGCTCAAGAAAGGATGCCATTAAGAATATTCATTCGGCTTAGTTCATTGAAAATGCTAGATCATTATGAACGACAAAAAAACACACATAGTGATCGCATAAGAAGCTGCATAGATACCATTGTAACACTATAACATGCCTTGTTACACTATAACATGCCTTGTTACACTATAACATGCCTTGTTACACTATAACATGCCTTGTTACGCTATACCGACTAAACTGCCCTATCTGTGAAGGAGGATGATGGTCATTGTTACACTACAACATGCCTTGCTACACTATAACATGCCTTGTTACGCTATACCGACTAAACTGCCCTATCTGTGAAGGAGGATGATGGTCATTGTTACGCTATAACATGCCTTGCTACACTATAACATGCCTTGCTACACTATAACATGCCTTGTTACACTATAACATGCCTTGTTACACTATACCGACTGTGAAGGAGGACGGTGTTCATTGTCGCGCACTATTAAGATCGTCAACGATCTCACTGAAATATTCGATACTACCAAAGTGAGCTGTCTGCATGAGTTTATTTCCGGGCAAACTCTCCTCTAAAAATATATCAACGACAATATTGACATAATTTGGCGAGATCAAAGAAATCATCTTCTCGGGGTTTGCTAGTATAGACTAAAGCAAACGGCTAAAATTAAAAAAAAAAAAAAAAAAATAAATAAGCATATAGAACTAAGAGCCCCTAGCATTTTTTTAGGTGTGACGATAACACCATTAAATGTGTATCTTTGGATAGGCTTTGTGTTGTTAGATTTAAATAGTTATTTGCTCGCAAAGGAACGTTTTTTTTTAAATGTCTCTTGTCAAAGAGTTTTTTCTACAAAATTTTGAATCTCCACCCAAGAACTGCAATGGGCTCTCGTTCTATATACCATCAACTAGGAAAACAACATCGCACCGAACCTCCCAGTAGACAGCTATTGCTAGATGATTCACCATAGCAATAGTAAGAGGCTTGGTCTACATCTGCTAGACAATTAGTTCTACAATGACATCTCGTCAAACATTAAGCGAGGAATCACTCTTACCAATTGGGATTGATTGAGAATTGCGAGAGTTGATGTTGAATTAATTGAACGAAAAAAAAAAAATAAATATATTTGTATGAATGTATGTATAGAAGATCCTGAAAAAGAGCCCGATCATCCCATTCTTACTTTACGGAGTCGAAGTTTGATAAGACATTCAATAAGAACCTTTACCAGCTGTGAAGGAGCAAAGAAAACTTCATCATCATCATCCCATTCATACTATACGGAGTTGAAGTTTGAAGAAACGGACATGAGTTCATAAGGCTTTTCGGTAAAAAATTCAATTAGATCCTTTACAACCTGTAAAGCAACATAGAAATCTTCAAAAAAAAAAAAAAAAAACTATACAATCAGCATAGTAAATGCAGCTAGATTATGTAAATCGAATATATGCCATGTAAAGCGAATAGCTACCCCTCCCCGCAGAGTCTTGGAATTGTTAATGGTCGACGATATGAACACCTCTTATGTATAGAGCCCCTCGAATGGAAACCCATCACAGCGAACTTGGAGTGCGCAACTGAAGTCAGTTCGCTACAAGCCGGAATAATGGGAGATTGGGAAACAGTCCCAGGTTCACTCCAAACTGTAGCGCCACTTATGTGTGTAAGTAAGTTTGCTTATTGATTCAGCTCGCAATCGTTTTAGAACATTCAACATATTTCTATTAATTTTGTTTGTTAAATACATTTAGAATGCTCAATATTTGCCAATCTGTAATTTTGTCAAACTTAAAATTCTTGCAGGTGAATGTCGGTATACCATGCTATTGCAACACACTGCATTGATTTTCTAACTTCAACCTTATAACAGAAGTAGTTGTCATCCATGGCTAGAAATAACCTATTAGGGAGACGGTTAGAGTTTTCGAGGCGGGTGTGACTATAAAGGATATTGTGACAATTTGATTTGCTGATTTGTCCACTACATTCTACTACATGCAGGATGGGGGGCGATGTCCATAGGTTCTCTAATACTAAATAGACTTACAAGACTTCAAAGCTCTATGCTATCACGTCTGCATCAGTAAGCGTGAAAACTTCTTGCAAGGCTTTTTATTTTTATCATATTTTTGAATAGATCTCGTTCTTTGCACGAGTGTCTAGGCTACTTCCCAATTTAGGGGGCTGTTAAATGATTCATAACTCATCTTTCATTATGAAAATTTACTGGCACCGTCATATAAATCGTCTATGCAACGCAGTACGAGAAGAATTTCGGGCTAGTCAGTAACTCTCTAACATCCAACGGGGATCACAATGGGTCTACATTGACCTGAGTGGGGTAAAGAAGGACGATCATCTTCATATCATTAACCAGCAAGCAATGTTAACATAACTCGAATCAGAAATTATGATTCAACTGGTCATTACTGCAATTGCAGAGTACTTTGATGGCAGTAGGTGACCGAATTGATCGGTGTGCTGCGAGAGCAGTTGTGAGCCTAAAATTAGAAATGAGGATCCAGCTGGTCATCACTTCAATTGGAAAATACTTTGATGATAGTAGGTGATCGAATTGATCGATGTGCTGCGAGAGCAGTTGTGAGCCCACAATCAGAAATGATGATCCAGCTGGTCATCACTTCAATTGGAAACTACTTTGATGGCAGTAGGTGACCGAATTGACGAATGTAGTGCTAGAGCAGTTCTTAGTCCGCAATCAGAAATTATGATCCAGGTGGTCATCACTACAATTCCAGAGTACTTTGATGATAGTAGGTGATCGAATTGATCGATGTGCTGCGAGAGCAGTTGTGAGCCCACAATCAGAAATGATGATCCAGCTGGTCATCACTTCAATTGGAAACTACTTTGATGGCAGTAGATGACCGAATTGACGAATGTAGTGCTAGAGCAGTTCTAAGTCCGCAATCAGAAATTATGATCCAGGTGGTCATCACTACAATTCCAGAGTACTTTGATGGCAGTAGGTGACCGAATTGACGAATGTAGTGCTAGAGCAGTTTTGAGTCCACAATCAGAAATTATGATCCAGGTGGTCATCACTACAATTCCAGAGTACTTTGATGGCAGTAGGTGACCAAATGTACGAATGTAGTGCTAGAGCAGTTTTGAGTCCACAATCAGAAATTATGATCCAGGTGGTCATCACTACAATTCCAGAGTACTTTGATGGCAGTAGGTGACCGAATTGACGAATGTAGTGCTAGAGCAGTTTTGAGTCCACAATCAGAAATTATGATCCAGGTGGTCATCACTATAATTCCAGAGTACTTTGATGGCAGTAGGTGACCGAATTGACGATTGTAGTGCTAGAGCATTTCTGATTCCACAATCAGAAACGATGGAATTGCAGATTTTTTTGATGGCAGTAGGTGACCGAATCTAAGTACGTATTGCTATAGCAAATCTGAGCCCACAATCATCACTGCAATTGCAGACTTCTTTGATGGCAGCAGATCAGTGGTTCTTAATCTCTTAGTGATGATGGACCATTTGACAAAATTTCTGTCTTAACATGGACCACCAACTGTTTCGAGGTAAAATACAGTAAATGTAAATAATTAAAGGGAAGTCCCAAAACGTGTGTGAATGCACAAATCTCAAGAACTCTGAATGGATTTCGATGTGGTTTTCACTGTTATGGTCTTCGTTTTTCTGGGAATGCTATAGTGTATCCTGCTTTACCAGCTATCACTTACAGTATCTGAGCATTCAGAGCATTCACTGAGCAGTGGCAGAAATCAAATTTCTCGTCGTTAGAATTGTATTCGGGCGAAGTCGGGCCCGGTTGCTAGTCTATAAATAAAACACGCATACAATTGTTCAAAGCCAACAGTATTTTATATTTTTTTAATGAGAATTTCATATCAGAGCACAATTGTTTAAAGAGACGAGTGTTCAGTGCACTAATTTTAATGAAGTTAACTACTTTTATAGCAGTTTCCATCGCAAGCATTCCGGTTTTGTCAGCCAGTGTTTGACAATGAATAACGAAGTGTGCCGTAATTGCAGCTGGATTTTTTGTTTTTTTTAAAAAGTGTTGCAAGACCAGAGCGCGAACCAAGCATTGCAGAATCACCGTCCTTACAAAATCCCGCAGGCTTTTGCCAGATAAGTTCATGTTTCTCCATATAAAGACATCTGCACCTTTCGATGTGTCGTTTCAAATTCTTGAGTTAATAGTAACTCCCATTCAAACTTTGTATTGCCATTCAAAAATCGAATAAATACAAGTCTGGGAATCGAAGGCTCTGCGAGCCGGAGTATTCTTGTCCATTCGTTCTACATGTCCTAGCCATCTTAAACGTCCAATGCGGAGTTTGGCATGTCGCTGTACAGCTCGTATAATTTTGGGTTCAATCTTCGTCTCCACAGCATATCAACGCAAACAGGACTGAAGGCTTTTCGAAGGAGTTTTCTCTCAAATCCGCTTTTAATACGGTCTATGCTTCACTGCCGTAGAGAAGGACTGGGATGGCTCTTAAACTCAAATAGAAAAATTAAGCTAGACTTTAAATTAGACTTTAATTTTTTTTTAAATATTTAACATATTATTAACAAAACCATGCCCTCAATCGCCCATGTCCAAAGATGTATGCGCTGTTTTGCACCTAGTGCCGTTCTAATGGAACAACATGTCGTCCGTATACATATCAGTTAAGGCCACAAGAAATAGGTTACATTCCAGAATGTTGGAGCCACGTAGAATTGTGTACATTAAAATCGCCCGCAATGACGATTTCAGTGTGAGGATGCAGGGATACAATTTTAGAGATCGAGTCAGACAGCGCATCAAATTCATTAAAACTTGAATGGCTGTCAAGGTTTGGGCTTCTATTAATGAAACAGAAGTGGATTAATGTAATAACTTATAACATTTTATTTGTTAAGCATGACAAACAAGATTATCAATTTCTTCATTCATGAACGCACCACTAATTATCAAATCGGTGAAGGAATAACGTAAAAGTTTGTTTCCCTTCAACAGGTAGATCTTTGTCCTTTAAAGCTTGTCGGAAAGCAAAACCGCAACTTTTTAAATTATATGCAGGCTTAATCGTTTTTTGTTCACATTTCAACAATCCAATTTGTATGAAAAAGAAATTGATCACTCGTGTTAATTGATCCTCCTGGTTGGCATAAGCAAACGCATCCGCATATAATTCAACTGCTGAGTTCAGTGCTTCTTTGGAACCCTGAGAAAGTGCTGCACATTTCCGTGCAGTGAAGGTTAGCATTATAAGATAGTTTTCGCATTTGAAACCTTTTAAGTGTTCACGGAATGCTTCCAATTTGTCAGTCTCCTCAATATCATTAAATAATTGTAATGACGGATAAGGGGTTTTACAAAATGTTTCCACTGTGTTTGGGCGAGATTCTTCCCCGGCTAATGTCACGCTTGTATTGGACTGGAAGGAATCTTCTACGGTCTCATCAAGAGTCTTATTACACATGGCTGTCACATAGTTTGCTCGAGTAATATTATCATCATCTTCACCAGAATCCTCCCCATAATGTTCGTCATCTTCTTCAGCCTCCTCTGTTGTATCGTTATGAGTTTCACCATCTGCGTCCTCCTCTTCCTCATCTACATCGTCATCATCATCATCTTCATCTGACTCAATTTAGTCAATGGCCCAAGTGCTTGTGGATTGACAGTTTCGGCCATCATTTCGATAATACACGCTCCCGACAATCATAACCAAATTTATTTCCGTCAATGCTAAACAACTTTAAATTGGGTTTTTTTGTATTGCCGAAACTAGTGATAAACACCCATTAGAACCGATCTCGTTGTGATCCAATATTGAAGTTTCCAAATCAAAATTCTTATCCTCCAAGACTTCTGCAAGGTGGTAAGCACCATTTGTTTTTAGAAGGCAGTCACCAAATTTAATTTCTCGGAAATGTGGCATACAAGTCATCGCACTAGCTACGGCTGATGCACCCTTTTCATTAAAATTTAGAATAGAATTTCAATTTAGAATCTTCAAATTTTCATTCTCCTTTAAACCCTCTGTTAGAGTGGCAATTCCAGCATGAAAAATGGAGTTTTGCGGCATTGCAATTTCCTCAAACGTTTTTATGGTGCAAACGATTTTCGCAATAGCCTTGGCTCCCTCTTTTTTTAAACGATTTCGGCCTGCAACAACTACTTTTAAATCGAGTGGAGTGCCAGCCTCACAACTGCTTTTGTAGCAATCTAAAATCGCTTCGCACAATATTCTTCCTCCATTTATACTCAAACCACAGTTGTTTAATCGCAATTCTTGCAGACTGTAACAAACGCGGCTGCGTAATATGTCTTCCAAGCCAACCATTCCGTTTGGACCAAGTGCATTGTCACTACATTCTAAAACGGTCAACTGTGCCGAAGCAAGCATTAAACCCTTTCCAAGGTGTTTTAATGCTTGTGGAATTTCCGTTTTAAGTCGACCAGTAAAGAGATCTCTCCAAAGAGCTTTTTTAAATTCGGGATGTTTTTCTAACGCTTTGCCAATAGCTTCGGCAGCTTCTACCCCAAGCGTGTTTCCTTCCAACTTAAGAAATGTAAGGTTTTTAAATGTTTCAATGGCTGGTGTAACATCTTCAACATCTTTAGTGGAAGTCAACTTTAGAGATCCACCAGCGAAAGTCAGGCCAGTTTCTTCAACCAGTTTCAGTTCGTTGGATAATGAGTTTTAACTGAATTGTGCCATGGGAAATAAATAATTTAGTAAAATTGAATTGTTGCTCTGCACTTGTTATAAACAAAATATTTTTAACAAAGAATGTTAGACACGGAAGAAATGTACGTATGTTCGCTTTTTAAACAACGCCATCACTCAATTCCTAGTTTCTGAACGTGTCCATTTATCAATGGCAACCAACTTCACATTTTTAAGAAAGGACGGAAACTTCACTTCCTCCTGTGACAGACGCGCGAAATGTCGTCGGCATTGTGTCTTTTATGTCTGTGGTAATAATGGAAAGGAAATTTAGAGTGGATGTGTCATGTGTGTAATATTCGTGGGTTAAGGTCAAATCTTTTTTCGGCTTACGTCCACATTTCCAAATATAAACCAGCTGTTTTGGCACTAAGTGAAACACAGGTGGGGGTGAATTCCGACTTATCAGAATTAACCCTTCCTGGATATAATTTGGTGTCATTATTCTTTTTTCACCGCGGTCTCGCCATATATATACGTAGTGACGTAGCCTACCAAATTCAAACAAAAAATTATTTAAACCGCAAAAAAGCGAACATACGTACATTTCTTCCGTGTCTAACATTGTTTGTTGAAAATATTTTGTTTATTACAAGTGCAGAGCAACAATTCAATTTTACTAAATTATCTTTTTCCCATGGCACAATTCAGTTTAAACTCATTATTCAACGAACTGAAACTGGTTGACGAAACTGGTCAGACTTTCGCTGGTGTATCTCTAAAGTGGACTACCACTTAATATGTTGAAGATGTTACACCAGCCATTGAAAAATTTAAAAACCTAACTTTTCTTAAGTTGGAAGGAAACACGCTTGGGGTAGAAGCTGCCGAAGCTATTGGCAAAGCGTTAGAAAAACACCCCGAATTTAAAAAAAGCTCTTTGGAGAGATCTCTTTACTGGTCGACTTAAAACGGAAATTCCACAAGCATTTAAACACCTTGGAAAGGGTTTAATGCTTGCTTCGGCACAGTTGACCTTTTTAGATTGTCGTGACAATGCACTTGGTCCAAACGGAATGGTTGGCTTGGAAGACTTGTTACGCAGCCGTGGTTGTCACAGTCTGCAAGAATTGCGATTAAACAACTGTGGTTTGGGTATATATGGAGGAAGGATATTGTCCGAAGCGATTTTAGATTGCTACAAAAGCAGTTGTCAGGCTGGCACTTCACTCGATTTAAAATTAGTTGTTGCAGGCCGAAATAGTTTAGAAAACGAGGGAGCCAAGGCTATTGCGAAAATCTTTTGCACCATAAAAACTTTTGAGGAAATTGCAATGCCGCAAAACTCCATTTTTCATGCTGGAATTGCCGCTCTATCAGAGGATTTAAAGGAGAATGAAAGTTTGAAGATTCTAAATTTAAATTCTATTCTGAATTTTAATGAAAAGGGTACATCAGCCGTAGCTAGTGCGATTACTTGTATGCCACATTTGCGAGAAATTAAATTTGGTGACTGCCTTCTAAAAACAAATGGTGCTTACCACCTTGCAGAAGTCTTGGAGGATAAGAATTTTGATTTGGAAACTTCAATATTGGATCACAACGAGATCGGTTCTAATGGGTGTTTATCACTAGTTTCGGCAATACAAAAAAACCCAATTTAAAGTTTTTTAGCATTGACGGAAATAAATTTGGTTATGATTGTCGGGAGCGTATATTATCGAAATGATGGCCGAAACTGTCAATCCACAAGCACTTGCGCCATTTGACGACATTGATTCAGATGAAGATGATGATGATGTAGATGTAGATGAGGACGAGGAGGACGCAGATGGTGAAACTCATATCGATACAACAGAGGAGGCTGAAGAAGATGACGAACATTATGGGGAGGATTCTGGTGAAGATTATGATAATATTACTCGAGCAAATTATGTGACAGCCATGTGTAATAATACTCTTGATGATACCGTAGAAGATTCCTTCCAGTCCAATGCAAGCATGACATTTGCCGGGGAAGAATCTCGCCCAAACACAGTGGAAACATTTTGTAAAACCCCTTATCCGTCATCAAAATCAATGAATGATATTGAGGAGACTGACAAATTGGAAGCATACCAAACATTTAGACTTCAAGGGATTTAAAAGGAGTCCATTTGTCTGTGCCCATGCTACAATACTCTTGAGATCCTCATTAACGCATGCTGCACCATGCTCTATTAGGCCAAGTGGACAGCTAATGTATATTTGCACGTCATCAGCATACATGTGTAATCCACAGTGCTTAAAAATGGATGGAAGATCATTAACATACAATGAAAAAAGTAGAGGACCCAGGATGGATCCCTGAGGGACACCATTTAGCGTATTAATATATTCCGACTGTTGGTCATTTATATGAACCGCTTGCATTCTACCTGATAAATAAGAAGCAATCAATTTAACTGCACCGTCTGAAAATTTGAAAAACTTGAGCAACTTATCGTATAAAACACTATGGACAACAGTGTCGAAAGCTTTTGAAAAGTCGAGCAGAACTAAGAAGGTCACCTTATTTTCGTCGATCGCTTCTCGCATATCCTCGGTGACTTTTATCAAGGCAGTGGTACAACTATGGTTCTTTCGAAAACCGGATTGCTTTATAGTTAACATGTTGCTATTATTAAGGTATAAACTCATTTGCATCTGTAGTATTTTTTCAAAAACTTTTGAAAGAAATGGTAGAATTGAAATGGGCCTGAACTCATCTCCCTTAGAGTCTTTGGGTATCGGAACAATCTTAGCCATTTTCCATTGATATGGGTATTCTCCAGTAGTCAAGATTGAGTTAAAAATATATGTTATGTACGGAAGTACAATAGGCAAAACTATTTTCAAGAAACGCGGATTAATACCATCCTGTCCCACGGCTGATGACTTTAATGAAAGCAAGCTTTCGACCACCTCAGTACTGTTCACTGTTCTAAACCCAAAGCAAGAGGCTGATTCCACAGTTGACGACCACTAAGTGACAGATTTAGACGACTGGATTAGACTTGCGATTTGGCCTTACGAATTTCCACAGTAACCTTGTTTCGAATGGAACAATAAATCCTACGCAGCTCGTTCAGACGAAAACGCCTCCAATGGTTGTATGCTTGATCGCGCTGCAACATAAGTGTTCGGATATGTGAAGTGAACCATTGCTGATTTTGATGACGAATAATTCTAGTTTTCAGTGGTACATGATCGTTATATAGCGATTGAATCTTTTCGTTAAAGAAATCAAGCTTAGCATTAGATGAAGTCAAGTAGTACACCGTTTCCCAGGTAGTATTTCGTACATGTTCTTATAAGTTATTACATTAATCCACTACTGTTTCATTTATAGAAGCCCAAACCTTGTCAGCCATTCAAGTTTTAATGAATTTGATGCGCTGTCTGACTCGATCTCTAATATTGTATCCCTGCATCCTTACACTGAAATCGTCATTGCGGACGATTTAAATGTACACAATTCTACGTGGCTTCAACATTCTGGACAGACAACACCCGAAGGAATGTATGATGAGATCTTTGCTGAGGTAAACAACTTTACCCAGCTTGTTAATGAGCCGACACGCATTCAAACTTTGTATTGCCATTCAAAAATCGAATAAATACAAGTCTCGGAATCGAAGACTCTGCGAGCCGGAGTATTGTTGTCCATTCGTTCTACATGTCCTAGCCATCTTAAACATCCAATGCGGAGTTTTTTTTTTTTTTTGACTAGGGTCATGTCGCTGTACAGCTCGTATAGTTCTGGGTTCAATCTTCGTCTCCATAGTACATCAACGCAAACGGGACCGAAGACTTTTCGAAGAATTTTTATGTCTGTCTATGCTTCAGCGCCGTATAGCATTACTGGGATGTAGTCCAGACACATACAGTTTTGACCGTGTCCGGAATAGCGAAATGTCCGGACTATAGAGAAAAATTAAATACAATGAACAACCGAAAACGAACGCTTTATCTAAAAACATCTTTTCAGCTTTTTCGCGTAACCTCTTTAGGAGAAGCTTATCCATTTGAGATGCATTATTTTGTTCGGCCCACTGAATTCCCTTGGCAAATATCTTCCTCGCTTCATTGTTTGAAATTTTCGAACTTTTTTGTTCACATTGTCATCTGCTTCACTGTCTTCTTCGTCATCTTCCTCAAAGTTTTGTTGGATATGTAAAGCGGACTGATTATCAGAAAAGTCGTAGAAGAGTTCATTTTGACCAGTTGCCCATTTATTGATTTCATCTGTGGATGTGCTACCATATGGATCAATGATTCTTATTATGCCATGAATTCTATTTAAACCAGCAAGCGAAGAATCCGAGTCAATTTGTTGGCGTAACTGTGAAAGTGGTATAAGGTCTTCGTTATCCCATTGCGATGCCAGTTCTGGCCATAATATTGACCAACTCTTTTTAATATTTTTCTCAGCATCTCGCAAATTGAATTGTTTTAAGACTGCTGCAATGTCTTTATCATCTTCCAGTAGAATGTAGATCAACAGCTGCTTCCTATATGCTACCTTTATATTCTGGATTAAATTTTGATCCATCGGCTACAGTACTGCAGTACAATTTGGCGGTAAGAATAAGACTCTGAAGTTGGGATCAAAGTTTATTTCGTCCTCTTTAGGATGAGATGGGGGCATTATCCAAAACCAAAAGCACTTTCAACGGCATGTTAATCTCTGTCAAAAACTTTTTCACACTTGGAATAAAATTATTCTTGAACCAATATAGCTTTATATGCTACTGGAAGATTAACGTTTTTAAAAGCCCTCGGATTAACTGATTTTTCGATAACTAAGAGGGTTTACTTATGAGTTCCTGCAGCGTTAGAACATGGCATAAAAGTAATGCGATCTTTGGATATTTTTCTGCCAGGAGCAGATTTTTCATTCGCATGAACCCATGTCGTTCCCGGAAGAACCCTCCAAAAGGCAGCTTACTCATCAGCATTATAAACTTGTTCTTTACTTATATTCATTTCTTAAAACACTCTTAATTTTTTTTTTCTTGAAAAGGCTTAACAGCAGCAATGTCGCTGTATACTTCATCGCCACAAATCTTAAGACATCGAATCCCATGTCGCAATTTAAATTTTTCCAACCAACCAGAACTTGCTGCGAAATCTTCCTTACCTGCCATAACTTTGTAAAAGAATTTGGCTTTGTTTTGAATCATTGAAATTGGCACATGATGATTTCTTTGTTGGATGAACCATGTCATCAATGCTTCTTCTACCGCTGGGTGTTCACCTTGTATGATAATTTTTCTCTGTCCTCGTTCTCTTACTCGAAATTCTGTTACTGGAAATTTTCTCTAAGTCGTTGCATTTTTCATATATTTTTTAATCCCTAACTCTAATCTATATATCGAATAACTTGAATATTTCTATAACTCCAACTACTCGAAGAGATATTTCAACCATAACTTGAATTTTTCGGGGAATTTACTCACTGAACTACGTTTTCTAAGGGGAAGTACCCATTGTTATTAAAATTCCAAATTCATACATATCGTGCAGTGGCAATTGGTTTTTCTCGTGAGGAAGATTGTTTTTTGTAAATACATACTACAGGTGGCAAATAAGTATCGATGGTAAAATTTAATATAAAGAATTAAAAAAATCCTTAAAACAAACGTACATTTTGGGTAGTTTCTATAACTCGAAATTTCTATAGCTCGAAATTTCTAAAACTAGAAATTTCTATAACTCGAAATTTCTATAACTCGAACATATTTTCTGGTTCCTTGAAATTCGACTTTGCGAAGTCATAACTGTTAGCTTGCCTATATTGGAGCGCACAGGGTACGCACAGGGAGTTAATAGATGTCTTTTCAACTTACAGCTACGGGCGCCAAATAACTTATTTTTGCAAATGGTCAAGGAACAACTTGGGTACTCAATTGAACATTTTTAAAATATCAAATCGATAGCAGAGGAATATCACGTCATCGACTTGCATTAGGTTACTCCTATCACTTTCGTGTCGCATATCGTTTAAGTTTAAAAAAAATATCATTGGCTCTTAAACTCAAATTGAAAAATTAAGCTAGACTTTAACTTAGACTTTAATTTTTTTTTTAAATATTTAACATATTATTAACAAAACCATGCCCTCAATCGCCCATGTCCAAGGATGTATGCGCTGTTTTGCACCTAGTGCCGTTCTAATGGAACAACATGTCGTCCGTATACATATCAGTTAAGGCCACAAGAAATAGGTTACATTCCAGAATGTTGGAGCCACGTAGAATTGTGTACATCAAAATCGCCCGCAATGACGATTTCAGTGTGAGGATGCAGGGATACAATTTTAGAGATCGAGTCAGACAGCGCATCAAATTCATTAAAACTTGAATGGCTGTCAAGGTTTGGGCTTCTATAAATGAAACAGAAGTGGATTAATGTAATAACTTATAACATTTTATTTGTTAAGCATGACAAACAAGATTATCAATTTCTTCATTCGTGAACGCACCACTAATTATCAAATCGGTGAAGGAATAACGTAAAAGTTTGTTTCCCTTCAACAGGTAGATCTTTGTCCTTTAAAGCTTGTCGGAAAGCAAAACCGCAACTTTTTAAATTATATGCAGGCTTAATCGTTTTTTGTTCACATTTCAACAATCCAATTTGTATGAAAAAGAAATTGATCACTCGTGTTAATTGATCCTCCTGGTTGGCATAAGCAAACGCATCCGCATATAATTCAACTGCTGAGTTCAGTGCTTCTTTGGAACCCTGAGAAAGTGCTGCACATTTCCGTGCAGTGAAGGTTAGCATTATAAGATAGTTTTCGCATTTGAAACCTTTTAAGTGTTCACGGAATGCTTCCAATTTGTCAGTCTCCTCAATATCATTAAATAATTGTAATGACGGATAAGGGGTTTTACAAAATGTTTCCACTGTGTTTGGGCGAGATTCTTCCCCGGCTAATGTCACGCTTGTATTGGACTGGAAGGAATCTTCTACGGTCTCATCAAGAGTCTTATTACACATGGCTGTCACATAGTTTGCTCGAGTAATATTATCATCATCTTCACCAGAATCCTCCCCATAATGTTCGTCATCTTCTTCAGCCTCCTCTGTTGTATCGTTATGAGTTTCACCATCTGCGTCCTCCTCTTCCTCATCTACATCGTCATCATCATCATCTTCATCTGACTCAATTTAGTCAATGGCCCAAGTGCTTGTGGATTGACAGTTTCGGCCATCATTTCGATAATACACGCTCCCGACAATCATAACCAAATTTATTTCCGTCAATGCTAAACAACTTTAAATTGGGTTTTTTTGTATTGCCGAAACTAGTGATAAACACCCATTAGAACCGATCTCGTTGTGATCCAATATTGAAGTTTCCAAATCAAAATTCTTATCCTCCAAGACTTCTGCAAGGTGGTAAGCACCATTTGTTTTTAGAAGGCAGTCACCAAATTTAATTTCTCGGAAATGTGGCATACAAGTCATCGCACTAGCTACGGCTGATGCACCCTTTTCATTAAAATTTAGAATAGAATTTCAATTTAGAATCTTCAAATTTTCATTCTCCTTTAAACCCTCTGTTAGAGTGGCAATTCCAGCATGAAAAATGGAGTTTTGCGGCATTGCAATTTCCTCAAACGTTTTTATGGTGCAAACGATTTTCGCAATAGCCTTGGCTCCCTCTTTTTTTAAACGATTTCGGCCTGCAACAACTACTTTTAAATCGAGTGGAGTGCCAGCCTCACAACTGCTTTTGTAGCAATCTAAAATCGCTTCGCACAATATTCTTCCTCCATTTATACTCAAACCACAGTTGTTTAATCGCAATTCTTGCAGACTGTAACAAACGCGGCTGCGTAATATGTCTTCCAAGCCAACCATTCCGTTTGGACCAAGTGCATTGTCACTACATTCTAAAACGGTCAACTGTGCCGAAGCAAGCATTAAACCCTTTCCAAGGTGTTTTAATGCTTGTGGAATTTCCGTTTTAAGTCGACCAGTAAAGAGATCTCTCCAAAGAGCTTTTTTAAATTCGGGATGTTTTTCTAACGCTTTGCCAATAGCTTCGGCAGCTTCTACCCCAAGCGTGTTTCCTTCCAACTTAAGAAATGTAAGGTTTTTAAATGTTTCAATGGCTGGTGTAACATCTTCAACATCTTTAGTGGAAGTCAACTTTAGAGATCCACCAGCGAAAGTCAGGCCAGTTTCTTCAACCAGTTTCAGTTCGTTGGATAATGAGTTTTAACTGAATTGTGCCATGGGAAATAAATAATTTAGTAAAATTGAATTGTTGCTCTGCACTTGTTATAAACAAAATATTTTTAACAAAGAATGTTAGACACTGAAAAAATGTTCGCTTTTTTGCGAGCTGTAAAGTATAAACAACGCCATCACTCAATTCCTAGTTTCTGAACGTGTCCATTTATCAATGGCAACCAACTTCACATTTTTAAGAAAGGACGGAAACTTCACTTCCTCCTGTGACAGACGCGCGAAATGTCGTCGGCATTGTGTCTTTTATTTCTGTGGTAATAATGGAAAGGAAATTTAGAGTGGATGTGTCATGTGTGTAATATTCGTGGGTTAAGGTCAAATCTTTTTTCGGCTTACGTCCACATTTCCAAATATAAACCAGCTGTTTTGGCACTAAGTGAAACATAGGTGGGGGTGAATTCCGACTTATCAGAATTAACCCTTCCTGGATATAATTTGGTGTCATTATTCTTTTTTCACCGCGGTCTCGCGGTAGTGACGTAGCCTAAATTCAAACAAAAAATTATTTAAACCGCAAAAAAGCGAACATACGTACATTTCTTCCGTGTCTAACATTGTTTGTTGAAAATATTTTGTTTATTACAAGTGCAGAGCAACAATTCAATTTTACTAAATTATCTTTTTCCCATGGCACAATTCAGTTTAAACTCATTATCCAACGAACTGAAACTGGTTGACGAAACTGGTCTGACTTTCGCTGGTGTATCTCTAAAGTGGACTACCACTTAATATGTTGAAGATGTTACACCAGCCATTGAAAAATTTAAAAACCTAACTTTTCTTAAGTTGGAAGGAAACACGCTTGGGGTAGAAGCTGCCGAAGCTATTGGCAAAGCGTTAGAAAAACACCCCGAATTTAAAAAAAGCTCTTTGGAGAGATCTCTTTACTGGTCGACTTAAAACGGAAATTCCACAAGCATTTAAACACCTTGGAAAGGGTTTAATGCTTGCTTCGGCACAGTTGACCTTTTTAGATTGTCGTGACAATGCACTTGGTCCAAACGGAATGGTTGGCTTGGAAGACTTGTTACGCAGCCGTGGTTGTCACAGTCTGCAAGAATTGCGATTAAACAACTGTGGTTTGGGTATATGTGGAGGAAGGATATTGTCCGAAGCGATTTTAGATTGCTACAAAAGCAGTTGTCAGGCTGGCACTTCACTCGATTTAAAATTAGTTGTTGCAGGCCGAAATAGTTTAGAAAACGAGGGAGCCAAGGCTATTGCGAAAATCTTTTGCACCATAAAAACTTTTGAGGAAATTGCAATGCCGCAAAACTCCATTTTTCATGCTGGAATTGCCGCTCTATCAGAAGGTTTAAAGGAGAATGAAAGTTTGAAGATTCTAAATTTAAATTCTATTCTGAATTTTAATGAAAAGGGTGCATCAGCCGTAGCTAGTGCGATTACTTGTATGCCACATTTGCGAGAAATTAAATTTGGTGACTGCCTTCTAAAAACAAATGGTGCTTACCACCTTGCAGAAGTCTTGGAGGATAAGAATTTTGATTTTGAAACTTTAGTATTGGATCACAACGAGATCGGTTCGAATGGGTGTTTATCACTAGTTTCGGCAATACAAAAAAAAAAAAACAATTTAAAGTTTTTTAGCATTGACGGAAATAAATTTGGTTATGATTGTCGGGAGCGTATATTATCGAAATGATGGCCGAAACTGTCAATCCACAAGCACTTGCGCCATTTGACGACATTGATTCAGATGAAGATGATGATGATGTAGATGTAGATGAGGACGAGGAGGACGCAGATGGTGAAACTCATATCGATACAACAGAGGAGGCTGAAGAAGATGACGAACATTATGGGGAGGATTCTGGTGAAGATTATGATAATATTACTCGAGCAAATTATGTGACAGCCATGTGTAATAATACTCTTGATGATACCGTAGAAGATTCCTTCCAGTCCAATGCAAGCATGACATTTGCCGGGGAAGAATCTCGCCCAAACACAGTGGAAACATTTTGTAAAACCCCTTATCCGTCATCAAAATCAATGAATGATATTGAGGAGACTGACAAATTGGAAGCATACCAAACATTTAGACTTCAAGGGATTTAAAAGGAGTCCATTTGTCTGTGCCCATGCTACAATACTCTTGAGATCCTCATTAACGCATGCTGCACCATGCTCTATTAGGCCAAGTGGACAGCTAATGTATATTTGCACGTCATCAGCATACATGTGTAATCCACAGTGCTTAAAAATGGATGGAAGATCATTAACATACAATGAAAAAAGTAGAGGACCCAGGATGGATCCCTGAGGGACACCATTTAGCGTATTAATATATTCCGACTGTTGGTCATTTATATGAACCGCTTGCATTCTACCTGATAAATAAGAAGCAATCAATTTAACTGCACCGTCTGAAAATTTGAAAAACTTGAGCAACTTATCGTATAAAACACTATGGACAACAGTGTCGAAAGCTTTTGAAAAGTCGAGCAGAACTAAGAAGGTCACCTTATTTTCGTCGATCGCTTCTCGCATATCCTCGGTGACTTTTATCAAGGCAGTGGTACAACTATGGTTCTTTCGAAAACCGGATTGCTTTATAGTTAACATGTTGCTATTATTAAGGTATAAACTCATTTGCATCTGTAGTATTTTTTCAAAAACTTTTGAAAGAAATGGTAGAATTGAAATGGGCCTGAACTCATCTCCCTTAGAGTCTTTGGGTATCGGAACAATCTTAGCCATTTTCCATTGATATGGGTATTCTCCAGTAGTCAAGATTGAGTTAAAAATATATGTTATGTACGGAAGTACAATAGGCAAAACTATTTTCAAGAAACGCGGATTAATACCATCCTGTCCCACGGCTGATGACTTTAATGAAAGCAAGCTTTCGACCACCTCAGTACTGTTCACTGTTCTAAACCCAAAGCAAGAGGCTGATTCCACAGTTGACGACCACTAAGTGACAGATTTAGACGACTGGATTAGACTTGCGATTTGGCCTTACGAATTTCCACAGTAACCTTGTTTCGAATGGAACAATAAATCCTACGCAGCTCGTTCAGACGAAAACGCCTCCAATGGTTGTATGCTTGATCGCGCTGCAACATAAGTGTTCGGATATGTGAAGTGAACCATTGCTGATTTTGATGACGAATAATTCTAGTTTTCAGTGGTACATGATCGTTATATAGCGATTGAATCTTTTCGTTAAAGAAATCAAGCTTAGCATTAGATGAAGTCAAGTAGTACACCGTTTCCCAGGTAGTATTTCGTACATGTTCTTATAAGTTATTACATTAATCCACTACTGTTTCATTTATAGAAGCCCAAACCTTGTCAGCCATTCAAGTTTTAATGAATTTGATGCGCTGTCTGACTCGATCTCTAATATTGTATCCCTGCATCCTTACACTGAAATCGTCATTGCGGACGATTTAAATGTACACAATTCTACGTGGCTTCAACATTCTGGACAGACAACACCCGAAGGAATGTATGATGAGATCTTTGCTGAGGTAAACAACTTTACCCAGCTTGTTAATGAGCCGACACGCATTCAAACTTTGTATTGCCATTCAAAAATCGAATAAATACAAGTCTCGGAATCGAAGACTCTGCGAGCCGGAGTATTGTTGTCCATTCGTTCTACATGTCCTAGCCATCTTAAACATCCAATGCGGAGTTTTTTTTTTTTTTTGACTAGGGTCATGTCGCTGTACAGCTCGTATAGTTCTGGGTTCAATCTTCGTCTCCATAGTACATCAACGCAAACGGGACCGAAGACTTTTCGAAGAATTTTTATGTCTGTCTATGCTTCAGCGCCGTATAGCATTACTGGGATGATCCGGATCTTCTATAGGATCTCCTTAGAAGTTGGATTGAGGACTTTACTACTGAATTGCCTACTTACCCTGAAAGAACAGCGGTTGGAAAGATTATTTCTTCGTTTAATTTCTGACGAGATGTTGTTGTAGTCCAGACACATACAGTTTTGACCGTGTCCGGAATAGCGAAATGTCCGGACTATAGAGAAAAATTAAATACAATGAACAACCGAAAACGAACGCTTTATCTAAAAACATCTTTTCAGCTTTTTCGCGTAACCTCTTTAGGAGAAGCTTATCCATTTGAGATGCATTATTTTGTTCGGCCCACTGAATTCCCTTGGCAAATATCTTCCTCGCTTCATTGTTTGAAATTTTCGAACTTTTTTGTTCACATTGTCATCTGCTTCACTGTCTTCTTCGTCATCTTCCTCAAAGTTTTGTTGGATATGTAAAGCGGACTGATTATCAGAAAAGTCGTAGAAGAGTTCATTTTGACCAGTTGCCCATTTATTGATTTCATCTGTGGATGTGCTACCATATGGATCAATGATTCTTATTATGCCATGAATTCTATTTAAACCAGCAAGCGAAGAATCCGAGTCAATTTGTTGGCGTAACTGTGAAAGTGGTATAAGGTCTTCGTTATCCCATTGCGATGCCAGTTCTGGCCATAATATTGACCAACTCTTTTTAATATTTTTCTCAGCATCTCGCAAATTGAATTGTTTTAAGACTGCTGCAATGTCTTTATCATCTTCCAGTAGAATGTAGATCAACAGCTGCTTCCTATATGCTACCTTTATATTCTGGATTAAATTTTGATCCATCGGCTACAGTACTGCAGTACAATTTGGCGGTAAGAATAAGACTCTGAAGTTGGGATCAAAGTTTATTTCGTCCTCTTTAGGATGAGATGGGGGCATTATCCAAAACCAAAAGCACTTTCAACGGCATGTTAATCTCTGTCAAAAACTTTTTCACACTTGGAATAAAATTATTCTTGAACCAATATAGCTTTATATGCTACTGGAAGATTAACGTTTTTAAAAGCCCTCGGATTAACTGATTTTTCGATAACTAAGAGGGTTTACTTATGAGTTCCTGCAGCGTTAGAACATGGCATAAAAGTAATGCGATCTTTGGATATTTTTCTGCCAGGAGCAGATTTTTCATTCGCATGAACCCATGTCGTTCCCGGAAGAACCCTCCAAAAGGCAGCTTACTCATCAGCATTATAAACTTGTTCTTTACTTATATTCATTTCTTAAAACACTCTTAATTTTTTTTTTCTTGAAAAGGCTTAACAGCAGCAATGTCGCTGTATACTTCATCGCCACAAATCTTAAGACATCGAATCCCATGTCGCAATTTAAATTTTTCCAACCAACCAGAACTTGCTGCGAAATCTTCCTTACCTGCCATAACTTTGTAAAAGAATTTGGCTTTGTTTTGAATCATTGAAATTGGCACATGATGATTTCTTTGTTGGATGAACCATGTCATCAATGCTTCTTCTACCGCTGGGTGTTCACCTTGTATGATAATTTTTCTCTGTCCTCGTTCTCTTACTCGAAATTCTGTTACTGGAAATTTTCTCTAAGTCGTTGCATTTTTCATATATTTTTTAATCCCTAACTCTAATCTATATATCGAATAACTTGAATATTTCTATAACTCCAACTACTCGAAGAGATATTTCAACCATAACTTGAATTTTTCGGGGAATTTACTCACTGAACTACGTTTTCTAAGGGGAAGTACCCATTGTTATTAAAATTCCAAATTCATACATATCGTGCAGTGGCAATTGGTTTTTCTCGTGAGGAAGATTGTTTTTTGTAAATACATACTACAGGTGGCAAATAAGTATCGATGGTAAAATTTAATATAAAGAATTAAAAAAATCCTTAAAACAAACGTACATTTTGGGTAGTTTCTATAACTCGAAATTTCTATAGCTCGAAATTTCTAAAACTAGAAATTTCTATAACTCGAAATTTCTAAAACTAGAAATTTCTATAACTCGAACATATTTTCTGGTTCCTTGAAATTCGACTTTGCGAAGTCATAACTGTTAGCTTGCCTATATTGGAGCGCACAGGGTACGCACAGGGAGTTAATAGATGTCTTTTCAACTTACAGCTATGGGCGCCAAATAACTTATTTTTGCAAATGGTCAAGGAACAACTTGGGTACTCAATTGAACATTTTTAAAATATCAAATCGATAGCAGAGGAATATCACGTCATCGACTTGCATTAGATTACTCCTATCACTTTCGTGTCGCATATCGTTTAAGTTTAAAAAAAAATATCATTGGCTCTTAAACTCAAATAGAAAAATTAAGCTAGACTTTAACTTAGACTTTAATTTTTTTTTTAAATATTTAACATATTATTAACAAAACCATGCCCTCAATCGCCCATGTCCAAAGATGTATGCGCTGTTTTGCACCTAGTGCCGTTCTAATGGAACAACATGTCGTCCGTATACATATCAGTTAAGGCCACAAGAAATAGGTTACATTCCAGAATGTTGGAGCCACGTAGAATTGTGTACATTAAAATCGCCCGCAATGACGATTTCAGTGTGAGGATGCAGGGATACAATTTTAGAGATCGAGTCAGACAGCGCATCAAATTCATTAAAACTTGAATGGCTGTCAAGGTTTGGGCTTCTATAAATGAAACAGAAGTGGATTAATGTAATAACTTATAACATTTTATTTGTTAAGCATGACAAACAAGATTATCAATTTCTTCATTCGTGAACGCACCACTAATTATCAAATCGGTGAAGGAATAACGTAAAAGTTTGTTTCCCTTCAACAGGTAGATCTTTGTCCTTTAAAGCTTGTCGGAAAGCAAAACCGCAACTTTTTAAATTATATGCAGGCTTAATCGTTTTTTGTTCACATTTCAACAATCCAATTTGTATGAAAAAGAAATTGATCACTCGTGTTAATTGATCCTCCTGTTTGGCATAAGCAAACGCATCCGCATATAATTCAACTGCTGAGTTCAGTGCTTCTTTGGAACCCTGAGAAAGTGCTGCACATTTCCGTGCAGTGAAGGTTAGCATTATAAGATAGTTTTCGCATTTGAAACCTTTTAAGTGTTCACGGAATGCTTCCAATTTGTCAGTCTCCTCAATATCATTAAATAATTGTAATGACGGATAAGGGGTTTTACAAAATGTTTCCACTGTGTTTGGGCGAGATTCTTCCCCGGCTAATGTCACGCTTGTATTGGACTGGAAGGAATCTTCTACGGTCTCATCAAGAGTCTTATTACACATGGCTGTCACATAATTTGCTCGAGTAATATTATCATCGTCTTCACCAGAATCCTCCCCATAATGTTCGTCATCTTCTTCAGCCTCCTCTGTTGTATCGTTATGAGTTTCACCATCTGCGTCCTCCTCTTCCTCATCTACATCGTCATCATCATCATCTTCATCTGACTCAATTTAGTCAATGGCCCAAGTGCTTGTGGATTGACAGTTTCGGCCATCCTTTCTATAATATACGCTCCCGACAATCATAACCAAATTTATTTCCGTCAATGCTAAACAACTTTAAATTGGGTTTTTTTGTATTGCCGAAACTAGTGATAAACACCCATTAGAACCGATCTCGTTGTGATCCAATATTGAAGTTTCCAAATAGAAATTCTTATCCTCCAAGACTTCTGCAAGGTGGTAAGCATCATTTGTTTTTAGAAGGCAGTCACCAAATTTAATTTCTCGGAAATGTGGCATACAAGTCATCGCACTAGCTACGGCTGATGCACCCTTTTCATTAAAATTTAGAATAGAATTTCAATTTAGAATCTTCAAATTTTCATTCTCCTTTAAACCCTCTGTTAGAGTGGCAATTCCAGCATGAAAAATGGAGTTTTGCGGCATTGCGATTTCCTCAAACGTTTTTATGGTGCAAAAGATTTTTGCAATAGCCTTGGCTCCCTCTTTTTTTAAACGATTTCGGCCTGCAACAACTACTTTTAAATCGAGTGGAGTGCCAGCCTCACAACTGCTTTTGTAGCAATCTAAAATCGCTTCGGACAATATTCTTCCTCCATTTATACTCAAACCACAGTTGTTTAATCGCAATTCTTGCAGACTGTAACAAACGCGGCTGCGTAATATGTCTTCCAAGCCAACCATTCCGTTTGGACCAAGTGCATTGTCACTACAATCTAAAACGGTCAACTGTGCCGAAGCAAGCATTAAACCCTTTCCAAGGTGTTTTAATGCTTGTGGAATTTCTGTTTTAAGTCGACCAGTAAAGAGATCTCTCCAAAGAGCTTTTTTAAATTCGGGGTGTTTTTCTAACGCTTTGCCAATAGCTTCGGCAGCTTCTACCCCAAGCGTGTTTCCTTCCAACTTAAGAAATGTAAGGTTTTTAAATTTTTCAATGGCTGGTGTAACATCTTCAACATCTTTAGTGGAAGTCAACTTTAGAGATCCACCAGCGAAAGTCAGGCCAGTTTCTTCAACCAGTTTCAGTTCGTTGGATAATGAGTTTAAACTGAATTGTGCCATGGGAAATAAATAATTTAGTAAAATTGAATTGTTGCTCTGCACTTGTTATAAACAAAATATTTTTAACAAAGAATGTTAGACACTGAAAAAATGTACATATGTTCGCTTTTTTGCGAGCTGTAAAGTAGGTATAAACAACGCCATCACTCAATTCCTAGTTTCTGAACGTGTCCATTTATCAATGGCAACCAACTTCACATTTTTAAGAAAGGACGGAAACTTCACTTCCTCCTGTGACAGACGCGCGAAATGTCGTCGGCATTGTGTCTTTTATTTCTGTGGTAATAATGGAAAGGAAATTTAGAGTGGATGTGTCATGTGTGTAATATTCGTGGGTTAAGGTCAAATCTTTTTTCGGCTTACGTCCACATTTCCAAATATAAACCAGCTGTTTTGGCACTAAGTGAAACACAGGTGGGGGTGAATTCCGACTTATCTGAATTAACCCTTCCTGGATATAATTTGGTGTCATTATTCTTTTTTCACCGCGGTCTCGCGGTAGTGACGTAGCCTAAATTCAAACAAAAAATTATTTAAACCGCAAAAAAGCGAACATATGTACATTTCTTCCGTGTCTAACATTGTTTCTTAAAATATTTTGTTTATTACAAGTGCAGAGCAACAATTCAATTTTACTAAATTATCTTTTTCCCATGGCACAATTCAGTTTAAACTCATTATCCAACGAACTGAAACTGGTTGACGAAACTGGTCTGACTTTCGCTGGTGTATCTCTAAAGTGGACTACCACTTAATATGTTGAAGATGTTACACCAGCCATTGAAAAATTTAAAAACCTAACTTTTCTTAAGTTGGAAGGAAACACGCTTGGGGTAGAAGCTGCCGAAGCTATTGGCAAAGCGTTAGAAAAACACCCCGAATTTAAAAAAAGCTCTTTGGAGAGATCTCTTTACTGGTCGACTTAAAACGGAAATTCCACAAGCATTTAAACACCTTGGAAAGGGTTTAATGCTTGCTTCGGCACAGTTGACCTTTTTAGATTGTCGTGTCACTTGGTCCAAACGGAATGGTTGGCTTGGAAGACTTGTTACGCAGCCGCGGTTGTCACAGTCTGCAAGAATTGCGATTAAACAACTGTGGTTTGGGTATATGTGGAGGAAGGATATTGTCCGAAGCGATTTTAGATTGCTACAAAAGCAGTTGTCAGGCTGGCACTTCACTCGATTTAAAATTAGTTGTTGCATGCCGAAATAGTTTAGAAAACGAGGGAGCCAAGGCTATTGCGAAAATCTTTTGCACCATAAAAACTTTTGAGGAAATTGCAATGCCGCAAAACTCCATTTTTCATGCTGGAATTGCCGCTCTATCAGAGGATTTAAAGGAGAATGAAAGTTTGAAGATTCTAAATTTAAATTCTATTCTGAATTTTAATGAAAAGGGTACATCAGCCGTAGCTAGTGCGATTACTTGTATGCCACATTTGCGAGAAATTAAATTTGGTGACTGCCTTCTAAAAACAAATGGTGCTTACCACCTTGCAGAAGTCTTGGAGGATAAGAATTTTGATTTTGAAACTTTAGTATTGGATCACAACGAGATCGGTTCGAATGGGTGTTTATCACTAGTTTCGGCAATACAAAAAAAAAAAACAATTTAAAGTTTTTTAGCATTGACGGAAATAAATTTGGTTATGATTGTCGGGAGCGTGTATTATCGAAATGATGGCCGAAACTGTCAATCCACAAGCACTTGCGCCATTTGACGACATTGATTCAGATGAAGATGATGATGATGTAGATGTAGATGAGGACGAGGAGGACGCAGATGGTGAAACTCATATCGATACAACAGAGGAGGCTGAAGAAGATGACGAACATTATGGGGAGGATTCTGGTGAAGATTATGATAATATTCCTCGAGCAAATTATGTGACAGCCATGTGTAATAATACTCTTGATGATACCGTAGAAGATTCCTTCCAGTCCAATTCAAGCATGACATTTGCCGGGGAAGAATCTCGCCCAAACACAGTGGAAACATTTTGTAAAACCCCTTATCCGTCATCAAAATCATTTAATGATATTGAGGAGACTGACAAATTGGAAGCATTCCGTGAACACTTAAACGGTTTCAAATGCGAAAACTGTCTTATAATGGTAACCTTCATTGCACTGAAATGTGCAGCACTTTCTCAGGGTTCCAAAGAAGCACTGAACTCAGCAGTTGAATTATATGCGGATGCGTTTGCTTATGCCAACCAGGAGGATCAATTAACACGAGTGATCAATTTCTTTTTCATACAACTTGGATTGTTGAAATGTGAACAAAAAACGTTTAAGCCTGCATATAATTTAGAAAGTTGCCGTTTTGCTTTCCGACAAGCTTTAAAGGACAAAGATCTACCTGTTGAAGTGAAACAAACTTTTACGTTATTCCTTCACCGATTTGATAATTAGTGGTGCGTTCACGAATGAAGAAATTGATAATCTTGTTTGTCATGCTTAACAAATAAAATGTTATAAGTTATTACATTAATCCACTACTGTTTCATTTATAGAAGCCCAAACCTTGACAGCCATTCAACTTTTAATGAATTTGATGCGCTGTCTGACTCGATCTCTAAAATTGTATCCCTGCATCCTTACACTGAAATCGTCATTGCGGACGATTTTAATGTACACAATTCTACGTGGCTTCAACATTCTGGACAGACAACACCCGAAGGAAGGTATGACCCCAACTCTACCATCAAAAAGTATGGTCCAATATAAAAACATTTACCAGTAGTATTTTGACAACAATGACAGTTCTTTAATCGGTTTAAGGGTGCATTCACACTGAAAGTTTCAAGTTGTCTAGTGCGCATTCTAAATTGTTTTCTGAAATCAAGGTGTTCTCACATTTTCGTTTTCCTATAGAGCTCGAAAGTGATTCTCATATTCGCCTGCAGCGAGGCCTAGTAGTCCTTATTCATCTGCAAATGTAGTATTCTTCTTCAAATCACGATTCTCTTGTTGATTGATGGGGCTCTGGGTTGCTTCGTTACAGTATTTATTTTTCGTGAGGGAGTATCCAACCTATGTTTTGATTCAAATTCCCCAGTTCCAATCTGACAAGACTTCATTTAAAGCGTTGCTATTTTTTCTTTTTGTGTTCAACCATTGCACCTATAAAATTTTAGTCAGTCAAATAGGACCGGCATCCAATGTTCAAAAATGGAAAAATAGAATAAGGCTGGCTGTGTTTTCCGACTAAAAGGTCTTCAAAACATTTTTTTTTACCGGGTCTTTCCTGGGCTTGGTGTGGGTTTTCACAATGCGTTTGCAGATGTCCTCGATTGCATAAGATTGCTTGCCTAAGCTTGTCGTATATTATTAAAAAAAAACAGGGCTTTTGTGATTGTACTATGAATGTGTACCTTTAAGATAGTCAGTCACTGCGCAATAATTTTACTTTGAAATAACCAAAAGCAATTGCGTAAAATAAAGGGTCCGCCAAATAACTTTTTTTTGAAAATGCTATAAAAAAAAAAACGACTGAATATTTTCTCAAATTTCTTTTTTTATTTGAAAGTACAATCCTTCCGGTTAATAATGGAAAATAATTTCATTCAAATGGCTGCCTCGGCTGGCCATGCAGTAGCAGAAAAATTGATTTAAAACCCCTTACACCACCCCCCGATGACAAATGCACCATGTCATTTTAAAGAACGGTTTCCAATCTATCAATTTGCCAAATTTCATTCTAATCTATTAAGCGGTTTACGAATTATAAGGATTTGAAAAAAAAAAAAATTCAGAATTTCTATGGAAAAAGTGTTGAAAAAAATTTTATTTTAGTACCAATTTTGTCACATTTTTACGATTTTTTTTTGGTTTTTTCAAAGTTTATAGAAATTTTTTGTATACCATTTTAAAGAGTAACGCCTAATACGGTCCAATTTTTAAGCACATTATCGATTGTGTGCAGCTGTATTTCACCAATGGCTTCACGAATATTGTCATTTAAAGCGTCAATTGTCTCTGGCTTGTCGGCGTAACACTTATCTTTTACGGCACCCCACAAATAATAGTCCAACGGTGTCAAATCGCAGCTCCGAGGTGGCCAAACGATATCAGCTCTGCGGCTGATAATGCGATCTTCAAAAACAGGGCGCAAAACATCGAGTGTAGCTTCGGCTGTGTGGCACGTAGCGCCGTCCTGTTGAAACCAAATGTTGCCAATATCCTCCTCTTCAATTTTTTTGAACAAAAATTCGTTCAACATGGCCCGATAACGATCGCCATTGACTGTAACGGCCACTCCTTGCTCATTTTCAAAGAAAATTGTTCAAGCGTATACACAACCATATTCGTTCAGCGGAAGGATAAAACTAATTATCTGTCAAATCAGACATGAGCTAAGTGTTACCATTCACGAAATAAGCATAAAATAATAAATAAAACGTTAGATGGCGGACCCGTTATAATTCTAGCCAGTCAAATTGGACCGGCATCCAATGTTCAAAAATGGAAAAATAGAATAAGGCTGGCTGTGGTTTCCGACTAAAAGGTCTTCAAAACATTTTTTTTTACCGGGTCTTTCCTGGGCTTGGTGTGGGTTTTCACAATGCGTTTGCAGATGTCCTCGATTGCATAAGATTGCTTGCCTAAGCTTGTCGTATATTATTAAAAAAAACAGGGCTTTTGTGATTGTACTATGAATGTGTAAGATAGTCAGTCACTTTATCTTTGAAATAACCAAATGAAATTGCGTAAAATACAAGAAAAGCTTGAGAAATTTTATTATATAACATGTTTATAAATATTTCATGTTCTTTGGTTGTTAATGTCGCCGTATGCACAATTACGTCAATTGTAACATTCACCGCCACCCTAATGCACCTAAATAATTTTATTTTTCACATAGCCAGCCAAGATTGTACACACTTTTCAAACTTTTGATAGACACTTTGAAACGTTTATTCCTTCCAAGTGCTTGATTTTATTTCCTTTTTTATTATTTTCTTTACAAGTATTTACGTTTTCTTTTAGTTTATCGTTTATTTTGCAATTCATAAAATTAATAAAAACACAAAAAAAAAATGATGTATGTGTGTGTATAATTTTTCAAGTAATCAACGCCAAAAGTGCCGACAGCTCTAACTACAATCACCAACCACCACCATACATCGAGAAGGAGGATATTTATATAGCTAGTTATATTGAAAGCCGTCTAGAAATTGAGTCCCTTCTATTATTTCCAATCCAGTTCAAATCTATGATCATCTAAAAAAAAAAATAAAAAAAACTACACAAAAATCATAAATTTATTTAGAAACACAGCATTACAATTACAATATACAAACATTGAACAAAACAAAAACCAATTGTAAGCAAACAACATTTGTTCAACAAAAAAAAAATCATAAATAACGACGACACTAGACAAGATAGTAGTGTCTCCCTTGCTGTGCCAGAGATGTACGCCGAAAAGCGTACAACCATACGTAAAAAAGGTGTGATTACCTTGTCCGGCTCAACTATAGTAGCAACAGAAAAAAGCACCAGCAACATTAACTGCAATCAAAGTTCAGCTGAAATCCTAGCTAGCAACAGTAGAAATGGCAATGCAATTGTAGTTTGCAACAGTACCACAACAAGCGCAACGCATCAGCAGCAGCTCCACCATCATCAACATCAACGGGTCGGCTTCCTTGGCAGTAGTAACATAGTCACTAGTGCACGTCGCCCAAATTTAGTTAGTCGGGATTTGGAGTTTCTAGCTCATAACACATTACCATTGAGCCGGTCGAATATCGGAGGAAGCAGTGGATCTGGCACACAAACGACCTCGACATCTAGTGGTTACAATATAAACACAGCGAAATTCGTTCATCACAGAAACAGGTGTGCACCCCGTATTCACAATAATATACCTATAACTTCTATATACTGTTTTCATAATTTCCTCGTTTATATTTTGTATTATTCTGTACTGTACATACATGAAATATGTTTTGTCCTCTTGTTTCATTTTCGTTTCTAATATAATTTCGAATCTTTGGTTTTAATTTTTTTATTTTTATTGTTAATTTTTTTTTAAATTTGATGGCACCGTGGTTGTATTTTAAATGTTATTTGTGGGTAATTGTTAAAAACAAAATATATATGTACATGTTGCACATTGGGCTGAAATGCGCGAGCGCCCTCTACATAGTTTTTAGATCCCAACACTTATAAATGTTTAACGTTATTGTGTCCCACCAATTCACGATACCGCACATCTTGCATGTAGTTGTTATCCATAAGCCATAAATCAAATTTTTGTTTTTCTAAAACATTTTTCCATAAATGTAACCCTAACCATAGATATTTGTTCAGTGTTTCCCTATTAAACCAAAAACAACTAAAGGGCTGGATTAAGGTGTTATACGACCCGTGCCGATAATCGACCAGGCTGAGGGCCCTACCAAATGCTCAGTCGCTAACGGAGTATCCGGATACCAGGCAACCTCCGGATTACCCCTGCCTTGCCTGCACAATGCGGATCTCTGTGTAGGTGGACCTTCTTTCTCCGCTACTCGGGGGTCCTTAAAATGAATACACCGAAAAAACAAAAGCACAAAAAAATGCGAGGACGGTCCTCCAAAAAAAAAAAAAACACTTCCCTGTACCTCACGGATGACACCTGGAAGCAATGCCGTAGCCAAGGCAAAAATGACTTTGGGAAAACCTGGTCTGAGCCCAGTAGGCAACTGCGGAAAGGATAGTACCCCGGAGGTAGCTGTACGCGCTCCTGTTCCTGTGGAAACGGGTAAGACAATGGCTTATAAGCCTAGTCCCAACCCCAACCCTGGACTAGAGTTGCGAGGGGATCATCCCCCACCCGTCCCTAACCATAAAGGCAAAAATGACTTTGGGAAAACCTGGTCTGAGCCAAGTAGGCAACTGCGGAAAGGATAGTACCCCGGAGGTAGCTGTACATACTCCTGTTCCTGTGGAAACGGGTAAGACAATGGCTTTTAAGCCTAGTCCCAACCCAAACCCTGGACTAGAGTTGCGAGGGGATCCTCCCCCACCCGTCCCTAACCTTAAAGGATCAACCGGATGTTCGGCTTAGAGCTCGCACCGCGTTGATGCCCCGTCTCTACCGAGAATGGTCCACCTACTTCTCCGATCCACACCCTGGTCCAGCATATTGGTCTCCTCTCCCGGCAGTACCACCGTAGCTAACGTTAAGACTCGGGGAAGACCTGGTCCAAACGTAGTGAAAGTGTGCGCGCAGGTGGGACGTACCTCTATGGCTGAAAGCGCATCCGTGCCGATGGAGAAGACTTTGGTTTTGGAACCTGGTCCGATCCATCCTGGCCAAGAGATGCGTGGGGTTCACCCCCGCCCCCACTCCGACCCATCTGGGTCAACTTCCTGTAAGGCTTCGAACTCAAATCCTTGACATCTACCGCATTCACTTCAAAATCAGCCCACGAATGCCGACTGTCTCTTAACGAGATGGCAGAGCTATTTACCATTCACCTATTTTGGGTGCCGGGGCACAGTGATATCCCAGGGAATTGTAGGGCGGATGAGCTTGCCAGAAGCGGCACCACGCTTGATATTCTACCGCATGTAGAAACGTTAGGCATGCCCCTCGCTACTTGTAAATCAACACTTATGCCCGGTTTCACAGTGGGAGCTTAATCCGTTGCTTAGCTAAGCAAAAAGCAGATCTTAAATTTGGGCTTAAGTTTCTTTTGGGTTTCACAGTCATCAAAAAAGTGTGGTTTAGCTAAGCCAAGTATAACAAGCCATTGTGAATGGTTCGCAGGTAATTTATTAGTTACGCGCCTACAATTATGCACCAAACAGGAATATTCTGCGAATATGACACAGTTACTACCCGAATTCAGTATGGACATCACCCATTGAGTCTCTACTATATCCAACAGCCAATCAAAATTTCCTATGAAAGAAGTTAATCCAACACTTAAGCCACCAACATCGGGGGCTTAAATTTTACCAACATATAAGTGTGGTTTCCTCTTAAGCCAGCACTGTGAAACACAAAGTTATGTTAAACCGCAGGTTAAGCTCCACGTGAGGCTTAAGGTCTCACTGTGAAACTGGGAATTAAACTAGATGCGATCAAAAAAGCTAATTGTAGATGGACAAACGGCTCAACGTGTCTTATAACTCGGCAAATCTGGCCCAAATATAGCCAGAAACGCTCCCTCAGTTTAATAATGCTGAACAGATCCACCATCAGCACCATCATTGGTGTCCTTACAGGACACTGCCCCATAGGCCTACATGCTAAAAGACTTGGCCTTTCTAGCAACGACTTCTGCAGAAGCTGCATGGACGAGGAGGAGGAGGAACGTATCACTCATCTTCTTTGTTCATGTCCAGCGCTCTCCAATAAAAGAAGACTCCACCTGGGAGACTACTTCTTCGACAATCTAGGTGACCTGATTAACATTGACATCAGGAACCTCTGCCGTTTTAAGGCCTACTCAAACTAAAGCGAAACTTAGGTGTGGGAGCGGGAGCGAAATTCCCGCGGAAAATAAGTACATGGCGGGATATGGCATCATGCAAATAGCTGCGTACTCAGAGAGGCGATAGCGGGATTGTAGCGTTATTTCGCTGGTTCGCTGCATGTACTATATTTTCGCAGTCCCGCGTGTGTTGTACTTTGAAGATGGTCTCAGTGGAAAAGCCCTTGGAAATTATAAAAAATATCCAATTTTGCATACCCTCCCGCTTCGCGTTTGGTGTGAATGGTTAGTAGTTCCCGCTCCCGCATCTTTCCCATGCGATATTCGCTATCGCTACCGCTCTCGCGTTTCGCGTTGGTTTGAGCAGGCCTTTATTTGCAGCTCGGGTTGGTTCAACTAGGGAGACGACTCATAGGAAAAGATGTCTGATCCATGTGGTACCACAACGGACCTTCTTGGTCTAACTAACCTAACCTTCCCTATTAAGATATGAATTCATCTTAACTGTTCAAACGAACTTTTCTGGTAATGAAAATGAAGCAAAGTATGCATGTGCAAGGGAATTGGTGCACACACAGTCAAGAAACCTGTGTACCAATGTCCTTGCGTTATAGTCAGTGTCAAATTGATGTTGTCCTATATATATAATATATATACCTATGGGAAAAAACCCTAGTGTATTCCAAGCTGAGCTCCATGCCATAAAAGAATGCGCAAACCTAATACACAACTCAGGTATTAAAGGCGCAAACATCCATATATTCACGGACAGTCAAGCAGCTATAAAAGCCCTTAGCTCACACATTATTGACTCCAAATCAGTACTACACTGCTTCAACTCCCTCCAAACACTCAGTTCCAGGAACAAAACCAGACTAAGGTGGGTCCCTGGACATAAGGGAATTGAAGGTAACGAAAAAGCTGATGAAGTAGCCAGAAAAGGTTCGGAAACCCCCTTCATTGGACCTGAACCCTTCTGTGCAATCCCCAAAACAGCCATAAATCTGGTTATAAACAAATGGGAACAAAACAAATGTTTTTCATACTGGGAAAAAATCCCAGGCCAAAAGAGCTATTCAGCCCTTCAAATCAGATTCCAATAAGTTTCTAAATCTTCGCAGGCACGATATCAAAAACTTAGTAGGCTACCTAACTGGTCATCACGGTCTGCGATATCACCTAAATAAAATGCATCTAGTTGACTCACCGGAGTGCAGACTATGTCTAGAAGAAGACGAAACAGCCGAGCATATCATATGAGAATGCCCGGCCCTTTACGGTATGAGAAGGGAATCTTTCTTCAGGGAATTTTTAAGTCCCGAAGAACTGAAGAAATCTTCGGCTGAAAGTATTATCAGCTACATTAGGAAAGTAGAAGCGCTTCTAACCTAAAAAACATCTGACGGCAAGCACAATAGATCTTTTAGGTCGATGTGTATATTGCTGCTTAGGCAGACTTAATAGTCCGTTAGGTAATCTGCTTTACCTCAAATATGTTATTTTCTTTTTGGGGTAAAAGAGTTTTGCGATTCTGCGAACACCAGAAAGAAATAACAACGACTCCATCCAGGACACCATTTATGGAGTACATCTTTCCTATCTCTAGAAAGGTATAAAACACCTTTAAAGGTTTTCATAACCCTTTGAGCGCTTGTAAATTATAACAAACAAAAAAGAAGCAACTTGCACTGTTCGATCGATGATTGAAACTACAAAGATTCGGCATCGGTGGACACCAAGAATGTCCAAACTTTGGTAATCCGAGTTTTCTTAAATCCTATGACTGGAAACTAGGGTTTTGAAAAGCATTACAGCGGTATAATACAGATTTAGCATTTAGCAACAGAAGATTAAGATAATTTCTTCCATTTGATCGAAACTGGGCCAAGAGGATAACGTCCCTTAAAATTAAATTCTTCTGCCCATCTAGGGTAGTTTTTGGCTAGCCTATATTTTCTAAATTTAATATCGCTTATTGTGTAGTTTGAACTGTTTTTCAACAAAAAAATTGTTACCATTCCCAACACGACGTCCGAAAACTTACGAACTTTAAACAGAATTGTACCATAAATGGGTCTTATAGCCCGATTCTCCCCATCATCACTGATACCTCACAAGAAGAGTTGGAATTGATTTTTTTTTACTTTTTCGTATTCTCCTTCAGAGTTACAAAAACAATGGAAATTGTGATCTCCTTCAGAGCAGGTCACAACTGGCAAATTATTTGAGATTTGATTGTTGAGTAGTGGAAAAAATGGAAGTTGAATATGGCGCATATTATTGACGCAGTTTCCTCCGTAAATGAAATGTAGTAAGAATTTTACAAAAGCACGTCATTTGTAACAAACTAATAATCTTGATAAGATTGCAGCGAAGACGGCTTCTAAGAACCTTGAGAGGTACCAATAGCTATACAGAACAGCACGTTGGTAATGTTTTTTTCGATTTCCAAAAACATTGTGCTTGGATCTCATGCAGAGCTTGAAGCCTCATGACAATCAACCAACTTCCTTGCCTTTTGTACTTCGAGTATGTATTCGATTTTGTTCTTCTCCTTGCAGTTTTATTAAATTTGTTTTGAATAGTTTCTTTCGTTGCTATATATCCTTGCATATGGCTGTTATCAGAAGTGTATAGGAAATAACTATACAATACCTCTCAGCCAAGCCACAATTTGCAGAAACGTTGCTTACATATATTCACCTTTGCTGTGGTGAGTTTCATTGTGACTTTTCTTGTGAGGATTATCGGAGAATCCGACAAATGTTATCGAGTCACAATAATCCTCGCAAAGAATAGTGCTCTTTTGATTCCTCACAAGGGGGAGAATCAGGCTGTTAGTTTCGTTCAATAAAGACCATCTAAGTCCCCCAACGAAAACCTGCTGTGTGCGGCGAAAATTAACAAGAAATAAACAATTCCCAGAATTTACAGGATAAGCGAATGTCTCTTACGAACTGTCAAACTCCAGACGAAAACGCTGTGTTCATAAACAAAAATATGCTCAAAAACAGTCAAAATTGCTTTCTTATTTGTTTTTGAATACCCTCACGACGTAGAATTTGTGCCGAAGTAGAACAATTTTCATGCAAACAACGTTCATAAACGTCAAAGAATTATCTCTGTCGAACTAGACCATTTTCAGATTCTTCATACATCCTTCAAATACAAAAAGTAATCATCCCTATCATGACATCTGTTCGGAGAGTAATTTTTTACGCAATGCCAATATTCAAAGACTGAATTTACGTTTATTTGACATTTGTCAACCTCTTCTGGTGTCCTCTTGGTAAAATTCCGAGGTACATAGAGTTTCTCATGCATCAACTCGACTGAATTTACGTTCATAGTATCCGTTTTCGAATGTGCATTGCATTCATTTGACATTTGTCAACCTCTTCTGGTGTCCTCTTGGTAAAATTCCGAGGTACATAGGGTTTCTCATGAATTTACGTTCATAGTATCCGTTTTCGAATGTGCATTGCATTCATTCGACATTTGTCAACCTCTTCTGGTGTCCTCTTGGTAAAATTCCGAGGTACGTAGGGTTTCTCATGCATCGATCATATTTAGCCCTATCGAGGTATCCGTCGGAGCGGACAATTTTCCGCAATGCGTCGGAGGTTCAAATGACATTCGAGGTAAGTGTCATCGAAAAAAAAATACTTCACATACACGACAGCTTCACTTCACTACAATTCGTAAATAAATTTGTGTCGGAGGAAATCGGAAACGGAATGCCACTTAGCTGTCAAAAATTGCACGAAAAATGCACCTGAACGCACTTCAACGTAATTCGCCGGGATGCTTTACAAAATGTCGAAGAAATATTCCGAATAGTTTTTCGGAAGAATACTTATTTACTTAAGTGGCGCTACAGTCCGGCATGAACCTGGGACTCAACCAACATGCCTCTCCAATTAGCCCGGTCCTTAGCTAACTGCCTCCAGTTGCGTACTCCAAGTTGGTTGAGGTCGGTTTCTACTTGTGCGCGTCACTTAAGGCGAGGTCTTCCTCTACTGCGTCCGACGTCTGGCTGGGAATCGAAGACTCTGCGAGTCGGACTATTGGTGTCCATTCGTTCTACATGTCCTAGCCATCTTAAACGTCAAATGCGGAGTTTTTTGACCAGGGGTATGTCACTGTACAGCTCGTATAGTTCGTGGTTGAATCTTCGTCTCCAT
This sequence comes from Rhingia campestris, assembly GCA_932526625.1. Lineage (NCBI taxonomy): Eukaryota > Metazoa > Arthropoda > Insecta > Diptera > Syrphidae > Rhingia > Rhingia campestris. Next base: position 1,166,886 of record OW052186.1, on the reverse strand, counting down.
AGCCCGTCAACGCAAACGGGACCGAAGATTTTTCAAAGCATTTTTCTCTCGAATCGACCAAGGATTTCTTCATCCGCTTTTGATACGGTCCATGCTTCAGCGCTGTAGAGCAGGACTGGAAAGATCAGGGTCTTATATAGGTTCTCCTTAGTAGTTCGAGTGAGGGTTTTACTACTAAATTTCCTTATTAGCCCGAAGAAACAGCGATTGGCAAGAGTAATTCTTCGTTGATGTTGATGAGATGTTGTTGTCAGAGTTAATAGCGGAGCCGAGGTAGACAAAGTCCCGTACTACCTCAAAGTTATATCTGTCAATGGTGACGTTCTGTCCAATACCTCGAAGAAAAAATCCTCCGAATCGTACAAAATCGGAGAATTTTCCGCTCCGACGGATACCTCGATAGGGCCGATTGTTTGGTGCTTGTTTTTTTCATTTGAATTTTGCTTAAAACACCAGTTTTCAACACAAACCTAAATTAAATTTATTTTATTGATATTGTTCACTTAAATGTATATTTCCGCGACAAACATGGTACACATTCCGTTACTTTCAAAATGATTATCGTTGACGATAGTGTAGGAGACTTGCTAAGTACGTAGAGTGTAATTTTTATATAATGAGTGTGGTGCACATGTATATGAATCACACGGTAGGTACTTAGAAAGTCTCCTTCACTATCGTCTACGATTATCATTTTGAAAGTTAAGGAATGAGTACCCAGTTGTCAGAGACCATCGGAGAGAAATTGAACGTGTGTGTGACTGTCAAAAACAGATGTAAAAGTGCAACCGGTGTGCGTTAAGTTTTGTCGGAAAGATGTTCCGAACGGCTGATCAGAACGATTACCATGAAGAAAAATTCTTCGATTCGTACAAAATCGGAGAATTTTCCTTACGAAACGGATACCATGATAGGCCGGAATAAATTTGCGCAAAAACATCTATAAGTATTGAAATACATATTTTAGTTTCAAATATAAATATTTTGACAAATTGCTGTCGAAATAAAATGGGTGCGCCTTCCTTCCAACTCCTACGTTTAACAGATATTTATGAACAAAAGGCACTGCAGTTGGACTTAGTTGGTATGCATTAATGAACGGGGATATTGTAGTTCTTCGTTAGTATGGGGTTTATGAATGCATCCATTCGCAAATTGTCTAATTCTCTACTTGACACTATCCAATTTCACATTTTGATATAATCACCCCTATGGAGGTATCCGTTTGGAAGAAAATTTTCTCCGACATGTTCGAAATCGGAGAATTTTCTGCCGGGTTATCCGTTCCGATTAGCATTTCGGACAGATCTTCCTATAAAATGTAACTCACATGATCGCGCATCGGTGATATGCGTTCAGTCAACTATTTTTGACAGCTATGCGTTGAATTTCCTCTTCAGACGAATAATTGCTGTGGAATTGTATGCCCTTTGACTTTATTCCGCAACGGATACCTCGAAACAAAATTGAGTTCCGATTGGAACTGGCTTTCGTTTCGAAAATTGTTCCGAACAGATCGATGTGAATTTCTATATTGAAATAGACGCAATCCATAAGTCAGATTTGGTATCTAAGATGGCTCTCTGTTCTCATTGGTTGATCGACCAATTTGACATTTCAGGGTAAATGGCTGAGCAAGCAAGGCCCGAGTGAATCTACCTACATATTGGCATAATTATTGCAAGTTTCCTATTTAATATAAAATTAACTAAACAAAACCAATTTTAATCGGTATGTTTAGTATTTAATATATAAGGCAAACAGTCCCATTACTAATAAAATACGATTTCAGTCGGTTGTATCTGGCAAGGCTTGGCAAAACAGGCTAATTTGGTATCACAGGCGCTTTCTGGCTTTATGATACGGCATCATCCTCAATCAGCTTTTCCGGCATTTCCATCAACGACTTCCTTCCCAGACCACTTCTGACAACCACGCGACAAGACACTCACTCAATTCAAAACTGTACACCTAGTAATGAGAAATAAATTAAATTATATTAGAAGTCCTCCAAATAATTTTCATAACACAGTCATGTGGCAATTCCACGACCTTGTTGATGATGTTCTCTTTAAGAGCTTGAATCGCTTATAGATCGTCCGCATAACATCAATCTTTAAGGACACAAAACAAAAATCCGAAATCCGGTAAAATCGCAGCTCCGAAGCGGGCAATCGTGGTGAGAGCTGATATCACGATAAGATTGATGGTATAATGGGAAGTGTGGCATGTCTCGTCATCCCGCTAAAACCAATGATCGTCTTCACACAAAAATTCGATATCAATGTCTTGACAGCTCTCATAGTTGAATTTTTTAATTTTCATGTGAATTTTTGAATTTCCATATGAATTTTTGAAATAAAATGGGCCAGTGGTCCTAGTACTTCAAAGTCCTAATAAAACGTTCACTCTCTGCAAATTGGCTTCTCTACAGTCAAGAGTGGGTATTCCGGTCAGAAGAATCCGCAATTTCGGACCACAAAACATGATGAAATTGATATTTTTCTTGGGTAGTTGGCTATAGGAATCATTGGAAAATTGCGTTTCATTTGGGTGGAATGACAAACATTGCTCCAGAAAAATAAATCTTGATCATTGAAAAACAAAAAGTAATTCAAAATTAAAATTTGTTTGGATAATCTCCTTCAGCTTTGTTTTGACCCCAACTCGCTAGTGAATGAATTTATAAAAAAGCCGCAAGAAGTTAAATCAAAATTCCAATAAGGCTTCTCAATTGCAGCTATAACTGCACCCTAACATAGCCGCCGAGGTTAAAATTTCGCCTCAACAGAAGCAAAAGTTTTTTTTTGACTAAATTCCATGACCGAACTGCTGTATGACGGTAACGATGCGAATGATAGTTCGGGTGCAATTACAGAGGCAAGTGTACTTTTTAAGGGAATTATTCGAAAGTTTTTTTTAAATATTCTCAACGGGCTGTTGCGTTAAATTGAGCTGATAAGATCGATGGTGAACCGATCTCTACTCTCGGCCATATTTTCATGATTGTTGTCCACACAGTAAGAAAGTTTGATGCTTCGTATCGGCCAAAACTTCTTCAAGATCTGTTAGTGTCAAAATAACATTTTATTTCAAAGAAATAATCTTGTTTTTGGACCACACGTTGTGTTGATAAGATCGATGGTGAGCCGATCTCTACTCTCGGCCATATTTTCATGATTGTTGTCCACACAATAAGAAAGTGTGATGCTTCGTATCGGCCAAAACTTCTTCAAGATCTGTTAGTGTCAAAATAACATTTTATTCCAAAGAAATAATCTTGTATTTGGGCCACCTGTTGTGTATATTTGGGCCGGCACCAAATTGTTTAGTCTCAGAAATATTCTGTTTACACCGTACAGGACTAAATGCAGAACTAACGACATCTATACTTCATTAGACAACTTTTGCATTAACGTGAATGGTGTTTTTCAAGATCAGCCCGTTGATACCGTAGACTATACACCGGGACTAAGGGGCAAAGTAGAAAAATCCTCGCTATTATAGCAGTCATTAACACCTCTGTTGAATTGATGGTGACATCCCATGGAAGGTAGAATAAAAAGTAAAAAATATTATATTGCAGGTCACCTAAATTAGTGGACTGATCTAAATTTAGTCCTTGTGTATTTACACCGATGAGACTTACACCAAATGTAGGCCTAGTCCCGGTCATTGTCCACGGTGTTAACGTAGCCATTATGTTTGTATTTTAAAAACACACTCTTACCGAGCCTAATTGCAATATTTCTATTAAATTTCTTATTATGATCAATAATATCTTGGAATGCGTACAAAATTACATTATTCAGTGTGGAGTTTCGATTAGTCATAGACGATCATGTGCCTTAAATATAATCGTCAATTTCACGCTTGCAAATAGCGATAAATATCGATAATTAGCTGAATCTGAGTCATTGCCAACTGCAGTTACTTTATTTTTCTTGATTCTCCCCTCGTAGTAGTATGAAATATTGACTTTCAAAAAATATCTCTTCTCAAGTTTGATTCGGCATAGAACTGTAAGTCCCTTCATTGTGACGAAAGTACACACGGACTCTTAAATGGTTGTGAGATCAAAGCTAGGCCCTAGGGCATTACGAGCCTGTCTGTCTTCCAACGTTCACAATGTTCGCTTCCTACGAGTGACAAGTAGTAACTGCCTAATCCTTCTTTCGGCTCCGAAATACTTCACTTGGTGTTTTGTTCCAAGTCAGATCGTCAATGTATGGCGATTGAAATATGTTGATAAAGATATTTCATCATCCCAAGGTGACTTGCTACAGCACGTTTATTCAACTATCCAGGTATTTTCTGGTTGATCTTAGACAGCTTATCACTCTGGATGAATAAATGCGCTGGTAGAGGTGGCCGCAAGATTTTATCTTTCCTTCAACAAGATCCTATACAGCTAATATTATTTTTCAGTAACATAATTCATGTAAAATGGTTAATTTGTCATTTGTGCAATGAAAAGCTATCCGGAATATCTAGATTCGATTTGCTACACTAACTATCGTTTTTCACTGATCTGACAAATTATTCGGAAAAGCGTTTTTGAACTCAGTCCTTTAGATTTGACAAAAATCAAATTTATATAGACATGCATATAAGGTCGGTTTCTACTTGTGCGCGTCACTTAAGGCGAGGTCTTCCTCTACTGCGTCCGACGTCTGGCTGGGAATCGAAGACTCTGCGAGCCGGAGTATTGGTGTCCATTCGTTCTACATGTCCTAGCCATCTTAAACGTCCAATGCGGAGTTTTTTTTTGACCAGGGGTATGCCGCTGTACAGCTCGTATAGTTCGTGGTTGAATCTTCGTCTCCATAGCCCGTCTACGCAAACGGGACCGAAGATTTTTCGAAGAATTTTCTCTCGAATCGACCAAGGATTTCTTCATCCACTTTTGATACGGTCCATGCTTCAGCGCCGTAGAGCAGGACTGGGATGATCAGGGTCTTATATAGGATCTCCTTAGTAGTTCGAGTGGGGGCTTTACTACTAAATTGCCTTCTTAGCCCGAAGAAACAGCTATTGGCAAGAGTAATTCTTCGTTTGATTTCTGACGAGATGTTGTTGTCAGAGTTAATAGCGGAGCCGAGGCAGACAAAGTCCCGTACTACCTCAAAGTTATATCAGTCAAGGGTGACGTTCTGTCTAATTCGTCGATGTTGTGCGTCCTTTCGTGTTGACAGCATATACTTAGTCTTACCCTCATTTACTGCTAAACCCATTTTTGCCGCTTCCTTCTCTATACTAGCAAAGGTGGCTATGACATCACGTTGAGTCCTACCAATGATGTCAATATCGTCGACGTATGCTAGTAGCTGCACCGATTTTTGGAGAATTGTGCCTCTGGTGTTGGCTCGGGAGTTTTGCACAATCCTCTCAAGAGTCAAATTGAAAAAGTCACATGACAGCTCATCGCCTTGCCGAAATCCTTTTTTGGTAACGAATGTGTCGCTGAGGTCGTTTCCTACCCTGATGGTCCAGCGAGAATTCTCCATCGTCATCCTACACAAACGGACGAGTTTGGGCGGTATACCAAAACTAGACATGGCTCTGTATAGTTCGTCTCTATAAATGCTGTCGTATGCGGCTTTGAAATCGATAAATAGGTGGTGGGTATCGATTTGGACTTCTTGGGTTTTTTCCATGATCTGCCGAAGTGTGACAATTTGATCGGTTGTGGACTTTCCTGGCCTTAAACCACACTGATGAGGGCCGTCATTTCCGGCGGCCTTATTAAGCTTGAGTCTAAACATTACTGTCCTCACTTCACTTAGGTCGGGTGGTTGGCAGTTTTCGCTGTCGTTGCCATTATAAAATGGTTCGTTCTGCCTGACAGCGGAATGTTGTTCGTCATCGCCGTTTAACAGTCTGCAGAAGTGGTTCCTCCATATCCTCAGCATTGACTGTGTCTCAACTACGATATTTCCTTGTTCATCTCGACAGGATTCTGTTCGAGTCTTGTATCCTTGGCTTTGACGTTTTACACTTTGGAAAAACTTGCGAACATCGTTCCTGGAATGGCACCTCTATATCCTCGATCGCGCGCTTTTCTTGCTCTTTTTTTCTTCTTTCTGAAAAGCCGATGTTCTTCCCTTCTTCTTTGCCTATAGAGCTCAATGGCAGCTCTCGTATTCACCTGCAGCTTAGCCTTGTAGGCCTCGTTCTTGGCTGCGAGCATCTGTCGCCATTCCTCATCAAACCAGGGGTTTCTTGCGGGTTGCCGCGAGACAGCTGATCTAATGGCTTGTTGGCATCGTTGCCATTGTTCTTCTTCGACATTCGATGCTGGTGGTGTGTTGTGAGTTAAGGGATACGCGTTGCGCGAAGGTCTTGGCGGTCTCTGGCGATTGCAGTCTTTCGACATTAAATTGCAACGGCAAAACATACATTCACTGGTGCAATTCTGTCCAAGGCAAATGATTCATCAATCCAGATCAATCCCGTAGTAATGCAGTAGCAAAAGGCTATATCGATGTTTTCTTAAAAGTAAAATTCTGGGGGTTGTTGCACATTCAGCAGTCGTTCTTCGTCTATCAATTCATAGTCGAAATTATGTCCTTGAAAGAGTTCTTCATTAACAGAAGGGGAGCAAAACAAATTTCGCTGATTAGGTCGGCAAAAGTTCAACCAAACTTTAAAATAAAAATGTAATCCTTGGGAACGTCGCGTCGTGAGGGTATTAAAATAATTTTTCCCTGCAAACCCGTCAGATTTCGTTGGTAGCATGAATTCAACCATTTTGCTGCATGATCTAGTCCCCGTATTCTTTCGATGGCAGCATGAAGTTAACCCCCTCCGTTTTTTTTTAATTAATTTCATGTGTCGTATCTTTTTTTTGTAAGCCATGCTTGAACATCCTTTTGCACTTTTTCTTCCTATGTTCACGATTGTCCGTCCTTCCTTTTAACTCTTACATTCACGTATATAATAACATATTGTATATTATTTCCTTTATCTATTTTTTTTTGTTCTTTCTTTTCATTTGTGGTTTATTTTGTTATTGGAATTTATAAACTACCATCTCCCTCCACCTGAAACAACTAAAACACAGGAGTTCTTCTTCAAACAACAACAGTAGTAACTCCAGCAGTAAATTGCAATTTAATTCCAAGGGCGTAATACGACAAAGGAAATTCAGCTCGACCAGTTTTGCACCAAATCAATGCCATCAGGCGGCATCCACATCATCACCAATTTCAGCAGCAATCCATCACATACAGGTTCGACAATCCACAGCTGTGTTAGATTTAGCACCATCAACACACCATCCGCATCAACTACAGCAGCATTATTCTCATTATTCTAATTTGGAAAAGCAGCACACTAGCGCTTCGTCGACGCCAGGACAAATTTCAGCAGTAGGGGGAGCATCATCATCTTCAAGTGCGAAGCAATCAGCAGCCACCACCACGGGTAACTTACTGAGCCGCGTTCTATTGGAGTTCTCATCGGCTACCCGATCAATTCTAAACAGTAACCGCAATAATAGCGAAGCTAGCAATACTGTCACAGCAAACAGTGTAACCGTGCCGATTGGTAGTGAAGCCGCTGAAGAATCATCCAATACAAGCAGTTCTGCCAACAACGGTGATATTACTGCTAACATTCAACCGACGACGCAATCAAACGTCGACTATAGTCTGAATAGCATTAGTAGCATCATTAACAACAACAATAACAATAACAGTATAAATCAATATATTAAACAAATTCAACAACACACATCGCACCACCACCATCACCAGACAAGTCATAGCAAAAGCAACAACACTTCACCCGTAAAGCTGATCCAGAGACAGAACTCTGTGCCATCAAAAGGAACCAGTGGATGTAGTAGCAGCTCATTGAAATCAGCTGTACACAACAAGTTTAATAAGACGGCAAACGCCACAGATTCAGGTGAACTACAGAGTGGAAGCAGCACGTCACTAAACTCGGGAACGAGTGCTCGATTTTCAGCTAGCAGGAAATCGGCATCAAAACGGGCCCATTTCTTTGAGCCGCTACAACCACAGCAAACTGGAAGTTCAGACTCGGGACGGACACTTGAGAGTAGCCCACGAAAGCTGGATGTAAAACATAGCGGAGGAAAACTTTCCACAAAGAAATCCCAAGACATGGAAGACAAAAAGGACAAAGAACAACAACATCAGCAGCAAGCGGCGATAGCAACGGGAGACGGGAATGAAAATGTATCCACTGTCAGCGGAGGAGACGAACGATCCAAGCAAGTTACCACAACGTCCGCACCACGCAAAACGTCAGCACCATCGCCAAGTTTAACTACTGTGCCAAATGTAGTGAAAAATATCGCCGATGCAACAGGGAAACCGGACCACCAATCAACAGCTGATATATCACCGACCACTGTTGAAAAATTCGCTAATACTGGTATCGAGACTAGTAGTAAAAGCGATGCAGCTTCATCGATACTAGCACCATCAATGCCCTTGTCATTAGCTGTGGAGAAGTATTGTCCCAATAATCGTTTTGTCCGCAAGTCGGTGGACAACAATTTTCTGCAGTTCACAAAGGGCAATAACTTTTTGGATTCGGCGGACATTGAGACTGAATTCGTTCGTGACTATGATGACAACATTGAGATATTGTCACGTGAAGCTGAACATCTGGAGGAGCAGTTCCATGCCGAAGGACCATTGTTTCCTTCAAATCCGAGTAAAGTAGTCGAAAACAGGTTGCGTAAACAAAAGAAGCCACAAGAGGACGAAGATGAACCGATTGGAGTTTCGCCATGTGGAAGATTCTTCAAGTATGACAAGGAGGTTGGAAGGGGATCCTTTAAGACTGTGTTTCGCGGCTTGGATACACAAAGCGGAGTGCCAGTAGCTTGGTGTGAATTATTAGTAAGTACATCTTATCTGTAAGACTATTTGTTTTATTAATCTGTTTCTCTATATATTTCACAGGATAAAAAAGTAAAGAAGGCTGAACGTATACGTTTTCGCGAGGAAGCTGAAATGCTTAAAAAACTGCAACATCCAAATATTGTACGATTTTACAATTACTGGGAGTCCAATGTGGGCAAAAGAAAAAATATTGTTCTAGTCACTGAGCTGATGCTTTCAGGAACACTTAAAGCGTAAGTACACGGTATATGTAAACAAAAATCTTTCAATCTCAGTTTAGAACTATAATTTGCAGTCCTTTGCTCATTTTCCTTTTTTTTTATTTATTTATTTACAGCTATCTACGACGTTTTAAGGAGATGAATTCAAAAGTTCTAAAGTCGTGGTGCCGTCAAATATTGAAAGGCTTAAATTTCCTGCATTCTCGTTCACCGCCAATAATACATCGTGATTTAAAATGTGATAATATATTTATAACTGGTACAACTGGTAGCGTAAAGATTGGTGATTTAGGTTTGGCCACTCTCAAGAATCGTAGTTATGCCAAATCGGTGATTGGAACACCGGAATTCATGGCGCCGGAAATGTACGAAGAGCACTACGACGAGGCTGTAGATGTTTATGCATTCGGAATGTGCATGCTGGAGATGGCCATATCCGAGTACCCATACAATGAGTGTTCGGGCCCGGCACAAATCTACAAGAAGGTAATATCGGGTATTAAGCCGGCTAGCTTCGACAAAGTCGAGGACGAGAAGGTTCGTGAGATCATTGAACGTTGTATTCAATTGAAGAAGGAGGATCGTCCGAGTTGTAAGGACTTGCTAAACTCGGAGTTCTTTGGGGAGGACATTGGTATCCGTTTGGAGCCAACTACAACAGAGGGTTTTCTCAATAACTCGAATGAGAATATCATTGAGTTCAGGCTACGGTTTCTGGATCCAAAGAAGCGCTCATCAAAACATAAGGAGAACGAAGCGATTCAGTTTGAGTTTGATATTAAAAACGATAACTGTGAAGCTGTGTGCATGGACATGTGCAATGCAGGAATAATCAGTGAAGAGGATTCCCGGGCGGTAGTGAAAATGTTAAAAGTTCAATTGGTATCTTTGCAAAAGGAACGCAAGCAGCGACAAACCCAGATGCAGTTGCAAAACGAAAAGTCTAGACTGGAGATGCTTGCTCTGCTAGCTCAGAGGGAAATGTACGAAACGAACTGGGGCACTGAAGCCATGCATTTGGAAGAAGAGGAGGAGGATGAGGATTACTACGAGGAGGAAGAAGATGGAGGCGGCGGCTTGGTGGTACTTGTTGGTGAGACAGCCACGGCTCCGGCAATTGTCACAGGGCGAGATGATCATGCAGACAAATCTCAGAAGGCTCAAGATATTGCGGCAATAGATAAAAGTACACAGATCGGTGGCGAGGTTGTAGTGGAAATGGACAAACCAAGTCAACTTGATATTGATAAACAACAAAAGCAACACCAAATAGAAACTATTGAGCAGCAAAAACAACAACAGCCGCAGCATGTATATATGCAAAATACATCTGCACAGCAAGCCCAGCAGTATTTGCAGCAACAGTTGCCTGCACCACAACAGATTCAAATGCAACCCCAACATCAGCAAATGCAACTTCAACAAAATGTGCAGCAAGTAATGGACACTCATCAGCAACAACAGTACTATGCCCAACAGCCGTCTACGGGTTCTGCACAACAGCTGCAACACCTCACAGCGCAACAGCAACATCCGATAAACATAGTTCCTAATTACACTATCCAGGCTCCAGTTGCTGAGCAACATCCGCAACAATATCATAGCCACCAGCAGCAGCATTACATTCAGCAGCAGCAGCCGCAGCCACAACAACAGTATCAGCAACATGTGTTACAACAGCAGCAGGCTGATCAACATATGCAACAGCAACTGCAGCATCAGCAACAGATTCAATTCCAACAACAGCTGCAGCAGCAGCAACAGTTGCTACAACAGCAGCAGCACCAAATACACCAGCAGTTGCAACAACAACAGCAACAGCAGCAGCAGCAGTATCAACAGCAACCACAACCTCAAATTCAGCCAAAACATGAGATTCAGCAGCAACAAATCGTAAACCAACAGAATCAGCCACCAGTTCAGCAAATTGGAATGCAATCATCGCAACAGGCCCAGCAGCCTCAGCAAGCGCAGCCCAAACCACAACAAATGCAACAACCGGTTCAGCAACCAATTCAGCTGCAGCAACAGGTGCAACAACAAGCAGTTCAACAAACTAACCAACCTCAGCGTCAGCCAACCAGTGACATACCCCAACAACAGGTTACACATCAGCCGCAACAACAGCAACTGCCACAACAGCAACCACCACAAGTTACACAGTTACCACAGCAGCCACCACAGCAGTCACCACAGCAGCCGTCTCAGCAACAACCCCGACCAACAGCAGCTCCACCTCAAGCGTCTTCAGCTACCGGCGCTCTACCCAAAGTACGAACGAACAAAAATCGACGAACGAATCGCGGCACTGAACGTATCCCCAAATTGAGTGTGACAAACGTAGAGAACGGTACCGTAGTCGATTGTCACATGGAAAACAAACCAAAGACAATCACTTTCAAGTTTGACATTGGCGATGTAAATCCAATTGATGTTGCCAACAATTTGGTAAGTAACAGTATTTATACCCCATCCCATAGGGTTAGCTAGATAAACCCCAAAGTCTATGGATCGACTCAGAATCGCTAGCTGAGTCGATTAAGTCATGTCTGTCCGTCTGTCTTTCCCTCCGTCCGTCCGTCCGTCCGTCACCAGTTTTTGGGCCTTAAATTTTGAGCTAGAATGATGAAATTTGGTACACGTGCCTCTTTGTTGCTCCCAGCGGAACAAGTGTTAACATTTTTGAAATCCGTCCACTGTCACTCCCCCTTTTTAGAAAAAAAAGTAGTTTTTGGCCAAGCCGTAAGGAATTTTGAAAAACATATTTAGAGAATCGCAAGATCTATATTTCGTCTATATAAAGTTTTTTTTAAATAAAGTTTTTTTTTTTTAAATAAAATAAAGGGTCCGTCAAATAACTTTTTTTTTTGAAAATGCTATAAAAAAAAAAACTACTGAATATTTTCTCAAATTTCTTTTTTTATTTGAAAGTACAATCCTTCCGGTTAATAATGGAAAATAATTTCATTCAAATGGCTGCCTCGGCTGGCCATGCAGTAGCCTACACGATCGGTCCAATTTTTAAGCACATTATCGATTGTGTGCAGGTGTACCTCACCAATGGCTTCACGAATATTGTCCTTTAAAGCGTCAATTGTCTCTGGCTTGTCGGTGTAACACTTATCTTTTACGGCACCCCACAAATAATAGTCCAACGGTGTCAAATCGCAGCTCCGAGGTGGACATCAGCTCTGCGACTGATAATGCGATCTTCAAAAACAGCGCGCAAAACATCGAGTGTAGCTTCGGCTGTGTGGCACGTAGCGCCGTCCTGTTGAAACCAAATGTTGCCAGTATCTATCCTCCTCTTCAATTTTTGTGAACAAAAATTCGTTCAACATGGCCCGATAACGATCGCCATTGACTGTAACTGCCACTCCTTGCTCATTTTCGAAGAAAAATGGCCCAATTATGCCTCTGGACCAAAATCCGCACCAAACAGTGACTCGTTTTGGGTGTATCGGCTTTTCAATGTATGCGTGCGGGTTTTCTGTGCCCCAAATGCGACAATTTTGCTTGTTTACATACCCGCCAAGATCAAAATGAGCTTCACCTGAAAAGATGATTTTTTTTTTTTTTTTGGCAAAATCGGCATCTTCTCTAAGTCGATCGCAGGCCCACTTAGCGAAGCGAAAACGCATTGGATGGTCAGTTGGCTTCAACACTTGGACCAATTGGACTTTGTATGGCGTCATACCAAGGTCTTTATGCAAAATTCGTCTCAATGATGTCTCCGAAATGTTCAATTGTTGAGAACGACGGTAAATTGATGTTGATGGCGCTTCACGCACACTTTCTGCCACAGCAGCAATATTCTCGGGTGTACGCACTGTTTTTGGCTTTTCACGCTTTGGTTTATCGATGAGGATGCCAGTTTCTTTCACTGTTCTCACAAGATAACGAACATACGGAGCAAAATCCGTACGCAATTTTCGTACACATTCTGCAACATTACCATGATTTTCAAAGTAATGTCGCAATATTTCCCAGCGTTGTTCAAGCGTATACACAACCATATTCGTTCAGCGGAAGGATACAACTTAATACCTGTCATATCAGATATGAGCTAAGTGTTACCACTCACGAAATAAGCACTAGTTGAAAAAAAAAAACGTTAGATGGTGGACCCGTTAGTTTTTGGCCGTAAGAAATTTTAAAAAAGTATTTGAACAACATATTTAGAGAATCGCAATATCTATATTTCGTCTACATAAAGTTTTTAGCCACGCCCACTTTTTGGGAGGCAGCCATTTGAATGAAATTATTTTCCATTATTAACCGGAAGGATTGTACTTTTTATTAAAAAAAACAACGTTTTTTGGTACATTTTTAAAATATTTGCAAAAACTTTTGATGCAAGATCATTGGATATCATAATATGAACATTTCGTCTATCCATCATTTTAACCCACGCCCACTTTTTGGGGGCGTTTTCCTAGAAAAACCGCTGTTTTTGACGAACCGTAAACGATTTTGATAAACTGTCCGAACAATATCTTGTAGTAACGTTTTGGGGATATTAATTTTAAGGATGGGATGGGATAGGGAAGTTTACGGTCCTCACAGTGGATTGTAACCTTCTCATATGTTTTTTCTTTCTAAATATATTGACCCAATCGAATTAAATCAGTTGGTTGGCACTTTACTAATTATGATCTCTCGTCTGGTCATTAATCTCTTTACAGATATCACAGGACTTGCTTGCCCAAAGTCAGTGTACCGTATTTGTTGATATGATCAAGGATATTGTACGTCAAGTTAATCTCAATCCAAACCAAATACCAGCACCCACAACATTCCGCCGCAATATCGAAAAAGTATGTATTATCCTCTCATTGACAAAATTTTTAATTCTGCTTTCGATTCAAACACAACTACGTACCTGTTTGAAACAAAAATTAAAGAAAACAAACAATAAATGCTTTTTTAACTCTAGGGTTCAGGGAAAAGCCTTCTTTTTCCATTCTTCATATATGTACATCTATCTTATTCTTTCCCTATAAGTTTACTTATTATTGGTGTACGCATGCAATATTCGAATCATTTCCCTTCTCTCCCCCCTTTTACAAATCGTAAATATAAAACGTCACCGCTTTCTGTCGGTTTTGTTTTTTTTTATTTTTTATTTTTATTTTATTTTTTGTTAATGTTTTCAAGTCGAAATTTAGTGGTGTTAAAAGTAATGTTCCGGGTCAAATGTAGTGGTGTAGAGAAAGTTGGACGGAAGGGAAAGGAAGGTTTTTCTTAAAAAAAAAAAAAAAAAAAAAAAACAATTTAAAAGTAGTGCTGGTGATGTATGTCTAAATATATATATATGTAAGAATGTGTATATATATTTCATAAAAGCTTTGACATTTTTGTTGGGTTACTCTCTGAAACGGTTGGCTGTTTTGCTTGCAAAACTTGGATTTTTTTTTTAAAATTATAATCGGACCTAAATAAATATGAAAGAATAAGAATTCAATGCCCGGTTGATTGCTTATTGCTGATAGGGGTGGCTTTTACAATTTGTGAAGACATCTGGTAGTTACTGTAATGAGAGTGATGATTGATTCCAAAGAAACTTCAAACATAACAAATTTATTATGCTCGTTGGAAAATATTCAACAGAAATGAATACAGCAGGTCCACTCCATAAATTGTCCAAAAACAATCTATATGGTGATTATTTTTGCCTTTTTGTCCCACAAAGCGGCCCTGACAAGTTCATCGATAAGAGCAGAAAAAAACAACGTTGGCTCCAACTCTTTGTCAATCAAGAGGCGTTTTTTTCAAACGCGAATAACACAACAAATTCAAATATATCGACAAATCTTTATTAGTAATCTAAAGAACCATTCATGACATTCAGTTTTTTAAGAAAAATCAGCCCTATCGAGGTATCCATAGGAGCGGACAATTCTCCGCAACGCATACTTCGTCGGAGGTTCAAATTCAATTCGAGGTATGTGTCATCGAATACACAGTCGTGACGTCTTCACTTCACTACAATTCGTAAATAAATTCCGCGAAGAATTTGTGTCGGAGGAAATCGGAAACGGAATGCCACTTAGCTGTCAAAAATTTCACGAAAAATGCACCAAAAAATGTCATTTGTTGTGAGTCTAGGTAGGCCACAGAGGCATCCTTGATGTTGGAGAGAAGGGCACTGCACGCTTGTGCTTGCGGTTTAACTCGTAGGACGGGGTAGTTCTTGCCATCTCACCAAACATCCCAGTTCAACAAACATCCCAGTTCAACAAACATTTTTGTTCGTGCCAGATTCAAATATAAATAAAAAAAAGAAGAAGAAAGTTACTCTATGTTGACCACGGAAGGACTTTACAGGACTTAAAAGGAAATTGATAGATTCAAGATAAAGCTGAATAGAAATGATCAAAAACCTATTCTATACCACTGAAATGTTCATCGCCAGTATAGATTCGCCTCGATCCCAGAACATGCCGGTTGTTATTGGCAAAGGCTTGCCTTCCCACCCTTCAAGTCCCGAGAGACTTCCTATGGCTATCCCTCTGGCCATGTTTCTGAGAGATAGCCCCTTCGACGCAATTCGCTGGGATGCGTTTTAACATGTCGGAGAAATATTTCGGAAGAATACCTCGAAGAAAAAATCCTCGGAATCGTACAAATCGGAGAATTTTCCGCTTCGACGGATACCTCGATAGGGCCGAATATCTTTCAAATGTTGGCCGCAACTGCGCCTTAGCTTGTCCATGCGGGCGTTCCAATTTTTACGACGTGTTAGATCATATTCGTCGGTATCTCGTGATAACACGTGTAATGTTGTCCCCCAATGCTTCAGTCGTACTGGCTTACCCATAACCAATATAGACTTTACGTAGTCCCAAAGAGCCGAAAGGGGCTCAATGGCGCGATGGTTTCTGTGATGAACTGCCGCGTAGAAGGTCTGGGTTCGATTCCAGGCCGTATTTGGGCCTTAAATTTTGAGCTAGAATGATGAAATTTGGTACACGTGCTCTTTGTTGCTCCCAGCAGAACAATTGTACAATTTTTTGAAATCCGCCCACTGCCACGCCCCCCTTTTTTTTTTTTTAAAAAAAACGTAGTTTTTGCCAAACCGTAAGGAATTTTGAAAAAGCGTATAGCAAGACCAACATGGTTTTTCACTGGCCCTCCTCTCGTGATGATCTGACAAATCGTCCGAGCAGAATTAATTGTCGAGAATTAGTAAAGTCGTTCGGATTCAGCATAAAAAAGAAGGTCCCGCCATTGTACAATAAGTACACACGCACACATGAATGGTTGTGAGATAGCTCAGCCCTAACGCGCGCCTGGTGTGCCAAAAATTTGTATTTTTGTAAAGGAAAGAGGCCAATTTATGCAAAAAATTGTCCGTTATCAAGGCGTCCGTTTACAGTAACGTTGGCGCCAGCCTAATTTTTTGAAACAAATATGGACCGATGATTCCACCGGCCCATAAATCACACCACAAGGTTATTTTGAGTGGATAACTGCAGCTCTTCAACCTCTTCCGGCTGTTCTTCGGCTCATATACGGCAATTTTGCTTATTGGAGTATCAATTGGGCCGAAAACACTGGATCTTCAGCAAGTCTCTCGAGAGCCCATTCACTGCAACGATGAAGTAAGTGAGGGTCCATGATGAGATTTCATTGAATACGGAATGAAAAATACATGGCAACTTGACAGGATCATCTGTCGAGGAAACCCCTTTTGAAAACAAAAAATACTTCTGGATTGATCACCCGTTAGTTTTTTTGGTTTCCTAGAATCGATGCTTTTATATCGTTTTTCACTGCTCCAACATAAACGTAGCCTGAGGTGATTAAGATGCGAAGAGCATAGATAGCTCCGTCATACAGTCTTCGATTTCAATGACCACTTATCCCACGTGTTATGAATGAGCCTCTGCATAGATTTTTTTGGTGGTTTATTGTGCTTTTTGGGCAAAGCAATAACAAATATATATGCTTCAAGAGAACAGCAAAAACTTTTTTCATGTCAAAGACTGTATTTTTCTTTCTTTTCTGTGGCTCATTAAACAAAGCCCTTGTGTATGTTCTGAAACAGTTGCTAACTCAGAGTTGATAAATTTGTCGTCAATATGGTCAAGACATCCAAAAAATCTTCTTTATATAAAGAGTGATCCAATAATATCTTCCCGATGGTTTTTTTTTAAATAAAACCCTAAAAAAATAAATGTTTTGAGGAAAATCTTTATTTGAGGTTTAAGTTTGGTTGATGCCATTTAATGTTTGAAGATAATTTTCTTTAAATGTAGCCCACGACTAACTCTAAAATGGTCCATTTTGCACGTCCAATTTCGACCACTCTTTCAATCATATCGCCTGTATTCCATGAAAAACAAGAGTGATGTTGACTTCAAAAGCTTCAATCGTTTGGAGTTATCGACGTAAGCAAGAGATTTCACATATCCCCATAGAAAATAATCCAAAGTTGTCAAATCACAAGTTGGCCAATTGACACGACCATTTCTTGAGATGATGTTTTCATCGAATATTACCCTCAATAAAGCGATTGATTCGTTAGCTTTATGGTATGTAGCGCCATCCTGTTGAAACCACAAGTCAGCTACATCAGTAGCTTGAGTTTTGTGAAAACAAAAATTCATTCTGTAGCGATCTCCATTGACAGTAACACGCGCTCCTTCGCAAATTTTTTGAGATGCTCAAAAACCGCACCAATTGCTTTTTCGAAGTTGCATTGGTAGCTGTTGGCGTTGCCTTTGGCTGTTCATCGGCCAAAATACGGCAGTTTTGCTTATTACCGTAGCCGTTTAGCAAAAAAAATGAGCTACATCGCTAAAAACCTTTTTAAAAGCTGTTCCAAGACCCAAAGACCGAAATTAAAACGTACACCAAGGACAGTCGGCTTCAATTCTCAAACGAGCTTTTAAACCAAGATCACACATCAAAATACCCGAAAACATTCAATAAGAGATGCCCAAACCTTAAGAACGGCGACGAATTGATTTATCACGGTCTTCACGAATACTCTCTGCTACTGCAGCAATATCACTTACGGGCTCTTTGCATTCTGGTTGTTGGTTGAATGTCCAATAGGGTAAAGTGGTTCGGAATTTGGTGATGGTTTTATGAATGTAGCGTTCAGTCGGATGACTATGACGACCTAAATGTGGTGGAAGAACTGGGCTGGTTGGAAGTCATTAGAAATAAGCTGCACCTAGCAAACTAGACTGGGTCCTAAAAAACTGGCTCTGATTTGATTATTGCAAAATAGACCCACTAACATGGAGGCAAACACTTTACTTTGTTGCAACATCAACTCACACAAGTTGTGGTATGAGATATCCACTTAATTTAAACGAAAGTATGTGTGCTGCGGTTTTGCCTTTAATGCATATTGGGACCTACATAAAGTGCGCATCTCATACAACGAAAATTCACTATGTGGGGTACTGATATTGATACCCCAGAGTTCACATTGGTACCACAGCATCAAACACGAGCATAGTCGACGCTTACGAACGACGAAAATTCCCCTACGCACTTATCGCCCTCGTCTGAAACGGCTACACAATTATTAGCTGTGATGCGTACTCTATGTAGTTCTATACTCTTTGCCTAAATCCAGCTGAATTTGCTGGTGCATCAGTGAGGGCAGAAATTGTTTGCGGTGTATGAAAGCTCAAGATGTATATACAGCAGCATGCGGCGGTATCTTGGCCATAACTTATTATTTGCGTAAACACGGTCTATTGCGTAGCCCCAAAGAAAAAATAACCCAACAGTGCCAAATCGAATGATCTTGGTGGCCAATTGACGTCGCCAAAACGTGAAATTACGCGAACAGGAAACTTCTCACTCAATAAAGCCATAATTGGTCGTGTTGTGTGGCTTGTACAGCCCCGTTTTGTTGGAACCATATTAAGTCCAAGTCATGATCTTCAATCGCCAGCCAAAAAAAATCGATCAATCGCTCCGTATTGACTGTAACCGTCTTTCCATTGGCACTTGCAGCAGCAATATTTTCGACTGAGCGTGCACAGGCCTCACAACATCAGTAACGCTTCCACTCTCTTCAAATGTCTTCACAATTTTACCGATTGCTTGCGTAGTTGGTGGATTATGGCGACCATAATCATCTCATAATGCGCGAAAAGTGGCCAACGTTTGAATCGCCACTTTTGTTCGATTGCTAAGCGATCCATTATCGGAAATGGAAAACATCGAACAAATAATATGACACTTCAAATGATAGCTGAGTTTGACAAGTGTCAAATGCCAGCGCTACCAACTTGAAACCATGAAATGAATGATGAATAAGTACCACAGGATGTTGATATCCACATCATCCATTTTGGGTTTACAAAAACAACACTTGCTCCATCGCAAAATCCAAATTTCGACAGCTTTATCGAGCAACTGGGACCGTATTATCAGCAATAACACTGCAAATGTTGACTTACAAATCGTCCAACGTCTCTGATTTATCGGCATAGACTGGTGAATTCACATAATAACCACAAAGAAAGCAATCTCAAGGAGTGATATACCAGGATCGTGGAGGCCAATTCACAGGTCCATTACGCGAAATTATGCGCTTAGCAAATGTTTCTCACAATAAATTGATGGTGTCGCGCCTTCTTATTGAAACCAAAACTCTGTCACGTCAACGCCATTCAATTGAAGACAGAAATCATGTTTCTATAGCACTCTCCATAGACGGTAACATTCTCGCCGGCATCGTCCTTAAAGAAATATCGGCCGATGATTCCCCCAGCTCAAAAAGCTCACCAAACTGCGATTTTAAATGGTTGTAAGGGCTTCTCCACAAAGGCTTCTGGGTTTTCTATACTCCAAGTTTGGCAATTTTGCTTGTTTACATATCCAATTAACCAAATATAGGCCTCATCGGAGAACAAAATTTTGAGTTGAATATCAGGATCAAGCTGAATCAGGTATACGTCCCATTCACCGCGTGTAATGGTCATGTGGTCTGAACTCTTGCATAAGCTGGATCTTATAAGCCAAGCCAAGATATGAAGAAACAGTGTTACTGACTTCCTTAATATAGTGGCGCTACAGTCCGGGATGAACCTGGGCCTCAACCAACATGCCTCTCCAATTAGCACGGTCCTTAGCTAACTGCCTCCAGTTGCGAACTCCAAGTTGGTTGAGGTCGGTTTCTACTTGGGCGCGCCACTTAAGGCGAGGTCTTCCTCTACTGCGTCCGACATCTGGCTGGCAATCGAAGACTGCGAGCCGGAGTATTGCTATCCATTCGTTCTACATGTCCTAGCCATCTTAAACGTCCAATGCGGAGTTTTTTTTACCAGGGGTATGTCACTGTACAGCTCGTATAGTTCGTGGTTGAATCTTCGTCTCCATAGCCCGTCAAGCAAACGGGACCGAAGATTTTTCGAAGAATTTTTCTCTCGAATCGACCAAGGATTTCTTCATCCGCTTTTGTTACGGTCCATGCTTCAGCGCCGTAGAGCAGGACTGGGATGATCAGGGTCTTCTATAGGACCTCCTTAGTAGTTCGAGTGAGGGCTTTACTACTAAATTGCCTTCTTAGCCCGAAGAAACAGCGATTGGCAAGAGTATTTCTGACGAGATGTTGTTGTCGGAGTTAATAGCGGAGCCGAGGTAGACAAAGTCCCGTACTACCTCAAAGTTATATCTGTCAATGGTGACGTTCTGTCCAATCGTCGATGTTGTGTGTCCCTTCGTGTTGACAGCATATACTTAGTCTTACCCTCATTTACTGCTAAACCCATCTTTGCCGCTTCATTCTCTATACTAGCAAAGGTGGCTATGACATCATGTTGAGACCTACCAATGATGTCAATATCGTCGGCGTATGCTAGTAGTTGCACCGATTTTTTTTGGAAAATTGTACCTCTGGTGTTGGCTCGGGAGTTTTGCACAATCCTCTCAAGAATCAAATTGAAGAATTCACATGACAGCGCATCGCCTTGCCTAAATCCTTTATTGGCATCGAATGTGTCGGTGAGGTCGTTTCCGAACCTGATGGAGAAGCGAGAATTCTCCATCGTCATCCTACGGTATACCAAAACTAGACATGGCTCTGTATAGTTCGTCTCTATAAATGCTGTCGTATGCGGCTTTGAAATCGATAAATAGGTGGTGGGTATCGATTTGGACTTCTTGGGTTGTTTCCATGATTTTCCGAAGTGTGACAATTTGATCGGTTGTGGACTTTCCTGGCCTTAAACCACACTGATGAGGGCCGATCAGGTTGTAGGTAAACGGTTTCAGGCGTTCACATATTACGGCAGATAGGATCTTGTAGGCGATGTTGAGTAGACTTATGCCTCTGTAATTGGCGCAGTTCAGAGGATCTCCTTTTTTTTTTTGTGGATCGGGCAAACGATGGTGAGGTTCCATTCTTCAGGCATGCTTTCAACCGACCAGATTTGGCTTATGAGTTGGTGGATGTTACTTACCGCCAGCTTTATAAAGCTCAGCGGGAAGGCCGTCATTTCCGGCGGCCTTATTACGCTTGAGTTTAGATATTGCTATCCTCACTTCACTTAGGTCGGGTGGTTGGCAGTTTTCGCTGTCGTTGCCAATATTAAATGGTTCGTTCTGCCTGACAGCGGAATGTTGTTCGTCGTCGCCGTTGAACAGTCTGCAGAAGTGGTTCTTCCATATCCTCAGCTCGACTATGTCTCAACTACGATATTTCCTTTTGCATCTCGACACGATTCTGTTCGAGCCTTGTATCCTTGGCTTTGACGTTTTACAGAAACAGTGTTGCCAGATTAAAAAAAAAACACCCTTTACTATAAATACATTTTTTTAGGCCCAAAAACGGTCATAATTTCAAACGTGATACCATTCAACACACAATAACTATGAGTACCCAACATCAATGACATTCGCTTCTGAAGTTACCACACACGTCATTAAACGTAAATATGCCTTTCGCAATTAAATTTTATTTTATTAATTTAGGTAAAGAACCACAAATGCAATTTTCGATAAAAATGTCTAGGCTATAATTTTCTTGTTTTACACTATACAAACCTGTTGAAATTTTTTTAATTAAAACAAAAATTCCATAACTGTGTGTGTGTACATATAGGTACGACATGCGTCATTAACACGCCAGCGCTCTGTGTTCAGAACTCATCAAAGACACCGTTCTGTAAGTTAAAAAACGTGAAAATAAAAAAAAACTCTTATCACCGTTTTGTTTTTCTCTTAAATTTAAATTTAAAAAAAATTGATTTATTAAAGCCATTTACCTTTTTTTTTCAAATATTTAAAATTAAGTTTAGTTAACAAACAGCTATACAGTATTTTTTTTATATTGTTTTATTTTTTTTTTTTTAATTTTTGTGTGGTTTACATAAAAAAATAAATGAAAATAAAAAATCGAAATTAATAAAAAGAAGATTAGTGTGCACGATTGTTGTATTTTTTTTTTAAACTTTATTTTAATTGTTATCGTAATTACTCAAGGTGTTTTAATTTTTTTTTGTTTATTGTATTGTTGACAGTTTTTTTTTGTCGATATATTTATTTTTTTTGTAATGGAATGGCTTGCGTTGTGTTGATTATTTTTTATTTTTGATCTTAAGTGTAAGAAAATGAATAGTTAGGTGAACATGTATTATGTATGTATATTTTGTTTATGAATTTAAAATTAGAAATTGAAAGTTTTACATCGACAAATAAGTTAGCTCATCTCTTATAAGACATTTCATTAAAGTATTGTTTTCCTTTTGGACTACGATTAGCTGTATCTTCTTGTCTATTCATGTGGTTAAGGGACAAATTGGTCTTGTTTTCTTTTTTTTTCTTTTTAAACTATTTTTGGTGTGTAATGGGTTTTAAGTAATGCGTATATTGCTCTATATCACAAAGGACTGGGTTTCAACTTTCTGAAAGTATTCGATTGTCATGTGTTCATGGAAAAATCAGAATCCCAATCTGGACTTTCTATTTTCTCTTACGTTGCTCTGTCTAGGTGTGCAATTAAGGAATTGTGTGAGCGCTCACAGTTGTGGAAAAAAAACAATCTAAATCCTGTCGTTTGGCTTCTTATAGGGTTGGGAAGATTGTTCTCTTAACCAAGCAGTTGGAAATGTAGAGGGAGATGGCACTCGAATTGTTCACTCGTTTTGGTTCAACAACCATAGTTGAGAACCATTCAGTGCCGTGGGAGATAACCCAGTAGTAGTTGGGGATATTCAGTAACTGCTGGAATTTTTAATTTTAAGGTTTCGCGAGTTCTATCGAGATAGTAATATTAGGCGGATTGTATGGGCTGTTTGTAAATTGATGCAGAATTCACAATCCAACACAGAAAGTGATGTTTCTTGACTTAAGTATGAAAGGATGAATGACGATGTAGTCGAATTTTTTAACTTAAGTGTGAAAGTGATCACGATAAAATCGAACGAGTACCCACTCAGGAGATCCTATTTCTGTGGTTGAATGTATGAATGAAAATGAATAATTGACAATTGAACACTGAGTCGAAAAGCGGTTGTTAATTTAACATCACTGTGGAGATATGAATGAATGTATCCAATCAAATCATCAGGATTCCCAGTTGAATGAACATTTAAAGTCAGTAGTAAGGTGTGAATGAAAGTGATCACATACCGAGGTCCCAGTGGAAAGTCGCAAGTTTATCAAAATACAAATTTAAGGGTGATGATGATTCAAAAGGTGGATGGATGGAAGAAGATTCAAAATTAACAACGTAAAGGGCGTTTTTTTTTTTTTAGAGGTATAGAACTTCGAATTGAAGTAAAACACAAAATCGTTTAAATGTCTATCAATTTGGCTTCATTGCAAAGATACTTTTATGCCATTTATGTTTAAATATAATTTCGGGCATGTGGCCGCCGCGGCTGGTTCGAATAAAGCCAAGTCTAGAGGTCCGATTTCCAACCACTTTTTAGAGCATTTCGGGCCCTTATGTCGGCAATAACGCCACGTATGTTGGCTTCCAAGTCCCCTAACGCTTATTATTTGTTGGCGTGGATGAGCGACTTCACATATCCCCAAAGAAAATAATCCAATGATGTCAAATCACACGATCTTGGTGGCCAATTGACAGGTCCATTCCGCGAAATTATGCGCTCATCGAATGTTTCCTTCAATAAATCGACTGAGACGTGCGCTGTGTGGCATGTAGCGTCGTCTTGTTGGAACCACATCTCATCCACATTCATGCCATTCAATCCGGGAACAAAATAGTCGGTTGTCATGGCTCTATACCGGTCTCCATTAAAGGTAATTGACTCCCCAGCATCATTTCGGATGGAGTATGACCCAATGACTCCACCAGCCCATAGAGTCAGTTTTTGTGGATGTAATGGCGTCTCAAGGGTCTCATGTGGATTCTCTTCACTCTAAATGCAGCAATTTTGCTTGTTGACATAGCCATTCAGCCAAAATGAGCCTCATCACTGAACAAAAGTTTGCGTTGAAAATCAGCATCGAGATCAATCTCATTTTCGACCCATACACCAAAATCATGACGCATTGCATTGTCTCGCGGCTTTAATTCTTGCACAATCTGGATCTTGTAAGGTCGTATGCCAAGATCTTGGCGCAAAATCTTCCATAAAGTTGATGGACAAAGCTCCAATTACTGTGCACGGTGCTTTGACTCTTCAACATTTTCTACAGCGGCAATTGTTTCTTTAATTCCTTGCACAAGCTGGATCTTGTAAGGTCGTAAGCCAAGATCTTTGTGCAAAATCTTCCATAAAGTTGATGGACAAAGCTCCAATTGCTGTGCACGGTGCTTCGACTCTTCAACACTTTGCCCTACAGCGGCAATTGTTTCTTCGGTGCTCACATAGAGTAAACGTACTTCGAAAACGATCCATGGTTAACAGAATTAATTGCTCTGATGGACGATTATGTCGCCATAAAATAGACGGAGTTTGCGGTAAACTTCGCGAACTGAACCATTATTTTCGAAATAAATTTGCACGATTTGATAGCGTTGTTCATTTGTCAACCTATTCATGATGAAATGGCAAACCAAACTGAACATAAATGACATTAGAGTTGCCCGATTTGACCACAAGATGTCAGTTTTATCTCGATTCGAAAAACCAACCTCTAAAAAACGTGGGTTTTATGGATCAAGAATTTAACAACACAGTTGATCGACATGTTCTCTTGAAATCGCGTCAACTTGTGCGTCAACCCCGAAAACTTCACTTCAAAACTCAAGTTGAATTTCTATGAATATCAGGTTGAACTTAGATTGCGGACAATGTTATCGTTTTTTTTTTGTTTTTGACAAACGATAATACGAAAACTTTGTTGTAAATCACGTTTCTTAAGAACTCAAAAATAATTTGCTCTCATAGTTGGCTAAGTTATACCTTCACCATTAATGGCCATTTAAATACATCAAGGGAATCTATTCCACATATTACAACGAATACGTTCCACACTTATTAATTTAATTAAAATCAATAAAAATCTAAAATTGTATTTCTTTGTACAGTCGAAACTCGATTACCCGGGAGGAACTATTTAGAGATCTCGAAAATATGAATTTTTTTTGTTTTGTAAAAAGCTGTTTAGTTAACAATTTAGTGTGGGAATTGGGTAAAAAAAAGTAGATGTTCGGTCTTTCCATCTTACCGGATTATTGCCGTTTAAATGAAGAGATTTTGTACTTAGTTTGCCGAAGTTCAAGACTTAGAAATTCTCGTTTGATGGAGCCATACCTGGTTACTTTGAATCCCCCCGTTAAACTAGTTTCGACTGTATTTTGTTTGCTGCTGTTGTTTTGTGTGGCTGTCTTTTGGTTTTCTTGTCATTTTATTGCCGTTATATTCTTTTGTATTTTGTTTCAATATTATTGTTCATCGCTTCTAATAAACTTTGTTGTTCTTATTTTTGTTTTGCTACGAGTAATTCTTTTACAAAAAAATGTGTTTTCTTAAAATAAATGAAATGCAAATATTTTCTTTGCAAATCTCTTCCTCTTTTCTCTTGTTTACATATTACCATTCTACATGCAGCGCGATGAAACCTCATCGGACTTGTCGAAAATGTTTGAGCCGTCTATTGGTACCGTGGAGCCGGCGTTGTCATTATCATACGGTAATCTTATGTCAAGCCAACAGAATTTAAATATTCTAGCTGCAGACGAAATACATCATTCTCATCAACCACTTCGCAAACCGCATACAGGAGCACCTGATCCAGATTTGGAAACCAAACCAATGACAACAACTGCCGCCACATTCGTCACCCAAGCGAAACAGACTACATCGTCCACCATCTCCTCTGAGCCAGGTACATTGGTAGCTGCATTATCTATGCCACGTGACGATGATGCCACCACAACGGCAGGCCATATGGCACAAGGTGAATCGGGAATTGTAATAGACTCTGAATCGACAACGCCTCCGAATGTGGCTTATTCTGGTGGAACATCGGAGGTGAACTTCACTGAGAACTATGTGGGATCCGGGCCTGTGTCGCGAAAGACGAGTACAGCCTCTGAGT
This sequence comes from Rhingia campestris, assembly GCA_932526625.1. NCBI lineage: Eukaryota > Metazoa > Arthropoda > Insecta > Diptera > Syrphidae > Rhingia > Rhingia campestris. The sequence goes on along the minus strand of OW052186.1, from coordinate 1,140,299 downwards.
ATACGTCGCTTTCGTCGGATTACACGCCGGACTATACTGTGACATCATCGTCGTCACCTTCCACCATAGAACAGGGTCAGAACAAGTCGTTGCCTGTCGACTTAGAAAGAGGTGACAGTAGTGGCGGTGGTAATGGAAGTGCAGGGTTAGTGCTGGATTATCAACAAATTTCATCTGGTGGTAGTATGAGCACTGGGGTCGATGTATTGGAGGATGGTTCATTGGATGATGCTACGCCAAATGGTCAAAATGACTTGACACTGGACGAGGAGCTACAGGGTCAAACAAAATGTATTGAACAGCAAGGCGAATCACTTCCAACACCAAATGGCTCACAGAATGTGGACCAGTCACAAAACAAGCGAGAAGAATCGGTAGAAAAACCGTCTCCTACGTCTGTGCCTCCACCTGTGGAGAAGAAATGTGACGGTGTAAGAAAAATTTCAAGATTTTTAGTAAATCCAGTTGTGATATCAGCCAGTGGATCGGCAGTGATGGAAGTTGCTGCACCCAAAGCTGAGGTTAACCCAATCCAGCCTATAAAGGATGTCAACGAAATAGATTCTTCGGCTGCAGAACCGCCTAAAGCGGTCGAGCTTGGACAGAATATAATTGCTCAACATCCAGTAGTCGGAGAAGCCCCTCTACAACAGGTGGTTGTTGTTCCGCCACAGGTACCAGTACATTATGTTGCACCTATACAACATGTCGCAGATATGCACCAACAACATATACCAATTCAAATTCAACCTACTGTGGTGCAGCAAATTCCACAACAAATTCCACAGCAAATACATATCCCACCTCAAATGACAGCTTTGTCGCAAAAGCAAACAGTTTCAGATATTCCCCAACAGCAGTCACATGTGCTAGAAATGCCACCTCAACAGGCACAACATCAAATGCAGGCGCCAGTCTATATACAACAGCAATTACCAATGCAACATCACATTATAGCGCAATATCCAACTGAAGTACCACCAATACAGCAGCACATGCTTCCGCAGTTATTCCCCCAGCAGCAAATAATGACAGAATATCAACAAGCCCACTCACTACCCAATGAACCGATTCAACCGATTCAGCAATCTCAGCCACAACCGCTGCAACCCACACCTCTGCCACCTGTACCCGCTGCTAAAACATCTGTTGGGGCAGGCGAGTCCACAACAAACACTTTGGAGCAATTAAAGATAGGGCTAGAGAACATAACCCATGCTCATGTGTCCACGGTTAAGAATACCATCGCCGGACAACAAACTCAACAGCAGCAGCAGCACCAGCCACAACTTCAACAACAGCAACAGGCGGACATGGTTCATTCCTCTGTAACACCAGGTGCTTCTATTGGTTCATCAATGGTAGGCGACTCAGTACTCCAACTGCAGCAGAAAATACAACAGCAAGCAATTCCATTACAAGTGATCACCACCACGACAGTTCCATTGAATGTCATCGTTCACGAAGAGGTAGATTTGATTTCAAAAGTTCTCTATTAACTCCCACAGTACTCATCCACGAACAGTTTTGTTTATCACTTGTGTTTGTTCACTACCATCATTTGTTTTGTTTTTTTTTTTTCTGTTTATATATTTACATCTATGTACTTTCTTTTTTTTTCGGGTGGGTGAAGTCAGGCATAAGGCATCTAAAACTTACTCCTTGGTTTGTTACTACGGCAGGATGAGTTCGATTTCCAGGCTAATTTTACAATTTGTGGATTTGTATGCTCTGGATATCCTTCTAAAAAAATTATATTGACTCTTCTATATGTGTCTGTGGCACCCTAATGCCGGCCTATATTAATCAGACCTTGTATTCATTAAAATGGTATGGGAAGCGTTAACTACATTGGCGTTTAACTTTCCATTTTTATGATACAGCATGTTGTAAATCCCTATTCCAAAATGTATCATGCTTTTCAAAAAAAATGTGTATTTCTGTGATTACTACTAGTTGTCGGTTGCAACGAGGTGCACACTAACATAAAACGGCTTCATTTGCGCATGAATATTTGTTTCCTTTAAATCAATAATTTGAATCCGCACCATGCCAGCTAAAAGCTCTTAGAATTCTCGACTCAATGTGAAGTCACACTGCACAATCGAATATGCAAAAAGAATACCGAAGGATAAAACTCTTTTCCGGTTTTGTATCCCTTTGGCTATTACACATTTTGAAACACACTACCGCTGATATGTTTTACCGACCAACAAACGAAAGCGCCTTTAAGATTCAAGCCGTGTGAAGTAGTCTCATCCTGGATATGGTTTTGACGCTTAAATGGAACGAGTCTAGGTTAATTTTTGTTTGTCTAATGTCCTTTTTTGTTTTAGTGTACTTTTTTTGTTTTACGCGCTTTTTAACGGACACGAATGTTTGTGTGATGACGTACGTTAGACGTGATATTTCCATTTTTCATCTTCCTAGGTTCGTAATCAGCAGCCGGAACAAATAACGTCACAACAGCATCAACTTCCACAGCAGCATCAAGCAGCCTCACAGCAGCAGCATAACGTTCTTATCCAAAATTTGCAACAGCAGTATCCTCAACAGCCCACATCGGTGGGTTATAATACACCAACTGGCCTAACATCATCGTCAGTGCGTGGCTCCTCCGTTTACAATTCCCGACGGACTTCACTGGACAACAGTGCATCAGACTTTTCAAATGCACCCACGAATATCATCGAGGGGGTTGAGGCGTCCTACCAGCTACCCAAACCTATGACGTCTGACCAAGTCGTTGGATGTGCTACCACTGTGCAGACTCCAAGTGAAATGCACTCCGACACACAATCTAAGCTTTCGAAACAGGGAAGCCTTGAGAAAACCGAGGGATCCTCATCTGGAGCGTAAGTTTTTTTTTAAATACTATCCGCACAAACAGTACTTACATTGTAAGTTTTTTTTTTGTAGAATAAATCAAAGCTCTCTTGCGGATCTGGGGAGAAAATTAGCAATGCTGACAAATGCTGGTCAAGCTTCAGCTGCTGCTAGTACAGCTAATCAACCATCTACTGCAGATGTAAGAAATCGGATTCTTCACTCATATGATGGAATTAATGTTTTTTTTTTTTGTATTTACAGCAAAAGGAAGTATCACATCCACAACCGTCCAAGGCTGGTGTTTCGACAACAGATGCTCCTACTACTGTTCCGGTTGCAACTGCACAGAGCGAACGAAAAGTATCACGATTCCGTGTTAGCATTGTTTCGGAGACACTGCCCAAAATATCCGCAAACGAAAGTGTGTCTGCGCCACCATCACAAAAAGTATCTGAAAGCGGTCCACCGATTAAAATACAAGACTTGCAAGGCACTCAACAGCTGCAGCAGCAACAACCGCAACTGCAAGAACAGAAACAGCAGCAGCCATCGCCAACACAGATGCACCAACAACAATTAGTAGGCATGCATGTCCAGCCGCCGCAACAGCACATTCCTATGCAAAAGCCTATAACCCAACAGGAGGTGTGTGCTTCCCCACAACAACAGCATCAGGCAGGTATACAACATATGCAGCAGCCACAGCATCAGCAGCAGCAGCAGCATGCTCCTCAACCACAATCACAAACTGTTCAACAGCAGACGCTACACATACAACCTGGACTAGCTAATGTACATAGTGAAATGCAGTTTGCCCCTCCTGCTCGAAGTAGTGTTCCTAATACTCCGTCTCAAGAGTATATTCCTTCATTTGGACAAACTATGATGCACCCGCAGCAACATACGGCCCAATCTCAAACCCATACTCAACAAAACATTTCTCAAGGGGGTGGTGAATTAATGCAAAAACAACAGCAACAACAACAGCAACAGCAACATCACCTCCAACAACAACAGCAGCATCTTCACCAACAGCAGCAGCAGCAGCAGCAGCAGCATCACCACCAACAGCAGCAGCAGCAGCAGCACCAACAGCAGCAGCAACACCATCAACAACAGCCGCAGCAAACACAGCTACAGCAACCGCAAACACTACAACAAAATGTGGATAGCACAGGTAAGTGTGCAACATATTAGAACATCTTAGATGTGTGTACTTACTTACTTAAGTGGCGCTACAGTCCGTGATGAACCTGGTCCTCAACTAACATGCCTCTCCAATTAGCCCGGTCCATAGCTAACTGCCTCCAGTTGCGCACTCCAAGTTGGTTGAGGTCGGTTTCTACTTGTGCGCGCCACTTTAGGCGAGGTCTTCGTCTACTGCGTCCGACGTCTGCCTGGGAATCGAAGACTCTGCGAGCCGGAGTATTGGTGTCCATTCGTTCTACATGTCCTAGCTATCTTAAACGTCCAATGCGGAGTTTTATTTTACCAGGGGTATGTCGCTGTACAGCTCGTATAGTTCGTGGTTGAATCTTCGTCTCCATAGCCCGTCAACGCAAACGGGACCGAATATTTTTCGAAGAATTTTTCTCTCAAATCGACTTAGGATTTCTTCATCCGCTTTTGATACGGTCCATGCTTCAGCGCCGTAGAGCAGGACTGGGATGATCAGGGTCTTATATAGGATCTCCTTAGTGGTTCGAGTGAGGGCTTTACTACTCAATTGCCCTCTTAGCCTGAAGAAACAGAGGTTGGCAAGAGTATTTCTGACGAGATGTTGTTGTCGGAGTTAATAGCGGAGCCGAGGTAGACAAAGTCCCGTACTACCTCAATGTTATATCTGTCAATGGTGACTTTCTGTCAATTCGTCGATGTTGTGTGTCCCTTCGTGTTGACAGCATATACGTAGTCTTACCCTCATTTACTGCAAAACCGACTTTTGCCGCTTCCTTCTCTATACTAGCAAACTTGGCCATGATATCATTTTGAGTCTTACCAATGATGTCAATATCGTCGGCGTATGCTAGTAGTTGCACCGATTTTTGAAACTCTGTGCCTCTGGTGTTGGCTCGGGAGTTTTGCACAATCCTCTCAAGAATCAAATTGAAAAAGTCACATGGTAGCGCATCGCCCTGCCTAAATCCTTTTTTGGTATCAAATGTGTCGGTGAGGTCGTTTCCGACCCTGATGGAGTAGCGAGAATTCTCCATCGTCAACCTATAAAACGGACGAGTTTGGACGGTATACCAAAACTAGACATGGCTCTGTATAGTTCGTCTCTATAAATGCTGTCGTATGCGGCTTTGATGATCGATAAATAGGTGGTGGGCATCGATTTGGACTTCTTGGGTTTTTTCTGCCGAAGTGTGAAAATTTGATCGATTGTGGACTTTCCTGGCCTAAAACCACACTGATAAGGGCCGATCAGGTTGTAAACGGTTTCAAGCGTTCACATATTACGGCAGATATGACCTTGTAGGCGATGTTGAGGAGACTTATGCCTCTGTAGTTGGCGCAGTTCAGAGGGTCTCCTTTTTTGTGGATCGGGCAAACGATGCTGAGGTTCCATTCTTCAGGCATGCTTTCAACCGACCAGATTTGGCTTATGAGTTGGTGGATGTTACTTACCGCCAGCTTTATAAAGCTCAGCGGGAAGGCCGTCATTTCCGGCGGCCTTATTAAACTTGAGTTTAGATATTGCTATCCTGACTTCACTTAGGTCGGGTGGTTGGCAGTTTTCGCTGTCGTGCCAATATTAAATGGTTCGTTCTGCCTGACAGTGGAATGTTGTTCGTCATCGCCCTTTAACAGTCTGCAGAAGGGGTTCTTCCATATCCTCAGCATCGACTGTGTCTCAACTACGATATTTCCTTCTTCAACTCGACAGGATTCTGTTCGAGCCTTGTTTCCTTGGCTTTGACGTTTTACACTTTGGTAAAACTTGCGAACATCGTTCCTGGAGTGGCACCTCTCTATATCCTCGATCGCGCGCTTTTCTTGCTCTTTTTTCTTCATTTTGAAAAGCCGATGTTTTTCCCTTGTTCTTTGCCTATAGAGCTCAATGGCAGCTCTCGTCTTCACCTGCAGCTTAGCCTTGTAGGCCTCGTTCTTGGCTGCGAGCATCTGTCGGCATTCCTCACCAAACCAGGGGTTTCTTGCTGGTGGCCGCGAGAAACCTAGCACATCAGTTGCGGCTGATATAATGGCTTGTTGGCATCGTTGCCATTGTTCTTCCACATTAGATGCTGGTGGTGTGTTGTGAGTCGAGAGGTTAAGGGATACGCGTTGCGCGAAGGTCTTGGCGGTCTCTGGCGATTGCAGTCTTTCGACATTAAATTTTTTCACAGTATTTCTTGTTTTTTGTTCCGTGGTGGATATCCGCATCCTTACCTTGGCTACAACAAGGTTGTGGTCCGAGTCGATGTTAGCCCCTCGGAATGTTCGGACATCCAAAATACTGGATGCGTGCCTCTTGTCTATCGCAATGTGATCAATTTGGTTGACTGTTCGTTGATCTGGAGACCGCCATGTCCCCTTATGGATATCGCGGTGAGGAAACCGTGTGCTGCCTATAGTGGCATTTCGTTCCGTAGCGAAGGCAATTAGCCTAAGTCCGTTACCAGACGTGTTGTCGTGTAGGCTATATTCTCCGACAATACTGCTAAACATGTCTTCTCTTCCTACCTTTGCGTTAAAATCTCCCAGCACGATTTTAAAATCTTTGGTAGTCGCTCATAGGTTTTGTCAAGGAGCTCGTAGAAGCAAACTTTAGTTATATCATCTTTTTCCTCCGTCGGAGCATGAGCGCATATAAGGCTTATGCTGGCGAATTTGGCCTTGATGCGGATTGTTACAATGCGTTCGCTAATGTCATGGAAACATAAGACTTCTTGCCTAAGTCTGGCACTTATAACAAATCTGCATCCGAATAGTCGCTGTTTCTGCTCACAATAACATGGTCCATAGTAGATGTCACAGTTTTTCTTCCTCTTTTTGCTGTTTTGTAGCAGTTTAGGGCTTCCGCTAGTTGTTCACCTGCGACTCTCCTCTTTAATGTTTTCACATTCCAGGTGCAGATACGAACGTCGTTGTCCTTTTTTCGTTTAGCAGGGTCGTCAATAGTAATGTCAGTCCTCTCCAAGGCCATTGGTTGCTTCGTAACAATGGTTTTTTTTCCATGGGTGGGTAGTTAACCCAAAGCACAACCCCCAACCGGGAGGGCCAGTTTCAATTTATTAGAACCCCTAGGACACGGGGCCATAAGTATCCACTACGGCATTGAGCTTTCGGTTCATTCGATACCATCTCTGTTTAAGGGGCCTTACTTACCCTTGAGATTCCTAGATAAACTGTTACCGAATATTTCGAAGCAGCTCATCTAGTTTCGCATGGGATGGCAGACCGGGTATTCATTCCGCGCCATTCTGTCCAGGTTGATTTTAGTGTTCCTGTGTTACGTCTTGTTATCAGCACTCGCAGTTATCGGTTAGCAAGTCAAATCCGGTGGGATGAGACCAGTTCCCCACTTGGAGGGAAAACATAAACACTTTTGGTGTGTAGTCAGAGTTGCGAGCACTGGACATTGCCAAGTTAAAGCCAATCAGAGTCTACCTTCGTTCTACAACACCCAACCAACAAAAGATGTGCGTTGCTGACAAATATTAACCGAAACAGTAACCAGAAACAGTAATAAGCGCTGATTAGCTAATCAATGACAAACTTTTGACATTTGCGCAAGTATTTCTTATGGGGGAAACTGTCAACTTAGGATTGACAGATTTGACGGATTTGTTCGGCGGTAAATGTTCTTATATTTGAAAATACAACAACAACGTGTGTACAACATCACTATTTGGTTAGCAATATGAGGACCAAGTGTCCTCATCAGATTCCTTCAAATAGTAGGGCTCATTGAACGTTCAGTTCTCTGTGTAATTATCGAAACAACTTTTATTCCCTAACCGGTGATCGAACTAGCGCCACTGAGGTCTTGGTTTGAATGAACTGAGCTGCTGACAACTACCATTTTTCCGTGTTGTTATTTTTTTCTGTTCTTTTTCCTATATGTCTCTGTCTCCTGTATGCTATTCTTAATTTGTCTTCATTTTCTTTCCCCTAGGCTACGAAATGAAGAAAACCTCAGACCTAATGCCCGTGCGCATACCTGTCTCCGAAGAACAACTCTCGCTGGCTGCAACTAATCCTTCCATGCTGCCTTCTGTTATCCAATCGGTAAGTGACGCTCAACAATTCCTTATAATTACTCACACTAAATTGGGTCAACAAAATTGCTTATAGCACATCTGATTGATAATTTCTACTTTTTGTCATACATGTTAAATGTTTATACAAATGTTTTTCGTTTCTGTATTTATTTATTTTTTCTTATATGTACATGTTCTCTGGTTACAAAAAAAAAAAATCATTTAACTGCGCACTTGATTTTCTAAAATTGATTGTGTCTAACAATCCCTATTTTTCGTTGTATCGAATTAAATCCTACTATATACACATAACACAGCCCCAGGTATTATCCAACAACAATGTACGTTCGCCTGCAACATATCTAACGACAGTTGCTCCGCCGACAACCGCAATAGCATCATCATCGTCATCACCGCCATCAAAGACCCAAAATAATCTATTCTCGTCATCACCATCAAGAAATTCCTTAGCCTCGATGTCCACTCAGCCATGTCAGACGAAAACATTGTCGCAATCTCTGCAACAAATCTTCCAATCACCATCGGGATCTATTCAAAATATACCACAGATTGCTAAAAATATGGGCAGCGTAACAACTAGCAGCAAAAACCACCTGAAACAGCTAAATAATACGGTCCCCATGCCGAAACAGCTTGGATCTGGATCAGGTGCGCCCAGGAAGCGGCGAAACAGCATCATGAGCATAACTCCACAGATCATCCTGTATCGCAAGAATAAACATCCAGATTACAAGAAGGATGATTCGAGGACCGTAGTATCTCAAGGTAGTAGCAATCGGAAGAAAAACACAGAAAGTGCACAAGGCAAGAGAAAACAGGCTTTTTACTGCCTTCAGGAGGCTAAAGCCCAGTCAAAACCAAAAAAAATCTACATGCGTTCTACAAGCGATGATGGTGCTCATTCGTGCAGTCTGCGTAGAGGTATTGCCAGGCGGATTAACGAAGAATCATCTACACTCGTGCGCAGTTCTACGGACTCATTTGTTCCCTGTTCAGGGTCAAAAAATACCCTTCCAGCTCATCATCAGTTGCCGGTTAAAAAGAGAAAATGTTTCATAAAACGGGGCACCCGGGAGAAACACTACCAAAGACCGGCTTGTCAGAATTCCAAATTTCCTACATCCGCAATCTGTGCACATACTGCGAGGCGATTAAGAGTCGTCAGCGTTAGTTTGGACAACTTGCTGCAAAGCCGTGAAAATCGACGTGCCGCACGGCCCCCACCAAATACAGCACTGTTTCTCCAGCAGACACGTCACCACCTAAGTCAGCCAAGTTTAAGGAAGAACTACAATTTTACCTCTGATCAAAACTATCAAACTTATCATGGCCTCACATCGAACCTTCAACTGCCTGCCGTAATATCCAATTGCAGTGAACCTGACGAGAACGGTTACAGTGATATGGAGATCATACGATCGCAGCACAATCGATACCATCACACTACCGGCAGTAGCGACGATACAGACATTTCCATGAGCAATACAGACAATGACGAAATCGAAGACGAGGAGGAAGATGACGATGATGATGAAGATCATCGTGACGAAGAAGATTCAAACTACCTCTGTGACTATGATGATTCTTCCGATTCGCCAACATCGTCAGCACAATCTCCGTCATGCAACTCGAACGAGTCGCCAGAGTTCTTTGTTAAAAAATCCTATTCCATGCATAGTTTTGGCCAAAGCACACCCCTGAAGACAGGTGCTGCTGATGTTGCTGTCCCCATGCTAAACTTAAAAAATCCAAATTTAAACCTCGCACTTCAACTTCCACTCACGACAAACATTACCTATCAACAGCAGCACCACCAACAACCCTCCTTTCAACCACTACTACAACCAAATTCGGCTCAATTATTGCTGCATTCTCCTATGCCGCCAGCTCATTCGCAACAGCTCCAGCCACCATCTGGCTTCAGCAATATTGCCGCACATACGACGAACATGGCTAATAATATATTGCCAAGTTGGATCGGTTCACTGGTAAGAGCGAGCATTTTTCTTAAGAAAAAAAAAAAAAAAACCAAACAACTTCCTCCATCCAACGTGGTGAACGGCTACCTCAAAAATATTTACTATTCTACTGACTATTTTCCTCCACACTATGTAGCATTCTAAGAATACTTTCTTCTTCTAACTATTAAACATTTGTTTGTACAAAAATATAATGACACCGCGTGTATGACTGTTGTTGTTGGTGATGGTGTTTGTGATATATGAAGACGATGATGAGTGCTAACTAATTCTTTGCCACATAACATACATAATACATACACATCCATCCAATAAAAAATCATAAATTACTAATAATCATTTAAAAATTGTACAGTAACCAAGGACACGTTCAAAAAAATGCTTCGGTTAGTGGTGGTAGAACACAAACTGTTTGGTTGTCTCGATGTGGAGTTTGTCTTGTTTTTTTAAGTACTCAAGGAAATTTAAAAAAAAACAGCTCTTAAAAAAATGGAGCGATGATCTAAATAGCGGTCTTTCTTATAAAGTCCCAAAATCTTCTGGATAAAATAAATGCTAATCCCTCCTTTAATTTTTAATTGGCCGTGTTCCTGGTTTTAGATTTCCCAAGTTAACTTTGCCGATGCCCTGTTCTCATTGGCCAATCGACCATGTGACGTTTATTTGTTTATTTATTTAAGTTTACCATTATTATTACAACTTACAGACTATCCCCCTTATTAATAAACGCTGATTAGCTAATCAGTGACTAACTTTTGACATTTGCGCGAGTACTTCTTATGGCGAAAACTGTCAAGCCATTGATTAACTAATCAGCTTTTATTAATACGGGGGTGGGTATTTTTTTTTAACACTATCAGATCTGTGTCGTAGCGAGCTTAATACAAGCAGCATCTACGAGCAGAGATTTGCCACAGTATATAATATGCATCCACAGGCTCATCATTTAGTGCATTTGTTAGTGGGACAAAACAGAACATAGATGAAACTAAGTTTGAAATCACTAGCAAAATCAATAAACGATTAAATTACAATGAAGCTATATATGTTATTAAACAAAGGACAATTTTAAATATAACGGGTGATTTTTTAAGAGGTTTAGAACTTTTTTTTTAAAAAAAAAAACACAAAAAATTCGAAAAATGAATGAAATATTTATTTGAATCGATAGTTTGAACCTTGCAATTTAATGTTTAAAGATAATTTCATGCAAATGTTGACCGCGGCTGCGTCTCAGGTAGCCCATCCGCTGAGTCCAATTTTGGCATACTCTTTCACACATATCGGCCGGTTTCTCACGAATGAATGCATGGATGTTGGCTTCCAGTGCGTCAATCGAAGCGGGCTTGTCCCTATAGACATTAGCCTTGAAATACCCCCACAAAAAATAATCTAATGGTGTCAAATCGCACGATCTAGGCGGCCAATTGACCGGCCCGAAACGTGAAATTAACTGTTCACCAAACTCGCCTCGCAATTGCGCCATTGTTTCGCGTGCTGTGTTGCATGTGGCACCGTCTTGTTGAAACCACATATCATGCAAGTCAAGAACTTCCATTTCGGGCAAAAAAAAGTTTGTTATCATCGCTCGGTAGCGTTCACCATTGACAGTAACGCTGCGATTCGCATCATCTTTGAAGAAATATGGCCCAATAATGCCGCCGGCCCATAAACCGCACCAAACAGTGGCTTTTTCGGGATGCATTGGTAGCTGTTGCAATGCTTCTGGCTGATCTTCACTCCAAATGCGGCAATTTTGCTTATTTACGTACCCATTCAACCAAAAATGAGCCTCATCGCTGAACACAATTTTTCGATAAAAAAGCGGATCCTCGGCCAGCTTTCCAAGAGCCCATTCACCAAAAATTCGGCGTTGTGGTAGGTCGGCTGGCTTTAGTTCTTGCACCAGCTGTATCTTAAAAGGCTTTACGCCCAAATCCTTCCGCAAAATTTTCCACGTAGTGCTGTAACAAAGGCCTAACTGCTGGGAACGGCGCCGAATCGACATTTCGCGGTCTTCTGTCACACTAGCTGATACGGCCGCAATATTTTCTTCACTACGCACAGTACGTAAACGTGTTGGTGGTTTAATGTCCAACAAAGTAAATTTGGTGCGAAATTTGGTCACAATCTTCCGAATAGACTGCTCAGAAGGTCGAGAATGCCGATCATAAAATGGAAGCAGCGCGCGATGAACAGTTATAGAGCGAAAGAGTGACATATAGGTCATTAAACTCTTTTGACCATCTTTTAATAAATCCTAACATAGAGTTTGATTTATTGACGATAACGTTAATGTGTTTATTAAACTCCATTTTGGGATCAAAATATACACCAAGATCTTTAAAACTGTCTGCACGACAGAGAGTGTGCCCGGACAGAGTATATTTAAAATTACATGGAGCGCGTTTTCGTGAAAATGACATATGCTGGCACTTTGTAGGGTTCAGATTCAAACCGTTTTTAAGACACCATATGGTAAAACTATTTAAATCGGTTTGTAGTGAAAGCGAATCGTTTAGATCTCCTTCACATTTGAAAATTTTCATATCATCAGCATATATCAATATTTTGCTATCTCGAATACAAGCTTTTACATCGTTAATTGCAAGTATAAATAAAATTGGTCCTAAATGACTTCCTTGAGGTACTCCAGAGTGAGCAACAAAAGGGTTTGACTTGGAACCTCTAAATTTTACTTGGTATGTTCTCAATGAGAGTTATGATTTAACCCAATTTATGAATCCTGGAGGGAATCCATACGCCTTAAGTTTAAAAATTATGATGTTATGTGATAACTGGTCAAAGGCTTTGGAGAAGTCGGTGTATATACAATCGACTTCTTTTTTATTTTCCAAAATATTGGAGCAATGATGCATGAAAGTTAATAGATTTGTTACAGTGGATCGATGTTTAACAAAGCCATGTTGTTCATCACAGATGATGTTTCCACAAAGGAAGACTAATTTATCACAAATAATATGTTCGAATAACTTGGGAATGCAAGATAGTTTTGAGATAGGTCTATAATTAGAAATATCTCCACGCTCACCTTTTTTAAAAACAGGTGTAATAAACGCATTTTTCCATTGAGTTGGGAATACTACAGTGGCAAAGGAGCTTTCAAACATATGCTTTAGGTATTGGCAAAAGAGCATCTTTGCATTGCTTTACGACTACTGGTGGGATACCATCGGGCCCCGCTGAATAGTCATTATTTAATAAAGAGATATATTTAAGTAGTGTCTCATCGTCAAATATAACGTTGCTGAAACGAACTTGACGACAGTCATTGAGATAACTGAAATAATGTTCGTCTAAGACAAGAGGGGTGTCAATAAATGATTTACTGAAATTCTCTGCTGATAAAATTAGAGAGTCCGATGTTTTTGAATTATTATAAGAGAAATTGGCTGGATATCCATCCGTTTTTCTCTTCGAATTGACAAAGCCCCAAAAGCGTTTAGGGTCATTTTTAAGAGCGTTCTCCATATTGACTATATAGCCATTATATAAACTACTTGACATCGTAGAGAATTCATTAAAACAATTCAGGTATTTATCATAGTCGTGATGATTCTGGCTTTTTACAAAATTATTCCAGGCCCGGTTACGTCTATTTCGAAGAGATTTAAACTCTTTCGTGTACCAAGGATGCTGGGTTTGAGCATTTTTTGAATATTTGACTGGGATTGTTCTATCCATGCAATCTTTTATTAGAAAATAAAATTTTTTAACAGCTTCTTCTAAATTGGAGAAGCTTTCAATATTTACATTCGAAAAAATAATTTCTTCGGAAAGCCTTTGAAAATTTGCTTTCCGAAAGTCAAAACAGTACGAACGATCGTACGAATCAACGTTTTCGTACAGATGTCCGCCTATTTCAATGAAAATATCCAATGGATGATGATTTTTGTTAGTAATGCTGGTACAAGATTTTAATACTGCAGTACTAACAGAGTCAGAAGAAAAAACTAAATCGAGAATTCGATTATTATGATTTTGTATACAGCTTGTTTGCTGTGAGTCAAATGATAAAATTTTGTCAAGTAATAGTAGCTCTTGTTGTGCAGAATCTTCAGATGGTATAAAGTGAGGTTCTCCCTCAGAAGGCACCCAGTCTATGTGCGGCAAGTTAAAATCACCCAGCAACAAGATAGTACTGTCGCAACAATAAAGTATATAACTATATAAAAAAACGCTTCAAGTAAGTGAAAAAATATATTTTTACAAAATTTATAATCAAGTAACAAATAAAATAAAAAATCTTAATTTATTGTTAAGGAAAAAAAAAACTCTCCAAGTGAAGAAAAAAAATTTAATAACATTCTTAAATTAAAAAAATAATAAAATGTAATTCAAAAAACAAAAAAAACTTCCACTAAATGTGGAGGAAAACATTTTAAAAATTACCCTAAGGGAAAAACTTGTAAAGGGTGATCCATTTCGAGGTTCCCTACTTTTTTAAAGAAAAAAACACAGAAAATTCAAATTTGATGGAGAATGTTTATTATCATTTGAAAGAACATTCTTTGGCATTTATTTTTTGAAGATTATGTCTATCAAATGTTGGCCGTTGCTACGTCGCAGATGGTCCATCCGTTGAGTCCAATTTTCGATCACTCGTTCGAGCATTTCGACTGGTAACTGGCGAATGACACGCGTGATGTTTTCCTCCAAGGCCTGAATCGAAGCGGGTTTGTCGGCATAAGCTTTTGACTTTACATATCCCCACAGGAAAAAGTCTAACGGTGTGATATCACACGATCTTGGTGGCCAATCGACCGGCCCAAAACGTGAAATTATGTGCTCACCGAAATGTTCTCTCAATAAGTCCATTGATTGATGCGATGTGTGGGAAGTAGCGCCGTCTTGCTGGCTTCAATTTCAGGCATCAAATAGTCGGTTATCATGGCACCATAACGGTCGCCATTGACGGTTAAGTTCGCACCGGCATAATTTTTAAAGAAATATGGACCGGTGATTCCACCGGCCCACAAACCACACCAAACCGTTGTTTTTTCTGGATGAAGTGGCAGTACTTCAATCTCTTCAGGTTGCTCTTCGTCCCAAATGCGGCAATTTTGTTTGTTTACATACCCATTGAGCCAGAAATGGGCATCATCGCTAAACAAAATTTGCCTCGAAAACGTCGGATCTTCTTGGAACTTTTCAAGAGCCCATAGAGCGAGCGATGTTGCTTGGGAAGGTCGAGCGGCTTCAGTTGTTGCACAAGCTGTATTTTGTAGGCTTTCAATTTAAGATCTTGACGTAAAATGCGCCAAGTCGTTCCATACGTCAGTCCGAGTTGCTGCGAACGGCGCCGAATCGACTCTCTACGGTCTTCGTGTACACTCTCAGCTACGGCCGCTATATTTTCTTCACAGCGTGCTGGACGTGGTCTATTCGGTCGAATATTATCCAATAATGAATGCTGGGTCTCAAAATGGGTGATGGTGTTGCGAATAGTACGCTCAGTAGGCCGATTATGTTGACCATAAGGCCTACTCAAACCAACGCGAAACATAGGTGCGGGAGCGGGAGCGAAATTCCCGCGGAAAATAAGTACATGGCGGGATATGGCATTATGCAAATAGCTGCGTACTCAGACAGGCGATAGCGGGATTGTAGCGTTATTTCGCTGGTTCGCTGCATGCATTATATTTTCGCAGTCCCGCGTGTATTATTGTACTTTGAAGATGGTGTCAGTGAAAATCTCTTGGAAATTATAAAAAATATCCAAGTTTGCATACCCTCCCGCTTCGCGTTTGGTATGAATGGATAGTAGTTTTCGCTCTCGCATCTTTCCCATGCGATATTCGCTATAGCTACTGATCTCGCGTTTCGCGTTGTTTTAAGCAGGCCTTAAGTTGAGCGAAGTGCACGAAACACATTCCTCACAGAACGTGAATTTTCATAATAAAGTTGAACAATTTGTAAACGTTGTTCACGCGTAAGTCTTTCCATTATGAAATGCCAAACAATACTAAACAAAAATAACATGACAGCATGACACGACTCACACGTGATCTGTCATAAAAGGCGATTGAAAAAAGTATCTCTACTTGGATCACCCGTTACTTACTTAGGTTAGGTTAGATGGTCTGTTGACGCTCGAGTGAGTCGTCAAGCTCGCATAGGCCTACGTGGGCCCATAGCGATACCCTTCGAAGAAAGTTCCCTGAAATAGAGAAAGAGGATACCCGGTTAATTTCGATAGCGATACTTATGCGGTGGTGGTCTGTGTTGCTCCTTCAGCCTCAAAGAGGTAGTTGCTCCATCCTGATCTGCTACAAAAGCGGACTTTCAGCGCTATCAGAATATGTTCAATAAGGCCACCGATGAGAAATTGTACAAGGAAGTGCCAAAGTACAAACTGATCACCCCATCAGTTGTATCTGAACGTTTGAAGATCCGCGGTTCATTGGCCAAGAGGGCTTTGGTCGAACTTGGGGATAGGGGATACTCGCAAGTAAACGTGGCTATGATATCAGGTTTAGTCCGACTGATGATGTCAATGTCATCGGCGTATGCTAGTAGTTGCACCGACTTACGCTAGATTGTGCCTCTGGTGATGGCTGGAGAGTTTTGCACAAGAATGAGATTAGCGAAGTCACATGACAGTGCATTGCCTTGTCTAAATCCTTTTTTGGTATCGATTGTGTCGTTAAGGTCGTTTCCGATCCTGATGCAACAGCGAGAATTCTCCATCGTCATCCTACACAAACGGACTCTATAAATGCAGTCGTCTGCGGCTTTGAAATCGATAAATAGGTGGTGGGTATCGATTTGGACTTCTTGTTTTTTTCAAGGATCTGCCGAAGTGTGAAGATTTGATTGTGGACTTTCCTGGCCTAAAACCACACTAATAAGGGCCGATCAGGTTGTTGGTAAACGACTTCAGGAGTTCACATATTACGGCAGATAGGATCTTGTAGGCGATGTTGAGGAGACGTATTCCTCTGCAGTTGTGCAGTTGGCGCAGTTCAGAGGGTCTCCTTTTTTGTGGATCGGGCAAACGATGCTGAGGTTCCATTCTTCAGGCATACTTTCATCCGACCACTATCCTCACTTCACTTGGTTGGCAGTTTGCGCTGCCGGTGCCAATATTAAATGGTCCGTTCTGCCTGACAGCGGAATGTTGTTCGCCTCAACTGTGTCTCAACTACGATATTTCCTTGTTCATCTCGACAGGATTCTGCTCGACCATTGTATCCTTGGCTTTGACATTTTACACTTTGGTAAAACTTGTGAACATCGTTCCAGGAGCTGCACCTCTCTATATCCTCGATCGCGAGCTTTTCCTGCTCTTTTTTTTTTCTTTCTGAAGAGCCGGTATTCTTCCCTTCGTCTTTGCGTATAAAGCTCAATGGCAGCTCTCGTCTTCACCTGCAAAAAAAAACAAAAATTCTAACAATCAAACATGACATTACGATGATAGAGAAGTCGAAAAAAGTGGGTCTGCAAACTTCGACCGTCTGACTGTATGTATTTGGAATTCCCTAAGGTGTCTTTTTTTTCATTTTTGCTCTAGGTTGAAAAATAATGGTACCTGCGATATAACCATAAACAAACAGTTTGATTTTCTCGAAAACGGCTCTAAAGATTTTGATAAAACTTTCAAAATGCTATTTTAATAGGACATTTTATCTTTTGGTTGGAAAAATAGAACCGGAATTCGAATACCGAGCCAGAGCAGAAATCATCTTCGAAAATAAGCAATGAAAAGTCAAACCAGCCGAAGGCATCTTTATTGACGAACATAATATACCATGAATATGACTGTAAATTTCGAAAACCACTCAAAAATACATGATGATCAAATTTTGAAGGCGTTGACGAGATTCATGGATTCCATCAAAATCTTATGATTTTAAAAATGACACAGATGGACATCGGGTATTTCGATATCAGTGGCTAACTGATATCCCAAATTAAGAGGTGTTCGCTATTGTGTTCTTTCTAAGCAAAAAGTTGATCGCGGGTTTCAAGGTGGCTTTATTCTGAAAGAATTTAGTAGGTATAAAGACTTCCATGAACATGCGAAAAAAATCTGTCATTGGGAATACGATTTGTTCATAAAATGCCAACAGGTGAATTCCAAGTGCGCGAAGATTTTGTAGGTTTTGTAATTTTAGAATATATGGATGCTGCTACCATAGCGAACACAATTCTATCGTCTTTAACAGATTTCGGGTTGAACTTGTCAAATATGGTTGGGCAAATATGAGTGCTGATGAGTGCTCCACCATAGCTGGAAAATTGAGTCGCAAATATTTTACAGGGAGTTGACCAGCATTTATTAAGTGTAAAAGAGCAGATCACTGTCTTGAACAAGTATTTTGAAGATGATCAGGAAAATGCTGAGAATTCCTCCAAAACGCTTTGGGAAACAATTCAAAAGTGTTTGAGTGAATCCGGTATTGAATTGAGCTTCCCTAGAATTGTAAAAAAAAAACAAACTCACCGATCGAATATTCTTTCGTCTTCACCCAAAAATTATTTTATAATATCGATTTTCGTTCCATACTTGGATTCTCTGATAATGTCCCTTGAAGAGCGGTTTTCAGAAGAAAATGAGTCCGCATACGCAATCTTTAAAATTTTAAAAATATGCAAAGCATGGATTCGTCCAATTTCAATTCGATTGTCCGAAAGATAACTGATGAATTTGGATCCTTTCTGGATAATTTTTCTGCCGAGTCCGTTATGTGGTTTAACTATAATAAGATGAATTTTTTCCTTCCGTTTGCGCAGCACTTTCTATAGGACTTTCCATACCCGCCACTACATGTACAGCAGAGCGATCTTTCAGTACATTGAGAAAGATAAATACTTGATAAAAACCACAGCCACTGATCGCAGGGCAGTGGCATAGTAGGTGTGAGACCTCTTCTTCGACGTCAGGGTCGCTGCATTTCCTGCAAAGTTGGTTCGCACCAGTCAGTTTTATCTTATTGAAGTGCTTACCCAACAGGTCGTGACCTGTTATCACTCTCACCGCTATAGAAATGGATGCTCTATTCAAAGCTATTAGCTTGTTTGATTTGCTGCCGCTTAACTCCGGCCAGAGAGATTTTGTGTGTGTACAAGTTATTGTATTTTGCCATCTTGTTATGGTTGATTTTTGAGTGTGCTTACATGTTTTTTAGATGCTAGCGGGGGATTGACCCTTTTATCAGCTAGGGAAATGCAACTGGACGATCCTAGTCTGGCTAGTTCGTCTGCTTTCTCATTTCCTATAATGTCATTATGTCCTGGCTCCCAGATAATTTGGACTTTGTTCTGGTTACAAAGAGCCTTCAGCTCTTCGCGGCAGCGTCCAACTACCCGTGATTTTACTACATTGGATGCCAGAGCTTTAATGGTCACTTTATCCACGTAGATGGAGACATCCTCGTGTGATATGTCCAATACCCTAGCCGATTCGGCAGCTTCGAGTATTGCCAGGATCTCAGCTTGGAATAGACTACACGAGTTTGCTTATTTCAAGGATGTAGCTAGCCCGATATTTTCAGAGTAGTCACCAGAGCCCACTCCGACTTCCATTTTGGATCCGTCGGTATAGATTGCTATTTCAATGTTAGATAACACATTGTTTGAAGACCATTCGTCTCTGCTTGGTATTCTGATAGAGTAGTTTCAAAGTCGTGATATGGGAACATGTAGTCAGATGCCACATCCGCATATGCCATTTAGTTTAATATTGAGCTATGGCCAAAAGACTTCATGAGTAGATTGCCCGTTTCTTTGAGTCTTGATGCGCTTTTTGCTGCTGTGTCATTGATTTGTAAGGCAATTGGTGTTATGTTTAGGATTTTGTTTCTAACCCTACTGTGGGGCTAGTGCGCATGGCTCCTGTCGTGAGTATGGATGCTGTCCTTTGAACTTTCGTTAGCTTGGTCATATGTTTTGCTTTTTTCATAGCATTCCACCAGACCAAGCAACCGTATGTTAGGATTGGCCTGACAATAGCTGTGTATAGCCATTTTGTGACCCCTCCGGGATGGGCCCCATTTTTTGCCGCAGATTCTGTTGCAGCTATAGAGGGCAATATTTGCTTTCTTTACTCTTTCTTCAACGTATAGATCCCAGTTCAGTTTACTATCAAGTAACACCCCCAGATATTCCGCGCTTGCTGACATTGAGAGAATCGAATCTTTCAAAGACGGTGCCGGAAATGCTGAATCGATCTCCTGTTAGAAAAGAGAACCAGTTCTGTTTTGTTTGGGTTTACACCCAGCCCGCAAGACTTTGCCCACTTGCTGAGTATAGTGAGACTTCTTTGCATAATTTCACTCAGTATCGGTGGGAATTTTCCGCACGCCATGAGGACTACGTCATTAGCGTATGCCACTGTTTTTATTGCAGTGATATCCAGCTTCTTAAGTGCTTCGTTGACTACTAGTAGCCAGAGGAGTGGGGATAGTACGCCTACCTGAGGGGTACCTCTTGACGTTGTGATCCTTTTGGTACAATCGCCTAGTGTTGACGAAATGATCCGGTTATTGAGCATGGTTAAGATCCAATTGCTAGAAACCGTTCCTATTTCAGCTTTGGCAAGTGCCTCAGCAATTGCTTCAGCTTAAACGTTGTTGAAGGCTCCTTCTATATCTAGAAAGGCTGCTTACGTATATTCTTTGTAATGCAGTGAATTTTCTACTGTACGAACTACTTTGTGTAGAGCCGTTTCCACCGATTTGCCCTTTATATAGGCGTGTTGGCTTACAGATGGGTAACCTGGATTCAGGTTGCTACGTATTTGGATGTCGAGTAATCGTTCCATCGTTTTCAGTAGGAAGTGTCCTCCTTCCTACTGAAAACGATGGATGGCTTATGGGTCTGAAATCTTTCGCTACGGTGTGGCTGCATTTACCTGCCTTCGGTATAAATATAACTTTAACTTCACGCCACACTTGTGGTATGTGGTTTAGTTTCAGACATCCACGGAAGATGGTAAGATGGTACTTACTTGAGTGGCGCTACAGTCCAGGATGAAACTGGGCCTCAACCAACATGCCTCTCCAATTAGCCCGGTCCTTAGCTAACTGCCTCCAGTTGCGCACTCCATGTTGGTTGAGGTCGGTTTCTACTTGTGCGCGCCACTTAAGGCGAGTTCTTCCTCTAATGCGTCCGAAGTCTGGCGGGGAATCGAAGACTCTGCGAGCCGCAGTATTGGTGTCCATTCGTTCTACATGTCCTAGCCATCTTAAACGTCAAATGCGGAGATTTTTGACCAGGGGTATGTCGCTGTACAGCTCGTATAGTTCGTGGTTGAATCTTCGTCTCCATAGCCCGTCAACGCAAACGGGACCGAATATTTTTCGAAGAATTTTTCTCTCGAATCGACCAAGGATTCCTTCATCCGCTTTTGATACGGTCCATGCTTCAGCACCGTAGAGCAGGACTGGGATGATCAGGGTCTTATATAGGATCTCCTTAGTAGTTCGAGTGAGGGCTTTATTACTAAATTGCCTTCTTAGCCCAAAGAGACAGCGATTGGCAAGAGTAATTCTTCGTTTGATTTCTGACGAGATGTTGTTGTCAGAGCTAATATATCGCAGCCGAGGTAGACAAAGTCCCGTACTACCTCAATGTTATATCTGTCAATGGTGACGTTCTGTCCAATTCGTCGATGTTATGTGTCCCTTCGTGTTGACAGCATATACTTAGTCTTACCCTCATTTACTGCTAAACCCATCTTTGCGGCTTCCTTCTCTATGCTAGCAAACGTGGCTAAGACATCACGTTGAGGCCTACCAATGATGTCAATATCGTCGGCGTATGCTAGTAGTTGCACCGATTTTTGGAAAATTGTGCCTCTGGTGTTGGCTCGGGAGTTTTGCACAATCCTCTCAAAACTAAAATTGAAAAAGTCACATGACAGCACATCGCCTTGCCTCAATCCTTTTTTGGTATCAAATGTGTCGGTGAGGTCGTTACCGACCTGATGGAGTAGCGAGAATTCTCCATCGTCATCCTACAATGGTGGGTAGCATACCAAAGCTAGACATGGCTCTGTATAGTTCATCACTATAAATGCTGTCGTATGCGGCTTTGAAATCGATAGATAGGTGGTGGGTATCGATTTGGACTTCCTGGGTTTTTTCCAGGATCTGCCGAAGTGTGAAAATTTGACCGATTTTCTGACCTAAAATCACACTGATAATCGGTTTCAGGCGTTCACATATTACGGTAGATAGGATCTTGTAAGCGATGTTGAGCAGACTTATGCCTCTGTAGTTGGCGCAGTTCAGAGGGTCTCCTTTTTTTGTGGAGCGGGCAAACGATGCTGAGGTTCCATTCTTCAGGCATACTTTCATCCGACCAGATTTGGCTGAGTTGGTGGATGTTTCTTAGCAAGTCATCTCCGCCAGCTTTATAAAGCTCAGCGGGAAGCCCGTCATTCACGGCGGCCTTATTAAACTTGAGTTTAGATATTGCTATCCTCACTTCTCTTAGGTCGGGTGGTTGGCAGTTTTCGCTGCCGCTGCCAATATTAAATGGTTCGTTCTGCCTGAAAGTGGAATGTTGTTCGTCATCGCCGTTTAACAGTCTGCAGAAGTGGTTCTTCCATATCCTCAGTATCGATTGTGTCTCAACTACGATGTTTCGTTTAAAAATGTTTAAATGCATTTGGCGGAGTAAATAATTGCTTTCTCATAATAAAATGCGTTTTACTTGAGCGCGCATGTTGTTTAATATATCTCTGTTGAAATGAATAAAAGTAGGCGAAATAGCTCCGCCATAAACACTCAGTCGCTGGCGATTACGCTTGTAGCGATGTCGCTCTTAATCGCGCGAAAAGCCATCGCGACGCGGATACGCGTAGCCATGAACGTAGCCTTAGGCTTCTTTATGGATTGATGTCTAACACCCTCCTCAACTCTCAAATAAGTAAAATGTACGCAAAATGGCTTAGAACAACCAACTAGGAACTACTGCAAGAAAAGGATCAGTCGTAGCAAAGATTATGAATTCTATACAAATGATGCATTGAGAACAAAAAACAGAAACTTTTGCTGAGTATCTTCATGGTACGTGCGGGTGGTGTGCATGAAAACACATGAAAAACAAGAACAAATGCCGGGCTGTGCCCGCACGACCCGCCATAGAACAATTTTTCTTATATGGAGTGCGTCATCTGTATAGAATTCATAATCTTTGGTCGTAGTCAGTAGATTTGTTAGACTACTGGACAGGAATCTAAATATATTTCGTCTGTGAATGGTTTGAAATTTGTCTCGACGCCAAAATAACAAAATACAACTAGCACACATGTTTTACCGCGAACCAACTCACTTAGTCAGTCCACTGCATGACTTTTCAAACCTCTCATCCCTATCGAGGTATCCGTTCGGAACAATCTCCGAAAGTCAGTTCGAATCGGAACTCAATTTACTTTCGAGGTATCAGTTGCGAAACAAAATAAAAAAAAACTTCGCAATCGCGTTCATTTGATTCGCAGGAATTCTTCGTCGGACGACTTCGGAAGAAATTCAACGCATAGATGTCAACATTTTTTAACTTAACGCATATCGCCGATGCGCGATCATGTGCGTTACATTTCGTTGGAAGATATTTTCAAAAAACTAATCGGAACGGATACCTCAAAAGAAAATTCTTCGATTTCGAACAAATCGGAGAAAATTTTCTTCCGAAAGGATACCTCGATAGGGGTGTACTGGTGTAGTAGGGATCTGATCATTCATCTCTTGTGTTTCCTTGAATCGCAATTGAAAAAATGTTTTTTCTTTCGAGCTATAGGCAAGCTAAACCTTGTCGTATGGCCCTATTTTTTGTTATGTGTACCGCTTGAAATAAGTTCTCTCTCTCTATATATATTTAGTGCAACTGGAATTAGTATTTTCGGATAAGAAACACATTTGCCAAACACATTAATTGATGTAAATAATTATAACATATAGCATCAAGCACATTTAATAGCAATTATACATATTTACTTACCACTATGCTTGTCATCCAGAACTTATATTAATATGTTTCCTTTTGTTTGCAGGACATTAAACATAATCTCGATACTGCTCGTACTCACTTGTGTGGTATACGGTTAGAGACCAACGTTCGACAGCGTTTGTTATTGCTGTTACAACGCCAACATATCGAAGAAGACGAATTGCGGTTGAAACATTTCGTGGAATTGGAAAAATTTCAAAAAACACTTCGGCCAGGTATGTGGAATTTATTTATAACATTCGCGATAAAATGAACAACAACACCCAACTCCTTCAAAATTCTTACCCTTGACGAGAGCAATCTTTAAATCTTTGTAGTACACTGAGCCGTTAAATGAATGTGGCTCTATCACTGGTGGTTTCAGTTTAGAAATTTAGTTGGAGTTGTGCAGCTAGTAAAGTTGGCCTACCAATTAAAGTTTAGAAGACAGCTTTTCACTTGCACTCCTGGTAAATGAATCAAATATAGCAGGAGTCGCACTATATTTTGCAGACATAGTTGTGGAACTGTTCTCCAAATTTTCTTTATAAAAGAGAATTTGAGTTTTTAGTGGGCATGATAACAGTAGCATTAAGCTAAGTGAACTCCAATGAAAACCACGGAGATCAAACAACACGAATTAGGTATTCCAACAGACTGAAAATTATATAAAGGGTTATGGACATACAAATCAGCATGTATGTTGCCATAAATGATAAATTATTAGATCGATGATTCAACACGTTAATTAAAAAAAACACACTCCTCATTCTGTTTGTGTGTATTTCAAGAATTACAGCGATAGTCACGGGGCACTGGTCAATTGGAGACCATGCAGAAAAATTAGGGATCCCATACAACCCCCAATTTCGCAGTTTCGGGAACACAAATGAGATAGAAACCATCTCCCATTTCATCTGCAAATCTCCGGCACTAACAAGAGTAAGATTGCGTGCATTTGCCCAACCATTTTTCTCCGTACGCCAGCTAATATTTTCTTAATTCTGGGATAAACTTTTAATTTTAAAAGAAAAACATAACAAAAAGTCTCCTTACAGTTGTTTCCATAAAACTAAATGTTTTTATAACATCAAAATGTAATAACTAAAATAGATCAATATTTGGTCAGACCTCCTTTGTTCCTCATTACTTCATTCAACCTATCTTTCATAGAATGCACCAGTTTGGAGGTTGTGTCTGAAGAAATCTTGTTCCATTCTTCAAGCAAAATGATTTATTCAAGTCAGTTTTATTTTCTTCATGATCCCATAGATGCTCAATTGGGTTTTAATCTGATGATTGAGTAGGGTGTTTAATTTGTTTTTACCTAGTTAAGCAGCGGAATGTTGTTCGTCATCGCCGTTTAACAGTCTGCAGAATAGTTCTTCCATATTCTCAGCATCGACTGTGTCTCAACTACGATATTCCCTTGTTCATCTCGACAGGATTCTGTTCGAGCCTGTTCGACATTGACGTTTTACACTTTGGTAAAACTTGCGAATATGGTTCCTGGAGTTGCACCTCTCTATATCCTCGATCGCGCCTCTCGTTCTTCCCTTCTTCTCTGCCCTCTGCCTATAGAGCTCAATGGCAGCTCTCGCCTTTACCTGCAGCAGCAACAACCTGGAGGGCCAGTCCAATTTATTAGATACCTCTAGCACACTAGACCAGTATCTGGTTTCCTCCACACCATACGTTGTGCATCTAAACCAAAAAGGTTATACTTGCTCTCGTTCGTAAATAAAACTGGATCCTAGAAGGACTTATCTTTTTCCAAATGTTTAGTAGCGTACTGCAGGCTCGCTTTCATTTTTGGTTTGCATATATATGGCTTCCGACCATGTGACCTCAAATCTCGGGTAGGAAAGAAAACACTGAATTTCCCCAAAAACAGGTGGAATTGCCTCCCTACCTGTGAAACATCCAATTTTTGCTATTTCTCCCAGAGACTTTCCTTCTTTTCTATCCTATACACAAGTGAAGGGAGAAGCTAGGTTTGTGGCCCTGTACTTACTTACTTATCGGGCTCCCGACCCGTGAAGAGTTCCTGCCTGAGACACTGCAGCCTTACATCCTCTTCGATCCCTGGCTCGCTGCTTCCAGTTGTCTAGACCAAGCGCTCTGACATTCGTGATGGCTTGGTCTTTGAAACGGAGGTTCGGTCTTCCTTGCCTTCTCGAACCTGGGGGCTAAGATTCGAAGATGCTCTTAACTGGAGCAGTATTGTCCATTCGCTCGATGTGGCCGAGCCAATGTAGTCGATGTGTTTTGGCTTTTTGCGGTTGTATCCTCTCCTCCATTCGCCCTCCTCGCACACAGGACTTCGCCAACGGATTTCTCCTGTTCTTCAATCTCCGTGAACGCTTTTATCACGGCATGTTGGGAGCGACCGATGATGTCAATATCGTCCTCATAGCCCAGCAGCCTGACGAACCTGTTGAAAATAGTGCCTTCCGTGTTGGCATCTGCCCTGCGCACTATCTTCTTCAGTACAAGATTGAATAAGTCACATGATAGCGCGTCTCCTTACCGGAATCCGGTGCATGTTTGGAATAGTTCGGAGGAGCTACTTGCAAACTGCACGTTGCAGCTCGTGTTTTCCAGCATCATGCGACACAGCTGAATCAGTTTTTCCGGGATTCCGATTGCGTCCATTGCCATGTATAAAGCTCCTGACGTTATATGCTATCATGTGCGGCTTTGAAGTCGATGAACAGGTGGTGAGTTTCGACTTGAAATTCGTCGGTCTTTTCTAGGATTAGCCTCAGTGTGAAAATTTGGTCTATAGTCGATCTGTGCACTGCTACGTCCCGATTAGTGTGGTGCAGAACGGTTTAAAACGTTCACACAGTACGTCGGATAGGATATTTTATGCGACATTTAGCAGGGATATGCCTCGATAGTCCTTGCATGACATAGGATCGCCTTTATTGTAGATGGGGCATATGGAGCTAATAGTCCAGTCATCCGCCATGTTTAATGTGGGCATTGCAGTCATTTCAAATTCTTCCACGACCAAGAGTTGAGGCCAAAAATTCTACTACGCCCCAAAGGAAGTAAAAACTTTTGGTCGTTTGTAAAAAAACATTAAGAATTCGACCTCATCTTCCATCGCAACGCTCATTTACAATGACATTCCAGCTGTCACCTCTCTAGACGAATCCATCTGCTCGGTGCTTATTTTGCAGCCAATTCCACGCTGCCATATTGTGCCCAGTCTCCCCTGTCCTAGAGAACGTAGAACATTCAATGGGACCAATCCACTTCCGTACTCGTATAGTCGCAAGATTATTATTATATATTAACATTCAAAAATCGTTTGGTCCAGATGGTATCTCCCACATGCGTAAGCTTTTCCATCTGTCCTATTCATCTGGACTCTTTCCGAGTCGATGGAAAACAGCATTTGTCCAGCCCGTCCCTAAAAAAGGCGAATCTTCTCCTCTCTCCATCTACCGATCAATTGCACTCCCTTCTTTCTAAGGTCATGGAAACGCTGATAAAACGTCAGCTTATGAAATGTCTTGAATCACGAAAACTCCTCAATGACCGACAATACGGTTTTTGTAGCAACAGGTCCACTGGTGATTTGATGTCATATCTCACCGAAAAGTGGAAGCAATCTATTCACCTCGGTGGCGAAAACAAGATCGTTGCACTTGATATTTCTAAGGCATTTGACAGGGTTTGGCATCAAGTCCTTTTGTCGAAAATGCGTGCTTTTGGTATCGATGATACTCTTCTTCCATGGATTAGAAACTATCTCTCGAAAGTTTAATTCAAGTTGTTTTGGATGGTTTCATGTCTGCAACTGAACAAATAAATGCTGGTGTCCCTCAGTTTTGTCTCCGGCACTCTTTCTCATTTTTATTAATGACCTCTTGTCTGCAACTTCTAATCCAATCCATTCCCTCTCTGATGACAGTAGCCTCAGCTTTTCTGTTCGTTCTCGAATTTACACCCTTCATCTTCGGATGAGGAAGAAAAAGGACAAAATACGTTAAGCTCATGGAATGCCGACCTCGACAGCATAATTAAATGGGGTAAATCCAATAGAGTGGAATTTAATGCTTCCAAAACGCAATGCTGTCTTCTGTCATCCAAGCGAAACCAAACTTTACAGCCACTATCCATGAGTGGCACTTGCATCGTCGAAACCGAAAAACTTTCCATGCTCGGTATGTGTGTTAGTAACGACCTTCGTTGGAACGACCACAGATTCGAAATCGCCAAAAATGCAGCAAAATGTCTAGGTTTCCTCAATCGATGTAAGAAATACTTCACCCCTTCTGATCTGGCCTCAATATATAAAGCGTACATACGCCCCAAACTTGAGTTCAACGCCCACATATGGTCAGGTCCAGCCAAAACATCATTGCACCTACTAGATAAGATACAAAAGCGTGCGATAAAATTGATAGGAGATCCAACCATAGCGAACTCCATAGTTTCGCTTGAACATCGTAGGAATATCTCCCGCTTTACACTCTTTTACCGCTATTTTAACAGGAAGTGCTCAATCGAAATAGCGAGCTGCTTCCGCACTTTCAACAATTCAACCGTAATACTCGCCGTACCACGAATGATAATCAGTTCACCGTAAAGCGTCCGAAGGTAGGCTTTCGGGTGAACTATGAAATATAGAGATTCATTCTTTAACCGAACAACACGAATGTGGAATTTTTTACCAAACTCAGTTTTTCCTCTCCATTACAATTTACAGAAATTCAAAACCAACGCCCATCGGTACCTCCGCTTTCTATTTCCTTAATTCCCGCGCTGTGCTCAAACACCATAAGGGTATTAATACTCCCTTTAGCGCGTGCCAATTATAAAAAAAAGTGAAATGCGAAGGAATAACTAAAACCTTCAAAAGGGTTTCTGTAGGAGACAAATAATTCATCTCTGAATAAATATTTATCGTGTTTGTTGGTCTTTTCCGGGCAGTGTTCTATTGGGGAGTTTATAGTGAAAGTTCTTTTAAAACACAAACGTGGAAATTCAATTCAAGAAAGAAACCAAAATGAATAAGACATGTTTTATTATTGTGTGCCCTAAACGAGAACCCTTGGAAAGATCTTGATTTTCGTCATTAGATCCGACAATGTTCATTGGAGACTAGTCTGCAAGTGCCTCAAGAACATATTGGTACCTACAACAGTGTTCATTGGAAACTAGTCTGCAAGTTTCTCAAGAACGTATTGGTACCTACATTTAATCCCATAGACAGTTTGGAACCACTTCTTCGGCTTACAAAGGATGGAATACCCAAATTAAAGGATTCACAAAGAAGATTGTACAAAGAGATTTTTTAGTTGCCGGTCTTTTAACTTTTAATGTCATTTTCCCACTTTCAAACCTTGCTAATACCAAGAACAAATCTGCATAATCAGCTTTCTCGTCGAAATTTAATTTATTCGTATCAATCCCGCATGGTTCGTTAAAGACTGGTGATTTCTTTGAATAGGATATATTCTGCTACACTAAGGATCACTTCCAAGAACTCATTTATTCAACTATCCAAGCATTTCCTGGTAGATTTCGTAGTTAAAAGTTGACATGGAATATGTACGAGTATCTCACGCCTATCCAAATAAATAAAAAAAAATAATATAACACAATATCATATGAAATCCTGTTCACATCATCACCCATCAACGCTGTTCTGTTAAATAAAAAACAAATATTTTATATGCAAATCGTTAAATTCATTTTAGCCTACCATCCCAGTGAAACTGGTGAGGGCTATGGAATGCCACCGCCAACATCACAGCATCAGCCACCCCAGCCGGGAGACTCAAACGTTGGAATGCAAATGCAAATACCACAACAGTATCAACATTTTCAACAGCAACCCCCACAGCAGCAACAACAACAATGGCAAGCGCCACCTCAGCAGCAGCAGCAGCAGCAACAACCACCACAACAACAGCAGCAGCAGCAGCAACCACAACAGCAACAGAGTGGGGTCTACACCGATTCGGATTTAAAAACTCAACAGCAACACCAAATGTTGTACATCCAACAGGTTCCACCAGCTGCTTACGCTTACGGTGGACAACCACAGCCATCGTCGGCTGCATCGCTATTGAGTACGTTTCCGACACAACCAATTGCAGCTCCGAGGCCCATTTTAGCAGTTCCTAATAATAGTTTTCTAAGTGGAATGTCGCCAATGCAACAACAATATCCCGGTGCCATGAATCTCGGCATGAGTACAAGTTGTACAAACACTGTCCCACAGATGGCTGTGGCTAGTGTTGGAAATATTACCCCACAGTACTATGACCAAAGCCCACACCAACAACAACAGCAACAACAACAGCAGCAACAACAACAAATGCCATCACAACAACAGATTCATTATCAATACTCGACTGCACCCACTCCTGTTATCAGCGTACCGGCGAATGTCCCCGGTGCAGCACCGGCTTCCACTTCAAACACTGCTCCAGCTCCAGGAAGTGTGCCATATTACGAAATCGTAACCCCCCAAATCCAGCAGCAAATGCCCGGCGTCATACAACACCAAGTCCAAGAACAGCCAACTCCTGCGCCCACTACTGTCCCTGCTGCTGCAACACCAGTATCAGTGACAACCAACAACTGAACAGATAAGTAAACAAAAAATAAAAATAAAAAACAAAAACAACTAAATATTAAAAATAATCTCCTTCTTCGTAAAAAATAAACACATCCACACATACCTTTATAAAATGAGTTAATATCTTAAGTAGTTATATACAAAGTAGGAGAAAGCATATAAAAATAACACAAACCAACTTTTTAATAAAGAGAAGGAATAGTTCTCGAAAGAAAGAAAAATTTAACAAGAACAAATATATTCATTAGATACAAAATAATTTATCTGAACAACAAAAAAATAAAACCTGTTCCGTTCCCAATATTCAACAGCAACGATTCTTACTAACAAATTTAATAATTAAAATACAAAACTCCATTAGAACGTATTCGTATATTTATTGTCAAAAAACGTTTTTGTTTGTTTTTTGTTCATATTAAGTGTTTAGTTCTCCCTTTAAAACTATTTTTCTAGTATTATATTATTAGTCGTTATAAACAACAAAAAAAAAATATATCCTACCAACAAATAATTCGACTACGTTCCTATTGCTAATCCAATCTGATTATATGTAACGATTTTTAATTGATGTTTCCTATCAATTTATAACGTGTGGCTGATGAGTTTTGCTTTCAAATATTTTTTTTTTTTATAGCACATAATTCGTCGGCTTACTAGCAAAACTGACTAAAACTGCAGAAACATAGTTCGTGAGAA
Organism: Rhingia campestris; assembly: GCA_932526625.1. Taxonomy (NCBI): domain Eukaryota; kingdom Metazoa; phylum Arthropoda; class Insecta; order Diptera; family Syrphidae; genus Rhingia; species Rhingia campestris. Next base: position 1,109,007 of record OW052186.1, on the reverse strand, counting down.
AACGCAAAAAGTCGTATTTTGCATATGGCTTTCTAAATTTTTTAAATGTTCGAATGCAATGTAATCGTCTCGTATTTGAGTATACCTCACAAGAACCCTCAGATATATAGGTTCAGTATCCGTATCATTGTTGTCAACTACGTCTTCTGTTTCGATACTCGTACAATCAAAATCAAGTTCTTGCTCTAAATTTTCTGTCGCCATATCATTGTCGATTGCGAAAAATTCTTCACAATCGGAATAAGACTCCCCGAAGGTTTTGGCCAATTGGAAAATCGAAAACAGCGTTGCTTGGAGTAAGTCATCTTCAGGCTCGAATACCATTAAACCATTTTTACATTTTTGTCGAACCCAGATTTTTTGAAAACATTTTTTATTGTTTCCGGCTGCACCTTCAGCCAGGCTGCTTTTATGAAATGTATAGCCTCCAAGACGTTAGTTGGCTTATCTTCCGAACATGTCTGAATACTTGCCAACATATGTTTAACAGAGAGGCTTCGATATTGAATTTTGAAATTTTTAATAACACCTTGGTCAAACGGCTGACAAGCTGATGTCGTGTTGCTTGGAAGAAAAATAATTTTAATATTTTTTAATCGTAAGTCACGAGGGTGCGATGTGGCTTTGTCTAGGAATAGTAGAATTTTTCTATTCTGCAAGCCTATTTTCGGTCGAATTCCATTCCGACTGGGTCATCAAATCGCGTGTCATCCATGCCATCTTGTTTGACTGCCAATTTATTGGTAACCTCTTGATGTCCACTGTGGCAAACGCTCTGGGCCGTGCATCTTTCCCAATCACGAGTGGCTCTTCTTTCTCTTCGGCAAAATTCGTAAGTCACGAGGGTGCGATGTGGCTTTGTCTAGGAATAGTAGAATTTTTCTATTCTGCAGGTCTGTTTTTCGATCGAATTCCATTAACCACTGGATCATCAAATCGTGTGTCATCCATGCCTCTGGGCCGTGCAGCTTTCCCAATCACGAGTGGCCTTCTTAATCTCGGCAAAATTCGCACAAAATAGGACTGTGAGTCTTTCATTGGACAACTTACCACCATGACATTTTTCGGATTTGAGCGCTAAAGTTTTATTATTTAAATGTTATTTATGTTTCTCACATTACGATTAATTCCATCCGTCGCGTCGCGTCGGCCCGTCTAGCTTTTTACGGCTTGACCGATCTGAACCCGATCTGAGCCTCGAGTTCAAAGAGAAAGTTACGTGCATCTTTCACTAGTTTTACTTTTTAAATCCAGATAATTCAATTTTATTTCGTTTTTTAGATGTTCTGAAGAATAAATCCTTTGCAAGTTATCTTAACCTTGAAGGAAAATAATTTTAAATTTTTATGAATTATCGTCTACAATGTCTGACTGCTGATACCCAGTTGAGCAGACAAATTTCTATGTAGGAACAGCTACAGCAGCAATTGTTTCCGTTGTCCAAATTCTAGGATTTCTATGATAAAGCCTTCGAGCGATTTTTCCACGATCGGAAAAAGAGTCCACCAATATCATTTTAGTCCATCTGCTGGGAGGCGTGTGGCAAAACCGGTACAGAAATTCTCTTTGAACGCAAAGTACGCATGATAGAGGCGCACAACGCATTTGGGTTTTCTCATCCCAATTATCCTTATTTTAATTAAAACAATTTTTTTTATTAAAAAAAAATAATAAATATATCGATCAGTAAATTTAAAAAAAAAAAAGAAAAACAAATGGAGTAGATATACTCTTCAGAAAAATAGATTTTAAGGTTTATAGCAGCACGATTCATCAGCCACCGTGTAACAAATATCCGTAATTGTATTGAACCATTCATTACTGAAGTATTTTTGTTAGGGTTTGCATTTATCTCCGTATTTATTGACTCCATGTCCGTTTAGTTTTAAATTATTTTTAGTTTGCTCAAAAATAAACTAAGTATTGTATAACAAGATGTTTATCTATATCCTGCAATATATAGATAGAATAAGACAAAACATTTTCTTGGTTTGGAGTGATATGCCAAATGTAAATGTAACATCTTGCGTTAAAAAAAAAATCAATGATCGTTAATTGACACCTGAGTGAAGGTTTATAGATTTCGAAAATCTATCCACTATTAAGCATTCTAAAGGGTTTTTTTTTTTTTTTAGAGGTATAGAAGTTTGAATTGAAGTAAAACACAAGCAAATCGTTTTAATGTCCATCAATTTGGCTTTATTGGAAGCCGCGGCTGGTTCGAATTAAGCCAAGTCTACAGGTCCAATTTCCAACGACTGTTTCGAGCATTTGAGGCCGTATGTCGGCAATAACGCCACGAATGTTAGCTTCCATGACACACCAAACAGTCAGTTTTTGTGGATGTAGTGGCGTCTCAAGGGTCTCATGTGGATTCTCTCCAAATGCGGCAATTTTGCTTGTTGACGTAGCCATTCAACACAAAAAAGAGCCTCATCACTGAACAAAATTGTGCGATGGAAATCAGTATCGAGATCAATCTCATTTTCGGCCCATACACCAAAATCACGACGCATTGCATTGTCTCGCGGCTTTATTTCTTGCACGAGCTGCATCAGTTTTATCTCGATTCGAAAAACCAACCTCTAAAAAAAAACACCCGTTATTATATCATAAAGCAGGTTTTTCATAAATTTTAACGAATCATTTCGATTTTTGTCTATTTGTTAAGAAACAAAATGTTTCCTCTGAACTTTACAATGTCTGGGGTAAGCTGCAATAAGTATGTACGGCTGCATATTATAATTTGCAAATGCACCTCTTATAGGTTGCATATAATTCGAAATCTGGTAAAGCAGCCAATTCTAAATCTAGTTTGTAAGTATCATATGCGTTATAAGCATATTTTTCAGTATTCAACTCAGACCATCGATTGAATGCTGATCGGATTTATGCGCTTCAAGGCTTGTATTTGCGATTGAATCCTAAAGTCGGAAAAACATTTACCAAATGTAGAAGGGAGTTGCATAAAAGCAACTGATCCAACCTCTCAGCGATTCAAGTTGTGATGGATATTGGAGTTTAATTCTTATAGGTTGATGTTATTTTTTTCGCTTTTGTATGCACATACATCTTGAATATGCCCGTACATAAAGGTGGCTTTGTTGAATTTTACCTTAACTTCTACCAAGTGTTTGAATGGTTAGAATTCTACTTATGGCATGTCATTCGTTTCACATTCAGCAAAACTCTTAGATTAATCTGACATGGAAAAATACTTCATAATTATATTACAAAAACTTACCATAGCCCCTACAAGTTTGCTATTTTTTTTTTAGTGATAGCGTATTTACAAGTAGTCTCGAAATTAGGAATAGAATTTAATTTTTTCGTTTATTTTAGATTTATTTGTATGACTATCTTATTGTTATGTTTAGCTGTATCTTAAATGAAATATCCGTGTTTACACTGTTTTTACTTTAGCAAGCTAAAATGGTTGTATAACTTTGCATATGAAAATATAATGAGGTTGTGAACAAACCAGAAAATGTGCTGTAACCCTCGTATTAATAAACGCTGAATCAATGACTTACAGAACAGTTTTTTTCGGTAAGAAATACTTTCGCAAGTTGTTCACTGGTTAGCTTATCAGCGTTTACTAATTCGAGGGTAAGTACATAGAAACAACCAGAATACTATAGCTGACGAAGATTGTACAAAGCTACCTTCAACAGCAACAAAACGTTCTCTCTCTCGTTGTATTTTAAAAACAAAGAAACGCCTCAGGCTTATATTTCAAGTGTCGATATATTATCGTCCCGCTGTGTACCGATCGTGTCGATGATTTTTGGTATTGGTATTCTGTAAGAGCATCGTGAATAAAGCATGATTTTTATGAACGCAAACACCTTTGACAATTATAAAACATAAGTTCTGTTTATTCTATTTTTCCATTTGTCCTGAGAGATGGCCATTATTTTTGAAAAATGCATATTTCGAAAAAGTGGACAAACCTAGTCGATTAGGAAAACATCACGATGAGGATTTTTGTGAAGGCAAACACCATTGAAACTTATAAAATATAAGTTCTGTTTATTTTTTTTTCATTAGTCCTGAGAGGTGTCCAGTATGTTTCAAAAATGCATATTTCGCCAAAGTGGGCAACCTTAGTCGATCCGGAAAACATCATGATCATGATTTTTGTGAAGGAAAACACCTTTGACAATTATAAAACAAAAGTTCTGTTAATTCTATTCTTCCATTTGTCGTGAGAGATGTCCAGTATGTTTCAAAAATTCATATTTCGCCAAAGTGGGCAACCCTAGTCGATCAGGAAAACATCATGATCAGGATTTTTGTGAACGCAAACACCTTTGACAATTAGAAAACAAAACAACTGTTTATTCTATTTTTCCATTTGTCCTGAGAGATGGCCATTATTTTTGAAAAATGCATATTTTGCCAAAGTGGGCAACCCTAGTCGATCAGGAAAACATCATGATCAGGATTTTTGTGAACGCAAACACCTTTGACAATTAGAAAACAAAAGTTCTGTTTATTCTATTTTTCCATTTGTCCTGAGAGGTGTCCATTATGTTTCAAAAATGCATATTTCGCCAAAGTGGGCAACCCTAGTCGATGAGGAAAACATGGTCAATAACGACTGATTGTACAGCTTCCTGCACAATACCAAACATGACAATCTACATTCGACCATCGATAAATATCAATTCTCGATCACAATAAGGGCCTCACTTTCATTATTTGCATGTCCCAAACAATTCAGTATGACTTTCCCCTTCCCCTTATTTCGAATGTCGAAAATAAATATGTAGGCAGTGTTATGAAAAAAAAAAAAACTCAATTAAACTAAAATCTGCACAAAAAACAAACAAAACGAATACCTAGGATCATAGCATCAAAAAAATATTTTTAGTCCTCCGATTACGATAGTAATTCTGAGATTCAAACAAAAAAATTATAAATTCCTTTCCCCCCAGAAAAAAAAAAACACTTTGAGTTACTCATATCTTTTGTTATATGTATTTAAATTATTAATTTATTATTATTACCTTTTCATTTAGTTTTTTTATGAGCAAAACTCATGTGATTTTCTAATATAAAAAAATATATTCTTTGTAAAATATTAAATTAACCAAAGAATAGTAAAGAAATAAATTCTCTAAATCAAAATCTTTCGGAATATTATATTACATATGTCTAATAATATATAAAAAACAGAACTAAATCTAACGAAATGCCTACAACCTTTGTAAATGTATATATATACATATTTTGTATTGACCAGCTGTTTGTAAAATGAAAAAAAAATTTATTTTCAATTTCAATGATATGCTATTTATTTTTTTTTATTTTAGCAAATCGCTGATCAATATATAATCATTTTGTTTTAATTATAAAAAAAAATGCACATAACGTGATATATAAAAGATCTGCAGCCGACATAAAACATTTTAAATATATTTATAAAAAAAACTGCAGAATGAGAAGAATATATACCTAAATATGTTTTAAACTATTACAAAATACGGACATGGAATGTAAACCACTAAAGGTTAAATAAAGATTTACTACAAAAAAAAATTATTATAAACAAACAAAAATTCTGATTGATAAGATAATTAATGAGATATAGATATATAGATATAGTTATCCATATATGTAAAAGAAGAATATAAGAAATATGCGTTATGAATTTCTGCAGCATATATAACTGAGAATGATTTAATATAAAAAAAAGAAACTATTAAAATTATAATTACATGTATATAATATATATATTAAATGAAAAATACATAAAAACCAACTTAATGGATATATAGATTCATTTTGTGTTTATATTTTTATTTTTGGTGTGCCTGTGATTGATGCAGATCCGGAAACGAGGTACCGGGTGTTAGTTTCTAAGAGCCCTAATATAAAGGGCCCGCCAAATAACTTTTGAAAATGCTATGAAAAAAAACTACTGAATATTTTCTCAAATTTCTTTTTAACTTTCTCTTACAAAGAGAAAGATATTGTTGTCTTGAAAATTTTCGACCTCGAGATTTTGATTGATTCTAACATTACGATGATGGCGGAGCCTAAAAAAGTGGTTTTTGGAATTCCGTCCGTCGGTCCGTCGCACAGTGGGGCAAGATACCCCAAAAACCGGAAACAATTCATGTGATGGGCTAGCTATACTGAAAAATATTTTTTTATGTAAGAATCTTTTATTAGTGCATAGAAAGACCATATTTGACTTTTTAAAGTTATTATTATTGTTCAACTTATGATTTTTTTTAAATTGAAAAAAAAAAAAAAAAAAAAAAAAATAGTTCCGATTTTTTTTTTGTTATTCATATTTTTAAATTACAAATTATAATTAATATTACAACAAGTAAATACACACACCAAGAAATAACTCTAAATTCAGATTCATCTGCAAGACAATCACTCTCACTTTCATCGCTGTTCTCAGAACAAAAAACATTAGGAGCAATGATTAAATCGAAAACTTCTTTAGGAAATGATTTAACCTGTTTTTTAGGCAATTGCCTGTAGCTTGTTATTAGCGGATCTGATGTTATTAAAATTAAATTCAAAACATCTTCATTGCATTTTTGCCGGGAACATTTCCTTGAAAAGCTCTCGATATTTTTTGAAGTCTTTGTTCCTGCCTTTCTGCGCTTCTTCAGAGAGTTGGCCTATTTGAAGAAGAGCAGCAGAAATAACATCTGGACCATGGATTAGTAGCTTATGTACAGTTGGAGGCAACCAGTGTATCCAGTGCGAATACTCTGAACTTTTCAGTATTTATATTATAGCCACTTGAAATGGCTACCAGTACAACATGCAGTTTTTCAATCAATGTCTTATCGACACCCAATATTTCAGATGCCACATCTGCGTTGCTAAAAAATCGCCTAGCAGTATTGCCATCATTGGAGTTCCCAAAACCAGGCTTAGGTGGATCAACAATGAGACCCATTCTCTCTCCATCTTTTTACTGGAAGCTTATAGCCCACATGCAAAAGGCACTCAAAAACTCGAATCCAACAGTGCAGCACTGACAAGCCAAACTGCAATGTACTGGGATTGTAGGGTTTTAACAGCAGCTCTTCAATATTATTAAAGTCCTTGGAACATGCACCGCAGATATAACAACGCTGAGATGAGACGGTATCTGTCAAAGCGTTACAAACTTTTCCGTCCACCATTGTAAAGGCGAGTTTATGTGCCACTTCAACAACCTTTTCTTCAACGTTAACTTTTGAATGGCAAAGACTCTGAATTTGAGCATCTATTCTGAGCTTTTCAGATACCGAAACTTGAGCTGATTCTTTCGTATATACAAAATTTATTGGACGGCAGTACCTGGTTGAAGAAGGTCTAGGATTTTGCCATATTACAGCTTTTTCTTCTGAGCTCTCACAAACCAATTGGAGGGGTACCACAGAACTTATAAATACACTAGCATCATCAGCATCCTTTCCAACATATTTCTGCTTGTATGAACTGTGCCCAGAACTACCATCAAAGCCCCACTTAGAAATCAAACACAAATTGCTTAATTGCTCATCTTTCAAAGAAAATATTACATCTTTTTGAGCTAATATCAAACGTTCCACAGTATGATTCATTAAAGCTTGAACTGTCACTTCAGCTGATGTATCTGTTACAGTCATGTCTTCTCTTTTCGGATAGCACGTTTGTTTTGCAGTTTGAACAACTTTGTATGAAGGAAATCTTTCAGGGTCTTTGGCTCTTATAACATCATATTGGTGTCTTGTGAGCTTGGCCTCGACTACGGTTGACAGTGCTTCTTCCCCTGACATCTGTCGAGTTCGTTGTTGTTCTTTATGGAACACATTTTTATAATTAATTGCACGCTGAGGTGAACGCACTAGGTCCTCTACTAATTTTGATGCAACTGGATGACCTGCTGCTCGTAGATTTACCTTTGTCGCAAATCCGCATTGCTTCTGTTTTGAATCGTTTGCTTCTATCGCTGCTTTCTTCAAACGGCTTTTCTGGGCGGCCGCCTCGCTGTTTCGGCGGAGTTGCTTTATCCAAGAGTTTGAAGGCTATTGATGTATGCAACCAAATCTCATTTTCTTTTTTAAAACGAATTTCATTCCTAGCAGATTTTAACCACTTTTCTCTAAATCTTATTCTAAATTGCGAAATTGTATGCTGGAGTTCTTTAACATTTATATTGTGGTGGGCTTCAAGGTGTATCTCCAAAAAATTAAATTTTTGTTCTAGGGTTAGAAGCCCCGATTCCTTCATAAGGTTAAAGAACTCCATCCTTGTATAAAACACAACATTTGAATGCGAACCTACACGAAAATAAGAACTTTTTAAGAATATGTGTGAATTAATACACCACGTTTGTTGAAGTGGTGGATTAGGAAAAACTGAATCAAAAAAGTGTACATATGAGCACCCGTTTTATTTTGTATTGTATACACAAGAAGTCAAGCTATATTGACAAATAAATATCTCCGTGTGAAAACGTGTGGAAATCTACTTTTGCTTTAGCTATTTACGAAATTATCTTTAATATTTTTGAAATTTGAATGCATATACAAAAACAAAAAAACAAAAATTGCTTTTATAGTTTTTGCATACAACTAAATCCACATAGTAAGTACATACTTGAAGCTATCGATTCCATATTATTTTTTAACTTTCACGAGATTAAAAGAAAAATTACAGCTACGCAAACACGCGCCAATTGAACTACTTGTTAAGACACACGGTGCAAGAAGAATTAAAGTGTTACATTCAATTAGCTCGTTCTAAGTGACAAAGCAAGAAAAAATATAACTGTTTTTGCAAAAAATGCACTGGAATGTATTATAACGGAAAAACAACTTTGTGTACTCATCTCACTCAATTCATTTTTTGAGTTTATTCCGACTCCATCATATGAGCTGCCCCACTGTTCGTCGGTCCGACTGTCCGTAATGGTCTCTCAGCCTAAACGGCTAGACCGATTTTCTTCAAACTTCGTATCCAAGCTTATTTTAGTCATAATTCTAGGCCATTTTTTTTGTTTGCTTTTAGCCATGTTAATAACGGTACCTGCCATATAAAAATTACACATAACCTCAATTTTCTCGAAAACGGCTCTAACGATTTTGATTAAACTTTATATATACTATAACCATAGTAGTTCCAACAAAACTGCATACCCAGTTTTTTCGAGAGAATCCATATAACGGATTTTGTCATTTAGGCCATATAAAGAAAATTGTTAATTTCTCTCAAACTATTATGCCAAATTGAATGAAATTTAATATATATACCATAATTACAGTTTGAAGCAATTCCACATAATTAGTTTTAGCCCAACTATCACTAAAGGGAATTTTCAGTTTTGGCCACTAACGGAAAATCATTATTATTCACTTTGACATCGATTCCTTCAAAATTCGGAGTAAACATTCGTATAAATACATTTCGAAATTATTTATATCATTTTAGCATAAATAATCAAATGCTTATGATATGATCTAACGCCCAACTTGCTGTGAAAGAGAAAGTTGCGTACGACCCAGTCCTGCACCCACCACTCGTGCACCCACCACTCGTTTTATTTGAAAGTACAATCCTTCCGGTTAATAATGGAAAATAATTTCATTCAAATGGCTGTCTCGGCTGGCCATGCAGTAGCCTACACGATCGGTCCAATTTTTAAACACATTATCGATTGTGTGCAGCTGTATTTCACCAATGGCTTCAGGAATATTGTCCTTTAAAGCGTCAATTGTCTCTAGCTTGTCGGCGTAACACTAATCTTTTACGTCACCCCACAAATAATAGTCCAACGGTGTCAAATCGCAGCTCCGAGGTGGCCAAACGACATCAGCTCTGCGGCTGATAATGCGATCTTCAAAAACAGGGCGCAAAACATCGAGTGTAGCTTCGGCTGTGTGGCACGTAGCGCCGTCCTGTTGAAACCAAATGTTGCCAATATCCTCCTCTTCAATTTTTGTGAACAAAAATTCATTCAACATGGCCCGGTAACGATCGCCATTGACTGTAACGGCCACTTCTTGTTAATTTTCGAAGAAAAATGGTCCAATTATGCCTCTGGACCAAAATCCGCACCAAACAGTGACTCGTTTTGGGTGTATCGGCTTTTCAATGTATGCGTGCAGGTTTTCTGTGCCCCAAATGCGACAATTTTGCTTGTTTACATACCCGCCAAGTTCAAAATGAGCTTCATCTGAAAAGATGATTTTTTTTTGGCAAAATCTGCATCTTCTCTAAGTCGATCGCAGGCCCACTTAGCGAAGCGAAAACGCATTGGATGGTCAGTTGGCTTCAACTCCTGAACCAATCGGACTTTGTATGGCGTCATACCAAGCAAGGTCTTTATGCAAAATTCGTCTCAATGATGTCTCCGAAATGTTCAATTTTTGAGAACGACGGTGAATTGATGTTGATGGCGCTTCACGCACACTTTCTGCCACAGCAGCAAAATTCTCGGGTGTACGTACTGTTTTTGGCTTTTCACGTGGGCTGGTGGAAATCTTCATAGACACGATGAACACGTGCCCAAAGTAGTGTGAGATTTTTACTCACTAAAACCACCACCCATTTTGTATTTCTATTGCAACTAAGTATTCGACTTATTGCATTTTTTTTATCACTTATATGTTTGGTAGGTAACTTTCCTTTGAGAGTTCTTGCTTTTCCGCAATTTATAGCGCGGTTTATTATTATCGGGCCAAATCTAAGGGTTTAGTTCTTGGTAGACGCCGCAATATATTTGTTTCGTCAAGAATTTGGAGGACTGTTGTGTTAACGTGTCCTAATAAACGTTTTTTATGTTTTCGTGCAATAATTTTTGTTTCATCTTTAACCGCGGGAATACCCAGATCTCTGCGTAGATCTTCATTCCTTACGTAGCACGGCGCATTGACGAATAATCTTAACATTTTATTTTCAAAAGTTTGTAAAATGTTTAGATTCGTTTCACTGGTACAACCCCATAGTTGTATACCATATGTCCAAACCGGTTTTAGCACTTGCTTGTATAATAGCAGCTTGTTATCAAGGTTAAGCTTCGAATATTTTCCGAGCAACCAGTACAGTTCTCTGTTTTTATCCTGAAGTTCGTCGCATTTCTTTTTTACATGCGACTTCCATTTTAATTTTGCATCGAATGTCATACCGAGATATTTCGCTTCATTTGCAATCGGGACTCGAACCGTAAAATCGATCCATGTAGATTTTTTATATAAAAAATCTACATGGATCGATTTGCTCTCATTAAGTGCAATCCGCCAGGATTTAGTCCATTCATTAACCTCGTTAAGAGCGTTTTGTAATTTGATATTTGTTTCCTCTATTGTTGTGCCAACTGCTAGCAGTATCGTCAGCAAACGTTGCAACTATTGTATCGTTTCTTTGTGGGATATCACGAGTGAATAGGAGGTACAGGATTGGTCCAAGGACGCTTCCTTGCGGTACACCTGCCATTATTTCTTTGAACTCGGAATATTCGCAACCAAGTTTCACACGGAAGATTCTATGCTCAAGATACCACACGGGGATTTTATATAATTGTTCTGGCAGAACTTGACTTAGTTCATAAGTAAGGTCTTTGTGCCACATCTTGTCAAAAGCTTGCGACACGTCAAGAAATACGGCTGAACAAATTTTCTTTTCTTCGAAAGCTTTCTCAATTAAATCTGTAATTCGATGTACTTGGTCCATCGTTGAATGTTTACTTCTAAACCCAAATTGATGGTCAGGTAAAAGACGTTTCTGTTCAATTATGGGGTGTAAGCGACCGAGTAATATCCGTTCAATATCTTTTGAAATTATTGGAAGAAGTGAAATAGGCCTGTAAGATTTTATTTCATTCGGTGATTTTCCTGGTTTTAGAACCATAATCACTTCCGCGACTTTCCACTGTCTTGGTATGTATTCTAATCTGATTGCTGCATTTATAATAAAAAGAAAATTAGTTAATGCTTTCCGAGGCAACATTTTAAGAAGTTCTCCTCTAATCAGGTCATAACCCGGAGCTTTTTTAGGCTTTAGTTTCTGTATTTCCCGTTTAAGCCCGGCCATACTTGCATATCTTACTATGTTATTATCGGTTGTACTCTCGAATATATTAATGTTTTCATTTTGCGCTGGACCATCAAATGGCTTAAATGTTTCCTCAAGATGTGGGGCAAAAACGTCAGCTTTTTCCTTATCGCTTTTTGCCCAAACGTCTTGAGTTACCCTAATTGGCGGCACAGCAATTTTTGGCCGTTTTATGACTCTAATTGCTTTCCAGAGCGAATAATTCGATTCCTTTCCATCGTTTAGGCTTTGCAGATAAGTTTCTACTGCATGGTTTTTAAAATTTTTAATCGAATTTTATAGCGAATTATCTTGCGGGACACTAGTTTGGTACCATCTTTTACGAGCTTTTCTTTTTTCTCTTACTGGATTGCTGGATTACTGCTGCTTTTTGGATGGTATTGATAAATGAGTCAACAGCGACTTCGAGTTCCAATGGGGTTCTAAGCGATACACCCAGTCGGATATTATTTTCAATATCGTTTTTGAAACCTTCCCAGTTGGTTTTCCCGTTTGTTAATCTGGGTGGTTTTTCATTTATAATCAGTGACTCACTCGTTGTTAAAATGACTGGAGAATGATCAGAGGAAAGATCAAAGCATTCTTCAACTTTGATTCGATTGGACGGCAGACCTTTTACAATGAAAAAATCGATCAAATCCGGTATTTTTCTGTTGGCCAGTAAGTTGGTTTTCCCGTATTATGATTCTACCTACATCATAAAGCATCCTACCTTTCAATGATATGCATCTAGATCCCCAGAATGTATGTTTTGCATTAAAGTCTCGTCCGATGACAAAACGTTGTCCAAGGGAATTAAGCAAGTTTTCAAAGTCAATTTTCTCAACCTTGCATCGTGGTGGGCTCATGCTCGCTATGTGTTCAAACATTACATGGGCACTCACACGCCCTTTATGTACCGCATATTTAAAAACAAATTGCTGTTATTATTATTGTTCTAAAGGGTCCGCCAAATACTTTTTTTTTTTTTTGAAAACGCTATAAAAAAACTACTGAATATTTTCTCAAATTTCTTTTTTTATTTAAAACTACAATCCTTCCGGTTCATAATGGAAAATAATTTCATTCAAATGGCTGCCTCGGCTGGCCATGCAGTAGCCTACACGATCGGTCCAATTTTTAAGCACATTATCGATTGTGAGCAACTGTATTTCACCAATGGCTTCACGAATATTGTCCTTTAAAGCGTCAATTGTCTCTGGCTTGTCGACGTAACACTTATCTTTTAAGGCACCCCACAAATAATAGTCCAACGGTGTCAAATCGCAGCTCCGAGGTGGCCAAACGACATCAGCTCTGCGGCTGATAATGCGATCTTCAAAAACAGGGCGCAAAACATCGTGTGTAGCTTCGGCTGTGTGGCACGTAGCGCCGTCCTGTTGAAACCAAATGTTGCCAATATCCTCCTCTTCAATTTTTGTGAACAAAAATTCATTCAACATGGCCCGATAACCATCGCCATTCACTGTAACGGCCACTCCTTGCTCATCTTCGAAGAAAAATGGCCCAATTATGCCTCTGGACCAAAATCCGCACCAAACAGTGACTCGTTTTGGGTGTATCGGCTTTTCTATGTATGCGTGTGGGTTTACTGTGCCCCAAATGTTACAATATTGCTTGTTTACATTCCCGCCAAGATCAAAATGAGCTTCATCTGAAAAGATGATTTTTATACCCTATCCCATAGGGGGGTATATTAGTTTTGATACTTAGTTTGTAACATAGAGAAATAATTTTGCTACATATACCTCAAAGTATATGGATCGACTCAGAATCGCTAGCTGAGTCGAATTAGCCATGTCTGTCTGTCCGTCCGTCCGTCCGTCCGTCCGTCCGTCCGTCCGTCCGTCTGTCTGTTCGTCAGCGGTTTTTGGGCCTTAAATTTTGAGCTAGGATAATGAAATTTGGTATATAGGATCCTCGTCCGTGCCACCAGAACAAGTGTAAAAATTTTTGAAATCCGCCCACTGCCACGCCCCCTTTTTAGGAAAACTTATTTTTTGGCCAAACCGTAAGGAATTTCAAAAAAGTGTCTGAGTAGCATATTTAGACAATCCTAATATCTATATTTCGTTCATACAAAGTTTTTTGCCACGCCCACTTTTTGGGGGCGTTTTTAGTAAAAAACGCTTTTTGTCCAAATTTTAAAACTTTCGAAAAAAATTTTGATGCAAATACTTCCGAAATGGTAATATAAACATTTTGTCCATAGATCATTTTCACCTACGCCCACATTTTGGGGGCGTTTTCTTACAAAAACCATTTGTATACCCCATCCCATGGCATTAGCAATAGAAATACGTTGTTTTTTGTCGAACCACACAAGATTTTGAGAAACTGTCTGAGCAATATATTGTGAGAATGTCATTTTCTGTATTTCATCGCCATAAGGTCTATATTTTGAGGATATTAATTTAAAGGATGGGATGGGATAGGGTATTCAACGATCCGCATAGCGGATTGTAGCCTCTCATATGTTTTTGGATAAAATCGGCATCTTCTCTAAGTCGATCACAGGCCTACTTAGCAAAGCGAAAACGCATTGGATGATCAGTTGGCTTCAACTCCTGAACCAATTGGACTTTGTATGGCGTCATTCCAAGGTCTTTATGCAAAATTCGTCTCAATGATGTCTCCGAAATGTTCAATTCTTGAGAACGACGGTGAATTGATGTTGATGGCGCTTTACACACACTTTCTGCCACAGCAGAAATATTCTCGGGTGAACGCACTGTTTATATTCAAGATTGCTTCAACTTGAGTTGGGTCGGGGCTAATGGTGGCACCAGTAAAAATATGGCATTAATCTCGCGTGCCTTATCGATAACCCTTTTTAGGTTTTCATCGTGTGCTTTTCTGTTTCCCCCCCCCCCCCCCTATTATTAGATCATCTATGTACACGAATACGCCAGGTAGACTACCAAAATGTTTCATGATCAACTTTTGAAACTTCTAAACAACTTGTAAACATAAGTACCGAACATTGTACTAAAAACTGTAAGATATTTGGCAGAAGCACTCAACTCGAGCTGCCAAAATCCCTCCTTTAAATCCAACACCGTAAAAAGGGTATATTCTCTCGCCTCAGGAAAATCATCCAGTGTTGGAATAATACTGTGTTCATCTTTAAGATGCATGTTGAGAGCGTTTGGATCAAGGCATAACCTCAACGATCCCTTTGACTTTTCAACTACGACTAATTGATGCGACCACGATGTAGGCCCATCCCATTTACTAATAATATCCCTCCGCTCCATATCAGCAATGAGCTGCTTTAACCTTATCTCAGATACCAAACGGAATTCTACGCGGAGGCTTACTACCAGGTATAGTATTAGGTTTAATTTCCAGTGAACATTTATCGGGGAATCGACCATCACCCGTAAAGACATCACGGTTTTCAACTAAAAACTGGGCACTAGTACTTATTTCGTGGATTCGACGAATCAAATTGTATTCCGTACATGTTTTCAGACCCAGCTGTGGCTTAGATCTACCGTCTACCACGATGTACTTCACATCGTCAATACATTTTTTAAACTTGGTACATAGACGGACAGACCCCATAGTTTTAATGGGAGCACCACCATACGCCTCTAATCGAACCGTGCATGGTTTAATCTTATTTTCGCAACCGATTTTTTTTACTACCTCAAGTGTTATTATATTAGCGTCAAGCTTGAACTCAATTCGTCTGTTTTCTACAGTTATGGTTTCACACCAATTACTTTTACTACTACTTTGTCGGACATGATTTACCGCACCAACATACACAACTGACTCACCACTGTCACTATCGCTTCCATAGTGATTAATTCGTCCACATGCTAAACACTTTTTTCCAAACGCGGGACATTTTCCTAATTGACGATTTCGACTGCACTTGCCTTTATATCTAGGAGAAAATTGTCCATGTTCCACGCCTCCCTGCTGGTCTTTTTTCTTTGTTACATAAGGTCTGGAATGATAATTTAATGAAGAATTATAAACTTGATTCGAACTATTTAAGTTTTTTCAATGATTGTAGACATCATCTTTTCCTTTCTTTGATTGAATAAGGGCTATCGATACTTTCTCAGCTTGCATTTGATGTGCCAGCATGCTCGCTTGTTCCAAACAAAGTTCCTTCGCTTTAGATAAATCCAGTCCATCTGTTTTTAATAATTGAAGTTGTAAATGCTGTTCAGTAATTCCCATCACGATTCTATCTCTTATCATAGATTCTTTTTGTTTTTGGAATTCACAGTTCTCCGCTAATTTAACAAGATCGGATAAAAAATGTTCAAACGGTTCCCTCTCTTTTCGGTTACGGGAAAAAATAGATATCTTTCATATACAACATTGCTGCTTGGAACGCAGTATGTTTGAAACGCTTCAATCACTTTGCCGCTTCCTTCTCTATACTAGCAAACGTGGCTATGACATCACGTTGAGTCCTACCAATGATGTCAATATCGTTGGCGTATGCTAGTAGTTGCACCGATTTTTGGAAAATTGTGCCTCTGCTGTTGGCTCGGGAGTTTTGCCCAATCCTCTCAAGAATCAAACTGAAGAAGTCACATGACAGCGCATCGCCTTGCCTAAATCCCTTTTTGGTATCGAATGTGTCGGTGAGGTCGTTTCCGACCCTGATGCAGTAGCGGGAATTCTCCATCGATATCCTACACAGACGGACGAGTTTGGGCGGTATACCAAAACTAGTAATGGCTCTGTATAGTTCGTCTCTATAAATGCTGTCGTATGCGGCTTTAAAATCGATAAATAGGTGGTGGGTATCGATTTGGACTTCTTCTGTTTTTTCCAGGATCTGCCGAAAATTTAATCGATTGTGGACTTTCCTGGCCTAAAACCACACTGGAGTTCACATATTACGGCAGATAGGATGTTGTAGGCGATGTTGAGCAGACTTATGCCTCTGTAGCAGCTCAGAGGGTCTCTTTTTTTGTGGATCGGGCAAATGATGCTGAGGTTCCATTCTTCAGGCATACTTTCATCCGACCAGATTTGGCTTATGAGTTGGTGGATGTTACTTACCAATTCTTCTCCGCCAGCTTTATAAAGCTCAGCGGGAAGGCCGTCATTTCCGGCGGCCTTATTAAACTTGAGTTTAGATATTGCTATCCTGACTTCACTTAGGTTGGGTGGTTGGCAGTTTTCGCTGTCGTTGCCAATATTAAATGGTTCGTTCTGCCTGACAGCGGAATGTTGTTCGTCATCGCCCTTTAACAGTCTGCAGAAGGGGTTCTTCCATATCCTCAGCATCGACTGTGTCTCAACTACGATATTTCCTTCTTCAACTCGACAGGATTCTGTTCGAGCCTTGTTTCCTTGGCTTTGACGTTTTACACTTTGGTAAAACATGCGAACATCGTTCCTGGAGTGGCACCTCTCTATATCCTCGATCGCGCTCTTTTCTTGCTCTTTTTTCTTCATTCTGAAAAGCCGATGTTCTTCCCTTTTTCTTTGCCTATAGAGCTCAATGGCAGCTCTCGTCTTCACCTGCAGCTTAGCCTTGTAGGCCTCGTTCTCGGCTGCGAGCATCTGTCGGCATTCCTCATCAAACCAGGGGTTTCTTGCTGGTGGCCGCGAGAAACCTAGCACATCAGTTGCGGCTGATCTGATGGCTTGTTGGCATCGTTGCCATATTTCTTCGACATTAGATGCTGGTGGTGTGTTGTGAGTCGAGAGGTTAAGGGATACGCGTTCCGCGAAGGTCTTGGCGGTCTCTGGCGATTGCAGTCTTTCGACAGTAACTTTTTTCACAGTATTTCTGGTTTGTTGTGGTTTGGTGGATGTCCGCATCCTTACCTTGGCTGCAACAAGGTATAGTGGTCCGAGTCGATGTTAGCCCCTCGGAATGTTAGGACATCCAAAATACTGGATGCGTGCCTCTTGTCTATCGCTGATCTGGAGACCGACATGTCCCGTTAGGGATATCGAGGTGTGGAAACCGTGTGCTGGCTATAGTGGCATTTCGTTCCGTAGCGAAGTCAATTAGCCTAAGTCCGTTACCAGACGTGTTGTGTAGGCTATATTCTCCGACAATACTGCTAAAGATGTCTTCTCTTCCTACCTTTGCGTTAAAATCTCCCAGCACGTTTTTAACTTCGTACTTTTGTATAGGTTTTGTCGCGGAGCACGTAGAAGCAATCCTTAGTTATATCATCTTTTTCCTCCGTCGGAGCATGAGCGCATATAAGGCTTATGTTGACGAATTTGACCTTGATGCGGATTGTTCAATGCGTTCTCTAATGTCTTGGAAACATAAGACTTCTTGCCTAAGTCTGGCACTTATAACAAATCCGCATCCAAATAGTCGCTGTTTCTGCTCACTATAACACGGTCCATAGAAGATGTCACAGTTTTTCATCATCTTTTTGCCCGGCCCATCCATCGTATTTCCTGGATGGCAGTAATATCTGCTTTGTAGCAGTTTAGGGCTTCCGCTAGTTGTTCGCCTGCACCCCTCCTGTTTAATGTTCTCACATTCCAGGTGCAGATACAAACGTCGTTGTCCTTTTTTCGTTTAGCATGGTCGTCAACAATAATATCAGTCCTTTCCGAGGCTATTGGTTGCTTCGTAACATAGGCTTTTTTATATGGATGGGTAGTTAACCCAAAGCACAACCCCCAACCTGGAGCGCCAGGCCCTTGTTTTGACCCTAGGACAGCGGGCCGGAAAATACCGATGTCAGTAGCCCATTTTTGGATACGAGCGCTGCCGTTGACCCATTGAGGGCTCCTCCGCCACCAACTCTTTTCCAATACCCTGGCTCAGTATTGGAACTCCCTATAGACCTGGTGTTCAAATATGTCGAAGCAGCTCATATAGGGATTTCACTATCAGTTCGATCAAACTGCAGCTGTATGCGCAACCGTTGACTCCATCTAGGGAATTCCTGCGCTGCCGCCTGTGAGTGAGTACACTCAAACCAAACTTGGCATTCGAAATTACTGGAAGGTCAAATAAAGAGTACACGTTTAGTACGCAACGTCGGTCCAGCAATAACTTTCTTCCAAATTCTCAACAGGGGCCATATTTTATAAAACGAATATCGTTGATATCACATCGTTCTCGTTGACATTCGATTACATAAAACGAGTATCGTTCTTGATTTGACGATACTCGTAATTTCTTACGACTGGCATTGGGAAGTCGTATATCTTTCGTTTTCGTTGAGTTGTCATAAATTTCTTGTTTTACAAAATCGCGCTTTGTCGTGACTATCGTTTACTTCTGTTTCGTTTATTTGCCGTTCGTTTCATTTTTTTTTTTAAATTCTGACCTGCCTAAGCAGTAATATACACATCGACATAAAAGATCTATTGTGCTTGCCGTCAGATGCTTTTTAGGTTAGTAGCGCTTCTACTTTCCTAATGTAGCTGATAATACTTTCAGCCGAAGATTTCCTCAATTCTTCGGGACTTAAGAATTCCCTGAAGAAAGATTCTCTTCTAATACTGTAAAGGGCCGGGCATTCACATATGATATGCTCGGCTGTTTCGTCTTCTTCTAGACATAGTCTGCACTCCGGTGAGTCGACTAGACGCATTTTGTTTAGGTGATATCGCAGACCGTGATGACCAGTTAGGTAGCCTACTAAGTTTTTGATATCGTGCCTGCGAAGATTTAGTATCTTGTTGGCATCTGATTTGAAGGGCTGAATAGCTCTTTTGGCCTGTCTTAGGCCTGGAATTTTTCCCCAGTATGAAACACATCTGTTTTGTTCCCAGTTTTTTTATGACTAGATTTATGGCTGATTTGGGGAGTGCACAGAAAGGTTCAGGTCCAATAAGGGGGTTTCCGAAACTTTTCTGGCTAGTTCATCAGCTTTTTCGTTACCTTCAACTCCCTTATGTCCAGGGACCCACTATAGTTTGGTTTTGTTCCTGGAACTTAGTGTTTGGAGGGAGTTGAAGCAGTGTAGTACTGATTTGGAGTCAATGATGTGTGAGCTAAGGGCTTTTATAGCTGCTTGACTGTCCGTGAATATATGGATGTTTGCGCCTTTAATACCTGAGTTGTGTATTAGGTTTGCGCATTCTTTTATGGCAAGGAGCTCAGCTTGGAATACACTAGGGCTTTTTCCCATAGGTATTGAGATGTTTTTATTTGGTCCATGTTTGCCAGCTCCTACCCCTGAGTCCATTTTAGAACCATCCGTATACCACTTTAGGCCGTTTAGGCAGTTTGGTGGGTTGTTGCTACACCATGCTTCTCTGGTTGTGATCTCCGTTGAGAATCTTTTGTCGAAGCATAGTGTCTTTGGTAAGCGGTCTGTAACCGCACAGATCATGTCCAGTTCTGGAAGTTCGGATAGATGTTCAATTAGTTTTAGATGTTCACTAATGTTTAGTACTTCCGCTTGCGTCAAAATTGCTGAGCTGCGAATTGCCACTTTTTTTATATAAATGTGGAGGGGTGTTAGTCCTATTAAGGCTTCCATAGCCGCCGTGGGACAGGTACGCATAGCTCCGGTAATGCCCAGACAGGCAAGCCGTTGTACCTTGTTTAATTTATTTATAGTTGTTTTTTGGGTGACTTTGTTCCACCATACTATTGAAGCGTATGTTATAATGGGCCTGACCATGATCGTGTAGATCCAGTGTGTGGTCTTTGGAGAGATTCCCCAGGTTTTACCATACATGCTTCGGCAAGCCCAGAAAGCTTTGGTTGCTTTTTGAATTTTGTTGTTGATGTGGGAGTTCCAGCTTAGTTTTTTAT
Source organism: Rhingia campestris (assembly GCA_932526625.1). Lineage (NCBI taxonomy): Eukaryota > Metazoa > Arthropoda > Insecta > Diptera > Syrphidae > Rhingia > Rhingia campestris. Next base: position 1,088,228 of record OW052186.1, on the reverse strand, counting down.
CGAGGATCACTCCAAGATATTTTACTTCGTTGGAATACTCAATGTATGTACCATGAATTGAAATTTGGGTAAGATTTAATTTCCTCCTTTTTGTAAAAGGGACGATGACAGCCTTGCTGGGGTTTATAGAGAGACTTTCTTTATTACACCAGTCTATGACTATCTTAAGGGCGTTTTGCAAACGTGTTGTAACTTCGTTTGGTTCTTTGCCCTTTATTATGAGGACTAGGTCATCGGCGTATCCAATTATGTATATTGAAACCTGCATTACTTAGGTCTTGAAGTAGGTTATCGATAACCAAAGACCATAGTAGGGGTAAGAGTACTCCTCCCTGAGGGCAGCCTTTAACGGCTGTTACTGATACTGAGGTCTGTGCTGATGAAGCAGTTATTTTCCGACTTTCAAGCATCGCTTTGATCCATTTGATGGTGGGATGATCTATTCTTCTATGAGTCAAATCATTTGATATGGAGTCATATCCAGTGTTGTCAAAAGCACCCTCTTTTTGGTAGGCGAATTGACATGGGTGCAGAGGAGTGCTTTCATTTATAAAGCACTCTCTTATGTGTACGTCAAGTATTCTTTCCATTGTTTTCAGGAAAAACGATGTTAAGCTTATTGGACGGTATGATTTAGGTAGTTCTATTGGTTTGCCTGGTTTGGGGGTAAATATCACGTTTACCTCCCTCCAGGTTTGTGGTATGTAGCCCCAATTGAAACTAAACCTAAATAAGGCAACCATAGTGGGTAGGAAAAAGTCCAAGCCCTTTTGTATAGGAGCAGGTCGTTTCGTTTTATCAAAGAGGTATAAAGCTATAGAGTACGCATCACAGCTAAAAATGTTGAAGCTGTTTCAGACGCGGGCGGTAAGTGCGAAGGGGAATTTTCGTCGGTCGTATGCATCGGCTATGCTGTTGCTTGATGCTGGCATAGCAATGTACACACTGGGGTATCAATATCAGTGCCCCATATAGTAAATTTGTTGTATGAGATGCGCACTCTATGTAGTTCTATACTCTTTGGTTTTATGTAATAGAGCCCCAGATGCTTTTTTCCTATTTTTCCTAAAAAAAAACTTCCCACAAAAATAAAGAAAACAACATCTTTTAGTTCGTAAGTTTAATTGTAACAAAATAGAAATAATATATTTGTTTTGATATTTCAATATTTTTTTTTTAAGTAAACGTAAAATCATGTTTTATTTTTACATTTTTTAAACATCTCTTCTTTTTTTTTTAATTTGTAAGCGTATATAAAAAAAATATTTATTACGATTTATTTCACATCGGACGTATATAATATATATGAATATTAAAAAAAAACGCATTGTCATCATTTTCTTTAATATTAGCATTAATAAATAAAAAAAATAAAACAAATATTTAAACAAAAACTAATACTTTTCTTTGTATATATATATTTCTATAATGATTTTCTTAATTATGAAGATTAAGTTCTACCCTCGAATATAATAGATGTGTTTTAAAAAATTAAATTATTGATAAAAACGATAATAATTTAAAAAAAAAACGTTATATAGATTGATACATGAAACACATGCATGTATATAAAAAAAATTATTAAAAATAAATTACACAATATGATTTATTATGAATGTTGTTTATGTACAATTTAGAGGACAACAAAGCTTAGAGCATACAGTAATCGTTTAGATAGGTCTACATGGAGTAGTAAGCTTTTATATAATAAAATGTTTGTGTATAAATATAGGTATATATGTAGACTAAATTGCATACATTTTATTCACAACAATATTGTAGTTTTGTTTCTGTTTATTTGTATTACATAAGGTACCTTAAAACAAGCACTGTTTTACTATTATATTCATCTCTTATTTAAAGGAACAGCAAGTTTCTTCTGCAAATGTTTTTTTAGTGTTTATTTTATATTTCGGTAAATATTTGTTTTTTTTTTAAGGAATTTGATTGTTTTTTTATTTTTTTTTTTGATTCTATGGTCCAGTATAGTATTTCTCTCTGCAGGTACATATATATTTTTTATGTGTTGAAGTTTTTTTTTTTTTTATTATTTAAAACTATCGAAAGTAGTGAAAGGAGCATTCAAAGCGCAGCTTGTTGGATGTTCTACTATGATGACTAGAAGGACAGTGTAGAAAACATAAACAAACGAGCCTTGGCAATGCACACACAATATTCATAAAAATAAACAGATTACAGAGTATATTTATAAAAATAAAAACATATTATGTACACAGAGTCGAACTTATGAAAAATATTATTAAGTGAAAAACCACCAATGCGGCAAAATTACAAAATGTAGACTTTAACTATTGGTATGGGACTGCTAACAGTCGGTCCTTTAACAAAAATATTAGACACTGTTTTGATAAGTTTAATGTCCTTAGATGGTGACAAAGAATTTGCACACAGTTCTACTTTCAAACGTGTTCACATCCCAATGATTGCTGTTAGAGGTCTCTTATTTGCATAAAATATTTTTTTTTGTTCAAATTGCTTTAGATTGCTTTGATTTCTGCTGTCTGTCTCTTCGAGCTAAATGCTCTTCTCACTCTCTTATAATTCTTATTTAATTGTCATACGTTCTATCAGTTCATTGATTGCCTGCAAACTATGCTATATTCTAGTGCGTTTTTTGTTTGAATAAATATGGAATGTGTTCGGTTACTATAAAGATTTTTCTTGTCTAAACACCACACTCTCCATACATTTCTGGGGACTTATTCTGCAATAGTTATATTTTTATCCCAATTGAGATCCAAAAAAAAAATTATCTCCTTTCGATTACTGCGCTGTAGCAGTGGCGCACGGTCCAGCCGTACTTAGAATCATCATATTCTTGATGCTAGCCACTTCGGATTCAAGTCTGGCAATCTGAGATTTGAGTATGTTGCCCTCTTGGTCAGCGGCTCCAATTGGAACGATAATGTTGCGTTGAAGTTGCGCTGTCCATTCGGTTCCACCGATCGAGATTCCCGAATCACGCTCATCACTGGAACCCTCTCCGTCCCATGGGGGTGAAGCGCGGCTGCTTGGCTCCTGTTTGATGTGCTGCAGTGCCAGTAAAGCGGTTGCGGCGTCCTTATCGCCAAGGTGCGACTTGTGACGCAATTTCAATGGAAGACTGTTGTTTAGATCGACAGGGTGTTGGTTGTCGCCTTGTTCGTCATCTCCAGATGTAACGCCAGACCCTGATAGACTTGAGGACAGTTCAAAAGGTGATGACGCACGTCTTGATAGATTAAGCACGTTACCATTTAGCTCATTATAGGGATCAGATGATACCTTTGTACCACTGACTTCTTTCAACACCACGGCCGCAGCGGCGTTATAGCATATGTTTGTGGCTAATGCTACTGCTGCAGCGGTGGTGCTATCATTTCTGGATTGTGTCACGCCGACACCTACACTTGCACCAATGACAGCATCAACAGCGGCAGCTGCAGCTGCTGATGTTGGTGACGTGGTAAATGATAGATGGGAGGTGGTATACTGAGATGTGGGTATACTATGGTGAGGTGATGGTGGTTGCTGTTGTTGCAGTTGCTGCTGATGCTTCTGAAGATGATGATGGTGATGTTGTTGCTGCATTTGTTGGTTCAAATGCTGTGGGTGGTGGTGATTTTGGAGACCTACTGTGGGTGAGAGATCCCTGTGTGGCGTAGAAGCCGACGATGAACAGTCGCCATTCGTAATAACTGCCACAACACTGCGAATTTTGTCCAAATCATCGACAGGAACTCCACTGCGGTTGAGAACATTCAGCACAGGATGACTACTGGATGAGGCTGGGTTCGACGATGAGTTGCCATTAAACTGCAACGCGGGATGATGTTGATGCGAGAGGTGATGATGCGCTGGCAACTGGTGATGTAGATGAGGATTATGCTGGCTTGGATGCATCTGATGGAGCAGGCTGTTGCTGGAATGCTGATGCATTGTTGGGTGGAGCGGGGTATTGTTATCGTTATCACTGTTTTTGCTATTGTATCCACGATACTTGTGCTCATCGTGTTCACTGCCCGAGGGAGATGTTGATGAAACTGGGGACGCTAAGGAACTATCACCGAGATGGCGCTGTTGCTGTTGATGTGATGGTTGTTGGTGGTGTTGTTGCTGTGGAGCATGTGGCAACGAATGGTGGGCATGATGAGAATTGTTGTGCGGCGACGTTGATTGGCAGGAACGATGGTAGGGATGATGTTGTTGCTGCTGCTGCTGCTGCGATTGCTGATGGATACCGTTAGAGTGATGCATTTGCACAACACCATTCAACTTTCCATTTACAATTGCCGATGATGGCAAGTTGCCATTCGGTGACTGTTGCTGCTGCTGCTGTTGTTGTTGCGCTGCTGATGGCGGCCCGCCAAAGCCATTAGCGGACGGGGCTTTTTGTTGCTGGTAAATGTGGTGCGATTCTGGCGACATTGAATCCATGCAACTCATTGTCTGGTGTATCACCGATGTTTGTACAGGGCTCGGAGAATGTGGTGGATAAATGATTGTCGGCGGTACAGTCGATGAGAGCTTTGCGCGTTTCGTAATACTTAACACCTGTTCGCTAGTTGGAAGAGTGGCCATTATCTGGTCAACACTCACCAGGTTCTCACCGGTGATGTTAAATTTTTCTTTGATTGCATCGAGTTGTGCCTTTAGTACGTGATTTTCTTTCGTCAGCTCAACGACGCGCTGCTCCAAGACCATGTCGTTGTAGCGGCGCTTCTCTCGGGAACGTTTAGCTGCTTCATTATTGCGTCTTCTTCGATCCCAGTAACTGTCGTCTTTTTTGTTATCGGGAATAAATTCACGTTGTTTGCGTTGCGTGAAGAGTTCTTTCCGCTTTAACTGTCCAAGTTCGTAAGATGAGTAGTTTCCATCCATATCGACTGATTGTGGGCTAAGGGGTTCCTGCATCATTAGATTGTGACCTGAACATATAAAAAAAAAATTTTGTTTTAAATATCTGAAGATACATTGTGATTGATTTGAAATTACCACTTGGCCCGTTGGAATTTCCACCGTTTAAGGATAAAGCCGGCGATGCGGTCGCCAGGCGATAATTGCTTGAGTTCATTGTTGTTGTTTGATTTGTTGCACCAAGAGTATCTGGCATATTGGATGGTGTATGATTCTGATTCGGTGTCTCACCGTTGACAGGGGAACCGGTCGAATGTTGTCGGGCGACGAATTCTGCCACCATCATTCGCTGTGTTAATGCATCTGCAATTCAAAAAAATAGAAAACGTAAGCGATTTACAATGACAACGATTAACTGATGTATGTTGGATTTTCAGAATTATTTCCAATTTAACTTGATTTTATGTATAAAATATTGATTTCGTGAAAAATGGGAAGTCTTACTTAAAAATACGATGACGGAGAAGAGTATCTCTCAAGGATTGCATGCGAAAACTTAGAAATCGAATTCTTAAATTTTATTCTCATCAACAGTAATTTCGGCGATTTTGCATTTGCATAATTCTAGTAATTTCGATTTGTAAATGTTTTATAAAATGGGGAGTTAAGGGTTTTGCGGTTTTTTGCTTGTGTTGGCATTTCCGGTCCTTAAAGAAAGTTTTACCTTTCTCGAACGATATGTCGTGACGAAAAGGGGGAATCCAACCCATGCATTCTTCACTACAACTCATAGCACTAAACGCGAGGCCTGGATTTGATTCAGCTTCGCTACAATTGATCAGCGTCAGCTTGTCTAGAAAGGGGTACTACTCTCCAATCGATGGACAAAAGTAGGTCTAGCGGTTTTAATGAAAAAAATTATGAGAAAGACATACCCTATCCGATTTTATCTTAGCAGAGTTACGCATCCCTCCGTAATTTCCGTCAAATCTGTATGTGGAACACTATTCGAAGCGGAGATTTTCTGCAACATGCTGAGGCTAAAGTTTGTTAGATTTATCTTCCTAACTCACTTTGCAGAAGGAGTATAGCTGGTTGTATGTATTATGAAGGGAATTCATTATTACAATATGCTGTGGAGTAGGGAAACTCTTGCTTTGACAGAAAAAGTTCCTGTCTACTGAGCAAAAGGTTCCACTGAATCAAAAAAAAAGTCTCAGCTGAAACAACGAAGGCAAATCCGAAGGATCCATATGGAAAACACGCCTTATGACTGTAGGGCTTTTCTATTTTATCCTGATAAAAGTAAGAAGTCATTGGTGCATGTGATAAGCAACCGCTTTATATGAATATATGTATCATGGGATAAGGTATTTTGAAAAAAGTGTCTTTTTCCAAAATTTCCTATGAACGATGTTTTATTTTGAAATAGACAGATGTTCACAATTTTCCTGCCCGTCGAACAGATGTAGATATCAAATTTCATCATCTAGCTTAAAATTTAAGACCCAATAATCGGAGACACACAGACGGACAGACAGACATAACTAGATCGACTTAGATTTTGATTCTGATTCGATCCACAATTTAAGACCCAATAATCGGAGACACACAGACGGACAGACAGACATAACTAGATCGACTTGGATTTTGATTCTGATTCGATCCACAATTAAAATTGACATCGTCGATTACACTTGGTATTGTTCGCAGAGAACCAGTATTCAGAGAACCATAACAAACTGCTGCCATAAGTTTTGCACAGACACTTGGAGAACCCGATTTCAAAGCTTGCGATGGTTGGTTATCCCACGATTTAGAAACCGACATGGTATTTTCAATAGAAAAGTGGTTGGAGAAGCCCTAAGTGCTGACACTGAAAATGCAGATTTATTTAAAATATTTGTTCAGGAGCAAAATCTTTCTGATTTCCAAATATATAACGCAGATGAGACAGGATTTTTTTTGGAAAACAAGGCCAGATAAAACACAGGCATAAGCAGCCAAAAGATCGTTTATCGGTTTGTGTTGTGCAAATGCGAATGGTTCTCACAGAAACACGCTTGCAGTTGTAGAAAAATCAAAGAAACCAATATTACTGAAGGATATTATGGACAAGTAACCGATGGATTATTACAACTCGAAGAAAGCTTGGTTCGATCAACGGATTTTTAATTAATGGTTCTCAAAAAAATGTATCAATAAAGTAATGTGGTACTAGGAAAGTGTCTTAAAAATACCAAAAGATAAAGTTAAGGCAATATTGCTCGTAGACAATGCTCCTGCTCATCCGATCAGGATCAAGACACCGATCTACAGAGTGTCGATGGAAATATAAAATGCAAATTTCTTCCACCAAATACAACCTCCATACTGCAACCAATGGACCAGGGTATAATCATGGCTTTTAAACGATTATACAGACGTCGACAGCTGGTTTTTTTTATGAGAACGAGAACTTGCGAAAAGCGATTCACAACTTGTCCAACTCCCGGGCTGAGATAAAGACAACACTCATCCAAGATGAAATGTTGCTCTATGACAGTGAAGACGACATCAATTTGGCAGATTTGGCAAACATTAGGTCTTTTCCCGTACAAAATAATATTTACTGATTCTTACTGATTTTTACTTATTGCCGTTCCCGTACGCAAAATTAAGTAAAAGAAACAGCTCACGAGAGAGCAAAAAACTATCCCTCCATAAAAATCTGCAAACAAAATTTACTGCAGAAATTTCTGTTGGTAAAAATCAGTAAACTGTCAGTAGGTATCTAAAAGTGACAACTCGCTTGTTTTGACAGGTGATTTATGTGATTTGTTCATTAAAAGGCATGCAAAAGATATAATTTTACTGTTTTTTTTTTACTTAAACGCGTACCCGTACTTTTTGGTAATTTTGTCTCGTTCTGAGATAATTTACCCCCACTACAAGAAATTTGAGAATCTACTAATTTTTACTAAAAAAAGTACGGGAACAGACCTATTATTCGCCAGGCATGTCAGACAGAAAACTTTACAAAAGCAGACCTGGCAAACTGGGCTTATATTGATCAAAGTGATTGATCGGGACATTTAGTTTTGAATGAGGAGGAAATATCAGCGTTTTTGGATCAAAATTTAAGGGAAATTTTTGCATTTTTTAATCAATAGGAACGCCTTTTAGGGCATAAAAAAAATCTCATTAATTCGGAAAATTCGTTTATTCGGACTGACCTTCCCCCCCAATCAATCAGAATTAACGAGTTTTACTGTTTATCCATTTTGAATATGTTAACTTGTGAAGTTCGTGTAGAAAAAGAAAAAAATATAGAGATACCCGTTAAACAAAGAGTCGACTCGACCCGACCCACGCCTTGTATTCTGTATTCTGTCTGGCCGAAGACTTGATTTTTTTCTCCCAAACCATTCATGTGCATTTCTTGGTCGATCTCGGAACAGGTACAATTTGTAATCGAAATCTCTGGGTACCAGCTGTGTTCAAAAACTCCAAATCTATGTCTAGACACATTGTTTTTTTAAATATCACACACACACAAAATATGTATAAAAACAACATCACATTGAGGATTTACATTGAAATTATATTGCGCAAGTTAAGCCAGTTGGCAAGTTTTTGATCCTGTGCATGAGGAGGCAATGGAGGACAATATACAACCGCGAACTCTATGAGCACGAATGGCACCCTAGTGCAGATCCGTCGAAGAATTACCCTAGGAAACCGTTGCTACTTCGGTTTGTTGAAACAACTGGGTTCAAAACTCCTAACTCGAAGGACGAAATGTGTGCTCTACAAAACCCTTATCTTGCCAGTTCTGCTTTATGGCGCCGAATGCTGGCCGATACGCAAGAAGGGAGAGCTGCTACTGGGCTCCTTCGAAAGAAAAATACTTCGGCGGATTTTTGGTCCTGTGCGCGAGGATGGCGAATGGAGGAGAAGATACAACCGCGAACTCTATTAGCTGAACCAAGATGTGGATGTAGTCCAAAAAGCAAAAACACGTCGACTACATTGGCTCGGCCACATCGAGCGAATGGACAATAATGCTCCAGATAAGAGGAACTTTGAATCCCAGCCCCCAGGTTCGAGAAGGCAAGGAAGACCGAACCTCCGTTTCAAAGACCAAGCCATCGCGGATGACAGAGCGCTTGGTCTAGACAACTGGAAGCAGGGAGACAGGGGTCGTAGAGGATGGAAGGCTGCAGTGTCTCAGGCAGAGACTCTTCACGGGTCGGTAGCTTGATAAGTAAGTAAGTAAGTAAGCCAGTTGGCATGAATACCTCGGTTCTGAAGTCATTTCTTACGACTGGAAATGAAAACTTTTAAGGAATGTCAAGTATTCGATTTAAGTTGCGAATGAGCAATTAGCTGTTTTATAAAAACTTAACATAAGGCGTGTTTTTTTCTATTTTTTTTTTTTAAGGATTAAAAACGAGCACTAGTTGGCTGTTTCATTTTTTACAATTTGAAAACCGATGATTTTCTTTAAATTTTTCCTCTACAACTACGCTGACTGTGAATGGATTTTAGAAAATACATACACTGATCAGTGATCATGTCAAATCACTCAAGAAATCATTGATATCCAACCTATTTTAAAGGATGTCGTACCGGCAGCCATTTTCGATGACAGTTTTCGAAAACAATTGCACACTCTCTAGCTATCTATTCTAGATATCCATACTTGCGATTGAAAGTGAATTGTTTTTGAAACCAGAGACTGGGAAGGGTATATTTAGGACCGATTTATCAGCTCTAGGTTAACTTTAGCCAACGGTTATTTTCGCTTTACAGGAAAGTAAGTTATCGTCGGTTATTTATAAAGCATACCGCGCCAAATGCAACTTTCAGAAACTAGTTTGTTCGAACAGGTGGATTTCACCCAGGTTAGTTTAAAAAAAATGCGTTGGGGCTAGAAACATTGAATAATTTGCACAGTAAAACATTTCCAATTATCCAGCTGTGCATGATCCTTTAGTGCTAGGATTTAATTGCCGAAAAAATTAAAGTCCAAGAATTATACCAACTAAACTTGGCGGCACTATTAGGAGGAATCAGATATAAATTCACGGAATACTTGAGTTCACAAGAATATTTGAGTTCACAAGAATACTGAAGTTCACAAGAATATTTTTCAAACGATTGCCAAATAAACGGTTTTTTGTTCGTATAATTCGCCAGATAATTACAAATGAATATGTTTTGTTCTTTTCGACATGAAATTGTTCACTGAAGTGCATTGAACAAATTTTTAAAAATTGATCCTCAATCCTCTCAATTGTCGTATCCAAAAACACTTACTTTTGACATTAGCAGAGTCGTTGTTATTTTTTAATAAAAGTTGATTCTTCGCTGATCCACCTTTGATTAGATTAATTCTTGGCATAAAAAGTTGATCACCCTCGATTGTGTATACAACTGACATGATTCATTTATTTTTAATTTTTTTTTTAAATTTCGTTCTTTGTACAACACACACAAAAAAAAAATTCACTTTTTAACAGTTTTCACTTCTTTCAACCACCATCTCTAACTAACTGTGAAGAGCGTTCTCAATCCAAGAACAATGAGGAATTCACCACGAACCGGTATTCATAGAAATTAGTTCAAAAACTAACCGACTTTTTCTCCCATTCAACACGATGGCTTCATATTTCCTTTTCCGTTTGATCGAACGGACACACTTTTTTTTCCACTCGCTCACTTTATAATCCCATTTGCATTCTCAGATTCAAGTGACTTAATTCAACAGCTAGGCTGATTTTTTTTGTTTTTTTTTTGTTCTAAAAAAGACAGTACGACGAGTGTAAAATACATACAATCACTCGATAACACGACGACAAAGACACACACGACAACTACGCACGTTGAAGTCGAAAGAACAACGAAAGACGAGACGACGTTCCAGATTCACGGGCAGCAGTAAAAATTCAAGAAACCCAACTGTTACCGTTGACGGTCAGAATTGAATTGAAATTGAGAGCTTTCACATGGGGTCTTTTGGATTCAGATTTGGATCCGCCGGCGATAGATAGATTTGCCAGCTGCACAGCCAGACAGGCGATTAAGTTGTTTCGAGTGAATGTGGTTCGAAGGCAACATGTTGAGTTTGTCGTTGTCGTTGCATCATTGTATTGTCATCGGTGAGAGCGGGTGGAAATGGAAAATGGGAAAGGAAAAGCAATAAAAAGAAAGCTCGTTGTATGAGAGAAAAAGCACTGTACATGCCATACACCAGTATTTGTGTGTGTGTGCGTGCCTCGTTCTCATTTGCTCGTTGTTCGACGTTCGTTGCTCGTTTGAGAGTGTATTGTCACACAATGTTAAGTAATCCATCAACAAGGAAAGGGCCCGATAGCACGGCAGTCCGTGATATACATCGCGCCTTCACTATGTACGTTGTTGGTGCGGTCTGCGGTGCATGCGGCACAGCAACGTGACTCCTAACAGTAGAGAAGCAATATTCTCACAACAAAGCCATTTGCAGTTAATTAACAATGGCGGGTACGTAGTGAGGGGTAAGGGTAATTTATGGGAATTTCAAATGTATAAAATCGCGGCTATGTAAATTTTGAGTTTTTTTTTTTTTTTTTTTTGATTTTTCAGCTTGTCTTGCTTGTTGATTAGCTTTCTTTAATTCGTGTGTACTGGGGTGATTTTGTAACATTCTAATAGTTTGTTTTTTTTTTTTGTGGTGGCTATGTCAATGCCAGAACACGTGAGCCACGTGACCGGCAATTATATCATCCAGATAGACAGACACACAGACATTAAGTTTGTTAGATGGATTTAGTTTGCTTTTATTGAAAAGATAGTGGTATTGCCTATTGACGCCTGCAATGAGCGCCAGTCATCAAAACGATTTGTGTTCTGAACGTTTTTTTTTATTTTTTAAATAAAAAATGCAGTGAAACGTGAATATCTTTTTATATTTATAAAGATAGAGCTGATAGAGCAGTCTGTTAAGACTCTTTTCGAGTCAAAAATTATTCGAAACAACACATCGTCACTTGAAAACCAAACTGACATAAGTCAAAATTTGGTGATTTTTAGTTAAGTATACGCAAAAAAAAATACAAATTTTATATCATATCATATCTGTAGCTCTTAAACTGACGGCATGAGGGCTTAAGTGTCATTTGGCATTTAAGGAAACATCCATAGTAATGCAAAATTTCAAATTGCTTTTTTGAAAATTAATGACTTTTGACATATGACAGTTTTCTTGTCAAGCGACGACATGTAACCAATGTATTACAATTGGTTTTTATGTTTCATTTGAATTTTTGATGTATTACTCTTAATTTGGGGATTTTTTGAGCAACGCATTAATTGTGATATGCTCAGCCATACTTATTCGCTTTCCACAGTGAAAAATTCAATCACAAAAACGTTTTTACTACCAATGAGGCTATTGATCTGCCAAATACACCCACCCAACGGACAGTCAGGACTCAAAATACTCAAGCGGAATTAAAGAAAATAAATGTTTGGCGCAACAGGTTCATAAGGACCTGTCGCTCGCAACTAGATACCTATGTCTATAAAAACTCGAGTAGCGTAACAGATTCGTAAGGAACCATGGCCTACCTTTTTCTAACAGCCAGACAGATCTAGAAATACTCAAACGGCGTAATATTCGTAAGGACTCAGAGCCTACTTTTTTCTCACAACCATTCGTGGTGAGTGTCCATAAAAACTCAAGTGGCGTAACAGATTCGTAAGGAACGATGGCCCACCTTTTCCTAACAGCCAGACAGATCTAGAAATACTCAAACGGCGTAATATTCGTGAGGACTCAGAGCCTACTTTTTTCTCACAACCATTCGTGGTGAGTGTCCATAAAAACTCGAGTGGAGTAACAGATTCGTAAGGAACTATGGCCTACATTTTGCTAACAGCCAGACAGATCTAGAAATACTCAAACGGCGTAATGTTCGTAAGGACCCAGAGCCTACTTTTTTCTCACAACCATTCGTGGTGAGTGCGTACCTACTTCGTGCACCTTTTTTTACCCTATTCCATTTTGATATATAGTTTGTTACATAGAGAAATAATTTAGCTAGCTTAGTCGCATAGTCTGTCTGTCTGTCTGTTCATTCGTCTGCCTGTCTGTACCTCACCGATTTTAAGGCCTCACATTGTGAGCTAAGATAATGAAATTTGGTATATGGGCTCCTTGTCCGTGTCAACCGAATAACTATACAAATTTTCAAAATACGCAAACTGCCACCCCCGCTTTTCAGAAAAACCGTTATTTTTGATCAACCCGTAAAGAATTTGAAAAAGTGTCTGAACAAGATATTTAGACAATCTTATAGTCTATATTTGGTCTTTATAATGTTTTTTGCCTCGTTCACTTTATAGGGGACATATTCTATAAAAAACTGTTTTCGGTAAAATGTTAAGGAATTTCGAAAAAAATTCAGATACGCTTTTTGTAACCAGAAAAAATTGCTACTCTTCTGATTTGTCACATCATTGCAAGTTAAAAAAAGTTTTGGTGTTGCCACGTATTGCAAATTCAACCCAGACCTCCTGCGCTGCCCTAAAACTCGATGAATTCAGAATTGACTAGATTTTCAACACTCATACAAGGTGGTTCCATGATTCCCTGTATCTAGGTTGTTAAGGTAGGTTTCCAAGTGCCTTTATATAGAAATTCAACCCAGACCTCCTGCGCTGCCCTAAAAACTCGATGAATTCTTAATTGACTAGATTTTCAACACTCATACAAGGTGGTTCCATGATTCCCTGTATCTAAGTTGTTAAGGTAGGTTTCCCAGTGCCTTTATATAGAAATTCAACCCAGACCTCCTGCGCTGCCCTAAACCCTCTATGAATTCAGAATTGACTACATTTTCAACACTCATATACAAGGTGGTTTCATGATTCCCAGTATCTAAGCTGTTAAGGTAGGTTTCCACGTGGCAGTGAAATTTTCCAAATGCCTTGTCAGTTCCAAACCCCTATCAATTGACGAATGAAAATGTGACAGCCTGGTAATAGTCTTTTTACTTAACCACAGAAAAACCATCTGAGAGTAAAATTCAGAAAGCTGTATTCCCAACTAGGTGGGTTTTTGGTTAAAAACGGTTTTTGGTACAATTTAAGAAAATTAAAAAAAAAACGTTCGATGAATATATTTCGAGAATGACCATTTCGTAGACCAGTTTAATCCACGCCCACCTTTTGAGGCCGTTTTCTTATAACAAAATAGTGGGTTATCATAGCTGTATATCGGTCTTCATTAACGGTAACTGACTTTTTAGCATCATTTCGCAAGAAGTATGGCCCAATGCCTCCACCAGCCCATAGAGCACACCAAACAGTCAGTTTTTGTGAATGGAATGGCGTCTCAAAGGTCTCATTCGGATTCACTTCACTCCAAATGCGGTAATTTTGCTTGTTGACGTAGCCTTTCAACCAAAAATGAGCCTCATCACTGAACAAAATTTTGCGATGAAAATCAGCATCGAGATCAATCTCATTTTCGGCCCATACACCAAAATCACGACCCATTGCATGATCTCGCGGCTTTATTTCTTGCACAAGCTGGATCTTGTAAGGTCGTAAGCCATGATCTTTGCGCAAAATCTTCCATAAAGTTGATGGACAAAGTTCCAATTTCTGAGCACGGTGGCGAATCGATTCATTCGGGACCTCTTCAACATTTTGCTCTACAGCGGCAAGTGTTTCTTCGGTGCGCACATAGAGTAAACGTACTTCGAAAACGATCCGTGGTTAATCGAATTAATTGCTCTGATGGACGATTATGTCGACCATAAACTGGACGGAACTAGCGGTAAACTTCGCGAACTGAACCATTATTTTCGAAATAAATTTGCACGATTTGCAAGCGTTGTTCATTTGTCAACCTGTTCATGATGAAATGGCAAACCAAACTGAACCTAAATGACATTAGAGTTGCCCGATTTGACCACAAGATGTCATTCGAAAAACCAACCTCTAAAAAAAACACCTGTTACCTACATAAGTGCCGCATAGTTCCATCTTCATTCCATATCCTGCTTTAAATTTTAACAAAACAATTGTCATCTCCCGGTGGTATAAAACTGACACATTCTGTCTTCCCCGGCCATAAATAATAACATAGACTCAATCAAGGTCAAGCTCACGTGGAGGCACGTGCTTTTCTCCTGGACATTCCATATCGGAGACAACAGAAAAGATGAAATTCACCTATGAATTCTGACCAAATTCCTCAGTTCATCTTATTGACACGTGATATCACACGTTTTATCCATACACAACTGCCTTATACAACCGGGGTGTGAACTACCTTCTGATTTGATTCGATTGCAAGCATCAGTTTCCAAACCCGCGGGTCATCGTACAAATCATTCTCGCAATCTGAGCCACCTCCATCGTTACCGGGAGAGGGTTGTCGTAGGATACACGAGGCACATGGCCGTGTATGACCATAATAATTATCGCCTGTCTAAGCGATTACGTCTATTACGGCTGGTTGCTGTTAGAACACAGCGCACTAACCAATTAAATTCCAAAGAATAAAATATACAAACAGAGATAAAAAAAAGTCGTTTGTCACATTGCAGTGCCGTGCGTCGTCTAGCATTGATGTATTGTGTGACTATCTGTGAGCTGACCGGTTGATTATGACACCGACTGTGTTGTGTCATTGCCGATAGAAAAAACTAAACACAGTGGTGGTGTTGTTTTGCTAACAATAAGATGAAATCTATGGGACAACGACGACGTCGAGAAGAATCTATCTGACATGTGTCAGCAAAAGTTGGCGCTATTAGAAAGGTAAACGGTCTGACTTAGCCAAGCTGAAAATATGTGCACTTTCGGGAAATAGCTAATGTTGGTCAATATTTTCACAAAATATATGGAGACCACTTAAGCTCTCACCTAGCTGATGCCTAACAACTCCGTATCAGCCTTCTCGTGGCGACCGCCAAGGGTCTAGTACCTTGACCGTAGATACGGTATCGATTCTGTGTAAAGTTTTAACGACACCAGAACAGAGAGGGCCGAAGACCAAGCCACATATTCCATTCCAAAGTCATCAGCGGAAGAACTCCCAAGATGCGTCTACAGTCGCAGTTAGTATGGACAAAGTGAATCAACTATTTGAGCTATTTCGACATATTCGAACAACAGGTCATCCATGAATCTGACGGGTTAGTGAGACCCGTTAAACAGAGCAAACAGTTTCCTCACCTCGATATTCATGAGGAGACATTTCGGTCTCCAGATCAATTGATCATATTGAGATAGACAAGATGCACGCATCCTGTATTCCGGATGTACGAACATTCCAAGGGCCTAACATCGACTCGGATATCCACCACGCCAAAACTGAATGCAGTACGCATATCTCTCAACCTCTCGATTTACATCACACCCACCAGCATCTAATGTCAAAGGACAATCGCAACGATGCCAAAATGCCATTAGACCAGCTGCAACAGATGTGTGCTTGTTTTCTCGCACTCACCAGCTGAATTGTTGAAGAATACCGACAGAAGAGCTCGCATCCAAAAACGTGTCCTACCAGGCAAAGCTCCAGGTGAACACGAGAGCTGTCATTGAACTTTATATTATACATCCTCACACTGCGTCATATCCAGGAAAATCCCAAATCAATACCCACCACCTATTCATCGATTTCGAAAGCACATATGACAGCACTTATGGAGACCAACTGTCATGTCTATTTCGGTTTACCATCCCAGACTAGTTTCTGCCTCTGCAGGTGGGCGATGAAGAATTCTCGAAAAAATTTGATACAAAAAAAGAATTGAGGGAAGGCGACCCACTGCCACGTGATGTCTTGCGATGGATGTGCAAAACTCCAGATCCAACACCAGATGCACCCTCTTCCATAAATCGGTGGAACTACTAGCATACGTCGGCAATATTGATATCATTGGTAGAATTCAACGTGATGTCATAGTCACGTTTGCTAGTAAAGAGAGTGAAGCAACCCAAAAATAGGTTTAGCTATAAACGAGGGTAAGAACAAGTAAATGCTGTCAGTACCAAAGGACACACAACATTGACTAATTTGACAGAACGTCATCATTGACATCCGTATTGCCTCTGACAACAACATCTCGTCAGAAATAAAACGAAGAATTACTCTTGCCAACCGCTGTTTTTTTCGGGCTAAGAAGGCAATTTAGTAGTAAAGCCCTCAATGGAAGTTTTGAGGAGACCCTGATCAATCTAGTCCTGCTCCACGGCGCTGAATCATCGTTTTGAGTGCAAAATTTTTAAAAAATGTATGACCGGGTAAAAAAAACTCGGCATTGGGCGTTTAAGATGGCTAGGACATGTATAGCAAATAGACACAAATTTTCCGGCTCGCAGAGTCTTCGATGTTCAGTCAGCCGTCAAACGCAGTAGAGGAAGACCTCATTTCAATTGGCGCGCACAAGCACAAGGTGGGCCAAAAGAAGTCATCCGATGTTGTTTGGCCCTTCAGAATATCAGTTGTGGCTCGCGCAGTGTGTGGCGTTACTCCGTCCTATTGGAACCACATGTCCTCCAGTCGTAATTCGTCCAATTGCGGCAGAAAAAACTCGGTTAACATGGCCCTATAGCGCGCACCGTACACTGTTGTCGTTTGACCAGCGGCGTTCTCGAACAAAAATGGCCCGGTACTCCTCCAGCGTGAACAGAGCACCATGCAGTAACTTTAAGCAGATTTAATGGCTCCCCGTGCATCACTCGTGGATTTTCGGTGCCCCAGAAGCGATAGGTTTGCTTTCCACCCGCTGAGGTGGAGGTGGAAATGAGCCTCATCGCTCATTATGATTTTGGTCGAAAAATCGTCCTCGAGATAGAGGATGGCTTGGGCGTAGATTACTCACGTTTGGCGGTCGACAAGTAGCAGCTGATGCACGGATTGGACTTTGTACGGAAACATGCGCAAGTCTTCGACCAAAATTTGCCTTAAGGACGACCGGCTGATGGCTTATTGCGTGGCACGGCGTCTGGTCGATGTTTCCGTCGACAACTCGACATCGGCACAATGGGCGCTCCGGGGCCGGGTACTATTGGCAACGTCTGGTGTGGTCCCATACTGTTCATGGTTGGTGGCCAAACGGCGCAGTGTTCGCGCAGTCGGAGTCGTACGGCCGGGGAATCGACGACGGAATTCGCGATGCGCCAACACTACAGACGAAGTGTTACGCACAAAAATAGACACGATTATTCCGCATACTTGGGGAGTTTATCGCTCCATGGCTTGTTCACTTGTATTCTACATCTGTCTAGTCCACAAATATCAAAACAGATTTGACATTGGCGGCCATTTGCAAAAATAAGAGCATACATATCATCCAATAGGGTGATCTCAAGTGCTCAACTAAAGGCAGTTAGCTAAGGATCGTGCTAATTGAAAATTCATATTGGTTGGGGGCAAGTATCAGCAAAGACAATTTAAGTAAGTCGGTAAGCGCATTTTACGTTGGGTTTAGCCCTCGGTCAAGCCAAAACTTCACCATTTTAAACGAAAATCTCCAAAATGAGCATTGGGCGTTCCTAACACTACTTTAAGCAGTCCTTCGACTGTAAGTATGCCTTCCCTTGCCATTTCGATAAATGGATACTGGAACGAATGAAAAAATTGGTCCAAAAAGTGATCAATCCTGACCCTTACAATGCTCGTCCCTAATCGGAGCCATGTCACGTTGGCTTACCTAACAAATTTACACTTTCTGTTTATCTATCATTCAATAATTCAATTTTAGACGGCTTTTTAACGCCACACTGAACACATTTAAATGTGAGCGGTGCAATACCACTTTACTGCGTCGAATTATCATCCTATCACGACGCGACGTTAAGATACAATAGGGGCAAGTCTTGCGACATACGTATTATACATGCACCTATATCTTAGAACTCGCCTTCCAATCATACCTACTTGTGTAATAATTAGATAACCTTGCGCTAATAATAAGGAATTTCCCCAGCTGAATTGCAAATACAAATATAAACAAGATGTCGGACACAAAACTATTATACAAAAAAATAAACACCTACCTATCCACTATACGTATCTATAGCGAATGCATCATCCTCACGTTTGAGAGCCATACGTTCCAATTGAGCATTATCACTTTTCACGTGTTGGTTACAGTTGTTCAGGCTGGTTTGCATGTGTTTGTGCTGCCTATCCAGTTTAAAATTCCGTTTTACGATTTAATTTGCACTAACAGCGCTCACAACAGATCACCGCCCCCAGTCCCCAACCCTTTTTTTTTACGAATGCGAGCTCCCATGCCCTTGCAGTTTGCATGCACATAATACAGATACGGTTACGTTTCTACAGTGAGATAGAAAATTGTAACCCCACTATGTGAAAGTATCTAGATGCACATTATTTTCACAATATTTGCTCTAGCCTTGAATTGGTGTCAGTGAAATTGTATGCGACACACTTCCCGCTACCATATGCAGCGCGTTACTAATTAATTTTCCATTGCGAAAACTGGAGAGAAAACTCATGTGTTGCTCTCAGGGTGACGCAGCAGTGCAGCACCATAATCGGATGTTGATTTTCAGTTGAATGAAATGCTCACAGTTGCCTGAGTCTGGGTTCAGTAAAAAAATTCGAATCCATCAGAACGTAGAGATCAATCGAAGCGATAAAAGGACAATGCACGCCTCGAAGGACAAACATGGAAGGCAATGGATGGATAAAGGAGACTATTGCCATACCAAATGATATTGACAATCAAAATTTCTGCTAAAACATACGAGAAGGCTACAATCCGCTGTGGGAATCGTTTCATACCCAATACCATCCCACCCTATCCATACATTTTTTTATTCCCAAAAAGTGGCCACGGCTTAAAACTTTACGGGAACGAAATGACATTGACTAAACCGATGTTTTTCTAAAAAAAAAAAAAAGTGGGCGTGGCAGTGAATAATTAAAAAAACACTTTTACTGAAGGCATTAACAAAGTTCTTAAACGCTAAATTTCATCATCCCAGCTTGAATTTTTCCGACTGACTAATATACGCCTACGGATAGAGTATGTATACAAATTGTGGGCGTGGCTAAAAAGGTTGTGCAGGTGAAATGTAAGACAATCCACAAAAATATACAAATTATCGGCGCAACATGCTCGTTAGTATTCACGGCCTAGCTTTTTCTCACAACTATGCATGGGTACCTGTGTACCTCTTGCAGCATGGCGGGACCTCCTGTTTTGTGCCGAATCCGAGCGGCTAAGTTGAGAGAAGTTTTTCTTGACAAACGATACTACTCGGATGAGTTGTCAAATAATCACGAGAGCGAAATTCCTTACGGTCTGAACAAAAACAACGTCATTCTAAAAAGTGGGTTTGATAGTGGGTGGATTATTAAAATGTTTGGGTTAGGTTATGTTTTTGTTTATAATTTGCACGCAGTCAATGGGTTATGAATACCCTTTACATGTTTTACCACAGTACGAGCCTTAAAAAGGAGAAGGACGAGAGTGATAGGAAGGATGTTAGATGTAGTGGAGACTTACTCAATGGTTGGTGTCCGAACTAACTTCGGGGAGTCACTGTTTTTTTGTTCGTTAGATTCGCAGAACTTTCAAGTTGGTGTATACTTTTAGGTGTATTTATCGAACTTTTTTTATTCAGGATTTTGGCTGGGATTGAATGCGCAACATTCCTCTCAATAGGCAAACATATTACCACTGCTCCGCGGCCACCCATACTTATTATGGAAATGGTCCTTTGAATCGGTCGACTTTTCTTGATATTCTTTTGCCCAAGTGAACCATTCCGAGCTCACTATAAGGCGGAGGATATTTCTGACATAAATATTAGCCTGCTCAACTAGATTGTCAAAGAAGTAGTCTCCTAGATAGAGTTTTCTGAACAAAAACAGAGAAGGTGCGGGTAAACTGAAACTCCTCGTCCTCCACGACAAAGCAGCTTCTGCAGAAGTCATTGCCAAAGAGGCCTAGTCTTTTTGCAAGTAGGCCTAGAGGGCCATTATCAGTACCGATAATGGTACTGATGTTTGATCTGTTCAGCATTATCAAGCAGAGAGAGCACTGCTGGTTATATTGGATTTTAGACACATTATTCCGTTTTCCCATCTGCGGTTTGCTTTCTTGATCGCATCCAGGTGATGGATGATTTACATGTAGAAAAGGGCATACCTAACATTTTTCTTTGGCGGTAGAATATCAAGTGTAGGGCCCTGTCTGGAAAGATTATCCGCCTTACAATTCCCTGGTATATCTCTGTGACCCTGTATCCAGAAGAGGTGAATAGTGAAATGCTCTGCCATATAGTTGTCATTGGTTAGCTTATTTCGATATAAATGAGATAGATCCCAGGGATTTATTACCACTTGGTACTGAAGATGCTTATATTCTTTGTAGACAATACAATACACCTTGGCCAGGATAAGGCTTCTTTAATTGCCATGATTTCCGCCTGGAAAATGTTACAATGATCGGGAAGGCGAAAGGATATGATTAGGTTAAGCATCTCGGAGAAAACACCTCCAGATTCTATTTTAGACCCATCTGTGGAGATGTGAATCGAGTTATTGTCTCCAGTCGTATCCGACTCCCATTCGAGGAATGGTTAACTTGAGTATTTCCACCTTGAGTGGGTGTCTTTTGTGTCGAGGCTCTCACGTCTCACAACTGCACAAGCTTCGAGCACAGAGGGGGTGGTTCTAAGAACTCCGCAAATGTATATGAACTTTACCTAGAAGGTTGCGGTTGGAGGCTATTTATAGAGTCATCCACCAGGGTAAAACACCATACAGGAGTACGGATCTGATGTTGCACACGAAAAGCCAGACGGCCCTATCGAGGTTTCCGTCGGAGTGGAAAATTCCCCAATTTTGCACGATTCGGAGGATTTTTGCTTCGAGGTATTCTTCCGAAAGCTGTTCGGAATATTTCTCCGACATTTTGTAATGCACCCCCGCGAATTGCGGTGAAGCACGTTCAGGTGTATTTTTCGTGCAATTTTTGACAGCTAAGTGTCATTCTTTTTCCGATTTTCTTCCGATGACACATACTTCGAATGAAATTTAAACCTCCGACGAAGTATGCGTTGCGGAAAATTGTCCGCTCCGACGGATACCTCGATAGGGGTGATTAACTTTCCAGTTCAGTTTCTTATCTAAGGCCAGACCCAGGTACTTGGCTGATTCTGCCAACTTGAGACTAGTGCCATTAAGTTTTGGAGGGTCAATGTGCGGGACTTAGTAATTCCTGCTAAAAACTGGAACAATTCGGTTTTTTGAGGGGTCGTGCGGAGTCCACATCTGATGGCTCATTTAAAGTACAGAGAGACCATTTTGTAATAGTTCTTTAAGGGCATTAAGGTACTTCCCTAATAGACGAACTATAGATATTGAAAATGTCTAAAAGTTCAGATACAGTCTGGAGAAACGTTTCTATTATTCTTCCGCTTCAACTGTGATTCAGCTTCGATTGTTTTTGACAGCTGAGGCTTCCTCTTTCAGAGCATTTGGCAGTGACAATTTTATATATCACGCCCTTTTCACGTTCTCGTCACTATACATTTCCGAATATATGGCGCTTTTATTGTTATTTTTGTCCCGGCGAAGGAACAATTTATTCATAAGTTTCCAACATTAAATGGTGGCGATATGAGAGCAGTCAAGACGCTCATGGATACGGGTTAAACAAAGGTCTCTTCCGATCCCAATCATTTGACGTTGAACTTGATATCTGCATTTTGATTTTGACTGCAACTTGATGCATGCCTTATGTCTATCGTAATGGGATAAACTTAACTGACCGGTGGGTTGTCTAGAGATCGGCATATCTCCTCATAAATTTGGCAGTGATGAATCCGTCTGTTGGTGGCATTCCTAACGCCGGTTTAGTCCATTAGCCCAAATCCATTGGTTAAAAGGGTTATGCCCTGAAGGGCAGTAATGTCTGTCATTGGTTTTGATAATCGTCAGCAAAAAAATCCGTCATTTTAGATGTTATCGCGATAATCACTTTATGGAATGAGGGCCCAGAATATCAATTTTTTTTAACATTCAGAGTTCTGGAAAATTATTCTTCTGGTTAAGGGTAATGGATAGACGGTGCCGTGAAACAAAGCCGAGCGAAATTACGCCAAATTTTGAAATTCGGCGTTATTTTACTTGGAATTGAACCTCCGCGCTCTGAATTCGGCTTTATTTCAGAAGCAATGTTCGGCGGTATTTCACTTTGTCATTGTGAAATAACGCCGAATATTGCTTGTGTAATAAAGCCGAATTCCAGGGTTTACATTTTGCACGGGGACTTGTTTTTTAAAGCATCCAACCTCGCACGCATCCTAAATCAAACAGTGAGCAAAAGCAGGGGGGTTGCGAGGGGTTGCAGGGGGGACAGCTTGCCCCCCCCCCCCTACCTTTTTAAAGTTTGCAAACACTTAAACTCGCACTCGGGTGTATGCAAAGAATGAAGCCCTCTGCTTGGGCTCAGTTTTGTATTTGCGATGGGTGCGAAATTGGATGTATGCAAGGTGAAATAGGGCCGAAATAGGGCACTCTAGCAAAGTGAAATAAAACCGAACATGGAAATTCGGCATTATTTCGCTTTCATAAAGTGAACTAACCCCGAATTTTGGAATTCGGCTTTATTTCATGGCATCTGCTTCTTAACATGCACTTCCATCTGTGTTAGCCCACGGTTTTGCATGAATTTTCGTGACAGTTTTAAACCGTTAATGTTTGAACCCACCACATTTTCAAATCTCATCACATGCATTGTAGAAATAGCCCATTGGACCCGTTTACCATCAGAGCAAGTGTCAATCCATGAAGTACGTCAACATAGGTAAATAAAATTCACCATGATTTTTTTTAAGTATGACCGATCGTAACATCCCGCAAAGATGAATGAACCTAAAAATAGTACAACAACTTAAAACCGAATTTTGCATCCCACCACACCTACTATACATGAGGAAGAGCGCGCAACAATAAACGCACTCACACAGCAAACAATACGTGTACGTACGTATGTATAATAAACAAAAAAGTATCTACTCCGATTGCCAAAAGCACAGCTCGCGCGCTAGTTGCCTGTTATGTTATTCACAACTATTCTTTGACACACTTTTCGCTGCTCTGGTAGTTTGGGTGTCAATGAACTTGTCTGTCATGTTTCTAGCATTCTGGCGTCATGCTAGCCTAAGCTTAACAAAACGAACAAACAGAAATCTAGAGTAGATACGATGACGGTGTATTGTTGATTTTTTTTTGTTCCATTCACGACTGAAATAATGCAATCCGATTGCAATAAAAGTCAGAGGAGTAGTCTTGAAATTTATAAACCATGTTCCGTTGTATGGATTATGATAAGACTTCTGAGCTTATAGATAGTAGCGACTGACTTTTATCAGAAATTGTGAAAGCGCACAAATGTCAGTTGTAGTGCTTGACGTGTAACTCTGCCAATGCGTTTGCGTACTGAGAAAGTTGTTAAATATTGAACGAAGAAAGAGTTTTTAGTTTCGTCCATTTTAGCGCATTTTTCTTGACGCGAAATTTTAGATGGGGAGAATATGTAAACTGTCAGAAAACAAAAAAAATGTTTTTTTTATATTTAGGTTTGTAAATGAGCTGATGAGCTTGTCAAACTGGGTACATCCACAAGTAAAAATCAAAGATATATGCATCTCGCTACATGGAAACTATTATTTTGGCGCAAAAGGTACGTCACGTCATACTTGACAATCAAAATAAATAATTTTGCTTCACGTGAGGTGATTATCAAAATTGACTGTCAACTTTTGCGTGGAATTCAAATGACAGCTACTTAGGTGTCATTTCCATACACTTACTTAATTTTCATAAAAAGTTTTGCATGGTTCACTTCGTAAGAAAATAAATGTTTATCACTTTGCATAGAGCAAAGAATAATGTACAGTCAAAAACGACAATCAAAAATTTGACAGTCAACTATCACCCCAGAGCCTAGGTTTTTCTCACAACCATTCAAGTGTGGGTATGTACTTCTTGCACAATGCGGGACCTCCTGTGTAATGCCAAATCCGAACGGCTGAGTACTCGGACTGCATGCAATTAAAGAATCTAAGTATTGATGGTCAAATATTACAGAGAAATGGACTAGATTTTTCAAATCGCAGGCCTAATTTTAACCAAAAACACCATCATAGTTTGGAAATATTGCTTGTCACCACTAAAATGGATGTTCTTAAAGGACCTGCCTATCAACCTATCAACACGCGAAATTACTAGATCTACAGTGTCTGCATTTTCTGAGCCATGTCTGTCCGTTGACGCTTCCACGTCTATTGAGCCTTTGCAAACATTTGACCATAATTCATCCAAAGAAGAAACTTATATCAACCATCCTTAAACACCGTTTATACAATCTGTCCCGTCCCATGCTGATAGTGATAAAGTTGTCACCCTTAAAGGAAAGCGTAAGCGTGACACCAACTCATCAACGGCTCATCCGAAAGCTAAACGCTCTATTCTCAGTTCCTAATCTGTCAGTTGGGTCGCCTCCAACAAATACTTCTCCTACTGCCCTAAATACATCATCTAGGGTAGTTCCAACAGTGACTGCATCTGTTTCTTCAATTGAATCGATACTTAAGTGGCGCTACAGTCCGGAATGAACCTGGGCTTCAACCAACATGCCTCTCCAATTAGCCCGGTCCTTAGCTAACTGCCTCCAGTTGCGCACTCCAAGTTGGTTGAGGTCGGTTTCTACTTGTGCGCTTCTCTTAAGGCGAGGGAATTGAATCGATACCAAAACCTTACCTACTTACTTAAGTGGCGCTACAGTTCGGAATGAACCTGGGCCTCAACCAACATGCCTCTCCAATTAGCCCGGTCCTTAGCTAACTGCCTCCAGTTGCGCACTCCAAGTTGGTTGAGGTCGGTTTCTACTTATGCGCGCCACTTAAGGCGAGGGAATTGAATCGATACAAAACCTAAATCGATCTTTATATCACGCCTGAAACTTAGTTTAGTTTAATTTAGTCCCTACAGGTACTTCTATTAAATGTACAAAAGTTTGTAAACCGGGTGGTTTCGTTTCATCATTTAAAATAGTTCTACCTCCGTATGTATTTGATAAAGTATGCGACACAAACTCATGGCCTTTAGACACTATTGTCAGTGAGTTTAAGCCACGTAGAGCTAAAAGCGGAGTTAACTCAGCATCAAAAAACTCTACCGACTGTCCCTCTACTACCAAAATGTAAGAGGACTCCGAACAAAACCATTTTTTCTTAATTCCCAAGCCTTTTCTCATGATATATCCTCCCTGACAGAAACGTGGCTTAACGCCAGTGTACTTGACTCGGAACTCTTTAATCATGAGTTCTCACTCCGAGACTACTTCTTTGACAACCTAGATGATCCAGTATGTCTTCTTATTTTAACACAGGCTGCGCTTCATAGGAATGGCTTAATGATGATATATTCTCCTTGACAGAAACGTGGCTTAACGCTAGTGTACTTGACTCAGAACTCTTTAATCATGAGTTCTCACTCCGAGACTACTTTTTTGACAACCTATGTGACCCAGTATGTCTTCTCATTTTAACACAGGCTACGCTTCATAGGAATGGCTTAGGTAGCAGATGCATTGAGGAAATTTGTTGCATCCATGTTGTATTACAACGGACCTATCTCGGTAGGCATGCATCCGGCATAATGTTGAAGTTGAATTCAAACTTTAACGCTACATACCGCTTATGTACTTTTCACGCATTAAAAAAATAAGAAAATATGACAAATTTCTAAAATCACTCATGCCGCATGAACAATCACACAGCCAACATTATAAACTCTCATTTGCGCCAACACTATACTGCGCATGCATGCATGTGACGTGTGTGGGCCATATAACATGCCTATATTTAGTAGAACTTGCTCATCTAAGGACGACTTGAGATAAAAAATAAATAATTTCCGTCATCTCATTCAACTGGGGCCAACTGTAACATGTCAAATCCACTCATTTTGTAGTTTATTTTTTTTTTAAACGCAAGTATGCAACTAATTGTAAAAAAATTTCAACAGATACCCATTTACGAATATCTCCGATGGCAACAAAAAATTGATAATAAAAAGCGCAAGAAGAAAGTTAACTTCTTGCATTATTCAAGACTTCTTTAATAACAAATTCTTCATTTATATAGTACTTTCGACATTCTAGTGGTTATTGTCGTATGTGTCCTCGTGTACCTCCTTACCGCCCCACGAGCCACAATAAAAAATAAATTTCTCCAAATAAAAGGAAATAAGAAGAAGCAAACAGCGAAACTAGTTAGTATCTCAAGTGAAAGTTTTCTTCTACGTTCTCTTCTTCACCTTATTTCTTGGGGTTTGGATGTTTTTTTTTTTTTGTATCTCATTTAAATGGATTCGATTTGGTAAACTAGTCACAATAATTTTTGAATGCGATAAGAGCAACAAATGAAAGAAAAACTACTCGAGCTGGTTGCAGGTATGGGTCGTGTGCTGGATTTGAAATTATTTCGGTACGGGAGTTAGTGTTCATTTTTAAAACGAAATTCATAAAAATTGGAAAAAAGTTATTGAAATAATCAATTTTATTTAATTTGGAAATTTGACCTAAATAGAAAAATGTATTATTCGAGTTTTTTTTTTTTTTTTGAAAAACTATATCATATGAAAATATTAAAATTAGCTTCACGGAAAAAAACATTACAAAGCACGTTGTTGGAGTATATAGACCACCAGGTTATAGTAAAAAGTCATTTATTGATGAAATTGCAAATAATTTAGGTCAAATAGGAAAGAATGAAGAAATGATTGTGATGGGGGATATGAATATTAATATACATGATTCTAACTCAAGCTATGTGAAAGAATATTTGGAGATGTTAGCATCATTGAGACTGATGAATGTCATTACTGAATGCACAAGGGTAGATCCTAAGAAGGGGACGAAATCAATAATTGATCACATCCTTGTAAGCAGAGTAGACAAACAAATTAATTCCGCCGTGATCGAGAGTGGTATCACCGACCATTACCCGACTATTTACTCCACAGATGACTTAGCAACATCAGAGAACCACATAGTCGGTACTTCTTATAACGGGTGATTTTTTAAGAGGTTTAGAATTTAAAAAAAAAAAAACACAAACAATTCGAAAAAATGAATGAAATATTTATTTGAATCGATAGTTTGAACCTTGCAATTTAATGTTTAAAGATAATTTCATGCAAATGTTGACCGCGGCTGCGTCTCAGGTAGCCCATCCGCTGAGTCCAATTTTGGCATACTCTTTCACACATATCGGCCGGTATCTCACGAATGAATGCATGGATGTTGGCTTCCAGTGCGTCAATCGAAGCGGGCTTGTCCCTATAGACATTAGCCTTGACATACCCCCACAAAAAATAATCTAATGGTGTCAAATCGCACGATCTAGGCGGCCAATTGACCGGCCCGAAACGTGAAATTAACTGTTCACCAAACTCGCCTCGCAATTGCGCCATTGTTTCGCGTGCTGTGTGGCATGTGGCACCGTCTTGTTGAAACCACATATCATGCAAGTCAAGAACTTCCATTTCGGGCAAAAAAAAGTTTGTTATCATCGCTCGGTAGCGTTCACCATTGACAGTAACGCTGCGATTCGCATCATCTTTGAAGAAATATGGCCCAATAATGCCGCCGGCCCATAAACCGCACCAAACAGTGGCTTTTTCGGGATGCATTGGTAGCTGTTGCAATGCTTCTGGCTGATCTTCACTCCAAATGCGGCAATTTTGCTTATTTACGTACCCATTCAACCAAAAATGAGCCTCATCGCTGAACACAATTTTTCGATAAAAAAGCGGATCCTCGGCCAGCTTTCCAAGAGCCCATTCACCAAAAATTCGGCGTTGTGGTAGGTCGGCTGGCTTTAGTTCTTGCACCAGCTGTATCTTAAAAGGCTTTACGCCCAAATCCTTCCGCAAAATTTTCCACGTAGTGCTGTAACAAAGGCCTAACTGCTGGGAACGGCGCCGAATCGAAATTTCGCGGTCTTCTGTCACACTAGCTGATACGGCCGCAATTTTTTCTTCACTACGCACAGTACGTAAACGTGTTGGTGGTTTAATGTCCAACAAAGTAAATTTGTTGCGAAATTTGGTCACAATCTTCCGAATAGACTGCTCAGAAGGTCGAGAATGCCGATCATAAAATGGAAGCAGCGCGTGATGAACATTTCGAACCGAGCACGAATTTTGATAGTAAAATTCAATAATTTGCAAGCGTTGTTCATTTGTAAGACGATTCATGGTTAAATTGCAAACCAAACTGAAGCTGTTTGACAGTGACACAAGGTACTAAACACACGTCAGCTGTCAAAACCAGTGTTGCCAAAACCAAACCAGCTAAAAAATCACCCGTTATATGCAACGGCAGAGTAAGTTAATTTTGGAAGTAGACTGGACAGAAGTCAGTAATGAAGAAGATGCCGAGAAGTTATATAAAAAACTGGTACGGAAACTAAGTGATATTTACAAAAGATCAACTTACACAAAATCAATACAGAACAAACGAAAAAATAGCCCCTGGGCAACCCCTTACCTGATAACTGAGTGCAAAAAAAGGGATCAACTCTATAGAAGGTGGAAAAATAATAAAGGCAACAAAACTATGAAAGAGAGTACAAAAGTTAAAGGAACAAAACAAATAAATTGATAGCAGCACAAAAATCTATTCGATGAATTTGATGGAATTCTACAACTTTTTCACTGATAATCTGAAAGACAGACAGAACGTCACCATTGACAGATATAACTTTGAGGTAGTACGGGACTTTGTCTACCTCGGCTCCGCTATTAACTCTGACAACAACATCTCGTCAGAAATTAAACGAAGAATTACTCTTGCCAATCGCTGTTTCTTCGGGCTAAGAAGGCAATTTAGTAGTAAAGCCCTCACTCGAACTACTAAGGAGATCCTATATAAGACCCTGATCATCCCAGTCCTGCTCTACGGCGCTTAAGCATTGACCGTATCAAAAGCGGATGAAGAAATCCTTGGTAGATTCGAGAGGAAAATTCTTCGAAAAATCTTCGGTCCCGTTTGCGTTGACGGGCTATGGAGACGAAGATTCAACCAAGAACTATACGAGCTGTACAGCGACATGCCCCTGGTCAAAAAACTCCGCATTGGACGTTTAAGATGGCTAGGACATGTAGAACGAATGGACACCAATACTCCGGCTCGCAGAGTCTTCGATTCCCAGCCAGACGTCGGACGCAGTAGAGGAAGACCTCGCCTTAAGTGGCGCGCACAAGTGGAAACCGACCTCAACCAACTTGGAGTGCGCAACTGGAGGCAGTTAGCTAAGGACCGGGCTAATTGGAGAGGCATGTTGGTTGAGGCCCAGGTTCATTCCGGACTGTAGCGCCACTGACGTACGTATCTGAAAGAGGCAATTAATATACACGTTCCTAAAGTCAGAATTAACAATAATTCAAAGCCTCCGTGGTTTAATAAAAGGCTTTGTAATTTAAGTAACAAAAAAAAACAAGGCTTACAAAATCGCTTGTAATTCTGGAAGTAAAAGTAATTGTATCCGGTTGGAGCGAGAATTCGATGTTCTTAACAAGTTTTTATTCAAAAATTACATGTTGACAATTGAATCAAACCTTAAAAAAAAATAGTAAATGTTTTTGGTCCTTTATCAAAAGTAAAAAAAAAATCAAATGGAATACCTAGTAGTATGCAATACTTGGGTTCTACATATTCTGATCTTTCAACTATTTGCAATTTATTTGCTGATTATTTTCAATCCAATTACAGAAGTTCAAATAGAGATCATCCAAGAATAGCTGAATATTTTAGAAATGAGTGTATGGTTGACATTGGTCAATTAGAAATCAACATTTCTGAAATCGAAGATGGTCTTTTGAATTTGAACTGTGATAACAATCCTGGTCCGGATGGAATTCCTCCAATTGTTCTTAAGAAATGTGCAACTGCTCTCTCTGAGCCCCTATTTTACATTTTTAATAGCTCTCTTGTGAGTGGAGATTTTCTTTCAGAGTGGAAAAAATCCTTTATTATTCCAATTCACAAAACTGGTCCGAAGCAGGAAATATCTAACTATCGTCCAATTTGCAAACTATCGTCTATACCAAAACTTTTTGAAAAAATTGTATGCACTAAGTTGGCTTTCACCGTTTCAACATGGCTTTGTCGCAGGAAAATCTACAACAACCAATCTTGAAATTTTTTCAAATTTTATTCTTAATAAACTCGAGGAAGGTTACCAAATCGATGTAATTTACACCGACTTTGCAAAGGCCTTTGATAGAGTCAGCCACCTTATTTTAATCAAAAAATTGGAAAGATTGGGTTTGCATTCAAGCATGTTGAAATGGTTAATATCCTACCTGAAAGATCGTATACAATTTGTATCTATTGACCAAATACTGTCAAATCCCGTTTTCGTGTCATCAGGTGTTCCCCAAGGAAGCCATCTTGGTCCACTTCTTTTTCCTATTTTTATTAATGACATGCCTGAAATCTTTAAAAATTCAGTTCGACTTCTGTTTGCAGATGATTTAAAATTTCTTAGATGTATAAAATCGATTGATGATTGTCTCCTTCTACAGGATGACCTTCAAAGGCTAACAGAATGATGTTGTGTTAACCAATTATTCTTGAATGTCTCTAAATGTCAATGTTTTTCGTTTTTTCGTAACATTTCACCAGTTTTCTTTGATTACAAAATTGAAAACAATGTTCTTGAAAGAGTATCAGAGAACAAAGACCTCGGTGTAGTCTTTGACCAAAAATTGAACTTTGTGAAACACGTGGAATATATTGTAACCAAAGCAAACTCAATGTTAGGTTTCATTAAACGCAATTCCAAAGACTTTAAGGATCCATTTACTATAAAATCTCTATTTAGCTCGTATGTTAGATCAATTTTAGAATACTGCTGTGTGATTTGGAATCCATATTACAACGTTCATTCGAAAAGAATTGAAAATATACAAAAAAAATTCACTAGATTTGCTATATGGAAACTAGGTTGGAACATCGAAACTCCTTCCTACTCTACTAGATGTCAACTTCTCGACATTCAGTCGCTTGAAAATAGACGGAAAATTTACTCAATTATGTTTGTAAGTGATATTTTATCATACCATATTAAATGTCCTTTTCTATTATCTTTGATTGATCTTTATGCACCATCTCGACAGCTAAGAGAACGTTGTCTGCTCCGCGAAAATGAACATAGGGTTAACTATGCACGAAATGAACCTATAACTCGCTGTGTTAGAGAAACCAATTTAATATCTGACACTATAGATTTTAACTTCCACACAAGTAGACTTACTTTAAAAAAACAACTTGTTATTGTACTTCTTAATTTAGTAAATTATATTCAATTATACATACATGTACATACATAGGATTATATATTAAGAACTATCTATTTATTTTTGTTTGAATTGTTAACTTTCTGTAGTCTAAATGTAGATTTAAAAGATCTCGAATTGATGTAAATAAATAAATAAATAAAAATCAAACTTCTATAAGAACCAATTCATCTAATTTAAGACCGATCCTAGAAAAACCTGGGGATTAGTAAACCAAATATTAGGAAGGAAAAGGCCAAATATAGATGAAACGATGATAAAACATTTTTCAACTGAAATCAAAACATTTTCCAACAATTGTGCACAATTTTCATTACACAGACTTCGCAAATTATTCATCACTGTAACTCTATCACATCGAACCATATAAATGCAATTTTTGCTAATGCTACAAATATCCAAGAAATGAGCGACATTATAAGTTCCCTTGGTGAATACAAATCGCCAGGAATTGATAGAATTAGAGCCGTGGATATCAGAAGACACGCCGACATTTTTGCTCCTATCCTATGCAAACTGTTTAACCTGAGCCTGACACAGTCAAAAATCCCGTCAACACTGAAAACCGCTGTAGTGAGGCCGATCTATAAGGGTGGAGTTAAAAATCAACTGAGTAATTATAGACCGATATCCATACTTCCAGTAATTGAAAAGTGTCTGGAAGGCGTAAATTCGCAAAGATTGCAGAGTTTTACTGACAAGCACTCTCTTATTCATAAAAGCCAATACGGGTTTCAAAAAAATAGGAATACAGGCAAACTACTAGGTGAATTCGTTAACTGTATCAATGAAAGTTTAAACAAAAGCCATCATGTCCTAGTCCTGTTCATGGATTTCAGTAAAGCTTTCGATACTCTTAACCATTCGAAGTTACTAGAAGCGCTTTAACGGATTGGCATACGAGGAGTAATGGCTGATTGGCTCAAGGATTATTTACACAACAGAAAAAGGACGTGCAGTATGGAGTCCCTCAGGGATCAAAACTAGGTCCAATCTCTTCATCCTTTACACAAACGAACTACTTCGCGTTTTTGAGAAAAGCATTCCATTTGCCTTCGCTGACGATACGGCGATCGTGGTACGCCACAGGTCTCTGGACACAGCGTCGAGCATTATGCAGGAGGAGTTGAATGCTGCAGTTAAATGGTGTCACGATAACGGTCTAGTTATCAACGCATCAAAAACCAAGATGATACATATTCGGAGTCCACAACTCATGCCTATACAGAGTAGAATATACTTGAGAAATGATGCCTGTTATTAGAAAGCTACAAATATCTTGGAGTTATCATTGACTCTCATTTTCTATGGAGCAAACACATCGACAAGCTGTGCATGGATCTGAAGAAGGCGTTATACGCATTGGCCCATTTGCGGCACTATGCCATGGTTCCTGTCTTAAAACAAGTATACTATTCCCTAGTCGAGTCCAAGTTACGTTATGGTATACTTGCCTGGGGCAACGCAGCCACAACCCACATCAAAAAATTACAAAGCCTTCAAAACTCAGTGCTGAAACAAATAAACTCAATCTATCCGCGAAACGATGAAAGAACGTTTAAAGTTCTTCAGGTCGAACAAATTTATAAGATGACACTTATCTTGGAGTACTTTGACGATGACCGTTTTATCCGACCAATAAATCATGGATGTGCACAAGGTATGCTTCAATTGCCAAGAAATTATAATGTTTATGGTAGACGACAACTCCAAATACAGCGTTCCTGCAACAATCAACAAATTACCTCGAGAACTTGTGAACATAGAGGATTACAAGACAAGAAAAAAAAATTAAACTTTTCTTATTAAACTCAAGTCATTAAATGATAAAGTTATTGGCGCAAATTTCTAGTCAATCGATGTTTAAGGGTTTAACTCCACACTAGTTATAAGGTACTTTAAATTAAAAGGTTGCTCTAACATATTTTCAATAATAGACACTTTTTTAACGTGGCGCTAATAAGTGTATGCTAATGGACATTCCTCTGAGGCCTCTAAATCAAACTCACCTAAAAAGTGACATAACGCTAACTCTTTATTAAATATTTAAAGTGAGGTTTCTGTCGCTTTAACTTTAATGCAGAGTGACAAAGTAAAGTACACTTTTTGACGATTATAATTACCAAAACGCGTTAGTACGCGATTAAATAATTTTAAAGTGTACTTTAAACGACTATAAATTTGCGCCATTGTATGTCCTATCTTTGTTTTTGAAAACATCTACAGCTTTCACTTTAAAGCCTACTTAAATAATTTAAACCTAAAGAAACACAACCTTCTGCAGACAAGCCACTAGGCTTCGCAGAAACATGTATAAAATTGTAAAGTCTTTATGAATATACGAATAAAAATGCAAAAAAAAAAAAAAAAAGTTTTTTCAAAATCGTTTGAACCATTTTTGAGAAATTTCGTTTTTTTTAACTTTCTCTTACAAAGAGAAAGATATTGTTTTCGTGAAAATTTTCGACCTCGAGATTTTGATTGATTCTAACATTACGATGATAGCGGAGCCTAAAAAAGTGGTTTTTGGAATTCCGTCCGTCGGTCCGTCTGTCCGTAATGGTCTCCCCAGCCTAAACGGCTTGACCGATTTTCTTCAAACTTCGTATCCAAGCTTGTTTTAGTCATAATTCTAGGCCATTTTTTTGTTTGCTTTAAGCCATGTTAATAAAGGTACCTGCCATATAAAAATTACACATAACCTCAATTTTCTCGAAAACGGCTCTAACGATTTTGATTAAACTTTACACATACTATAAGCATATTAGTTCCAACTAAACTGCATACCCAGTTTTTTCGAGAAAATCCATATAACGGATTTTTTCATTCAGGCCATATAAAGAAAATTGTTAATTTCTCGCAAACTAATATGTCAAATTGAATGAAATTTAATATAAATACTAATATAATAGTTTTAAACAATTCCACATAATTAGTTTTAGCCCAACTATCACTTTAAGGAATTTTCAGTTATGGCCAATAACGAAAATTAATTATTTTTCATATAGACACCGATTTCTTCAAATTTCGGAGTAAACGTTCGTATAATCACATTTCGACATTTTATAAATTTTTAGCATTAATAATCAACATAATAATAATCAATCTAACATCCAACTCGCTGTGAAAGAGAAAGTTGCGTACGACCCAGTCGTGCACCCACCACTCGTTTTTTTGAAAAATGTTGGATTAGCCAAAGATTTAAAGCAATCCCGCCCAGCCGTTGATTCTCCAGATCCGTACACAGACAGACAGAACCGCTTGACCCACTTTTCGTACTTCTCCACCATCGTTATGTTAAGTTTGATTAAAATACCGAGTAAGATTTATTTCACGAAACCAATACTTGCCCTATATGCAAAAATAAAAATTAGCAACAATAAACAACAAAAAAAAATTAATAAATACATGTAGATATATATTTTGAGGGAAATTGCCGGTGGTCCGCTAGGACGCTACACTTAAAAAAAAAACAACGCGACGCACGCTGTATTTTTGTACCCAGCACCTATACATGCATGAATAATTAAAGTGGGTTATTTTTGATATTGCCTAATCTAAGTGACCTAATTTCACTGACATAATCATGTGTATGCGTATTTTTTTTATTATTGTATGCTTGTTCTTTTTTCTATTATTATGTTTTTTTTTTTTTATTATCATGTTGTTGTGTCTAACTCTGGCGTCGTACTATGATGGTTTATTGCGTGAATGGAATCATTAAGAACGCATTTCGTTCGTTGTTATTGTTAATTTTGCAAATATTTTTTTTTTGCGTAGATTGTAAGATATCTATATTGACTACGACGAAATTTTCGTATATTTCTGTGATTCCCAAAAAAACAGTGTTTACAAAACGGGAGAAGGTTGACCAATTGGTTATTCCCGACATTGGATGTTTTGTGTTTCAATTTAATTTTTTTTTTAGAATTTGCGCGCACTCAAGGGGTTAGAAATACCCTTTATATGTTTTAACACAGTGCGGGCGTTAATGAAATTAGGGATACGAAGAGAGATACCGATGCACATTGGTTATAAATGCCTGTAGGTTATAATTGAAAGGGAAGACAGAGTTTGGTAGAGCATTCCACAATCCACATTCGTGTTGTTCGGTTTATGTACGAATCTCTATATTTCAGCGTTCGTCCGAAGAAAGGCTTGAGGGCAAACTGATTTGCATTCATAGCGTAACGAGTATTGCGGCTGAATTGTTGAATGGGGGGGAAGGCATTTCATTTCATTTGAACATTGGTTGTTAAAATAACGATAAAACAAGGTAAGGCAGGAGATATTTCGACGGTGTTCGAGCGAAACTAAGGAGTTCGCTATTCTTATGTCTCCTATAAGTTTTTTTTGCACGCGTTTGAATCCTATCTAGCAGGTGCAATGTTGGTTTTGGTGCACCTGACCAGACGTGGGCATTGAATTCATGTTTTGGGCGTATAAACGCTTTATATATTGTGACCAGATCAGAAGGGGTGAAATATTTCTTACATCGATTAAGGAAACCTAGACATTTCGCTGCGTTTTTAGCGACTTCGAATATGTGGTCGTTCCAACGTGAGTCGTTACTACCACACATACCTAGCATGGAAAGTTTTTCGGTTTCTTCGATGTAAGTGCCATTCATGGATAATGGCTCTAGATTTTGGTTTCGCTTTAATGACAGAAAACAGCATTGTGTTTTGGAAGCATTGAATTCCACTCTGTTGGATTTACCCCATTTGATAATGCTGTCAAGGTCTTAACATATTTTGGCGTTTAGGGTCCACGTGCGAAGATGATTGACGTGAACCTGAAAACGAATATGAGAAGCTGAGAGTACTGTCATCAGCGAAGGAATGAATTGGATAAGAAGTTTCAGACAGGAGATCATTTATAAAAATGAGAAAGAGAGTGCCTTGAGGGACACCAGCATTTATTTGGTGAGTTGCAGACTTGAAACCATCCAAAACAACTTGAATTGAACGTTTCGAAAGATAATTTCTAATCCATTTTCGCATTTTCGACAAAAGTGCTTAATGCCAAACCCTGTCAAATGCCTTTGAAATATCAAGCGCAACAATCTTGCTTTCGCCACCATGGTGGATTGAATGGTTCCACTTTTCGGTGAGATATGTCATCAAATCACCAGTAGACCTGTTGCTGCGAATACCATATTGCCGGTCATTGAGAAGTTTTCGTGTTTCGAGATATTTCATAAGCTGACGATTTATCAGCGTATCCATGACCTTGGAAAGAAGGGACGTAAGTGCAATTGGTCGGTAGTTGGAGAGAGAAGAAAATTCGCCTTTTTTTGGTACAGGCTTCCCAAAGCATTATTTATAAATGTTTTAGGTGCTTTTTTTTGGCTAATCTTTTAAAAACACTTTTATATTTTTCTTGTTTAAAATAATTTTTATTTTAAATTTAATATGGCTACCTTTTCCCTATGAATATAATTTTTTTGAAAGCAGACCGAAATAGATACAAAAGTTAAAATGTGTTCCCGGGTTAACCCACAATTAGAGTAAAGTTATATACAGACGCGACGGCTTCACTTCACTACAATTCGTAAATAAAATCCGCGTAGAATTTGTTTCGGAGGAAATCGGACAACGAATTCCACTTAGCTGTCGAAAATTGTACGAAAAATGCACCTGAACGCACTTCAACGCAATTCGCCGGAAGGCGTTTCAAAATGTCGGAGAAATATTCCGAACAGCTTTTCCGAAGATTACCTCGAAGCAAAAATCTTCTGAATCGTACAAAATCGGAGAATTTTCCGCTCGGACGGATACCTCGATAGGGTTGATTAGTTTCAATCAATTTAATGTGAAATTCTCTTCAATCCAAACTACTGCCCTTTATGGAAAATGATAGAAAACGCGTGATGAATGTCAAACTGGCATGTTGTTTTTTTATAGCCTATTCCATAGGCCCAATTTTCAGTAAAACGGTTCAGAATTCTGAAAATTGTCTTTATAACATATTGAGACAATCTTTACATCTATATTTCGCCCGTGTAAAGTTTTTACGCCTACTTTTTGGGGGCGTTTTCCTACTTATTTTTCTTGATTCTGGTGGTGTTGATGGAATTCGTTGCCATCTCCCTTGCACTTGGTCAGTTTACCAATTGTTGCACTAGTCCAGTGTGTGGATTAACCGAGGAGAAGAAATGTTGTTCCATACAAAGCGAGGAATATGCCAGAAGTAGGAACCATAGTTCGACATGATCTTGAGATGGATTTAATGAATATTTTCGAAACAGGTAACGCATTAGAACCATTTGTTGGTTTTTTTTATGTAGGGTGGATGTGGGCATATCATTAGGCCAATAACTCCTCTTTGTAGTCCCTCTAGTTCTCCATGCTCTGTCTGGTGCCCTTTCGTAAAATATGTGCTGCTGCATGGAAGGCGGCGCTTGTGAAGAGATGGTGCTTGTTTGTAGATAGATGTGTGCTAGTGCTTCTTACTTCTTAGTGATCCGCCACCGGTGTGTGCTTAGGTGTTGCCATTTGTGAGGAAGGTAGGAATTTCGAATGCACTCAACAGTTGGTGGCTAGATTGTGCAATTGTTTTGACCTTCCACGTCAATTTAGGGTGAAATATACGCCCCAAAACATGCGAGAGAAAAACGTCGCTTGATGCCCAGTTGGGTATTCGATTTGCAAAACGATGATAACCAGTGTCAATCTGCGTTTGTGGTGGGAATACTGTGCTGTCACTATCGGTGATTTTAGATAGGCAATTTAACGCCGATTTCAGATGGAGGATTTGTCGATGCATTTTGGGGTTTTTTTTTTGTTAATTCTTCTCAGACATTGGCCGTGTTCAGAGTCAGACTCAGATGAAGCTCTGTTCTCATTAGTCCGGCCATTTTGGGCAGTTATAACAAAGCTTCATCGAAGATGTTTTACTTAATTTGAAATCAAAAACACGGCCATTTCCAAGCGATGGGAAAGTTAAAAAAGTGAGTGCTTCGACTAGGGGATTTGAATTTGAACCCCTCGCTTGTTAGGTAGTCCAATGGACTTACACCATTGAGACATTGCTGCTCCGCGCACTATTTTGTTCTTTGTTGCGATGTCGAAAATACCATTCATAGGGGTACTTGCACAAACGCATTTTGACAGCTTAACCAGTGGTTAGCTGTTATAAAATTATTTGCATTCATTTTCTTTAGTAAATTTTATATACAGTCACCCACATAAGTCTGCGTACATTTATGAAATATTCGAAAAAGAGGCGTTTTGGCCAAAAAGTAAATAAAGGGTGTTTTTTAGAGGTATATAACTTTGAAACTTAATAAAACAAAGATGATTTTTTTTTAAATTGACATGAAATTTACTTTATTCGAAAGATAATCATTTGGCATATGACAGGCACGGCTGGGTCGGACGTATTCTAATCTGGAGGTCCAATTTTCGATGACTTTTTCGAACATTTGCGGTAGTTTATCAAAATTTTGAACATTTGTGGTAGTTTATCAAAATTTTGGACATTTGTGGTAGTTCATCAAAATTTTGCAAACAGTGGTTTTGCCAATGGCGAATAGATTCGCATACGATACTCAGCGATTTGTGGTCGTTTATTGGAAATAACGCGGCGAATGTTGTCCTTCAAGTGGTCAATTGTTTCGGGCTTATCGCCGTAAACTACCGACTTCACATATCCCCACAGAAAATAGTCAAGCGGGTGTTAAATCGCACGATCTTGGAGGCCAATTCACGGGACCAAAACGCGAAATTATGCGCTCACCGAACGTTTAATTCAACAAATCAATTGTGGCACGAGCTGTATGACATGTTGCGCCACCTTGTTTAAACCATAGCTCCTGCACATCATAGTTGTTTAATTGATGAACGAAAAAGTAAGTAATTATGGCTCGATTGACTGTGACGTTCTGGCCAGCATCGTTTTTAAAGAAGTACGGACCAATTATTCCACCAACCCATAAAGCACACCAGACAGTCAGTTTTTGTGGATGCAACGGTGTCTCAACATACACTTGAGGATTACCATCGCTTTAAATACGGCAGTTTTGTTTATTGAGGTGTCCATTCAACCAAAAGGATAGACTGATTCGGGTCTTCCTTTACACTACGCTCTACAACAGCAATGATTTTTTCTGTACGCACTGTAAGACACCTTTGTCGATGCGTATTATCATTGAGAGTAAACGTGTTGCAAAAACGTTCCATATTTAATAGAACTCATTGCTCTGATGCACGATTATGTTGACCGAAAAATGGACGTAGTGCGCGATACGTATTTCGAACAGAACCATGATTTTCAAAATAAATTTGCACAATTTGTAAGCGTTGTTCAGACGTCAGTCTATTCATGTTGAAATGCCAAACCAAACTAAAATAAATCACTTGACAGCTGACAAAATGGCCGCCAGTTAAAATAGTGTTGCCAACCTAGTTCCATGAACCTCTTCACATACTGTCAGATTGGCAATCGTACCTTGACAAGTACTTCGATGGTAAATTGTCTCAATAATTGAATCACCCCATACTTGCCATGGTAAGAATGGCAAAATTATTGAAAAACAGTTCTTCTACACATATCTTCGTACTTATTAAATCCCTTTTAGGCTGTTTGTATTCAAAGCCGCAACAGTTGGCTGTCATTCCAAAACTATTCCACTTTTTTTTTAAATTAAAACCTTCGCTGTATATTATCCTTAAAACTAGCGGCAACATAAAAATACCTATCTCTCTGTATTTCATTGTAAAACCCTTTCCATACGGTTAGCATGCCATTATAATTTCGCCTTTAATTTTATTCTTAAACGAACATTCTGTGGCTATGTTTCAAAGGGATAAATCGTCCCTAATAAGAGTATCACAAAATGTCCTCTTTAGAAATAAATTTAACTTAACTCTCACCTAGATTTTTCAATTCCTAACATCCTTTCAAGTAGCTGAACTTACCTAAAACGAGACAAACGAAAAAAAAAAAAACAAATAAAAAATCTATATAATAGGTTGACACATCTAATAACAAAAGAAAAACAAATAAATTTAAAAAAAAAAATACAACAAGGCGCAATATAATGCAATTGCGCATTCAAACTCAGTCTCAACCACCTCCTAACAACTCGCGTCACCCCTTGGATTCTGATGTTAATAAAAAAAAATTTACCCCCTATAAAAAAAATCTTTTGGCAGAGGGAACACTCGCACGGACTGACCGACCGGTGACTGCATTTGTGCACCATTTGCGCGCTTTGCAACTATGTCCTCCTCGCATGATGTAACCACTAAGTTCAGGAAAATTCTTTCACTTTCATTTCATGTATTTTTATTTTGCTCAACACAACGTAAACAGTTTTCGCTGACCATCAAGAATTAGTCGTAATTTCCCAGAACGACACAATGATCAATTTATCTCTTTGCAATTAAAAATAAAAGTTGCACCAACAACAAACCGACAATATTTATCCTCGCTATCTCTTCTGCCCCGCTCGACTCGGATTAGTTGTAAAATAGAACGAATTTCAAAAGCTAACGATGGAATCATTTTTCAAAATTGTATCTGTATCTGCGGAATTTCATAATAATGTCAATGCACCTAATTTCATAATGTAGAATATTTAGTTGTTCTCGGGCGGTTTTTTTTTGTACCTTCCCCGGTTTATCAAGTATTGGGAGGTATGATCATCGTTTTTCAAAAGCATCACCCTGTGGCTGTCAGAACTAACTAACTGCATTTAATTTTTTGCCAATTTGGTGGTGTTGAAATTGTCAGAGGCCAAAACAAAAATTTTGTAAAAATCTGTGTGCCTTCTGATACAGTGTTGCCAGAACTAGGGATTTTTTACTAGTATAGGGAAAAAACAGGGCAATTTTGGACATTCTAGGTACTAGAAAATTTCTAGGGGAAGGTAGAAACCCAAAATAATTTTATATTTTCCGTTAAATTTTAATATTAATTGTCCACCATTCAAAATTGAAATGTTTGTAATAGAAAATACATTCAATAACACTTCCGATTAATGTTTGCATTATGTATAATGTGATCTTAACCCAAAACAATTACCAACTACAAACGCAACCATCCGTACCAAGTTACAGTGCAAACGACGCACTTTTCATTTGATTCTTGACCGACAAGGTAGTTTTTGTCAAAATTTTATTTACACTAGGGATTTCTAGGGATTTTTTGACGTTCATCTAGGAAAAACTGTTGGCAACACTGCGTTCTGAATGTACTTCATCTATATAGACTTGGAGCTTAAACCAGAATGGCATTTGCACAACTTAAAACGTTTGCAAATTCCAAATTTGTCCGGCCCATTTCGGAACCTTTCTACGTATACGTGAATAACATTAACTTTGAGGTATAGAACTTTAAGTTGGCAACACTATTTTGACTGGCGGCTATTTTGTCATCTGTCAAGTGATTTATTCAGCCCTATAGAGGTATCACTCGGAGCGGATAATTTTCCACAACGCATACTTCGTCGGACGTTCAAATTCCATTCGAGGTATGTGTCATCGCAAAAAAAACTACACAAATGCGACGGCTTTACTTCACTACAATTCTTAAATAAATTTTGAGAAGAATTTCGGAAATCGGAAAAAATGCATTTAGCTGTCAAACATTTCACGAAAAATGCTCCTGAACGCACTTCAAAGCAATTCGACGGGATGCGTTACAAATTTCTGAGAAATATTCCGAAAAGCTTTCGGGAAGAATACCTTGAAGCAAAAATCCTCCGAATCGTAGAAAATCGGAGAATTATCCGCTCCGACGGATACCTCGATAAGGCTGATTATACCCTATCCCACAGGGGTATATTAGTTTTGATACATAGAGAAATAATTAAGCTACATATACATCAAAGTATATGGATCGACTCAGAATCGCTAGCTGAGTCGATTAAGACATGTCTGTCTGTCCGTCCGTCTGTCTGTTCGTCACCGATTTTAGGGCCTTAAATTTTGTGCTAGGCTATTGAAATTGGGTATATATGATCCCTGTCCGTGCCACCAGAACATGTGTAAAAATTTTCAAAATCCGCCCACTGTCACGACCCCTTTAAAAAAAACGTGCTTTTTGCCCAAACGTTAGAGAATTTTGAAAAAGTATCTGAGTATCATATTTAGGTAATGCTAACATCTATATTTCGTGCACACAAAGTTTTTTGCCACGCCCACTTTTTGGACGCTTTTTCTGTAAAAAAACATATGAGAGGCTACAATCCGCTATGCGGATCGTTGAATACCCTATCCCATCCCATCCTTTCAATTAATATCCTCAAAATATAGGCCTTATGGCGATGAAATACAGAAAATGACATTGTCACAATATATTACTCAGACAGTTTCTCAAAATCTTGTGTGGTTCGACAAAAAAACAACGTATTTCTATTGCTAATGCCTTGGGATGGGGTATACAAATGGTTTTTGTAAGAAAACGCCCCCAAAATGTGGGCGTAGGTGAAAATGATCTATGGACAAAATGTTTATATTACCATTTCGGAAGTATTTGCATCAATTTTTTTTTCGAAAGTTTTAAAATTTGGACAAAAAGCGTTTTTTACTAAAAACGCCCCCAAAAAGTGGGCGTGGCAAAAAACTTTGTATGAACGAAATATAGATATTAGGATTGTCTAAATATGCTACTCAGACACTTTTTTGAAATTCCTTACGGTTTAGCCAAAAAATAAGTTTTCCTAAAAAGGGGGCGTGGCAGTGGGCGGATTTCAAAAATTTTTACACTTGTTCTGGTGGCACGGACGAGGATCCTATATACCAAATTTCATTATCCTAGCTCAAAATTTAAGGCCCAAAAACCGCTGACGAACAGACAGACGGACGGACGGACGGACGGACGGACGGACAGACAGACATGGCTAATTCGACTCAGCTAGCGATTCTGAGTCGATCCATATACTTTGAGGTATATGTAGCAAAATTATTTCTCTATGTTACAAACTAAGTATCAAAACTAATATACCCCCCTATGGGATAGGGTATAAAAAAAAGGTTTTT
Source organism: Rhingia campestris (assembly GCA_932526625.1). Lineage (NCBI taxonomy): Eukaryota > Metazoa > Arthropoda > Insecta > Diptera > Syrphidae > Rhingia > Rhingia campestris. The sequence goes on along the minus strand of OW052186.1, from coordinate 1,043,984 downwards.
CAGTCAAATTTTAAAATATTTGAAATAAACTTTTGATGCAGAATGGTTGGCTATGATAATATTTTGCATTTTGCATATAGATCATTTTAACCCACGCCCACTTTTTGGAGGCGTTTTCTTACTAAAACCATTTGTATACCCAACCCCATTTTATATGCAGGAGGAAAACATTGTTTTTTGTCGAAACATAAACGATTTTGATAAACTGTATGAACAATATGTTGTGCCACTGTAATTTCCTATATTTCATTGCCATAAAGTCCACACTTTGGTGATATTAATTTTAAAGATGGGATAGGGTACTCAACGATCCACACAGCGGATTTTAGCCTTCGCACATGTTTTTAAGTTTGGTTTGGCATTTTAACATGTATAGACTGACGTCTGAACAATGCTTTCAAATTGTGCAAATTTATTTCTGAAAATTATTGTTCTGTTTGAAATACGAATCGGGCACTACGTCCATTTTACGGTTAACACAATCGCCCATCAGAGCAATTAATTCGATTAAGTATGGAACGTTTTTGCATCACGTTTACGTGTACATTGCGTACAGAAGAAGTCATTGCTTCTGTAGAGCGTAGCGTAGAATCAGAATCAGTCTGGCCAGAATGTTACAGTGACCGCTATAGAGCCATGATTACTGACTTTTTCGTTCATCAATTGAACAACCCTGATGTGCAGGAGCTGTGGTTTTAACAAGATGGCGCAACATGTCACACACACAGTTCGTGCCACAATTGATTTGTTGACGGAAACGTTCGGTGAGCGCAGATTTTCGCGTTTTGGTCCTGTGAATTGGCCTCCGAAATCGTGCGATTTAACGCCGCTTGACTAGTTGCTGTGGGGACGTGTAAAGTCGGAGTCTACGCCGATAAGCCCGAAACGATTGACCACATAGGGGACAACATTGGCCGCCTTATTGCCGATATACGCCCACAAATGTCAAAAAATCATTGAAAATTGGACCTCCACATTAAATGATAATTACAGAAGATTTTCTTTCTAATAAAGTAAATTTCATGTCAATTTAAAAAAAGTTCCATACCTCTAAGAAAAACACCCTTTACAAGGAATATAGAAGCTAAAGCTTGGGCTTTCATTTCGTTTTAACATTTGGCAAGTCTGTATTGGGTTGTTTTTGATATTTTTTTATTTCAAAAGGGGTAATTGACATTAAACAGATGTTAGAAAAGTTACCTTTTCAAGGACTGCCTTTAAAAATGTTTTATTAGGCCAATTTCATAAAATGCGTGGCCATTTGAACGAGTGTTTGTATTTTTGTTCACGACAACGAATACCATTAATTGTTACTGCCTGACCAGCCGAATTTTCGAAGAAGAATGGTCCGATAATCACGCCTTGTGGATGCATTTGTTTGGGTTTTATGAACCCCAAATGTGACAATTTTGACGATTAACGAAGCCATCAAGATGAAAATGAGCTTCATCACTGAAGATGATTTTGTTCGAAAAATCAGGATCGACTTGTTGTTGTTCCAAAAGTCATTCAACGAACTCTCTTTGCGCTGCATGGTCAGTAGTCGTCAGTTCTTGAGTCAATTGAACTTTGCATGAAATTTCAAGTGAGAACTCGCTGTAGGAGCTTCCAATTTCTGACTCTCGGTAACTACGTCGATGTTTTCTGTTGAATGCCTTGTGATAGGACACTCAGAATGTCTAATATCTCTAATTGATCCGATTTCCCTGCATTTTTCAAGTATTCTCTTCACAATTGATGGTTTAGAATCACTATGGCCGCCATATTGTGTACGAAAATTACGAACTAAAGTTGACAAACCTTTGTTATTTTTAAAATATTGCTCAACAATGAAAATGCATTGTTCTTTCGTATAGCGATCTATTTTTTCTAAGTCCGAACTGTCAGCTGTCACATAGTTATCGTTTTTTCAATTGGCAACACCGTACTATTAAATGCCGCAAAATTCAAATTTTGCGTGAGAATTAAGGGACACCATTTAGATATCAAGAAAGTCTGTATGCCACTTATCGTTGGGCCTCAAATTTTGAGCTAGAATGATGAAATTTTCATGTAAACTCTCTGTTTACTTATGAGGAAGATATTTCTTCATATGAGGAAGAATTTCTTCATACGTAAACAGAGAGTTTACATGAAAATTTCATCATTCTAGCTCAAAAGTCTCCAAAAATCTAGCTCAAAAAGCTCCCAAAAATCGGTGACACGCAGACGCCGCGGATGGAAGAATTGACGGACAGACAGTCATGGTTCAATCGACTCAGCTGTCAATTCCGAGTCGATCCATTTACTTTCAGATATATCTACCGAGAGTATTTATCTGTGATACAAACGTAATGTCAAAACTATCCCCATGGGATAGGGTATAAAAATAACTCTCTTTAGCAAAACTTCTTTTATTAAATTTATGAAAAATATTTCTTAATGTATTTTTCTATTTCTTAAATGTTTTAAGGGGAACAATTGATTTTTTTAACGTTTTTTTTTCAAATACTGGTGATTTTTTAAGAGTTAAGTTTTTCAGGTTGGCAGCACTATTTAGTAATGGCGTCCAAACGTCATCTGTCAAAGTGAAAAGTTTTCAGTATACTCTGCCATTTAATCATGAAAAAACTTACAAACGAGCAACGATTGCAAATTATTAAAATTTATTACCAAAATTCATGCTCTGTGAAAAATTTGCACTGTTTGTTGAAATTGAAAAATTGTGTTCAGATCATTCGATTTAACGCCTCTTGATTATATCTTGTGGGGTCATGTAAAGTCGTTAGTCTATGTGGACAAGCCGAACACGATTGAAGCCTTACAGGATAACATAACACGCGTAATTCGTGGAATACAGGACGAAATGCTCGAAAAAGTGACGCAAAATTGGACCTTCCGAATGGACAAATTTTGAACATTTGATGCAAATTTGAGTGTTTTATTCGATTTAAAAAAAAACTACGCTTAAAAAATCACCCGTTATAAACCACAGTTTAAATAAAATCGCATAAAAATCGGATGGGTTATATATTTATTTTAAAAAAAAACTGACAACATGACTTTCTGACAGGCTTGCGATCATGTCAGCAGTTCTTACTTTTCCAGGTACACCATTTATTTTGTTTTACTGTCAAGACCTCCCCAAGTTTCCCCATTTATTGTTATTTTTTTCATATTCATATGGAACTCCATTAAAGCACATATCCACCCTATGGACATCATCGATGACTCTCTCGTTAGGTAGTTAATTTATTTAAACTCGAGATGACGAAAGAGCATGCGCTCATACCTACAAGTGCATTTGGTATCAATTCCTAAGTGATTGCTAATTTTGAAAACAAAAAAATAATCATAGATAGAAAAGTATCTTATCAACGTACTTATGAGAACATAGTTCGGATTAACTATGTATAGATACAAATAGCCACTCAATGCAGTAATCGATCTTGCCAGCCGCAACGCATCTTGTTGGGGGTCTGTGATCGCAACGATGTGTTACCGAGGTCAAGATGATGAGCGTTGTATGTATATACACAGTTTCTTTTTTTTTTTTGCATTTATACACCGAGAAATGATGCATATGTGTTGTTTGTATGACATGCATATCCATTCAGTATCTTTTTGGTTGGTTACGTTATGTACGCGTATTCAGTTTTTTTTTTTTTTAATTATCATCACTCTTTGTTGGAGTAATATCTGATTGGGCATGAATGTATCTGTGCCTTGGTCAACGTTCTCTGGGCGAATGATGTCCTTCACAACTGTGCTCAGTGCTCACTTTATTGACGGCGGGGGAAAATGCGTCTTTACGAGCAATATGTAGATACATATGTACATGCAAAAGATAGATGCAACAGAGCGTTCTATCCGCTGAACATACAACGGAGGCACTTAATTGGAAGTTTCAAGTGCAACATGTTAATAATGATAATCGTGATAGTGAACTTTGTTTTTGTATGTAGATACAGGCATAACAGGCATAGCACTCGTGCATGGTTATGACAGCACATTTAAAAAGTGCAAATATATTTGTACTACTACGTCAGTAGTTTGGGGGGGGTCTGAAGAGAGGGGTTTTTGTTTTATATTATATCATTCGGGTTGTTGCGGAAGGCTGTTTTTCAAATGAGTCAGTAATGCGTATCTTTGAAGCTTTAAAAATGTATAGCTATCTAGGTTTAACGCAAAAAGAACATTGCAATTGGAGTTGTAATGCCTGCTCCACTTGGTCTCCGAACAATAGGGAAGTTGAAAACAATTCCGCACGTGAAAAGGTGCCGATTTTATCCAATCTGCTGGTGTAAAATTATAGCGTATGTCGAGTATAGCGGCATTTATTTGATTAATTCATTATTGTTACAAGCTGGGAATTAAGGAAATCGTTTTTTGACAGAAAATTATATCCTAATGATTTTAGGAATTCCTTACATGATTGTCAAAAAAATTTTAAGATCAAATGAAAAACAGCCTTGCAGTTCAAATAGATATTTGTTACCGTTTTAATGTCACATATGATGGACTTTTTAGCGACGAGCAACACAGATGGATTCCTAGTTTTCCTATACCGCCAAAACTCGCAAGCCTGCGGAAAATTGCGGATTCTCAATTGAGTTCAGCGGTATAGGTAATGAGAGAGTTTGTATACTTTCTGACAACGACGGCTCGTCAAAATTCAAATGAATTTAACTGATTTTACCTATGTCTCTATATTTATAAAGTTTGACAGTTCTTAAGCTACGTACACACGAGAAAACAACTGCAGCAATTGTTTGCATGCACACCTGAGCGAAATTCGCATGCAAAAAGTTTGCAGACATTCTTTTTAAGGGTCATGCAACTTGTTTGCACGACTGTTTGCCTCAAAATGTCGCATAGTGATTCACGCCACAGTAATAACCATGCTTTGCATGGTTATTACTTTCAAAATATTTGACAGTTCGAGTTGTCAATGGCTTGTTTGGAAATGTGTGATTAAAATCGACCAAATCGAAATAACGATTTGCAACAAAAACTAAAATAGCAGCAATGGTGGTAAAAATTTCATGAAAAAGAACTTAAAGCAAAAAAAAACATCAGAAAAAGAGCATTTTGAGTAAGAGATTGAATAAGAAAAAGAGCCGAGTTAGGATTTCATCAGCAACTTGTCAATGAGCTGAAAATTTTAAGATGAAGAGTGTTATTTCAGTTTTTTCCAATTTTTTTCATGTCCAAGAATGACTTTGAAGATTTATAAGCCCTGGAAAGAACCGAAATCCCAATAATGAAGCAGAAATCACCTGATAGTTCGAGAAAAATTTCATATTTAACGATTAATTTTTGTATTAGCTCGCGATTCCACTTTGTTGTTTGTGCGTCTTTACTCGAATATTGCAGTAAATGGCAAACAGCAGCTGCAAACACGCACACAGTTCGTGCAAACAAAACTGACGTGTTCACATGACATACTAAATTTTTTTCACAAATTTTAGCTGCAAACATTTTTAATTGCAACCAACTGGTTTTTCTACTGTTCACACTTGCGAATTCAATTGCAGACAAACATTTGCTGCAAATTTATTGCTCGTGTGTACGTAGCTTTATGCATGACAGTTGTTGTGTGTGACAGTTCTGCTGTAAGTGATTCTACTGCCAGTTTATTTTCAAAAAGTTTGTTAGCACACAAATCATTTAGCAATTCATTGACTAGAGTAACATTTTGACAAATGCCTTTGTCAGTTCGAAAACAGCTATTTCCATTTCCGCATTATTTTTTCTCATGTTGGTACTGAATTCGTATGCTTTTATTTTCAAAATGGAATGTTGCCCCCTGAAAGCCCCCCAGTTTGGGCTCACTTTGGAATTCGATTGCGTGCGAGGTTGTATGCAAAGTTTGAATATGTTTGCAACCCTCCTACTTGGGCTCAGTGTTGACAGGGGTTCGTCTTTTTTTTCAATACATCCAACCAAAACTAACAGTGAGCCCAAGCAGGGGGTTTTCAAAGTTTGCATATACCCAAACTCGCACTCGCATGTATGCAAAGTATGAACCCCTCTGCTTGGGCTCAGTGTTGTATTTGGGATGGGTGCGAAATTGGATGTATGCAAACAAAGTGAAATAAGGCCAAATCGGGTTCATTTCATTCTAGGAAAGTGAAATAAGGCCAAAACGGGTTCATTTCACTCTAGGAAAGTGAAATAAGGCCAAAACGGGTTCATTTCACTCTAGGAAAGTGAAATAAGACCGAATATGGAAATACAGCGTTACTTCGCTTTTACAAAGTAATTCTGCATTATGTCAGGTCACCACACCAATCAAGTAAGAGGGCGCCGTTTTGTTTGTCAATTCAGTTTTGTTCACTTGTCAAGAAAATTGATTGCCATTCATTGACATAATTACTGAAGAACAATACAATGACATCCCAATTGTCTTTTGTTTTGAATACGTCTTCTGTCAATTACAAATCTTGCTATCGCAGGTATTTCTTGGCGCCAAGAATGCAATTCAGAAATATATCCCTTTTTCAAACTTCTAAGGGCAAGACGTTGAAGCAGGGACCATATCAACTCGGATGAACAAAATCATAGATCGATTTCAGCGAAAGATTATTTTCTTACAGCTATCTGCAGAGCACAGAATATGTGATTCCCAGCCAGAGGTAGACCCAGTAGAAGATGACCTCGCCTTGAGTGTTGCGTAAAGGTACAAAACAAACTTGAAATGCGCAACTGAAGCTAAGGACCCGCCTAACTGAGACATGATAAGGCTTACTAAAGTAATTAAGTATCTATCTGCATATACCTATGAAAGCTGTATGAATACGTGAAATATCTACCTGTATACACCTTTGCAAGCATTTATGAATGTTATTATTGAAAAAGCACACCTTTTACTCTTTTCATTGTGCAACTAAAAGGAGAACAAACGAGTAATTATATATTCCATTCCTCCATGTGTAGATAAAATAAAAAACTAGTGTAATAAGGAAATGCATTTCAACCGCACAATGCCCACATTTCGACTTGTAAATATCTTACGACCCCTCACCTGCTCGCGCACCTGTGTCCATCAATCTGTAGAGCATTTTTATTGGCACGCATAAAATTTACACAATGCGTTTTGTGCTCGCACAAAATGATGACTACTTGCATACTAGTAGATATGCGTCTATCCTGGCATTGTTTTTTTTTTTAAGTCTTCTAAGTCACACGTAAATCACATAATATGGAGAACTTCCTAGTTCCTTCTTGTAAAAGGCCTACGCCAATGGGGCTACAGGCTACACATATAATCTGTTCGATTTCTCACTTCAGGTATCTGAATGTAAAAAAAATTTATAAATTATGCATACTATGCTGCACTGGTGCTGCTGCGCTGCTTGATTTGCGATTTCTCAAGAATATTTGTCGCGCCTGTCTGTTCTAATGGCGGCTTCCAGCAAATGACAATTCGAATATTAAGCAGCGTTATGTAAATAAGTTGTTGTGCTGTAGATATTGTCGACACTCAGCACACGATCCAATTGAGTTAGTTCCTAGAATGTGCATTGTGCATTTGGATTTTTTTTTATGTTTTTGTTATGAAATATTCCAGTTACGTTACGTTATATCACAGCAATAAGCAGAGAACAAGTAGAGAAGAGATAGGACACTTTCCAGGACCTTAAGTTTTGCCTAGAAGCTAATCATGGAAATTTCCAGGGCTTTGACAGATAAATAGATCACCACGGTCCAAACAGATACACACATTCCTTGTTTCAGATACACTTGTTTGCTAATTTATGTGTCAAAACGGCACGTAAGAAATCGGGTGATAAAGGGGACGACGTACGAAAGTTCCCTATCCCTTCCTTACGTGATCTCGTGTAATAAGATTAGCTGTGTCGGCCAGCATTTGGATGTATTACTCCTTCGAAGTTGGTGGTGATAATCGTACTTACTCCCTAATTTGCTTTTTAAAAATAATCCAAGAAAGCAGGTGATAGAAAAAAGGATATCTGGTAACACTGTCGGTTGGTCTGTTTGCAGATGCAGAATTAGACTAAACGAAACGATGAATTTCATACAAATTTCATATATTTAAGGTTTTTTGATTGACATTTTGAGTAAAAGCAAAAAGTATTCCGTGGTTTTCGAAAATTCAGGGTCCCACAAAGACGATCCTAACCATACTTATGATTGACAAAATCAAAATTGTTTACTTTCTGACAACATGTATGTAGGTACTTGGTTCTGAAGTAAAATTCGGGATATTCAGAGATCGAAATATCTTGGGGTGATTTCAGCCAAACGCGTGTTTCCAGCCCAAATGGATATTTCAGCGTGTGGTAATTTTATTGACCTTACAGTTCTATTTCCCCCGGTTATCAAGTCTGACTGAAGAAGGTTCATATTTATGACGGAATGGATGTTCGATTAACAAGAGGAGTTGTAGCCTTTCCTTCTCTCCCCTTCTATTCATTGGTTACACTGATATTCGGTCGTTATTTCGTGTGTGACAAAATACCGTCAGATTTCAATCGGTTATAACTACGAGACTAATAATAGGAAAACAATGGTTGAGTACACAGCAGATAGATCACGTATGTACTTCTTAAATGCGCGGTTTTTGTTTTTCCTGTGAAGTCATCGGACTAATGTAGGTGTATTCTCCCAATCATTACGAATACGTTTTGTGTAGTCTTAATTTCGTGTAGTGTGAAAACGTTAGGTGCTATAAAATTTACCGCGTGAATATAAGTGAAAATCGATAAAAGATAGAAAATTACAAAAAGATTTAGAACTTTTATCTCATGCAGAAAACGCAATTCCTAAAAAGTTAGGTGTCGAGTGCGAACTCGAACTACACCTTTCGTAAAATAGAATTTTGTAAAGCAGAATTTGGTTTTAACTCTTAGACTGTTGCTCCTTATTGGAATCTCTCCTTTATATACCTTATCCCGTTCTCGTATTATGTCATCCGAGTTTTTCTTTTTAATGTATCGTATGGATAAAATGATGAATTACGTTTCGAAAAGAACAGATACATTGTATTTGCATTAAAAAAGAAACAGATAATGTTGAATAACTGAATTGAATGAGTGGAACGTAGAAAACGCTTGCTTGACTGAAAACTATATATATTGACAAAGTTCAATACTTCAGTCAAATTCTAGCTGAAGATCGAACACAAAGATGAACCAATTGTTTAAGCTGGTTTGGTAGATTGAGGTGTCTGAATGAAGTGAAATTCTTACAAACAGTTTTACTGATGGCACATACTTGAGACGGCTTGAGACAACTGATATTACATCACCTTAAGTAGGCTTTCAAAATGTTTTTCAATTCACTAGCTCAAGTTCTAATCGCTAAAAAAGGAAGAACTAAAAGATGAAGGCATCAAATGCCCCGAGTTAGTCAAAAATGGCACGTCAAAGACAAACGAATTAAGGAAATCGTTTTTTGACAGGAAATTATCTCCTCTGCTGAGGATGAAGAAAAGTGTTTGAGGGATCCACACGCCTTATGATTTTCGGAATTCCACACTTGATTGTCAAAAACCTGAAGATCATATGAAAAACACCCTTGCAGTTCAAATAGTTTTAATGTCACATATGATGGACTTTTTAGCGACGAGCAGAAAACGTCAACAATGTAAATATCGGTAGTGTTGAAAATATAAATCTGTTAATATTTTGAAAAAGTTAAAGCCTGTTTTAAAGGTTCAGGGTTCAGATAAAAATATATCAAGGACTATTAAGATGTATTTTTCCCTGATAAGCTTCCCATTTTTACCTTTCAACTCTGACTCAAAGCGTTCTTGTGGTGATCGCAGTGGAATACGTGTACTTACACTAAGACACATTTTCCATTCGAAACCTGGCAGCGGAAGAACTCTCAATAAGGAGCCAACGGTGGCGTTTACAGCCACAGTTAGGATGGACATAGTGAAACACCTATTTGAGCTGTTTCGCGACGTATTTTAACAACAGGCCATCTTAGAGTCTCAAGAGTTAGTCAGGCCCCTTGAACGGAGAAGATAGTGAATCAACCGAACTGATCCTCCAAGTTGCGGAATCTGACGTCAGACCCGGAACGACCACGATCAACGACTTACGAGTATACACCTGCATCGTAGTCGCACGCTTTCCACCACAGGTTCATTCAAAAACTTGAATCTGCACTCCAGCGGTGCTGAGCAGACATTGCCCTGATTCAGAAAATACATTGAAGAGGATCAGGAATACAAAAATGAAGGTCATGCGAAATTAACTACAGTTGCCACCCAAGGCTGCATTTATTTAGATGCGAATTCGTTGTGGGGAGCCGACTTAGGACTTTAATCTAATCGACTTTAAGCCGGTTAGTAGTAATCCGAATCAGAGCAACGTTCTGCAACATCAGCCTTATATGGCAGGTACACCACAACCGATGAGACTGAAAACCTTATCAAGGAGGAATTTTACGACCTCCTGGATGGAGCCTACGGAGCCTGCCTGAAATACGATGTAAAAATCATACAAGGGGACTTTAATGCGAAAGTCGCTAAGGGTTACATCTTCGGCAAGTTAATTGGAAAGCAGCCTCGAACTGTACCGACAAAACTGTTACACATGTGTCGTCTTACATTGGAGGACACGGGATGCCACGTATAGTTTGGAAACAGCTCATTTGGGCACTCATTCCGTAGCCTTTAAAACGATTATCGTTGACGATAGTGTAGGAGACTACAAAGACTACACGTGGCGTGTAATTTTTATATTAAGTGTGTGCACATGTATTCAAATTACATTCTGTATTTCCAAAGTCTCCTTTACGGAATGAGTACCCTGATCTTTGCCAAACATGTACCGGATTCCGACAAGAAGACGCTCGCAATCATGCGATTTTTTGAATCTCATGTTGGAATCGCCACACGGGCTCAGTGGCGTGAGGGTTAGTGCGATAAAGGTCTGGGTTCGATTCGCAGCCGTAGCAACACCTGAATGATTTTTCACTGACCCTCCTTTCGGGATGATCTGACAAATCATCCGACTTAGCCGTTTATATTCGGCATCGTTCAAGCAGTACAAACACACAGATAAATGGTTATGAAAAAGCTCGGTCCTAGGTACTTACTAACGAGCCTGTTTCACCAAATAACGAGTGTATTTGTATTTTTGTATTTTTTAAAAATCGAATAAAACACTCAAATTTGCATCAAATCGGGTTCGTAGAGGATTGAAGGCTGCAGTGTCTCAGGCAGAGACTCTTCACGGGTCGGGAGCCCGATAAGTAAGTAGATAAGTAAGTATTCAAAATTTGTATTGTAATCGATAAATAGGCCTTTGCTATTTAGGTTTTAAGGACAACTTCATGTAAATGTTGTCCGCGGCTCCGTTTTAAATGGTCCATTCGGAAGGTACAATTTTGCGTCACTTTTCGAGCATTTCGGCCTGTATTTTACGAATTACGCGTGTTATGTTATCCTGTAAGGCTTCGATCGTGTTCGGCTTGTCCACATAGATAAACGACTTTAAATTACCCCCACAAGAAATAATCAAGAGGCGTTAAATCGCATGATCTTGGCGGCCAACTCACAGGGCCATTTCGAGAGATAAGCTCACCAAATGCATCCTTAAACATTTCCATTGTGGCATGTGGCACCGTCTTAGTGAAATCACATGTCAACCATGTTGAACTCAGCCAACTGGGGCAAAAAAAGTCGCGTATCATGGCTCGATATCGTTCGCCGTTGACGGTAACGTTTCTCCCACAGTCGTTTTTGGAAGAAAAATGGACCGATGATGCCACCAGCTCATAAACCACACCAAACTGTCGTTTTTTCGGGATGCATCGGTAATTCTTGTATGACATGTGGATGTTCATCACTCCAGATGCGACATTTTTACTTATTTACGTATCCGTTGAGCCAGAAATGGCCTCATCGCTGAACACAATTTTTTGATAAAATAGCGGATTTTCATGGAGCTGTTCTAAGGCCCATTCAACAAAAATTTGACGTTGTGGTAGCTCATTCGGCTTCAATCCTTGCACAAGTTTAATTTTATAGGCTTTCAAACCCAAGTCGACACGTAAAATTTTCCATGTGGTTGAGTAACACATGCCCAATTGCTGAGAACGGCGACGAATTGACATTTCACGATCTTCATTAATATTGATAATTTCGATAATTTGCAATAATTGCTCGGTTGTAAGTCTTTCCGTGATTAAATGGCGGAGTATAGATAGTGACTTTTCACTTTGACAGATGACGTTTGGACGCCATTACTAACCGGTGCTGCCAACCTGAAAAACTTAACTTTAAAAAAAATCACACGTTATATTTTTTTTGTAACAGATAGCGCTTAGGTGTGCGGTAGGCACTACCTTCAACAAATTTGTCTATCTACTACTGGAGTACATAGACAATATCGACTTCAATAGTCGCTCCCATCGTGGCATTGTGGATGCATTTACGGCGTTGGTCTTGTAGTCTATGAGGGCAAGAAAAGCACAAAGAGAACAAATGGCGCACCACCTTGGACAAAATGTCATTGTTGGTATCAACAGTTTTGAGGTAGTTTGAGAAAACATCAAATCCACGAATGAAACCTTAGTGGAGATACATACGACGAAGACTGATCCCAGAAAACCGATGTTATTTCGGTTTTGCATATCAAATGGAATTTAAACCCTTAACCCGAAAGTCCAAATGTTTGCTCCTACCATTCCTATATTATATGGCGCCGACTGCTGGATAATAAGCAGGAAAGTGGAGCGAATTTCAGGCACTTTCAAGGGAGAAGTCTTTTGTCAAAATTTTTGACATCTATACGAGGAAAAGGGAATGGATGAGAAGATGCAACCGCGACAAGAAGTGAATGTAATACAAAAGATTAAAGGGTGGTAGACAACATTGTCGGCCACATCCAGCGAATGAACCATAACGCCCCAGCCAAATTTTAGCTTTAACTGCAGTTTTTATACTTCGCACTAATTTATAAGATAGTTTATCTCAAAGAGTACAATTTTACTTAAATAAATAAAAATAAAAGAATCTTCGAATCCCAGGCAGAGATTCTCAACGGGTTGGGTGCCCATTAAGAAAGTAAGTTAGTTGGTCAAGAAACGTCGTTCCATAGAATCGATTAGGAGGCTAGTGCGGCGCAGTAGATACTTTAAAAAAAATTGCATAACAAATCGTTTTTGCTTCTCGTTTATTCCCTCTTCTATTTTTGTCGTACTCACTTTCTTTTCTTTTTGTTTTCCAGCTGCAGCTTAGAACTTTGTCGATCTACACATGAGCCACTACATGTACCTCAAGGGGGGGTTTTCCTTACATTCTCGGATACGTGTGTCACAGGTACGTACATGATTTTATCACACTTTAGAACTATATTTTCCAGTGCCATTCAATGTTAAGTTAAAATTGCAATATCTCCAAATAGTTTGCACACCTATAGATAAAACTCATGCCAATTCATATAATTCTATCTCTGATTCAAATAACTCCCCTCGAAGTCTATTGTATCCCATCTTACCCACTCTGGCTTTAAACCCTCACCCATAATCTCAGAATCTATTCTCACAGTACCTACCAACTTTCTCAAACGTTCTAACGATCTATTCCCACTTAACTACCAAAAAAAAAACGTTAATCGTTAATCCTAACAACCTATTGCATAATTGTATCTACAGTCATCCAGTCCACGTCGGTCGGTGCCATCACATCATTAGCATCATAAAACTGTAAACTTTCTCATAAAGCCTCTCTTAAACGTGTTCGCTGGTATGTAGGTCAATATTACATCACACAGTTCTTTTGCGTGTTCTTAGTGTTTTTTTTTTGTCTGTATAGGAAATTCTTCATTCTTAATTGTGTGTCATCTTTCCCCCGTCTTTATCTTCGTCGGTGTCTTCTCGTTTCAAAGAAAAACGACCAGCAGACGAAACAAACCAAACAACAAACAAAAAAAAAAACACCCACAAGTAAATGCTGTACGCTCCTGCTCAGAGTAAATACAGAATTGGGTCATTTAACGGTAAAACACAAACAACAACAACAAAAACACTACGAACCCATGGTATGGTGAAAAGTCACAAAAGAACCCACAAACCAACTAACAACAACGAACAAACAAAAAACAACAAAAAAACAGTAACAACTGGTAACAAACTCAAGACCCCGCACTACCCATAGCGGGCTAAAAGAGAGTGCGGAAAAGCAACGCAAAAATAAACATACACTCAAACAAATCACACAAATGTCTGTGTGTTTGTAGCTTCAAAGCTGAGAGAAAGTGTTATGACCGAATTAAGGTGCTGAATTTTATATTCAAAGCATTGGGGCGGGCTCTTGGACTTGGAGTCTTGGCCCATCACCATAAACTTAACGATATCGCTTCATCGGTGGCGGGCATGCACTTGAACTGACCGTCGCGCCGTGCCGTTGCAAACAAAGTCAAGGCGAAGTCGGTCGTAATTCCACTTCACAAACACGAACACACACCGACCATAACCACACTGCAAGTGAACGCCATCATCATCATCATCGGTATACTGTTAGAGAGGTGGTAGCCGTAAGCGTAACCCAAACAACAAACACAACGCCATCTGAGGCGCGCATCAACAGCACACAGTCACACGCGCGAATGCACACTCTGCGCGTTCTAATGCATTTACCATCGAATCGTAATCCATTGGGGACGGGGGGCGATGGTTGGACTCAGGCTGTGGTTTAGTGGGTATCCAATCCAAGTTAGTAAAGAGGAACAAAAAAAACCAAACCAATGCACTATGTCACGAGCACGGTATTGCTTTTGGATGTGTCTGTGCAGTTGCACGGTGTGTTACTGCGGCGAAGTGCAACTTGCATGGTTAGATAGAGCCGAGTACTACCAAGCGTGGTGGCTTTGTCACTGACAACATGGCGTCAACCCCCAGGGCATGATTCATTCAATAAAATTGATTATGGAGGGTGGCAGAAACACAGAAGGCAACAACTATCACTATTACTGTCATTGGCGACAGCAATGTTCAGGTTTGTCGAAAATTAGCAAAGACGCAGACGTCATTCTCATGTGTCCAAGAGAGACCACATAACAGCCGTTTCATACTAAATGTTGACGTAAGACTAAAGGTCTGCCTAGAATGCATCTGTAGCTTGTAACGGGTGATATTTTAAGAGCTAAGTTTATCAGGTTGACAGCACTGGTTAGTTATGGCGTCCAAACGTCATCTGTCAAAGTGAAAAGTTGTCAGTATACTCAGCCATTCGTCTCTCTATTAAGGCTAAAACCGCCTTGAATGGTTGGTTGCTTGACTCTGGCACGGCAAAGATGGTAAACATCTGAAAATATAGGCTGTCCCGGCTATGGAGGTCAATCAGGTGAATTGTGAATCCTCTAGTAATAGGGGCTACAAAACCTAAAGTGCTTTCACATCGAACCGAAAACTGAGTTTTCGAAAAAATGCCTGAAACCTACATCGAAAACCGGAGTTTTTCTATTTTTCAAAAACTAGTAAGTTACGCCGAAACCGTCTTGAAACCGCTTCGAAGAATTCATCTCATTGAAGATTGTGCGAACGAATACACCTTTTCATACCTTCTACACGTGTTTCACACGACCGACAAAACAGCTGATGAACTTGCTGTCAATAAAAAATTATTTTTTCATTTCGTTTTTCATATGGCTCTGGCTGGATTGAAATGTCAAACGAAACCTGGCCAGAGTTCGGTGTGAAAGCATCAAGTGGTTTTCGTAAACTATTTGCCGATTCAATGTGTAAGCACTACTAGACGGTTTCATGGGTAAAATCTTTCAGAAGATGTATAACACCGATGACTGACTAACAGTTAACAACCGACTTGACAATTATTTAATAATTCTTTCTTATTGGAGGGGTGATAACCCTTCCACTTGTGACACATGTCCTTCTGTTGCTCTCGTTGTTCTTTTGTTTTTTCAACCCGCAGATAGACTCGGAATGTAAACCACAAGTGAAGGTATAGCTGTAGATGTACAAATTTTCGGATCAACAGACTCGTTTGTATACCCAGGGCCCAGCTTTTTCTTACAATCATTCATGTGTTGCACGATGGCTGGACCTCCTGATACAATACAAATTTTTGGCGCAAAAAGCTCGTTAATATATCCAGGGTCTAGCTTTTTCTGAAAACCATTCATGTGTGCGTGTGTACTTTTGGCGGGACTTCCTATTTTATGCCGAATCCGAACGGCTATGTTGAGATAAGTTTTTTCATGACAATTGATACTACCTACTCCAATGATTGCTCAGTTCATTACGAGAGTAGCCAGCGAAAAATCACTTAGGTGATGCTACGGCTGGGAATCCCAGACCTTCTGCGTGGCAGTTCATCGCACCAACCATCGCGCCACTGAACCAAAGTTGCGAATAATTCGCATTCACGACGGATACCAGGGGGTCATCGAGACGGTAGTAAAGGGTGTTTTTTTTTTTAGACCTAGTCTAATCGAACTTTAAGTTGGCAACACTATTTTAACTGGCGGCCATTTTGTCAGCTGTCAAGTGATTTATTTTTAGTTTGCTTTGACATTTCAACATGAATAGATGGACTTTTGAACAACACTTCCAAATTGTGCAAATTTATTTTGAAAATCATGGTTCTGTTCGAAATACGTATCGCGCAGTTTGTCCATTGTACGGTCAACATAATCGTCCATCAGAGGAATTAATTTGACTAAGTATGGAACGTTTTTGCACCACGTTTACTCTAAATGAAAATACGCATCCACAGAGACGTCGTACAGTGCGTACGGAAGAAGTCATTGCTGCTGTAGAGCGCAGAAGACCCGAATCAGTCTGGCCAGAATGTTACAGTCAATGGTGACCGCTATAGAGCGGGCCATGATTTCTGACTTTTCGTTCATCAATTGAATCAATTGAATTGGCCTCCAAGATCGTGCGATTTGCGAAGATATGATAAGCCCGAAACGATTGACCACTTGGAGGACAACATTCGCTGCGTTATAGCCGATATATGGACACAAATGTTGAAAAAAGTCATCGAAAATTGGACCTCCAGATTAGACTAGGTCCGAGCCAGTCGTGGTGGTCATACGCCAGAAGTCATATTTTAAGTAAATTTCATGTCAATTTAAAATAAAGCATCTCTGTTTTATTCTATTTCAAAGTTCTATACCTCTAAAAATACACCCTAAGAAATCATATCAAAACCTCAATTAAGCGATTTAGCCCCCTGTAAGTTTGGCCGAGTTATGTCGGCTCCATTTTTTCATAAGGGCCAACCGACAGATTACAAAAAAGGGGGTTTTTTGGAAAAGTTAAATTTGTATGTTACACCCAAAGGTTTAATAAATGTTCCTCTCTTATCACCTGTGGAATATCAGTTCATATCATTATTTGAGTCTCTGTTGCCTTGTTCCCAGGGTTTACCTACCCCTTGGAATGCGTAAAAAAAATATTTTAATTGGTTTATCTGAACCTTCCCTACTTTGTACAAAATAGAAAGAAAAACTGCATTTTTGTTATTTTTTTGACAACCCAAACAAGATGGCGAACCTCTGCTATCCTAAATAGATTAGATCCACTCCGACCTAATTTATTTATTTTTTCTAATGGAAAAGGGATATTTTATCAATTCCTGTGAAGACTACATAAATCATAGGAAAAGCGTAGGCTATATGGGAAAAAAAATCAGTGACCTGTATCCAAAAAGCTGAATATAAAGCGCTCCACCATTATATAACAAACTTCCGGCGTTCAAATATGGTTTATCAAGATATGTTTGACAGCAGAAGTTACAGCAGAATCCGAAGCTCAAAGATGTGAAGAATCCTTTTGACAACAGAAATTACGAAGCATGCTTCAATCCGAAGCTCAAAGATCTGAAGAACCCTTAACGTCATGGAAACAAAAACAAGAAACGAGACAAGCTCAGTAGATATTTTCATGTTATAAGGCATGACATGGTCAAAATGGATTTTTGTCAACATCAGCATTACTCCTCATGCCCGTTTTCTGATAATCTCCCTTAAAATAGTTAAGTTGAACTTAATTCCTTAAGTGATACTTCTTGTTAACCATAACTGTGTCACTTAGCGAATTAAGTGGAACTGAAGCATTTAGGGAGAATATCAGCAAGCAGCCCTTAGTGGCGAAGTGATTCAAAATCGAGAGTCTAGTCGATATTATTTGTTCGGTTCCATTTCCCTTTTATATCGATGGGGCTTTGAATTATGATGTGAATCGGTAGACTTGACGTGAGTCATACTTACAAATTGTCACCCCATGCATTTTTGCATGCTCAGTTGCGGTACTGCTTTGACATGCTAAATATATCGCTGGAATGTTAAATTTTGTATGTGTGGACCTCATCCTTATTCCCCATTGGACCTCATGGACCTTATCCTCATGGAATGTGAAGTTCTCTATGTGTGAACCTCATCCTTATTCCCCATTGGCTTTCGCTTTTTAAAGGCGCACCAGACAAATGCTGTTTTCCATCACCACGAGAAGTGTCAATGGCTCTCATTACGTAAAGTGATTATCGTTTGAGGGTACATCTTGCATTACGTAAGATCAATAGTCGTTTTTGCTGATATCACTTTATTTGCTTCACTTAAAACAATAATCGACAAATCACAGAAAATTATTGAATTATAAAAAATTATACATGAGGTCTTGACTACCGTCTGAGTGATAATCGTTTCCAAAATTAAGCTTACAAAGTGATTTTGCCAGCCTGGAAAACGCCTTTCGCGGTATTTCATGGTGGTTGGCCAAAAGGCGAAGAAATACAAACTGTTGGCGCAACAGTCTCGTTAGTATCCAGGGCCTAGCTTTTTTTTCTCACAATCATTCATATGTATGTACTTCCTTCACATGGCGGAACCTCCTGTTTTATGCCGAATCCGAGCTGCTAAGTTGAGATAAATCTTTTCTTGACAATTGATACTACTCGAATGATTTGTAAGTTCTAAGTTCATCAGGGCAGGAGGCGCAGTGAAAAATCACTTAGTTATCGCTACGGCTGAGAATCGAACTCACCCCTTCTGCGCGGCAGTACATCGCACAAACCATAGCGCCTCCGAGACATTTATGGTTGGCAAAGCCCCTCCCAAAACCCTTATCTAGTCTAACTAAGTGTGCGGTTACGGCCAACGTTAGTAAGCAAGTGCGCTAGTCCGCGCTAGTAAAAAAAATCGTGAACTATATATTGAACTGAACGTAACCGCGGCCTTAATGTTATGGAGTAGACTACTAGTTTTCAAAGACTTAGAAAAGCGAAAGAGTCAATTTGTTCAATCACCTATATCCGATCTATCTATTCTATTACGATCCGACATCGCTGTGCTAAAACGAAGAATTTGCAAAAGATTTCTGACGTAACCGTCGGGGATAAACCGCTTGTCTTGTGCGCCACACGATAGGTAATATCGGGATACCATCCCTTCCTTGCACTAGCCCTAATGAGTAACCCCCTTATTAATAAACGCTGATTAGCTTATCAGGAGTAACTTTTGACATTTGCGGGAGTAGGTACTTCTTATCGGGAAAACTGTCAAGTTTGCGCGCCACACGGTAGCGGTGGTGCAACACCGGAATACCATCCCTTCCTTGCAGTAGCATTTGAGAGTAACCCCCTTATTAATAAACGCTGATTATCCAATCAGGAGTAACATTTGACATTTGCGGGAGAAGGTACTTCTTATGGGGAAAACTATCAAGTTAGCCAAGCGCGCCACACGGTAACGGTGGTGCAACACCGGGATACCATCCATTCCTTGCACTAGCCTTTGAGAGTAACCCCCTTATTAATAAACGCTGATTAGCTAATCAGTGAGTAACTTTTTACATTTGCGGGAGTAGGTACTTCTTATCGGGAAAACTGTCAAGTAAGCGCGCCACACGTTAGCGGTGGTGAGTAACTTTTGACATTTGCGGGAGTACCTACTTCTTATTGAGAAAACTGTCAAGTTAGCCATTGATGAGCTAATCCGTGTTTATTAATACGGGGGAAAATGAAGACGAATGGCCTTGGTGGATAGCGCCCGACATGTAAGCATCCTTGTGGTGATAAGCCCCCAAATGGTGATGTCAAATGATGAATCACCTCGATACCATTCAGCTAAACCCCTTGTTGCGATAATAAAGCACACATATCTATATATCTGTATTCGATACATTGACCCTGAAACAAATAGCTCCTGTCAAAAAATAAATACCTACGCGTCGCGTCTATCTATGTATCACCGTCTAACACTAATACCGGCAAAGTGCAAAACATGAATGAATGGTTAGGGCCTTCGAAGCTCACCCTTTTCTTCCCTTTTTTTTCGCTTCGCATCCTTCAGCATTCACTGCACACATACTCGCTTGGAATGAATGAAGGTGATGCTCCTCGCCGCGCCAGACAACACCCCAACTTTCTACATGCACAAATTCGCATACGCATACTTGTATCGCGGTACTCACGGATAATCTAAATCCGAGTATTTGCGAGTCTCTTATCTCTAGGACACGATATCGGCGCAGCCACTAGGTACGACCAGACGATATTGTGTAAAAGAAAGGAATTTCCAAACCACACAAGACACTGTGTAGCCGCCGCCACCACCACCATTCACATCGTCCACGACCCCTATCCCTATTTCTTCATCTTGCTGTGTTCTGGTACCATTTTGGTTTTTTTTTTATTCCCCCTGATGTTGTTGTTGTTTTGCTCAGTCTCAGTCCTCAGTGTCGGTTTAGTAAATGACTGCGCTGCGCCATTGTCGCTCGCTTTTGTGTTGAAGTTGTTTGCTGCTGTGCTGGGATTTGTTATATGTGCAGCCTTGAACTTCTGGCAGAGTGCATTAACTTCGTTGAAAGAGCGCGCAGATACACACACATGGCTACACAGTCTACCAATACTATTGGCAAGCGTTACATAGTTGTGTTGTGTATCGGCATCTGTAGTGGAATAACAAAACTCAACAGTCACCACCCTCCAACCCGGCATAACAACGATTACACCATGACACCAGACATTTTTTTTTATTTAGATTTGCGCAATTAAGGATACGAGACAGCAGACAAACACACACACACAAATGTATAATATTCTAGATTATCGACGGACGACGGGGTGACATTTGGAGAGAGTGGTCATGGCGATGACTAGCTTTTCCTAGGAAAATATATTGAGTCATATTTTACACAATCAACAGAACAATTGCCGCACACAAAGCAGCAACGTGCTTTTTTTCGCCATGCTTTGTTTTGGCGCTGATGAAATAATACCTATCACTGAACTTTGTATCTCAACCGTTTACAGAGTATGATTCCACCCTCTTCCAGATACTATTCGACATGGTTGCTACTTACCAAATTTAAAATTTCCAATTTTGCCGGCTTGTTGACAACTCCGAATTCCAAAAAAATGTTCAAAATGTTGCCTGTTGCTGTGACTGGCTGTTGACGTTTTTTGTTTTTTTTTTTTCAAAATTTATCGTTCAAACTTAATCCAGATAATTCTTTGCTAATTTCGCATTTAGATTGACACTGTATCACAACAAAATAAAAATCACAAAAACCCACTTATTTGTCGTTTCTGACGGTCCACTGGCAAGACAATGGCCAAAATATTAAAACAGTCCACACACAAAAAACCGTTTCAAAAATATCTGTAATGTATGTTTGTATGTAAAAGTAGTTCGCAGTTGAAGAGTATCTTTTTTTTTGTTCTTTTAAGAAAAATAAATACGCGCGTACACATCCATTGCTCGTAGCTACAACTTTTGTACTGAAAAAGCCAAAAAATTCTTTTAGTCTAAAGTACACAAAGCCGACTGTTGCGACAACGAGAACGGCACGAAACGAATGGCAAAGCAACGAAATGTCTGAGGAAAGCGGAGAATTTTATTGCAAAGGTAGACGTTGACTGTATGAGCCGTTGAGGCTTAGGCGAGCAGTCGTCAGTCGAGCACCTATAGATAGATAGATAGATAGATAGACGAAGACGACACGGACAGCTCAGTTTCCGTTGGTTGGAGATGTTGTGTGAATCACACGTTCGAAGCTGAAAGCTAGCATTTCTGTTTGAATCTGAGAAAACTGAATGAATGAACAGTAAACGGTCGATCGCATACAGTAGGTTACTGGGAGTGGGATACTTTGTGCTTTGCTCGGTTTTTGTTTGATTAGAATGGTTCGGTTGGATGTTGTATCGAACTTATGAGAGATTGAACTTGCACACACATTTGAAATCAACAAAAGAAAACAAAAACAAAAGGAAAACAAAATGAAAATAAAAACGTAATTCAAATTCAAATGACCGTCCAATACAAGAGAACATCGCCATAGCGATTGTGTGTGTGCCTGTGCATTTGCGAGTTTGTGACACAATTTGGGTTCAACAAGAGGTTGCAATTCATGAACTTGTGTTTGAATTGACCATTGTTTGTTATTTAATATCTGTGGCGCGGCGACTGACCTGTGCTATGATGGAGTAACGTTCGTTCTACCAACGCAATGCGACGTAGTATAGGGAGGTTCTTTCTTTTGCAGCTGGGAATGTCATAAATCCCAGTAGTAACACACCGAACTGGGACAAAGGATTTAGTGGGTGCATGTTAGCATTAACATCCAGCTAATGAATGTATGTAGGTATCCAAAGGCGGGTGAATTTTTATAGAAGGATACATTTTATTAGGGACTTAGGTGGTCTATTTTCTCGTGGGTTTTTGAAAAGAAAATGCTTTAAACGGACTTCTAAGCAGGACATTCGTTCTACATGTCCTAGCCATCTTAGACGTCCAATGAGAAGATTTTTAGTTCTTGGTTGAGTCTTCGTCTCCATAGCCCGTAAACACATTTTCCTCTCAATTCGACCAAAGATTTCTTCATCCAATTTTGACACGGTCCATGCTTCAGCGCCATAGAGCAGGACTTGGATGATCAGTATATTCAGCCCTATCGAGGTATTCGTTGGAGCGGGAAATTCTCCGATTTTGTACAATTCGGAGGATTTTTGCTTCGAGATATTCAGCCCTATCGAGGTATCCCTCGGAGCGGACAATTTTCCGCAACGCATACTTCGTCGGAAGTTTAAATTTCATTCGACGTATGTGTCATCGGAAAAAAAAGCTACACAAATGCGGCGGCTTCACTTCACTACAATTCGTAAATAAATTCCGCGAAGAATTTGTGTCGGAAGAAATCGGAAAAAGAATGGCACTTAGCTCTCAAAAATTGCACGAAAAATGCACCTGAACGCACTACAAAATGTCGGAGAAATAATCCGAACAGCTTTTCTGAAGAACACCTCGAAGCAAAAATCCTCCGAATCGTACAAAATCGGAGAATTTTCCGCTCCGACGGATTCCTCGATAGGGCCGATTCTTTCGAAAAGCTGTTCGGAATATTTCTCCGACAAATTTATAACACATCCCGGCGAATTGCGTTGAGGTGCGTTCAGGAGCATTTTTGTGACATTTTTGACAGCTAAGTGGATTTTTTCCCGATTTCCCCCGACACAAATTCTTCGCGGAATTTATTTACGAAGTGAAGCCCTCACGTTTGTGTAGTATTTTTCGGTGACACATACTTTGAATGGAATTTGAACGAAAGAAGAAGTCACAGTCACATGGCAGCGCATCGCCTTGCCTAAATCCTTTTTTGGTATCGAATGTGTCGGTGAGGTCGTTTCCGACCCTGATGGAGCAGCCAGAATTCTCAATCGTCATCCTACACAAACGGCCGAGTTTGGACGGTATACCAAAACTAGACATGGCTCTGTATAGTTCGTCTCTATAAATGCTGTCGAATGCGGCTTTGAAATCGATAAAGTGGTGGTGGGTATCGATTTGGACTTCTTGGGTTTTTTCCAGGATCTGCCGAAGTGTGAAAATTTGATCGGTTGTGGACTTTCCTGGCCTAAAACTACACTGAAAGGGCCGATCAGGTTGTTGGTAAACGGTTTCAGGAGTTCACATATTACGGCTGGTAATATGTAGGCGATGTTGAGGAGACTTAAGCCTCTGTAGTTGGCGCAGTTGAGAGGTCCCTTTTTTTGGATCGGGAAAACGATGCTGGGGTTCCATTCTTCAGGCAGTTGGTGGATGTTACTTACCAAGTCGGCGGGAAGGCCATCATTTCCGGCGGCCCTGTGCCCCTGTTAAGCTTCAGTTCTGATATTGCTATCCTCACAGTGGGGTGGTTGGCAGTTTTCGCTGTCGTTGCCAATATTCGTTCTGCCTGACAGCGGAATATTGTTCGTCATCGCCGTTTAATAGTCTGCAGAAGTGGTTCTTCCATATCCTCAGCATCGATTGTGTCTCAACTACGATATTTCCTTGTTCATCTCGACAGGATTCTGTTCGAACCTGGTATCCTTGGCTTTGACTTTGGTAAAATTGGTGAACATCGTTCCTGGAGTGGAACCTCTCTATATCCTCGATCGCGCGCTTTTCTTGCTCTTTTGTCTTCTTTCTGAAATACCGGTGTTCTTCCCTTCTTCTCTGCCTATAGAGCAGCTCTCGTCTTCACCTGCAGCTTAGCCTTGTAGGCCTCGTTCTTGGCTGCGAGCATCTGTCGGCATTCCTCATCAAACCAGGGGTTTCTTGCTGGTGGTCGCGAGAAACCTAGCACATCAGTTGCGGCTGATCTAATGGCTTGTTGGCATCGTTGCCATTGTTCTTCGACATTAGATGTTGGTGGTGTGTTGTGAGTCGAGAGGTTAAGGGATACGTGTTGCGCGAAGGTTTTGGCGGTTTCTGGCGATTGCAGTCCTTCGACATTAATTTTTTTCACAGTATTTCTATTTTGTTGTGGCGTGGTGGATATCGGCATGCTTACCTTGGCTGCAACAAGGTAGTGGTCCGAGTCGATGTTAGCCTCTCGGAATGTTCGGACATCCAAAATACTGGATGCGTGCCTCTTGTCTATCGCAATGTGATCAATTTGGTTAACTGTTCGTTGATCTGGAGACCGCCATGTCATGATATCGTGTTGAGGAAACTATGTGCTGGCTATAGTGGCATTTCGTTCCGTAGTTAATTCAATTAGCCTAAGTCCGTTACCAGACGTGTTGTCGTGTAGGCTATATTCGCCGACAATACTGCTAAAGATGTCTTCTCTTCCTACCTTTGCTTTAAAGTCTCCCAGCACGATTTTAACATCGTACTTTGGTAGTCGCTCATAGGTTTTGTCAAAGAGCTCGTTGAAGCAATCCTTAGTTATATAAACTTTTCCTCCGTCGGAGCGTGAGCGCATATAAGGCTTACGTTGGCGAATTTTGCCTTGATGCGGATTTTTACAACGCGTTCGATAATGTTTAGGAAACAAAACACTGCTTGCCTAAGTCTGGCACTTATAACAGATCCGCTTCCGAATAGTCGCTGTTTCTGCTCACTATAACACGGTCCATAGTAGATGTCACAGTTTTTCATCCTTTTTTGCCCGGCCAATCCCATCGTATTTCCTGGATGGCAGTAATGTCTGCTTTGTAGCAGTTTAGGGCTTCCGCTGGTTGTTCGCCTGCACCTCTCCTGTTTAATGTTCTCACATTCCAGGTGCAGATGCGAACGTCGTTGTCCTTTTTTCGTTTAGCAGGGTCGTCAACACTAATATCAGTCCTTTCCGAGGCTATTGCTTGCTTCGTAACAATGGTTTTTTCCATAGGTGGGTAGTTTACCCAAAGCACAGCCCCCAACCTGGAGGACAAAACGACAAATAATTTTTTTTTGCGCAACAGGCTCGTTAGTACCCAGGGACTAGCTGGCCACAAATATTCCTGTGTGCGTGTGTACTTCTTTCATGATGAAGGGAAATCATGTGTTATGCCGACTATGCTTTTGATCATGTGATGATCTTTAGCAAAGTTGTTGTGGATGAGCCCACAAAGGTATCTGAGCTGATACGACCAATTTTCGACAGATGATGCCACTGTCATTCTAATGAACTTCATATATTGCCGTGACAGTTCATGCTGATTTTAATTGAAACGAAAATACCGAACGAATGATGACGTTTCGAGTTGTGGGTGACATAAGAATTTATGTAAATTGTGCATTTCATATCCGGCTCACATTAAACAGACAATATTGTCGTTTTTTTTTTATTTTAGTTGTTGGCGTTGCAACGCACGCAGGCTACAGCTAGTCCAAAACAAATGCGACGGTTTCATATAATTTGGCCAAACTATGAAAATCGTCAAATCTTCGCATGCTTGGTATTTGATCTTACGCTAACTTCACAGTGAAAGATAAAGTTACACGTACGATCTAGTCGTATCTCATTTTTTTCGATGTAAAAACTGCTTAAAAATTTGCTACCAAAAACTACTTTAGGTTGGTTGGGTGATCATGCAGTCTTTGATAAAATTGCATCTCTAGCTGATACAACAACCCTCTTTTAAATAATTGCATCTACAAGAATCCGCCGATAAAATGTGTTTTCCATTTAACAATATTATCTCCACTATTTGTTGGCTCATCCTTTATTGTGTGCCTATCTATACAACTCGCTTTTACAGAGAATTTCCAATATCACGGACGTCCGTCATAAGTACGTACTTTAGTCTCTATAGCTTTACAATAAAATGGAAGACCATTGGGCACCAGACCTTTGCATTCTTCAAATCAAACAAACTAAAATACCTGTTATATAATACAAGATAGCAATTCTACCAGTATAACTAGCATGTGTGTGTGAATAAACAATTTCAACAACATTTATACCGCAAATAACTGATGGAAGTACATGAGTACACGTGACTTCGTTATCAGCCTAATGTGATGTAACGAAATGTACAGAACCTTAGTTTTGCTGTATAGCAGATAAGGTTGTTACTTGCACTGCACTGTTGACTTGGTTACCTCATATACTAATCTAATGACAAACATTTTGTGTCTCATTGTTATTTTTTGTTTTTAAATAAATAATTTTGTTAAGATATTGGTAAGAGCTTGTCTCGACAAACAGAGTGTATGTCAGTCTCGTTCGAGGGGGGCTTTGTTAATTGTTTTACGATGATTAGTTTTCTGAAGTCTGACTAATCCGACAAAAGAGATAGAGTGATAGATGTTTTTGTAACTTCGTCTTCCCTTATCGGCAAGGGTATGGTATGGATGGAAGTATTGATCTCGTCGCCCACATTTTATCCGTCTGATCGGCTCAATATTTTTACAATTTAATTTGGCATTTAGTCGACATTTACGACAACCTTTTCGGGCGATTTTTTGTAAACTTTCTTCAAGACATAAAGGGCGCACATTCTCTGATGACTTATGCAATATTTTTTTTATTATAAGACGCACCCTGAACAATTTGGGCTCCAGAAAACATAATGGACCAGATTTATAGCAAGTTGTTTCTAGACAGCATAAAAAAAAATGCTTGCCACGACCAAATGCTCATCATGTGCAAATGAATTAACACCGAGACTTTTGATTACCTACTAAGGAATGAAACAATATCATTTGTTCCGAAAGATGCGTTCCACAAGGACCTGCTTAGCTATTAGATCCGTTTATGGAGAATCAAAAGCTGCTGCCTTGTCAAGACTTTCGATCGGTTTGTCAAGGAGCTTTGTTAGACGAATTAAAATCATTTCACAAATTCTCCCTACTAGATGAACATTTTTTGTGAAGGGCAGATCTCCTAAAGGTTGGTCATATAAACTTTTCCAAATTCCTGAAGAGTCTCAAAAAGTTACATTAAGTTTTCGATCACATTTGCTTCAGAGATGCAATCAAATAAACTAAATCCTGTACTTACTTACTTAAGTGGCGCTACAGTCCGGGATGAATCTGGGCCTTAACCAACATGCCTCTCCAATTAGCCCGGTCCTTAGCTAACTGCTCCAGTTGCGCCAAGTTGTTTGAGGTCGGTTTCTTCTTGTGTGCGCCACTTAAGGCGAGGTCTTCCACTACTGCATCCGACGTCTGGCTAGGAATCGAAGACTCTGCGAGCCGGAGTATTGGTGTCCATTCGTTCTTAATGTCCTAGCCGTCATAAACGTCCAATGCGGAGATTTTTGACCAGGGGTATGTCGATGTACATCTCGTATAGTTCGTGTTGTTGAATCTTCATCTCCATAACCCATCTACGCAAACGGGACTAAAGATTTTTCGAAAGATTTTTCTCTCGAATCGACCAAGGATTTCTTCATCCGCTTTTGATACGGTTCGTGCTTCAGCGCCGTAGAGTAGGACTGGGAAGATCAGGGTGTCATATAGGATCTCCTAAGTAGTTCGAGTGAGGGCTTTACTACTAAATTGCCTTCTTAGCCCGAAGAAACAGCGATTGGCAAGAGTAATTTTTCTTTTGATTTCTGACGAGATGTTGTCAGAGTTAATAGCGGAGCCGAGGTAGACAAAGTCCCGTACTACCTCAAAGTTATATCTGTCAATGGTGACGTTCTGTCCAATTCGTCGATGTTGGGTGTCCTTTCGTGTTGACAACATATACTTAGTCTTACCCTCGTTTACTGCTAAATCCATTTTTGCCGCTTCCTTCTCTATACTAGCCAAGGTGGCTATCACATCACGTTGAGTCCTACCAATGATGTCAATATCGTCGGCGTATGCTGGTAGTTGCACCGATTTTTGGAAAATTGTGCCTCTGATGTTGGCTCGGGAGTTTTGCACAATCCTCTCAAGAATCAAATTAAAGAAATCACATGACAGCGCATCGCATTGCCTAAATCCTTTTTGGTATCGAATGTGTCGCTGAGGTCGTTTCCGACCCTGATGGGGCAGCGAGAATTCTCCATTGTCATCTTACACAAACGGACGAGTTTGGGCGGTATATCAAAACTAGGCATGGCTCTGTATAGTTCGTCTCTATAAATGCTGTCGTATGCGGCTTTATCATCGATAAATAGGTGGTGGGTATCGATTTGGACTTCTTGGGTTTTTTCCAGGATATGCCGAAGTGTGAAGATTTGATCGATTGTGGACTTTCCTGGCCTAACACCACACTGACAAGGGCCGATCAGGTTGTTGGTAAACGGTTTCACATATTACGGCAGATAGGATCTTGTAGGCGATGTTGAGCAGACTTATGCCTCTGTAGATGGCGCAGTTCAGAGGTTCTCCTTTTTTATGGATCGGGCAAACGATGCTGAGGTTCCATTCTTCAGGCATTCAACCGACCAGATTTGGCTTATGAGTTGGTGGATGTTGCTTAGCAAATCATCTCCGCAAGCTTTGTAAAGCTCAGCGGGAAGGCCGTCATTTCCGGCTACCTTATTAAGCTTGAGTTTAGATATAGCTATCTTCACTTCACTTAGGTCGGGTGGTTGGCTGTTTTCGCTGTCGTTGCCAATATTAAATGGTTCGCTCTGCCTGACAGCGGAATGTTGTTCGTCATCACTATTTAACAGTCTGCGGAAGTGGTTCTTCCATATCCTCAGCATCGACTGTGTCTCAACTACGATATTTCCATGTCCATCTCGACAGGATTCTGTTCGAGCCTTGTATCCTTGGCTTTGACGTTTTACACTTTGGTAAATCTTGCGAACATCGTTCCTGGAGTGGCACCTCTCTATATCCTCGATCGCGCGCTTTTCTTGCTCTTTTTTCTTCTTTCTGAAAAGCCGATGTTCTTCCCTTCTTCTTTGCCTATAGAGCTCAATGGCGGCTCTCGGCTTCACCTGCAGCTTAGCCTTGTAGGCCTCGTTCTTGGCTGCGAGCATCTGTCGGCATTCCTCATCAAACCAGGGGTTTCTTGTTGGTGGCCGAAAGAAACCTAGCACATCAGTTGCGGCTGATCTAATGGCTTGTTGGCATCGTTGCCATTGTTCTTCGACATTAGATGCTGGTATGGTGTGAATCGAGAGGTTAGGGGATACTCGTTTCGCAAAGGCCTTCGCGGTCTCTTGCGATTACGGTCTTTCGACATTACATTTTTTCACAGTATTTCTGGTTTGTTGTGGTTTGCGTAGTGGGTATCCGCATCCTTACCTTGGCTGCAACAAGGTAGTGGTCCGAGTAGATGTTAGCTGCTCGGAAAGTTCGGACTTTCAAAATACTGGATGCGTGTCTCTTGTCTATCGCAATGTGATCAATTTGGTTGACTACTCGTTGATCTGGAGACCGCCATGTCACCTTATGGATATCAAGGTGAGGAAACCGTTTGCTGGCTAGTTGTTCGCCTGCACCACCTCTCCTGTTTAATGTTCTCACATTCCAGGTGCAGATACGAACGTCATTGTCCTTTTTGCATTTAGCAGGGTCGTCAACAATAATATCTGTCCTTTCCGAGGCTATTGGTTGCCTCGTAACATAAGCTTTTCCCCATGGATGTGTAGTTAACTCAGGCCCTTGTTTTGACCCTATGACAGCGGGCCAAAAAATACCGATGTCAGTAGTGTATTTTGGAATATGAGCGCTGCCGTTGACCCATCGAGCGCTCCTCGGCCACCAACTCTTTTCCAATACCCTGGCTCAGTATTGGAAATCCCTATAAACCTGGTGTTCAAATATGTCGAAGCAGCTCATATAGGGATTTCACTACCAGTTCGATCAAACCTGAGCTGTAGGCGCCACCGTTGACTCCAATTGGGAATTCCTCCGCTGCCGCCCGAGAGTGAGTGCCTTAGTGAGAGGACACTCCCTCCCCTTCTCTGGTTTGCTGCCACCAACGACCTTCCACAGGGGTTTATTACCCCATCTCCAGTCAAGGTACTAGGCACCCAGCAGTCACCAGCGTGGAGGTGAAATAGGAGTTGATAATGAGAGGCTAGAGTGAGTACGCTTGTGTTCTCATGTAATCGCATCACTATCCTTAAACACCGATTCTATCATAACGTCTTAGATTAAACACATAACGCGTGGTATTATTAAAAGTGACATTAAGTTTCCTCTTGCTAGAAGCATCGCCATTTCAAAATATTTCACAGCCCTAAGAAAGAATGGATAGGATGAGCGTTTAGCAACATACGTGTTTTTTTGTGGAGTATAGTTATGTGACATCCAAAGCTTTCGTAAAACACCTTAAACTTTACCAATTCTCGAATTGATGTGGTCATTCCATGTAAGTGTCTCATTGAACACTATTCCTAAATTTTTTGCTTTATCAACATAATGATAACTGCTTCTTATGGAAATCCCTTGAATTGCACATAACTGGAATTTGGTTTCCGTATGGTGTTCAACCTCGTTATTAAGACTGCAGCCCCTCCTTTTGCACAGTTGTGAGGATGTGGGGTGTGATATAACTTATAGCCTGGCAGCTTAAAGTCTGTAGATAATTTTAAATGAGTCTCTGAGTTGAGGCATATATTTATTTGGTTAATATCGAGTATTATTTGAATCTCATCCATGCGATTCTCTTTACCATTAGCATTCCTTCAAGGATTTTTATTTTATCCATCATGTTTCGACCCACCTGAGAAAAGTTTATCAAAAACAAAATCGAGTGTGAGTTCACACGCAGTAGAAGTGAAACTTTATTCTATTTAATCCCTGTCTCTTTCTGCTTCTCTGTTTTGCACCTCCATACTGTATTTATATCATTTTCTTACAAATTAACCAGAATACAGTTTCACGTCTACAGATGCCAACAATACGAGGTGTTCCCAAGCGGTTCACATCTAAGTGTAAACAGCGACCGACAACCAAGAACCGATATCTTTCTTTTTCGTTTCATAAAATCCAATTCACTCCCTTGCAAAAGAAGTTTCACTCTAAAAGAAGTTTCACTTCAATAAGAGCGAAACTGAAAAAAAGTACGAATATGCAACCATGACCCTCCTGCATTTGAAAAAAGGTCTAATGAAAGACGAAAAAAAAGACCTTTAATCTCAGGTCAATAAGAAAACAAAACTCCCTACAAGGATGAGAATCAAGAAGAACGAACTTTTTTTCATTATTTATGACTTTTAATGCCAAAAAGAAGTACTTTCACATTAAAGGTAATAAATTCGTGATTTTCGGTGTCGGGATTCGAAATTCTCACCATCTATCTATCTGTCTATCCCAAATTCGGTTCTAATCTGAAGATTTACCTTTAATCTCAGGTCAATAAGAAACCAAAACTCCCTACAAGGATGAGAATCAAGAAGAACGAACTTTTTTTCACTATCCATGATTTTAATGCCAAAAAGGAGTACTTTCGCATTAATGGTAATAAATTCGTGATTTTGGGCTTCGGAATTCGAAATGCTCACCATCTATCTATCCCAAATTCGGTTCTAATCTGAAGATTTAGTCCGAGAAAACTCGCAATAGTGCAAGGGAACTTATGCAATTCGCATCTTCTTCCCTTTCAAGTTCTACCAACAATCGACCTAAAATAGGCGATAGGTCAAAAACTCTATCATAGACAAGCCCCCCACTGACATAAGCGATAACTAACTATACCCGACTACATTACACCAGATAAACACTTCTAACAGCTGAACCGTTACCATAAAATTATTATTCACACACATTTTTTTGTTTAAAAACCGATCAACTTGACCCAGAAATGAGCTTCAAGGCCCATAAGTGTTAGTGTAAGCCAAAATATGATCAACTCACATACGGAAACCAGAAAAGAAGAACAAAAATCAGCTCCGGAAAGGATAGAAGAAAAAAAACGCAAAGAGATACATTTGTATGTGCGTACGATGGGTACTCGAACTCGTATCGTAACTTAAAAAAAAAGAAACCCACACGAGAGAAAGTTACGTTCACGTTTAGTCATAGCAGCGGGAAAAAAAGAATGACCTAAAAAAAATGTAAGTCAAGTTTTTTTTTTTCTTTTTCTTTCATTCTTGTCGATGTTCTTCGTTACCTGTTTTCTTTTGAGTTGCTCGTTGATACCGGCTTTCTTCCGTTTTTCGCTGTATATCTCACACTGCGCGTCACTCATCATAGTTAGCTGCACTGGTGAAGAGATCCAGCGTTCTATATTTGCTTTTCATTAGAAGATATTTTATTCTACTTCTTCTTCTTCTTCTTCTTGGTTGTTACATCAATCTTTCTAAGCTTTAGATAGGAACTGTTCCAGCAGATACTTTACCTATTTCTTGTTTCTATACCGTATAGGGGTATTTTAGTTTGTATAGATAGTTAGTAACATGGAGAAATAAAGTGAGTAGATCGAACTTAGATCGAAAGTTGAGTTGATCTAGCCATGTCGTCTTGTTTGAGCTTTAAATTCTCAGCTAGATTGATGACATTTTGTATTGGATAGGATAGGGCATTAAAAGATTTGCCCGACGCACGGTTTGTAGCCTCTTTATTTGTTTTTTTTATCGCGCAACAGAAGAATAAGTTCTGGTCTCGGCTTTGACCCAATTTTGTAATGCACGTGTGTGTGCTGTTTGTTTGACATAGTATTTGTTTGTTTTGTATCGTTTCACGTATTTTTTTTTTGAAGAGCAAACGAACATATTTTCTTCGGTTTAATAGTTCTCTAACGCGTTTGTTTTAATTGGTGTCGTGTTGAGTAATTTAATACTAACTGATTGCGGGACAAACAGAAAAATAAGAAGGTAAAGGGGAATTAAGACCATGGCTTGATCTTCTGACATAACTTTGTTTATCAGCAAGCTTATCCAAGAATGTGCTAATAAAATATACCCAATTATAATGTCTAAAAGACCGCCCTGTACCCCTATGGGTTTCAGTTTAGTTTAGTTTTTTATTTTAATTAAGTGCTTACACATTAAGACTTAAATTAAAGAGGATTAGAGTTTAAGTAAAAACTCTTAAGTTCAATCCTGAATCGCCCAGTTCCGACGTACGTTCGAATATGCCCTGGTAATGATTTCCATAGAATAGAGCTAATAAAGAACTGTCGCTCAGACGTTAAGCATGTAAAACGTGGATAAATGAGTTGATGAGATCTGTTGGAGGATGCAAAGCGTAACTTATTAAACAAATAACTAGATTGACGACATTAAATTTTTTCACAGTATTTCTGGATTGTTGTGGCGTGGTGGATATCCGCATTCTTACCTTGGCTGCTATAAGGTAGTGATCCGAGTCGATCACTCGTGCCTCTTATCTATCGCAATGTGATCAATTTGGTTGACCGTTCGTTGATCTGGAGACCGCCATGTCCCCTTATGGATATCGTGGGGAGGAAACCGTGTGCTGGCTATAGAGGCATTTCGTTCCGTAGCGAAATCAATTAGCCTTAGTCCGTTACCAGACGTGTTGTCGTGTATGCTATGTTTTCCGACAATACTTCTAAAGATGTCTTCTCTTCCTACCTTTGCGTTAAAATCTCCCAGCACGATTTTAACATCGTACTTCGGTAGTCGCTCATAGGTTTTATCAAGGAGCTCGTAAAAGCAATCCTTAGCTATATCATCTTTTTCATCCATCGGAGCGTGAGCGCATATAAGGCTTATGTTGGCGAATTTGGCCTTGATGCGGATTGTTACTATGCGTTCGCTAATGTCTTGGAAACATCAGACTTCTTGCCTAAGTCTGGCACTTATAACAAATCCGCATCCGAATAGTCGCTGTTTCTGCTCACTATAACACGGTCCGTAGTAGATGTCACAGTTTTTCATCCTCTTTTTGCCCGGCCCATCCCATCGTATTTCCTGGATGGCAGTAATGTCTGCTTTGTAGTAGTTTAGGGCTTCCGCTAGTTGTTCGCCTGCACCTCTCCTGTTTAATGTTCTCACATTCCAGGTGCAGATACGAACGTCGTTGTCCTTTTTTTCGTTTAGCAGGGTCGTCAACAATGAAATCAGTCCTTTCCGAGGCTATTGGTTGCTTCGTAACAATAATGTCGGAAGACTGCAATCGTAAGAGAGCGCCAAGACCTTCGCACAACGCGTATCCCTTAACCTCTCGATTTACACCATACCACCAGCATCGAATGTCGAAGAACAATGGCAACGATGCCAACAGGCCATTAGATCAGCCGCAACTGATGTGCTAGGTTTCTTGCGCCCACCAGCAAGAAACCCCTGGTCTGATGAGGAATGCCGACAGATGCTCGCAGCCAAGAACGAGGCCTACAAGGCTAAGCTGCAGGTGAAGACGAGAGCTGCCATTGAGCTCTATAGGCAAAGAAGAAGGGAAGAACGCCAGAAGAGCGTGCGATCGAGGATATAGAGAGGTGCCACTCCAGGAACGATGTTCGCAAGTTTTACCAAAGTGTAAAACGTCAAAGCCAAGGATACAAGGCTCAAACAGAATCCTGTCGAGATGAACAAGGAAATATTGTAGTTGAGACACAGTTGATGCTGAGGATATGGAAGAACCACTTCTGCAGACTGTTAAACGGCGACGACAGCGAAAACTGCCAACCACCCGACCTGAGTGAAGTGAGGATAGCAATATCTAAACTCAAGCTTAATAAGGCTGCCGGAAATGACGGCCTTTCCGCTGAGCTCTATAAGGCCGGCGGAGATGACTTTGTAAGTAACATCCACCAACTCATAAGCCAAATCTGGTCGGATGAAAATATGCCTGAAGAATGGAACCTCAGCATCGTTTGCCCGATCCACAAAAAAGGAGACCCTCTGAACTGCGCCAACTACAGAGGCATAAGTCTCCTAAACATCGCCTGCAAGATCCTATCTGCCGTAATATGTGAACGCCTGAAACCGTTTACCAACAACCTGAAAGGAAAGTCCACAACCGATCAAATTTTCACACTTCGGCAGATCCTGAAAAAAAACCCAAGAAGTCCAAATCGATACCCACCACCTATTTATCGATTTTAAAGCCGCATACGACAGCATTTATAGAGACGAACTATACAGAGCCATGTCTTGTTTTGGTATACCGCCCAAACTCTTCCGTTTGTGTAGGATGTCGATGGAGAATTCTCGCTGCTCCATCAGGGTCGGAAACGACCTCACCGACACATTCGATACCAAAAAAGGATTTAGGCAAGGCGATGCGCTGTCATGTGAATTCTTCAATTTGATTCTTGAGAGGATTGTGCAAAACTCCCGAGCCAACACCAGAGGCACAATTTTCCAAAAGTCGGTGCAACTACTAGCATACGCTGACGATATTGACATCATTGGTAGGACTCAACGTGATGGCATAGCCACGTTTGCTAGTATAGAGAAGGAATCGGCGAAAATGGGTTTAGCAGTAAATGAGGGTAAGACAAAGTATATGCTGTCAACACGAAGGACACACAACATCGACGAATTGGACAGAACGTCACCATTGACAGATATAACTTTGAGTTAGTACGGGACTTTGTCTACCTCGGCTCCGCTATTAACTCTGACAACAACATCTCGTCAGAAATTAAACGAAGAATTACTCTTGCCAAGCGCTGTTTCTTCGGGCTAAGAAGGCAATTTAGTAGTAAAGCCCCCACTCGAACTACTAAGGAAACCCTATATAAGACCCTGATCATCCCAGTCCTGCTCTACGGCGCTGAAGCATGGACCGTATCAAAAGCGGATGAAGAAATCCTTGGTAGATTCGAGAGGAAAATTCTTCGAATAATCTTCGGTCCCGTTTGCGTTGACGGGCTATGGAGACGAAGATTCAACCAAGAACTATACGAGCTGCACAGCGACATGCCCCTGGTCAAAAAACTCCGCATTGGACGTTTATGATGGCTAGGGCATGTAGAACGAATGGACACCAATACTCCGGCTCGCAGAGTCTTCGATTCCCAGCCAGACGTCGGACGCAGTAGAGGAAGACCTCGCCTTAAGTGGCGCGCACAAGTGGAAACCGACCTCAACCAACTTGGAGTGCACAACTAGAGGCAGTTAGCTAAGGACCGGGCTAATTGGAAAGGCATGTTGGTTGAGGCCCAGGTTCATTCCGGACTGTAGCGCCACTTAAGTAAGTAAGTAACTAGATTGACGAGTTTCAATCACATGGGAAAGTAAAACGAGCGCCCTATAGGCAAGGAGGTGATCAAATGACATATTTAAAATTAACTTTGAATAGTTGGAGATTCTATCATAACGTCTGAGATTAAACACATTACGCGCGGTATTATTAAAAGTGACTTTAAGTTTCCTCTTGCTAGAAGCATCGCGATTTCTAGATATTTTACAGCCGTAAGAAAGAATAGGTAGGATGAGCGTTTTTGCAAGCAACATTCGTGTTTTTTGTGGAGTATAGTTATGTGAAATCCAAAGCTTTCGTAAAACACCATAAACTTTACCAATACTCGAATTGATGTGGTCATTCAATGTAAGTGTCCTATTGAACATTATTCCTAAATTTTTTTCATTATCAACATAATTAATTTTTGAACCTTTTAAGTTGATGTCAGGAAAGTAGGAAAGATCCAACACCTTCTTGCTTATGACCAAGCATTTTGTCTTAAAGGGATTTAAAAAGAGTCCATTTCTCTCAGACCACGTAGATATGCTCTCTAAGTCGTTATTGATTGCATTTGCACCATCTTCAAACATACCTAGAGAACAACTTTTATAAAGCTGAACATCGTCAGCATACATGTGTACCGAGGATAATGCTACAGAAGGAAGTTCGTTTACATACATCGAGAATAGAATTGGTCCCAGAATCGAGCCTTGGGGGACTCCTCTGGTATTCCAAAGAAAATCTGAGGTGTTGTTTTTTTTACTGAAACTGCTTGTTGCCGATTGTTGAGATAAGATGACACAAGGGTTATAGCTGAATTCGAGAAATTAAAGAGAGATGAGAGTTTTCTACACAAGTTTTTGTGGTTAACTGTGTTGAAAGCTTTCGAAAAATCGAGAAGAACCAAAAATGTTACTTTGTCTTCATCCATGGACTCTCTGATGTCATATACTACGTTGATCGTTGTTGTTATACAACTATGGAGTTTTCGAAACCCTGACTGCATAGGAGACAACAAACAATTTGAGTGATGTGTAAATTAATTTGCCTCTGTAATACTCTCTCAAAAACTTTTGACAGAAATGGAAGAATAGACACCGGTCTACATTCGTTGCCATTATTTTTCTTAAATGCGAGTATCTTAGCGATTTTCCATTGGGAAGGTTAAACACCAGATGTTATTAAAAACATGAACTAAAGACGAGAGAATGACTGGTAAGATTATTTTTACAAACTTTGGGTGGACTTCAACAAAACCTACGGCATTTGATTTGAAAGATATCAGACAAGTAACTATTTCAACATCATCTACACACGCAAACTCAAAACTCGGAATAGCCGAATTAACTTCATGCAAGTCATACGATTCCATATCTACAGTGGGTAAGGCAGAAGTATTAAATTGTTGATTTAGTAAATTCAAGTCAAGGTTTTCATCCGGGATGGCATTTTGTTTTCCGATTCCGATATCTTTTAAATTTTTCCAGAGCTGTTTACCTTGAAGCAATGGATTTAATTTGTTGCTATAATATTTGTTTTAAGCTATTTTTATTTTTTGTACCACACTATTCCGTAAGGAGCGAAACAATCTTCGGTGAGTGTCTAAACGATACCGCTTCCACACTTTGAAGGCCTTATTACGCTGTTCAACAAGTAGTGGAGTTTCGGGTGTAAACCATGGATGTTGCCATGTTTATATGTCTCGAAACCATGTGCTGGTCGCAGTGATATTTCATTCCGTAGCCAAGCCAATTAACCTTACCCAGATGGTATATTTTCTAACAATACCTCTATTATACAATACAAGTTATTTTGGAAACCACCCAAGAAGTAAGTCGTCACCACACCTTACATCTTTCGTATCCCTCTATAAAAAGGGAAACAAAATCAGTCTTCTCTGAGGATTTTTGTTGCTTCTGAGGATATAAGTTTGCATATAATTGGGATGTTAACCCAAAACCCCACCTTCAACTTGGAAGGCAAGTTTCAATTTATAAGATACCCTTACAACACGTGACCATTGGTACCAACTACGCACGATAATTTTTAAAATTCCCAATGACTTGTTGTGGAGGAGGTTATGGATACTTTGTCTGATGTCCAGCATAATTGGGACCGAAGACCATTTTCCCCCTAGGACAACGTTTCCTTGATTACAATTATTTCAATTTCAATCAAACACACTTCGTCTCCCTAATAATGGGTTACCGTAATCTTTTATCCGTTTTACTCTATCTCTGTCCATTGCAAAGAGATACAGAATGGTTTTGACGTATATCCACCAAATTCATCAAATTTACTTGCTTACTTCAGGGCCTCAACCAACATGGCTCTCCAATTAGCCCGGTCCTTAGCTAACTGCCTCCAGTTACGCATTCCAAGTTGGTTAACGTCGGTTTCTACTTGTGTGCGCCACTTACTCTACTGCGTCCGACGTCTGGCTAGGAATCGAAGACTCTGCGAGCCGGAGTATTGGTTCTCGTTCGTTCTACATGTCCTAGCCATGTCGTTGTACAGCTCGTATAGTTCATGTGGTTGAATATTCGTCTCCATAGCCCGTCAACGCAAACGGGACCGAAGAATTTTTCTCTCGAATCGATCCAGGATTTCTTCATCCGCTTTTGATACGGTCCATGCTTCAGCGCCGTAGAGCAGTACTGGGATGATCAGGGTCTTATATAGGATCTCCTTAGTAGTTCGAGTGAGGGCTTTACAACTAAATTGAAACAGCGGTTGGCAAGAATAATTCTTCGTTTGATTTCCTACGAGATGATGTTGTCAGATTTAATAGAGGAGCGGAGTTATATCTATCAATGGTGACATTTTGTCCAATTCGTCGATGTTTTGTGTCCTTTCGTGTTGACAGCATATACTTAGTCTTACCCTCATTTAATGCTGAACCCATTTTTGCGGCTTCCTTCTATATACTAGCAAACTATGACTATGACATCACGTTGAGTCCTACCGATGATGTCAATATCGTCAGCGTATGCTAGTAGTTGCACCGTTTTTTGAAAAGCTGTGCCTCTGGTATTGGCACGTTAGTTTTGCACAATCCTCTCAAGAATGAGATTAAAGAAGTCCCATGACAGCGCATCGCCTTAAATTCATTTTTGTATGTGTCGGTAAGGTCGTTTCTGACCCTCATGGAGCAGCGAGAATTTTCCATCGTCATCCCACATACCGCCCAAACTCATCCGTTTGAGTTTGGGCGGTATACCAAAACTAGACATGGCTATGTATAGTTCGTCTCTATAAATGCTGTCGTATGCGGCTTTGAAATCGATAAATAGGTGATGGGTATCGATTTGAACTTCTTGGGTTGTTTTCAGGATCTGCCGAAGGGTGAAGATTTGATCAGTTGTGGACTTTCCTGGCCGAAAACCAGACTGATAGAGCCGATCAGGTTGTTGGTAAACGCTTTCAGGCATTCACATATTTCGGCTGATAATATGTAGGCGATATGTTGGCGCAGTTGAGAGGTCTCCTTTTTTGGATCGGAAAAACGACGAGGTTCCATGCTTCAGGCATACTTTCATCCGACCCAGATTTGGCTTATGAGTTGGTGGATGTTACTTACCAAGTCATCTCCGCTCAGCGGGAATGCCGTCATTTCCGGCGGCCTTGTTTAGCTTGAGTGCCTTCACTTAGGTGGTTGGGTGGTTGGCAGTTTTCGCTGCCGTTGCCAATATTAAATGGTTCGTTCTGCCTGACAGCGGAATGTTATTCGTCGTCGCCGTTTAACAGTCTGCAGAAGCGGTTCTTGCATATCGTCAGCATCGACTGTGTCTCAACTACGATATTTCCTTGTTCATCTCGACAAGATTTTGTTTGAGCCTTGTATCCTTAGCTATGACGTTTTACACTTTGGTAAAACTTGCGAACATCGTTCCTGGAGTGGCACCTTTCTATATCCTCAATCGCTATATCCAGACGTGTTGTTGTGTAGGCTGTGTTTTCGAACAATACTGCTAAAGCTGTCTTCTCTTCCTATCTTTGTAGTTAAAATCTCCCAGCACGATTTTAACATCGTACTTTGGTAGTCGCTCATAGGTTTTCTCGAGGAGATCGTTGAAGCAGTCCTTAATTATATCATCTTTTTCCTCCGTCAGAGCGTGAGCGTATATAATGCTTATGTTGGCGAATTTTGCCTTGATGCGGATTGTTACAATGCGTTCGCTAATGTCTTGGAAACATAAGCCTTCTTGCCTAAGGTGGCACTTATAACAAATCCGTATCAGCATAGTCGCTGTTTCTGTTCACTATAACACCGTCCATAGTAGATGTCATAGTTTTTCATCCTCTATTTGCCCGGCCCATCCCATTGTATTTCCTAGATAGCAGTAATGTCTGCTTTGTAGCAGTTTAGGGCTTTCGCTAGTTGTTCGCCTGCACCTCTCCTGTTTAATGTTCTCACATTCCAGGTACGAACGTCGTTGTCCTTTTTCGTCTAGGAGGGTCGTCAACAATAATATCAGTCCTTTCCAAGGCTATTGATTGCTTCGTAACAATGGTTTTTTCCATGGGTGGGTAGTTAACCCAAAGCACAACCGCCAACCTGGAGGGCCAGTTCAAATTTATTAGATACCCGCAGGACACGGGACAATCAGTATCCCCTACGGGATTGAGCGCTGCCGTTGACCTTTCGGTTCATCCGCCACGGGGTCTGATTACCGTTGAGATTCCTAGACAACATGTTGTTCGAATATGTCGAACCAGCTCATCTAGGTTCGCCTGGGACGGCAGACCGGATATTCATTCCTCGCCATTCTGACCAGGGTGATTATAGCGTTGCTACTCTCAGTGTTTTTAAAAACCGAAATAAATAATGATTTTTAATATTAATAATTTTCCAAATTTGCAAGAGTGGTCAAGTGTGTTCTTGCGATGCGCCATTTTGTTTCGATCATCGATGGATCTTTTTACTCAGACAAGAACA
This sequence comes from Rhingia campestris, assembly GCA_932526625.1. Classification (NCBI taxonomy): domain Eukaryota; kingdom Metazoa; phylum Arthropoda; class Insecta; order Diptera; family Syrphidae; genus Rhingia; species Rhingia campestris. Next base: position 1,002,374 of record OW052186.1, on the reverse strand, counting down.
CCTGCCGCAACAGGCTCGTTAGTACCTAGGGCCTAGCTTTTTCTCAGAACCAATCATGTTTGCGTGTGTAGTTCTTGCATGATGGCGGGAGATCCTGTTTTATGCCGACTCCAAACGGCTAAGCTGAGATAAGCTTTTCTTGACAATTGATACTTCTCGGATGATTTGTCAGCTCATCACGAGAGGAGGGCTAATAGAAAATCATTTAGGGGTTGCTACGAATGGGAATCGAACCCAGACCTTCTGCGCGGCAGTTCATCGCACTTACGATCGCGCCACTGAGCTGTCGGCAGAAGTTTATCTTGCCAACTGCTGTTTTTTCGGACTAAGAAGGCAATTTAGAAGTAAAGTTGATTCTATATAAGACCTTCCAGTCCTGTTGGCTTGCAATTTTATCATCCGTTAAAAACATCTGATTATTTAATCCAGGGTTTACCCACTAAACTTGCTGGGTAAACTCGATGGATTTAGATTTACTCGAGCCAACTGTAGTTTATTCTCGGAACTTAAATGATCTCGCACTGAAAAACTGGCCCTAAGAAAACACAGTACACAGACTTTTTGAAAAACTGACGGAAAAACTACGGTCTCGAGTTATTTTTAGTTTATTCCCGAAATTAGGATGATTTCGCACTGAAAAACTGGGCCCAAGAAAACACAGTACACAGACATTTTGAAAAGCTGACTGATAAACTACTTTCTCGAGTAAACTTTAGTTTAATCCCGAAACTTGAATGATCTTGCACTGAAAAACTGGGCCTAACAAAACGCAGTACACAGACTTTTTGAAAAACTGACGGAAAAACTACGTTCTCGAGTTATTTTTAGTTTATTCCCGAAACTATGATGATCTCGCACTGAAAAACTGGGCCCAAGAAAACACAGTACACAGACTTTTTGAAAAACTGGCGGAAAAACTACGTTCTCCAGTTATTTTTAGTTTATTCCCGAAACTAGGATGATCTGGCACTGAAAAACTGGGCCCAAGAAAACACAGTACACAGACTTTTTGAAAAACTGACGGAAAAACTACTTTCTCGAGTTAAATTTAGTTTCTTGGCGAAACTAGAATGATCTCAACTGAAAAACTGGGCCTAAGAAAACACAGTACACTGACTTTTTGAAAAAAAAATCCAATCCGTGATATTCATGCAGCTCCTGGGCGTCACGTTTGGCTCAGATGTGTTATAACAGCAAATATGCCGCGAAATGTCAAAAAAGTTTGGCAAACAAGATTAACTCACTTCGACCAAAAAAATGTGTTAGGTTAGGTTAGGTCTGATGGCTTGTTGGGTTGATGAGGTATTCTTCCTTCATCACACTCATATAAACCCCTTTTAATGTCCGTTGGGGGTCCACGTGCATGGGGGCTCCTTCCTTTTTCCCGCTACTTTCCATTATTAATTCCTTTCGAGATGTTGCCACGGAGCCGTCGACAGAAATTAATCTTGCCAACCGCTATTTTTTTCGGACTATGAAGGCAATTTAGATGTAAAGTAAGACCAATTTAGATCCTATGTAAGACCTTGATCATCCCAGCCCTACTCTTCGGCGCTGAAGCATGAAACATAGCAAAAGCGGATGAAGAAATTCTTGGTTATTTGAGAAAGAAATTCTTCGAATAATCGTTTGCGTGGAAGGACTGTGGAGACAATGATTCAACCCCGACCATAACTAGCTGAAGCGACAAAAACTTGTATTGGACGTTAAAAATGGCTAGGATTATGAATGGACACCAATACTTTTACTCGTACAGTCTTCGATTCCCAGCCAGAAGTCAAATGTAGTGGGGAAGACCTCGCCTTAAGTGGTGCGCACAAGTAGAAACCGACCTCAACCAACTACAAGGTGGTGCAAAAACAATCCTCCTATCAGAAAATGCTATAAATTTTGCGATTGGCCCCTAATGTCAGTTCTGTTTTGACATTTGTGTCGTAAACACATGCGAAATACACAATGTTACGCTACACTGCTCCAGAACGCGGAATATTGGTGACTATTTATTTGAGCAATAATCGGTCGGTGACTTTGGCACAACATGAATTTCGTCGCAGATTTCCTAGCCGTCCAACGCCTACTGGTGAAACACTGAGACGTTAAGCCGCTCGCCTCGAAGAGACTGGCACAACACGAGATGCTGCCAGGCGTGGCAGACCCCGGAGTAGCCGTTCTGCAGAGAATATTGCTGCTGTAGCCGAAGATGTCATGGAAGCGCCGTCGACATCGACCAGACGACGTGCCACGCAAATGGGTATCAGTCGACGGTCCTTACAGCGAATTTTGGTACAAGATTTGAAGATGTTTCCGTACAAAGTCCAGACGGTGCATCAGCTGTTAGCTGCTGACCACCAATCGCGTCTAACATACGCTCAAGCCATCCTTAATCACCACCAAGAGGAAGATGATTTCTCATCAAAAATAATCATGAGTGATGAGGCCCATTTCCATCTTAACGTAAATAAGCAAAATTTACGCTTCTGGGGCACTGAAAATCCGCGTGTAACCCACGAAGAGCCATTACACCCGCTCAAAGTCACTGTATGGTGTGCTGTTTTCGCTGGAGGAGTCATCGGACCTTTTTTCTTCGAAGACGTCGCGGGGCAAACGGTTACTGTGAATGGTGAGCGCTACAGAGCAATGATCAACGAGTTCTTTTTGCCGCAACTTGATGAATTGGGATTGGAAAGCATGTGGTTCCAACAGGACGGTGCAACGGCACACACTGCACGTGCCACAACCGATATGCTGAAGGATGCATTTCCCGGGTGCCTAATCTCCCGTTTTGGCGATTTGCACTGGTCTGCAAGTCGCCTGATTTGACCGCTCCAGACTTCTTTTTGTGGGGCTTTTTGAAGTCGCGGGTTTATGTCAACAAGCCTTAGACTCTTGCAGCTCTTAAAGACAATATCCGTCAAGAATGTGAGGACCTATCGCCGGAAGTTTTGGCCAAAGTGATGGAAAATGCCATAAAAAGGGCTCAAATGACAATCAACTGTGGCGGCGGCCATTTACATGACATCATATTCTCGACTTGAAGTAAAAAAAATTAAAAGACCAAATAAAAATAATCCACAAGAAGAATCAAAGTTTTTCATTTTTTTTTAAATTACAGACAAAAAAACATCGGAAGGTTATTTTTGCGCCACCTTGTAGAAGTGCGCAACTAGAGGCGGTAAGCTAAGGACTTAGCTAATTAAAGAGGCATTCGATTGATAAATCTTTCCAAAACTTCCCGTTCATACTTGTTTCACTGTACTTGTTGTTGATAAACTCGCAATACCTCTCTGAGTCATCCAGACCCTAAGTTTTTGCTCCCATTATTCACTTATCCGTATCTGTCTTCCTCGCATAGGTCCAAAATTTCATGGATTTCCCAAAAAGCTTCTTCCATAAATCGGCTTAAGAAAATTCAGTAACTACAGGGCTGGTGATCTGACAAATCTTGTCTTGATCATCAACATAACCATGGTCCTCCCTACGCAACGCAACTACAACACAAACACTCTTTCCCTCTGTTTCATGCAACAACGATGTTGCGTTGTGTTTGCTGTTTGTTCAGTCAGTCAAACATGCGAAAACACAAAACAAAAAGTTATGAGAGTTTATGATTATGATGACCCTCTGTATTAACAAATAAAATGTTCTCTCAGTCCCAACACACAGCACGTACACATGCGCAAATCGATTACAAAACGTGAGAATGGAGCGAGCATGTGAGGTAAGAGAACTTTCTGCTTCTATAGGTTTGCTTGCACTCGCGCTGTAGGATCGCGATCGCACGTAATCGTCAATCGAGTATCTGCATACCGGAGAGCGGTTGGGTTATGCCTCCTAGAGGCTTTGCAGACGTTTTCTTGCCTCAATACCGTATGCAAAAGTATTTCATTTTTGTATCTCTGGCTGTATATGTGTGTCTCTTGAATATTTAAGTTGCGTCTTCGCCGGCTTTGTAGCGATGACATTTCGTAATGTGTTGATTCCTGGAGGCGTCACTGTTTTCTGTTTCTTGTAACCTATTTTAAAGGTTTCGGTTAGCTATACATGTGTTCGGTAATCATTTTTTTTTATGCCTGACAAGTACATGACCTTAATAGCTTTTTTTTTGGAATTGCGTAGGTGACTTCTCAATTCATGTTAAAACTTTCATTCCTCTAAGAGACAACAAAAAAATTGTAAAAATAATGATCAGAGAGTCATTGAAAAGAAAGCTGAGTTGAAATACATAAACAGTTGGGGGAAAAAGAATCTATTTTGAGGTTCAATGGCTTTTGAAGTTAAGTCATTTCGATTGAAGTAAAGCAAGGTTGTTGAACTGGTCGAAAAAAGTAGGTTTTACGCAAGACGTTCTTTTTTTTCTTTTCAGTTCGTGCAATGAAATGGAGAGAAAGCGAATGTTCTCTTTTGATTTGAAAACTGATGAGGGAAAGATGTTGTATTTGATTCAGCTTATATAATTTCATAATACCTATGTATGTTGTATGCACGGATAGATCAAAGCAGGTGTAGGGGCTCAGGTTTTGGTTAAGGTATAAGGGAAATTAAGGTCGAGCTATTATCACAAACGTCACACCTACTAGCGATGCAGTTGCACACTGGCAATATGGAGGGAAGAAATTGATTCAATAAAGGACTATTCAGCAAGGCAAATAAACACTCTGAGGCTCGGTTTTTTTGTGTTGAGTTAACTCTGAGTTAACCCGGAGTCAACTAACCCTGGATTTAGTATCCATTAAGCAGTTTTTGAGTGGGGTAGAGTCGCCTGTTTCCGAACATCCCCAGTTCTCGAACACTTTTAGTAAAAGTCGTTATATTATCGTTAATTTACCGTTTCTGCTTTTTGTCACAGCACACTCGTACGTATACATATTCCTTTTTTAATTACCTTAAGCATCACATTCATACTAATGTAGGGACACTTTTTGAACACTTTTTGCGTCGAAGTCTCATAAAACCAATGTTTCTGAGTTATTGCTCTGTAACTTATTTTAACTTTTAGAAATAGAATTAAGCTTTAGTTTAAACACATAATTATACTCGTATCATGAAGATTTCGATTTATTATTGTTTTTTGAGTGAAGCAGGTTCTTATGTTCAAATGTGCTCCCCATGTGGGGCAGCTTTGAACAAGGCTGGGGCACCTTTGAACAACAGTTTTTATAATACATTTTTACCTGAAATAAGACTTTACACACATTGCTTCCTCAAAATAAATTAGTTTTATTTATTAAACAAGAGAATTCAGAAATCACTTCAAAACGATAAGAATATAACGGGTGATTTTTTAGGTTTGGTTTTGGCAACACTGGTTTTGACAGCTGACGTGTGTTTAGTACCTTGTGTCACTGTCAAACAGCTTCAGTTTGGTTTGCAATTTAACCATGGATCGTCTTACAAATGAACAACGCTTGCAAATTATTGAATTTTACTATCAAAATTCGTGCTCGGTTCGAAATGTTCATCGCTCGCTGCTTCCATTTTATGATCGGCATTCTCGACCTTCTGAGCAGTCTATTCGGAAGATTGTGATCAAATTTCGCACCAAATTTACTTTGTTGGACATTAAACCACCAACACGTTTACGTACTGTGCGTAGTGAAGAAAATATTGCGGCCGTATCAGCTAGTGTGACAGAAGACCGCGAAATGTCGATTCGGCGCCGTTCCCAGCAGTTAGGCCTTTGTTACAGCACTACGTGGAAAATTTTGCGGAAGGATTTGGGCGTAAAGCCTTTTAAGATACAGCTGGTGCAAGAACTAAAGCCAGCCGACCTACCACAACGCCGAATTTTTGGTGAATGGGCTCTTGGAAAGCTGGCCGAGGATCCGCTTTTTATACCCTATCCCATAGGGGTATATTAGTTTTGATACATAGTTTGTAACATAGAGAAATAATTTAGCTACATATACCTCAAAGTATATGGATCGACTCAGAATCGATAGCTGAGTCGATTAAGCCATGTCTGTCCGTCCGTCCGTCCGTCCGTCCGTCCGTACGTCACCAGTTTTTGGGCCTTAAATTTTGAGCTAGAAGGATGAAATTTGGTACACGTGCTCTTTGTTGCTCCCAGCAGAACAAGTGTAAAATTTTTTGGAATCCGCCCACTGCCACGCCCCTTTTTAGAAAAACGTATTTTTTGGCCAAACCATAAGGAATTTTGAAAAACTTTCTGAACAACATATTTAGACAATCTGAATATCTGTATTTCGTTCATATAAAGTTTTTTGCCACGCCCACTTTTTGGGGGCGTTTGTAATAAAAAACGTTTTTCGGTCAAATTTTTAAATTTTCGAAAAAACTTTTGATGCAGAATCATTAGCAATATAAATATGAACATTTCATCTATAGATTATTTTAACCTACGCCCACTTTTTGGGGCGTTTTTATATAAAAACCATTTTTATACACCACCCAATAACATATGCAGTAGAAAACCTTGTCTTTTGTAGAACCGTAAAAGTTTTTTATAAGCAGTCTGAAGAATTTGTTGTCACTATATCATTTTTTCTATTTATCCACATCGTGTTTTTAGCCATGCCCCCTTTTTTGGGGATTTTAGTTTTATGGATAGGATGGGATAGGGTATTCAACGATCCGCACAGCGGATTGTAGCCTTCTCATATGTTTTATCGAAAAATTGTGTTCAGCGATGAGGCTCATTTTTGGTTGAATGGGTACGTAAATAAGCAAAATTGCCGCATTTGGAGTGAAGATCAGCCAGAAGCATTGCAACAGCTACCAATGTATCCCGAAAAAGCCACTGTTTGGTGCGGTTTATGGGCCGGCGGCATTATTGGGCCATATTTCTTCAAAGATGATGCGAATCGCAGCGTTACTGTCAATGGTGAACGCTACCGAGCGATGATAACAAACTTTTTTTTGCCCGAAATGGAAGTTCTTGACTTGCATGATATGTGGTTTCAACAAGACGGTGCCACATGCCACACAGCACGCGAAACAATGGCGCAATTGCGAGGCGAGTTTGGTGAACAGTTAATTTCACGTTTCGGGCCGGTCAATTGGCCGCCTAGATCGTGCGATTTGACACCATTAGATTATTTTTTGTGGGGGTATGTCAAGGCTAATGTCTATAGGGACAAGCCCGCTTCGATTGACGCACTGGAAGCCAACATCCATGCATTCATTCGTGAGATACCGGCCGATATGTGTGAAAGAGTATGCCAAAATTGGACTCAGCGGATGGGCTACCTGAGACGCAGCCGCGGTCAACATTTGCATGAAATTATCTTTAAACATTAAATTGCAAGGTTCAAACTATCGATTCAAATAAATATTTAAATATTCGAATTTTTTGTGTTTTTTTTTTAAAAAAGTTCTAAACCTCTTAAAAAATCACCCGTTATTATAAGCCGTATACTTAGGCGTTTTGTTCTTTTTAATTGTATTTGCATACCACTTATGTCTTACTTTTAAGTCTTGAGAACTTATCACTGCGAACACTCAACACAAAATGGTCGATTCCAACAAAGAGATCTAGACGCACGCCACGTGAAACTACCACATAGTCATTTTCAACTATGTATTTTGTTGTTGTTTGTACCATAATGCATTAAATTATACTATTATTGACTATTTCATAGTAGGAAGTTATTATACAATAGTCAGAATTGACTGTTAATTGTTATTTTGCAAAAGAAATGGTCGTTTATATAGAGTAAATATTAAAATAGTCGCAATTAACTATTTTGTATAGTCACTAAATAATTGATTGCATTTTTTTACTATTTTATTACTATTTCTTACTAGTTTTTAACTATTTTCAACATTTCGTTTGTCACAAATAGTCACTCGCTAAATTTAATTAAATTTTATAGAATGACTATGGCAATAGTTACTGAAGTGACTATTTTTTTCTCTGAGTGCATACAAAGTCCAATTGGTTCAGGAGTTGAAGCCAACTGACCATCCAATGCGTTTTCGCTTCGCTAAGTGGGCCTGCCGATTCGCTAAGAGAAGATGCCGATTTTGCCAAAAAAATCATCTTTTCAGATGAAGCTCATTTTGATCTTGGCGGGTATGTAAACAAGCAATATTGTCACATTTGGGGAGCAGAAAACCCGCACGCATACATTGCAAAGCCGATACACCCAAAACGACTCACTGTTTGGTGCGGATTTTGGTCAAGAGGCATAATTGGGCCATTTTTCTTCGAAAATGAGCAAGGAGTGGCCGTTACAGTCAATGGCGATCGTTATCGGGCCATGTTGAAGAGGAGGATATTGGCAACACTTGGTTTCAACAGGACGGCGCTACGTGCCACACAGCCGAAGCTACACTCGATGTTTTGCGCCCTGTTTTTGAAGATCGCATTATCAGCCGCAGAGCTGATGTCGTTTGGCCACCTCGGAGCTGCGATTTGACACTGTTGGACTATTATTTGTGGGGTGCCCTAAAAGATAAGTGTTACGCCGACAAGCCACAGACAATTGACGCTTTAAAGGACAATATTCGTGAAGTCATTGGTATAATACAGCTGCACACAATCGATAATATGCTTAAAAATTGGACCGATCGTGTAGGCTACTGCATGGCCAGCCGGGGCAGCCATTTGAATGAAATTATTTTCCATTATTAACCGGAAGGGTTGTACTTTCGAATAAAGAAAAAAAATTGAGAAAATATTCAGTAGTTTTTTTTTATATCATTTTCAAAAAAAAGTTATTTGGCGGACCCTTTATATCCAACACATCTTATGGGGTAACGGGAACTTTTGTAAATGCCTGGTTTCTTATGGGTATGAGTTGCCTTCGTAGCTTGCCGAATGGGCGAATTTGGCGTAGTGTCACTTTCCCGATTTGGCCTTGTGTAGCTTTGCAAAAGTGTCATATTGCCAAATGCCAAAATTTGGCCTTATGACACTTTCTTAAAGCGACATAAGGCCAAATTCTGAGATTTGGACTTATGTCGCTCGGCCCTATGTCACGGCACCATTTCAACTCTCTTTCTGGGGAAAGTCCACGCTCACGCAGCTTCGTTGCTCCGCTCAGGGTATGTAAAGTCGTCAGGCAGGCGCCTTAGTCAACACTTTTTTTGTTAGAATATTTTTATTTGGTATGTTTTTTTTCAACATGGCAATGGAGTACACCATTGTAGTAGAAAAAAAAAACACAATCTTAACTTTAATTTTTTTAGGTGTATCCTTTTTTTTCGGGACATGCGTCCCATTTTTAACAATAAAAACTCAGGACTAGTGTCCCACTTTAGTGAGACATAAGTCCCCAACTAAGTTCGGGACTTATTTCCCACTCTAATGGGACATTAGTCCTGAAAAATCAATTCAGGACTTATGTCTTCAGGACTTATGTCTCTGCGCCACTGCAACTATGTTGGGTAAGGAGTAATTTGTATTGGTCCCACTTACCGGTGCGTTTGGCTTTATTGAAAAGTTTTCTTACTCTTACTCTTACGGATACTCGGCTTGAATAGGGTACCTCAGTTTGGATTAAAAATAAATTTTGAGCTTACCGGACTCTTTTCACAGACACTTTATGCAATTCCATCAGTTTAGGATAACCATTTTGTTCAATTTTCATGAAGTCCAACAAATATTTAAGGAATCGCGCTTATTCCGCTGTTGTTAATTTACAAAAGAAACATTAAGCTGTTAATGTCGATGGGGATTTGGTTGTGTATATGTTTTGTTGTGTATGTGTATGACAAAGTCGACGAAAAACGTTGGTTCGCCTTCACAAAATGTTAACCTCACACCAGTGTGAAGGACTGTAGTCTTAAAAATGATGTCACATTTAGAAATCAGATGCTTTCAAAAAAAAACCAAAAGATACAAAACTAATGAATTACCGCCCCTTTCCATCCATGAAGTACATTGCTTTCCACCTAGCTACACATAAGCGGCATGTCATATTGACACATTTATTAGCGAATTACAATACAGTCCAGGGAAAACCAAAAAAAAAAAAAAAACACACACAACCAACACGACTAAACTGATACAACAACGACAATCAAAAGTGAATCATTACCCTTTGAAATTAACGAACTCTACCAAGGTTACGCTTATGAGAGTGCAATCGGGGTGTGCTTTCTGGAGACACATGCCATAGGCATCTACACTCACGAATAGGTATTCGCTGTATAACAATGAGTACATGGCCCTTGTACAAGCTTACAATCCTTACACCCCATTCTTATAAATGTTTGATAGTGTACTGACCTTTGTTTGATGGACTTCTCCTGGGGAAATTCCTAAGCATGATACTTTGAAAAAAAAGTATCTATCTGTGCAAGATTTCAGGTGGCAAAAAAAAAAACGAAATGCGATACAAAATACATGTATTCCATTGAATTAAAATTAATTGAAAATGGAAACTTTTGTTTCAGGATATAAATACCGCAATTACGTAATATTAACGACTGATGATATTTTTCGAGACCAACAAAATGACACTTGTTAGAGTTTTTCGGTATATTAGTCAAAAGTGCGATTTTAATCGCTTGAAATTATGTCAGGTTAGGGGTCCTTGAGTGCTATCTAATCCGCTTGACCTCATCAAACCGTAAGTAAGGTGGGAGTCGGTGGTTGTAGATGACATGTTGACACACTCGGATCTTTTTGGTTCTCATTTTTAAGCCCCTGTTTGGCTTCCTTAATAAAATTCCCATTCCTTTGGTTTAAGGCCTTTGCATAGTTTTATAAAAATTCTCGATGGTAAGGCTAAGATGTCCGATGAATTTATATTCTTCTCTGTTGTATCAGGCAAGCATTTCGCTTTCCAATGGATTCAACCACATCCCCTATTTTTAGTTGCACCGTCTAGGGAGGGCGGAACTTAATAAACAGCGTAAGCTGTCATTTTTGTTGCATCAAAGATAGTTTGAAAAATCGAATATTAATATTGTTTTTGTGCTAATGTATTTACTTACTTACTTAACTGACGCTACAGTCCGGGATGAACCTGGGCCTCAACCAACATGCCTCTCCAACTATCCCGATCCTCAGCTAACTGCCTCTAGTTGCGCAGTCCAATTTGGTTGAGGTCGGTTTCTACTTGTGCGCGCCACTTAAGGCGAGGTCTTCCTCTACTGGGTCCGACCTCTGGCTAGGAATCGAAGACTCTGCGAGCCGGAGTATTGGTGTCCATTCGTTCTACTAGCCATGTCGCTGTACGGCTCGTATAGTTCGTGGTTGAATCTCCGTCTCTATAGCCCGTCAACGCAAATGGGAAAGAAGATTTTTCGAAGAATTTGTATCTCGAATCGACAAAGGATTTCTTCATCCGCTTTTGATACGGTCCATGCTTCAGCGCCGTAGAGCAGGACTGGAATGATCAGGGTCTTATATATGATCTCCTTTATAGTTCCAGTGAGGGTCTTACTACTAAATTGCCTTCTTAGCCCGAAGAAATCATTTGATTTCTAAGATGTTGTTGTCAGAGTAAATAGCGGAGCAGAGGTAGACAAAGACCCGTACTTCCCCTTCACTTACGCAGTTTTATTTTTATTTTCAGGTACTATAAAGGTTATGGGCAGACGTAGGCCTATGCGAGTTTTACGACTCAATTGGACGTCAACAGCCCATCAAACCTAACCTATATCTTTCAATGGTGACGTTCTGTCTAATTCGTCGATGTTGTCTGTCCTTAGTCTTGCCCTAATTAACTGCTAAACCCATTTTTGCCACATCCTTCTCTATACTAGCAAACCTGGCTATGATATCACGTTGAGTCCTACCGATGATGTTAATATCGTCGGCGTATACTAGTAGTTGCACCGTTTTTTTGAAAAATTGTATCTCTGGTGTTGGCTCGTTAGTTTTGCACAATCCTCTCAAGAATGAGATTAGAGAAGTCCCATGACAGCGCATCGCCTTGCCTAAATCCTTTTTTTGGTATCGAATGTGTCGGTGAGGTCGTTTCCGACCCTGATGGAACAGCGAGAATTCTCCATCGTCATCCTACACGAACGGACGAGTTTGGGTGGTATACGATAACTAGACATGGCTCTGTATAGTTTGTCACTATAAATGCTGTCGTATGCGGCTTTGAAATCGATAAATAGGTGGTGGGTATTTGGACTTTTTGGGTTTTTTCCAGGATCTGCTGAAGGGTGGTTGTGGACTTTCCTGGCCTAAAAGCACACTGATAAGGGCTGATCAGGTTGTTGGTAAACGGTTTCAGGCGTTGAAATATTACGGCAGATAGAATCTTGTAGGCGATGATGAGCAGATTTATGCCTCTGTAGTTGGCGCAGTTCAGAGGATCGGACAATCGATGCTTTAGGTTCCATTTAGGTATACTTTCATCCGACCAGATTTGGCCTATGAGTTGGTGGATGTTACTTAGCAAATCATCTCCACCGGCTTTATAAAGCTCGGCGGGAATGCCGTCATTTCCGGCGGAATTGTTTAGCTTGAGTGCCAACCAGTTTTGGCAGATTTCGCTGCAGTTGCCAATATTAAATGGTTCGTTCTGCCTGACAGCGGAATATTGTTCGTCATCGCCGTATAACAGTCTGCAGAAGTCGTTCTTCCATATACTCAGCATCGTCTGTGTCTCACCTACGATATTTCCTCGTTCATCTCGACAGGATTCTGTTCGAGCCTTGTATACTTGGCTTTGATGTTGTACACTTTGGTAAAATTTGAGAACATCCCTCTATATCCTAGATCGTGCGCTTTGCTTGCTCTTTTTTCTTCTTTCTGAAAGGCAGGTGTTCTTTCCTTCTTTTGTTCCTATAGAGCTCATTGGCAGCTCCCGTGTTCACCTGCAGCTTAGCCTTGTAGGCCTCGTTTTTGGATGCTAGCATCTGTCGGCATTCCTCATCAAACCAAGGGTTTATTTCTGGTGAGCGCTAAGAACCTTTCATATAGCACCCCATTTTTACTAACCCTGAACTGTCAGCTGTCATATTTTTATCTTTTTTTCCTGTGGCAACACAGTATTATTTAAAGGTGCAAACTAAACCACTGTGAGGCTTAACGCAAAAAATTGGCAAAGGGAGGATCGATTTGGGGTGTGAAATTAAAAATTTGCTTTCAAAATCGATCCTCCCTTTGCCAATTTTAGCGGAGAAAAGCATTTCAATGAATTATTTCGGGGCAAAATAAATCATTCTGTGAAACAGGAAACCCAAACAAAGATTTGACAGATGCCACTACGTCTACTACATTTTGCTACGTAGCAGACGTAACAAATGTCTCTAAACGATTCCATTGATGTAGTGATAACTATCCATTTTGCGATTTAAATTTCTTCAATTTTTGGGGCTATTTGACATTATTTTGTGTAGTGACACTTCCATTTTGAAACTATGCCCATTTTTCATTATGAAAACGGACCCCAATATTTGGGGCCATCTGGTTTAGGGGCCACATTTCATGCCAACAGTCATCCCAATTGGTCCAAGCAAGTGCCTACGTTTAACCAGCGCAAAACCAAAAACGCTTTCTCCTCTTTTCTTTCTTTTTTTTGCAAATCGGTTGAATTTTAGTTAGAAAATGACAAAAATAAAAGCTCAAAGGAACAGAGAGCAAAGAAAGAGTAAAAAGAGAATTTATTATACGGACTGGACTACACACAGTCTTCGATGTGCAGCATTATAAGAAATCGCAATCAGAAACATTATGAGGTAAAGGCATAACACGAAGACGAAGAATGTAAAGTAGGTTACAAATGAAAGGCTTGCCGATCATGTTCAACCCCCCGCACCTTTCTATACCTGTACGTATGCAATTTCGCTATACATTGCCGACTAATGGGCACAATTGCAATTTTGCATCTCTCCGTAAAGGTAATTTTAGAGAAAGCGTCTCAGTTTTGTATTCGCAAAAAAAAAAAGTATCTGAAAGTAAAGATAGTTATTGTTAGTTATTTTGTAATCCATTTGGAGAGAGAGATAGATTTCACTTTGTGGATAGATTTGGTGACATTGTATTTGGGTTGTGGGTTCTTGTGTATCCTGTCGCAGATGGTGGCGTGTACTTTTATAATGAAGGCCATCAGGAGGATCTGCTTAGAGGTTTACAATGCGTTTACAGATCCCCCCGAACGTGTGTCATATTTGCTTAGTGAGACCTACTTATTGCCGTGATGCAATTAAATCTTTGTCACCACTTACATTGGGGTCAACTTTCTTGTTAATAAAGGAAATTCCTATGGCAATGTAAACGATGGAGGATAGAGTTATTAGTACATGGCGATCAACCATCAGATTGTCATATCACTCGCTGTGCATACTGGGATGACATAAATAAAATTAAATACAAAGGGGCACTCTTGGACTACAGGCTTCACTTCATAGATAATTTCAAGCACACAAGTCAGAGTCTTACATAAGAGAGCAATACCTTCTGTGCATAGAATTTGCACAGGTGGTATCGCTAGACATTTCTGACAACATCTCGTTCGAAATTAAACGAAAAATTGCTCTTGCCAACCGCTGTTACTTCGGGCTTAGAAGACAATTAAGTAGTAAAGCCCTCACTCGAGAACTGTACCAAGGAGATCATATACAAGACCCTGATCATCCCAGACCTTATCAAAATTCGATGAAGAAATCCTTGGTCGTTTTGAGTGAAAAATTCAGTCCCGTTTGCCTTGAAGGGCTATGGATTCATTCAAGAACTATACATACCCCTAGTAAAAAAAAAACTCCGCATTTGACGTTTAAGATGGCTAAGATACGTAGAGCGAATGGGCACCAATAATCCGGCTCGCAGAGTCTTCGATTCCCAACCAGACGTCAGAGGCAGTAGAGGAAGACCACGTCATTGAAGTGCCGTTCACAAGTAGAAACCGACCTCAACCAACTTAAAGTGCACAGCTGGATGCAGTTATGAAAGGACCGGGCTAATTTGAGAGGCATGTTGATTGAGCCCCAGGTTCATTCCGGAGTGTTGTAGCACTTAAGTTAGTAAGTGCAAACACACTCCCACACAAATATGTCTTTTCTAGCCAACTTAAGGTGATCCGATCAAGATATTTAGCATCCAAAAACGGTTCCTATTTCGAACTGGTCCTTACTTGTTCTCAGTTTTTCAGAATTTTAATCATATATGGACTTTCATTCCAAATCGATACCCACCACCTATTTATCGATTTCAAAGCCGCATACGACAGCATGTATAGAGACGAACTATACAGAGCCATGTCTAGTTTTGGTATACCGTTCAAACTCGTCCGTTTGTGTAGGATGACGATGGAGAATTCTCGCTCCACCATCAGGGTCGGAAACGACCTCACCGACACATTCGATACCATAAAAGGATTTAGGCAAGGCGATGCGCTGTCATGTGACTTTTTCAATTTGATTCTTGAGAGGATTGTGTAAAACTCCCGAGCCAACGCCGGAGGCGCAATTCTTCAACTACAAGCATACGCCGACGATATAGACATCATTGGTTTGGATTCAATGTCATAGCCAAGTGTGCTAGTATAGAGAAGGTAGCGGCAAACATGGGTTTAGCAGTAAATGAGGGTAAGACTAAGTATAGTCAACACGAAAGGACACACAACATTGACGAATTGGACAGAACGTCACCATTGACAGATATAACTTTAAGTTAGTACGGGACTTTGTCTACCTCGGCTCCGCTATTAACTCTGACAACAACATCTCGTCAGAACTCAAACGAAATCGCCCTCACTCGAACTACTAAGAAGATCCTACGCTCTACGGCGCTGAAGCATGGACCGTATCAAAAGCGGATGAAGAAATCCTTGGTCGATTCGAGAGAAAAATTCTTCGAAAAATCTTCGGTCCCGTTTTCGTTGACTGGCTATAGAGACGAAGATTCAACCAAGAACTATACGAGGTGTACAGCGATATACCCCTGGTCAAAAAACTACGCATTGGACGTTTAAGATGGCTAGGACATGTAGAACGAATGGACACCAATACTCCGGCTCGCAGAGTCTTCGATTCCTAGCCAGAGGTCGGACGCAGTAGAGGAAGATCTCGCCTTAAGTGGCGCGGACAAGTAGAAACTGTCCTCAACAAACTTGGGTGCGCAACTGGAGGCAGTTTGCTAAGGACCGGGCTAATTGGAGAGGCATGTTGGTTGAGGCACAGGTCCATCCCGGACTGTAGCGCCACTTTAGTAAGTAAGTAAGTAAGTAAGTAGCTTTATGACAACGTTCTTCAAAACGTGCCGTGCCGCAACCAAGATGATTTTAGAGTTAATCCGGTCCGTGGGGAACTACCTTTATTAAAGCATTCTAAACTTATTACTTCCACTATCCAACGGTTGGATGAAGTCACTTTCGTCTTATAAGCGCCACTTAACCCTCTACTGCATACAAAGCCATATATGGATTTCAATTTTCCAGCTTGCATTGGAAGTTCACAACAATAGCGACGAGAAAGACACCGATATTGAATGACTTTGTGAATGTTTGTGTATTTGTTGAGTGAATTTGTTTTCTCCTTTTTCGCACAAGACAACAAAATTTCCTCTGTCAAGTTCGAACGCGCGTATTGTCAACCAACAGACAAAAAAACATAAAAAAGAAACTGTTATTCTGTGTTACCTATTAGTGGCATAATATTGAATTTTTTTTTTCTTGCAATAATAAGTTCTGGTAAGTAAAATTTTGTTAATTATTTTCCAGTTATGCATGTGCAGTTTATGGTACAATGCATTTTTTGCAACGTCCATATATGGCTTCTCATGCATCCACTGGAATATTTGTCAAATTTCGCGTTGCCATATTTGGCTTCTCATGCATACAAACATTCGCGTTTTTCGTACAGATTGATTTCACCATGATTCCAACAAGATCGTTTTACCCTCAACGAAGGTATCATACTATTCCTGGGGATGGAGGGAATAGCGAAGATGAAATACTGGAGTCAGAAGATGAAGCAGTTATAAATCAGGAAGAACATAGAACGTAACAAATATTACGCGAAATGAAATGGAACAATTTGTTGGTATATGTCTATTCATGTCCCTTGTGAAATTGCCGTCCACTAGACGTTACTGGAATTCTCAACTTGGGCAGCCTTTTGTATATGAGACAATGACTTGTGGCAGGTGGGAAGAAATAAAACGTTATATTCATTTCGCTGACAATTATAAGTTTGTCGGCCCTGGTCTCCCTGGACATGATAAGCTCTTCAAGGTTAGGCCACTTTTAACCAAAATAAGGGAGCGGTTGCTTTTGATACCAAAAGAAGAATACCTAGCTGTGGACGAGCAAACCATTCCAACTAAGTGCCGTCACCATCTAAAACAATACAACCCAAAGAAACCACATAAATGGGGTTACAAGAATCTTGTCCTCAGCGGAGTGTCGGGATTTAGTTACGACTTCGATCTGTTTGCAGGGGACCAAAGTAATATTATTCCAGATGGTGCTCCAGATTTAGGGGTAAGCGGGAATGTTGTGTCACGGCTAGCATTTACCGTTCCAAGAGAAAAAAACCACAAAATATTTTTTGACAATTGGTTCAATAGTCCAAAGCTGCAAGTATATCTCACAAAAACGGGCCTTCTACCTTTGGGAACGGTCCGGCTAAACAGAGTTCCCAATATTGATGTTCCACCAGAAAAGGAAAGGAAGAAGAAGGGACGAGGAAATATGGTTGAAAAAATGGCTAAGATCGATGGTGTTGACGTGTCATTTGTATCCTGGTTTGACAACAAAGTAGTAAATATGCTATCAACGTTCGTGGGAAGCAAACCTTCTACAAAAAAAAGAAGGTATTCCAGGAAGCAAAAAAAAATACATAGAGATCGACTGCCCCAAAATAGTAGATGAATACAATAAATACATGGGAGGCGTCGATCTTCTAGATTCCATGCTAGGTTTGTGTCGCATTGACATCAGATCCAAAAAGTGGTACATGAAGATCTTTTTTCACTTTCTTGATTTATGTGTAGTTAATGCATGGATATTGTGGCGTCGAAGGAATGACATATACATGCCATTATACGATTTCAAATTGGCAGTTGCGGAGCATTTAAATAAGGTTGGAAAACATCAAAGTAAGAAGAGGGGTCGACCCGTTTCAGGTGCGAGTACGCCGACATTTCATAATAGAAGATTAAATTCTTTTTCTTCGACACCGACGTCATCAACTGCGCTGCCAAAAAAACCAAAACGATGTTCAGCACGGCGTCAGGATGTTCCACTTAATGCTGTCCGTTTAGATTCAGTCGGTCATTTTCCGGAATGGAAGCAAACAAGGCAGCAATGCCAAAATGACTGCAAATACAGGTCTTACATATTCTGCCCCAAATGCGAAGTATACCTGTGTTTGAATAAGGACCGAAATTGCTATGTATCTTTTCATAATATGTAAATTATTTTATTCTTGTTTATAACAAATGTATGAATTTTGTCTGTTTTTTTGTTTGTATGTTAGTGCCAGAATACACTTATTCAACGAAAATACTTTTTGTTATAACTGCACGAAACGCCATATATGGCATATTATTTTTAAGTTGAAAACTGGCATACTGCATAAGGAGCCATATATGGCAAAATTGTTTGTTTTTAACAATAAAAGTTTTTTTTGGATTTTTTTTTGCAAATATCTTTTAAGTTTTCAAAATAAAAATAAAAATTGGAAAAAAAAATTTTTTTTTACTGGATCATAATGCATGCAGTAGAGGGTTAAGCCTAGGCCTTTCTCTACTGCTTAGACAGTCTGGTTGAAAATCAATTCTCAGTTGGCAAGAGCATTGGCACCTTTTAGGCTCCAATTTTTTTTTTTGGGAGAACGTGTATCTATGTAGCTCTATAGCCTGTTCGACATTGACTCATCGCTACCAAAACCTGACAACGCAAAAGGAACCGAGGAAACTTCAATCACTTTTGTGACGTATTGGCAAGCTTCGCTTAATTTCTGTCAAAATGCAGATGAGCAAATAACTGATCCAGGCTTATCCACATTTACAACAACCCTGACACAACTTTTGGTCAGACTCTTTTAATACCCAGCTCCAGATCAATGTTAATAAATTCTCAGTCAGATTTACATTGCAAAGTTATGAGAAAAATACTTGCATTCGGTGGATGTACCTACGTTTTGCCGAATGCCGTCCACAGATTGGGTTACTATGCTACTGCTGTGTATGCTCACCCAACCAACTGGTACGATATTTTATCCGTGCGTCTGTTCCATCCTCTCATTCGTCGGTTGAGCAATTGTACGTTCGCAAAGACTAGGTTAGATGGTGCCTGTGTAAAACTCGTCATACTCACGTTTCTATAGCTAGGTTGGTATAGCCAGAGTGTCTTCTATGTTGCAGCCACGATCAGTGGGTATAACGAGGCATGCAAATTGACCACGACATTGGCAGTGACCGCAAAAAATGTGTTTATACTGACAGAAGGACACACACATAAGAGTGAGGTGCGGAAAAGAGAACGATATACCGATATAGGCCGTTCAAGTGATCATTTCGCGCGCAGGTCTCTTTGCGACACAGACCGGAGTTTTGCAAACAAGAAACATGCCAACTTCTGCTTTGAAAAGATGTCATGATCGATCGAAGATCAAATCGTAATCGTCGTTGGCGCATGCCAAAAATTCGTTTATTTTTCCAAATATTTATGAATGAAATTTGGAGTTTTCTGTACATTCAGTAAAACGTTGAAATCCACTTAAGGTTGATGCAACAAAAGGGTTTTTTATGAATGCATTGACAGTTGAAAAAAAAAGTGCGCCAAGAAAAACTCCCCTTTTAAGGGAAATTCTTCTGTGGATCTAGGATAGATTCAACAGCTTTGGGACAGCCCATATCTAAATACATAAAAACGCTGAATTTATCGGTTTTGTCTTACCGTCTTTAGTGTGGTGGCACCTATTTTATTTTAAAATAGAACACCAACCCCAACACAAAGCACATTCTCATCACATGGACTTAGAGAGGGGGGTGTGGGGGGAGCCTTTCTCTCAGAATTATAACTTTCTCCTTCTGTTCTTTTTTTTGTTTGGTTTACTTTTTGCTTATCGTTCCTTTATGGCCTTGTGTGAAGCCCATACACACACACAGACAGAAAAGTTTTACCAGCGGCCAGGAACCCTTAACGCTATCGATAACTGCCGTTCACCCCGCTTCAGATCCAGACATTCCTATTCTTTGAATCCACGCCATGAATAAATTGGTGTGTGCTTGTATGGTACGCACAGGGGAATAACACGAAAAAACCTTGAAATACCACAACACTGTCATAGAAGAAAGAGCACGCACACCCTTGCACCTATAACTAATTGTCATGGCGAGACGAAAGTAACGAACGGAGTTAAGATCTTATGAAAGGACGAAGAGTCCTTGACCTCTAGTTTAGATTGCATTGTATGAACTTTTTTGTGTTGATTTTGTTTTTGTTTTGTCGTGCGTAGGCATCTGTCTGGTGCCGGATTTTTTTTTTCATTTGAACTCGTTGACACTAATAAATTGGTGTTACATAGGGTTAAAGGTTTTTAGTCGACCTATGGTGGGATTACGTCAATCAAGATTGCTTTTGTTTGTGCGTTAGCTCTTGTTTCTTCGCAGCGTAGGTAGATACTAATCAAATGGATTACAAATGTTACCTAAAGGATATGAGTAGGATTTAGCTAAAATGAAAAATGTATAGCACCTCATTATATCTACAATTAATTTGTAGATCTACAGGGTGGGCCAAATACAAGTTTCTGTTTAAAAATGCAATTAAATGAACAAAATTAAACTTTTTCCACGTATTCCGACTTTTTTTAGGAAGACCAGACATTCCCATTAATTATGAAACACAATGTCGTTCAAGTAACGGGTGATTTTTTAAGAGTAAAGTTTTTCAGATTGGCAGCACTCGTAGTAATGGCGTCCAAACGTCATCTGTCAAAGTGAAAAGTTTTCAGTATACTCAGCCATTTAATCATGGAAAAACTTACAAACGAGCAACAATTGCAAATTACTGAAATTTACTATCAAAATTCGTGCTCTGTGAAAATGTGCAACGTTTGTTACGACCATATTATGGTCGCCATAATCGACCTGGTGAATCAAAAATTTGTGCTGTTATCAGCAAATTTCGAACCAAATTTACTTTGTTGGACACTGTTTGTACCGAGAAGAATATTGCAGTCGTAGCGTCCAATGTTAATGAAATGTCAATTCGTCGCCGTTCTCAGCAATTGGGCATGTGTTACTCAACCACATGGAAAATTTTAAGTTTCGACTTGGGTTTGAAAGCCTAGAAAATTCAACTTTTGCAAGAATTGAAGCCGAATGACCTACCACAACGTCTAATTTTTGGTGAATGAGCCTTAGAAAAGCTCTATGAAAATCCGGTGTTTTATCGAAAAATTGTGTTAAGCGATGAGGCTCATTTCTGGCTCGACGGATACGTAAATAAGAAAAACTGTCGCATCTGGAGTGATGAACAGCCACATGTCATACAATAATTACCGATGCATATATTGAGGAAAGATCTGCACCTATACACTTGCAAGATCCATTTGTTCCAACAGCTCAATCCTGGTGACCCAGAGAAACGTCTAGAGTACTTAAAAACTGTCCTCAATATCGCCGAGAATGCCGTTCAACACGCTTAGTCATACTGCTAGCATGATTCATCGTATTTTGAGGAAAAATCTGCACCTATACCCTTTCAAGATCCGTTTGGTCCAATAGCTCAATCCTGGTGACCCAGACAAACCGTCTAGAGCACTGCAAAACTGTCCTAAATATCGCCGAGAATAACGAAGAATTTTTGGAAAATTTTATTATGACGGACGAGGCACATTTTCAACTGAGCGGGTTTGTGAACAAGAAATATTGCAGATTTTGTGGCACACAGAATCTCAAAAATATCCATCAACGTCCCTAACACTCACTTTGTGTACTGTTTGGTATGGAATAACCTCGCGTAAGATTTAAGGGTCATATTTGTTTGAAATTGATGCCGGAGCCAGCGTTACGGTCAATAAGTTCCGCTACAAACAATGATTCAGGACTTCCTTTTTCCTCGCTCGTGATACAATGAACACACATTCGGCCCTATCGAGGTATCCGTCGGAGCGGAAAATTCTCCGATTTTGTACGATTCGGAGGATTTTTGCTTCGAGGTGTTCTTCAGAAAAACTGTTCGGAATATTTCTCCTACATTTTGTAACGCGTTGCATTGAAGTGCGTTCAGGTGCATTTTTCGTGCAATTTTTGACAGCTAAGTGCCATTTTTTTTTTCGATTTCCTACGACACAAATTTTTGGGCCTTACATTTTGAGCTAGAGTGTTGTAATTTGAAACATAGACTCTCTGTGCGACTAAGCAGAACAAGTGTAAACATCTTTAAAATCCGCTCACTGCCAGGCCCCCTTTTTAGAAAAACTTAAGTTTTGATCAAACCACTAGGAATTTGAAAAAGTGTCTGAACAACATATTTAAACAATCCCAATTGTCTTTTAAAATTTTTTTGCCATGGCCATTTTTTAGGGGCGTTTTCAAAAAACCGTTTCCAGTCAAATTTTAAAATATTTGAAAAAAACTTTTTCTGCAAAATCATTGGTAATATTAACACGAATATTTCGTCTTTAGATCATTTAAGCCCACGCCCACTTTTTGGGGGCGTTTTCTTAACAAAACGAGTTTTATGCCCTACCCCTTAGCATATGATCATCAATAGAAAAACGTCGATTTATGTCGAACCATAAAAGATTTTGATCAACTGTGTGACCAGTATGTTGTCACAATGTAATTTTCTAATTTTATCGCCATAAAGTTGATAGCCACGCCCACTTTTTGGGGATATTAGTTCTAAAGATAGAATAGGATGGGATAGGGTTTTCAACGATCCGCACAGCGGATTGTAGCCTTCTCATATGTTTTTTACTAAAATTGAAAACATGCATTTGGACGACTGCTGATTCATGCAGGATGGCGCGCCACGCACCTACAGCCCATGCCACAATCGATCTTTTGTGCACCAAATTCCTAAATCCTGTTATCAGTCGTCATGGCGATGACAATTGGCCGCCTCGGAACTACGATATGAGCCATTTTGACCTTTTTTTGTCGGGAACCGTGAAGGACCGATGTGGGAAACCGTAAAAGACTCAAATCATGTTATCAGCCGTCTTGGAGATGACAATTGGCCAGCTTGGAGCTACGATTTAACCCCTTTTGACGTTTTTTTTTTTGTCGGGAACCGTGAAGGACCGATGTGGGAAACCGTTAAAGACTCAAATCATGTTATCAGCCGTCTTGAAGATGACAATTGGCCAGCTTAGAGCTACGATTTAACCCCTTTTGACCTTTTTTTGTCGGGAACCGTGAAGGACCGATGTGAGAAATCGTAAAGGACCGATGTTATGCCAACAATCCAGAAACAATTCAAGCACTTAAGGCCAATATCATAAATCCATAATGGTTTCGGGCTGTAGCTTACGGATTTAAGCTACAGCCCGAAACCATTAACAAGCTCTTGGGAAATTGGAGTGACAGAGAATGCGCTACTGCGAAGGCAGATGAGGCAGCTAACGGATGATTTTTTAAGCGAAGTTTTTTTTTAAAATCGAATAAAACAATCAAATTTGCATCAAATATTCAAAATTTGTATTGTAATTGATAAATATAGGCCTTTGCCATTTAGGTTTTGAAGACAACTTCATGTAGATGTTGTCCGCGGCTCCGTTTCAAATGGTCCATTCGGAAGGTCAAAATTTGCGTCATTTTTCGAGCATTTCGGCATGTATTCCATGAATTACTCGTGTTATGTTATCCTGTAAGGCTTCAATCGTGTCCACATAGACTAAGGACTTTACATAAGCCCACAAGAAATAATCAAGAGGCGTTAGATCGCATGATCTTGGCGGCCAATTCATAGGGCCATTTCGAGAAATAAGCTGCTCACCAAATACATCCTTCAACATTTCCATTATGGCATGTGGCACCGTCTTGATGAAACCACATGTCAACCAAGTTCAACTTAGCAAGCTGGGGCAAAAAAAAAGTCGCGTATCATGGCTCGATATCGTTCGCCGTTGACGGTAACGTTTCTTCCACAGTCGTCTTTGAAGAAAAATAGACCGCTGAAGCCACCAGCCCATAAACCACACCAAACTGTCGATTTTTCGGGATGCATAGGTAATTTTTGTATGATATGTGGCTGTTCATCACTCCAGATGCCACAGTTTAGCTTATTTACGTATCCGTTGAGCCAGAAATTAGCCTCATCGCTGAACATTATTTTTCGATAAAACACCGGTTTTTCATGGAGCTTTTCTAAGGCTCATTCACCAAAAATTAGACGTTGTGGTAGGTCATTCGGCTTCAATTCTTACTTAAGTCGAATTTTATAGGCTTTCAAACCCAAGTCGACACGTAAACTTTTTCATGTGGTTGAGTAACACATGCCGTATTGCTTAGAACGGCGACGAATTGACATTTCATTAACATTGGACGCTACGACTGCAATATTCTTTTCGGTACCAGTGGTGTCCAACAAAGTAAATTTGGTGCGAAATTTGGTGATAACAGCACGAATTGTTGATTCACCAGGTCGATTATGACGACCATAATATAGTCGTAACAAACGTTGCACATTTTTCAAAGAGCACGAATTTTGTTAATAAATTTCAATAATTGGCCATTGTTGCTCGTTTGTAAGGCTTTCCATTATTAAATGGCAGAATATACTGAAAACTTTTCACTTTGACTGATGACTTTTAGACGTCATTGCTAACCAGTGCTGCCAACCTGAAATCTTTACTCTTAAAAAATCACCCGTTACAAGAGTTATCAATTTTTTTCATACGAAAGAGACTTTTGGGCCCACCCTGTATTTGTATTGAAGAGCAACCCAAAGTTTTCAAGAGCTGTTATTACATTTAGAATAAAACAACGGTTTTGTGTGGTTTATTGGTCGATATTTTTCTTCAAAATTAGAGTGGCTAAACGCCATAACTCCGGTCTTTTTGCTGCCCAAAATTGAAGCCCGTGATCTCGACGACATATAGTTCCCATAAGATGCTTTATTGCGAAAATAGTTCGATTACCAGTATCTATCTATATTTACGGTCAACAATTCAAAGAGGAAACAATCTTAAAAAAAAGTAAAGCTTGTTTCTGTTAGATAACAATGACTGCTCGATAAAATTATTTAATTAAAAACGATTTTTCTATCTCAATTAATTCCCCATGTTACATACGATGTATCCAAAACTAATAGCGAAGGTACAACCAACCCAACTATGGTCCTAACTTCATCACAAACTACAATGTATACCTAATGCCTAAAAGATACAAAATATCTGTTTGCTTTTAAATTTGTTGCTGGATTTCTAATGTGACCTACTGAGCCGCAACCAATTTTATGCTAGTTGCGGTCGCGCACACTCTCTTTTGGTGTATCTGTATGTATCTATGTATGTTGTTTGTATCGCGTGAGTTTACTTTCTCTTTGAATGGAAAAATTCTCGAACACAGGGCATAGATAAATTGCACATATACAAGCCAACGGAATTAAGTGGGAATAGTGAATGCATTTAAGCTTTTTCTAACCTCTATTCGGGGTTACTGTGTAATTGGGCCAAACAGCAATCTGTTTGTGCTCCGTGGATACCTGAAAAACATTTATGTTCGTCGATGTTTTGGTTTGGGTGTATGGGACAACATATTTGGGACATTTTTGGTGGGATTTCATTGATTTATCAGATCGCCGGTAAATAGATATTAGGTGTATCTAACCGATGAATTTCGTTATTTTATTTTTCTGTATAGGAAAGTTCAATGACTTGTTGGCTGGTGTTTTTCTTTTTATTTCTTTATATTTATTACATTAGTAGTCAAAGAAAAGTTGGGAGTATATCTGTTACAATGTCTCCAAATTTTACAGAAGCTAACTAACATGAACCCTTATTATGGGTTACATATCATCTGATCTACAGTATGTTCCATCTTGTTCTATAAAAACCGATTGAAGGACAACTTGACAATACCCAGAGCTTAATTTTCTTTATTGGGTTGCACTTGAATTTGTCGTGAAACTTTTCAAACGACATTCGTCTGGTATGTATCTCAACTTCAATTAACGGGGATTTTATTTGTTGTGCTTTGCATTCTTATCAAATGGTTGATAAGATAAA
This sequence comes from Rhingia campestris, assembly GCA_932526625.1. NCBI lineage: Eukaryota > Metazoa > Arthropoda > Insecta > Diptera > Syrphidae > Rhingia > Rhingia campestris. The sequence continues at coordinate 976,319 of OW052186.1, read as the reverse complement.
CACACTTGAAATATATATTATTGTTTGATTATAAAAATATTATTCCACATAATCAAGAATTGTTCTGTTAGTGTAGGTCGTAGGCCCCAATTGTTTTTCAAATAAAGTTATCTACTTTCTATAAACAAAGGACTATGTTCCACACCATGAAGACCTGTTGAGTGGGTAAAATAGGGCCGACTAGGGGTAGGTAGGTAGGTAGGTAGAAGTGGCTACCCAAGTAGCACTTATGTGCCTTTTTGTTAACACGACTCGTGTGACCTTTATTATGATTGTTGTTGTGGACGTGATATAGGCGGTCTCTAGATCCCGCCTGTGAGGTTTAGAAACCGGATAAGATCTTGTTTCCTTTTACCCGAAATGTCGCAATCTGACTCTTGCTAGTGCCGGACATTTGCAGATGAAATGGGAGAGGGTTTCTCTCTCATTTGTGTTCCCTCTCTCATTAAGGGTTGTATGGGATCCCTAGTTTGGCCGCATTTTCTCCAATTGGCCAGTGCCCCGTGACAATCGCCGTAATTCTTGCGATATCTGGGCGGGTTATATTTAGTAGATCGTTTGTTCTGTTTTTGTGGGCTTGGCATCAACCCCCGGAAAACGGAACTCGTTCTCTTTACGAATAAGAGAACGATACCAATTTTCGACCTACCGGCTATCGATGGGACTATACCCTCAAACTAGCCGATAGTGCAAAATACCTGGGTGTCATTCTTGATAGAAAACCCAACTGGAACCTAAATGTGCGCGAGCGCATTAAAAAGGCCCCACAGTCGCTTTCTATACGTGTAACCGAATATTCGGAAAAAACTGGGGTCCGAACCCCAAGCTCATCCTATGGATGTACACGGCCATTGTAGGACCCATATTAACATATGATGGGCTTGTCTGGTGGCAATCCACAAATAAAGTCACCCATCTGAAAAATATGACAAAGGTACAAAGGATAGCATGTACCTTTGTCATACCAGCCACGGGACTGGGAAACCATCCTTAACCAGCTACCGATAGACCTTTACATGCAAGAATCTGCAGCTAAAAGTGCTCTAAGAATCAGCCAGCTCAACTGCTGGAAATCGAACTTAGGAGACCATGCCCGAATTCTACGCAGATATCTGGGCTCAGCTGTATCCTCTGATTACATGCTGCCTCACCATGACTTTCAAAGACCATTCTCCTGCAGAGAGGAGTGGGAGAGGAACGAATTGGGCACCGAAACCATATCCATCTACACTGATGGCTCAAAAATGGAGCTGGAGTGTTCTCAGAAACACTAAAGCTAAACAGCACCTTTCGTCTCACTGCGCACAGCAGTGTCTTCCAGGCCGAGATATTGGCAGTAGCAGAGGCAGCCAAAGCGACCTCAATGCTGGCGATCCTTGATACCACCATCTTTATTGACAGTCAGGCTGCAATAAAAGCTATCTCTGCTGTCGAAATAAAATCTAAGCTTGTGAAGCGTTGTCGTGAAGAAGAGGTTCTTGGCTTCCAACATAATGTGCTGTGTCCCCGGAGACAGAGGCATAAAGAGCAATGAAACTGCTGACGAACTGGCGAGGAATGGATCTGCCTCCAACATTGTCCAAGCAGACCAGTCTGTCAAACCCACCACTATGTGATCTCAAATCTCGGGTGGGACAGAAAACACTGATTACTGCCAAAAACAGGTGGAACTTCTGAGTATGACAAAGCCAGAACCCATAAACTATCAGGAAATCTGTCTCGACTTTAGTTGGGACTCTTATTGGACACAACTTACTAAAAAGCCACAAACTGAAAATGCATCTCATAGATGATGACCTCTGTAGAGGCTGCTGTGATGAAGAAATACACGAGGATACCCTCCACTTTCTGGGCCACTGCCCAGGCCTCAGCCAATTAAGAATGGGAACCTTGGGAAAATACTTTTTCCATGACCTCACGGATCTATCGGAAATCCCCCTCCCTAATCTTTTCAGGTTTACAACAACAATGGACTGTAACAGGACAATGAAGGAACCAACCACACAAGTGGACCCCCAACGGGAATCACAATGGGTCTATATTGACCTGAGTGCGATGAGGGAAGTCGCACACCGTCTGCCTCATCAACCCAACAACCTCACCCGTGTTCTGTTTTTGTCGTAGGAGGGCCATATCGTCCTTCTCCATTTGGAGTCTGCCTTTTTCAGGAAGTATGAGTGTATTTGTCCCTTAACCGAACCTAGCGGGATACGGACCCTTGCCGCAAGTGAGCCGTGAAGAGCTGATCCTTGCCTGTCCAGCTCGTCTGCACGCTCGTTTCCTTTACTGAGAGAAGTGTAACCCTGAAGCGTTCGCCAAGGTGGCCAAGTTCGTTCCTGCCAGTTTGGAGGACATAGTAGCCAAGTTGATATGGCCTTTATGGCCGCTTGGCTATCTATGAGAATAGCAAACTATTGCTATTCCATAGTGTCACGCTCCAGTAGCGTGCAAGCATCTCGAATAGCCAGTAGTTCTTCCTAATATACGCTAGCAAAGGCCGGTAGGCGGAATGATACTGAAATTTTCAGTGATTCCGAGCAGACTCCGGACCCCACACCACAGTTCATCTTAGGTCCATCGGTGTAGACGACCGTGTCGTAATCTTTTCCTACTCTTCCACTGAGCTGTGGTAGAAAAATCCTACGTGGTAGCCTTTCCTGAAGCGTAGTATAGGTGTTATGTAGTCTGTTGGAAACGTGACCACGCCGTTTGGTAACGTTTGGCATTGCATTCCAGCATCCTGACTCTTTGAGTCTCACTGAGCTGCATTAAGCGGTATCTTCAATGTGTAGGTCGAGAGGCAAGAGATGCAATAACACAGTAATTGCATCCGTTGGCACTGACCTCAGTGCGCCCGTAGTGCCTATACTGGCTGTTCTTTGCAGCCTTTTCTCAATGTGGGCCACCATACTAGTGATCCGTATGTAAGAATTGGATGTACCACTGCTGTGTACATCCACAAGGTTAAAGTCCCCACTTCTTTCCAAAGGTTTTGCTACAAGCATAGAAGGCCTTCCTTACTCTATGTTCGATGTTGTGTTTCCAGTTAAGTTTTAGGTCAAGCATGGTGCCCAAATACCTAGCGCTGGAAGATAGTGTGAGTGGTTGACCATTAGGACGGGGGAGGGTGAAGTCGGGTATTTTGGTTTTTGTGGTAAATAACACCAATTCCGTTTTGCTCGGATTTACGCCGAGGCCACAACTTGCAGCCCAGGTGCTAACCTGGAGCAGCCCCTATGATTTCATTTATCACGGAGCGGAATTTTTCTGGCACTAGGATACACGACAACTTTGACCCCTTCCTCTTCCATTTTTTAATTAAAATTTTGTTAACAGCGATAAGCCAGAGTAGAGGAGAGATGACGACAGGGTGGCGTCATCACTCCTCTACTCTGGCTTATCGCTGTTAACAAAATTTTAATTAAAATAGAAGAGGCGTTCCTCTATGGGCAAATTTGATTAAGTGCCTAATTCCCCCTGTTGCCTGGATAATTCTTGTTCCAAACATAGAGACTATCCATTTGCTAAAAGATTCCTCCATACCTAGCTCGATCAGAGATTCAAGAATAGCTCCATTGAGGACGTTGTTGAAAGCGTCCTCTACATCTAAGAAGGAGGCTAGAGTGTATTCCTTAAAGTGTAAGGCTTTTTCGATTGTCCGCACCACCTCATGGAGAGCTGTTTCTGTTGATCTGCCCTTGAGGTAGGCGATTCTTGTAGAAAACTTCGCATATGGATGTCTAGAACGCGCTCCAAGGATTTTAGTACAAAGGAGGTTAGACTGATTGGTCTGAAGTCCTTCGAAATCTCGTAGCCGCGTTTGCCTACCTTCGGTATAGATATCACTTGAGCCCGTCTCCACGAGTAAGGTACTTGGTTTAGTACTACGCAGCTTCTTAATATTGTCGCCAGAAATTGCACTTTTAGGTCTCCCTGTATCATAACTGGCAGTATGCCGTCAGGTCCCGGAGACTTAAACGGAGAGAAGCTGTTAATAGCCCAGGAAATCTTATTGCGTTGGCGTCACAGCCCATTAGCACATTATCCGCTTTGGTTGTTGTGGCTAAGAGTTTCTGCACCTCCTCTGGAGGTGCTGGTCTGTCATGAGCCATGTAGTTTGAGATCACGTAAGTGGATTTGATCGCACCCTCTAGTTTGACCACTGTTAGGTCTTCTGAGCTAAGATTGGGACATAAAAAAGCTTTAATATGTTTCTTAGCAAGTATGCATGTTCTAGGCTTACCAGTGGCCTGCTGTTTGTAAAACAGGTTGTATTGGTTTTCCTGGAGTCCCTTTATTGACGAGTCTGTCACACACGGCTCCTGGATAATGCCGATGTCCAAGTTTCCCTCCCTTAGGAAAACCATCAGATTATCGCAGGCACACCTTGAGTGCCTCAGGTTAATTTGAATGACTTTCAACATTTTCCTTTGACGGGGTTTTCCCCGATGTGTAGGTCCTCCAACAGCTTGTCGGTTTCGACGATGTCCACATCGTCTTCAAAACCAGATGAGGGGAATATCTTAAGCTTTGCATGTCTTATGCCAAACCTAAGTTTGAAATCTGCCTTCTCGAGAGCCAACAGGCACTCGCTATTTATCAATAGTAGGGAGGACATCGTGTTTTTGTGGTGTTCCTCTTTCTTGATAACTGTCCAGTCATCCATTGGAACCACCGGGTTGTAGAGTTTAAGATATTGGAGGAGCCTTCCTCTCTCTATCTTCATATAGGGTAACCAAATGCGGGCCCTGAGTCTCCTTGGGATGTCTTTAGCTGGGATTAGTTTGAGCTTCAAGCCATCCCAGGCGTCGCTAACCTTTGCAACGCACTCGCTAAGGAAGTCCTTGGGTAATTGGTCATCGCATTTGATCACCTTATATCCCCTCACGACCTCAGCGGAGTCAAAGTTCGGGAGAGGTCCCCCATTGTTTTCAATTAAGTGATCTGTCACCATGTCGAAATGTTTGGCCTCAATCTTGCCCCACTCCTCGGCTTTGGATTTTCCTTTTGAGAGTTCTCATCCATTAGTGCCACCTGAAGGTGATCTCTGACCACCTCGGTCATTTATTGTTTCTGGAGGGCACTAACCGATGTGCTTGGCTTGGTTGTGATTTTGGTTGCTGCACCTGCGGCAACCTTGGTTCTTTTTAGGGCCAGGCGCTGGGAGGTTTCCTCTTTGGACCTGTCCCGCTTTACCGCCTGCCTTGGTTTTTTTTTTTTCAGGTGCTTGTTGTATTCGTGAACGATCGCCTGGGATTTGATGTTGTCCGCCTGGTCCCTTTCGTGTACCTTACCGACAGCCTCATTTTTGGCTAAAATGAAGAGGGCCACCTGGTACTTGCTCTTCGTGGCTTTCCCTGTGGAATTTCTTTTTCGTTGTCGATGATTGTTTTGCTGTCGAGGTGCTAACTTTATCACTCGTCGCTTGGTGGACGGACGATAGTCTCCTGACTGGAGGCCAGCAATTCGTCCTCTGATGAGGTGCCTACCTCAGGCATTTTTATTTTTTGGTTTTGTTCCCACGAGTAGGACCGGAAAGGATTGTCCATCCTGGCAAAGCCGTCTTACCAGGATAAGGCACCTATACACCGACCTTGCCCGGGCATCGGAGGGGACCGTTTGCGACCAGTTACTATTAGCCACATACTGGCCATACAGCCGTCAGCGAGGGTGCCTCGACACTTTGGCTTAAAAGTAGGATTTGGAATGGTTGGGTTGCTCTTAGTTTCGTTCTCAATGCAACTGCACACATTCAGGGGGTAGCTTTGAAACCTACCCTCTGTTGATTACGCCTCCCACATGCCTCGTAGACCTACTACAAGCCCTTTCGCCCCGGCAAGGCGACAACCCGTCGAAAGAACCGACTAGGGGTGACTTGCACCTTATTTATTCAATGACCGAGGCATTTAACTGTAGATTTAGGCAGCTGACTTATGATTAGTTGAATGAAATCGTTGGTGCAAGGGGCCATAAGGAAACTATTTGATTGCTAGAGCTGGATTGTTTCCAGTAAATCATTCACAGAAACTATTAAAAGTGTTAGGATTACAATGACATTTCATTTTTGTATGGACCTAGAATGGAGCTAGAAAGTCTTCGAATGTTGCTGCCAACCTGCACATTTTGACATGGACAATTTGAGAAAGATCCATAAGATCTCAACTGACTAAAGTGAGCGTCCCTCAGTGGAAAGTGGAAGGTATCCTGGTGTGTTTTTTGCACACAGCAAATGTTTCCCACAACAAATAGATAGTGTCGCTATCCGCGTGGCATTTTGCGCCATCTAGTTGAAATCAAAGCTGTGTAAGGTCAATGCCATTCAACTGCGACTGAAGAAGTCAGAAATAATTTGTCTAATCATTTTTTTTCATCGTTAAAGAAATATGGACCGAAGATTCCATCCAGCCCACAAAGCACATCCATTAAAACAGTGTGTTTTAATGGATGTAAGGGTGCTTCGACAAATGATTTTTGGTTTTCTCCAGTCCAATTTTGGCAAATTTGCTTGTTTAACTAAATTTAATTAAAAAAATGCCATCATCGGAGAACAAAACTTTGCGTTGAAAAGGAGGATCATCCTGAATCATGTTTTCGGCCCGTTCACTGAACCTACCATGTGTATAGTGATTGATTTTCTTGCCAGTTCATCAGCAGTTTTATTACACTGGATACCCCAGAGTAGGTACAGCTATCCACCAAATCCATATCATAACTCCGCCATTATGGAAAGAAATAAAAGGTCGTATTCCTTCGAAACCGATCGTAAAAAGGTTTTCCGAGAACAGTCGTAAATTGTTAGGTTATAGCGTCATCAACTGCGTTAAAGCAACATCTACCCAATTAATTCTGGGCCCTCATTCCGTAAAGTGATTATCGTTTGCCGATACAATTTCGACGGTGCATCTTGCATCACGTAAGATCAATATTTGTTTTTGCTGTATGCTATATGACTTTATTTGCTCCAGTTAAAACAATAATCGTCAAATCACAGACGATGAGGTCTCGACTACCGTCTGAGTGATATTCGTTTCCAAAGTTACGGAATGACCCCCCTGAGTTGTTTGGTAGGTAGGTTATAACATTAAAGAATGTTTGCAAATCACAATTTGCTCCGTTCGAGATGAATGGACGGGAGGGTATCAATCCGCACGAGAAAGCCCCAAATTTATCTCGAAAAAGGTGCTACTTGGTGCTGATTTTGATTTGGCAGAAAAATCCGCTGTACTTCTTAAACAACACTGGCGCTGTCACCGTCAAAGGTGATCGTTACAGTTGGGCTCATAATGAATAAAAAAATCAACATATGGACCTCGCAATTACATGCCACCAAGCAAAGCATTGAAGTTCTTCACGCAAAAGCACCCGAACGGCATTCAATAAGAATCCAAAGCTCACTTTCAATTTAAATTCTTTAAATTTTTTTAAATTTAAATAAAACAAAGTGTGTGTGACATTTTGTTGGCATTTTTTATTCGTTTCAAAGGCCTATCGGTGCCATTTTGTATGGAATATAACATCGTTAAAATATCCGCCGTGGGTTCTCTGTGTGGCCGCATCCGAAATGTCAAATTTTCCTTGACTCTGGCGCATAAATCAGGCTGAATTCGACCGATGGCAAGGGTAATGTGAGCTTAGAGGACCGCTCTAGTTGTGGCTTATTCGCATAGACCTGCGACTTCAAAAAAACCCACAAGAAGTTCGGTGGTCAAACCGAACTTCTCGGTGACCAGTTCTCATCACATCCACGTGAGATGATCATGCCCTCCAATCGATCGTGCAGAGTTTTCATTGTGGGGTGAGTTGTTTGGTGCATTGCTCCTTCCTTTTGAAACCACATGTCGTTGATTTCCATATCATCCAATTCAGGCCAAAAGATGTTGGTAAACGCTGACCTATAGCGCTCGACGTTGAAGGCGATAGCTTGGCCAACGTAGTTCTCAAAAAAATATGGACCGATGAAGCCGCCAGCCCAATTCAGGCGAAAAGATGTCCATATCATCCAATTTAGGCCTAAATAAGTTGGTAATCATCGACCTATAGCGATCGCAGTTGACGGACAAGGCCTGGCCAATGTCGTTCTCAAAAATATATGGACCGATGATGCCGCCGGCCCAATTCAGGCCAAAAGATGTTGGTAATCATCGACCTATAGCGCTCGAAGTTGACGGACACGACCTGGACAACGTCGTTCTCAAAGAAATATGGACCAATGACGGCGTCAGCACAATTCCGGCGAAAAGATGTCCATATCATCCAATTTAGGCCAAAATAAGTTGTTAATCATCGACCAATAGCGCTCGCAGTTAACGGACACGACCTGGCCAACGTCGTTTTCAAAGAAATATGGACCGATGAAGCCGCCGGCCCAGGTCAGGCCAAAAGATGTTGGTGATCATCGACCTATAGCGCTCGAAGTTGACGGACACGACGTGGCCAACGTTGTTCTCAAAGAAATATGGACCGATGAAGCCGCCGGCCCAAGTCAGGCCAAAAGATGTTGGTAATCATCGACCTATAGCGCTCGCAGTTAACGGACACGACCTGGCCAACGTCGTTTTCAAAGAAATATGGACCGATGATGCCGCCGGCCCAATTCAGACCAAAAGATGTCCATATCATCCGATTCAGGCCAAAATAAGTTGGTAATCATCGACCTATAGCGCTCGCAGTTGACGCCACGACCTGGCCAACGTCGTTCTCAATGAAATATGGACCGATGAAGCCGCCGGCCCAGGTCAGGTCAAAGGATGCCCATATCATCCAATTTAGGCCAAAAAAAGTTGTTAATCAACCCACAACAAAGAATGACTTTTACGGGATGAATTGGACGTTCTTGAATCCTCATGTGGATTGATATCGTCGCGAATTCTTGTTGACGTACATTAATCCAGACATGGGCCTCATCGCTGAAGGTGATTTCTCGATGACAAATTAGGGTCGGATTCCAACTGTTCCAGAGCCCATGCAGCGACCACTGCCGAATTTCGTACGGGTGCTATCAACTTTCAAAGTTCGGAAGTCGCTATTGCAAGACGCTTTATTAACCACTTTAACTGCTTTTGTGCCCGCAGTCTTGTCAATAGCTAGCTAGGATTCCTATTATTGCCAACAAAAACTAACGATACATTGCCAGTCCTTCAGATTAGTCATTTTTGTTTCCGGAAAAATGAGTGTTTCCACATGCACTTGCACTAAAAAAACACATGCCCATTCAATAGAAAGGCTTTTATGTTCTGACTCAGTTCAGGGTATAATGCAACTCCATGGACGCTGGTAGGCTGAAAACCATTGTTCCAGAGCCCATTCAGCGAGCACACGTCAATTGAATTTCGTACGGGTGCAGGCTCAAGCTACGGCGGAAAATTCTCCAAGTTGTGGTCTGCGAAAGGAAGAGTTCTTGTGAGCGACGCGAAATCGATTGCCTCGGATTTTCCTGCACACTCTTACGGACAGCGGCAATCATGCGTCCCGTCGACGTACGGGTGTTGGTTTATTGTTTACTGAAGCAGTGGATTCAAATTCATCCACCACACTGCGAATAGTCCTCTCGGTAGAAAGATTATGGCGATCTCAAATGGGCGGAACGTTGCCCGAACAGGAGGCTTATTTTGATGAAAATATTTTATCATTTGCACGTGTTATTGGACTCTATGTGCATCAATGGTTGGCAACACAGACTGAATAAATGACAGCCAACTTAACAGATATACCTTCAACATTATGTCCCCTATTAACTGTCGAAGCTCGGAAGTCCCTATTGAAAGACGTTTTACTTTTGTGCCCGCAGTCTTGTCAATAGCTAGTAGGATACCTATAACTGCCAACAACAGGGAAGTTGCCGGTCCCTCAGATTAGTCATTTCTGTTTCCGGAAAAATGAGTTTTTCCACATGCACTTGCACTAAAAAAACACATGCCCATTCAATAGAAAGGCTTTTATGTTCTGACTCATCCTTACCCTAAGCCGCAGTTCAGGGTATAATGCAACTCCATGGGCGCTGGTAGGCTGAAAGCCATTGTTCCAGAGCCCATTCAGCAAGCACACGTCAATTGAATTTCGTACGGGTGCAGGCTCAAGTCACGACGGAAAATTCTCCAAGTTGTGGTCTGCGAAAGGCCGAGTTCTTGTGAGCGACGCGAAATCGATTGCCTCGGATTTTCCTGCACATTCTTACGGACAGCGGCAATCATGCGTCCCGTCGACGTACAGGTGTTGGTTTATCGTTTACTGAAGCAGTGGATTCAAATTCATCCACCACACTGCGAATAGTCCTCTCGGTAGAAAGATTATGGCGATCTCAAATGGGCGGAACGTTGCCCGAACAGGAGGCTTACTTTGATGAAACTATTTTATCATTTGCACGTGTTATTGTACTCTATGTGCGTCAATGGTTGGCAACACAGACTGAATAAATGACAGCCAACTTGGCATATATACCTTCAACATTATGTCCCCTATTAACTGTCGAAGTTCGGAAGTCCCTATTGAAAGACGCTTTACTTTTGTGCCGGCAGTCTTTTCATTAGCTAGTAGGATACCTTTAACTGCCAACAGCTTGGTAGTTGCCGGTCCCTCAGATTAGTCATTTTTGTTTCCGGAAAAATGAGTGTTTCCACATGCACTTGCACTAAAAACACGTGCCCATTCAATAGAAAGGCTTTTATGTTCTGACTCACCCTGGCCCTAAGCCGCAGTTCAGGGTATAATCCAACTCCATGAATGCTGGTAGGCTGAAAGCCATTGTTCCAGAGCCCATTCAGCGAGCACACGTCATTTGAATTTCGTACGGATGCAGGCTCAAGTCACGACGGAAAATTCTCCAAGTTGTGGTCTGCGAAAGGCCGAGTTCTTGTGAGCGACGCGAAATCGATTGCCTCGGATTTTCCTGCACACTCTTACGGACAGCGGCAATCATGCGTCCCGTCGACGTACGGGTGTTGGTTTATCGTTTACTGAACCAGTGGATTCAAATTCATCCACCACACTGCGAATAGTCCTCTCGGTAGAAAAATTATGGCGATCTTAAATGGGCGGAACATTGCCCGAACAGGAGGCTTATTTTGATGAAACTATTTCATCATTTGCACGTGTTATTGGACTCTATGTGCGTCAATGGTAAGTTGGCAACACAGACTGAATGAATGACCACCAACTTGACAGATATACCTTCAACATTATGTCCCCTGTTAACTATAGAAGTTCGGAAGTCCCTATTGAAAGACGCTTTACTTTTGTGCCCGCAGTCTTGTCAATAGCTAGTAGGATACCTATAACTGCCAACAACAGGGAAGTTACCGGTCCCTCAGATTAGTCATTTCTGTTTCCGGAAAAATGAGTGTTTCCACATGCACTTGCCCTAAAAACACATGCCCATTCAATAGAAAGGCTTTTATGTTCTGACTCATCCCTACCCTAAGCCTCAGTTCAGGGTATAATGCAACTCCATGGACGCTGGTAGGCTGAAAGCCATTGTTCCAGAGCCCATTCAGAGAGCACACGTCAATTGAATTTCGTACGGGTGCAGGCTCAAGCCACGACGGAAAATTCTCCAAGTTGTGGTCTGCGAAAGGAAGAGTTCTTGTGAGCGACGCGAAATCGATTGCCTCGGATTTTCCTGCACACTCTTACGGACAGCGGCAATCATGCGTCCCGTCGACATACGGGTGTTGGTTTATCGTTTACTGAACCAGTGGATTCAAATTCATCCACCACACTGCGAATAGTCCTCTCGGTAGAAAGATTATGGCGATCTCAAATGGGCGGAACGTTGCCCGAACAGGAGGCTTACTTTGATGAAACTATTTTATCATTTGCACGTGTTATTGGAATCTATGTGCGTCAATGGTTAGTTGGCAACACAGACTGAATAAGTGACAGCCAACTTGACAGATATACCTTCAACATTATGTCCCCTATTAACTGTCGAAGTTCGGAAGTCCCTATTGAAAGACGCTTTACTTTTGTGCCCGCAGTCTTGTCAATACCTAGTAGGATACCTATAACTGCCAACAACAGGGAAGTTGCCGGTCCGTCAGATTAGTCATTTTGGTTTCCGGAAAAATGAGTGTTTCCACATGCACTTGCACTAAAAACACATGCCCATTCAACAGAAAGGCTTTTATGTTCTGACTCACCCTGGCCCTAAGCCGCAGTTCAGGGTATAATGCAACTCCATGGACGCTGGTAGGCTGAAAGCCATTGTTCCAGAGCCCATTCAGCGAGCACACGTCAATTGAATTTCGTACGGGTGCAGGCTCAAGTCACGACGGAAAATTCTCCAAGTTATGGTCTGCGAAAGGCCGAGTTCTTGTGAGCGACGCGAAATCGATTGCCTCGGATTTTCCTGCACACTCTTACGGACAGCGGCAATCATGCGTCCCGTCGACGTACGGGTGTTGGTTTATCGTTTACTGAACCAGTGGATTCAGATTCATCCACCACACTGCGAATAGTCCTCTCGGTAGAAAAATTATGGCGATCTTAAATGGGCGGAACATTGCCCGAACAGGAGGCTTATTTTGATGAAACTATTTCATCATTTGCACGTGTTATTGTACTCTATGTGCGTCAATGGTTAGTTGGCAACACAGACTGAATAAATGACAGCCAACTTGGCATATATACCTTCAACATTATGTCCCCTATTAACTGTCGAAGTTCGGAAGTCCCTATTGAAAGACGCTTTACTTTTGTGCCCGCAGCCTTGTCAATAGCTATTAGGATACCTATAACTGCCAACAAAAGGGAAGTTACCGGTCCCTCAGATTAGTCATTTTTGTTTCCGGAAAAATGAGTGTTTCCACATGCACTTGCACTAAAACACATGTCCATTCAATAGAATGGCTTTTATGTTCTGACTCATCCCTACCCTAAGCCTCAGTTCAGGGTATAATGCAACTCCATGGACGCTGGTAGGCTGAAAGCCATTGTTCCAGAGCCCATTCAGCGAGCACACGTCAATTGAATTTCGTACGGGTGCAGGCTCAAGCTACGGCGGAAAATTTTCCAAGTTGTGGTCTGCGAAAGGCCGAGTTCTTGTGAGCGACGCGAAATCGATTGCCTCGGATTTTCCTGCACACTCTTACGGACAGCGGCAATCATGCGTCCCGTCGACGTACGGGTGTTGGTTTATCGTTTACTGAACCAGTGGATTCAAATTCATCCACCACACTGCGAATAGTCCTCTCGGTAGAAAGATTATGGCGATCTTAAATGGGCGAAGCGGGCGGAACGTTGCCCGAACAGGAGGCTTATTTTGATGAAACTATTTCATCATTTGGACGTGTTATTGGACTCTATGTGCGTCAATGGTTAGTTGAATGAATGACAGCCAACTTGGCATATATACCTTCAACATTATGTCCCCTATTAACTGTTGAAGTTCGGAAGTCCCTATTGAAAGACGCTTTACTTTTGTGCCGGCAGTCTTTTCATTAGCTAGTAGGATACCTTTAACTGCCAACAACATGGTAGTTGCCGGTCCCTCAGATTAGTCATTTTTGTTTCCGGAAAAATGAGTGTTTCCACATGCACTTGCACTAAAAACACATGTCCATTCAATAGAAAGGCTTTTATGTTCTGACTCACCCTGGCCCTAAGCCGCAGTTCAGGGTATAATCCAACTCCATGAATGCTGGTAGGCTGAAAGCCATTGTTCGCTATTGCGCTGAGGTAAATCTTATGCAATCCAAATGAGCTCTATGCAATCCCTCGAAATTTTTTTTTTTTTGGTCTGGGGATTCATCGTCGTTTCTAATATCACTTGTATCTCAGATACAAATTATATAAAAACACACCACCTATCTGCGTACATTTCACTTTGGGGGGATAAAATCGGGTGCGCTGTCTATTGGAGGTCGTCAGCCCCTATTGTGCAAATACGACGCATTGACCTACCGACTGAACTTGAATTTTGGTCTGGCAAAGTTGAAGGTTAGGCCGTTAAGGTAAAGTTGTGTATTCATATGGCAATCCGTATCCGATTGCCTCTTCATGCTCTTTCTCCGAAGCGTTTCCCTCTGTATGGGTGTATAGACAAGCTTTTCACATCGAACTTGTTCGAAGCGAATGTCATAATTCGAACGAAATAATTGTTGTGCCGCGCTGCGCTGTGCCGATACGGTGCACGGCCGGCGGGTGAGGGCGCTGTCAAAAAACAACCTACTGACCACAATACCCCGATGGTTTTTGGTTAATAAAGCGCCGACCGCTGACGTCCGCTGCCCCCGTGTTTAGAGTCGAATTTTCGAATTTTTTTTCTGACTTCTTCTTCTTCTTCTTTTTTCGGCTTTGTTAATATTTACTTCGGATAGCGTAATTATTATTTTCGTTGTTATTATGGTTGCTGCGCACACTGACGAAATTAGGGTCAACGGACTGATTGCCAAGCTAAGTAGCACGCTCTCTGTTTTGTTGTAAATTGTTCGCTCTGCATGTGTTCGTGGAACTCTTTTTGACATTTTTTTTTCTTCGTATTTTTTGACAAAGTTCAAGCTTTATTGGTTAATGACTCGCGATTTAGCGACACTGCAAGCACAGACGCGAAAGGGAAACGCGGCGGTCGCGGTCGGTTTGAGTTCTGCGATTATGATGTTGTTGATGAATTTGCGATTGTTTTTGAATTCAGTAGATTTTTTCTTTTTATCTGTTTTGGTAATGGTTGTACAAAATGACGAAAAAAAAATTTTCGACGGTGATAATTCTATTTAGTTTCCGAAAAGCAATAACAACAGATGAATTGCGTAATTTTTTTGTTTGCATGATGACAGTTTTGGGGCTTGATAATGAAATGTTAACGGAGGATAGGTATTTTGGCCTTAATGTGAGTGACTCTAGGTAAATTGGACTAATTGTGGGGTTGTCTGAATGGGAATATGACCTTGAACTTGGATGATCTTTAGGAGATGTTGTGACGTAGGGTGACGGAGATGTCGGAGACTACTTTAAGTATTTTTGAAAATTGCATTCGAATTGTATCTATTGCGTGCTTTTGGATACGATTCATATATTCAAGGTGAAAAAGCTTTCTTCTTCTTCTCTATCATCTAGGTGTTAATCGCGATAAGAAGGGTCATAGCATTTAAAGTGCATGGAGCGACATTTCCGTAAATAGAAGTTTACTTAGTTAAGTGGGGCTTCAGTCCAGTTTAACCTGGTCCAATTTTTTTTTTTATAACTTGCGCGCACTCAAGGGGTTATGAATATCCTTTATATGTTTTAGCACATTGCAGGCGTTTAGGAAATTCGGGATAAGAAGAAGGGAGGTACCGATGCACATTGGTTTTAAATGCCTGTAAGTTATAATACTTACTTAAGTGGCGCTACAGTTCGGGATGAACCTGGGCTTCAACCAACATGCCTCTCCAATTAGCCCGGTCCTTAGCTAACTGCCTCCATTTGTGCACTTCCATCTGGTTGAGGTTGGTTTCTATTTGTGCGCTGCACTTAAGCCGAGGTAGTGGACTACGTCCAACTTCTTGCTGGGAATAGCAGACTCTTCGAGCCGGAGTATTGGTGGCCATTCGCTTTACATATCTAGCCATCTACATGGGAAGTTGTTTGACCAAGTTGCTCTTCAGCGTATAAAGTTCGTGGTTGAATCTCCGTCTCAATAGTCTATCAACGCAAACGGGACCAAAGTTGTAGTATTCGATTGTAACTGCAATCGCAAGAGATTGCTAAGGCCTTCACGCAACGCGTATCCCTTAACTGTGCTAGGTTTCTCGCGGCCACCAGCAAGAAACCCCTGGTTTGATGAGGAATGCCGACAGATGCTCGCAGCCAAGAACAAGGCATACAAGGCTAAGCTGCAGTTGAAGATGAGAGCTGCCATTGAGCTCTATAGGCAAAGAAGAAGGGAAGAACATCGGCTTTTCAGAAAGAAGAAAAAAGAGCAAGAAAAGCGCGTGATCGAGGATGTAGAGAGGTGCCACTCCTGGAACGATGTTCGCAAGTTTTACCAAGTGTTTTACCAAGTATACAAGGCTCAAACAGAATCCTGTCGAGATGAACAATGAAATATCGTAGTTGAGACACAGTCGATGCTGAGGATATGGAAGAACCACTTCTGCAGACTGTTAAACGGCGATGACGAACAACATTCCGCTGTCAGGCAGCACGAACCATTTAATTTTAGCAACCACAGAGAAAATTGCCAACCACCCGACCTAAGTGAAGTGAGGATAGCAAAATCTAAACTCACGCTTAATAATGCCGCCGGAAATGACGGCCTTCCCGCTGAGCTTAATAAAGCTGGCGGAGATGACTTGGTAAGCAACATCTACCAACTCATAAGCCAAATCTGGTCGGTTGAAAGCATGCCTGAAGAATGGAACCTTAGCATCGTTTGCCCGACCCACAAAAAAGGAGACCCTCTGAACTGCGCCAACTACAGAGGCAGAAGTCTGCTCAACATCGCCTACAAGATCCTATCTGCCGTAATATGTGAACGCCTGAAACCGTTTACCAGCAACCTGATCGGCCCTTATCAGTGTGGTTTTAGGCCAGGAAAGTCCACAACCGATAAAATTTTCACACTTCGGCAGATCATGAAAAAAACCTAAGAAGTCCAAATTGATACCCACCACCTATTTATCGATTTCAAAGCCGCATACGACAGCGTTTATAGAGACGAACTACACAGAGCCATGTCTAGTTTTGGTATACCGCCCAAACTCGTCCGTTTGTGTTGGAGAATGATGGAGAATTCTCGATGCTCCATCAGGATCGGAAACGGCCTCATCGACACATTCGATACCAAAAAAGGATTTAGGCAGGGCGATGCGCTTTCATTTTACTTCTTCAATTTGATTCTCCTGAGCCAACACCAAAGGCACAATTTTCCAAAAATCGGTGCAACTACTAGCATACGCCGACGATATTGAAATCATTGGTAGGACTCTACGTGATGTCATAGCCACGTTTGCTGGTATAGAGAAGGAAGCGGCAAAAATGGATTTAGCAGTTAATGAGGGTAAGACTAGGTACAGTCAACACGAAAGGACACACAACATCGACGAATTGGACAGAACGTCACCATTGACAGATATAAAGCCCTCACTCGAACTACTAAGGAGATCCTATATAAGACCCTGATTATCCCAGTCCTGCTCTACGGCGCTGAAGCATGGACCGTATCAAAAGCGGATGAAGAAATCCTTGGTCGATTCGAGAGAGACGGGCTATGGAGACGAAGATTTGACCGCGAACTATACTAGCTGTACAGCGTTTAAGACGTTTAAGACGGGTAGGACATGTAGAACGAATGGACACCAACACTCCGATTCCCAGCCAGACGTCGGACGCAGTAGAGGAAGACCTCGCCTTAAGTGGCGCGCACAAGTAGAAACTGACCGCAACCAACTTGGAGTGTGCAACTGGAGGCAGTTAGCTAAGGACGGGCTAATTGAAGAGGCATATTGGTAAGTAAGTAAGAGGCCACTTAAGTAAGTAAGTATATTCGTGTAGATACATATATAAATCGACTCAGAATCGCTAGCTGAGTCGATTAAGCCATGTCTGCCTGTCCGTCCGTCCGTCCGTTTGTCTCTTCGTCACCGATTTTTGGGCCTTAAATTTTGAGCTAGGATATTTGGTGCATGGCACCAGAACAAGAACACTGCCACGCCCCTTTTTTTTTTATAAAATCGTAGTTTTTGGCTAAACCGTAAGGAATTTTGAAAAAAGTTTCTGAACAACATATTTAGACAGTCTGAATATCTGTATTTCGTCTATGTAAAGTTTTTTGCCACGTCCACTTTTTGGGGGCGTTTTTTATATAAAAACCATTTTTATGCTTTAACAGTTTCAATCTCAATATTTTGGCAGCTTCCATTTGGGATGAGATTTTCGGGGATGTACTCATCTTACGCTTTTTATTCGATTGGATTATTGATCGATAAAACCTTTTATGCAAATACTTCCGTAATGGTAATCTTAACACTTTGTCCATTCATCATATTCACCCACGCAAAAACCATTTGTATACCCCATCCCATGCCAATGCAAGAAAAAAATTCTTGGGATTATTGGACTTTCTTATATCCGAATCATACTGTAATTTAATCTGAACTTTAATCCCTTTTTAAGAATAATGCCTCCAAATAAATCATTTTGTTTCTGAAAACCCAATTTTTGTTTTCTTTGCAGTGCAAACAATTTTTGGCATACTACGTCAAGTCTTGTTAATGAGGCAGATCAACGCATTGGCAATAAGCCTTCCTGATGACCTTTGGCAATATCGCTATTAGTTTTCGACATGGGAGTAATGAGAACGGATTCTGCGAAGGTAGCAACGGTTTCTCCCTATCGCAACCATCAAGGTTTTAGACGACTAAGGATACAGTGGTAAGTGCGTTAGATTATTAAGTGCAGCGTTTCTTAGTTAAACTTCCGAAAGTAGTAACAAATTTATTTTTGTTTACCTGCTCTACCTCTGTCAAACATCTAAAAGTCGAAAATTGTCAAGGGAAGCTTCTTAAATTTGCCATTCGCGATCAGCGTTAAACTGGGGCCTTATTATAAAGGGTTTTTCAATAACAGCGCTACAAAAAAAAAACTAAAACGGTTTTGGATATCAATGAAATTCCTTATTCCTGTGAAAGTACGTTCGATGCCATTATGTATGGAATTCGATTCCTTTTGCATGGTCACCACGGGCACGCTTGCAGAAGTCCAGACGCTGAACCCAATTTTCTACGGTTTTCAAGCATAAATCGGCCGATACTGCTGCAATTTCACGTTCGATATTCGTACGAAGTTCATCAATCGTCGCTGGCTTGTTGGCATAGACCATAGACTTGACGTAGGTTAGGTTAGGGTGGCTGCCGACGTTCGCCAGCACACTTAGACCACTTTGGTCCGTTGTGATACCACATGGATCTTGTCCAATCTCCTTACTATCCGTGGGAAAACCATTTTGAGTTTTTGACTAAGCGGAGGAGGCTTTTCACTTCCGTTTTTGCCAAATCACTGAGATTTTGAAAATAGTAAGCACCGAGATGTAGATTCCTTTTGTTTGATAGCGCCGGGCAGTTACAAAGGAGATGGAGTATTGTTTTCTCCTCGTCCTCGTCCATGCAGCTCCTACAGAAGTCGTTTGAGAAGAGGCCTAGCCTTTCCGCGTGCCTACCTATTAAGAAGTGTCCCGTGATGACACCTATGGTATCGCAAATATCGAGCGTAATCAGTCCCTTTGATCTTCTCAAATCTAGCTTTGGCCAAATTTGTTTGGTTATTCGACACATCGTGCCAAGACTCCATCTGAGGTTTGATTTGCTGTTAGCATGTTGCGCTAATAAGCTTTTGCATGTAGCGATAGGAATACCTAGTGCACCCGTGTCTGGTACAATTGGTAATTTGGTTCCGTTTCTGGCGAGTTCATCAGCCTTACAGTTCCCTGGAATGTCACTATGCCCAGGCACCGAGCATAGGTGAATGTTAAAATGCTTTGATCGGCAATCTAGGGTGGTCTTTGAATTTGTTGAGACTGATTCCAGGGATTTGATTGCCGCTTGGCTGTCCGAGAAAATGCTAATATCCTTGGCAGATATTACATTCTCTTTCAACCAGGATAAGGCTTCTTTAATCGCCACGAGTTCCGCCTGGAACACGCTGCAGTGATCAGGAAGACGGAAAGATAGGCTGAGATTTAGCCTCTCGCAGAAGACACCAGCACCCACTCCGTCATTTGTTTTGGAACCATCGGTGTACAAGTGGATCGAATCATTTAGCACAGGTTCGTTGCTCTCCCATGACCTTCTGTTTGGGATTATGACCCGAAACTCTTATCAAAGTTTAATCTGGTGAGGGTGTAGTCGGTGTTTTCAGGAACATTTGTATATTCGTTAGGAATTGTTTGACCACCGTTGGATGGCTTTAAGACGTATGGCCGAGTTAGCTGCCATTTGTTTGCCGAAAATATCTAGGGGAATTAGGTGGAAAAGAGTGTCTAATGCCGCTGAGGGTGTCGGAGTGCTGAGGAGTGCTCCACCAATCCACAGACACGCAGTTCTCTGCACTTTGGCTAGTTTTTTTGCTGTTTAAAGCTATTTCTAGTGCTGTCCACCATACTACTACTCCATAAAGAAGTATCTTTCTTATAACCGATATATAGAGCCAATGCTTGATACGAGGTTTCATTCCCCATTTCAAGCCTATGGCTTTCTTGCAGGAATAAAGTGCTACCGTCACTTTCTTTACTCTTTCTGTTATGTTTAGCTTTCAGTTAATCTTCCTGTCCCAGATATTTTGCTTTGTCTGGGACTAGTCTTCGATTCCGTTTAGTGACGGGGGGTCAATGTGAGGAATTTTCCATTTCCAAGTGAAAAGGACCAGTCCAGTCTTTTGTGGGTTGACACCCAGTCCACAGCTGACCGCCCATTTGGAAAGTTTATGTAGTGCGTTTTGGAGAAGCTCCTTGAGTATATTCAGGTGTTTGCCTGAGACAGCGATAGCGACGTCATCCGCGTAGGCAATCACGTGGCATCCCTCTGCTTCCAGGATAAGTAAAAGCTCGTTTACCACTAGGTTCCAGAGAGGAGGGGACAGGACCCCACCTTGCGGGGTCCCTCTACTGACATGTCTTCTGGTCGAAGCACCACCCAGTGTTGTGTTGATAATCCGGCTATTTAATAGCAAATTAATCAGCATTCCAAGTGAGTGATCGACTTTCAGACATGTAAGCGCCTTAATGATCGCTCCCGAATTAACGTTGTTAAAAGCGCCTTCGATGTCCAGGATTGCAACCAACCAACTTTTCAATAATACGCACTAATGTGTGAAGGGCTGTTTCTACAGATTTTCCCTTACAGTACGCTTGTTGGGATGCAGATAGCTGACGTACATACTTTCTTACTTAAGTGGCGCTACAGTCCGGAATGAACCTGGGCCTCAACCACTGACGTAGCCCCACAGGAAATAGTCTAACGGCGTCAAATCGCACGATCGAGGCGGCCAAGCGACTGGACCATTTCGTGAGATAACACGTTCTCAAAACTTGGTTTCCAATAAATTGATTGTGACATTCGCTGTGTGGCTTGTGGCGCCGTCCTGTTGGAACCACATGTCCTCCAAGTCCATATCATCCAATTGGGGCCAAAAATATTCGGTTATCATTGAACGGTAGAGATTCCCATTCACAGTAACGTGCCGGTCTTGATCATCACGGAAGAAGTACGGCCCGATGCCGCCGCCGGCCCATAAACCACACCAAACCGTAATTTCTTCGGGATGCAATGATGACTCATGGAGTACGTGTGGATTGCTGCCTTACCAATACCGCATATTTTGTTTATTGACGAAGCCATTCAGCCAGAAATGAGACTCATCGCTGAAGATGATTTTTCGATGAAAATCCGAATCATTTTCAAGTTGTTGCTCAGCCCAATTCACGAACATACGACGCTTCTGGTGGTCAAGCGGCTTCAGTTCTTACGTCAATTTAATCTTGTAAGGATGTAGGCCAAAATCTTTTCGCAAAATTCACAGAGATGCCCAACGCTTGAGAACGACGTGTGAGAGACACATTTGGGCTTTCTTCAACTGAAGCCTCAGCGGCAGCAGCGTCGTTTGCTGTCCCTGTCGCTCTACTTTTGTAGCGTCCCTGTTGAAAAATAGTATAAAACGAATATCGTTGAAATCACTTCGTCCTCGTTGAAATTCGATTACGTAAAACGAGTATCGTTCTAGATTTTACGATACTCGTAATTTCTTACAACTCGCATTGGGCAGTCGCATAGCTTTTGTTTTTTAGTTGAACTGTCATAAATATTTCTCGTTTTACACAATCGCACTTTATCGTGACTATCGTTTACTTCTGTTTCGTTTAATTGCCGCTCGTTTCGTTTTATGTAATAGAGCTCCTGGAATTCCTTTCCTTTTAGCAGAAATATAACTTTGCATGCATTGATGAATGGAGAAGGATAGATTTATCTTTTCTTTCATTTCATTTGAAGTTTTAATCTCCAAACTTATTATATTCCTCAAAATGACTTCATCAACTCATTACCCGATGATTAGTTGCCTAAAAGCAGGACCAATTACTTCTTCAAGTTCGTCGGTGCAGGTAACAAGCACCTTTCAAATGCCTGGTTCATTGCACCAGCTGAACCTGTCATTATCCATGAATAACACCTATAGGTACACAATGTGTGATTACAAGTATTTGCGTCATACCGATTACCGAAACCTTTCAAAGTCGAATAAATGCAATCCAATTAGGTAAAAAAAAAACACAAATTACCTACTAATTCGTCATCAAAAGCTGGCATCTTTAAATATTTTGTTTAGTACAATCATCTGTCAACAACGGGTGCAAACAAACTATTGGATAAACGCAGATATTTCTACGCTTCAAGATTCAGAAAAGCAACACACAAAAGCTCACTCTCACTCATCTCTTGCAACGCACACATGCAAGCAATAACACAACCAGTGGGAATATATTTTTGGCAATCAATATTTATTGGAAATATAAACAGCCGGCAAGTACTGGCCTTGAACTTGACTGAAATTGGAAATTGGAACAGCGTTGGGGTTCAGGAACCCCTATCACAAGAGCAAGAGAAGACAAAATCTCTCTCAAACACAATAAAATAAATTTTTAACAGAGAAACCAGAAACACACTCGAATGCCATCAATAAAAAAAAAAAAACTTCAACGACATTGACGTGAGTTAAATCGAAATCAGTGAACAAAGGCGCAAAAATTAAGCGCACACATATAGTATATGTTATGCAAGTGTGTGTAAACTGAACAATAACATGCCTTAAAAAAAAATTGGGAATTTGTTATCAAAATTAGCCGATGCAATACAGATTAATCATGCCGCGATTATGACGATTATTTAATCGACTTAAGTATTTGTATATGCGACAATCAGTATACGTTGTTGGACAAAAAGGGTCAGCAACGGTTGTGTGGCCTTGTTTTGGTGAAATTTGTTTACATTTTTTGTATTTATCAGATACAATGGGAAATCCATTATAAATAGGAATATGAGCTCTGCTTTGTTCGTGGAATACGAATACGATCTTCCACACAAACATATTGAGCACACCATCTAAGGGATGTGGTTGCCAAAAAAAAAACTTAAAACTAACTTAAATCGCAATAAAATAAGATGTGTGTGAGTATTCACTCAATTTTTGAAAACTTATGGCGTTGAAACAGTGAATTCCTGTGCTACATGTGACAAACATACCATGTCTGGTCATAATCCTTCGTACGGCAAGGTTTTTCCCTCTTATGATCCTGGGTTTCCATCCACTGGGCTTTATTTATCAAAAAAATGAAATCCTCGGGCGAACTTTTAGGCAACAGCCGTAGGTTCCAGAGCCCAATTTGCGTGGTTAATGTTTGTTTACCTAAGTTCCTGGTTATCTGGATTTTATTCAAACCCAACCAAATTTCGCGTTGTCAAATGTTATGCGGTGCAATTTTATGAAATAATTTGAGCTATCACCTAGCTGATGCCTACCAACTCCGACCATGTCCTAGCCATCTTCAATAAGTCCCCGAAACACAAGTCCGGAATTGATGTTTCAGGACTAAAGTCCCACTAAAGAGAGACATAAGTCCTGCATTGAATGCGGGGGTTATTTCCCACTTTAGTGGGACATAAGTCCTGAAAAAACAATTCAGGACTTATGTCCCACATAAATATTTTGGTAAATATAAGCCTAGAGAGAAACTAAGAAGACTTCTCCAACCGCATTAACAAATAGTCAAACAGGTTTTATCTCGATTTTGCTTTTAGGCATTACCCGCAGGTGTTATTGCCATTTGGAATTGAAATTCAATTCATGTTTGGTGATTGGGAGGCATGCTGCACCCCTGCAACCCCAAGATTGGGCTCAAGGTTGGATTTGGGATGTGTGCGAGTTTGGACGCATGCAAAGGAAAAAAAACGCCATTAGCAAAATGTATTAACGGCCGTGGGACTTATTTCCATTTTCAAAAAGAAATAAGCCCCTCAGAGGCTAAGCATACTAGAGGCATATTGCTTAATTTCTTTCAGGAGTTGCGTCCCTTTTTCAAGGATAAAAACTCAGCACTAATGTCCCAATTTAGTGAGACATTAGTCCTGAACTCATTTCAGGACTTATTTCCCAATTAAGTGGGGCAATAGTCCTGAAAAATCAATTCAGGATTTATGACTCGGGGACTTATGTGGCTGCTCCATCTTAAACATCCCATGAGGAGTTTTTTTTTACCAAGTCTATCTCGATGTACAGCTCGTGTAGTTCGTG
Source organism: Rhingia campestris (assembly GCA_932526625.1). Lineage (NCBI taxonomy): Eukaryota > Metazoa > Arthropoda > Insecta > Diptera > Syrphidae > Rhingia > Rhingia campestris. The sequence continues at coordinate 952,070 of OW052186.1, read as the reverse complement.
ATTGAATCATCGTTTTCAAAGCCCGTCAACACAAACGGACCGAACATTTTTGGAAGAATTTTTCTCTCGAATCCACCCAGGATTTCTTCATCCATTCTTCATACGTTCTATGATTCACCGCCGTAGAGCAGGACTGGGATGATCAGGGTCTTATATAGGATCTCCTTAGTAGTTCGAGTGAAGGCTTTACTACAAAGCCCGAAGAAACAGAGGTTGGCAAGAGTAATTCTTCGTTTGTTGTTGTCACAGTTAATAGCGGAGCCGAGGTAGACCAAGTCCCGTACTAACTCAAAGTTATATCTGTCAATGGTGACGTTCTGTCCAATTCGTCGATGTTGTGTGTCCTTTCGTGTTGACAGCATATACTTAGTCTTACCCTCATTTACTGCTAAGCCCATTTTAGCCGCTTCCTTCTCTATACTAGGAAACGTGGCTAAGACATCACGTTGCGTCCTACCAATGATGTAAATACCTTCGGCGTATGCTAGTAGTTGCACCGATTTTTGGACAATTGTGCCTCTGGTGTTGGCTCGGGATGTTTGCACAATCCTCTAAAGAACCAAATTGAAGAAGTCACATGACAGCGCATCGCCTTGCCTAAATCCTTTTTTGGAATCGAAGGTTGTTTCCAAGCCTGATGTAGCAGCGAGAATTCTCCATCGTCAGTTTTTGGTATACCGCCCGGTTTTGGTATACCGCCCAAATTCGTCCGTTTACCTACACAAACGGACGAATTTGGGCGGTATACCAAAACCAGACATGGCTCTGTATAGTTCGTCTCTATAAATGCTGTCGTATGCGGCTTTGAAATCGATGAATAGGTGGTGGGTATCGATTTGGACTTCTTGGGTTTTTTCCAGGATCTGCCGAAGTGTGAAAATTGGATCGGTTGTGGACTTTCCTGGCCTAAAACCACACTGATAAGGGCCCATCAGGTTGTTGGTAAACGGTTTCAGGCGTTCACATATCTTACAGCAGATAGGATCTTGAAGGCAATGTTGAGGAGACTTATGCCTCTGTAGTTGGCGCAGTTCAGAGGGTCTCCTTTTTTGTTCAAGCATTCTTTCAACCGACCAGATTTGGCTTATGAGTTGGTGGATGTTACTTACCAAGTCATCTCCGCTAGCTTTATAAAGCTCAGCGGGAAGGCCGTCATTTCCGGCGGCCTTATTAAGCTTGAGCTTCGATATTGCTATACTTTTCACTTAGGTCGGGTGGTTGGCAGTTTTCGCTGTCGTTGCTAATATTAAATGGGTCGTTCTGCCTGACAGCGGAATGTTGTTCGTCATCGCCGTTTAACAGTCTGCAGAAGTGGTTCTTCCATATTCTCACCATCGACTGTGTCTCAACTACGATATTTCCTTTTTCATAAGACAGGATTCTGATCGAACCTTGTATCATTGGCTTTGACGTTTTACACTTTGGTAAAACTTGTGAACTTCGTTCCAGGAGTGGCACCTCTCTATATCCTCGATCGCGGGTTTTTCTTGCTCTTTTTTCTTCTTTCTGAAAGGCCGGTGTTCTTCCCTCCTTCTCTGCCTATATAGCTCAATGGCAGCTCTCGTCTTCACTTCCAGCTAAGCCTTGTAGGCCTCGTTCTTGGCTGCAAGTATCTGTCGGCATTCCTCGTCAAACTAGGGGTTTCTTGCTGGTGGCCGTGAGAAACCTAGCACATCAGTTGCTTGCGGCTGATCTAATGGCTTCTGGCATCGTTGCCATTGTTCTTCGACATTAGATGCTGGTGGTATAGTGTGAATCTAGAGGTTAAGGGATACGCGTTGCGCGAAGGTCTAGGCGGTCTCTGGCGATTGCAGTCTTTCGACATTAAATTTTTTCACAGTATTTCTGGTTTGTTGGCTACAACAAGGTGGTGGTCCGAGTCGATGTTAGCCCCTCGGAATGTTCCGACATCCGAAATACTGGATGCTCGTTTCTTGTCTATCGCAATGTGATCAATTTGGTTGGCTGTTCGTTGATCTGGAGACCGCCATGTCCCCTTATCGATATCAAGGTGAGGAAACCGTGTGCTGGCTATAGTGGCATTTCGTTCCGTACCGAAGTCAATTAGCCTAAGTCCGTTACCAGACGTGTTGTCTTGTAGGCTTTATTTCCGACATTACTGCTCAAGATATCTTCTCTTCCTACCTTCGCGTAAAAATCTCCCGGCACGATTTTAACATCGTACTTTGGTAGTCATAGGTTTTGTCAAGGAGCTCGTAGAAGCAATCCTTAGTCCTATCTTTTTCCTCCGTCGGAGCAAGAGCGCATATAAGGCTTATGCCTATATAGCTTTAGCGAACGCATTGTAACAATGCGCATCAAGGCCAAATTCGCCATAAGCCTTATGTGCTCCGACGGAGGAAAAAGATTAACTAAGGATTGCTTCTAGGAGCTCCTTGACAAATTGAGTGACTACCAAAGTACGATGTTAAAATCGTGCTGGGAGATTTTAACGCAAAGGTAGGAATAGAAGACATCTTTAGCAGTACTGTCGGAAAATATACCCTACACGACAACACGTCTGGTAACAGACTTAGGCTAATTGACTTCGGTACGGAACGAAATGACACTATAGCCAGCACACGGTTTCCTCACCTTGATATCGATAAGGGGACATGGCGGTCTCCAGATCAACGAACAGCCAACCAAATTGATCACATTGCGATAGACAAGAGGCACGCATCCAGTATTTTGGATGTCCGAACATTCCGAGGGGCTAACATCGACTCGGACCACTACCTTGTTGTACCCAAGGTAAGGATGCGGATATCCACCACGCCACAAAAAAAAAAACAGAAATACTGTGAAAAAATTTAATGTCGAAAGACTGCAATCGCCAGAGACCGCCAAGACCTTCGCGCAACGCGTATCCCTTAACCTCTCGATTCACACCACACCACCAGCATATAATGTCGAAGACCAATGGAAACGATGCTAAAAAGCCATTAGATCAGCCGCAACTGATGTGCTAGGTTTCTCGCGGCCACCAACAAGAAACCCATGGTTTGATGAGGAATGGCGACAGATGCTCGCAGCCAAGGCCTCGTTCTTGGCTGCGAGCAGCAAGACAAGTGAAGACATTGAGCTCTATAGGCAAGAAGAAGGGAAGAACACCGGCTTTTCAGAAAGAATTAACGATGTTCGCAAGTTTTACTTAATTGTAAAACGTCAAAGCCAAGAATACAAGGCTCGAACAGAATCCTGTCGAGATGAACAAGGAAATATCATAGTTGAGACACAATCGATGCTGAGGATATGGAACAACCACTTCTGCAGACTGTTGAACGGCGATGGCGAACAACATTCCGCTGTCAGGCAGAACGAAACATTTAATATTGGCAACGACAGCGAAAACTGCCAACCACCCGACCTAAGTGAAGTGAGGATAGCTATATCTAAACTCAAGCTTAATAAGGCCGCCGGATATGACGGCCTTCCCGCTGAGCTTTATAAAGCTGGCGGAGATGAATTGGTAAGTAACATCCACCAACTCATAAGCCAAATCTGGTCGGATGAAAGTATGCCTTAAGAATGAAACCTCAGCATCGATTGTCCGAACCACAAAAAAAGAGACCCTCTGAACTGCGCCAACTACAGAGGCATAAGTCTACTCAACATCGCCTACAAGATCCTATCTGCTGTAATATGTGAAACCGTTTACCAACAACCTGATCGGCCCTTATCAGTGTGATTTTAGGCCAGGAAAGTCCACAATCGATCAAATTTTCACACTTCGGCAGATCCTGGAAAAAACTCAAGAAGTCCAAACCGATACCCACCACCTATTTATCGATTTCAAAGCCACATACGACAGCATTTATAGAGACGAACTATACAGAGCCATGTCTAGTTTTGGTATACCGCCCAAACTCGTCCGTTTGTGTAGGATGACGATGGAGAATTCTCGCTGCTCCATCAGGGTCGGAAACGAACTCACCGACACATTCGATACCAAAAAAAGGATTTTTGCAAGGCGATGCGCTGTTACGTGACTTCTTCAATTTGATTCTTGAGAGGATTGTGCAAAACTCCCGAGCCAACACCAGAGGCACAATTTTCCAAAAATCGGTACAACTACTAGCATACGCCGACGATATTGACATCATTGGTAGGACTCAACGTGATGTCATAGCCACGTTTGCTAGTATAGAGAAGGAAGCGGCAAAAATGGGTTAAGCAGTAAATGAGGGCAAGGCTAGGTATATGCTGTCAACACGAAAGGACACACAACACCGACGAATTGGACAGAACGTCACCATTGACAGATATAACTTTGAGGTAGTACGGGACTTTGTCTACCTCGGCTCCGCTATTAACTCTGACAACAACATCTCGTCAGAAATCAAAAGAAGAATTTCTCTTGCCAATAGCTGTTTCTTCGGGCTAAGAAGGCAATTTAGTAGTAAAACCCTCACTCGAACTACTAAGGAGATCCTATATAAGACCCTGATCTTTCCAGTCCTGCGCTACGGCGATGAGGCATGGACCGTATCAAAAGCGGATGAAGAAATCCTTGGTCGATTCGAGAGAAAAATTCTTCGAAAAATCTTCGGTCCCGTTTGCGTTGAAGGGCTATGTAGACGAAGATTCAACCAAGAACTATACGAGCTGTACAGCGACATGCCCCTGGTCAAAAAACTCCGCATTGGACGTTTAAGATGGCATGTAGAACGAATGGACACCAATACTCCGGCAGTCCGGCTCGCAGTCTTCGATTCCCAGCCAGACGTCGGACGCAGTAGAGGAAGACCTCGCCTTAAGTGGCGCGCACAAGTGGAAACCGACCTCAACCAACTTAGAGTGCGCAACTGGAGGCAGTTAGCTAAGGACGGGGCTAATTGGAGAGGCATGTTGGTTGAGGCCCAGGTGCATTCCGGACTGTAGCGCCACTTAAGTAAGTATTAGCTAATCAATGACTAACTTTTGACATTTGAGCGAGTATTTCTTATGAAGGAAACTGTCAATTTAGCCATTGATTAGGTAATCAGCGTTTATTAATACGGTCTGACCCCCGATTAAGATAAACTTTCTGAACAAGATGAGTTGACAAAGGCATTTTCTATATTTCATCCCCATTTAGTTAAAGGCACGCCCACTTTTTGGGGAAGTTTAATTTAGGAATGGAATTGGATAGGGTATTCAATGGGATAGGGTATTAAACTATTCTCACAGCGGATGTAGCCTTCTTTTTGAATCTTCTTCGACACAACTCCTGCACACCCAATGAATGGATGGGAAAATGGGGATTTATGCGTCACTGAATACAACCATCAAGGTGTTTTAACGAATGCTAATGAATAAGGACGATTCCATAAAAAAAATGTTTTGTATTTGTTTTCCTAAATTTCGAATCAATTTGAGGAAACTTCTACTTTTCGATGACATTCATATCAATGAAAGGATACGGATAAAATATCAGATGCATTCCAGCCTTCCTTGTCCTTATGTCCTTTTTTTTAGTTCTGTTGTGACAAAAACAAAAAAAAAATATTCAAGGAAAAATATATATAAAGGATGTTAACACTGTTCGTGTAGAAAATAATTTTGAACTGAATACGATTAACTGACACACGAGACAAGATGTGGTAATGGTACGAGTCAGGGGAAGACTAGTATATTCTAGTCTTCCCCTGATGTCAACTTCTTCTTTTGTCCTTCTGATTCTTTGTTGTTGTTGTTGTTGCTGGTGGCGGTTCATTGGCTCCGGTCAGGGTTAGCTTTTCCAAAGTTTTATAACCTCTATCTCTGTATGTGTGATTGTGTATCCCTATATCAATCCGATGAGTCTTGTGATGATTGTGTAGACAACATTGTTGAATGCTACGGAGTGGGGATATAATAGCGCGAGATCTTACATAATTGAATGCAAATGCATAATGCCTACACACACACATGTTATAGGCTGTAGGTTGTTGATGTTGTGAACTAGCTTGAGAAAATATCTCGAGTATGAAATTGGAAGGGGTCGAGTTAAAATGATTCGCTTGCATTCATTTCAATATGAGAAACTAGATTCATTTAAATTGTATCTTATGGTTCATTTGTAATGTAATGAATCACTTTAAAAAAAATGATGCGTCATCAACTTTGCATTACCTTATGGAGTTATCAAATCCCTTAAAACACATGTACAAAAAAAAAAAAAAGGAAATACTTCATTCGTTACTCAGCATAGTCCACGACCTGCCCTTTGTTGGCAAAAGATCCGATTACTTGGTCGATTTTTATTTATATTACATCAGATTCCAACGGTGGCGGCGAACGATATAACATAATCAGGCGCTGTGCACCATCATCTCAGCATCATAATCATCTCCAATTAATGATCACCGTTCTCCCCCAAAATATACGCTGTGTCATGCTATGGTCAGAGGAGATATGGTGGCGCAGGAGGATAATATAGGTTAACGTATACATATAACCACAAGTCGTCCACCTTTTTTTCAGAACGTAGACACAGACTTCGACCAACATTCCCACTTTAGCACAATTGTACGATTTGCGAACATAACACATGGTACATTCAAAAATGCAATTGGAATTGAGTTTAAGGATAAAAAACGGGTTGATTCGAGAGATTTGGGAAAGGAAAAGAAATTGGGATTGGGTACGTTTCCCCTAAGATAAAATCCACATGAAATTTTGGGATTTGGAGTTTTTTTTCGTTGGCAATTGTACTCATTGAAGGCTGAGTTGTTATAGTAGGAAGCAATCGGAAGCTAATGTCAAAATTCTACGTTCAGTTTTCTTCAGTACTGTGAGCAAAACTGAACGAAAACTGAACAAATCGAAGCGAAAAGCTATTATGGTCGTACAATACAAACTGCATGTGTTCGCACAGTTACGGAAGTGGTCGTCCGCAACCACCTTCTAAAGGGTCCGCCAATTTTTTTTTGAAAATGCTATAAAAAAAAACTACTGAATATTTTCTCAAATTTCTTTTTTTATTTGAAAGAATATTCCTTCCGGTTAATAATGGAAAATAATTTCATTCAAATGGCTGCCTCGGCTGGCCATGCAGTAGCCTACACGATCGGTCCAATTTTTAAGCACATTATCGATTGTGTGCAGCTGTATTTCACCAATATTGTCCTTCACGAATATTGTCCTTTAAAGCGTCAATTGTCTCTGGCTTGTCGGCGTTACACTTATCTTTTACGGCACCCCACAAATAATAGTCCAACGGTGTCAAATCGCAGCTTCGAGGTGGCCAACCGACATCAGCTCTGCGGCTGATAATGCGATCTTCAAAAACAGGGCGCAAAACATCGAGTGTAGCTTCGGCTGTGTGGCACGTAGCGCCGTCCTGTTGAAACCAAATGTTTCCAATATCCTCCTCTTAAATTTTTGTGCACAAAAATTCGTTCAACATGGCCCGATAACGATCGCCATGATCATTTTCGAAGAAAAATGGCCCAATTATGCCTCTGGACCAAAATCCGCACCAAACAGTGACTCGTTTTGGGTGTATCGGCTTTTCAATGTATACGTGCGGGTTTTCTGTGCCCCAAATGCGACAATTTAGCTAGTTTACATACCCGTCAAGTTCAAAATGAGCTTCATCTGAAATAATAATAAATATATTTATTTTCATAGATAATGGCTTTACAAAATTTGTATTTTACGCAGCTTGCTCAGAGATTTGATATTTAAATTATATCTTACAACTGAAAAGTTTTATAAACATTTCTTAAATAATTCTTATATTAAATAACGATCGAAGGAAAACTATGATCAAAAACCTTCATTTAATAAATTTTAGTATTTTACAGAAAAAAAAAGTGACTAGAGAAAGAAAAATAAAAAGACAATATATCAATAATTAGATTGTGATTAACAAATTAAAAAAAAAATAATTAATTAAATAAATAAATAAATATCTAAATAGATAAATAAAAAAATAATTTAATTAATAAATAAATAAATAAATAAACAAACAAAAAAAAATCAATAAATAAATTAATAAATAAACAAACAAAAAAAATCAATAAAAAAAATAAATAAATTAACAAACAAATAAATAAATAAATTAACAAACAAACAAATAAATAAATAAATAAATAATAAATAACAAAATAAATAAATTAATAATGAAATGAAGTAAGAATATATATACTTAAAAAGTTTATTGATTTATCAATTCTCTTATCAATGTGTTCTTGGAATCACTACATCTTAAATTAAATCTTTCATTGAGAATTTCAATTTTTCTTGCAACTTGACGTATACCATTTTCATCATGTAAAAGTAGAGTGGAATAAAACCAAGGTAAATTTGCCATCATTTTCAAAGTTTTATTTTGTGAAACTTGTAATTTTTTGATATGAGATTTTGCACAAGTTCCCCATACTGGGTATGCATACAAAATTATGGCTTGAAAAATTACTTTACATATTATAATCTTATTAAATTTACTCAGAGGTGATTTTCTACATATTAGGGGGTATAGCATTTTGGTAGCTATGCTTATTTTGTTAAGGGTATTTGTGATATGGTCACGAAAAGTTAATGTCTTATCTAAATATACACCTAGATATTTGACAGAACTAACCCACGGGACATCACATTGATTTATCTTTAGCTGACCAACTGGTAAGGCACATGCTTTTCTTTTTCTGGTGAAAAACATGGCCTGAGTTTTGAGTTTCCACCGAAGGTAAAACTGTAAGTCGCTCTCAATTTCATGACCAAAATCGTTTGAACTATATATAGCAGTATCATCCGCAAACATTGCTATTTCACAGTTCCATACTTGTGGAAAATCAGCAACGTATGTTATGTACAACAATGGAGCCAAAACTGATCCTTGGGGTACACAAGATGCTATCTTTTTTAAATTTGAGTGCATGTTATTTAAATTAACTTGAAATTGTCTGTTGCAGAGAAAACTTTGTATTATTTTTATAAGATATAAGGGGCAACCAAATATTTTCAATTTATGAAGAATACCGTCATGCCATATGCTATCAAAAGCCTTTTCAACGTCCAAAAGGACAAGACCCGTAGACTGTTTTGCGTTAAATTTTTCTTTTATATGTTTGCAGATTCTTAAAACTTGGTGGCTAGTGCTATGACCTTGCCTAAATCCAAATTGTTGATCTGGCAAAACATTGGAGGACTCCAGAAAATCTAGAAGTTTTATTTTTATAACTTTTTCTAATATTTTGCTTAGGTTACTGAGAAGACTTATTGGGCGATAACTATTGGGGTTATTTGGGGGTTTACCAGGTTTGGGAATTTATATTCTTCGCGGTTTTCCATTTGCTTGGAAAATATTGTAATTTGATGCAAGTGTTTACAATAAAGCATATAAAAGTTACTCCAATGATGGGGAGCTCTTTGAAATATATGTTTTTAAGAGTATCTATTCCTGGTGCTTTGTTATTATGCATATTTTGAATAATATTTTTGATTTCCTCGTTTGAAACAAGGACATCAGGGGGCAAAGGTTCATTAGAACGATTTATAACATTAATAGACTCATGTACTACGCTGTCCATTGAGCTGATTTCATTAATCAACGGATTATTAAAATTTTGTTCAAATGAGTCTGCAAAGAGTTCTGCCTTTTCGTCACTAGTGATAATCAAAGAATTATTGTGTTCTAAGTGAGGAATAAATTTGTTTTTATTTTTAAGAACTTTTGCAATTTTCCAAAACGGTTTGGAATTTGGATCAAGAGCACTAAGTTTTTCGTTCCAAGCCTTGTTTCTGAACTTTGAAATTTCAAAAGTTATTTGTTTTGTGTATATGTTCATTTCATTGAAATCATAAACCTGTCTATATTTTTTCCACTGACTTCTAGATTTATTACGCTGCCTGATCAAATTTAAAATGTAATCGGGAAAAACAGTTGTTCTTGTCGCTTTTGATTTTTTGGGAACGGACTCATTGACACTTTCATTTATGGTATTTGTAAAAAATTCAATATTTTTATCAATTTGAAGGTAACTACTTACACTATCTATATCACAGGGTGTATTTCTGAGGCGATCTTTTATTTTTGCTCTATACGCATTGGATGGTCAGTTGGCTTCAACTCCTGAACCAATTGGACTTTGTATGGCGTCATACCAAGGTCTTTATGCAAAATTCGTCTCAATGATGTCTCCGAAATGTTCAATTGTTGAGAACGACGGTGAATTGATGTTGATGGCGCTTCACGCACACTTTCTGCCACAGCAGCAATATTCTCGGGTGTACGCACTGTTTTCGGCTTTTCACGCTTTGGTTTATCGATGAGGATGCCAGTTTCTTTCACTTTTTTCACAAGATAACGAACATACGGAGCTGACGGTGCTTCTCTTCTTCCAAAATCCGTACGCAATTTTCGCACACATTCTGCAACATTACCATGATTTTCAAAGTAATGTCGCGATACCATAACCATATTCGTTCAGCGAAAGGATAAAACGAATTATCTGTCAAATCAGACATGAGCTAAGTGTTACCATTCACGAAATAAGCACTAGTTGAAAAAAAAACGTTAGATGGCGGACCCGTTATAACCCTTTCATTAACCACTGCAATATTGCCTTCTTTTACCGAGCTGCGCAATCATAAAAAGGCCTCTTCTGGGTTTAAACTGGTCTAATATCGTTGGAATAATCGGACCACTGTCCGCGAAAACATTTTTGAACCATGTCCGGAAAATACTCACCATTTTGTCAGTGGATTTTCAAAATTTCCTTGCGAGTGCATTTTTCGTATTTGAAATATGAATTTGTTAAGTGGATGCAGTGGCCTACTGGTTGGTGCGTTTGACTACTAAGCATGGGATCCCTGGTTCAAATCTCGAAAGTGACAAACACCTAAGTTTTCTTCACTACTCCACCTCTTGCGAAAGTCTTACAGTTACAACCGACCAAGAGTAACACTGCCATCAGAGACTTCTCGAATTTGACGTTCGGATTAGACGTTAAGCAGGAGGTCCTCTTCTTTGTGGCAAAAATTACAACTGCACACACAAATAATGGGAGAAGCTAGGTTTGAGGCCCTGTATGGGCCATAAATTCCAGATATTTAATTATTTATTTCTTAAGTTGGAATGATTAGCAGAACTATTGTTCTTCCAAAGCTAATCTAACTTTTTGGAACAACACATTTCCATGATTCACCTACCAGACATGGTACTAATTTCCAATACCTACTCGACAGAGGTGCAATAGGTATTCCTATCACTACATGCAAAAGCTTACTAGCGCAACATACTAAGACCAAATCAAATCTCAGATGGCACGTGTCAAATAACGAAACAAATGTGGCCCAAGCTGGATCGCTCACTAGACCGCACATATGAGCGCCCCATAGGTGTTATCACTGGACACTGTCTAACAGGTGAGCACGCAGAAAGGCTACCCTTTCATTCAAACGACTTGTGCAGCAGCTTTTGAAGGATGCTAAGAGCAAATAAAATCTCAGATGGAGTCTTGGCACGAAGTGTCAAATAACGAAACAAATGTGGCCTAAGCTGGATTTAAGAAGTTCCAAGGGACTGATTTCGCTCACTAGACCGCACATTAGCGCCACCACATTTGTTATCACTGGAAACTGTCTAATAAGTAGGCACGCAGAAAGGCTAGGCCTTCTTTCAAACGACTTTTGCAGCAGCTTTTGAAGGATGCTAAGAGCAAATAAAATCTCAGATGGAGTCTTGGCACGACGTGTCAAATAACGAAGCAAATGTGGCCCAAGCTGGATTTAAGAAGTTCCAAGGGACTGATTTCGCTCATCACTGGACACTGTCTAACAAATTGGCACGCAGAAAGGCTAGGCCTTCATTCAATCGACTTTTGCAGGAAATGTATGGACGAAAAGGAAGAAGAAGTAACTGTCTAGCCCTATGAAGCAAAAGGAAGCTTCATCTTGGAGCTTGCTTCCTTCAAAATCTCAGCGATTTGACAAAAACGAAAGTTTTTGGTCTTCTCACAGGTTACAAGGAGAATGGAAATCAGTGTGGTATAACAATGGACCAAAAACTGGTCTAAGTGTGCTGGCGAATCGCTGGCAGCAACTCTTACTTAACCTAACCCTACGTACATCATTCAGAAGAACGTGGCTCACAGGTGCGACACTATTAAGACTGGGCCCTAATTCCGTAAATGAGGCCATTGAGCAGAAGATCCAAAGATGGGTCGTCGTTCCGCAAGATGTTATCGTTATTGTAAAAACAAGCCGTACCCCAAAAATCTCGGTTCTGTCGTGGTGTCCCAGACTCCAAGATCCGTATCTTCGATTTGGGCAGAAATAACGCTACCGTAGAGGATTTTCTCCTGTGCGTTCACTTGGTCTCTGACGAATATGAACAGCTCAGCAGTGAAGCCCTCGAAGCTGGACTTATTTGCTGCAACAAATATTTTAAGTTCGAGTGTGTAAAGACTAGTTAGCTCCTACATTTGCTTGCTGAGTGTTTTTAACTGGTCTCTATGTTTCCTCAATAGAGACGTTAACGCCGCTGCAGACATGATAACAGACCTAATCTTGCTTGAGATGAAAAACTTTATTCCAAACAAATGCATTAGCGTCAAACCAAAAGAAGAGAATTAGTTTAATCCGTCTTGTGTGACTGCTATCCGGATGAAAGAAGAGACTTTTGCCATATGGCGACAAACACCTTCTGAGGAAAATCGAAGTCTTTACAGGCGGGCTAGAAACAACTGTAAGATTATATTAAGACGTGCTAAATTCTTACGTGACCAAAAAAGTGAGGCAAAAAATACTGCAATGTCCTAAAGGCAGCAAGTCTTTTTGGTCTTTGGTCAAACAAATAAAAGCTTGTAACTCATCAACAATCCCATCGCTTGTCTACAATGATAGAAATATCACGGACTCCCAAGAAAAAGCAAATCTGCTATCCAAACTTACCAGACAGCTCTTCTTCACCACCATCACTGAATCCGATTCATTATTCTTTAGGGCGAATATTTTTCCGAACCCGTTCAGTTGCTAGAGTCCTAAAAGATCTCAAACAAAATAAAGCTTCAGGTCCAGATGGAATTCCTCCCCTTGTGCTGAAGAGGTGTTCTTTCACTCTGGCCAAACCTCTACGCAAACTCTTCCACTTCTCGTACTCTGCAGGAATATTTGCAGATAGGTGGAAACTTGCCAATTCCAAAAAAGGGCGATAAAACCTCCCCTTCAAACTACCGACCCATAGCTCTAACGTCAGTACTCTCTAAGCCCATGGAGAGTACAGTCAATTACCACCTCATGAGCTATATAGAAAAAAATCATCTCATTAGTGACCGTCAGTATGGTTTTCGTCAACAACGTTCCACAGGTGATCTTATGGTCTATCTAATTGAAAAATGGAATCGTTTGGATATCTCAAAAGCCTTTGATAGAGTGTGGCATAGCGCTCTTGTTAATAAGCTTAGGTCTTTCGGTGTCGGTAACACTTTTATAATTTGGATTACGAGTTTTTTAAGTAACCGATCAATACAAGTTGTATTAGATGGGTCAACTTGCACCCGCTTTTCAACAAACGCTGGAGTATCCCAAGGCTCAGTCCTCTCACCAACTCTGTTTTTAATTTCTATTAACGACCTTCTCTCTCTGACTTGTAATCCTATCCATTCGTTCGCGGATGACAGTACTCTTGACTTCGTTTACTCTCTAACGACTCCGCGACAAGAACCCCACGTCGTCGAGTCACAACGCCAGCGAATGTCAACTGAACTCAACTCCGACATTGATACAATTATCAATTGGGGTGCCAACAACCGGGTTGAGTTTAATGCGTCAAAAACTCAGTGCTATACAAATGTAGCTTAACTTAAAATGGAAGGAGTTGAAGTTGAGGAATCCAATGGCTTGTCTATGCTTGGCATGTACATTAGACCAGACCTTCGTTGGAACCAGCAAGTTATAGATGCTGCAAAAGGTGGTGTTAGATGCCTAGGATTTCTCAAACGATGCAAACGGTTCTTCACTCCTCCATCGGATTTTGCTAATATCTATAAAGCCTACATTCGTCCAAAACTCGAATATAACTCGCACATCTGGGCAGGTGCTCCTGCAACTTGCTTGAGCCTACTTGACCGAGTCCAACGTCATGCTATCAAACTTATTGACAACCAATCAGTTTGTAGCGAAATTCATTCGCTCGAACACCGGCAGAATGTTGGATGCCTTGCGCTTCTTTACCGTTACTTTCACCATAAATGTTCCGACGAAATATATAGATAGTTGTCTCCCGCCTGTCCGTCTGTTTAATAGAAATACTCGTGCGGCTTCTTCCGCAAACCCATATTGCATAGAGCCTGTTTTCGGGCACACAGTTAAATTTAGAAGATCATTTCTTAACCCCACTTCACGTTAATGGAATAGATTGCCTTCTTCAATTTTTCCAGATGACTACAATCTACAAAGATTCAAAATTAACGCGCATCGTCACCTCGCTCTTTTCCCACCTACTCCCAATCTCTAACTATCTACAAACCATTTTCCTTCCTTCCATCACTGGGTTTTATAACCTTGAAGGACTAAGTCCTAAGTACTGAAAAATATTTAAAAAAAAAACACCTGGTAAAACATTGCGGCAAGGATCAATTCCACATCGGTATGCGTCTCCATCCATTCCACGTGATTCGCATCAACAAGATGTTGTCGTGCGCCGGAGCTGAAAGGCTCCAAACTGGAATGAGATGTGCCTTCCACAAGGCCCGTGTTAACATCGGACAGCCATTTATGTCTGTGCGCTCCAGCGATCGTTACAAGGCTCAAGTCATTGAAGCTTTGCGTCGTGCCAAGTTCAAGTTCCCAAGCAGGCAAAAGATCTACGTCTCAAAGAGGTGGGGATTCACCAAATACGACCGTGACTGTTTTGAGGAACTCCGTGACTCCAACCGTTTGTCTCAAGATACAAGATGGTTTTAACGTCAAGTACAGGCCAGAACATGGACCAATGGCCGCATGGGAGAAGGTACAGCGCGAACTCTATGGTTAAAGAGTTTGATTCTCTTTGAAGATTTTTTCGTAAACAATGAATTGGCGAATCAAAGATCACTCGCCTGAAGAAAATATTTTTTATTCGAAAAAAAAAGTGATTATCGTTTGACGATAACATTTTTACGGTACATCTTGCATCACGTAAGATCAATAGTCGTTTTTGCTGTCGGCGATATCACTACATTTGCTTCACTTAAGACAATAATCGTCAAATCACAGACGATTACTGAGCGATTGCTCATGAGATCTCGACTGTCGTCTGAGTGATAATCGTTTTCAAAGTTACGGAATGACCCCCCTGGATAACAATAAGAATGCATTTATGAGAGAGCACACATTATCCTTGGAGCTCCAAATATTATTTAAATTCAAAAACAAACTAAAGATCCATCAGCACAAACGCTAACGTATTTATTTTTGAAATGAAATTCAAAATACATTTCGGTACATTTTCGCCGACTCGATGCAGTGCAATATTTTCAAGTGGGATCGCTGGCCAAGAACCCTCCCGACAACACCGCCTATATTCTCATCTTCAAAGTGTTTTCCTTTGTTTGTCGCTTCTTCCATAAAAGTGCGACGTGTATGCCGTATGGTGGAGATGTATTCACATGTGCATATGTAGATGCTTGCAATCGTGTTGGTGGTATTTATTTCTTGGCCTTGGACCTTCTCCCCTTTGTCATCGGCAGTTCTTCATTTACTCAACCAACAGAAAAGGTAAAAAGTGAAAACGAATCGCACAAAAATAAGGATTTCTCCAACAAAACGTGTGTTTTTGTAGCGTTGGCCTGAGCCCAATACACACGAAAAGACCTTGAGACAGTCATATGGACGATTAGGAGTTATTGCCCTATATACAACAAAAACACTCCCGTCGCCCGTTTCTTTGTTTTGTTTCGCTGGTTTCGATGGCGAATAAGCAAGCAGCCAGCAGCCACCCTCCTTGAGTGTCGGGTTTGTGTACTATTGGCGTGGTCCGTTCTTGTGGCTATCGCTAGCGTCAAATTGTTCAATTTGCACACATAGACAGGATGGGTATGACACGCACCGGGTGACTTTGTAATGTTGGTAACGTTTTCCTTGTTCCTGTTTGTCTTTTGAAATGAAAAGGTTTGTTACGCAATTGTGCAAAACTGATAACGCACGTAGTTGATATCGTGGGTCGTTTAGTGAACACATCCATGCAACGGCGTTCGTTAGCTTTTACTTTGGTGGATTGTGGATTGACTTACACTGTCATTCATTGTATTGGTTTAAAAAAAAACTTATTGCTACGATTTAGCAAGTAGGTATTGGTTTTATAAAAATCCGATTTTAATCGAATACCAGAGCGTCAAAGCTAACCTGACATTACGATGATCGCAAAGTCCGAAAAAGTGGTTCTGGCGATCTGTCAATCTGTGCGTACCCAAAACTATGTTTGATATACAAGGTTCATGGGGCAATGACCAGTGGGGTTTTGGAAATTCCCAGTTTTTGGTAACATCGAAATTGCACGGTTATCAGAATGATCAGAATGCGTATCTGCAGCTGTAGCTGAGTCGGAAGTTAAAAGAAAGGCAAACCGTAAGCATCAACACAATGTGTATCTGCACGGAATTTAGAGCGAGAAGTTGAAGGCCTGCTAAGAATGCATATTTATCTGTTGCTTGTATCTTGCATCGCTTTCAGAAGGGTTGCCTTGTTTTTAACTTTTTACTCAGCTACAAGCATCAGCTACAGATACGCATTCTGGACGGCCCTTTAATTTCACGATTCAGATTCACCCTTGACACTTCAATAAAGGGTCTTTCATTAAGGACTTGACAACTTCTTTTTTTAAATAAAATGCAAACTATGAGATACCTCAAGGAGTGGCTTGAATTACTATCAAAACATTTATGAATGGAATTCGACTTCGTTCATATGCCCACCACGGAAACGTATGCAGCGGTCGATACTTACTTACTTGCTTAAGTGCCGCTACAGTACGGGATGAACCTGGGCCTCAACCAACATGCCTCTCCAATTAGCCCGGTCCATAGCTAACTGCCTCCAGTTCCGCACTTCAAGTTGGTTGAGTTCGGTTTCTACCTGTGCGCGCCACTTCAGGCGAGGTCTCCCTCTACTGCGTCCTACGTCTGGCTGGGAATCGAAGACTCTGCAAGCCGGAGTATTGGTGTCCATTCTTTCTACATGTCCTAGCCATCTTAAACGTCCAATGCGGAGAACTGGGGTATGCCGCTGTACAGCTCATATAGTTCGTGGTTGAATCTTCGTCTCCATAGCCCTTCAACGCAAACGGACCGAATATTTTTCGAAGAATTTTTCTCTCGAATCGACCAAGGATTTCTTCATCCGCTTTTGATACGGTCCATGCTTCAGCGCCGTAGAGCAGGACTGGAATGATCAGGGTGTCATATAGGATCTCCTTAGTAGTTCCAGTGAGGGCTTTACTACTAAATTGCCTTCTTAGCCCGAAGAAACAGCGATTACCAAGAGTAATTCTTCGTTTGATTTCTGACGAGATGTTGTTGTCAGAGTAAATAGCGGAGCCGAGGTAGACAAAGTCCCATACTACCTCAAAGTTATTTCTGTCAATGGTGACGTTCAGTCCAATTCGTCGATGTTGTGTGTCCTTTCGTGTTGACAGCATATACCTAGTCTTGCCCTCATTTACTGCTTAACCCATTTTTGCCGCTTTCTTCTCTATACTAGCAAACGTGGCTATGACATCACGTTGAGTCCTACCAATGATGTCAATCTCGTCGGCGTATGCTAGTAGTTGCACCGATTTTGGCGGAATTGTGCCTCTGGTGTTGGCTCGGGAGTTTTGCACAATCCTCTCAAGAATCAAATTGAAAAATTCACATGACAGCGCATCGCCTTGCCTAAATCCTTTTTTGGTATCGAATGTGTCTGTGAGGTCGTTTCCGACCCTGATGGTGCAGCGAGAATTCTCCATCGTCATCCTACACAAACGGACGAGTTTGGGCGGTATACCAAAACTAGACATGGCTCTGTATAGTTCGTCTCTATAAATGATGTCGTATGCGGCTTTGAAATCGATAAATAGGTGGTGGGTATCGATTTGGACTTCTTGGTTTTTTTCCAGGATCTGCCGAAGTGTGAAAATTTGATCGATTGTGGACTTTCCTGGCCTCACTGATAAGGGCCGATCAGGTTGTTGGTAAACGGTTTCAGGCGTTCACATTTTATGGCAGAGATTCCATTCTTCAGGCATACTTTCATCCCACCAGATTTGGCTTAGGAGTTGGTGGATGTTACTTACCAAGTCATCTCCGCCGGCTTTATAAAGCTCAGCGGGAAGGCCGTCATTTCCGGCGGCCTTATTAAGCTTGAGTTTAGATATAGCTATCCTCACTTCACTTAGGTCGGGTGGTTAGCAGTTTTCGCTGTCCTTGCCAATATTAAATGGTTCGGTCTGCCTGACAGCGGAATGTTGTTCGTCATCGCCGTTGAACAGTCTGCAGAAGTGGTTCTTCCGTATCCTCAGCATCGACTGTGTCTCAACTATGAGATGAACAACTCGATAGGATTCTGTTCGAGCCTTGTATCCTTGGCTTTGACGTTTTACACTTTGGTAAAACTTGCGAACATCGTTCCTGGAGTGGCACCTCTCTATATCCTCGATCGCTCGCTCTTCTTGTTATTTTTTCTTCTTTCTGAAAAGCCGATGTTCTTCCCTTCTTCTTTGCCTAAAGAGCTCAATGGCAGCTCTCGTCTTCACCTGGAGCTTAGTCTTGTAGGCCTTGATCTTGGCTGCGAACATCTGTCGGCATTCCTAATCAAACCAGGGGTTTCTTGCTTGTGGCCGCGAGAAACCTAGCACATCAGTTGCGGCTGATGTAATGGTTTGATGGCATCGTTGTCATTATTCTTCGACATTAGATGCTGGTGGTGTGTTGTGAGTCGAGTGGTTAAGGGACACGCGTTGCGCGAAGGTCTTGGCGGGCTCTGGCGATTGCAGTCTTTCGACATTAAATTTTTTCACAGTATTCCTGGTTTGTTGTGGAGTTGTGGATATCCGCATCCTTACCTTGGCTAAAACATGGTAGTGGGCCGAGTCGATGTTAGCCCCTCGGAATGTTCGGACATCCAAAATACTGGATGCGTGCCTCTTGTCTATCGCAATGCGATCAATTTGGTTTGATCTGGAGACCGCCATGATCCCTTATCGATATCGAGGTGAGGAAACCGTGTGCTGGCTATATAAGGCTTATACTGGCGAATTTGGCCTTGATGCGGATTGTTACAATGCGTTCGTCTTGAAAACATAAGACTTCTTGCCTAAGTCTGGCACTTATAACAAATCTACAAACAAACACGGTCCATAGTAGATGTCACAGTTTTTCATCCTTTTTTGCCCGGCCCATCCCATCGTATTTCCTGGATGGCAGTAATGTCTGCTTTGTAGCAGTTTAGGGCTTCCGCTAGTTGTTTGCCTGCACCTCTCCTGTTTAATGTTTTCAAATACCAGGTGCAGATACGAACGTCGCCGTTGTCCTTTTTTCGTTAAGCAAGGTCGTCAACAATAATATCAGTCCTTTCTGAGGCTATTGGTTGCTTCATAAGAATAGTTATTTCCATGGGTGAGTAGTTAACCCAAAGCACAACCCCCAACCGGGAGGGCCAGTTCCAATTTATTAGATAACCCTAGGACACGGGGCCGTCATTATCCACTACAGGACTGAGCGCTGCCGTTGACTTTTCGGTTCATCCGCCACCATCTCTAATCAAGGGGCCTGACTTACCCTTGAGATTCCTAGATAACCTGTTGTACTAGCATGTCGAACCAGCTCATCTAGGTGGGACGACAGATGCTTAGCTCGTTTTAAAAGCACATTTCTAGGTCTTTTCTGACTTTTGGGATACGTGTTCTTCTCTGGAAGTTCTGCGGATAGCAATATTTGCTTATAGAGATTGCATGCCAAGGGTGTAGTATCCTGTTATGATGTTGCTCAACTTAGACGTAGTATCCAGCCTCATTTTTATTTACGACTTAGTTCTGCTTGAATCTAGAGCTGGCCGAATGAAACGGGATCTATTGCTGTAGTTGAACTATTGCCAACAGCTGCTTGCTATGGATAACGCT
This sequence comes from Rhingia campestris, assembly GCA_932526625.1. Lineage (NCBI taxonomy): Eukaryota > Metazoa > Arthropoda > Insecta > Diptera > Syrphidae > Rhingia > Rhingia campestris. Next base: position 932,023 of record OW052186.1, on the reverse strand, counting down.
AAGAAGTTGAGGTTTTATTGGTGCTGCATAGTGCCAAGCATCCACCAATTTTTCATTCCTCATGGTCCCATGTATTTTGGCAGGGACTAAACGCGCAACCTTACACTCAACTGAAATCGCAAATCCTGTCTATATCTTTAATCCCCGACTGCTTAATGACACTGAATACATTCTAAAAGTATCTGTTCATGAATTACAAAGTTACATCAACAAATTCGATTTAATGAACATACTGTTACAACTTCTGTGTCCTGATCGGACGTTATATTTTCAAACATTAGCTCGCGGCAGGTTTATTGCATGTGCAGAAAAAAAAAAAGAAAAGAAAATGAAAATCAAACCCAAAACCATTTCTACTCGAAGCCACAAGAGTGACCCAGAATCAGTGGTTTGAAGCTAAACAGTGCCATGCCGCCGCGCCGTCATTAGTCCGTATGATGACGTACTTCTGCGGGTTTTCTCTTTTCATCCGTTTTCTTTCTTTTTTGCTATTAAAATGATGTAGTTGCGAATTTATACGCGCCTATGATCAATTCAAATGTTTGTAACTTTCCATTTGTGTGTCCGCTGATATTATATGTCGCCGATGGATGAGTGTTGCATGTACCCCATGTCCAACCTCCTGCTACCCCTTCCATGATCGTGTAATCATCGCCAACCCATTGATAATTGGATGAAAAATCCGATTACCAATTCAGTGGTAACGTGTTTTCGATTTTCCTTCATTTTGTATCTAAATAGTTGCATCTGCATGCAGACATCGCCGACACACTGCATAATAATTATGAAAATGCAGTTGCAACATGCAACAAACTTCCTTTTTTGTTGGATCGTTCGGTTGGTGTGTTTCTGGGTCACTTTCCACACCCAACAGTCGAGCCAACTGCAAGCGATTTTCTCCCGCCCGCCCCTTGCTCCATACGTCTGGCAATCTCCTGTTACTAGGCATCATCATCATCAATGGGGCTTACGACGAAGAAATCTCGTCTTGCATTAGAAAAAGAAAATGCAGATGATGCGCGAATGCACAACGGATGGTGCCACGGTGGACGGGGAGGATCAATCGAAATGTAGGTCGAGTCTTTCGGTGAGAGAATTAGGAAAGTTTGCGCAGTTGCGTTTCCTCTATACGACGTGAGTAGGTATGTACAGACATATCACATAATTCATAGTTGCAACTGCAACTTATTATCAGCTAGGTAACTCTTACCGAGGGAGAAAGTCCAAGGCCATAAAAAAAAAATAACAGTTGCATTGAGATTGCCATGAAAGTCATCGGTAACGGTAAAGGAAGGCATGATTTAATTCTTTTTTATGCGCATGGCTTACGGAGTTACTTAGTTTTCAGGAAATATCTAAAGTGGTCTTGAAATGGAATGTTATACTTTGAGGTCGGTCGCAAATGGGTGGTGTCCTGTGTTTAAGGGCAGTGATGCGATTACATGAGAACGCAAGCGTTCTCACTCTAGACTCTCACTATCAACTCCTACTCTCACCTCCATGCTGGTGACTGGTGGGTGCCTAGTACCTCGACCTTAGATGGGGTAACAAACCCCTGTGGAAGGTCGTTGGTGGCAGCAAACGAGAGATGGGGGAGGAGTGTCTTCCCTTAGATGGAGTCAACGGTGGCGCCTACAGATCCAGATCGAACTGGTAGTGTAATCCCTATATGAGCTGCTTCGACATATTTGAAGACCAGATCTATAGGGAATTCCAATACTGAATTGGTGGCGGAGGAGCCCACAATGGGTCAACGGCAGCTCTTATCCCAAAATGGGCTACTTACATCGGTATCTCCGGCCCGCTGTCCTAGGGTCAAAATCAAGTGCCTGGCCCTCCAGGTTGGGGGTTGTGTCGTCGCGGTAGCTTCCCGACCATTATAGCTATAAGAGAGACACAACCAGCATCGGATAATGAAACTCCTCATATGGCAACAAGACCTGTAACGTCAATGGACTATAATACGAGAGTATGCACCACCTGGAATGTATTTACAAACACTCTACACCCCGGGTGCTACTCAAAAACTTGAATCTGTCCTCACGTGGTACAAGGTAGATATAACCACAATCCAGGAGATACGATGGATAGGATCAGGTATAATGAAGAGAAGAATTGCCTTTGGTGTCCATATCATCCAATTCCAGCCAAAATAACTTGGTAATAATCTACTTATAGTTCTCGATGGTGATGGTCTGGGCAACGTCGTTCTCAATGAAATATGGACCGATATATCACCACCACACCAAACAGTGACTTTTTCGGGATGCATTAGACGCTCTTGGATCTAATGTGGTTTGGTATCGTCCCAAATGCGATAATTTTGTTCGTTGACGTACCCATTCATCCAGAAATAAGCCTCACCGATGAAGACTATTTTTCGATGAAAAATTATGTCAGCTTCCAGCTCCTTTAGATCCTATTAAGCGAACTCACGTCGTTGTTTATGGTCGTTGAATTTTGTATACAGATGTAGGCTCAAGTCAAAAGCCGACATTCTTCAAGTTGTAGTCTGCGAAACGCCTAGTTCTTGTGAGCGATGCGAAATCGACTTCTTCGGATTGTCCTGCACAACTCATGCACAGCGGACAGCGATGTTTTTGGCAGATCTTGCGTTTCCTCGTTTCTTCCTTCCTTACTTAAGTGAACCGAGTAAGTCCGAGATGAACCTGGGCCTCAACCAACATGCCTCTCCAATTAGCCCGGTCCTTAGCTAACTCCTCCAGTTGCGCACTCCAAGTTGGTTGAGGTCGGTTTCTATTTAAAGCGAGGTCTTCATCTACTGCGCCCGACGTCTGGCTGGGAATCGAAGACTCTGCGAGCCGGTGTATTGTATCTACATGTCCTAGCCATCTTAAACGTCCAATGCGGAGTTGACCAGATGTATGTCGCTGTATAACTCGTATAGTTCGTGGTTGAATCTTCGTCTCCATAGCCTGTCAACGCAAACGGGACCGAAGATTTTCCGAAGAATTTTTCTCTCGAATCAACCAAGGATTTCTTCATCCGCTTTTGATACGGTTCATGCTTCAGCGCCGTAGAGTAGATCAGGGTGTCATATAGGATCTCCTTAGTAGTTCGAGTGAGGGCTTTACTACTAAATTGCCTTCTTAGCCCGAAGAAACAGCGATTGGCAAGAGTAATTCTTCGTTTGATTTCTGACGAGATGTTGTTTTCAGAGTTAATAGCGGAGCCGAGGTAGACAAAGTCCCGTACTACCTCAAAGTTATATCTGTCAATGGTGACGTTCTGTCCAATTCATCGATGTTGTGTGTCCTTTCGTGTTGACAGCATATACTTTGTCTTACCCTCATTTACTGCTAAACCCATTTTTGCCGCTACCTTCTCTATACTAGCAAACGTAGCTATGCCATCAGGTTGAGTCCTACCAATGATGTCAATATCGTCGGCGTATGCTGGTAGTTGCACCGATTTTTGGAAAATTGTGCCTCTGGTGTTGGGTCGGGAGTTTTGCACAATCCTTTCATGAATCAAATTGAATCTCCATCGACATCATACACAGACGGACGAGTTTGGGCGGTATACCATAACTAGACATGGCTCTGTATAGTTCGTCTCTATAAATGCTGTCGTATGCTGCTTTGAAATCGATAAATAGGTAGTGGGTATCGATTTGGACTTCTTGGGTTTTTTCCAGGATCTGCCGAAGTGTGAAGATTTGATCGATTGTGGACTTTCCTGGCCTAAAACCACACTGATAAGGGCCGATCAGATTGTTGGTAAACGGTTTCAGGCGTTCACATATTACGGCAGATAGGATCTTGTAGGCGATGTTGAGCAGACTTATGCCTCTGTAGTTGGCGCAGTTCAGAGGGTCTCCTTTTTTGTGGATCGGGCAAACGATGCTGAGGTTCCATTCTTCAGGCATACTTTCACTCGACCAGATTGGGCTTTTGAGTTGGTGGATGTTACTTACCAACGCATATCCGCCAGCTTTATAAAGCTCAGCAGGAAGATCGTCATTTCCGGCGGCCTTATTAAGCTTGAGTTTAGATATTGCTATCCTCACTTCACTTAGGTCGGGTGGTTGGCAGTTTTCGCTGTCGTTGCCAATATTAAATGGCAGCGTTCTGCCTGTTCGTCATCGCCGTTTAACAGTCTGCAGAAGTGGTTCTTCCATATCCTCAGCATCGACTGTGTCTCAACTACGATATTTCCTTGTTCATCTCGACAGGATTCTGTTCGAGCCTTGTATCCTTGGCTTTGTATCCTGGAGTGACACTTCTCTATATCCTTGATCGCGCGGTTTTCTTGTTCTTTTTTCTTCTTTATGAAAGGCCGGTGTACTTCCCGTCTGCTTTGCCTGTAGAAGTCAATGTCTTCACCTGCATCTTAGCCTTGTAGGCCTCGTTCTTGGCTGCGAGCATCTGTCGGCATTCCTCATCAAACCACGGGTTTCTTGCTGGTGGCCACGAGAAACCTAGCACATCAGTTGCGGCTGATCTAATGGCTTGTTGGCATCGTTGCCATTGTTCTTCGACATTAGATGCTGGTGGTGTGTTGTGAGTCGTGAGGTTAAGGGATACGCGTTGCGTGAAGGTCTTGGCGGTCTCTGGCGATTGCAGTTTTTCAACATTAAATTTTTTCACAGTATTTCTGGTTTTTGTGGCGTAGTGGATATCCGCATCCTTATAACGTATTTTCGACATAACAATACATTATCCTCGATTCTGTACACCCTATACATTATCCTCGATCCTGTACATCTATTCCATAATGACCGTATTTTCGAAGTAATAATATAGTCCGGGTCAAACATTATCCTCGATCCTGTACATGCATTGTCTTTCAATTCAAATATCCATCAATGCAAGCTAATTCTAAGCAATACAGAGTCACTAAATTGTCAGGGAATTTTGAGGAATTCAGATTTTATCAAAATCCTGATACTGGAGGTACCATTACTTCTGGAGCCATAATCGAAACCTTCGTTCATCAAATTGAAGCCTCCTTAGACCGCCAGCCAGACAGAGTTTGTCAGACGCATATTTTCCGACATCAAAAAGATTGGTTTGATGAAATTCTTGAGATCGATTTTATTCATAAAACCAATACATCCCCAGGTGGAGCAATCAATTTAAACGGTCCCCAGTAGCAACTTACTTACCCCACTTTTCTAGTATTCCAGTGAAATAATTTTTACCTAACTTGCTCTTGTGACACACAAAGCCAAGTAAGTAACATTTTAGTGAAAGTAACTTCATTTTAATTGATGCCACTGCATACAAAAAGTTGCAAAAAATATCTATAGGTGTATGTGTACTATAAGATACACGAAGAACCATGATATGCAATGTAGTTGTAGACATGAAATTATTTTGTTGCTTTGCCATTTCTCAAGCTTTCTTTGGTTTCATTCAAGCGGCGAAACTAATACAGAAACTGCACACAGCAGTTGGGGTATGAGGAGGTGGATACTTGTGGACCACCTAAAAGAACAACTTTGTGCCGCAAAGACTTTCTATTCATAGCTTGCGTGTGCACTCCGGACTCCGGAGTTGGGAGATGGAACGCGATGATAAATAAACGAAAAGCAAGGATCAAGTTAGAAATCTGATTGAATCCGATGAATGTGGTTATTCGTTTCGTATAGTCCTCTAACGGTGCGCTTGTGCACGTGAACTTGAGCTGAAATGAGGACAACGAGGAAGAGTAGGTCAACGTCACGACTGCGATTTTGCAGTTTTTTTTTTTTTGCGGACTGGTGGAAAATATCAATCGAAACTATGGTGAGTGTGAGATTTTTACTTATTAAAACCACCAGCCTTATAGTAAATGTATTGTATCGTTTGAAAGGCCTATCGGTGCGCCCATCCGAAATGTCCAGTTTTCCATGACGCTGAAATTGACCATGGGTTATGTTGACTTTGATGGCCTTTGTGGTTTGTGGCTCATTCGCATAGACCTGTAGCTTCAAAAATGCCGAGAAGAAAAGGTCTAACGGGGTCGAATCCTAACCATCGGTCCTCAAAGTAATGTGAGATTTTTACTCATTTAAGCCACCACCCTTTTAGTATATAACGGGTCCGCCATCTAACGTTTTTTTTTCAACTAGTGCTTATTTCGTGAATGGCAACACTTAGCTCATGTCTGATTTGACAGATAATTCGTTTTATCCTTCCGCTGAACGAATATGGTTGCGTATACGCTTGAACAACACTGGGAAATATTGCGACATTACTTTGAAAATCATGGTAATGTTGCAGAGTGTGTGCGAAAATTGCGTACGGATTTTGGAAGAAGAGAAGCACCGTCAGCTCCGTTTGTTCATTATCTTGTGAAAAAAGTGAAAGAAACTGCCATTCTCATCGATAAACCAAAGCGTGAAAAGCCAAAAATAGTGCGTACACCCGAGAATATTGCTGCTGTTGTAGAAAGTGTGCGTGAAGCGCCATCAACATCAATTCACCGTCGTTCTCAACAATTGAACATTTCGGAGACATCATTGAGACGAATTTTGCATAAAGACCTTGGTATGACGCCACACAAAGTCCAATTGGTTCAGGAGTTGAAGCCAACTGACCATCCAATGCGTTTTCGCTTCGCTAAGTGGGCCTGCGATCGACTTAGAGAAGATGCCGATTTTGCCAAAAAAAATCATCTTTTCAGATGAAGCTCATTTTGATCTTGGCGGGTATGTAAACAAGCAAAATTGTAGCATTGTCGCAGAAAACCCGCACGCATACATTGAAAAGCCGATACACCCAAAACGAGTCACTGTTTGGTGCGGATTTTGGTCCAGAGGCATAATTGGGCCATTTTTCTTCGAAAATGAGCAAGGAGTGGCCGTTACAGTCAATGGCGATCGTTATAGGGCCATGTTGAACGAATTTTTGTTCACAAAAATTGAAGAGGAGGATACTGCCAACATTTGGTTTCAACAGGACGGCGCTACGTGCCACACAGCCGAAGCTACACTCGATTTTTTGCACCCTGTTTTTGAAGATCGCATTATCAGCCGCAGAGCTGATGTCGTTTGGCCACCTCGGAGCTGCGATTTGACACCGTTGGTTTATTACTTGTGGGGTGCCGTAGGTTAGGTTAGGTTAGGTTATGTGGGCTGTTGACGCTCGGGCGAGTCGTCAAACACGCATAGGCCTACGTGGGCCCATAGCGATACCCTTCGAAGAAGTGTCCTGAAAAAAAAGAGAAAGAGGATACCTGGTTAAGTTCGCTTGTGATACTTATGCAGTGCTGGTCTGTGTTGCTCCTTCAGCCTCAAAGAGGTAGTTGCTCCATCCTGATTTGCAACAAAAACGGACTATCAGCGTTATTGGGATAGTCCTTAGGTCACTTAGGTCATTGAAGTAAAAGTTGGCTAAAATTTTAAATCGACTGTCACTGATCGCCGGGCAGTGGCATAGCAGGTGTGAGACATCTTCCTCGACGTCAGGGTCGCTGCATTTCCTGCAAAGTTGGTTTGCACCAGTCAGTTTCATCTTATTAGAGTGCTTACCCAACAGATTGTGACCTGTTATCACTCTCACCGCTATGGAAATGGAAGCTCTATTCAAAGCTAATAGCTTGTTTGATTTACTGCCACTTAATTCTGGCCAGAGAGATTTTGTGGGTGTACAAGTTATTGTATTTAGCCATCTTGTTATGGTTTCTTTTTGAGTGTGCTTAGTTAATTTAAGTTTTTTAGATGCTAGCGGGGGATTGACCCTTTTATCAGCTAGGGAAATGCAACTGGACGATCCTAATCTGGCTAGTTCGTCTGCTTTCTCATTTCCTAAAATGTCATTATGTCCTGGCACCCAGATAATTTGGACTTTGTTCTGGTTACAAAGAGCCTTCAGCTCTTCGCGGCAGCGTCCAACTACCCGTGATTTTACTATATTGGATGCCAGAGCTTTAATGGCCGCTTGACTATCCACGTAGATGGAGATATCCTCATGTGATATGTCCAATACCCTAGCCGATTCGGCAGCTTCGAGTATGGCCAGGATCTCAGCTTGGAATACACTACACGAGTTTGCTAATCTTAAGGATGTAGCTAGCCCGATTTTTTCAGAGTAGACACCAGAGCCCACTCCGACTTCCATTTTGGATCCGTCGGTGTAGATTGCTATTTCTGTGTTAGATAACACATTGTTTGAAGACCATTCGTCTCTACTTGGTATTCTGATGGAGTAATCAGTATCAAAGTCGTGATATGGGATCATGTAGTCACATGCTACATCCTCATATGCCATTGAGCTTAATATTGAGCTATGGCCAAAAGGCTTCGTAAGTAGATTGCCCGTTTCTTTGAGTCTTGCTGCGCTTTTTGCTGCTGTGTCATTGATTTGTAAGTCAATTGGTGTTATGTTTAGTATTGTTTCTAACCCTACTGTGGGGCTAGTGCGCATGGCTCCTGTCGTGAGTATGCATGCTGTCCTTTGAACTTTCGTAAGCTTGGTCATATGTTTTGCTTTTTTCATAGCAATCCACCAGACCAAGCCGCCGTATGTTAGGATTGGTCTGACAATGGCTGTATATAGCCATTTTGTGACCTTCGGGGATGGGCCCCATTTTTTGCCGCAGATTCTGTTGCAGCTATAGAGGGCAATATTTGCTTTCTTTACTCTTTCTTCAATGTTTAGATTCCAGTTCAGTTTACTATCGAGTATCACTCCCAGATATTTCGCGCTTGCTGACAATGAGAGAGTCGAATCTTCCAAAGACGGTACCGGAAATTCTGGGATCGATCTCCTGTTAGTAAAGAGAACCAGTTCTGTTTTGTTTGGATTTACACCCAGCCCGCAGGACTTTGCCCACTTGCTGAGTATATTGAGACTACCTTGCATAATTTCACTCAGTGTCGATGGGAATTTACCGCACGCCATGAGGACTACGTCATCAGCGTATGCCACTGTTTTTATTGCAGTGATATCTAGCTTCTTGAGTACCTCGTTGACTACTAATAGCCAGAGGAGTGGGGATAGTACGCCTCCCTGGGGGGTACCTCTTGACGTTGTGATCCTTTTGGTATAATCGCCTGGTGTTGACGAAATGATCCGGTTATTGAGCATGGTTAAGATCCAAGGGGTGCCGTAAAAGATAAGTATTACGCCGACAAGCCAGAGACAATTGACGCTTTAAAGAACAATATTCGTGAAGCCATTGGTGAAATACAGCTGCACACAATCGATAATGTGCTTAAAAATTGGACCGTGTAGGCTACTGCATGGCCAGCCGAGGCAGCCATTTGAATGAAATTGTTTTCCATTATGAACCGGAAGGATTGTACTTTCAGCATTTTTTATTTTTTTTTTATAGCATTTTCAAAAAAAAATTTATTTGGCGGACCCTTTATAAACAAGCAATGTTCGCCGTTATTTCACTTTGTCATTGTAATATAAAATTTACAAAGTGAAATAACGCTGAATTATGACGGTTCTTGAAATTATTTCCCACAAAATAAGTGAAAATATTGCTAACATATGGTAAAGTTATTTCCAATTTTGGTCAAAGACTTGCGCATGTTCCGGTACAAAGTCCAATCCGTGCATTAGCTGCTGCCTGTCGACCCCCAAACGCGTGTAACCTACGTCCAAGCCAGCCTCAATCTTGAGGTGGGCGAATTTCCGACCAAAATCATAATGAGCGATGAGGCTCATTTCCACCTCAGCGGGTTCGTAAACAAGCAAAACTATCGCTTCTGGGGCACCTAAAATCCACGAATAATGCACGAGGAGCCATTACACCCGCTGGAGGCCATTTTTTTTCGAGAACCCCGACAACAGTAGGCGGTGCGCGCTATAGGGCCATGTTAACCGAGTTTTTACTGCCGCAATTGGACGAATTAGGACTGGAGGACATGTGGTTCCAACAGGACGGAGCAACGGCATACACTGCGCGAGCCACAATCGATATTCTGAAGGGCCAAACAACATAGGATGACTTCTTTTGGCTCACCTTGTAGGGATATTCGCCCTTAAAATGGAACCTAAACAGAACAAATTCAAAACCACAGATATAAAAAAAATAACTGCAAAAAGTGGTTTCAAAATCGAAAATGTGACGTAATCAGTCATTACTCCAACTCAGTCTCAGATCAACAATTCCGAACAAAGCATGGACGGATTTTAACGAGGTTTGACATAACATCCCAAATCCGATTATTTACATGCATATGGTGGCTATCTCTTAAATACTGCCGGCGGTGATCAAAAACAATTGTTTTACAGCAAAATAAATAAAACTACTTAATTTATGAAAACAAATTAAAATTGCAGCATTCCGCTGGCATCACACAACACCCCTAACCTACAAGTACTAGATACCCAATATAGGTACCACGCAATTATACGCGATTAAGGAGGCAAAAGCAGAATCAAATAGCAAATTAATGGCACAACTCACATACAAGCACTCCCCTCCACATGGACGCCGGCTTCGATTCCCACTCACACTTGAACAAATAGGTGTGACTTTATTTGTAATATGCAAGTGCAGTCAATGACTCTGCGCAAGGCCATTTCGATAAGGAACCAACCGTCCGACATTGCGTCGACGTCGATGACAGCCCGCATGTGTACGCAGCACACAGCTTTAGTATGCATCAATACCCCCTCACCACCCACCCATTATTCCCACTGTATAATGAAAGACTTGGAAGAAAAAAAAAAGCCCCCAGATAAAAATAGACAAGTTAATGGTGTTACGTAGATGCAAGTCGATGCGAGCAGCGTGCCAGCCTTTCATACCAACGACTTCTTTGTGACGCGATACCCAAACGCCATGCTACCCGAGAGCAGCAGGAAATACTGATATTATATCAATAATCGCTACGAAAACAGCCAACGCCGAGGAATATCTTTGGGAATGCAATAATTATGGAAGAAAACTTCTTTAGCGGCGACTTGAGGGTAACTAAGATCTTTTTTTCGCACGGATGTAAGATGTAACTTGGATTTCGGTGCGTGTCTTGGGAATTAATGGAGAAAAGCTCCTAACCGATGGAGTGAGCCAATACAAGAACCGCAATGGGCAGAAAGCCTTCTTGGGAAACAAAATATTCACCTGAATGTAAGCCATTTTATGGGATTCAGTTCAGACGAAAGGGTCTTAATTGATGATTGAGGAGTAAAGGAAAAACTTGTGGCGCCAGGGGTTGACATAATCTTGCTGATACATTGAAAATTCCCAATGCTGGCCATAACACAATGAGAGCTTTCAATTTGAAATTGAGGCAACTGGATATCAACTGGACATTTAATGGATGTTTTCGTATGATGTGTAGTTGCTACCGTCGAATTTTTCCACTGGTAAAAAACAAATTCGGTCCTATCATGGTAGTTTTTAGTGGCGCGACAGTCCGGGATGAACCTGGGCCTCAACCAACATGCCTCTCCAATTAGCCCGGTCCTTAGCTAACTGCCTCCAGTTGCGCACTCCAAGTTGGTTGAGGTCGGTTTCTACTTGTGCGCGCCACTTAAGCCGAGGTCTTCCTATACTGCGTCCGACTTCTGGCTGGACATCGAAGACTCTGCGAGCCGGAGTATTGGTGTCCATTCGGAGTTTTTTGACTACGGGTATGTCGCTGTACAGCTCGTATAGTTCGTGGTTGAATCTTCGTCTCCATAGCCCGTCAACGCAAACGGGACCGAATATTTTCCGAAGAATTTTTCTCTCGAATCGACCAAGGATTTCTTCATCCGCTTTTGATACGGTCCATGCTTCAGCGCCGTAGAGCAGGACTGGGATGATCAGGGTCTTATTTAGGATCACCTTAGTGGTTTGAGTGAGGGCTTTACTACTAAATTGCCTTCTTAGCCCGAAGAAACAGCGATTGGCAAGAGTAATTCTTCGTTTGATTTCTGACGAGATGTTGTTTTCAGACTTAATAGCGGAGCCGAGGTAGACAAAGTCCCGTACTACCTCAAAAGTTATATCTGTCCAATTCGTCGATGTTGTGTGTCCTTTCGTGTTGACAGCATACTGTCTCATACTTTCCCGCATTTACTGCTAAACCCATTTTTGCCGCTTCCTTCTCTATACTAGCAAACGTGGCTACGACATCACGTTGAGTCCTACCAATGATGTCAATATCGTCGGCGTATGCTAGTAGTTGCACCGATTTTTGGAAAATTGTGCCTCTGGTGTTGGCTCGGGAGTTTTGCACAATCCTCTCAAGAATCAAATTGAAGAAATCACATGACAGTGCATCGCCTTGCCTAAATCCTTTTTTGGTATCGAATGTGTCGGTGAGGTCGTTTCCGAACCTGATGGAGCAACGAGAATTCTCCATCGTCATCCCACACAAACGGACGAGTTTGGGCGGTATACCAAAACTAGACATGGCTCTGTATAGTTCGTCTCTATAAATGCAGTCGTATGCGGCTTTGAAATCGATAAATAGGTGGTGGGTATCGATTTGGACTTCTTAGGTTTTTTCCAGGATCTGCCGAAGTGTGAAAATTTGATCGATTGTGTACTTTTCTGGCCTAAAACCACACTGATAAGCGCCGATCACATATTACGGCAGATAGAATCTTGTAGGAGACGTATGCCTCTGTAGTTGGCGCAGTGCAGAGGGTCTCCTTTTTTGTGGATCGGGCAAACGATGATGAGGTTCCATTCTTCAGGCATGCTTTCAACCGACCAGATTTGGCTTATAAAAAAACCGATGTTCTTCCCTTCTTCTTTGCCTATAGAGCTCAATGCAGCTCTCGTCTTCACCTGCAGCTTAGCCTTGTAGGCCTCGTTGTTGGCTACGAGCATCTGTCGGCATTCCTCATCAAACCAGGTGTTTCTTGCTGGTGGCCGCGAGAAACCTAGCACATCAGTTGCGGCTGATCTAATGGCCTGTTGGCATCGTTGCCATTGTTCTTCGACATAAGATGCTGGTGGTGTGATGTGAGTCGAGAGGTTGCGCGAAGGTCTTGGCGGTCTCTGGCGATTGCATTCTTTCGACATTAATTTTTTCACAGTATTTCTGGTTTGTTGCGGCGTGGTGGATATTCGCATTCCTAGGCTGAAACAAGGTAGCGGTCCGAGTTGATGTTAGCCCCTCGGAATGTTCGGACATCCAAAATACTGGATGCGTGCCTCTTGCCTATCGCAATGTAATCAATTTGGCTGATTGTTTGCTGATCTGGAGACTGCCATGTCCCCTTATGGATATCGAGGTGAGTAAACCGTGTACTGGCTATAGTGGCATTTCTTTCAGTAGCGAAGTCAATCAGCCTAAGGCCGTTGTCGTGTAGGCCGTGTTTTCTGACAATATTGTTAAAGATGTCTTCTCTTCCTACCTTTGCGTTAAAATATCCCTTCGGTAGCCGCTCTTAGGGATCTTTAGCTATATCATCTAGTTCCTCAGTCGGATCATGAGCGCATATAAGGCTTATGTTGGCGAATTTGGCCTTGCTGCGGATTTTTACAATGTGTTCGCTAGTGCCTTGGAAACATAAGACTTCTTGCCTAAGTCTGACACTTATAACATATTCGCATCCGTCGCTGTTTCTGCTCATTACAACAAGGTCCGTAGTAGATTGCATCCTCTTTTTTCCCGGCCCAACCTATCGTATTTCCTGTTTGGCTGTAATGTCTGCTTTATAGCCGTTAAGGGTTTCCGCTAGTTGTTCGCCTGCTCCTCTTCTTGTTAGTTTTCTCACATTCCAGGTGCAGATACGAACGTCGTTGTCCTTTTTTCGTTTAGCAGGGTCGTCAACAATATAATCAGTCCTTTCCGAGGCTATTGCTTGCTTCGTAACAATAGGTTTTTTTTTCAATGGCTGGGTATTTAATTTATTAGATGCCCCTAGGACACGGGGCCATCAGTATCTACTACGGGACTTAGCGCCACCATCCGCCACCATCTCTGTTCAAGGGACTTAACTTACCCTTGAGGTTTCTAGACAACCTGTTGTCCGAATATGTCGATGCAGCTCATCTAGGTTCGCCTTGGACGGCTGGCCAGGTATTCCGTGCCAGTATGACTTAGCACGTCAAATCTGGTTTGATGAGATAAGTATCTGATGGTTTTCTGCTAACCCTATTTAATTGTGGGTTATATGCTAATGGTGGAGTTACTCAATACCTTTCTCTTAGTAAGAGAAAGTTAAAAACCATATGAGAATGGTACAAACGGAATTGTGATTCGTATAATTCCCTATCGAAAAGTACATAACAATATTTTCAAAGTCTTCATTTTGAATGTTTTCTAATTTCTTTAAAAATTTCCTTTTTTGAAATGGATCCCGAAAAGGTGGATGTTGCTAAACTTTTATGAAACAAATGTAGATTTTGACATAGTAGTCTTGTTCAGACTAGAATTCCTTACGGAAACCCCAACCACAAACTACTTTTATCTGGAAAGAATGATTTGGGTGGGTTCTGACCTTTTTTACACTTGTCTAGGCCAAAAACAAAGAGCTTTCATTATCCTTACTCATAATTTAAGGCCCAACAATCGGTGGCATGCCCGAGCGCATAGACAGAGATTAGAACATTGACTCAGCCACCGATTCTGAGTTCATCCATATACGTTTCGACATGTCTATTTAAATTTTGTGTCTATGTTGCAAACTTATGTAACCCCGCTCAATATGGTATAACAATTTCGTCATTATAAATTTGTATTTGCATTGTATGTAGCAAGTGAATCAGCATAAAATTATCCACAAAATTTGAACCACAACAGCACTTTTGTTCTGCTGTTATGAATTCAGTGAACTCTAAGGTGGTCGGCATTTCAACGAAATGTCAAAGGCATGGTCTCAATCAAAACGATTGCCAATATGAATAACCCCCCTTTCCAGGTTGTTTTATCATGGCACTAATGTAACCTCAGACGGAGCGCAATGAATCGGATTGTCGACTCAGTGGATTGCATAAGTTCTCAACCCGAAACTGCATGTTATGATACTTTGAATTTATAGATTCACCATTACCAAATAGGGTGTTCCGGTCATGGAGGCTTTCCGGGTAGGCGGTGATTCCTTGAGATATGACTGATTGTATTTGAAGATATTGACACATATTTCTGATTTGATGAAAGGGGTGCAGAAATTGAGATATGACTCTTTGAACTTATAATTTGAAAATGTGTTGTATTTTTTAAATTCAGTTTTGTCCAAAAATTCGACTCAGATTCGCTAGCTAGATTGAGCCATGTCTTTCTGTCGATTTTTGGGCCTTAGATTTTGAACTAGAATGGTAAAATGAAGAAAATAGACTCTGTTCGACGAAGCACAACAAGTGTAAAAACTTCCAAAATCCACCCATTGCGACGCCCATTTTGTAGAAAATCGTTGTTTTTGGTCAAACCGTTAAAAATTTTGAAAAAGTGTCGGAGCAAAATATTAAGACATTCTCAATATCTATATTTCGTCAATATAAAGTTTCTTGCCACACACCTTTTGGCGTAAGAAAAGGTTTTCGGTTCAATGTTAAGAAAATTCGAAAAAAAACGTTCGATGAAAATATTTCGAGAATAACACTGTGAATCGGCCCTATCATGGTATGCGTTCCGAAAGAAAAATTCTCCGATTTTGTACTAATCGAAGAATTTTGCTTCATGGTAATCGTTCCGAGCTGTTGTTCGGAACTTATCTACGACAAAGCGCAACGCACATCTTCAATCTTCGTTTCAATGCGATGGGTTGCATTTTTTGCATCTGTTTTTGACAGCCACACGTCAATTTCTGTTCGATGGTCTCCGAGTTCCGACATTTATTCGTCGCGGACATATTTTTAAGTGCACAAAATGTAAGCAATAAAATAATTTCATTAAGTTTTCGTGTTGAAAAGTGGTGTTTTAGGCAAAATTCGAATGAAAAAACAAGCAGCAAACAATATGAGCGCTTGGTTGAGTTGATGTTCGGAAATTCACCAAGAGCAAGAGGACACCAAAGAGGTTGCTGATTTTTGCTGATGTCAAATGAATGCGTTATTGCAACGGATACTGTGAACCAAAATTCAGTCTCCGACTGGATTTGCGTTGCGTAGAAAACTACTCTCCGAACGGATACTATGGGGCCGAATATTTCGTCTACAGATCATTTCAACCCATGCCCATTTTTGGGGTCATGTTCCTAACAAAAATAGATTTTTGTAAGCAATCCCAACGCATATGCGATAGAAAAACTTCGTTTTTTGTCGAACCATAAAAGATTTAGATAAACTGTTTAAACAAGATGTGGCGACAATGCACTTTTTCTATATATCACCCCTATTTAGTTTTTAGCCACACCCACATTTTAGGGACATTTATTTAAAGGATGGGATGTTCGAAAGCATTCGACACGGTCGATAATCTTCGATATTTTAATCTTCAAACTGGCTAAATTTGGACTTAACAGTCACCTTCTTAAATGGATAAGCTCCTACCTAAAGGAGCGTATTCAGTATGTCCGAATTAATGACATAATCTGTCCTAGCGAGGTATCCGTCGGAGCGGAAATTTTTCCGCAACGCATACTTCGTCGGAGATTCAAACTCCATTCGAGGTATGTGTCATCGGAAAGAAATACTACACAAATGCGACGACGAAGCTCGTACTGCTGAGGGGTGGTTTTTTCCTTTCCTTTTTCCTTTGAAACACAAATCCAAACGATTAGTACGAAAATTTCTTAAATATATGGTTTTATATAATTACTTACATTTTTCTATTACTACACTTCACTTCGTAAACAAATTCCGCGAAGAATTTGTGTCGGAGGAAATCGGAAAAAAAATTGCACTTCGCTGTCAAAAATTGAGCGAAAAGTGCACCTGAACGCACTTCAACGCAATTCACTGGGATGCGTTACAAAATGTCGGAGAAATATTCCGAACAGCTTTTCGGAAGAATACCTCGAAGCAAAAACCATCGGAATCGTACAAAATCGGAGAATTTTCCGCTCCGACGGATACCTCGCTAGGGCCGAATATCGGTACCTATTTATGTAACATCTGGAGTACCACAGGGTAGTCATCTTGGTCCTTTACTTTTCCTTTTATTCATAAATGACATTCCTGAATTATTTTTAAACTCCCAATTTCTATTGTTTGCTGACGATTTAAAAGTATTACGACCAATCAACTCAACACAAGACTGTAATCTTTTGCAAGAAGACCTGGAAAGGCTTTCGAATTGCTGTCATAGTAATGACCTTCATCTGAATGTTTCCAAATTTCAAAGCCTCACTTTTTGTCGTAACCTTTCTCCAATTCCTTTTACATACTTGATCTGTAATGTCCCACTGTCCATTACCCAACTAACAATTATTCTTCTATAAGGCACAAAAATGTAATTTCCACAAGCAATTATTTCTATAGGCCTTATATAGTACTTGTGCATGGAGGTTAAGCATTTTGGCAGTCGATTGTTTGGGTAGAAGCTTGTTTAAGACATTATGCAGGAAAACTCACAAGCATAACCGAAATAGTGATAGCGAAACTTCTGTAAGGTTGTTTTTAAGCTTCCGGAGATGTGTGTACATGTACCATAAGTTAAGATATTTCGGTAGAACTTCGCAAAAGTTAATCCGTATAAAGCACGTATAAAGCTTACGTAAGAAGGCTTAAAAAAGCTATGGTTAAAAGATCGGATAAAAGGTGAAAAGATCGGGACAAGGTGTAAAGATTGGAAAAAAAGGTGAAAAGATCGAGAACCTACCGGATAATATGTCAACTCGATTCAACTACTTCGTTGTACTTACTCGTCTTTCATGTTCGAGAGTACAGCCTAGTGGATACCGTGTTGGACTACTGTGCGAGAGAACCCGAGTTCGAGTCCTCTTCACCTAACTTGTGATTCTTCATGCCCCACTTACTTTTCTTTTTTTTTTCTTCTCTTTTTCTAGGTGTCCTATTTTTGTCCTTCTATTTCGATATCATCAATCTATTCGATGTAATTATGCGATCCTGTCAATCATACCCACAACGATCGCAGCTGGTTTACTATGTTTGCTGATTTAAAAAAAATCCGATAATGGGAGCTTTTCCATGAATAAGATTCCGAGAAGGAGACGCCCGATTTGTTAAATATCGTGCTAAAACAGATAGCAGGAGTAAGTACTGAAGGCACTATTTTCAACAAATCCGCCCGGGAGTGTATTTGATTTTAGCAGTTCATGTCATCAAATTAACATAAATGTTATGGAATTTTTATATTTCATATTTTATAATATAACTAGATATCTCGAGCTTCATTGTGATGGGTATATCATTAAAATCGCTGCACGCAGTAGTGTCAATTTGATGACATGAACTGCTAAAATACAACATTTCCTTAATATGTTTGACAGACATGTCTCGGAATTTTTATATTTTATAATAAGGGTATTGATCCAACGTCGTAATTTTATTACGTGCGAAAAATTGTAATTTTACGACGACGTTTCATGAACGACCCTAAAACTGCACCACTAAATAATGCGGTAACCCACTGAATTCAATCTCATTTTAGTAATTTATTTATCGATAGAATTTCGTTTCTATTGTTCTCTTTCCGTTCTCGATAATATTTTTCAGTTAAGCGCATACATTTGATGTGTAAAAGTGGCTGATTAATAGTCAAAATAGCATTTCAAAAGTTTACAACATTTACCATCTCAGTTTACGCACCCAATTATTGTGAGAAAATTCCGATATTGTTGGAAAAGATTCCCCATACAAATTTTGACAGTTCATTTATAACGTCGCAATTTTATCACGTTTACAACATTTAGGGCTCAGTTATAGCTATCATTGAACAACTTCATTGGAACACAAAACATGATGGAATTGAAATTTCATGTCGGTGGAACGACAAACATTACTTCACAAAAATAAATCATGATCAGTGGAAAATAAAAATTGATTTTCTGCGATAACTACAAGTAAAAATTTAAACATGTTTAGATAATCATCTTCTAAAATTCAGAAGCTTTGTTTTAACACGAACTCGCCAATGATTGAATTTATAAAAAAAACCGCAAGAAGTAAAAGAAAATTTCCAATGATGTTTTTCAATGAAAGCTATAACTGGTCCCTTACGACGACTTTCCGACGTTGCATGAATACCCCTAATATTACTAGATGCATTGAGCTTCAATATAAGTGGTATATCAGTAAAATCAATGCAAGCATTTATGTCAATTTGATACATGAACTGCTAAAATCAAACATTTCCTTAATTCTTGAGCTTCGATATGAGGTGTATATTATTAAAATTGCTGCAGTTCATGTCATCAAATTTCCACAAAATTTTCGGAATTTGTATATTTATTATATAACCTAATATTTAGAGAATATATGGGGGTATATCATTAAAATCAATGCAAGCATTTATGTCAATTTGATGACATTAACTGCTAAAATCAAACATTTCATGTAAAAGTTCCTAAACCAACTATGGAAAATGTTTACAACTTCAGATATAGTCTTTTAAAATTATTTCGAAGACAATGAAAGCTGTTTAGGAACATTAAAAAGATATTTTTGATTTAAGCAGTTCATATCATCAAATTAACATCAGTGATATGTCCTGAGGTTGGCAATTTTTGTATTACTTTATTTTATTGCTCAAAATACCTAATGTACAATGTATCTAAATAAAATAAAATAAACACGGTTTAAGGCTTTTTTATTACACGTAAGTATCTTGAAATTAATATTCTCTGTCAAAAAACAGAGGGAATGTGAAATCAAAATATATATCATGATCATAAAATTCGCTTCAATTTTTTTTAACAAATCTACTACACTATGATTGCCCATCGCTAGGGAGCACAAATCTGGTTGCACATCTCTGGCAAGCACTCAAAATATAATGGCCGCCAAAAAGTGACAGCTGCAATTGCGCGGGAACTAACAAAAAAAATTGCTGCGGCTGGGATTTGTGTATACCTGCTGGCTGCTGCTGATTTCTGCGCGCCTGGTAGTTTTCGCTGAAAATTGGTTTTTCGGTGCGCGATTCTCTTTGACGTGACGTCATCACGAGATGTTATGGGGCATTATGAGGGGGAGCGGATATTTTTCAAATGGAAATAACACGATAACGACGCGATGGATTTATATGAAATTTGATAAGTAGATGTAGATAGAGATTGTTATCAATGTCATGTCGGCCCTTTTTGATGGGATAATGTGTTGGGATGTACGTCATCATCAGTACGTCATGATTGATGGCCTAATTCCCAGTAGGTAGCTAATAGTGTAGGCAAGAAAACAAAATATATAACAAATATAGGATCACATATAGAGAAAAGTTTGATTTGAGCACATCGTGTCATCTAATTAACAACATCAGCGACGTATACTAGCTCTACTACAATTTTTGTTTACTTATTGCTTAAAGCACCATATTATGTACACTGTATTGAAATAAAACAAAATATATATGGTTCACGACTTTTTAATCAAACTTTAGTATCTTACAATTACAATTCTGTACAAAGACAGAAAACATGAAATCAAAATAAAAATCATGAAAATCGCTGAACATTTTTTTCTGACAAATCTACTAGACTGAGGTTGCTCATCCCCAGCGTCTACAAATCTGATTGCACATCTCTGGCGAACACTAAAAACATAATGGCCGCCAAAAAGTGACAGCTGCAATTGCGCGGGAACCAACAAAAAAAATTGCTGCGGCTGGGATTTGTTTACCTGCTGGCTGCTGCTGATTTCTGCGCGCCTGGTAGTTTTCGGTGAAAATCGGTTTTTCGGTGCGCGACTCTTTTTGGCGTGACGTCATCATGAGAGTTTATGGGGCATTACGAGGGGCAGCGGATATTTTTCAAATGGAAATAACTTGATAACGACGGGATGGTTTTAATGAAATTTGATACGTAGATGTAGGTAGAGATTGTTATCAATGTCATGATCGGCCCTTTTTGATGGGATAATGTGTTGGGTTGTCGTCAGTAGGTCATGATTGATAGCCTAATTTAAAGTAGGTAGCTGATGGTGTAGGCAAGAAAACAAAATATATTACAAATATAGGATCACATATAGAGAAAAGTTTGATTTGAGCACATCATGTCATTAAATTAACAATATCAGCGACGTATGCTAGCTCTACTACATTTTTTGTTTACTTATTTTTTAAAGCACCATATTATGTACACTGTATCGAAATAAAACAAAATAAATACGGTTCACGACTTTTTAATCAAACGTAAGTATCTTACAATTTAAATTCTGTACAAAGACAGAAAACATGAAATCAAAATAAAAATCATGAAAATCGCTGAACATTTTTTTCTGAAAAATCTACTAGACTGAGGTTGCCCCAGCGTGTATAAATAAATCTGATTGCACATCTCTGGCGAACACTAAAAACATAATGGCCGCCAAAAAGTGACAGCTGCAATTGCGCGGGAACCAACAAAAAAAATTGCTGCGACTGGGATTTGTTTACCTGCTGGCTGCTGCTGATTTCTGCGCGCCTGGTAGTTTTCGCTGGAAATTGGTTTTTCGGTGCGCGATTCTTTTTGACGTGACGTCATCATGAGAGTTTTGGGGCATTACGAGGGGCAGCGGATATTTTTCAAATGGAAATAACTTGATAACGACTGGATGGATTTTAATGAAATTTGATACGTAGGTGTAGATAGAGATTGTGATCAAGAATAGGGTGGCACCTTTTTGATGAATGAATGGATGATGGTAAGCTAAACAATCCTCGACAGCAACTACTTTAACCATCAAGCACGTTGCATAATTTTGCATTTAAAGGCATTTTATGGAGTGCATGATATTTCTATTTGATTTTAAGGGCCTCAAGTTACAAGTTTACCGCGAAAGGCGACCTCTTTCGCATCTGCCACGAATTGATTAATTCGAATTCGGCCAGCAAACATAGAATAGTCAGTCGGCAGGAGAACTAGTAGTTTCGGGCGAGTAATGTTTGAAACTTTTCCCGAACGTAACGGATTTTATCATGTTCATACGTTTTTCAAAAGCTGTCGTATTTAAACGGACGACAACATTGACATAAAGCGGTTTATTTCAAAGTTTGATTGTTAGCAGCTTTTGTAACCACCAGAGCCAGCAAAAAGCCAAGTTTTTCACCACGTTGATTGTTTTGAATAAAAGCACTTTAGAAAGCTTTCCATGGACTGAAAGCTGCTTTAAGCACCGATGCTTTTGATTGCGCTTTAAATACATATTAAGCTTTTTATTCTATGACTTCTACTGTATGATTCTTGTCCTGGATGTATTTCCCTGTGTGGTTGTTGGCTTGGAAACATTTTCCTGGATAGATTATGGTGGTATACGCTTCCGGGTCCGCATCGTTCGGTGCACATTTGTTTATTTATATTAAAATTTGATTGATATAACTAATAATAATATAACTAAAAATAAATAATTGATAATTTTTTTTTAAATTGACATGAAATTAACTTTATTCGAATGATCTGATGGCATTATAATTTAAAGATGATCTCTGGCATATCTCGGACGAAGTCAAATCTAAAGTCCAATTTTCAGTGATTTTTTCCAACCTTTGTGGCCGTATATCGGCAATAACGCGGAAAATGTTGTCTTCCAAGTGGTCAATCGTTTCGGGCTTATCGGCGACCGACCGATATCCCCATGGAAAATAATCAAGCGGCACGATTTTGGAGGCCAATTCGCAGGACCAAAATGCGAAATTATTATTCGCTCACCGAATGTTTCTTTCAACAAATCAATTGTGGCACGAGTTGTGTGACACATTGCGCCGTCTTGTTGAAACCACAGCTCCTGCACATCATAGTTGTTCAATTGATTAACGAAAAAGTCAGTAATCATGACTCTATAGCAGTCTCCATTTATTGTAACGTTCTGGCCAGCATTTTGAAAGAAGTACGGACCAGTTATTCCACCAACCGATAAAGGACACCAAAAAGTCGGTTTTTGTGGATGTAATGGTGTCTCAACATACACTTGAGGATTATCATCACTCCAAATACGGCAATTTTGTTTAATGAGGTATCCATTCAACCAAAAGTGAGCTTCATCATGAGTTTTGGGCCCATTCACGGAATCTACGCCTTGCTAGGGGATCCGTGGCTTAAATTCTTGCACGATTTGAATTTTGAAAGCATGCAAACCAATATCTTTCCGCAAAATCTTCCATAAAGTGGATGGACACATATCCAATTCCTGTGCACGATGGCGGATATACGCTGCGCTATACAGCAGCAATGACTTCTTCATCATTGTGGATGCGTATCATCATTTTACTCTAAATGATGATGATGACGTGGTGCGAAAACGTTCCATAGTTAATCGAAATAATTGCTCTGATGGACGACTGCGCAAACACTGCGCCGTTTGGCCACCAACCTTGAAGAGTATGGGACCACACGAGACGTTGCCAAGAGTGGTCGGCCCGGAGCGCCCGTCGTGCCGAGAATATCGCCGCTGTTACCGCAAACATCGACCAGAACCTTGCCTCGCAATTAGCCATCAGCCGGTCGTCCCTAAGGCGAATTTCGGTCAAAGACTTGCGCATGTTCCCCTACAAAGTCCAATCCGTGCATCAGCTGCTGCCTGTCGACCGCCAAACGCGCGTAGCCTACGCCCTAGCCATCCTCAATCTCGAGGACGAAGTGGACGATTTTTCGACCAAAATCCCTAAGGCGAATTTTGGTCAAAGACTTGCGCATGCTCCCGTACAAAGTCCAGTCCGTGCATCAGCTGCTGCCTGTCGACTGCCAAACGCGTGTAACTTACGGCCCAAGCCATCTTCAATCTCGAGGACGATTTTTCGACCAAAATCATGAGCGATGGGGCTCATTTCCACCTCAGTGGGTACGTGAACAAGCAAACCTGTCGCTTCTGGGTCACCGAAAATCCACGAGTAATGCACGAGGAGCCATTACACCCGCTCAAAGTTACTGCCTGGTGCGCTGTTCACGCTGGAGGAGTCATCGAGCCATTTTTTTTTTCGCGAACTCCGCTGGTCAAACGACAACAGTAGACGGTGGGCGCTTTAGGGCCATGTTAACCGAGTTGGGCGAATTAGGACTGGAGGACATGCGGTTCCAACAGGACGGAGCAACGGCACACACTGCGCGAGCCACAACCGATATTCTGAAG
Source organism: Rhingia campestris (assembly GCA_932526625.1). NCBI lineage: Eukaryota > Metazoa > Arthropoda > Insecta > Diptera > Syrphidae > Rhingia > Rhingia campestris. The sequence goes on along the minus strand of OW052186.1, from coordinate 908,017 downwards.
GGCCAAACAACATCGGATGACTTCTTTTAGTCCACCTTGTACGGGGTTTTCAACAGGGACGCCACAAAAGTAGAGCGACGGGGACAGCAAACGACGCCATATTTCTTGCCGCTCTTTTGACATTTCTCTTCAACTTCAGTATGGTTTGCCATTTCATGATGGAAAGATACGAGTCGAAATAATTAAAATTTACTACCGAAATTCGGAGTCAGTGGCCTCAACGTTAAAAGCGCTACATCCAATTTATGGTCATAATCGTCCTAGCAGATCAACAATTGAGCGTCTAGTGCACAAATTTGAATCCACAGGCTCAGTACAAAATATTCCCGTGCCAGTAAGACAAAGAAGTGCCCGTAGTGTCGAGAATATTGCTGCCGCTGAGGCTTCAGTTGAAGAAAGCCCAAATGTGTCTCTCACACGTCGTTCTCAAGCGTTGGGCATCTCTGTGACGTCGTTGTGGCGAATTTTGCGAAGAGATCTTGGCCTACATCCTTATAAGATTAAATTGACGCAAGAACTGAAGCCGCTTGACCACCACAAGCGTCGTATGTTCGTGAATTGGGCTGAGCAACAACTTGAAAATGATTCGGATTTTCATCGAAAAATCATCTTCAGCGAAGAGGCTCATTCTGGCTGAATGGCTTCGTCAAAAACAAAATATGCGGTATTGGCCAGGCAGCAATCCACACGTACTCCATGAGTCATCATTGTATACCGAAAAAATTACGGTTTGGTGTGGTTTATGGGCCGGCGGCGGCATTGGGCCGTACTTCTTCCGTGATGATCAAGACCGGCACGTTACTGTGAATGGGAATCGCTACCGTTCAATGATAACCGAATATTTTTGGCCCCAATTGGATGATATGGACTTGGAGGACCTGTGGTTCCAACAAGACGGCGTCACAAGCCACACAGCGAATGTCACAATCAATTTATTGGAAACCAAGTTTGGGGAACGTGTTATCTCACGAAATGGTCCAGTCGCTTGGCCGCCTCGGTCGTACGATTTGACGCCGTTAGACTATTTCCTGTGGGGCTACGTCAAGTCTATGGTCTATGCCAACAAGCCAGCGACGATTGTTGAACTTCGTACGAATATCGAACGTGAAATTGCAGCAGTATCGGCCGATTTATTCTTGAAAACCGTCGAAAATTGGGTTCATCGTCTGGACTTCTGCAAGCGTGCCCGTGGTGGCCACGCAAAAGAAATCGAGTTCCATACATAATGGCATCGAACGTACTTTCACAGGAATAATAAAGAATTTCATTGATATCTAAAACCGTTTTTGTTTTATTTAAAAAAAAAACGTATGTAGCGCTCTCATTGAAAAACCGTTTTTAAGAGATTTTTGTTTTTTAATTGCACTTATACTCATTGCGGAATTATTTATTCGTTAGTATATTGCTGACAATTTTCATGAATATCTCTTTACCTTGGGTCGACATTGGTATTAATGTCGACCCAAGGTAAAGATGCAGCAACCGCCGCTATACGTTAAGCAGAAATATTGCCCATGATGGCCAATGTCAACTACCCATGCATCACATAATAAGAAAATTAGCTAAACATAGGTCCAAAAATCAAAGATTATGTATTCTATACAGATGACGCACTCAATATAAGAAAAATTGTTCTATGGCGGGTCGTGCTGGCACAGCCCGCCCGTAGCATGAAGCTACTGAGCAAAAGTTTCTGTTTCTTGTTCTCTATGCGTCATCTGTATAGAATTCATAATCTTTGCAAAAATATATTCATTTACTGAAATGTAGGACTACTTTACTACATACAAGAATAATTGCAGCTCAAAATGAACGAATAATTCCAACTGATAGCTGTGGACATTATTACCTTGTTTGATCGCTTACCTTAACCACGCTTTCCTTAAAGTTTAGACAGCTCTCTGGTCTATCCACCTACCTGAAAAACTCTAGACCTCTCCAAATAATGCCGTTGAACGTTGATGAAGAATCGCAACTCATAGTTTGATCACTCCCGGATATATCATAATTTTTGTTAACATCTTTACATAAAATGTAGATATATTTTATTTTATTATTTTTATAAATATTTATGTTTAAAAACATCAAAATTTTTAATATATACTTTTTGTTAAATCGTAAAATTATTTGTTTCTGTTATATTTACATGATTCTGTTTGATTTGTGCAAATTATACAAAAATTCAAAATCTTAAATTATATGCAAAGCTGCCATTTAAGCCATGTGTCGCAATATATATATTGATTTTAAATATTAAAAATTAAATTGATATGCTTACTCAATATATTGCAGATTGGATTCAACCATAATTTTCATGTTTCTGCTTTTTTAAAAAAAAAAAAAATATTCTTTGGTAGGCTTAAGACTACAAAAATTATGAAAAATAGAGTTATACATAAAATAAAGTGTTATAAATAAAATAATATTGTTACGAAACTACCTCGGATAATAAAATACGTTTAACTTAATGAATACGATTGATAAAGAAGGAATACTTTGCAAAATAATTTATTTAATTTTTTTTATTAATACATTATGTACAAATATATTTTTGATCGCTACATCTTTTGGTTTTGTACTTGTATTGTATTTTTTTTGTTATATTTTCTGGAAATAATTTTTATTGATATATTTATTTCTATTTGTATTAATTTATAGATGTCTTGCGTTACATTAAAACTAACCGCAACTGATTTTTCAATGCACTCGTGATTCTTTTCTGTTAGGTTTATTTTTGTTTCTTTTTGCTCAGAACAGAAGTAAAAACTTCTTACAAAGTCTAATACAATCTTTTATGCACAACTAGCAGTTATTTTATTAATCTAACAAATTCGTAACTACTAATTTGATCGGCCATTATCACCAGTTTTTTTTTTAATAACATTATCCTATCATTATCCCTATCATTAACAATCTTGTTATCAAAAATATATAGTCAAATAGAAAATTGTTGGATTATCGATATAACTTGTACTTTGTTTATTTTTATTTTTTATTACATCAGGTAAAAATGTTACTTTGAGGTTATTTTTATTTTTCTTAATTTTGTGTTAATTTGTAAAAATATCTTTAATAGTGTTTGAGAAAAAATAAAACTTGATTGGTTTCTGATTTGTGGAAACACTAAGTTGTTGGCACACATTCAGGGAGAGTATTATTGGAAAAATGTTGTTTTGATAAAAAAACGAGCAAAACGATAGAAAAAATTAAATATTTCAAAGATTACTCCATGATGTCGCTTAAAATGTATCGAGTCGTGTAGCAACATATTTTCAAAAATCGTTGAAAACAGCATAGTCGAGCACTGTATCTGCACTTGCGCCCGAGAAACCAAAAACAACCACAAGATTGCACGTATATATGTTAAATCAGATAAGTTTATGCAAACATTGTCAATTGAACGCAACAATTGGACCCTCATTCAGTAAAGTGATAATCGTTTAACGATATCGATTCGACAGTAGTCTTGCATCACGTGACATCAATAATCGTTTTGGGTTTCACCGATAAGTCAAACCGCAGACGATTATTGAGCGATTGCTAATCAGGGTACTCATTCCTTAACTTTCAAAACGATAACCGTTGACGACAGTGAAGAAGACTAACTAGGTGTACACGTCGTACTGTGTAATTTGTATACACGGACACACAATATAAAAATTACACCTTACGTTCTATTATAGATCGCCTCATAAAAGATTTTCGTCGTATTTTTTTTTTTAATTAGTTTAACTAAATTAATCATTTTGTGTTTTGGGTTAACTACCCACCCATGGAAAAAACCATTATTACAAGCAACCAATAGCCTCGGAAAGGGCTGATATAATTGTTGACGACCATGCTAAACGAAAAAAGGACAACGACGTTCGTATCTGCAACTGGAATGTGAGAACATTAAACAGGAGACTGCACCTCTCCTCGCGAACAACTAGCGGAAGCCCTAAACTGCTACAAAGCAGACATTACTGCCATCCAGGAAATACGATGGGATGAGCCGGGCAAAAAGTGGATGAAAAACTGTGACATCTACTATGGACCGTGTTATAGTGAGCAGAAACAGCGACTATTTGGATGCGGATTTGTTATAAGTGCCAGACTTAGGCATGAAGTCTTATGTTTCCAAGATATTAGCGAACGCATTGTAACAATACGCATCAAGGCCAAATTCGCCATAACCCTTATGTGCTCCGACGGAGGAAAAAGATTAACTAAGGATTGATTCTACGAGCTCCTTGACAAAACCAATGAGTGACAATCAATATCAATCAACAATAACAGTCCGCATCAAGGCCGAATTCGCCAACATAAGCCTTATATACCCTCACGCTCTGAGGGGGGAACAAGATGATATAACTAATGATTGCTTCTACGAGCTCCTTGACAAAACCTATGAGCGACTACCAAAGTACGACGTTAAAATCGTGCTGGGAGATTTTAACGCAAAGGTAGGAAGAGAAGACATCTTTAGCAGTATTGTCGCAAAATATAGCCAACACGACAACACGTCCTTTAACGGACTTAGGCTAGTTGACTTCGCTACGGAACGAAATGCCACTATAGCCAGCACACGGTTTACTCACCTCACATGGCGGTCTTCAGATCAATGAACAGTCAACCAAACTGATCACATTGCAATAGACAAGAGACATGCATCGAGTATTTTGGATGTCCGAACATTCCGAGGGGCTAACATCGACTCGGACCAGGTAAGAATGCAGATACCCACGATGCCACAACAAACCAGAAATACTGTGAAAAAATTTAATATCGAAAGACTGCAATCGCAAGAGACCGCCAAGACTTTCGCGCAACGCGTATCACTTAACCTGTCGATTCACACCATACCACCACCAGCATCTAATGTCGAAGAACAATGGCAACGATGCCAAAAAGCTATTAGATCAGCCGCAACTGATGTGCTAGGTTTCTTGCGGTCACCAGCAAGAAACTCCTGGTTTCATGACGTCTGCCGATAGATGCTCGCAGCCAAGAACGAGGCGTACAAGGCTAAGCTGCATACGAAGACGAGAGCTACCATTTAGCTTTATAGGCAGAGGAGAATGGAAGACCACCGGCTTTTCAGAAAGAAGAAAAAAGAGCAAGAAAAGTGCGCGATCGATGATATAGAGAGGTGTCACTCCAGGAAAGATGTTTGCAAGTTTAACCAAAGTGAAAAACGTCAAAACAAGGGACCAAAGCTCGAACAAAATCCTGTCTTGATGAACAAGGAAATGTCGTAGTTGAGACACAGTCGATGCTGAGGATACGGAAGAACCACTTCTGCAGACTGTTAAACGGCGACGACGAATAACATTCTACTGTCAGGCAGAACAAACCATTCAATTGGCAACGACAGCGAAAACTGCCAACCACCCGACCTAAGTGAAGTGAGGATAGCAATATCTAAACTCAAGCTTAACAAGGCCGCAGGAAATGACGGCCTTCCCGCTGAGCTTTATAAAGCTGGCGGAGATGACTTGGTAAGTAACATCCACCAACTCATAAGCCAAATCTGGTCGGATGAAAGCATGCCTGAAGAATGGAACCTCAGCATCGTTTCTGATTCACAAAAAAAGGAGACCCTCTGAACTGCGCCAACTACAAAGGCATAAGTCTGCTTAACATCGCCTATAAGATCCTATCTGCCGTAAGATGTGAACGCCTGAAACCGTTAACCAACAACCTGATCGGCCCTTATCAGGTTGTTGGAAAGTCCACAAAAAAAAAAAAAATACAAATTTTTGGCGCAACAGGCTCGTTAGTACCCAGGGCCTAGCTTTCTCACAACCATTCATGTGTGCATGTGTACTTCTTGCACGATGGCGGGACCTCCTGTTTTATGCCGACTCCGAACGGCTAAATTGAGATAAGCTATTCTTGACAATTGATACTACTCGGACGATTTGTCAGATCATCACGAGAGGAGGGCCAGTGAAAAATCATTTAGGTGTTGCTACGGCTGGGAATCGAACCCAGACCTTCTGCGCGGCAGTTCATCGCACTAACCATCGCGCCACTGAGCCCTGGAAAGTCCACAACCGATCAAATTTTCACACTTCGGCAGATCCTGGAAAAAACCCAAGAACTCCAAATCGATACCCACCACCTATTTATCGATTTCAAAGCCGCATACGACAGCATTTATAGAGACGAACTATACAGAGCCATGTCTAGTTTTGGTATACCGCCCAAACTCGTCCGTTTGTGTAGGATGACGATGGAGAATTCACGCTGCACCATCAGGGTCGGAAACGACCTCACCGACACATTCGATACCAAAAAAAGGATTTAGGCAAGGCGATGCACTGTCATGTGACTTTTTCAATTTGATTCTTGAGAGGATTGTGCAAAACTCCCGAGCCGACACCAGAGGCATAATTTTTCAAAAATCGGTGCAACTACTATCATACGCCGACGATATTGACATCATTGGTAAGACTCAACGTGATGTCATAGCCACGTTTGCTAGTATAGAGAAGGAAGCGACAAAAATGGGTTTAGCAGTAGATGAGGATAAGACTAAGTAGATGCTGTCAACACGAATTGACAGATATAACTTTAAGGTAGTACGGGACTTTGTCTACCTCAGCTCCGCTATTAACTCTGCAATAACATCTCGAAATCAAACGAAGAATTACTCTTGCCAACCGCTGTTTCTTCGAGCTAAGAAGGCAATTTAGTAGTAAAGTCCTCACTCGAACTACTAAGGAGATCCTATATAAGATCCCAATCCTTCTCAACGGCGCTGAAGCATGGATCGTATCCAAAGCGGATAAAGAAATCCTTGGTCGATTCGAGAGAAAATTTCTTCGAAAAATCCAACTTGGAGTAAGCAAGTGGAGGCAGTTAGCTAAGGACCAGGCTAATTTTTTGGTCAGCATAATTGACCAAATGTGTCCACAATCGGGAGATTTCAAATTTCAGCAAACCGGGTCTGCAGGAAATGTGAAAACACCTGTGCATGCTCGACCAGTTCGTACTGCAGAAAATATTGGTGCTGTTCGCGATAGTGTGGCTGAAGAGCCGTTCACATCATCTCGTCGTCGTGCCCAACAATTGCACCTCTCACGCTCGTCGTTGATGAACAATATGCATAAAGACTTGCATTTACACGCTTACAAGGTGCAATTGACTCAAGAACTAGAGCCTCTTGACCATTTCAAGCGCCGTCAGTGGTCAAAATGGTGCCAAGAAATGGCAACAGTAGATGATCAATTTTCGAAGAAAATCATCTTCAGTGATGAGGCACATTTTCACCTCAGTGGATTCGTTAATAAGCAGAATTGGGCGAATGATAATCAAAGAGTGATTGTCGAAAAACCAATGCACCCACAAAGAGTGACTGTTTGGTGCGGTTTATGGGGTGCCGGCATCATCGGGCCGTATTTTTTCCAATGGTGTTCGCTATCGTGAGATGATAACGAACTTTTTATGGCCAGAATTGGAAGATATGGATGTGGACGATATGTGGTTTCAACAGAACGGTGCAACTTGCCACACAGCTAACGAAACAATGGCTCTTTTGCGCGACAAATTCAATGGCCGTGTTATCTCACGTGGTGGCGATGTCAATTGGTCGTCAAGATCATGTGATTTGACACCGTTGGACTTCTTTCTTTGGGGTTATTATCGGCACATTAACGACATTGAACCTCAATTATGTCTCAGAGTCATTGACAATATGGACCATCGCATAGACGTTTGCCACTGAAGCCGTATCCAGAGAGACGTCATACAGAAGAAATCATTGCTGCTGTAGAGCGTACCGTAGAGGAAGACCCGAATCAGTTATCCGCCATCGTGCACAGGAATTGGACATGTGTCCATCCACTTTGCGGAAAGATCATGGTTTGCGTGCTTACAAAATCTAACTCGTGCAAGAATTGAAGCCACATGATCACCTAGCAAGGCGTAGATTCGGTGAATGGGCCCAAAACAAGATTGACGTTGATCCCAATTTTCAAAAGCGAATTTTATTTAGAGATGAAGCTCACTCTTGGTTGATTGGATACGTCAATAAAAAAAAAAAACTGCCCTATTCGGAGTGATGATAATCCTCAAGTGTATGTTGAGACACCGTTACATCCACAAAAACTGACTGTTTTGTGTGCTTTATGGGATGCTGGCCAGAACGTCACAGTCAATGGTGACCGCTATAGGGCCGTGATTACTTTCTTTTTCGTTCATCAATTGAACAACCATGATGTGCAGGAGCTGTGGTTTCAACAAGACGGCGCAACATGTCACATAGCTCGTGCCACAATTGATTTGTTGAAGGAAACGTTCGGTGAGGGCATAATTTCGAGTTTTGGTCCTGTAAATTGGCCGCCATTATCATGCGATTTAACACCGCTTGATTATTTTCTGTGGGGATATGTGAAATCGGTAGTCTACGCCGATATGCCCGAAACGATTGATCACTTGCAGGACATCATTCGCCGCGATATTGCTGATATACGGCCACAAATGTTGGAAAACGTCATAGAAAATTGGACCTCTAGATAAGACGACCTCCGAGCCAGCTGTGTGGCGGTCATACGCCAGAAATCATATTTAAATTATAATGCCAGAAGATTATCTTTCGAATTTTATGTCAGATGATTTTTTTATCTTTGTTTTATTCCATTTGAAAGTTCTCTAAAAAAACACCCTTTATATGCTGATATCAACCTTCCACAGGAAATGCGAATTCGAGAGGCAATTGTTCGACTTCGATCTGATAGAAGGTGAGATGGTAGCAAGATATATCGACTGGAGATTCAATTTCCTCCCAAACCTCATATATAGCTGTATCCTGGAGTAGGGTTGGAAATATTTTGTTTAAAAAATTCATGATTTTCTAACTCCTGATATCTGAACCCGGCCATTTTTTGAAGTACGGACAAATTTTTAAATCACTGATTGTCATACTCTAGATATATGACGCTAAATATTTTATACGCAAAATCGTTGCCTCGATCACTGATAAGAACCCCCGTTCATTTTTGGTTAAACATCCTATGAACCTACACAAAATTTTTAAGTTCTCTGTTCCACCACACCTGATTTTTACTTAACTCACTTTTACTTAACTCAGCTTCGCAATTCATATGCTCAAACTGAGTTTCGAGACCACAATCTTTCATAGATTCATTGTACTTCATATATTTTGTTTTTACGGGAGATGCCATGCCCACTGATTGGAGCACACCCATTCCTAAGACCACTCAAAACTATAACCAATAAACTTGGACAAAGTTTGAAGTATTATAGAACTTTTTTCGGAGATAAATATTTTCCATGTATAGGAAATGCCACACCCAGCCTTTCGATCCCGCCCATTTTATGCAATGCTACTGACACTTAATTGCGATGAACTACAAAATTTCAAGACGCTAGCTATTCTAGTGATTCAGATACATCAAGGCCTGGTTTTTTAGTGCGACATTATCCTAGTTTCGGGACTGAACTCGAGTTAACTTATTTTCCATGTATAGAAAATGCCACACCCAGCCTTTCGATCCCGCCCATTTTATGCAATGCTACTGACACTTAATTGCTTATGAACTACATGAACTACAAAAATTCAAGACGCTAGCTATTCTAGTGATTCAGATATATGGCATCATGGCCCGGTTTTTCAGTGCAACATCATCCTAGTTTCGAGACCTAACTCGAGTTAACTTATTTTCCATGTATAGGAAATGCCACACCCAGCCTTTCGATCCCGCCCATTTTATGCAATGCTACTGACACTTAATTGCGTATGAACTACAAAATTTCGAGACGCTAGCTATACTAGTGATTCAGATATATGGCATCAAGGCCCGGTTTTTCAGTGCGACATCATCCTAGTTTCGGGTCTGAACTCGATTAAACTATATTCCATGTATAGGAAATGCAACACCCAGCCATTCGATCCCGCCCATTTTATGCAATGCTACTGACACTTAATTGCTTATGAACTACAAAATTTCAAGACGCTAGCTATTATAGTGATTCAGCTATATGGCATCAAGGCCCGGTTTTTCAGTGCAACATCATCCTAGTTTCGGGACTGAACTCGAGTTAACTCGAAAAAGCAGTTTTTCAGTCAATTCAAATCCAGAGTTAGCTCCGAGTTGGCCCAGCAAGTTTTGTGAGTCAACCCTGGATTGAATGATCAGATGTTTTTGACAGACGATAAAATAGTAAGCGAACAATTATTTTTTTTGTGAACATTTTATTGATTTTTTTTTAGAAAATAAACACGTGTACTGTAAATATTGAGTTTTATTGTTTCAATAATAAACAGACTTGTAAGATCGCGACAAAGGCACTTTCATTTGTTTGGGGAAAAGGAACACAAACAGATAATAACTTTTTTTTTAATTAAACAATTAGTCTCTGCGTGGTGAAAATTTATCTGTTTTTAAAAAACAGTCGCTCACATTATAAGAAGTTCTGTTTAAAACAACATTTAAGGATCCTCCCAGTGGGTGTTGGTCGAGGAATGTCCAGTTTGTGGTTGATGGCTGTGCTGGCGGTGAGTGTACTTGCAGTGGATATTGCCGAAGCTCATGGCGTCTCATCGAGTGTGAAGGTTCACTTTTTTGGTTAAATTTCCATACAAATTGTGTGTAGTTTGACATTTTTGTTTTTTTTTTCTACTGCAGTGGTGTAAGCAGCATTGCCATGTTGAAAAAAAACATATCAAATAAAAATGTTGTAACTCCAAAAAAGTGAGTTTCCGATTAAGTAAATTCATGCCCAGATTTTATACATTTTGATAATTTTTTGACAGCTAAATCATCAGTGTTGCCATATTTAATTACCGCTCATAGTATCAAATTTAATTCTACACTGAAAAACTGCTTCATGAGTTAACTTTAGATTAAATGTTATCCAGAGTAAATTGACTCTGGGTTAACTCTGCACTGAAAAAGCGGGCCTTACTATTAATGTTGTATGGTAGGCGCGAAGCCTACTTATTCTACCAAGCCCATATTTTACTCAGTGCTCTGAAGTCCCTTTTCCGACCTCAGAGCACTTAACAATTATAACACAGAAAAGTATTTCAAACTGATATCTCAAGCCTGAGTATCAGATTTTATACTGGCAAACAATTGGATGGCAAAGATAGACATATCATGGGCAGACTTTCAAGTGCCAATAGTAGAATGCCACGAACCCATTATATGAGTTGTATACAGTGGCGAACTCTAACAGCTTACATGCCTCCCATTTGGACTGTCGTCAGCCCCAGGATGTTCAGGTCTGACTTCTTTAATCACCGATAACCTTCGAAGCCTAGGTTTCCCAATTTTAGTGTACCTGGTAGACCTCCTTTTGTTGCACTAGCTTACAGTTCTGGTTGCGTAGACTGTAGAAATTTTAAAGATCATCGGATGTATAGTAAAATTAAAAAAATTCGGTTCGACACCAAGGCAAATAATGTATTCCTGGGTATTAAGTGAGATTTGAGAGAAAATCGTATGAGTATTGCAGAGATAAAAAAGGAGAAGATCTGAGTTTCTCTTCAATCCTTGCTTTCGACACAATTTTGCAACCCAAGACAACTTCAAAAGGTTTTGGGGCAGTTGAATTTCGCAAGTTTTGTTATCGTAGAAGGAAGAATAAATAATCGTTGCCTTCAGATCATCATTCGAAGATTCAACAGACGTGCGAGACAAATACTATCCTTCCCTCAGAAGGCTTTGGAGGAAATCACTTGGTGGTTCGGATTCACAGACATGATCACCCTGATGCACAAACTGGTAATAACAATTATTTTACTGAAGACTGCGGCATCCTCAGGTTGGGGTGCATAATTAGACAAAACTGTCGTGGCAGGATGGTATCCGATGGCTTCTCCCATAAAAAAAAACAAAATATCTGGAGTACTATGAAATCCAAGTCTTGAAACTTAGTTTGAGTATATGAAAACAGGTGAGGGTTTAACAGAGAACTTAAAAGAAAACATATATTGGCACTTCAATTTGAAAGAGATGTATGAAGAGCTATGACAACGTTATAAGTACCCGGAGCAGATCGGTTTTGGGTCAATTTTCAATGCTAGATCATCCTAATTTGAGTATAAACCTCGAGTTAACTCAGGGTTCACACAAAATTACTAAATATATATGCTGTGGGTAACAGAAACGTAATAGGAACGCATTATACAACGGTGGACACTGCAGTTCCAAATCCGAAACTCATTTAGTGTGATATAGCCACCATCGGCGCTGTGGTCGGATATCAAATGTCTTATCTACAAGTTAATGCAAACTTTATGTCGCACGTAAAAAAGAGAACACCTGCGGGAAATAAATTTATGAGGACAGGCAAGGTTTCGTTTAAGAATGAAAATGGTGGCATAGTTCAATCTCAGTTAGGGCGCGGTTTCAGCCTACGCTAGCAAGTACACCTATGTGTCATGAAATACCGCGCAAATGCCACACGAGCTCAGCCTCCGAAGTTGTCCGACGAAGAATTGCTACGGAATCAATCGAAAGGAATACATTGATAGCAAATTGAGTTCCGATTGGAACTGAAATCCTTCTCTAAATCAACCAGACATGCACCCGTGCACTTTTTTTTTTGTTTGCCTTTTTTCCATTGTATGTCAGAGACGAGTTTGAAAGCGGCATGAATACAGTCATGTCCGGCCTTGAAACCAAACTGATTACTCTGGTATAATATTATTGTCCTGAGACCACTTGAACAGAGCCCGATTGAGAATCTCTTCGAAAACCTTGCTGATACTCGGTAGGAGACTTATCGACCGGATTGAAGTTGACCTTTCCACCGCACTGGATAATATGCATTTTTCAGCGCGTTGTTGAACAGCATGGCGTAAATGTCAACAGCTTCAGGGGGTGAGTGTTGCAGTACAATATTGGATATACCATCGACTCCCGCTAACTTCTTTTTCTTTATGGAATCAAAGATGATTTGAAGTTTCAACTTCGAGATTAACAGGGGTCGTATAGGAGCCTATCCACAGTGGTAGATTAGCGGAACCGCCGATCTTTCCTATATACCAGCCCTCGACTATCCAAATATACGAAAGCTTCAGGCGGAATGAAGCCGCTTAAACTCGCACCCCGCAAGGTGGGGTCCTGTCCCCTCTTCTCTGGAACCTAGTGGTAAACGAGCTTTTACTTATCCTGGAAGCAGAGGGATGCCACGTGATTGCCTACGCGGATGACGTCGCTATCGCTGTCTCAAGGGAAACAACTGAATATACTCAAGGAGCTTCTCCAAAACGCACTACATAAACTTTCCAAATGGGCGGTCAGCTGTGGACTGGGTGTCAACCCACATAAGACTAAACTATTCACTAGGATATATAAAATTCCTCACATTGACCCCCACTAAACGGAACCGAACTAGTATTCTCAGACAAAGCAAAATATCTGGGACTTATTATGGACAGGAAGCTTAACTGGAAGCTAAACATAACAGAAAAAGTGTAAAGAAAGCGACAGTATCACGCATTGGCTCTATATAGCGGTTATAAGACCGATACTTCTTTATGGAGTAGTATTATGGTGGACAGCACTAGAAATAGCTTTAATTTAAACAGCAAAAAACTAGCCAAAGTGCAGAGAACTGCGTGTCTGTGCATTGGTGGAGCACTCCGTACGACACCCTCAGCGGCATTAGACATTCTTTTTCACCTACTACCCCTAGATATTTTCGGCAAACAAATGGCAGCTAACTCAGCCATACGTCTTAAAGCCATCCAACAGTGGTCAAATATTAAATATGGCCACTCAAAAATTCTAAACGAATATACAAATGTTCCTGAAAACACCGATTACACCCTCACCAGGTTAAACTTTGATAAGTGTTTCCGGGTCACAATCCCAGACAGAACATCATGGGAGAGCAATGAACATGTGCTAAACGACTCGATCCACTTTTATACCGATGGTTCCATAACAAATGACGGAGTGGGTGCTGGTGTCTTCTCCGACAGGCTTAATCTCAGCCTATTTTTCCGTCTTCCTGATCATTGCAGCGTGTTCCAGGCGGAACTCATGGCGATCAAAGAAGTTGAAAGAGAATGTAATATCTGCCAAGGACATTAGCATTTTTTCGGACAGCCAAGCGGCAATCAAATCCCTGGAATCAGTCTCAACAAATTCAAAGACAGCCCTAGATTGCCGATCATCTCTGCAGGTGATGTCAAAGCATTTTAACATTCACCTATACTGGGTGCCTGGGCATAGTGACATTCCAGGGAACTGTAAGGCTGATGAACTCGCCAGAAATGGAACCAAATTACCAATTGTACCCGACACGGGTGCACTAGGTATTCCTAGCGCAACATGCTTACAGCAAATCAAACCTCAGATGGAGTCTTGGCACGACATGTCAAACAACCAAACACATTTGGCCAAAGCTAGATTTGAGAAGATCAACGGGACTGATTTCGCTCGATAGACCGCATATTTGCGATACCATATGTGTCATCACGGGACAATGCTTAATGGGTAGGCACGCTGAAAGGCTAGGCCTCTTCTCAAACGACTTCTGTAGGAGCTGCATGGACGAGGAGGAGGAGGAAACAATACTTCATCTCCTTTGTAACTGCCCGGCCCTATCAAACAAAAGGAAGCTACATCTCGGAGCTTCCTATTTTCAAAATCTCAGTAATTTAACAAAAACGGAAGTGAAAAGCTTCCTCCGCTTCATCAAACGCTCAAAATGGTTTTCCCAGGGATAGTAAGGAGATTAGACAGGATCCATGTGGTATCACAACGGACCAAAGTGGTCTTAGTGTGCTGGCGAACGCCGGCAGCCACTCTAACCAAAAATAACCCTAACCTTGGATGTTATGCAGTGAGTAAGTAATTATGTTCGGGAGTGCAACGACTGTGCATTGTACTGAATGAGTACAAGGTATCGATGCGATCTTTCGGCATAGTAACGGGTGGTTAAATTTTAAGGGCCGATGTTGAATGTGAACCACACCTAAACGTCAAGTTTTTTTCTGCATTTCATTTGGCATTTCTCAATTTCAGACTAACTCAAGTTGAACCATGGAAAGATACACAATCGAGCAACGCGTTAAAGTTATTCCGGCTTATTATGGAAATGGGCGTTCAAATAAAAATGCATATCGTGCACTTCGTTATTTTTTCGGTCAATTTAATCGTTCAATGTGCGTACAATCGAAAAAAACGTGCGAAATTTCGAGCAAACCACCGGGTCTGTGAAAACAGAAAATATTGCTGCTGTTCGCGGTAGTGTGGCTGAAGGGCCGTCCACCTCAACTCGTCGTCGTGCCCAACAATTGCACCTCTCACGCTCGTCGTTTATGAACAATTTGCATAAAGACTTGCATTTACACGTTTACTAGGTGTAATTGACAACTAAAGCCTCTTGGCCATATCAAGCATTGGCAATGGTCAAAATGGTGCCAAGAAATGGCAACAGTAGCTGATCAATTTTCGAAGAAAATCATCTTCAGTGATGAGGCACATTTTCACCTCAGTGGATTCGTCAATAAGCAGAATTGCCGCATTTGGGCGAATGATAGTCCAAGAGTGATTGTCGAAAAACCAAATCACCCACAAAGAGTGACTGTTTGGTGCGGTTTATGGGCTGGCGGCATCAGCGGGCCGTATTTTTTTTTTTTTTTTTTCAAAATGAAGCCGGTCAGGCAGTTGCTGTGAATGGTGTTCGCTATCGTGGGATGGTAACGCACTTTTGATGGCCCAAATTGGAAGATATGGATGTGGACGATATGTGGTTTCAAATGGACGGTGCTACTTGACACGACAACTTCAATGGCCGTGTTATCTCACGTGGTGGCGATGTCAATTGGCCGCCGAAATCATGTGATTTGACACCGTTGGACTTCTATCTTTGGGGTTTTTTTGAAAGAAAAGGTGTACGTTGATAAGCCAGCATCAATTCAAGAGCTAAAGGGTGAGATAATTCGGCACATTAACGGCATAGAACCTCAATTATGCCTCAGTGTCATCGAAAATTTGGACCATCGGATGGAGGTATACCGCCATATGGCCGATATTTTGTTCCACACATAATTATTATGATACCAATATTATCATAATAAAAAGAAATGACAATAATTTCCCAAATAATTCGTGTTTTATACAAAATCAACATCGGCCCTTAACCACCCTTTATTTGTAGCAACGTATTCAAAACCTCGCCACAGTGTACCGATTGGCGTTTGGCTTTCGAATGCAAAAAAGAACCGAAATAATAAAATTTTTGAACATGTTCTGGGTAAATTTAGTTTATCCGAAGAAAATATCGAGCTTTCCAAGCAGATCAAAAATAAAATGAAACTTCTGTCTGCAAGTTTTGACAAAAAGTGGAAATCAGGAGAGTATGCTAACGTTTGGCATTTCAATACATATGTCTATTCTATCAAGCAATGGTCCTGATATTTTGTTTTTGTAATCTGTGCCACACTTTGGAGCTTTGTTGCACGATCTGGTGCTGGTTCGAGAAATGACAGATTTTGTCTTAAGTATAAGGATTGGCTTGAGGGTTCCAATTTTATATTAGCAAGTGTAGCAAGTAGCAATCATAATGATAATTATGAAGGAACTGAGCGGCACTCAAAGAGTAGAAGGCCAAACAAAAAATTTTGATGACTGTACACCTCACTCTAAACAAGCAAAAGTTCGTGATCTTCTGGAGTCAAAAACTCCACCAGAAATTCTATATGCCGCCCAAATGGCTTCACGTACAAGTGGAATGCGCAAAGTTGCCGATGTTATTTAAGAAGTAACAGAGCATCCCCAAGCTGCTAAAGAATTAAAGACATGTCAGAAGAAGTTAGATCAAATTCGCCCATACAGCAAGGAAGAGGCACTTGCTCTGTATATTGATACGAAACTCACCCGATATGTCTATAGAATTTTAAGAAAGCAGTCCGTAGAAAGGGGCCATTCATGGTATCCTTCAGTTGATAGTTTAGCAAAAGTTATGCAATATTTGTAGATGAATTGAGTGCTTAAATATCAAGGATATGGTTTATCACACAGCCAGGCGATTATTGAACGTACAACAGGCTGCTATATCCCAAAATATAATGGACGGTTCATCACTTATTTTAATAAGCAAATGGGGTGGGGATGGTAGCTCTGCCCATAGCACTTACAAGCAAAGATTTGAAAATCAATCCTTTACAGATGAGTACTTGTTTCTTATTTCGTTTATTCCTATTCAACTAAGCCTCTTGTCGGATGAAACAAATATTATATGGCAGAATCCCAATCCTTCATCAACACGCTTAGGTCGTCCATTTGCATTCCTCTTTGCCAAGGAAACAGACGATATGGTACTCAGAGAATTCAATACAGTTCGGAACCAAATTATAAATATTGAGGACTTTGAAATTTCCGTTGGTGAAAAGAATATTAAATTTCAGTTTGTTTTCACGATGATAGACGGTAAAATTGGGCAAACTTTTTAACATCTAACCGGTCAACTCAATCTTGCTACATTTGCGGTGCCAAGCCAATCGAAATGAACCAAATTGTGATTAATAGAACACCAAAAGCCGAGTTTTACGAATACGGTTTGTCGAGTCTAAATGCTTGGATTAAAGCACTTGAGTGCTTTTCACATATAGCTTACAGACTTGACGCACGACAGTGGGCTATACGAAATGAAAACGATAAGGTTTTGGTGGAAACGCCAAAAAAAAATTCAAATTCGTTACAAATCTGAAATGGGTTCATTTGTAGACAAGCCAAAACCTGGTTTTGACGGCAGTACCCAGGAGATTTTTTTAAAAATCATCTTAAAAGTGCCGAAATAACTGAAATTGATCCAAACGTCTTAAAACGGTTTTATATCATATTAAGCTGTATTTCATCCGAATACGAAATAAATATAAAAGTTTTCGATAGCTACTTGGAAGAAACAAAGTAAGCCTATCTGGAATTGTACAATTGGTACCCAATGCCCATCAGTATTCACAAATTGCTGTGCCATTCTGCTGAGGTTATAAAGCAATGCATAGTTCCAATAGGACAACTCTCTGAGGAAAGTCAACAGGCTCGGAACAAAGATTGCAGACGTTTCCGAGTGTGTAATACTAGAAACATATTCTAGGATAAACACTAATAGAGACCTTTTGAACATGCTTTTGATAACATCAGATCCATTGATAGATTCTTTTCGAGAAAAACCATTAAAAAATGTTCGTTCAATTGCACCAGAAGTCTTAAAATTTTTAGTAGAACCTGATTTGGTTGCAAACACAAGCCAGCGAACAAACGAGGATGATATTGATTCGAATCTTGAATACTCAGAACCATCCAGTACAGATTCAGATTAAAAGATACAAATTTAAATACAAGGTGGCGCAAAAGTAATCCTCCTATCAGAAAATGCTATAAATTTTGCGATTGGCCCCTAATGTCAGTTCTGTTTTGACATTTGTGTCGTAAACACATGCGAAATACACGTTAATAAACAATGTTACGCTACACTGCTCCAGAACGCGGAGCAATAATCGGTCGGTGACTTTGGCACAACGTGAATTTCGTCGCAGATTTCCTAGCCGTCCAACGCCTACTGGTGAAACACTGCGACGTTTAGCCGCTCGCCTCGAAGAGACTGGCACAACACGGGATGCTGCCAGGCGTGGCAGACCCCGGAGTAGCCGTTCTGCAGAGAATATTGCTGCTGTAGCCGAAGATGTCATGGTAGCGCCGTCGACATCGACCAGACGACGTGCCACGCAAATGGGTATCAGTCGACGGTCTTTACAGCGAATTTTGGTACAAGGTTTGAAGATGTTTCCGTACAAAGTCCAGACGGTGCATCAGCTGTTAGCTGCTGACCGCCAATCGCGTCTAACATACGCTCGAGCCATCCTTAATCACCACCAAGAGGAAGATGATTTTTCATCAAAAATAATCATGAATGGTGAGGCCCATTTCCATCTTAGCGGGTACGTAAATAAGAAAATCCGCGTGTAACCTACGAAGAGCCATTACACCCGCTCAAAGTCACTGTATGGTGTGCTGTTTTCGCTGGAGGTGTCATCGGACCTTTTTTCTTCGAAGACGTCGCGGGCCAAAAGGTTACTGTGAATGGTGAGCGCTACAGAGCAATGATCAACGAGTTCTTTTTGCCGCAACTTGATGAATTGAGATTGGAAAACATGTGGTTCCAACAGGACGGTGCAACGGCACACACTGCACGTGCCACAACCGATATGCTGAAGGATACATTTCCCGGGTGCCTAATCTCCCGTTTTGGCGATTTGCACTGGCCAGCAAGATCGCCTGATTTGACCACTCCAGACTTCTTTTTGTGGGGCTTTTTGAAGTCGCGGATTTATGTCAACAAGCCTCAGACTCTTGCAGCTCTTAAAGACAATATCCGTCAAGAATGTGAGGATCTATCGCCGGAAGTTTTGGCCAAAGTGATGGAAAATGCCATAAAAAGGGCTCAAATGACAATCAACTGTGGCGGCGGCCATTTACATGACATCATATACTCGATTTGATGTAAAAAAAATTAAAAGACCAAATGAAAATAATCCACAAGAAGAATCAAAGATTTTCATTTTTTTTTTAAATTACAGCCAAAAAACATCGGAAGGTTATTTTTGCGCCACCTTGTATTTTTTTCATCATTAAATAAAATTTAAGTTTTTTAAAAAATGAGGAAAAACAGCATCTTTGCATTTTTTTATTGCATTAGTTGTGTTTTTTTCATTTCAAAAACAAAATAATCAGCCCTATCGAGGTATCCGTCAGAGCGGACAATTTTCCGCAACGCATACGTCGTCGGAGGTTAAAATTCCATTCGAGGTATGTGTCATCGGAAAAAAAATCTTCCCAAATGCGACGGGTTCACTTCACAACAATTCGTAAATAAATTCCGCGAAGAATTTGTGTCGGAGGAAATCGGAGAAAGAATGGCACTTAGCTGTCAAAAATCGCATGAAAAATGCACCTCAACGCAATTCGCCGGGGTGCGTTACAAAATGTCGGAGAAATATTCCGAACAGCTTTTCGGAGGAATACCTCGAAGCAAAAATCCTCCGAATCGTACGAAATCGGAGAATTTTCCGCTCCGACGGATACCTCGATAGGGCCGAATAAATCGAAAATTGTCTTAATTTACAAGGAATTGTGTTCCAAATAAACTCTAATAAAATCGTCAAGTCAAGAAAAACAATTTTTTACGTCTAGCATGTATGAATCGGCCCAATGTGCCTCGTCCAAAATTCAGCTTGTTAGGAATTTGGCTGGACTATGCAAACAAATCGTTGCTGCCATTGTTAGCTCGTGTGTACGTAGCTTTAGTCTTCAAAAACCAAAAATTAAACACATTTTCGAAAATACCCTCAAAATCGAATTTGTAATGCAAAAACTGTACGTATGTCTTAATTATGTAACAAAATAAAAATAAACTCTATAATTTTCATTTTAATCTTTTCATGGCATTCTAAGGCGTATTCATTTATTTTCTTCTTATCAATAACAATTTTTATTCCTAAAAAAACTGACCTCTCATTAGTAATCTAAGAAATCTTTACCACACAAGGTTTTGTATAACTTTACCATGTTGTCTTTCATATATACATATATGTATATACGTATATATGTATTATTAAAATGCGATTTTTCTTTTGTTACATAACTACCTCTTCTATATTTAAATATTTTATATATATATATTGTAAGCTGTAGATCACTATTCTTATAGTATACGAGCAGCAAAGAAGAATCTTTGGTTTAATTAGCTAAATTGTTATGGATCAACAGTTTTCAAATTTATCAACAATACTCTAATTAAATTAAATATTTCATTTCAATGCCGATATTTTGCTCGAAATTGCATTTTCTTGCTTGTATCTCTGTTTAGTCTAGGATATTTTATAAATATAGGTTTAGTTGTATGCTTACATAAATATTTTCTTCCATGATAAAACACAATAATTTACAGATGAGTTATGTCCTAATTACACAGTAGGGGAGGATTTTCGTCCATGGACCTTTCAATCATTTAAACAGCAGATACCTGCGTCTCGTTGTCTTCTGTAATTTAAAAATAAAAAAATAGGAAACTCGTCAAGTTAATTTGAAAAAAAAAAAAAAAAACGTTAGCGACATACAGGCACACTGACTGTATGAGGGTGGGGGAGGCAAATCCTACTATGAAGGCGACTCTTCCAACTCATGACGAAGGAATGCTCGACTTCACTGATTCTGATAACCATGCAAAATAATACAGGGGTTTGGTTGTTCGGATAATATCTACAATTTCAATCGTATGTGTGTAATTTGTTTTGAAAAAAAACTAGAATGGGTTTTAAAAGAATGATTGTGTGTATAAAAGTAAGGGGACAAATCATGTATTTGCATCGGTCTGACCACACAAAATTGTCGGAATTTTGTTCGTCTGGAACTCATCGCTTCCCCTTCCCCGAAATTTGAGCTCGATTAAACTACGTTAACCCGGGCCGCAACTGCGCAATGGCAACAAAGCCATTAGATCAGCCGCAACTGATGTTCCAGGTTTCTCCCGGCCACCAGCAAGAAACCCCTGGTTTGATGAGGAATGCCGACAGATGCTCGCAGCAAAGAACGAGGCCTACATAGCTAAGCTGCAGGTGAAGACGAGAGCTGCCATTGAGCTCTATAGGCAAAGAAGAAGGGAAGAACATCGGCTTTTCATAAAGAAGAAAAAAGAGCAAGAAAAGCGCGCGATCAAGGATATAGAGAGGTGTCACTCCAGGAATGATATTCGCAAGTTTTAGCAAAGTGTAGGATTCAAAGCCAAGGATACAAGGCTCAAACAAAATCCTGTCGAGATGAACAAGGAAATATCGTAGTTGAGACACAGTCGATGCTGAGGATATGGAAGAACGACTTCTGCAGACTGGTAAACGGCGATGACGAACAACATTCCGCTGTTAGGCAGAACGAAACATTCAATATTGGCAACGACAGCGAAAACTGCCAACCACCCTACCTAATTGAAGTGAGGATAGCAATATCCAAACTCAAGCTAAATAAGGCCGCCGGAAATGACGGCCTTCCCGCTGAGCTTTATAAAGCTGGCGGAGATGATTTGGTAAGTAACATCCACCAACTCATAAGCCAAATCTGCTCGGATGATAGTATGCCTGAAGAATGGAACCTCAGCATCGTTTCTGATTCACAAAAAAAGGAGACCCTCTGAACTGCGCCAACTACAGAGGCATAAGTCTCCCCAACATCGCCTACAAGATCCTATCTGCCGTAATATGTGAACGCCTGAAACCGTTTACCAACAACCTGATCGGCCCTTATCAGTGTGGTTTTAGGCCAGGAAAGTCCACAACCGATGAAATTTTTACACTTCGGCAGATCGTGGAAAAAACCCAAGAAGTCCAAATCGATACCCACCACCTATTTATCGACATACGACTGCATTTATAGAGACGAACTATACAGAGCCATGTCTTGTTTTGGTATACCGCCCGAACTCGTCCGTCTGTGTAGGATGACGATGGAGAATTCTCGCTGCTCCATCAGGGTCGGAAACGACCTCACCGACACATTGGATACCAAAAAAGGATTTAGGCAAGGCGATGCGCTGTCATGTGATTTCTTCAATTTGATTCTTGAGAGGATTGTGCAAAGCTCCCGAGCCAACACCAGAGGCACAATTTTCCAAAAATCGGTGCAACTACTACCATACGCCGACGATATTGACATCATTGGTAGGACTCAACGTGATGTCATAGCCACGTTTGCTAGTATAGAGAAGGAAGCGTCAAAAATGGGTTTAGCAGTAAATGAGGGCAAGACTAACTATATGCTGTCAACACGAAAGGACACACAACATCGACGAATTGGACAGATATAACTTTTGAGGTAGTACGGGACTTTGTCTACCTCGGCTCCGATATTAACTCTGAAAACAACATCTCGTTAGAAATCAAACGAAGAATTACTCTTGCCAACCGCTGTTTCTTCGGGCTAAGAAGGCAATTTAGTAGTAAAGCCCTCACTCGAACTACTAAGGAGATCATATATAAGATCCCAGTCCTTCTCTATGGCGCTGAAGCATGGATCGTATCAAAAGCGGTTGAAGAAATCCTTGGTTGATTCGAGAGAAAAATTTTCGAAAAATCTTCTGTCCCGTTTGCGTTGACGGGCTATGGAGACGAAGATTCAACCACGAACTATACGAGCTGTAAAGCGACATACCCGTAGTCAAAAAACTCCGAATCGACACCAATAAGTGGCGCGCACAAGTAGAAACCGACCTCAACCAACTTGGAGTGCGCAACTCGAGGCAGTTAGCTACGGACCGGGCTAATTGGAGAGGCATGTTGGTTGAGGCCCAGGTTCAACCCAGACTGTAGCGCCACTTAAGTAAGTAAGAAAGTATTTCTAGAAAGAGTGCATCATTTTCTTGACCTCGGAGTAATTTTTGACCCTAAACTGGACTTTAAGTTGCATATCAGCTCAACTATAAATAAAGCCTCTTCCCGCTTAGCTATGATTAAGCGTTGGTCTAGAGAACTTAATGATCCATATGTTACTAAAAGTCTTTATGTTGGTCTGTGTTGGAATTTGGATGTCAAGTATGGTTTTCTTTTTATAATTTTCGCGCACTCAAGGGGTTATGAATACCCTTTATATGTTTTAACACAGGAGATACCGATGCACATTGGTTTTAAATGTCTGTAAGTTATAATGGAAAGGAAAAACAGAGTTTGGTAGAGCATTCCACAGTCGTGTGGTTCGGTTTATGTACGAATCTCTGTATTTCAGCGTTCGTCCGAAGAAAGGCTTGAGGGTAAACTGATTTGCATTCATAGCGTAACGAGTATTGCGGCTGAATTGTTGAATGGGGGGAATGCATTTCATTTCATTTGAACATTGGTTGTTAAAATAGCGATAAAACAAGGTAAGGCTGGAGATATTTCGACGGTGTTCGAGCGAAATTAAGGAGTTCGCTATTCTTATATAAGTTTTTTCGCACGCGTTTGAATCCTATCTAGTAGGTGCAATGTTGATTTTGGTGCACCTGACCAGACGTGGGCGTTGAATTTAAGTTTTGGGCGTATAAACGCTTTATATATTGTGCCCAGATCAGAGGGGGTGAAATATTTCTTACATCGATTTAGGAAACCTAGACATTTCGTTGCGTTTTTAGCGACTTCGAATATGTGGTAGTTCCAACGTAAGTCGTTACTAACACACATACCTAGCATGGAAAGCTTTTCGGTTTCTTCGATGTAAGTGCCATGCATGGATAATGGCGCTAGATTTTGGTTTCGCTTTAATGACATAAGACAGTATTGTGTTTTGGAAGCATTGAATTCCACTCTGTTGGATTTACCCCCATTTGATAATGCTGTCAAGGTCGGAATTCGATGAGCTTAACATATTTTGGCGTTTAGAGTCCACGTTCGAAGGTACTGTCATCAGCGAAGGGATGAATTGGATTAGAAGTTGCAGGCAGGAGATCATTTATAGAAATGACAATGACAAAACTGAGCCTTGAGGGACACCAGCATTTATTTGGTGAGTTGCAGACTTGAAACCATCCAAAAACAACTTGAATTGAACGTTTCGAAAGATAATGTCTAATCCATAGAAGAAGTTTTTCGTCGATTCCAAATGCACGCATTTTCGACAAAAGGGCTTGATGCCAAACCCTGTCAAATGCCTTTGAAATATCAAGCGCAACAATCTTGCTTTCGCCACCATGGTGGATTGATTGGTTCCACTTTTCGGTGAGATATGTCATCAAATCACCAGTAGACCTGTTGCTGCGAAAACCATACTGACGGTCATTGAGAAGTTTTCGTGTTTCGAGATATTTCATAAGCTGACGATTTATCAGCGGGACCTAAGTGCAATTGGTCGGTAGTTGGAGAGAGAAGAAGATTCGCCTTTTTTTGGTACAGGCTGGACAAATGCTGTTTTCCATCCACTCGAACAAGAGTCCTGATGAGTAGGATAGATAGAAAAGCTTACGCAGTGGTTTTGCTAGCGTCGAAGAACACGTCTTCAGAATGATGGGGGATATACCATCTGGACCAGCGGATTTGTGCATGTCAAGATCAAATAAAACTCTTGCAACTGTACGAGTACGAAAGTGAATTTTTCCCATAGAATGATCTACGTTCTCAAGTACAGGAGGAGACTGAACACAATCTGGCAATGTAGAATTGGCTGCAAAATGAGCAGATTGGCTTTGTCTAGAGACGTGACAGCTGGAATGTCATTGTAAATGAGCGTTGGGATGGAAGATGAGGTCGAATTCTTAATGTTTTTGACAAACGACCAAAAGTTTTTACTACCTTTGGGACATAGTAGAATTTTTCGGCTCAGCTTTTGGTCGTGGGAGAACGAGTGGTCTGACGAGTCTAGAGGCGATAGTGTATTTATTAGGATGAGAGGTCAGAAACAAGCCCAGAGTGTTACCGGCTTGACTGTGAATGTCCGGAATTCGCGTTGGCTCATTTACAAGCTGATTTAAGTTGTTTGCCTCAGCAAAGATCTCAACATACCTTCCTTCGGGTGTTGACTATCCAGAATGTTGAAGCCACGATGAATTGTGTTCATTGAAATCGATTTCAGTGTGAGGATACAGGAATACAATTCTTGAGATGGAGTCAAACAGCTCATCAAACTCATTATAAGTCGAGTTGCTGTCCATATTTGGGCTTCTATAAATAAAACAGTAGTGCCTACGGACATGGAATTTCAGCCTATAAAATTAAATTCCGGATTGGAACATTGGCCGTATTGTTGTTGAATTTGGTAGGCTTTGGGCACGTGCTCATCGTGTCTATGAAGATTTCCACCAGTCCACGGCAAAAAAAAAACCTACAATGTTCGAGCGAAACTATGGAGTTCGCTATGGTGGTTGGATCTCATATCAATTTTATCGCACGCTTTTGTATCCTATCTAGTAGGTGCAATGACCATATGTGGGCATTGAACTCAAGTTTGGAGCGTAGGTACGCTTTATATATTGAGGCCATATCAGAAGGGGTGAAGTATTTATGACATCAATTGAGGAAACCTAGAAATTTTGCTGCATTTTTGGCGATATGAAATATGTGGTCGTTACTAACACACATACTGAGCATGGGAAGTTTTCCGGTTTCGACGATGCAAGTGCCATTTATGGATAGTGGCAGTAAAATTTGGTTTCGCTTGGATGACAGAAGACAGCATTGCGTTCTGGAAGCATTAAATTCCACTCTATTAGATTTACCCCATTTAATTATGCTGTCGAGGTCGGAATTTAATGAACTTAACATATTTTGTCGTTTTTCTTCCACATCCGAAGGTGAAGGGCGAGAATTCGAACGCGAATATGAAAAGCTGAGGGTACTGTCATCAGCGAAGGAATGGATTGGATTAGAAGTTGCAGACAAGAGGTCATTAAAAAAAAGAGTGTCGGAGACAAAACGTAGCCTTGGGGAACACCAGCATTTATTTCGTGAGTAGCAGACTTGAAACCGTCCAAAACCACTTGAATTGAACGTTTTGAAGGTCACGTTTTTGGAGTCAAAGGCTGTTGTAACTCGGTTTGACTTAAAATAACAACAATTATGTAGAGAATTTAATTTTTGAAGAACAACATTTGCTTTCTTTTGAGATATTAAGCGTGTTTTTGCTGTTTACCGTTCTGGAGTTATGGCCCCATATGTCAGCTTTTTGGATATTTTTCAAACTTAGATCTCAAATTTCAAATTTATCAATATCTGGAAAGGGGAATCGTTTTTTAGAGTCCAGACAAACAAGATTTTTTCCCCTATTGGATCCGGTCACCCTAATGTACAATTTCAATCGTATGTGTGTAATTTGTTTAAAAAAAAAAAACTCGAATGGCTGTTAAAAGTGTGATTGTGTGTATAAAAGTAAGGGGACAATTCGGGTATTTGCATTGGTCATGACCACAACTACATTTAGATGGAGTGTCAGACAACATTCACGTGACTAGGAACATAGGTTTAAACCAGCGCTTCCACTCCCTCCATTGTTCATATGTGGTGTCCATTGAAATAGATTCCTGAAAAGTTAGCAAGTAAAAGACCAGGACGTCTACTAACAACACAACAAAGCATGCCACAACACTCAAGGACAACGAGAAGCACAGTTAATAAAAAAAAAAACAAAATTGTAAATATAAAATAATAATAAATGACTATTGTCCTTACCGTCCTCATCGCCTAGCTCATGCTGGTAGTAGCTTGCCTGGCTGCCACTACTGTTCCCTCCGCCCTGCATTGTATTCGCCACTCTTTCTAGACTATGCGCTCTCCCAAGGCGATGCAATCGAGCCATGTGTGCCGCTACAGTGTATGACGGCGGATAGCGAGGACCTTTCGATGGCGGTACTATAGGGTTCATATGTACACCGTGTCCTAATATTGTAGACGGGTAGGTCAATTGATTATGATTATGAAGAACAAAAGAAAATCTCAATTTAAAAACAAGAAACACCGATATCCAAACAATCTAATACATGAACTGTTAGACTAGATCATATCAAAAAAAAAAAAAAAAAAATTGGACACACAATATCGGATAGCATGCACATGATTATGGTTAAGTACAAGATAGGTTCAGTAATTGTGGGGTTAGTGAAGGTGGGGTTAGTGTTTGAATGAATGCTGTTAGGTTGGGGTTATTCAGATAAAGTGAGTGTGCCTGTAGTGTTTTATGTGCCCGCTGGTGAGACAGTAGCCTCTCGTATTTTTCACGAAACAGCGAAAGGATTAAGCAGTTGATTTGATTGTTCGTTGTCATCGTTATACGTACCGGCATTTCGCGACGTATGGTATTGACTGTTGTGCTGCTGTTGCTGTAAATGCTGCTGCAAGACTTGCTGCTGTTGCGACGTCGAATGCTGTGCCAATGGTGGAGGAGGTGCTAGAGGATGATACTGCATGTTGCGAACTGTAGGCGGTCCATAGCCTAGGCTACCATCCATGCAGTGAGCGCTTGCCGCATTACTGTTTTTCATATGCTGATTATGCAGTGAAGCTGGCGGCAGAGGTGGTGG
Source organism: Rhingia campestris (assembly GCA_932526625.1). Taxonomy (NCBI): domain Eukaryota; kingdom Metazoa; phylum Arthropoda; class Insecta; order Diptera; family Syrphidae; genus Rhingia; species Rhingia campestris. The sequence goes on along the minus strand of OW052186.1, from coordinate 880,018 downwards.
CTGGGAATGGTGATATTGCTGCTGAAGGCTTAAGCCCATCATTCGTTCATCGAGCGAAGACTTTGGGTGCAGCATTGGTGGCGGAGGTGTTGGTGATGTTTTCCGGCCAACAATCGCTGAATGATGATCTATTTGATTCGCCATGTTTGGCGGCGGCGGTGGCGATGACAACGGCATTGCGTTGTAATAAAATCCAGAAGCTTTTTGTTGATTGGTGACATATGGATATGTGGGATAGTGTAAATGTGTTTGATAATGTGTCGTGTTTGAAACAGTGTACATATTTATATGTTTAAAATTCAGCGTTATACCACATTTATATAGACAACATATAGAACGTACATATTTACAGAACGCAGAGTGATGGTGTGCACAAACAATATACAAAATAAAATAAAAAGAGAGAACGAAAATGGAATATATCAATATTTTTCACAGAAATTCGACAGATATTTATTCTATAAGAAGATATCTATAACGAAAGAAAAAGACAAACACTACACATACAGATACAGCGCAAGCCATTGAAACTTACCGTGTATCGCCGAATGGCGACGTTGTTGTAATTTCGGTGAAGTGGACGCGTTGGACGACAATTGGACATTTAAGTGATACAGACCACCACTTGTGTTGCTATCGGTATAATTTAAATGAACATCTGGTTGTACGTAGGACCCGTGACCGCTATCGCTTGATGTTACTGATCCTGATTGTTAGGTTATGTGTTTAAGTCGAGTTTTATATACGTTTGATAAAAAAAGTAAAAGCCTCAGCATGTTGGGAAAATATAAAAGTTAGTATGCAAAAAAAAAAAATTAATGTTCTATATGGCATCACCTGTTTGAGGTGTGCTATCACGCGATAAGATATTGGATCTCTAGCAACAAAAGCTCCTGGTAATAGGGTGAGTTTAGACTAGCTACAGTCAATGGTAGATAAAAGTGTGCCCTAAGAATCTTCAGCAAAAAGCTGCTAAATAAAAAGGGTCCCAGCTGTGATGGCGATTTGAATTTGCTGACATTAATCGTATGCCAAATTAATTGCGTGATTTAGTGCCAAAACTTCACACTTCCGAGGCTGAATACATTCCTAAATTGAGGATTATGAATCATAAACCTTAAGGGGTGTTGCCACTGGCGGCAAAAACTAATTCACCGAATCCATTCATCTCGTATCTGGTCAATTCTCCAAGGATAACCTGTCAACTCACGCACTTCATGCGATATATATCGTTCTAACAATGCTTAGAAGTCAGATGCTTCACCTGGCTCAATACAACAACGTCTTACATGGCTTAGTGGCTTTTTTTTCAAGTAGTAGTGGTTAAGATACCGCTATGCGGATGGCTTAGTGGCTTTTTTCAACAAGCAAACATCACACCTCGGTAGGCCCTCATTGGTTACGATATCGCGTATAAGCAAAGCTGACGACTAAGTGGCTTTTTTCAAATAGCAATCATCACACCTCGGTAGGACCTAATTGGTTACGATATCGCGTATGCGCAAAGCTGACGGCTTAGTGGCTTTTTTCACTTAGCAATCATCGCATCTCGCCAGGAACTCATTGGTTACGTTATCGCGTATGAGCAAAGCTGACGGCTTAGTGGCTTTTTCAAGTAGCAATCATCGCATCTCGGTAGGAACTCATTGGATACGATATGGCGTAGCAAAGCGGATGGCTTAGTGGCTTTTTTCAAATAGCAATCATCACACCTCGGTAGGACCCAATTGGTTACGATATCACTTAGCAATCATTGCATCTCGGTAAGAACTCATTGGTTACGATATCGCGTATGGGCAAAGCTGACGGCTTAGTGCCTTATTCTGTCTTCTCCTCGCTTTTCTGTGTCATTTACAGAAACCAAAAACATTCCGACCTGTACAGCGACACAGACCAGGTAAAAACGAAAAACTCCGCATTGAGCGTTTAAGATAACTAGCACCTGTTAAGTTAATAAACACTAATACTCCGGGCTGCAGAATCTTTGATTCCCGGCCAGACGATAGACGCAGATGAGGAAAGCCTCGATTTAAGTGCCGCTTTCAAGTAGGAACCCACCTCAGCAAACATCAACTGTGCAGCTGGCAGTTAGCTAAGAGGCTACGTAATAAGAGTGACATGTTGTTTGAGGGCCAGGTTGACCGCGGACTTTAGCAGACCAAAGTAAGTATCAAAGTTTTCATTTAAATTTACGACGGTAGCCCTTTTCAATAAAGCGATACGATTTACTCCGAGACAATAAATATCTCATGTAGACATTTCTAAAAACGGGACACACAACTGGACTCGCAATTAAACATTTAACCAGATAACTGAACTTGCGTAGTTAATAGCCGTTCATGTTATATAAAGGGTGCCCCATATCGCTCAATAGCGCGATGAACTGCAGCGTACAAGGTCTAGGTTCGATTCCCAGCCGTAGCAACACCCGAATGATTTGTCACTGGCCCTACTCTCGTGATGAACTGATAAATCATCCGAGTGGTATCAATTGTCAAGAAAAGCGTATCTCAACTTCGGAGTCGGCATAAACCAGCAGGTCCCGCAATCGTTCAAGAATGACAAACGTAAACATGAATTAAAAAACACTGTGCTGCCAACGGAAAAAAGAGATCAATGTGACAGCTGACAGTTCGGGGTTGGTAAAAATAGAGCGCTATACGAAAAACTAAGCATTTTCATTGCTGAGCAATATTTTGTCAGTTACAGTCCGCAATTTTCATGGCCGTCATAGTGATTCAAAACAATCATCTGTGAAGAGAATTAGTTGAAAAATTCAAGGAGACTGCATCAGTTAGGGAAATTAGACACTCCGGGTGTACTTTCACAAGTCATTCAACAGAAAACATCAGAGCAGTTCGCGAGAGAATTCCTTATAGTTCAGGAACATCAAGTCGCCACCGTAGTCAAAAATTGGGCATTTCCAGAAGGCTCTCTGCAGCGAATTCTCACGAAAGTCTTGAATCTTCATGCTCTCAAACTTCAATTGACTCAAGAACTAAAAACTATGGACCATGCACCTTGAAGAATGTTCTTTAAATGGATTTTGGAACAACAATTCTAATTTTTCGAACAAAATCATCTTCAGTGATGAAGCTCATTTCCATCTTGACGGCTTCGTCAATCGTCAAAATTTTCGCATTTGGGGTTCTGAAAACTGACCAGTAATTCTTGAGAAACAAATGCATTCAGAACGACTGACTGCTAGGTGCGGATTTCGGGCTAGAGGCTTTATCGTACCATTTCGGGCTGGAGGCATTATCGGACCATACTTCTTCGAAAATGTGGCTGGTCAGGCAATAACAATTAATGGTCGTGACATGAGAGCCCAGTTTCAATTGCAAGTTATAGATGTGACCAACATGTGGTTTCAACAAGACGGTGCCACATGCCATACAGCCAGAGAAACAATTAAATTACTTCATGAGTCATTTCTTCATCGTGTGTCGGCCGTTTTTGATATCAGAATTGGCCATCGAGCCATTGGACTTTTTTCTTTGGGTTTTTTTTTTTTTGAAGTCAAAGTTCTATACAATCACGTCCACAACAATTCACACCTTGAGAGGTGAAATTGGGTGGTCTATTATTCAGCCATATTTATACGAAACGGTCATAGATCATTCCAATCGAGGGTCGTATTTCATCGATCGGATGCTCGACTCGAATTCTTGAAAATATCGACGACGTAACTGCTCTTGGAAAGCAACCTCCAAGAATTTTGACAAAAGAGCGTCGTAATGACTTAATGATTTCCAATCGAGGGTCGTATTTAACCGATTGGGTGCTTGACTGGAATTTTTGAAAACATCGACGACGCAACCTTCAAAGAATTTTGACAAAAGATCGTCCCAATGACTTAATAATTTTCCAATCGAGGGTTGCATTTCACCGATCGGGTGCTTGACTCGAATTCTTGAAAAGATCGACGATGCAACTGCTTTCAGAAAGCAGCCGCCAACGAATTTTAAAGATCGTCGCAATGACTTAAAATTTTTCAATCGAGGGCCGTATTTCACCGATCGGGTGCTCGACTCGAATTTTTGAAAACGTGAACTACGCAACTGCTTTTGTAAAGCAACCTCCAATAATTTTGACAAAAGAGCGTCGTAATGACTTAATGATTTCCAATCGAGGGTCGTATTTCACCGAACGGGTGCTTGACCCGAATTTTCGAAAACATCGACGACGCAACTGCCTTCAGAAAGTAGCCTCCAACGAATTTTGACAAAAGATCGTCGCATTTACTTAATAATTTTCCAATCGAGGAATATATTCCACCGATCGGATGCTCGACCCAAATTCTTGAAAAAATCGACGACGCAACTGCTTTCAGAAAGTAGCCTCCAACGAATTTTGACAAAAGATCGTCGCATTTACTTAATAATTTTCCAATCGAGGAATATATTTCACCGATCGGATGCTCGACCCAAATTCTTGAAAAGATCGACGAGACCAACCTTCAAAGAATTTGGACATAAGATCGTCCCAATGACTTAATAATTTTCCAATCGAGGGTTGCATTTCACCGATCGGGTGCTTGACTCGAATTCTTGAAAATATCGACGATGCAACTGCTTTTAGAAAGCAGCCGCCAACGAATTTTAAAGATCGTCGCAATGACTTAAAATTTTTCAATCGACGGCCGTATTTCACCGATCGGGTGCTCGACTCGAATTTTTGAAAACATCGACGTTGCAACTGCTTTCAGAAAGTAGCCTCCAACGAATTTGGACAGAAGATCGTCGCAATAATTTAATAATATTCCAATCGAGGAATATATTTCACCGATCGGGTGCTTGACTCGAATTCTTGAAAAGATCGACGATGCAACTGCTTTCAGGAAGCAGCCTCCAACGAATTTTAAAGATCGTCCCAATGACTTCATAATTTTCGAATAGATGGTCGTATTTCACCGATCGGGTACTCGACTCGAATTTTTGAAAACGTCAACTACGCAACTGCTTTTGGAAAACAATCTCCAAGAATTTTGACAAAAGATCGTCGCAATGACTTAATAATTTTCCAATCGAGGAATATATTTCACCGATCGGATGCTCGACCCAAATTCTTGAAAAGATCGACGATGCAACTGTTTTCAGGAAGCAGCCTCCAACGAATTTTAAAGATCGTCCCAATGACTTCATAATTTTCGAATAGAGGGTCGTATTTCACCGATCGGGTACTCGACTCGAATTTTTGAAAACGTCAACTACGCAACTGCTTTTGGAAAGCAACCTCCAATAATTTTGACAAAAGAGCATCGTAATGACTCAATGATTTCCAATCGAGGGTCGTATTTCACCGATCGGTTGCTTAACTCTAATTTTTGAAACATCGACGACGCAACTGCCTTTAGAAAGCAGCCGCCAACGAATTTTAAAGATCGTCGCAATGACTTAAAATTTTTCAATCGAGGGCCGTATTTCACCTATCGGGTGCTCGACTCGAATTTTTGAAAACGTCAACTACGCAACTGCTTTTGGAAAGCAACCTCCAATAATTTTGACAAAAGAGCATCGTAATGACTCAATGATTTCCAATCGAGGGTCGTATTTCACCGATCGGATACTCGAATCGAATTCTTGAAAAGATCGATGACACAACCTTCAAAGAATTTGGACAATAGATCGTCGCAATGAACTTATAATTTTCCAATCGAGGATCGTATTTCACCGATCGGGTGCTTGACTCGGATTCTTGAAAAGATCGACGATGCAACTGCTTTCAGGAAGCAGCCTCCAACGAATTTTAAAGATCGTCCCAATGACTTAATATTTTCTAATCGAGCGTCGTATTTCACCGATCGGTTGCTTTACTCGAATTTTTGAAAACATCGACGACACAACTGCTTTCAACGAATTTTGACAAACGATCGTCGCAATGACTTAATAATTTTCGAACCGAGGGACGTATTCTCAATGATTTTCCTGATGTGATGGCCAAACTAGATACATAAATGAAAGATAGCCTACCACGAAAAACTGTAATGGCATTCATGTCTGTAAATAAAAACTTTTAAATCTTTAACTCGCTGTGCAATACCCTATCGAATACCCTATTTAATTTTATCATTCATGTGGAAGCCTAGATGTATTGATTAGGCATTCGGTGACTTACCAACGGACGGACGAACGGGTATCCTTATGTTAAATAAAACTAATAAACCCTAAGTACCCCCTCATAGTAAGCTAATACCATCGTTTGGACACCCTAATTAATTTCTAAAATCTAGTTCCACCAAGTGATCTTGCTCGGATTAAAAAGAACCCGTTTTCCTAATGGCAAAACTTTTCTTTAAGAGGATAAAAAAAACATCAAAAACCACCATACATATACAAAAAAAAACACGTAAACTGTGTATACAGATATAAAATATACGAAATGAATATAATACAAGAGAATCGTTCATATTTCTTAGGGTTGCAGGCCGCACTAGACGAAACATAGTTGTAAGTGATTATGTATATCTTCAGGACTTTGTACAGTGGCAAATTAGTTAGTACACAACTTTGGTATAGTGAAATATATTATTTGAGATTGTTTACAGCTGCTATGTACAACACTTACCTGAGGTCATCGTTTTTCGCAGCGGTAAATTGCTAAATGAAGTTACACTACTGCTTTCCACAGATAAATCCACAGATGGTAGAGGTGTTGGAGTGTCAGAGTGGGAGCGCTCGTGTACAGCACGGCTTCCGCTTACAGGAACTTCATGCAAACGAACAAAAAAAAAGTTTTTTTTTTTTTAATAAAATGATATGTCCTTTGGGGGCAATAGTTTAACTCCTTGAGGCGTTAATATCCTCTTTAGTGAGTTTTGGATTACTCACCACCAGTACCTGATCCCATGCGACGATGAGCTCCTGGCGATGGGGACGGACTTATAGAACCTTGGAGCGCATAATGAAATGTATGTGGATGACCAACCAATGGCAGCATAATGCCAGGGTGCCTAGGTTGATATGGTCGAGTCTTAGTTGGTTCCGATAGTGAGAGGATTTTTTTTACGGCTTGCGGCGATGCTGTACCAAATTTTGGACCAAGACCGCCTTTTCTTCCTTCACTCGTTGAACTGGTGCTGCTTGTTGTGGATAACGTAGGCGAAGGATGACGTTTTCGTATTGTAACCGAATTTGGTGCAGAACCACCACTTATGCTTCCACCGCCGCCACCTCCTGTGCTACCACTCCCGCCTCCGCCGCCACCACTACTCGTGGCACTCGGTTCACATTCCAAGGAGAGACCATGAAGAACGTCTTCGTCCGTTATAACTTTCATGTTGTTTAGGTATGCCTTTACGCGCCGCACCATCTGAGCTTCTTCGAACATTTTCTTCGGATTGGGAGCAGCTGTTGATTTTTTGCGACGTTTTACAGTCGCCTGCCCGGCACCACTGTGAATGTGATGGGGGCCACTCGAGACTGACATCTGGTTTAGCGCGACCATTGCAGAGCTTGGCGGTTGGCCTTTGAACTCCAGCATTGTTAGTAGATCGTAAGTGGAACTGCACATGTGCGTCAAAATGCGAACCTCCTTCGCAATCATACGTAGCTTCTCAAAGTTTATTAAGCTTTCCACTCGAGTATCGTTGCCAAGATGAATAAAGGTCAAGTCCTTCTTCACCACTGGATAGAATGGAATTATAGGATGCTGGGCTAAAAATTCTGCAGAGACTAGCTGCCTATATTTTGACATATTTCTGGACGGGTCCATAAGGTCCTGAAGGTCTGCAAACAATTTTTGATACTTGGAGGGTAACTTTTCCCAGGTTTGGCGTAGCCTTGTAACAGCCGCATGTCCCAGACCTGATACAATGGCGAACATTGAGTTAAAGTTGCGGCATTCCTTGCAATGGCGGGCGATTTTAATGAACTGCTTTACGATTTTCATTCGTCGCACGATATTGTGTTCGCTGCAAACTTCGGTAACGACCCAAAACATCTCGCGATTTACCAGCTCGGCAAATTGCTTCAGCATAGGCACTCCATACTTGGACTTTAGCTCGAACAGATCGTCAACGTATTCAGTGCTTTCGATTTGACGAAAAATGGCAAAGTCTTGGAAGGTTAATTGGATCGCCACTTCGTTTGCATTTAACTGGAGGAAGTGGACTGTTGACTCACGAACCAGGTCCAGGGCCAAGTCATCCGGGACCAGGGTTTCAGTTATTCCGTTGGTTTTGAGATAGTAGCGGGAGGACAATCCTATTCGTTCGGCCAAATTCTGCAACTGTTCTGGCAGTCGTCTCTGTTTGATCATTCCGCCTTCGCCCACAGAAACTTCGCACAGCGAAAAATTCGAACTTGTTTCGTGAATGCCAAACTCTTGCAGTGCCAGCATAACAACTTCATGGGCGGTCGTTTCCTTATTGATCAATAGATACTTGCAGGTCTGATCGGATTTGTATACTTTTAGTACGTGCTCTGGATAGTCCATTTGGCGTGTGTCCTCATAGTAAAGTGTTGAAGTTAGGTCGGGGTTGCTGCGGGAATGATACATTCCCACCGGGTTTCCACCAGTATTGTATGTACTGCCGGTTGAAGTGACGTCGCTGTTATTAGTGTTCGTAGCTCGTCTATCATCTTGGTTTTGAGTTCCATCAGCAGGGAGTAACACAGCATCGCCAGCATCTAGTGACGTAGAATTTGGTGTATTCTTTGGTAAGAGATTCATTTTGATGAGAGCCTTTTGAAGACGTCGCTTTGGACCTAGAGTCATGAACCCACCCTTTTGATGGCCTGTGCTGGCGCTCATAGAAGACGAAGATGACGATGTGGAATTGTTTGATGAAGCGACTGATAATTGTGAACTGTCTTTTTTGCTACTTCCTGAGTTGCCAAGCAGACCCGCAACGAAGTGACTTGCTGTGGATAGCCCTCCCACTAGCCCGCTCGAACTTGGTTCCCGATCCCTATATGGTGAGGGACAACAATCGACCTGATCGTGACTAAGCATATCTGCTGAGGAGAGGCGAATTATCGCTGGTCGAGCATCGGCATTTCCATGTAGTTTGGCGATATCATTGGCACAAATGCGACGCGGATTTGTGCGTGGTCGTGGCGAATTACTATCAGGCGACTGAATCATTTCCTTAAACGATAAAAGGTTACTCTTTACTGTTATGCTAAGATGTGTCGATCCCATTATTATTTCCATTGCTCGACTATTCGTAACATGCTCAAAACTTTGTCCATTTACTTCGAGTATCTGATCACCACGCTTCAGACCGACATCATCTGGTTTCGAGTTCTTTTCCACTTTTGATATAAAAATACCATAGCCGCCTCGTTCATGGCCTCCGACAAAGCTGAAATTCAAGTTTTCATCTCTGGATGATCGCGCTAAAGTGACGGTTCTAGTTCTCGCTTTAGCCGCACATGCAATGTGCAATAGTCTCAGCTGACTCAATAGATTCTTTCGCTCCAAACCACTTTCGAATGTCTCCAGAAACTCCATCATCTCTGTGTCTGTTTCAAAGTCTGTAAAATGATTGTTCACCCACAGCAAGACAACCCTAGTGACACGATCTCGAATCTCCTGCGGTGAAGCCTGGGTGCCAGCTTCTTCGTTTTCAAACCATGAAAGCAGCTTACCAGCCACCTCCTGTGGGTTCCTGATAAATGTTCTATGCGTCAATAGAAAATCCTCTACATACGTTGGATCTGTCATCGAATTTTCCTCAACCAGTTGCAGGAGAAGCCTCTCAATTGTGCCTCGTATGACAACATGACCTCTTTTTACTGCGCTTCCAACATTTGTGTCGGGGCCAATTTGTCGCAACTCTGTCACCATCACCACTTTTCCGTCCTCCTCGTGGCGTTTGGTGTTCTCCTCACCTTGGTGTTGTATACGATAATAATCAGTTTGGGTTATACAAACAAACTGACAGTCATTGCATTTGGTCTTCATGACTCCTCTGTGATACAGTTTGTCCATTGTTGGTAGTATACCAAAGCTGTCTCCCATTTGAAGTTCCTCCCTCTCGCCGTTGCCATGATCAATCTCTACATGTCCATTGATTAATACACTCCACGAATCCAACTCTTCGCCGTCACTCATTACAATTGTGCCAGCTTTGTCCACCACCGCAAACACCATTACCGAGCATAAGGCTCGACGCACTGCCAGAGTTATGTTAGTGAAGGCCTTAAGGCCCTGTGTGAATTCAAGGAGAGTCTCGATGTCTTCTTCGGTGCGTTCAGATGGATCCTTCTCAAGGCATTCACGGACTGCATCGCGTACATTAAGACTCTTAATGTGTATAATGGATTTCCAATGAAAGGAGAGAAGGAAGATGAAGATGTTGAATGTTGATGAGCAAAACATAAAATGTAAAAAAAAAAAATAACTCGTTAATAAATAAAAGTGATAATCATCCTACCAACTCCAAGCACGCTTAGGCTTGGAGGTACAAAAGCATCATAATTCACAATCAACGGTCTCAGAGGACTCAGAACAACCAACTTTCTTTTCTAAAGGCTTCCTCGGACTTATTTACACAAATCCCAGAGTATTATTATTTTTTTTTTAAGGAGAAACAAATGAACGATTTTATTTCATTCGAAAACATCAAAGAGCGTGAGGAGTTTTTATCACCTCTACCTTATGCAGAGGATAGGATTTGTATGCGAATGTTGAGAGTGTCTGCATATTTAGTTATTTTTAAGTGAATACGCAATATTGTCTAAAAATAAAATTATTTCTACCTTGCGAAACTTACCTCCATGGATTCAACCATGTCATCTTCATCAGAGTCGACAATTGATTCGACAAGGCCACTTAAGTCGACCTCATCACCGTCCAAAGCGGAACTGTGTAGAGAAGTCATTGTATCACTTCCGCTGTAGGCTGAACTTGTATCACTGGAATGGGAACCGCGATTGCACTTAAGATGCAGTTCTGGACGGATGTTCATATACTGAAAGAAAAAGAAGCAATTAGTAGTCAGTTGGAAAAAAAATTCGATCTCGTAGACGAAAACAGGGGATTTGAAAATATTTTTGAATATCACAGCACGCAGCAGTCAGCTTTTGTCGCAACAATTCGAAACCTTGACATATGCTAGATATTCACAAAAGAATATAAGGCTCCTAGGTAGAGGGTAGACTCTGATTGGCTTTAACTTGGCAATGCCCAGTGCCTGTAACTCTGCCTACACATCAGTGGTTGTTATTTTACCTCGTAGTGGTAACCATCGGATACTGGTCTCATCATACCGTAATTGACTTGCTAAACGATAAGGGCCTGGTCAAAATGACTCGGAATACCCGGCCTGCTGTCAAGGGTGAACCTAGATGAGTTGCATCGACATATTCGGACAACAAGTAATTTAGGAATCTCAAGGGTAAGTCAGGCCCCTTGAACAGAGATGGTGGCGGTAACCGAAAGGCCAACTGCAGCGCTCAATCCCGTAGTGGATACTGATGGTCCCGTGTCCTAGGGGCATCTAATAAATTGGGATTGGGGGTTATGCTTCAAGTTAACTACACACCCATGGAAAAAACCTATTGTTACGAAGCAACCAATAGTATTGGAAAGGACTGAGTTTATTGTTAACGACCCTGATAAACGAAAAAAGGACAACGACGTTCGTATCTGCACCTGGAATGTGAGAATATTAAACAGGAGAGGTGCAGGCGAACAACTAGCGGAAGCCATAAACTGTTACAAAGCAGACATTACTGCCATCCTGGAAATACGATGGGATGGGCCGGGCAATAGAGGATGAAAGACTGTGACATCTACTATAGACCGTGTTATAGCAGGGCAGAAAGAGCGAATATTCGGATGCGGATTTGTTGTGCCAGAACAGAAGTCTTATGTTTCCATGACATTAGGGAACGCATTGTAACAATCCGCATCGAGGCCAAATTCACAAACATAAGCCTTATATACGCTTACGCCCAGATGGAGGAAAAAGATGATATGGCTGGAGATTGCTTCTACGAGCTCCTTGAAAAAACCTATGAGCGACAACCGAAGGGAGATTTTAACGCAAAGGTAGGAAGAGAAGACATCTTTAGCAGTATTTGTCGGGAAATACAGCCTACACAAAAATACGTCTGCAACGGACTTAGGCTAATTGACTTCGATGTGGAACGAAATGCCACTATAGACAGCAAACGGTTTCCTCACCTCGATATCCATAAGGGGACATGGCGGTCTCCAGATCAACGAACAGTCAAACCCCTGGTTTGGTGGAATGCCGACAGATGCTCGCAGCCAAGAACGAGGCCTACAAGGCTAAGCTGCATGGGAAGACGAGAATTGCCATTGAGCTCTATAGGCAAAGAAGAAGGGAAGAACATCGGCTTTTCAGAAAGAAGAAAAAAGAGCAAGAAAAGCGCGTGATCGAGGATATAGAGAGGTGCCACTCCAGGAACGATGTTCACAAGTTTTACCAAAGTGTAAAACGTCAAAGTCAAGGATACAAGGCTCGAACAGAAACCTGTCGAGATGAACAAGGAAATATCGTAGTTGAGACACAGTCGATGCTGAGGATATGGAAGAACCACTTCTGCAGACTGTTAAACGGTTAAACGGCGATGACGAACAACATTCCGCTGTCAGGCAGAAAAAATATAGGCCACGACAGCCAAAACTGCCAATCACCCGACCTAAGTGAAGTCAGGATAGCAATATATAAACTCAAGCTAAACAAGGCTGCTGGAACTAAAGGCCGTCAGTCAGAATAATGAAGCCGGTGGAGATGACTTGGTGAGTAACATCCATCAACTCATAAGCCAAATCTGGTCGGATGAAAGTATGCCTGATGAATGGAACCTCAGCATCGTTTGCCCGATTCACAAGGAGACCCTCTGAACTGCGCCAACTATAGAGGCATAAGTCTCCTCAACATTGCCTACAAGATCCTATCTGCCGTAATATGTGAACGCCTGAAACCGTTTACCAACAACCTGATCGGCCCTTATCGGTGTGGTTTTGGGCCAGGAAAGTCCAAAATCGATCAAATTTTCACACTGCGGAAAATCCTGAAAAAACCCAAGAAGTCCAAATCGATACGCACCACCTATTTATTGATTTCAAAGCCACATACGACTGCATTTATAGAGACGAACTATACAGAGCCAAGTCCAGTTTTGGTATACCACGCAAACTCGTCCGTTTGTGTAGGATGACGATGGAGAATTCTCGCTGCTCCATCAGGGTCGAAAACGATATCACCGACACATTCTATACCAAAAAGGATTTAGGCAAGGCGATGCGCTGTCATGTGACTTTTTCAATTTGATTCTTGAGAGGATTGTGCAAAACTCCCGAGCCAACACCAGAGGCACAATTTTCCAAAAATCGGTGCAACTACCAGCATACGCCGACGATACTGACATCAATGGTAGGACTCAACCTGATGTCATAGCTACGTTTGCTAGTATAGAGAAGGTAGCGGCAAAAATGGGTTAAGCAGTAAATGAGGGCAAGACTAGGTATATGCTGTCAACACGAAAGGACACACAACATCGACGAATTGGACAAAACGTCATCATTGACAGATATAACTTTGAGGTAAAGGACTTTGTCTACCTTGGCTCCGCTTTTAAATCTGACAACAACATCTCGTCAGAAATCAAGCGAAAAATTACTTTTGCCAACCGCTGTTTCTTCGGGCTAAGAAAGCAATTTAGTAGTAAAGCCCCCGCTCAAACTACAAAGCGGATCCTATAAAAGACCCTGATCATCCCAGTCCTGGTCTACGGCGCTGAAGCATGGATCGTATCAAAAGCGGATCAAGAAATCCTTTGGTTCGAAAAATCTTCGTTCCCGTTTGCTTTGACTTGCAATGGAGACAAAGATGCAACCAATACTACGCTCTGTACAGCGACATAGCCATAGTCAAAAAAAATCCGCATTGGTCGTTTAATAATGGGGCTAGACATGTATAGCGAATGGCCACCAATTGGAGTGCGCAACTGGAGGCAGTAAGCTAAGGACCGGGCTAATTGGAGAGGTATGTTGGTTGAGACCCAGGTTTATTCCGGACTGTAGCTGCACTTATGTAAGTAAGTGATGGTAGTGACCAGAGGGCTGCCTAGCTGTTGGAAATTTAAAGAAGCTTCCAAGAGGTATATTTCTTCAAAGGGGTATTTCAACAGACGGCGCGTGAGTCGTGTCAAGTTGCTATATGTTTTTATATTCAGTATTCATTGACATTTCATCATGGATACCCTAACACCCGAACAACTTTTGCAAATCGTTCAGTGAATGGGCTCTTGAGAGACTTGCTAAAGATCCACTGTTTTCGACCAACATTTAGTTCAGCGATGAGGCCCATTTCTGGCTTAATGGATAAATCAATAAGCAAAATTGCCGTACATGGGTCGAAGAACAACCGGAAGAGGTTCAAGAGCTGCAATTACATCCACTGAAATCAACAGGGCGAATTGGTTTATTGGCCGGTGGAATCGTCGGTCCGTATTTCTTAAAAACGAAGCTGGCGCTAACGTTACTGTAAATAGGGCTCATTATCGCCCCATGATAACGTGTGTTTTGCCTGAAATTGAAACCCGAGATCTGGATAACATTTGGTTCCAACAAGGTGGCGCTATTTGCCACATAGCCCGTGAAACAATGGACATCTTGAGAGACCGCTTCGGTGAACAATTAAATTTACGCTTCGGACAAGTGCCTGAAGCCTGGCCCGCAAGATAATCCGATATCACACCGTAAGATTTTTTCCTTTGAGCCTATGTGAAGTCTAAGGTGTTTGTAGATACGATTGAATCATTGAAGGCCAACATTATCCGTGTTATTCGCAAGATACCGACGAATATGCTCGAACGCGTCTTCGAAAAATGGAACGGGCTATAGCGCAGTTGTGGTCAACACATGGAAAGGGATTATCTTTGAAAAGTGAATGTCAAGAATGGTTCTTCAGATTAATAAAAAATATTTTAATTTGAATAGATACTCGATAGGCTTGAGTGTAAACTGGTTAGCATTCATGGCACGGCGAGTATTGAATCGTTGAAGGGGCGTAATGCATCTGGCTATTTAGTTTGAGCATTTCATGTTGTTATAGAGCTGTAAAAGAGTGTAAGGCAGAAGCCATTCCTACGATGTTCGAGGGAAATTATAGAGTTCGCGACGGTTAAGTCTCCTTTAAATTTTATTGTACGGTTTTGTATCCTATTTAGTAGATGCCATGATGTTTTAGCTGTAACTGACCGATTGTGGGCGTAGAACTCTCTATATTGGGATAGGCTTTAAGCGCTGACGCCATTTTAGAAGTGGGGAAATATGTCTTTGCATCGATTAGGGAAACCTTGAAAGTGTTGCTTTAAGTGCTGACGCCATTTTTGAAGTGGGGAAATATGCCTTTGCATCGATTAAGGCAACCTTGAAATTTCGTATTATTTGGTCTTTTCAATGCAGGTGGCTTCAGGAACACACATACCGAGCTGAATGGTTTGCACTTGAAAAGGAATATAAAACAAATGAGGAGGGTGTCATCAGCACAGGTATATAGAGAAGAGAACGTAGATATGAAGACTCATGAGTAAAACGGATTCTTGGAGTCAGACATATGAACGTTTCGAAAGGCAGTTTTTAATTCATAGAAGTGGAGTGTTATAGAGAAATGTGCTTCGTGCAATACTATCAAATACTTAGAAATATCCAACGATCATGTTTTTACCAACATAGTGTCGAGATTGGTTCAACTAGTGGACCTTTTGCTATGAAGTTTTCGTACCTTTTTCAATGACCTTTAAACATAGGAACGTAAGTGCAAATGGCCCTTCTTCCAATTGCACTTATGTCCTTTATTTCAGAGTTGATGGAAATGCTGAAAGGTGTGGGCCAGTTTTAAGGAAAGGTGTATGCACGTCTTTGCAAATGGTCTTCATCCACCGAGAACTCCAAGTGTTTCATTAGCTAATGAGGAGGAATGGCGGTTGTTTTCAACGGCGTCATTGCTTCTGCAAATGACCTGCAGTCCAAGAATTCATGAAAAAGTATGTGAGCCTTCAGTCCGAAATCTTAGACTGTACGGTCGAGCCCAGCTTGTGGTTGGACACCTACTGGGCACGTACTCGAGTGGTGGATAGAGGGAGCCGCAGTAGAGCTAAGTTTCGTCCATTCGTTACTAAGTGATCTGCGGCGAATATAGCAGTTTACTGTAAAAGCCCATCGTGAACCAATCCAGCCAGCATGTAGGTCCGCGTCCATCAGGCTTTTGTTAGATGAACAAGTCTTATACGACAGTGTGTTCAATAAGAAAATGCTTCTAGATGGTGCAAGAAGTGGAAGAGTTACTTGGTGTTGCTGCAAATTACTTACCTGCCCAGGCAGACCAGTCTGTCAAACCACCACTATGTGATCTTAAATCTCGGGTGGGATAGAAAACACTGATTACTGCCAAAAACAGGTGGAACTCCCTCCCCACCTGTGAAACTTCCAAAGGCTGTGGCCTGACTTGACAAAGCCAGAACCCATAAACTACTTCGAAGAAACAGGAAATCTGTCTCGACTTTAGTTGGAATTCTACTTGACACGACTTACTAAAAAGCCACAAACTGAAAATGCATCTTATAGATGACGACCTCTGTAGAGGCTGCGGAGAAGATGAAATACACTAGGATACCCTCCACTTTCTGTGCCACTGCCCAGGCCTCAGCCAATTAAGAATGGAACCTAAGGAAAATACTTATTCCATGACATCAGGGATCTATCCGAAATCCCTGTCTCTAATCTTTTCAGGTTAACAACAACATCTGGATGGCTGGAAAGGGGCTAACAACAATGGACAGTAACTGGACAATGAAGGAACCAATCACACAAGTGGACATCCAACGGGCATCACAATGGGTCTATATTGACGCACACTGCCTACCTCATCAACCCACTAACCTAACCTAACCTAAACTAACCTAGTAGTAGCATAGTTACTTCGATTCCGGACTGTGTTTGTTATGGGACCCATAAGGAATCGGTGCGGAGTCTCAACATAGAAATTTAGTATGGTACCACGAGAATCAGGAGCCCCTTAGCAAGACTTGCCACGATACTCCCACAAGGGACTGGTTGTAGTTTATATCCAGAATCCTGGGGCGGTATGGTATTCTAAAGTTGATAGTGCCGACTTAAGAATACAAGAAGTGCAGATAGACCTCGGTCCTTATCAAGGATGAAGTTTGTGTCTAACAAAATGATTTTCGAAATGTACCAAGGCAATGTGTCCTACCTTGGGGTGCTAATCACACTTTTCTATGGTTCTGACATGTGGGTAGGCCCAGGTGTTCTCGTTAAGCATACTCTCATTATCTGTATGGTCGGGCAGTGCTTCTCAAATCCTTTACAAAACACCATGCGTTTACGAAATCTGCTATAATATTTTTGAAACATTTTTTTTGCATCCACAATACCTACATTAGAACGGCTTAATAACGGGTCCATTCTCTCTCCTCCTCTACGTCCCTTTCGACGAATGAGTTTTTTGTTTTCTTCGCTTTTGGCTCTGGTGAATCCTGTTTTCTTTTGAAACCGATTTTTTCCTCTCACAAGTTCAAAAAGCCGATGGTCCGTATTGATTCCTACCAATAGACAATTTTTGGGTGTAGCATCCTCACGTTATTTTGAAGATATTACTTCATTACGATATGCGCCTGTAGATTAAGTCTGTAAAGAAAAAAATTGTTTATTCAATTAGGAAACCATTTTATTTGTTAAAAATATATTTTTTAACATAATGACATATAGGCTGGTTATAAAGATACCTCAGATTGCCGGTAACAGGATTAAGTCATATGATCGGATGACTACTAACCCCCCTGTATTTATAAACGCTGATTAGCTTTTGACAGCTTTTCCGGTAAGAAATACTCGCGTGAATGTCAAAAGTTAGTCACTTGTAAAAGTGCAAGATAACGAAAAAGGGGCACCTCTGGTGGGGAAACATAACGAGCTAGAGGAGTAGAATATTCAACCCTATCGAGGTATCCTACCATTTATTCGAAATCGGAAAATTCTTTACCGAGGTTTACGTTCCTATAAAGCATTTCGAGAAGATCTTCCTACGAAATGATCGTACATGATCGCGCAGCGGCATAATGCGTTAAGTCAACAATTTTTGAAAGCCACGCGATGAAACTTGTCCGAGGAAGAAGTGTTGCGGAATCCATCGAATGCGGTTGTAAGCTTAAATTATGTTGTTCCACACCGGGTACCACGAAACAAAACTGAGTTCCGATTGGAACAGCCTTTCGCTTCGGAACTTCATTGGAAATGATACCTCGATATGGCTGATTGTGATGATGATGATGGAATACGACACCAATCCACAGGAAAAATGCGATAGACGTCATTGGCCCTGCAGGTACCATTTTCACGGTGAAGGGGGTCGGTGTGGCTTCTGATGAACAACTGACATCATTGTTTTAAAAAAGCAAACCCGGGGTTTAGGAGAACTTTGAAAAACAAAAATGGTGAATTAAACTAATTTCAAGAACAGCTAATGAACAGTCCTGAAAGGATTTTGACGTCAACGAAACTAAAGTCTAGATATTGGCTACAGGGACCTTTTAAAGTAAAGAGGGAGTAAATTGGATTGGTCCAGACATTAAAGCAGCTCGAGAATTCAAATAATTGGCGAATTCGAGTGATGTTGTCTCTATTTAAAAGGGTGACAGAAACTATTGATAGGGCATGGAGCATAAAGTCGTCAAATCAGAAGATTCCAAGCATCTGGTTGGCATCACAATTGGATCAGATGTACAATTGCAACAACTCTATTGGCAAAGCGCAGCAGCGTCTAAGCTAAGATATATATTTTTTTAAAGCTATGAGATATTTAACACCAGCCCAGCTAAAAAGCCCAAGTAACACCAGGTCCTGAATAATGTTTTCATGAATAGAATTCGGCAGCGAAACATTCCCTGATGTATCGCCTATTAGGTTGATAGAGTAACCTTATAGACGATACTTCCCTTACTTCAATTCGGCAACACTTGGCTCAGCCTTGTAGAAGATCTGTCCCTTTATTGCAGGTAATATAATGGCAGATGTTCAATGGGAGTTAGAGAAATCATCCCTAGACTTGTTGAATTTCCTCGAACACGAGTTTCAGCTCATAGTCCCTCTATCCATCTATCAACAACACAATCTAATGGAACAAACTTCCACAAGACGTATCTATATCCACCAAGTACAATCTTAAACAAGCCAAGAACAGAGTGGCCTAGGTTCACCTTACCCGAGAAAAGGGTCTAAAAGTAAAGGGTCTTCCAATTGGGACTTCCGAATTTTGACAGTTGATAGCGGCCATATTATTGAAGTTGCATCTGTCAAATTGGCTGTCATTTATTCAGTCTGTTTTGGCAATTTATCATAGATAGCCAACGGCGTTTAACAACACGTGGAAATGATAAAATTGTTTTATCAAAATGGGCGCTCTGTTCGGGTAACATTTCGAAAGCTTCGCCCATTTTACGATCGCCATAATAGTCCTGCCAAGAGGACTATTCGCCGTGTGATGGATACATTTGAGTCCAATGGTTCAGTAAACGATTAACCAACACCCGTACGTCGAAACTTAACGCTGTACGTGGGAGTGTGCAGGAGAATCACAGGCTGTCGATTTCGCGTCGATCACAGGAACTACAACTAGGCGAATTTTGTCGTGACATGGCCCTACCAAATTTAACTGACCAAGGAGCTGAAGGTAAACAACCATAGACATTGACATGTGTTCGCTGAATGGACCCAGGTTTCAGTTGGAAATTGACCCTAATTTTCATCGAGAAACTATATTCAGCGATGAGGCCTACTTCTGGATGATCGGGTAAGTCAGCAACCAAAATTGTCGAATTTGGGACTATAATAATCCACATGGGATCCAAGAGCATCCAATGCATCCCGAAAAAGACAGTTTTTGTCAGATTTTCCAAGTATCTGACTATGTGAGAGATGTACTTGTTCTGCTCTCTTATCGTCTACCTTTTGTCAAGATATTGAACTGCCATTTTGTATGCCCACATAGTTGTTCAAAATTTATTTTTATTTCCCACTAAATAGGAAACTGATAGTTTTGGATCAAATGTCAACCAAGCAGCATGAAAACAGTTATGAAATTCCATATTGAGAATGATCTTGTTTTGTATCTATAACCATACCAAGAAGATAGGATGCATCATCGTTCGAATTGGACTGGTTGTGGATAATTTCTGTGAACGTGAAATTCGATTCGCAACATCAATGTTTACTTTCAAAACATTGGCGTATAACTCAAGAGCTGTAATACTAGGAAGGGTCTATGCGGAGGAAGATGATGAATTTGTAGAGACAATGCAATTACGTGAGAACAGAGGGTTTCCACCTACTCCGACTCTCTGCCTCAATGTGCCTTGAAAGTAGATTTCGTATAAACTAATTTATAAAGCCTTGGGACAGCAGAATAGAACGACGGGAATGTTGCTTTTCACTAAGGACCCTCTTCCTTTTCCTAGAACACAGTGAAATAATTCACAAGATGGAGTCAACGGGGGTGCCTGGAATCCCAGTTAGACTAGACAAAAAGAAAAACTATCATGAGCTGATATGCCCCCTCCGCCTCAAGTAGATTTCGTATAAACTAATTTATAAAGCCTTGGGACAGCAGATTAGAACGATGGGAATGCTACTTTTCTCTAAGGCCACACTACCTTCTCTCAGACCACAGCGGAAGAATTCACAATATGTAGTCAACGGTGCACCGTTGGTGGTGCCTGGAATCCCAGTTAGCCTAGACATTTGACAAATTGAAAAACATACTTGAGCTGCTCTAGAACAACCCGTTTTAAAGCAATTTTAAGGACTACTTGACTACTCCGAACTTTGACAGTTGAAAGCGGCCATCTTGTTGAAGGAACATCTATCAAATTGACTGACATTTATTCAATCTGTTTTGGCAGATCACCATGGATCGACGTAGCGGTCAACACCACGGGCAAATGATAAAATTGTTTCATCAGTTCTGTTCGGGCAACGTTCCGCGAAATTCGCCTACTTTACGGTCGCCATAATCGTCCTATCGAGAGTGGTGGATAAATTTGAGTCCGCTGGTTCAGTAACCGATAAACCAACACCAGTACGTCGACGAAACGAAAGAAACGCTGTCCGTGAGAGTGTGCAAGAGAATTCGATCTCGCGTTTCTCACAAGAACTCGGCCTTTCGCAGACCACAACTTGGCGAATTTTGCATCGTGACTTGAGCCTGCATTCGTACAAAAATTCAACTGACCCAGAAGCAAAAGGTTAAGTACCATAGACAACGACGTGTGTTCGCTCAATGGGCTCTGAAGCAGTTGGAAACTGACCACAATTTCCATCGAAAAATTGTCTCCAGCGATGTGGCCCATTTCTGGATGAATGGGTACGTTAACAAACAAATTTGTCGAATTTGAGGCAATACCGATCCACATGAGATCCAAGAGCGTTCAATGCATCTGGCGTCGTCATCGGGCTCATGGCGCGACCTGCCGCGCAGCAGGTCTGGGTTTGATTCCCAGCTGTAGCAACACCTAAATGATTTTTCACTGGCCCTACTCTCGCGATGATCTGATAAATCATCCGAGTAGTAGAAAGCATTGTCACGAATAGCTTATCTCAAATTACCCGTTCGGATTCGGCATAAAACAGGAGGTCCCGCCGTGCAAGAAGTACACACGCACACATGAGAAAGCTAGGCCCTGGGTACTAGCAAACCTGTTGCGCCAAAATTTGAATTTTTTTTATGTCATGGCTTACTTATGCCAAGTCTGGTCAGCTTTTGCTAGAGACCCTCTTACCATACGGTGTCGAAAATCTTCTCTTAATCAATCATTAATGCACCCATGCACTGCTTTGTTCCATTTTATATAAAAATGATAAAAGGATAAAACACCGGATTTTCATGGAGCTGCTTTAAGGCCTCCGCGGAGGCGGCATAAATAGTGTCGATCAAGATTTATTTTTCTTAGTGAAACAGAATTTTCCAATGACGCCTAACGGGTGATTTTTTAAGAGTTGTTTTTCAGGTTGGCAGCACTGGTTAGAAATGGCGTCCAAACGTCATCTGTCAAAGTGAAAAGTTTTCAGCATACTCAGCCATTTATTTATGAAAAGACTTACAAACGAGCAACGATTGCAAATTATTGAAATTTATTAACAAAATTCGTGTTCTGTGAAAAATGTGCACCGTTTGTTACGACCATATTATGGTCCTCATAATCGACCTGGTGACTCAACAATTCGTGCCGTTATCACCAAATTTCGCACCAAATTTACTTTTTTGGACATTAAACCATCTAATCGCATGCGTACAGTGCGTACCGAAGAGAATATTGCAGTCGTAGCGTTCAATGATAATGAAGATCGTGAAATGTCAATTTGTCGCCGTTCTCAGCAATTGAGCCAAAAATTGGCGTTTACGTCAAACCAATATTCGATCTTAATGTGGGTGGATATACGTCAAAACAATAGTAGATATCTCAGGATTGGCTATAGATAGGACCAAATAGATAAAATAATTGGAAAGAGCATACTCGAAAACATAAGACTGCATTCATAGTTTGTTTGTACCTAAGACGCGTCAAAAAAATCGGTTTAAAATTCCTTGGTCAAACAAAAGATTTACTAACTTGCGAAATGTTAAGAGAAAATCGTATAAACACGAGATTTTCTGAGATACAGAAAAGAATATGAATTCTTAAATAGATTTTTGTATAGGGAGTATGTTTTATCCGTTGAGTCATCGGTTAAGCGAAATAGCAAATCATTTTGGAATTACATTAATTCAAAACGAAATACCTCAGGTTTACCTATGATTATGGAGTTTGAAAATGTATGTTCAAATGATTTGACGAGCACTTGCGATTTATTTGCTGATTTCTTTGAATCAGTATATAATAAATCACGGGTGCACTTAACGCAAAACCATTATTTCGGTATTCCGGAGTTACTAGATGTCGGTTTGATACAATTTTCTGAAGAAGACCTAACAAACGCGTTAAATAAATTAAAATTTAACAGAAACCCTGGTCCGGACGGTATACCAGAGGTAATATTAAAAAATTGTTTATCGTCTTTTGTAGGTCCGTTAAAAATTATATTTAACCAGTCATTATTAACTGGAAAGTTTTTAGAAGAATGGAAATATTCTTATATTACACCAATCTAGAAAAATATCGACCTATATCGAAGCTTTCTGCAATTCCTAAATTGTCTGAAAGCATTGTTAAGGAGTAGCGCTTTTCTTCGTAGTAAAAGAGGTAATCTCGAATAATCAACATGGTTTTATTCGAGGTAATTATGTACAAGGTGGCGCAAAAGTTGTCACCCGTCGCAAAAGTTGTCACCCGTCGCAAAAGTTGTCACCCGATGATTCTTGGCCGTCAATCGAAAAATCGAAACAATTATTATAGGTGGCGCATAGGACATGAATCGTGGAATAAATTTTTCTACTTTTTTTGCGGAAGAATTCAAATATTTGCAACCAAAAAACATCGGGTGACAGCTTTTGCGACGGGTGACAACTTTTGCGCCACCTGTTATTTAACAGCTTTGAGGAACGATTACAAGTTGATATACTCTACACTGACTTTACAAAAGCCTTTGATAGAGTGCACCACACCCTACTTTAAGCAAAACTAAAATCGTTGGGTTTTCATTACTCAATGCTTAAATTGTTCCATAATTATTTAACAAACAGAAAGCAAATGGTTAAGATCGATGGTTATACTTCTCGTGAAATCGAAGTAACATCCGGTGTTCTGCAAGGTAGCCACTTAGGCCCATTGCTTTTTATTTTGTTTTTAAATGACGTTCATGATATTTTTAAATTTTGCAACGTTTTAACTTTCGCGGACGATTTAAAATTATATTCTCTTATAAGTGTCCGGTTTCAGTCTGATATAAATAGTTTGTCGGCATGGTGTTATCATAACGCTATGGAGCTTAACATCTCGAAATGTAAAATGTTTACAGCATTCCGTAAAAATGCACCTACAGTAAGTGATATTATATGAACGATCTTAGACGATCTTGCAAAAATTGGATTAGCAGTAAATGAGGGTAAGACTAAGTATATGCGGTCAACACGAAAGGACACACAACATCGACGAATTGGACAGAACGTCACCATTGACAGATATAACATTGAGGTAGTACGGGACTTTGTCTACCTCGGCTCCGCTATTAACTCTGACAACAACATCTCGTCAGAAATCAAACGAAGAATTACTCTTGCCAATCGCTGTTTCGTCAGGCTAAGAAGGCAATTTAGTAGTAAAGTCCTCACTCGAACCACTAAGGAGATCCTATGTAAGACCCTGATCATCCCAGTCCTGCTCTACGGCACTGAAGCATGGACCGTATAAAAAGCGGATTAAGAAATCCTTGGTTGATTCGAGAGAGAGAAATTCTTCGGTCCTGTTTGCGTTGACGGGCTATGGAGACGAAGATTCAACCACGAACTATACGAGCTGTATAGCGACATACACATAGTCAAAAAAAACTCCGCATTGGACGTTTAAGATGGCTAGGACATGTAGAAAGAATGGACACCAATACTCCGCCGCGCAGAGTCTTCGATTCCCAGCCAGACGTCGGACGCAGTAGAGGAAGACCTCGCCTTAAGTGGCACTCACAAGTAGAAACCGACCTCAACCAACTTGGAGTGCGCAACTGAAGGCAGTTAGCTAAGGACCGGCCTAATTGGTGAGGCATGTTGGTTGAGGTCCAGGTTCATCCCGGACTGTAGCGCCACTTAAGAAGTAATCTTAGACTTCAGCGTACGGGAGAAGTTAAAGATCTCGGGGTCATATTTGACAAACATTTAAAATTTTCTTCTCATTCAAAAAAAATCAAACTTAATGTTAGGTTTTCGAAAGCGAAATTGCAAGGACTTCCGAGACGTATTTAGCCTTAAAACTATATACTGCTCGTTAGTCAGGCCGCAGTTAGAATACACATCAATCATATGGGATTCGCCATATGTAATGGAGGCACTTAGATTGGAAAGAGTTCAGAAAAATTTCACGAGGTAGGTACGCATTCCGAAAATTATTTACGTTTGAAGAATTGCCGAGTTATGACAAAAGATGTGAACAAATTGGCTTGCATGGTATTGCGACATTACTTTGAAAATCATGGTAATGTTGCAGAATGTGTGCGAAAATTGCGTACGGATTTTGGAAGAAGAGAAGCACCGTCAGCTCCGTATGTTCGTTATCTTGTGGAAAAAGTGAAGAACTGGCATCCTCATCGATAAACCAAAGCGTGAAAAGCCATAAACAATGCGTACACCCGAGAATATTGCTGCTGTGGCAAAAAGTGTGCGTGAAGCGCCATCAACATCAATTCACCGTCGTTCTCAACAATTGAACACTTCGGAGACATCATTGAGACGAATTTTGCATAAAGACCTTGGTATGACGCCATACAAAGTCCAATTGGTTCAGGAGTTGAAGCCAACTGACCATCCAATGCGTTTTCGCTTCACTAAGTGGGCCTGCGATTGACTTAGAGAAGATACCGATTTCGCCAGAACAATCATCTTTTCAGATGAAGCTCATTTTGATCTTGGCGGGTATGGAAACAAGCAAAATTGTCGCATTTGGGGCACAAAAAACCCGCACGCATACATTGAAAAGCCGATACACCCAAAACGAGTCACTGTTTGGTGCGGATTTTGCTCCAGAGGCATAATTTGGCCATTTTTTCTTCGAAAATGAGCAAGGAGTGGCCGTCAATGGCGATCGTTATCGGGCCATGTTGAACGAATTTTTGTTCACAAAAATTGAAGAGGAGGATATTGGCTACATTTGGTTTCAACAGGCCGGCGCTACGTGCCACACAGCCGAAGCTACACTCGATGTTTTGCGCCCTGTTTTAAAAGATCGCATTATCAGCCGCAGAGCTGATGTCGTTTGGCCACCTCGGAGCTGCGATTTGACACCGTTGGACTATTATTTGTGGGGTGCCGTAAAGGATAAGTGTTACGCCGACAAGCCAGAGACAATTGACGCTTTAAAGGACAATATTCGTGAAGCCATTGGTGAAATACAGCTGCACACAATCGATAATGTGCTTAAAAATTGGACCGATCGTGTAGGCTACTGCATGGCCAGCCGAGGCAGCTATTTGAATGAAATTATTTTCCATTATTAACCGGAATGATTGTACTTTCAAATAAAAAAAGAAATTTGAGAAAATATTCAGTAGTTTATTTTTTGTAGCATTTTCAAAAAAAAGTTATTTGGCGGACCCTTTATGAAAACAACTATGGCAGCAATGAGCCTATTACACGATGCATATGAATGTTTATTTTGGCAAGCAACAAATTTGATTTTTGTTTGTGCCGGGTTTTAAATTAAAATATTGTTTATTTAAGTAGTCTATGAGGTTGAAAAATCGGTAGATGATCATCTTAGTCGCGCAACAAAAACCAGTTGTGTAAAGCGATACTGAGAGCGATACTGGCCCTGTGAGTCGACCGCCAAAATCATGCGATTGAACGCCTCTTGATTATTTCTTGTGAGGTTATGTAAAGTCGTTAGTCTATGTGGAAACCATTGAAGCCTTATAGGAT
Source organism: Rhingia campestris (assembly GCA_932526625.1). Taxonomy (NCBI): domain Eukaryota; kingdom Metazoa; phylum Arthropoda; class Insecta; order Diptera; family Syrphidae; genus Rhingia; species Rhingia campestris. The sequence goes on along the minus strand of OW052186.1, from coordinate 853,458 downwards.
AACATAACACGCGTAATTCGTGGAATACAGGCCTAAATGCTCGAAAAAGTGACGCAAAATTTGACCTTCCGAATGGACCATTTGAAACGGAGCCGTAAACAACATTTACATGAAATTGTCTTTAAAACGTTAATTTCAGAGGCCTACTTATCGATTACAATATAAATATAAAAATAATGAATATTTGATGCAAATTTGAGTGTTTTATTCGATTTAAAAAAAAAACACGCTTAAGAAATCGCCCGTTATAACCAGCTACCCAAGCAAAATTTCATCAATTCCATCATGTGTTGTGTTCCAATGATAGCCATATGTAGACCCTTAACCCGTGCCGTATTCTCCCATTTTCCAGTCCTACGGAACCTCTATTTGGTTGCTGCAATCGCGAATACAGAAATAAGTGGAACATGCCATGTGCCTTACAACTAACAGCTTATAACAGCAAACATGACGTATTCGATTAACTTTAATGGCGCGGTAAATTACTTCAAAAAGCGACAAGCACTTGTACCATATTGAAATTCCATCCTAGTTCTGGGAAATTGCGGCAGATACCGGGTCCAGATTGATTCTCATATCGAACCCCACGAGAGTCAATTCATCGCCTAATCAGTGCATGGAAAGTTATCATACCGCCAAAACCATTCGCTCAAACGTACATAATTGCCAGCGGGAAGCAAAGCACCTTTTTTGCGGCATTTCTCGTTCCGCTATAAGTCGGACCTTAATTAGTTTTTCTATGAAACTAAAATAAATGTTTCGCGGAATGCCGAATTGATTCGAAAAGGAAACCATTTGGTCACACCGACTGTTATAGTTTTCCAACACAACGAAGCAGCCAATTGACGCAACTAGGGTGGCATACGTTCTTTAGTGGTTATAGCAGTTGAATGTCGTGTTTTTTTTTTTTCTCTCATTTTCCCACATCGTCTTGTTTTTCTTTCGTCTATGCACTGTTCCTTTTGATTTTATGTTCCCCCTTCCTCTTCACCCATACCATACTATGAGTATCTGTGTGTGTTGTGAAAGTAGTAGCAGTAGCAACAGTTATTTGATGTTTTGTTGTTGTTATTGCTGTTGCTTTTCAACTTCAAAAAAAAAATGCAAAAAAGCGAAAAGAAATCCAAATAATGCCAATGACCGAAGTTTTGTTTGAAAGAAAACGCACAAGGTTTCTATCCGCAATAACTCTTCGTTGCAATTCTTTGGACAAAAAAGCAAACAAACAAAAAAACCCAGCATACATGTTTTTTGTTTGTTGTTGATCTTCGACCCCTCATCTAACCTCACACAATTAATATCTAAAAGTTCTTGCGTTACTGTTTATTGTGGAAAATATGTGGACTAAGCAGTATACGTAGCATTTTGGCGGAAATGATTTCTGTGACGGTTGAGAAACAAACTAAAACCTCAAGGAAATGAAAAATGCAGAATCGAAAATAAAATGTAATCCAAACGGAGCTACGTATCTGGCGGATCATATTAATTGGATATTCGCTGCAAGTGTGTGTATCCACTGAATGGGATAGACGACATTTCAATGTTGATTCTCATATCGGGTATCTGGTATCTGTTGCATTGTTTGCGAAAATTGAAATGTCTGATAAATAGATTTTATCCCTTCCGACCTCGGAATCTGTCGTGTGCCTTTTGTGTCAGTTAGGATTTATATTTGTCCTCACGATACGAATGTATCCATGAGGTTATGTGATTTAATTATAGAAAATGCTGTTATGGTAGTAGGAATTCATTAGCACACCGATGTCGAATATCGTTTCCACGTCGATTGAACCAAAATAGAGCAAGAAGACCATACAATTTGAAACACCAAGAGGCCAATTGATTGGTAGGAAATCCCGGTGAATAAGGCTTATAAAGGCAGTTCCATCACAATTTATTCAAGCATTAGGAAAAGGCCTATCGATGTATGAAATGTAGCGACGCTAAAATGTCCGCCGCGGCTTTTTGGGTGGCGCTCATCGGAAATATGCGATTTTCCACGACATTGCCGAATAAATCAGGCTGAAGTTGACCGATGGGCCTCTGGTTTGCGGCATATTCGCATAAACCTGCGACCTCAGAAAATCCCACAAGAAAAAGTCGAACGGGGTCAAATCGCACGTTCACATCACCTCCACTTGAGATGACCATGCCCTTGATTCGGTCGTGCAGAATTTGCAATGTGGCGTGAGCTGCGTGGCACGCAGCGTAGTCCCGTTGAAACCACATGCTGTTGGTGTCCATATAATCTAATTTAGGCCAAAATTAGATGGTACTCATCGACTTATAGCGCCAGTTCAGGTCAAAAGATGTCCATATCATCCAATTTAGGCCAAAATAAGATGGTACTCATCGACCTATAGCGCTCGCCGTTGAAGATCGTACCCTGGCCAACGTCGTTCTCAAAGAAATATGGATCGATGATGTCGTCAGCCCAGTTCAGGTCAAAAGTAGTCTATATCAACCAATTCAGGCCAAACTATGTTGGTAATCATCGATCTATAGCGCTCGCAGTTGACGGGCATGGCCTGACCAACGTTTTTCTCAAAGAAATATGGACCAATGACGCCGTCAGCACAATTTAGACCACAATATGTCCATATCATCCAATTCAGGTCATAATAAGTTGGTTATCATCGACGCAGAGCTGGACAACTTCGTTCATATGAATTCAGGCCAAAAAAAAAGTTGGTAATCATCGACCTAGAGCGCTCGCCATTGATGTTGATGACCTAGCCATCGCCATTCTCAAAGATATATGGACCGATGACGCCAAATAACGAATACAAATTTCTGGAGCAACAGGCTCGTTAGTACCCAGGACCTACCTTTCTCACAACCATTCATGTGTGCGTGTGTACTTCTTACTCGGCGGGACCTCCTGTTTAATGCCGAATTCGAACGGCTAACTTGAGATAAGCTATTCTTGACAATTGATCTCTACTACTCGGTCACTATATGAGATCATCACGAGGGGAGGGCCAGTGAAAAATCATTTTGGTGTTGCTACGGCTGGGAATTGAACCCAGACCTTCTGCGCTGTAGTTCATCGCACTAACCATCACGCCAATGGCCTAAGTAAGCCATGGCATACTGACTGGTAGAACGTTTGTTGTCAAAAGTGGCAATGCAACTTCTACCACCGAATTTTTCATTAAAAATTGTCTGCAAGAGGGACCGGTAAACTCGCCGATTTTCTTCAGCAGTTACACCAGCGATACTCAGGCAATTAAGATCTTATCGCGTACAGCCCCTATGGTCGAGGTCATTCGAACTCTTTTACAGCGGTACTCTGAAAAAATACAGAAATATTCACCCCTATCGAGGTATCCGTTTGGAACCATTTTCCGTAACGAAAGTCAGTTCCAATCGGAACTGAATTTCCTTTCGATATATCCCTTGCAATTCTTCGTCGGACAACTTCGGGGCTGATGATCTCGCCAGAAATGGAACTAAATTACCAGTTGTACCCGAAACGAGTGCACTAGGTATTTCTATCGCTACATGCTAATAGCAAATCAAACCTCAGATGGAGTCTTGGCACGACGCGACGTGTCAAAAAACCAAACAAATTTGGCCAAAGCTAGATTTGGGAAGATCAAAGGGAAAAGGGACTGGTTTCGATAGATAGACTGTATATTGCACCACCATACGTGTCGTCATCACGGGATACTGTTTAATAGGTAGGCACGCAGAAAGGCTAGGCCTCTTCTCAAACGACTGCTGTAAAAGCTGCATGGACGAATATGATACTGCCCGGCCCTATCAAACAAAAGGTGTAGCTTCCTTTTGTTTGAGCTTGGAGCTTACTATTTTCAAAATCTCAGTGATTTGGCAAAGACGAAGTGAAAAGCCTCCTCCGCTTCATGGAGAATGGGCAAGATCCACGTGATATCACAATGGACCAAAATGGTGTAAATGTGCTGGCAAACGCTGGCAGCCACTCTAACCAAACCTAACTTCGGAGGAAATGTAACGCATAGCTGTCAAAAATTGTTGACTAAACGCAAGTAGCCGATGTGCAATCTTGTGCGTTACATTTCGTCGGAAGATCTTTTCGAAATGCCAATCGGAACAGATACAGATGCTCTTCGGCGCTGAAGCATGGACCGTATCAAAAGCGGATGAAGAAATCCTTGGTCGATTCGAGAGAAAAATTATTCGGAAAATCTGCGGTCCCGTTTGCGTTGACGGGCTATGGAGACGAAGATTCAACCACGAACTATACGAGCTGTACAGCGACATATCCCTAGTCAAAAAAAACTCCGCATTGGACGTTTAAGATGGCTAGGACATATAGAAAGAATGAACACCAATACTCCGGCTCGCAGAGTCTTCGATTCCCAGCCAGACGTCGGACGCAGTGGAGGAAGACCTCGCCTTAAGTGGTGCGCACAAGTAGAAACCGACCTAAACCAACTTGGAGTGCGCAACTGGAGGCAGTTAGCTAAGGACTGGGCTAATTGGAGAGGCATGTTGGTTGAGGCCCAGGTTCATCCCGGACTGTAGCGCCACTTAAGTAAGTAAGTAAGAGGACCTCTTGCTTAACGCCTAATCCGAACAGTAAATTTGAAAAGCTTGGACGTTTTTCAGACATTCGCAAGAGGTAGAGCAGTACAAAAACTTGGGTGTTGTCACTATAGAGGTTTGAAATGGAAGTTTTTGAAGAACCATTTACAAAGCATTTTTGTTTTCTAAAAATTTAGCCTACCTACATCCTTGCAAGAGCATTATTATAATTTTTAAGGGGTCATTTAAATCTTCCCCGTCTTAGTGATAGTAATTTGCAACATTTTACATTGTCAAGTATGTTATTGGAAATTAGAAGAAATAAAATATTCAGATTTACTTACATGGAAATGTTTTTTTATATTGATATGTAGTTCAGTATATATGTGCATATATGTATCCATGTGTATCTGAAAAGAAAGATGTTTGGAGTTTAAATGGTGCATTTATTTTAAATAAGATTTCGATTGTATTACAAATATGAGATACTTTTAAACATGTGAAGGCTGAAAGGCAATACAAGCAACATTGTCAGAGATAAGCTTTAAGTGGGGTAAACTTGTCGAAAATGTCAATAAAATCATGGAAATCGTGGTGTCAAGTTTGACTGTTTCAATTCCGCAGGAGCTAAACACTGCACCCGGTTAGAACCATTTGAATAAAGCTGGACACTAAAACAAGCTCGATATTTGGATTTGACAAAGTTAACCACGAGTTATCGAAAAGAAATCTCATGAACCGAGTATTTATCAACTCATTCCTGAAGCGGATGGTGATGAAAAAGATCACTTTGACAACCTCAAGCAAATACAGCCGTGTGGTCGAATAGAGGTGAGCGGGCTTAAATGTTGGCCAAGGTAGATTCACGGCCAGGAAGATCTGCTGTGTATTGGCAGGGAATCATCTACTATAAGCTGATCCCATACAGCAAAACTTCTGATTCGGATTGTATACGGATAACAATTAGACCATTTGAAGGAATGAAAGAAGCGGCCAAAAGGAGAGGAATTGTGTTGCATCAGTACAATGTCCGGTCACACACATCAAACAAAATGGGGCCTATTTGACCTGAATTGGATTATTCTTCGTCTTTTTTATCTAATGGGCTACCGACCCGTTGACAGTTTCTGCCTTAGACAGGGAAGCCTCCCATCCTATTCGATTTTGGGCACGTTGCTGCCAGTTATTTAGTCCAAGCGCTCTAGCATCCACGATCGCTTGATCTTTACAGGCCTGTGTCGCCTCGAACATGACGGCTGGGATTTAAAGATTCTTTTAGCTGGAGCATTATTTTTCATTCGCTCGATGTGACCGAACCAATGAAGTCTAAGTGTTTATACTTTTTGTACTTCATCCAAATCATGAAACAGCTCATTCGACACCCTCGCGGGACCAAAAATTCGACGAAGAATTTTCCTTTCGAAAGTCCCTAATAATTTCTCCGCTCTACAACACTCCAAAGAAGAAAAAATGCCGGTGTTTAAGGGTAGTGATGCGATTACATAAGAACACAAGCATTCTCACTCTAGCCTCTCACTATCAACTCCTACTCTCACCTCCACGCTGGTGACTGGTGGGTGCCTTGTAGCTCGACTGGAGTTGGAAGGTCTTTGGTGGCAGCACTCACTCTAAGGCGGCAGCGGAGGAGTTCCCGATATGGAGTCGCCGGAATGATGGCTCCTTCCCGCCAAGCTTTATAACGCCGGTGGAGATGACTTAGTAAGTTACATTCACCAACTCATAAGCCAAATCTGGTAGGATAAAAGTATGACTGAAGAATATGACCTCAGCATCGTTTGCCCGATCCACAAAAAAAGGGGACCCTCTGAACTGCGCCAACTACAGAGGCATTAGTCTCTTCGCCTACAAGATCTATCTGCCGTAATATGTAAAGGCCTGTAACTGTTTACCAACAACCAAATCGACCCTTATCAGTGTGGTTTTATGCCAGGAAGGTCCACAACCGATCAAATTTTCACACTTCGGCAGATCCTGGAAAAAAACCTAAGAAGTCCAAATCGATACACAGCACCTATTTATCGATTTCAAAGCCGCATACGACAGCATTTATAGAGACGAACTATACAGAGCCATGTCTAGTTTTGGTATACTGCCCAAACTCGTCCGTCTGTGTAGGATGACGATGGATAATTTTCGCTGTTCAATCAGGGTCGGAAACGACCTCACCGCCACATTCGATACCAAAAAAGGATTTAGGCAAGGCGATGCGCAGTCATGTGACTTCTTCAATTTGATTCTTGAGAGGATTGTGCAAAATTCCCGAGCCAACACCAGAGGCACAATTTTCCAAAAATCGGTGTAACTACTAGCATTGGCGGACGATATTGACATCATTGGTAGGACTCAACGTGATGTCATAGCCACGTTTGCTAGTATAGAGAAGGAAGCGGCAAAAATGGGTTTAGCTTTAGATTTTGTAAGGTCGTAAGCCAAGATCTTTGGGCAAAATCTTCAATAAAGTTGATGGACAAAGCTCCAATTGCTGTGCACGATGGCTAATCGATTCATTCAGGTCCTCTTCAACACTTTGCTCTACAGCGGCAATTTTTACTTCGGTGCACACTGTTCGGCGTCTCTGCGGATGCGTATTATCACGTAGAGTAAACGTAGTGCGAAAACGATCCATGGTCAACCGAATTAATTTCTCTGATGGACGATTATGTCGAAACTTCGCGAACTAAACCATGCAATTGGAAGTATTCGCTCGTTCCATTACGAATCATAATTTGGTCCTTCGAGCCGGATTATGATTCGTAATGGAACGAGCGAATACTTCCAATTGCACCGAAGTAACGGATACTCCCACACCATATGATCAAGTTCAATACTCTCCTGCATAAATTTGGAGTTTAGCCAGTGCAATTCTGGATTAATTTAAAAACCGACGTTCCATCGAATGCAAATGCAAAACCGCCGACTGCAGAGTATCTCCGAAACTCGGGGAGGGGTTTTTGAATGGAAGAGAAACCATGTATTTTCCATCGGAAGAGCGAGAGAAATTCTTTTGGAAAAGGTCTTCAGCAGGATCATAGAATACACGACGATTTTGGTGAGAAGAAACTTCCTCTAACCCGCAAAACCGCTGCAAAGGAGCATCCACATCAATAGTGGAATGTAGCGACGACAATTCGAATTCCGGAATATTTGTATCGAATAGCTCTGCTGAACTGATCCATCCAAATGACGTGTTTTGAGCTATGTGGCTTTGCAAACGCGACAACGAAATCATGACCGACATTTGTTAGACGAATGACCTTTTCGAAGGCAATTGAAACACACTGAGTTATTTTTGACGAATGTTCTACGTGATGCTGTGTCTGATGCGAGGAATTGCGAACACTGGGACAGTGAATGATCATTTTTGCACACTGGACACTGCGGCACGTTTGCTTAACGCGTGATGTGACGATTAAGGGTTTGACACGATTCGAGTGCGTCACACCGTAGCTCAAGAAATTCCATAAATTCGCTGATCGTGACATCATCGCGAGAACCCACTTCTTCAGCCCAAGCATGCTTTGTCTCATTGTCGAGTTTGGTAAGCAATAGGTAGATTAACCAAGGGCCACGACCATTCCTATCCAACGCGTTTAGTTCACGAATTACTTCGTCTGCGCCGTAAGTAACTTTGCAGAGCAATTGGACATTCGAAACACTTAAAGACGGAAGCGAAAGAAACATTTAAACGAATGACTGCACAATTAAGTTAACCCGGTCATAGCGTTTTCCAAGCTTTTCCCAAGCCTCGATATAATTGGCATCCGAAATGGGAATGTGCTTCACTAGATTGGCTACATCGTGCCGCAAGATAGATTTCAAGTAATGAAATTTCTGCTTCGCGGTGAGATTTGGTTTTTTATCGACCGAACCAGTAAACAAGTCTTTAAACGATGACCAATCTTTTACATTACCCGAGAATTGAGGCACTACAATTGGAGGCAGATTGACGGTTGAACACGTGTTAGACGAGTGTAATTTCTTTAGAAAATTGGATTGTTGATTATTGAAGTTTGAGTACAGACTCTTCTGGAGCAGCTTGAGCTGGATATTGCCTATCGCGAATGGCTTCTTTCAGGCCTGCTTGCGCCACGAAATATTTGCCTTCATAAATGTCAAAATCCTCTACAAAGTCACCGAGTTCGGTTTCTTCGACTATGTGCTGCAAGCATTCATTATGAAAAATCTGCCCAAGATGTAATCCGCCACCGCCGCACCAAGCAAGCATTGGCATTGCCGCGTTTTTTCCTCAAAGCATTCATTATTACCGACAAGAATTTACAGAAACACCTTTATGAATTATAGTTAATCGCGCTATAATTCCAAAACGAAACTCTGACAAGGGAATAAAAATAAATGGATATAATGGTCTCCGAATAATATTCTTTATTATTCCCGTATAAGCACAGCAAAAAATTCGAACACGAGGTTTGCCTATGTACTTCACTAGTCAGCTAGTATACCACACCATGGTCTTCGGATCACCAAAAAAGATTTTTTTTTTTCACAAACATCCTCTATAATTCAATTCATAGATAGTTTTGCATTTTTCCTTAACCTACGACAATATGTCGTCTAATAAGCAATTGCATGTCAAATTGTCTCAGATGACTATGACAATTCCAAGCAAAATGGCGATATGCTCCATATTATCGTTTCATGAGTAAGTATAGTTCCCTACGATATAGATAGATTCCATTTAGGATTCCAATTTATGGTAGGAAAGCGCGGGTTGTTGCACAAAAATTTTGTCGATATAAAGAAAAAACGTGTGTGAAATGTTAAAAACAAATATTTCGGAACCAAACCTAATAAAAACATCATTCCACACTTTTTTTTCCAAAAAAAATAAACTAAAAACCACTCCTACAAAAAAAAAAAACATTTTGTTAGTTCTCACACACCTCAGAAGTTGTACAAATTTCAAAAAAAAATTGAATCAACATAAAACAAGAACTCCACAGTCCAAAAAATGTATTTTTTCTGAATAAAAGCGCAGCTGTCACTTTTATTTTTTTTACAATCCAGACATTGTTCGCCGCATTCCACATTTTCCATGAAATTATGGACTCGTCATCAAGCTCGATATTTATGACATTTGACATTTCCACCAATACACTGTTCAGAATTTTATCACCTGGATATATCTATCATATGCACACAATAATTCAGTACAGTTTCAGAAAAAAATATCTGTTTTGAAGTTGATAACGCTTTGGCGCTAAGTAAAGATTCGATTTGATTTCAGAACGTCAATAAATGAAATTAACTTGCGAATTCTAGAACCTGAGAATTTACGATGAGTGATGTGTGACATATCCCTAAATGTGTCATTTGTAATGTCCAGACATCCATGATAGGGGAAACGGAGAGTCTTGAGAGATTGACAACAATTTCTTTTGACCGTAAAAGGGTGATAATGAGACCATGTTGCTTAGACGAATCAAAGCAGACGCAGCAAGTGTGTTGTGTATAATTTACAAAAGCTCTACAAAACGCTCAAGAGCATTACCCCAAACCTACCATAGAGGATATATTCGCTAGCTTGCCGACTGCAGTTTTTTTTGTGTCACTGATTTGACGGGGGCTTTCCAGCAACTTGAGTTGGCAGAATCGTCTATGGAGTTGTTAACAATCAATAAGGCCTTTTTCGGAATACAAGGCTTACGTTTGGAGTATCGAGTGCTCCTTCAATTTTCCAATCCGCAATAGACAGAATAATCAGCCCGTCGGAGCGGACAATTTTCCGCAACGCGTACTTCTTCGGAGGTTTCAATTTTATTCGCGGTATGTGTCATCGGAAAAAAATTCTACACAAATGCAACGGCTTCACTTCCCTACAATTCGTAAAAAAAATTCCGTGAAGAATTCGTGTCGGAGGAAATCGGAAAAAGAATGGCACTTAGCTGTCAAAAATTGCACGAAAAATGCACCTGAACGCACTTCAACGCAATTCGCCTGGATGCGTTACAAAATGTCGGAGAAATATTCCGAACAGCTTTTTGGAAGAATACCTCGAAGCAAAAACCCTCCGAATCGTACAAAATCGGAGAATTTTCCGCTCCGACGGATACCTAGATAGGGCCGAATAGCTGGGCTAAGTGGTGTATTTGGTTATATAGACGACTTGATCGTAGGAGGCAAGACAGAAGAAGAGTGCAGGCTTAGGCTATTTGAGGTGCTCAAGAGATTAGATGACCATCATGTAAGAATTAATTTATCGAAGTGTGTGTTCTTAAAGACTTCGGTGGAGTATTTAGTGCACATTATCTCATTAAATGAAGTGAGACCCAGCCCGAACAAAGTTGAGGCAATTTCAAAGGCTCCATGTCCTTCAAACCTCAAAGAACTGCAGTCCTACTTAGGGCTGATAAATTATTATAGATTTGTCCCAAATCTTTCGGGAACATATACAATTTGCTTAACAAACATAGTAAATTTGTATGGGACACAAAATGTCAGGAGGAGTTTGAATGATCCAAACGGCTTATCCTAGAAAACGACGTATTTGAACTCTATGACCAAAATAAGCCTATGGAGTAGCGGCAGTTTTGTTGCATGTTATCAATGGGGTAGAAAAACCTGTGCTATTTGCAAGCAGCACACTCTCTGTGCAGCAGAGGAAATTACTCTCAATTGCACCGAGAAGCATTGGCAGTGATGTTTGTGTTAAAAAGTTTTTCAAATAAATTTATGGAAAACCTTTTGTTATTTATACCGATAACCAAGCGTTGAAGGAAATTTTTAACCCGAAAAGAGGAACGCCTTCTGTAGCTGTAGCTAGATTGCAAAGATGGGCCATAACGCTCTCCACTTTTGACTATTCCATTAGACATAGGCCAGCCCTGTCGCGATTACCAATCAATGGGGAGACAGATGTGGAAACCATTTGCATTAATTCGGTAAACTTTTTGAAACATCTCCCTGAAGACATTGTCAAAATCCAAACGGAAACTTTTCAAGATGAAGTTTTATCAAAAGTAACGGGTGATTTTTTAGCTGGTTTGGTTTTGGCAACACTGGTTTTGACAGCTGACGTGTGTTTAGTACCTTGTGTCACTGTCAAACAGCTTCAGTTTGGTTTGCAATTTAACCATGGATCGTCTTACAAATGAACAACGCTTGCAAATTATTGAATTTTACTATCAAAATTCGTGCTCGGTTCGAAATGTTCATCGCGCGCTGCTTCCATTTTATGATCGGCATTCTCGACCTTCTGAGCAGTCTATTCGGAAGATTGTGACCAAATTTCGCACCAAATTTACTTTGTTGGACATTAAACCACCAACACGTTTACGTACTGTGCGTAGTGAAGAAAATATTGCGGCCATATCAGCTAGTGTGACAGAAGACCGCGAAATGTCGATTCGGCGCGGTTCCCAGCAGTTAGGCCTTTGTTACAGCACTACGTGGAAAATTTTGCGGAAGGATTTGGGCGTAAAGCCTCTTAAGATACAGCTGGTGCAAGAACTAAAGCCAGCCGACCTACCACAACGCCGAATTTTTGGTGAATGGGCTCTTGGAAAGCTGGCCGAGGATCCGTTTTTTTATCGAAAAATTGTGTTCAGCGATGAGGCTCATTTTTGGTTGAATGGGTACGTAAATAAGCAAAATTGCCGCATTTGGAGTGAAGATCAGCCAGAAGCATTGCAACAGCTACTAATGCATCCCGAAAAAGCCACTGTTTGGTGCGGTTTATGGGCCGGCGGCATTATTGGGCCATATTTCTGCAAAGATGATGCGAATCGCAGCGTTGCTGTCAATGGTGAACGCTACCGAGCGATGATAACAAACTTTTTTTTGCCCGAAATGGAAGTTCTTGACTTGCATGATATGTGGTTTCAACAAGACGGTGCCACATGCCACACAGCACGCGAAACAATGGCGCAATTGCGAGGCGAGTTTGGTGAACAGTTAATTTCACGTTTCGGGCCGGTCAATTGGCCGCCTAGATCGTGCGATTTGACACCATTAGATTATTTTTTGTGGGGGTATGTCAAGGCTAATGTCTATAGGGACAAGCCCGCTTCGATTGACGCACTGGAAGCCAACATCCATGCATTCATTCGTGAGATACCGGCCGATATGTGTGAAAGAGTATGCCAAAATTGGACTCAGCGGATGGGCTACCTGAGACGCAGCCGCGGTCAACATTTGCATGAAATTATCTTTAAACATTAAATTGCAAGGTTCAAACTATCGATTCAAATAAATATTTCATTCATTTTTTCGAATTTTTTGTGTTTTTTTTTTTTTTAAAAAGTTCTAAACCTCTTAAAAAATCACCCGTTACAAGGTGGCGCAAAAGTAATCCTCCTATCAGAAAATGCTATAATTTTTGCGATTGGCATTAGGGTCAGTTCTGTTTTGACATTTGTGTAGTAAACACATGCGAAATACACGTTAATAAACAATATTACGCTACACTGCTCCAGAACGCGGAATATTGGTGACTATTTATTTGAGCAATAATCGGTCGGTGACTTTGGCACAACGTGAATTTCGTCGCAGATTTCCTAGCCGTCCAACGCCTACTGGTGAAACACTGCGACGCTTAGCCGCTCGCCTCGAAGAGACTGGCACAACACGAGATGCTGCCAGGCGTGGAAGACCCCGGAGTAGCCGTTCTGCAGAGAATATTGCTGCTGTAGCCGAAGATGTCATGGAAGCGCCGTCGACATCGACCAGACGACGTGCCACGCAAATGGGTATCAGTCGACGGTCTTTACAGCGAATTTTGGTACAAGATTTGAAGATGTTTCCGTACAAAGTCCAGACGGTGCATCAGCTGTTAGCTGCTGACCGCCAATCGCGTCTAACATACGCTCAAGCCATCCTTAATCACCACCAAGAGGAAGATGATTTTTCATCAAAAATAATCATGAGTGATGAGGCCCATTTCCATCTTAGCGGGTACGTAAATAAGCAAAATTTATGCTTCTGGGGCACTGAAAATCCGCGTGTAACCCACGAAGAGCCATTACACCCGCCCAAAGTCACTGTATGGTGTGCTGTTTTCGCTGGAGGAGTCATCGGACCTTTTTTCTTCGAAGACGTCGCGGGCCAAATGGTTACTGTGAATGGTGAGCGCTACAGAGCTCAACGAGTTCTTTTTGCAGCAACTTGATGAATTGGGATTGGAAAACATGTGGTTCCAACAGGACGGTCGGTGCCACGGCACACACTGCACGTGCCACAACCGATATGCTGAAGGATGCATTTCCCGGGCGCCTAATCTCCCGTTTTGGCGATTTGCACTGGCACTTTGCACAGCAAGATCGCCTGATTTGACCGCTCCAGACTTCTTTTTGTGGGGCTTTTTGAAGTCGCGGGTTTATGTCAACAAGCCTCAGACTCTTGCAGCTCTTAAAAACAATATCCGTCAAGAATGTGAGGACCTATCGCCGGAAGTTTTGGCCAAAGTGATGGAAAATGCCATAAAAAGGGCTCGAATGACAATCAACTGTGGCGGCGGCCATTTACATGACATCATATTCTCGACTTGATGTCGAGAAGACCAAATAAAAATAATCCAAAAGAAGAATCAAAGTTTTTCATTTTTTTTTAAAACATCGGAAGGTTGTTTTTGCGCCACCTTGTACATGATTTCGTCAACATGGGTTGGCCCAAGCAGCCAAATCCTTGCATAAAAGCATTTGCGTCAGTAAAAAACCATTTGAGTACTGACAATGGTTGTAAGCACCATTACTATGGTGCTAGAGTAGTGATCCTATCTACGTTAAGAAACCAGGTGCTCGCTTTGTTGCATAGAAATCATAACGGCGTAGCCATAATGAAGAAAATGTGTAGGTCATAAGTTTGGTGGCCCGGGGTAGACGCAGATATAAAAGAGTTTGTAGAAGACTGTGTAAGTTGTCCAGCAACGTCTATCGTACCTAAAGAAAAAGTTATTTCAAGTTGGCCAAAGTGTACATTTCCTTTTGAAAGAGTGCACGTGGATTCCTTTAATTTTGAGGGCAAAACTTTATTAATTGCAGTGGACGTATATAGTCGTTTTTTAAATGTAATAATTATGAGTGGAACCTCTGCAAAAAAAAGTCTGATTGATAAGCCATCATATTTTTTCAGTTTTCGGTTTTCCTAAAGAAATTGCAACCGATAATGGACCCCCATTTTCATCTTTCGAATTCAAAAATTTTTGTGCAGGTTGTAACCATACCTACGACCCTCGAAACAATTACAAACAAACAAGATGTTGACTCCATTGTTCAGCAGTTTACAGAGCATGTCATTAGTTCGGCTAATAATAGTATTCCAAAAGTTGCGAAAAAAATCTATTGCATTAAAATCCCAGCTCAGACTTTGGAACTAATTAGAATTAGGAATATGCACAGAAGAAACTGGCAAAGATTCCGCCAACCTGCTTCTCGCATTCAAGTAGCTCAATTGAATAAAATAATAAATAAACAAATTCAAGATAGTCGAAATAAAGAATGGAATAATAAGCTTAGCACACTTGATAAAGCTTCCAAGCCCTTTTGGAATATAATGAAAATTGTTAAAAATAAATCCAAGGAATTACCTTGCATTAGAAGTGGTACAGAAACCTTCTTTACTGATACGGAAAAGGCGAAGGCGTTAGCTCTAAACTTCGCGCATAATCACATTGTCGCTCAAAATTTAGGAGATCCAAATACAAACATTCTCGTCGAACATGTTCTTCATACCTTTAATTTAGCTATTTACGAAACTCCGCCAAATGAATTAATCACGGAATCAGACACAGAATATTTCGTAAACAATTTACTTGTTAAAAAAACAGGCGGAATCGATCAAATTAAAAATATTTATCTTAAAAAATTACCCAAAGAAGGGATAACATTTCTTACCCTCATCATTAATGCATGCTTAAAAATGCAATATTTTCCTGATAAATGGAAAGTAGCAGAGGTTATTCCCATCCCAAAAGCAGGGAAGCCTCTTGATAAAACCGAAGGCTATAGACCAATAAGTTTACTAAGTGCTTTAAGCAAAATCTACGAAAAAATTTTAAAAGAAAAAATTGTTCAAATCATTGAAGAAAACCGAATATATCCAAACGAACAGTTCGGATTTAGGCGAAATCACGGGACCTCACATCAAGTTCTTAGGATATGTAATATCATAAAAACTAACCGTGCAATAGGTAGATCCACAGGCATGATTCTCCTCGACATCGAAAAAGCTTTTGATACAGTGTGGCATAATGGGCTTACGTATAAAATGATTAATCTAAACTTTCCTCCATTTCTTTGTAAAATTGTCCAAAGTTTTGTTTCGAATCGTTGTTTCAAAGTACATGTTAATAGTAGTGTGTCCGACATCGTACATTTTCATGCTGGTGTACCCCAAGGCTCAGTCCTTGGACCAGTTTTATATAACTTATATACGTCAGATTTCCCGACTCTTCCAGAATGTGAAGCAGCCATATATGCTGATGACACGGCAATACTTTCATCGCATGAATTTGGTCTCAATATTGAGACGAATTTAAAAAATGCGACTAAAATATTGCAAGAATATTACTTAAAGTGGAGAATAAAGCTTAACGCCGAAAAGATCCAAGCAATCTTTTTTACAAGAAAAAGAAAACCTTGCTTCATTCCGGCAAACCAGCTAATTATTAACGGATACCCAATTAGATGGGAACCTTCTGTTAAATATCTCGGAATACATCTTGACATAAAACTGACTTTTAAAGAACATAATATGAGAACACTTAAAAAAACGAATATTGCTACCAAAATGTTATATCCGTTTATAAATAGAAATTCACTACTTTCAAAAGAAAATAAGATTATAATTTACAAAACCATCTTTCAATCAATTCTCTTGTATGGGTGCCAGGTGTGGGGTAAATGTGCTAAATGTCATATAAGAAAATTACAAATATCTCAAAACAAACTATTAAAAATGATGTTCAATCTGCCCTGGCATCATTCTACTTCAGATCTGCATATTAGAACAAATTTTGAGTTGATCTCCAATAGAATTCTAAAGCTCAATGACTCCTTTAGAATCAGATGCGACATCCCTAACAATCCTCTTATTAATCAATTATATATAGAATAGCTTAGTTAAACATGGCAATGTCAATTTTTTTTTTTTTTTTTTATATTTATTTATTTATTTTTTTTTTTACTTATTTATTAATTTATAATCTATTTATTTATTTATTTATTTATTTATTTATTTATTTATTTATTAATTTATTTATTTATTTATTTATTTGTTTGTTTGTTTATTTGTTTATTTGTTTATTTGTTTATTTATTTATTTATTTGTTTTTTTTTTTTTTATATTTGTTTATTTATTTATTTATTTATTTATTTCTTTATTTATTATTTATTTATTCATTATTTTTTCAATTTATCTAGTCATTTTATGTTATTTATTTAATATTATTTACTTTGTTTAAATATTCATTCTAGTCATATCTGTAGAGTTAGCCATTTATTTATTCCTTATATACACTTATTTATTATATTTTTTTTTCTTCTTTGTTCTTTCAAATTGAGGTTTTTTTTCGTTGTTTCCTCAGGTTCTTTTTTTGTAAATTTATATCATCACTTAAATATAAAAATAATTTTTCAGTAGAAAGATATACATTTGTAAATCATATCTCTGTGCGAATAATGTAAATTGTGCGATAGCAAACTGTACTTTATTAACGAAAATAAATATATCTATCTATCTAAGGTTGTAACGGGTCCGCCATCTAACGTTGTTTTTTTTCAACTAGTGCTTATTTCGTGAATGGTAACACTTAGCTCATGTCTGATTTGACAGATAATTAGTTTTATCCTTCCGCTGAACGAATATGGTTTCGTATACGCTTGAACAACGCTGGGAAATATTGCGACATTACTTTGAAAATGGTAATGTTGCAGAATGTGAAGAAGAGAAGCACCGTCAGCTCCGTATATTCGTTATCTTGTGAAAAAAGTGAAAGAAACTGGCATCCTCATCGATAAACCAAAGCGTGAAAAGCCAAAAACAGTGCGTACACTCGAGAATATTGCTGCTGTGGCAAAAAGTGTGCGTGGAGCGCCATCAACATCAATTCACCGTCGTTCTCAACCATTGAGACATCATTGAGACGAATTTTGCATAAAGACCTTGGTATGACGCCATACAAAGTCCAATTGGTTCAGGAGTTGAAGCCAACTGACCATCCAATGCGTTTTCGCTAAGTGGGCCTGCGATCGACTTAGAGAAGATGCCGATTTTGCCAAAAAAAATCATCTTTTCAGGTGAAGCTCATTTTGATCTTGACGGGTATGTAAACAAGCAAAATTGTCGCATTTGGGGCACAGAAAACCCGCACGCATACATTGAAAAGCCGATACACCCAAAATGAGTCACTGTTTGGTGCGGATTTTGGTCCAGAGGCATAATTGGGCCATTTTTCTTCGAAAATGAGCAAGGAGTGGCCGTTACAGTCAATGGCGATCGTTATCGGGCCATGTTGAACGAATTTTTGTTCACAAAAATTGAAGAGGAGGATATTGGCAACATTTGGTTTCAACAGGACGGCGCTACGTGCCACACAGCCGAAGCTACACTCGATGTTTTGCGCCCTGTTTTTGAAGATCGCGTTATCAGCCGCAGAGCTGATGTCGTTTGGCCACCTCGGAGCTGCGATTTGACACCGTTGGACTATTATTTGTGGGGTGCCGTAAAAGATAAGTGTTACGCCGACAAGCCAGAGACAATTGACTCTTTAAAGGACAATATTCGTGAAGCCATTGGTGAAATACAGCTGCACACAATCGATATGTGCTTAAAAATTGGACCGATCGTGTAGGCTACTGTATGGCCAGCCGAGGCAGCCATTTGAATGAAATTATTTTCCATTATTAACCGGAAGGATTGTTCTTTCAAATAGAAAAAGAAAATTGAGAAAAAATTCAGTAGTTTTTTTATAGCATTTTTCAAAACTCCCTATAAGCTCGGGAGAATGTTGTGTATAAGTTATAAACGCTCTACAAAGCAACTGTCAATATGACAGTCTGAGTAGTAAGTAAACTCAACGTTTTGATAAGTCCTATATGACCACTCTCATCCCGGCTTTCAAGCAGTTAATACGCTAAATAACCTTTGGTAAGAATGAATTATTTGAATAAACGAATCACCCATTAATTAATTAGTAAAAAAACAGTGCACTCTCACGGTAGAGGGGAAGCGCGTTGGAATTTTTCAAGGTGCATCATTCGCCTGAACTAACCTACAACAAGAATACCAATTGGTATGTGTAAATGCTGTCAAAAGGAGAAATTCAAAGAAAGAGTAAATAGAGCTGCAGTCGATGCGTGTCTTGCCTCTTTGACTTGTCGAGTATGTTTATCTTGTATGTAGGTGTCGTTTTGACTACAAAAAAAGGTTCGTTAATATTTCCGACTCAAGCACTCCCCATACCGCGCAATATTCTTTGACACGAACGTAAACCGCAGGTAATAAGTCCTCCACAGGATGACGGCGAATTTAAACAAGTCTGCAACGATTTTTGCTGGATATGTGTGAAACTGTCGCGTCGTAAAAAGTACTTACCACGCAAAAAAAAAAAATGAAAATGTGTTACTTTTTGAAACTCGGATGAATATTTATGACGGATGCTTCACAAATAAAGCATTCGGTTTGTTTACTGTATCCATGCTATAAAAATTACAATTGGAATGCACAATCTGAAAGGTACGCTTGTAGGCGGGAATTGGTTTCGTTCGAAATGGCTGTATGTATCCTAATCGACACTAACTCTTTGAAGTATCTACCTGAATGCTCAGAACCTATACATTGAATGGAAAATAACGACTTTTTTGAAGTACCTATATATGTAGTTGATAAATACGTGCTGTTAACAAACAAAAGTTGATGTGGCCAGGTAGGTGATGACCGTATAATAACAGAGAAAGGTTACACAATCAATGAGATACATTTACCTACGGAGTATGTTCAATCCGGCATTTTTCCTTCAAAGGTTTCTCAATCAATGAGATACATTTACCTACGGAGTATGTTCAATTCCTCATGCATCTGGAAGAAAATCTTTTTCTATCAGGAAAGAAATGATGGTGTACGAACAGCATCACTAAAAATAAACGAACTCTGTTTTCTATTGCTAGGGTTTACTCGAACACCATTTCAGGTGCCATTGAAAGTCAAGAAAGAGGGTGAGTTCCAGAGGTAGAAGTAGTAGTTTGCCTACAGGAAGCGATGGTGTATGTACATCAATACTTAAAATACATTGACAGTTGTTTGTATACCCTATCCCATAGGAGTAAAATAGTTTTGATACATAGTTTGTAACATAGAGAAATAATTTAGGTAGGTATCCCTTAAAGGTTGATCAATCAAGAGGTATTTTTTTTTAAATGCAAATATATCGTGAAATCTTTGTTTTAAATTTAAAGAACCATTCTTGACAGAGATAATGCCTTTCAAATGTTTGCCGCAATTGCGCCATAGCTCGCGGACGTTCCAATTTTCGATCATATTCGTCGATATTTCACGAATAACTCGGGTGATGTTGGCCTTTAATACTTCAATCGTAGCTGGCTTATCCACAAACACCTTGGACTTTATTTAGCCCCAAAGGAAAATGTCTAACGGTGTGACATCGCATGATCTTGCTGACCAATTCACTGGTCCAAAGCGTGAAATTAATTGTTAACCAAAGCGGTCTCTCAATATGTCCATTGTTTTATTCAAGTAGCGCCGTCTTGTAGGAACCAAATGTTGTCAAGATCTCGGGCTTCAATTTCAGGCAATCATGGCGGGATAACTAGCCCCAGTAACGTTTGCGCTAGCCTCATTTTTGAAGAAATACGGACCGATTATTCCACCGACCCATAAACCACACCACATGGTTGTTTTGAGTAGATGTGACTAGTGATGTGTCAAACTCGAGTTAAGTCGAGTAACACTTAAACCGAATTAACTCGAGTTGGATTTTACTCTAACTCGAGTTGGCGAAACCGATTAAACGAACCGAATAAAAAAATACAAAATCGATTGAATCACATCACAACTCGGTTTTACACAAATGAATGAAAATCAACTCGAGTTGAGAATCGTCTTTCTTGGGTATTTTACTAATTCGTGATTTTACCAATTCGGTTTGAATTTTCCAACTCGGGCTGATACTGATATGCTAAGGGTTGGTGCCAACTGTTGGATATTGTGTTTGTTGACGTTTTATTTTCCCATATGATTGATGAGGGCGTTGGCAGTTGGAAATGTTTAGTTGTTTTATACTGTATTTAGGAATCTCTTGTATAACTCAAATAATGCCGGGCCGAAGAAAATCATCTATAGGGTGGGAAGTTTTCCAAAAACCAAGGAAGAGTTGCATAAAATGCTCATTTTCTGAAAATTCAAGTACCTTGATGGCACAAGGAAAATATATTTTTTTTTTTTCAAACCGAGTTATCAAACTGGTTTACTTAGATTCCAAATCGGGTTAACTCGAGTTGAGAAAATGTCGATTTGGCACATCACTAGATATAACTGCAGAAGTTGAACCTCTTCCGGTTGCTCTTCGGCCCATATATGGCAATTTTGCTTATTGACGTATCCACCGAGCCAGAAATGTGCCACATCGCAAATCTTGGTCGGAAACAGTGGATCTTCAGCGGGTCTCTTGAAAGCCCATTCACTGAACGATTTGCAAACGTTGTTCGGGTGAAAGTCTATCCATGATGAAATGTCAATAAAAACTGAACCACATGACAAGTTGACACGACTCACGCGCCATCTGTCAAAAAAAAAATCAGTATGAAAAAAAAACCTCTTCGACTCAGAATTTCTTCGTCTGTACGTCACCGATTTTTAGGCCTTATTTTTTTAGCTAGGATAATGACATTTGGTACTTAGGATCCTTGTCCATGCCTACAGAACAAGTGTACAAATTTTAAAAATCCGCAAACTACAACGCCCACTTTTTTGGAAAATACATCGTTTTTGGCCAACGAATAGGGTAGGGAACTGTTTTTGGTCAAATTTTAAAATATTCGAAAAAGCTTTTGATGCAAGAATATTTCGTCTGTAGATCATTTTAGCACACGACCACTTTTTAGGACGTTTTCTTAACAAACCGAAAACTGGCTCATGTCGACGGTAGGGAAGATCAAGCCATAGAAATACCCTAACCTGCGCATAACTCAGGGACACGAAGTTCCCAAGTTACATACCTGCGTTGCCTTCGTTCCGGATACCGACAACCTTACCGAGGACTTCTTCCTAGCTCGGATTGTCAAGCAAAATGTAGGCATATCCACAAAGAACTGGCGAGTCCTAAGAATCACAAAGGAGAAGAGCGGAGGTGAGATTATCGTCTTTGTAGTAGATGAGGTCTCAAAAGATCCCAAAAGAAAGATGTCTCATGAAACAAAGATGTAAACTGTCCCTCAACTTCTCGCAGATCCTAATAAGAATAAAAGGATCAACCAGTAAAAAAAAACGAACATAAGGCCAAGATTGAAGACAGAGCACCAGCTCACCCAAAGTTTAGCTCCCAAAAATGACTGTTCGATGCGAAAAAAGGAGCTAACTCTGGAGCTATTAAGCCCCAAGTATATCATCAGATAGCTGATCTAATCAGTGCCGTCAGAAGACTTATCCTCAACATCAAAGATATCAGAAGCCAGCTAGAACACTGGGGGAGCTGACAGCACACCCCTACAATAGTCATACTATGGGTTTAAGGTGCATCCAGCATGCTAAAGCCGCTTCTGCGGTGCTTAGCCAATCATTTAATATGGATCAGCTAGATGTAGCCTTTATCCGGGAGCCATATATTTATAAGGACCAGATAAAGGGTCTCTCAGGTGAGTTACTATACGATTCCGTAAAGGAAGGATTGCATTGCATTATGCTAAAACGGAAGATAAAAACTATTCCAATTCCAGAACACACAAACAAAGATATGGCATCGGCAATAGTTGATCTAACAACTGAAGAAGGTAAGACAGACGCAGTCATATGCTCAGCTTACCTAGCAGGCAACTCCTCTGACCTGAACTTCCTACCACTGCAAGGACTATTGAACTACTGTGGCAGAAGAAGACTCCAATTAATCATTGGGTGTGATTTGAATGGGTCGGCACAAACATAAATAAAAAGTTGAGTCTCTCTCAGAATTTATTTACAAAAAACAATATAGAAATCATAAATTACGGGAATACCCAAACCTTCATAAACAGAATTAGAGAAGAGGTCCTGGATCTCACCCTATGTATCCCATTTACAAAAAAAAAATATTAGGAGCTGGCATGTCTCCTCGGAAACATCTATGTTGGACCATCGTCAAATTTACTTTCGACATCCTAGGAGCCATTTTCTATATTTCTTGCTCATAAAGGAGTTTCAGAGGTAGAAGGTGCCATATCCAGAATGTCGGAGTAAGCATTCTAGGGAAGGAGGCTCTGCCTCAGGCTCCACACAAAAATCACTTCAGTAAGGGTGTTTAGAGGAGTTTCAGAGGTAGAAGGTGCCATACCCAGAATGTCGGAGGAAGCATTCTAGGGAAGGAGGCTCTGCCTCAGGCTCCACACAAAAATCACTTCAGTAAGAGTCTTAAGAGGAGTTTCAGAGGTAGAAGGTGCCATACCCAGAATGTCGGAGTAAGCATTCTAGGGAAGGAGGCTCTGCCTCAGGCTCCACACAAAAATCACTTCAGTAAGGGTGTTTAGAGGAGTTTTAGAGGTAAAAGGTGCCATACCCAGAATGTCGGAGTAAGCATTCTAGGGAAGGAGGCTCTGCCTCCGGCTCCACACAAAAATCACTTCAGTAAGAGTGTTTAGAGGAGTTTCAGAGGTAGAAGGTGCCATACCCAGAATATCGGAGCAAGCATTCTAGGGAAGGAGGCTCTGCCTCAGGCTCCACACAAAAATCACTTTAGTAAGGGTGTTTAGAGGAGTTTCAGAGTTAGAAGGTGCCATACCCAGAATGTCGGAGTAAGCATTCAGGAAAGGAGGCTCTGCCTCAGGCTCAACACAAAAATCACTTCAGTAAGAGTGTTTAGAGGAGTTTCAGAGGTAGAAGGTGCCATACCCAGAATGTCGGAGTAAGCATTCTGGGAAAGGAGGCTCTACCTCAGGCTCCACACAAAAATCACTTCAGTAAGGGTGTTTAGAGGAGTTTCAGAAGTAGAAGGTGCCAAGATAAATAAATTAATCGCAGCAGAAATAAAAATGAAATCATACCCAGAATGTCGGAGCAAGCATTCTAGGGAAGGAGGCTCTGCCTCGGGCTCCACACAAAAATCACTTCAGTAAGAGTGTTTAGAGGAGTTTCAGAGTAAGAAGGTCGGAGTAAGCATTCAGGAAAGGAGGCTCTGCCTCCGGCTCCACACAAAAATCACTTCAGTAAGAGTGTTTAGAGGAGTTTCAGAGGTAGAAGGTGCCATATCCCATTCTAGGGATTCATGCAGATTTCCGAAATATCTAATCCCGTGTTCAAGGATTTTTTTCCCAGTGCCTCATCTGACGCTTTTTTCATAAAGTGGAATAACATTCACAGCAGAGGACGACTCTCAACCAAATTTTTTCAAATTTTTGGTTCATTGACACATGAACACATCAATTTCCTTGCATCACTGGAATGAATGAATTCTCTTCGTGAAATGTAAAAAAAAGCAGGTGCAGGCTTGAGTGAGGCGATTGTGATTGGTTGACTCGACCTCCCTACTTGTGAATTCTTAACCACTAATCTCTCTGCAAAATATTTTCTGTTAATACGTTAAGGATGCTCTCTAATATCACAATTTTTTGTTTGTCATAATTAACCTTCATCGAGTGCCAAAGTCTCTCGCCTGTATCCATCGGAAGAGTCTTAGTCAAATATGGTAAAACGCCCAGTCACTTAGCGAAATCCAATTTGGAAATGTTGTCGAAAAGATGACGTGATTTTCCACGTCTCTGACTATGAGAATCTTGAAAGAAAGCGGGATAAGACCAAAGAGATGTACTGGTTCTCCTCTCGTATCGTCTACCTTTTGTCAAGATATTGAACTTCCATTTTGTATGCCCACATAGTTGTTCAGAATTTATTTTTTTATTTCTCACTAAAATGGAAACTGATAGTTTTGGATCAAATGTCAACGAAGTGGCATGAAAACAGTTATGAAATTCCATATTGAGTATGATCTTGTTTTGTATCTATAACCATACCAAGAAGTTTGGATGCATCATCGTTCGAATTGGAATGGTTGTGGATAATTTCTGTGAAAGTGAAATTCGATTCGAAACATCAATGTTTACTTTCAAAACATTGGCGTATGACTCAAGAGCTGTTATACTAGGAAGGGCCTATGCGAAGGAAGATGATGAAGTTGTAGAGACAATGCGATTGCGTGAGAACAAAGGGGTTTCCACTTCGACTCTATGACTCAACGTGCCTTGAAAGTAGATTGCTTATAAACCATTTTTTTAAGACGGGAATGTTGCTTTTTACTAAGGACCCTTTTCCTTTACCTAGAACACAGCGAAATAATTCACAAGATGGAGTCAACGGGGTGCCTGGAATATCCCAGTTAGCCTAGACAGAATGAAAAACTATCATGAGCTGTTCTGCCCTCTCTGCCTCAACGTGCCTTGAAAGTAGATTGCGTATTAACTAATTTATAAAGCCTTGTGGCAGCAGATTCGAACGATGGGAATGCTACTTTTCTCTAAGGTCCCTCTTCTTTCTCCCAGACCATAGCGGAAGAATTCACCAGATGGAGTCAACGGTGGTGTCTGGAATTCCAGTTAGCCTAGACAATCTGAAAAACATACACAAGCTGCTCTAGAATAACCGGTTTTATAGAAATTTTATGGACAGCTTATAGGGACTTTCGATCTTTGACAGTTCACAGCGACTATCTTGTTGAAGGTACATCTGTCAAATTGGCTGTCATTCAGTCTTTTGACAAATCAGCATGGATGGCAAATGATTAAATTCATCAAAATGGGTGTTCTGTTCGGGCAACGTTCCGCGCAATTCGCCCATTTTACGGTTGCCATAATCGTCCTACATAGAGGACAATTCGCAGAGTGGTTCAGTAACCGATAAACCAACACCCGTACGTCGACGAAACGGAAGAAACAACCCTAACGAGGTATCTGTCGGCGCGGAAAATTCTCCGATTTTGTACGATTCGGAGGATTTTTGCTTCGAGGTATTCTTCCGAAAAGCTGTTCGGAATATTTCTCCGAAATTTTGTAACGCCTCGCGGCGAATTGCATGAAAGTGCGTTCAGGTGCATTTTTCGTGCAATTTTTGTCAGCTAAGTGCCATTTTTTCCGATTTCCTCCGACACGAATTCTTCGCGGAATTTATTTACGAATTGCAGTGAACTGAAGCCGTCGCGTCTGTATAGTATTTTTTTTTTGATGACAAATACCTCGAATGGAATTTGATACTCCGACGAAGTATGCGTTGCGGAAAATTGTCCGCTCCGACGGATACCTCGATAGGGCTGGTTGGCCGTGAGAGTGTGCAGAAGAATTCCAGGCAGTCGATTTCGTGTTGTTGACAAGAACTCGGCCAGAACTTGGAGAATTTTGCATCGTGACTTGAGCCTGTATTCCTACAAAATTCAACTGACCCAGAAGCTAAAGGTAAACGACCATTGGCAACGACGTGTGTTCGCTGAATGGGCTCTGGTGCAGTTGGAAAATGATCCTAATTGTCATAAAAAAAATCATCTTCAGCGATGAGGCCTATTTCTGGAAGATTGGGTTCGTCAACAAACAAAATGGCTAGTTCGGGACGATATCGTGCCACATGATATCCAAGAGTGTCCCGTGCATCTGGAAAAGTCTCTGTTTGGTGTGGATTTTGGGCATCGGTCCATATTTCTTTGAGAATGACGTTGTCCAGGCCATCAACCTCAATGGCGAGTACTGTATATCGATGATTATCAACTTATTTTTGCCTGAATTGGATGTTATGGGACTTCTTTTGGCCTTAATTGGACTGATGGCGTCATCGGTTCGTATTTCTTTGAGAATGACGTTGTTTAGGCCAACATCCTCAACGGCGAGCGCTGTATGTTGATGATTACCAACTTATTTTAGCCTGAATTGGATGATATGGACTTCTTTCGACGACATCATCGGTCCATATTTCTTTGAGAAAGACGTTGTCCAGGCCACCACCATCAACGGCGAGCGTTATAGATCCATGATTACCAACTTCTTTTGGCCTGAATTTGATGATACGGACACCAACGACATGTGGTTTCAAGAGGACGGTACTGGATTCCACAGCAATTCTTCGTCTGAAAACTTCGGAGGAAATTAAATGCGTAGCTGCGAAAAATGCATGACTTAGCGCAAGTAGCCGATTAGCGATTATGTGATCGTCGGAAGATCTCGAACAAAGCCGCGAAAATTTTCTTCCGAAAGGATACCTCGATAGAGGTGTATAAGATATCACCACAGGACTGTGTACAAATGGAGACATTAAAGGATGTAACACCGTTGACAGTTGAGAATTGTTGCAAAAAGTCCGGATATAAGGCCGAGACATGGGATGATGAAAATTGTGAAACGAGGATACCAATCCAGCTGATCTGTAACAGGCTTACAGAATGTTGAAGGCGTCAGTTGGAAGGATTATGTTAAAGTCGATGATGGTATCGTAGCCACAGAAGTACATGATCGATGCTGCTGATGCTAACGAGTGGAAAATTATTTTGAAATCCCGGAACAGGATGACATTGAAAATGCAAGGAGTATCGCAATCTGCAGTTGATATGAGAGATGATGTACCGGATGAGGTCCAACGTTTTTTTAACGGGTGAACACTCCAACTACTGTAATTACTCGTAGAGCCCACAATAATGCGAATATTGCATTGAATTCATGATTTTGGGATCTCTTGTAGAACGTTGTGGCGTATTTTGAAACGTGAGCTTGGTTCAAAAGCACATAAAATATAGCTCGTTCAAGTATTGAACGTTTGTGGGCTTCAAGTTGATATATTTTTTTATCGAAAATTTTTTTTTTTTTTTAACGACGAAGCACATTGTTAGACGGGCTCAGTGGCGCGATGAACTGCAGCGTAGAAGGTTTGATTACCAACCGTAGCAACATCTAAATGATTTTCCACTGCCCTCCTCCCGTGATGGTCGTGACCAATCATCCGAATATCATCAATTGTCAAGAAAAGCTTATCTCAACTTGGCCGTTTCGATTCGACATAAAAACGCCATCGTGCAAGAAGTACACACGTACATACGAATGGTTGTGAGAAAAGGCTAGACCCTGGGTACTAACGAGTCTATTTTTGCCTATGTAAATAAGCAACATTGCCGTATTTTAGCCTAAAGTAGCGCGTGTTACTGTCAATGGAGATGCTACAGAGCAACGATCGATGCAATTTTGATGCCAAAAATTCAACATATTGGTGTAGCTGACTTGTGGCTTCAACATATATGCCATACAGCTGACGAATCAATCGCTTTATTGAGGAAAACTTTCGATGGAAACATCATCCCAAGAAAGGGTCCTATCATTGGTGACTTGTGGCTTCAACAGAAAGGCGCTATATGCCATACAGCTGACGAATCAATCGCTTTATTGAGGAAAACTTTCGATGGAAACATCATCCCAAGAAAGGGTCCTATCATTGGTGACTTGTGGCTTCAACAGAAAGGCGCTATATGCCATACAGCTGACGAATCAATAGCTTTATTGAGGAAAACGTTTGATAAACACATCATCTCAAGAAATGGTCCTGTCAATTGGCCAGCAAGATCTTGCGATTTGACCCCATTGGATATGTGGAATCTCTTGTTTACGTCGATAAACGCGAAACGATTGAAGCTTTGGAAGACAAGATAAGTCATGTTAGGAAATACCGACCGATATGCTTGAGAGAGTGCTCGAAAGTTAGACCCACAGAATGGACCATTTAAGAGTTTAACTCGGGCAACATTTGAAGGAAATTATCTGGGCGTGGTGAGTATTACGGTTGAATGTTTGAAGGGGCTGCTATTTCTATTGAGCATTTCCTGTTAAAATAGCGGTAAAAAAGTGCTAGACAGGAGATATTCCTACGATGTTCAAGCGAGATTATAGAGTTCGCAACGGTTGGATCTCCTATCAGTTTTATCGCTTGCTTTTGTTTCCTTTCCAGTAGGTGCAATGATGTTTTTGCTGCACCTGACCAGATGTGGGCGTTGAGCTCAAATTTGGGGGGTGTATACGCTTTATATATTGAGACTTGATAAGAAGGTATGAAATATTTGTTTGCATCGATTAAGGAAACCTACAAATACCGCTGCGTTTCTAGCGAATTTGAATATACGGTCGTTCCGACGACTTTAAGACCGAGCATAGAAAGTTTTTCGGTTTCGGCGATGCAAGTGCCATTCATGGATAATGGCTGTAAATTTTGGTTTCGCTTAGATGACAGCATTGTGCTTTGGTAGCATTAAATTCCACAACTTTATGTAAAAACTAATATACCCACACCTATGGGGGTACATGGTATAAAAAAAGAAGTCAGGAAGCTCTTAATGAAACTCCCTTCCTATTGAATTTTTGTTCTGTGATAGCTGAAAAAAGAATAAGAGTGAAATGCACAAACTTGAACCGACAGTCAAAAAACCAATTTATTCAACTAACTGCCTGCAGTTCATTAGAAAATGCGTATATAGTTGCATAAATAAGCAAGTCGTCGTTATTTATTCAACTATCCAACACATTTTCAGGCGGATTTACGGCATCTAACTAACTACCTAGCTAATAGCATACAAAAACAGTCTACATCTACAAAACTTTGGAAAATAAAGGGCGTTGTTACCAATTAGTAAAAGAACAGGCTTTTGTGGAATAAATTTCATTTTTTTTAATTATCTTTATAAACAAAAATAGAAATGTTATCCAAAATAAATGCGTTTAATGTTTTTTTTTTACTTTTAGAGGTACCTACAGAACTTTAAGTTGGCAACACTATAACTAATTTAACTGGCGGCCATTTTGTCAGCTGTCAAGTGATTTATTTTTAGTTTGGTTTGGCATTTCAACATGAATCGACTGACGTCTGAATAACGCTTCCAAATTGTGCAAATTTAATTTGAAAATCATGGTTCTGTTCGAAATACGTATCGCGCAGTACGTTCGTTTTACGGTCAACATAATCGTCCATCAGAGGATTAAAGTCGATTACCTATGGAACGTTTTGGCACCAGGTTTACTCTTAATAATAATACGCATCCACAGAGACGTCGTAAAGTGCGTACAGAAGAAGTCATTGATGCTGTAGAGCGTAGAGGAAGACCCGAATCAGTCTATCCGCCATGGTGGACAGGAATTGGACATGTGTTCATCCACATTATGGCAGATTTTGCGGAAATATCTTGGTTTGCGTCCTTACAAAATCCAACGCGTGCAAGAATTGAAGCCACGGGATCACCTAGCAAGGCGGAGATTCGGTGAATGGGCCCAAAGTTCACGATGAAGCTCACTTTTGGTTGAATGGATACGTCAATGGACAAAACTGCAGTATTTGGAGCGATGATACTTAGGGATTGTATGTTGAGACATACGTTACATCCACAAAAACTGACTATTTGGTGTGCTTTATGGGTTGGTGGAATACCTAGATGGTCCGTACCTACTTCCCTAAAAACGATGCTGGCCAGAACGTTACAGTCAATGGTGACTGCTCTAGAGCCATGATTACTGACTTTTCGTTCATCAATTGAACAACCATGATGTGCAAGAGCTATGCGGTTTCAACAAGACGGCGCAACATGTCATACAGCTCGTGGCCACAATTGATTTGTTGAAGGAAACGTTCGGTGAGCGCATAATTTCGCGTTTTGGTCCTGTGATTTGGACTCCAAGAGCGTTCGATTTAACACCCGCTTGACTATTTACTGTGGGGGATATGTGAAGTCGGTAGTCTACGGCGATAAGCCTGAAACAATTGACCACTTGGAGGACGCGTTATTTCCGATAAACTACCACAAATCACTGAGTATCGTATGCGAATCTATTCGGCATTGGCAAAACCACTGTTTGCAAAATTTTGATAAACTACCACAAATGTTCGAAAAAGTCATCGAAAATTGGACCTCCAGATTAGAATACGTCCGACCCAGCCGTGCCGGTCATAAGCCAGAAGATTATCTTTCGAATAAAGTAAATTTCATGTCAATTTAAAAAAATCATCTTTGTTTTATTAAGTTTCAAAGTTCTGTATCTCTAAAAACACCCTTTATTTACTTTTTGGCCAAAACGCCTCTTTTTCGAATATTTCATAAATGTACGCAGACTTTTGTGGGTGACTGTATATAAAACTTACTAAAGAAAATGAGTTCAAATGATTTTATAAAAGCTAACCACTGGTTAGCTGTCAAAATGCGTTTGTGCAAGTACCCCTTTGAGAGGTATTTTCGACATCGCAACAAAGAACAATATAACGGGTCCGCCATCTAACGTTTTTTTTTTCAACTAGTGGTTATTTCGTGAATGGTAAAACTTAGCTCATGTCTGATTGGACAGATAATTAGTTTTATCCTTCCGCTGAACGAATATGGTTTTGTATACGCTTGAACAACGCTGGGAAATATTGCGACATTACTTTGAAAATCATGGTAATGTTGCAGAATGTGTGCGAAAATTGCGTACGGATTTTGGAAGAAGAGAAGCACCGTCAGCTCTTTTTGTTCGTTATCTTGTGAAAAAAGTGAAAGAAACTGGCATCCTCATCGATAAACCAAAGCGTGAAAAGCCAAAAACAGTGCGTACGCTCGTGAATATTGCTGCTGTGGCAGAAAGTGTGCGTGAAGCGCCATCAACATCAATTCACCGTCGTTCTCAACAATTGAACAATTCGGAGACATCATTGAGACGAATTTTGCATAAAGACCTTGGTATGACGCCATACAAAGTCCAATTGGTTCAGGAGTTGAAGCCAACTGACCATTCAATGCTTTTTCGCTTCGCTAAGTGGGCCTGCGATCGACTTAGAGAAGATGCCAGATGAAGCTCATTTTGATCTTGGCGGGTATGTAGACAAGCAAAATTGTCGCATTTGGGGCACAGAAAACCCGCAGGCATACATTGAAAAGCCGATACACCCAAAACGAGTCACTGTTTGGTGCGGATTTTGGTCCAGAGGCATAATTGGGCCATTTTTCTTCGAAAATGAGCAAGAAGTGGCCGTTACAGTCAATGGCGATAGTTATCGGGCCATGTTGAACGAATTTTTGTTCACAAAAATTGAAGCGGAGGATACTGGCTACATTTGGTTTCAACAGGACGGCGCTACGTGCCACACAGCCGAAGCTACACTCGATGTTTTGCGCCCTGTTTTTGAAGATCGCATTATCAGCCGCAGAGCTGATGTCGTTTGGCCACCTCGGAGCTGCGATTTGACACCGTTGGACTATTATTTGTGGGGTGACGTAAAAGATTAGTGTTACGCCGACAAGCCAGAGACAATTGACGCTTTAAAGGACAATATTCGTGAAGCCATTGGTGAAATACAGCTGCACACAATCGATAATGTGCTTAAAAATTGGACCGATCGTGTAGGCTACTGCATGGCCAGCCGAGGCAGCCGTTTGAATGAAATTATTTTCCATTATGAACCGGAAGGATTGTACTTTCAAATAAAAAAATAAATTTGAGAAAATATTCAGTTGTTTTTTTTTATAGCATTTTCAAAAAAAAAAAAAGTTATTTGGCGGACCTTTTATTTGGCCAAAACGCCTCTTTTTTTCAATATTTTATAATGTACGCAGACTTTTGTGCCTGACTGTATATAAAATTTACTAAAGAAAATGAATGCAAATAATTTTATAAAAGCTAACAGGTCTGTTCCCGTACTTTTTCAGTAAAAATTAGTAAATTCTCAAATTTCTTGGAGTGGGGGTAAATTATCTCAGAAAGAGACAAAATTACCAAAAAGTAAAGTACGGGAACGCGTTTAAGTAAATAACAGTAAAATTAAATATTTTGTATGCATTTTAAAGAACAAATGACATAAATCACATGTCAAAACAAGCAAGTTGTCACTATTAGATACCAACTGACAGATTACTGACTTCTACCAACAGAAATTTCTGCAGTAAATTTTTTACAGATTTTTATGGAGGGGTACCTAGTTTTTGCTCTCTCGTGAGCTGTCTCTTTTACTTATTTTTGCGTACGGGAACTGCAATAAGTAAAAATCAGTAAGAATCAGTAAATATTATTTTGTACGGGAACAGACCTAACCACTGGTTAAGCTGTCAAAATGCGTTTGTGCAAGTACCCCTTTGAAAGATATTTTCGACATCGCAACAAATAACAATTTAGTGCGCGGATCAGCAATGTCTCAAAGGTGTAAGTCCATTGGACTACCTAACAACAAGCTAGGGGTTCAAATTCAAATCCCCTAGTCGAAGCCCTCACGTTTTTTAACTCTCCCATCGCTTGGAAATGGCCGTGTTTCTGATTTCAAATTTAGTGAAACTTTGTTATCACTGCCCAAAATGTTCGTACCAATGAGAACAGAGCTTCATCTGAGTCTGACTCTGAACACGGTCAATGTCTGAGAAGAATAAACAAAAAAAAAAAAAAAAAAAAATGCATCGACATATCCTCCATTTGAAATCGGCGTTAAATTGCAAGTCCCTATCAAAAATCACCGACAGTGACAGCACAGTATTCCCCCCACAAACGTAGATTGACACTGGTTATCATCGTTTTAGAATACCCAACTGGGCATCAAGCGACGTTTTTCTCTCGCATGTTTTGGGGCGTATATTTCACCCTAAATTGACGTGGAAGGTCAAAACAATTGCACAATCGAGCCACCAACTGTTGAGTGCATTTGAAATTCCTGCCTTCTTCACAAATGGCAACACCTAAGCACACACCGGTGGTGGATCACTAAGAAGTAAGAAGCACTAGCACACATCTATCTACAAACAAGCACCATCTCTTCACAAGCCGCCTTCCATGCAGCAGCACATATTTTACGAAAGGGCAACAGACAGAGCATGGAGAACTAGAGGGACTACAAAGAGGAGCTATTGGCCTAATGATATGCCCACATCCACCCTACATAAAAAAAAAACAAAAAAAAAAAACAACAAATGGTTCAAATGCGTTACCTGTTTCGGAAATATTCATTAAAGCCATCTCAAGATCATGTCGAACTATGGTTCCCACTTCTGGCATATTCCTCGCTTTGTATGGAACAACATTTCTTCTCCTCGGTTAATCCACACACTGGTGACTGGACTAGTGCAACAATTGGTAAACTGATCAAGTGCAAGGGAGATGGCAACGAATTCCATCAACACCACCAGAATCAAGAAAAATAAGAAAAACTGGAAATTCTTCACAAAAGAAACATCCACCACTCACACTAGCAATTCGGATTTACTTGTTGTATACACAAATTGGTAAGTTCCATTGTCCCACACGCAACAATCAACAACTAAACAGTTAAATCCCGATTTTGATAATTGCCGCTCTTTAAAGAAAATTAAATTAATTTTTTTTTTTTAAATTATTGAAACGGATCGCAATCGCAAGACTTTCCCATCACATAGCTCTCACCGGCAATACTCTAGTCTCCCGTAGCAATGGTACAAATCATTTTCTTTTCTTGTTTTTTTTTTTTTTTTCATTTATGAATTAACCACTCGTCGCACACTCATACACACGCAACAGGAAGCAGAAGCTGAACAAATCGAAAACGAATAAGAAAACACAGCGCAAGGCATAGCTATTCCCGATTGAAATCGTTTGGATTCAAAACAAAAATACAATCGGTTTGTCAATTGCAATCACTTTTTCATTGATATGGGACTTATGGGGTAAAATTGCGCAGGACGTAGATTTTCCTTAGATTTGATTTGAAACAAAAATAAAATTAAATAGAAAAGAAAAAATCTTCGATAGAAATCACATTAGAATCACTTTCCCCTTTGTGGTTTTAACGAAAAAACTGAACGAACGGCTTGAACACGCAATTTTTACACGAAGCTAGACAGCAGCTGGTTTGGTTTTGTCGTTGTCGTTGTATTGAATTCTTAGAAGTTCCGTTATTTGAGAATAGAAAAATGTTTTCCACGATATTTTTCATTCGAAGGGGTGGGGGGGAAATTGTAGATATTATTCTTTTTTTTGGGGGAATTAAAACTCACTTTTGTGGGCGGTTTGATATGTGAAGATGTTTTTTTTTTTTTTTATTTATTATTGGAATACCGAATTTTGGCCACTTTTCAGAGGTTTACAATCGCACCGTACACAACCGTATATCCGCACAACGCGGCTTGCATTCAACTACTGATGTTTGTTGTACACAGCAGAAATGTGTGAGCGAGATGAAGGTATGTGCGCGTTGACACGGATGGTAAATAAAATGGGGGAAGAGAACGGAAAAGTGATGCCAAGTTGGTTGTCGATGGAAACTAATGGGGTGTCTGTACTAAGTTATCGGAGGAATTTGAGAAAACTATCGAAACGTAAATCTGTGATTAATATTACGTTTCCACCGAGTCGAAATGCGTGATTTCATTTCCGAAATTCAACATTTGAAAATAGTAGGGGTATTCATGCAACGTCGTAATTTTATTACGTGCGAAAGATTATAATTTTACGACGACGTTTCATGAACGACCCTAAAACTGCACCACTAAATAATACGGTGACTTTTTGAATTCAATCTTATTTTAGAAATTTATTTATTGATAGAATTTCGTCCCTATTGACGTGTGGAAAAGTTTGAAAGGCGCCTCTACATGTCTTTACTCAAAAGGTAAAATGGCTTAAGTCGATTTAAGCCAAAAACATTTTTTTTAAATATTTGAAATGAGAAAAAAATTAGCTACATTTTGGTGTAATCACCTTGTTTCTACCTACCTTGGAAAACTGTTTTTTCTCCTGTTACAATGGCTTAACTCAATGAAAGTGAAAACATTGCATTTGGAATAACGTCTTAACACTCAAGTATTATTGCAGTACATTTCATTTATATCTTAAGTCTACTTAAGCCATTTTTGTTTTTTTTAGAAACACAATTTCTTGAAAACTAAAAAAGAGCTAAGTTGAATTAGGTCACTTTTCCAAAATACATTTTTCTATAGAATTAAATTTTATTTCGACTTAAGCCGTTTTTCCATAATAACGTTTTTATTAAATTGACTTAAGCCATTTCTCCAAACTAAAATATTTCCTTTATTTTTGATTATTTCGACATAAGCCATTATTCCAAACTAAAAAAATAATGATATGGGTTGTATCTATTTTTGGATATAGGCTTAGTGGACATAAGCCACTATACCAAACGGCTTTTCGAAACCAATTCAGTGTTGAGTAAGAATAAGCCTTTTTACCCTGTGCAAAAATTATATTTTTTATAAAAATAAAAAAAATAGAAAACGGCTTAAGTCGATTTAAGCCCCAGTATTATTCATAAAATCATTTGAGTTGTGAAAGTTTACGAGACGGTCTATCCAGAAAACAAGGAGAAAATTATTTGAAAGAATTAAATACGAATATCTTGGAACTTTGGTGTTTGTTTTAAATTAGTAAGTAAAAAATTACTCAAAAATACTTGTGTAGAAATCAATAAAAGTTGAAAACAATAATTTTTTAGTTTCATAAAATAAAATAACAGTATGAACAGAGCAAGGCAAATGCTGAAACTTGCACTGTTGAAAAGTGTAAATGATGTTCCCGATCAGAAAAATGAGAAAGTTACAGGTATGTATAATATTTTTTTACGTACAATTCTTGTATCTCTGTAATTTACCATTTCGTGACATAGAATGCTAATTTTATAACATATTTATATAAAGTTTAATATTTTCTAAAAATATGATTATTGCTAATAATCAAAAAGCACGTCGGTGTCAGGTTTGGTAAAATGCTAGATACACGGAGTTATGTTATAATAAGCTAAGAAAATTATACACCAGATGATGAAAGTATCTCAACTGCGAGTTGCTCCACAGATAGAATCAAGACTACCCTATACAAGGAGTTTGTTGGTAAAATACAAAAATTTATATAATTTTATAAAATTATATTACAAATTAAAATATTAACAGATTTAGGAAATGACATCTTTATGCCGGTTGTTGCTAACGAAACATCTTCAAGCTTTGGAAATGGTTTTTCTGATATAAACGTCTGTAGCCTGAAGAACGCAGCAGAATTTAGTATTATGTCGGACGAATATTTCTATGAAGATAGCGATGATAGCGTTAAAGACCCAGATTTTAAAATGCATGACGGGTCCCCAGACATCTTTTCTGAATCTGAAATTGAAGAATTGGCCATGCAGGTAGAGCAAAATATTTCTTCAGAAAGAAAGAACGAAGAAACGATTTCTATTAATTCAGAAAGCATTCCAAAAGAAACACGAAAAGGAAGGACCCAAAAAAGAAATTTGGGTAAAGAATACCGAACTAAAACAGGAAAAGAAATCGCCGCAAGAACAATGAAGCCCCTTATTGATTGCAAACGTAAATGCAAGGAAAAACTCTCAGTAGTGGAGCAGGAAACCATTTTCAGACAGTATTGGGAGCTGGGAAATTACAATCTGAAGTTGGCTTTCGTATCTGGACAGATTTCTATAGAGGAAAAGAAAACAACACGCACAAAAAAGACTGCTAAAGCAACTCGAAATCGCAATTTTACATATAATTATTTTCTTCAGCTAAAAGGTATCCGAATGCAAGTTTGTCAGAAATGCTTTAAAATGACTTTAGGTGAAACTGACCGCTTTTTAAAAACTGTAATTGCAAAGAAGATCGAATCTCCAGGAACAGTTATAATGCAAGATATGCGCGGAAAGTCAACTCCGACCAACAAAATATCAGTTACAAAAAGAACTGAAGTTATAGAGCATATTAACAGTATTCCAGCATACGAGAGCCATTACACTCGTAAGTACTCCCCTCAAAAATATTTTGATACCAGCCTTAGCTTATCCCTGTTGTATAAATTGTACACTGAAAAAACTGAAAATCCAATTTCCATTACGAAATATAGTGAAATTTTTAAGGGCTTAAATATTAAATTTAAAAAGCCAAAGCTTGATACCTGCACAAAATGTGATACACTTGCCATAAAAAAATCAGTAGCCACAGGAATTGACTTACTTACCATTCAAATGGAGCAGAAACAACACCATGAAGAATCAGATTCGGCGTATGATTCAAAGAAGAAAGATATTGAGTCTGCGAAAAATCTACCAACTTTAAAGGTATTTACATTTGATCTCCAGCAGTGCCTACCTACACCCTATCTCCAATCATCTATTTCTTTTTATAAAAGACAGTTGTATACATTCAACTTAACAGTACATGATTGTGTCGAAGGAACCCCACATTGTTATATGTGGCTTGAAGGTGTAGGAAATAGAGGAGGCAATGAAGTTGCATCTTGCTTAAGCGAACACCTTCATTCATTATCAGCGTTATCGCCCACTACTGAGCATGTCGTTTTTTACAGCGACAATTGTTTCGGGCAAAACAAAAACAAGATGGTTGCAGTGATGATGCTAATGCGGGTGTGTAGCGAAAACAACGCCCTGAAGCACATAGACCACAAGTTTCTCGTTCCCGGTCACACACATATGGAATGCGACATTGACCATTCTATTATTGAGAGGAAGAAAAAAAAATCTGCATTCAAAATTCACCACCCAAGAGATTGGTACCAATTCGTAAGGGGAGTTGGATCCAAAAAAAACTTCTTAGTAAAAGAGATGTCTCGAACAACTTTCATGAACTATGGGTCAACTGTAAAAAACAAATTTATTTTTCGTAAAGTTGATGACGAAAATAATAAAGTCAATTGGATAAATATAAGGTGGCTCCGATTTTCAAGAGAAACTCCATTTATTATTTATTATAAGAATTCATTGGACGACAAAGAACCGTTCAAAAATATTAATATTCAAAAAAGAGGATGCAACAAAGTAACTGAAGATTGTCTTGAGTTGCTTTATGATGGACCGAATAAAATAAGTGAAGCAAAAAAACAGGACTTGATTAATTTACTTCCTTTGATTGATGAGCAGTTCCACGACTTTTACAGGGCCCTTTGCACAGAATCTAAGCCAGATTTTCATCCTGATTTAACTGAAGATGCTGAAGAAGAAGCTCTTTAGGAGGCATTATATGTCAGTATCTTGTACCTATTTAAAAAAATTATTATTTTTTATGTTATCTACTTATAAACAAAAAAGAAAAACTATGTACCATATTACTACTAATATTGAATTCGTTTTGTTAATAAAGAAAGAAAAGAGAACTATGTCATGATATGTTATCATTTAATTTAAGGAAAAGTGGTTTATATGTACATAAGTCAAAGCTAAACATAGACAAAAAAGTGTAAAAACGGCTTAAGTGACTTAAGTCAATTTTAATTATATATAGATAAAAGTCAAAACGGCTTATGTCAGTTTTTTTAAAATAAAATACTAAATTCTATAAGATTTAAAAAAAAGGAATAAGATTGGAAAAGGTTTTATTTTTATTGATATATGAATAAAATTCCAGCCTTCTACTCGAAACAGTTTTGTTGGAATATTTTTTTAAATTTAAAACAGCTCTCCTGAAAATTGTGAAAAATCGACATAAGCCACTTTACCTTTTGAGTAAAGATGTGAAAAAAGAATATCCTAAGTGCTATAGAATTAAGGGAAATTTTCATTTATACAGGATTACCATAAG
This sequence comes from Rhingia campestris, assembly GCA_932526625.1. Taxonomy (NCBI): domain Eukaryota; kingdom Metazoa; phylum Arthropoda; class Insecta; order Diptera; family Syrphidae; genus Rhingia; species Rhingia campestris. Next base: position 814,247 of record OW052186.1, on the reverse strand, counting down.
AAAACTGTGTTTCAGACGAAAGTCCAAACGCGTATTTCCAAACATTTTACTATTAGGCAATATACAAGTTGATATGGCATTTAATGGAATAAATAATGGACTTTTTAAATATATGAAATGCTGAGCGATTAAATTATCATTTTAATACAAAAATGTAATTTTAATTTGGCGCTATTTTTCCATATGAATAGCGCCACTTTTGCGACTAGTAGAGAAAAAAGGAATATTACATTGTATACCAAAATGCTGTGGGCTCAGTGGCGCGATGGTTAGTGCGATGAACTGCTGCGCAGAAGGTCTGGGTTCGATTCCCAGCCGTAGCAACACCTAAATGATTTTTCACTGGCCCTCCTCTCGTGATGATCTGACAAATCGTCCGAGTAGTATCAATTGTCAAGAATAGCTTATCTCAACTTAGCCGTTCGGAGTCGGCATAAAACAGGAGGTCCCGCCATCGTGCCAGAAGTACACACGCACACATGAATGGTTGTGAGAAAGCTAGGCCCTGGGTACTAACGAGCCTGTTGCGCCAAAAATTTGTATTTTTTTTTGTATACCAAAATGCTAGCCTTCAGTCGTCAATTGTTCTCTCTCCGTTCTCGATAATTTGTTCCAGTTAAGCGCATACTTTTGTTGTGTGAAAGTGACTGATTAAATGTCAAAATAGCATTTCAAAAGTTTACAACGTTCACCATCTCAGTTTACGCACCCAATTCCTGTGAGAAAATTCCGATATTGTTGGAAAAGATTTCCCATAAAAATTTTGACAGTTCATTTATCACGTCGTAATTATATCACGTTTACAACGTTTACGACGAGTTTCCGACGTTGCATGAATACCCCTAGTGATTAATAGTGCGGCATAAATTTACTTTAGCAAAAACTCGCTTTTTTCACTTTTTTTTTTTTTGGCTTAAACGTCTTTACTATCAAACTTTAGCTATCCGTTTTTAAAAAAATCGTCGCTCACATTTAGTTTAAGAGTTATGCTTATGACAAAATTGCATTTTTTTATTATTTCCATACAAATTGTTGTTGTTTGGCATTTCTGTTTTTTTTTACTTCAGTTGTTAACGCGGCATTGCCATGTTCAAAAAAAAACATAAAATAAAAAAAAATTATAACTTAAAAAACTGTTGACTAAGGCGCCTGCCTGACGACTTTACATACCCTGAGCGGAGCAACGAAGTTGCGTGAGCGTGGACTGTCCCCAGAAAGAGAGTTGAAATCCTTTTTTCACGCGAAGCGGGCCACCCAGGGTACTATTAACGATAAAAACTGTTGACTACGGCGCCTGCCTGACGACTCGTCGATTGTTTGGGTAGAAGCTTGTTTAAGACATTATGCAGGAAAATTCACAAGCATAACCGAAATTGTGATAGCGAAACTTCTCTAAGGTTGTTTTTAAGCTTCCGGAGATGTGTGTACATGCACTACAAGTTAAGATGTTTCGGTAGAACTTCGCACAAGTTAATCCGAAGCATAGCACGTATAGAGCTTACGAAAGAAGGCTTAAAAGAGCTAAGGTTAAAAGATCGGGAAAAAGGTGAAAAGATCGTTACAAGGTGTAAAGATTGGAAAAAAAGGTGAAAAGATCGGGAACCTGCCGGAGAATGAGTCAACACGATTCAACTACTTCGTTGTACTTACACGTCTTTCCGGTTCGAGAGTACAGCCTAGTGGATAGCGTGTTGGACTGGCTGTTCTATTTTTTAAGTTATTTTTAGGTAGTTTTAATTAGTTTCTAAGTAGTTCTAGTTAGTTCATAAGTAGTTTTAATTAGTAATTAAGTTTAAATTAAATAAAAAAAAAAAAATACTAAACCAAGTTTTTTTTTAAATGTTTCTTGATCAAGAAAATGAAAGATTAGATAATTAAATAAAATTATTAAATTAGATTTAAGGCCGAAAGGCATTAGTTTTTAAGTTGTTATTATTTAATTTAGGGTATCCGCAGAGGACAAGTAAGTTAGTTACGTTAGTAGATAAGTAGGCTAGTTTTTCATTAATTTTTGTCTAGCATGTAAGTTAGATCTAAGTTGAAAAAAAAAATAAAAATGAATTTGAAACAAAAAAGCGTGTTGGACTACCGTGCGAGAGAACCCGAGTTCGAATCCCACTTAGATGAGAGTTTTTTTTTATAATTAATTGCATTGAACTTCATACTTTCATAATAAAGAATTGGGTTTTAATGATTATAAGAGATTGGAAAGAGATAAAACAATAGATAGAGATAAATAAATATAAGAAAATTTAAAACAAAAAGAAAATAATAAAAATTGTTATTTTTCAACTTCGAGAAGGCTTGCAAATATTTTCGGAAAGACTTTTTGTAAAGCCTGTAATTTGTTTCTATAAAGCCTTCTATAAGCAAACAAAGTTTTTTCTGTAAGGCTTTTTAGAAGTATTTAAAGAATTCTTATAGAAGTCAACTTACTTACTTACTTACTTAAGTGGCGTACAGTCCGGAATGAACCTGGGCCTCAACCAACATGCCTCTCCAATTAGCCCGGTCCTTAGCTAACCGCCTCCAGTTGCGCACTCCAAGTTGGTTGAGGTAGTTTTCTACTTCTGCTCGCCACTTAAGGCGAAGTCTTCCTCTACTGCGTCCGACGTCTGGCTGGGAATCGAAGACTCTGCGAGCCGGAGTATTGGTGTCCATTCTTTCTACATGTCCTAGCCATCTTCAACGTCCAATGCGGAGTTTTTTGACTAGGGGTATGTCGCTGTACAGCTCGTATAGTTCGTGGTTGAATCTTCGTCTCCATAGCCCGTCAACGGAAACGGGACCGAAGATTTTCCGAAGAATTTTTTTCTCGAATCGACCAAGGATTTCTTCATCCGCTTTTGATACGGTCCATGCTTCAGCGCCGTAGAGCAGGACTGGGATGATCAGGGTCTTATATAGGATCTCCCTAGTAGTTCGAGTGAGGGCTTTAATACTTAATTGCCTTCTTAGCCCGAAGGAACAGCGATTGGCAAGAGTAATTCTTCGTTTGATTTCTGACGAGATGTTGTTGTCAGATTTAATAGCGGAGCCGAGGTAGACAAAGTCCCGTACTACCTCAAAGTAATATCTGTCAATGGCGACGTTCTGTCCAATTCGTCGATGTTGTGTGTCCTTTTGTGTTGATAGCATATACTTTGTCTTACCCTCATTTACTTCTAAACCCATTTTTGCCGCTTCCTTCCCTATACTAGCAAATGTGGCTATGACATCACGTTGAGTCCTACCAATGATATCAATATCGTCGGCGTATGCTAGTAGTACCACCGATTTTTGGAAAATTGTGCCTCTGGTGTTGGCTCGGGCGTTTTGCACAATCCTCTGAAGAATCAAATTGAAAAAGTCACATGACAGCGCATCGCCTTGCCTAAATCCTTTTTTGGTATCGAATGTGTCGGTGAGGTCGTTTCCGACCCTGACGGTGCAGCGAGAATTCTCCATCGTCATCCTATATAAACGGACGAGTTTGGGCGGTATACCAAAACTAGACATGGCTCTGTATAGTTCGTCTCTATAAATGCTGTCGTATGCGGCTTTGAAATCGATAAATAGGTGGTGGGTATCGATTTGGACTTCTTGGGTTTTTTTCCAGGATCTGCCGAAGTGTGAAGATTTGATCGATTGTGGACTTTCCTGGCCTTAAACCACACTGATAAGGGCCGATCACATATTACGGCAGATAGGATCTTGTAGGAGACGTATGCGTCTGTGGTTGGCAGCTCAGAGGTTCTCCTTTTTTTGTGGATCGGGCAAACGATGCTGAAGTTCCATTCTTCAGGCATGCTTTCAACCGACCAGATTTGGCTTATGAGTTGGTGGATGTTACTTACCAAGTCATCTCCGCCAGCTTTATAAAGCTCAGCGGGAAGGCCGTCATTTCCGGCGGCCTTATTTAGCTTGAGTTTAGATATTGCTATCCTCCTTGCAATTAGGTAGGGTGGTCGGCAGTTTTCGCTGTCGTTGCCAATATTAAATGGTTCGTTCTGCCTGACAGCGGAATCGCCGTTTAACAGTCTGCAGAAGTGGTTCTTCCATATCCTCAGCATCGACTGTGTCTCAACTACAATATTTCCTTGTTCATCTCGACAGGATTCTGTTCGAGCCTTGTAGCCTTGGCTTTGACGTTTTACACTTTGGTAAAACTTGCGAACATCGTTCCTGGAGTGGCACCTCTCTATATCCTCGATCGCGCGCTTTTCTTTCTCTTTTTTCTTCTTTCTGAAAAGCCGATGTTCTTCCCTTCTTCTTTGCCTATAGAGCTCAATGGCACCTCTCGTCTTCACCTGCAGCTTAGCCTTGTAGACCTCGTTCTTGGCTACGAGCATCTGTCCGCATTCCACATCAAACCAGGGGTTTCTTGCTGGTGGCCGCGAAAAACCTAGCTCATCGGTTGCGGCTGATCTGATGGCTTGTTGGCATCGTTGCCATTTTTCTTCGACATTAGATGCTGGTGGTGTGTTGTGAGTCGAAAAGTTAAGATACGCGTTGCGCGAAGGTCTTGGCGGTCTCTGATGAAGAACAATTGAAGGAAAATTTCAGAATAACTTGGGAAACATTTAATTTATTGTGCACCGAACTTGAATCTATGAAAAAACGGGATACAAACTACAGAAGATGCATTCCACTACAAAAAAGAGTCGCAGTAGGTGTAAATGGGTTAAGCGACTGTTTGAGAAATAAATTGTGTATTGCCAATATTGGCTAGCGTAGCTATAGTGGTGATTTTCTTTAGTCCAACATTACTAAATGACTAAATGATAAAGCAAATCCAGTAAAGTATCAAAGATGAGATTGCTTTTTTCAATGTGTATTTGGAATGAAAGCTTCAACCAACTGAAACCCAAGTTCCAACATATGCATATTTTTTTTATTTATTTCATATAATGAAGCAATATGAGGCAATTATATATCACCAAACATTACCACGGTAAGGAATGTAATGACAGGAGCCACTGCACTGCATGTATGTCAAACAAAAAAATAATGCACGTGTGTTTCAGGCATTATGGCATTAATTTGTTTTTGCAGATTTTACATGTGTTCGCTCACATTGAAAACTGTGTGAGCTATCTTTTCTGCAAGGAGAATTCTGCACATGTGTTTCAGGCATAACATTTCGACGGTCCATCTTGAATCACGGAAGATCAATGGTCGTTTTTACTGTCGGCGATATCACTGTCGGCGATATCACTTTATTTGCTTCACTTAAAACAATAATCATCAAACCACAGCCGATTATTGAGCGATTGCTCATGAGGATAGACTACCGCCTGAGTGATAATCGTTTTCAAAGTTACGGAATGACACCGCTTGATAGAAAATGTGCTACCAAACCTATTTTTTTGAATTGTTATCGAAAGTGGTTGTCGAAAATGCTAAAATTTACAAAATAGAGCAGCTGATACCACAACCGGTAATCATACGCTGCAAAATAAATGGGAAATCAATGTTTTATGAATTAATTTGATGTGAATATATTTTTATATTTGCCTTGACTCTAAAATCAAAACATTACTATAAGTGTAGAAGAAGATAAAGTGAAAAAAAATTTAATTTAATGTACAAAAAAAATAAATGAAACATCAAACATTGAAACCACAAAATGCCATCTGTTGGCAGTTGTTGGCGTTTACGTGGTTCAGTTTCAGTGGTGCCAGATCACCGATTGGTGCACCATTTTTATCTGCACCTATACCTTTTTATTAATAAACGCTGATTATCTAATAATATGGGAAAAACTGTCAGTTTAGCCATTGATTAGCTAATCAGTGTTTATTAATACGGGGGATATAGTTTAAAGAAAGCACGTCAAATATGGTAGCACTGATGATTTATCGATTTTGATGTCGAAAAGTTATCGAAATGTATAGAATCTGAAACAGCATTGAATTTTTATTTTTGTCCGTTAAAATGCTTAATATACATTTATCAAGTTACACTAAAATTAACGCTTACTTTCTCCATTTTCCACCAACCAGACAGGAAAACAACGCCCTCTTTCTTTTATCTCTTATTTGCTCCCACGTTTGGGCATCCAAATTCTATGTCTGTCGGAGTTCATTGGTCAGCAACAACAGCAGTTTTCAGCTGTGTATTTTTCTTTTCAACGAACAAACTAAATTGTTTATGTCGCGATCTTACAAGCCATTTTCTTCATAAAGCAGTTACTCAATATTTCAATCAATTAAGAGTCGCTGAGCTCTGAATTTAAATATATCGAACAGTTCTACATTTTCTAAAAATAAAATAAAATAAAATTGAAAATAGTTGGTCGCTGAACATGCTGGGTTAACTCGATGTTAACTCTGAATTAAAATTGACAGAAAAACTACTTTCTCGATTTTCGAGTTACCTCGAGAAAGTAGTTTTTCAGTGGTTTGATACCGAAACTAGGATTATCTCACAGTGTAAAACCGGAACTTAAAGAACCATCACTTGAGGTTTGGTTAGTCAATTGTCAATTGGAACCTTGAAAAAGGCTATCCCGAGAATAAATGTTGTTTATACCAACGGGGGTGTATTTATCAGAAGATTTCTGATTTGTTTTATAAATAAAATTTTAAAACTGATTTTCAATTTTTCACCATTTTCTCTACTGTAACCCATTTTGTAGCGATTGCTTACAGGAGGTATGGTTCGATAACATTTTTCAATAAAAATTGCAATGATTTGGTTTGGTAGCACAGTTATTGTTATCCAGCTTAGTAGCATCGGAATTGATAGATATCTGGTCATAACGGAATCTATATAGCCTAATAGAAACGTACTATTACCGAGCCGAAATGCGTCATTTCAGCGAAATTCGTGATTTCAGCCGAAATGCGATGCATTCCGCCATACAATTTCACATTTTGAAATTCGACATTCCGCTGAAATGCCATTCCAAACTAGGACCAACCGAGTTATGTCAAATCAAACATTACTATTACTACTATAAAAAAACCTTTTTTTTCTCCTATAAATGTCAAATTGCTCTGTAAATGTTTGTTTAAAAAAAATCTTTTCGATAACAAATTTTAAAACAAGAAAATAATTCAAAATACATTTAATTCATGAACATTCGAAGGACGTTCTCTTGCTTGTTCTTGTCCAAATAGCTTTTGCAAATGTCATTGGTAGCCCTAATCTGTGAGTGAACCTATTGTAAATTGTGTGTACACATGAAATTGTTGACCTTGGGCAAAATTTTTGCGATACCCGTTGGCCTGGTGTTTACTTTCTTGATCCCATACAAAGAAAAATAAAGACGATATTGTGTAACACGATCGGTAGTACCTACCCAGGACCTAGATTTTTCTCATAACTCCCATTTTACCCGGAAAACGAACGGTTGTATTGAGATAAGCTTTTCTTAGCAGCTGATAGTACTGGATGATTTGTCAGATTATCGCAAAAGATAGGGACAGTAAAAAAAATGTTTGACAGTTGGAATGCGTTTTTTTGGTGGGATCACTATATTCAAATGTTGAATTTCGTTAATGAAATGACGAGTTTCGATTCGGTGGAAACGTACTATAAAGTGCGTTCAACCCAACTAACAATTATTCTTCCATAAGGCACACAAATTTAATTTCCACAAGCAATTATTTCTATAGGCCTTATATAGTACTTGTGCGCGGAGTTTGACGATTTTTGCAGTCGATTGTTTGGGTAGAAACTTGTTTAAGACAATATGTAGGAAAATTCACAAGTATAACCGAAAATATGGTGGCGTAACTTCTGTAATGTGGTTTTTAAGCTTCCGGAGATGTGTGTACATATACATTTGTTAAGATGTTTCGGTAGAACTTCGCACGAATGTATAGAGCTTACGAATGAAGGCTTACAAAGGCTAAGGTGAAAATATCGGGACAAGTTGTAAAGATCGGAAAAAAAGTTGAAAAGATCGGGAACCTACTGGAGAATGAGTCAACACGATTCAAGTACTTCGTTTTACTTACAAGTCTTTCATGTGCCAGAGTACAGTCTGTAAGGCTTTTTCTAAGCAAACAAAGTTTTTTCTGTTAGGCTTTTTAGAAGTTTTGAAAGAAATCTTATAGAAATAAATAGCTTCCTAAAAGTGCGCCAAATGTTTTTCCATAAGACTTCCTACAAGTAATATTGCTGGAAGGGAAATAGCTTCGATAGTGGTTTATCGAAGCGAAATTGTTAGTTGGGAATATCTCCATAAGAGTAAATATACTACAAAATATGTGTAAAGGTGTCTATTCCTGTAACTGACAGAAATTTATAAAAGGAGGTGCAAGTATTTTTGGACTGACAGAGAAATCGAATGAAAATACGTCCCTAACCATCCTTTTTTCCATAAGGGGCACGTACCCCTTATAGACTATGTGGATTCAGATCACAGACTGCAGAGGGCAGACAAACATTTTTTTGTCCATAAGGGCAGGTACCCCTTATAGATTATGTGGATTCAGATTCACTGACTCCAGACGGCAGACAAACATTTTTTTGTCCATAAGGGCAGGTACCCCTTATAGATTATGTGGATTCAGATCACAGACTCCAGACGGCAGACAAACACTAAAAAAAAACTACTTTTTTGGACTCGGGGTTACTCAAAACATAAGAATTTGTTAAAATAGCCATCACAATACTTTCCTACAGAGTACTTCGCGACAACCATCCATATCATTTGCATGATGGCAAATGGTCGGGGGGTAGTTTTTTGTAAGAATTTGCTTTAATACTGTCAGTTTGACGTTGTCGCGAAGTTCTCTATTCTATGTATACTGGAGAAGAAAACATAAACTGTTTTGGCTATATTTTATGGTTTAGGTATAGGACGTGCCTTATATTTCGAGAGACGGGGTAGTAACTCATTAAACTCAAAGTCCCAATTAATCCTAGCGAATGGATACATCACAATACATAAGAAGATTTAAAGTATTTTTTTTTTATAATTTTTCCATAGAGGGTACTTTTTAAAAATTTAGAGAATTGGCAGACGTCGTTTTTTCACCACGCCATTGGAATTTTGAGAGAACGGGTAAGACAGCCCATGCAATTAGACCCCTATCGGCAAGTAGACGGTCCATTTGTGGCGGATTTTCCGGTACGCGTCCTCGATAAAATGTCGGTTACAACAATTCACAATCGGAAAGAAGTTTACCGGATACCACAATCATTTTCGGTTTGATATAAATTCAGAAAAAATATTGTCATGAGTTCCAGTTCTATTTACCGATGTCAGGAGTTTTTTTTGATGAATTGGAATGTATTGCTGTCGAAAAGCAATTTCTTTACGTCGCAGCACATAATATTAATGAAACCATTCGATGCAAAACGTCTTACTTAACCGGCTGTAGTCGTTAAGCAGAAAGTGTAAGGAGATTAATACCACAAATTTTAGTCTTAGCAAATTGAAAAAAAAAATCATCTGTACTCGGAGGGATTCGTACTTGTATTAACGGATTTATTTCAATTACCATATTACTATCTTAATTTAATATTAAAAAATTGAATTTAAAGGCTACGTTTTTAGACATCGAACTTAAAATATCAAATTGTGGTATTGGTAACACTGACACGATGATATTGCTAAGAACTCAAGTGCCATTTCCAGGATATGAGGTTTTGAATTCAATGGCATGGTAGTAGATAAAACCAGCTACGACTGCATAAAAACTTTTAAAACTAGCAGGATGGTACAAATGGAGCTATAGGGTACTTCGGGACAACGTCAGTGTCAAATAAAAAATGACATTTGTATGAAAACAAACGCAATCTGACATTTGTATTAAGGAATATTCATTGGCGGCAGACGAGGAGTACTTTTTTGAACATCTTTCTTTAAAATTTCTTGAAAATTGAAGAAATTCCATTGGCACACCAAACATGATGGAATTGAAATTTTACCTTCATAGCTGGTTATATGAATCATTGGGATATTCTGTTTCATTTGGGTGGAATAAAATAAATAAATATTCAAAAATTAAAATATTTTTGGATAATCATGTTCTAAAATTCATAATCTTTGTTTTGACACCAATTCGCAAATAAGTTAAAAAAAAATTCAAATGATGGTTTTCAATGATAGCTGCAACTGAACCCTAAAATCAATAAGTTAGTGGAAGTAACCCTAACTTACAAAATGCAAATAACCCTAAATGATTGCGGTATTGGGTAACGTTTGTTTATGATTGTGAATGGCTACGTAGCGGAAATGCAGAGTCGGTAAAAGTTGGCCTAAAATACTTCAAGAAGACTATGTCTGCACGGTTGTTGTCCTGGATGTGTTGTAATGTGCGGTTTTTGGCTAGGATAGAAAGAAAAAGGTTCCACTTCCTGTTCGATTTATTTAATTTATGTATATTGTGACCTGGGGTCTTGGCCTGTTTGTTCTAGCCTCATTTACACCCCTTCATTGGCTTGGATGAATGTCGTGGGAAAATTTCTTTGGTCCCTGGAAATGGAAACCGTAAAAATGATACAGATTTTCGTTGACCCTCAGGGTTCACTTATGCTGTCATTAAAAAAATATCATTGGAACACAAAGCATGGCGAAATAGAATTTTTTTTGAAAGTTGATTTAAGCAATATTTTCAAAATTCTGTCATAATAATCACCACTGTGATGGAACAACCATTCTTGAGGTTTGGGATGATCATATAAAAGACTAAGTGTCGAGTTGTAGTTAATGATGGTTGGGTGTTGTAGAACGTGGGTAGATTCTGATTGGCTTTAACTTGGCAATGCCCAGTGGTAACCATCGGGTACTGATAACAAGACGTAAAACAGCAACACTATAATCACCCTGATCAGAATGGCGCGGAATGAATACCCGATCTGCCGTCCCAATGAACCTAGATAAGCTGCTTCGACATATTCGGACAACAGGTTATCTAGGAATTTCAAGGGTAAGTCAGGCCCCTTGAACAGAGATGGTGGCGGATGAACCGAAAGGTCAACGGCAGCGCTCGATTCCGTAGTGGATACTGATGGCCCCATGTCCTAGGGTTATCTAATAAATTCGAACTGGCCCTCCAGGTTGGGGGTTGTGCTTTGGGTTAACTACCCACCCATGGAAAAAAACAATGTAACGAAGCAACTAATAGCCTCGGAAAGGACTGATATTACTGTTGACGACCCTGCTAAACGAAAAAAGGACAACGACGTTCGTATCTGCACCTGGAATGTGTGAACATTAAACAGGAGAGGTGCAGACGAACAACTAGCGGAAGCAATAAACTGCTACAAAGCGGATAATACTGCCATCCAGGAAATACGATGGGATGGGCCGGGCACCAAGGCCAAATTCGCCAACATAAGCCTTATATGCACTCATGCTCCGACGGAGGGAAAAGATGATACAACTAAGGACTGCTTCTACGAGCTCCTTGACAAAACCTATGAGCGACTACCAAAGTACGATGTTAAAATGGTGCTGCGAGATTTTAACGCAAAGGTAGGAAGAGAAGACGTCTTTAGCAGTACTGTCGGAAAATATAGCCTACACGACAACACGTCTGATAACGGCTAACTGACTTCACTACGGAACGAAATGCCACTATAGCCAGAACACGGTTTCCTCACCTCGATATCCTTTAGGGGACATGGCAGTCTCCAGATCAACGAACAGTCAACCAAATTGATCACATTGCGATAGACAAGAGGCACGCATCCAGTATTTTGGATGTCCGAACATTTCTAGGGGCTAACATCGACTCGGAACACTACCTCGTTGCAGCCAAGGTAAGGATGCGGATATCCACCACGCCACAACAAACCAGAAATACTGTGAACTATTTTAATGTCGAAAGACTGCAATCGCCAGAGACCGCCAAGACCTTCGCGCAACGCGTATCCCTTAACCTCTCGACTCACAACACACCACCAGCATCTAATGTCCAAGAACAATGGCAACGATGCCAACAAGCCATTAGATCAGCCGCAACTGATGTTCTGAGGAATGCCGACAGATGCTCGCAGCCAAGAACGAGGCCTATTAGGCTAAGCTGAAGGTAAAGACGAGAGCTGCCATTGTTCTCTATAGGCAAAAAAGAAGGGAAGAACACCGGCTTATCAGAAAGAAAAAAATAGAGCAAGCGCGCGATCGAGGATATAGAGTGGTTCCACTCCAGGAACGATGTTCGCAAGTTTTACCAAAGTGTAAAACGTCAAAGCGAAGGATACAAGGCTCGAACAGAATCCTGTCGAGATAAACAACGAAATATCGTAGTTGCAACATAGTCGATGCTGAGGATATGGAAGAACCACTTCTGCAGACAGTTAAACGGTGATGACGTACAACATTCCGTTGTAAGACAGAACGAACCATTTAATATTGGCAACGGCAGCGAGAACTGCCAACCACCCTACCTAAGTGAAATGAGGATAGCAATATCGAAGCTCAAGCTTAATAAGGCCGCCGGAAATGACGGCCTTCCCGCTGAGCTTTATAAAGCTGGCGGAGATGACTTGGTAAGCAACATCCACCAACTCATAAGCCAAATCTGGTCGGTTGAAAGCATGCCTGAAGAATGGAAAAAAGGAGACCCTCTGAACTGTGCCAACTACAGAGGCATAAGTCTCCTCAACATCGCCTACGAGATCTTACTGCCGTAATATGTGAACGCCTGAAACCGTTTACCAACAACCTGATCGGCCCTTATCAGTGTGGTTTTAGGCCAGGAAAGTCCACAACCGATCAAATTTTCACCCTTCGGCAGATCCTGGAAAAAGCCCAAGAAGTCCAAATCGATACCCACCACCTATTTATCGATTTCAAAACCGCATACGACAGCATTTATAGAGACGAACTATACAGAGCCAGGTCTAGTTTTGGTATACCGCCCAAACTCGTCCGTTTGTGTAGGCTGACGATGGCGAATTCTTGCTGTTCCATCAGGGTCGGAAACGACCTCACCGACACATTCGATACCAAAAAAGGATTTAGGCAAGGCGATGCGCTGTCATGTGACTTCTTCAATTTGATTCTTGAGAGGATTGGGCAAAACTCCCGAGCCAACACCAGAAGCACAATTTTCCAAAAATCGGTGCAACTACTAGCATACGTCGACGATATTGACATCATTGGTAGGACTCAACGTGATGTCATAGCCACGTTTGCTAGTATAGAGAATGAAGCGGCAAAAATGGGTTTAGCAGTAAATTAGGGTAAGACTGAGTATGTCAACACAAAAGGACATACAAGATAGACGAATTGGACAGAACGTCACTATTGACAGATATAACTTTGAGGTAGTACGGGATGAAGAAATCCTTGGTCGATTCGAGAGAAAAATTCATCGAAAAATCTTTGGTCCCGTTTGCGTTGACGGTCTATGGAAACGAAGATTCAACCAAGAACTAAACGAGCTGTACAGCGACATACCCCTAGACAAAAAACTCCGTATTGGACGTTTAAGATGGCTAGGGCATGTAGAACGAATGGACACCAATACTCCGGCGCGCAGAGTCTTCGATTCCCAGCCAGACGTCGGACGCAGTAGAGGAAGACCTCGCCTTAAGTATGGCGCGCACATGTAGAAACCGACCTCAACCAACTTGGAGTGCGCAACTGGAGGCAGTTAGCTAAGGACCGGGCTAATTGGAGAGGCAGGCCTCAACCAAATTCCAGGTTCATCCCGGATTGTAGCGCCACTTAAAAAGAAGAAGAAGACTAATTCTCGGAGCATCATTTCAAAAGTTAGAGCACCACAATTATCCTACAAGAGTTAGATAATTATTTATCGAAATGGTTGACTGGATTTTGGCAAACAAACTTCGAAAAGTCGAATAGCACACGGTTGTTAAAAGGATAAAGAAATGCGCTTATCCTCCCTCGAACGAAGCACTAATTTTGAAAATAAATTTCCACACTTTGGTCCAACTTGGGCTATAACCTCTCAAACTTTGAGCTTATTGCCTAGCTGGCGAGTTGACATATTAAAAAAAAAGTATCTCTGCTAAACTGTCATCTTGGTATAAGATATGCACGTATCTGCACACACATATAATTAAATTGCAATCGTATAACGATAATTTCAAATGCAACCCCATATGCAGACACGCAAACTGAAGTAATAACATGCCTCTGTGTTTATTTATATAATTGTGCGAATGTTTAGAGGGGGCACAGCATGCCCTCTGGCACAATAATGCATTTTTGAAATTATAGGTGCACTTGTTGTGCCGGTTAATTGTTACGTGGAGAAAGAATGAATAGTTTAGCGACAACAGATTCGTGTCTGTAATTTAGATTGCACGATTTTTTTATTCGATATTCGCCAGCAATTAATGTCAACCAGCTATAGCTAATGGAATATTTGTGAAAAGTCAAGGGACGAAGGGCGGTGTGTCCTCACACTATGGCAGATAGTCCTTTTTCAGTACGAGAGTGGTCCAAGTTGGGATGGGTAAAGTGAAAAACCTAAGTGGGTGCTTCGACATATTTGGGCAGTAGGTCATTAAGGAATCTCAAGGATTAGTCAGACCCCTTGAACTGAGATGGTGGGGGAAGAGCCGTAAGGCCAACGGTAGCGCTCAATTCCTTAGTGGATACTGATGACCCCGTGTTTTAGAGGAGATGGCCCACCAGGTTGGATTTTCAAGAGACTCGGAAAGGCTTGATTTTATTGTTGACGACTATGCTAAACAAAACTGCAATCCAGGACAAAAAAAAAGGACAACGTCGTTCGAATCTAAACCAGCAATGTGAGAACATTAAACAGGAGAGGTGCAGCTAAACTACCAGCGGAAGCCCTAAGCTGCTACAAAGCGGATATTACTGCTATCCAGGACAAAAAAAAGGACAGCAATGTGAGAACATCTGCTACAAAGCAGATATTACTGCCATCCAGGAAATACAAAGGGATGGGCCGGGCAAAAAGTGGATGCAAAACTGTGACTTCTACATCGGATCGTGTTATAGTGAGCAGAAACAGCGAATACACGGAAATGGATTTGTTAAAAGTGCAATGATTAGGCAAGAAGTCTTAAGCTTTGAAGACATTAGGGAACCCATTGTAACAATTCGCATCAAACTCAAATAGAACCCTTATATGATGATACAGTGAAAGACTGCTTCTACCAGTTTCTTGACAAAACTTATGAGCAACTTCCAAGCGACGATTTTATAACCGTGCTGGGCGATTTATACGCAAAGCTAGGAAGATAGGACTTATTTACTTACTTAAGTGGCACTACAGTCCGGGATGAACCTGGGCCTTAACCAACATGCCTCTCCAATTAGCCCGGTCCTTAGCTAACTCCAGTTGCGCACTCCAAGTTGGTTGAGGTCGGTTTCTACTTGTGCGCGCCACTTAAGGCGAGGTCTTCCTCTACTGCGTCCGACGTCTGGCTGGGAATCGAAGACTCCTCGAGCCGGAGTATTGGTGTCCATTCGTTCTACATGTCCTAGCCATCTTAAACGTCCAATGCGTATTTTTTTGACCAGGGTATGTCGTTATACAGCTCTTATAGTTCGTGGTTGAATCTTCGTCTCTATAGCCCGTCAACGCAAACGGGACCGAAGATTTTTCGGAGAATTTTTCTCTAAAATCGACCAAGGATTTCTTCATCAGCTTTTGATATGGTCCATGCTTCAGCACCGTAGAGCAGGACTTAGATAATCAGGGTCATTGAGCTCTATAGGAAAAGAAGAAGGGAAGAACATCGGCTTTTCAGAAAGAAGAAAAAGAGCAACAAAAGCGCGCGATCGAGAATATAGAGAGGTGCCACTCCAGGCACGATGTTCGCAAGTTTTACGAAAGTATAAAACGTCAAAGCCAAGGCTACAAGGCTCGAACAGAATCCTGTCGAGATGAACAAGGAAATATCGTAGTTGAGACACAGTCGATGCTGAGGATATGGAAGAACCACTTCTGCAGACTGTAGACCGGCGATGACGTACAACATTCCGTTGTCAGACCGAACGAACCATTTAATATTGGCAACGACAGCAGAAACTACAAACCACATAAGCTTAATAAGGCCGCCGGAAATGACGGCCTTCCCGCTAAGTTTTATAAAGCTGGCGGAGATGACTTGGAAAGTAACATCTAAGAACTCATAAGCCAAATCTAGTCGGATGAAAGTATGCCTCAAAAATGGAATCTCAGCCTCGTTTGCCCGATCCACAAAAAAGGAGACCCTCTGAACTGCGCCAACTACAGAGGCATAAGTCTACACAACATCGCCTACAAGATCCTATCTGCCGTAATATGTGAACGCCTGAAACCGTTCACCAACACCCTGATCGGCCCTTATCAGTGTGGTTTTCGGCCAGGAAAGTCCACAATCGATCAAATTTTCACACTTCGGCAGATACTGGAAAAACCCCAGAAGTCCAAATCGATACCCACCACCTATTTATCGATTTCAAAGCCGAATACGACAGCATTTAAAGAGACGAACTATACAGAGCCATGTCTAGTTTTGGTATACCGCCCAAACTCGTCCGTTTGTGTAGGATGACGATGGTGAATTCGATACCAAAAAAAAGAATTTAGGCAAGGCGATGCGCTGTCACGTGACTTCTTCAATTTGATTCTTGAGAAGATGGTGCAAAACCCCGGAACCCTCGACACAGACACAATCTTCCAAAAAGCGGTGCACCCATACTAGCATACGCCGACGATATTGACATCATTGGTAGGACTCAACGTGAGCAGTAAATGACGGTAAGACTAAGTATGTCAACACAAAAGGACATACAAGATCGACGAATTGGACGGAACGTCACCATTGACAGATATAACATTGAGGTAGTACGGGACTTTTACTACCTCCGCTCCGCTATTAACTCTGACAACAACATCTCGTCCGAAATTAGAAGAAAAATTACTCTTGCCAACCGTTGTTGCAATTTAGTAGTCAAGCCCTCACTCGAACTACTAAGGAAATCCTATATAAGACCCTGATCATCCCAGGCCTGCTCTACGGCACTGAAGCATGGGCCATATCAAAAGTGGATGAAGAAATCCTTGGTCGATTCGAGAGAAAAAATCTTCGAAAAATCTTCGGTCCCGTTTGCGTTGACGGGCTATGGAGGCGAAGATTCAACCAAGAACTATACGAGCTGTACAGCGACATACCCCTAGACAAAAAACTTCGCATTGGACGTTTAAGATGGCTAGGACATGTAGAACGAATGGACACCAATACTCCGGCTAGCAAACTCTTCGATTCCCAGCCAGATGTCGGACGCAGTGGAGGAAGACCTCGCCTTAAGTGGCACGCACAAGTAGAAACCAACCTCAACCAACTTGGAGTGCGCAACTGGAGGCAGTTAGCTAAGGACCGGGCTAATTGGAGAGGCATGTTGGTTGAGGCCCAGGTTCATCGAAATATCGAAAAAGCTCTGGCCAGAATACAACGGGAACCGGACCAAGAAATCTTCTTGTCTAAACTGTTAGGAGCTCTCACTGGTCACAACTTTCTCAGAACCCATACAATGAAACTAAATCTCAAGGATGATGACATCTGTAGAGGCTTTGGTGATGAAGAAACACACGAGGATACACCTCATTTCCTCTGTCACTGCCCGAGTCTCTGTCACCTGAGGAACAGAACACTTGGAAGCTACTACTTCCAACACATCCAAGAACTTTCCGATATTCCATTACCCTATCTTTACAGGTTCCTACGAACATCAGGATGGCTGGATAGAGTGGAGTAACCCATAGTAAGGATAAGGAAGGACGAAATCCCACCAAGGGTATAACAATGGGTCCACATGGATCTAAGGAATAGAGGATCCTCTACTCCACCAACCCGTAAACCTAACCTAACCTAAAAAGATACAAACAAGGCAACCCGTAAGCGCTTGCACAATGTGTATCTTCGTGAATCTGTAGCTTGAAGTTGAATAGACAGCTAAAAATGTTGTAGCTGTTTCAGACGCGGGCGGTAAGTGCGAAGGGGAATTTTCTTCGTTCGTATGTATCGGCTATGCTGTTGCTTGATGCTGGCATGGCTATGTGCACACTGGGGTATCAACAACAGTACCCCTCATAGTAAATTTTCGTTATATGAGATGCGCACACTTGCAGTTGTATTCTCATTGATAGAGGGCAACTTCATGCAAGAAATGCATCCCTCTTCTGACAGCGATGCAAAATACAAGCTACAGATATGCATTCTGAGCTGGCTTTTAGTCTCTGCCCATGAAATCAGCTAACATGCAATTTCTTTGTCCCTAAAAATAGCTTCAGTCACTCAGGGATCCTCATGGAACACTACATCTAGACTACTTTCCGGCCTGGTCAAAGCAGGATGCAATTTACCCTAGGGGTTCGTTGTCTATATTTCTGAGGCCTACGTTTATAAAGACACTTTTATTTTATCGACGAGGTTAAACCTCGATCAGAGTAAGCATAGTTGGGTATTTATTAATTTTTTGCAGTTTATATACAAATTTAGAGAAGCTTCGCTGAGTCGTATCGGATCGTTTATTTTATTTCGCGCTTTGATGGGCATGTTCTATCAATGTGCAACGTCGCTGCAGTCAACCATCCGTGGAGGGTTCTGTTTAGCCGATAACAAGATAATGACATGGTATCACTGTTCACAGTCAATCAGTCTTCGAATATTGTCATTATGTTGGCCCTATGGCCGTACATTGCGTGATTTCAATTCTGTAAACTAACGCTGGTTTGCATGAAACTTAATTACACGCAGATAGTCTTGATGACAATAGCAAGATGCGTTCGTAAATCGAATCAGTGTGTGTCTTTGTGAACTCCAGGTTACGCTCATCTTTTCATAAACAAATCGTTGCAGATACAAATAATCACAATGATTAGATTCTCGGATGGAAATATTTATCTCTTCGCACTAAGATGTTTTTCCTTTCATTGATTAGGCTACAATTATCCCATTCCTCCCTTAAACTAAATATCTAAAAAAATGAGTGACTCTTTATGGGGGAAATATAGCAAATTTGATTGCCCTAATTTCTTGATTTGGTCGGATGAAAAAATGCCCGAAAAATCGAACCTCAGCATCGTTTGCCTGATTCACAAAAAAAGGAGACCCTCTGGGCAAATCACATAACACATTGGCAGATTCCAAGAAGTCCAAATTGATACCCACCACCTATTCATCGATTTCAAAGCCGTATACGAAAGAATTTATAGAAACTATACAGAGCCTATGGTATACTTTTGGTATACCGCCCAAACTCGTCCGCTACTCCATCAGGGTCGGAAACTACCTCACCGACACATTCGATACCAAAAAAGAATTTAGGGAAGGCGATGCGCTGTCATGTGATTTCTTTAATTTGATTCTTGAGAGGACTGTGCAAAACTCCCGACCCAACATCAGAGGCACAATTTTCCAAAAATCGGTGCAACTACTAGCATACGCCGACGATATTGACATCATTGGTAGGACTCAACGTGATGTCATAGCCACGTTTGCTAGTATAGAGAAGGAAGCGGCAAAAATGGGTTTAGCAGTAAATGAGGGCAAGACTGAGTATATGCTGTCAACACGAAAGGACACACAACTTCGACGAATTGGACAGAACGTCACCATTGACAAATATAACTTTGAGGTAGTGCGGGACTTTGTCTACCTCAGCTCCGCCGTCAAAAATTAAACGAAGAACTACCCTTACCAAGGGAATTTAGAACTCAAGCCCTCACTCGAACTACTAAGGAGATCCTATCTTAGACCCTGATCACCCCAGTCCTGTTTTATAGCACTGAACCATGGATCGTGTCAAAAGTGCATGCAGAAATCCTTGGTCGATCTGAGAGACAAATTCTTCGAAAAATCTTGGGTCCCGCTTACGTTGACTGGCTATGGAGACGAAGATTCATTCAAGACCTATACGAGCTGTTTAGCGATGTTCCCCTAGTCAAAAAACGAATGAACAGCAATACTTTGATTCCCAGCCAGACGTCATTAAGTGGCGCGGTAGTACATGTAGGACGAATGGATGCCAATACTCCGGATAGCAGAGTCTTCCCAGCAAGGCGTCAGACGAAGTAGAGGAAGACCTCGCCTTAAGTAGAAGCCGACCTCAACTAACTTGTAGTGCGCAACTGGAGGCAGTTAACTAAGGACCGGACTAATAGAAGAGGCATGTTGGTTCAGGCCCAGATTCATTGCGAACTGCTTAAGTATGTAAGCAACATGATAGGTTTGGCGTTTTTATAATCGATAATGGGTGACCAAAATCCAATTTCCTTAATGACGGAATAGGAAGATCCATGTTGCAGATTGTTTTAATATTCTTGAGGGCGAAACTATTTTCTTTTTCGTGTCAATCGATCTCCAGATTGACTCTTGAAGACTCCCCTGATGTTATTTTCTGACCATTCAGACAAACGCTGAGATTGACCCTTAAGTGCGAGTTTATTAGCTTTATGAATGCTACTGCAGATCCTTCATCAAACATTGAAAATACCTCAGCTTTCCCATTTGGACGAATGTGAGTGGCAAGGAACACCCTTGACAAGGAACACTCAAATGCAGCCCGGCAACTGTTCAAACGTCTGGCAGTGTCTCTATTTGAAGAATCGTCATGAAGGCATGGGTGATGGTATTCCTTCCCTAGTTTGACAAGTCATCGAAGTCCTGTACCAAGACAAGAAAAACATAGTTGCGTGCTTTTGACCTTTTCCGTCAAATGCAGCCCGGCAACTGTTCAAACGTCTGGCAGTGTCTCTATTTGAAGAATCGTCATGAAGGCATGGGTGATGGTATTCCTTCCCTAGTTTGACAAGTCATCGTATTAGGTCCTGTTGTGTGCTTTTGACCTTTTCCCATCGTTCCTGGATGGAAATAGACTGCTGAAAATCTTTACGGTTTCCCAGTATGTTATCTTCTCCTTCCGTTCATTTTTTGGACTATTTTCATCCCCATCGACGCATCTGTTGTGGCTGAGAACTGGCTCTTATTATGGCTTGACTTGACAACCCAACAATTCTGGCAAGGTCACTCAACCAGATTGAAAAATCATGAATTGTCGGAAATGGTTTATGACAGCGGCATGTCTAACACATTCGAACTGTCAATTTGTTGGCAATTTCAAAACATGGTGTTCCAAGAGCGATGGGTTTGACAAATGTTGGTGTCAGTTCTCAGATTTTAGAAATGCAACTACCTTGGTCTAGAATGAAAGGATTTCCTCCACTTTGGCTTCACGGATGGGTGGGAATTTTCGTATCTTGCTGAGCTGGCCCCTGGCGAAGAGATCTGGTCTGCCGAAGCGAAACTCCAGCTTTTCATGGCATTACGAACGTCATTTGGATAAATGAACGTCGACTCGACTTAATCTTTGGCCGAACAAACTAAATATCTCATTGGGTTATGCCTGTTGTTGTTCCTAAAGGCGTCAGTTGTATCTCGAAAACTTGCGAGAAACAACGGCCATTCTTCCGTTTATCCCGAAAAGATTGCTGACTCATTTTGCGGAACCGTATTGTGGCAAAATAGATGAAAATACAGGTGGTTGAACATTCCATGGTGCTGACATTATTTCCAATCGTAAAGATTGGTATCGCTGAAGTTGTCCTCAGAACACATTTATCCATACACTGACGCTGGTCTCGCCATCTGTCCTGGTGTTGACGTTGCGTCCTTCAATACTTGAACCAAAAAATTAAATTTGGTTGGATCTCATAGATGTCGTTTTCTTTTGGTACATTTTTTCACCCCTCTGTCGGCTGACGGAAATACTTTTTTGTTTCTCAATCGCCATCTGGATGTCATCGGTACAAATTAAAATAAGGGTGGGTTAAGGGTATCAACAAGCATATAAAGGGAAATGTTGGATTTCAGCATTTCATGTCAACAAAATTGACACAAATCTATCGGAATTTTTAGATTTTGTAATATAGCTAGCAAGAGCTTCAATCCAAGGGGTATATCTTCAAAATTGGTGCACGCATTTGTGTAAAATTGATGACATCAAACATTTCCTTTGAAAATTCCTAAAACAGCTTAAATCAGCTTTACAACTGCATATACCGTTTTTTTAATTATTTTTAATATTTTCATCAATTTTTTGGATTTTTGCGTCAGCTTAGCCTTGTAGGCCTCGTTCTTGGCTGCGAGCATCTGTCGGCATTGTTCATCAAACCAGGGGTTTCTTGCTGGTGATCTGATGGCTTGTTGGCATCGTTGCCATTATTCTGGTGTAAATCGAGAGGTTAAGGGAAACGCGTTGCGCGAAGGCCTTGGCGGTCTCTTTTGATTGCAGTCTTTCGACATTAAAGTAGTTCACAGTATTTCTGGTTTGTTGTGGAGTGGTGGTTATCCGCATCCTTACCTTGACTGCAACAAGGTAGTGGTCCAAGTCGATGTTAGCCCCTCTTTATGTTCGGGTATCCAAAATACTGGGTGCGTGCCTCTTGTCTATCGCAATGCGATCAATTTGGTTGACGGTTCTTTGATCTGGAGACCGTCATGTCCCCTTATGGATTTTTTTGCTAATGATCAGTAGATAAAATCATATAAGAATATTCGTGCATAAATCTAAATCGCTCTAACTTGCTGTAGGTTCGCATTCAAGGGATTTGTTTCTTACTAGAATGGAGTTATTTGATATAATGAAGACATCAGGATATCAAAAGTTGGATGACAAAATTAAATTTTTAAAGGTCCATCTTCAAGACCGAACCAATTGTCCTGACATTAAGCTTAATGAACTTAACCGTACAATTGCAATGTTTTCAGCTATATTCAAAGCAAAATGGTCTAAAGCTAATCGAAAAGAATCTCGGTTTAAAGAAAAAAATCAGGAACGGCTTGAGACATCCATAGGCTTTGAATTATATGAAAGTACTTTAACAAAACAGCGAGGCCGCGGCCGCCCGGAGACATCATTTGAGGAGAGTTCGGAACGAACCAAACGTTTTAAAACGGAAAACATAAGAAGAAACCTGTCTACTTTGCAGCAAAGATGAATTTACGAGCTTCAGGACATACAGTTGCATCCGAATATGTGGAGAACATAATACGTTCACCTCAAAGTGCAACTGAATATAAAAGAGCGTATCAGAATTATTGAAAGATTTCCTTCCTATAAGGTTGTACAAGCTGCAAAAAAAATGATATCCAAATAGAAACGGCATTAAACTTACTCCTACTTCAGCGGAAGTAAATGTTCAAGCTCTAATGAAGCATACTGCTGAACGTTTGATACTTTCGCAAAAAGAAGTCATTGGTACATTGAAAAATGGGAACAAAACAGATGTGTTTGATACTGGGGAAACATCCCAGGCCTAAGACAGGCCAAAAGAGCTATTCAGCCCTTCAAACCAGATGCCAACAAGATACTAAATCTTCGCAGGCACGATATCAAAAACTTAGTAGGCTACCTAACTGGTCATCACGGTCTGCGATATCACCTAAATGCGTCTAGTCGACTCACCGGAGTGCAGACTATGTCTAGAAGAAGACGAAACAGCCGAGCATATCATATGTGAATGCCCGGCCCTTTACGGTATGAGAAGGGAATCTTTCTTCAGGGAATTTTTAAGTCCCGAAGAACTGAGGAAATCTTCGGCTGATAGTATTATCAGCTACATTAGGAAAGTAGAAGCGCTACTAACCTAAAAAGCATCTGACGGCAAGCACAATAGATCTTTTAGGTCGATGTGTATATTACTGCTTAGGCAGGTCAGAATTAAAAAAAAAAATATTGAAAAATGATCAAATAAACAATTTGCACTTAATATCAAAGTGGGGATTTGATGGCAGTTCAGGCCACAGCTCCTACAAACAAAAATCGGTTGGAATGGCTGCTGATGATTCCAGCGTGTTTATAACCTCAGTTGTACCTCTTCGATTATTTTGTGGAAACTCCGACAAAAACGACATAATTTGGCAAAATCACCGGCCTTCATCCACCAGATATTATCGCCCTTTAAAAATAAACTTTACCAAGGAATCAACACAAATCTCAGTATCTGAGAAGTCAAATATAGACAAACAAATTGAAAACTTATACCATTCTGCTGTAAATATTGGAAAACAAGTTCTACAAGTGTCACATAAATTAATTTTGACAATGGTGGACGGAAAAGTTTGTAACGCTTTGACTGATACCGCCTCTACTCAGCGTTGTTACATCTACGGTGCTAGTTCCAAGGATTTCAATTCCATCCAAAATATTGTCAAAACCCTTCAATGCAAGTACATTGTCTTTTGGTTTGTCTGTACTACATTGCTGGATTCGAACTTTTGAGTGCCTTTTACATGTGGGTTATAAGCTTCCAATAAGAAAATGGCAAACACGAAAAGAAGATAAAGAAATAGTAGCATCGAACAAAGCACGCATACAAAAGGAGTTCAGAGAACGAATGGGACTAATAGTTGATCAACCGAAACCTGGTTTCGGAAACTCAAATGATGGTAAGCCTGCGAGGCGATTTTTTGGCAACGTAGACGTGGCATCCGAAATCTTGCGTGTTGATCAAAATTTAATTGAATAACTTCATGCAATATTGGTGGCTATTTCAAGTGGCTACGACATTAATATCGACAAATTTAAAGCGTTCACACTTGATACTGCAAAACATTATGTAAACCTATATCCCTGGTTTTACATGCCCCCCAACTATGCACAAGTTACTGATTCATGGGTGAGATGTGATTTCAGCAGCATTGCTTCCAATTGGTCAACTTTCAGAGGAAGCTCAAGAGGCACGGAACAAAGATTTTAAGAAATACCGGGAAAACTATTCCAGAAAAATTTCTCGCGAAAAATGTAACGAGGATGTGTTCAATTTAATGCTGATAACATCAGATCCACTAATAACCAGCTACCGACAACTTCCGAAGAAGAAACTTAAACATTTTCCGAAAGAAGTCTTTAACTTCATTGTTTCACCGGTTATATCTAACAATGAGAGTTCCAATGGAGAAAGTGATGATGAAAGCTCATCGGATACATCTGAATTTCAGTCTTAATACTTTATGTAGATATGAAATTTACAATCAATAAATAAATATAAACTATTTGCTATATCCTAAATGAAAATAAAATAAAAATTGAAACACAAGGTGTGTGGCCACGGGTTAAATTTGAAATTCATGTAAGTAAAGTGTTAATTAGGCAAACAAAATATGACCTAAAATATTAAAATTTTGTTAAAATATATACTATCAACTAATCTTTACACAATAAAATGAATTTTAGCATAACTAAACCTTCACATGAATTGATGCCAGTTTTAGGGGTATCTTGCCCCAGTGTGCGTCGGAGCATGAGCGCATATAAGGCTTATGTTGGCGAATTTGGCCTTGATGCGGTTGTTACTATGTGTTCGCTAATGTCTTGGAAACATAAGACTTCTTGCCTAAGTCTGGCACTTATAATAAATCCGCATCCGAATAGTCGCTGTTTCTGCTCACTATAACACGGTCCATAGTAGATGTCACAGTTGTTCATCCTCTTTTTGCCCGGCCCATCCCATCGTATTTCCTGGATGGCAGTAATGTCTGCTTTGTAGCAGTTTAGGGCTTCCGCTACTTGTACGTCTGCACCTCTCCTGTTTAATGTTCTCACATTACAGGTGCAGATATGAACGTCGTTGTCCTTTTTTCGTTTAGCAGGGTCATCAACAGCAATATCAGTCCTTTCCGAGGCTATTGGTTGCATCGTAAGAATGGTTTTTTCCATGGGTGGGTAGTTAACCCAAAGCATAAACTCCAACCTGGAGGGCCAGTTCCAATTTATTAGATACCCCTAGGACACGGGGCCATCAGTATTCACTACGGGATTGAGTGCAACCGTTGGCCGTTTGGTTAATCCGTCAAACTGAATAAGGGGCCTGACTTACCCTTGAAATTCCTGGATAACCTGTTGTCCGAATATGCCGAAGCAGCTCATCTAGGTCCTCTGGGACAGCAGACTGGGTATTTCGTGCCATTCTAACCAGGCTGCTTATAATGTTACTGTTTTTCGTCCACACTCAAATTTTCATTCTTCGAAAAATCTTCGATCCCGATTGCGCTGACGGGCTTTAGAGATGAAGGTACAACCAAGAACAATACGAGCTGTACAGAGAAATGCCCCTTGCCAAAAAAAAACTAGGACATGTTGAACGATTCGACACCAATACTCCGGCTCGCAAAGTCTTTAATTCCCAGTCAGACGTCAGACGCAGCAAAGGAAGATCTCGTCTTAAGTGGCGCGCACAAGTAGACACTGACCTCCACCAACGTAAAATGCGCAAATATAGGCAGTTAGCTAAGGTCCGGGCTAATTGAAGAGGCATGTTGTTTGAGGTCATTCCAGACTGTAGCACAATTTTTTCACTGCCCCACCTCTTGTGAAAGTCTGACAAGCGCCCAAAAGTATAAAACTTTCATGAGAATCTTCTTAAATTTGCTGTTCGGAATCGGCGTTAAACTGGGGGTCACAAACGTTGTACCAAAAATATGACTTCACACACCCAAATGAATGGAGAAACTAGGTTCGAGACTCGGTATAGGCCGTTCATGCCGGATATTGCGTTTCATTTGTTTTAAGACCGAAATTTGTCATCCTCTGATGGAGCTGCTTCTTATCACTAGAGATTCGACTACCCTCAGTTAGGTTCATTGTCGACCCATAGACTTACCCCCTTATTAACAAACGCTGATTAGATAATCAGTGACCAACTTCTGACATTCGCGCGAGCATTTCTTAGAGGGAAAACTGTCAAGTTAGCCATTGATTAGCTAATCAGCGTTTATTTATACGGGGAAACGAATTTTCCATCTGCAAGTAGTGCTGCACACATCTGAGGTTGATTTTTAAAAAAATACTCTGCCACTGCAGATTTTTGAGACAATTTGACCATAGTCCGGGTATCAATTAACCAAAACAGGGATGTATGTAGGTTTACTGTTTTCGTGGAGCTCTTACACTGATGGAAACAAATAATTGCCGCCTATGAAGTTACCGGCCCGTATCGATAATTTCTGCAATCACTGTGTCCATTAATAAATTTCCCTAGCCACTCTAAATGATTATTGGTAGGTGTAAGTGGAGACGAGTTGTCCCCTCCCCCACACATGATTAGTGCGTTCTATGGTTAATGTTTCTTATTATAGGTACCTGGCTTCGTAAAACCCCACTGTCGGCTAACATGTAGGGTGAACTTAACAATTCAAATTTCCCTACTCCCTACTGCCTATTCCAGGTCTTATATGTCATTTTGCACAGGTAACAAGCGGAAAGGGTATCATTAGTTGAATTCAAATGAAACAGGATAATTATATTCTTTTACCTATTCTGTGTCTTTGGATTTGTTTTTACTTGTCCGTTATACCGAGTAAAAATGACGCTTCGTGATTGTGCAAAATGTTCACTCAACGAGATGTCACCACTATGATTGCTGGTATCGAAAGGGAAGCGGGAAAAATGGGTTTAACGGGAAATGAGAGCAAGGCATACATTGGACAGAACTTCACCCACAATATTTAGTTACAACTTTGAGGGAGTACGGGACTTTGTCTACCTCGGCTCCGCTGTTAAGCCTGATGAAGACATCTCGTCAGAAATCAAACGAAGAAATACTCTTGCCAACCGCTGTTTCTTCGATATAAGAGGGCGATTTAGTAATAAAGGCCTCACTCGAACTATTAAGGAGGACCTATGTAAGAGATCCTGATCATCCCAGTTCTGATACTTATCGGGCTCCCGACGCGTGAAGAGCCTCTGCATCCTTTCATCCTCTACGATCCCGGGCTCGCTGCTTTCAGTTGTCTATCCGCGATGGCTTGGTCTTTGAAACGAAGGTTCGGTCTTCTTTGCCTTCTCGAACCTGGGGGCTGGGATTCGAAGATCCTGGAGAATTATTGTCCATTCGCTTGATCTGGCCGAGCCAATGTAGGCGACGTGTTTTGGCCTTTTGGACTATATCCACATCTTGATACAGCTCATATAGTTCGCGGTTGTATCTTCTCCTCCATTCGCCCTCCTCGCGCACAGGACCAAAAATCCGCCGAAGTATTTTTCCTTCGAATAAGCCCAGTATCAGCTCTCCCTTCTTGCTTATCGTCCAGCACTCGCCGCCATAAAGCAGAACTGGAAGGATAAGGGTTTTGTAGAGCACACATTTCGTCCTTCGAGTTAGGAGTTTTGAACCCAGTTGATTCGCCAAACCGAAGTAGCAACGGTTTCCTAGGGTAATTCTTCGACCGATCTCCACTAAAGTGTCATTCGCGGAGTCCATGTTTACTCGGAAGTAGGTGAACTCCTTAACTACCTCGAAATTGCTGATACGTTTTGTTAGTGACGTTTTGTCCTACGCGGTGGACAGATGCTTGTTTGTTTGTTGATAGCATGTACTTAGTCTTGTCCTCATTTAATTCAATGACAATGGATTTCGCTTGTTCTTCAATCGCCGTGAACGCTTTTATCACGGCACGCTAGGAGCGACCGATGATGTCAATATCGTCCCCATATCCCAGCAGCTGGACGGACCTGTTGAAAATAGTGCCTTCCGTGTTGGCGCCTGCCCTGCACACTATCTGCTCCAGGACGAGATTGAAGAAGTCACATGAGAGCGCGTCTCCTTGCCGAAATCCGGTGCACGTTTGGAATAGTTCGGAGAACCTACTTCCAAACTGCACGCTGCAGCACATGTTTTCCAGCTTCACACGACACAGCTGAATCAGTTTTGACGGGATTCCGAATTCGGCCATCGCCATATAGAGCTCCGGACGATGTATGCTATCATGCGCGGCTTTGAATTCGATGAGTAGGTGGTGAGTTTCGACTTGAAACTCGTTGGTCTATTCGGCCATCGCCATATAGAGCTCCGGACGATGTATGCTATCATGCGCGGCTTTGGAGTCGATGAATAGGTGGTGAGTTTCGACTTGAAATTCGTTGGTCATTTCCATGATTTGCCTCAATGTGAAAATTTGGTCCATAGTCGATCTGCCGGGCCGGAAGCCACACTGGTACGTGTCGATTAGTGTGTTGCAGCACGGTTTTAGAGGTTCACACAGTACGTTGGATAGGATCTTGCATGTGTCATTTAACAGGGATATGCCTCGATAGTTCTTGCAAGACATAGGATCGCCTTTTTTGTAGATCGGGCATATGGAGCTGATAGTCCAGTCATCGGGCATGTTTTCTTCCACCCATACTTGGTTGATGATTCGGTGCATGATCCCTACCGAAACTTCACCACCGTAATAACCTCCGCTGGTAAGCCATCACAGCCTGCGGCCTTGTTGTTCTTAAGCTTTTTTAAAGCTAGGCCAACTTCTTCTATACAAGGTGGTGGAACTAGTTTTTCATTGAATGGAGGTGGGTTCTCTTCTTGCCCTATCTACATGATGCCCATTAAGCAGGTGCTGGAAATGCTGCTTAAACACATCTACTATTCCCTGTGCTTCGGTGACTAGGTTTCCTTCGCTGTCTCGAAGAGCC
Organism: Rhingia campestris; assembly: GCA_932526625.1. NCBI lineage: Eukaryota > Metazoa > Arthropoda > Insecta > Diptera > Syrphidae > Rhingia > Rhingia campestris. Next base: position 784,903 of record OW052186.1, on the reverse strand, counting down.
TGCGTTTCGGTTTTGTAGCCAGCAGCCAGTTGCTTGGCTTTTTTTATAAAACCTCCGAATCTATACTCTTAAATGACTCTTATGACTTACGATCGCGTGATTCCTCGATCTTCTTGAGCTGGGAAGCTGCGTCTTCTTTTCCTCCCTTCTCCTGGCTCGATACTCTTCTCTCGTTTTGCGCTGCAGCGCTTTCTTGTGGGCATCTTCTGTCACCTTTTTCTTGTACACGCATTCATCATCTCTTTCTCAGCTCTTTCTCGGGGGTGGCTGGTACCCTACAGTGGTTTCGGCTACCTCCTTGAAGATGACGCGATACTGGCACCACTAATTGTTGCCGTCTGTGGTAGGTGAGTGCACAGAGGAGAGTTTCATACTCAGGCGCTCGCTGTAGGCTCTGGCTACTCCAGGTGTGCTAAGTAGTCCAACGTCGAATTTCTTCTTCTGGGCAGTTCGCAGCTTCTTCTCGTTAAACAGTCGAGTTGTGAATTTAGCTGCGACAAGAAAATGATCAGAGTCGACGTTTGCCCTCAGAACGTGTGCACGTCGAGGATGTTGGAATCGTGCCTCACATGGTCGATTTGGTTGGGGGTTCGACCGTCTGGAGAGCGCTAGGTTGCTATGTAGATCCTTAGCCTTGAGAACGTAGTTCTACTTATCACCGTATTACGAGCTGCTGCAAAATCGGTTTATCGGTAGCCGTTGTCTGTTGTCTTACCAACTAAGCCGCCAAAGATGTTTTCCCCAAGTATAACTTTAATATCATACTCCGGACATTCTCCGTAGGCTCCATCCAGTAGGTCATAAAACTCCTCCTTGATGGGATCTTCAGCCTCGTCGGTAGGGGCGTGTGCACATGTTAGGCTTATGGTTTGGAACGTAGCTGTAATGCGGATCACAGAAAGCCGATCACTTATCGGCTTGAAGTCAATGACTTTCGTCCTAAGCCGATTTCTCTTTTTGTTGCAGCCTCTTCATTATACCTGATCCTATCCATCGTTTCTCCTGGATTGCGGTTATATCTGCCTTGTACCGCGTGAGGACAGATTCAAGTTTTTGAGTAGCACCCGTGGTGTAGAGTGTTCGTACATTCCAGGTACATACTCTCATATCATAGTCCATTGACGTTCCGGGTCTTGTTGCCATATGAGGAGTTTCTCTCTCATAACCAACGGTTTTTTCCATGGTCGGGAAGTTACCCGACGACTCAACCCCCAACCTGGAAGGCCAGTCCATTGTTTTGACCCTAGGACAGCGGGCCCCAGTTCTGATACGGATGAAGAAAAATTCTTCGATCAACTACAAGCTGTATAGCGACCCGGTAAAAAAAAAAACGTGTAAGATGGCTAGGACATCTAGGGCGAATGGACACCAATACTCCGGCACGGAGAGTCTTCGATTCCCACTCAGACGTCGGATGCAGTAGAGGAAGACTTCGCCTGTTGTGACACACATAAATGGAAACCGACCTCAACCAACTTGAAATGCGCAACTGGAGGCAGATAGATAGGGAACGGGCTAATTGTAGAGCTAGGTTAGTTGAGGTCTAGGTTCATTACGGACTTTAGCGCTACTTAGGTAAGTCTGTCTGGTAAAAATGAAAAAGTTGGGAAAAGTGATGACAGATGAATAAGAAAACCATTGGGCTAGACGAACATTTTAGAATCTTCGCCTTATACATGCCTTGAGCAAGACTAAATTTTTTATGTTTTCTGGTAGTTTGGATGACTTAGACTAGGTCATAGTCAAATGGTCTTGACCATAATTTTTCAGCAAGGAAAGCGGCTGCTATTGAATCGACCTCAATGAAGAAGGGGTGGTAAGGTCCATACACCAGCTCATTAGAAAAATTGAATGTATGCCCGAAGAATGGAACCTCAGCACTAATTATCCGAAGCTTAACAAAAAGGAGACCTTCTCAACTGTCTAAAGAGGCATAACTGTCTGCAACATCGAATACGAAATCCTGGATGCCGTAGTATGTGAATGCTTGAGAACGGTCATCAGCCTTGTACGACTCATTCTTTGGTTGCGAGCATTCGTCGGTAAACCTGGTAGATAGGGGAAACCCAGCACATCCGTTGAGTCGGATCTTATGGCTTGATGATAACGTCGCTATTGGTCATAAGATGCTGACGGTTTGGTATATATACCGAGAGATTAAAGGATACGAGCTCTACAAAGTTTAAGCAGACTCTTGCGACTCCAATCCTTTGAAATTTAATTTTATCACAACATTTTGCCTTATCGATGTTCACAGTCTAGTTAGCCCTACAAAATGTTGGGTCATCGAAATAGCTGAGTGCGTGTCTCTTGTATTTCACTGATTCTGCTCAATAAAACATGAAAAAGTGTAAATGCCACACTTGGTTATGCTCTTTTAGCCAGTCAATTCCATTGTTTCTTCTAAATGGCATTTGGCAACTGCTATAAAGCTTGTATAAGTCCTTCGCTAGTTGTTCGGGTGAACCTTCCCCCCTCCCCGAGTGTTCTAAAATTGCGTAAAACGAACATTGTAATCCTCAATCAAAACGTTTTATAATGTGTCTTCCGAACTTATGACACTTGATGGCGGCCATATTGTTGAAGCTTCATCTTTCAAATTCGCTGTCATTTATTAAGTCCGTTTTGAAAAATTACCATGGATAGACATATCTTTCAACAACACGAGCAGATGAGAAATTTTTTTCGAAATGGGCGCTTATTAGGGTCGCCATAGTCGTCCTACCGAGAGGACTAAGCGCAGTGTGGTGGATTTTTGAGTCAGTAAACGTCAAAATAACACCCGTACGTCGACGAAACGCAAGAAACGAGGTCCGTGAGAGTGTGCAGGAAAATCTCAATTACGCGTCGCTTGCAGACCACAACTTGGCGAATTCTGCGTCGTGAGCCTGCACCCGTAAGAAACTCAACTGAACGAGGAGCTGAAGGCAGCGGCGTTTTTTCGGTGTATAAGCTCCAGAGCAGTTGGAAACTGACCCTAATTTTCACCGAAAAAACATCTTCAGCGATGAGACCAATTTTTGGATGAATGGGTTCGTCAACAAACAAAATTGTCGAATTTGGGGCGCTACCAATCCACATGCGATCCAAGAGCGTCCAATGCATCCCGAAAAAGTCACTGTTTGGTGTGGCTTTTGGTCTGGCAGCGTCATCGGTCCATATTTCTTTGAGAACGAAGTTGGCCAGACCATCACCGTTGACGGCGAGCTATAGGTCGATGATTAACAACTTCTTTTGGCCTGGATTGGATGATATGGACTTCCTTTGGCCTGAATTGGGTTTGCGGCGTCATCGGTCAATATTTCTTTAAGAACGACCTTGGACCAACTTCTTTTGCCCTGAATTGTATGATATGGACTTCTTTTGGCCAGAATCGGGCTGGCGGCATCATCGCTCCATATTTCCTTGAGAACGACATTGGCCAGGGCATCGCTGCTACGACGAGCGCTATAGGTAGATGATTACCAACTTCGTTTGGCCTGAAATGGATGATATGGACTTCTTTTGGCCAGAATTGCGTTTGCGGCGTCATCGGTCCATATCAGTTTTTGGAACGACGTCGGAAGGCCGTCACCGACAACGGCGAGTGCTATAGGTCGATGATTAACAACTTATTTTGGCCTGAATTGGGTTTGTGGCTTCATCGGTCCATATTTCTTTGAAAACGACGTTGGACCAACTTCTTTTACCTGAATTGGATGATATGGACTTCTGTTGGCCAGAATTGGACTAGCGGCGTTATCGGTCCATATTTCTTTGAGAACGACGTTGGCCACGCCATCACCGTCAACGGCGAGCGATACAGGTCGATGATTCCCGATTTATTTTGGCCTGAATCGGAAGATATGGACTTCTTTTGGCCTGAATTTGGTTTGCGGCGTCATCGGTCCATATTTCTTTGAGAACGACGTTGGGCAGGCTATCACCGTCAACGGCGAGCATGATAGGTCGATGATTCCCAGTTCCTTTTGGCCTGAATCGGATGATATGGACTTCTTTTGGCCAGAATTGGGCTGGCAACTTCATCGGTCCGTATTTCTGTGAGAAGGACTTTGACCAAGCCATCACCGTCAAAGCCGAGCGCTATACGTCGATGATTACCAACTTCTTTTGGCCTGAATTGGATAATATGGACTTCTTTTGGTCTGAATTGGGCTTGCGTCGCCATCAGTTCAAAATTCTTTGAGAACGACTTTGGCCAGGCCACCGTCAACATCTTTTTTTGGCCTTAGTTGGATGATATGGAAACGAACGACATCTGGTTTCAGCGGGACGACGCTACGTGCCACACAGCTCACGCTATATTGGAAATTCTGAACGGCTTATTCGAGGGCATGCTCATCTCTCGTGGAGGTGATGTGAAAAGGCTGCCGGGATTATGCGATTTGACCCCGTTAGACTTTTTCTCGTGAGGTTTTCCGAAGACGCAGGTCTATGCGAATAAATCACAAGCACCCCTCAAAGCCAATACAGCCCATGTCATCTGTCAAATTCGTCAGAATCATTCGCCAATAATTTTGAAATGCGCGGTTTGTTGCTTTAATAAAGAATTTACCGAACTTTTCATCGATTAAACATGCGCAGCTCAATTTTTGAAAAACGAATCGTGTTCTCCACGTCGTTGATGGTCTCGAAAAATTGCAACACATCAACGAACGATCCTTTGTGTGACCTGATTCTAGAGAAAGAGACGTCCTGCCAAAATAGGACGGGGTTCAAGAAATAGTTTGCAATCTGGCAGCGATTAGGAAAGACCAACATCACCTACCCCATCCTAACCTAATCCAACCCCCAGAGTAGTGGCAAATATTAGATAGAACTGTCACAAGTAACAACAAACCCCCCCACCCCCAAAACAAGAGACAACAACATTAACCAGACTATTATAGCTGCGGATTTGTAATTCACTTGCACAGCTGAATCCTGACACGACTATGTGAAGCTGTGAATAAAATATGACACCGAAAAAGGATAATTAAAACCAGCCCATCCCCCTGACTCTCAAATTGGGAAGCGAGTTCTGAAATTAGCACGACCTTTCCAAAACGTGATTTCATTCCGTAATTGTCCGCTAATGGGTGGTATGGTGGCATAAGTGAAATTTACTATCTCATATCTGGGGGGTGGGCAGCAGCAAGGAATACATATGCAAGGCAGTGACACTGCCAGTGGCGGCGCGGGCGGTGGCATGTCCTTGTGAATTATTTGTTGAGGACGTGAATCGTACGGTTAATTGCTAATATTTCATATTTAGCTGTATAGGGTTTTTATTGTTTTGTTGTGGTTTTAATGGCAGCAACTGCGCGTGCAGTGTTTGTCTTTCGCTGCGACAGAGCCTAATTAATATATTTGGAATATCTTTGTCCTGGTTGTGAGGACAGATAATGGGCAACCGCAGACATGCACACACACACACAGAGAGAGAGGATATGCCTATGATTTATAGGCATACATTGAATTTGTGTGATATTGACGTTGGCTTAATAAATAAACCTTATCAGCGAGGGCCGTTCGGGCGGGTGGAGACGTTACGTGAGGAAGAACAAGTAGTTCGGTGGCGTCTACGTGGTGGGGTTCTTAAAGCACCTCGATTAGGGGTGTATGATCAGCTTTAAGGGTGTGACGATGGTGTGTTTGGTACGGGGGTTTGATGACGTAATTCGCATCTTTGTTCCTCGTATGGGGATATTCAATTCGGGTAGGCATTTCGTTGTCCGCATGAAAGAGCTACATCGCAGCTGTGACCAACATTTGAAGGGGATTATCTATAAAGAGTGAATGTCAAGAATGGTTCTGCAGATTAATATTAAAATTTTCACGATATAACGTACGGATTTTGAAAGAAGAGAAGCACCGTCAGCTCCGATGTTCGTCGATATTGCGTACGGATTTTGGAAGAAGAGAAGCACCGTCAGCTCCGTATGTTCGTAAAAAAAGTCAAAGAAACTGGCATCCTCATCGACAAACCAAAGCGTGAAAAGCCAAAAACAGTGCGTACACTCGAGAATATTGCTGCTGTGGCAGAAAGTGTGCGTGAAGCGCCATCAACATCAATTCACCGTCGTTCTCAACAATTGAACACTTCGGAGACATCATTGAGACGAATTTTGCATAAAGACCTTGGTATGACGCCATACAAAGTCCAATTGGTTCAGGAGTTGAAGCCAACTGACCATCCAATGCGTTTTCGCTTCGCTAAGTGGGCCTGTGATCGACTTAGAGCAGATGCCGATTTTGCCAAAAAAAATCATCTTTTCAGATGAAGCTCATTTTGATCTTGGCGGGTATGTAAACAAGCAAAATTGTCGCATTTGGGGCACAGAAAACCCGCACGCATACATTGAAAAGCCGATACACCCAAAACGAGTCACTGTTTGGTGCGGATTTTGGTCCAGAGGCATAATTGGGCCATTTTTCTTCGAAAATTAACAAGGAGTGGCCGTTACAGTCAATGGCGATCGTTATCGGGCCATGTTGAACGAATTTTTGTTCACAAAAATTGAAGAGGAGGATATTGCCAACATTTGGTTTCAATAGGACGGCGCTACGTGCCACACAGCTGAAGCTACACTCGATGTTTTGCGCCCTGTTTTTGAAGATCGCATTATCAGCCGCAGAGCTGATGTCGTTTGGCCACCTCGGAGCTGCGATTTGACACCGTTGGACTATTATTTGTGGGGTGCCGTAAAAGATAAGTGTTACGCCGACAAGCCAGAGACAATTGACGCTTTAAAGGACAATATTCGTGAAGCCATTGGTGAAATACAGCTGCACACAATCGATAATGTGCTTAAAAATTGGACCGATCGTGTAGGCTACTGCATGGCCAGCCGAGGCAGCCATTTGAATGAAATTATTTTGCATTATTAACCGGAAGGATTGTACTTTCAAATAAAAAAAGAGATTTGAGAAGATATTCAGTGGGACCCTATATTTGAATTTTTTGTGTTATTTCGCATTTTACAAAAAAAACCTCTTGACTAATCACCCGTTATTATGATTTTTTTTAAATGGCAGCACTGTTTCTACAGACTGTCAATTTGACAGCTGAAAGTTGATTTGGGGTTAGAACAACGCAAACTCATTTCGAAAACCATGGTTCGGTACATTTCACTTTCGACATAATCCATCCATCATCTGAGCAAGGTATTCGGAACACGATGAATCGTCTTGGCACCACGTACACTCTAGTGGGTAATACGCACCCCCAAAGATCACAAACAGTGCGAACAGAAGGACTTATTGCCATTGTGGAGCATAGTGTTGAGAACTCGAATCAGTCGATTCGTCATCGTGCACAGCAATTGGAACTATGCCCACCCACTTTGTGGATGGTTTCACAGAAAGGTCACACATCTCTTTCTGGCTTTACGAGCATACTCCTGTATGGTGTCTTAGTCTGGTGGACGGCTTTAGAAATAGCCTCCAGCCGCAACCTATACTAGGTAAGATTCAAAGATCAGCTTGGATATGAATTAGCGGAGCTCTTAGAACAAGAACCGGGTAAACAAGACCTTCTCAGGGGAAGGACCCGTAATGTGGTAGAGGTGCTCACACCTCCGGGGACCAAGAGTTCTAAAAACTCTCAAGTCAAGGTGTTTGGAGTACGTGCTGAGATCTGGATGGTGCAGGGAACTGAAACATATGCATCGAGAACGTAATGTTCCGATAAGATACCTGGCGACCTGTTATAGAAATCAGCCTTACACCTATGGTGTGGACCGTCTTGCTCGCCTTACATGAATAAAATATCAAATAAAACAAAAAAATAAAAAAAAAAAAAAAAAAAACAACAACAACTAACATGATAACGGAGAAGAATTATCTCTTATCCGTTCTCCAATAACGCAAATGGAGACAGATGAAGTTATCTTCTCATCTCTATCGAATGCTTCAAGCTCCCATCTGAAATCTCCGCCAGGACAGATACTAGGGAGCTAAAATACCCAGTATCGAGGCAGAAGCTGGTACACGTGCAAAAAAGCCTCAGCAGAAGTATGAACACTGGAGCCCAAAGACGTCGAATTGCTGCTCTTCTAAGAAATGGTAATACACCCGAAGAGGCTTAACGAATAAAAAGAGGTAGATATGCCCTTGTTCTTGCGTAAAGAGAAAAAGAAGAACAACGTAGTGGACCCAGCCCCGAAATAAGGACAAAATATAGACCACACACAGAGTCACGTAAAGACACATGTGAAGGCATGAATAAAGAAGGTGCTAAACACAAGTCTGCCCCCAAATCCTACTCATAGCTCAAGTGGAGATAAAAAAAACCAATCAAGACCGGCGTTACAGAGAATGCACAGGAGAGACCTAGCACATCAGGAATATCCCACAGGGACACTATGTCGATCATGCACTCCATGCACCCGGAGCAGACTCTCATAGACTAAAAAATAAAGCTAGCGAGGAAGAGTCTACTAGTAGAGATGGACAAAATCGACAAAAAATGTCGAAAAACGAAGAATCATCAGAACACATCATGCGTCACTGTAACTGTAGGACATATCTAACAGCGTAATCAAAGATTCATCACAAAGTAAGGTATCATGAGTGAGCTCCAATTGGAGTAAATCACAATAGGCCCAACTTTGGCCGCAAAAGATATGGGAACCCGATTCCAACTCCCCAACCTAATCTAATCTAATCGAAGAACAACCCCCTTTGCAGAGCTAGATACTATCCTACATCTAGTGCCCCTATAGATATTTACGGCAAACGTCTTGTGCACCTGCGAAGGAGCTTAAGGGGTTATCTTTCGTAGACTTGGCCAGAAGGATAGCCATTGGATGTGGGCAGGCCAACCTTTGCCAAACCATCTGGCGAATTTCGGGTTCTTGATGAACCATTATCTCGGAATGATATCAGGAGTGATTTTATCGTGTGTAGGGTATTTTAGGTTAGGAAACACAAATCAGCCTATCGACTCTGACCACTACCTTGTTGCAGCGAGGGTAAGGATGAGGATATCCCCCACGCCACAACAAACCAGAAATACTGTTAAAAAATTTACTGTCGAAAGACTGCAATCACAATGACCGCCAAGGCCTTCGTGCAACACGTATCCCTTAACCTTTCGATTAAGACCATACCAGGTGCATCGAATGTCGAAGAACAATGGCAACGATGCCAATAAGCTATAAGAGAAGCCGCAACTGATGTGCTAGGTTGCAGGTGAAGACGAGAGCTGCCATAGAGTTCTACAGGCAAAGAAGAAGGGAAGAACACCAACTTTTCAGAAAGAAGCAAAAAGAGCCAAGTAAAGCGCGCGAAAGATGTTCGGAAGTTTTGTCAAACGTCAAAGGATACAAGACTCGAACAGAGTCTTGTCGAGATGAACAAGGAAATATCGTAGTTGAGAAACAGTCGATACAGATGATATGGAAGAACCGCTTCTGCAGACTATTAAACGGCGATGACGAACAACATTCCGCTGTCAGACAGAACGAACCGGCGACGACAGCAAAACTACCAACAATTGACTGCCGGAAATAACGATCTTCCCACAGTGGAGATGGCTTGGAAAGTAACATTCACCAACTCATTAGCCAAATCTGGTCGGATGAAAGTATGCCTGAAGAATGGAACCTCAGCATCGTTTTCCCGATTCACAAAAAAGGAGACCCTCTGAACTGCGGCAAATTCAGAGCTCAACATCGCCTACAAAATCCTATCAGCCGTAACCAACAACCTGATCGGCCCTTATCAGTGTGGTTTTAGACCAGAAAAGTCCACAACTGATCAAATCTTCACACCTCGGCAGATCCTGGAAAAAACCCAAGAAGTCCAAATCGATACCCACCACCTATTTATCGATTTCAAAGCCGCATACGACAGCATTTATAGAGACGAACTATACAGAGCCATGTCTAGTTTTGGTATACCGCCCCAACTCGTCCGTTTGTGTAGGATGACTATGGAGAATTCTCGCTGCTCCATCAGGGTCGGAAACGACCTCACCGACACATTCGATACCAAAAAAGGATTTAGGCAAGGCGATGCGCTGTCATGTGACTTCTTCAATTTGATTCTTGAGAGGATTGTTCAAAACTCCAGAGCCAACACCAGAGGCACAATTTTCCAAAAGTCGGTGCAACTACTAGCATACGCTGACGATATTGACATCATTGGTAGGACTCAACGTGATGTCATAGCCACGTTTGCTAGTATAGAGAAGGAAGCGGCGAAAATGGGTTTAGCAGTAAATGAGGGTAAGACTAAGTATATGCTGTCATCACGAAAGGACTCACAACATCGACGAATTGGACAGAACGTCACCATTGACAGATATAACTTTGAGGTAGTACGGGACTTTGTCTACCTCGGCTCCGCTATTAACTCTGACAACAACATCTCGTCAGAAATCAAACGAAGAATTACTCTTGCCAACCGCTGTTTCTTCGGGCTAAGAAGGCAATTTAGTAGTAAAGCCCTCACTCGAACTACTAAGGAAACCCTATATAAGACCCTGATCATCCCAGTCCTGCTCTACGGCGCTGAAGCATGGACCGTATCAAAAGCGGATGAAGAAATCCTTGGTAGATTCGAGAGGAAAATTCTTCGAAAAATCTTCGGTCCCGTTTGCGTTGACGGGCTATGGAGACGAAGATTCAACCAAGAACTATACGAGCTGTACAGCGACATGCCCCTGGTCAAAAAACTCCGCATTGGACGTTTAAGATGGCTAGGACATGTAGAACGAATGGACACCAATACTCCGGCTCGCAGAGTCTTCGATTCCCAGCCAGACGTCGGACGCAGTAGAGGAAGACCTCGCCTTAAGTGGCGTGCACAAGTCAATCTATCTCTTTCTATAGAGCTCAATGGCAGCTCTCGTCTTTAACTGCAGCTAAGCCTTGTCTCGTTCTTGGCTGCGAGCAACTGTCGGCATTCCTCATCAACCCAAGGGTTTCTTGCTGGTGGGCGCGATAAACCTAGCACATCAGTTGCGGCTGATCTAATGGCTTATTGGCATCGTTGCCATTGTTCTTCGACATTCAATGCTGGTGGTATGGTGTTAATCGAGAGGTTATGGGATACGCGTTGCGCGAGGGTCTTGGCGGTCTCAGGCGATTGCAGTCTTTCAACATTAAATTTTTGCACAGTATTTCTTTTTTTTTGTGGCCCAGTGGGTATCCCCATTCTTACCTTGTCTGCAACAAGCTAGTGGTCCGAGTCGATGTTAGTCCCTCATATCCAAAATACTTGATGCGTGTATCTTGTCTATCGCAACCTGATCAATTTGGTTGACCGTTCGTTGGTCTGGAGACCGCCAAGTCCCCTTATAGATATCGAGGTAAGGAAACCGTGTGCTGGCTATAGTGGCATTTCGTTCCGTAACGAAGTTAATTAGCCTAAGTCCGTTGCCAGACGTCTTGTCGTGTAGGCTATATTTTTCGACAATACTGCTAAAATGTCTTCTGTTCCTACCTTTGCGATAAAATCTCCCTTCGCTCATAAGTTTTGTCAAGGAGCTCGTAGAAGCAGTCTTTCGCTGTACCATCATTTTTCTCCGTCGGGGTGTAAGCGCATATATGGCTTGTATTGGCGACTTTTGGCCTTGATGCGAATTTTTAGAATGCGTTCGCTAATGTCTTGGAAACATAAGACTGCTTGACTAAGTCAAATCCGAATAGTCGCTGTTTCTGCTCACTATAACAAGGTCCATAGTAGATGTCACAGTTTTTCATCCTCTTTTTGCCCGGCCCATTCCATTGTATTTCCTGAATGGCAGTAATGTCTGCTATGCAGCAGTTCAGGGCTTTCGCTAGTTGTTCGTCTGCACCTCTCCTGTTTAATGTTCTCACATTCCAGGTGCAGATACGAACGTCGTTGTCCTTTTTTCTTTTAGCAGGGTCGTCAACAATAAAATGGTCCCTTTCGAGGCTATTGGTTGCTTCGTGACAATAGGTATTTTCTATCGGTGGGTAGTTAACCCAAAGCACAACCCCCGACCTGGAGGGCCAGTTCCAATTTATTAGATACCCCTAGGACCTAGGGCCATCAATATCCACTACGGGATTGAGCGCTGCCGTTGACCTTTCGGTTCATCCGCCACCATCTCTGTTCAAGTGGCCTGATTTACCCTTGAAATTCCTTGATAACCTGTTGTCCGAATATTTCAAAGCAGCTCATCTAGGTTCGCCTGGGACATCAGGCCGGGTATTCCTGTCCTATACCTATAAATTTAAGTTCACGCAAATATTAATTTCACAAGTTTCCTGCATATATGCGACCGTTTTATTTATTTTAACCATTTTCGAAGGCACACTTTAATTTGTAAACTGGCTGTCCCTGTGGTTTGTTTTTATCCATAATTTCCCGAATTACCACCTCATCACCTGCAATTAAAAGTCCGAATGGTTATCATCATGTTGCGGAATATAAAGCAGCCCCGTCTTTATAGTTGCACCCAGCTTGTGGTAAAGAAATTAATGAAAAACGTCATCAAAGCCACAATTTTAAAAGGGAACTTTTAATTCTACACATCCCTATGATTCAGAACGCCCACTGCCCAGTTTTCAGTGCGGCTTGCAGCCGTTGAGTCTTGAAAATCCATGGTTTTCACATGGTCAATTATATGTCCCCTGTTAACGTGTCGTAAAACCATCAACTTTATAGTTACGCGCCAGAAAAGAAAACTAACAATGTTGTGTATCAGAAAGCATTACACTTACCAACATGTTTTTGAAATATTTCATCCAGTTTGAATGGAATTACAATCATCTATATCCCCGCACATATCTAATTTTCCAATTTTTTCCCTCATTTATTATGCTTGCAAAAATACCCCAATTAAAGTGCAAAAAAAAATATTCAAACGAAGAAACAATTTCAACGCTTCATAAGTATCTCAACAACAACAAAAAAAAAGTATCTTCCCATTCGTATGTATATCCCTGCCAAGCATTACTGCACTCGTCTACCATCTGCACTAACAACACTTTCATTTCTCTTCCCTACACACAGCCCTAAGAGAGTTCATTAATTTCTCATCAATATTACCAATTCCAATAAGAACCGCCACCCACACATCAGCATGGTGTTTCTCTTTTTTTTTCGCCATATGTTGTAAAAGAGAGTTTGCCCTTCCACTCTTTCGCACTCTCTTGAAACGGAGAATTTTAAGAGTACACCGTTGCCTAGCATTGCTCTTTGCATCCTGCAGAGCAATGCAATCCACGCTTCCCAAATCCCAATCATCATTTCCCAAATGCGCGCCAGTGTTGGTAAATGTCAGCAATTGGTTGCACATATAACCATCTTGCTCTTGAACATGGCCCCCACTCCAACCAGACAAATACCAACACCAGCATAGTCCCCATTTTGTTACATTTCGCTGAGTGTGTGAATTAATTAATACACGAGGATAGTCGTAGTTATTAAAGAGATGAGCAGAGAACGCTGACTGGTAGGTATACTAAGATTGGAGTGGAGCTGGAGCACCACCATGTGCCTTCCGTCTCCCTCGCACACACACCCCGAATGCGATTGTGTGATTAGTTAGCAGACAGCTACCGACGGCAAATGAACGAATGAGTTAATAGTTCACTGTTATCTCGCACCCTTATTAGCCACATGATGCGAACTCTGTGTCTCTTTCGTGGAGTAACACCGCACCGCACCACTTCCATGGCAGAGAGTGCCTGCTAATGATGCTCTGCTCTGGCGAGATAAAGCACGATGAGGCGCGGCGCAGCACTTCCACCGCGCTGTGTGGTGGTGGAGTGCGCGCTAAAAACAAAAGCAAACGGGGAGAAACAAAAATAAAGCGACAAATTTTAAGCATCGCTGATTGGCCCTCGCGCTTATAATCGTACGAAGCGATTGGTTGTCGAACAAAAGGAGAGAGAACAGCTAAGTGTAGCAGACGTAGACCCTAAATGTCAACAAGAAAAGCTGTAAAAGGAGAAACGACGTGTAACCAGTATATGAGGTATGAGGCACCACTAGCACCGGGCGGATGATGGTGTATGAAGATGCACACCACCACCACTGTCGTCGTCGTCGTCGTCACCGCCACCATCAACAACAACAACAACAGCGGCACCACCAGTGGAATGGAGCGTTGAGTTTATGCCCCCTAAACATTGTTCGGTGTGATGTGTCAATGAGCGCAGAGTAGGAGTCGTGGTCGTAGTCGACTGAACAGAGAGATGGAGAACAGAGAATACCTAGAGCTACAGCCTGAGCGCTGACTGCTGAGCCAACTCAAAATAGAGCGAATGTGTGTAATTGTCAGTGGAATTACAATTTCACGAAGACGCAGACGAGGACGTCGACTATGGTGAAGACGAAGACGACGACGACGAATAGATTCAGTTTTATGTAAATAAATGGTGTTGATTATTACATGTGTGCACTGACGTTGGCTGGTATGGCGTATTAATGTGTTGTGGCCCTAAATGTGGCAGAATGCCGTCGCGCTGCGCAGCACCACCAACGACAACGACCATCGAGTATGTGCCGATGATGACGTTTTTTTTTTTTTTTGTTGCAGAATCAGGGCCTGCTGCAACGACAACGAAGACGACGCGACAACTCTGGATACCTGGAAAACATGAGAATGCAAATTTTCATTTGCGGGAGTAGGGTGGTACTTCGGGAACATTACAAGTGCGAAAGGATTGACAATCGTCTTCGTCATCGTCATTTCAGGATAACTCCGCCTTTGTGGGGGTCTATTTATGAGCGTCGCTCTCTTTTTCGTTTTTTTTTTTCATTAAAAAAAAAAAATTTAATAAGAGCGCAATGTTGGGTTACAATTTAAAGACTCGCGCTGAGCACTATGGACCTGTACTGGAAATGATTTATTTGGAATAGGATCCCACCTACATGGGTATGCATACTCTTCATACTTTTCCGTCCAGAAGGTAGGTAGATACATGAATGCACGCACAAGCTCAAAAGTCCTTTGGAATGTGGCTGAGAGCAATAAAAGTTTTTGTTGAGCCACCTCAAGGAGAATAAATTCATAAGCACCACCAAGATTGTCGTTTTAAATTGCTTTCTAGGATTATAATTGATGGCGTTTTTTATGGAGTGAAGAACGCAATATCATTCAGTGTGAATTAAGGCTTTAGAAGGATCAATATGGGTGCTAAAGGTTTGTTTTAATAAAAAGCGCGTTTGCTGATGCTTTCTCTCTCTAAACGCCTTAAACGCTAAGTGACACATTTCTAGGTAGCAATGAGTATCATTTAAGGGTTCTAGTTCCACTTGAGTGTTAAGGGAGAATAGGTATCAGCAAACGGGAATAAGCAAAAGGATTTGGATTTATGAGTCCCGGCCATTACCAATCGCATCTTATTGGTCGTTAACCAGTAGCCCGAATATGTTCCCGCAAATAAATAAAATAGTCAGGCGAAATGATCATAACGACATTCCATGTCAAACGACAGAGAACAGACAGACACTCACGCCTGTTGGTATAAGTCCGAAGATCCGCAGGAGAAGGCGAATTCGCTAGGCGCTATTTTCGAGACCGTGTATACGGTGAACAGCCCTGTTCACCCAAATCGCGATATTGAGGAAAGAGCCTTTCTGAAATCTGAAACACTTTTATCTACGGGTGTTTTCGGAAATGAAAAAAAAAGTCATTTGCAATTGCAAATGACAGTCAACGCATGACAGGAATCGATCGGTCATCTGTTTGCAAATGTCATTTGTGCAGCTGACTTGTGTCGGATCAACGTTTATTTTTTTGCAAGTGCAGCCTGATGTTTCCGAACACTACCATGAACAAATTCAACCCTTAAAAAAAAATGTTTGTTGGACAAATTGATGCAAAATTTGAATGGAAACAATGATAAACAGTATTTACGTCTAAAAAAATTATCACAGAAAAGAAAGAACATTTTTTTAAGTACGCAAAGTGTTTATATCCCGAAAATGTCAAAAATCGAAAACTATTTGGTAACAATCCTTGATTTCACTGACGAAACTTTTCACAGCTAAAAGTCTAAAAGTGTTTGTAATGTAAGTTAGGTATATCTACCTATTTTCAGGCTATAATAATAATTTTAAAAAAAATGTATTGCAGAAATTAAAAGAAGGATTGAATCCCTTATGGAGAAATGCAAAGAGAGGACGTCCTGGAATTCCTTTAGAAGAAGGTTTATACATAACTCTATGGGCTATAGGAAACAAAAACTGCTACAGGGAAATTGGTGACCGATTCAATAAGTCCATCAGCACTGTATTTGATATCCTTATTAAAACCTGCGAGAAAATTGTCGAACTTTTGTCAACATTTGTTAAATGGCCTTCATCAAATGAAGCGATAGACTCAATAGTCAGCAAATTCAATTATTTACGTGGGCCTAATAGTTTTCCAAATGTTGTAGGTGCCATTGATTCCACGCACATAAAAATTCCGAGCCCGTCGGATGACAGCTCCAGCTACTACAATCGGAAAGGCTTTGCTTCCATGGTACTTCAGGTTACTTACTTACTTAAGTGGCGCTACAGTCCGGAATGAACCTGGGCCTCAACCAACATGCCTCTCCAATTAGCCCGGTCCTTAGCTAACTGCCTCCAGTTGCGCACTCCAAGTTGGTTGAGGTCGGTTTCCACTTGTGCGCGCCACTTAAGGCGAGGTCTTCCTCTACTGCGTCCGACGTCTGGCTGGGAATCGAAGACTCTGCGAGCCGGAGTATTGGTGTCCATTCGTTCTACATGTCCTAGCCATCTTAAACGTACAATGCGGAGTTTTTTGACCAGGGGTATGTCGCTGTATAGCTCGTATAGTTCGTGGTTGAATCTTCGTTTCCATAACCCGTCAACGCAAACGGGACTGAGGATTTTTCGAAAAATTTTAATCTCGAATCGACCAAGGATTTCTTTATCCGCTTTTGATACGGTCACTGCTTCAGCGCAGTAGAGCAGGACTGGGATGATCAAGGTCTTATATAGGGTCTCCTTAGTAGTTCGAGTGAGGGCTTTACTACTAAATTGCCTTCTTAGCCCGAAGAAACAGCGGTTGGCAAGAGTAATTCTTCTTTTGATTTCTGACGAGATGTTGTTGTCAGAGTTAATATCGGAGCCGAGGTAGACAAAGTCCCGTACTACGTCAAAGTTATATCTGTCAATGGTGACGTTCTGTCCAATTCGTCTATCTTGTATGTCCTTTTGTGTTGACATACTTAGTCTTACCCTCATTTACTTCCAAACCCATTTTTGCAGCTTCATTCTCTTTACTAACAAACGTGGCTATGACATCACGTTGAGTCCTACCAATGATGTCAATATCGTCGGCGTATGCTAGTAGTTGCACCGATTTTTGGAAAATTGTGCCTCTGGTGTTGGCTCGGGAGTTTTGCACAATCCCCTCAAGAATCAAATTGAAAAAGTCACCTGACAACGCATCGCCTTGCCTAAATCGTTTTTTGGGTATCGAATGTGTCGGTGATATCGTTTTCGACCCTGATGGAGCAGCGAGAATTCTCCATCGTCATCCTACACAAACGGACGAGTTCGGGCGGTATACCAAAACTCGACATGGCTCTGTATAGTTCGTCTCTATAAATGCTGTCGTATGCGGCTTTGAAATCGATAAATAGGTGGTGGGTATCGATTTGGACTTCTTGGGTTTTTTCCAGGATCTGCCGATCCTAATAAGGGCCGATCAGGTTGTTGGTTACGGCTGATAGGATTTTGTAGGCGATGTTGAGCAGACTTATGCCTCTGAATTTGCCGCAGTTCAGAGGGTCTCCTTTCTTGTGGATCGGGCAAACGATGCTGAGGTTCCATTCTTCAGGCATACTTGAACCGACCAGATTTGGCTAATGAGTTGGTGAATGTTACTTTCCAAGCCATCTCCACTGTGGGAAGATCGTTATTTCCGGCAGTCAATTGTTGGTCGTTTTGCTGTCGTCGCCAGTTCGTTCTGTCTGACAGCGGAATGTTGTTCGTCATCGCCGTTTAATAGTCTGCAGAAGTGGTTCTTCCATATCCTCAGCATCGACTGTGTCTCAACTACGATATTTCCTTGTTCATCTCGACAATACTCTGTTCGAGTCTTGTATCCTTTGACGTTTGACAAAATATCCGAACATCTATCGCTTAACTTGGCTCTTTTTGCTTCTTTCTGAAAAGTTGGTGTTCTTCCCTTCTTCATTGCCTGTAGAACTCTATGGCAGCTCTCGTCTTCACCTGCAGCTTAGCCTTGTAAGCCTCGTTCTTGGCTGCGAGCATTTGTCGGCATTCCTCATCAAACCGGGGGTTTCTTGCTGGTGGCCGCGAGAAACCTAGCACATCAGTTGCGGCCGATTTAATGGCTTGTTGGCATCGTTGCCATTGTTCTTCGACATTAGATGCTGGTGGTGTGTTGTGAGTCGTGAGGTTAAGGGATACGCGTTGCGTGAAGGTCTTGGCGGTCTCTGGCGATTGCAGTCTTTCGACATTAATTTTTTTTTACAGTATTTCTGGTTTATTGTGGAGTGGTGGATATCCGCATCCTTACCTTGGCTGCAACAAGGTAGTGGTCCGAGTCGATGTTAGCCCCTCGGAATGTTCGGACATCCAAAATACTGGATGCGTGCCTCTTGTCTATCGCAATGTGATCAATTTGGTTGACTGTTCGTTGATCTGGAGACCGCCATGTCCACTTATGGATATAAAGGTGAGGAAACCGTGTGCTGGCTATAGTGGCATTTCGTTCCTTAGCGAAGTCAATTAGCCTAAGTCCGTTACCAGACGTGTTGTCATGTAGGCTATATTTTCCGACAGTACTGCTAAAAATATCTTCTCTTCCTACCTTTGCGTTAAAATCTCCCAGCACGATTTTAACATCGTACTTTGGCAGTCGCTCATAGGTTTTGTCGAGAAGCTCGTAGAAGCAATCCTTAGTTGTATCATCCTTTTCCTCCGTCGGAGCATGAGCGCCTATAAGGCTTATGTTGGCGAATTTGGCCTAGATGCGGATTGTTACAATGCGTTCGCTAATGTCTTGAAAACATTAGACTTCTTGCCTAAGTCTGGCACTTATAACAAATCCGCATCCAAATATGTTCCTGCAAATAAATAAAATATTCAGGTGAAATGATTATAAAGACATTCCATGTGTCCGAATTACCCAAACGACAGAGAACAGACAGACGCTCATGGCTGTTGGTAGGGTAGAGTCGCCTATTCTCGAACAGTTTACAGACTTTGAATGAATAGTCTCTAAAAAATGCTTAGAATAGTCCTAGAAATATAGTTTTGATTTTATTTTAAAGAAAAATTCAAATATTCTTAAACCTCATATAGTTGATTTTATTAATAATTACAAATCAAAAAAAATGAGAACCAACCAATTTCCCCTATTTTCGAACACTTGTTTCCTAAAGCCGAACAACAGGTTTCCTCTTTTCGAACACTATAATCATACCTATAAGTTTGTCTAAAATATTAATTTTAAATAGGTAGGTGGATAGATGCTGCGCAATAACCCCTGCGGAAATAAGCCTCATGGGTCTTAATTCCCAAAAAAGAGAAATAGCTCCCACAGGGTTTATATCCCTTTCGAAATGGAAACAAGCCCTGACGGGGTTAATTCCTTTTGATTGTGAGATTTGTTTCCTTTACATACAATCAACCTCGCACTCAACCCAAATCCAACACTGAGCCCAAGCAGGGGGGTTTCAGGGGGGCAGCATGGCCCTCCAAAGCATATTCAAACTTTGGGTACACCCAAAGTCACAATTGCATGTATGCAAAGCGTGAACACTCCTGGGTAGACTCACTGTTGTATTTATGATGGGTGCGAAATTGGATGTATGAAAAGTTTGAGTACGAATTGCCTATTTCAAATGCCAATAACCCCCGTAGGTGTTAATGATTTTTTTTTTTTGGCGGGGCTTAGTTCCATTTCGATAAGGAAATAAGCTCCGTGGGGGCTATTTCCTTTTATTTGGCAATAAAGTCCCATAGGACTTATTTCCGCAGGGGTTATTTTACTGCTCCAGGTGGGAAGGTAGGAGTTGGAAATAATTTCGCAAAAGATGTGCATTGCTCAGGTTGTCCGAGTGGATGATGACTTCAAAAAGTAGAAGCAGAAAGCAAGATCTGCATATTGAGTTCTTGATATTTTCTTGAAATCATACTGGCAAACCTCTGGCAGTCACTCTATCTTTAAATTTATGCTTCGAACATATTCGGACAATATGATTTTTCACCTCCATGAATAATCACAGAGATTTCAAAAGTGGAAGATACGAAGGTGAAGATTTCAGTACACCGGATAGGTATAAATAGGTTGAAGAATTGTCGATTTCTTCTTTTTCATCAACACAACTTCTGGAGAAGTCATTTACAGGTCCTAAAACAGGTCCTCTCCCGACATGCTCCCATCACAATGAAGGGGATTTCCTGTTGAACGCCGAATCTGGAATTAGGGCGCTATTGTATCCAAATCCAAATCCGATCTCTTTAGAAACCTATACACAATATACCCCAGATCCAACTGAGGATTGATCTGATAATCGCAAGTTTTAGATTACAAGTTTGCAGTTATGCCAAGACATGATATGGGCCTGGAAATTTATTCTGGAGTTTTACCTAGTAATGGTATCATTGTGGAGTGGCCATTCTTAATTTTTTATCACTATTGGACGAACTAAAGTCGAATGACCGAGCTAGTTGCAATTTGATAGCCTTAAATATCAATTGGTAGCAGGTGAAAGAGAACAGTCCTGCGGAGGAAGAAAATTCGCGAATGCCCTAAGTTTTATTACAGATTTTTCTAATGAAAGCTTGGGTCTTTGAAAGTATTTCTGAAAGATAACACAAAATGTAAATTCTTAAAAAGCAGATAAGAGTAAAGTTGAACCCCCTATTGTATCCACATTTTCCTTTTGAGGATCACAAAGGAGTTCAAGAATTAAAACTATATTCATAAAATGTTACTTCAATCGGTTAACAGCCTCGTCAAATCACAGCCGATTATTGAGCGATTGCTCATGACCCCCCTGGATCTAAAAACCTCGCTCATTTGGTCGATATGTGATTCATCGGGTGTGCTGTCTAATATAATGCCAAAGTACCTATATTTTTGATTTTGAGAATGCAATATTGCAACTTATTAAAAGAAAAAAAGTTAAAATATTGGGTGATCGAGTATAGAAAAACACAAAACTGTCAGTTTCCTTACTTCGAACACCAACGAATATGGTGTTCGAAAATAGGAAAATTATTGTATGTGTGGTTTGTGATACAGAAAGAGAAAAAAAATAATGTTTTCCAATAAGTTAAGGTAGTAAAATGGCAAAAAGCATTTTTTTCACGGTTGCCCATTTGCGAACAGTTGTGCTCGGATTAGGACACTCGGTAAAAATTAGGTTCCTATTCTCGAACAGTCCAAAACCACTAGTTAACTTCAATTTAAATTTGCATCATGAAATATACAAATGAATGCACTAATATCATAAAAGCACGTACACTGAAACTTTTTTTTTTTGAGAAAAACAGATCCACCACATTCATTGAAACCCATAAGCAAACTTATAATTTTTGTTGACATAAGATACATTAGTATGAATGTGATTCTGAAGGTAATTAAGAATGGATTATGTATACGTACAAGTGTGCTGTGACAAAAAGCAGAAACGGTAAATTAACGATAATATAACGACTTTTGCTAAAAGTGTCCCAGAACTGGAACAAGTTTTTTCACGATCGAAGATCCGCAGGAGAAGGCGAGTTCGCTAGTCGCTATTTTCGAGACCGTGTATACGGTGAACAGCCCTGTTCGCCCAAATCGTGATGTTGAGGAAATAGCCTTTCTGAATCACTTTTATCTACGCACTGAACTCCAAGCTTCGCGATCTGAGAATCACGGTTTTACTGTATTCAATGACGAAAACCCTACAAATGGCATTGTCGCCAATAGCCAAATGCTGTTCGTGCAAAAAGATGAACTCCTGGACATCTTCGTATCACTAAGGAATAAAAAGTCGGCGGGCGAGGACGGTGTCCCAAACGTCGTATTGAGACACCTGCCAGTAGAAGCAGTCAATATTTTCACCACCCTGTTTAACAAAGGCCTGTCTGGTTGGCTACCTATCGGATTCAACGAACGTTCCAATAATATAGCATGCTGCAAGGAGAGCAACAGATAAAAGGAGACTTTACGAGCCTTTTGAGTCGGGGGACGGGAATACTCATCAAATGAGATACTGAACGCGATAAAAGTAACACTAACAGGTTAAATAGAGACCGATACGGGTGGCTAGATTGGGCTGAAGACGATACTTAGGTTAAGTAAAACTAGGCCCTGACATGTGATCTCTGATCTAACGATGACTTGTTAGTCGATGGAATAGAGATCACATGACAGGGCCTAGATAGGTTTAGACAGGTTAAGTTAGTCTTGTAAGTTTTAGTTTTATATAAAAAAAAAGTTGCGACTGTCTTCTAATAGGTTTTGCTTCACATTTTCCCATTTTCAAAAAAAAATAGTACATAACAATAATAACGGGTTTTTCAATAAGAGCGGTACAAAAGTTTTTTTTAAATAAAACAAAAACGGTTTTGGATATCAATAAAATTCTTCTTTCCTGCAAAAGTACGTTCGATGCCATTATGTATGGAACTCGATTTCTTTTGCATGACCACCACGGGCACGCTTGCAGAAGTCCAGACGCTGAACCCAATTTTCGACGGTTTTCAAGCATAAATCGGCCGATACTGCTGCAATTTCACGTTCGATATTCGTACGAAGTTCATCAATCGTCGCTGGCTTGTTGGCATAGACCATAGAATTTACTTAGCCCCACAGGACATAGTCTAATGGCGTCAAATCGCACGACCGAGGCGGCCAAGCGACTGGACCATTTCGTGAGATAACATGTTCTCCAAACTTGGTTTCCAATAAATTGATTGTGACATTCGCTGTGTGGCTTGTGGTGCCGTCCTATTGGAACCACATGTCCTCCAAGTCCATATCATCCAATTGGGGGCAAAAATATTCGGTTATCATTGAACGGTAGCGATCCTCATTCACAGTAACGTGCCGGTCTTGATCATCACGGAAGAAGTACGGCCCAATGACGCCGCCGGCCCATAAACCACTCCAAACCGTAATTTTTTCGGGATGCAATGATGACTCATGGAGTACGTGTGGATTGCTGCCTGACCAATACCGCATATTTTGTTTATTGACGAAGCCATTCAGCCAGAAATGAGCCTCATGGCTGAAGATGATTTCAAGTTGTTGCTCAGCCCAATTCACGAATAGACGACGCTTCTGGTGGTCAAGCGGCTTCAGTTCTTGCGTCAATTGAATCTTGTAAGGATGTAGGCCAAGATCTTTTCGCAAAATTCGCCACAACGACGTCACAGAGATGCCCAACGCTTTTTTTTGAGATAGCTTGGAACAGTTGGACTAGTGGATAAGATTTTTCAGAGTCTAGACGCTTCGGAAGTCTCCTCTATTTTATCACAGAAGAGTCTCCAGGATTTGCGCTTGGACTTCCTCAGTTCCTTTTTGTATATTGACAAGATCTCTTTGTAGGAGATCCAGTCAGAGGATTCGTTTAAACTTTTAGCGTTATTGAATATAGTTTTCTACATTTCTGCCTAAGCATTCCTAGATTCTCAGACAACCATGGAGGTTTTTGTTTCCCTCTAGGTTTCCTTACAAGAGGATGACAGTGATTGGCTAAACGCAGATTTAAGCTTTTCAACAAGTTTACCAAGCTCCTGGGTACTTCTAGGAGGGCTATGTTGAACATAGTTTCCCTGTATTTTAGCCAATCGATTTTACGATAATTTCGAAAAATCGTTTTGCTTGGGATATGAACATCCAGACCGAATTGTATGTATCTGTGGTCAGAAAAAGAGTGCTCACTAGATACCTTCCAGTTGTTGATCATGTGATGGATGTAACTTGAAACAATGGAGATGTCAAGGACTTCTTGTCAGTTGCTGGTGATGAATGTTGGTTCACCATTGTTGCATAGCAAGAGATTTGTACTTAAAAGATAATCAAAAAGTAACTCACCTCGTTCGGTAATATCAGACTTCATAGGACATGAACCTGAAGCCACCCTCATTTATGATAAATTCATTGAATTATATGTTCCTAAAATAAGTCTGAAAGGTACCTGTCGCAATCGTATCTCACTACCACTCAAACCTGTATCCGTTCGTTTTAAAATAAATTAATATCGCCGCGCAATAGGTCTTGGTTGACAGTTGTGCCCAATTGTCATTTTTCAAAAGTCTTTGTTATACAAATTTAGAAACTTGTTCCTCTTTGTTGCATTTTTGCAATTTAAAGGGCTAGCCGCTCATTTCCGTTCCTGAATTAGAAGCACACCCTCAGATGTACAAAATAAAAAAAAAAATTTCTAAAATTACGGTTCACCGGCAATTAAATGCATATCTACGCTACGATCGATAATTCCCTATACCCGTTGAAAGGGAATTTTCGTCTTATTGGGTCACTCTGTCAATCATTAAGCGACGCAGCGTGACGATGCGCATATAGACAATCAAGCTCAAACCGTAACATTAAAAAAAAAACAGGATGCGGACCTTACACGATCACTTCCCCAAATCGCTATTTCGTTTAACATTCTAAAAAAAAGAATCGGGAACGCGCGCGCTCAATTTAAATTTTATCTTTGATCTTATAACAGAACTTATCATCGGATCGCTGCAAAGAGAAAGAGGGAAAAATTGTGTCCTTCGTTGTTCCTGTTTTAGAGGTTTTGTTTTTGGTATACAGACAACAAATGGTGATGTGAACAGGTGACCCTTTTTTGCGGCAATCATTAGAAACGAACTGTAAATAGATGGTTCGGACTTACTTAACAAGACCCACGCTTGGGATAGGTTACAGTCACTCATTCCCTAAAGCACTCCTCACAAATTCTCATTCAATGCTTTTCTGGAATCCAATTGACATACAAGGACTACAATGTGAAAGAGGCTTTTATACACACGGAAGTTACACTGAAGATTCAAAAATGGACGTATAGGCGTTGGAGCTGGAATGATTTCAGAAGCACTAAAGCTGAACAGTATTTTTCGTCTTATTGCCTTCCTGAGCAGAGCAGTATCTTCCAGGCTGAGGTAGAGGCAGCCAAAGCGTCCTCAATGCTGGCGATACCACCAAATGATATCACGATCCTCATAGATAGTCCAGCAATCTCTGTTGTCGAAATAAAATCAAAGGGCTTGTGAAGCGTTGTCGTGAAGAGCTAAAGGTTCTTGGCTTCCAACATAATGTTAAGCTCTGCTGGGTCCCCGGACACAGATGCATACAGGGCAATGAATTTGCTGATGAACTGGCGAGAAAAGGACCCACCTCCAGCATTGATTAAGGCAGTCCAGTCTGTCAATATGTGACCTGAAACACTGAATATTGCCAAAAAAAGGTGGAACTCCCTCCTTACCTGTGAAATATCCAAAGGGATGTGGCCTGGCAAAGCCAGAACCCATAAACTACTTCAAAGAAACAGGAAATCTGTCTCGACACTAGTAGGGATTCTTACTGGACACAACACACTTAAAAGCCACAAAAACTGAAATGCATCTTAAAGATGATGACCTTTGTAGAGGCTGTGGTGATGAAGACATACACGAGGATCTCCACTTTCTATGCCACTGCACAGGCCTTAGCAAATTAAGAATGAAAACCTTAGGAAAATACCTTTTCCATGACCTCACGAATCTATCCGTGATGATGACCTTTGTAGAGGCTGTGGTTATGAAGACATACACGAGGATCTCCACTTTCTATGCCACTGCACAGGCCTTACCAAATTAAGAATGAAAACCTTTGGAAAATACCTTTTCCATGATCTCACGAATCTATCCGTGATGATGACCTTTATAGAGGCTGCGTCGATGAAGACATACACGAGGATCTCCACTTTCTATGCCACTCCACGGGCCTTAGCAAATTAAGAATGAAAACCTTAGGAAAATACCTTTTCCATGACCTCACGAATCTATCCGTGATGATAACCTTTGTAGAGGCTGTGGTGATGAAGACATACACGAGGATCTCCACTTTCTATGCCACTGCACAGGCCTTAACAAATTAAGAATGAAAACCTTAGGAAAATACCTTTTCCATGATCTCACGAATCTATCCGTGATGATGACCTTTATAGAGGCTGCGTCGATGAAGACATACACGAGGATCTCCACTTTCTATGCCACTGCACAGGCCTTAGCAAATTAAGAATGAAAACCTTTAGGAAAATACCTTTTCCATGATCTCACGAACCTATCCGTGATGATGACCTTTGTAGAGGCTGTGGTGATGAAGACATACACGAGGATCTCCACTTTCTATGCCACTTTCTCAGCCAATTAAGAATGAAAACCTTAGGAAAATACTTTTTCTATGACCTCACGGATCTATCTGAAATCCTTCTCTCTAACCTTTTCAGGTTTGCAACATCTGGGTGGCTGGAAAGGGACCAACAACAATGGACAGTAACGGGATAAATGAAGGAACCAACCACGCACGTGGACTCCCAACGGGCATCACAATGGGTCTATATTGACCAAAGTGTGATGAGGGAAGATGCACGCCGCCTACCTCATCAACCCACCAACCTAACCTAACCTACACTGAAAGTAAATGTAGCTGCTGCAGCATTTCACTTGCAGTTGTAATTTATCCAATGGATTGCCTTGCAACAAAAACTGCGACGAAATTGTTGTTAATTGCCCTGTGTGCTCATTCTATCCTCATTTAGCTTTAATCGACTTGCCAACGGAATTTCTGTGATAAAAGATGTTCATGTCAGCAAACGTTTTATTCAAACTGAATACCTCTTGTATTTTCCTCAACAAGAAGTCCCTGTATGCCCACAGTAGCTTGAAGCTTAGAATGAGGGATACAAGTCAACACTAAAGGTGAACTCAAGAGCTGATTAGAAAGCTGCCCGGAAAACAGAACCCTGTTGAGATGAACCAGGAAAAACCGTAAAAACAGCGAAAACTACCATCCACCCGACTTCAATAAATCAAAGGTAGCAATGGACCAAAGTTTAACAAGGCTGAAAGCAATGAAGGCCTTCCTTTCTGTCGAGTTAGTAATCCCCGAGAGATGGAATGGTAAAAGGTTTTAAAAAAGATGCCCGATGAATAAAACCTCAGCTAAGTTTGCCCGATAAGAAACGAGAATTGCCAAACCTCCATAACAAAGCCTACAAGATCCTGTTTGGCTAAAGATAAAGGAACGTCTGAAACCGTTCACCGAAAACCTGATAGGTCCTAATAAATGTGGATAAGAGGCCGTGAAAGCATATAACCGACCAGCAAATATTCGATCTCAAAGCCACTTCACCGAATTATTTGATACGATGAACAAGGATTTAGACAGTTCCACTGAAGACAAAGTTTCGACCAAAGCTAGCTTGGCCCTGACAGCGAATGATGAACATTACTCCCGCCCGCAGAATGTTTGATTCCCTGCCGTCCGGCGGAATGGTTTATGGAACGCTAAGTCATAAGTGCGCAAGTGGAGGATCGTATGAAGATGCATTTTAATTGACGACCTGGCTGACGGGCTCAGTGAGATGAAGTGCCGCGCAAAAGGTCTGGGTTCAACCCCCGCCGAAGCAACATCTAAATGATTTTTCCTCTCGTGATGATCTGATAAATCATCCGAGTAGTATCAATTGTCAAGAAAAGCTTATTTCCACTTAGCCTTTCGGGTTCGGCATAAAATAGGAGGTCCCACCAACGTGCAAGAAATACACACGCACACGAATGGTTGTGAGAAAAAGCTAGGCCCTGGGTACTAACGAGCTTGTTGCTCCAAAAATGTATAAAGGGACTTCCGAATTTTGACAGGTAATAGCGGCCATATTGTTGAAGCTACATCTGTCAAATTGCCTGTCTATTATTAAATCTGTTTTGCGAAATCACCATGGACGGGAATAGCGTTTAACAACACGTGCAAATGATAAAATCAAAATGGGCGTTCTGTTCAGGAACTAGTTCTCTTGAAACGTTCCCCGTTGGAAAGCTTTGAGTCCACTAGTTCAGTAAACGATAAACCAACATCCGTACGTCGACGAAACGCAAGATGTGGGGAAAACATTCGCTCCGAGATTCCGAGGTAGTCGATTTGCTGACAAGAGCTCGGTCTTTCCAAGACCACAACTTGGCGAATTTTCCGTCGTGACTTGAGCCTGAAACCGTACAAGATTCAACTGACCCAGAGCGTCCAACCCATCACGAAAAAGTCACTGTTTGATGTGGATTTTGGTCCACAACTTGTTTTGGCCTGAATTGATCTGGCAGCGTCATCGGTCCATATTTCAGTGAGAACGACTTTGGGCAGAACGTCACCGTCAACGGCGAGCGATATAGGTCGATGATTCCTGATTTCTTTTGGCCTGAATCGGATGATATGGACTTCTTTTGGCCTGAATTGGGCGGACGGCGTCGTCGGTCCATATTTCTTTGAGAAAGACGTTGGCCACGACATCACCGTCAACAGCGAGCGTTATAGGTCGATGATTCCTGATTTCTTTTGGCCTGAATCGGATGATATGGACTTCTTTTGGCCTGAATTGGGCGGACGGCGTCATCGGTCCATATTTCTTTGAGAACGACGTTGGCCACGCCATCACCGTTAACGGCGAGCGCTATAGGCCGATGATTTCCAACTTCTTTTGGCCTGATTTGGGCTGGCGGCGTTATCGGTCCATATTTCAGTGAGAACGACTTTGGGCAGAACGTCACCGTCAACGGCGAGCGATATAGGTCGATGATTCCTGATTTCTTTTGGTCTGAATCGGATGGTATGGACTTCTTTTGGCCTGAATTGGGCGGACGGCGTCATCGGTCCATATTTCTTTGAGAAAGACGTTGGCCACGCCATCATCGTTAACGGCGAGCGATATAGATGGATGATTCCTGATTTCTTTTGGCCTGAATCGGATGATATGGACTTCTTTTGGCCTGAATTGGGCGGACGGCGTCATCGGTCCATATTTCTTTGAGAACGAACTTGGTAACGCCATCACAGTCTACGCCGAGCGTTATAGGTCGACGATTACCAACTTTTTTTTGGCCTGAATCGGATGAAATGGATTTCTGTTGGCCGGAATTGGGCTGGCGGCGCCATTATTTTCATATTTCTTTGAGAACGACGTTAGTCAATCCATCACCATCAACTGCGAGAGCTATATGTCGATGATTACCAGCAACGACCTGTGATTTCAACAAACCGGCGCTACGTACCACAACTGACTGCACGAGCGATTCAAGGTCATGTACATCTCACATGGAGGTGATTTTAACTGGCCACCGAGATCGCAGGTCTGTGCAAATAATTCCATCGGTCATATTCAGTCTGATTTATGCGCTAGAGTCGTGAAAAATGGGACACTACAGCGCGCCCCACTGAGAGAAGCCGCGGTGGACATGGGATCTACGTTATATGCGATACATAATGGCGTTGATAGGCCGAATAAAAAATTTCGTTGATGTCTCACACACGCTTTGTTTTATTAAAATATAAAGAGAGGAAGCGCTCAATGAAAACCCCTTTACCAAGGTTTCGACAATACCGCCTGAGATCTACTCGCTTCCTTCCTTGACGTTGACATAATCAAGCACGATTTTAACATTGTATGTCGGCACCACTCATAGTTTTTTGTAGACGAACTCGTTGAATCAGTCCCTCCCTAGTGTTGTCCTCTTTCCCCCCCATCTGTGCACATCTAAGGCTTATGTTGAAGAATCAGGCCTTGATGCGAATTAACAAATTAGCACAATGATGTCCTCTGAAGTTCGTCTTAAGACAAATGTAGGACACGACCACTTTATAGGGGTGTTTATTTTTAAGAGGAAATATTACGATTAAAGCGGATTAAAGCCTCAAAAATGTTTTTTTTAATACTTTTTTATAGGTTATATCGGATAACGATTGAATAATACTCTCTGAATTGTCAACAATGGTTGTATCGGATTTGGCCCCAGAATATTCATCTCGGAGAACGAAAACTATACCGGTGACTGATTGTTCGGTTTGTGATGAGCTCAAGTGTCCTATCGCAATTTTATTTAAGTTAGTAGGACACCCCATTCGACGAGATCATGCCTGAGCATCCAAAATTGTGTGCCATCTTGCCATCCCTTTCACGACGTCATAAAGGAAACGCCACAGTTATTGCACACAAAATATCCCGCCATTATTTTGTTTTGTGAAATAAAAGGTGTGATTCCAAAGGACGAAATCTAACTTCATATATCCCTTTAATAATTAAATACAATCATAAAAAATATTGCGCCCCAAATAACTCCCACAAAGGCCTTAAATCAACGCATCCCATCTATAAATACGTAGATGCGAAACGATGCGTCTTCATAAAGAAGGTAAACTTTAAGACCAACCCTTGCCTAATTTAATAAAATCCAAACTAACGAAACAGTGCGCCCACTTACAAAGCCAGTCCCTATCGTTAATTGGAAATTATTCACCCTTTCTCAGTCAAGGGTTATTCGTGAAAACCAATTATCCGAATGCCCATAGTTCCAACTGGTGCTCGAAAGGAATTTTTCGATTTAGACCGCTCCCGCACAAAATCAACTTCTTAGTTCATCCGGAATAAAGTTTCTTGTCCTTTGATGTTCGCACAACTAACAAGGAGCGCTGTATACATCTTCAAACGGGGATGCCAAATCCATGCTAATTCTCTTCGGTCCAGACCCAGAGAGTGTTAAATAGTTGAACGCCACAATGCTGGATGTTTTTCAAAGTTTTCTGCATTGATGACTGAATTCCTTGTAATTGAAAACCGATCCTTTGAAATGAAAATTTATTTGAATTTCGTTTGTTTGTTCTATCTATTGAGTGTGTAGTGGTAGAGATAGTAAGTAGTCGTGTGAGGGCAAGTCCTGATGAGACAATGTATGTAGTTTTCTCTACCACACATAGAAAAGTGTTTTTTTTTAATAAAGACAGACAGGATATTTTTGCATACCCCGTTCCTATGTGCCTTCACACGTCTTCTGGCATAGCCAAGTGTTCCCGTCTCACCCACACAAGACATATTATACGGAACGGAGAGATCAGAGAAGAACCTCCATAAATCACTCACAGCTGCAGAAATTGTTACACTTTTCAGTTTTTTGTCCTATGAGGCAAGTATTGGTTTCATGAATAAAAATGGTACTCGAAAAAAAGTCGGAAAATTTTGGATTTAATTCAAATTTCCAATACGGAGGTTTTTGGGAAGCTAACCCGAAGAGTAACTAGAGGGAGAGTTTGACTATAAGTGAAGTTGATTTGGGCTCCTGGAAATCTTAATGAAGGTCTCGACTGTTCGCGACAAATTTTTTGTTCAGCAAAATGGTTGTACAGGGTGGTCCTAAATTCGTTTTCCTACGTATATTTGGAATAATTTTTGAAAAACTGATAAAAAAATTTCAAATAACGCGTCTTTTCAACGACTATTTGTACATTATGTATGGAACATCATATCGGTTAAGTGGCCACCATTAGAATGCATGCATTGAGGTGCACTTTCCATGATTTTTGAAGTGTTCCCGGCGTAATTTGAGCGATTTTTGGGCAAATGCTGAGTTCCAGATCCTGTGTGGTTTGTTCATGTTAACCTTAACCTTACAAAACAAAAGTCCGGAGTCGACAGAACAGGCGTTCGCATGGCCATTCAAATTCACCGATTTTGAGATAATGCGGTTTGGGAAAAAGTTCATTGTCTCACTAGTGGTGTGAGCGGTAGCTCCGTCTTACTTACAAACTTAAGTCAAACGTGGCCCCCAACCAACCTGCCTCTCCAATTAGCCCGGTCCTTTGCTAACTGCCTTCAGTTGCGCACTCCAAGTTGGTTGAGGTCGGTTTCTTCTTGTACTCGCCACTAAAGTCGAGGTCTTCCTTCACTGCCTCCGACGTCTGGCTTGGAATCGAAGACTCTGCGAGTCTGAGTATTGGTGTCCATTCGTTCTACAAGCCCTAGCCATCTTCAACGTCCAATGCGGAGTTTTTTTTAACCAGGGGTATGTCGCTGTATAGCTCGTATAGTTCTTGGTTGAATCTTCGTCTCCATAGCCCGTCAACCCAAACGGGACCGAAGATTTTTCGAAGAATTTTTCTCTCGACCACACACAGCCCATACTTCAGTGCCGTAAAGCAGGACTGGAATGATCAAGGTCTTATACAGAATCGCCTTAGTAGTTCGAGTGAGGGCTTTACTAGTAAATTGCCTCCTTAGTCCGAATAAACAGCGTTTTGCAAGAGTAATTCTTCGATCAATTTCTAACGAGGTGTTGTTCTCAGAGTGAATAGCGGAGCCGAGGTAGACAAAGTCCCGTACTACCTCATAGTTATACCTGTCAATGGCGACGTTCTGTCCAAATCGTCGATGTTGTGAGTCCTTTCGTGATGACAGCATAAACTTCGTCATCCTACACAGGCGGACGAGTTTGGGCGGTATACCAAAACTAGACATGGCTCTGTATAGTTCGCCTCTATAAATGCTGTCGTCTGCGGCTTTGAAATCGATAAATAGGTGGTAGGTATCGACTTGGAGTTCTTGGGATTTTCCAGGATCTGCCGAAGTGTAAAGATTTGATCAGTTGTGGACCTTCCTGGCCTAAGACCACACTGAGAAGAGCCGATCAGGTTTCAGGTGTTCACATATTACGGCAGATAGGATCTTGTAGGCGATGTTGAGCAGACTTATGCCTCTGTAGTTGGCGCAGTTCAGAGGGTCTCCTTTTTTGTGGATCAGGAAAACGATGCTGAGGTTCCACTCTTCAGGCATACTCTCATCCGACCAGATTTGCTTATGAGTTGGTGGATGTTACTTGCCAAGTCATCTCCGCCC
Organism: Rhingia campestris; assembly: GCA_932526625.1. Lineage (NCBI taxonomy): Eukaryota > Metazoa > Arthropoda > Insecta > Diptera > Syrphidae > Rhingia > Rhingia campestris. Next base: position 752,093 of record OW052186.1, on the reverse strand, counting down.
TTGCAAAGCTCAGCGGGAAAACCGTAATTTCCGGCGGCCTTACTAAGCTTGAGTTTAGAAATTGCTATCATCAGTTCACTTAGGTCGGGTGGTTGGCAGTTTTCGCTGCCGTTGCCAATATTCGTTCTGCCTGACAGCGGAATGTTGTTCGCATCGCCGTTTAACAGTCTGCAGAAGTGGTTCTTCCATATCCTCAGCATCGACTGTGTCTCAACTACGATATTTCCTTGTTCATCTCGACAGAATTCTGTTCGAGCCTTGTATCCTTGGCTTTGACGTTTTACACTTTGTAAAACTTGCAAACATCGTTCCTGGAGTGGCACTTCTCTATATCCTCGATCGCGCGCTTTTCTTTCCCGTTTTTCTTCTTTCTGAAAAGCCGGTGTTCTTCCCTTATTCATTGAATATAGAGCTCAATGGCAGCTCTCGTCTTCACCTCAGCATAGCCTTGTAGGCCTCATTTTTGACTGCGAGCATCTTCATGAAACCTGGTGGGCGCGAAAAAGCTAGCACATCAGATGCGGCTGATTTAATGGCTTGCGGACATCGTCGCCATTGTTCTTCGACATTAGATGCTGGTGGTATGGTGTTAATCGAGAGGTTAAGGGATACGCTTTGCGCGAAGGCCTTGGCGGTCTCTGGCGATTGCAGCTTTCGACATTAAATTTTTTCACAGTATTTCTGGTTTTTTGTGGCGTGGTGGATATCCGCAGCAACAAGGTAGTGGTCCGAGTCTATGTTAGCCCCTCGGAATGTGCGGACATCCAAAATACTGTATTCGTGACTCTTGTCGATCGAAATGTGATCAATTTGGCTGACTGTTCGTTGATCTGGAGACCGCCATACCCTTTATGAATATCGAGGTGAGGAAACCGTGTGATGGCTATAGTGGCAGACTTTTTGTCGTGTAGGCTATATTTCCCGACAGTACTGCTAAAGATGTCTTCTCTTCCTACTTTTGCGTTAAAATCTCCCAGCACGATTTTAACATCGTACTTTGGCAGTCGCTCATAGGTTTTGTCAAGGAGCTCGTAGAAGCAATCTTCAGCTATGTCATCTTTTTCCTCCGTCGGAGCATGAGCGCATATAAGGCTTATGTTGGCGAATTTAGCCTTCATGCGAATTGTTACAATGTCTTGGAAACATAAGACTTCTTGCCTAAGTCTGGCACTTATAACAAATCCGCATCCGAATAGTCGCTGTTTCTGCTCACTATAACACGGTCCATAGTAGATGTCACAGTTTTTCATCCTCTTTTTGCCCGGCCCATCCCATGGTATTTCCTGGATGGCAGTAATGTCTGCTTCGTAGCAGCTTAGGGCTTCCGCTAGTTATTCGCCTGCACCTCTCCTGTTTAATGTTCTCACAATCCAGTTGTAAATACGAACGTCCTTCGTTTAGCAGGGTCGTCAACAATTATATCAGTCCCTTCCAAGACTATTGGTTGCTCCGTAACAATTTTGTTCATGGGTTGGTAGTTAACCCAACATACCCCGAACCCCAACCTGGAGGGACAGTTCCAATTTATTTGATACACGGGGCCATCAGTATCCTCTAAGGGATTGAGCGCTGCAGATGGCCTTTCGGCTCATCCGCCACCATCTCTGTTCAATGAGCCTGACTTACCCTTGTGATTCCTAAATAACCTGTTGTCCGAATTTGTGGAAGCAGCTCATCTAGGTTCACCTGGGATAGCAGGCCGGGTATTCCGTGCCATTCTTACCAGCCTGTTTGTAGTGGTATTGTTATTAGTCTTCTTGTCAACACTCGCACTTATCGTTCAGCAAGTCAAATCCGGTTTGATGAGACCGGATACTAGTCTGGTTACCTTCGAGGTAAAAACAAGCAGAGTTACAACCAACCAAGCCAATCAGAATCCACCCTCTACAACATCCGTGCTCCGTCTGGCTAAAACTAAATCAGCTCAGCATTTTTGTCAGCTTGCACAATGTGGAAAAATAAGTCTTGAAGCACTGTTATGCTGCGCCACCCATTGACTGTAACGAGAAATATGGCCCATAAATCTTAAGCGAAGTAATTCCACGCCAAACAGTAACACGAAGTGAGTGTAAGGGACGTTGATGGAGATTTTTGGGATTCTGTGTGCCCAAAATCTGCAAATTTGCTTTTTCAAAAACCAACTCAGATGAAAACGTGCCTCGTCTGACATCCTAAAATTTTCCAAAAAATTCTTCGGCATTCTCGGCGATATTTAGGACAGTTTTGCAGTACTCCAGATGTTTTTCTGGGAGTTGTTGGGCTATCTGGATCTTGGAAGGGTATAGATGCAGATCTCTCCTCAATACCCGATGAACCGTACTACGCGGTGTCGATGTTTCAGGATTGGTTGCACCACTTTCCCTAACGACTTCGATGTTTTCGACCAATCGTCCAAACCGAGGGCTGTCCGAACGCCTTACACCTCCAACGTTCCCATATTGCTCAAAATTAACCCACCACAGCACGAATGGTGGGTGCTGTTGGAAAATTTCTGACGTCATAAAATTGCCGGTAGGCCTCAACGTGCTGACTGACTATTTTCAAAGAAAGGTTCACCCTAAGGCTTGGGAGATCCTTATGTCTTGAGCAAAGCAGAAGAACTCAAAAATCTCTATGGAGTTTTTAATTTTTTATATAGGAAATAGACTTTTGGGCCACCCTGTATATTCGAAAACAATTTGCATACTTTTGGGTTGATGGCCGAAAAAACAATTTTTGTGCAACCAATTTATAGAGTCAGAGCACCCAAAAAGCAAGAAAGTACAACCCAGTCGTGCACCCAGCTCGATTTTTTTTTGGTCTGAGGCGAAGCAAACACATATGCAGCACACGCGCCTTATCGAGGAAATATTTCGAGTCCTTTTGGTCCTTGTGCTGCTCGACTGCTGCTGCATTTCCCCAGCATTTGTTTGAGCTTGTCCCACCCAATCTTTCATGTATACTACTGCGTTCCTTATTCCGTTTTTTTGTTGTCTGGGGTTCCTTTTATTTTTCTTTCTTTCATATGTAAGTAGGGGAAGGGGTGAGGTTGGCGGAAATTTACATTATGTGATTCATTTTAAATTGAAAATGTTTTTTTCTATCGCCAAGGAAGGGGGTAATGCGTGTGAAGAGGTGCTTTGATGGAATGTTTAGCAGTTTTGCAATCAACGCCCCCGGGTAGGAATGATCCGAAAATTCTATAAAAAAAGGAAGAGAAGGATGAGAAGGAAACTCTAAGGAAAGATTGTCTAGGAATAACTGTATAATCTAATTTAATAAAATAAACCGGTAGTTGGTTTAATGACGATTGAATAGAGCGCAAGGTGAAGTAGGATATTCTCTAGGCAGCAGAATGAATCGGATTGAGGTGAAAAGGTGTATTGATATGGTTAACGAGACAGACATGCGATTTCTAGGATTCTTGGAATCCCTATTGGTTTGCGTGCGGGGTGCTTCTTGGTAATGCTGTGATCTTTAGTTTTTGAGATATGAAATTGGAAGATTGGAAGTCAGCATGGGAAAAACTGGGAAGCACTGGATGCATACTTTTCTCTTGCATACAATCGCTCTCTCTCTGAACTCTCCAAATGGGCCGCCAGATGTGGACTCGGTGCGAGCCATAAAAAACGGAATTGGTTGGTTTCAACAGAAATTAAATATATCAAACTATGTATTAGAAAGACGCTCCGACATGCGGACCAGTTGGAATACATTCGAAGCTATAAAGGTCCATTGTAGTCCCCCTAATTGTACATGGTTGGATACCAGAACCACTTGAATCAATTAAGAAAACCATTAGATCATACTACAGATAACCCTACGAATACACCCAAACTCTCGTAGAACCTTGCACCCACTAGGAAACCCTTTCGATTTAACCCGATAACTTCAAGTTGCCCTCAATGGGTCAACGGCAGCGCTCATACCCCAAAAATGGGCTTTTTCCGGCCCGCTGTCCTTAGGGTAAAAACAAGGGCCTGGCCCTACAGGTTGGGGGTTCGTATCTGCACCTGGAATGTGAGAACATTAAACTGGAGAGGTGCAGGCGAACAAAAACTGTGACATCTACTATGGACCGTGTTATAGTCAGCAGAAACAGCGACTATTTGGATGCGGATTTGTTATAGGTGTCAGACTTAGGCATGAATTCTTATGTTTTCAAGACATTAGCGAACACGTTGTAACAATCCGCATCAAGGCCAAAATCGCCAACATAAGCCTTATATGCGCTCATGCTCCGACGGAGGAAAAGATGATATAACTAAGGATTGCTTATACGAGCTCCTCGACAAAACCTATGAGCGACTACCAAAGTACGATGTTAAAATCGTGCTGGGAGATTTTAACGCAAATGTAGGACTACTGTCGGAAAATAAAGCCTACACGACAACACGTCTGGTTACAGACATACTGTGAACAAATTTAATGTCGAAAGACTGCAATCGCCAGAGACCGCCAAGACCTTCGCGCAAAGCGTATCCCTTAACCTCTCGACTCACAACATACCACCAGCATCTAATGTCGAAGAACAATGGCAACGATGCCAACAAGCCATTAGATAAGCCGCAACTGATGTGCTAGGTTTCTCGCGGCCAGCAGCAATAAACCCCTGGACAGATGCTCGCAGCCAAGAACGAGACCTACAAGGCTAAGCTGCAGGTGAAGACGAGAGCTGTCATTGAGCTCTATAGGCAGTGAAGAGGGAAGAACACCGGCTTTTCAGGAAGAAGAAAAAAAGCCAGAAAAGTGCGCGATCGAGGATATAGATAGGTGCCACTCCCGGAACGATGTTCGCAAGTTTTACCAAAGTGTAAAACGTTAAAGGCAGGGATACAGGGCGTGAACAGAAGCCTGTCAGGATGAAAAAGAAAAAAATCGTAGTTGAGTTACAGTCGATGCTGAGGATATGGAAGAACCACTTCTGCAGACTGTCAAACAGCGATTACGAACAACATTCCGCTGTCAGGCAGAACGAACCATTTCATATTAGCAACGGCAGCGAAAGCTACCAACCACCCAACCTAAGTGAAGTGAGGATAGCTATATCTAAACTCAAGATTAACAAGGCCGCCAGAAATGACGGCCTTCCTGCCGAGATTTATATAGCCGGCGATGACTTGGTAAATAACATCCACCAACTCATAAGCCAAATCTGGTCGGTTGAAAGCATGACTGAAGAATGGAACCTCCGCATCGTTTGCCCGATCCACAAAAAAGGAGACCCTCTGAACTGCGCCAACTACAGAGGCATAAGTCTCCTCAACATCGCCTACAAGATCCTACCGGCCGTAATATGTGAACCTGAAACCGTTTACCAACAACCTGATCGGCACTTATCAGTGTAGATTTAGGCCAGGAAAGTCCACAACTGATCAAATTTTCACAATTCGGCAGAAAAAAACCCAAGAAGTCCAAATCGATACTTACCACCTATTTATCGATTTCAAAGCCGCATACGACAGCATTTATAGAGACGAACTATACAGAGCCATGTCTAGTTTTGGTATACCGCCCGAACTCGTCCGTTTGTGTAGGATGACGATGGAGAATTCTCGCTGCACCATCAGGGTCGGAAACTACCTCACCGACACATTCGATACCAACAAAGGATTTAGGCAAGGCGATGCACTGTCATGTGATTTCTTCAATTTGATTCTTGAGAGGATTGTGTTAAACTCCCGAGCCAACACCAGAGGCACAATTTTCCAAAAATCGGTGCAACTACTGGCATACGCCGACGATATTGACATCATTGGTAGGACTCAACGTGATGTCATAGCCACGTTTGCTAGTATAGAGAAGGAAGCGGCAAAAATGGGTTTAACAGTAAATGAGGGTAAGACTGAGTATGTCAACACAAAAGGGCGTACAAGATCGACAAATTGGACAGAACGTCAACATTGACAGATATAACTTTCAGGTACGGGACTTTGTCTACCTCGGCTCCGCTATTAACCCTGAAAACAGCATCTCGTCAGAAATCAAACGAAGAATTACTCTTGCCAATCGCTGTTTCTTCGGGCTAAGAAGGCAATTCAGTAGTAAAGCCCTCACTCGAACTACTAAGGAGATCCTATATAAGACCCCGATCATCCCAGTCCTACTCTGCGGCGCTGAAGCATGGACCGTATCAAAAGCGGGTGAAGAAATCCTTGGTCGATTCGAGTTAAAAATTCTTCGAAAAATCTTCGCTCCCGTTTGCGTTGACGGGCTATGGAGACGAGGAATCAACCAAGGATTATACGAGCTATACAGCGACATACCCCTGGTCAAAAAACTTCGCATTATGCTTTTAAGATGGCTAGGGCATGTAGAACGAATGGACACCAATACTCCGGCTCGCAGAGTATTCGATTCCCAGTAGAGGAAGACCTCGCCTTAAGTGGCGCGCACAAGTGGAAACCGACCTCAACCAACTTGGAGTGCGCAACTGAAGGTAGTTAGCCAAGGACCGGGCTAATTGGAGAGACATGTTGGTTGAGGCCCTGGTTCACCCGGACTGTAGCGCCACTTTAGTAAGTAAATATTATCTATTGCCCCCACGAGTAGGCGGGATTCATTGGTCGCCCGTGGTCTACCCGTCTAACCACAGGAAGGCTATCTTGAGATCGTCCGGTACCCGAAATTCGCAAACTACCGGCTTAAAACTCCCTTTTTAGCCATGCCATGCTATGTTATGGGTTTACATATTTACCAGCCTCATTTTTAGCTATGATTCGTTCTTTGAATTCATTACGAAGAGCCCCAGGGCTTCGCGGATCACACTTTGAGTACCGCGGGTATAATCCATTCCAATAAAAAAAAAATCTGATCAAGTCCGCTCCAATAAACAAAAAAAAAAAAATGCTAACTAAATCTACTGAGATTGGATTTTAAACAAAAACGAATCGAAAATTATATATACCCGTGTGTCGTATATCGTACAATTCGATGGACAAGCTGCAGAGTGCAGAGACGAAGAACTGATGACCGCATCGCCTTGCTCTCTCGGTTTGTCAACGTATGATATGTTTTGGTTCTCTTCTCGTGCTGCGAAGAACAAAGATCAATGCGAATGAATATTTAATCGTTTGTAGATTGAAACGATTCCTTTTGTACGCTATATATGAGAGTTGAGTCGAAGATAGATACGTTGACAGTATGTACGTGAATTTGTGAAAAAAGCCATAATTTATGTCATTAATTCAATTCTACGACATTTTTGGTATCTCCTCTGAACATGGTAAGAGCATTGTCGGGTTCCATGATGGTGATGGTGATGATGATGAGGCTGTGGCCGGGGGGGAATCAACTGCGGGTTTGATAGTCATCGGCTCAAGAGGATACAGTTAGTGATCATCGTCGTCGTCCAGACTGCGTATGCATTTCGTCAAGAGTTGATCCTTTACAGTTTTGTTGTTTTTTTTTATTATTTCGGGATTTGTGTGTGTGTGTCCGAATTGGTGATATTTTACATTATTCATTGATCGATGTTTGTTGATAGGGGCTCAACCAGAAGCAGGATCAGTAACTATACGCTTGGTGCGTTATTACGGATTTTTGTGTTTTGAATATAGGTATAGGGAACATAGATACTTTTTGTTTTAATGACTTTTTTGAGAAAAAAAAAATGCTGACGAACTCTTCACGAAGGTGGTTCTCGGAAGGAACTTAAGATGGGTAGATTTTCGTTCCCATAATGAGATAAATGTGATCCTGTTGCATGTGTTTTAATCCAGGGAATGGGTATTGTACAGTTGCATTCAAATATTAAATGACTGTGAGTAATGAAGGATTCGGAAATGTGATCATGGTTCGATGGTGGGGTTTTCTTTAAAGCTTCCTCTTGAAGTTCGTTGATTGAGTGAATACGTGGTTTGCTATTACCTTGTTCTAGTTCAATCATCACATTAAACTGTCATTGAATGGAGGCAATATTGGAGTAAGATTATTACCTCATGTTCTTAAGCAACATCTGTCAAATTCGTTGTGAACACAAAGTTGTAGCATTAAGCAGGTTTTTTTTAAATCAGTACTCCGTTCGGGAGTACCTTGCCATATGGCTCCTGTCGAGTCGCATATTAGAATTGATGGTTTAATTCGAGTCAACCGGTTCCTGAAATAATGACCCGAAGCCCGCCAAACTAACAATTTTTCTTCTATAAAGTTCAAGTATACGATTTCAAGAAGAAATTCACTTCTATTGAAATTTTTTATAATTGTGTCGAGAAGCTCAGCCTGTTAAATTACTCTTGGAGGTAAGGCTTCTATGACAAAGTTTTGGTATAGTTTTCGCCGAAGTAGTATGGAAGCATAAAATGTTTAGAGCTCCTGGCTTAAGGCTTAAAGCCTTACTTATACTTGCTTACTTAAGTGGCGCTTCAATCCGGGATGACTCAACCAACATGCCTCTCCAGTTAGCCCGGTCCTTAGCTAACTGCCTCCAGTGGCGCACTCCAAGTTGGTTGAGGTCGGTTTCTACTTGTGAGCGTCACTAAAGGCGAGGTCTTCCTCTACTGGGAATCGAAAACTCTGCGAGCCGGAGTATTGGTGTCCATTCGTTCTACATCCCCTACCCACCTTAAAAGTCCAATTCCGATTTTTTTATGTCGGTATGTCGCTGTATAGCTCGTATAATTCTTGGTTGAATCTTCGTTTCCATAGCCCGTCAATGCAAACGGGACTGAGGATTTTTCGAAAAATTTTAATCTCGAATCGACCAAGGATTTCTTCATCCGCTTTTGATACGGTCACTGCTTCAGCGCCGTAGAGCACGACTGGGATGATCAGGGTCTTATATAGGATCTCCTTAGTAGTTCGAGTGAGGGCTTTACTACTAAATTGCCTTCTTAGACCGAAGAAACAGCGGTTGGCAAGAGTAATTCCTCGTTGGATTTCTGACGAGATGTTGTTGTCAGAGTTAATAGCGGAGCCGAGGTAGACAAAGTCCCGTAGTACCTCAAAGTTCTATCTGTCAATGGTGACGTTCTGTCCAATTCGTCGATGTTGTGTGTCCTTTCGTGTTGATAGCATATACTTAGTCTTGCCCTCAGCTACTGCTAAACCCATTTTTGCATTTTGCTTCATTCTCTTTACTAGCAAACGTGGCTATGACATCACGTTGAGTCCTACCAATGATGTCAATATCGTCGGGGCATGCTAGTAGTTGCACCGATTTTTGGAAAATTGTACCTCTGGTGTTGGCTCGGGAGTTTTGCACAATCCTCTCAAGAATCAAATTGAAGAAGTCACATGACAGCGCATCGCCTTGCCTTAATCCTTTTTTGGTATCAAATGTGTCGGTGAGGACGTTTCCGACCCTGATAGAGCAGCGAGAATTCTCCATCGTCATCCTACACAGACGGACGAGCTTGGGCGGTATACCAAAACTAGACATGGCTCTGTTTAGTTTGTCTCTAAAAATGCTGTCATATGCGGCTTTGAAATCGATAAATAGGTGGGGGGTATCGATTTGGACTTCATGGGATTTATCCAGAATCTGCCAAAGTGTGAAAATTTTATCAGTTGTGGACTTTCATGGCCACACTGATAAGGGCCAACAACCTGATCGTTGGTAAACGGTTTCAGGCGTTCACATATTACGGCAAATAGGATCTTGTAAGCAATGTTGAGGAGACTTATGCCTCTGTAGTTGGAGCACTTCAGAGGGTCTCCTTCTTTATGTGGATCGGGTAAAAGATGCTGAGGTTCCATTCTTCAGGCATACTTTCATCCTACCAGATTTGGCTTATTAGTTTGTGGATGTCATCTCCGCCGGCTTTATGAAGCTCAGCGGGAAGGCTGTCATTTTCGGCGGCCTTATTAAGCTTGAGTTTAGATATTGGTATCCTCACTTAACTTAGGTCGGGCCATTGGCAGTTTTTGCTGTCGTTGCCAATGTTGAATGGTTCGTTTTGCCTGACAGCGGAATATTGTTCGTCATTGCTGTTTAACAGTCTGCAGAAGTGGTTCTTCCGTATCCTCGGCATCGACTGTGTCTCAACTACAATATTTCCTTGTTCATCTCGACAGGATTCTGTTCGAGCCTTGTTGCCTTGGCTTTGACGTTTTACACTTTGGTACAACTTGCGAACATCGTTCCTGGAGTGGCACCTCTCTATATCCTCGATCGCGCGCTTTTCTTGCTCTATTTTCTTCTTTCTGAAAGGCTTTGCATCTTAGCCTTGTAGGCCTCGTTCTTGGCTGCGAGCATCTGTCGGCATTCCTCATCAAACCAGGGCCGCGCATCAGTTGCGGCTGATCTAATGGCTTCTTGGCATCGTTACCATTGTTCTTCGACATTCAATGCTGGTGGTATGGTGTTAATCGAGAGGTTAAGGGCCTACGCGCTGCGCGAAGGTCTTGGCGGTCTTTGGCGATTGCAGTATTTCGACATTCAATTTTTTCATAGTATTTCTGTTTTTTTGTGGCGTGGTGGATATCGGCATCCTTACCTTGGCTACAACAAGGTAGTGGTCCGAGTCGATGTTAGCCCCTCGGAATGTTCGGACATCTAAAATACTGGATGCGTGACTCTTGTCTATCGAAATGTGATCAATTTGGTTATAGTGGTATTGCTATTCGTCTTGTTATCAACATTCGCACTTATCGTTTATCAAGTCAAATCCGGTTGGATGATACCAGTATCCGATGGTTACCACTTGGAGGTTAAAATAAGCACATTTGATGTGTAGTCAGAGTTGCAACCACTGGGCAATGCCATGTTAAAGCCAATCAGAGTCTACCTTCGTTCTACAACACCCAACCAACCCAATCATTGGTCCGTATTTCTTTAAAAAACGATTCTGGCCAGAACGTTACAGTCAATGGTGACCACTATGGAGCCATGATTACTGACTTTTTCGTTCTTCAATTGAACAACCATGATGTGCAGGAACTGTGGTTTCGACAAGACAGCGCAACATGTCACACAGCTCATGCCACAATTAATTTGTTGAAGGAAACGTTCGGTGAGCGCATAATTTCGCGTTTTGGTCCTGTGAATTGGCCTCGAAGATCGTGCGATTTAACTCCGCTTGACTATTTTCTGTGGGGATATGCGAAGTCGGTAGTCTACGCCAGTCATCGAAAATTGGACCTCCAGATTAGACTACGTCCGAGCCAGCCGTGGTGGCCATATGCCAGAAGATTATCTTTCGAATGAAGTAAATTTCATGTAAATTTAAAAATAAATCATCAAGTTTTATACCTCTAAATCGTGTACAAGATATTGCCAATGCAAAGGTATCAATGTCATGGCACCAGTGTGCCAAAGGTATAACAAGTCTTGTTGCGTTATAATAGCAACTTGTTCCCATAGAATACTGGACTCATCCAAATCATATCGAGAATAGATATTTACTTCTAAAACCATGCAAATCCATGGACAGTTTAACACCAAAACCCTCTAACATTATTCCTTGACACAAGGGGCCTTTATGCGTTCCTCTGAAAAATTGTTTTTTTTTTTCAAAATAAGCCAGACAACGACAGCGCGTGGACTAGATATATTCCAATCCAAAGTGCCAAAAACTTCGCATAAATTACTCACTTAACAAACAAGCAACAAAGAGAGGGAAACAAAAGAAAATGATAAACAAAAACACACACACAGAGCAGGGACGGGACAGGGACCAAGACCAAGCGCACTACACGAATAATACTACTCATCTCGGAACATTCATTATGCCCGTAGTAAATACGTCAAGTCGGGAAAAGTTTGCGTATAAAGTACCTACGTAGGGTAATGGATAACATCTCGCGCATATGAAAGGAACATACGCGCAAGGCTCAATACCACTCACACCAACATACCACGATGCGGTGTGAGTTTGTGAGCACTGAGCACACCAGTAAAATGTAAGGCAACAGTTTTTTTTTTTTTTTTTTCCGCCGGCGACCAAGAATCTGTCCGCTTCTCCAAGTGCAAATGTGGAATATGGACGTGTTCGGCCCACGTTTAATCCATAAATTAAAATAAAAAAAAAACAGAAAACGTAACGCTACGGAATGGGGAATTTTAATTGCAAAATCATTTCCAAGAAAAAATGTAATTCGTATGTGTTGTGTCATACGTATGCGTTAAGCTTAGACCTAGATGCTCTGGCTTGATGCTTATTGCTTAGAGAGAGCGCACAATGTAGTTTTGGGTATTAAGCCGCACCACCAACGTACCTACTATCATGCTAGTGGAAGCATCGAACATCATGGTCACGTGCAAAGGTTGTGCCTTGCTGTGCATCGTCATCGTCATCGTTCGCAATCTGCATCCCCATAGAGATACACAGGATACAGATGCCAGAGAGATGTAGAAATGCAGCTTGCTGGCCCTGGCCGGCAGTGATCAGTGTTCCTGGTGCAGTCTTCGTGGTTACTGGGTAGTGTGTTAATTTATACATGTAGGCTTTTTGAATATTTCTGTCTGTCTGTCAGCACATCCCACGGATATTTTGGAATCAAATCATTATTCGATAACTGTACGGATGGGCGGGCCTGATAATTAGTGTGGCATTTCATTATCCAAACACGGATATCTCAGATTGAGGTGTGTAAACACTTGGACAGGCGCGTCAATGCTCGTTGCTTCCTTTCTGGTGGCCGGAGAGTCTCATACGTGAACGAATTCATTTTATGAGCTCGAGTTACGAAATGATTTTGTTTACTCACAGGTAAAAGATGACGGCCCTGGTGGACGTTCTTTTAAATGGGTCATTGAATAGGATTATCGGCGTGCGGTTGCTTCTGGCAGGCACGTAGAATGATTTATCGTTTTTTATTCTGTAACATCCCTGGAAGATGGAATACGGGCTTCAGTGCCATTGAATGTTCTTCTATAAACTTGTTTCAATGTTTGATGGCTCGAGAGAGTCGCCAAGCATAGGCCAAAGACCCTAAGGGAAATGTACGTTCAAAATAAAACAAAGACAGTAATTTAGAGACTACACGCATGATTTTTCCGAGGGTATGTGATTGGCCTTAACTTGACAATGCCAAGTGGCTCTCTGACTACACATCAGCTGTGCTTATTCTTACCTCCAAGTGGTGACCATCGTCACTGGTCTCATCCAACCGGATTTGACTTGCTAAACGAAAAGTGCGAGTGTGGATAACAAGACGTAAACAGCAACACTATAATCAACCTGCTCAGAAAATCACGAAATTAATACCCGGTCTCCCGTCCCAGGCGAACCTAGATGAACTGCTTTGACATATTCGGACAGTAGGTTATCTAGGAATTTCAAGGGTAAGTCAGACCCCTTAAACAGAGATAGGGGCGGATGAACCGAAAGGCCAACGGCGGCGCTCAATCCCGTATTGGATACTGATGGCCGCGTGTCCTAGGGGTATCTAATAAATTGCAGCTGGCCCTCAAGGTTGGGGGTAGTGCTTTGGATTAACTACAAACCGATATAAAAACCTATCGCTACGAAGCAACCAATAGCCTCGGAGAGGACTGTGTTGACGACCCTGCTAAACGAAAAAAGAACAACGACGTTCGTATCTGCACCTGGAATGTGAGAACATTAAACAGTAGAGGTGCAGGGAAACAACTAGCAGAAGCCCTAAGCTGCTACTAAGCAGACATAACTACCATCCAGGAAATACGATGGGATGGGCGAAGCAAAAAGAGGATGAAAAACTGTGACATCTACTATGGACCGTGGTATAGTGAGCAGAAACAGCTACTTTTCGGATGCGGATTTGTTATCAGTACCAGACTTAGGCAAGAAGTCTTATGTTTCCAAGACATAAGCGAACGCATTGTAACAATCCGCATCAAGGCCAAATTCGCCAACATAAGCCTCATATGCGCTCAAGCCCCGACGGGGGGAAAAGATGGTAAAGCGTAAGACTGCTTCTAAGAGCTCCTTGACAAAACTTATGAGCGACTACCGAAGTACGATGTTAAAATCGTGATATGGGAGATTTTAACGCAAAGGTAGGAAGAGAATACATCTTTAGCAATATTGTCGGAAAATATAGCCTACACGACAACACGTCTGGTAACGAACTTAGGCTAATTGACTTCGCTACGGAACGAAATGCCACTATAGCCAGCACACACTTTCATCACCTCGATGGAGGACATGGCGGCCTCCAGATCAACGAACGGTCAAGCAAATTGATCACATTGTGATAGACAAGAGGCACGATGCCAAGAAGCCATTAGATCAGCCGCAACTGATGTGCTAGGTTTCTCGTGGCCACCATCGAGAAACCCCTGGTTTGATGAGGAATGCCGACAGATGCTCGCAGCAAAGAACGATGCCTACAAGGCTAAGATGCAGGTGAAGACGAGAGCTGCCATTGAGCTCTATAGGCAAAGAAGAAGGGAAGAACATCGGCTTTTCAGAAAGAAGAAAAAAGAGCAAGAAAAGCGCGCGATCGAGGATATACAGAGGTTCCACTCCAGGAACGATGTTCGCAAGTTTTACGAAAGTGTAAAACGTCAAAGCCAAGGATGCAAGGCTCGAACAGAATCCTGTCGAGATGAACAAGGAAATATCGTAGTTCAGACACAGTCGATGCTATGGAAGAACCACTTCTGTAGACTGTTAAACAGCGATGACGAACAATATTCCGCTGTCAGCAGAACGAACCATTTAATATTGGCAACGACAGAGAAAACTGCCAACCACCGACCTAAGGGAAGCGAGGATAGCAATATCCAAACTCAAGCTTGATAAGGCCGCCGGAAATGCCGGAAGTGACTTGGTATGTAACATCCACCAACTCATAAGCCAAATCTGGTCGGATGAAAGTATGCCTGAGGAATGGAACCTCAGCATCGTTTGCCCGATCCACAAAAAAGGAGACCCTCTGAACTGCGTCAACTACAGAGGCATAAGTCTGCTCATCATCACCTACAAGATCCTATGTGCCGTAATATATGAACGCCTGAAACCGTTTACCAACAACCTGATCGGCCCTTATCAGTGTGGCTTTAGGCCAGGAAAGTCCACAACCGATCAAATTTTCACACTTCGGCAGAATCTGGAAAAAACTCAAGTCCAAATCGATACTCACCACCTATTTATCGATTTCAAAGCCGCATACGACAGCATTTATAGAGCCGAACTGTACAGAGCCATGCCTAGTTTTGGTATACCGCCCGAACTCGTCCGTTTGTGTAGGATGACGATGGAGATCAGGGTCGGAAACGATCTCACCGACACATTCGATACCAAAAAAGGATTTAAGCTAGGCGATGCGCTGTCATGTGACTTCTTAAATTTGATTCTTGAGGGGATTGTGCAAAACTCCCGAGCCAACACCAGAGGCACAATTTTCCAAAAATCGGTGCAACTACTAGCATACGCCGACGATATTGACATCATTGGTAGGACTCAACGTGATGTCATAGCCACGTTTGCTAGTATAAAGAATGAAGCGGCAAAAATGGGTTTAGCAGTAAATGAGGGTAAGACTGAGTATATGCTGTCAACACGAAAGGACACACAACATCGACGAATTGGACAGAAATAACTTCGAGGTAGTACGGGACTTTGTCTAGCTCGGCTCCGCTATTAACTCTGACAACAACACCTCGTCAGAATTTGAACGAAGAATTACTCTTGCCAATCGCTGTTTCTTCGGACTAAGAAGGCAATTTAGTAGTAAAGCCCTCACTCGAACTACTAAGGAGATCCTATATAAGACCCTGGTCATCCCAGGCGCTGAAGCATGGACCGTATCAAAAGCGAATGAGGAAATCCTTGGTCGATTCGAGAGAAAAATTCTTCGAAAAATACCTATTCGCTCCCGTTTGCGTTGACGAAAAAAAACACTACCCTGACCCTAGTGTAGCTAGAACCAATCATATACCCACATGGCGATCATATAGATCACAACCAACCACACTTTTGAACACTCATTCGGACGAAAGGTTTAAATATCAAAAAAAAAAAAAAAACACGACCCACTCTACGATCCCAGTTTATGAATGAAATTCCACAAAAAAAACTTAAAAAATTGAATGAAATCAGTTCTCGCATATGATGGTGGTGGTAATGATCGCATCTCATCTCTCCTATATTATCGAATGTTAATTTCTGTGTCTTTTATGTTTATCCCCAAGGAGGTTATTTTTTTTTTATTACGGCTTCACATTAAATTAAATGAATAAATTAGCATTTTGGATCGTGTTGCGACACACGCCTTCCTACTATACGACACTACGAGTTACGCTCTCTTTTCTCTGAGATAAGATTCATGGAGGTAATTAACGGAGAAAAAAAAATATGGAAACCAACAAACAAACAAAACAAATCCAATGAAGAGAAGCACTTAATATTTTATGATAGACGATTATTAATTGTGGAGAAATATTGCATTCGACAGCAGATGCAGACAGACAAAAATATCCACGGATGCATGTATAGAATGCACGCGCGATCATGATCGTTTGCGCAGGGAATTCTCGTTCGGAAGACGCACCGCTACTGCGCAGAGGAATTTCGAACAGTGTTCCTGCATAATGCCTCTGCCCACAGAAAATAAAGATAAGTGTTTGATCGCACTTCGTTGTTCCCGGATAAATCGGATGCATAACAGTATCTACATGCCCTTTGCTGTGCTGACTGCTGAGTATGCAGACATTGTGTGCGACTGTGCGAGGCGGGAAGGATGAAAATGTGTCTCCTTCAGAACGGAGTTGTGAATTCTTACCAATTAGAGAGTTCAATAAATCACCTGGGCAATTGTCTTGGTTGATTATGGATTATCGGGTCCGATAAACGTATGCAAAGGGGACCGAGGTAAATGTGTTTGGGTGTATCTGGAGGGCGGTTAGTAAGGTTTAACTTGATCGAATATTGGCTGAAAGGATGGCCGGTATTAGTTCTCGCTTTGACAGTTCTATAAAGTAGAATTTAAAAAGAACCCACAAGGACAAATTATTAAAAACGTAGTCAGCAAACCTAAGCAAGCAGCTTTTTTGGCTTCAAAGTCTTCAGGGTGTAGATAGATTCTTTAGATAGATTCTTTATTTTTTTTTTCATTTGAAGTAGTATGTACAATGTTTTTGCTTAAGAATACGGACATGACAATTCTGCCGTCTGCCGGATTTGACATTTCGTTAAAAGAACATGAAAAAGAAAATGCTATAAACAAATTATAGTTATACGAGTAAGATAATATTATAATAACTTGCAGAACTGAAAGTATTTTCTAAAAGCTATTGCGATAGCTAAGTGCATGTTGTACAAATTTAAACAAGGTGGACCAACCGCGAGCTCCATCTAAAATTTCATAGAGTCTATTTAAAGACAGAAAACTTTCTTGGAAATATAAACGTCGGATTTCTTGTAGAATTGGGCACACCGCAATGAAATGGTAAGTAGATATTTTCTACTTCTCGTCTATTGCAAAGATTGCAAATTTGCTGTTGGTTGGATCTATGAGGAATATAGTTCAAGTTCAATATTTCAACCCTGGTTCTGAAAATGGTGCTTATAACTTCAGGCTTGAATTTGGTATTGAAGTAGCTTTCTGCAGTTAACAATTGGTGGTTTAAGTTTTTGTAAATTAATATGGATGCTGATGATGATGCTCTCCTGAGGTGCTGGTCATAAATGATGTCATCAACGTTAGCTATGATCAAAGCAAATATATCCTGCCATTCGCTTACATTATTTCCAGATAGAGATACCGCAAGATTTTGTGTTGACGCCATCTGATTCCATCCCCTGAATGGAGAAGCGTTGTTCTGTATTAATTGAGCTAAAATTGATTTGTGGAGACTGTTTCCACTTCTCTTCATCACTCTTATCAAATAGTCCGAATGAGCTTTCAGATTTCGGATGTAAATAGGTGGAAGCCCCGACTCCACTTGTATGGCATAGGTTGGTGTTGAGTTCGGTAATCGTAGCAATCGCTTGAAGAAATATCTCTGGACAGCTTCAAAACCATCAAAGGAGCTAACTCCAAAGACCTGTACACCGTAGCACAAGCAAGTGTTGACAGTCGCGTTAAACACTTGATATTTTGATGATAGATCAACGTCTTGATTCGCGAAAAATTGAGGCCACATCAAGTTAAGAGCCAACTTAGCTTCACTACATTTTTCTTTCACGTGTTTGCCGAAGTTTAAGTTATATGTGAACAACACTCCGAGGTACTTGAATTCACGTACTACATCAATCCGCTCGTTGTTCAGTCGCCACGATTCCTCACGCAGTCTTCTCCTTTGGCGGCTCTCAAAGATCATTATCTTCGTTTTTAGGTCGTTGATATGGAGATCCCATTTCTCACAGTACGATTGAAGTCTGTTAATTTGGAGTTGAAGCGTAAAGGGGTTCTCAGCCAACAGTACCAAGTCGTCAGCGTAAAGAAGGACCTTAATGAGGATTCCGGCAAAGCATACGCCTCCAGGGAGAATATTACATATATCATCAATGAACAGAGCGAAAAGAATTGGGCTCAAAATGCAACCCTGAGGAACACCTGCAGATGTATCAAACCAATCTGACAACTTAGTACCATCCCATACAGTTGCACTTGATGAAGACAGAAATTTAAGATATAAAGTTAAGAACTTAGTAGATACTCCGAGCAACGCCAGTTTATGAATCAAGGCCTGCCTGTTGACTGTATCAAACGCTGCTTTGAAATCAACAAAACACACATACAACTTCTTGTTCTTTTCAATATATCTTCTGATCCATGGTTGAAAATCCCGAGCGAAAAACCAGCTTGAAATATGCTGAGGCGATTGGTGTCTTCCATCCAATTGGAGAGTCTTTTGTATAGTATTGTAGCGAAGATCTTTCTGAGTGAATTTAAAATAGAAATTCCCCTGTAATTATCCGCCAATCTTGCATCACCTTTTTTAAATATAGCACAAATAAAAGCTTTTGTAAAACTAGAAGGCACACAGGCATTATTGTAAATCAGGTTGAAGAATTTCACTATATAATCCTTGAGCTGTTCAGTTCCATATTTATAAAATTCTACTGGAATACCATCACTACCCGCAGCTTTGTTGTTCTTCATAGTTAGCAAAGATGCTTCCAGTTCCCTTGTAGTTATTTGAATATCGAGTTCCGACATAGTAACGTTTTGTAATGCGTAACTAAAAGTATTAAGATTCTCCTCCGCTGTCAATAGAGTTTTAAAATGAGCAGCTAGAGTTTCAGCATCGAGAGCAATCTTAATACTTTGGCAACGCCCTCTGAGTTCACGTACATTACACCAGAAGTCCTTCGAGTTTTTAGAGTATAGTAATTTGGTTGCCAGACTTTTTAGATACTGTATTTTTTTGACGGAACATAACTGCTTAAATTCTTTGTTGGCACGTACGTACATATTTTTGAAAGCATTAGCGTTTGTCGATCTGAATAGTTTCAAATATGTGAATGAGAGCTTACGGAGATTTCTACAATCTTTGTCAAACCATTTATTTTTGGGCATGAACGAGACGTTGTAAGTCACTTCAGGGTGTATTAGCATTCCACGCCAAGACAACGGATGATGATGATAGGGATGGGGCTTCTAATCCGAATCCGATTTTTTTATAATTGACGCGCGCTAAAGGGATTATTAATACCCTTATGGTGTTTAAGCACAGCGCGGGCATTAAGGAAATAGAGGATTAGAAAAGAGGAGATACCGATGTGCGCTGGTTTTGAATTTCTGTAAATTCCACATTCGTGTTGTTCGGTTAAGGAATGAATCTCTATATTTCATAGTACGTCCGAAGATAGGCTTTAGGGTGAACTGATTAGCCTTCGTGGTACGGCGAGTATTACGGTTGAATTGTTGAAGGGACGGAATGCAGCTGGCTATTTCGTTAGAGCATTTGTTGTTGTAATAGCGGTAAAAGAGTGTAAGGCAGGAGACATTCCTATAGTCCGTACCAAATCAGTTGGCCATTCTACTGCGCAGGTCTCTTAAAATGTATTTTAAAATATCTTAAATTTCTTTTAAATCCTCTCTCTGCGCACCCGACCGTTGGCAAACTAGTGCAAACCAAACCAGTTCGCCATTCTACTGCGCAGGTCTCTTCAGATTTTTTTTAAAATATCTTTAATTTCTCTTAAATCCTCTCTCTGCGCAATCGACCGTTGGCCAACTGATTTGGTACGGACTATACGATGTTCGAGCGAAACTATGGAGTTCGCTATGGTTGGATCTCCTATCGATTTTATCGCACGCTTTTGTATCCTATCTAGTAGGTGAAATGATGTTTTGGCTGCACCTGACCATATGTGGGCGTTGAACTCAAGTTTGCGGCGTATGTACGCTTTATATAGTGAGGCCAGATCAGAAGGGGTGAAGTATTTCTTACATCGATTGAGGAAACCTAGACATTTTGCTGCATTTTTGGCGATTTCGAATATGTGGTCGTTCCAACGAAGGTCGTTACTAATACACATACCGAGCTTGGAAAGTTTTTCGGTTTCGACGATGCAAGTGCCATTCATGGATAGTGGCTGTAAAGTTTGGTTTCGCTTGGATGACAGGAGACAGCATTGCGTTTTGGAAGCATTAAATTCCACTCTATTACATTTACCCCATTTAATTATGCTGTCGAGGTCGGAATTTAATGAACTTAACATACTTTGTCGATTTTCTTCCACAGGTGAAGGGCGTGAATTCGAGAACGAATATGAAAAGCTGAGGGTACTGTCATCAGCGAAGGAATGAATTGGATTAGAAGTTGCAGACAATAGGTCATTAAAAAAAATGAGAAAGAGTGTCGGAGACAAAACGGAGCCTTGGGGAACACCAGCATTTATTTGGTAAGTAGCAGACTTGAAACCGTCCAAAAATTCTTGAATTGAACGTTTCGAGAGAGAGAGGAACCTCTGAATCCGGCTTCGGTTCCGATATAATCACATCGGAGCTTTTTCGGACCATCATACGACAAATAATTATCGAGTTGCAACATTGTTACAATACGACTGTCTTTTCATTCTTTTATTTGTTTTTTAAATGAGTTGGCGAGATTTGAATTGAAGTCGACAGTACGTGCTTGAGATGTTTGAATTACTTTTTGGTTTGTCGACATATAGCTTGCCGTCTATTAAGTAAAGAATTTATTAAATATGAAGCCTAAACCAAGTGCAATTTGGAACTATTTTAGTGAAATTGATTCGGATACGGCAAAGTGCAATGTTTGGGAAAAAAGATACTCTAGGAAAGGTGGCAACACGACATCGTTAAAAGGGCATTTGAAGTCACTGCATGCTTAGGGTGACTAGATCCATGCCCACGAAAAGAGGATCCCTTAAAAAACCTCAAATAAAATTAAGAACAAAAAAATAACGAAAAAATGTACACACATACAAGAAATATAGATATTGAGATTGTCTAAATATATTTCATGACTCTAGCTCAAAATTTAAGCCACAAAAATCGGTAACACATAGATTGACGGGTACGACTTGCGGACATGGCTATATCGACTTGACTTTGTGGTATATCTATCAAAATTATTTCTCTATGTTACAAACTTAATGTCAAAACGAATATACCCATAGATATAGGTATAAGGTTTTGGATATAAACGAAAGATGGCGTTTTTTTCAGAAGTGAGTTTTACAATTTCTGAATTAGTGTTGAAAAGTGGTTCCGAAAAATTTAGTTAACTGAGAAATCCCAAAAAGAGGACAAATTTTATGTTTTTTTTCAAAAACATACCGGACATATTTTTTCAAGACAAATAGAGGACATGTCCTCTTAAAAGAGGACGTCTGGTCAGCCTATGCATCCTGATAAATATGAAGAACTTTTAAAACTCGAGAATAACAAAAAAGATAGTTTACAAAACTTCATTAGAAGAAGCTAAAAAACAAAAATGGGATGGGTCGCATTCTAAAACTAAAGGAATTGATAACTTAATTTCCGAAATGTTCGCCTTAGACGACCTCCCTTTCAGTTTTGTAGAAAGTCTAGGATATCGCCGGCTTATACAAAATATTGTGCCAAATTATAATATGAAAGGACGCCAGTTTTTCACCGACAACATTTGTAACGAATTACTTATTTTTAAGTTCTTCGCATTTATTTTTACATGCGACTTCCATTTTAATTTTGCATCGAGTGTCATACCGGGATATTTCGCTTCATTTGCAAACGGGACTCGAACCGTATTTAGAAATACAGGCAAATTGTTTGTCCGTTTATACGAAAAATCTACATGGATCGATTTGCTCTCATTAAGTGCAATCCGCCAGGATTTTGTCCATTCATTAACCTCGTTTAGAGCGTTTTGTAATTTCATGTATGCAACTTGCAACTATTGCAAGTTTTTGTTTTACAAGAGTGGTCCAAGGACGCTTCCTTGGGGTGCTCCTGCTATTATTTCTCCGAACTCTGAATATTTGTGTAGTAGTTTCTTTTAAAAATCGAATAAAACACTCAAACTTGCATCAAATATTCAAATTTTGTATTGTAATTGATAAATACGCCTTTGCCATTAACGTTTTAAAGACAACTTCATGTAAATGTTGTTAGCGGCTCCGTTTCAAATGGTCCATTTGGAAGGTCCGATTTTGCGTCACTTTTTCGAGCATTTCGGCCTGTATTCCACGAATTACTCGTGTTATGTTATCCTGTAAGGCTTCAATCGTGTTCAGCTTATCCACATTAGACTAACGACTTTACATAACCCCACAAGAAATAATCAGGAGGCGTTAATTTGCGTGATCTTGCCGGCCAACCCAGGGCCATTTCGAGAGGTAAGCTGCTCACCAAATTCATCATTCAACATTTCCACTATTTCACGAGCTGTGTGGCATTTGGCACTTCTTGATGAAACCACATGTCAACCAAGTTCAACTCAGCCAACTGGGGCAAAAAAAAAGTCGCGTATCATGGCTACACGGTCGTCTTTGAAGAAAAATGGATGATGCTACCAGCCCATAAACCACACCAAACTGCCGTTTTTTCGGGATGCATCGGTAATTCTTGTATGGCATGTCGCTATTCATTACTCCAGATGCGATCGTTTTGCTAATTTACGTATCCGTTGAGCCAGAAATGAGTCTCATCGCTGAATACAATTTTTGATAAAACAGCAGATTTTCATGGAGCTTTTCTATAAGGCCCATTCACCAAACATTAGACGTTGTGGTAGGTAATTCGGCTTCAATTCTTGCACAAGTTAAATTTTCTGGGTTTTCAAACCCAAATCGACACGTAAAATTTTCCATGTGGTTGAGTAACACATGTCCAATTGCTGAGAACGGCGACGAATTGACATTTCACGGTCTTCATTAATATTGAACGCTACGACTGCAATATACTCTTCGGAACGCCCTGTACGCATGCGAGTCGATAATTAAATGTCCAACAAAGTAAATTTGGTGCGAAATTTGGTGAAAACAGCACGAATTGTTGATTCACAAGGTTCACAGAGCACGAATTTTGTTAATAAATTTCAATAATTTGCAATCGTTGCTCGTTTGTATGTCTTTCCATGATTTAATGGAAAGTATACTGAAAAATTTTCACTTTGACAGATGACGTTTGGACGCCATTACTAACCAGTGCTGCCAACCTGAAAAACTTAACTTTAAAAAAATCACCTGTTATTATAGGTTGTAGTCTCGAATATATTATTGTTTTCATTTTGCGCTGGACCATCAAATAGTTTAAATGTTTCCTCAAGATGTGCGGCAAAAACTCAGCTTTTTCCTTATCGCTTTTAACCTAATTTGCGGCACAGCGATTTTTGGCCGTTTTATGACTCTAATTGCTTTCCAGGGTGAATAATTCGATTCCTTTCCAGCGGTTAGGCTTTGCAGATAATTTTCGAATTTGATATCTATATATCTGGCGGGGCACGAGTTTGGTGTCATCTTTTACGAGCTTTTCGTTTTTGTCTAACTAAATCTTGTATTTCTCGGGGGTACTTAATTTTACTATAGCTCACTATTTTTCTTTGTTGAGGAGTATTATTCCATGCTGTTTTTGGAACGGTCAACTGCGACTTCGAGTTCCAATGTGGATCAAAGCTATACAACCAGTTGAATATTATTTTCAATATCGTTTTTGAAACCTTCCAGTTGGTTTTCCCGTTTGTAAGTCTGGGTGGGCTTTCATTTTTAATGAGTGACTCGCTCGTTGTTAGAATGTCCAGAGAATGATCAAAGAAAGATCGATGAAAAAAAATGGATCAAATCCGCTATTTTTGTAACATCAGTTGGTTTTTTTCCGTTTTATAAAATTCGTTGTTATACTTTCTGCCTAAATCAGGAGGCATCCTACCTTTATGTGATATGCATCTAGATCCCCAGTATGTAAGTTTTGCATTAAAGTCCCCTCCGATGACAAAAGGTTGCCAAAGGAAATTAAGCAAGTTTTCATTTCAAATTCAATTTTCTCAACCTTGCATCGTGGTGGGCAGTAAATAGACGATATATATTTTTTGAGAACCAGATGTAGGTGACCTAGTTACCCCTGAACTTTTCCCGAAAGGGTTACACATATACAATAATTGGCTCTCCCCAGAATCCGTAGACCCGACCTGCAAAGAGGCAATTCAGTGAAACTGAATTGCCATACCAGGTGTATTAAATCTTTTCGTTGTATTCATTGCATTTGCACTCGGTATACGGAGAGTGGATTTTAGTCGTCTTCTACGACAGGCATGCCTTACCTCGGGTATATTCTGACGCCTTACCGGAAGAGGTAACTGAAAAACCGGGCCTTAACTCTAAATTCGTCAAATTGGTTGTCATTTATTAAGTCTGTTTTGCCAAATCACCATGGACGGACATAACGTTTACCAACATGTTCAAATTATAATTTGTTTTCTATCAAAATTGGTGCTCAGTTCCGCGCGCTTCGCCCATTTTACGGTCACAAGAACTCTACTTTTCCCAGACCATAACCTTACGTTGTGAATTGAGCCTGCAACAGTACAAAATTCAACTGACCCAGGAGCTAAAGGGAAACGAGAAAGAAAACGACTGGCCCTAATTTTTATAGAAAAATCATCTTCAGCGGTGAGGCCCATTTATGGCGGAATGGGTACGTCAACAAACAAATTGTCTAATTAGGAACGATACCAATCCACATGAGATCCAAGAGCGTTCAAAACATCCCGAAAAAATCACTGTCGATTTTGGCTGGCGGCGTCATCGATCCATATTTCATTAAGAACGACGTTGACCAGGCCATCAACGTTAACAGCGAGCGCTGTAGGTCGATGATAACCAACTTATTTTGGCCTGAATTGGATGATATCGGCTTCGTTTGGCCTAAATTGTGCTGGCGACATCATTGGTCCATATTTCTTTGAGAACGATGTTGACCAGGCCACCACCGCCAATGGCGAGCGCTAAAGGTCGATGATTACCGACATTTCGGATGCTCGCCATCCAGAGAATGCGCGGCGGACATATGAATGACGTTATATTTCATACATAATGGTATCGATAGGCCTTTTGAACGAACATATGATATCGATGATATCTCTCTCTTTCTTTTATCTAAATTTAAAGATAGGAAGCGCTTTATGAAAAAGACCCTTTATTTTCGATCAACGAAGTTCTACTAAAAAAAACTCCATATTGGACGTTTAAGATGGATAGGACATGTAGCACGAATGGACAAGAAATCAATAGCGTGCAGTCTTCGATTACCAGCCGGATGTCGCCTTAAGTGGCGCGCATAAGTAACATCCGACCTTAAACAACTTAAAGACACGATAGTTGAGACACAGGTTAATTATAGACTGTAGCGTTTAGAAACTGTAGGCGTCAACAAATTGTTCTTTACATTTAAATAAGCGTGATAGGCTCAGTAGGACGATGGTTTTAGCGATGAACTGCAGTGCATAAGGTCCGTGTTCGATTCCCAGCCTGTCCGTCCTTGTTCAATGATCTGACAAATCGTCAGAGTAGAATCCAATTTAATAAATACTGAACCGATTTGTATCTTTTGAAAGCCAAGGACAAGGAAAGATGAAGGTGGTCATTGTAGGTGGTCCTACGGAAGTAATAAAACACGATATCAGAATTCTCATCCAACCGGATTTGACTTGCTAAACGAAAAGAGCGAGATGGATAAGAAGACGTAAAACAGATACACTATAATCACCCTGGTTAAAATGGCGCGGAATGAATACCCGGTCTGCCGTCCCAGGCGAACCTAAATGAGCTGCTTCGGCATATTCAGACAACAGGTTATCTAGGAATTTCAAGGGTAAGTCAGGCCCCTTGGACAGAAATAGTGGCGGATAAACCGAAAGGTCAACGGCAGCGCTCAATCCCGTAGTGGATACTGATGACCCCATGTCCTAGGAGTATCTAATAAATTGGAAGTGGCCCTCCAGGTTGGGGGTTGTGCTTTTGGTTAACTACCAACCCATGAAAAACATGGTTACGAAGCAACCAATAGCCTCGGAAGGGACTGATTTTATTGTAAACGAAAAAATACAACGACGTTCGTATCTGCACCTGGAATGTGAGAACATTAAACAGGAGAGGTGCAGGCCAACAACTTGCGGAAGCCCTAAACTGCTTCGAAGCAGACATTACTGGAAAAAGACTTAGGCTAATTCACTTCGCTACGAAACGAAATGCCACTATAGCCAGCACACGGTTTCTTCACCTCGATATCCATAAGGGGACAAGGCGGTCTCCAGATCAACGAACAGTCAACCAAATTGATCAGCGAAAACTGCCAACCACCCGACCTAAGTGAAGTGAGGATAGTGGTCGGATGACAGTATGCCTGAAGAATGGAACCTCAGCATCGTTTGCCCGATCCACAAAAAAAGGAGACCCTCTGAACTGCGCCAACTACAGAGAAACAAGTCTCCTCAACATCTCTTAAAGTCTCCTCAACCGATCAAATGTTCACTCTTCAGCAGATCCTGGAAAAAACCCAAGAAGTCCAAATGGATACCCATCACCTATTTATCGATTTAAAAGCGATCGGTGGCCTTATTGAACAGAATCTGATTGATCAACTTGTCCCGAACTTTGCCCTTGGACCACTTCTTCTTCTTGGCCTTGCCAGCGCATACTCAATCCTTCCTCTTTTGCGTTTTTTGTGGCCGAGGACTTTTGAATCCTTCTTAGCGGCATTTCGAAAACATCAATTCAAACTTTTAACACTGACAACAACATCTTGTCAGAAATTAAACGAAGAATTACTCTTGCCAACCACTGTTTCTTCGGACTAAGAAGGAGATTTAGTAGTAAAGCCCTCACTCGAACTACTAAGGAAATCCTATATAAGACCCTCATCATCCCAGTCCGTCTCTACGGCACTGAAGCATGGACAGTATCAAAAGCGGATGAAGAAATCCTTGGTGGATTCGAAAGAAAAATTTGTCGAAAAAATCTTTGGTCCGTTTTGCGTTGACGGGCTATGGAGACGAAGATTCAACCACGAACTATACGAGCTGTACAGCGACATGACCCTAGTCAAAAAAAAAACTCCGAATTGGATGTTTAAGATGGCTAGGACATGTAAAACGAATGGACACCAATACTCCGGCTCGCAGAGTCTTCGATTCACAGCCAGTCGTCGGAGGCAGTGGAGGAAGACCTCGCCTTAAGTGGCGCGCACACGTGGAAACCGACCTCAACCAACTTTGAGTGCGCAACTAAAGGTAGGTAGCTAACGACCTGGCTAATTGGAGAGGCATGTTGGTTGAGGCCCAGGTTCATCCCGGACTGTAGCGCCACTGAAGTAAGTAACTATCAGAATTCTTCATGTTAACAGACATGTCTTTCGAATATTTGTTCATAGAATACGTTGTACTTATGTCAACTACAGATCTGCTAATCCTTGCAATTTTATTTTTAAAAAAAATGTCCGTCAAGTGGAACAGATATATCATACTCGTGCGAAAAATTCTTCTAAACTCACAGATTGAAATACCATCGACTATCTTTATACAGCCCCCCACTAAATCTCATTCATTCACAAAAATTCTGGTTAAGGAAAAAAAAAACACACACAAGATAAGAAATGAATATACACGACTAAAACACACAGAAATTAAGTACGGATTAGAGTTAACACCAGGTTGACACGATCGTTATATATCTGTGACGGAAGAAAACCCGCCGAGAATAAATTAGTAAATTATATTAGGAACTCTCGGTCCTACCAGTCGAAGGTGTCATTATACGATATGGTGGATGCTGGTGCTAGGGAGAGCGGCATAATATATGATAATGAATGTGATGTTTCATTTGTAACAACACTATATGGCCTTTAGGTGACACACAACACACTCAGTATGTGGTCCTTGGCCATTAGAACACACAAAACAAATAAATAAACAAAGATAACTTTTTCCTCTTTTTGTTTGTTTGTCAGTTGGGAATCTTTTGTTCGGATAGCCTGGGTGTAATGGTGTAGACTGTGGCACTATTGCCGATAACCCCGATAACCATAGCGAAGAGTTACGCTTGCGCAAGCGGGGGAAAACTGGAATTTTACGGATGCCATAAATAAGGCATAATTTGGGCTTATAATTCGCAGTCTTGGGCATAATTAAAAAGTTTCAACTGATGAATGAAATATGGAAAAAAAATTGCTCGTGAATGGGTTGGGCAAGCCATCGGTCAATGGTCGATAGGCTTTGAATATTTATAGGTGAATTTGCATTTGGTGTTTATAAGATTTGGAGGTTAGATAAGTCACCTAGGGGTGAAGTGAGGAAATTTGGGATTGTTATAACAGTTGCGGTAAAAATAAGAGCAGTGCGATATTCACAATTTTGATATGAGTTTTCAATGACAGTTGAACCTTTAAAACGTATGAGAAGGCTACAATCCGCTGTGCGGATCATTTATTTCCCTATCCCATTCCATCCTTACAATTAATATCGCCAAAATGTGGGCTTTATGGGGATGAATTATATGAAATGGCACTGGCACAACATATTGCTCAGACAGTTTACTTACTTACTTAAGTGGCGCTACAGTCCGGGATGAACCTCGGCCTTTTTTTCCAGAACTTGACATTTATTTTATTTATTTTTTCAAAACGTTATAAATTGCTTTGGCTACCTGCGAAGCATATAGCTTAGCAGGTGGTTAAAAAGTTATAATTGTTCATTGTTTAGAAGTTTATATTTAAATTTAAAGATACGATATGTAGTGGTGTGATTTAAATTTTTCGAATTCTATGTTTTAGTTAACATGGCTTATATTTAGAAAGTGTAATTTCATTTTTTCTTTCTAGTTTTGAAGTTTGCAATAATTTTTAATGTTAATGGTAGTGTATTATATATTTTTGGAATGACGTATTTCAGTTGTCTCTTTCCATATGCCACCCAATTCAATACAATGTCAACACAAGAAGACGAGCCCAAGGACTCTTGGAAATCCCTGAAACGTTTAATATTTCAGAGATTTCCAAGAGTCCTTGGGCTCGTCTTCTTGTGTTGACATTGTATTGAATAGGCTGTTGAAATCTTAAGTCGTCATAATACTCCAACGTACTTGTCAACTTAAAAACGCCATTTACATCTAGAACTAGAAAATGTATATTAGAGGTTTTTATTACTTTATCTATTCTATGTTGGAGACGGGTTATTTTGTCTAAAAGTATCTTTGAAGCATTTCCCCACGGTAATATTCCGTATCGTATACGCAATTCAACTGTGAATAATAAACCTGCTTCTGGACATCGACGTAGGTGTATTTATTCAGATGAACCATCGCGAAAACAGCACTTCTTAGTTGGATTTGCAGATACTTTATGGTTTTAACAAGATCGATTACTTTATTTTGAGCTGTTGTTGGGCTGCCATCGTTTTTGTGGTAGATATTTATAATAGCTTCGGGTTGATATAGTGTCCGTATATGCATAAGTTTAGTTTTTTCGGCGTTTATTACTAATCCATTGGCACCATCTGGAAACTCTGTCGAATTCATCCTGCATTATTGCTGTTGCAGTGTTCAAGCATCTATCAGCGTATGCAAATGTAGTACTTCTTTGAAATACTCTTAAAAGTTCATTGGTGAAGAGAATGAATAAGATTGGTCCCAATTTCGAGCCTTGTGGTACCCCAAACTCAGTGAATGTTTCTTTACTTATTGCATTCCCTACTTTCACCTTCATAGTTCTTTCTGATAGGTAATTCGTTATCCATTTAGCCAAAGCCCCTCTAGCTCCAATTCTATATATGCTTTCTATTAGCTTTTTGTGGCTAAGTGTGTCAAAGGCTTTGCTGAAGTCTATAAACATAACTAACACATGATGGTTTTTAGACTAGTAGTCAGTGCATTCGAAAGCTCACCCAGCAAACTTCCAGTACTAATACCTTTTTGGAAACCGTACTTATTTTTTTTATATTATTTTGTGTTTTTTAATGAATTTGGTTAATAGCGTTACTACAATTTCCTCCAAACATTTTTCTTCAACTGGCAAAAACAAACAAAAAGACTTTTTATGAAAACAAATTCAAATATAGTGTTTCAAGCTCTCAATTTTGGAAAAATATTCGCCAAATAGGCATAAATAAAGAAAAACATGTTCCCCCAGATGATATAAACCTTAATGAACTAAATGCAAAATTCGTTCAACCAATTAACGCCACGTCTGTTATTACTGTCCCTATTAGAAATATAGATAGTATTTTTTCTTTGTCAGGTGTTGATGAAACATGTG
This sequence comes from Rhingia campestris, assembly GCA_932526625.1. Classification (NCBI taxonomy): domain Eukaryota; kingdom Metazoa; phylum Arthropoda; class Insecta; order Diptera; family Syrphidae; genus Rhingia; species Rhingia campestris. The sequence continues at coordinate 721,544 of OW052186.1, read as the reverse complement.
TAGGTGTAGCAATTTTAAAAATAAAATCTAAAGCCATAGGCTATGATAAAATTCACCCAGATTTTATAAAAATATTACTTCCTTTCATCTTGCCCCAAATCACGCATATTTTTAATACAATATTAACTACATCCAAGTACCCTGATGGCTGGAAGACTGCCAAAATTATTCCACTGCCAAAAGCCAATAGAAGAGATTTTCGTCCAATTGCTATCCTTCCCTTCCTCAGCAAAGCCTTCGAGGCTGTTATTAGTCGACAAATTAAGACTTACCTGACTGAGAAAAAACTCATTACGAATTTTCAATCGGGCTTCCGTGCAAAACATAACTGCACCACAGCTTTGCTAAAGATAACCGAAGATATCCGCGAGGGTTTGGACAAAAACATGATGGGTTGTATTGTCTTTTTAGATTTCTCTAAAGCTTTTGATTGCGTGGATCACAGTATTTTGTTGAATAAACTTAAGGTACAATTTGGTTTTGAGGATACTCTGTGCAAGTTACTGGCATCATATCTTTCCAATCGAAATCAGTACGTAATACATAAAAATGAATGTTCCTCATTTCTCCCCCTTTACTCTGGTGTTCCCCAAGGCTCTGTCCTAGGGCCGCTTTTATTCACATGTTTTATTAACGATATTGCAGGCAGTTGTACCATATGCAATCATCATATATATGCGGACGATGTTCAATTATATTTGATGTTTCCTGAGTCCCAAAAATATAGTTCCATAGAAAAAGTTAATCACGAGCTCGATAAAGTTTATTCTTGGTCCAAACTCAACAAACTTCAACTAAACCCAACCAAATCGAGAGCCATGATAATAAACAGAACCAATAAAATTTCTGATATGCATCAACTATACCTCAACAACTCACCAATTGAGTGCGTTGACAATATAAAAAATTTAGGAGTTCATATTACCCAAAACCTCACATGGAAATTCCATATAAATAAGGTAGTAGCAAGGGTCTATGAAGCGCTCCGTGGTCTTAGTCCAACTAGAAAATATCTTCCGACAGATGTTAAACTTAAACTAGTAAAGACCTTTATTCTGCCTATCGTTTTGTATGGATGTGAGATTTTTTCTAATATGGATTCTGAATCAAAACAAAAGCTAAATGTAGCTTACAACAGTTGGGCTAGATATATTTTTGGTATAAACAGACACGATCATATATCCGGCTATGCCAAACAGATTATGGGCTGTTCCCTTACAGCCCTTCTAAAATACCGAACCATTCTATATCTACATAAAATAATTACGACCAGAACGCCAGAATATTTATATGACAAAATTAGAATGGGTAGAACCCAAAGAGTGTTACAATTAATACCACCAAGTCATAAATATTTGGTAACATCACGACATTTTTTTGTACATGCTGTTCAGCTTTGGAATTCCTTGCCCCTCAATATTAGGCGAACATATAGTACCAATACATTCGCTAAAAATATTTTTCAATACTTCGCAGAGACGTTTTAGTGCATTGACGGACCTTTTCCTTTTTCCTTTCTCCCCCGTATCAATTGTCAAGAATAGCTTATCTCAACTTAGCCGTTCGGAGTCGGCATAAAACAGGAGGTCCCGCCATCGTGCAAGAAGTACACACGCACACATGAATGGTTGTGAGAAAGCTAGGCCCTGGGTACTAACGAGCCTGTTGCGCCAAAAATTTGTATTTTTTTTTGTATTTTTTTTTGTTTAATGTTGTCTGCTCCTGGTCCCTTTGTGGTATTTAAACTACTCAGCATCCAAAAAACTTCAGAAACGCTTGCTTCTTCCATATATATAGAGGATGCAACGTACATACATATGGTTACATTGGTGTATTATTTTCTGTACCTGGTTCGAAAATTGATCAGCAAATTGATTAACAGTGGTCGATACTCGATAGGTTGTTGGCTGAGAAATTGTTTATAATAATTTCATCAATTGTTTGCTCCTTTCGTCCCATAAGTTCATTTTACACATTCCATGTTTTTCGTGGGTCACTTTTGGCATTTGTGAATTGTTGTTTGTAGAAATTTGATTTCATATTCAGAATAGATACGACTTGTACTCTTGTTGGTAACTTATATTAAGTGGATTATTTTTCCACATTCTATCAAGCTCGTCTCGCTTTTTACACATTTTTTAAATATCATCTGTTATCCACGGTTTTTTCGTTCTAGTTCTCGCCACTTAAGCCGATGTCTTCTTCTACTGCGTCCGACTTCTGGCTGGGAATTGAAAACTTTGCGAGCCGTAGTATTGGTGTCTATTCGTCATAGCCATCTTCAACGTCCAATTCGGAGTTTTTTTTCGACTAGGGTCATGTCGCTGTACAGCTCGTATAGTTCTTGGTTAAATTTTCGTCTCCATAGCCCGTCAACGCAAACGGGACCGAAGATTTTTCGAAAAATGTTTCTCTGGAATCGACCAAGGATTTCTTCATCCGCTTTTGATACGGTCCATGCTTCAGTGCCGTAGAGCAGGACTTGGAAGATCAAGGTCTTATATAGGATCTCCTTAGTAGTTCGAGTGAGGGCTTTGCTACTAAATTGCCTTCTTAGCCCGAAGAAACAGCGGTTGGCAAGAGTAATTCTTCGTTTGATTTCTGACAAGATGTTGTTGTCAGTGTTAAATGTTTGAATTGAAGTTTTCGAAATGCCGCCTAAGAAGGATTCAAAAGTCCTCGGCTAAACAGCCACAAAAAACGCAAAAGAAGAAGGATGGAGTTGGCGGTGGCAAGGCCAAGAAGAAGAAGTGGTCGAAGGGCAAAGTTCAGGACAAGTTTAACAATCAGAATCTGTTCAATAAGGCCACCGATGAGAAATTGTACAAGGAAGTGCCAAAGTACAAACTGATCACCCCATCAGTTATATTTGAACGTTTGAAGATCCGCGGTTCATTGGCCAAGAGGGCTTTGGTCGAACTTGGGGATAAGGGTCTCATTGAACAAGTTGTTCAACACTACTCGCAAGTAAACGTGGCTATGATATTAGGTTGAGTCCGACTAATAATGTCAATGTCATCGGCGTATGATAGTAGCTGCACCGACTTATGCTAGATTGTGCCTCTGGTGATGGCTCGAGAGTTTTGCACAAGAATGAGAGTAGCGAAGTCACATGACAGTGCATTGCCTTGTCTAAATCTTTTTTTGGTATCGAATGTGTGATGGTGCAGTGAGAATTCTTCATCATCATCCTACACAAACGGACGAGTTTGGACGGTATACCAAAACTAGACATGGCTCTGTATAGTTCGTCTCTATAAATGCTGTCGTATGCGGCTTTGAAATCGATAAATAGGTGGTTAGTATCGATTTGGGCTTCTTGGGTTTTTTCCAGGATCTCCCGAGGTGTGAAAATTTTATCGATTGTGGACTTTCCTGGCCTAAAACCACACTGATAAGGGCCGATCAGGTTGTTGGTAAACTGTTTCAGGCGTTCACATATTACGGCAGATAGGATCTTATAGGCGATGCTGAGAAGACTTATGCCTCTGTGGTTGGCGCAGTTCAGAGGGTCTCCATTTGGTGGACAGGGAAAACGATCCGGAGGTTCCATTCTTCAGCAATGCTTTCATCCGACCAGATTTGGTTTATGATTTGGTCGATGTTACTTACCAAGTCATCTCCGCCAGCTTTATAAAGCTCAGCGGGAAGGCCGTTAAGATATTGCTATCCTGAGTTCACTTAGTTCTGGTGGTTGGTAGTTATCTCTGTCGTTGCCAATATTAAATGGTTCGTTCTGCCTGATAGCGGAATGTTGTTCGTCATCGCCGTTTAACAGAAGTAGTTCTTCCATATCCTCAGCATCGACTGTGTCTCAACTACGATATTTCCTTGTTCATCGCGAAAGGATTCTGTTCGAGCCTTGGCTTTGACGTTTTACACTTTGGTAAAACTTGCGAACATCGTTCCTGGAGTGGCACATCTCTACATCCTAGATCGCTCGCTTTTCTGGCTCTTTTTTCTTCTTTCTGAAAAGCCGGTGTTCTTCCCTTCTTCTTTGCCTATAGATCGCCTTTACAGAACGGATAGTTCATTGAGGAAGCCCCATCGACTGCGCAATATTAATCACGCCTTCTCTCCTCATCCCAAGCGTTGTACAAGGTGGCGCAAAAGTTGTCATCTGATGTTTTTTGGTTGCAAATATTTAAATTCTTCAGCAAAAAAGTAGAAAAAATTATTCCATGATTCATGTCTTATGCGCCACCTATAATAATTGTTTCGATTTTTTTGCAAAACACTTTAAAAAAATGGCGGCCAAAAAACATCGGGTGACAACTTTTGCGACGGGTGACAACTTTTGCGCCACCTTGTAGAATGTCCAGTTTTGAGTTTATTTCTAAAACATTCCTAGCTTCCTGAATTTATTTGCCATCATAAGTCGCAATTCCTTAATTCGTCTTGTAGGGGTTATTTATCAACCCTGGTCTGACTAAACCTGCAGATGCTCGCAATGCACGTGGGTTTCTTGCTGGCGAAGGTGTAGAACCCAACGCATCAGTTCTGGCAATCTCATGTCCCCATTCCCATCTTCGACATGCAATACTGGCAGTGTGGTATAAATCCAGTTCTGCGTCTGCCCCATTTTATCAGTTTGACTTAATTAACCTCGTGACAAATTTTCACCGCAATGCATACCCATGCAGGGACAAACCTCTCTCATGCCACTTAAGCGTACTTTATTCAGGTATGTGTACACACCCAAAACCTTCAATTTTTCGTCCTCAAAATCGAATATCATGCTCCATAACTCATCCAGTATTTGTGTGGTCTTAATTTTGTCCCCCCCGAGTTCAGTGCCCATCCACCTCCTACATCTTACTTGATATAAACATATGATCGGACACACACCAGGCTAACTGCCACGCTCTCTATTCACAGGTGCGGCAGACGCTGCTGGTCAAAAGTCCATTCTAGCATCTAGATGCTTATAATGATGATGGGCGATGAACAAAACAACATCTCCGACGGACGAAACTTAACGACACCTCTAAAGACGGCTCGCAACAGGTATACTCCACCACAGATACTATACCCGCAATGCCTTTGAATCCACACACTTAAAATGAAAAATTTTAAAACTAAGCAACAACAGAACGAAAAAAAATCCAAAAAAAAAAAAAAAAACATAAAACCCAAATGACAGAATATTAATGCCACCTCTGAAGTGCAAGTGTGGTGTGGTGTGGTATGGTTTGATGACTCGATGTCCTCTATGTTGTGCGTGCGGACTGCGTCGTTCTCCCCGTGCGTCGTAGTGTCCAATAGATGCCATCCTCCGATCATTTTTTAAAATATTTATTTTGTTTAATTTATTTAATTTGAACCGAACAGATACGACAATATGTCGACAAGAACAGCGGCGGTGCGTGGTGGTGTTGGGTGTCAGCTCGAGGTAAAATTTCTTCACTTCTACCTGGCTAATGCGTTTTCATATTTTTTTTTTCGTTAATCCCCTTCTCCATACTCTTGGGCCGAGATACTATACACAATTTAATAGTTATAGAGGAGAATGATCAATCGGATAATGCGATGAGACAAGTGACTAATTGGACAGTTACACTGTCAAGGCGGGTGGTAGGCTTTCATTAATGTATCCGATACGAGTGATGTTGATATAGGCTTGGGAGGGGGGAAAGGAATAGGCCTGGTGTAAGCGATAAGTGTTTTAAGGGTTGATGATGGTTGATGTTTGTTGTTTTGATTTTGGTGGGTTGGAATAGATAACGTCTAGGATTGAGTGACTGACTACCTTCGCGAATTTTAGTTTAGACACCTACATCCATCAAATTCAGGTACCAATTCAACGCTGACACTAACTGGCACTCTATTAGCAGATGCATTGGAGGAGTACCCACTTGGGGATATAAAAAAAAAATCATCATCATCATCATCATCATCGGTACCTTATAGCGCGTTCAACAACACCTAAAGGCCAGGAACGTATTTCTCTCGGTTTTGTTTTGGGTTTTTTACATTCGTGCGCGCACACGGCCGGCCGCGGCGTGCCGCATGCCGTCGTGGTAGTCGAAGCTGCCGCGAAGCACTAAAATGTCACAAAAACATAATGAGATAAACTTAATTACATTTGCTGTATTTTATTTTTCAATAACACCTTTGAACACAACCAGCTACGAAAGGGGTTAAGTCGCGCGCTCCCAATCCCTGAGTCATTCCCTGTTGTTCATAAACTGGTGGCAGACTGACAGTCGGACGAATATGCATTTATCCACTTAAAGTGGTTTTGGCTTTCCATTTCTGACCATCTCCGACGTTGCGGTCGTCGTCATCGTCATCGTCATCGACTATACCAATACTCGACGAGCGACGACGACGACGACGACGACGCGTTGTAACCTCTACCCCTCCTCTCCTGTGCCTTTACGTTCCTCTACGAAATGTCTCGGAAATCGTTGGCTAAGATTCAATTAATGAGTCGAATGGCTCAAGTCGCAGTGGGGCCTCGGGTGATATTAAAAACTAAAAAATATGACTTCACGCCCGGATTGTGTATCTGTGTAGGCGTTAAATATTGAAGAAGCCTGTAAATAATCAATTAATTAGGAGGTTTCTTTTTTTTTCGTTTCTTTGTCTTATTTACGTGTTTCTTTAAGACTCTCTGCTCATGTTGCTTTCAGACTTTCAGAGGTGAATATTTTGTCGTTGTCGCCGTTTGAGCATAAGATTATATTTCGATTCACACTTACGAGATGTATAGATACATATGGGTGTAGGTATACGAGTATGTATATTTTGTCATTAACAGATTTTCTCGTTATAGGTTTAAGTGGAGGTTGATGAAATTCCAACTGAACTTGGTTTTAAGATTGAGGCCGATAACATGTCTGAAATAGAAATGTCAAAAGAAGTGTGAAGACTGAGGTGGATTTATTGGCGAGAAATGATACATTGTCTGTAGATCGATGCTATGCTGTTTAATTTCAATTTTTCAGTGTCGGATTCACCAATCTAGCTTAACTAGCTCTGCTCAACAGCAACTCTGTTGCATGGAATATTTTACCTGATGCTGAGTAGATTTTAGGCTCTGATTTCAATTTTTTTGTATCAGCTCTAGTTTTTGAATAATTAGGAGGGATGCTTTTTGACAAAAAGACTTTGACAAAAGACTTTACGGTACACAAATATTTTTTTAGGTATAAAAAACTACAAACTCTGGAATTTTCTTTTATATGATTTTCTACGGTTGTTGAAGGACGATGTACTATTCTGAATGCTCCAGCAAAAATCAGACATCATGTGTGCATCCCAGCGACCCTGAATTCGTTCCCCCATATATCTTGGTGGAATCGTTCGCCTTGTTCTTCGCTCGAGTCACCTAGATTTGCAGGAAAACGATATAAATGGCTATGCAGGAAGAGTACTTTGGTGCTTATGTTGCATTCAAGTAGCTGGAAGTGAGACAACATGTTTTGAACGTGCTCAACGTTATCGTCACCCTTTTATTTTTATTTTAAATAACCCAAACAAACGAATTCCAAGTTTTTTTTTTCTCAATTGCAACTTAGGCAAGAAGACTTATGTTTCCAAGACATTAGCGAACGCAGTGTAACAATCCGCATTAAGGACAAATTCGCCAACATAAGCCTTATAGGCACTCATGCTCCGACGGAGGAAAAAGATGATACAGCGAAAAACTACTGCTACGAGCTCCTTGACAAACCTCGTTATGGGAGATTTTATCGCAAAGGTAGGAAGAGAAGACATTTTTAGCAGTATTGTCGAAAAAATAGCCTACACGACAACACGTCTGGTAACGGACTTAGGCTAATTGATTCCGCTACGGAACGAAATGCCACTATAGCCAGCACACACTTTCATCACCTCGATATCCATAAGGGGACATGGCGGCCTCCAGATAAACGAACAGTCAACCAAATTGATCACATTGCGATAGACAAGAGGCACGTATCCAGTATTTTGGATGTCCGAACATTCCGAGGGGCTAACATCGACTCGGACCACTACCTTGTTTCAGCCAAGGTAAGGATGCGGATATCCACCACGCCACAAAAAAACAGAAATACTATGAAAAAATTGGATGTCGAAAGACTGCAATCGCCAAAGACCGCCAAGACCTTCTAGCAACGCGTATCCCTTAACCTCTCGATTCACACCATACCAGGTGCATCTAATGTCGAAGAACAATGGCAACAATGCCAAGAAGCCATTAGATCAGCCGCAACTGATGTGCTCGGTTTCTCGCGGCCTTGGGTTGATAAAGAATGCCGCCAGATGCTCGCAGCCAAGAACGAGGCCTAAGCTGCAGGTTATGACGAGAGCTGCCATTGAGGTCTATAGGCAAAGAAGAAGGGAAGAACACCGGCTTTTCAGAAAGAAGAAAAAAGAGCAAGATCAGCTCGCGATCGGCAGCGAAAACTGCCCACCACCCGACCTAAGTGAAGTGAGGATAGCAATATCTAAACTCAAGCTTAATAAGGCCGCCGGAAATGACGGCCTTCCCGCTGAGCTCTATAAGGCCGGCGGAGATGACTTGGTAAGTAACATCCACCAACTCATAAGCCAAGTCTGGTCGGTTGAAAGCATGCCTGAAGAATGGAATTTAAGCATCGTTTGCCCGATCCACAAAAAAGGAGACTATCTGAACTGAGCCAACTACAGAGGCATAAGTGTGCTCAACATCGCCTACAAGATCCTATCTGCCGTAATATGTGAACGCCTGAAACCGTTTACCAACAACCTGATCGGCCCTTATCAGTGTGGTTTTAGGCCAGGAAAGTCACAATCGATCAAATGTTCACACTTCGGCAGATCCTGGAAAAAACCCAAGAAATTCAAATCGATACCCACCACCTATTTATCGATTTCAAAGCCGCATATGACAGCATTTATAGAGACGAACTATACAGAGCCATGTCTAGTTTAGGTATACCGCCCAAACTCGTCCGTCTGTGTAGGATGACGATGAAGAATTCTCGCTGCTCCATCAGGGTCGGAAACGACCTCACCGACACATTCGATACCAAAAAAGGATTTAGGCAAGGCGATGCGCTGTCATGTGACTTCTCTAATCTGATTCTTGAGAGAATTGTGCAAAACTCCAAAGCCAACACCAGAGGCACAATTTTCCAAAAGTCGGTGCAACTACTAGCATACGCTGACGATATTGACATCAATATTGGCCTTGATGCGGATTGTTACTATGCGTTCGCTAATGTCTTGGAAACATAAGACTTCTTGCCTAAGTCTGGCACTTATAACAAATCCGCATCCAAATAGTCGCTGTTTCTGCTAACTATAACACGGTCCATAGTAGATGTCACAGTTTTTCATCCTCTTTTTGCCCGGCCCATCCCATCGTATTTCCTGGATGGCAGTAATGTCTGCTTTGTAGCAGTTTAGGGCTTCCGCTAGTTGTTCGCCTGCACCTCTCCTGTTTAATGTTCTCACATTCCAGGTGCAGATACGAACGTCGTTGTCCTTTTTTCGTTTAGCAGGGTCGTCAACAATAAAATCCGTCCTTTCCGAGGCTATTGGTTGCTTCGTAACCATGTTTTTTTTTTCTGTGGGTGGGTAGTTAGCCCAAAGCACAACCCCCAACCTGGAGGGCCAGTTCCAATTTATTAGATACCCCTAGGACACGGGGCCATCAGTATCCACTACGGGATTGAGCGCTGCCGTTGGCCTTTCGGTTCATCCGCCACCATCTCTGTTCAAGGGGCCTGACTAACCCTTGAAATTCCTAGACAACCTGTTGTCCGAATATGTCAGAGCAGCTCATCTAGGTTCGCCTGGGACAGCAGGCCGGGTATTCATCCGTGCCATTCTCACCAGGGTGTTTATAGTGTTGCTGTTTTTCGTCGTGTTATCAACACTCGCACTTATCGTTTAGCAAGTCAAATCCGGTTGGATGAGACCAGTACCCGATGGTTACCACTTGGAGGTAAAAAACAAGCACATTTGAAGAGTAGTCAGAGTTGCAACCACTGGGCAATGCCAAGTTAAAGCTAATCAGAGTCTACCTTCGTTCTACAACACCCAACCAACCCAATTATTGGTACGTATTTCTTTAAAAAAAGATTCTGGCCAGAACGTTACAGTCAATAGTGACCACTATGGAGCCATGATTACTGACTTTTTCGTTCATCAATTGAATAATCATGATGTGCAGGAGCTGTGGTTTTGACAAGACAGCGCAACATGTCACACAGCTCATGCCACAATTGATTTGTTGAAGGAAACATTCGGTGAGCGCATAATTTCGCCTTTTGGTCCTGTGAATAGGCCTCGAAGATCGTGCGATTTAACGCCGCTTGATTATTTTTATTTTATTAGGTCAACAAAATCCTAACCCTGATCATAATCAATGATCTTGCATCGAATTTTTAAATGTACCAACAAAACTTTTTTATAAAAACGCCCCCAAAAAGTGGGAGCGGCAAAAAACTTTGTTTAAACGAAATATAGTAATTGAGATTCTCTAAATATGATGCTCAGATACTTTTTTAAATTCCTTACGGTTTGGCCAAAAAATACGTTTTTCTAAAAAGGGGGAGTGGTAGTAGGGGACTTTAAAAATGTTTACACTTGTTCTGCTTCGTCGGCCACTGAGTCTATATACCAAATTTCAACACTCTAGCTCAAAATTTAAGGCCCAAAAATCGGTGACACACAGACGGACGGAAGGACAGACAGACATGGCTAGATCGACTCATTCTGAATCGATCCATAGGTCAATCCATCGAAATTATTTCTCTATGTTACAAACTATGTATAAAAAAGTCCAATCGGCTTTCGAATGAATGGCTTGTTGCTTTTTGAGTGAAAATAAAGAAACGATATGAAGCGCTTAGAAGATGAAGGGCCTAAGTGACATTTTTAAAAATTTAAGTAAAGTTGTTTACTCATAGTCATAACTCTTTTGATTAAAACAATAAAAATTATAAACAGATATTTTGAAGTAAACAAAACTCAAGTGTTAGTAATTTTTTTTTTGAAAAGACAGGATTTGTGAAATATTTGCAGTATGCTGCTAAGGCCCTTCATCTTCTAAGCGTTTTAATTGTTAGTTGAATATGCCAGGGAGTGTCCACAAAGTCCTCTTCCATGCAAAGGATTTAACAGCGTATTGCGTTCTTCCTATCGCACAGCTGTCAAAGAAGCAATGGCATGGCCAACCAAAGACTGAAGTTGACTTCTAGCATACACCTCGGTGACTTAAATTTTTGTTGGATTGCTATCTATAGTTTCCTTTTTTTGCTTTTTTGACTTTTTCATAGGAAGGGAAAAGCTTTTTAGATTTTGAGTTGACTTTTGGCGTATAGCATCATATTGATACTCTGATCCCTTCCTGAGACAAGCAACGCATTTGAATGGTATGGTCAACCAAAGACTGAAGTTGACTTCCAGCATATACCTCGGCGACTTAAATTTTTGTTGGATTGCTATTTCTCTGCAGACAAATTGTTTAATTTGAATGAAAATTAGTAACTATCATCGAAAAATGTTTCAACCCCAAAAAATTGCGAGTAGCAACAATGAAGTCTGCTAAAATAATCCCCAGAAAAATGCTATCTTTTGTATCTTAAAACAAAAATATCTCCTTTGTCAGTGATGAAGACATCGATAGATCCAGCAAACAAAATTTTACGTTACTAATATAACGGATTAGCCGGTGAGAATCTCTTCTTCATTTACTAGAAGAGATTTGCCACCACTTTTAAAAAAATCTTAGAAAATTGTTTTTTTTTTTTTTTTAATATCGTGGCAAAGATTTAAGTGAAAGAAAAAAATCAAATCCGAGTTATTGATGAAAATTTATGGAAGATCTAGCGACAAAAGTCGAGTTCAACGTATGGATAGATAAGAGATTCTCCTCTGCTGATTAAGTAAAGCAACTTCCAGGAGAAGCGAACTTTCTGTGTCAAATTACTTCGCACTCGAAGCACATAATAATGATGAAACATCAAAAATAGCCAGCTGTTCCCTTTTAAGCTGAGTGGGTGAGAAGATGTGATGAACCCAACAATAGTTTTAGTTTCAGGTGAGAAATCGGATTTCCCTTACGAATTTTCGGGGTATCTCGGAGGGATCCGTAGGATAATGTTGGTGTAAAGTCCGATAGCAATAAGGGTGATGATTGGCTATTGTAGAACAAGAGCGTTAACTTGACAATGTCCAGTCGTTGTAACTTTGAAACACGCATCTATTGTGCCTATTTGACCTCCAAGTGGTAATTATCGGATACTGGTCTCATCCAATCAGGTTTGACTTGCTAATGTTATAAGTGCGAGTGTTGATAACAAGACGAAAAACAGCAACACTATATGGCACGTCCTTAAGTGAACACATGGGTCCTCCAACTTAAGGGGTTGTGATGTGGGCTAACTACCCACTCAAGAAAAAAAAAGAACAATTGTTACGAATATTAGTTGATTCGCCTCGGAAAGAACTGATTTTATTGTTGACGACCATGCTTAACGAAAAAAAGACAACGACACTCGTATCTGCAACTGGGGTGTGAGAACCTTATACCAGAGATGTTCAGGCAAACAACTAGCAGAAGCCCTAAAGTGCTACAAAGCGGACATTACTTCTATCAAGGAAATACGATGGGATGGACCTGGCAAAAAGTGGATGAAAAACTGTGACTTCTACTATGGACCGTGTATTGTCAGCAGAAACAGCGACTATTCGGATGTGGACTTGTGCAAGAATTAGGCAAGAAGTCTTATGCTTTGAAGACATTAGGGAACCCATTGTAACAATCCACATCAAAGTGAAATATAATCCTTACACAAGGTGGGCCAAAAGAAGTCATCCGATGTTGTTTGACCCTTTACAATATCGGTTGTGTGTGCCGTTGCTCCGTCCTGTTCGAACCACATGTCCGCCAGTCCTGATTCGTCCAATTGCGGCAGAAAAAACTCGGTTAACATGGCCCTATAGCGAGCACCGTCCACTGTTGTCGTTTGACCAGCGGCGTTCCCGACAAAAAATGTCCCGATGACTCCTCCAGCGTGAACAGCGCACCATGCAGTAACATGTGCGGGTGCAATGGCTCCTCTTTCATTACTCGTGGATTTTCGGTGCCCCAGAAGCGATAGTTTTTTTTGTTCACGTACCCGCTGAGGTGGAAATGAACCTCATCGCTCATTATGATTTTGGTCGAAAAATCGTCCACTTCGTCCTCAAAAATGAGGATGGCTTGGGTGTAGGTTACACGCGTTTGGCGGTTGACAGGCAGCAGTAGATGCACGGACATCACTTTGTACGGGAACATGTGCAAGACTTTGACCAAAATTCGCCTTAGGGACGACCGGCTGATGGCCAATTGCGAGGCACGGCGTCTGGTCGATGTTTCCGGCGATAGTTCGACATCCTCAGCAACAGCGGCAATATTCTCGGCACAACGGGTGCTCCGGGCCGGCCATACTTGGCAACGTTGCATGAGCATGGGACCGCTCTTCAACCTTGGTGGCCAAACGGCGCAGTGTTTGTGCAGTCGTTGTCGGACGGCCGGGGAATCGGCGACGGAATTCGCGCTGCGCCAACCGTACAGACGAATTGTTACGCAAAAAAGAGACACGATTATACCGCGTTCTTGGGGAGGGTATCGCTCCATGGCTTGTTCACTTGTATTCAACATCTGTCTAGTCCACATATGTCGAAACAGATTTGACATTGGCGGCCATTTGCAAAAATAAGAGCATCTTCCATCTTCTTTTGGCCCACCTTGTATGATGATAAAGCGAAAGACTGCTTCTACGAGTTCCTTGACAAAACTTATGAGAAACTACGATGCTTAAATCGTGCTAAGAGATTTTAACGCAATGGTAGGAGGAGAGGACACCTTTAGCAGTATTGTCGGAAAACAAAGCCTGCATGACACCATTTCTGGAAACGGACTTTTACATCATTGGTCGGACTTAACGTGTATCGAGTATATACGTTTGCTAGTATAGGGAAGGAAGCAGCAGAAATGGGCTTAGCAGTAAATTTCCATTCGAAAACACTTAACATCGACGAATTGGACAGAATGTGACCATTGACAGATGTAAATTTGAGTTAGTACGCGAATTTGTCTTCCTCAGCTCTGCTATTAGCTCTGACAGCAATATCTCGTCAGAAATTAAATGAAGAAGCCAACAGCTATTTCTTTCGGCTAAGAAAGCAATTTAATTGTCAAGCCCTAAGGCCCTTAAATGATGTCAAAGTTGTACTTCCGTGCCATAGTTCAGTCGGCGTGTTAAATAGAAGCAACGTTGGGTAGTATCTTATGTGCGACATTGAGCAGAAATGTGGCTCCTTTGTTGCAACTAGTCCTTGTTTAGATGTTAGAAAATAATTAACAGGGTTAGGTATCGGCCCACGTTTCCAGATGGATAACATGTCTCTCTACATTCGCTGCATAATGAGCGGGAGCCTAAGAAATACTGGGTGGGTTTTAAATAGTCGTCTACCCTCTTCCACTATCTTCAACATTCGTTTTAAAATCCAAAGATATCCAATACATATGTACTGGCATTCCGCTTTCTAAGTTGCCACAAAGCCTTCATAGTACCAAAGTTTCAGACTCCTCACCCTCCTTAGAAAAAAATAATTTTATTTGCAAATCATAACGGATACGATTTCATTATCGGATAGCATTAATCGCCCCTTGGTCATTAACGTTATAATCCAACCATTCAACAAATACGCAACATCATCCTTAATTTACAGGAGAAGGAAAGTCCTTGCGACCTCCCCCTGTCAAAGAACTCAACGATTACATCAACAGTATCTAAATCTCGGCTGCGGAAAGCTCGATGTCATTTATTACTTAAAATCTTATTTAATCAAAACGTTGAACGCCAAGCAGATACATCGACAGTCCACTCATTCTTCTAATTCGTTCATTTATTTCAAGCATCCCACCCACAAGACGTTCACCCCACCATCACTTCCGGATGGCACGTGAGTTGCACAAAATCTGGTAGCGAAATCTGCACGGACATACGCTTTTGGTTGTAGGTACACAATCTGGAGGTTAAAGGATATGTCAGACACGAGTCGACTCTATAGCTTGTGTATGCCCTATACCAGTCTCCACAGCGAAAAAAACAAATCAGGACAATTAAACCCGTTTAGGATTGACTAACTACCCTCTCGATGGGAGGAATCGCACGAATTGTACGCAATGCGGATGCGATGTGTCCCCGGTCCTTATGTTGACGACTGAAAAGGGTTGAACACCGCCAGTGTGAAAATGGGGTTTAGTCGATAACAGTAGTACTAATTAAGATTGTCATTGTTACGAAAAAGGGGTTATTGAGGCTGAAATGTGAGGGTCGTTAAGCTCTTCCGCTATGAATAGGGAAATTATGATGGTCGTTCAAGTGTGGGGAGAGGTGGGGGATACGTAGACGAATTATGCATAAAGATTCAAAAAGGATACGTTGAAGTGACAAATGTACCTGTACCCCTTCATCGATATACACAAACGGATTTAATTAGATGTCTTATCACTTGATGTGATTTTTATGCAGATTTTGACACCAGCTTGGGTTGGGAATGTGTCAGGTTGTGTCATAGGAGAGGATATACAGATCACATAGACTAGCAATTCGGTCGCTCATGTATCGAGGCATTTTAGAAAGGACTGGTATTTGAAAACTCATCCCGATTCATATCCATTCCATATAGGTTCCAGTTGCTCAAGTTGAACATCTCGGAAAATATGGCTCCACCCAAGTCAACTCAGTTTTGGACCCTGGCAATTTGTTAGCCGAAATCATGTTATTGAGGTCATGAGCCTAAAAATAAAAATGGCGGAAAACACTAAAAGTGTTAGGGTGACCCAAAAAGGGATTTAAAGTTACTGGCCAAGTTCTGTTAAAATCGGTGGTGCACTCCCTGCAACACCTTCAGCTGCATTGGACATTCTTTTTTACCTACTGCCCCTATATATTTTAGGCCGCTAACTCAGCCATACGTCTCAAAGCCATCCAACAGTAGACAAATATACAAACTGGCCTCTCAAAAATTCTAAACGATCATAAAAATTTTCCTTAAAACACCGACTACACCCTCACCAAGTTTAACTTACTTACCGGGCTCCCGACCTGTAAAGAGTCTCTGCCTGAGATACTGCAGCATTCCAGCCTCTACGATCCCTGGCTCGCTGCTTCCAGTTGTCTAGACCAAGCGCTCTGGCATCCGCGATGGCTTGGTCTTTGAAACGGAGGTTTCTAGAACCCGGGGGCTGGGATTCTAAGATCCTCTTAGCTGAAGCATTATTGTCAATTCGCTCGATGTGGCCGAACCAATGTAGTCGACGTGTTTTGGCTTTTTGGAGTACATCGCGGTTATATCTTCTCCTCCATTCGCCCTTCTCGCGCACAGGACCAAAAATCCGCCGAAGTATTTTTCTTTCGAAGGAGCTCAGTATCAGATCTCCCTTTTTGCTTATAATCCAGCACTCGTCGCCATAAAGCAGAACTGGCAGGATAAGGGTTTTGTAGAGCACAGATTTCGTCCTTCGAGTTAGGAGTTTTGAACCCAGTTGATTCGCCAAACCGAAGTAGCAACGGTTTCCTAGGGTAAATCTTCGCCAGAACTCCAATAGTGTGTCATTCGTGGAGTCCATGTTTACTTCGAGGTAGGTGAACACCTTAACCACCTCCAAATTGCTGCTATCAACAGTGACGTTTTATCCTAGGCGGTGGACAGATGCTTGTTTGTTTGTTGATAGCATGTACTTAGTCTTGTCCTGAACGCTTTTATCACGGCAAACTTGGAGCGACCGATGATGTCAATATCGTCCGCATAGCCCAGCAGCTGGACGGACCTGTTGAAAAAAGTGCCATCCGTGTTGACACCTGCCCTTCGCACAATCTGCTCCAGTACGAGATTGAAGAAGTAACATGAGAGCGCGTCTCCTTGCCGAAATCCGGTGCATGATTGGAATAGTTCGGAGGAGCTACTTGCAAACTGAACGTTGCAGAGCGTGTTTTCCAGCGTCACGCGACACAGCTGAATCAGTTTTGCAGGGTTTCCGCATTCGGCCATCGCCATATAGAGCTCCTGACGATGTATGCTATCATACGCGGCTTTGAAGTCGATGAATAGGTTGTGGGTTTAGACTGGAAATTCGTTGGTCTTTTCCAGGGTTTGTCTTAATGTAAAAATTTGGTCCATAGTCGATCTGCCGGGCCGGAAGCCACACTGGTACGTGCCGATTAGTGTGTTGCAGAACGGTTTTAGACGTTCAACCAGTACGTTGAATAGGATCATGTATGCAACGTTAAGCAGGGTTATGCCTCGATAGTTCTTGCAAGACATAGGATCGCCTTTTTTGTAGATCGGGCATATGGAGCTGATAGTCCAGTCATTAGGCATGTTTTCATCCACCCATACTTGTTTGATGATTCGGTGCATGCTGATTGATAAGAGTTTCAAGGTCACAATCTCAGAAATATCATCATGGGAGAGTAACGAACTGTGCAAAATGATTTAATCCATTTCTATACCGATGGTTCCAAAACAAATGACGGAGTGGGTGCTGGTGTCTTCTGCGACAGGCTAAATCTCAGCCTATCTTTCCGTCTGCCTGACAATTGCAGCATGATCCAGGCGGATGTCATGGCGGTCAAAAAAGCCATATCCTGCCTGAAAGAGAATGAAATATCTTCCAAGGATAGAAGCATTTGCTCAGACAGCCAAGCGGACATCAAATTCCTGGAATCGGTCTCAACTAATTCAAAGACAACCCTAGATTGCCGCTCATTTCTGCACGAGATGTCAAAGCATTTTAACATTCACCTATGCTGGGTGCCTGGGCATAATAACATTCCAGGGAACTGTAAGGCTGATGAACTCGCCAGACATGGAACTGCATTAGCAGTTGTAACCGACACGGGTGCACTAGGTATTCCTATTGCTACCTATAAAAGCTTACTAGCGCAACATGCTAACAGCAAATCAAATCGTAGATGAAGCCTTGGCACGACGTATCAAATAACCAAGCAAATTTGGTAAAAGCTGGATTTGAGAAGGTCCAAGTGACTGATTTCGCTTGATAGATCGTTATTAGTGCAACTTTAGGTGCCATCACTTGACAGTATTTAATAGGCAGACACGCACAAAGGCTAGGCCTCCACTCAAAAGAAGCTGCATGGACGAAGAGAAAGAAGAAACAATACTTCATCTCCTTTGTAACTGCCTGGCCCTATCAAACAAAAGGAAGCTCCATCTTGAAGCTTACTACTTTCAAAATCTCAGCGATTTGACAAAAATAGAGGCGAAAAGTCTCCTCCGTTTGTCTGTATGGACAAGATCCACTTGATATCACAATGGACCAAAAACGGTCGAAGTGTGCTGGCGAACTCGCTGGAAGCCACTCTAACCTAACCTGGCATTAAGCACATAAGCCACCCTCTGAATAGCTGAGCGGAGATAAGCTTGTCATAATAAATTGATTTGAAACATGTGTTCGACCAGCGCCAGTGGAAAACATGAATTACCGTAAGAGATCGAAACCTGACCAGCACCTTGTCACTCTAACCAATGCGGCAATGAGTCCTTGCTAGAAAATTTCAGAAAATTATTTCCATCCACCTAGACATTATGGTGCTAACCATCGAATATTGGCAACGACAGCGAAAAATAATAACCACCCGACCTAACTGAAGTGAGGATAGCAATATCTAAAGCTTAACTAGGCTCCCGGACCTCCCACCGAGCTGCAAGGCCGGCGGAGATGATTTGCTAAGCAACATTCACCAACTCATAAGCAAAACTTGGTTGAAGTATCCCTAAATAATGAAAACTCAGCATGTGCCAGATCCACAAAAGAGGAGACCCTCTGAACTGAGCCGAACTCCTTAACATCGCCTAGAAATCCCATCTGCCGTAATATGTGAACGCCTGAAACCCATTATCAACAACCTGATTGGCCCTTATCAGTGTGATTTAAGGCCAGGAAAGTCCACAACTGATCAAATCTTCACTCCGGCAGATCCTGGAAAAAACCCAAGAAGTCCAAATCGATAACCACCACCTCTTCATCGATTTCAAAGCCTCATAGGACAGCAATTATATAGAATATACAGAGCCATGTCTAGTTTTGGTATACCGCCCAAACACGTCCGTCTGTAAAAATGGAGATTTCTCGACCATTAGTATCGTCAACGACCTCACCGACACATTCGATATTAAAATATGATTTAGGGAAGGCGATGCACTGATTTTGTGACTTCTCTAACCTCATTCTTGTGCAAAACTCCCGAGTCAGCACCAGAGGCACAATCTTCCATAATTCGGTGCAACTACTAGCATACACCGATTATATTGACATCATTGGTTGGACTCAACCTGATTTCATAGACACGTTTGCTAGTATAGATACGACAAATTGGACAGAACGTCAATATCGACAGATATAACTTTGAGGTAGTGCGGGACTTTGTCTACCTCGGCTCCGCTTTTAACTCTGACGTCAGAAATTAAACGAAGAATTACTCTTGCCAACCACTGTTTCTCTGGACTTAGAAGACAATTCAGTAGTAAAGCCCTCACTCGAACTACTAAGGAGATCCTATATAAGACCCTGATCATCCCAGTCCTGCTCTATCACACTGAAGCATGGACCATATCAAAAGTGGATGAAGAAATCCTTGGTCGATTCGAGAAGAAAATTTTTCGAAGAATCTTCGGTCCTGTTTCGTTGACGGGCTATGGAGACGAAGATTCAACCAAAAACTATACGAGCTGCACAGATATATAGCCCTAGTCAAGAAACTCCGCATTGGAAGTTTAAGATGCTTAGGACATGGCTACTTGTGCGTGCCACTTAAGGCGAGGTCTTCCTCTAATGTATCCTACGTCTGGCTGGGTGAATCTTAGTCTTTATAGTCCGTCAACACAAATGAGACCGAATATTCATCTCGCTGAGAATCGAAGACTCTACTAGCCGAAGTATTGGTGTCCCTACATATCCTGGCCATCTTAAACGTCCAATATGGAGTTCTTCTTGACCAAAGGTATGTCGCTGTACAGCTCGTTTAATCTTCGTCTCCATATTCCGTCAATGCAAACAAGGCCGAATATTCCTCTCGCTGGGAATCGAAGACTCTGCGAGCCGGAGTATTGGTGTCCCTACATGTCCTAGCCATCTTAAACGTCCAATATCTATGGAGTTTTTCTTGACCAGAGGTATGTCGCTGTACAGCTCGTTTAATCTGCGTCTCCATAGTCCGTCAACGCAAACAAGGCCGAATATTCGTCTCGCTTTGAATCGAAGACTCTACGAGCCGGAGTATTGGTGTCCCTACATGTCCTAGCCATCTTAAACGTCCAATATGGAGTTCTTCTTGACCAAAGGTATGTCGCTGTACAGCTCGTTTAATCTTCGTCTCCATATTCCGTCAACGCAAACAAGGCCGAATATTCCTCTCGCTGGGAATCGAAGACTCTGCGAGCCGGAGTATTGGTGTCCCTACATGTCCTAGCCATCTTAAACGTCCAATATCTATGGAGTTTTTCTTGACCAGAGGTATGTCGCTGTACAGCTCGTTTAATCTGCGTCTCCATAGTCCGTCAACGCAAACAAGACCAAATATTCGTCTCGCTGGAATTGAAGACTCTACGAGACGGAGTTTTGGTGTCCCTACATGTTCTAGCCATCTTAAACGTCCAATATGGAGTTCTTCTTGACCAGAGGTATGTCGCTGTACAGCTCGTTTAATCTTCGTCTCCATATTCCGTCAACGCAAACAAGACCAAATATTTGTCTCGCTTTGAATCGAAGACTCTACGAGCCGGAGTATTGGTGTCCCTACATGTCCTAGCCATCTTAAACGTCCAATATGGAGTTCTTCTTGACTAGAGGTATGTCGATGTACAGCTCGTTTAATCTTCGTCTCCATATTCCGTCAACGCAAACAAGGCCGAATATTCTTCTCGCTGGGAATCGAAGACTCTGCAAGCCGAAGTATTGGTGTCCCTACATGTCCTAGCCATCTTAAACGTCCAATATGGAGTTGTTCTTGACCAGAGGTATGTCGCTGTACAGCTCGGTTAATCTTCGTGTCCATAGTCCACCAACGCAAACGGGAACGAATATTTTTCAAAGAATTTTTCTCTCAACATCGACGACGTCCTACATATAATGCATATCCACCACGATAATCCAAATCATAATGCAACTACTCGGCACATATTATTGCCACATAAGTATCACCACTTGATTGGACGCCTTTAATCTTCTACTCCCGTAAGCACGTAGGTTATGCTTGGCGTCTCATTTAAAACGTCAATTATGCATCAAGCCTTATCAGAGTTAATTGCTAATTCCCCAATACCCTCAGTACCAAAAATTTATTACTTTCTGTCAAAATACCACTCCTTTAATGACTTAAAATCCCCTGCTTAAGTGCTGCTGTTTATGACCAGATTTGTTCGTTAACAAACGTATCCTTGCCTTATTAGGGCGGTAGGAATTAACTCTTCAGTTGGTACCGAAGATTTATGGCTTTCAGTCATTCTGACTGCAGCGTTGAATCGATTCTTGAAAGGAAACGCTAAAATTTGAATTAGATGCGGTTTTGTGAACGGCACAACATAAACGTCATCCGGCAACGTGCCTACCTTTACCGCCTCTCGTTCATAAGACCATTACTGCAAACTTAATGTCCACATTAGCATATTTCGCTCAATTTAGTTTAATTAGTTCCATGTCTCTATACACAGGAGATCCAGAGCCCCACAGAAAAGGTGCGGCGTTTTTTTTTTTTTTTTTGTGAAGTACACATCCATCCACAGGAAACAACCCAAAAAAAAATAAATAAAACCCTCCAACTTGTGATCACGCATAAGGACACCGCGCGAAGCCTTCCTTCTTTGTGTATGCATAACCAAAAAACGCCGACTTTCACGCATAATCACAGCTAGATGCTGCATCAGTGTCCAGATCCAGAATCGTTGTCGTCGGAAAAAGCGGTCTGCCCCATTGTGTAGCACAGCAAACGGTAAACGCGACACAAAACACACCAGGACTATACAAAGTCGATGAATGAACGCAGACAGATCGTAATCTGTGCACAGCCTTAAAGTAGTGAGTAGCAAGATACTCTGGAAAACGACAGACTCAAGTTCAACTGAAGTGAGTTTTTACTTTCTTTAACTCTTTTTATTTTTATGTGGTTAGTAATATATGTATCCGAAAACAAAGAGACCCATCGGCCACTACAAACAAAATGAAGCAACATAAGGCCGGGACACACTACACAATAACAACACGGACGACAACGACACAACGACGACGACGACGACGACGAAGAAGAAACAAATGGAAATAAAAATCCAAAGTCCATGGTCACAATAGCTCTGTAAAGTTAAAGATACAAAAAAAACCAACAACAACAACAACAAATATTTCATTGTTTACGGTGTAATTTTTCACTTGGAGAATAGTCCACCGGAATGGAGGAACCAAGGAACCCCGACCCAAAACCAACCGTCTTGTGGAGCGCGCAATCTGAAATACATTCGATATGAGTATCGGTGAGTCCTTTAACAAGCGATCATAGCTATCCACTTACATCTACCTCGGTCGAGTCGTTCATTTATATATTTTAACTTGAAATCAGGCGGACATTTTTGACACTTGCGCTAGGTGATGTTGGTGGGAGGGCAGAGGCGATAGGACCACCGCACCAGGTTGTCATCTGTGGGATGAGTAATTATTAACTGAAGTTAGCCGATGGGTAGCCTATCTGGACACGGATTGGCCGATATATATATGTATGTGTCAGGACTATGAATTGTCTATCGTCTGTGGGGCAGCGATCCCAAACCAGTGGATAATGGAAAATAAAATCATTCCCGACCCCGATATTTTAATTTTTGTATCCGATTAGAGTGACATCGTCCTGTAATATACCCTTGCAATGTATCTAGAATAAAGTGCTCAGTCGATTTTTCTTTTTTCTTGCGAGAGGTAGGGAAAATTCAATTTTTGCTTCAAATAGCCTGCAATCGCAAGAGACAGGTTTGATTAAATTTCTCAATTAAGGCCATACCAAGAGCATCTAATGTAGGAGACCAGAGTGTCAATAAGCCATTACTACAGACGCATCCGATGCGGTGGTTACTACCGCGGCAACTGGAACGGATTTAAGAAAAAATCGATTCCGATGAAAGTCGGATGTCTAAAGAATGGAAACACTGCAGGTTTTCCCCGATTTAAAGCAATGAGACCTTCTTTATCAATTTCAGAGCCATTCGCCTCCTCAATATCGCCTACAAGACCCTGTTTGTCGTGATATAGGTGAAATTCTCATCGACCCTATCAGTGGCTTAGGAACAATTGTGTTCCTGTACTTGAAAATGTAAAACATTTGCTGGGACAAATTCACTTCCATATTCGTGCAGTTGCAAGGGTGTTATTCAAACTTGTCCCTTACAAACCCTATGGTCCAGAATGTTATCTTAAGATGCCTTCTTCTACGCTAGCAAAACCACTGCAGAAGCTTTTCCATCTGACCTACTTATCACGACTCTTTTCGAGTAGGTGAATCTATTTCCCACTCCAGCTACCAACCGATTGCACTTGCGTTCCACCTTCTCAAGGTCATGAATTTATTGTGACATCCAACGGTAGGTGGAATAAAATGTTAAATTTACTTTAGTCCAGGGTACCTAACCTAACCAGGTGGACTAACCTAACAAATTTAGTCCTTGGTCGATGGTTTTAAACCATTGAGACTTACACCGAATTTAGGCCTAGTCCCGGTTATGGTCCACGATGTAAACGTAGCCTATATAACCAAAAGTGGAAGCAGTCACTCCACCATGATGGTGATAGTAACCCCTATCGAGGTATCCATTCGGAAGAAAATTTTCTCAGATATGTACGAAATCGGAAAATTTTCTACTGAGGTATCTGTTGCTATTAGGATTTCAAACAAATCTTGCGACAAAATGTAACGCACATGATCAACAACAACAATGTCAACAATTTTTGACAGACATGCGTTGAATTTCCTCTGAAGTTGTCCGAAGAAGAATTGAAGCGTTTGAGTTTGCGAGTTTGGCATCAAACTATTCTGTCGAACTTTCTAGTTTCGCTTGAACATCATAGGAATCCTCGATAGGAGTGATTAAGATGATTTCACAGCCATTTGGTAGAGATTGGCATCAAACTATTCTGTCGAACTTTCTAGTTTCGCTTAAACATCATAGGCATCCTCGATAGGGGTGATTAAGACGATTTCACAGCCATTTTGTAGAGTTTGGCATCAAACTATTCTGTCGAACTTTCTAGTTTCCCTCGAACATCATAGGAATCCTCGATAGGAGTGATTAAGATGATTTCACAGCCATTTGGTAGAGTCTGGCATCAAAATATTCTGTCGAACTTTCTAGTTTCGCTCGAACATCATAGGAATTCTCGGTAGGGGTGATTAAGATGATTTCACAGCCATTTGGTAGAGATTGGCATCAAACTATTCTGTCGAACTTTATAGTTTCGCTTGAACATCATAGGAATCCTCGATAGGAGTGATTAAGATGATTTCACAGCCATTTGGTAGAGTTTGGCATCAAACTATTCTGTCGAACTTTCTAGTTTCCCTCGAACATCATAGGAATCCTCGATAGGGGTGATTAAGATGATTTCACAGCCATTTGGTAGAGTCTGGCTTCAAAATAGTCTCTCGAACTTTTTAGTTTCGCTCGAACATCATAGGTATCCTCGGTAGGAGTGATTAAGGTGATTTCACAGCCACTCGAACATCATAGGAATCCTCGATAGGAGTGATTTAGATGATTTCACAGTCATTTGGTAGAGTTTCGCATCAAACTATTCTGTCGAACTTTCTAGTTTCCCTCGAACATCATAGGAATCCTCGATAGGGTGATTAAAATGATTTCACAGCCATTTGGTAGAGTTTGGCATCAAAATATTCTCTCGAACTTTCTAGTTTCGCTCGAACATCATAGGAATCCTGGATAGGGGTGATTAATATGATTTCACAGCCATTTGGTAGAGTTTGGCATCAAAGTATTTTGCCGAACTTTCTAGTTCATAATACTTTCACTGTAATAGACCTTCGAGACTTAGAAAATGGAATGCTCTACAAAATTCTGTTTCTTCCAAATACTGTTTCATCTTCTTCAGTGGAGCTGCAGTTCGAAATGAACCTGGGCCACCACCAGGCAACTTAATCCAGTTGCGCACTTCAAGTTGTTTGAGTTCGGTTTCTACTTGTACGCGACACTTAAGGCGAGGTTTTCCTTTACTGCGTCAGATGAATGGCAAGGAATCGAAGACTCTGCGAGCCATAGTATTGGTGTCCATTCCTTCTACATGTCCTAGCTTGTCTAGGGCTTTGTCGCTGTACATCTCGTATAGTTCTTGATGAAACTTAGTCTCCATAGCCCGTCAAAGCAAATGAGACAGTTTTATCTCTTGAATCGACCAAGGATTTCTTCATCCACTTTTAACATGGTCCATGCTTCAGCGCCGTAAAGCAGGACTAGGATGATCAGGGTCTTATATAAAACCTCCTTAGTAGTTCGAGTGAGGGCTTTACTACTAAATTGCCTTCATAGCCCGCAGAAAAAGCGGTTGGCAAGAGTAATTCTTCGTTTAATTTCTGACGAGATATTGTTGTCAGAGTTAATATGGGAGCCGAGGTAGACAAAGTCCTGTACTACCTCAAGTTATTTGAGTGATGACGTTCTGTCGAATTCGTCAATTTTCTGCGTCATTTCTAGTTGACAGCATATACTTATTCTTACCCTCAGCTGAACCCATTATGCCGCTTCCTTCTCCATATTAGCAAACGTGGTTATGACATCACGTTGAGTCCTATGATGTGGATATCCTCGGTGTTTGCTGGTAGTTGCACCGCTTTTTGGAAGATTTTGCCTCTGGAGTTGGCTTGGGAGTTTTGCACAATCCTGTCAAGAATAAAATTTAAGAAATTACATGACAGTGCATAGTCTGTCCTAAATCCTTTATTCGATATCGTATGACTCGGTGAGATCGACCCTAACGAAGCAGCGTAAATGCACCACCGTCATCCTGGACATACGGACGAGTTTGGGCGGTATACGAAAACAAGACATGGCTCTATATAGTTCGTCTCTATAAATGCTTTCGTATGCGCTTTTGAAATCGATAAATAGGTGGTGGGTATAGATTTCGGCTTCTGGGGTTTTTTCCAGCATCTGCCGAAGTGTGAAAATTTGATCGGTTGTGGGCTTTCCTGATTTTCGTCATCGACGTTCATCGACAGTCTGACGAAGTGGTTCTTTCATATCCACAGCACCGATTATGTCTCAACAACGATCTTTCCTTGTTCATCTCGAAAAGATTCCCTTCGAACTTTGGCTTTGACATTTTGAACTTTGGTAAATCTTGCGAACATCGTTCCTCGAGTGCCACCCCTCTATATCCTCGATATCGTGCTTTTCTTTTTTCTTTTTTTTCTGAAAAGCCGGCGTCCTTATCTTCGTCCTTGCCTATAGAATTCAATGTCAGCTCTCGTCTTCACCTTCAGCTTGGCTTTGTATGCCTCGTTCTTGGCTGCGAGCATCTGTCAGCATTCTTCATCAAACCAAGGGTTTCTGCTGGTGGGTGCGGTTCTAATGGCATGTTGGCATCTTTGCCATCGTTCTTCGACAATGTATGCTGGTGGTATGGTGTTAGTCGAGAGTTTAAGGGATATGCGTTGCGCGAAGGCCTTGCAAATGTTGTGGTATGGTGGGCATCTGCATTCTTACCTTTGCTGCAACAAGGTAGTGGTCAGCGTCGATGTTAGCCTCTCGCAATATTCGGACATCCCAATACTGTTTACAGTCCTTTGAGATCAATGTACATTCATGCCCGAACTGTTGAAAAATATATAACGGATATTCATAATTCCTTGAGGGCGTGTATGCAATAAAAACTGTATACAACGGTAGAGTTGTGGGAATGTTACGAACCATAGCACAAACAGGAGGCCAACGATGAGGAAACTATATAGAAACGCGTTTAATCTCGTTTCGTTTCCCGTTTTATAGTTGTCACGTTTTCGTTACACTTTTTCGTTTCATAAATCCAATTCACACCGTCGCAAAAGATGTTTCACTTCAAACTCGCAGTCATGCTTAATATTGGTATTCGCCAATTGTTCGTCCGTCTATGCAGGATAATGATGGAGCATTTTGGCTGCTCCATCAAGGTCTAAAACGTGCTTGCTGAAAATTTGGACACCAAACGGCGATATTGGCATCAGTAGTTGAGTTCAACGAAATGACAACGACGCGCCGCCAAGGCAAGACCAAATATTTGCTGACAATAAGAAAGACCAAACATCATTGACGAATTCAATAGAACCAAAAAGTATAGAGCTACATAGAGTACTCATCGCAGCTAAAAACAATTTTAGCCGTTTCAGGAGCGGGCGGTAAGTGCGAAGGGAAATTTTCGTCGTTCGTTGTACGTCGGCTATGCTCGTGTTTCATGCTGGGGTACCAATGTGAACACTGGGGTATCAATATACTGATATTGTAAATGTAGTTCTATACTTTCTGATAGAACGTAGTGTCCTCGTACACCTTGACAAACGTCAAACGAAGACTTAGCCGAGCCGCGCAAATTGCTATTTCTTCGTACTAATAGATCGAAATTTTAAGAAGATCATGGATCATAAGAATCTGATCATCCCAGTCCTGATTTATGGCACACAAACATCATCAAAAGCAGATGAAGTCTTCCCGAGGCAAAACTTCCTTTGTGACCAGTAGTGTTGCCGTGCTATGAAGATGAAGATTCCTCACTTAGTTTTAGGAGATGTTCATTGATATGGACCTAGATGACATCTCCGAATTCAATTTTTCTAAGATGGCTAGGTCATGCATATCAAATGGACATCAGTACTGTGGTTCACCAAGTTTTCGATACCCAAATCCCAGCTAGATGGTTGACGCTGTAGAGACCTATCTCAAAGTGACGAGTACAAGTAGACACCCGCCTCAACAAATTTGAGGAACGGGCAACTAGAAAGGTATGTTGGTTGAAGTATGTTCAGGTTCACAGCGGACTGCAGGAACTCATCTCATCACAGCACAAACCCAAAGGCAATAGTTGGCGATCACACATAGTCTGACTGCTTCGCTCACATGAAGGAGACAAAAATGCTTGGGACACCAGGCGCCTTATCAGCAATAATTAACGAATGCGATAGGTCATTGGACTGACCACGAGGGTTAATCCAAACAATTAACATCTAGGTTGGGCGCATTGACTAAAATTGGAGTGGGCGTTGCTGGCATTTCCATCGACGAATGCTATTTATTTTTTGAATATTTTTAACGATTATTGGATTCATCTAAATTATTTATTAATGCAAATCTTTGTATACATTTGCTTCGAAACCATGTCATCACTTAAATATTTTAATTTTACTGTTCATTAATTGATAAATACATTTTTAGATATTTTAAGACCGCAACTAGTTTGGTGGGTTGGTTTTGTTTTTGGATTCACCTTGAAATTACTTAAGGGCTTATAGACAAGTAGCTGCTAACGTGAAGTTGTTGCATGGATTGGGTTTGCTTCCGTTTTTCTCGTTCTGAATTGTTGGCATTTTTTTCGAGATACTTGAGGGATCCTCCAAATATTAAATCGGTTCGTCAGATTAGTGGGCTTATCGTACTTAGCAGTTAGGCACTGCATATCTACCCTAGGAAAATTGTGGTCTTTACTTCCAAAGGCATCGGCTCATCTAACAGTCACCTCTCTGGTAATTTATTAGAACCGGCGGATTTTCAGCATTTTTATGGCTGCACTGACTGCTTCTATACTGGGGCACCTAGGTGGATGGGTTATCACTTTGTTGACTGGATTATTGATAGATGACAGATCCAATTCGTACCTAACATTCGAATGATATGAATAATCACGACATCTCAACTCGGCCGTTCGCATTCGGCGTACACCATTGGTGTTGATGCTTCTGGATTTTAGTTACCACACTTTTTGGAGCGGCCAATCTGCTAAATTCCGTTAAATCTCATTTTCTTACAGCCCAAGTCTTATAAATTTGAAGTCGTTACACTTTTTCGTTTCATAAAATCCAATTCAAACCCGCCCCAGCAGAAGTTTTACTTTAAAACTCACAGTCATGCTTAACTTTGGTATTCCCTCATCCGCTAAATTTCGAAACGTATTAACAACAACTTCAAGGAGCCTTTAGCTTTTAGCATGATCCTTTTCTTTTTCAGAGGGCTTTCTATCTTTAAAGCCAATAATGAGTCGCTTGTACAACTTAAGGGAGCTGGGTCTATCTTCAAGGCCACTGGGAAGAAGCTCAAGGGAGTAACCAAACTCTATAAGTTCGCCGAACGCCATGGCTACATAGGGGTGTAGTCAAAGAAAGCATCCACGATCCTGGTCGTGGTGCTTCATTGGCTGTCGTTCACTGCCACCTATCGTTACCAGACCCGCAAGATATTGTTCATTGCCCCCGGAGGCTTACCACCCAATTCGTGTACTGCGACGCAAGAGCACCCTCCAAATTGACAATGTGATGCCATTGTCTCAGGTGCCTGAAGGTACCATTACCTGCAACTTGGAAGAGAAAACTGGTGAAGGTTTACCAGCGAATTCGTTTACTGTGATGCAAGAGCACCCTCCAAAGCGGCAATTTGATGCAACTTTCTCAGGAGCCTGAAGGTACCATTATAAGCAACTTGGTAGAGCAGACCGGTGATCGTGGCAACTACGCCACAGTCATCGCCCACAAGCCAGACACAAAGAAGACCCGTATCAAGCTTCCATCAGGCGCCAAAAAGGTTGCCCCATCAGACAGCTGTGCTATGGTTGGTATTGTTCCCTGTGGTTGACGTATTGACAAGCCTATCATTGGATGTTGTTCGCTTTCGTGACACCTATCGCTACAAGAACCGCAAGGCATTGTTCATTCCCCCCGAAGGCTTACCCGCCAATTCGTGTACTGCGACGATAGAGCACCATCCGAATCGACAATGTGATGCCATTGTCTCAGGTGCCTGAAATCACCATCATCTGCAACTTGGAAGACAGGACCGGTGATCGTGGCAAGTAAGCCACAGTCATCGCCCACAACCCAAATACAAAGAAGACCAGTGTCAAGCTTCGGGTGCCAAAAAGGTTGCCCTATCAGAAAACCGAGCTAAGGTTGGTATTGTAACCTGTGGTGGCCTATCTTTTCGATACGTGATCGTTGTTGGTGATCGTGCCTTCTACAAGTACTGGGTGAAGAGGTACAGCTGACCAAAGGTAAGTGGTGTTGCCATTAACCTCGTTGAACATCCCCACGGTGGTGGTAACCATCAACGTATTGTTAAGGCGTCTACCGCTGAGCGCGGAACCTCCGCTGGTCGTAAGGTCGGTCTTATTGCTGCCCGCCTCGGGAGGATCGATCAGCAGCTCCCAATGATCTGCCACAAACAAAATCTCTATCGAGTTCCATAAGACCTATAAGAGCTAAAGAAAGAACTGAAAGATTCCGAGTTGATGTGTGCAGGTTTGAGTCTCGGGAGGATCGATCAGCAGCTCCCTATGATCTGCCACAAACAAAATCTCTATCGAGTTCCATAAGACCTATAAGAGCTAAAGAAACAACCGAAAGATTCCGATTTGATGTGTGCAGGTTTGAGTCTCGGGAGAATCGATCAGCAGCTCCCAATTATCTGATACAAACAAAATCTCTATCGAGTTCCATAAGACCTATAAGAGCTAAAGAAACGACTGAAAGATTCTGAGTTGATGTGTGCAGGTTTGAGTCTCGGGAGGATCGACCAGCAGCTCCCAATGATCTTCCACAAACAAAATCTCTATCGAGTTTCATAAGACCTATAAGAGCTAAAGAAAGCACTGAAAGATTCCGATTTGATGTGTGCAGGTTTGAGTCTCGGGAGAATCGATCAGCAGCTCCCAATGATCTGCCACAAACAAAATCTCTATCGAGTTCCATAAGACCTATAAGAGCTAAAGAAACGACTGAAAGATTCCGATTTGATGTGTGAAGGTTTGAGTCTCGGGAGAATCGATCAGCAGCTCCCAATCTTCCATAAACTGCCACTAATCTGTACCGAGATCGATTATTTTCGCGGTTTACAAATCGAACGGAAAACTGTGTTTACAAAAAAGTTTTCGAAAACTACTTAACGCTTTCACACTGAACAGGTTTCGTTTAGTGTTGCAAAAAAGAATAAAAATGGGTGCGTTCCGGATTTCAGTTTTACCAAGTTAACTTTGCCGGTGCACTGCTCTCATTGGTCAATCGAGCATTTTTAGTCATGTGAAATGGTCGATTGATCAATGAGAACAGTGGATCGGCAAAGTTAACTTGGGAAATCTAAAATCCGGAACACGGCCAATGTATTTGTTTGGATACCTAGCCTGTTAGCTGTTCTTTGGGACGTGTGGAATGTATTCAAAAGTGTGATGGCAAAATGATGTCAGCCAAGTCTTCGAAAAGGGAATTTGTTTGTGGAAATGAAGGTTTCCGGTGGCTTTGCAAATATTATCCTGTAAGACGTTGTCTAAGGGTAACAACTCGTAATGGATAAAATAATTCAAAATTAAATAGCGGGCAGGCAAACCCTTTCCAAGAATAAAGCAATCCTGTTCTGTCCATAATTCACCAAAGTACAAGGAGCATGCCAATTCAATTCATTTATTACACATCCCTCATCTCATCGCATCAATACGCAGAAAAAACGTTGCAATGTAAAAAACCAGCTACAAAAAACAATTGCGCATTCCAAGGAGTATCAACAGATAGCGCGTTGATAAAGGTCTCCCTCTCAATACAATGGGTGCTGCTGCTGCTGTTGCCAGTTGCCACTCTGCTGATCTACTTAAAAGACTGAGCGCGCGGAACCTCGCGAAAGCAAGGACCCCTGCCCCGCACCAAAACAAGTCCACAGCCAACAGAAGTAGTCTTATAGGCATCATTTTAAATGTTTTATTTGGTCTCTCACTCGTCGCCGAAATCAGATAAAAATCTTTGAAATGTATGAAGAACACATTGTTTGCTACCGCTCTGGCTGCTGGCTAAGGTGTAGAATGAAATAAACAAACGAACTAGCCGAAGACTGCACATCACAGTTAAGGACAAAGCACACGCAGAGAAAAATTGTATGGTTGTGACAATATTGTCGCAATGAGCCAACTTTTGGTGCAAAAGAATGAATTCCGGGAAAGTATAATGTTGCCAAGGATATTTATGCATGCGTTCTTAACAATGTGTCGGGATGCTATTAAAAATTGTATGCTTCGCAAACCGTTATATACAACAAAAATTAAAAAAAAAACCAACGTTGTTTTATGGGATGAAACGTTTTGATGATATGCACTAGGATTAAAATATTTCTAGCCCCCCTTTAAGGGGGTAGAGGTTGTTCGTACGTAGAATTAGTTGGGCGTGGTAGAATTAATTTTTTTAAATTTATTTATTTATTGAAGTGAAACTTCTTTTCGGACGGTGTGGATTGGATTTTATGAAACGAAAAAGCGTCACGAATAAGAAAACACAATCCGAAGCTGACTCGGAGTGTTGTGGCTGTTTAATCGTGTGTATTTGTATTGAACGGATGTACAAGGTGGGCCAAAAGAGATCACCCTATTGGAAGATGCTCTTATTTTTGCAAATGGCCGCCAATGTCAAATCTGTTTTGACATTTGTGGACTAGACAGATGTAGAATACAAGTAAGCACACCATGGAGCGATACACTCCCCAAGAACGCGGTATAATCGTGCCTATTTTTTGTGTTTACAATTCGTCTGTAGTGTTGGCGCAGCGCGAATTCCGTCGCCGATTCCCTGGCCGTCCGACACCGACTGCGCAAATACTGCGCCGTTTGGCCACCAACCTTGAAGAGTATGGGACCACATGAGGCGTTGCCAAGAGTGGCCGACCCCGGAGCGCCCGTTGTGCCAAGAATATCGCTGCTGTTGCCGAGGATTTCGAGCTGTCGCCGGAAACATCGACCAGACGCCGTGCCTCGCAAATGGCCATCAGCCGGTCGTGCCTAAAGCGAATTTTTGTCAAAGACTTGCACATGTTCCCGTACAAAGTCCAGTCCGTTCATCAGGTGCTGCCGGTCGACCGCCAAACGCGTGTAACCTACACCCAAGCCATCCTTAACCTCGAGGACGAAGTGGACGATTTTTCGACAAAAATCATAATGGGCCATGAGGCTCATTTCCACCTCAGCGGGTACGTGAACAAGCAAAACTATCGCTTCTGGGGCACCGAAATTCCACGAGTAATGCACGAGGAGCCATTACACTGCATGGTGCGCTGTTCACGCTGGAGGAGTCATCGGGCGATTTTTTTTCGAGAACGCCGCTGGTCAAACGACAACAGTGGACGGTGCGCGCTATAGGGCCATGTTAACCGAGTTTTTTCTGCCGCAATTGGACGAATTAGGACTGGAGGACATGTGGTTCTAACAGGACGGAGCAACGGCACACATTGCTCGAGCCACAACCGATATTCTGAAGGGATGATTTTTTCGGCCCACCTTGTACTTATATCTCAGCCAACACGTACGTTGGATCTATTGTCGGAAGTACGCATCTGGTATGTTATTCAACCTAAGTGTGCGGTGTCGTCTCGTAGCGTTGACGGTTTCGTATTGGCATTTTGGTTGGAGAAAGGACATTGGTGCCCCAACATCAGTAAAGTGTGGTATCTGTCAATAAGTAAACTTGGGTACGTGGAATTGTGTGTGAGCAAAATCAAATTATAAAACTGATCGATGAGTCCAGGAAAGCAATATCCATGGTTGCAAGGAATCAAACGAAAGTTGCTATATATATATGGATGCGACATTGTTACCATGTAGGTGGCTAAAATCGTTATTTCCCTCTGAATGTTGAAATGACAGCTAATCAATGGTAGGTACTTTCATTCTTTTGGTGTCAAAATGTTGGGGTAACGGGCTCATTTTTACCCAAGACCTAGCTTTCTCATAACCATTCATGTGTGCGTTTGTACTTCTTGCACGATGGCGGGACCTCCTGTTTCATGCCGAATCCGAACGGCTAAGTTGAGATAAGCTATTCTTGACAATTTGTACTACTTGGATGATTTGACAGATCATCACGAGAGGAGGGCCAGTTAAAAATCATCTATGGTGTGGCTACGGCTGGGAATCGAACCCAGACCTTCTGCGCGGCAGTTCATCGCACTAACCATCGTGCCACTGAGCCTCCATTTTTGGTGTCATAAACGTGTTTTAGCGAAGGTTTGTGGCTGACGTCTGGAGTCTGTATCCAAACAGGTAGACTTGGAGTGTTGCCTCCAGGAAGGACGACATTTTTAAAACGAGATATTTTCGGTAACTTTTCGTAAGGACAGATTGGACTAGAGAAGCTGCAAGATGAAGATGAAAATTGGTATGTGGTCTGATTCGGGTGGGATGACGTACTCAGACTTTATTATGTATTCAGGTACTTTTGGCTTAGATTGCTTTTTGAATGTTTGACTATTTTAGAGATATTTGGGAGTCGTTCCGAAAGTTGGAGCGTGTAGCTTACAATTAAAAGAGAATATCTTCACACTGGAGATCTTGCAGAACGGAGTAATGGCGATATTTGTAGACTGCCTTTCTGAAGTAAAACTTCTTTTGCGACGCGACGGTGTGAATTCGGTTTTATGAAACGAAAAAGTGTAACCAAAACCAAGCAGGGTCGGTCGCGGTTAGTACGCTTGGGAGCACTGCGTGTTGTTGGTTATTGTAAGAGAATGAGATGAGCTTAACTGCGATAAACCGGTTTTTTTTTCAATTTCTGTTGTCAAAACAAAATTATTTCTTTGAAATAGCTGACTACACTTGTTTCAAAGAAATCATCCCAATAGTATTCATTTTACTGTCGATTTCTTCCAACGATGGTCTTGATGAGACAAGAAACCTTTCCACCTCCTGGGTCCAATTGCTTGAATGATATGTTAGCTGAAAAGATTTCCATCCTGGAGAATCGAGTCGAAAACTATTCGGGCTGGAGTATATTGGTGCCCTGGGTTACGATAATTTTTATTTTTTGATCAAAATTTTGAAAATTTTTGACTACCACGTAACATTTTTTTATTTTTCTGATGACTTCGGGGCCGCAATAATTTTCAAAATTTTGAAAATTTTCAAATTTACACAAAATTGCCAGTTTTTGATTAAAATTTTCAAGTTTTTCAAAAATTTTGACCACCTCGGAGGTCACGATAATTTTCAGTTTCTGATTAAAATTTTGACATTTTTCAAATTTTCTAATGGCCCCGGGGTCACAATAATTTTCAAAATTTTGAAAGTTTTTAAATTTTCGAACGACCTTGGGTCACGATAATTTCCTATTTTTGATCAAAATTCTAAAAATTTTCTGACGATCCGGGGTCACGATAATTTTCAAGTTTTTTTTGAAATTTTTGACTACCCCAAGGTCACGATAATTTTCAATTTCTGATCAATATTGAGAAATTTTGGAAATTTTTAACCACCTTGGTGGGTCACGATAGTTTTCAGTTTTAGATCAACATTTTCAATTTTTTCTGGTCACGACAATTTTTAGTTTTTGATCAACATTTTCAAGTTTTTCGAAATTATTGACTACAACGGGGTGACTATAATTGTCACGATTGTTTCAAATTTCAAGTTTTTCAAAATTTTTGACGACCACGGGGTCACGATAATTTTTAGTTTTTGATCAAAATTTTCAAGTTTTTCAAATGTTTTTACTACCCCGGGGTCAGGATAGTTTGGAATTTTCGATCCAAATTTTTCTAAATCCATTTATTGTTGTCGAATGTTTGGCTGTAGTCGTTGTTGAACTTGATGGAATAGCGAAAGTTCTCCTTCCTTATCCTACACTGTCAGATTAGTTTATGCGGAACACCCGAAACTAGACATGGTTCTGAATAGCTCGTCCTTATAAGTAAGTATGCGGGCTATATATTGATAAATAGCCGATGGGATTATATTTGGAGGCATTGGGTTTTTATAGAACCTGCCGGAGTGTGAAGATTTGGTCAGTTGTGGATTTCCTCGGTGATCAGATTTTTGGTGAACAGACCCTTGTCGGAGTAGTGGAAACCGAATCCGTAAGTCAACCAAGACAATTCAGAACTAGAGATGTCTGGATAAGAAACTTAGTGCTGCAAATTTGTTCTTAAAAAAAAGTTTTTTTTTTTGAACGAGTATTGACAAGAAAGGAGAATTTATAAGAGGCGAAGAGTTGACAAATTTAACATCACCTAAGGGAGTTATATGACATTTAGAAGAAAATTGTTGAATTTGACTTATCCCGTATGGAATATGAGTGATAACGTTTAAGTTCCAAAACGAAGATCATCTACGAATGTGAAAGCAAAACTTTGGTGTTTAAAAGAACAGCGAACGATCTTCTAAAGCTAATTTTTAAAGACCTTCCGAAGCAGACTCAGATTTAGCTGCACGTAACGGGTGATCAATCAAGAGTCGTGTCAAGTCGCCAAGTGTTTTTATATTCAGGATTTATTGACAGTTCAGCATTGATGCCGGCTGAGCTTCCATTGCGTCATCGTTTCAGTGAATGGGCTCTCGAGAGACTTGCTATAGATCCACTGTTTTCGACCAACATTTTGTTCAGCGATGAGGCCCATTTCTGGCTCAATGGATACGTAAATTAGGAAAATTGCCGTATATGGGCCGAACAACAACCGGAAGAGGTTCAAGAGCTGCAGTTACATCCACTAAAAACAACCGTGTGGTGTGGCATATGGACCGGTGGAATAATCGGTCCGTATTTCTTCAAAAATGAGGCTGGTGCCAACGTTACCTACTGTAAATGGGGGTCGTTATCGCGCATTAAATTGAAGCCCGAGATCTCGACAACATTTGTTTTGAAGGAGGCTAGCTGCGCCGTACCTCACAGCCCGTGAATATTGAGAGACCGGTAAACAATAAATTTCACGCTTCGGACCGGTGAATTGGCGGGCAAGATCATGTGATATTACACCGTTAGTATTTTTCCTTTTCGGCTACTAAGGTTTTTGTGGATAAGCCAGTTACTATTAAAGCATTTTAGACGAACATTACCTGTGGGTTTCGCTTGATACTGACGAATATGCTTGAACGCGTCATCGAGAATTGGAGCTACTCCGCAGTTGCGGCCAAAATTTTAAAGGGATTATCTGAATGTCTGAATGGATGAATGTCAAGAATGGCTGTTTAGATTTATAACATAGGTTTCACGATATATTTGAATTGTTCATGTTATTTCGCATTAAAAAAAAATTCGTACAGAACCACAATAGTAGATTTCTAGAATTAGCCAACTAAGTCAAATATTTAAGCTGTTTCAGCTGTGAAGTTCGTCGTTCTTTCCTCCAGAGTCCAGGGTCAACCAAAACGATGTCAAAGATTATTGAACGCATTTTAGCCTCCGATTTTAATGCGTGTCTTGCCTCGGTGGCGAGATAAGAGTAGAGGAGTCAAAATCAAGCCCGGATTGATTTAGAATACCCATGTGCCAAAGTGTTTTATAATTATAGCGTGGTTAATGGGCTATGAATAGGTACCCTAATAGTGAATTTTGGCTCAGCGCTGGCGTTTAATGGAAAGATGAAGAAAGAGAGATAAGCGTAGTGGTAGTGGCTGTTGCCTGGACTATCTTAGCAAGTTCAATATTCCCACAATCTTTCCGAATGTTGGACTTGACACGTCTATTTGCGGCGAAAACCGATGAATCCAGCTGCACCCAAGTCACAGCAACCCATTTAAGCTGCTAAAATAATCCAGCAACTGGTAAAAAGAAGCAAAATGAGACTGCAAGGGAATTGAACGTTTCGAAGATACCAGAAATAAAAATTAAATCCAGCGTTCGATTTAATTTTTATTTCTGGTATCTTCCAAACGTTCTATTCCCATGCGTTTTATCTCATTCTCTCACAACCTAATTATTGTTGTTTCTTTTTCGTTACTCATTTTCGTTTCATAAAATCGGATTCACATCGACCCAAAGGAAGGTTCACTTGAAAAATAAATTTAAGATCGCTGGTATCCAGTAAGGGAGTTATGATCCTCAAACATTAGATATCCCTTCAATGGGAAAATCAGGAGAAGTATGATAGTTAGCCGAGGAGAGAACATTTTAGATAAAAACTTTTAATAATTTAGCAAATTGGTCATTATTTTACCGTCACCCTGTAGATACTTCATACGCAAGCAGTGCGCGGCACAACGTATTATGTGGTTAAGCATTTGGAACACCGCATGGAGTATGGGGGTAAACAAGAAGACGGCAAAGAACGACATAAAAAAAAAACAGAATTGGTGCCCTTTTGCAACGCTTATTAACTTCTGGTGTGGAAAAGAATTTCTATTGTATTATTGATTCCCTTTTCTGCATCTTTTGCGAAGACCAAAAATTCTCTGATCTGCGAGGCACAATGATGCTGGAAAAGTTGGGGAAACACAAGGCAATATGGATATTATGACAACGACGACGAGGACGACTTCGACGACGACGACGACGACGACAATGGGTGCTCTTTTGGCTTTTTCTCTCTTTTTGCATTGCGTATGCGTACACCACTTCTGCTTGATATTGGATTCTTCGGAAATACAACAATTGAGCAACACGAATAAAAAGTAATAACCAAAGGGGAATATGATGATAAATGCGTAAGTGAAACCTAATCGACGACCGACGACGGTGTGCTGCACTGCTGCCTATGTGTCTACACTTTTCGAGCTCACTGAGTCGAACAGAGGTTATTAGAAAGGAAATGAACAGGGGGGGAAAGGAGTGAAAAGTAAATAAGACGATATCATATGGAAGTATCTTATTCTGCGCTCTGATTTAGCTTCGCATTGTGCTAACAAATGTTTAGGATTTTCTTTAGCATTGCATTGCAAAATGTGCACTTGTAGTGCTTTCTACAAGAAGACGGTTAACTGCGATTGACGGATTTTCGAGAAAATTGTATCGTAGATACTCTGTTAACAAAAACAGTCGTGAAACTGTATCGGTAAAATTGACACCCAATCAATGGGCGTGTTTCTTATTGCAGATTTAGTGAGATATATTAGAAGAACTTCTGTTCTCAGTGGTCAAAATGGTCGATTGACTAAGATATCTTACTAAATCTGAGATACGGCACATGTCCAATGATTTATCTTTGTCTTGTTGCAATTTTCCGATTGGGGAATTCGTATGAAAGCCTTTAACTTACGCTGTATTAAATATGGACATCAAAACAGAATTACTATTCACAAAAAACAGGAAATCGTTACATAATTTTCTAGGGTTTTCATTACAGAGCCTTCGGGTCGATGGATTGGTAGCTAGAACACAATAAGAAATGTCAAACGTCTTTGCTAAATTGGTTTAAGAAAACCTGGTATTTGAAAATACGCACATTCACGACGTCAAATATCGAACTCAAACACTGGACCCTACGGGATTCTCTCTATTGTTCTTCAGAAATGTGTTTCCGAGCAGTT
Organism: Rhingia campestris; assembly: GCA_932526625.1. Classification (NCBI taxonomy): domain Eukaryota; kingdom Metazoa; phylum Arthropoda; class Insecta; order Diptera; family Syrphidae; genus Rhingia; species Rhingia campestris. Next base: position 682,066 of record OW052186.1, on the reverse strand, counting down.
GTTTGCGCTACCGTTATCGTTGAAAAGGACACAAGATTATCAACGGGTTTTGTGGAACTACCAAGCAACGAACTGGGATTTTGTGACTATTACGAATTTCTCACTTGATAAGACCTTTGTTTTAGGCAAAGTGATGTCAATACTGGCGCAGAAGGAGTAACCGAGTATGGAAATAGTCGTGCGTCACTCTATTAGAGAAGCAGGATCCAACAAACTATGGTGCTAGAAGCAATTTGATCAAGTAGTACTACAATCAGAAGAAATCATTCAGAAATTAGCACACGGATCCAACTGAAGAGATGATTAGATTTTTTCAACCAGCGAAATACAGCCAACTAAAACAAGGAATGCTTACAACATTAACAAAACATCGGTCATCTGTAGGACACGGAATTGTTGGTCAATGTAGTTGGTAATAATTTTAGCTACTAGTTATTCCCCCCCTTAATCGATGGATCGCTCAACAAGCAAACACAAAACCAATGATAGAGCACGTAAAAATGTCGACCTCATGGGATGTTGGAAACCCACTGGACCTGACGAAATTTCGTGTAGTAGATATCGAAAAAGCCTTTGGCTCGGTTTGGATCAACGGATTCATTTATATTCGATATGAATTTCCTTCTCATCTTAAAAAGATGATAGCATCCATGATACACGGAAAGAAATTTGTCGCAACAGATGGAGAAAACTCGACAGCTGAAGTTTTTAGGGTCCCTAATGATCTTCTGCAAGGAACAGACTCTGCTCCACAGTTTTTCGTTCCCTACGTTTCTGATATACTTACGGAACTCGATAATTCACTAGCATTTGCAGACGATGCAAGCGGTTCCACAATTGAAGACATCCAAACTCAAAGTTTGATAGGTTTCAAGGTATCTGTAAATCTATACTGTCCCGCACCCGAATACTAAAAAATACAAATTTATGGCTCAACAGGCTCGTTAGTACCCAAGCCCTAGCACTCTCACAACCATTCCTGTGTGGGTGTGTACTTCTTGCACGATGGAGGGACCTCCTGTTTTATGCCGACTGCGAACGGCTGAAACTATACTGTCCCGCACCCCAATACAAAAAAAAACAGAAATGTATGGTGCAACAGGCTCATTAGTACCCAAGCCCTAGCACTCTCACAACCATTCCTGTGTGGGTGTGTACTTCTTGCACGATGGAGGGACCTCCTGTTTTATGCCGACTCGGCTGAGTTTAGAAAGGCTTTTCTTGACAGTTTATACTACTCCGGGATTTGTCAGATCATCACGTGAGGAGGGCCAGTGTAAAATTATTTAGGTGTTGCTGCGGTTGGGAATCGAACCCAGACGTTCTGCACGGCAATTCATCGCGCCACTGAGCCCGTTCGCACCCTAACAAGACGTGGTAATTCAGTTTTGAGACGCAACTGGAGAAATCTTAAATAATGAGTTCAAATGGACTTCAGATCGCATAGAATCGAGGCTGTGAAAAATCGGGCTAGTTATTTGGACAAGATTTCCTTTTATAATGAGCACCAAAATATTTATTTAAAGAAGGCAAGACCGGCATTCAAGTCGCTAAAAGGCCTGTTTTATTCCAACCACGATCCGATGTGAAGATCATTTCTTACCAAGCATTCGTTCGTCCAATTCTGGCTCATGCGGGTTTACTGTGGTGGAACATTAACCCATCGCATATGGAAAGGCTTCGAGTGTTCATGCGCAGAGCTTGTACGCAGATGTAGTTATATAGGACTGCACATTCCGATTTTAGGCATTACGTCTCAAACAAAATACTTCTGGAGGCTTCCGGTGTGTCTAGAACTGGCAATGCCATACTAGATCTTATAAGGAATCACTTTGCTCGTGTTAGCGAAAACGAATCAATTTCTGGATTATTCTATCCGTATCCTGGGTACTTCAGATATGCCTTAGAATATCCAATTACCAAGGATTCGGAAAGAATAATTCAGAGATTAATTAGTTTCCGCAAGAGGCATTTCTATTTCAGGGTGCATATGGCTACACCTTCCAGATTCAACGAACGTCCCAATCACATACCATTCTGCGAGGAGATCAACAGATGAAATGATCCTTTACGAGCCTTATAAGTTGGGGCTGGGAATACTGATCGAATGAGATACTGCATACCTGAATCCGAAAAAAGTAACTCTGACAGGTTAAATATGGACAAATACTCGTGGCTGGACTGGGCTGAAGCCTACATTAGGTAAAGTAAAACTAAAACCTGACATGCGATTTTTGATCAGAATAACTGAGAGAACTTAGCGTTGTGCTTACTTTCTGCTTGTTAGCCGATGGAATAAAGACCAAATGACAGGGCTTAGATAGGATAAGCTAGGTTAAGTTAGACTTGCAAGTTTTATAGGGTGTCCCATAATTCACGCAATATGTAATTTTGATAGAAAATACCGACGTTTAATTAGAAAGATTAAATTGTTTATTGATTCATAGAGTTTACAGATTGGGGTTATGTCATCGCGGATAAATAAATGACCTTGCTGGCAAGTGCGAACTCTTTTATTACAATTTTCCATAACCGTTTCGTATAAATGTGGATGAATTTCATTAATGCACTGCCTATAATTTTCTCTTTAAGGGCGTCGGTTGGTGGTCATAGACTTACAAAGACCTTTGACTTAAAAAAAAAAAACCCAAAGAAGCAAGACCAATGGCGTTAAATCTGGCTGTATGACATGTGGCTCCGTCTTGCTAAAACCACATGTTGGTCACATCCATATCTTGTAATTTAGGTACTACAAACTGGGTTATCATGTCTCCATAACGGACACCATTATAGTCCGTACCAAATCAGTTGGCCAACGGTCGATTGCGCAGACAGAGGATTTAAGAGAAATTTAAGATATTTTAAAATTAATTTTAAGAGACCTGCGCAGTAGAATGGCCAACTGAATTGGTACGGACTATAATTGTTTCTGCCTGACCAGCCGCCTTTTTGAAGACGAATGGTCCGATAATGCCTCCACCCCAAAATCTGCACCAAACAGTCACGCGTTGTGGATGTTTCTCAACAATTACTCGTGGGTTTTCAAAACCCCAACCCAACTAATAATTTCGCTTCGATAAAGCACCTTGGAAACTATTTCCCCTCTAGTAATATTAACTGTCTGAAGTCTTATGGAAACACATTTGGTGCACTCTACAGTACTTTATAAGATTTCCTTACCGAGGTCATACCGAAACTCATAAGAAATAACGAAAAGAACTCCAATCCCCGGGAAACTTTATAGAAGCCTTAAATTGATGCACAATTTGATTTTTTATAAAGCATGTGAAGCCTTACCGAAACTCAAAAATAACGAAAAGTACTCCAATCCCCAGGAAACTTTATAGAAGTTCTTTCTTTTCTATATCTACAGCATGTGAAGCCTTACCGAAATCCAAAAATACCGAAAAGTACTCAAATCCCCGGGAAACTTTATAGAAGCCTTAAATTGTTGCAGCATTCCATTTTCTATAAAGCATGTGAAGTCTTACCGAAACTCTAAAATAACGGAAAGTACTCAAATCCCCGGGAAACTTTATAGAAGCCTTAAATTGATGCACCATTTCATTTTCTCAAATCATGTGAACTTACTCCCAAAAGTGATTAAACATGCAAAACTTAACCTCACATGTACAAACGTTTAATACAAGTAATTGCTTCTGGAAATTGGAAATTTGGACTTTAAAGAAGCAACAGGAAATGCGACAATTTTGACGACTAACGAAGGCATCAAGATGAAAATCAGCTTTATCACTGATGATGATTTTGAAATATAAGCATCCACCTGTTGTTGTTCCAAAATCCATTCAACGAACTCTCTTCTCGCTGCATGGTCAGTAGTCTTCAGTTCTTGAGTCAATTGAACTTTGTAAGCATAAAGTTTCAAGAATTCGCTCTAGAGACCTTTTCGAAATGCCAAATTCTTGACTATAGGGTGCCAAATCGATGTTGCTGGACTGTCAGCAATACTCTTTCGAACTGCTTCGATGTTTTCTGTTCAACGACTTGTGGCAGGACCACAAGAGTGTCTAAATTCACTAATTGATCCATTCTCCCTGAATTTTTAAATTAAGAGTGATGGTTTTAAATAACTATGACGGAAATATTTTGTACGAAATTTGTGGATTGTAGCTGCCAAACCTTCATTAGTTTTAAAAAAAAATTGCTCAACAGTGAAAATGCGTTGTTCTTTCGTATAGCGCTCCATTTTTATTAACTCCAAACTGTCAGCTGTCACATTGTTATCTTTTTTCCATTAGAAACACTTTACTATTAATTGGCGCGAAATTCAAATGCTGCGTGAATTTTGGGACACCCTTAAAAATCTTCAACTCAAGAGAGATAAACAAAATTGCGACATTTATTACAGCTGCAACAAAAGATTTCATGTATAAGGATGCGGATTCGTCCTTCAAGCCGATAAGTGATCACCTTTCTGTGATCCGCATTAAAGCTACGTTCCAAACCATAAGGCTAATATGTGCACACGCCCCTACCGACGAGACTGAAGTTCCCATCGACTCTGAACATTTTCTTGTCGCGGCTTAATTCAGAGCTCGACCCTCCAACGCGAAGAAGCTGCGAATTGCGGAGAAGAAGAAATTCGACGCTGGACCCCTTAGCACACCTGGAGTTGCCAGAGCCTACATTGAGCGCCTGAGTATGAAACTCTCCTCTGCGCACTCACCTAGCAAAGACGCCAACAATCGGTGGTGCCAGTATCGCGACATCATCAAGGAGGTATCCGAAACCACTGTAGGGTACCAGCCACCCTCGAGAAAGAGCCCGTGGTATGATGATGAATGCGTGTACAGGAAAAAGGTGACAGAAGATGCACACAAAAAAGCGCTGCAGCGCAAACAAGGGCAGTGAGAGAAGAGTATCGAGCCAGGAGAAGGAAGAAAAAGTAGACCCTGCGTAGAAAGAAGAGACCTTACGCAGCTTCCCAGCTCAAGGAGATCGAGGAGTCGCGCGATCGTAACAACATTCGGAGGTTTTTTAAAAAAGCCAAGCAACTGGCTGATGGCTATAAAACCGGAACGCAGGCTCTTCGACACAGCGAAGGAAACCTAGTCACCGAAGCGCAGGGAATAGTTGATGTGTTTAAGCAGCATTTCCAGCAGCTGCTTGATGGGCATCATATAGAGAGAGTGATAGGGCAAGAAGAGAACCCACGTCCAGTCAATGAAGAACTAGATCCACCACCTAGCATAGAAGAAGTTGGCCTAGCTATGAAAAAGCTTAAGAACAACAAGGCCGCAAGTTGTTTCACTTCACGGCTTTGCTTAGTTGGCGTCGGAGTTGTATTTTTTATATTTTTGAAAATTGTAATGGATAGGAATTTTAGAGTAGACGTTAGCAATATTCGTGGGTTAAGGTCGAATCTCTTTTCGGCTTACGTCCACATTTCGAAATATAAACCAGCTGTTTTGGCGCTTTGTGAAACACAGGTGGGCGAAAACTCTGATACTTCAGATCTTAGTCTACCTGGATATAACTTAGTGCCATTATTCTTTTCTCATCGCGGCCTCGCCATTTATATACGTAGTGATGTAGCCTACCAATTTCAACAGCAATACGGCCAATGTTCCAATCCGGAATTTAATTTTATATGGCTGAAATTCCATGTCCGTAGGCAATTAATTCACTACTGTTTCATTTATAGAAGCCCAAACCTGGATAGCAAATCTACTTTTAACGAGTTTGATGCGCTATCTGACTCCATCTCAAGAATTGTATCCCTACACCCTCGCACTGAAATCGTCATTACGGGCGATTTCAATGTACACAATTCTTCGTGGCTTCGACATTCTGGACAGACAACACCCGAAGGTAGGTATGTCGAGATCTTTGCCGACATAAACAACTTAACTCAGCTTGTAAATGAGCCAACGCGCATTCCGGATATTGATAGTCAAGCCGCCAACACCCTGGACTTGTTTTTAACATCTCACCCCGACAAATACACCACAAATGTATTATCGCCTCTAGGCACGTCAGACCACTGTATCGTATCAGCTAATTTCTCGTACTCCAACCACGTAGTTAAAGAACAAATTCCTAAAAGAACTGTATGGCATTACGAGAAAGCCAACTGGGAAGCTCTAAACGGTTTCTTTAAGAATTTTAACTGGTCATTATGCTTCCTCGATAATGACGTGGATGCTACGGCTGATGCGATAACTAACACCATTCTCCTGGGTATGAAATCCTGTATCCCTCACCGGATAAAGAGTATCAAACCGAAGGTAAACGGATGGTATGACTCGAGCTGTAAAGAGGTTGTTAGGGTAAAAGAGTTATGTTTTCGGTCATATAAAGCCAACCCAACTGAGGAAAACCGTACAAAATTCAAACGAGCCAGAAATGACTGCAATGCCCACATTAAGCGTGTCAAATTCTTCCACGACCAAAAGTTGAGGCAAAAAATTCTACTATGTCCCAAAGGTAGTAAAAACTTTTGGTCGTTTGTAAAAAACATTAAGAATTCGACCTCATCTTCCATCCCAACGCTCATTTACAATGACATTCCAGCTGTCACCTCTCTAGACAAAGCCAATCTGCTCGCTGCTCATTTTGCAGCCAATTCAACGCTGCCAGATTGTGCCCAGTCTCCCCCTGTACTAGAGAACGTAGAACATTCTATGGGACCAATCCACTTTCGTACTCGTACAGTCGCAAGAGTATTAATCGATCTTGATATACATAAATCGTCTGGTCCAGATGGTATCTCCCCCATAATTCTGAAGAGGTGTTCTTCAACGCTGGCAAAACCACTGCGTAAGCTTTTCCATCTTTCCTATTCATCAGGACTCTTTCCGAGTCGATGGAAAACTGCATTTGTACAGCCCGTCCCCAAAAAAGGCGAATCTTCTTCTCTCTCCAACTACCGACCAATTGCACTTACCTCCCTTCTTTCTAAGGTCATGGAAACGCTGATAAACCGTCAGCTTATGAAATATCTTGAATCACGAAAACTCCTCAATGACCGACAGTATAGTTTTCGTAGCAACAGGTCCACTGGTGATTTGATGTCATATCTCACCGAAAAGTGGAACCAATCAATCCACCTTGGTGGCGAAAACAAGATCGTTGCACTTGATATTTCAAAGGCATTTGACAGGGTTTGGCATCAAGCCCTTTTGTCGAAAATGCGTGCTTTTGGTATCGATGATACTCTTCTTCAATGGATTAGAAACTACCTCTCGAAACGTTCAATTCAAGTAGTTTTGGACGGTTTCAAGTCTGCTACTCACAAAATAAATGCTGGTGTTCCCCAAGGCTCAGTTTTGTCTCCGACACTCTTCCTCATTTTTATTAATGACCTATTGTCTGCAACTTCTAATCCAATCCATTCCTTCGCTGATGACAGTACCCTCAGCTTTTCATATTCGTTCTCGAATTCACGCCCCTCACCTTCGGATGTGGAAGAAAAACGACAAAATATGTTAAGTTCATTAAATTCCGACCTTGACAGCATAATTAAATGGGGTAAATCTAATAGAGTGGAATTTAATGCTTCCAAAACGCAATGCTGTCTTCTGTCATCCAAGCGAAACCAAACTTTACAGCCACTATCCATGAGTGGCACTTGCATCGTCGAAACCGAAAAACTTTCCATGCTCGGTATGTGTGTTAGTAACGACCTTCGTTGGAACGACCACATATTCGAAATCGCCAAAAATGCAGCAAAATGTCTAGGTTTCCTCAATCGATGTAAGAAATACTTCACCCCTTCTGATCTGGCCTCAATATATAAAGCGTACATACGCCCCAAACTTGAGTTCAACGCCCACATATGGTCAGGTGCAGCCAAAACATCATTGCACCTTCTAGATAGGATACAAAAGCGTGCGATAAAATTGATAGGAGATCCAATCATAGCGAACTCCATAGTTTCGCTCGAACATCGTAGGAATGTCTCCTGCCTTACACTCTTTTACCGCTATTACAACAACAAATGCTCTAACGAAATAGCCAGCTGCATTCCGCCCCTTCAACAATTCAACCGTAATACTCGCCGTACCATGAATGCTAATCAGTTCACCCTAAAGCCTATCTTCGGACGTACTATGAAATATAGAGATTCATTCCTTAACCGAACAACACGAATGTGGAATGCTTTACCAAACTCAGTTTTTCCTCTCCATTACAATTTACAGAAATTCAAAACCAACGCACATCGGTATCTCCTCTTTTCTACTCCTCTATTTCCTTAATGCCCGCGCTGTGCTTAAACACCATAAGGGTATTAATAATCCCTTTAGCGCGCGCCAATTATAAAAAAAAAAAAAAAAAAAAAAAAAGTTCTGATGGCTTACTAGCGGAGCTTTTTATATACGGTGGTGAAGTGTCGGTAGGGATCATGCACCGAATCATCAACCAAGTATGGGTGGAAAAAAACATGCCCGATGACTGGACTATCAGCTCCATATGCCCATCTACAAAAAAGGCGATCCTATGTCTTGCAAGAACTATCGAGGCATATCCCTGTTAAATGACGCATACAAGATCCTATCCAACGTACTGTGTGAACGTCTGAAACCGAATGTGCCAGTGTGGGTTCCAGCCAGGCAGATCGACTATAGACCAAATTTTCACACTGAGGCAAATCCTGGAAAAGACCAACGAGTTTCAAGTCGAAACTCACCACCTATTCATCGACTTCAAAGCCGCGTATGATAGCATACATCGTCAGGAGCTCTATATGGCGATGGCCGAATTCGGAATCCCGGAAAAACTGATTCAGATGTATCGCGTGACGCTGGAAAACACGCGCTGCAACGTGCTGTTTGAAAGTAGCTCCTCCGAACTATTTCAAACATGCATCGGATTTCGGCAAGGAGACGAGCTATCATGTGACTTCGTCAATCCCGTATTGGAGCAGATAGTGCGCATGGTAGGTGCCAACACGGAAGGCACTATTTTCAACAGGTCCGTCCAGCTGCTTGGATATGGGGACGATATTGACATCATCGGTCGCTCCCAGCGTGCCGTGATAAAAGCGTTCACGGCGATTGAAGAACAAGCGAAATCCGTTGTCCTTGAAGTGAATGTGGACAAGACTAAGTACATGCTGTCAGTAAACAAACAAGCATCTGTCCACCGCCTAGTTGTCCTATTGTCACTATTGATAGCAGCAATATGGAGGTAGTTAAGGAGCATCACCTACCTCGGAGAAAACATGGACTCCACGAATGACACCCTAGTGGAGATCTTGCGAAGAATTACCCTAGGAAACCGTTGCAACATAGGCTCGGCGGAACAACTGGGTTAAAAACTCATAACTTGAAGGACGAAATGTGTGCTCTACAAAGCCCTTGTTCTTCCAGTTTAGCGCCGAGTGCTGGACGATAAGCAAGAAGGGAGAGCTGATACTGGGCTCCTTCGAAATAGAAATACTACGGCGGATTTTTGGTCCTGGACGCGAAGAGGGCGAATGGAGGAGAACATACAATCGCGAACTCTATAAGCTGTAGCAAGATGTGGATGTGATCCAAAAAGCCAAAACACGTCGACTACATTGGCTCGGCCACATCAAGCGAATGGACAATAATTCTCCAGCTAAGAGGATCTTCGAATCCCAGCCACCATCTTCGAGAGGGCAAGGAAGACCGAACCTCCGTTTCAAAGGCCAAGCCATTGCGGATGCCAGAGCGCTTGGTCTAGACAACTGGAAGCATCGAGCCAGGGATCGTAGAGGATGGAAGGCTGCAGTGTCTCAGGCAGAGACTCTTTACAGGTCGGGAGCCCGATAAGTAAGTAAACATTTGCATGCATCATCTCAGGGCGCTTTAGGTTCGCCTCAGCTGAGAAAAAAGAGAATATCCTGCCTGTCAACTATGACATATTTGCCTGCCTTTTGTCGAAATGAAAACTCCCCTTACCTCTAAATGTGTTTAGTACCACTCACCTACTTAACTCCACAAATGCGTATTCCAAGTGCGTATTCCACTCTCTATTTTAAATTTCGAGAATCATCCATAGCCATCATCGTCATGTCAAAGTTCCGCAGTCCGCGAAAACCTCATTCATACGAAATGGTGTATCTTGAAACTTTAGCCCTCGCACCCTTACAAGGTGACTGCGAAGGTATCATACCTAAATGTGTCCATTATACACGTTTTATATATGTCAAAGCAAACAAAAAGTAAACAAACGTTTCATATAACTGCGCCCATTAAAATATCCTTAATATGTACCTTTCTGGCAGCGGCGCGGCAGTGGCACAATTTATTGATTCCCAAAATTTTTCCTAGAAACACTTTTTTTCTGCGCCGAACAGAGTTCAATAAAAATTGCCGCAAACATCTTAAACAATGCAAAAGGGGACATGCCCCTTCTGGTTTAGCATTTCTGTTTCCTTTGGCTGATATTTTTTGTGTGTGTCTGTTTTTTTTGTTTTTTTTTTCGCAAATATAATGGATTGCGATAAAAATCCACGACGAATATTTGTATGTATCTTTTTTTTTTTGTCGATTTTATTTGTGTGCTCCCATCCTTTTTGGAGGATGATTCGTGATTCGTTAAACGGCTGTGTGTGCGCGCTCTTATTTAGATAAGACCAGGTGTTACTTGCGAAATTTCCCCAAGATTGTTGTTGTTGTCATTGTCTTTTGATTTCTGGTCTTCCTTTGTAAAAGTTTACATCACACAGTACAACAGCAGGGAGCCCGACAAGCAGAAATATACTTCGAATAGGAACCAAACCAAAAAAAAATCGAAGATCTGCAACAAAACGGATATACGAAACAATAAACTAATAAAAAGTCCCGTTTTTGGATTGGATTATATTATTTTGATTCTTTACCGAGGACCGATTGCAGAAATGCACGAGTAAAAAAAATGAATTTGCAAGTACATGTGCATATTTCAGTAGAATTTGTCCGACAGACAGGGTCCAAAGCGGGTTGCACAAATAGATACATTGGCGCTGTGAGTTGAATTGTTGTCACAACATCGGGGGACATAAAACACTTCAACATAGCGTCAGTACTATCACGAGAAATAGGTTGGGATAGGAGATCCCGGAATGATAAGAAATTGTGAAGGTTTGGCTGGAATAGCTCATCTTTTCTTGTAACTTTGGGGGTAAAATTGGCAATCTGTGTGTTGTGGGTTAATTCGAAAGTCTAACTTCTAATAGTTCAAGGCTCAGTCAAAAGGGGCACTCAAAATATTTGTTAGGGTAGAACGGCGAGGCTATTAAAACGATAGAGATGTCAATTTGTTGAATTTATTGTTGCGTTCTTGCTTACTTAAGTGGCGCTATAGTCCGGGATGAACCTGGGCCTCAACCAACAACTTTTGCTCGCCACTTAAGGCGAGGTCTTCCTCTACTGCGTCCGACGTCTGGCTGGGAGACTCTGATAGCCCGAGTATTGGTGTCCATTCGTTCTACATGTCCTAGCCACCTTAAACTCCAATGCAGAGTTTTTTGACTAGGGGTATGTCGCTGTACAGCTGGTATAGTTCGTGGTTAAATCTTCGTCTCCATAGCCCGTCAACGCAAACGGGACCGAAGATTTTCCGAATAATTTTTCTCTCGAATCGACCAAGGATTTCTTCATCCGCTTTTGATACGGTCCATGCTTCAGCGCCGTAGAGCAGGACTGGGATGATCAGGGTCTTATATAGGATCTCCTTAGTAGTTCGAGTGAGAGCTTTACTACTAAATTGCCTTCATAGCCCGAAGAAACAGCGATTGGCAAGAGTAATTCTTCGTTTGATTTCTGACGAGAAGTTGTTCTCAGAGTTAATATCGGGGCCGAGGTAGACAAAGTCCCGTACTACCTCAAAGTCATATCTGTCAATGGTGACGTTTTGTCCAATTCGTCCATGTTGTGTGTCCTTTCGACAGCATATACTTAGTCTTACCCTCATTTACTGCTAAACCCATTTTTTCCGCTTCCTTCTCTATACTAGCAAACGTGGCTATGACATCACGTTGAGTCCTACCAATGATGTCAATAACGTCGGCGTATGCTAGTAGTTGCACCGATTTTTGCAAAATTGTGCTTCTGGTATTGGCTCGGGAGTTTTGCACAATCCTCTCAAGAATCAAATTGAAAAAGTCACATGACAGCGCATCGCCTTGCCTAAATCCTTTGTTGGTATCGAATGTGTCGGTGAGGACGTTTCCGACCCTGATGCAGCTGCGATAATTCTCCACCGTCATCCTTCACAAACGGACAAGTTTGGGTTGTGTACCAAAACAAGACATGGCTCTGTATAGTTCGTCTCTATAAATGCTGTCGTATGCGGCTTTGAAATCGATAAATAGGTGGTGGGTATCGATTTGGACTACTTGAGTTTTTCCAGGATCTGCCGAAGTGTGAAGACTAGATCAGTTGTGGACTTACAGGTTGTTGGTAAACGGTAAACTCCTAAACCCACTTTTGTCACTTCCTTCTCTATAATGGCAAACTTGGCTGTGACATTACCTTAAGTCGGACCAATGATGTCAATTTCGTCGGCGTATGCTGGCCTAAATCCACACTGATAAGGGTCGATCAGGTTGTTGGTAAACGGTTTCAGGCGTTCACATATTACGGCAGATAGGATCTTGTAGGCGATGTTGAGTAGACTTATGACTCTGTAGTTGGCGCAGTTCAGAGGTTCTCCTTTTTTTTTTTTTGTGGATCGGGCAAACGATGCCCGTATCCTCAGCATCGACTGTGTCTCAACTACGATATTTCCTTGGCCTTAAGAGCTTGAAGCATTTTCGGATTGTTGGCATAACATCGGTTCTTCACAGTTTCCCACAAAAAAAGGTTCCGAAGCGGTCAAATCGCAGCTCCGAGGCGGCCAATTGACATCGCCAAGACGGCTAATAACACGATTTTGGAATTTTGTGTGCAGAAGATCGATTGTGGCATGGGTTGTTTTACATGGCGCCCCATCCTGCATGAACCAGAGGCCTTCCAAAAGTCGGTTAACATGGCTCTGTAACGCCCACCGTTGAGCGAAATATTGTTCCCAGCATCATTTTTAAAGAAAAATGGTTCAATGGACTCCACAATCCGCAAAATCCGCATACGAATAATCGCCCAAAACGGCGAGTACAACAAGAATAAACACCCAAATAGTGGGAAATATGACCAAAGTTTTATTTGTGCCGAATTCTCCTCAGGCTAGTGCATGAAATGTTGAGCTATTCAGATCGATGGCGAGTTGTTTGTGAATTGAGTTTCACACTCTTGGCTACAGCAGCCACATACGTGCATACGACGACGGGGACCAAGAGTGCTTTCCACTAGCATACCAGTCTCACGAACTTTTTGCAAAAACTTGCAAACAGCAGGCGCGGTGGGTGCTTCAATTCGGCCAAAACTTCTAACGCACTGTTTGGGCTACACAGCACTCACTTTGGAAATCAGTTTTCAAAATTTTCCAACATTTTTCAAGCGTAAGCGGCTCATTTTGTTCCGCGGAGGTATGATTCTGACTTTCTGTCAAGATTTCGAGCGGGAAACAGTGTCAAAATAAGCAATGATTTAAAAAGAAACCACTACATGGCCCACCCTGTATATTGTAAGCAATGTGGGAGTCGGATAAATGTCATCGAAACGAACTTTTTAGCACTTCGGCTACATCAGTCCTAGTGAAGGTGAAGGTGTTTACTTTTGATGATTAAAAAGTGTGTGTGTGGGTTAGATCTCAATGGGTCTGTGGGGTCATCAGTGGACATAGATGTGGATTTTTCATTTAACTCATAACAACCAAGACCACAGTCTTGAATATTTTTCTGTTTTTTCCAAACCACAGTCTTGTACGTTTCTTCAAAGTTTGCTTTAGGCAAATCAAAGGCTATGGTTGATTCCAGACATTCTGATCAACACACTTCACAAGGTAGTGGAGATTCATTGCAACAGGAAGAGAATCTCGAGTTCTAATTGCCAGCGGATGAAAGGAATGCCGAATAGGATTGTCCGAAAAAATAACGTAATACTGGCACGCATTGCTTAAAATACACACTTGTCCATGCAATGTAATAAGGTTCGTATTTTCGATTTAATGGGTACGTCTCCCACATGTATGTGTAATCATATTATGCTAATGACACACACACAATACTATCAATCAAAATCTAGCTTCGATTTCTAACGGCACACAGTTTTAGTAGGATTCGTGTAATATCATACATACATCCATCCATCCATCTATCTATCTATCCACCGAACCATCCATTAATTCATCTCCCCCACCTATCCGTACAATAACAGTAGCGCCATCGATATTGAATATCATACAACTCAAACAGAAAATAAAGAAAACATGTTTTTGTTTTTGGTGGGGGGTTAGGGGGGTAATTGCTTCGCAATTTGAATTGTAATTGACACTCGAATAAATTGTCTAGGTTTTAATGGCTAACTCAGAGTCACTGACTCCATTTGTGAGGGGCTTATTCGGGAGATGACTGATCTAAAGCTCTTGCCCCGCAGTGCCACCACCAACAACCGACACACTCATCTATTAAAAACAAAGAAAACCGATTTCGTGGGATTAGCAGGATGAATAGATACATAGATAGATGTTTCGTAAAGGGTAGAAGGTAACAACGACTTGAGACCCAAAACGCCATTCAATTTTTGTTTTTGCTTGATTGCATGTTGTATGCCGTGTACTGTAGAACTTGTCAATAAATAATAACAACTAGGAGAAGAAGTGTAACAGGGCTGGCATATAGTAAAAGCCTAGACAAGGTCTAGGGAAATGCTTGTTAGCAAACAGACTTTTCCAATTTTATTGCTTCCGCAAGTATACCTATAGCTATAACCCCTCCATAACGGGAACAAAAACAAAATTTGTCATTAAAATTTAACATGAACTAGCGGATGAAAATGGAAATGGAAAAATTTCGTGATTCATTTTATTGAACTGCAAGTTGATGGGCTTGTTGTACCTATAGGACCTGTGAGGGTGCTTGTGTATGTGCGATGGAAAATAAATAAATTAAAACCCAACGAAAAGTGACAAGATGGGGTGTGCATTTTTATAGCCATTCTTGATTGTGTCGCTGTTTTTTTTTTTTTTTTGCTTTTTTCTATTTAGCTGCGGCGAGGCCTGTGTCATTTGTTAGGGTTGTTCTCTTTTGAAATATCGTCACAGGAGCAGAGCGCTATTGGCATGGGAATTGGATTTTGTTAACAAGTTTTTCGTTTTTTTTCTATAATGGACGGATTGTTTGCGTACTACTAGAGGCATGCTATCACTAAACCGAGCAGTAGCTCGTTATCTAGTGTGGTGTAGCAGAGAGACCAGGCGATGGGATTATGTACTGACAAACATGAATTATGGCCGAAGGCAGATAATGATCACAATCTTGTTCTTGTGGCAATATTTTGAGCAATTCTCATACTTTCTCTCGTAATCTCTCATAAGTCACAACCACGCCGCTCCAACTTAGTTAGAATTTTGGCAAGACCTGTGGAAAAACATCAGACCCATCTGGATCAGAAAAAATCAAAGAATAAGCGGCATTGGTCAAATAGGTATCTGACGCGGATGTAGCTTGAGGGAAAGACAAATTTTCGATGACTGTCGCATAAATTTGGCTGAATTTGGTGTTGACTTTGAAGGCATTCGGCTTTCGCTTTAGTTGGTTGGATGTTGTAGAACGAGGGAACCCTCTGATTGGCTTTAACTTGGCAATGCCCAGTAGTTGCAACGCTGACTACACATCATTTGTGCTTATTTTTACCTCCAAGTGGTAAACATCGGGTACTGGTCTCATCCAACCGGAATTAATTTGCTAAACGATAAGGGCGACTGTTGATAACAAGACGACAAACAGCAACACTATAAGCTGCCTACAAAGAATGACACGGAAAACCCAGACTGATGTCCAAGGCGAACATAGATGAGCTGCTTCGACATATTCGGACAACAGGTTGTTAAGCAATCTTGACCAGAGATGGTGGCGGATGAACCGAATGGCTAACGGCAGCGCTCAAGCCCGTAGTGGATACTGATGGCATTGGATTGTCTAACAAATTAGAAGCAATTTAGCAATCTTGAGCAGAGATGCTGGCGGATAAACCGAATGGCTAACGGCAGCGCTCAAGCCCGTAGTGGATACTGATGGCATAGGGTTGTCTAACAAATTAGAAGCAATTTAGCAATCTTGACCAGAGATGGTGGCGGATAAACCGAATGGCTAACGGCAGCGCTCAAGCCCGTAGTGGATACCGATGGCCTCGTGTCCTAGGGGTATCTTCTAAATTGGAACAGGCCATTCAGGTTGGGGGTTGTGCATTGGTAGTTAACCGACCCATGGAAAACATTGTATCGATGCAACCAACAGCCTCGGAAAGGACAGATTTTATTGTAGACGACCCTGCTAAACGAAAAAAAGAAAACCGACGTTCGTATCTGCACCTGGAATGTGAGAATATTAAATAGGAGAGGAAGCCCTGAAAAGCTACAAAGCAGACATTACTGCCATCCAGGAAATACGATGGGACTGTCGGAAAACAAAGCCTACACGACAACCACGTCTGGTTTCGATGACGAGGCTTCACTGTGGAGCGAAATGCAATTATAGCCAGCACACGGTTTCCTCACCTCGATATCCATAAAGGGACATGGCGGTCTCCAGATCAACGAAAGGTCAACCAAATTGATCACATTGCGATAGACAAGAGGAACGCATCTAGCCAAGGTAAGAATTCGTATATCCACTACGGTTTGATGAGTAATGCTGACATATTCTCGCAGCCAAGAACGAGGCCTACAAGGCTAAGCTGCAGGGGCATATGAGAACTGCCATTGGGCTCTATAGATAGAGAAGAAGGGAAGATCACCGACTTCTCAGGAAGAATAAAAAGAGCAAGAAAAGCGCGCGATGGAGGATATAGAGAGGTACCACCCCAGGAACGATATTCGCAAGTTTTGCCAAAGTGTAAAACGTCAACACCAAGGATACAAAGCTCTAACAGAATCCTATCGAGATAAACTACGAAATATCGTAGTTGAGGCACAGTCCAGGTTAAGGATATGAGAGAACCACTCTGCAGACTGTTAAACAGCGATGACGAACAACATTCCGCTGTCAGACAGAACGAACCATTTAATGTTGGCAACGACAGGGAAAACTGGCAACCACCCAACCTAAGTAAAGTCAGGCAAGCAATGATTAACCAGGCCACCGGAAATGACGGCCTTTCAGCCCAGCTTTATAAAGCCGGTGATGTGAGGATAGCAATATCTAAACTCATGCTTAACAAAGCCGCCGGAAATGACGGTCTTTCCCCGAGCTTTATAAAGCTGGAGGAGATGACTTAGTAAGTAACATTCACCAACTCATAAGCCAAATCTGGTCAGATGAAAGTATGCCTTAATAGTGGAACCTCAGCATCGTTTGCCCGATCCACAAAAAGGAAACCCTCTGAACTGCGCCAACTACAGAGGCATAAGTCTACTCAACATCGCTTACAAGATCCTATCTGCCGTAATATGTGAACGCTTGAGACCGTTTACCAACAACCTGATCGGCCCTTATCAGTCTGTTTTTGGGCCAGGAAAGTCCACAATCGATAAAATCTTCACACTTCCGCAGATCCTGGAAAAAACCCAAGAAGTCCAAATCGATACCCACCACCTATTTATCGATTTCAAAGCCTCGTACGACAGCATTTATTGAGACGAACTATACAGAGCCCTGTCTAGCTTGGTATACCGCCCAAACTCGTCCGTTTGTGTAGGATGACGATGGAGAATTCTCGCTGCTCCCTCAGGGTCGGAAACGACCTCACCGACACATTCGATACCAAAAAAGGATTTAGGCAAGGCGATGCGCTGTCATGTGACTTTTTCAATTTGATTCTTGAGAGGGTTGTGCAAAACTCCCGAGCCAACACGAGAGGCACAATTTTCCAAAAATCGGTGCAACTACTGGCATACGCCGACGATATTGACATCATTGGTAGGACTCATCGTGATGTCATAGCCACGTTTGCTAGTATAGAGAAGGAAGCGGCAAAAATGGGTTTAGCAGTAAATGAGGGTAAGACTAAGTATATGCTGTCAAAAGGACTGTCGAAAGGACACACAACATGGACGAATTGGACAGAACGTCACCATTGACAGATATGACTTTGAGGTAGTACGGGACTTCGTCTACCTCGGCCCCGCTATTAACTCTGAGAACAACATCTCGTCAGAAATCAAACGAAGAATTACTCTTCCCAACCGCTGTTTCTTTGGGCTAAGAAGGCAATTTAGTAGTTAAGCCCTCACTCGAAACTACTAAGGAAATCCTATATAAGACCCTGATCGGTCCTACTCTACGGCAGGTATCAATGTTTTTTTTATTTTTTTATATTCAGGCGGAATGAAGCTCACTTTCAAAATATTCATCATTTGGGTAAAAGGCCCCTAAGATGAGACTATTGCTCGAGGCCCGCCCTTGCCGCTTGAAATCGAATGACTTTCACCAGATTGTCTATTCTGCTGTCAAGACGACTAATATAAAACAATCGTCTTGTCAGGACAAACGCTGCCCTAGCTCTAGCCAGAGCAGCATCTACATGTCTTCCGAAATGTAGACACTAATCCAGCCAGATGCCAAGGTACTTTACTACACTTTTACTCGCCAGTGGGTGTCCTGTTGGTCCAATGATTACCAGCTTGCGCCAGTTCTTTGTATTTTCGAGAAAAAGGCAGTTTTGCATTTTTTAAAGTCCATTTTGACAAAAAAAAAAAAAGAGACCGTAGAGTGCTGTGATGTTGAACTGAAATTCATGCATCGACGTTTCTTAATAACATCACTTCAAGTGACGTTTCATAAATGAAACGACGCACAACCAATTCAAGGAAAGCCAGCAGACGTCGAATTATTATCTCCTCACATTCCACAGAAAAACTAAACTATACTTGTAGTATATCAAAACAAGCAGAATAGAGAGAGAGAGCACAAAAACATACACCAATATACTTTGGCCGTAAAATCCACACATTCCCTACAGATAGCTCTCTCATGCTTACACTCTCGCTCTTCTGAAACAAGTTTTCTCATGTTGTTGTTCATCGCACATCATTTCTGTCAGTGCTTGTCGCACTTCCCATCCAATTTTTTGATGTGCATGCTTTGGATTCACTGCAGAGTGCTCTTTCATGCTTACGCTCTCTTTAGCTGAAACAAGTTTCTTTGCTTGTTGTTGTTGTTTGTCCGCCGTTGTCCCGTCCGTGTTAAAATTTCGTTTCATGTGAGTTGCCCCGTTCGTGTTAAAATTTCGTTTCATGTGAGTTTGGATCTACCCCGACGAGCCCAAAGAAGTTTCACTTTTAAAATTTGGTACGCGGATACGTTTCTAAGTAATTCAGAAAATTTGGTTGAAATTCTGTGTTCATATTTTGGGGAATCATTTTTAGGGAAAAACTGAATAAGAGGCATTCTAATAAACATATACACCATTTAAGCCTTAAAATTTAATCGAAATCTTTTGTCGTTTTCGAGAAAATCAACCTTAAAATGTGCATCAGTATATACGGTTAGTAACTGTTTTTGAAAAATCCAAGTACCCAGTAATATTCAAAATACCATGTTACACTACGTATAAAGTTTAATTTAAATCACCCAACTAACTGTCGGAAAAATTTCCCCTTCAGCAATATGAACTGTATCGCGCACTCTACAGGACTTCTATAAGACTTCCTTACAAAAGCCTTACCGAAACTCAAAAATAACCTCCGATTCTGTTCTTTATTTATTATTTTTTTTTTGTTTATTTAATTATTTATGTCAATAATTGTTTACAATAATTTTTTGCGAGAGGTGTTAGGTATATATGGTAGTATTGGGTTCCTATTGGGATTAGAATTTGGGTACCTTGCACGTCAGTCCATCACGCAAGAGAGGTATGAAACGTGTTCTGCAAAATTATGAATTGAAAGACCCAAGCAAGGTGCTATCATTTTTTTAACGTAATCAGAAAATGTTCAGGAAAATTTGGAAAAATATCATTTATGCCAATTATGTGTCATCATGTGAATTTTATGCAATATACTGACAAATGGATGATTGAATGTTTGTCGCATGGAAAAACCAAAAAAAAATCTTTGTGTTGCCACGCCTGCGAATCGAACCCAGGCCTTCTTTGTGATCACAGGTGCTATAAGCCTTCGTCGGAAACTCTTAGGGGTTTTTTTAATAAGAGCGCTACAAAAGTTTTTTTTTTAATAAAAAAAAACGGTTTTGGATATCAATGAAATTCTTTATTCCTGTGAAAGTACAATCGATGCCATTATGTATGGAACTCGATTTCTTTTGCATGGCCACCACGGGCACCCTTGCAGAAGGTCAGACGCTGAACCCAATTTTCGACGGTTTTCAAGCATAAATCGGCCGATACTGCCGTAATTTCACGTTCAATATTCGTACGAAGTTCATCAATCGTCGCTTGCTTGTTGGCATAGACCATAGACTTGACGTAGCCCCACAAGACATAGTCTAACGGCGTCAAATCGCACGACCGAGGCGACTGGACCATTTCATGAGATAACACGTTCTCCAAACTTGGTTTCCAATAAATTGATTGTGACATTCGCTGTGTGGCTTGTGGTGCCGTCCTGTTGGAACCACATGTCCTCCAAGTCCATATCATCCAATTGGGGCCAAAAATATTCGGTTATCATTGAACGGTAGCGATTCCCATACACAGTAACGTGCCGGTCTTGATCATCACGGAAGAAGTATGGCCCATTGACGCCGCCGGCCCATAAACCACACAAAACCGTAATTTTTTCGGGATGCAATGATGACTCATGGAGTACGTGTGGATTGCTGCCTGACCAATACCGCATATTTTGTTTATTGACGAAGCCATTCAGCCTGAAATGAGCCTCATCGCTGAAGATGATTTTTCGATGAAAATCCGAATCATTTTCAAGTTGTTGCTCAGCCCAATTCACGAACATACGACGCTTCTGGTGGTCAAGCGGTCAAGGATGAAGGCCAAGATCTTTTCGCAAAATTCGCCACAACGACGTCACAGAGATGCCCAACGCTTGAGAACGACGTGTGAGAGACACATTTGGGCTTTCTTCAACTGAAGCCTGTCGCTCTACTTTTGTAGCGTCCCTGTTGAAAAACCCCGTTTATTACTTCGGCGTTTATTACCAAAACGTTTTTCTATATTTTCTATGTCACAAGTACACACATCCCGGAAACGTCACAGAAGCCTTATAGAGGATTTACGATCACATCTTCTATAAATCCTGTTGAGTACTACAAGTACCTACTAAAAAGACTCAATATAAGTAATTGCTTCTGGAAATTAAAAAAATGGACTTTAACGAAGAAAATCAGTCTTTTTCAAAAGTACAAAAGTATGTATTTTTGGCAAAAAACTGCTTATGTCATGGGATTCCAAATACCTGTAAATTATTATCAAAATCGTTAGGGCCGTTTTCAAGATAATTGTATTCAACGAAAACCATTATATGGGAGGTACCGTTTCAGTCCTAGAAGTCCAATTCCAAAAATCCCTTTGTAGAACCTCCAACAACACTCATACTTGAAATTTCAGTCAAATCAGCCGGTTATTTTTGGCTCCAGTATCACAGATTACAGATCACAGATTACAGATCACAGATCAAAGATTACAGATCACAGATCATACTCGTACCCAAAATTTCAGTCAAATCGGCCGAATAGTTTGGACTCCAGTATGTCAGATCAAAGATCACAGATTACAGATCACAGATCTGTATTACAGATCACAGATCTCAGATCACAGAATACAGATCTCAAATCTCAAATCTCAGATCACAGATCACAGATTATAGATCACGGATTACAGATCACAGATCACAGATTATAGATCACAGATCACAGATTACAGATCACAGATCATACTCGTACCCAAAATTTCAGTCAAATCGGCCGAATAGTTTGGGCTCCAGTATAACAGATCACAGACCACAGATCTGTATTACAGATCACAGATCACAGATTACAGGTTACAGATCACAGATTACAGATTACAGATTACAGATTACAGATCACAGATTACAGATCACAGTCAACAGACCAGAGACTCCAGATCATAGACTCCAGACGGCAAACATAACATTTTTCAAAAACTACCTTTCTGTTCTCGGGGTAGGTACCTCAAAACAATTTTTAAAAATCGATATTGGCCTACCCTGTATTCGAGAGCTGTACCTTCGCTGATAAGAAATACTACAACAAGCTAAACTGGCCTTACTTAATCAAATTTCTTCGAGACAGCATTGATGCATTTAGAGGTGAAGGCCACTCCAAATCCGCAAACAGAATATTCTCTCCCGACTTTCTGTTAACTTAGACACTTTCCTGCGCCAACACAAAAATTAAAAGCAATCGAAAACAAATTATAAAAAAATAAATAAACTCAATAAATCAAAAAAAAAAAAAACCTCTAAAATATCAACAACGACCTCTACCGATGGGAACCCTGCAGCCCTACCACCTTAAGTGCTTACTGCAAATTAATGTTTTCGGTTGTGTGGGTGCTTAGTAATTAATGATCACCCAGCTTGGGTAAATTAATCATAAAAATTAATTATTACCGATCCGGTGTGGCTCTGTGCCTGGTCCTAACACTGATAACACACAATCTGGGGTTCTTGTGTGCGCGCTCTAATACATTGAAGCAGAATGCCAATCCTAGGGAATGCCAATGAACTATTGAGACAGGAGTCTTCTGCCATGCGGCATTACGCTCGCTTAATTATAAATAGCAGCGAGCATATTTTACGAGCTATCCCCTAACCGTAACCTCCAAGTGCTCGGAATGCATTTCAGTATCTAGATCGATTCTCTTCGAAAGCAACTCGATGCACACGAGTATGAGCATCACAATATTGTCATTGTCCAACCTGGACCCCTACCTGGCTGGGACGACACAACACACAATGCCACAAGACACAACGTATATTCTTTCACCGCGGCCGGCCGGCGGCCATGCCCCTGCTGCAGCAACGTACCGCAGACGTAGTATCTACGTAAACGTACGTGTTAAATACGAACGAGAGTGAATGCCATCACAGTCGTTACGAATCTCCATTCTCCTCAAATAATGTCCATTCGCCTTATTTTTATGTATCTCGATGTGTATTCTGTTTGCTTTGGCTTATTACAAATATAAGCACAAGGAAGTTGAAAAGAATTCCCATGCAGATGAGGTGGTGGCTCTGTCTATGCATGGCGAGCTCATGAGGTAGGAAGCGCACATAATCCATGTGAAGGAGTCCGTTGATGGGCGAAACGATGATTTTGAGGTTATTGTAGTGTTTTGCAATTGTATCCATCTAGTGTGGTTGGGTTTTCGGTTATTCATCCTGTTTGCATTCCACTCAAAGTTTTCCGTTAGAAAATGATTTGCACTCTGTGGGTTCATTTTGAATATCGAAGTGACCTTCCTTACACATTTGAGATATCGACACGAACCAATTGTTATATAGAACAGGTCACCTTCCAAGACCTTTGACTTGATTTTTATCCTTGCTAACTATTTCAATCAAATAGACACGGGTCGTACATTTGGCAGGTAATCAGAACATGCGAAGCAAACAAACGTCCGTGCACGCATATATGGATGGGACGCGCGTTGTGCACATTACCTACAATCGCAGATTGTTAGTGGTCAGGCTTCATATTTTATACTTGTTCTGCTTCTTGGCTCGTTTGGATGAATCGACTCGAAGATTCCGGTTCTGAAGACTATTATTTCCACAGGAGTGCCGATCACCACCAGCTACAGCTACTCGATCGTGGAATTGTGAATAATCCTTGTGTGGGAGTTGCAGATTGCTGTGACTTTCTTCGGAGAAGAAAACAGTAATTGAATTGTTTGTTTAAAATTTCTTCTTAAATTCTTCAAAAATCGTATAACTGGAGGCGGAATACTATAAAAATCTACAAAATTATGAATTTTTAATTTGTTTCTTAAATCTAATGAACAGAGCTTCAAGGTAATCATTTCGTAACCGTCAAAAACCGATAATCGTTAACGATAGTGAAGGAGACCCACACACAATATAAAATTTACACGATACGTATCTAGCAAGCAACCTACACTATCGTCAACGATAGTAGTTTGAAAAATTACGGAATGAGTACCCAGGTGTGTTTTTTTTTTTTTTTAAATTCTGACCTGCCTAAGCAGTAATGTACACATCGACCTAAAAGATCTATTGTGCTTGCCGTCAGATGCTTTTTAGGTTAGTAGCGCTTCTACTTTCCTAATGTAGCTGATAATACTTTCAGCCGAAGATTTCCTCAGTTCTTCGGGACTTAAAAATTTCCTGAAGAAAGATTCTCTTCTCATACCGTAAAGGGCCGGGCATTCACATATGATATGCTCGGCTGTTTCGTCTTCTTCTAGACATAGTCTGCACTCCGGTGAGTCGACTAGGTGCATTTTGTTTAGGTAATATCGCAGACCGTGACGACCAGTTAGGTAGCCTACTAAGTTTTTGATATCGTGCCTGCGAAGATTTAGTATCTTATTGGCATCTGATTTGAAGGGCTGAATGGCTCGTTTGGCCTGTCTTAGGCCTGGGATGTTTCCCCAGTTTTTTATAACCAGATTTATGGCTGATTTGGGGATTGCACAGAAGGGTTCAGATCCAATGAAGGGGGTTTCCGAACCTTTTCTGGCTAGTTCATCAGCTTTTTCGTTGCCTTCGATCCCCTTATGTCCGGGGACCCACCATAACCTGGTTTTGTTCCTGGAACTAAGTGTTTGAACGGAATTTAAGCAGTGTAGTACTGATTTGGAGTCATTAATATGTGAGCTAAGGGCTTTTATAGCTGCTTGACTGTCCGTGAATATATGGATGTTTGCGCCTTTAATACCTGAGTTGAAGCAGTGTTTGGTGGGTTGTTGCTACACCATGCTTCTCTGGTTGTGATCTCCGTTGAGAATCTTTTGTCGAAGCATAGTGTCTTTGGTAAGCGGTCTGTAACCGCACAGATCATGTCAAGTTCTGGAAGTTCGGATAGAAGTTCTGGAAGTTCGGATAGAAGTTCAATTAGTTTATGGTGTTCACTAATTTTTAATTCTTCCGCTGGGCCTCAACCAACATGCCTAACTGCCTCCAGTTGCGCACTACAAGTTGTGGAGGTCGGTTTCTACTTGTGCGCGCCACTTAAGGTGAGGTCTTCCTCCACTGGTTCCGCCGTCTGGCTGGGAATCGAAGACTTCTTAGCCCGATGAATCAGCGGTTGGCAAGAGTAATTCTTCGTTTGATTTCTGACGAGATGTTGTCAAAGTTAAAAGCGGCGCAGAGGTAGAAAAGTCACTCAAAGCTTTCTCTGTCAATGTTCGTTCGATTCGTCGATGTTGTGTGCAAACCCGTTTTTGACGGTTCCTTCTCTATACTAGCAAACGTGGCTATGACATCACGTTGAGTCCTACCAATGATGTCAACATCGTCGGCGTATGCTAGTATAGTTGCACCGCTTTTTGGAAGATTGTGTCTCTGTCGAGGGTTCCGGGGTTTTGCACCATCATCTCAAGAATCAAATTAAAGAAATCACATGATAGCGCATCGCCTTGCCTAAATCACTTTTTTGTATCGAATGTGCCGGTGAGGTCGTTTCCGACCCTGATGGTGCAGCGAGGAGTCTCCATCGTCATCCTACACAAACGGACGAGTTCGGGCGGTATACCAACACTAGACCTGGCTCTGTATAGTTCGTCTCTATAAATGCTGTCGTATGCGGCTTTGAAATCGATAAATAGGTGGTGGGTATCGATTTGAACTTCTTGGGTATTTTCCAGGATCTGCCGAAGTTTGAAAATTTGATCGATTGTGGACTTTCCTGGCCTAAATCCACACTGATAAGGGCCGATTAGGTTGTTGGTAAACGGTTTCAGGCGTTCACATATTACGGCAGATCTTGTAGGCGATGTTGAGGAGACTTCTGCCTCTGTAGTTGGCGCAGTTCAGAGGGTATCCTTTTTTGTGGATCGGGCAAACGATCCATTCTTCAGGTATCCTTTCATCCGACCAGATTTGGCTTATGAGTTGGTGGATGTTGCTTACCAAGTCATCTCCACCAGCTTTATAAAGATCAGCGGGAAGGCCGTCATTTCCGGCAACCTTGTTAAGCTTGAGTTAAGATATAGCTATCCTCACTTCACTTAGGTCGGGTGGTTGGCAGTTTTCGTTGCCAACATTAAATGGTTCCTTCTGCCTGACAGCGTAATGTTGTTCGTCATCGCCGTTTAACAGTCTCCCGAAGTGGTTCTTCCATATCCTCACCATCGACTGTGTCTCAACTACGATATTTCCTTGTTCATGTCGACAGGATTCTGTTCGAGCCTTGTATCCTTGGCTTGGCCTGATAGCTCAATGTTGTTCGTCATCGCCGTTTAACAGTCTCCCGAAGTGGTTCTTCCATATCCTCACCATCGACTGTGTCTCACCTACGATATTTCCTTGCTCATCTCGACAGGATTCTGTTCGAGCCTTGTATCCTTGGCTTTGACTTTGGTAAAACTTGCGAACATCGTTCCTGGAGTGGCACCTCCATATATCCTCGATCGCGCGCTTTTCTTGCTCTTTTTTCTTCTTTTTGAAGAGCCGGTGTTCTTCCCTTCTTCTTTGCCTATAGAGCTCAATGGCAGCTCTCGTCTTCACCTGCAGATTAGCCTTGTTGGCCTCGTTCTTGGCTGCGAAACCAGGGGTTTCTTGCTGGTGGCCGCGAGACACCCAGCACATCAGTTGCGGCTGCTCTAATGGCTAATTGGCATCGTTGCCATTGTTCTTCGACATTTGATGCTGGTGGTATGGTGTGAATCGAATCTTTCCCTATGAAATTTCAAAGACTTCGGAATTTCTTAGTCAGCTACATCAGCTCTTCCCATTAAAAAATGTCGCCCTAAAAAAACCGAATATTTGCAGATTCAAAACGAGCAGTTTCCAAAACTGCTACAGCAGTCCGTGCTCAGCTCATGTCGTAGGCTTTAATTAGAATTTTCTTTTGGGTGGAAAATACACTCAGTTTGTTGACCTTCGATTTTTTTTTGTCGAACCCCTCAGCCTCAATGCTATCGGGTGTCATTATAGTGCAGAAACTACCCTAACTATCACAAGTTGCCAAAGCAGTATATTACGTGTGCGTATCTAAATTTTTATTAATTTCTCCGACACACTTTTCAATAACTTTCATGAGCTGCTGTAAAAGCAAAAAACGAATACCATATACCTACCCCAGTCTAAAAAAAAATGGCATCAGGAAAAAAAAAACTGTACACACTTTGAGGGTTGTCTAAGGATATTATGAAAAGGGACTGTCGTTCTTTTTATTTCCTTACCCCTCAAGTTGCCTTTTTTATTAATTACGTTTTTTTCCTCACCCCAGATCATATGAAATGTGGGATATCCATTTTTTATCCTGCGAGTACGTTTTATGTTGGATGGATCACAATTCGATTAGGATATTCGAGAAATGGGACATATTAATGTTTGTTCATTAATTTTAGGGTAACAAAGGGCGAAACAAAAAAAAAAATAAATCAAGGGGACGCTATCCGAAAACCCATGCAATGCGTTGAGATAGATGATGTTGCAGTTGTTTTTTGTGCTTTTTGTTCTCTCCATTCGCTGATTTTTTTTTGTTTTTTATCTACGTGTGTTTTTTTGCCTCATGTGTGTCAAATTGACCGCTTGTGGTTAATGGTATTCGTTTCATGAGAATAATGAATTTGATTTCGGGATTAGGCAATGTATCGGATGAACGGGAGTAGGGCAGCATATACTGCAATGCGATGCTGGACTGAGAGTTGGAACTACTTAGTCACCCACCAACATTTAAACAGCACCTGTAATTACTCCGCACTGTGGATTTAATTAGTTTTGTGGGGCGACAAAGGGGGGGGGGCTGATGGTGGATACAGATTTGCGACGTTGAATGGCAGTAAGTAGGCGAAGGTATGATTTTTTTTTATGCTTAGTAATTGAATTTAACAAACCAACTCGGGGGCTTAGGAAGTGTGGCGGTAGCGCTGTGTTTCCGATAATAGGAGTGCTTGTTAAATGGATTACAGAGAATGAGGGAATTCGAGAAAACGTAACAGGGTGGTCCAAGATAGATGGACTGAAATAAAATGGAGAAACGACTGTCTTTCAATTCTCTGTCTCTCCCTGTTTGTATGAAGTGCAGTATAATTTAGGCTTGACCGTCAATGAACTTAATTTTGAACTGCCAAGTGGAAGCATTTTGTATTACGAAACGCAGGGTTGAGGGAGTTTTTAATACGCTACTTCGTAATATCATGCTGCCATTTGAGTGGACCTTAGTTTTTCAATAGTGGCCCAAATTTTGATATTAACATAGTTGCTGCCTTAATTCAGCTTGCGTAGAACCAGAGTAGGTAAGATAATTGAGCCTTGAGGCACACCAGCACTTCTGCTACAACTGCTTTCGATCTTCCATATTGTTCTACTCCTAACCTTCGAAAATGGGGTAACGAAAGCATTGGATCCGTAGTTTGCAGAGATGCATTTTCTCACTTTTATGGAACAGTTCCGACTAAATTTTACCAGCAACCTTTGGAATAACCGTTGATCATACAACACATTCAATAACTTTAGTTCGAGTGCACATTTTTTCAAGACCAATAGAGGGACTCCTGTCCAATGGCTTTCGTACGGTCCCAACTGCTTAGCATTTGTGTTAAGCTCGCGGTCAAAATATTATGACAGCCAAGAGAAGAGAAGTATTGTATTGTGGGAAAACACAGCCCACACGACGCTGCGGATCGAAATGCCACTGTACCCAGCACAAAGTTTCCTCACGTCGATATATAAAAGGCGATATGGCGGTCTCCAACGATCGGTCCAAAATTGATCACATTGCGATAGACAAGAGGCACCCGTCCAGTAGTTTGGATGTCCAAACATTCCGAGGGGCTAACATCGACTAGGACCACTACCTTGTTGCAGGAAAGGTAAGTATGCAGATATCCACCACAACGCCACAACAAACCAGAAAGACTATGAAAAATTTCGAAAGGCTGCAAAAGACAAGGCCGGTGCTTAAGGATAGTGATGCGATTATATGAGGACACAAGCGTTCTCACTCTAGCCTCTCACTATCAACTCCTACTCTCACCTCCACGCTGGTGACTGGTGGGTGCCTAGTACCTCGACTGGAGGTGGGGTATTGAACCCCTGTGGAAGGTCGTTGGTGGCAGCAAACGAGAGAGGGGGGAGGAGTGCCTTCTCACTAAGGCACTCACTCTTAGGCGGCAGCGGAGGAATTCCCTAGATGAAGTCAACGGTGGCACCTACAGCTCCAGTTTGATCGAACTGGTAGTGAAATGCCTATATTAGCTGCTTCGACATATTTGAACACCAGGTCTATAGGGATTTCCAATACTGAGCCAGAGTATTGGAAAAGAGTTGGTGGCGGAGGAGCCCTCAATGGGTCAACTGCAGCGCTCATATCCCAAAAATGGACTACTGACATCGGTTTTTTTCCGGCCCGCTGTCCTAGGGTCAAAACAAGGGCCTGGCCCTCCAGGTTGGGGGTTGTGCGTTGGGTTAACTAACCACCGATATAAAACACCTATCGCTACGAAGCAACCAATAGCCTCGGAAAGGACTGATATTAGTGTTGACGACCATGCTAAACGAAAAAAGGACAACGACGTTCGTATCTGCACCTTGAATGTGAGAACATTAAACAGGAGAGGTGCAGGCGAACAACTAGCGGAAGGCCTAAACTGCTACAAAGCAGACATAACTGCCACCCAGGAAATACGATGGGATGGGCCGGGCAAAAGAAGATGAAAAACTGTGACATCTACTATGGACCGTGTTATAGTGAGTAGAAACAGCGACTATTCGGATGCGGATTTGTTATAAGTGCCAGACTTTCAAGATATAAGCGAACGCATTGTAACAATGCCCATCAAGGCCAAATTCGCATACATAAGCCTTCTATGCGCTCATGCTCCGACGGAGGAAAAAGATGATACAACTAAGGATTGCTTCTACGAGCTCCTCGACAAAACCTATGAGCGACTACCAAAGCGCTTGAAACCGTTTACCAACAACCTGATCGGCCCTTATCAGTGTGGTTTTAGGCCAGGAAAGTCCACAACCGATCAAATTTTCACACTTTGGCAGATCCTGGAAAAAAACCCAAGAAGTCCAAACGAAAACCCACCACCTATTTATCGATTTCAAAGCCGCATACGACAGCATTCATAGACACGAACTATACAGAGCCATGGCTAGTTTTGGTATACCGCCTTAACTCCTCCATCTGTGCAGGATGACGATCGAGAATTCTCGCTGCTCCATCAGGGTCATATATGACCTCACTGAAACATTTGACTGTCATGTGACTTTTCAATCTCATTATGGAGAGTATTGTGCAAAGCTCCGAAACCAACAGAGGCCCAATATTGCATATATCGGTTTCATCTGCTAGCATACGCCGACGGTATTCAAATCATTGGTCGGACTCAACGTGATGCCGCAGCCACGATTAGGAGTATAGAGAAGGAAGCGGCAAAACTTGGTCCAGCAGTAGATGTCAATACGAAAGGAAGCTCAACATCGGCGAATTGGACAGAATCTTACCATTGACAGAGTAGTACGGTACTTTGTCTTCTTCGGCTACGCTTTTAACTCTGTCCACAGCGGAAAAGTCCTCTTTCGTCAAGCAGAGCAGTCTTTGCTAAAGTGGCATCAAAGATATCCAGTGATACCATCTACAATGCGGTCAATGCCACCCTCGAACACTAAAGAAGAAGCGCGGTTTCTGTGAAACCATGGAACTCCAAACCGGTCGGTTTGAAGAACAGCGATCATGAAAAAGATAAACGTCTCTCCGGCACTGTGAAGTTGAAGAACATTCGCCGCCCAAAGATGAAGTTTGTGTTCTTGATGATCAACAGCATTGTGGTGAAGCCAAAGTTAACAACGTCGAGTGCATGGACTCTGAAGCTTTGAAGAAGCTGAACAAGAACAAGAAGACCGTACCTCCGTTTCTAAGACCAAGCTATCGCGGATGCCAGAGCTCTTGGTCTAGACAACTGGAAGCAACGAGCTCGGGATCGTAGAGGTTGGAAGGCTGCAGTGTCTCAGGCAGAGACTCTTCACGGGTCCGGAGCCCGATAAGTAAGTAAGTAGAACAAGAACAAGAACAAGAAACTCGTGAAGAAGCTGGATAAGTCTTATGACGCCTTATTGGATGCCGGCTTAAAAAGGCTGTCAAGTCGATGATGAAGTCAAGGCCATCATCAAGTTTCAGATGAGGAAAGTCTTGTGTCTGTCTGTCGGTGTTGAACACGCTGTCATGAAGCCCGATGAGTTGATCCAGAACATTCATTTGTCGATCGATTTCTTGGTCTCCCTGTTGAAGAAGCATTTGCTAAACGTCCGCTCCTTGGACATCAAGTCATCCAGTGGACCACCACAACGTCTTTACTGAAGCTAAAGGTCTGTGTATTTGAACTAGAGGCGGATAGTTAAGGACCGGGCTAATTTGAGAGGCATGTTGGTTGAGGTAAGTAAGTAACTATGTTCTGTGAGTGTGCTGAGGACCACCGCTTGTTACTCGCTCAAGATGGGTTTTCGTTTTAGTTCCAGGCAGGGATCTTTCAGTTTTGACTAAGCGAGAGCATTTTATATTGTTAGTCATGCTATGCTAGAGAAAATGGAAACGTAGTTGGTCAGTTGGAAATGGGATCATGCGTACGAGACATCGTTGCGGATTATCAACTTGATTATTAACTGTTGAACGCCACCGAAAGGGTGGAGATGGGCAATTACAGCCTGCTCTTGCAAATTTGTCAGCTTTTCTCTAGGATTTGCGGTTGCCAGAATGATATACTCAGCATCACCCAGAAGTACGCTGATAAAATTGTCCCAGGCAACGCCGAGTTCATCACTGAGCTCGGGTATCAGTATGTCCTGATGGGCAACTACAAAGAAGCAACGAAATGCTTCCGTTCAGCTACAAAATTGCGGTCTGACTCTCTGTAAAATTGTCGAGAGTGGGGTTACACAGCAGGTGGAGTTTCTTAACGAAATCAAGGGACTGAATAAGGAGCCCATATTGTTATTGCTGTCATCGAAAATTGCTGAAAATGGCGATCAAGCAGTGACGTGTCTAATTGAGGCCACTGAAATTCATTTCAAAAATCTCAAGACCCTCTCATTCGACGCTGAGTACCTCCTGCGATTTGATGCGGATTTTCTGCTTCAAATCACTGCAGAGTTGATGCAACATTCGCCAGTTCAAGTGCAGGTTAAATTTGGAGTGGATCTCACAAGAGACACGCTACACAACTCGCTGAAGCATTGTCTAAATATTTTGGAGGCAGTTTGCAAGGCCTGTCCCGGCCTGTCGGTGAAGGCGATCTTTATGATGGCAAAAGTGGAATTTCTCTGCGGCGTTATAATCTCTGCAACGACAACACTCCAGAGAATACTAAACGATATCGATGCCACCTACACGGACGCTCATTATCCGGTTGGTTATCGCGAACGCGGATTTGGTTCTGCAGAATGGAAACGTTGGCAGAGCGATTGAACTGCTGGCGGAAATACAACCCGGACAGTCGTATTATATTCAGGTGAGTGTTTGTAGCATAATTGTAGTAAATGGTTATCAAAGTAGACCGCATCCATTTGCTCGTGTAGCACAGAGGTCAAAATATATAATTCCGCCAGCAAAAACAGTTTTAATTTGTTTGTGGCGAGAACGGAAGGTCTTTCTGACACTGTTCACGTGAACGTTGGAATAGTCCTTCTCGAAGACTCGAATGGAGAACTAGTTTACCCAAGGATTTCGTTGTCCCTGAATGTAGTATTTTGACGTTTGCTTCTCATTTTTGTTGGGGCGTTCCACCTACCAAACTGTTACGACTACTTTGTGCAGCATTGGGGTTATGTCACCGACAAGTGAGATAAGTGGGTTGGACCCAAACTTGTTATCCCTGACGAACTTGCGTTATATGAATGAATTACTTTTCAAGAAACATGTCAAACACGTTGAATCTTAGCTAACTTTGAGCGCTCGAATTAGGAGCATTAAGTCTTCGCAATCATTTCCATCCATTTATCACTTTTTGAACCTTATTCTCAGGACTCACGGTGCTCAGTACATTTACTCTGAGTTAATGGAGCAAACTCTGATTATATCTTCTGAATGAAATTAGAAGCTCTGATGTACCTGAATCTTTAAAAAAAACGTTGACATACTAATTTTGACAGATCAGCTTTTTCCTCGAATAAAAAAAAATAAGATCTTTCTGCTAAGCTCTGGCAATTAAAACATATTCCCACCTTCACTTTATAGAGTTTTGTATATGCAAACGACCAAAAGACAAATCTACGATCTGCGTCTTGACTTTTCAGGATCTCTTAAGTGGCAGGAAATACATAGCGCAAAAAAATCCCATTTTCCAAAAATACAAGGTATACCTAAGGCCACCTACTTATCCCACCACTACCCTCGAGAACATAGGAATTATTTTTATTTAAAAAAACTCCTTTTCCTGAATCCTTGCCACAGTTTACTGTTTGTACAAATGAAGTGCACGATTGCGTCGTACGAACTTTTTCGCTCACTACAGTGAATGCTTTCAAAAGTTTCCAAAATATTATTTCCGTTACGTTATTGAGTTTTTTTTATTTTATGGGTCGAACAACGATGAAGGCACATTACCAGAGTCGGGTAAAGGCCTGCCCAGAATGCATGTCTGTAGCTTGTATCTTGAATCGCTGTCAAAAGACAGATTCATTGCATGAAGTTGCCCCTTATTCAACTTCAAGCTTCATATTCACAAAGATACCCATTTTAACTATAAGCGCGTACGGGTTACCTTGTTTTTAAATGTTTACTCAGCTACAAGCATCAGCTACAGATACGCATTCTGGGCGGCCCTTAAATGTCCTTTGGGTAGACCTAGATGACTGCAACAAGTCCATGATGTGTGCCAATCTCGCCTGGGAGTAGGCCCTGATGAACACAAATACCCTGCGATAGCAAGTGTGGTTTTGAGCGAGAATAGAACACAGCTGGTCAAACTTTCAAACTTCCAAACACCTTGGAAACGGTCCGAGTCCGAAAAGACGACATCGCCATTCACCATCTATATATCGAATTTATAGCCGGTGGCAAGTGACGCACCTTCACATGACTCCGTCAAGGATATACAGAATAAAGGGGCTAACATGGGTTTGGCAGAGGATAAGACCAAATATATGCTGTCAACATCTGTGTCTGTTCTTATATGTTGACAGCATGTTGACAACATGGACGAATTTGGCAGAACTGAATAACTTTCAGAAAGTTTTAGAACATAACAACCTCGGCTCTGCCTTGAATTCTCAATCAAAAAACAAATTGCTAGGCAACGGGGTTTTTAAGATCCAGGTCCTTGATATTTGTCTCACCTTTCATGTTTGCGTGTGTATACCTCACACAATGACGGGACCTCCAGTTTTATGCTGCATCAAAATGGCTGGGTTCAGATTAGCCAGGTCCTAGATTTTTTTCACAATCTTCCATGTTTGCGTGTGTATTTTTTACAAGATGGGGGGGACCTCCAGTCTTATGCCGATTCAAAAAGGCTATGTTGAGATAAGCCAGGTCCTAGATTTTCCTCACAACCTTTATTAAGTTTCCGTGTGTATTTCTTTCACAATGGCGGGACCTCCAGCTTTAT
Source organism: Rhingia campestris (assembly GCA_932526625.1). Taxonomy (NCBI): domain Eukaryota; kingdom Metazoa; phylum Arthropoda; class Insecta; order Diptera; family Syrphidae; genus Rhingia; species Rhingia campestris. The sequence continues at coordinate 647,381 of OW052186.1, read as the reverse complement.
GCCGATTCAAAACGGGTGGGTTTATAAAATCTAACACCGTACTCATTCCGAAACTTTTAAAACGATAATCGTTGACCCTAGTGAAGGAGACTTTACAATAAAAAACAAATTACACACTACGTACCTAGCAAGTCTCCTACACTATCGTCGACGATAATCATTTTAAAAGTTACGGAATGAGTACCCAGCTTATTTATGCGATACAACCGCAGAGTTTACGATCTGTATCTCCACAAGAAACTCTACATTGGGCGGCTACAAAAAGGCCTAGGGCTAGGTAGTGGAAATGGACACTAATACTCCAGCCCGATGAGATTTCGATTTCCAGCCAGGTGGACGCGCAGTAGAAGATGACCACTCGCTAAGAAGCGGGAGCAAGTAGAAACCAATCGAAGCATCTTGGAGAGGATTCTCAGGTTCACCTGAGTTTATAACAACACTTCAGTCGGTGAGAAAGTCAACAGATATGTTCCACTTACGGATCTCTCAGGTTTTCTTCTGCTTAGTCAGCTGAGATTTGTTGATTCAGTGGAAAGACATTTTGTTTTTTTTAAGACACCAAAATCTATGTAGATCATCCCATGGAAGTCCTCTCAAAGCAAATCTTATGAACTTACGTTGGGCTGCTTCAATTCTATTTGAATGAACTACCTAGAACGGTGTCCAAACTTGTGAGGCATATTCCATCTGCTATCGGTTACCAACCAACTTTGGGCACTGACTTGGGTTCTAGGCAGGAACGTATTACCACCACCGAGAAGGGTTTTATCACTTCCGTGCAGGATTTCTACAAATGTTCCAGCTGATGATTTGACTGATCCCGCTCCAGGTGCAACATACGCTTATTTGGACGACACCATTAAATTGTCCCATGATATCGTCGAATTCCACCTCAACTATCATGGACCGCAACATCATTGTTGCCGAGCATTACAACGTTGCACGTGGCGTGCAAGAGATCTTGCAAAATTTCATGTCACTTCCGTCTGAATTGTCTGAAGGAGATAAGCTCACTGTCGCCCGTGCTAGGAAGATACAATGTTTCCTGTCACAACTTTTCCTGGTCGCTGAAGTATTCGCGATCATGCCGGTAAATTGGTCCATCAAGAGATTGACCCAAAGCTTGGCTGGCGTATACGATCATTTGCGGAAGGTCGCCTTCTACATGGGGAAGTCGTCAAGAAAGCCAATATTTTGGGCATGGAAGACGCCTAAGGTGTCGGTGCTGTCCATAAAAGCTGCCACACCTACTAAGGAGTTTTTTCGAATCTGAAGTACATAAAACACAAACAGTTACCAAGCAGAAAAAGTTGAAAACAAATGAGGGCGAACTTAATAACGAAGAGTGGCATAAGGATCGTTTTTTTTTTAAATAACACGCGCTAAAGAGTTTATGAATACCCTTCTAGTGTTTGAGCACAGTGTGGGCATTAGGGGACTTGAGGAGAAGACAGGAGGAGATACCGATGTGCGTTGGTTTTGAATTTCTGCAAATTGTACAGCATTATCTAGGTTTTCGTCGGAGCGGACAATTTTCCGCAACGCATACTTCGTCGGAGGTTCAAATTCCATTCGAGGTATGTGTCATCGAAAAAATAGATACTACACAGCCTTTACTTCACTACAATTCCTTAAAAAATTCCGCAAGGAATTTGTGATGGAGAAAATCGGTATTAGGAAAGAATGGCACTGAGCTGTCAAAAAATGCACGAAAAATGCAGCTGAACGCACTTCAACGCAATTTGTTACAAAATGTCGGAGAAAAATTCCGAACATCTTTTCGGAAGAAAACCTCGAAGCAAATCCTCCGAATTGTACATAATTGGAGAATTTTCCATCCGATGGATACCTCGATAGGGCTGGGTACTCATTCCGTAACTTTCAAAATGATAATCGTTGACGATAGTGAAGGAGACTTTCTGGGTACCTACCGTGAGATTAATATGAATGTGCACACACACAATATAACAATTTCATTCTAGATACCTAGCAAGTCTCCTACACTATCGTCAATGATTATCATTTTGAAAGTTACGGAATGAGTATCCTGGTAATGCCGGGGATAAACTTAGTTTGGAAAGGCATTCCACAGGCCTCAACCAATTAAGAAGGTGAACCTTAGGAAAATACTTTTCCATGACCTCACGGATCTATTCGAAATCCCTCTTCCATATCTTTTCAGTTTTGCAAAAACACCTAGATATAGCTGAAAAGGGATTAATAATAATAGACAGTGACGGGATAAATAAAGGAACCAACCAGATACGTGGATCAACAATGGGTCTTTATTGACCTGAGTGTGCTGAGGGAAGACGCACACCGCCAACCTCATCAACCCGACAACTTTGCCTAACCTAATCTAAGGCATTACACATTCGTGGAGTTTTTATAAATCACAACATACAAGGTGGGCCAAAAGAGATCACCCTATTGGAAGATGATGTTATTTTTGCAAATGGCCGCCAATGTCAAATCTGTTTTGATATTTGTGGACTAGACAGATGTGGAATACAAGTGAACTAGCCATGGAGCGATACACTCCCCAATAACGCGGAATAATCGTGTCTATCTGTTTGCGCAATAATTCATCTGTAGTGTTGGCGCAGCGCGAATTCCGTCGCCGATTCCCCGGCCGTCCGACACTGACTGCGCAAACACTGCGCCGTTTGACCACCAACCTTGAAGAGTTTGGGACCACACGAGACACTTCCAAGATTGGCCGACCCCGGAGCTCCCGTTGTGCCGAGAATATCGCCGCTGTCGCTGGAAATATCGACCAGACGCCGTTCCTCGCAATTAGCCATCAGCCGGTCGTCCCTAAGGCGGATTTTGGTCAAAGACTTGCACATGTTCCCGTACAAAGTTCTGTCCATGCATCAGCTGCTGCCTGTCGACCGCCAAACGCGTGTAACCTACACCCAAGCCATCCTCAATCTAGAGCACGAAGTGGACGATTTTTTGACCAAAATCATAAATGAGCGATGAGGCTCATTTCCACCTCAGCAAGTACGTGAACTGGGGCACCGAAAATCCACGAGTAATGCACAAGTTACTGCATGGTGCGCTGTTCACACTGGGGGAGTCATCGGGCCATTTTTTTTTTTTCGAGAACGCCGCTGGTCAAACGACTACAGTGGACCGTGCGCGCTATATGGCCATGTTAACCGAGTTTTTTCTGTCGCAATTGGACGAATTAGGACTGGAAGACATGTGGTTCCAACAGACGGAGCAACGGCACACACTGCGCGAGCCACAACCTATAGTCTGAAGGCGGCAACAACATCGGATGACTTCTTTTGGGCCACCTTGTATAGTTGGAATTATTATTGACGCAACGTTAATTTACTTACTGGGGCATAATTCCATAAAGTGATTATCGTTTGACGATAACATTCGACGGTACATCTCGCATCTCGTAGGATCAATAGTCGGTTTTGCTGTTGACGATATAACTTTATTTGCTTCACTTAAAACAATAATCGTCAAATCACAGACGATTATCGAGCGATTGCTCATGAGGTCTCGACTATCGTCTGAGTGATAATCGTTTTTAAAGTTCTCCATTTTAAGATCAACACCAAGATCTTTGAAACTGTCTATACGACAGAGAGTGTGCCCGGACAGAGCACGTTTAAGTGAAAATGTCATATCCTGGCACTTGGTAGGGTTCAGATGCAAACCGTTTTTAAGGCACCAAATGGTAAAATTATTAACTAGATCTCCTATGTTCATGTCATCAGAAAATATCAATATTTTGCTCTCTTGCATCGTTAGTAGCAAGCATAAATAAAATGGGGACTCAATGACTTCCTTGAGGTACTCCAGATGTGGCAACAAAAGGGTTAGGTAAGGATTATTGAACTCAATTTTAGGATCAATATCAAGATCTTTAAAACTTCCTACACGACAGAGAGTGTGCCCGGACAGAGCACGTTTAAGTGAAAATGTCATATCCTGGCACTTCGTAGGGTTCAGATGCAAACCGTTTTTAAGACACCAAATGGCTAAACTGCTACGCACCTAAAAATGTTCATGTCATCACCATATACCAATTGTTTGCTCTCTCGAATACAAGCGCTTGCTTTGTATAAATAAAATGGGGCCTAAATGACTCCCTTGAGGTACTCTAGACGAGGTAAAAGAAGGGTTGGGTAAGGATTATTGAACTCCATTTTAGAATCCACACCAAGATCTTTAAACTTCCTAAACGACAGAGCACGTTTAAGTGAAAATGTCATATCCTGGACATTTTTGGGTTCAGATTCAAGCCGTTTTTAAGCACCAAATGGCTAAACTGCTACGCACTTAAAAATTGTATATCATCGGCATAAATATCAATATTTTGCTCTCTTGAGTACAAGCGCTTGCATTGTGATTAGCAAGCATAAATAAAATGGGACCTAAATGACTTCCTTGAGGCCTACTCCAGGTGGGGCAACAAAAGAGTTAGGTGAGGATTATTAAACTCCAATTCAAGACCAAGATCTTTAAAACTGGCTACACGACAGAGAGTGTGCCCGGACAGAGCACGTTTTCGTGAAAATGTCATATCCTGGCACTTTTTAGGGTTCAGATTCAATCCGTTATTAAGGCACCAAATGGTAAAACTATTAACTAGATCTCCTATGCACCTATAAACGTTCATGTCATCAGAAAATATCAATATTTTGCTCTCTTGCATCGTTAGTAGAAAGTGTAAATAAAATGAGGCCTCAAAGACTTCCTTGAGGTACTCCAGATGAGACAACAAAAGGGTTAGGTAAGGATTATTGAACTCCATTTTAGGATCGATACCAAGATCTTTAAAACTTCCTACACGACAGAGAGTGTGCCCGGACATAGCACGTTTAAGTGAAAATGTCATATCTGGCACTTTTTAGGGTTCAGATTCAATCCGTTTTTAAGGCACCAAATGGTAAAACTATTAACTAGATCTCCTATGCACCTAAAAACGTTCATGTCATCAGAAAATATCAATATTTTGCTCTCTTGCATCGTTAGTAGAAAGTGTAAATAAAATGAGGCCTCAAAGACTTCCTTGAGGTACTCCAGATGAGACAACAAAAGGGTTAGGTAAGGATTATTGAACTCCATTTTAGGATCGATACCAAGATCTTTAAAACTTCCTACACGACAGAGAGTGTGCCCGGACAGAGCACGTTTTCGTGAAATGTCATATCCTGGCACTTTTTAGGGTTCAGATGCAAACCGTTTTTAAGGCACCAAATGGTAAAATTATTAACTAGATCTCCTATGTTCATGTCATCAGAAAATATCAATATTTTGCTCTCTTGCATCGTTAGTAGCAAGCATAAATAAAATGGGGACTCAATGACTTCCTTGAGGTACTCCAGATGTGGCAACAAAAGGGTTAGGTAAGGATTATTGAACTCAATTTTAGGATCAATATCAAGATCTTTAAAACTTCCTACACGACAGAGAGTGTGCCCGGACAGAGCACGTTTAAGTGAAAATGTCATATCCTGGCACTTCGTAGGGTTCAGATGCAAACCGTTTGTAAGGCAACTAATGGTAAAACTGTTAACTAGATCTCCTATGCACCTAAAAATGTTCATGTCATCAGCATATACAAGGTGGCGCAAAAGTAATCCTCCTATCAGAAAATGCTATAAATTTTGCGATTGGCCCCTAATGTCAGTTCTGTTTTGACATTTGTGTAGTAAACACATGCGAAATACACGTTAATAAACAATTTTACGCTACACTGCTCCAGAACGCGGAATATTGGTGACTATTTATTTGAGCAATAATCGGTCGGTGACTTTGGCACAACGTGAATTTCGTCGCAGATTTCCTAGCCGTCCAACGCCTACTGGTGAAACACTGCGACGTTTAGCCGCTCGCCTCGAAGAGACTGGCACAACACGAGATGCTGCCAGGCGGGGCAGACCCCGGAGTAGCCGTTCTGTAGAGAATATTGCTGCTGTAGCCGAAGATGTCATGGAAGCGCCGTCGACATCGACCAGACGACGTGCCACGCAAATGGGTATCAGTCGACGGTCTTTACAGCGAATTTTGGTACTAGATTTGAAGATGTTTCCGTACAAAGTCCAGACGGTGCATCAGCTGTTAGCTGCTGACCGCCAATCGCGTCTAACACACGCTCAAGCCATCCTTAATCACCACCAAGAGGAAGATGATTTTTCATCAAAAATAATCATGAGTGATGAGGCCCATTTCCATCTTAGCGGGTACGTAAATAAGCAAAATTTACGCTTCTGGGGCACTGAAAACCCGCGTGTAACCCACGAAGAGCCATTACACCCGCTCAAAGTCACTGTATGGTGTGCTGTTTTCGCTGGAGAGTCATCGGACCTTTTTTCTTCGAAGACGTCGCGGGCCAAACGGTTACTGTGAATGGTGAGCGCTACATAGCAATGATCAACGAGTTCTTTTTGCCTAAACTTGATGAATTGGGATTGGAAAACATGTGGTTCCAACAGGACGGTGCAACGGCACACACTGCACGTGCCACAACCGATATGCTGAAGGATGCATTTCCCGGGCGCCTAATCTCCCGTTTTGGAGATTTGCACTCGCCAGCAAGATCGCCTGTTTTGACCGCTCCAGACTTCTTTTTGTGGGGCTTTTGAAGTCGCGGGTTTATGTCAACAAGCCTCAGACTCTTGCAGCTCTTAAAGACAATATCCGTCAAGAATGTGAGGACCTATCGCCGGAAGTTTTGGCCAAAGTGATAGAAAATGCCATAAAAAGGGCTCAAATGACAATCAACTGTGGCGGCGGCCATTTACATGGCATCATATTCTCGACTTAATGTAAAAAAAATTAAAAGACCAAATAAAAAAAATCCACAAGATGAATCAAAGTTTTTCATTTTTTTTTTAAATTACAGCCAAAAAACATCGGAAGGTTATTTTTGGGCCACCTTGTATATCAATATTTTGCTCTCTTCATAATATAAAAAAAGATAGGGCCTAAAGGACTTCCTTGAGGCCTACTCCAGGTGGGGCAGCAAAAGGGTTAGGTAAGGATTATTGAACTCCATTTTAGGATCGATACCAAGATCTTTAAAACTTCCTAAGCGACAGAAAGTGTGCCCGGACAGAGCACGTTTTCGTGAAAATGTCATATCCTGGCACTTTTTAGGGTTCAGATGCAAACCGTTTTTAAGGCACCAAATGGTAAAACTATTAACTGGATCTCCTATGCACCTAAAAATGTTCATGTCATCAGCAAATATCAACATTTTGCTCTCTTGCATCGTTAGTAGAAAAAGTAAATAAAATGGGGCCTAAATGACTTCCTTGAGATACTCCAGATGTGGCAACAAAAGGGTTAGGTAAGGATTATTGAACTCCATTTTAGGATCGATACCAAGATCTTTAAAACTTCCTACCTACACAACAGAGAGTGTGCCCGGACAGAGCACGTTTAAGTGAACATGTCATATCCTGGCACTTTTTAGGGTTCAGATTCAATCCGTTTTTAAGACACCAAATGGTAAAACTATTAACTAGATCTCCTATGCACCTAAAAATGTTCATGTCATCAGCATATATATCAATATTTTGCTCTCTTTATAATATAAAAAAGATAGGGCCTAAAGAAGTCCTTGAGGTACTCCAGATGGGGCAACAAAAGGGTTAGACTTCTATGGGTGACTTGTTCGCCCAACTCATTTATTCACCCATTTTTCTGTCACTGCAAGTGGCCGCATGTGACTAAAATCCTGCCATAGCTTATCGATGGATTCCCAAAAACAACCCTTCCTAATTAATTAGATTCGAAAAACTTCACGAGGACAATACCTTCCTCTTAAACGAGAGGCTTCAACCGCCATTCACACACTAAGCATACGAGTATCCACACACCCACGCTCCTTCGCCGCTGTAGGTACATACCCTTGAAGTCCCAACTTTGCGTTCGAATTCAAATTCATATTATACACACGGAAAATGCGAAAAAAAAAACCCCAAGAAAATGAAAACTTTCTTATTTTCCCCTATTTAACAATAAAAAGCATCCACATTAGCATCGGTACCGGTACGGTGCGCGGTGCGCGGTGACGGTGCTTCTTTCAACCCCCAAATTTATCCAGGCAGCCAGAAAAAAAAAAACGTCTACCTAACCCGGCAAGCAAATAAACATAATAAGAAAATGAAAGAATCTAAAACGAAAATGCAAAGGGAAATCAAAAAATAAAAAAAAAAAATAGCAAGGAAGCAAAAAAAAATCGATCGGCAGTGGTGTGGGTGGTGGTTTAGCTAAGATACTAAAAAAATAAAATCTACACTACACCCCTTCACCCCATATATTCGTCACCAGCTTCATTATCATCACCATCCTTATCCTCGTCATTGAATCTTGCTCCGCGCACACACCGACACACAATCAAATTCATCCCACACACCACTATACCGCCAGAGCTCGGCGCCAAAGTAAATTCCCTGTGCTGCTAACGACACAGGGAAGAGAAACGATGCGCTACCCTGTTCCTCATTCGCATAGTGGTGAATATATAATTATACACACACATATTTGCGACTTCCCCGCATTTTTTCGCTTTATAATTTCGTTTTTCCTCTCTTTCTGACCAATCACTCACTCACATTGGTAGTATAGCCGTATACCGTATACCGTATACCGTATACATGTGTATATGGATTCTTTGTTCGCTTTTCCTCCTTAAAAAACGAACGGAAAGGAAGAATGCTTAAGAACACCGAAATCCCTTCATATTTTTGCTGCGACTTTGCCAGCATCCTCGGGGGTTTTGCATCCACTACCACCATCCGCCCTCACTGGCGGGTTTTTCATTAAAGTCGAAATGAAAAAGCACTTTTCCTTCCATCGTCGTCGTCGTCGTCGTCCTTTCTGCGATTTTTTTTTTTATTTTTTTTTTTTAGATTTCTTTATTCTCCTCTGTAGTATCATCATCAGTCTGCTTGCGTTGTAATGTTTTCTTCGTTACCGTTGTCGTCGTTTCTGCCACCGTTGTGGCAGAACCTTGAAGATGTGGGAGAGAGAGTAGGAGAGATTTTTCTTTCATTTTATTTTTTTTTAGTTTATTTTTGCCGATTGTTTTGCTGGGAGGGTGTGGTGGTGGGTGATGGGTGATGGGATTGGGGTGAGTTTTTTTTTTTTTTTGTTTTTTTTGTCGTCTTGTGACCAGAAATTCAGCATAACACTCACTTGCGTATAGAAAAGGGGGCGAGGAGCGGAATTTAGTTGCCTGCTGTGTGTTGTAAGTGCAGATTTTTTTCTGTATTTTAATTTTTCTTCGAGGATAAATTGGATAGTAATGCTTTCCATCTCACTCTTATTATTATTTTTTTTTGTTTTTTTTTTTTTAAGAAAATTCTTTTCTTTCCTTCCTTTTCTTAAGGACGCGCTTTACATCATGATGTAGAGAGAAAATTGGGGGTGGAGGAGCTTCGCTTTTGGAAACAAAGAGTATATGGGGATAAATTGCATATACCTACCTACCTACCTACCTACATCTTGTGGCATGGCACATTCTCTCAATGGGTGGTGTAGTGTCATATGTACTCTGTTACTCTGTACATACATTAAAAAGGCAAAGACGACAGAATTTGAGCGATATTTTTGTCTTACACGTTCCTTTTTGTTTGGTTTTTCCTTTTTTGGGGGGAGGAAATATTTTGCCATCATTTTTGGGGAAAGGGGTGAATATGCCATCATGTATGTTATTAACGAAAATGTCTATACACGTATGTAGGTACCTGGTTAGCTAAAAAAAATAAAATAAATATAGGCAGAGTAACTCACAATGCAAATATTTTAATTTGCTTTGAAAGGCGTATCTACTAATATGGGAGAGTTGAAGGACTTTTATGACGCAGGGTCAGAAAGTCCGACACCTAATTATAGCAATAGGAAATGTGTCGCGTCTCGAATTTGGATTTTTTTTGGTTTTATTTTTTCGATTGGTGGAAGGGGTTGGGTATATTCAGTGTGCGGAAAGGAAGTGTTTGGGTAGCTACCTATTGTCAAAAATATAGGTTATCGTTAGCCCTTTGATGGCGATTGTAGAAAGACCCATTTGTTTGTTTTTTGTTTTTTTGGTGATGAAAGGATTTATTGTTGCTGGTGAGGCGTGGTTTTGATGAATTAGTTTGCTATTTCTATTAGAATAACGCGGTAGAAAGACACTCGATTTTATGTAAACAAAACCATAGTGTGACTTTTGCACACGACTTTATCGAAAAGCTTATTCAGAGCGAATCCGATATATCTATGCGGGTCTGACCCTGAAGTAATCTATCCAGAACGGACGTGGAGTGGATTATATTTTTTGTACATAATAACAGCAAAGGGCTGTTCAAGTTATAACAATTTGATTACTGCTTTGCATTCATGTAAAACAGTAGTGGACAAAAGTAAACGAACATTTTTTTGTAAGTTTACAAATTTCTCTAAGCAAATGGTTTATAATTCAGAGAAACACCTTTCGTTTCTTTCGCGAAACTTATCATTTTTGGAGAGTAACCTTGAGAAAAAAATCAAAATATTCTCGAATTATTAGAAATATTAGGCTTCTACAAGGTGGGCCAAAAGAAGTCATCCGATGTTGTTTTGCCCTTCAGAATATCGGTTGTGGCTCGCGCCGTGTGTGCCGTTGCTCCGTCCTGTTGGAACCACATGTCCTTCAGTCCTAATTCGTCGAATTGCGGTAGAAAAAAACTCGGGTAATATGGCCCTATAGCGCGCACCGTCCACTGTTGTCGTTTGACAAGAGGTGTTCTCGAAAAAATGGCCCGATGACCCCTCCAGCGTAAACAGCACACCATGCAGTAACTTTGAGCGGCTGTAATGGCTCTTCGTGCATTACTCGTGGATTTTCGGTGCCCCAGCGATAGTTTTTCTTTTTCACGTACCCGCTGAGGTAGAAATGAGCCTCATCGCTCATTATAAATTTCGTCCTCGAGATTGGGGATGGCTTGGGCGTAGTTTACACGCATTTGCCGGTCGACAGGCAGCAGCTGATGCAAGGACTGGACTTTGTACGGGAACATGCGCAAGTCTTTGACCAAAATTCCCCTTAGGAACGACTGGCTGATGGCTAATTGCGAGGCACGGCGTCTGGTCGATGTATCCTGCGACAGCTAGACATCCTCGGCAACAGCGGCGATATTTTCGGCACAACGGGCGATTCGGGCTGCTTTGGCCGACGTTATATGATGATATAGCAAAAGACTGCTTCTACGAGTTACTTGAATCAACTTATGAGCGACTACGATGCTTAAATCGTGCTAAGAAATTTTAACGCAATGGTAGGAAGAGAGGACATCTGGTAACGGACTTGGGCTAATTGACTTCACTACGGAACGAAATGCCACTATACCCAGCACACGGTTTCCTCACCTCGATATCCATAAGTGGACATGGCGGTCTCCAGATCAACGACCAGTCAACCAAATTGATCACATTGCGATTGACAAGAGGCACGCATCCAGTAATTTGGATGTCCGAACATTACGAGGGGCTAACATCGACTCGGACCGCTACCTTGTTGCAGCCAAGGTAAGGATGCGGATAGCCACCACACCACAACAAATCAGAAATATTGTGAAAAAATTTAATGTCGATAGACTGCAATCGCAAGAGACCGCCAAGACCTTCCGCAACGCGTATCCCTTAACCTCTCGATTAACTCCATACCACCAGCATCTATTGTCGAAGAAAAATGGCAACGATGCCAACAAGCCATTAGATCAGCCGCAACTAATGTGCTAGGTTTCTCGCGGCCCTGGTTTGATGAGGAATCCCGAAAGATGCTCGCAGCCAAGAACGAGGCCTACACAATGCTAAGCTGCATTGATAAGACGACAGCTGCCATTGAACTCTATAGGCAGAGAAGTAGGGAAGAACACTGGCTTTTCAGAAAGAAGAAAAAAAAGCAAGAAAATCGAGGATATAGAGAGGTGCCACTCCAGGAACGATGGTTGCAAGTTTTACCAAATTGTTAAACGTCAGAGCTAAGGATACAAAGAGATGAGCACGAAATATCGTAGCTGAGACACAGTCGATGCTGAACCACTTCTGCTGACTTTGAAATAGAGATACCGAGCAACATTACGCTCTCAGGCAGAACGTACCATTCAATATTGGCAACGACAGCGAAAACTGCCAACCACCCGACCTAAGTGAAGTGAGGATAACAATATCCAAACTCAAGCATAATAACGGCGCCGGAAATGACGGCCTTCCCGCTGAGCTTTATGAAGCCCGCGGAGATGGCTTGGTAAGTAACATCCAGCAACTCATAAGCCAAATCTGGTCGGTTGAAAGCATGCCTGAAGAGTCGATCCTCAGCATCATTTGCCCGGTTAACGAAAATTAGACCCTCTGAACTGCGCCAACTACAGAGGCATAAGTCTCCTCAGCGTCACCTACAAGACCCTATCTGCCGTAATATGTGAAAGGCTGAAACCGTTTACCAACAACCCGATCGGCCCTTATCAGTGTGGTTTTAGGCCATGAAAGTCAAAAATTTCATGGATTTCGACAGATCCTGAAAAAACCCAATAAGCCCAAATGAATACCCACATCCTATTCATCGATTACAAAGCCTCATAACGAAATATACCGCCAAAATTCATCCGTCATGTAGGATGACAATGTAGATGCTCCATCAGGGTCGGAAACGACCTCACCGACACATTCGATACCAAAAAAGGATTTAGGCAAGGCGATGCCCTATCATGTGACTTCTTCAATCTCATTCTTGAGAGGCATACGCCGACGATATTGACATCATTGGTCGTACTCACCATGATGTCATAGCCAGGTTTGCTAGTATATGCCATCAGCACGAAAAAACACACAAAATGGACGAAGTGGACTGAATGTCAACATTGACAGACATAACCTCGGCTCCACTATTAACCCTGTTAACACCATCTCTTCAAAAATAAAACGAAGATCTACTCTTGCCGACCACTTTTTCCTTCAGCTAAGAAGGCAACTTAGTAGCAAACCCCTCACCCGGAAAACTAAGAAGATTCTATAAAAGACCCAAATTATTCCAGTCCTGCTCTTCTTCTAGGCATCATTGGTCGTTTTGAGCGAAATTTCTTCAAAAAATCGGTCCTGTTTGCATTGATGGGCTAAGGAGACCGATATTCAACTACGGGCTTGTCAAAAAAAATCCGCATTGGACTTTTAAGATGGGTAGGGCATGTAGAACGAATGGACACCAATACTCCGGCTCGCAGAGTCTTCGATTCCCAGCCAGACCTCCTCGGCACGATAGGAATATCTCTGCTGTGAAGCATTAAGCGTGTAAAATGCATAAAAATGACGGCAAGGTGTGATAAAGTTCCAAGATTGGGAATTAATTAGCACAAATCAACACCAAAGCTTACGTGTCCCTCTCTTTTTCTCCCGAAAGACAGAAAAGCTGTTTAATAGGCACATTTACCCTCGATGATGAACGCATATGAGTTCTTAAGTCACGTATTACAACCACCGAGCTTATCCTGCCATAAGCGAACTCTTCATCACCAGAGTCACATGCTGAGTACGTGCAACTACCGCTTCTCATCGCATATTGACCATTGTTTCATGGTTAATCGAGCATCAAACCAAAAAGTAGCAATCATCCCGAATATAAGGCGACGAAATTAGACATCCCCCCCTATAATTATCCTTGCAATTGGGAAACATTTTATGTTTTTGTTCGCCGATCCACTCAAGAGCAAGCAGATTCTATCACAGAATGCCTGTCAATTGTTGTCACGGAGAAAAGGACAACGCAATCCCAGTCACACTCCCAATAAATTGAGGTCAAATATAAAAAAAAAACAGATAACCTTCCAGAGAAAAACATGTGTTACTTCGCTTCAACACTTTCAAAAAAAAAAAAAAAACAACCTCGATGAAGGCGGCCTCACATTTCGAAGGAGGGTTCGCAATAACACGTCTATGAACTTCTAAAACACTTCACTACTATCTAAACTATGAATTCACTGCCTCAGACAGTTTACCAGTAAGGTGGAAAGCTGGTTTCTGGTTGCTGGTCTTGGTCTTCTCTCCCTCCTGCTTGTCTTTTGCCGATGGGGCGCAATATACCACATCGCCTCTAATATGAGTCGTCGTCCAGTGTCCCAAAAATCAATGACCAACAACCATCATCACAACATCCATTCCAATCTATTTCACATTTTTGCGCCCACCGCCACCGCCGCCGCCGCCGCGCCAATTCCAACAAAAGAACCAACAACTCCACACCAAAACAACAACAACAATACAAAGAGAACAAAAAAGATGCTACACTTCCGTAAGCCAATTTTCACATGTGTTTCCTCCTTATCGAAGCAAATAAGTATCAAACAGTGGAACTGCCACCTTATCTTGTACGGTGTGGTTGGTAAGACAGGACACGGTCCGGCCAGTAATTTACTGTAAAATAAACAAGAAGAAGAAAAAAAAAGAAGAAAACCAGGAAAGTGGTATTCTGGTGGTGGTTGATGGTGTGGCAGAATACGACTATACGAGCATATAGGGACATGGGAGTAAATAACCGTGCCGCAGGGCGAACTGCTACAACTACTTGAAAGACCGCAACAGCGAAATGAGGAAAGAAGTTCTTATCGACACCTAATGTTGTGTTGTTGTCGAAGGACATAGGTGGAGGGGGTGTATATTTGGGTCGGATGTTTTTTATTTAATTTCCTTTAATTCGTTTTGTTGTTTCGCAATTCATCAATTCTGTTAAAGAGCGAGCGAGAGTCTATTGACGAACCTTGTACGGAGTTGTCGTCCCTCATGTTAGGCGGGGACCATAATCAAGTGGACAGGTGTTGATAGTTCCTTATTTGCATCATTTGAAGTTTTTTTTTTTAAATCAACGAATGCGCATCACATCAAAATGAAACACAATTCAGCTGGTCAAAAATCGGTCATTTTACTTGCTTGCATGAGAGTCGACAAATGGCATTTCGTGTTTCGGGAAAGCTTTGAAAAATTGTTTTCGAATGAATATGACAAAAGGGCCAACTGAAAACTGACGGAAGTAAGAATGCTATGATCAGACCACTCAGCAGTCACTTTGAAATCGGATGGATGTCCAGCTAAAAATGAAGGACCGCCTAGGTTAACTAGTGACAAAGCCAACTGGGAGGTTTTCAGACAAGACTGCTACGAAAAAAGCTTTGAAAAATTGTTTTCGAATGATTATGAGAAAAGGGCTAACTGCAAATCTGATGAATTTCGAAGACTGCTATGATCTATGCTCAGACCACTCAGCAGTCACTTGGAAATCGGATGGATGTCCTGCTAAAAATGAAGCACCGCCTAGGTTAACTAGTGACAAAGCCAACTGGGAGGTTTTCAGACAAGACTGCTACGAAAAAAGCTTTGAAAAATTGTTTTCGAATGATTATGACAAAAGGGCTAACTGCAAATCTGATGAATTTCGAAGACTGCTATGATCTATGCTCAGACCACTCAGCAGTCACTTGGAAATCGGATGGATGTCCAGCTAAAAATGAAGCACCGCCTAGGTTAACTAGTGACAAAGCCAACTGGGAGGTTTTCAGACAAGACTGCTACGAAAAAAGCTTTGAAAAATTGTTTTCGAATGATTATGACAAAAGGGCTAACTGCAAATCTGATGAATTTCGAAGACTGCTATGATCTATGCTCAGACCACTCAGCAGTCACTTGGAAATCGGATGGATGTCCAGCTAAAAATGAAGCACCGCCTAGGTTAACTAGTGACAAAGCCAACTGGGAGGTTTTCAGACAAGACTGCTACGAAAAAAGCTTTGAAAAATTGTTTTCGAATGATTATGACAAAAGGGCTAACTGCAAATGTGATGAATTTCGAAGACTGCTATGATCTATGCTCAGACCACTCAGCAGTCACTTTGAAAATGGATGGAAGTCCAACCTAAAATGAAGGACCGCCTAGGTTGACTAGTAACGAAACCAACTGGGAGGCTTTCAGACAAGACTGCAACTAAAATGTTGCTTCAATATCCCCCTAAAGACTTACTTACTTACTTAAGTGGAGCTAAAGTCCGGGATGAACCTGTGCCTCAACCAACATGCCTCTCCAATTAGCCCGGTCCTTAGCTAACTGCCTCCAGTTGCGCACTCCAAGTTGGTTGAGGCGGTTTCTACTTGTGTGCGCCACTTAAGGCGAGGTCTTCCTCTACTGCCTCCGAAGTCTGGCTGGGATTCGAAGACTGCGAGCCGGAGTATTAGTGTCCATTCGTCCTAGCCATCTTAAACGTCCAATTCGGAGTTTTTTTTTGACAAGGGTCATGTCGCTGTACAGCTCGTATGGTTCGTCTCCATAGCCCATCAACGCAAACGGGACCGAAGATTTTTCTCTCGAATCGACCAAGGATTTCTTCATCCGCTTTTGATACGGTCCATGCTTCAACGCCGTAGAACAGGGCTGGGATGATCAGGGTCTTATATAGGATCTCCTTAGAAGTTCGAGTGAGGGCTTTACTACTGAATTGCCTTCGTAGCCCGAAGAAACAGCGGTTGGCAAGAGCAATTCTTAATAGCGGAGCCGAGGTAGACAAAGTCCCGTACTACCTCAAAGTTATATCTGTCAATGGTGGAGTTTAGTCCAATTCGTCAATATTGTGTGTCCTTTCGTGTTGATAGCATGCACTTGGTCTTACCTGCAAACCTGGCGGGACCGAAGATTTTTCTCTCGAATTGACAAAGGATTTGTTCACCCACTTTTGACACAGTCCATACTTCAGCGCCGTAGAACAGGACTGGGATGATGAGGGTCTTATATAGGATCTCCTTAGAAGTTCGAGTGAGGGCTTTACTACTGAATTGCCTTCGTAGCCCGAAGAAACAGCGGTTGGCAAGAGTAATTCTTCGATGGATTTCTGACGAGATGCTGTTTTCAGGGTTAATAGCGGAGCCGAGGTAGACAAGTCCCGTAGTACCTCAAAGTTCTATCTGTCAATGGTGACGTTCTGTCCAATTCGTCGATGTTGTCTGTCCTTTCGTGTTGATAGCATATACTTAGTCTTACCCTCATTTACTGCTAAATCCATTTTTTGCCGCTTCCTTCCCTATACTAGCAAACGTGGCTATGACATTACGTTGAGTCCTACCAATGATGTCAATATCGTCGGCGTATGCTAGTAGTTGCACCGATTTTTGGAAGATTGTGCCTCTGGTGTTGGCTCGGGAGTTTTGCACAATCCTCTCAAGAATCAAATTGAAGAAGTCACATGACAGCGCAACGCCACGCCTAAATCCTATTTTGGTATCGAATGTGTTGATGAGTTCGTTTCCGACCCTGATGGTGCAGCGAGAATTCTCCATCGTCATCCTACACAAACGGACGAGTTTGGGCGGTATATCAAAACTAGACTAGATGGCTCTGTATAGTTCGTCTCTATAAATGCTGTCGTATGAGGCTTTGAAATCGATGAAAAGGTGGTGGTTATCGATTTGGACTTCATGGGATTTATCCAGAATCTGTCGAAGTGTGAAAATTTGATCGATTGGCCTAAAACCACACTGATAAGGGCCGATCAGGTTGTTGGTAAACGGTTTCAGGCGTTCACAAATTACGGCAGATAGGATCTTCTAGACGATGTTGAGCAGACTTATGCCTCTGTAGTTGGCGCAGTTCAGAGGGTCTCCTTTTTTGTGGATCGGCTTTATAAAATTCGGAGAAGGACCGTCATTTCCGGCAATCTTGTTAAGCTTGAGTTTAGATATTGCTATCATCACTTCACTTAGGTCGGGCAGTTTTCGCTGTCGTTGCCAATATTGAATGTTACGTTCTGCCTGAGAGCGGAATGTTGCTCGATATCTTTGTTTAAAAGTCTGCAGAATTGGTTGTTCCAATTCCTTAGCATCGACTGTGCCTCAACTATGATCTTTCGATTTTCATCTCAACAGGATTCTGTTCGCGCCTTGTAACCCTGGCTTTGAGGTTTTTTACTTTGCTAAACTTCGCCGGAGTGACACCTTTCTATGTTTCCGACCGCGCGCCTTTTTAGCTCCGAGAAGCAGGTGTTCTTTCCTTCTTCCAGATATAAAATGGATCTGATCCATTACTTCAAATAATGAGTGATGGACAAATGACCAAAAACATTAAGGACACATCGTTGTCGAGCTAATAATCAGTACCAACACAGAGTACCCTACTAAATCGGTGGTTGGATCATAACATGTTTTGTCATTGTTTATGCATTGTGTCCTTGCATTAAATCACCCCACACCACCGTATGTTTCCGCTCTCCATTTGTATTGTTGCCATGTTGCCATATCTTGCAGTTTTTTTGTAAAAATTAAAATTTTTCGAGCTTCTCCACTCACGAGTTATGGACCTATTCGATAGCTCATTAAAGTTTGACAAACGTGCCGTACAGACATCTTAATGTTACAAAGACTTCCACGGCACTGTCATCATCAAGCTCTAAGTCCCATCGTTCGCCAGCATCCACACCTCCCCCCAAATAGCATCAATCCACAACGATTCTTCTCATTTCAGCTTATGAAAAAAAAGTCCAAGTAGCGGGGAACGTTACCGATACGACCGTTGCCTTAATTTAGGTCGAGGGGTTGCTATAAAAATTTCAAGACACTCGTGAGGAAATATTCCACCCCTGTAAAAGCCACTACCTGTGTACAATTTCATCATTAGAAAAATTAAAAAAAAAAATAAAAATATCGTCTTATGCTTTCAAGATTTTTTTTTTTAGGTTTTTCCTCCCCTCCGTAATGGTGGTAAATTTTTATGAAGAAAAAATAAGAAAAGTTGTTTTCTATGTGTGTGACAGTGCCATACACACTACCCTTATAATATTCATTAATATTTTATTGTCTCTTCGGCGTGTACGCTACAGGGGGTGGCGATGGTAAAAAAAAAAAAATCCATAAGATTTGGGAACACTGTGGTGTGCGAGTACGTGAGCATATTTTTGCATTACTGGCATTAGGGCGGCTATTTTTTTTCGTTCCGCTCATTTTTTTGTTTTAAGAATTATTCTTGCGCTACCCCTCGATCTGTGTGTGGGTGCACAAGAAATGCGATATGAAACCGCCTGGTGAAAGGATAAGGCGACGATTCATTTTCATGCGTTTTTTTGCGTTACTTTCGTATATTAGATGTTCCCGAATAAATCGAAATCTAATTTCCAATAGAGAGATTTTTTTTAGGGTGGAAAAGAATATATAGACAGTAATTGGGTGGGGAAGTTGGTGGTAGAAGGAGGAAAAAAAACTGAAGGACATACTTAAATCCCTTGAAGGATAGGATTGTGAAAGCGCAAGAAACATAATCGGATATTTAACTAAATTTTTTGAGGTTAAGATTGCAAAAGAGCCGTCAAATGGTAGGCATTGCGGTTATATGGAACAGCTGATGCCTTCAAACTCTGACTCTCAGCCTTCTCGTGGCGACCGCCGAGTGTCTAATACCTTTACCGTAGATAGGGCTCAACGTGGGAAGATGTGTCCTCAGACTAAGGCACATATAGTCCTTTTCCAGTACGGCAGAGGAGGAATTCCCATAATGGAATCAACGGTGCCTGCTGTGTGCAGATCCAGTTAGGATGGACAAAGTGAAAAATCTAAAGTTAGGTTTTTCACTTTGTCCATCCTCAGTTCTGAGTTGCTTTGAAGCATTCGGACAACGGGTCATTCGGGAATGTCAAGGGTTAGTCAGACAGAGATGGTGGCGGAAGAGCCAAAAGGCCAACGTCAGCGCTTAATCCCTTAGTGAATACTGATTGTAGGGGTAACTCATAAATTGGAGGTGACCTTCCAGGTTGGGTGTTGTGCTTTGTGTTATAGCTACCTTCTCACTTAAAAAAAAAAAAAAACATAAAGCAACCAAGAGCCTCGGAAAGGACTGCTTTTATTATTGACGACTCTGCTCAACGAAATGAAAGGTAACGACGTTTGTAAACCAATCTTTTAATACAAAGGTGCAACCGTGCAACTAGCGGAAGCCCTATGCTGCTACAAAGCAGGCATCACTGTCATCCAGAAAGTACGATGGGTTGGGCCGGGGAAAATGAGAATGAAAAACTGTGACATCTGCTATGGAGCGTGTTATAAAAAAAAAGAAAGGACTATTCGGATGTGGATTAGTTATAATTGCCAGACTTATAATAAATCCACGCATCAAGCTCAAATTGGGAAACATAAACATTATATGCGCTCACGATGTTGCAGAAGGCTTTCGAAAGAGTTGGGGCAGGGTCCAATTGACATCAACCGCACTTCCTCGAACACTGTGCGACAGGATGGAAAACGTTCTTAAAGGAGATCTTTAGAAGTAATTGTGGACGGCGTTTTCTCAGACAGATTCTCTATAAACTCTGGGGTACCTCAAGGATCAATACTCTCATCTACTTAATTTTTGATACACATTATGGTTTGAAGGCATAAGCGAATCCATTGTAACAAACGCCATAAAGGCCAAATTCTCCAACATCAGTCTTATATGTGCTCACGCTGTCACCCTAGACATATCCAAGGCTTTCCATAGAGTTTGGCACGGGGCTTTTCTAGCCAAATAGACACCATACAGACTTCCTCATACACCATGCGCCTGGATGGACAACTTTCTTAAAGGCAGATCGTTGCAAGTAGTTGTGGACGGCATTTCCTCAGACAGATTCTCTATAAACTCTGGGGTACCTCAAGGTTCAATACTCTAATTCACTCTATTTCTGATGAACATTATGCTTTGAGGGCATTAGCGAACCCATTTTACCAAACCCCATAAAGGCCAAATTCTACAACATAAGTCTTATATGCGCTCACGCTGTTGCCCTGGATACTTCGAAGGCTTTCGATAGAGCTTGGCACTGTGCTTTTCTGGCCAAATTGAATTCATACGGACTTCTGCAAACACTGTGCGACAGGATGGAAAACGTTCTTAAAGGAGATCTTTGCAAGTAGTTGTGGACGGCGGTTTCTCAGACAGATTTTCTATAAACGCTGGGGTACCTCAAGATCCAAATGGCGTGTTCTCAGACAGATTCTCTATAAACTCTGGGGTACCTCAAGGATCAATACTCTCATCCACTCTATTTCTATTTCATTATCGAATCCATTGTAACAAATCTCATCAAGGCCAAATTCACCAACATGAGCCTTATATGCGCTCACGCTGTTGCTCTGGATATTTCGAAGGCTTTCGATTTAACAAACCGATTTCCGCAAACGCTGGGCGACTGGATGAAAAACGTTCTTAAAGACAAATCTTTGCAAGTAGTTGTGGACGGCGTTTTCTCAGACAGATTCTCTATAAACGTTGGGGTACCTTAAGAATCCAGATGGCGTTTCCTCAGAAAGATTCTCTATAAACGCTGGGGCACCTCAAGGATCAATTTTCTCATCCACTCTATTTCTGATGCACATTAACGATCTTTTGAAGACAATTTTTAATTTTCGAGATGATGATGGTAATCTAATAGCGCCAAACTCAAACGACATTCCTATTACCGCTATATCTGCCCATGAGCTGAGATGCGAACAAATCTGCTCAATAAAAGAAGACCCACAAAAGATTATACAATGAGGTAAGGAAAACCTATTTCGATTCAACTCAAAGAAAACGCAGTATACAACATTTACAAGGACGATCCAGTCCGCAGTTCCGCGAATCGAAATGGAGAATACAGTCCTCAAATCAAAAGAAATTATTCATCTGCTAGGTATCACAATTTTGTCATGCAGCCACTGTAACCTCTATTGCCACATCAGCAGGGTCCAAAATAAGTTACATTTTCAAAGCTAAAGCATGGTTTACACCAGCCCGGCTTCTTCTTCTGTAGGAAGACCTTGTACGACCTATTTTGAATGCTGTTCTCATGTTTGGAATTCAGCCCCGAAACATACTGGACTTACTCAATCCAAAGACGGACAATCCGCCTTATAAGCGATTCTAACCTCACTTCAAAGCTGCAACCATTGGCATTGCGAAGACTTGTAGGAGATCTGACTCTTTTTACAGATATTATGCAGGTGTTTGGAGGAGCTTTGAGAAATCCTACTTAGACTGGTTGCATTGGAACCACCGACAAGACATGCAATTTCAGCTCACAGATATACTGTTCACCTAACAACGACACGAACAACAATACCAAAATTATTTTTGTTACAGAACAAGCATCGAACAACCAGAAGACGTATTTCCACCAATATACAGTCTGCAATAATTCAGGGCGCTCTTGGTACATTACGGATTCCATTCAGCTTTAAAGGCAAAAAAGAAGGGATAACCCGATCGAAGTTATAGAGAGGTGCCGCTCCAGGAAAGATGTTCTTAAGTGTAAAACGTCAAAGTCAGGGATGTA
This sequence comes from Rhingia campestris, assembly GCA_932526625.1. Taxonomy (NCBI): domain Eukaryota; kingdom Metazoa; phylum Arthropoda; class Insecta; order Diptera; family Syrphidae; genus Rhingia; species Rhingia campestris. The sequence continues at coordinate 625,071 of OW052186.1, read as the reverse complement.
AGGGCCGAACCATATCCTGTTGATATGAACAAGGAGAGATCGAATTTGGTTGAGGTCCAGGTTCATTCCGGACTGGAGCGCGACTTATGTAAGTAAGTAGGTAAGATTGGTTTCATGCGTTTTTCAAGTTTCATTGCACTGCATGGTTAAGATTGTAAGATTTAGAGCAGAGAAAGAATGTTTGTCTCAAAATTCAGCCTTGCAAAGGAGCCTTGGCGATGCAAAAACCTTAAATCGCCATATTGTCAGTTATATGGCAATCCACGTGCATAACATGAATTTTATCTTTTATGTACAAATGAGACAACAGATACCGCCCAACAAAACCAATTCAATGAGACGTACAGGTAAGTAGATGACTGCTAGAGATATGCAAAATAAATAGAAAAGTAAGCTGGCGATCTTTTTTAAGACCTTTTCGAAGAAAGGCCCATATTCCACGGGTCTAAGGGTGACCATACAAACCTCTCATTGCATGATTCTAAAAACATTCGTCGTCCAAACCAAATAGATACATTTAACATGCCTTTTCAGTTTTCTACCATCAACTATCTCGCTACGAATTTCGGGCGGGAATATTGGTGTCCATTCCCCGTATATGTTTGAGCCATCTTAAGCGTCCTATGTGGCGTTTTGTAAAGTTCGTACTTGAATAATCGTCTTCATACCCCGTTGACGGATTGCATTGCTCACTCAAAACGACCAAGGACTGCTTGATGTCCTTCTGATATGCTCCATGATTCGGTGCCTCAGAGCAAAACTAGATTCCCAGGTCTTAAGTGGTATGAGTAAGGGCTTTTCTTGGCAAGAGTAATTCTCCATTTCTTTCTGACGAGATGTCGTTATCTGAGTTAAAGGTAGTGCCGCATCCCGTACTACCTCAAAGTTATATCTGTCAATAGTGACGTTCTGTCCAATTCGTCGTGTGTTGTGTCCTTTCGTGTTGACAGCATTTACTTGGTCTTATACTCATTTGTGCCGCTTCCTCCTCTAGCAAACGTGACTATGACATTAGGTTGAGTCCGAACTGATGTCAATATCATCGGCGTATGGTAGTAGATGCAACCGATTTAAGGAAGATTGCGCCTTTGGTATTGGCTTGGGAGTTTTGCACAATGGTCTCAAGAATGAGATTTAAGAAGTCACATGGCAGTGCGTCACCTTGGTTAAATACTTTTCTGGCATCGAATGTTTCGGTGAGGTCGTTTCCGACCCTGATGGAGCATCTACATTGTCATCCTTCAAAGACGGACGAATTTGGGCGGTATAATTCGTCTCTAGAAATGCTGTCTTATGCGGCTTTGAAATCGATTTGGAATACTTAGGTTTTTTCCAGGATCTGCCGAAATGTGAAGATTTGATCAGTTTTTGGTTTTTCTGGCCTAAAATCACACCGAAAAGGCCCGATTAGGTTGTTGGTAGACGGTTTCTTGTAGGTGATTGGAACAAAAGGCTCTAAATTCCAGGGCTTACTTAAACCGTTGAGAGTAAGCCTGTTTTGTATGGGTTTGGGCGGTATACCAAAGCTAGACATGGCCCTGTATAGTTCGTATCTACCATATGCGGCTTTGAAATCGATTAAATAGGTTTTGTGTATCGATTTGGACTTATTGGAATTCTTGCAGGATCTTCCAAGCTGTAAAAATTTGATTTGATTTGACGTTTCAGGCGTTCACGTATTACGGCAGATATGATTTTCGTAGGCGATTTGAGGGCGTCTGTGGTGGGTGCAGTTCAGAGGGTCTCCTTTTTTTGTGGATCGGGCAAACGATGCTGAGGTTCTAACCTTCAGGCATTCTTTCATCCGACCAATTATTACTTATGACGTTGTTCAATGTGTTCCTTCTCCATGACAGGACATACTTGGCCTTCGTCATGTTCCGTACCTTCAAAATTTCTTCGATTTTGACAGATGATGCCAATTTTGTCGGCGAATACTATAAGTTGCACAGATTTATGGTAAATTGTGCCCCAGAGATTGCCTTTCTCTTATAATTTGTGAGTGATCAAAGGGTGATGGATACCTTTGTAATGTGCATTTGATGGAAAGAGCAATCTGATTAAGGCCAAGGAATCTAGGAATCACATAACAATTCGTCATCTTGTCTAAGTCCCTTTTTTCTGTCGAATGATTCGATGATCATAAGTGTGGAGGTCTGATATCAATGGCGATTCGATGCTCCTGGATTGAGTTGAACAACGATGGAGACCGCGAGTGTTGTCCACAAGCAAGCCGGTCTCACGAACCCAGACACGCTGGGTGCTTCAATAAACGCAATATTTTGGCCCCAAAGCACTTATTCTCGAAAAGGCAATGGAGACCGCGATAGTTATCCACAAGGAAGCCGGTCTCCCAAATCCAGACACGGTGGGTGCTTCAATAAATGCACTGTTTTGGCCCCAAAGCTCTAACTCTGGAAAAGACTATGGAGACCGCGATAGTTATCCACAAGGAAGCCGGTCTCCCAAATCCAGACACGGTGGGTGCTTCAATAAACGCACTGTTTTGGCCACACAGCACAAATTCTTGAAAAGACTATGGAGACCGCGATAGTTATCCACAAGGAAGCCGGTTTCCCAATTCCCGACACGGTGGGTGCTTCAAAAAACGCACTGTTTTGGCCCAACAGCAGTTATTTTTGAAACGACTATGGAGACCGCGAGTGTTGTCCACAAGCAAGCCGGTCTCACAAATCCAGACACGGTGGGTGCTTCTATAAACGCACTGTTATGGCCCCAAAGCACTAATTCTTGAAAAGACTATGGAGACCGCGAGTGTTGTCCACAAGCATGCCTGTCTCCCAAATCCAGACACGGTGGGAGATTCAATAAACGCACTGTTTTGACCCCAAAGCTCTAATTCTTGAAAAGACTATGGAGACCGCGATAGTTATCCACAAGGAAGCCGGTCTCCTAAATCCAGACGTGGTGGGTGCTTGAATAAACGCACTGTTTTGACCCCAAAGCTCTAATTCTTGAAAAGACTATGGAGACCGCGATAGTTATCCACAAGGAAGCCGGTCTCCTAAATCCAGACGCGGTGGGTGCTTGAATAAACGCACTGTTTTGGCCCCAAAGCACTAATTCTTGAAAAGACCATGGAGACCACGATAGTTATCCACAATGAAGCCGGTCTCCCAAATCCAGACACGGTGGGTGCTTCAACAAACACACTGTTTTGGCTCCACAGCACTCATTCTTGAAAAGACCATGGAGACAGCGATAGTTATTCACAAGAAAGCCGGTTTCCCAATACCACACACGGTGGGTGCTTCAATAAACGCACTGTTTTGGCCCCACAGCACTAATTCTTGAAACGACCAGGGAGACAGCGATAGTTATCCACAAGGAAGCCGGTTTCCAATTCCAGACACGGTGGGTGCTTCAACAAACACACTGTTTTGGCTCCACAGCACTAATTCTTGAAAAGACTATGGTGACCGCGAGTGTTGTCCACAAGCAAGTCGGTCTGACAAATCCAGACACGGTAGGTGCTTGAATAAACGCACTGTTTTGGCCCCAAAGCACTAATTCTTGAAAAGACCATGGAGACAGCTATAGTTATCCACAAGGAAGCCGGTCTCACGAACCCAGACACGGTGGTTGCTTCAATAAACGCACTGTTTTGGCCCCACAGCACTAATTCTTGAAAAGACTATGGAGACCGCGATAGTTATCCACAAGGAAGCCGGTCTCCCAAATCCAGACACGGTGGGTGCTTTAATAAACGCACGACTATGGAGACCGCGAGTGTTGTCCACAAGTAAGCCGGTCTTACGAACGCAGACACGGTGGGTGCTTGAATAAACGCACTGTTTTGGCCCCAAAGCACTTATTCTCGAAAAGACTATGGAGACCGCGATAGTTATCCACAAGGAAGCCGGTCTCCCAAATCCAGACACGGTAGGTGCTTCAATAAACGCACGACTATGGAAACCGCGAGTGTTGTCCACAAGTAAGCCGGTCTTACGAACGCAGACACGGTGGGTGCTTGAATAAACGCACTGTTTTGGCCCCAAAGCTCTAATTCTTGAAACGACTATGCAGACCGCGAGTGAAGAGCATATGGAGACCGCGAGTGTTGTCCACAAGTAAGCCGGTCTTACGAACGCAGACACGGTAGTTGCTTCAAAAAACGCACTATTTTGGCCCCACAGTACAATTCTTGAAAAAATGTCTGAAATATTGCCAAAATCGATTCATTTCGTGCTGCGGAGGTTTGTGATTGACAGATAATATTTCGAGCGGAAAAGACCTGTGAGTGTCAAACAAATTCATGATTTAGAAATAAACGTGGATTTGGATTAAATCATCTTAAACGTTGGGGAACGTCTTAAAAAAAAAAAATAATTTGCTACGTCAATCGCTTGTACTTTATAAAATTATTAGCAAACCCCTTTTTTATGATTCAAACTGATTATAACGACCTTTTATCTTCTGTAAAGGTATCTGTTAGATGTCTTTAGCAGGCTCAGAGTTGATGCCACTTTTATTGGCCATAAAATAGGGGACTATTCTCGTTCGAAGGAATTGTCATTAAAATCACTATTGTCCTACTCCCATTTGCATACGGAGACATAGACACGCGATGGTTGAAATTGAAAATTAAAGCATCAAGCCCACCACTCCTCATCCCAGTCTTCACATTCGAGTCAATATTTTGTGTTTTTTTTTTTTTTTGTTGGTTTGTCAAATAAAAGAGTGGAAAGAAATCAGATGAAAATTGCGATCTCTTTTCGCGAATTAAAAATATATTCCTGCTATCAGCGTCCCCCATGTGACGCATACATAAACACAAGCAGAAACACATACAAATTCTAACATACACCTAATGGCTCAAGTGATAGATTAACAAAAGGAAAAGAGCATAAAAATCTATTTTACTTACACACTCACAGTTAGAAGGCGAAAAAAATGTATATTACATGTTTTTAGTACTGAGGGGTGCCGTTTTTTTTCTGTTTGTCCTTCTTGGTTCCTGCCGAAAATTTACGTTTTTTTCCATTCACAATTTTTATGGGGGTGAAATGAGAGCTCAGAGAAACGTACAAACAAAAACTAAGGGGTGCATTTTTTTTTCCTGCTTTACCGTCACCAACATCCCCTCTTCATATGGAAAAAAAAATAAAATACAAGCGGAACTATAAAAAATAAAATCTGACAAGGAGAAAACTTCACCCCCAACGAAATATTGTAAAAAGGAAAGCAGGCTTAAAAGTATATAATTTCTACCCTTGACTTTTTTTTTTCTTTGGCTCGCGTGTAGCTATTTTGTGTATGTGCAAATTACGTCGACTTCTGTAAAGCTAGAAGAGGATAGAGAGAGGGACATGTTTTTTTTTCTTCGTTTTTTGCAAACATCTGCCCTAGCAAAAGTCCATTAGAAATGCAATACGTTGTGTTGTTGTTGTCTTGTTAATGAATGTCATTGCCAATAGGCTGATAATTACAAAGCCGTGGAACTAAGGGTACGTTTTCTATTTTTTTTTTGTAAGGGGTTGACATGTCAACCGTGGCGACCCATGGACACCTATTTGCAACCCCAGAAAATTGATCTGATCTGTCGTCATTAAAAACGCTGACAGCCCACTATATGATTTGAATTCAAGTGCATCGAAGATGACAATTAAAAGAAATTCAGCAGTCCTATAGCTACGCCCGACAGAAAGCAGATGGTTTGACAACTCGGAGACAAAAGAAGACCTATATAGGTAGACAGGTAAAACGATCAGTGCACAGCCAGACACACGGCTAAGGTCGCTGAATTTAAAAGCAACATTTTAATTCATGACAAAGAATTTATGATTTCTACTTCCCACCGAAAACAATGGAATTCCTAAATTTTTTCTTAAGAATTCTGCCATCCTTCTTCGCGCGGTTCTGTGTGTCCAAAACGAATCATTCATTACAAACAGTTTTCGTTTTGGCTGTTGTTTTGCTTTTTGTGTGGCTGTCCCCATGATCCCTTTTATTTAAATCGAAGTTCAAATCCGCAGTCATCCTATCGAATATTGGATACAAACGCTTTAAAATGCGAACTCCCATTTATATCGATCAACAAGAACGAGCAAACAGCAGCAACAGCCGGAGTCGAAGCAGAAGCATCAGCATCAGCATCAGCATCAGAGCATCAGAATCAGCATCATCCAGGCATCCAGGCAACCAAAAACAACATAAAATGCTAAACAGCAAAACGGATGAGGGATAGATTATTATGATGATTGTCTCCTGGTGAAGAATTGAAAATGGGAGCAAGGGAAACACACAAAAGGTTCTTTTCGCAACAATCGCACCGAGGAGGCAGCGCAAAGGAGACTCAAAATAAAAAGTCATCCAAGTAGACGATAGCAAAACAAAAAGGAAGAGCAGCGCTTATGACTTCTCTCGTGGAATAGTGCGACTTGCGACAGTATTTCTTCCATCGTGTCGTTGCTCGTTGCTTTGGTCCTGCATTATTATTATACGATATGTACCACCAAGTGGCACCGGTCCGTTGAGCGGCACACAATAGCACAAAGCATCCAGCAGCATCCAGGATTCGTAACCATTAGAGCTCGGAATGAACTTGCCGTGCATTTTGCGTACCTACGAGTGCTACCACTGTGCGATTGAATTCTCGATTTTGCCTTTTTTTGTTGTTGTTCCCTTACTGCAAGTGTTTTGCGCCCCAATACATTTTTTTTTTTGCAGAGTGTTACGATATTTAAAATTGTCTAAGCAGGGAAGAAAGTCTGGTTAGCCTTTGGATGGCCTGATTTGGAGGTGGCAGCTGTAGGGAAATTACACTTCTAATTAGGGAAGTCGGAGTTGATGGTGTTTGTTGGTATACAGGGGTGTGCATGTCGTTTTTTTATGGTGTCCCGTATTTAAATATGACGAACGAATATTTTAGGGATGAGAAGAAGAGTACAGGTGACGGAATATAGTTTTAGGCCAGAGAAGATTACTTCGTCTTGAAAGTCTCCAAGAAAGTTTTCACTTTTTTGAAAGTTTGAACTAATAGTACTCCTGTTGTGTGGTACCGCTATCGTGGGAAGTCCCTGTTTAACCACATCATATCATATTGACCCACTTATTCAAGGTCTTATACACGAAAAACTACATATTGAGAACGATTGTAGACACTGAACTGGATTATTTCAGAATACCCGGTGTTGTAACGGAATATCCGGCTTCAGAATAGACGTTATCCTACTGGCTGAAGTTGTGCTTTAGGTTAAATACTCAATCAAGTGTCAAAATACTGTCCAGATGGAGTTTTAAGCCACCAGGGGCTTCGGTCCATAGCCAGACGATAGACCCAATGTAGGAGAACCTTGCCCTTAGTGTGACCTATAGTTAGAAACTGAGACTGAACTGCGATAACTTTAGAAAAGCTGGTGTTTAAACAGAATATCCGGCTTCAGAATAGACGTTATCCTACAGGCTGAAGTTGTGCTTTAGGTTAAATACTCAATCAAGTGTCAAAATACTGTCCAGATGGAGTTTTAAGCCACCAGGGGCTTCGGTCCATAGCCAGACGATAGACCCAATGTAGGAGGACCTTGCCCTAAGTGTGACCTATAGTTAGAAACTGAGACTGAACTGCGATAACTTTAGAAACGCTGGTGTTTAAACAGAATATCCGGATCCAGAATATACGTTATCCTACAGGCTGAAGTTGTGATTTAGGTTAAATACTCAATCAAGTGTCAAAATACTGTCCAGATGGAGTTTTAAGCCAGCAGGGGCTTCGGTCCATAGCCAGACGATAGACCCAATGTAGGAGGACCTTGCCCTAAGTGTGACGTATAGTTAGAAACTGAGACTGAACTGCGATAACTTTAGAAAAGCTGGTGCTTAGACAGAATACCCGGATCCTGAATATACGTTATCCTACAGGCTGAAGTCGTACTTTAGGTTAAACACTCAATCACGTGTCAAAATACTGTCCAGATGCAATTTTAAGCCCACAGGGGCTTCGGCACCTAGATAGACCCAGTGTAGGAGGACCTCGCCTTAAATGTGACCTATAGGTAGAAACTGAGACTGAACTGCGATTACTTTAGAAAAGCTGATATTGTTACAGAATATCTGGCACCAGAATAGACGTTATCCTACAGGCTTAGGTTGTGCTTTAGGTTAAATACTTAATCACGTGTAAAAATACTGCCCAGATGCAATTTAAAGACCACAGGGGCTTCGGTGGTTAGGTGTTGTGGAACGAGGCTAGACTCTGATTGGCTTTAACTTGGCAATGCCCAAGCCCAGTGCTCGCAACTCTGACTACACATCAAATCTGCTTATTTTTTACCCCAAGTGGTAACAATCGGGTACTGGTCTCATCCAACCGGATTTGACTTGCTAAACGATAAGTGCGAGTGATGATAACAAGACGTAAAACAGCAACACTATAATCACCCTGGTCAGAATGGCGCGGAATGAATACCCGGTGTGCCGTCCCAGGCGAATCTAGATGAGCTGCTTCGACATATTCGGACAACAGGTTATCTAGGAATCTCAAGGGTAAGTCAGGCCCCTTCAATGGAGATGGTGGCGGATGAACAGAAAGATCAACGGCAGCGCTCAAACCCGTAGTGGATACTGATGGCCCCGTGTCCTAGGGGTATCTAATAAATTGGAACTACCGAACCATATGTTACGCAGCAACAAATAGCCTCGGAAAGGACTGATATTAATGTTGACTACCCTGCTAAAAGAAAAATGGACAACGACCGACGTTTGTATCTGCACCTGGAATGTGAGAACATTAAGCAGGAGAGGTACAGGCGAACAACTAGCGGAAGCCCTAAACTGCTACAAAGCAGACATTACTGTTATCCAGGAAATACGATGGGATGGGACGGGCAAAAAGTGGATGAAAAACTGTGACATCTACTATGGACCGTGTTATAGTGAGCAGAAACAGCGTTGCGATTTGTTATAAGTGCCAGACTTAGGCAAGAAGTCTTACGTTTCCAAGACATTAGCGAACACATTGTAACAATCCGCATCAAGGCCAAATTCGACAACATCAGCATTATATGCGCTCATGCTCCGAAGGAGGAATAAGATGATACAACTAAGGACTGCTTCTACGAGCTCATTGACAAAACCTATGAGCGACTACCGAAGTACGATGTTAATATAGTGCTCGCAGATTTTAACGCAAAGGTAGGAAGAGAAGACATCTTAAGCAGAATTGTCGGAAAACAGAGCATACACGACAAGAGGTCTGGCAACGAACTTAGGCTAATTGACTTCGCTATGGAACGGAATGCCACTATAGCCAGCTCACGGTTTCCTCCCCTCGAGATCCATAAGGGGACATGGCGGTCTCCAGATCAACGAACAGTCAACGAAATTGATCACATTGCGATAGACAAGAGGCACGCATCCAGTATTTTGGATGTCCGAACATTCCGAGGGGCTAACATCGACTCGGACCACTACCTTGTTGTAGCCAAGGTAAGGATTCGGATATCCACCACGCCACAACAAACCAGAAATACTGAGTGAACAAATTTAATGTCGAAAGACTGCAATCGCCAGAGACCGCCAAGACCTTCGCGCAACGCGTATTCCTTAACCTCTCGACTCACAACATACCAGGTGCATCGTGCATCTAATGATCAGCCGCAACTGATGTGCTAGGTTTCTCGCGCCACCAGCAAGAAACCCGTGATTTGTTGAGGAATGCCGACAGATGCTCGCAGCCAAGAACGAGGCCTACAAGGCTAAGCTGCAGGTGAAGACGAGAGCTGCCATTGAGCTCTATAGGCAAAGAAGAAAGGAAGAACACCGGCCTTTCAGAAAGAAGAAAAAAGAGCAAGAAAAGCTCGTGATCGAGGTTTTAGAGAGGTGCCACTCCAGGAACGATGTTCGCCAGTTTTACCAAAGTCAAAGCCAAGGATGCAAGGCCAGAACAGAATCCTGTCGAGATGAACAAGGAAATATCGTAGTTGTGACAAAGTCGATGCTGAGGATATGGAAGAACCACTTCTGCAGACTGTTAAAGGGCGATGACGAACAGCATTCCGCTGTCAGGCAGAACGAACCATTTAATATTGGCCACGACAGCAAAAACTGACAACCACCCGACCTAAGTGAAGTGAGGATAGCTATATCTAAACTCAAGCTTAATAAGGAGGCCGGAAATGACGGCCTTCCCGCTGAGCTTTATAAATCTGGCGGAGATGACTTGGTAAGCAACATCCACCAACTCATAAGCCAAATCTGGTCGGTTGAAAGCATGTCTGAAGACTGGAATGGAGACCCTCTGAACTGCGCTAACTACAGAGGCATAAGTCTGCTCAACATCGCCTACAAGATCCTATCTGCCGTAATATGTGAACGCCTGAAACCGTTTACCAACAACCTGATCTGCCCTTATCAGTGTGGTTTTAGGCGAGGAAAGTCCACAATCGATCAAATTTTCACACTTCGGCAGAATCTGGAAAAAACCCAAGAAGTCCAAATCGATACCCACCACCTGTTTATCGATTTCAAAGCCGCATACGACAGCATTTATAGAGACGAACTATACAGAGCCATGTCTAGTTTTGGTATACCGTCCAAACTGGTCCGTTTGTGTAGGATGACGATGGGAAATTATCGCAGCTGCATCAGGGTCGGAAACGACCTCACCGACACATTCGATACCAAAAAAGGATTTAGGCAAGGCGATGCGCTGTCATGTGGCTTCTTCAGTTTGATTCTTGAGATGATGGGGTAAAACTCAGGAACCATCGACAGAGACACAATCTTCCAAAAAAGCGGTGCAACTACTAGCATACGCCGACGATATTGGCATCATAGGTCGGATTCAACGTGATGTCATAGCCACGTTTGCTAGTATATGGAAGGAAGCAGCAAAAATTGGGTTTAGCACTACATGAGGGTAAGACTAAGTATGTCAAAACCAAAGGACACACAACATACTGGACAGAACGTCACCATTGACAGATATAACTTTGAGGTAGTACGGGACTTTTTCTATCTCGGCCCCGCTATTAACTCAGACAACAACATCTCGTCCGAAATCAATTTTTAACTTTGAAAATATCCTTCCAAAGGACACAAATCGCTTTAGATATGTTTATATCTTTCATGTGGTCTTATGTGAGTTTTGAATCCATTCCAATTGGAAGATAATGACCGTCACCTTTACTGGTGCTATTCACTTTTTTTGTAAATAAAACCTCCGCTTATAAACGACGACAAACGACAAAGTAAGCACTACAGAGAAACAACAACAAAAATATACAAAAACAACGACCAAAGTCAAATGACCACGTAAGAGGAGGGTGATCAATAAGAGCCGAAAAGGACACAACAAAAAAATGATGCAAATACAAAAAAAAGAGGAATTAAGGAAACGAAACCAAAATGAGATCTGAATTGTATTCGGGAGAAGGGGTTAAGAATGAAGTGCAGGGAACGTAACCAACTCCTTTGTCTTCTTTAGATTTCATTGTTTATGGGTGAACATATTTCAATTTTCAACTCAAATATAAATAAATTTTCCTTATCTTAACGTTAGGTGTGGATAGGTCCATGCGGTTCTTCCGACTGTATGCGCATGTTGGCATCTCATAAGATTTTTCGGCTTAGTTGGCCCATTGAAGATGCGTAGTATCATCCGATTTAGGGGTTCCAAGTGCTTGAAGGTAGGTGATAAGCAGGAAACCGGATCTACGAACAATTATTCGTCGAATAGTTGGTTCTGCATGCGAGAAAGGTAAATTCGCTGAGAGGGAGCTAGCACCGTCCGATGTTCCACAATTGCATGTTAGACGTGCATGAAATTTCACAATCAGTTCTTCCTCTGTTTGATTAAAGTGGCATGTGGATTTGTTTCTAGCAGCCTGATTGAATGAAGTTCCAGCTCATAAGTCATTTTGAAAAAAGTAATTGATCCGATTTTGCTTTACAGTCACCCTTCCCAGTTTGGTACTTTGGAAGAAAATTTAGAAAGAGTTGACGAATTCGGTGGTTGATTTAAACACACTCATGTGATACAACCCAATTGGAAAGTTTTCAAAACCCGATTTTAAGGACCAAACCCTACAAATACCGACTTCGATATAAACGAGAAATTTTGTCAACAAACCAAGAACGTTAACAGCGATTAAAACTTGTCGTTTGAATGACGCCAAATGTAGGTATTATCATGAATATCAAACTACAAAGATTGCACAAAAGTATGTTTAAGAAATACGCCAGGAAATGTGAACCACACAGGCGGACCTGTACAAGCTTTGGATGCCGCTTAGTTTTAAGAACTAAACAGTGCACAAATTCTAAAAAGCAATAAACAATAATGGTACGGAAATATATTGAAAACTCTTCCTAAAAATTATTAAATCGACTTTTTGAGATTTGTTAACAAATAGCAAGAACGTTACTTGCAATAGAAAACATTTCGTAAAGACTGTCATGTATAGGATTGAGAATATTTTATTTTATAGAGCGTCTGCCATTTGGGTCAAATCTCTCCATTTTTAGATATAAACGTTGCCTCTCTAGGTAATTCACAAAATGTTCAAAGGATAACAATTCAACCCAAGTGACATCGCTCTTAAGCAGTTTCTTATAAAGAGTGACGCTAAACATGACTTACTTTGTGAATGTCCTCCCAAAATCTCCGTCGGACATGTTGACCTACCAGCTTTGTATATTTCCATCGCTGAAATCCACTATTATTGATCAATACTTCCATGCATGAGTTGCTGAACCCCACCCATCACAACCGATACGACACTTCCGATTCCGGACCGCTTTAATTGACGATTTTTTTGCCTTTTACTTAACAGATGCAATTTGCATTTTAAAGATATTCTGAACGAAAGCGGCACTTGCCCGCACTCCCGTCTCAAAACCACCACAAGATTTTATTCTTTTCCGAAAAAAATGTTTTTTAACTGAATTTCCCCGGTTGGAAATGAAATAAAACGCGCTATTCCGCATAGGATCACCTGAAAAGGACATTTTCATCAAATAATTTACTTAACAGATGCAATTTGCATTTTAAAGATATTCTGAACGAAAGCGGCACTTGCCCGCACTCCCGTCCCAAAAACGCCACAAAATTTTATTCTTTTGCGAAAAAATGCTTTTCAACTGAATTTCCCCGGTTAGAAATGAAATAAAACACGCTATTCCACGTAGGATCACCTGAAAAGGACATTTTTATCAAATAATTTGCTTAACAGATGCAATTTGCATTTTAGAGATATTCTGAACGAAAGCGGCACTTGCCCGCACTCCCGTCTCAAAAACGCCACAAAATTTTATTCTTTTCCGAAAAAATGCTTTTTAACTGAATTTCACCGGTTAGAAATGAAATAAAACGCGCTATTCCACATAGGATCACCTGAAAAGGACATTTTTATTAAATAACTTAAGGGAGCACTTGCACAAACTTTCGTGAAACGCAATGAGCCGATCCGAAACTTATTTTTACCGATTAATGCAAAGTATCACAATTAATCATAATTTCCCGACGGAAAATGGAAGAAAAAGACTTGCACGAGCATGAGGACACTTGCACTTGGGGAAACGCCATTAGCCGAACAGAAAACGCAAATGAACACCAAAAACAAACGAAGCGTATCTACTTATTAGAATTTCCCGGTTAAATACGAAATAAATGATGATATTCACAAGGAAACATCGAAATGAAAACTTATTTCAAGGAGCCACGTGGACTTTGCACTTGGACGACCGCCATTAGCCGACAAGAAAACTGAAAACGCAAATAAGCCTCATATTTCCGTTTAAACGAGGCGTAACACAGAACATTTCTATAAATTGGAGCTTCCTGGTTAAATCCGATATAAAACATGCTTATCCGAACAAATAATTGAAAAGAAATCTCAAAATTTAATAATTTTCTCGAGCACGCGGACATTTGCAATTGCAAAACCATTGGCAAAACTGAAAACTAGAAATGCAAATTTCCTTACCGATTTCCATTAATTTTAACCTTTGAATGGATTAATACAATACCGACAGCTTAATTTCACAACTTTTGATACATTTGCTATCAAATATTTGCACAATTATTGGAAATTAGAATTTTAAGTTGCTCGCGCACTCAATTCACCTGCACAGGAATTTCTTCGAACCAATATGACATTTGACACAGGCAGAGGTGGGCATGAGGTGTTTGCATGTAGTTTTGTAGATTGGAACCTGAAAATAAGTGGCAATAAAATTAATAAGTGATAAATATTTACAAATAATATATTTTGTGGTAGATGTATTGAAAACTGTAGAAAATATATTTGTACCACTTAAAAAAAAATCGAAAGCTAATTATATTCAGAGAGAAAATGTCATGTGCATACAGTTTACCGCGAGTAATTTAACATGTTTGGTGATTTGTTTTGTTTTTAATTGTGACACTGACAAAGGTTTCTTTACTAATTAGATTTTATGCATTTAAAACCATGTGTAAATTACTATGGAAGTGTAATTCAGGTGACGACAAGTCAAACCGCTCAATTGCTTTTCTGGGATAGGGGGTTATAGAAGAAAATAAAATTCCCATTCAATTCAGTTCTCGTAAAATTTGACAGATATCTGATATATATGGAAAACGATCAATTTGTGTTTACTTCGTACCATTGCCCAGTGATTTAATTTTTACACATAAGAGACAGAGTAACAAAAAACACCCCACACAGGAAGCAACTCACTGCCAAAGGTACGTGGCATACTGATCCAAATCCACAACAAAATGCATTCAACTTATCCCTATACAACTTACTGGTAGCAGGGCTTTCCTGACTGCAGCTGCATTTAAAACATCCGAGAGCAAGTCTAGACAATTAACAGTAAAAATAATGCCGCACCCAAAACATACAAAAGAAATAAAAAAACAGATGACATGTACACACAAAGAGTATGCAAAATTCGGAAGTTCACTGTATAACGATGAAAATGAAAAGTTTTGCCAATTCTTATTTGAGGAAACAAAGGAAACGTATTTACCTAGTCAAAGGCCTCTAAATGAACGGGCCGTAATGTTGGAAAATGACACTTCAGTTCTATTGCTTGACAATATGTAAATAAACAGGCTTATATGGTGTAAACAATGATATGCTTTCTACTATTGTTCACATCTGTCAGATTATCCGATAAATAAAGTCAAAGGTCAACTGAATATTCTTTGACGTTTGACAAAAAGGTCGAAAAATGCATTTTGGTAAGGTTTATTTGAATTTGTTTGATCTCTTTCGTTTGGTTTTAATAATCAATCGTAATAATTTACAGCCGTATATATAAAAGCATTTTAGAGGTTGCCTAACTCGGTATCTATAATCTATTTTCAAATTTAGGCAACGTTGCCTAAAGGTCGCCTAACTTAAGCGCGAACAATCCCTGCGTAGAGGTTGCCCAGAGGCTGCCTAAGGAATTTTCATTTCATATTCATTTTGACATTATTGCGAGAATTTCCATCTGGAAATTTGTTTTGAGTTTTTGTGTGGTGATTTTCAATAAAGTAAAACTAATTTAATAAAAATGGACTCAAGCTACATTTCGTTTGTGAATGATTTAACTTGAAGATAAATATGTTATGCAAAAGTATAGATTTTCTAAACCCAATATGGTGAAGGTAATCAATCTTGTGCGATCTGATCATGAAGTTTAAATAGAAGTTGTCACATTTCTGCTGATCTCCAAGTGATGGCTGCTATAATATATAGATGATGTTCTTCCTTTTGGATGTTTGTTTACAAATAACATGCTGTCAAACCCGAAAAAAAAACATCTGATGTAAAAAAAAAAATTACAAAAATCACAATTTATACTAGATTTGTAAATTCTACTAAGTCTTTTGACATAACCTTCGCCTAGTTAGGCAGCAAAGGAAAATCGATTATAGATAAGAAATTTAGGCAATGTTGCCTAGAGACAACTTATATATTCAGGCATGCCTAACTAGGCAACCTCTGAGACACCGCCTAAGGAAATCTAATAAATACGGCTGATAGTCTTTAGGCAATAAGTCAGAAAAAAAAGTTTTCAAAAATTGTTGGTTTTTTAGTTTCAATGGAAAGCATTGCTCCGCCCCATAGGAGTATATTCGTTTTGAAAGCCATATAGTTGGTAACATAGAATAAGTATTTCGATAGATATGCCTTAAAGTATATATATCGACTCAGAATCGATAGCTAAATGGAATTAGCCATGTCTGTCTATCCGTCCGTCTGTAGGTCACCGGTTTTAAGGCCTTAAATTTTGAGCTATGATAATGAAATTTGGTGTATGTGATCCTTGTACGTGCTGTTCGTTCGACAATTGTAATCATTTGTAAAATCCGCCCACTTTTTAGAAAAATGTTATTTTCGTTCAAACGGTTAAGAATTTTGAAAAAGTATTCGAACAGCATATTAGAACAATCTCAATTTTTATATTTCGTCCATATAAAGTTTTTTTTTGCCACGTCCACTTTTTGGGCCGTTTTTAGTCAAAAAAAAACCTTTTTCGGTCCAATTTTCAAATATTCGAAACAACTTTTGATGCAAAACTTACCTACTTACTTAAGTGGCCCTACAGTCCTGGATAAACCTGGGCCTCAACCAACATGCGCACTCCAAGTTGGTTGAGGTCGGTTTCTACTTGTGCGAGCCACTTAAGGTCTTCCTCTACTGCGTCCGACGTCTGGCTGGGAATCGAAGACTCTGCGAGCCGGAGTATTGGTGTCCATTCGTTGTACATGTCCTAGCCATCTTAATAGTCCAATGCGGAGTTTTTTTGACTAGGGGTATGTCGCTGTAACACTCGTATAGTTCATGGTTGAATCTTCGCCTCCATAGCCCGTCAGCGCAAACGGGACCGAAGAATTTTCCTCACAAATCGACCAAGGATTTCTTCATCCGCTTTTGATACCGTCCATGCTTCAGCGCCTAGAGCAGGACTGGGTCTTATATAGGATCTCTTTAGTAGTTCGAGTGAGAGCTTTACTACCAAATTGCCTTCTTAGCACGAAGAAACAGCGATTGCCAAGAGTAATTCTTCGTTTGATTTCTGACGAGATGTAGTTCTCAGAGTTAATAGCGGAGCCGAGAGAGTCAAAGTCTACTACCTCAAAGTTATATCTGTCAATGATGACGTTCTGTCCAATTCGTCGATGCTGTGTGTCCTTTCGTGTTGACAGCATATACTTAGTCTTGCCCTCATTTACTGTTAAACCCAATTTTTCCGCTTCCTTCCCTATATTAGCAAACGTGGCTATGACATCACGTTGAGTCCTACCAATGATGTCAATATCGTCGGCGTATGCACCGCTTTTTGGAAGATTGTGTCTCTATCGAGGATTCCGAAGTTTTGCACCATCATCTCAAGAAACAAATTAAGGAAATCACATGATAGCGCATCGCCTTGCCTAAATCACTTTTTTGTATCGAATGTGTCGGTGAGGTCGTTTCCGACCCTGATGGTGCAGCGAGAATTCTCCATCGTCATCCTACACAAACGGACGAGTTTGGACGGTATACCAAAACTAGACATGGCTCTGTAAAGTTCGTCTCTATAAATGATGTCCTATGCAGCTTTGAATTCGATAAATATGTGGCGGGTATCGATTTGGACTTCTTGGGTTTTTTTCCAGGATCTGTGAAAATTTGATCGATTGTGGACTTTCCTGGCCTAAAACCACACTGATAAGGGCCAATCAAGTTGTTGGTAAACGGTTTCAGGCGTTCACATATTAAGGCAGAAAGGATCTTGTAGGCGATGTTGAGCAGACTTATGCCTCTGTAGTTGGCGCAGTTCAGAGGATCTCCTTTTTTGTGGATCGGGCAAACGATGCTGAGGTTCCATTCTTCTGGCATGCTTTCAACCGACCAGATTTGGCTTATGAGTTGCTGGATGTTACGTATCAAGCCATCTCCGCCAGCTTTATAAAGCTCAGCGGGAAGGCCGTCATTTCCGGCAGCCTTATTAAGTCTGAGTTTAGATATTGCTATCCTCACTTCACTCAGTTCGGGTGGTTGGCAGTTTTTGCTGTCGTTGCTAATGTTGAATGATTCGTTCTGCCTGACAGCGGAATGTTGTTCGTCATCACCGTTTAACAGTCTGCAGAAGTGGTTCTTTCATATCCTCAGCATCGACTGTGTCTCAAATACGATATTTCCTTGTTCATCTCGACAGGATTCTGTTCTGGCCTTATAGCCTTGGCTTTGACGTTTTAGACTTTGGTTAAATTTGCGAAAATCGTCCCTGGAGTGGCACCTCTCTATATCCTTGATCGCGCGCTTTTCTTGCTCTTTTTTCTTCTTTCTGAAAAGCCAGTGTTCTTCCCTTCTTCTTTGCCTCTAGAGCTCAATGGCAGCTCTCGTCTTCACCTGCAGCTTAGCCTTGTAGGCCTCGTTCTTGGATGCGAGCATATGTCGGCATTCCTCATCAAACCAGGGGTTTCTTGCTGGTGGCCGAGAGAAACCTTACACATCAGTTGCGGCTGATCTAATGGCTTGTTGGCATCGTTGCCATTGCTCTTCGACATTAGATGCTGGTGGTGTGTTGTGAGTCGAGAGGTTAAGGGATACACGTTGCGCGAAGGTCTTTGCGGTCTCTGGCGATTGCAGTCTTTCGACATTAAATTTTTTCACTAAGTCCGTTACCAGACGTGTTGTCGTGTAGGTTATATATTCCGACAATACTGCTAAAGATGTCTTCTCTTCCTACCTTTTCGTTAAAATCTCCCAGAACGATTTTAACATCGTACTTTTGTAGTCGCTCAAAGGTTTTGTCGAGGAGCTCGTAGAAGCAATCCTTAGTTGTATTATC
Organism: Rhingia campestris; assembly: GCA_932526625.1. Classification (NCBI taxonomy): domain Eukaryota; kingdom Metazoa; phylum Arthropoda; class Insecta; order Diptera; family Syrphidae; genus Rhingia; species Rhingia campestris. Next base: position 606,294 of record OW052186.1, on the reverse strand, counting down.
ATTTCCTCCTTCGGAGCATGAGCGCATATAACGCTGATGTTGTCGAATTTGGCCTTGATGCGGATTGTTACAATGCGTTCGCTAATGTCTTCTAAACATAAGACTTCTTGCCTAAGTCTGTCACTTATAACAAATTCGCATCCGAATAGTCGCTGTTTCTGCTCATTATAACACGGTCCATAGTAGATGTCACTGTTTTTCATCCTCTATTGTCCCGCCCATCCCATCGTATATCCTGGATGGCAGTAATGTCTGCTTTGTAGCAGTTTAGGGCTTCCTGTAGTTGTTCGCCTGCACCTCTCCTGTTTTATGTTCTCACATTCCAGGTGCAGATACAAACGTCGGTCGTTGTCCATTTTTCTTTTAGCAGGGTAGTCAACATTAATATCAGTCCTTTCCGAGGCTATTTGTTGCTGCGTAACATATGGTTCGGTAGTTCCAATTTATTAGATACCCCTAGGACACGGGGCCATCAGTATCCACTACGGGTTTGAGCGCTGCCGTTGACCTTTCTGTTCATCCGCCACCATCTCTGTTCAAGGGACCTGACTTACCCTTGAGATTCCTAGATAACCTGTTGTCCAAATATGTCAAAGCAGGTCACCTACGTTCGCCTTGGACGGCATACATACCGGGTAGTCTTTCCGCGCCATTCTGACCAGGGTGATTTTAGTGTTGGTGTTTAACGTCTTATTATCAACACTCGCACTTATCGTTTAGCAAGTCAAATCCGGGTGGATGATAGCAGTTTCCTATGGTTACCACTTGGAGGTAAAAAAAGCGCAATTGGTGTGTAGTTGTAGAGTTACAACCACTGAGCCAATCAGAGTCTACCCTCGTTCTTCAACACCCATTTTGATGCAAAACTTAAATAAAATTAATAAGAGCAGTTTTTATAAAATATTTTGATAAGCTGTCTGAACAATATGTTGTCGCAATGTCATTTTTTATATTTAATCGTTATTAAGTACACATTTTGGGATACGAAAGGATCCCTTACCAATTATATATTCCTGACGTCAAGCCATGTGTAAAATTTAAAAGTAATTCAGCTGATGACGCTAAATCAAACTGCCCACGTGCTGTGCTTGAGTAGGTGGTCCTATAAATAATCAAATACAGGATGTCCACCAGATATCAGGTAAAGAAGAGATAGGAAACTTTCCAGGAATTTACGTTTTGCCTACAAGCTAATCCTGGAATTTTCCAGGATTTTGACAGATAAATTGATTACCACGGTCCAACCAATTCCTTGTTTACAGTCCAGCTAATTAATGTGCCAAAACGAAACCCAAGAAATCGGGAGAAGACACGCGAAAGTTCCCTATCTCTTCCTTACTTAATCTCTGGTGACCACCATTCAGTTCAGTTTGCGTAAAATTTGACAGATATCTGTTAATGATGGGAATCGATTTTGGTATACCTCGTGCCATTACAACGTGAGCTTATTATTACAGATATGATGCAGAGTAAACAAAAAGGCACCCCACGAAGCAACTCACTGCTAAAGGATAGCTAACTGATAAAAATCCACAACACAAAGCGCATTCAACTTTTACCTATACAAGCTGTGGCTCCGTGGAATCCGGCTGTTTTTAAACCATCCGAGAACAAGCATAAAATTTAAAATAATGTCGCATCCAAAATATACCTACAAGAGATATAAAAAAAACAAACACATGGAATTTAAACACAAAGAGTATGGATAAATCAAAAGTTTACTGTATTGGCATGAAAATTTGAGGAACCAAACTCTCAATAAACCAATTGACACTTCAGTTTGATGGCTTAACAAAATTATTGTTGACATCTGTCAGATTTTCCGTGTGAAAGTTCAAACTTCATCTCAAAATTAAATGCGGGATTTTTTTTAGTTTTCAGGTAAGTTATACAATATTTGGAAACATTAAGAAAATGTCGCAATTTGGAAATTATAATAAAAAGTGCAATTAAAAGTGAAACTTTATTTTATGCTAAATGTATTGAAAACTGTAGGAAATAAATTTGTGCCAATTGAGAAAAATTTGACTGCTTATTATATTCAGAGCGAAAATGTCATGTTTATACCGAGAAATTCAATATGTTAAGTGGTTTTGTTTTTAATTGTGACACCGACAATTTAAAAGTGCAATTAGATATTTTGCTAGTAAATCCATGTGTAAATTAATGCGGATGTGTAATTCAGGTGATGACACTGCAACAGGGATGAAAAATGGCTTTTCAGCATTGTATTGAAAGTTAAAAAAAAATTGTATTGAAATTGTACTGGAGGTACAGTGTACAGATTTGGTGAAAATACTTTTTTTTTTTAGAAAATAACTATAATTTTTTACATTTTATAGCTGGAAATAATAACCGAGGCATAATTTTAATAAACATAATAAAAATCATTCATAGTAGGCATTTAATTTCTCTTAAAAGGAAAAAAACATCGATCTCACTTAGTTTTGTTTTTCAATGCACATAATGGCCGTATCCGTCACTACTTATGGGCCTGCGCACACGAGTATGCTTCAACCTTAGTCATTATGGTTACTTTCCAAACACACGGGAATATGTTCAACCAGTTGAATTTTGTGTAATATACCAAACTTTATATGTATGTGTAATTCGATTAACACCGAACTAGCCGCCGTATTTTTTTTTAATACCACAACTGTCAGAAACGCATGCATGTGTTGGTAGATTCAACCTCTTCAACCACATAATTTTGGGTGAAAAATTGCTCTCCAATGCCTCTCAAACTGTGTTCCCTCCTCACCCGTCCCGCCAACAAACATGACGTTCAACCGGTTGAAGCATACTCGTGTGCGCATGCCCTATGATCATTTTTTTCCATTTATCGCCATTTTTTTGTCAGCTTTTAGTCATATGATCATTTAACGGAAAAAACAAGCGAAAGCTTGTAATATTTCTGTTTTGAGTGTACTCTTGATAGCTTGCCAGGATCAGCATTGTTTAAATTTTTAAAATCGTTGCTTACAACAGTGATCAAGATTTCGTTTTTTCTATTTCGTCGTTTACAAAAAATAGAGTTAAAGTTTTTAGAGTCAAGGCGTTCCCAAATGGAGTACGATTCTATGGATGCAAAAAATATAAAGATGGCTTACAAAATTTATTGGCTTAAAATTAAGTCGTTAAAATTCGAAAAGGACGTTTAAGGCCCAAGTTTTCAGTGCGAGATCATCTTAGTTTCGGGAACTTACTCGAATTAACTTGAGAAAGCAGTTTTTCAGGCGATTTAAATCTAGAGTTAACTTCGAGTTAACCCAGCAAGTTTACTGAGTTTACACCGGGATTAAATGGTCAGATGTTTTTGACAGATGATGTAATACCAGGCAAACAATTTTTTTCAATTCCAATTTGAACTTATATTATGCAGATCTCAGCGACTTGAAATTGTTTTAAATATTTTTTTTAAGAAGAAGACTTGCAAGTGACAAAAGCATTTGTTTGGGGAAAAGGAAACCAAACAGCTGATAAAGTGATAACTGAGCAAAATCGGTAAATCATGAGTGCTACCAAATTAAATCACCACACACGGAGTAAAATTTAATTCTATACTGAAAAACTGCTTCATGGGTAAACTCTAGCTTAAATTTATTCCGGAGTTATTAAACACTGTGTTAACTCAGAGTTAACTCGGCACTGAAAAACCGGCCCAAAAATGGCTAGGACATGTAGAACTGTAGCTCCACTAAACGAAAGAACGAAAAATAGTTTCAACTATAAAAATATAGCTGTTTGGGGGATTTACTGTGGTACTTAAACCCATTTACCAGGGTAAGTTACCCATATCAAAACAAAAATTAATTGATTTGGTGAAACTTTCAAAAAGAGCTTGTGCCATGTATAACGGTCTTCCAACCCATTATCTTTAAGATGCAGAGCGCTTGCCGGAACCTGATCAACATGAGAGTGACTTAAAATTCGAAGCGAAAGTGATTTGATTAAAAACCGTTGCTTTACTTATTTTTATTTGAAATAAATACCCTAAAAATAATTTTGTGTATAATACATCTCCTTGTTGTCTATTTTGTTAGTTAATGTTGTCTATTTTGTTAGTTAATGACTAACTAAGATCTTCAAGATCCCTAAAAATAAGAAGACAAGAAGACATGTATTTTCGGTACGAAACTTTCATAAGAAAAATTTAAAAAAGAACCATCAAACAGCTGATAAACTGTATTCAGGCAAAAAAAAAAAATGGCGCGAATATAGAAAAAAAGTGATTGTGAAATTGTGAATTAAAAATTGGCACATACCTTCAGTAGTATTTATATAAATTCGAACAGATTTTTAGTAGCAAAGCAAATTATGTGATGTTTTCGTTTTTTAAAACATATTTTGATATTAAATACCTATTGAAATAGCTGCAGCACAAATTGTATCGGATTTTATAAAAGTGTATTTGTGTACTGAATCTAGAGCGATTGTATCGAAAACAGTACAATTGTATCGCCTTTTGCAACCCTGCACTGCAATCGGCAGCATAATAATATTATAAGTCAAACCGCTGGAATAGGTGCCCTTAAAAAAAATCAAATTCAGAATGTCCATCATTCAATTCAGTTCGCGTCAAATTTGACAGATATCTGTTTTTGATGGAAATCGATCGATTTTTGTTTACCTCGTGCCATTGCCTAATATTTTTGCACATAAAAATCAGAGTAAAAAACAAATAAACCACACAAAATCCATTCAACTTATAACCCTATACAACTTACTGGTATTAGGGTTCGAGTGGTGATATTCGGTTTGCCGATAGTAATTTGAGGACAGCAACACTATCCAATCAAGAGCCTGTAATGGCGTTTTCCATTGGTAAGATAATCTTTTTTTTTTATCTGGATCAGTCAAAAGACCGATTTTGACAGTTGTTGTGTTCCATTGGGCCAACAATTTAATTCTTTTTTATCTAAGATTTGCAAGTCCAGATTTTTCGGCAAATTTACCTCTCCTTGCACACACACTAATACAAATGATAGCTGTCAGTTTGACTAAAGTGATTTTCATTTGATTTATTATTGTTTCGGTTGTGAAAAACTATTAATAAACATTAAAAATGTAACACCCTTATTAATAAATGCTGATTAGCTAATCAGCGACTAGCTTTTGCGCGGGTATTTATTATTAAGAAAACTGTCAAGTTAGCCATTGATTAGCTAATCAACGTGAAATATAAATAAAATATAAAAAATTAAATATAAATTAAACGAAAAACAATCAACCTGTGTGATTTGAAACACGACAGCTACACCGACACTAATTTCACAGACAAGAAATTACAACAATACAGAGACAAAAAAGATTAATCTGAAATCGTGTTTAATTGGCACCAAGAAAGATCAAATTTTAGATCAAAATCCAGATTTACCAATGGAAAACGCCATAAATGAACCGCGCGCCGGTAATGTCAAAAATTAAATTTTAGTTTGATGGCTAAAAGAAGTGAATATAAAAAGTTTGACAGATCTGTCAAATTTTCCCATAAAAAAGTCAAAGTTCTGCTCCAAATTAAGTGCGAATTGTTTCGGGTTTCCAGGTAAATAGTACAAAATTTGGAAACATTTAGAAAATTGTTTTAAAAATTATTTATTTTTAAGAATATAACGTTTAGGAGCATAATAATTATATTCAACTTTTGTTTAGAAATAGCTGACAATGGAAAAAGAATTCGAATGCAATGTAATAATTTTGACAAATTGCGAAAATCGGAAAAAGTGTTCATATAATGTTGGAGAATGACACTTCAAACAAAACAACAACACACTGACATCGCGATAGCAATCGCCTACAAGGTAAATCTGGACTTTTATCTAAAATTTGATCTTTTTTGGTGCCAATGATGCCAACAAGATTTCAGATTGATTTTTGGTTTTTCTCTGTATTGTTGAAATTTCTTGTCTGTGAAGTTAGTATCGGTGTAGCTGTCAAGTTTCAAGTCACACAGGTTGCTGTTACCCCTATCCCATAGGGGTAAAGTAGTTTTGATACATAGTTTGCAACAAAGAGAAATAATTAAGCTGTTCTTCCACGTTGGCAAAACCACTGCGTAAGCTTTTCTATCTGCCATATTCATCAGGACTCTTTCCGAGTAAATGGAAAACAGCATTTGTCCGGTCCGTATCTTCTTCTCTCTCCAACTACCGACCATGACCTTAGAAAGAAGGGACGTAAGTGCAGTCCCTTCTTTCTAAGGTCATGGAAACGCTGATAAACCGTCAGCTTATGAAATATCTTGAATCACGAAAACTCCTAAATGACCGAAAATACGGTTTTTGGTGATTTGATGACATATCGCACCGAAGATTCACCTCGGTGGCGAAAAGAAGATAGTTGCACTTGATGTTTGAAAAGCATTTGACAGGCTTTGGCATCAAGCCCTTTTGTCCAAAATGCGTGCTTTTGGAATCGATGAAACTCTTTTTCTATGGATTAGAAACTACCTCTCGAAACGTTCAATTCAAGTTGTTTTGGACGGTTTCAAGCCTGCTACTTACGAAATAAATGCTGGTGTTCCCCAGGGCTCCTTTCTGTCTCCGATACTCTTTCTCATATTTATTAATGACCTCTTGTCTGAAACTTCTAATCCAATCCATTCCTTTGCCGATGACAGCACTTTCAGCTTTTCATATTCGTTCTCTAATCCACGCCCTTCATCTTCGGACGTGGAACAGCATAATTAAATGGGGTAAATCCAATAGAGTGGGATTTAATGCTTTCAAAACACAATGCTATCTTCCATTATCCATGAGTGGCACTTGCACCGCCGAAACCAAAAAACTTTCCATGCTCGGTGTGTGTGTTATGGTGCTTTCACACCGAATCATAACCTGAGTTTTTGGCAAAAAGTTTACGTAAACCACTGGATGCTTTCACACTGACTCTGACCAGATTTCGTTTGACATTTCAATCAGCTGTGAATTGTGATACTAGCTGCAACATTTGTTTGTGAAAATATTGTAATTGAATAATAAATTAATTCTAATATAATCAAAATAATATTAGCATTTGAAGTTCAAAATTAAACAAATCTAAAGATTTTGACAACAGTTTTTGACTCTCAAGCCCGCCGCTAGTTTTGTTTTTATTTCATCTGGTGTGTAAATTTCTGTTGTTGTCAGAGTTAATAGCGGAGCCGAGGTAGACAAAGTCCCGTACTACCTCAAAGTTATATCTGTCAATGGTGACGTTCTGTCCAATTCGTCGATGTTGTGAGTCCTTTCGTGATGACAGCATATACTTAGTCTTACCCTCATTTACTGCTAAACCCATTTTCGCCACTTCCTTCTTTATACTAGCAAACGTGGCTATGACATCACGTTGAGTCCTACCAATGATGTCAATATCGTCAGCGTATGCTAGTAGTTGCACCGACTTTTGGAAAATTGTGCCTCTGGTGTTGGCTTTGGAGTTTTGCACAATCCTCTCAAGAATCAGATTAAAGAAGTCACATGACAGCGCATCGCCTTGCCTAAATCCTTATTTGGTATCGAATGTGTCGGTGAGGTCGTTTCCGACCCTGATGGAGCAGCGAGTATTCTCTATCGTCATCCTACACAAACGGACGAGTTTGGGCGGTATACCAAAACTAGACATGGCTCTGTACAGTTCGTCTCTATAAATGCTGCCGTATGCGGCTTTGAAATCGATGAATAGGTGGTGGTTACCGATTTGAACTTCTTGGGATTTATCCAGAATCTGCCGAAGTGTGAAGGCGTTCACATATTGCGTTCACATATTACGGCAGATAGGATCTTGTAGGCGATGTTGAGGAGACTTATGCCTCTGTAGTTGGCGCAGTTCAGAGGGTCTCCGTTTAAATGAAAATTGGGCGTGACAGTAAGCGGATTGCAGACAAAATTAAACCTGTTCTTCTTGGTCCAACAGAGAGTCTATAAACCAAATTTCATCCCTCTAGCTCACAATTTAAGGCCCAAAAATCGGTGACACACGGACGGCCAGACATTGCTAAATCGATTAGCTAGCGATTCTGGGCGGATTCGTATACATTAAGGTACATCTAGTTAAATGATTTCTCTATGTTGCAAACTATGTATCAAAACTAATATTCCCCTGGGATAGGGTATTCAAATAACTGCAAAAGCAATGCTTTCCATTTTTCGTAGGAGACTTGTTAGTTACGTAGCGTTTAACTTGTATTTTATGTGTGTGAAAGTCTCCCTCAATATCGTCAACGATTATCGATTTTGTTATTCACAGTATGAGCACCCTATAGACCCGAAACAATTCGCACTTAATTCTTTGAAGTTAGGCAAAAAGGTCTTAAGTCAGAAAATGCAGTTTTTTTCGAAAAAATGAAAGTACAGCCGCCTCCCTCTTAGTCGAATTTCCCTCTAAATCTAATTTTTGCGCCATATTTTGGCATTGCACTCAATTTTTCTCACAAAAAAAACATCCTCTAAGTCGAACTCCCTCTAAGTCGAAATTCCCTCTAACTCGAATACATTCTTCCTTTTGCGGCAAAAAAAGTCACCCTCTCGCAACACTAATTAATAAACATGAAGGACATAGGAACAAGGATTGTGCGTATAAAAATGTTGGCAAAGCTGTTTTTGAGTGGTAAGTATGTGTGGGAATATTTTACCAGTTAGTGATCCTATCATTAAAAAAGCTCTCGAATTCGCAAGCAGTTAAGGTTTTCATAATTTCATGGGAAGTGATGGTTGGCTGACTAGATTTAAAAGGAGACACAGCCATCTTTGCAAAGCTTTATCTGGTGAATGAAATATGAATCCCTCTAACTCGAATTTTTCCAAAACTCCCTCTAATTCGAAATAATTTTGATATCCCGTGTAGTCTAATTATTTGCAGTATGTACCTAAGTATTTTATAACAAACCAAATACGCATTTTTCTTACTTATTGCCTTAGACTAAAGATTATGAATTCTATACAGATGACGCACTCCATATAAGAAAAATTGTTCTATAGCGGGTCGTGCTGGAACAGCCCGCCATACGTTTTATACCCTATCCCATAGGGGGGTATATTAGTTTTGACATTAAGTTTGTAACATAGAGAAATAATTTAGCTAGATATACCTCAAAGTATATGGATCGATTCAGAATCGCTAGCTGAGTCGATTAAGCTAGCTGAGTCGATTTGAGCTACAGTGTTGAAATTTGGTACATAAAAGCCAAAGCAGAAAAAATGTAAACATTTTTGAAATCCGCGCACTGCCACGCCCCCATTTTAGAAAAACGTAGTTTTTAGCCAAACTGTAAGGAATTTTAAAAAAAAGTGTCTGAGCATCATATTTATACAATCTTCATATTTATATTTTGTACATACATAGTTTTTTGCCACGCCGACTTTTTGGGGACGTTTTAAGTAAAATAATGCTTATTTTTTTGTCCAACTTTAAAAATGTTCAAAAAAAACTTATGATGCAAATACTTCCGCAATGGTAATATGTATAAACATTTTGTCCATAGATCATTTTCACCTACGCCCACTTTTTGGGGGTGTTTTCTTACAAAAACCATTTGTATACCCCATCCGAAGGCATAAGCAATAGCAATACGTCGAACCACAAAAGGTTCGATGAACTGTCTGAACAATCTGCCCTAGCGAGGTATCCGTCGGAGCGGAAAATTTTCCGCAACGCATAATTCGTCGGAGATTCAAATTCCGGTCGAGGTATTTGCCATCGGAAAGAAATACTACACAAATGCGACGACAAAGCTCGTACTGTTTAGGGGTGGTTTTTTCTTTTGAGCTCGCCCTGGAAACACAAATTCAAACGATTAGTACGAAAATTACTTAAATAAATAGTTTTATATAATTACATACATTTTTCTATTACTCCACTTCACTTCGTAAACAAATTCCGCGACGAATTTGTGTCGGAGGAAATCGGAAAAAGAATTGCACTTAGCTGTCAAAAATTGAACGAAAAATGCACCTGAACGCACTTCAACGCAATTCGCTGGGATGCGTTACGAAATGTCGGAGAAATATTCCGAACAGCTTTTCGGAAGAATACCTCGAAGCAAAAATCATCGGAATCATACAAAATCGGAGAATTTTCCGCTCCGACGGATACCTCGCTAGGGCCGAATATGTTGCGACAATGTTATTTTCTGTATTTAAAGCCTACATTTTGAGGATATTAATTTTAAGGATCCGCACAGCGGATTGTAGCCTTCTCATATGTTTTTCATGTGTTTTCATGCATACCGACCCGTACCATGAAGCTACTGAGCAAACGTTTCTGTTTTTTGTTCACAATGCGTCATCTGTATGGAATTCATAATCTTTGCTTAGACTTAATTATTACGAATAATAATTAATACCAAACGAAAGAGAACAAACAAATTCAGTTAAACCTAACCAAAATGCATTTTTCGACTTAAGAGCTTTTTGTCAAACGTCAAAGAATATTCAGTTGACCTTTGACTTTATTTATCGGATAATCTGACAGATGTGAACAATAGTAGAAAGCATATCATCGTTTACACAATATCAGCCTGTTTATTTACATTTTGTCAAGCCATAGAACTGAAGTGTCATTTTCCAACATTACGGCCCGTTCATTTAGAGGCCTCTGACTAGGTAAATACGTTTCCTTTGTTTTCAAATAAGAATCGGCAAAACTTTTCATTTTCATCGTTAAACAGTGAACTTCCGAATTTTGCATACTCTTTGTGTGTACATTTCATCTGTTTTTTTTTATTTCTTTTGTATGTTTTGGGTGCGACATTATTTTTACTGTTAATTGTCTAGACTTGCTCTCGGATGTTTTAAATGCAGCTGCAGTCAGGAAAGCCCTGCTACCAGTAAGTTGTATAGGGATAAGTTGAATGCATTTTGTTGTGGATTTGGATCAGTATGCCACGTACCTTTGGCAGTGAGTTGCTTCCTGTGTGGGGTGTTTGTTTTTTTGTTACTCTGTCTCTTATGTGCAAAAATTAAATCACGCTGCAATGGTACGAGGTAAATACAAATTGATCGTTTTCCATATATATCAGATATCTGTCAAATTTTACGCGAACTGAATTGAATGGAGGATAACCTAGATTTGATTTTTTTCTAAAACCACCTATTCCAGCCAAGCAATTGAACGGTTTGACTTGTCGTCACCTGAATTACACTTCCATACTCATTTTCACATGGTTTTAAGTGCAAAAAATCTAATTAGTAAAGAAACCTTTGTCATTGTCACAATTAAAAACAAAACAAATCACCAAACATGTTAAAATACTCGCGGTAAACTGTATGCACATGATATTTTCTCTCTGAATATAATTAGCTTTCGATTGCTTTTCAAGTGGTAGGTACAAATATATTTTCTACAGTTTTCAATATATCTACCACAAAATATATTATTTGTAAATATTTATCACTAATTAATTTTATTGCCACTTATTTTCAGGTTCCAATCTACAAAACTACATGCAAACACCTCATGCCCACCCCTGCCTGTGTCAAATGTCATCTTGGTTCGAAGAAATTCCTGTGCAGGTGAATTGAGTGCGCGAGCAAATTAAAATTCTAATTTCCAATAATTGTGCAAATATTTGATAGCAAATGTATCAAAAGTTGTGAAATTAAGCTGTCGGTATTGTATTAATCCATTCGAAGGTGAAAAATAATGGAAATCGGTAAGGAAATTTGCATTTCTAGTTTTCAGTTTTGCCAATGGTTTTGCAATTGCAAATGTCCGCGTGCTTGAGAAAATTATTAAATTTTGAGATTTCTTTTCAATTATTTGTTCGGAATAGCATGTTTTATATCGGATTTAACTGGGAAGTTCCAATTTATAGAAATGTTCGGTGTTACGCCTCGTTTAAACGGAAATATGAGGCTTATTTTCGTTTTCAGTTTTCTTGTCGGCTAATGGCGGTCGTCCAAGTGCAAAGTCCACGTGGCTCCACGAAATAAGTTTTCATTTCGATGTTTCCTTGTGATTATCATAATTTATTTCGTATTTAACCGGGAAATTCCAATTAGTAGATACGTTTTGTTTGTTTTTGTTGTTCATTTGCGTTTTCTGTTCGGCTAATGGCGTTTCCCCAAGTGCAAGTGTCCTCATGCTCGTGCAAGTCTTTTTCTTCCATTTTCCGTCGGGAAATTATGATTAATTGTGATATTTTGCATTAATCGGTAAAAATAAGTTTCTGATCGGCTCATTGCGTTTCACGAAAGCTTGTGCAGTGCTCCCGTAAGTTATTTAATAAAAATGTCCTTTTCAGGTGATCCTACGTGGAATAGCGTGTTTTATTTCATTTCTAACCGGGGAAATTCAGTTCAAAAGCATTTTTTCGGAAAAGAATAAAATCTTGTGGCGGTTTTGAGACGGGAGTGCGGGCAAGTGCGGCTTTCGTTCAGAATATCTTTAAAATGCAAATTGCATCTGTTAATTCGGAATCGGAAGTGTCGTTTCGGATGTGATGGGTGGGGTTCAGCAACTCATGCATGGAAGTATTGATCGATAATAGTGGATTTCAGCGATGGAAATATACAAAGCTGGTAGGTCAACATGTCCGACGGAGATTTTGGGAGGACATTCACAAAGTAAGTCATGTTTAGCGTCACTCTTTGTAAGAAACTGCTTTAGAGCGATGTCACTTGGGTTGAATTGTTATCCTTTGAACATTTTGTGAATTACCTAGAGAGGCAACGTTTATATTTAAAAAAAAAAGAAGGATTTGACCCAAATGGCAGACGCTCTATAAAATAAAATATTCTCAATCCTATACATGACAGTCTTGACGAAATGTTTTCTATTGCAAGTAACCTTCTTGCTATTTCAAAAAGTCGATTTAATAATTTTTAGGAAGAGTTTTCAATATATTTCCGTACCATTACTGTTTATTGCTTTTTAGAATGTGTGCACTGTCTGCATAATTCCGTTTTTTTTTCTTTTACAACTAAGCGGCATCCAAACCTTGCGTTTCGATACAGGTTCGCCTGTGTGGTTCCGATTTCCTGTCGTATTTCTTAAACATACTTGCAATCCTGTTAAACAAAAATTAAAAAAGTCTGTCGTCCCATGTTGACTTTCAGCAACTTGTTGAATCTAGCTGAAGAAATGAGTTGTTGCAAGTAGCCCTTGGAGTTTAACTGGCCCAGTGTTTCTTGTTAATCCGTTTTTAGGCCACTGGATAAGACACCAACCATGTACATAACGACTGGTAGTTCCTTAACATTTGACAACAACACTGATGTACAGCTCGACCACGGTGGAATCAAATACCTTCTGTCACCTTTTCACTGATATATGTTTGTCAATAAGGCCCACTATTTAACGCCAGTCATATACGTCCCACAACTCAAATCATCCTTTCATTCTGTGTACAAAAGTATTCCTGATTAATGACGTATTTACATTTGCTTCTTCGCTTCATGTAGCTAGAGCAGGCTTAACATTATCAATTCGATTCATTATGTAGCTGGGTGTGCTTCTTCTGCGCGATGCCATGTCCTTGTGTGGCATGAAAGGTACCAGGTGCGTGTGTGCAATAATAATCACGCGACAAATGGCGATGTCAATGACACCTCCTCACAGTGCAACAAATATCAAAATTCAAATTGGCTAATTGCCGCCACACCTTGGCTACAATCGTCATCAGCCCTTTCTGCTGCTGTAGCCGTCGCTCTTGCCACGGAGGTCGTTCGTCGTTGTCGTCGTCGTCGTCGTCGTCGTAGTCATAGTGGTTATCATACGGTGTTGCGCAGCACCGATAAAGTGTGCAGTTTTAGTTGCTGCGCCCGTGTACCGCTCTACACCGTCAGCGTGCACCTATCTGCAGTGATACAATTTTGTTGTAAATATCATTTTTATGCTAATCTCTCGAGCGATCATAAAATGACCGTAAAAACAAGATATACACTCAAAGCGAGCCCGCAAGGAATAAAGGTTCGTCCTTACCTCGCAAGCCACACCACCATAACATACCATCGAAGTGGTTTGCTCTTTGCCTGCTATCTCCATCCAACAACGAAATAAAGCACACGTAAAAAAATAATTAATATAGAGATGAGCGCAGATCAGCCGTGTAATGCGAGCGATCTTCATCTCCTCTGATATTATGTTTTAAGTGTTTCTTCTCTTGGACTGGCTTTAATTTTTTGTTTCGATTTTTTTTGTTGTTGCTTGGTCGTGGCTTCTATCTTCAGCCAGAGATCGTACCGGACGGATTTCCAACAAATTAATTTCTTATTTAAATTAGTATTCCTGTGCGATTAACGCGCGCGCCTTCACTCCAGTAAGTGTGCGCAGCATTTCCATTTCGTATCGTATCGTCGCGTCACTTTTGTTCGTGTGGATACATGCTCCAGAACTCTGTTTTTAATTTGTCGATTTGGAAAGGAGTTATCATACAACACGTAGGTACACATGTTGTTTATTTTTGGTTAGAAATGGGTTGGTCCAGCAAAGGTGATTAAGATTTTTTTTTTTTTGCATATGAATCAGGTTGTGTGGAGCATCTGAGTTGTTCATCAACTGAAGTTCCATAGTGGGTCAACCACTGTAGCTAGAATGTGTGTAGAGGATGTATGCTATCTGGTGAGTATGTGGTTTGTTCGGGAAGCTCACTTTGACAGAAGCTTACATGAGTTTGGCGTTTATGTCGTATGATTGTATCTGGTAGAGGTGGAATGGAATAGAGATGATTTTTTTTAAATTGATATGAAATTTACTTTATTCGAATGGTTATCTTCTGGTATTATAATTTAAATATGATTTCTGGCACATGACCGTCACAGCTGTCTCGGACGTAGTCCAATTTTCGATGGCTTTTTCCAACATTTGTGGCCGTATATCGGCAATAAGGCGGCGAATGTTGTCTTCCTAGTGGTCAATCATTTCGGGCTTATCGGCGTAGACTACCGACTTCACATATCCCCACAGAAAATAGTCTTACTTACTTACTTTAAGTAAGTCCGGAATGAACCTGGGCCTCAACCAACATGCCTCTCCAATTAGCCCGGTCCTTAGCTAACTGCCTCCAGTTGCGCACTCCAAGTTGGTTGAGGTCGGTTTCCACTTGTGCGCGCCACTTAAGGCGAGGTCTTCCTCTACTGCGTCCGACGTCTGGCTCTGGGAATCGAAGACTCTGCGAGCCGGAATATTGGTGTCCATTCGTTCTACATGTCCTAGCCATCTTAAACGTCTAATGCGGAGTTTTTTTGACCAGGGGCATGTCGCTGTACAGCTGGTTGGTTGAATCTTCGTCTCCATAGCCCGTCAACGCAAACGGGGCCGAAGATTTTTCGAAGAATTTTCCTCTCGAATCTACCAAGGATTTCTTCATCCGCTTTTGATACGGTCCATGCTTCAGCGCCGTAGAGCAGGACTGGGATGATCAGGTTCTTATATAGGATCTCCTTAGTAGTTCGAGTGAGGGCTTTACTACTAAATTGCCTTCTTAGCCCGAAGAAACAGCGGTTGGCAAGAGTAATTCTTCGTTTAATTTCTGACGAGATGTTGTTGTCAGAGTTAATAGCGAAGCCGAGGTACACAAAGTCCCCTACTACCTCAAAGTTATATCTGTCAATGGTGACGTTCTGTCCAATTCGTCGATGTTGTGAGTCCTTTCGTGATGACAGCATATACTTAGTCTTGCCCTCATTTACTGCTAAACCCATTTTTGCCGCTTCCTTATCTATACTAGCAAACGTGGCTATGACATCACGTTGAGTCCTACCAATGATGTCAATATCGTCAGTAGTTGCACCGACTTTTGGAAAATTGTGCCTCTGGTGTTGGCTTTGGAGTTTTGCACAATTCTCTCAAGAATCAGATTAAAGAAGTCACATGACAGCGCATCGCCTTGCCTAAATCCTTTTTTGGTATCGAATGTGTCGGTGAGGTCGTTTCCGACTCTAATGGGGCAGCGAGAATTCTCTATCGTCATCCTACACAAACGGACGAGTTTGGGCGGTATACCAACCTAGACATGGCTCTGTACAGTTCGTCTCTATAAATGCTGTCATATGCGGCTTTGAAATCAGTGAATAGGTGGTGGGTATCGATTTGGACTTCTTGAGTTTTTTCCAGGATCTGCCTAAATCTACACTGATTAGGGCCAATCAGGTTGTTGGTAAACGGTTTCAGGCGTTCGCATATTACGGCAGATAGGATCTTGTAGGCGATGTTGAGGAGACTTATGCCTCTGTAGTTGGCGCAGTTCAGAGGGTCTCCTTTTTTGTGGATCGGGCAAACGATGCTGAGGTTCCATTCTTCAGGCATATTTTCATCCGACCAGATTTGGCTTATGAGTTGGTGGATGTTACTTAGCAAGTCCGCCGGCATCTTATAAAGCCCAGCGGGAAGGCCGTCATTTCCGGCAGCCTTATTAAGCTTGAGTTTAGCTATTGCTATCCTCATTTCACTCAAGTCAAGTGGTTGGCAGTTTTCGCTGTCGTTGCCAATATTAAATGGTTCGTTCTGCCTGACAGCGGAATGTTGTTCGTCATCGCCGTTTAACAGTCTGCAGAAGTGGTTCTTCCATATCCTCAGCATCGACTGTGTCTCAACTACGATATTTCCTTGTTTATCTCGACAGGATTCTGTTCGAGCCTTGTATCCTTGGCTTTGACGTTTTACACTTTGGTAAAACTTGCGAACATCGTTCCTGAAGTGGCACCTCTCTATATCCTCGATCGCGCGCTTTTCTTGCTCTTTTTTCTTCTTGCTGAAAAGCCGATGTTTTTCCCTTCTTCTCTGCCTATAGAGCTCAATGGCAGCTCTCGTCTTCACCTGCAACTTAGCCTTGTAGGCCTCGTTCTTGGCTGCGAGCATCTGTCGGCATTCCTCATCAAACCAGGGATTTCTTGCTGGTGGGCGCGAGAAACCTAGCACATCAGTTGCGGCTGATCTAATGGCCTGTTGGCATCGTTGCCATTGCACAGAAAAAAAGTCAAGCTGCGTTAAATCGCACGATCTTGGAGGTCAATTCACAGGAACAAAACGCGAAAGTACGCGCTCACTGAACGTTTCCTTCAATAAATCAATTGTGGCACGAGCTGTGTGACATGTTGCTCCATCTTGTTAAAACCACAGCTCCTGCAAGTCATGGTTGTTCAATTGATGAACGAAAACGTCAGTAATCATGGCTCCATAGCGGTCACCATTGACTGTAAAGTAAAGTTCTGGCCAGCATCGTTTTTTAAGAAGTACGGACCAATTATTCTATCAACACATAAAGCACACCAAACAGTCAATTTTTGTGGATGTAACGGTGTCTCAGCATACACTTGAGGATTATCATCACTCCAAATACGGCAGTTTTGTTGTTCATCAACTGAAGCTTCATCATGAGCTTTGGGCCCATTCGCCTAATCTACGCCTTGCTAGGTGATCCTGTGCCTTCAATTCTTGCACGATTTGGATTTTGTAAGGAGGCAAACCAAGATCTTTCCGGAAAATCTTCAATAAAGTAGATGGACACATATCCAATTCCTGTGCAAGATGGCGGATAGACTGATTCGGGTCTTCCTGTACGCTACAGCAGCAATGACTTCTTCTGCACGCACTGTACGACGTCTCTGTGGATGCGAGTTATCATTTAGAGCAAACGTTGTGCGAAATCGTTTCATCGAATTAATTGCTCTGATGGACGAGTATGTTGACCGTAACACAAAATAAATTTTCGCTCTTTAGAAGCGTTGCTCAGACGTCAGTCTATTCATGTTGAAATGCCAAACAAAACTAAAAATAAATAACTTGACAGCTGACAACATGGCCGCCAGCAAAGAGGTATATAACTATAGAGTACGCATCACAGCTAAAAATTTTGTCGTTTGCTTGATGCTGGCATGGCAATTTGAACACTGGGGTATCAACACCAGTACCCCGCATAGAAAATTTTCTTTGTATGAAATGTACACTCTATGTAGTTGTATACTCTTTGCCGCCAGTCAAAATAGTGTTGCCAACTTAAAGTTCTATGCCTCTAAAAAATCACCCTTTATAGTCTTTGAGAGTCTCTGAGGGTCTCTGCCTATGGTACAATTCGGCTTCCTTGGAATTATGGTCAAATATTCGAGAATAGAATTAGAGTCTGGTGTAGGATACGTCTGGACTTCACAGTAAGGAGTGTGGACCATATTGGTTCCGTCAAACCTAAGCGGTATTGGTGTTGAAGGGTCAACCTTTGCTAGATGACCAGAACGGTCTCATTTGTATGATTTATGATAATGACTTTGGGTTTGAAGTTGTAGCTGATAGCAATGACGTTTTCTTCAAGGTTCTGGATTTTCTTTTCTACAAATTCTTCAACTACAAATATAAATTTTGCGTTAAGATTTCCAGGCGATAAATGATTTGACAATTGTGGTCCAATGGTCAAAATTAACTATTCGCTGATGATGGCTATCTGTATTGGAAGTGATTTAAAAATTTGCGTATATAACATAAATAACGACTTCAAATATAAATATGTGGTACCACCCGGTCCAAGGGCGATGGATAGAGCACTCATGGCGTACAAGGTCGCCCTGGAGAAATGGGATTGTAGCACTCTTGTAAGGCCTACTGTACTGCGCGAAAGGAACTTGCTGTTCACCTCACCCTAAAGCATCCGAATATAGTTCCTCTTGTTGGTACCTGTATAAAACCTCTAGCCTTAGTTTTCGATCTGGCCCTCATGGGTGGTTTGGATTCAATTCTTCGGCAATACCGTCGAAGTGGGGCCCACATTGGACCGCATACATTCCAAATTCTAGTCCCTCAGGCTGCACGTGCCGTTGAGTATCTTCATCGCAGGAGAATATCATCTATCCCGATTTGAAATCTGAAAATGTTTTAGTCTAAGTCTTCCTCATAGTGAGGATACTCCAAGAAGAGCAATATTCACATAAAAATAGCTGACTATGGTATAAGCAGGGTGACAGCACCCAGTGGCTCCAAAGAATTCGCTGGCACCGAAGGTTTTATGGGTCCGGAGATAATACGATACAATGGAGAGGAGGAGTACACTGAGAAGGTTGATTGCTATTCACTTGGAATGTTCATCAATGAAAATATAACTCTACGAAAGCCTTTCGAGGGACAGGAATCGAGAAAAGAATGCAATATTGGAGGGTAGCCGACCGCAATTGACACAGCGAGAAACTCAATTTCCAACATATTGCCTAGATCTGATGGTTTTGTGTTGGAACGACTTGCCGAAGAAACGACCATCGGCTAGCACCAGAGTGCATTGTGATTGCATTGTCGCATATAGTGAGAAGGTCGTGTGAGGAGCGTTTAATACGCTGCTTTCAAGTGAAGATACAAATGGCTTCGAACTATGGCTTCCTATAAACAACTCCCGAATAGATATTTTTGCATTATCGATGATCGTTTCTGGACTGGAGATTCTGTTGGAAATTTACACGTATCCGTCCATTAAGAGTCCTATCATCAGCCTGGTGTACCTGAAAAACATTGAGCGTGTATTCCGAGTCGATTCGACAAAAGTTCCCATAAACTGTGCATTTGCCGAGGGTTCTTTTGTTATAACAGAAATTTGTTCTGACTTAATCCTGCATAGCGCTGTCACTATTTTGTTGGAAAGAAACTTACGAACTCTGGTGCGGTGAAACAGGTGGTAAGATCAACATTTTTCCTTTGGGGAAGTCAGGGGTATTTGGTCATCAAGCTGTATGCCATAGTGAGGAACCATCTAACGGGTGATCTTTTAAGAGTCAAGTTTTTCAGGTTGGCAGCACTTATAGCGTTTGATGGGCTTGCCAACGTCGTTCTTAAAGAAATATGCGCCGATGACGCCTTCGGCACAATTCAGGCCAAAAGCAGTCCATATTATCCACTTCAGGCCAAAAGAAGTTGGTAATCATCGACTGATAGCGTTTGATGGGCTTGCCAACGTCGTTCTTAAAGAAATATGGGCCGATGACGCCTTCGGCACAATTCAGGCCAAAAGCAGTCCATATTATCCACTTCAGGCCAAAAGAAGTTGGTAATCATCGACTGATAGCGTTTGATGGGCTTGCCAACGTCGTTCTTAAAGAAATATGGACCGATGACGCCTTCGGCACAATTAAGGCCAAAAGAAGTCCATATCATCCACTGTAGGCCAAAAGATGTTGGTAATCATCGACAGATAGCGCTTGGCAACATCGTTCACAAAGAAATATGGACCGATGACGACTTCGGCACAATCCAGGCCAAAAGCAGTCCATATCATCCAATTCAGGCCAAAAGACGTTGGTAGTCATCAACTTATAGCGTTAAATGGTCTTGCCAACATCGTTCTCAAAGAAATATGGACCGATGACGCCTTCGGCACAATTCAGGCTTAAAGCAGTCCATATCATAAACTTCAGGCCAAAATAAGTTTGTAATCATCAACTGAAAGCGTTTGATGGGCTTGCCAACGTCGTTCTTAAAGAAATATTGGCCGATGACGCCTTCGGCACAATCCAGGCCAAAAGCAGTCTATATCATCCAATTCAGGTCAAAAGACGTTGACGTTGACGATGATGGCCTGGCCAACGGCTTTCTCAGAGAAATATGGGCGATGACGCCGCCTGCCCACTTGCCAACGTCGTTCTCAAAGAAATATAAACCGATGATGCTGCCAGGCCAAATCAGGCCATATGAAGTCCATATCATACAATTCGGCCCAAAGGAAGTAGGTAATCATCGACCTTTACCGCTCATCGTTGACGGTGAAGGCCTGAACAGCGTCGTTCACAACGAAATATGGACGATGATGCTGTCCATAGCAAACAGTGACATTTTCTGTATTCGTTGGACCTTTTGGATTGGTATCGTCCCGAATTCGACAATTTCATCTGTTGACGTACCCATTCATCCATAGATAGGCCTCATCGCTGATGATGATTTTTCAATGAAATTTAGGGTCAGTTTCCAACTGGTCCAGAGCGCATTAAGCAAACGTCGTTTTCGATGGTCGTTTACCTTCAGCTCATAGGTCAGATAATTTTGTACGTGTTTAGGCTCAAGTCACGGCCCATGTTGTGGTCTGGGAAATCGACTGCCTCGGATTTCCCTGCACACTCTCACGGTTTCGATAATGCGTTTCGTCGACGTGCGTGTGTAGGTTTGTCGTTTTCTGAACCAGTGGACTCAAATTTATTCACAATGCTTCGAATAGAGGGCTCTGTGGCGCGATGGTTAGTGCGATGAACTGCCGCACAGAAGGTCTGGGTTCGATTCCTAGCCGTAGCAACACCTAAATGATTTTTCACTGGCCCTCCTCTCGTGATGAACTGACAAATCATCCGAGTAGTATCAATTGTCAAGAATAGCTTATCTCAAGTTAGCCGTTCGGAGTCGGCATAAAACAGGAGGTCCCGCCATCGTGCAAGAAGTACACACGCACAAATGAATGGTTTTGAGAAAGCTAGGCCCTGGTTATTTTTTTGCTTCGAATAGTCCTCTCGGTAGGACGATTACGGCGACCGTAAAATGAGCGAAGCGCGCGGAACTGAACCCATTTTGATGAAACAATTTTATCATTTGCACGTGTTTTTGAACTCTTTGTCCATCCATGGTGATTTAGCAAAATAGAATACATAAATGACAGCCAATTTAAGAGATGTACAGCTGTCAAGAAAGTCCCTATAGGGATACCATTTAGCTGAACCGATAGCATATTGATTTTGATGATCAAGGAAACTGTCGACATAGGCTCCTGCCAGGCTGCTAGGTATACCCTAAGGGGAGTGTAAGAGACTACGTAGAGGGAGATGAAATCCTACCCAGTTACTGTAGTCAAATCTCCATACCTCCACAGATCCTCGAAATAGCCTCCTCATTTTGAAAAAAGAAGCGATTGCTCTGAATGTCGAATTGCCAACTACGCGTATGAATTTTCGCTTCATCGTATGCAAGGCGTATCCACACATTAATGGGTCAACTAATTATTATCAATCTGTACACAACAAAACTGCTGTCATTAAAATATTTTATATGGCCCACGAAATTTCATTAAAGGCAACGACTCGAATAATAATTATATTACCACGCCATTGTTTACAAAAAAAAATAGTCGCCTTCACTCCAACCGACTGACAGCGAGGTGATTTTGCCTCGTAATAGATGCACGATACCCAACAGTGAATGTGCTAATTACACTCCAGAACAGTTTACTCTTTATGTGGACAGGGGGGTTCACAAGATGTCTGTAATCACAAAACAGAACCGAGTCACATTCATTATGAACAACATAAATTATGCTAAGTGCAACGGAATAATAATACACCCTGGAAATATCTATAATTATGCGCGCATGCCACACATAAAAAGTCCCACATCACATGCCCTGAGTTCTAGACCAAAAGAAAACCTTCCTCGGGTTCTCTGCCCACAATGGCTTTCCTTTGCCCATGCATATGCCTACCTTCGATCTCACAACAGCGAATCCAAGATATCGGCACGCAACGCAGAAATGTTATCATTACATATATTCCCTGAAAGACATCGAGATAAGGATGGCAGCAGTGCACAAAAAAGGGTCACAAAACGAATTAATAATTTATAGTGAAATAGATGACACCACTCCAAAGACGTGGGTGTGAGTAAAGGCGAACGAACCACCACCTCAAATATCTCCAACAATATTCAAGTCTTCATATTGATTTCGCAGTATTCTTTTTCTTTTATTTTTTTATTGAAAATTAAAGCAATCCCAAGATATTAAATAATTCTTACGTATTCCGTTAAATTTATGTCCCCGTCTCTTATAGCTTGCGATGACATTTTTTGTTTTGTCTCACTGTAGGTATTTATTCAAAAATATCCATTACTCGTGACCAAGCCTTCAAAAATGGTAATATTTTGATTTTTTCTCGTTTTATCATGAATTTTTGTTCAAAGAATGAAAAAAAACACATTATAGGTGTTTTATATATAATTAACACAAAAAATTAATAAAAAAAAAAAAAAGAAAGATCGTAGGTAGATTTGAATATGTATGAATTTTTGTTCATGAATATTTTATTTAAGAGCTTAACAAACAAAAAAAAAATCCATAAAATCGGGGAAAAAAAAACAGACGTCACATCCAGAAATGAATCAATGGACTAGCAATCGAATGGCTATAATTAATTTTCGAATAAAAATCGCCTTACAAATGAGAAAGCAACACAAGTTGTCGCAACTCATTTAAGCTAAAAACAATTACGTAAGAGTATCTATCACCGCTCGAGCAATATTCTTAGAGTGAAGATACGGTCATTCGGGTTGGTGGC
This sequence comes from Rhingia campestris, assembly GCA_932526625.1. Taxonomy (NCBI): domain Eukaryota; kingdom Metazoa; phylum Arthropoda; class Insecta; order Diptera; family Syrphidae; genus Rhingia; species Rhingia campestris. The sequence goes on along the minus strand of OW052186.1, from coordinate 583,099 downwards.
TTTCGCAATTGGTAACGTGTAATTATGAAACTCATTTCATGGTTTATTGTGATTTTTATTCTCTGTTCGTTCGAGTCCAAAGACGTTTATTGCCAAATAAAAAACGTGTTTATTTGAAGCCCATCAATAAGTGTGTTTTTTGGCCAGAAAGGCGCTTGTTTTTTATATTCTGCAGATTAATAGGTGAATGAAACCCAATGAGCTAGGGATTCTTTTCATTCTCAGAAGATATGCTTAATTGTGTCGACATATAGATACTATTGTTGCGTGGATGTGAAGAGAGACGATATTTTTGTCGCCAAAATCGATCACGTTTAGAGATTTTTAAGATGTAGCTGATGCTGGCTTTTTAATTAGAAGAGAAGAGCATTATTTTGGGAATGATTTATTGGCTGTTATTCAATGATGAGGGGAATTCTCAATTATAATTCCCATAAATGTGGAAAAAATCGCAGTTGAGTCGATGCTAAAGGATGAAAGGATGTAGACTGTTAAAAGACGAGGTACGAGGAATCCCTATTGCCAGTCAGAACGAACTATTAAATATTTACGACGGCTGTCCATTCGAGATGAATGAAATTGGATAGCAATATTTACGAGGCTGCCGAAAATGACAGGCTTCCTGCCAAAGCGAAGATGGTTTGGTAATTAGGCCTATTACCAAAATTGGGTTTGATGAAAATATGCCTGGAGAAATTAACCTCAGCATCCTTTGGCCGATCCATAGTTATTAAATAAAATAAAAAAAGAATCGACTGTGCTTAATTACGCCCTCTCACTCTCTCTGTTTACCACCTCCATGGTGTATTGATTTCATTCGAGATGAGTTGAACTAACATACTTACTTACATACTTAAGTGGCGCTACAGTCCGGGATGAACCTGGGCCTCAACCAACATGCCTCTCCACATATCCCGGTCCTTAGCTAACTGCCTCCAGTTGCGCACTCCAAGTTGGTTGAGGTCGGTTTCTACTTGTGCGCGCCACTTAAGGCGAGGTCTTCCTCTACTGCGTCCGACGTCTGGCTGGGAAACGAAGACTCTGCGAACCGGAGTATTGGTGTCCATTCGTTGTACATGCCCTAGCTATCTTAAACGTCCAATTCGGAGTTTTCTGACTAGGGGCATGTCGCTGTACAGTTCGTATAGTTCGTGGTTGAATCTTCGTCTCCATAGCCCGTCAACGCAAACGGAACCAAAGAATTTCCGAAGAATTTTCCTCTCGAATCGACCAAGGATTTCTTCATTCATTTTTAATACAGTCCATGCTTCAGCGCCGTAGAGCAGGACTGGGATGAACAGGGTCTTATATAGGATCTCGAGTTCGAATGAGGGCTTTAATGCAAAATTTCCTTCTTAGAAGAAACAGCAGTTGTCAAGAGTAATTCTTCGTTTGATTTCTGACGAGATGCTGTTGTCAGAGTTAATAGCAGAGCCGAGGAAGACAAAGTGCCGTACTACCTCAAAGCTATATCTGTCAATGGTGACGTTCTGTCCAATTCGTCGATGTTGTGTGTCCTTTCGTGTTGTCTTACCCTCATTTACTGCTAAACCCACTTTTTCCGCTTCCATCTCTATACTAGCAAACGTGGCTATGACATCACGCTGAGTCCTACCAATGATGTCAACATCTTCGGCGTGTGCTAGTACTTGCACAGCTTATTGGAGGATTGTGCCTCTGGTGTTGGCTCGGGAGTTTTGCACAATCCTCTCAAGAATCAAATTGAAAAAGTCACATGACAGCGCATCATCCTTTTTTGGTATCGAATGTGTCGGTGAGGTCGTTTCCGACCCTGATGGTGCAGAGAATTCTCCATCGTCATCCTACACAAACGGACGAGTTTGGTCGGTATACCAAAACTAGACATGGCTCTGTTTAGTTCGTCTCTATCAATGCTGTCTTATGTGGCCTTGAAATCGGTGAATAGGTGGTGGGCATCGATTAGGACTTCCTGGGAGTTTTCGAGAATCTGCCGAAGTGTGAAAATTTGATCGGTTGTGGACTTTCCTGGCCCAAAACCACACTGATCAGGTTGTTGGTAAACGGTTTTACAGGTTTTCATCCTCTTTTTGCCTTGCCCATCCCATCGAATTTCCTGGATGGCAGTAATGTCTGCTTTGTAGCAGTTTAGGGCTTCCGCTATTTGTTCGCCTGCACCTCTCCTGTTTAATGTTCTCACATTCCAGGTGCAGATACGAACGTCGTTGTCCTCTTTTTGTTTATCAGGGTCGTCAACAATAATATCAGTCCTCTCTGAGGCTATTGGTTGCGTCGTAACAATGGTTTTTTCCATGGGTGGAAAACCCCAACTTGGAGGGCCAGTTCCATTAAATTAGATACCCTTAGGACACTGGACCATCAGTATCCACTACGGGATTGAGCGCTGCCGGTGACCTTTCGGTTTATCCGCCACCATCTCTGCTCAAGAGAGATTCCTAAATAACCTGTTGTCAGTATATTTTGAAGCCTGGGACAGCAGGCCGGGTATTCCGTGCCAGTCTGACAATGCTGTTTACAGTGTTGCTGTTTTTCGTTTTCTTATCAACACTCGCACTTATCGTTTAGCAAGTCAAATCCGGTTTGATGAGACCAGTAGCCAGTACATTAGATGTGTAGTAAGAGTTACAACCACTGGGCATTGCCAAGTTAATGCCAATCAAAGTCGACCCTAGTTCTACAACACCCAACCATCATATGACAATTAATTGACTTAATTGATGAAAAATGTGTTTTGATTCAACCTTGTTCGACCGCACAAATTCGGTTGAAGTATTGCCTACAAAACCATTCTCTTATAATAAACAACAACATGCAATGTTCCCAAGCGTTCCCATATCTATGTAGTACCCGCGACCGATGCTGCTTTGGTTTCGGTGATCAGACGACAACCGATGTTTTGTTTGATCTCTTTTTCGTTACACTTTTTCGTTTCATTTTTTTTATATGGCGCTACAAAGCGTGTTGATCCTTTGCTTACATAATATTCCCCTCCAGACGGCTCGATCCTTAACCTGCCGTCTCCAATTTCAGACTCCAAGCAGTTGGAGGTCTCCTCCCATCTGGTCTCTCCATCGGAGATGAAGTATTCCTTCACAGCCCAGCCATCTTAACCGCTGGATACGGATTTTTTTAACTAGGCTTATGTCGCTGTACAGCACGTACAACTCGTTATTGTATCTTCTTCGCCAAATATTGTTTGCTTGGTCAACGCAAACGGGGCCATAAATCGTTCGTAGAGCTTTTCTCTCGAAGACAGCAAGGGAGCTTTCATCCGACTGGGTGAGAGTCCATGCTTCTGCACCATATAGCAGGACCGGGATAATGAGTGTTCTGTATACCATCTCCTTGGCTCTTGTCGATAGAGCTTTGTTCCTCAATTGCTTACTTAGCCCAAAGAAACAACAGTTACCAAGAGTATTCTACGTTTGATTTCTGCGCTGATGTTGTTTTCCGCATTTACAGCAGTACCCAGGTAGACAAACTACCTCAAAGTTATACCTATCAAATGCGCTATGTGGACTGAAATTGCAGAAGTCTGAACGTCTTAAGACTTGTGACGTTCTGTTCAAGTCGGTGGTAGGATTGGAATTTTTTGATGAAAGCATATCCTTCGTCTTGTCCTCGTTTATTTTTCGTTTCATTAAATCAAATTCACAACGTCCTAAAAGAAGTTTCACTTCAAAAAGACAACCATGGAAATATCACCGTTAGTCCCTTCTGCAAGATCTCCAGTATGAAGATATTCTCTTTTCATTGTAAGCACAAAATCCAAACAAAATCCAACGCTCCACCTTTCGGGAAGACTCCCAAATATCGATAAAACCGTCAAACATTCAAGAGGCTATCTTAGCCAAAAGTATCGATATACAACTGAATACATTATCAAATCTGACTACGTAATCCCACCCGAATCAGACCACATACTAATTTTCATCTTCATCTTGCAGCCTCTCTCGTCCAATCTGTAATTTTCAAAGTACCATTTGTATCATTTCTATTAACAACGTCAAGAGTGTTTCCGAGATCTAGTTTTAAAAATGTCGACAGTGTAAAACACTGTCATTCATTATCACTTACTGCATACACATCGAAAACTCAATCAAATCTACCTGCTTTGGATTAAACCTTTAATTACTGGCTCCAGATGTCAGCCAAACACCTTTTCAAAAGCCACGCTACACCAAAAAACATTTACAACAGACCAAGGGAAAGCCAGTACCATCGATAAGCTGTCATTTCAACATTAGGAGGAGAATAACCATTTTAGCCATATACCATCAAACCTTTTCGAGTACAGAATCTTTCTCACCAAAACCTTCGTTTGGTTCCTTACAATGAAGAATCTTGCGTTCCTGGTCTTACACATGAGTTTCATAATTTGATCTTGCTTACACACAATGCCACGTACCCAAATTTTTACTTATTGACAGGCATTGCACGTACTACAAACCACCACACTTCATATATAACAAACACTTCGTCTAACAAATTCCGCCTTCACCAACCATGATGCCATCACGAAACTGGCAACGCGAAGAGACGACACCGCATACTTTTTGATGGAGATTAGGGTCAGTTTCCAATTGCTCCAGCGCCCATTCAGCGCCCATTCAGTGTATGGTCGTTTACCTTCAGCTCCTGGAATAGTTGAATTTTGTACGGGCGCAGGCTCAAGTCACGACGTAAAATTCCCCAAGTTGTGGTCTACGAAAGACAGAGTTCTTGTGAGCGACGCGTAATCGACTTTCTCGGATTCTCCTACACAGTCTCAAGGTTAAATGACATACCAGCTGAGAACTTCCGATAATAGATCCACTTTTTGCCCATCAACGCACGTGTTACCTGCAAATAAGTGCACCCGTTCAAACAGCCACAACACTCCCGAACCAGCTGCGGCATTTTTTTCTCTTTTTCGTGACGCTTTTTCGTTTCATAAAATCCAATTCACAAAAGCAGTTTCACTTAAAAAAAAGCTGCCTTTTACGTCCCCATACACGACCAAAAACCTATCTTCTCCCTTCATTGTCCTGTCTATCGCCGAATCTGAACGACACAATTCTAGAAGTAGCTATGACAATGTTACTCTTGGATGTTTTTCAGACTCTCGCAGTGAAAAAAATCTTGATGTTGTAACTATCGGAATTTGAAACGCTCTAAAACCAAACTGATTTTCCGGGATAATTTTATTTTCCTCGACCCACTTAAACAGAGCTCTAATGACTATCTTTTCGAAAACCTTGCTTACATACGGCAGAAGGCTTATTGACCGAAGATTAGCTGGGTTTGTTTTGTCCTTGTCATTTTTAGGAATAGGATGTACCGCCACCGTTTTCAGTGCACCGGATAATGTGTATTATTCAGTGCATTGTAAAACAGGGTGGTGCTTCTATTGGTAGGTGTCTCAATACGACGTTTGGGACACCGTCCTTTCCCCCCGACTTTTTATTTTTCAGTGATACAAAGATATTCAGGAGTTCATATTTTTGCACGAACAGCATCAGGCTATTAGCGTCTATGCCATTTGAAGGGTTTCCGTTATTGAATACGGATTCTCAGATCGCCAAGCTTGGAGTTCAGTATACGTAGATAAAAGTGATTCAGAAAGGCTCTTTCCTCAATTCACGGTCTCGAAAATAGCGCCTACCGAATTCGCCTTCTCCTGAGGATCTTCGATCGTGAAAAGACCGTCGTTCGAGTCAACACTTTACGGACTTTATACCAAAAGCCGTGAGTGTCTGTCTGTTCTCTGTCCTTTGGGAAATTCGGACACAAGAATGTCGTTATGATCCTTTCTCCTGAATATTTTATTTATTTGCAGGAAAATATTCAGGCTACTTGTTTTTATAGCCTGAATTTTCTTGCCCTCGTACAAACTTACAGATTTTCTGTAATTCTCCGAGATTAACTGTTTAAGATTTTTGATCAGTGACTTCAATGTCCGAATCTCCAGGTCTGGTCTGTCAGGAAATTGTCTATGTAGCCGTTTAATCCTCGAGACCAGTCTGCTTTTGTGCTTTTGGAGTGCATCGATTGTTGGCGTTTGATACTTCTCCCTCTGGTCGTCATAACTAGTTACCTTAGGGAAAGCTCTATCCCATGACCTTGTGATGACCTCATTCATTTTAAATAAATTTTGGTCAATTTCGTCGTTTGTAAGGTATCTATTTGTCGGTGGATTAATTTCGCTCAAACGTAATTGCTCGAACTCCTCCATTTGAGTTTGCTCGTGTGGGATCCTGAATACGGCATCAAGTCCGAGGGGGTCGCCATCGGAATGCTCGCACACAGTTCGGCGCGTGTTCGTTATTTGTCAGTTCAAGTCTGTTGTCCATAAGCGCTAAGTCCAGAAAAGAGTTTTCTCTCGGGAGAGACGGGATATCCGTCGCGTACCAACTAACATTGCACTCAATCATATTTTGCTCCCTCCAATTTTGAAGCAGTCAAACTCTAGTGCTCGCGATTGTATTTCCCCAAGCCGCGTGCTTAGCGTTAAGATCACCGGCCAAAAAGTAATAATTTTCAGTCGATTGAAGCTGTAGGCAACGAAAAAGTGTCTCGAGATCTGCTATAAATTGAGTTTGTTGAGTTGCTTCAGGTGCATAAAGCGACATAAGGCATGCTTTCAGCACCTGGAACCTATACGTACTTCCCCGCCATATATGATGTTATGGCGTAAACCTTTGCGTAATAAGACAGCGGTCTCTCCTTACTACATGGTAGTTGCTGTAACCCAATTTGGGGCTACAAAGATGCCATTCAACGAAGGAGTAACTAACAAACTTCTGACATGTCCCGGAATATCACCGACATTTTGGTCGATGGCAAAAGTTGTCAGTAATAATTTTAATTTTTTTTATTTTATTTATTTAAGCTTAGTACAAGCTGGACTTGAGACTTAATGGTTCAGAAGTAGTGGTAGACGAGGTGTTGATAAGGCAGTTTCACAGAGTAAGTTTGCTGCAATAACAATCAAAAGAGTTGTAAGCCCATTAGTCATGCGCAGTTTTCTAGTCATTGTCTCGTTATTGTTAAGTTCAGCTTGTAAAAGCTTCAAAAAAATAAAAAATATTCCTTCACTCCTGCCGTCATCAAACTATTTTTTCGTATTCGTCCAATAGGCTTTATGTTTTTTTTTAATGAATGTCAAGTGGTATAACCTAGTCTGCAGTTATCAGAAGCAACTTGAATTAAGCGAATGGGAATTGTCCCATATATGCAACATTTTGCAGACCCTTTTGAACATTAACACAGTCTCATGTCATGCTTCCACTTCATAATCTTGCAAATTAGCGATTCATAAAAAAAAGTGCTGGCAATTATTCCAGTCCAGCGTTAGAATGGTTATTGAAGTCTCACATCCTGTATTAAATTTTCTGTAGTGTTTGTATTTTCCAAATCCGTGATTTTACATCCCTAATGACCATGTCACATGTGCTTCGTCCAAAAATTTTAATTGAAAATGCTAATTATCCTGCATATTCGGAAGATTAAACGCTTATAGATGGCGTAGTGCCATTGACGAACAACAATAGCACCACCATCATGATATTCATACCCTTATTCAGCAGTTAATGGAAAGTGGAAACCCCCTTGAACTCCGTTTAAGTAATAGAGAGACCCTGTAGCTACTCTTAAATGAGTTTTTCAAGAGCCGTCATCAAAACTAATCAATGCTTTAGCATTCATCCCTGTCCACGACGACTAATTTCATCACAACTCAAGACTGAGATACTTTTAGTTCCATTCGTTGTATCCCCCCACTAAAAGGAAATGATATCCTAGCGCACATCCTCTGTTAATCTATCCAGACAAAACACGCTCATCAGATGAGGATGAACTGCCTACTCACAGCTTTGAATAAATGTTGATCAAGGCGTTTTTTTTTTCTCCCAATATACGTAACAATTGTCAATTGTCATTCGGCAGGAATGATGTCAATGATATGTGGATACATGTATCTATATTTCATATTTAATTGCAATCAAGAACAACTAAATATCATATCTCATGAGCAGGTATTATCTCATTCGCATCCATAGTCTTCGCTGCTGCCGCCGTCGCAATCTTCTTGTTTTGCCATTTCATCCTGGAGCGCCGCATAGGATTCTATTGTATCCCAACGACCGACCGACGACGACGACGACGTACGGATAAAAAAGGAGAACATTTAATTCCTTCTTTCATGAATAACAATTGCGCATAATTTTATTATTCGACTTTTGTTATTCTTAAATATTGATGAAAGTGGGAAGCGATAGATGCGATTCATCCAACTAACCCCTACCGACACTACCACCACCACCATCACCATCACCACCATCACAGTATAATGAGGTTTTGTATTCGTTTCATATTTTCTGTGTTGCGGTCTTGATTAACCCAGGGGTTATGTTTGATGAGATAGATCCTTTTGCATGAAACCGCTGCCGTACAGAGATACATAATTTTCGTTAAGGGTTCACTCCATGCGAAGAAAGCTAAAGACGAGAAAAAAAAAATAAATATTAATGAAGTCCTTGAGGAGTTGAATACTTAATTCAACTGGCGCGCTTCGGCTTTCTGATTTAGAGGAAGATTGAAAATGGGTGATGGGAATGGATTGTTGATTAACCTCATATTCCCCTGTACAATAAGCGTGTGCACTGTGCACACGTTAGTTATGCTGGTAGGCAGAGTTGCGTCGGTCGCGTACCAAGAATTTTACTGCCAACCAGAAGACGATCTCCCAAAGGACTGCATGAGGATATTACACAGTGAAATGATTTTTATTGTTATTGTGATCTTCAATCAATCTGTTGTGAGGTTCGAGGATATATATCGGGAAAATAGGCAAATTGTCGAATCGCCTTAATAAATAAAAATTAATTAGCAAATGGTATGCTCTAGCGGGTCATGGAAGCCCCTTCCACCAATATTGTCCAATCATTTGTGCGTGAGAAGTTACAAAATTGGGACAGCATTTGTTTACGCTGATTTTGAATAACGTATTTGGGAATGGATCTGCGTGAATCCTTTATTTTTGAGACCATCACCATGGAAAGGTAATTTTTCTTTCGAAATCTTATAACATAGGGACTATAACAGGATATTTGTGCACCTCATGCACGTCGCCAAAAGAGAGGTCGTACTCAGTTTCTTTTTGTAGTAAATGGTGAAGTTTTCCAACGTCTTTTTATGATTTTTGAGGTTTTAAGCTTGTTTTAGTGTGTTGTGGGCATAGTATCCTGGATATTCATTTTGTTACTTTCAAAACGATAATCGTTGACGATGTTGAATGAGACTTTCTGGGTACTTACCGTTTAATTTGAATAAAATCGCACACACTTAATATACAAATTACACGCCACGTACCCAGAAAGAAGGAAAAGGATGATAAAGCTTAAGATTGCTTCTACGAGCTCCTTGACGAAACCTATGAGCGACAACCAAAGACGATATTAAAATCGAGCTGGGGAATTTTAACGCAAAGGTAGGAAGAGAAGAGATATTTAGCAGTGCTGTCGGAAAATATAGCCTACACGACAACACGTCTGGCAACGGACTTAGGCTAATTGACTTCGCCACGGAACGAAATGCCACTATAGCTTGCACAGGGTTTCCTCCATAAGGGGATATGGTGGTCTTCAGATCAACCAACAGTCAAAAATTGATCACATTGCGATAGACAAGAGGCGCGCATGCAGTATGTTGGATGTACGAACATTCCGAGGGGCTAACATCGACTTGGACAACTACCTTGTTGCAGCCAAGGTAAGAATGCGGATATCCACCACGCCACAACAAACCAGAAATACTGTAAAAAAATTTAAATGTCGAAAGACTGCAATCGCAAGAGATCGACAAGGCTTTCGCGCAACGCGTATCCCTTAACCTCTCGATTAGCACCATACCACCAAAATCGAATGTCGAAAAACAATGGCAACGATGGCAACAAGCCATTAGAGCAGCCGAAACTGATGTGCTAGGTTTCTCGCGGCCACCAGCAAGAAACCCCTGGTTTGATGAGGAATGCAGACAGCTGCACGCAACTAAGCACGAGGCCTACAAGGCTAAGCTGCAGGTGAAGACGAGAGTTGCCATTGAGCTCTATAGGCAAAGAAGAAGGGAAGAACATCGGCTTCTGAGAAAGAAGTAAAAAGAGCAAGAAAAGCGCGCGGTCGAGGGTATAGAGAGGTGCCACTCCAGAAAGGATGTTCGCAAGTTTTACCAAAGTGTAAAACGTCTTACAAGGCTCGAACAGAATCCTGTCGAGAAGAACAAGGAAATATCGTAGTTGAGACACAGTCGATGCTAAGATTATGGAAGAACCACTTCTGCAGACTGTTAAACGGCGATTACGAACAACATTCCGTTGTCAAGCAGAACGAACCATTCAACATTGGAAACGACAGCAAAAACTGCCAACCACCCGAACTAAGTGAAGTGAGGATAGCAATATCTAAACTCAAGCTTAACAAGACCGCCGGGAATAGCAGTCTTCCCGCTGAACTTTTAAAAGCCGGCAGTTATGACTTGGTAAGTAACATCCACCAACTCACAAGCCCCATCTGGTCGAATGAACTATGCCTGAAGAGTCGATCCTCAGCATCGTGTGCCCGATCTACAAAAATGGAGACCCTCTGAACGGCGGCAACTACAGAGGCATAAGTCTCCGCAACATCGCCTACAAGATCCCATCTGCCGTGATATGTGAACGCCTGAACCCGTTTACCAACAACCTGATCGGCCCTTATCAGTGTGGCTTTAGGCCAGGAAAGTCCACAATCGATCAAATTTTAACACATCGGCAGATCCTGGAAAAAACCCAAGAAGTCCAAATCGATACCCACCACCTATTTATCGATTTCAAAGCCGCGTAGGACAGCAATTATAGAGACGAACTATACAGAGCCATATCTAGCTTTGGCATACCGCCCAAACTAGTCCGTCTGTGTAGGATGACGATAGAGAATTCTCGTTGTACCATCAGGGTCGGAAACGATCTCACCGACACATTCGATAGCAAAAAAGGATTTAGGCAAGGCGATGCGCTGTCAGGTGACTTCTTCAATTTGATTCTTGAGATGATGGTGCAAAACCCCTGAACCATCGACAGAGACACAATCTTCCAAAAATCGGTGCAACTACTAGTATACGCCGACGATATTGACATCATTGGCAGGACTCAACGTGATGCCATAGCCACGTTTGCTAGTATAGAGAAGGAAGCGGCAAAAATGATTTTAGCAGTAAATGAGGGTAAGACTAGTTATATGCTGTCAACACGAAAGGACACACAACATCGACGAATTGGACAGAACATTACCATTGAAGATATAACTTTGAGGTAGTACGGGACTTTGTCTACCTCGGCTCAAACGAAGAATTACTCTTGCCAACCGCTGTTTCTTCTTAGAAGGAAATTTAGCAATAAAGCCCTCACTCGAACTCGAGATCCTATATAAGACCCTGATCATCCCAGTCCGGCTGTACGGTAGTGAAGCATGGACCGTATCAAAAATGGATGAGCAAATCCTTGGTCGATTCGAGAGGAAAATTCTGCGGAAAATCTTTGGTCCCATTTGCGTTGACCGGCTATGGAGACGAAGATTCAACCACGAACTATACGAGCTGTACAGCGACATACCCCTAGTAAAAAAAACTCCACATTGGACGGTGAAGATGGCTAAGACAGACACCAATTCTCCGGCTCGCAGAGTCTTCGATTCCTAGCCAGACTTTGGACGCAGTAGAGGAAGACCTCGCTTTAAGTGGCTCGTACAAGTAGAAACCGACCTCAACCAGCTTGGAGTGCGCAACTGGAGGCAGTTAGCTTAGGACCGGGCTGATTGGAGAGGCATGTTGGTTGAGGCCCAGGTTCATCCCGGACTGTAGCGCCACTTAAGTAAGTAAGGAAGTACTTTTGACAAGATCCATGCTTCAGCGCCTTAGAGCAGGACTAGGATGATCAGGTTCTTATAAAGGATCTCCTTAGTAATTCGAGTGAGGCCTTTACTGCTAAATTTCCTTCTAAGAAGAAACAGCGGTTGGCAAGATTAATTCTTCGTTTAATTTCTGACAAAATGTTGTCAGAGTTAATAGCCTAGGCATACATGGCTGTACCAAATCCATGATCTTTGCCAATCATGGAGGATCAGCATTGATGGCACAACTGAGCTCCCGCAACCCTTTCAATGTTGTTAACATGTAAACATACAAAAAGCAACCTTCTCCGTCTGAAAATATTCCATTTATGATATTCACCCTTGCACAACTATTATACTCTCTGATGTAGGATAGTGGACATTGCATACAAAAATTGGTCAAATTACAGCCTGACCCCATTCAACATATCTAAGTGGATATGCAGACACACATAGGTAAAAGTTGAACCCACACCATAGCTTTTGTATTCCATTTCACATTTCTATGCAAATGCCTACCAATCATGTATCTCAAACGCACTGCAGCAATGCGCATTGTCGACACACAAAAGCAAATTTATTCACCCATCTTACCGGATCTCAAACGCAAATTAAATCGTTTAATATAGGTAGTAGGCATCCGATTAAAAAAAGACTCGCAGTGCTACCAAATGGTCACTGCCGCCTAACCCAATCTTTACAGTTAATCTTCCAGAATAAAATTAAATACATTAACAAACAACAACTCCCACACAGATAGAGGTAATCTCGAGATATGTTTTCTCTTCATATGCTCTGCTGTCCCATATAGATCCATCCAAAGCGTCGATGACGATGACAAACCTAGTGAGCTTCACATTATACAAAAGTCACAAAGTCGTCTACTTACAACGCTTTATCGCTTTTCTCTTAGCATTGCTAATAAGGGCGTTGGCGTCGTGAGGGACAAAAAAAAAAAAAAAAAAAAAAGACGGCTGATTTATCATGAATCATTTGCTCATTAGCAAGTCACCTCAAACGCGCTCGAAATCTATCACTCATTTCGTGTTTCTTGCGTGTCGTTCTTCGTCGGTTCAGTGTGTTTGTTCATGGTGCCAAGTAGCACCACTGAATTTATGTGATCATCATCATCATCACATATATGCCGTGTTCTAACAAAAATTAAAAAAAAAAATTAACAAGAAATCATCTGTTCAGTTGTAAGCCTTCCTCACATTCCTACTCCGCCGCCGACAAGTAAAAATGCGCGACCCATCTGCGAAATCACTTATAACTCAACTAACTGCGACTCTGCTCTCCAGGCATATTGCAATATCAAACCCGGACCTTTCTTCGTCACTCCGAGTCCCAGTCGGCCACCGAGCCGCGCCGGCCAATTACTTGCGTTTTAATGCTTCATGTATCTGTATCCATCCCATAACCGAATCGAGAGTCAAAAGTGTGTGGGGCTTCGTTTAGCTTATTCACACTTCTATTCAGTATTCCGGTCAGGAGAGTCGCCCGTCATATAAAAGTATCAATGGTCTGCCCTGGGCTCTGTGCTCTACCTCTGATTCTCGTCTTCTGCTGCTTATTGGTTTTCGTTTTCGTCGTCAGCCAAAGAATGGAACGCTGTTTGACGAGGATCATTAGTGAGGGGAGACTACTTTAGGGCGCACGACTAGATCGTTCATTCTCTCTCGCTGCTTAGGTAAGGGTTCAAGTTCAAATACCGAATTACATTGTAATGTTTGAATTCATCAAAATCTAGAGATCTGTATCTACTACACACCCTGCCAAGTATCTACACAGGCACCCCTAATGCTTTCTCGGTCTAAGCTTCAGCTGATAATGTGACAATTACATGTGTTATTCGTGGCAGAAGGTGATCAAAAAAAAAAAAAAATACCTAAGCTACGTTAATGAAATAATTAATCACCTTTCACATCCACATTCTATGCGCTCGGATTCCTCGAGAAATTATTGTTCGCGGGAGTTTAGTGTGCGACTCGGTGTTCGCATTCGGTTCAATGAAAGAAGGACGTGATTTGGTCACATAAGTGCGGACTTATAAATGCATGTGTGCGCTGCGTTACGAACTTTAAACGTTCTGATTTTTTTAATTTATTTTTTTCTTTCTTAATTTTTATACGTTTAATAATGTATATACGGTTATGGTGAGTTGTCTTGTTGGGTTCATTTGATATTGGAACGTGATTTTGATCCCCTATTTCGATATGGTTGGCCGTCTTAATGCAGTGGGTATGAGAAGCACATCGTTGGTATAAATGATGGGGCAGTTGTCACACAGTTTTTGGTGTATTCATGTGTAGGTAAAGTAATTAAGTTTACAATTTGGCGGGAAGAAAGTTTTTTTTTATTTCATTCTTTGGCTGATCTATAACCAGCAGCAGCCGGAGATCTTACATTTTTGGAGACATACTTTGGTGGAAATAGTTTGCCCCCAATTATCTGTCGCTCACATAGAAAATGATTTCGCTGGGATCTTTTAAATATGTGCCGTACAGCTTCTATCATTACGAATACTTAACCATCCCATCTATCCTCCGTTTTGATCCAAAAAAGTTCAAAAACCTCCAAACCTACTTTCTCGCCCTGAATTCTTCTAATTCATCAAAAAGCCTCCTAAACGGCAGAGATAGGCAGCCCTATCGAGGTATCCGTCAGAGCGGAAAAAGCACAAATTTTGTGCGATTTGGAGGATTTATGCTTCGAGGTATTCTTCCGAAATGCTGATCCTCCTCTATCCTCCTTTTTGATCCAAAAGTTCAAAACCCTCCAAACCTACTTTCTCGCCCTAAATTCTTCTAAGTCATCAAAAAGCCTCCTAAACGGCAGAGATAGACAGCCCTATCGAGATATATGTCAGAGCGGAAAAAGCACCAATTTTGTACGATTCAGAGGATTTATGCTTCGAGGTATTCTTCCGAAATGCTGATCCTCCTCTATCCTCCTTTTTGATCCAAAAAGTTCAAAAACCTCCAAACCTACTTTCTCGCCCTGAATTCTTCTAAGTCATCAAAAAGCCTCCTAAACGGCAGAGATAGACAGCCCTATCGAGGTATCCGTCAGAGCGGAAAAAACACCAATTTTGTACGATTCAGAGGATTTATGCTTCGAGGTATTCTTCCGAAATGCTGATCCTCCTCTATCCTCCGTTTTGATACAAAAAAAGTTCAAAAACCTCCAAACCTACTTTCTCGCCCTGAATTCTTCTAAGTCATCAAAAAGCCTCCTAAACGGCAGAGATAGACAACTCTATCGAGGTATCCGTCAGAGCGGAAAAAGCACCAATTTTGTACGATTCGGAGGATTTATGCTTCGAGGTATTCTTCCGAAATGCTGATCCTCCTCTATCCTCCTTTTTGATCCAAAAACCTCCAAACCTACTTTCTCGCCCTGAATTCTTCTAAGTCATCAAAAAGCCTCCTAAACGGCAGAGATAGACAGCCCAATCGAGGTATCCGTAAGAGCGGAAAAAACACAAATTTTGTACGATTCGGAGGATTTATGCTTCGAGGTATTCTTCCTAAATGCTGATCTTCCTCTATCCTCCTTTTTGATCCAAAAAGTTCAAAAACCTCCAAACCTACTTTCTCGCCCTGAATTCTTCTAAGTCATCAAAAAGCCTCCTAAACGGCAGAGATAGACAGCCCTATCGAGGTATCTGTCAGAGCGGAAAAAGCACAAATTTTGTACGATTCGGAGGATTTATGCTTCGAGGTATTCTTCCGAAATGCTGATCCTCCTCTATCCTCCGTTTTGATACAAAAAAAGTTCAAAAACCTCCAAACCTACTTTCTCGCCCTGAATTCTTCTAAATCATCAAAAAGCCTCCTAAACGGCAGAGATAGACAGCCCTATCGAGGTATCCATCAGAGCGGAAAAAGCACCAATTTTGTACGATTCAGAGGATTTATGCTTCGAGGTATTCTTCCGAAATGCTGATCCTCCTCTATCCTCCGTTTTGATCCAAAAAAGTCCAAAAACCTCCAAACCTACTTTCTCGCCCTGAATTCTTCTAAGTCATCAAAAAGCCTCCTAAACGGCAGAGATAGACAGCCCTATCGAGGTATCCGTCAGAGCGGAAAAAGCACAAATTTTGTACGATTCGGAGAATTTATGCTTCGAGGTATTCTTCCGAAATGCTGATCCTCCTCTATCCTCCTTTTTGATCCAAAAAGTTCATAAAACTTCCAAACCTACTTTCTCGCCCTGAATTCTTCTAAGTCATCAAAAAGCCTACTAAACGGCAGAGATAGACAGCCCTATCGAGGTATCCGTCAGAGCGGAAAAAGCACCAATTTTGTACGATTCGGAGGATTTATGCTTCGAGGTATTCTTCCGAAATGCTGATCCTCCTCTATCCTCCTTTTTGATCCAAAAAGTTCAAACACCTCCAAACCTCCTTTCTCGCCCTGAATTCTTCTTAGTCATCAAAAAGCCTCCTAAACGGCAGAGATAGACAGCCTTATCGAGGTATCCGTCAGAGCGGAAAAAGCACCAATTTTGTACGATTCGGAGGATTAATGCTTCGAGGTATTCTTCCGAAATGCTGATCCTCCTCAATCCTCCTTTTTGATCCAACAAGTTCAAAAACCTCCCAAACTACTTTCTCGCCCTGAATTCTTCTAAGTCATCAAAAAGCCTCCTTAACGGCAGAGATAGACAGCCCTATCGAGGTATCCGTCAGAGCGGAAAAAGCTCCAATTTTGTACGATTCAGAGGATTTATGCTTCGAGGTATTCTTCCGAAATGCTGATCCTCCTCTAATCTCCTTTTTGATCCAAAAACCTCGAAACTAACTTTCTCGCCCTGAATTCTTCTAAGTCATCAAAAGCCTCCTAAACGGCGGAGATAGACAACCCTATTGAGGTATCCGTCAGAGCGGAAAAAGCTCCAATTTTGTACGATTCGGAGGATTTATGCTTCGAGGTATTCTTTCGAAATGCTGATCCTCCTCTATCCTCCGTTTTGATCCAAAAAAGTTCAAAAACCTCCAAACCTACTTTCTCGCCCTGAATTCTTCTAAGTCATCAAAAGGCCTCCTAAACGGCAGAGATAGACAGCCCTATCGAGGTATCCGTCAGAGCGGAAAAAGCACCCATTTTGTACGATTCGGAGGATTTATGCTTCGAGGTATTCTTTCGAAATGCTGATCCTCCTCTATCCTCCGTTTTGATCCAAAAAAGTTCAAAAACCTCCAAACCTACTTTCTCGCCCTGAATTCTTCTAAGTCATCAAATAGCCTCCTAAACGGCAGAGATAGCCAGCCCTATCGAGGTATCAGTCAGAGCGGAAAAAGCACCAATTTTGTACGATTCAGAGGATTTATGCTTCGAGGTATTCTTTCGTTCATTCTATCCTCCGTTTTGATCCAAAAAAGTTCAAAAACCTCCAGACCTCCTTTCTCGCCCTGAATCCTTCTTTTGCCCTCCAATAAACCTCCTTTTCTATCGAAATTGTAATACGATTTTGACGCCTCAGTAAAAAACAAAACTAGCTATGGGTAAAGTCATCAAATAGCCTCCTAAACGGCAGAGATAGGCAGCCCTATCGAGGTATCCGTCAGAGCGGAAAAAGCAAAAATTTTGTGCGATTTGGAGGATTTATGCTTCGAGGTATTCTTCCGAAATGCTGATCCTCCTCTATCCTCCTTTTTGATCCAAAAGTTCAAAAACCTCCAAACCTACTTTCTCGCCCTGAATTCTTCTAAGTCATCAAAAAGCCTCCTAAACGGCAGAGATAGACAGCCTTATCGAGGTATCCTTCAGCGCGGAAACAGCACCAATTTTGTACGATTCGGAGGATTTATGCTTCGAGGTATTCTTTCGAAATGCTGATCCTCCTCTATCCTCCGTTTTGATCCAAAAAAGTCCAAAAACCTCCAAACCTACTTTCTCGCCCTGAATTCTTCTAAGTCATCAAAAAGCCTCCTAAACGGCAGAGATAGACAGCCCTATCGAGGTATCCGTCAGAGCGGAAAAAGCACACATTTTGTACGATTCGGAGAATTTATGCTTCGAGGTATTCTTCCGAAATGCTGATCCTCCTCTATCCTCCTTTTTGATCCAAAAAGTTCTAAGTCATCAAAAAGCCTCCTAAACGCCAGAGATAGCCAGCCCTATCGAGGTATCCGTCAGAGCGGAAAAAGCACCAATTTTGTACGATTCAGAGGATTTATGCTTCGAGGTATTCTTCCGAAATGCTGATCTTCCTCTATCCTCCCTTTTTGATCCAAAAAAGTTCAAAAACCTCCAAACTTACTTTCTCGCCCTGAATTCTTCTAAGTCATCAAAAAGCCTCCTAAACGGCAGAGATAGACAGCCCCATCGAGGTATCTGCCAGAGCGGAAAAAGCACACATTTTGTACGATTCAGAGGATTTATGCTTCGAGGTATTCTTCCGAAATGCTGATCTTCCTCTATCCTCCGTTTTGATCCAAAAAAGTTCAAAAACCACCAAACCTACTTTCTCGCCCTGAATTCTTCTAAGTCATCAAAAAGCCTCCTAAACGGCAGAGATAGACAGCCCTATCGAGGTATCCGTCAAAGCGGCAAAAGCACCAATTTTGTACGATTTGGAGGATTTATGCTTCGAGGTATTCTTCCGAAATGCTGATCCTCCTCAATCCTCCATTTTGATCCAACAAGTTCAAAAACCTCCAAACCTACTTTCTCGCCCTGAATTCTTCTAAGTCATCAAAAAGCCTCCTAAACGGCAGAGATAGACAGCCCTATCGAGGTATCCGTCAGAGCGGAAAAAGCACACATTTTGTACGATTCAGAGGATTTATGCTTCGAGGTATTCTTCCGAAATGCTGATCCTCCTCTATCCTCCTTTTTGATCCAAAAATGTTCAAAAACCTCCAAACCTCCTTTCTCGCCCTGAATTCTTCTAAGTCATCAAAAAGCCTCCTAAACGGCAGAGATAGCCAGCCCTATCGAGGTATCAGTCAGAGCGGAAAAAGCACCAATTTTGTACGATTCAGAGGATTTATGCTTCGAGGTATTCTTTCGTTCATTCTATCCTCCGTTTTGATCCAAAAAAGTTCAAAAACCTCCAGACCTCCTTTCTAGCCCTGAATCCTTCTTTTGCCCTCCAATAAACCTCCTTTTCTATCGAAATTGTAATACGATTTTGACGCCTCAGTAAAAAACAAAACTAGCTATGGGTAAAGTCATCAAATAGCCTCCTAAACGGCAGAGATAGGCAGCCCTATCGAGGTATCCGTCAGAGCGGAAAAAGCAAAAATTTTGTGCGATTTGGAGGATTTATGCTTCGAGGTATTCTTCCGAAATGCTGATCCTCCTCTATCCTCCTTTTTGATCCAAAAGTTCAAAAACCTCCAAACCTACTTTCTCGCCCTGAATTCTTCTAAGTCATCAAAAAGCCTCCTAAACGGCAGAGATAGACAGCCCTATCGAGGTATCCTTCAGCGCGGAAACAGCACCAATTTTGTACGATTCGGAGGATTTATGCTTCGAGGTATTCTTTCGAAATGCTGATCCTCCTCTATCCTCCGTTTTGATCCAAAAAAGTTCAAAAACCTCCAAACTTACTTTCTCGCCCTGGATTCTTCTAAGCCATCAAAAAGCCTCCTAAACGGCAGAGATAGACAGCCCTATCGAGGTATCCGTCAGAGCGGAAAAAGCACCAGTTTTGTACGATTCAGAGGATTTATGCTTCGAGGTATTCTTCCGAAATGCTGATCCTCCTCTATCCTCCCTTTTGATCCAAAGGTTCAAACACCTCCAAACCTACTTTCTTGCCCTGAATTCTTCTAAGTCATCAAAAAGCCTCCTAAACGGCAGAGATAGACAGCCCTATCGAGGTATCCGTAAGAGCGGAAAAAGCACAAATTTTGTACGATACGGAGGATTTATGCTTCGAGGTATTCTTCCGAAATGCTGATCGGAAAATTTTCTCCGACATTTTGTAACGCACCCGAAAAAAAAAAAAAAAAAAAAAAAAAATCCAACTTTTTCCAGATTTGTTTGGTTATTTGACACGTCGTGCCAATACTCTCCGCCTGAGATTTGATGTGCTGTTAGCATACTGCGCTAGTAGGCTATTGCATGTAGTGTTCGGGTTACCCGTATCAGGTACGATTCGTAATTTAGTTCCATGTCTTGCGAGCTCGTCAGCCTTACATTTTCCTGGAATGTCACTATACTCAGGCACCCAGCTTAGGGGTGCTCTGACATCTTTTGAAGAGAAGATCGGCAGTCTAGGGTTCCCTTAGAGTTTGTTGAGACTGATTCCAGGGAATTGATGAGCACTCGGACGTCCGAGAAAAAGCAAATATCCTTGGCAGATAAAACACTCTCTTTCAGCTATGATGAGGCTTCTTTGATCGCCATGATTCCCACCTGGGACACGCTGCAATGAAAAGGAAGACGAAAAGATAGGCTGAGGTTAGACAACTGCACCCACTCCGTCATTTTTTTGGAGCTGTCGGTGTATGAATCGAGTCATTTTGTGCAGGTTCGTAAGGTTTAGGTTAGGTTGTAGCTGATGCACGCGATGCGCTTGCACACTTAGACCCAAGGTACGTTGTGGTACCACGTAGATCTGTCGACTTTCCTATATTTGTTCGCCTAGTTGAACCATCCAGAGCTAACTATGTAGAATATGTTAACCAGCTCACCTAGATTGTCGAAGAAGTTATCTCCCAGATGAAGCTTCCTTTTTTTTGAGATAGCTGGACAAGAGCATAGTAGGTGAGTAATACTTTCCTCCTCTTCTTCGTCCAAGCAGCCTCTTCAGAAGTCATTGCTGAAGAGGCCTAGTCTTTTTGCGTGTAGGCCTATAGGACAGTGTCCTGTAAGGACACCGATTATGGTACTGATATTTGATCTGTTCAGCATAGTCATGCAGATGGAGCGCTTCTAGTTAAGGTTTGGCCAGAATTGCCTGGATATTTGGCAAGTTGTGCCGTTTTTTCATCTGCAGTTTGCTTTCTTGATCCCATCCAGTTTGATCTGTTGCGAAGGGCATACCTAACATATCTACTGGCGGTAGAACATCAAGGGTAGTGCCCTGTCTGGCAAGCTCATCTGCCCTGCAATTTCCTGGTATGTCTCTGTAGCCCGCCACCCAAATGAGCTGAATGGTAAAATGCTCTGCCATCTTGTTAAGGGATATTCGGCATTCGTGGGCTGATTTCGAATTGACCAACATGGCTTCCAAGGATTTGATTGCCGCTTTGCTGTCGCTGAAGATGTTAATATACTTCGTGGATATTACATTCCTTTTGAGCCAGGACAAGTCTTCTTTGATAGCCTGCAGGTTCGTTACTTTCCCATGACGATCTGTCTGGAATTGTGACCTCGAAACTCATATCGAAGTTTAACCTGGTAAGGGTGTAATCGGCGGCCAGTTTGTATATTGTTGGATGGCTTTAAGACGAATGGCTGAGTATGCTGACATTAGCTTGCCAGAGATATCAAGGGGTAGAAGTTGAAAGAGAATGTCCAGTCCTAAGGGTGTTATGCGAAGTGCAACACCGATGCACAGGCACCTGTACCTTGGCTTGTTTGTTGCTCTTTATAATTCTTCAGAATTTCAACGTTGCAGTAAGTTTATTAGGTTCAACCACTATATAGGATGAGAAGAAATGACAGAGTTCCTTATCAGGCATTCTATCATCTACGCGTATTCCGGTTGGGTAAACATTGCGCCCACTGTCATGGAAGGTTAGGTTAGGTTTACGGGTTGGTGGAGAAGAGGATCCTCTATTCCGCCTCACTTAGGTCCGTGTGGACCCATTGTGATACCCTTGGTGGGATTACGTCCTTCCTTATTGTTGCTTTGGGTTACTCCACTCTATCCAGCCATCCTGATGTTCGTAGGAACCTGTAAAGGTAGGGTAATGGAATATTGTAAAGTTCTTGGATGTCTTGGGAGTAGTAGCTGCCAAGTGTTCTATTCCTCAGGTGACAGAGACTCGGCAGTGACAGAGGAAATGAGGTGTTTCCTCCTCGTGTGTTTCTTCATCACCAATCTACAGATCTCATCATCCTTGAGACAGATCTCATCATCCTTGAGATTTAGTTTCATTGTGTGGGTTCTGAGAAAGTTGTGACCAGTGAGAGCTCTTACCAGTTTAGACAAGGAGATTCTGTAGTACCGCAAAAGTTGCTTGGTCCGGTTCCCGTTGTATTCTGGCCAGAGCTTCCGAGATATTTCGCAGGTGGTCAATGACTTCCACTTGTTATTGGCTTTCATTCGGGTCTTGCATTCCACTCATTCTCTGAGGTTACAGAGCGGTGGTTCGACCGTTTGTAGTGCCTGGTCATGATCTGTAGCAGATCCATATCTTGCCAGTTCGTCGCCCATCTCGTTGCCGTCTATGTCCCTGTGACCAGGAACCCAGCAGAGATCAGAATTATGCTGGCATGGAAAGAATTGGAAATCTTGACGTTTTTATACAACACTTGCATAGCTCAGGACGAAGATTAAGCGAGGTGTCTGTCCATTGCCATCAACTGAGAGTGAACAATCATACCAATTTGTCCAACCAGAAAGGAGCTTCTACATCAAATTATGAATCACAGCCACAGAATTCAAAGCAATTATCCATGATTAAGATCAACAGAGGCTTCGCCCCATCCAATATGCATCTCCAAGCAACCCAGTCTTTAGCTTATCTACTCCATTTGCACAAGTCTGTGATGGTCGGTTCCATTTCCTCTTCATGTCCTTGTCACCTTAAACCGACTTAATGCAGTGTTAACGTTTGTAGCCACTCAAACGACTTAAAACCATGTTATATCGTATGGTAATCTATCTTATAACAGAACAATTTGAATGAATTTTTCAACCTGACCCAAAAAGTAGAACAAAACTTTCTTTTCAAAACATGAGCTCCTCCATTAGACAGCAACGCAAACATCCGCGAAATAAGACAATAACATCCAGATCGATCCATAACGCATTCTAATTACCAAGCTGTTTCCATCATCATATTAGGTACTTAAGTTACAAGGCCCGTACCGCCCGTCACATCATCTACATATCTTTCTACCATCTTCATCGTCTGTTTCACACAAATCACCTCAAAAAAAAAAAATCAGGTGCGGCCAAAAGTATCTCACCCGCTATAGTGGTTCAATGGCCACACAATAAAAAAAAAAAAAAACCATAAACGCTAATTCATATGTAAACCCATTAGCAGCATTTTATTTCGCATAAACGTGCTGAGTATTAAGCACGTACGCGTAACAGAGATTGTAAGAACATAGAAACGAAATTCACCCACCACACCGGTCCTCCTCAATTCACCACACCCCACCGCCACCGCACCACAAGAAAATTAAATCAAAATAAATAAGTCTATTATTTCGTCTCTCTTGTATGTGTGTGTGTGTGTGTTTAGGTATTACTCCCTGAATTAACAAAATCCGTTAAGATATTCTGATTCTCTACTTTTCATAAATATTCATGAATTGGTCACAAACAAAAATTTTCCGTCGCTCGCACAGCCCTCGCCTCGTGCTCGCCTTCGATTCGACATCGACATCGACATTCGAGACCCCGTGTAATTCCGCGAAAATAATCTCTGATTGTTTCTCCTTGAGATTTTAGATCATTGGGTGCTAGAGTGCTGGCGGAGAATGTGTTGAAAATTACAAAAGGAACGTGCATCTACACGTAATATGCAAAAATAATCAATTCTCGCTGACTGCGGGCTGACTGCTCAATGAAGAGATGAAAGGATTTTCCAGAATCATCAATCCACGACGAGGAGGCTTTCGGTGGAATTCCTTCGACTCATTCCCATTCAATTGATCTGCATGCCATCTTTGGGAATTGCATCGCTCATTACCGTCAATGTAGCCATTTGGATGGTCGTCATCATCGTCGAAGCACACCACTACTGATGCTACTGGCTGCTGTTGATATTGTTGTTGCTGTTGTTGTGGTTGGTGCTGGTGCCGCGTCTGCTGCTGCTGCTGCTGGACGTATGACTCGGGTGGTGGGTTAATTACCACTTCTGTGCGACACTGACTAACGATGAAACAAGATATTTGGCGAGACAACCGAACGACAACAACCATCATCGACAACTTAATGAAAAGCAATTGTGACCAGAGCCATGGCAAAATAAAAAAACACATACGAGGATGCTGCAATGGGGAATGCAGGATGTGAGATACCCTATTCCGTAAGTCACGAAAATGTCAGTTTCAAAAGAGGTCTCCAAGTGTCTGCAGATTCAAAAATTTCACTATTCCAAGAGTGGAAACATTTTAAAGATTCTCTCGCCAGGATAGTAAGCATTTTCGAGATACTTGTCGAGAGTAATGGCCGAATGAGTTCAGAGCAGCATGCAGTGGTTCTAGATCCAGTGCATCATACAGTGGTTCTGGATGCAGTGCAGCATGCAGAGGTTCTGGATGCAGTGCAGCATGCAGTGGTTCTAGATCCAGTGCAGCTTGCATTGGTTCTGGATGCAGTGCAGCATGCAGTGGTTCTAGATCCAGTGCAGCATACAGTGGTTCTGGATGTAGTGCAGCAT
This sequence comes from Rhingia campestris, assembly GCA_932526625.1. Taxonomy (NCBI): domain Eukaryota; kingdom Metazoa; phylum Arthropoda; class Insecta; order Diptera; family Syrphidae; genus Rhingia; species Rhingia campestris. Next base: position 558,673 of record OW052186.1, on the reverse strand, counting down.
GCAGTGGTTCGGGATGCAGTGCAGCATGCAGTGGTTCGTGATGCAGTGCAGCATGCAGTGGTTCGTGATGCAGTGCAGCATGCAGTGGTACTGGATGTAGTTCAGCATGCAGTGGTTCGGGATGCAGTGCAGCATGCAGTGGTTCCGGATGTAGTACAGCATGCAGTGGTTCTTGATGCAGTGCGGCAAGCAAGACACATGAGAAAAATTTTTTGTTTGACAAACATGCAGTGCAGTGGCTCCTGTCATAACATTCAGTTTACTGTGGTGGCATTGATTGATTCTCCGGACGTCGCGTCGTCGTGGTAGCCATTGCCATTGTTGGATATGTGATCATACTGCCCGACATTTGGCAACCAAAGGACCAGCTGCTGTTGGGGAATATATGCAAATCGTATCACAGTCTGTTGGTATTGACAACAACAGCACGGTTCAAGCGGTAATTGGTGATCGAATGCATCACAGTGTCAAAAGTACATCAAAAATCATTGAAACTATGTTGTGTTGGAGGATCAAAATTGTTTTGGATCACAAAAGGTCATCGCCAAACTGTTCCCGATGAGAATGCTAAAGCCGTTCGAAGACGATATGGATGGCGCAGCAGAAGAGAATCAATTGGCCATTATGTATCCGCAGTTCAATTTAAATGTCACCAAGGGATTCAAATTTTTTTAAAACCTTCGTTTCTGCATTTATCCTAGCACGGGAACGTTGTGTGTTCCATTTAATCCGAGCCTGGTGGTAAAGTTTGATCCGACACCATACTTTCTTTGATGGATGAAATCAACACGTTCGATGAGAAGCGCAAGGACGAAGATGAAGAGAAGAGCGGCAATAAGGACTTCGAGAAGAGTTTTTGCGAAAGCTGGAGAAAAACTGTAAAATGAAGGCAATCGATGTAAGCGATGCTACTATGGGGTTCTAGACGTTAGAAATATTGTTTGAGGTCGATTTCTACTTGTATCTACGCGCTACTTAAGGCGAAGTTTTTGTCCAATGCGTTCGACGTATACCTGGGAATCGAAGACACCAATACACGAGCCTAAATCCTTTTTTTGTATCGAATGTGTCGGTGAGGTCATTTCCGGTCCTGATGGAGCAGCGAGAATAATCCACCGTCATCCTACAAAAACAGACGAGTTTGGGCGGTATGACACAGCTAGACATGGCTCTGTACAGTTCGTCACTATAAATGCTATCGTATGCGGCTTTGAAATCGATGAATAGGTGATGGGTATCGATTTGGACTTCTTGGGTTTTTTTTCCGGGATCTGCCGAAATTTGAAGATTTGATTAGTTGTGGACTTTCCTGGCCTAAATCCACACTGATAACGGCCGATCAGGTTTCAGGCGTTCATATATTACGGCAGATAGGATCTTGTAAGCGATGTTGAGTAGACTTATGCCTCTGTAGTTGGCGCAGTTCAGAGGGTCTCCATTTTTGTGGATCGGGTAAGCGATGCTGAGGTTCCATTCTTCAGGCAAGCTTTCATCCGACCAGATTTGGATTATGAGTTGGTGGATATTACTTACCAAGTCATCTTCGCTGGCTTTATAAAGCTCAGCGGGAAGGCCGTCATTTCCGGCGGCCTTATTATCCTCGCTTCACTTAGTTCGGGTGGTTGGCAGTTTCTTCTGTCGCTGCCAATGTTGAATGGTTCGTTATGCCTGACAGGGGAAGGTTGTTTGTCATCGCCCAACACTTCTGCAGAATTGGTTTTTTTATACCCTCAGCATCGACTGTGTCTCAACTACGACATTTCCTTGTTCATCTCGACAGGCTTCTGTCCGAGCCTTGTATCTCTGGTAAAACTTCCGAAGATCGTTCCTGGAGTGGCACCTCTCTATATCCTCGATCGCGTGCTTTTCTTGCTCTTTTTTCTTCTTTCTGAACAGCCAATGTTCTTCCCTTCTTCTTTGCCTATAGAGCTCAATGGCAGCTCTCGTCTTCACCTGCAGCTTAGCCTTGTAGGCCTCGTTCTTGGCTGCGAGCATCTGTCGGCATTCCTCATCAAACCAGGGGTTTCTTGCTGGTGGGCGCGAGAAACCTAGCACATCAGTTGCGGCTGCTCTAATGGCTTGTTGGCATCGTTGCCATTGTTCTTTGACATTCGATGCTGGTGGCAAAGTGTTAATCGAGAATTGCGCGAAGGCGTTGGCGGTCTCTTGTGATTGCAGTCTTTCGACAATTAAGTTGTTCACAGCATTTCTGGTTTGCTGTGGCGTTCGGTAGTTTTTCAAAGGTTTTGTCAAGGCTCGTAGAAGCAATCCGTAGTTATATCATCTTTTTTCTCCGTCGGGGCGTGAGCGCATATAAGGCTTATGTTGGCGAATTTGGCCTTGATGCGAATTGTTACAATGTGGTCGCTAATGTCTTGGGAACATAAGACTTCTTTCCTAAGTCTGGCACTTATAACAATTCCGCATCCGAATAGTTGTTGCTTCTGCTCACTATAACACGGTCTGTAGTAGATGTCTCGGTTTTCCATCCTCTTTTTACCAAACCCATCCCATCGTATTTCCTGGGTGGCAGTAATGTCTGCTTTGTAGCAATTTAGGGCTTCCGCTAGTTGTTCGCTTGCACCTTTCCTGTTTCATGTTCTCTCATTCCAGGTGCAGATACGAACGTCGTTGTCCTTTTTTCGTTTGGCAGGGTTGTTTACAATAAAAGACCTCCTTTCTGAGGCTTTTGGTTGCTTCGTAACAATAGGTGTTTTCTGTGGGTAGGTTGTTAACCCAAAGCAAAACCCCCAACCTAGGGGGCCAGTTCCAATTTATTCGATATCCCTAGAACACTGGGCCATCAGTATCCATTACGAGATTGAGCGCTGCCCTTGGCTTTTCGAGGGGCATTCGTAACTAATTTCGCCGCAAAGTAAATATTTTGGTTGAGTTGAGTAGAGGTGGCGGTTCAGCATGAACCCAAACAGCACTGATGCGCCTTTTTGTTACTACGACTTGTGTGACCTTTTTTATGATTGTTGAGGGTGTGATACCATCCGCATCTAGATCCAGCCTGTGGAGTTTAGAAAACGGATAAGATCTTGTATCCTTTTACCTGATATGTACGCAATGTGGCTCTTGCTAGAAACCACTCTTCCATTTTGTATACTTTTGGTTTGTTTTGGCGTTTATTTGTTTCTTTTTAATGCCAAATAAACGTCATAATCCAATGATTCCAAATATCTTAAAATTATTTTATTTGTGTTGTGGTTCCCTTGACTTTTACAGTGGATTTAGAAATTTAGAGGCTACTTGCAGAATGGTTGCATATTCTACATGTATTCACTCCCAGTGAAAACGGTGTTTTCTATATTTTCTGCAAGGAGAATTCTGCACGTTTGTTTCAGGCATAACACTCCTTCCGAATTCCCTTGCTTGTCAACAGAACGTGTATACCCTATGAGATAGGCTACACCAAGTGGAATATAGGAGTAAAAAGGACCATGTCCCTATTGCAACTCTTGGTGATGGAGATGAAAGGTGCGCTTTAGGAACGCACGGTTTGTTTGCAATGAATCATTCAATCCGCATTCGTGTCGTTGTCATCGTTGTATACATTCGTTGCGGGTTAAAGTGATGTTTTGGTAAAAAAAAAAAATGTACGAGATGGTCATGGTGATGAATAACTTGCCCGCGTTGATGGTGACCAATGTCAGTATTAGAAGCTTGGTCAACTTTATTCTCTAGTGACTATTGTTTGCAATGGAGTTATAGAAGGTCCTCTAATTTGCATTCCCCACAGCCATTCGACATACTGCTTGAATAATTAACTTTGCGCCGAAAGAGGTTTGAAAGAGATAGGTACAGAGGAGGAAGGTCACTTTAGATATTTAATGCGAAATTGGTAACGAATATGAAGTCAACAGGATTTTATCCCATTTTGGGTATCAGAAAGCTCAAGTTATTGGGAAAATTTTCACTATTTTTCACGAATTTTTCAGAAAAAAAATTAAAATGATGACCACAGTCAAACACAAAAAAACTCAATGAAACCCAATCAAAAATAGGGGAAAACTTGACTTAAAGAGAGTTCGAGTTTTTTAAGTCGAACTTCCTCTATTTTTGATTGAGTTTTTCGTAGAAAAAGTCCTTCAATAAGGACTCTCGATTTTTAAATTTAAAAAAAGTTGTGTGTCAGATATGCACTCAAATTGTCTATTTGACAGAACAGGCCGTCAAGTAAGAAATCCATGCCCTCGTTCAAAATTTCCATCGTGGCATGCACTGTGTGGAAGGTAAAGCTTTCTTGCTGAAACCATCTGTCGTCGGTATTCATATCACCTAGCCAAGGCCACAAGACTTTGCTTCCTAAAAAACAAATTTGCCTCAATCGAGTTCAAATTTTAAATTGTGAGAACCCAGAAGGGAGCATCCTGTCACCTCTTCTCTGGAACCTAGTGGTCAATGAGCTACTAGTTAATCTAGAAAGGGAAGGAAAGTTGGAAGTTGAATGCCTACGAAGATGATGTGATAGTAGCTGTATGAGAAAAGTACCTTAATACCCTAAAAGAACTATCACCGAATAGTCTATCTGAACTCTCCAAAAAGGCGACCAGATGTGGAATCGGCGTGAACCCTAAAAAAACCGAATTGGTCCTTTTCAGCAGGAAATACAAAACTAAATGGCGTCAGTCTCAAGTTCGTAGAATAAGCCAAGTACCTGGGTCTGGTCTTGGATAGTTCACTACTGGAACTGGAAACTAGAAATCAAATATTCAAGAAGGCATAACAAAAAGCCACCGTAACCCTATACACATGTGAAAATGCAATCGGAATGAAATAGGGTATGCAACCACATATCACCCTCTGGCCTTACGTGCCCGTCATCTGGTAGATGGCTCTTAAAACAGCCTCTAAACGCTATACCTTCAAGGAAAAGTTCAAAGATCGGCTTACAGAACCATAAGCGGAGTTCTAAACATGATCCTCTCTGCAGCTCTTGATGATATCCTACATCAGGTTCTGTATCTTGGCAAACAGAACGCAGTCTGTGCAGAAGTGTGACTGAGAGCCTCGCTACAATGAACAGCGTCTCAATGTGAACACACAAAGTTTCTGAATCACCTTAACATTACAGAAACCAATCACATCATTACCCAAGTCACTGTGGATCCTACCCTTAAGGATAACCATTCCCAGTCGCTTGGAATGGGAGTTGTATATGGTTGCAGATAACATAACTCGAAATCTGGTTTGAGGAGGTGTTTCCTCCATTCGTTTTCCAGGCGGAAATCATGGCAACTAAAGAAAACTTATCCTGGCTCATGTGTAACGTAGTATCTACCAAGAATACTAGCGTCTTCAGTGAGAGGCAAGCGGAAATCGGAAATCCTTGGGATCCATCTCATTCACATCGAATGTAGCTCACGAACACCGGCAATCTCTTAACTAGATTGCATAGCACTTTACCATTCACCTGTTTGGGTTTCCGGGACACAGAGATATTCCATGGAACTGTAAGGCAGATGAGCTTGGCAGACTGGGCACTACACTGGATATTCTATCTCCAGTAGAGACTTTAGACATTCCCCTAGCTATATGTAAATCATCAATCAAGCTGGATGCGATCGAGAAAGCAAACCACAGATGGATAAACGGCATATTGTGTCTAATATCCAGGCAACCCAGGCAAAATTTTTACCAGAAACGCTCTCTGACGGGGTCACGATGGTTAGTGCGATGAACTGCCGCGGAGAAGGTCTCGGTTCGATACCCAGCCAGCTAAATGATTTTCCACTGGCCCTCCTTTCGTGTTGATCTTACAAAGCATCTAAGTAGTATCAATGGTCATGAAATGCTTATCTCAACTTATGCCTCTCATATTTGCCCGGTCCTTAGCTAACTGCCTCCAGTTGGTTGAGGTCGGTTTCTTCTTGTGCGCGCCACTTAAGGCGAGGTCATCATCTCTACTGCGCCTAACGTCTGAATTTGAATCGAAGACTCTGCGAACCAGAGTATTGGTGTCCATTCGTTGTACATGCCCTAGCTATCTTAAACGTCCAATGCGGAGTTTTCTGACTAGGGGCATGTCGCTGTACAGTTCCTATAGTTCGTGGTTGAATCTTCGTCTCTATGGCCCATCAACGCAAACTGGACCGAAGATTTTCCGAAGAATTTTTCTCTCGAATCGACCAAGGATTTCTTCATCCGCTTTTGATACGGTCCATGCTTCAGCGCCGTAGAGCAGGACTGGGATGATCAGGGTCTTATATACGATCTCCTTAGTAGTTCGAGTGAGAGCTTTACTACTAAATTGCCTTCTTAGCTCGAAGAAACAGCGATTGGCAAGAGTAATTCTTCGTTTGATTTCTGACGAGATGCTGTTGTCAGAGTTAATAGCGGAGCTGAGGTAGACAAAGTCCCGTACTACCTCAAAGTTATATCTGTCAATGGTGACGTTCTGTCCAATTCATCGATGTTGTGTGTCCTTTCGTGTTGACAGCATATACTTAGTCTTACCCTCATTTACTGCTAAACCCATTTTTGCCGCTTCCTTCTCTATACTAGCCAACGTGGCTATGACATCACGATGAGTCCTACGAATGATGTCAATATCGTCGGCGTATGCTAGTAGTTGCACCGATTTTTGGAAAATTGTGCCTCTGGTGTTGGCTCGGGAGTTTTGCACAATCCTCTCAAGAATCAAATTGAAAAAGGCACATGATAGCGCATCGCCTTGCCTAAATCCTTTTTTGGTATCGAATTTGTCGGTGAGGTCGTTTCCGTCCTAGACGGAGTTTGGGCGGTATACCAAAACTAGATATGGCTCTGTATAGTTCGTCTCTATAAATACTGTCGTATGCGGCTTTGAAATCGATAAATAGGTGGTGGGTATCGATTTGGACTTGTTGGGTTTTTCCAGGATCTGCCGAAGTGTGAAAATTTGATCGGTTGTGGACTTTCCTGGCCTAAATCCACACTGATAAGGGCCGATCAGGTTGTTGGTAAACGGTTTCAGGCGTTCACATACTACGGCAGATAGGTTCTTGTAGGCGATATTGAGAAGACTTATGCCTCTGTAGATAGCGCAGTTCAGAGGGTCTCCTTTTTGTAGATCGGTCAAACGATCCTGAGGTTCCATTCTTCAGGCATACTTTCATCCGACCAGATTTGGGCTATGAGTTGGTGGATGTCATCTCCGTCAGCTTTATAAAGCTCAGCGGGAAGGCCGTCATTTTCGGCAGCCTACCTTATGCTATCCTGACTTCACTTGGGTTGGGGGGTTTGTAGCTTTCGCTGTCTTCGCCAAACGGAATGTTGTTCTGACAGCGGAATGTTGTTCGTCATCGCCTTCTAACAATCTGCAAAAGTGGTTCTTCCATATCCTCAGCATCGATTGCATCTCAACTACGATATTTCGTTGTTCATCTCGACAGGATTCTATTCGAGCCTTGTATCATTGGCTTTGACGTTTTACGCTTTGGTAAAATTTGCGAACAGCGTTCCTGGAGTGGCACCTCTCTATATCCTCGATCGCGCGCTTTTCTTGCTCTTTTTTCTTCTTGCTGAAAAGCCGATGTTCTTCCCTTCTTCTTTGCCTATAGAGCTCAATGGCAGCTCTCGTCTTCACCTGGAGCTTAGTCTTGTAGGCCTCGTGCTTAGTCGCGTACAGCTGTCTGCATTCCTCATCAAACCATGGGTTTCCTGCTGGTGGCCGTGAGAAACCTAGCACATCAGTTTCGGCTGCTCTAATGGCTTGTTGCCATCTTTGCCATTGTTCTTCGACATTCGATTTTGGTGGTATGGTGCTAATCGAGAGGTTAAGGGATACGCGTTGCGTGAAGGCCTTGTCGGTCTCTTGCGATTGCAGTCTTTCGACATTTAAATTTTTTCACAGTATTTCTGGTTTGTTGTGGCGTGGTGGATATCCGCAGTCTTCCTTGGCTGCAACAAGGTTGTTGTCCAAGTCGATGATAGCCCCTCGGAATGTTCGTACATCCAAAATACTGGATGCGTGCCTCTTGTCTATCGCAATGAGATCAATTTGGTTGACCGTTCGCTGATCTGGAGACCTCCATGTCCCCTTTTGTATATCGAGGTAAGGAAACCGCGTGCTGGCTATAGTGGAATTTCGTTCCGTAGCGAAGTCAATTAGCCTAAGTCCGTTACCAGACCTATTGTCGTGTAGGCTATTTTTTCGACAATACTGCTAAAAATGTCTTCTCTTCCTACCTTTACGTTAAAATCGTTCTTTACATAGTAAATCGGTAACTTTTTGATGTAGCCATGTTGATCTGCTAAGCACCATCATTTTTACCCTATTTCAACAGATTTCATGGGAATGACTCATCAACAGAAAGCTGTCTTGTTCGATGGTAGCTAATGCTGAATTTATCATTCAAAGAATCCCTCATTGGCCGAAATTTGAATAGTCGATCTTTGTTATCTTTTAGAGTAAGGCTGTAGTCATTTATGTATAAGCAGTTCAAAATAGCATCACATCTATTACGGGTCAGCGTTTTATCCACCAACGAAACTTCCAAATTATCACTTTCACTCCAAAAGTATCTCCAGCTGGGAAGTTTATGATATCCCATAAGAAAGTTTATTCCTATAAAAGCCAGTAGCTCACCCTTCTTCAAGTCCAATACCTTATTGTGTAAGTAAAAGATTGTGGTACTTACAAGCACCATCGGTCAACGAAGGGCTAATTTGTTCGCACTTGCTGAATGAAATATTGGCGGAACATTTCTCAAACAGAAAATTTAAATTTAAAAACAAAACTGAATGACTCTCACACATTGCTCAACGTGAAATCACCTTCCATGGAGATACACCACTATGAACAACAAATTTAACATTCACAACAACATTGACAGATGTTACTTCAACAACATGGCCGCTAAAACCAAACAAATTTCAAGCAATCCTATTGAAAATCTCATCCCGCCTTAACAAAAGAGTGCCTGCAAACGGTAACCCATCATATACCTTATCGATGAAAGTTATCGCCAAACCTAATCAATTCAAAGCTGGAGGCTCACTCTACTGCGGTGTCTGAATCTCCAGATTTACTAGCTCGGTTAATTGCAACCCTTTTATCTACAAGGCACAGTTGTGCAATCGCCTTGAAATGGCAACAAAACGAAAAAACCTTTCCTTTTGTTTACAATCACCACACGTAGAAGGGTGAATGCTACTGATTGACCATTTTGTTAACCCCCTTCGTTTACTAAGTGTCTACCGCCTCAGATATGGGTTTCTCTGTGTAGGTGGGGGAACAATAGCACACAAAAGAACCCGAGTTCTTCGTTTGATATCGAGAAACTATTTCGCAAAAAAAAAAAAATGCCGACAACCCTTCCGTTCGAAGATTATTGCGCCATCTCTGATTGCAAGTATTTAGGGGGTGCTGCGAGTTGTATAGCAATACACGACTTATCGCTCTAAATAATGCACTGTGTCCTAATTTGCGGCAATTCACAGGTCAAAGAATAACCAAAATTACCGCACATACTGCCGCAGGTACATTGTCTTGATTACAATACACATTCCTCTCCCACCCAAAACCCACCACACCCACACCATCATCATCGCCCAACCTAACCTAACCTAACCACCCCACAGCTCTGATGAAGACAAATTATATTTTCATTCCAATTAAACCCACAAAAGCCACTACTAATTACACAATTAAATTCATTACATCAAAGCAAAGCAAAGCAAAGCAAAAAAACGAGATACAAATAAAAATGTGTTTCTGTTGTTGTTGTTGTGTTTTTTTTTTTAATTTGGTGACAAATTGAAAAGATTTACAAAAAGTTTCCGACATCACTTAAGCGAAAGATCTAAAACCAACAAGTTTACATTTTTGTCGCGTAATTAAATCCAATGAAAAACAGAGGACCTAAAGGACACTGTGGCTGGGAGAAAATTATACAAAAAAAAATTAAAACAAGAGAAACGGTGTCCTTGTCGAAAGATAAAGCAGAAAATCCGATTTAATCCTGGCCGACAAACAACCCACAGCGAGGATGCTGAGCAGCGGTTCGGTCCATCTCTTGTTGATAATTATTTCGCTTTTGTCTTAAAGTGAGTACCCTGCCCACCCACTGACTTTCGCCGTTTATAATAGCCCCGATGACGACGACGACGACAAACGATGACGAAAAAGGGACTAGGGTCGTGTCAGTCTCCTTAAGAAGCCGGAAGATGTCTTTCAAGAAGTTCGCTTTTGCCGGCTCACCCTTAATTAAGCACTAGGATTCGGTTTCACACCACACTTTCTGAAGAGATCCCTCTTCTCTAAGTAAATTACGGCACCATGAGGAAAGTAATTAAAAAAAACAGGAAACGAAGAAGGACGCTGTAAACGATGGCCAATTAGCCACTTTAGTGGTTAAATGGAGTGAGCCAGTCAACCAACTTTTTATGTCCTCACTGGGGTTGTTTCCGGAGAGTCATGTTTTAGTGAAATTAATTAATGTTGGACACCAATTAGCCTGTTGCTTGTTGGGGATTGAATTTTCTGGAAATTGAGGGAATCTTTCGGGATGAGTTTAAGAATTTAAATTTTTTTTTTCAGGAATTTTAAGGAGTTCACGTTTCATCCGCATTTGCTTTTTGTTTTATACGAGGTCGATATACAGTTAATGAGGAAATAATGGTTTTAGTATCATGAAAGGGGTACGTCCCACCACCCACATGATTTTCGAAAAATCAAATATTTGGCCGCCAGAAAATTACGATGAGGTTTAGGTTAAGTGAGGTAGAGATTTGAAAAACTGGGTTTCAGGAAACAATAGTTTTCATCACGGGACCAGGATTTTATTTTGTCATCGTCGAAAGAAAAATTGTCATTCAAAAGCAATTCGGAGTCTTTGAAGGCACAAGCTGCCGAAAAGTGATGGTCAAAACATTTTATTGCCCTTCTCGGGCGCAGTTCTTGGAACTAATGAGAGCAACCCTGTTTTTTTTTTGCAGTAGGTAGCAAAATGTCGTTAAAAAAAAAATAATTTCGTCAAGCTGAAGTGAGGAAAAGGCTCGTGAAAGCTGGACTTCGACAAATGTTGGTCAAAACATTTTATTGCCCCTCTCGGGCGCAGTTCTTGGATCTTATGAGAGCAACCCTTTTTTTTTTTGCAGTAGGTAGCAAAATGTCGTTCAAATAGTGCATACAAGCCGAAGCGACGTTATGAAAGAGTGTAAAGCTAATATTTTATGTCTATCACGTCTCAATTTGACAACACGTTAAATTCCTAGAACATTAAATGTTGGTCAACAAAATGTGGCATAGAATTAAAAAAAAAATCGTTAGACCGGGACAAACAACAGAAAGAAACGCTCAAGGGTCCAAAAAAGACGACCCCAGTGGAATATCATTTTTTTGGTGCTGTACAGCCGTGGATCTTAAAAACAATCAGAGTCGAGATACAGGAAACATGATTTCGTCAAGTTCAGTGAGAAACAGGCTCGTGAAAGCTGGCCTTGACCACTCAGAGTCAGCAATCGTTGTTTGCTATTTGCAAGAGCAATCGGACTCAAGACATGTGGAACAATGTTATCTTTTCAGACGAATCCAAGTTTAAGCTGCATGTTGCAGATCCAAGAACCAAAGGAAAGACTGAGCATCTTGCGGATGCCCCCCAAAACTGAAGGTGTGATGGTCTGGGGATGCTTATCTGGTAGTTATTGCAACAAATTTGACAAAATTTGAAAAAACAAAAGTTTGAGCAAAATTTTTCGAACGACACTGCATATGCTTAAGGAAGCCCTAAACGACGAACATGCTTGCCGAACCTGCTCGTGCTCGGTATGTTTTTCTCGTGTAGGGTTTGGTTCTCGAGCCGCTAGCTGTTGGCGAAAAATTTCGATTTTTTCGTGTTCGTTCTCTTAGATGATATGAATGCTCGCCAAATGTGTTCGTCGTGTAGGGGGATACAAGCAAGTTCGGCGAGGATGTTGCTACCTTTATAGAAACGTTTTCCGTACAGCACAGGATTGTCCGAGAAGCCATCTGAAAAATATTAAAAAAAACCTAGTTGGAGCTGCCCGGCTTTGCTTACTTGCATAAGTGGAGCTAAATACCGAAACCAACATGGGCCCCAGTCAACATGCCGCTCCAATTAGCCCGGTCCTTAGCTAACTGCCTCCCGTGCGCACTCCAAGTTGGTTGAGGTCGGTTTCTTCTTGTGCGTGCCACTTAAGGCGAGGTCTTGCTCTACTGCGTCCGACGTCTGTCGGCAATCGAAGACTCTGCGAGCCGGAATGTTGGTGTCCATTCGTTCTACATGTGCTAGCCATGTTAAACCACCAATGCGGATATTTGTGACTAAGGGCATGACTCTGTACAGCTTGCATGGTTCAATGATGTCCAATGATATCAATATCGTCGGCGTATGCTAGTAGTTGGACAGATCTATGGAAGACTATAGGTACCTTTGGTGCTGGCTAGGGAGTTTTGCACAATCCTCTCAAGATTCATATTAAAGAAATCACATGACAGCTCATCGCTTTGCCTAAATCCTTTATTGGTATCAAATGTGTCTTCTCTCCGAAAAGCCGGTGTTCCCTTCTTCTCTGCCTATAGAGCTCAAGGGCAGCTCCCGTCATTACCTGCAGCTTGGCTGCGAGCATTTGTCGGCATTGCTCATCAAACCAGGGGTTTCTTGCTGGTGGCCGCGAGAAACCTAGCACATCAGTTGCGGCTGCTCTAATGGCTTGCTGGCATCGTTGCCATTGTTCTTCGAAATGAGATGCTTGTGGTATGGTGTGAATCTAGATTTTAAGGGATACGCTTTGCGCATAGGCCTTGTCAGTCTCTTGTGATTGCAGTCATTCGACATTAAATTTTTTCACAGTATTTCTGGTTTGTTGTGGCGTAGTGGATATCCACATTCTTACATTGGCTGCAACAATGTTGTGGTCGGAGTCGATTGTAGCCACGCGGAATGAATTCTCAGGCGATCCTTTTCTCCTTAAACTACTGTCTTGCCTAATCTTCTGATCGTCAACTTGCATGATTTTACTTTGCTTCGGATAGAAGCAGTTGACGATAATGAAAATTTAGATGAGATGGCGTTAAATCAAATGTCATCCTCATCGAGAAGAAGTTTCTCAATTTGGATGTCTATTGCTCCTTTGCTTCCCTTTTCCAAAACTAGCTTGGAGTTTGACGGATCTCGGAGCTAGGGGCTTTCCTTTGAGAAACTTTGAGAAACGGTGTTTATAGGGTTTGGAGTGCCCATTTCCTTTGCACGAGTAAGGGGGAAGAGATGTCATCCTGTACTCACCCACTGTATACAGGAATGTGAAAACTTAATTTAAACTAGAAGTCCCCGTATCTAGAGTTTGCGCTAGCGACTGAGCAATCCCGCAGCAATGCAGGAGCGCGCAGCTTACCTTGGAGACCACCTTTTGGTTTTCGTTTCCTCGCCACTCACCTTACCGGCATGGGTAGTCCTGACAGTTTATTTGAAGGAGTGACCCTAAGCATAGACTTCCGGTTTCGCTCTGTGGTTCATTGGAAACTCCTTAAGCCCTTTCGTCGAAAGGGTTTATCCTTGCGGCACACCATTATTTGTGGTGACGGTTTTTGACCTCTGCCCACCGTTCAGCACAAAAGCGGAGGTATTTGACAGAAATTGTTTATAATTTCTTATAAACTTTGTTGACAGCCCTAAGGTTGACAGCTTAAATAGGAGAGAGTTACGATTGACTTTATCAAACGCAGCTTTGAAGTCCGCAAAAAAAATATACCTGGATCCCCTTTTTTGAATGGCACATATGGATGCTGTTAAGAAACTTGCTGGTTAGTTTAGGTTTACGGGTTGGTGGAGTAGAGGATCCTCTACTCCGCCCCACTTAGGTCCATGTGGACCCATTCTGATACCCTTGGTGGGGTTACGTCCTTCCTTATTGTTACTTTGGGTTACTCCACTCTATCCAGCCATCCTGATGTTCGTAGGAACCTGTAAAGATAGGGTAATGGAATATCGGAAAGTTCTTGGATGTCTTGGAAGTATTAGATTCCAAGTGTTCTGTTCCTCAGGTGACAGAGACTCGGGCAGTGACAAAGGAAATGAGGTGTATCCTCGTGTGTTTCTTCATTACCGCAGCCTGTACAGATATCGTCATCCTTGATATTTCGTTTCATTGTGTCGGTTCTGAGAAAGTTGTGACCAGTGAGAGCTCCTACCAGTTTAGACAAGGAGATTCAATAAGTTGTTTGGTCCGGTTCCAGACCAAGCTTCCGAGATATTTCGCAGGTAGTCAATGACTTCCACCTGGCATTGGCTTTCATTCGGGTCTTGTATTCCACTCGTTCTCTGAGGTTACAGAGTGGTGGTTCGACCGTTTGTAGTGCCTGGTCATGATCTGAAGCAGATCTCGTTGCCATCTATGTCGCTGTGACCAGTAACCCAGCAGAGATCAGCATTATGCTGTGAGCAGAGTATTTTGAGCTCTTCGCGACAGCGGCGAAGTAGCTTTGATTTAGTTTCGATAGCCGATACTGCTTTTATAGCCGCTTGGCTGTCAATGAATATGGTGATATCACTGTGTGGTATTTCCATTATTGACATCAAATGAGCCGCTTCAGCGATTGCTAGTACCTCAGCCTGGAACACACTACTATGATCAGGAAGCCTGATTGTTTTGTGTATTACTAATTCCTCTGAGAATATGCCAGCACCTGTTCCACAGTCCATCATTGATCCATCTGTGTTTCCTTTTTGTGGGTTCATTCTTGTCCCATTCGTCTCTGCTCGGAAACGAGCAGGTGAAGGGTCGATCAAAGTCTAGATAGGGAGATAGATAGTCAGAGTTTACTACGCTCCCTACGTATTTCTTTAGGACCTGCGAATGCCCGGCGAGGCTCCGGATCCAGCTGTTTGTTTGGCTGATCCTCGAGGAGCTTTTGGCAGCTGATTCCTGCATGTATAGATCTAAGGGCAGCAGATTCAGAATCACCTCCAATCCAGCGGTTGGATTGGCAACCTCAAGTTGGTTGCTCTGTCAGTGCCTTGCCACCAGACTATACTGCCATATGTGAGTATTGGTCGCACGATAGCCGTATACATCCACAGGATGTGGTAATATCTTATCAACGAAAATGCAGATATTCCAGAAATTCCAAAGAAGAGTGCTAATTCAAGGGGATACCATCAGACCCAGATACCTTGTTCTGTTTCATTTTTTTGAGATAAGTTCCGACATTTCAATCCTCGAATCAAGGTCTGCAATGTGGATGTCCGAAAGAGCATAGCAGATACACCTTTGATCGGGGTTTGGCAATAAAAGTTTTTAAAAATACGTTACGAGGATTTCAGCATCAATTAGTGAAGGGATTTTATTTT
The DNA here is from genome assembly GCA_932526625.1 of Rhingia campestris. Lineage (NCBI taxonomy): Eukaryota > Metazoa > Arthropoda > Insecta > Diptera > Syrphidae > Rhingia > Rhingia campestris. Next base: position 543,374 of record OW052186.1, on the reverse strand, counting down.
TACATTCGCTCAAGAGTCTAACACTGGCTCAGAAGGACTTTGAGTTTTTGCAAGACAACAGCTTTGTTGCTGCCATCTTGAACATATCTGCTTGTATTTTTTATTTATGCTGAGATATACGACTTTGAAGGCTTCGTTGTTAGTTTCTCTGAATAGTTTTAAATATTTGAACGATCTTCTTCTTGGGAGTATACACTCATCGTCGCACTTGTACATGGGAAATTGATATCGCCGTGCATGCAGGTAAACAGTTACTGCAGATTGTCTTACTACTTCAGAGATAGCGTTGCAAGGTAGGTAACAGTTGATTTAGATTGCTTCTAAAAGGTGGTTAAATTTTTAGGGCCGACGTTGATTATGAATAAAACACAAATTATTTAGGAAATCAGTATCATTTCTTTTTATTGTGATAATATTGGTATTGTTCAGTTATGTATGGAACAAAATATCGCCCAAATGGCCGCCGCGACCTCGGCGGCTCACCTCCATCCTACTTACTTACTTAAGTGGCGCTACAAACCGGAATGAACCTGGGCCTCAACCAACATGCCTCTCCAATTAGCCCGGTCCTTAGCTAACTGCCTCCAGTTGCGCACTCCAAGTTGGTTGAGGTCGGTTTCCACTTGTGCGCGCCACTTAAGGCGAGGTCTTCCTCTACTGCGTCCGACGTCTGGCTGGGAATCGAAGACTCTGCGAGCCGGAGTATTGGTGTCCATTCGTTCTACATGTCCTAGCCATCTTAAACGTCCAATGCGGAGTTTTTTGACCAGGGGCATGTCGCTGTACAGCTCGTTTAGTTCTTGGTTGAATCTTCGCCTCCATAGCCCGTCAACGCAAACGGGACCGAAGATTTTTCGAAGAATTTTCCTCTCGAATCTACCAAGGATTTCTTCATCCGCTTCACACCTCCATCCGATGGTCCAATTTTTTGATGGCGCTGAGGCATAATTGAGGTTCTATGCCGTTAATGTGCCGAATTGTCTCATCCTTTAGCTCTTGAATTGTTGCTGGCTAATCGATGTACACCTCTTCTTTCAAATAACCCCAAAGAAAGAAGTCCAACGCTGTCAAATCACATGATCTTGGCGGCCAATTGACATCGCCACCACGTGAGATAACACGGCCATTGAATTTGTCGCGCAAAACAGCCATTGTTTCGTTTGCTGTGTGGCAAGTGGCTCCGTCCTGTTGAAACCACTATCGTCCACATATCTTACAATTTGGGCCATAAAAAGTTCGTTGTCATCTCACGATAGCGAACACCATTCACAGTAACTGCCTCATTTTGGAAAAAATGCGGCCCGATGATGCCGCTAGCCCATAAACCGCACAAAAAAGTTACAATTTGTGGGTACATTGGTTTTTCGACAATCACTCTTGGATTATCATTCGCCCAAATGCGGCAATTCTGCTTATTGACGAACCCATTGAGGTGAAAATGTGTCTCATCACTGAAGATGATTTTCTTCGAAAATTGATCACCCACTGTTGCAATTTCTTGTCACCATTCTGACCATTGACGACGCTTGAAATGGTCAAGAGGCTTTAGTTGTCAATTGCACCTTGTAACCGTGTAAATGCAAGTCTTTATGAATAATGTCCATCAACGACGAGCGTGAGAGGTGCAATTGTTGGGCACGACGATGAGTTGAGGTGTACGGTTCTTCAGCCACAATATCGCGAACAGGAGCAATATTTTCTGCAGTACGAGCTGTACGAGCATGCATTGGTGTTGTCAAATCTCCTACAGACCTGATTTTTCCGATTGTACGCACATTTTGACGATTATGCTGACCGAAAAAATCCCGAAGTGCACGATATGCATTTTGATTTGAATGCCCATTTTCATAATGAGCCTGAATAACTTTAACGCGTTGTCCGATCGTCTATATTTCCATGGTTCAAATTGAGTTAGTCTGAAATTGAGAAATGTCAAATGAAATTCAGACAAAAAAACTTGACGTGTGTTTCACATGCAACATCGGCCCTTAAAATTTAACCACGAACAGCCTTTTCCTCGAGCCATCTTAAAGATTTGCCACTCAGTCAGAATATTACTTCACTTGATGAGATATGTCCCAAAAAAAAGTCCATCCACCCGCAACGATTTTGTAGTATTTCGTGAGCTGATAGTATGCCTATACCAACGCTTTGCAACAAACTCGATGGAGTGCCTTGAAATTGTACGCCCGATAGCAGAAATTTCGACTGATTTGCATTTATGGCGTGACGAAGCAAAATTGTTGAAGGGTGGAATGCAGCTGCTTATTATTATCTAACCCCTTTCGAAGAACATTAACACATTTCGACAAATGACTTGACTTGATTTAGAAATGAATAAATTTCGACGTTGCCGACAAGGATACCTCAAAAACACCAGCTCCACATTCCAAAGCCACCCAAAATAATTAAAATTTCCAACCCCTCGATAGGCACCTACTAGCTTGAGAAATCCCATGCCATAAGCAGCCAATTTTCGTATTTTAATGGAATGATGTCGCTATCGGCACCATGCCAAATTTCAATCAAATAAAAGAGCGTCGCGAACAGAGAACAAAAGCGTGCCTGTTGGTGTAGGCACACTACGAACGACAGACAAAACCAATTGAAGGTTCTGGTTCGCATATCCAACCACAACGCAGCTTCTTGGTTACCTCAGCGCATGCAGAATACCATACACCCCACGTCATACGGTACAAACACTTACGTTACGTTGCCAAGACAAACTTTGTATTGCCCATACAGTGTGTAATTAATACACGTGTGTGATTTGTAAAATGACTGCACCGCAGTTCTGAGGTCTTTTATCGTTTTCGTAAACCCTACCCATATGGATCGATGAATATTGCAGCCTTAAGAGTTTTATACGGCTGCCTTGGTGCGGTGCGCATATCCTGAATGCAAACGAGTAAACGAAAACCGCCGCAACCCTAACACCAGCAAAACACGGCGAACCATCCTGCCATACAATTAAGTAGTTCAATTATCTTTGCTTAAGGTAAAGAATCTCAATACAAGTGGTTTTCAAACAGCCGGCCGTGTACGATTCTTAAGACCTATCTATTATATCTCTCTTCCCCCGCAGCACGGTGGTTTTCGTTTTTTTTGTTAATTCTTGTTTCATTTTTCGTTCGGCATAATTACAACGTAGGTATATGCATGGAGAGAGATGAAGCGAGTGAGAAGTGCAAAAGTGCCCTAGTAATGCCCTCCTTCCTCGCGATTCCGACCAAAAGAGAAATTGGTTTCTCACGCAATTATTTCTCATATTCCCCTTTAAGCCAGTGATTATTTTTTTATTTTTAATCCGAGTTTGCACACATACAGACAGGGAAACGACGGACACATGCACAAATCGCGTACTCATCATCATCATCATCGTCGCGTCGTCGCGTCGTCGGTCGTCGTCGATGTGGATGACAGGCATAGGCCGCATGTAAATGTGTGTCCTGCATATATACGTACAGCATAGCGAAACAGTAATTGTGTAGTCAATTTATCTTCGTGGTTATCTCCGACTAGGTCGGCGAAGGAGGGGATGCTCCTCGATGCACCGGTCAGGAACATTAATTATTTTGAGGTGAAAATTGTTTGCTAATAAATCACGGAGAGCTAAATGTGTGCGATCCAAATATGGCGAACCGGAAATGATTGTTAAGTTCTGAATGTTTGGTTCTTATCAAACGGAGAGCTAACGGAGTGGGGAAGGAGCTCCTGAACCTGTTGAAATTTAAAGAAACTTATGAATAGCAGGTCCAGCTAAAAAGAGTCAACCGTGATACTGAATCTCATACCGTTTCCCAAAAAGAGGTTGTGACTGAAATAATGGATAACGCTGTATTCCTAATGCATCTGGTAACAGACCCACGAATTTTTCGCTCTTGACTTGGGGGTAAGCTTCTCTGTCATAAACCAAGGGTTCAAAAAACGCATGAGTCGTGCTTTATGCAGACACGATTCGCGTCTGACTGACAAGCTCAGAAATGAGCATATACGTAGTGTAACACACGTATGTATCTGCCACTCTCCCTAGGAGACTACGTCTCTGATCCAACCGGATTTGACTTGCTAAACGATAAGTGAGAGTGTTGATAACAAGACGAAAAGCAGCAGCACTATAAACATCGTGATCAGAATGACACGGAATGAATACCCGGCCTGCTGTCCCGGGCGAACCTAGATTAGCTGCTTCGACATTTTTGGACAACAGGTTATCTAGGAATTTCAAGGGTAACTCAGGCTCCTTGAACAGAGATGGTGGCGGATAAACCGAAAGGCAAACGGCAGCGCTAAGTCCCGTGGTGGATACTGATGGCCTGTGTCCTAGGGGTATCTTATAAATTGGAACTGGCCCCTACAGGTTGGGGTTGTGCTTTGGGTTAACTACCCGCAAATAGAAAACCTCTTGTTTACGAAGCAACTTATTGCCTCGGAAAGGACTGACATTACTGTTGACGACCCTGCTAAACGAAAAAAAGGACAAAGACATTCGTATCTGCACCTGGAATGTGAGAACATTAAACTGGAGAGGAGCAGGCGAACGACTAGCGGAAGCCCATAACTGCTACAAAACAGACATTACTGCCATCCACGAAATACGATGGGATGGGCTTAGCAAAAAGAGGATGAAAAACTGTGATATCTACTACAGACCATGTTATAGTGAGCAGAAACAACGACTTTTCGGATGCGGATTTGTTATAAGTGCCAGACTTAGACAAGAAGACTTATGTTTCGAAGACATTAGCGAACTACCTGTAACAATTCACATCAAGGTTAAATTCGCCAAGATAAGCTTTATATGCGCACACGCTCCGACGGAGGAAAAGGATGATATAACTAAGGATTGATTCTACGAGCTGGGAGATTTTATCTCTAAGGTGTGAAGAGAAGACTTATTTAGCAGTATTGTTGGAAAACACAGCCCACACGACAACACGTCTGGCAACGGACTTAGGCTAATTGACTTCCCTACGGAACGAAATGCCACTATAGCCAGCACACGGTTTCCTCACCTCGATATACAAAAGGGGACATGGCGGTCTCCAGATCAACGATCACATTGCGATGAACAAAAGGCACGCATCCAATATTTTGGATGTCCGAACCTTCCGAGGGGCTACCATCGACTCAGACCACTACCTTGTTGCAGCCAAGGTAGGAATGGGAATATCCACCACGCCACAAACCAGAAATACTGTGAACAAATTTAATGTCGTAAGACTGCAATCGCTAGAGACCGCCAAGGCCTCCGCTCAAAGCATATCCCTTAACCTCTCGATTACACCATACCACCAGCAACAAATATCGAAGAACATTGGCAACGATGCCAACAAGCTATAAAATCAGCCGCTGATGTGCTAGGACCAGCAAGAAACCCTTAGTTTCATGAGGAATGTCGACAGATACTCGCAGCCAAGAACGAGGCGTACAAAGCTAAGCTGCAGGTGAAGACGACGGTCTCCAGATCAACGAACGGTCAACAAAATTGATTGAGGAATGCCGAAAGATGCTCGCAGCCAAGAACGAGGCCCACAAAGCTAAGCTGCAGGTGGAGACGAGAGCTGATATTGACGTCTATAGGCTTAGGCAGAGAAGAAAGGAAGAACACCTTCTTTTCAGAAAGAAGAAAAAAGAGCAAGAAAAGCGCGCGATCGAGGATATTTGAAAGTTTTGCCAAAGTGTTATAAAACCTCAAAGCCAAGGATACAAGGCTCGAACGGAATCCTGTCAGGAGGAACAAAGAAATATCGTAGTTGAGACACAATCGATGCTGAGGATAGAGAAGAACCACTTCTGCAGACTGTTAAACGGCGATGACGATCAACATTCCGCTGTCAGAAAAACATTCCGCTTGGCGATGACAGCGAAAGCTAAAAACCCCCCGACCTAAGTGAGGTCAGGATAGCATAAGGTAAACTCAAGCTGCCGGAAATGACGGCCTTCCCGATAAGCTTAATAAACCCGGTGTAGATGACATCCACCAACTCATAAGCCAAATCTCGTCGGATGAAAGTATGCCTGAAGAATGGAACCTCAGCTTCGTTTGCCCGATCCACAAAAAAGAAGGCCCTCTGAACTGCGCCAACTACAGAGGCGTAAGTCTCCTCAACGTCGCTTACAAGATGCTATCTGCCGTAATATGTGTACGCTTGAAACCGTTTACCAACAACCTGATCGGCCCTTATCAGTGTGGATTTAGGCCAGGAAGGTCCACAACCGATCAAATTTTCACACTTCGGGAGATCCTGGAAAACCGAAGAAGTCCAAATCGATACCCACCACCTGTTTATCGATTTCAAAGCCGCATATGACAGCATTTATAGAGACGAAGTATACAGATCCATGTCTAGTTTTGGTATACCGCCCGAACTCATCCGTTTGTGTAGGATGATGATGGAGAGTTCTCGCTGCTCCATCAGGGTCGGAAACGACTACACCGACGCATTCGATAACAAAAAACGATTTAGGCAAAGCGATGCGCTGTCATGTGACTTTTTCAATTTGATTCTTGAGAGGATTGTGCAAAACTCCCGAGCCAACACCAGAGGCACAATTTTCCAAAAATCGGTGCAACTACTAGCATGCCCCAACGATATTGACATCATTGGCAGGACTCAACGTGATGTCATAGCCACGTTTGCTAGTATAGAGAAGGAAGCGGCAAAAATGGGTTAAGCAGTAAATGAGCGCAAGACTATGTATATGCTGTCAACACGAAAGGACACACAACATCGACGAATTGGACAGAATGTCACCATTGACAGATATAACTTTGAGGTAGTGAGGGTCTTGTCTAGCTTGGCTCAACATCTCGTCAGACATTACACGAAGAATTACTCTTGCCAATCGCTGTTTCTTCAGGCTATGAAGGCAATTTAGTAGTAAAGCCCTCACTCGAACTACTAAGGAGATTCTATATAAGACCCTGGTCATCCCAGTCCTACTTTACGGCGCTGAAACAAGGACCGTATCAAAAGCGGATGAAGAAATCCTTGGTCGATTCGAGAGAAAAATTCTTCGAAAAATCTTCGGTCCCGTTTGCGTTGACAGGCTATGGAGCCGAAGATTCAACCAAGAACTATACGAGCTGTACACCGACATGCCCCTGGTCAGAAAACTCCGCATTGGACGTTTATGATGGCTAGGACATGTAGAACAAATGGACACCAATACTCCGGCTAGCAGAGTCTTCGATTCAAATCCAGACGTCGTATAGGTATACCTCCCCTAAAGTGGCACGCACAAGTAGAAACCGACCTCAACGAACTTGGAGTGTGCAACTGAAGGCAGTTAGCTAAGGACCTGGCTAATTGAATCGGCATGTTGGTTGAGGCCCAGGTTCACTCCGGACTGTAGCGCCACTTAAGTAAGCAAGCAATGTTTTGAGTCGCATGAAATGCAATTTTACAGATGCGTCTATGCAATGTAAGGTCGTTTTCCCTCCTTCCAACTGGTGATTCAATTGAACTCTCAATTCTACCGAAATAGTAAAAACCGCCTTAGTAAGGCTTTTTGGATCACGAAATCCCCATCTCAGCTTTGCTTCCTTCAAAGTCGGTTGCCTACAATGTGTGCCCATTGGTTTTTGTGTCAAATGGTTTCGCCCCATCTATCAATCGTTCACATCAAAACTAGATCACGATCGGCTACAAAAACAAATAAACAACACACAAACACACACGCACGCACATCAACAATTACACTTCACGTAATTCGTAGCCACATTTTAATTAAAGTGCGCATAAAACTAAGTGACCAACGAAAAAAAAACAAAAAAAACGATATAAAATAAAATAAAATAAAAATAAGTAACGAGAAATACTTGGGGTTTCATAAACTCACACACTGGGCCAATAAAATTTGAGCTTATTTCATTCACGTTCACAATTAACATTCTCAGATATGCCGTGCATACTAATTGCTGTTGGTTTGGCCGCTTTCAGGTTAGATACTCGAGGTAGTTCTGTGGTAGCTGTTGGTCCCGCTTTTTGTTTTTGCATATTATATGCATGTACACATCTTATAAAGACGACTTAGGAGTGACAAGTACCGTCGTCAAAATTCTTACATGTTAAACGTGGTTGCTGTATATCTTGGTATCCATTTTTATTTTTCATTTCATGGTCTTTATCTGGGGTTTGATATTACACAGGGTGTGTAGACCTCTGCGAAAGAGGGGACAGGGAAACTAGACCAATTGTGATACACCTTATGTACGAGTGCGCGCTTTACGGCTTAGTCCGTTCCTCTTTGAATTATTGGCTTAAGCGCGGTTGTTGTTGTTGTTTTGGCCTTTAAATTGCGAGACCGTAGGCTACAAATTAAAATTGAACTTGGTGTTAGAATGTGTCGTACACCAAGTCTCGGCTGTGTTTGTATTTGTGGCGAAGGAGGATGTTGTCCATATATGTCGTAGGTACTGTAGGTATAGGCGCATTTTTCTCACACTCCATTTGGTATGTGAAAGTCCTTTATTTTTACGATTGTTTGTTGTTGGTGGTTTTGTTAGCTGGTTTGGTTTTTTGACATCAAATGAAAATGAGTTCAGTGTGTGTAGCTGATCGCGTACGTGCCTTATGGTTTAGACGAATATTAATGGTTATTCTCTTACACTGGCTCTGCGTGGTTCTTCATCATTTGCTACCTTTTTATCGTGTCATTATCATCGGCGTTGTTGTTGTTGTGGGCCGTCCTTTTATTCGTGATTATTTTCGCTAGTTAAAATATTTATTTATGTGTCAGTCTTTCATATCTGAAAATAGTATTAGGTACGGCGCGCGTATGTGATTGGAATGCGTGCGCGATGTTTTGTGAGAATTCGCTGAAGCTCAGCCAAATCAAAATGATTAGCCCCCAAAAATGATGTGATCATGTTGCGAGACACTCATAATGATCATGACGACGCGACGCGACACGGCGATCGGTGTAAAATATTAATCAGGTCTTTTTTTTAGCTGAAAAAGTGTAACGCCGCTTTGGATTTTAATTGATTTTTCGATGATCCGATGGAAATTCCCAGATATTTCTAGAGCTTTGTCGTTTTATAGTTATTGCAGAGTAATTAGCATACACGTGATCGATGTTTATTGTTGTTTGATGATGATCATTGTGCAATGCTTGTCATGCGGCGAATAAGCGAGGGCGACTTAGCGTAGATACATTATTTTAATTTTGTTTGCTCAAGAGTTTAGGTGTGATATTGGTAGCTTTTTATTTTTACTAAATGAAAGCTGAGAGTGTAGCTTTCACCATTTTTTTTGTTGCACCCGGATGTGGAGTTAAAATAAACAAATATACCTAGCATCGTCAATTAGAGGGGTAATTAAGGGTTAAAGTTTTATTCCAATTCACATATGGGAAAGCAATAATCAGAAACATATTACAGCATTGTATGTATATGCATGCACAAAAAATTTGAACTTTTCTGAAATTTTCCTTAGGCGACATTTAGAGACAGCATTGCCCAAAAATGTTTCATAGACATGGCGAGAGATCTGGCCATCTTTTGATTCCGATTTGATATATATACACATGCCCAAAAAATAGGACCTTCATTGGGCAATATTTAGAGGACAGCATTGCCGAAAGTGTATCTCAGACATGGCGAGAGATCTGGCCATTTTTCGATTCTGATTCGATCTACATAAACATGCCCCAAAATTGGACCATCAGGACAGCATTGTCGAAAAATGTTTAACAGACTTGGCGAGATCTGGCCATCTTTCGATTCTAATTCGATCCATATAAACATGCCCCAAAAATTGGACCTTCCTTGGGAGACATTTAGAGGACAGCGTTGCCCAAAAATGTTTCTCAGACATGGTGAGATATGGCCATCTTTTGATTCTGATTTGATACATATAAACATGCCCCAAAAATTGTACCTTCCTTGGGAGACATTTAGAGGACAGCGTTGGCCAAAAATGTTTCTCAGACATGGTGAGATCTGGCCATCTTTTGATTCTGATTTGATGCATATAAACATGCCCCAACAATTGGACCTTCCTCGGGAGACATTTAGAGGACAGCATTGCCAAAAAATGTTTCTCAGACATGGCGAGAGATCTGGCCATCTTTTGATTCCGATTTGATATATATATACACATGCCCAAAAAATAGGACCTTCATTGGGCAATATTTAGAAAGTGTATCTCAGACATGGCGAGAGATCTGGCCATTTTTCGATTCTGATTCGATCTACATAAACATGCCCCGAAAATTGGACCATCAGGACAGCATATTCGAAAAATGTTTCACAGACTTGGCGAGACATGGCCATCTTTGATTCTGATTCGATGCATGAAAATATGACCAAAAAATTGGACCTTCCTCGGGAGACATTTAGAGGACAGCATTGCCAAAAAATGTTTCTCAGACATGACGAGATTTGGCCATCTTTTGATTCTCATTCGATCCATACAAACATGCCCCAAAAATTGGACCTTCCTTGGTCCAGATTTAGAGGAAGGCGTTGTTTCTCAGATATAGCGAGATCTGGCCATCTTTTGACTCTCATTCGATCCATACAAACATGCCCCATAAATTTGACTTTCCTTGTCAACATTTAGAGGACAGCATTGCCGAAAAGTGTATCTCAGACAAGGCGAGAGATCTGGCCATTTTTCGGTTCTGAATCGATCTACATAAACATGCCCCGAAAATTGGACCATCAGGACAGCATTTTCGAAAAATGTTTAACAGACTTGGCGAGACATTGCCATCTTTGATTCTGATTCGATGCATGAAAACATGGCCAAAAATTGTACCTTATCTGAAAATTTTTTAGGGCAACATTTAGAGGACAGCATCGACCAAAAAGTTTTCCCAGACATGACGAGATCTGGCCATCTTTTGATTCTCATTCGATTCATATAAACTTGCCCCAAAAATTGTACCTTCCTTGAGAGACATTTAGAGGAAAGCGTTGCTCAAATTGTTTCTCAGACAATGAAATATCTAGCCATCTTTTGATTCTGATTCGATCCATATAAACATGCCCCAAAAATTGGACCTTCCTTGAGAGACATTTAGAGGACAACATTGCCCAAAAATGTTTCTCAGACATGACGTAATCTCGCCATCTTTTGATTCTCATTCAATTAATATAAACACGCACCAAAAATTGGACCTTCCTTGGGAGATATTTAGAGGACAACATTGCCCAAAAATGTTTCACATATTTGCAAAATCTGGCCATCTTTTGATTCTCATTCGATTCATATAAACATGCCCCAAAATTTGGACCTTCCTTGAGAGACATTTAGAGGACAACATTGCCCGAAAATAATTCTCAGACATGACGTGATCCGACCATCTTTATGATTCTCATTCGATTCATATAAACATGCCCCCAAAAATTGTACCTTCCTTGAGCGACATTTGGAGGACAGCATTGGCCAAAAATGTTTCTCAGACATGGTGAGATCTGGCCATCTTTTGATTCTCATTCGATTCATATAAACATGCTCCAAAAATTGGACCTTCCTTGGGAGACATTTAGAAGACAGCATCGCCCAAAAATGTTTCCCAGACATCTTTTGATTCTGATTCGATCCATAACCCAAAAACCTTTTCTGAAATTTTCTATGTGGCAGTTGAAGCCACATAGGGCTGGACTCATAGCGACAGCATATTGATAAAACAAGCCCTGTACTAATAAAAAACACGATTATTTCTAATCATTGGCAAACAGACTGTAACTTTGCAGCTGTGAGACTGGTAGCCTCAACCCTCCGAGGTTGGACATGAAACATAGACGAAATGCTACTTTTGCCACAACCTCGATAGAGGTTCATAGGAGGTTTGAGAAGGCTCACATAGGCAACGTGTTGAATAGTAGCAATCATCCCAATTGGCGTTACAAGGGACCATCTGGGTGCAAGTTACGCGTGCCTTTACAAATCTGACTAAAATAGATACTCATCGCCTAAAAAAATATTGTTGTAACCATATTTTTTCATTCTGAAAGCAAAAATCCATCTGCGGTGGATTGGCTCAGTTATTTCGATCATCATTTAGTCAAAGGGAAAACAACCTGGAACCCACCGACAATCACTCACCAACAATACCCACCCCAAAGCTACGGTCACCATATTTTTGCGTTTTGAAAGCGATCCTGCAGTGGAGGAGAACATACCCAACTTACTGTATCACTGCGAAGATCGTAAGAACCTTCCGCACTCGAAGGAATATCTACCATTAGGCTGGAGACCCTCAATTGTATTCTAGAATAGCATTCAAATGCCTTTCCCGCATTTGACGTTTGTAAAGCAAGCAGTTTTCTATTTACCCTACTTTGCTATAAAATTTCTACGACTCGGATGACAATCGACCATCAATTTCATCCACATTTTGTATTTAGCCCGGTTCAACTAAACACGACATGCCGAAGAGGTTTTTAATTCAGACCGACAGCCAAGTGTATACATCTTCCTCAAACGAAAGAGTTGACCAGCAAACTGGTGAAGCATTACAACTTCATTACATTACAAGGAACACACTTCATATTTACCTTAGCGGACCCATGTATGTGAAGATATTTATGCTCAATGCACAGACACACATATCAAGCGTGTGCTGCACAACGAAAAGCATATTTTCTTGTTAGGGCTGAATATAAACAGTTGAAAGTTGGGGCGTATTAATTACACCCATCGTTTGCGTTAATCAGTTAACAACACATCAGTGGAATGTTGCGAACTACCAGCAGACCGGCGAGACCCGCCAGTAGTAAACATCTTCACACATTTATCCATGTTACAAAACAAACGTTGGGCCTTTTTTAACGGCGCACGGAAAGTCGATCGAATGAGACGCACGGTTGGGGGCCTCACAACGCGGTGCGGTGCAGCGGTGTGCCATAGCAGCACAGCAGTGAACGCGGCGGCGGCGGCAAAGTAGTTGATAGTAGGTAGGTAAGTAGGCAGACAGAGGTGGATTTTTTCACTCACCTAAATGGATGCGCGAGTTTGTTATGAATGACGGATGATCTACGACGAGGACGACCGACGATTGGTCTCGAGATTTCCTTTCATCGTTTGTTCATATTTCATTATAAGATGAGAGCGTAAGATAACGATTAAGCCGCGCAGTTCAACAACACACGGACGCGGCAACAATTAAAATGATGATGGTATTATTTGTTTGACCAGATATGGTTCTTCTTTTTTTGGACCTTAAGGGCGTGGATGGTCTCGATACGAAGGGAACGGCTTAATGTGCGAGTTTGTATGTAAGCAACTTATGGCAGTCGTATTGCCTAATTTTGTTACCCGCGCCCAATGGGCGTTAGAGACCGCTGTAAATGCCTGGCTCACATCAAGACGGTAGCGATATAAATAAGGCGGCCAGCTTTGTGAAAAGTTTCTGCGGAATGGGGCTGGCGAGTTAGTTTGCAGAACGTGTGTGCTATGAAACCAATCCTGTTTTATTACTTTGTTCGGTGAATTGTTTTTTAATTTTTCAAATTGCAAGGAGTTGGGATAAATCTTTTGATGGAAATAAACCGCTGGAAATAAATATTTTTAAACGCAATACCGATAATTATAGTGGCAGTAAGAAATTCTGATTATAAAGGTCGAATGCAACGGCATGTGAAAAATTGTAAATTTGCGATTCATGGAAGTCCCTAAACCTTAATAAATGTGGAAGTGACTGACTAAATGTCAAAATAGTGTTTCAAAAGTTTACAGCGTTTTACATCTCAGTTTACATACCCAATTCGTGTGCAAAATGTTGTAAAATATTTCCCATACAAATTTTGACAGTTCATTTACCACGTCGTAAGTTTACGACGTTTACAACGTTTACGACGACTTTCCGACGTTGCATGAATACCTCTTATATATTGAACATCGTGAAGTTGGATTAATGAATTTCATTGAATGTGTGTATCGATAAACGTCATTGGCATGAAATGTCAGTAAATGTTTTTTTTTCTTCAATGAAGGGACATAAGGACACATGGCGGTCTCCGAAGAAACATTTTAACTCGCGCTGAACAAGGGCTAAATTAAGCTACGATATGCTCTTACCGACTACTGTTTCTTCAGACTAAGTCGAAAATTAAAGAGCGCTTCTGAACAGGAATTGAAGTTTTCATACTCACGTCACCATATCTTTCAATGAACTTTAACGAAACACAAGCGAAGGAGGCGAGTAAGCCGTTGTGTTCAATGTTAGCCAACTACATTATGCCTTACGCAGACGATTTGGTTCTCAGCGCAATTATGCAAACAAGCCTAAACATACTCAATAGTTGGTCAGAACCTTGCGACCTGTGTGTAAATCCGAAGAAAACTGAACTAGTTCTCTTCACTAACAAGAGATTAATCACAGACTTTGCCACACCAACTCTGGAGGGGTCCACCCTCCCATTGTTAGGTAGTGCCAAATACCTTAAGGTGATACACGATAGCAAGTTAACTTGGAGCCCTAACTTTAACGAAAGGGTAAAAAAAAGCTAACAGTAGTAGTTGCAGTAGAATCTGTGGTATGAAATGGGGTCCCTCACCGAAGGCCACGAAATGGCTATACACAGCTGTCGTTAGACCAATTCTCACCTATGGTTGCTTAGTCTGGTGGGAATCCATGAAAAAAACGAAACATATGACTGCATACTGACAAATGTTCAAGGAACAGCATGTGTATTTATGTTATGCCCCATTCTCTAGGTCACTTAGCATAACCTGGGTTGAACCGACTTGAGCCATTGCACTATGTCGAAACATTATTGCTGCACTTTGTTCAAGCCTACGCAGCAATACTGCTTAACATTTGTAATTGGCACAAGAGGTAAACAACCGGGAAAGACTGAGCAGATACTATTTGATGTCATTGAGTTTCGATGGGAATTGCTGGTTCGGACGGCGAGTCTGATTGGAACCAAGAAACGCGTCGGGTGTTTTATTTTTGCACACGGGAACGGTAACAATAGAGGAGCTGCTTCCAAGGAATATTAATTCTATTAATAATAATCGAGGACTTTCAACAAAGAAAACGACTATGAACAGCGCTAAAGTGGTCGTCATCGGTGCAGCCCATCAGGCATTGCACAAAACTCCTAGAACTAGGCTTCCAAAATGTCATCCTCGTCGAAGCCGAAAACCGTATCGGTGGACGAATAAACACAATTGGTGATAACGTTATAGACTTAGGAGCCCAATGGTGCCACGGCGAGAAAAACATAGTATACGACTTGGCCAATAAACACGACCTTTTAGAGTCCACTGGTGAGGTGTACGATAACTACGAATGCATACGCTCCAACAGAGAAGTACCGCCCAATGTCAGTCAACGCCTGAAAAGCATCGTAAACGAGAGTCCGGTTATACGAAAGGTGGAACTTGTAAACTACAATGGATCGATGGGAGCCTTTATTACCGCCAAATCCTTCAAGGAGCTCCAAAGACCTGAAAATGACGATAGCCAAAGAGTTCTTTGAAAACTATCAAAAATTCGAAAACTCCGTTGAAGCATCTGACACGTTGACTGATGTCTCGGGCAAGGGTTACCTTGAATACTGGGAGTGCGAGGGAGACATACTTCTGAACTGGAAAGACAAAGGCTATCTGGAGTTCTTGCGGTTGTTAATGAAATCGGCAGAGAAATGCACAGAACTAGGTGTGCTGAGTCAGCGAGTCTTGCTGGGGAAACCAATTAAGCCAAATAAGTTGGAATAATGGGGCACCAAAGGTTCAGGTGAAATGCGAAGATGACGATGTTATCGAAGCCGATCATGTGATAACCACACTGTTTCTGGGGGTTCTCAAGGAGAACAGAAAACTCTTTGATCCCATTTTGCCGGCGGAAAAAGTGCGCGCCATCGAAAGCATTGGGTGAATAAAATGTTCATAGAATTCCCAACGCAATTTTGGCCCAACGATTGGACCGGCTTCACTCTGCTGTGGCGTGAAGAAGACATCGGAGACATTCGTGGTACAAATCGTGCCTGGCTGGAGGATGTATTTGGCTTCTATGCAGTCAGTTACCAGCCAAAGATCCTAAGCGGTTGGATTATTAGTCCCCATGGGCGCCACATGGAAACGCTACCCGAAGATGAAGTCCTCAGCGGTTGTATGTACCTCTTCCGGAAGTTCCTCAAATGGGATATTCCCATGCCAGTGAATTTTAAGACATCCGCATGGTTCCGAAATAAAAACTTCCGAGGCTCCTACTCTTTTCGTTCGATGCTGACAGAGCGGCTAAATACAAAATCTTTGGACACAGCCTCACCTATAACAAACTCGGACCAGAAGCCTGTACTACTGTTTGCCGGTGAAGCTTCCAGTGAACACTACTACTCCACAGTGCATGGAGCCGTGGAGGCCGGATTCCGTGAGGCAGAAAGGCTTGCAAGCTACTACGATAATAGCAAGCACAAGGCACAGTTAAACGTTAAAAAATTAGGGTAATCCGGACTTTTTACCGTTGAGACTTTTCAGTCTGATTGGAACCAAGAAACGGTAACATTTATATCAGGAGCTAGCGCACCAGCCCTACAGTAGGTTTGGAAACAATTCTAAATCTCCCCCCAATCGACCTACAGCTGATTGACACAGCAGTGAAAAGCGCAGCTCATCTTAAAGAAGCGGGCAACCTATGTATAAAAACATTTGGCCACAGCATAGTAGAATATGAGAATGGGACATCTGACTACACCATCCCATATCACGACTTTGATACTAAATACTCAATCAGAATACCTAGTAGAGACGAAGGGTCATCTAACAAACGAAATAGCTATCTACACTGATGGATCTAAAATGGAAAAAGGAGTGGGCTCTGGGGTCTACTCCGATAGAACCGGATTAAACACATCCATTCGATTGGCAAACTCGTGCAGTGTTTTCCCAGCAGAGATCCTAGCCTTAATCGAAGCTCGATAGAGTATTGGACACATCACAAGAGGATATTTCCATTTACGTAGATAGGCAAGAGGCCATAAAAGCTCTGGCATCCAACATAATAAAATCACGAGAAGTTGGACGCTGCCGTTCAGAGCTAAAGGCTCTTTGTAACCAGAACAAAGTCCAAATAATCTGGGTGCCAAGACATCCCAGGAAACGAAAACGGAAACGAGCTAGCCACACTAAGATCATCCACCTGCATCTCCTTATGTGACAATAGGGTTAGACCCCCACATGCTTTCAAAAAAAGAGAAAATAACCAGTTTCACGCAAAGTGAAATAAAATCTAGGTGTTAAAACATTAACACCTGCAGACATACCAAAGACATTTGGCCGGAACTAAGCGGTTGCAAATCTGACAAGCTTAAAGCTGTGAACAGAGCTTCTATTGCCATAGCCGTGAGAGTCATAACAGGCCACAATCTGCTGGGTAAACATTCCAACAGGATTAACCTTACTGACTCGCACGAGGAGGACATCGTCCACCTATTGTGTCCTCAACCCGCGATCAGCAACAGCCGTAACAAACTCCACGGTTGCTTTTACTACGAGGACTTGACGGAGGTAGCTACAACACTTACAGCACGGATCGTCAGCTTCTGCTGCAAGTCAGGTTGCAGCAACTATCTCTTTGAGGCTAATGGAGCAGCACAAATCATCTAAGTATAACTCCCTTCACTAACGCAGCTTTCTTTATCAGGTACAATAAAGGGTATCGCTATGGGCCCATGTAGGCCTATGCGAGTTTGACGACTCACTTGGACGTCAACAGCCCATCAAACCAATGGTAATGTAGACGCCATAAGAACAGCACAGGTGAGGTTATAGGTTTAAGTGGCTGTACACGATGCACGTGCACAATTAGACCAGAAAAGGTCTGTTGTGGTACCACGTGGATCTGTCGACTTTTCTTGATATTCGTTTCCATAATGGAACCATTCAGAGCTAACTATAAAGCGGATGGGGTTTCTGACTTAAATATTAGCCAGCACCCCAAGAATGTCAGAGAAGTAGTCTCCTAGATGGAGTTTTCTTTTGTTGGGGAGAGCCGGGCAAGAGCAGAGAAGGTGAGGAATACACTTCTCCTGTTCCTTATCCAAGCAGCTTCTGCAGAAGTCATTGCTAAAGAGGCCTAGTCTCTTTGCATGAAGGCCTACTGCGATGCTGGATCTGTTCAGGATAATCAAGCAGAGAGAGTGGGCGCAGAGCCCTTGCTGAAGAAGAGTTTCACTCCTACCTTCCACCATTTTTCCGATGTTATGCCGCGAATTCCAGATGTTTTTTCAACATCTGGTTAAACGTTCTATCAGGTGTTCTAAAAAGCGAGGGATTGCCCATTTTTTGCCGCTCCTAGTGATGCCTTCCATCGACCTTTGCTTTTCGAACGCGGTGTCCTCGGATGAGCTGGTGAAACGTTGAATCTGTTTCTTGCCCTGGCTCAGAGACGCGTTTTGTCTTTCAGTCCAATCTGGATATGTTGGATACTGGCAATTATTTTGGGAAGTGCCCGTTTATACTTGTAGGCAGCTTGAGAAGGGTGGACCTGCTTGGAGGTAGAGAACGGTTGGTTTGTTAATGATTTGGAAGGCGATCATCTGGTGTGATGTAGATTGTTCAGAGTAAGGCTGGGGTGTATCCTTCACTTCTCTTGGCTATGGATTCGGTCAGATTCCAAAACCTTTATCTTTTTCGATGGCTCGAATGCACTTACAGCCATTCTAGACATACACATCCACAACGTTTGGACCAGGTTTTCCCAAAGTCTTTACGCTAACGGCGGTGTTATTGCCAGGAGAGTATACTAATATGCTGGATCAAGGTGTTGTTCCTAGAAGTGGATGATTCTTGGTAGAGAAGGGGAATCAACGTGATGCGAGCTCGAACCAGAGCATTGAGATAGAAGCCCCTTGCAACACTCGTCCAGGGTTTGTGCATCGGACTAGGTTTCAGAACCTTTGTCTTACCCATTTCCCCTGGCACAGATGTGCACTCAGAAATCTTTGGAGCTCCTACCTTTCCATAGTTGCATATTTGGCTCAAACTAGGTTTCCCCAAAGGCATTTTTGTCTTGACGAATGCAGTGTTTCCAGGTATTACCTCTAAGGTGCTAGAAGGATTTTTTTTAGTAGGATCGGCCTCGAGTTTTTTGCTTTCTAATTTTTTGCTGTGGATTCTTATGTTTGGTTTTTCTTTTGTGTGTTAATAATCGGGTCCCACAAGTTGTGGAGAATGACGGTACACCTACACAGAGATCCGAATTAGTCAGGGTAATCCGGAGGTTACCTGGTATCCGGATACTACGTTAGAGACTGAGGGTTTGGTGGGGTTCTCAGCTCGTTTAACACCTTCATCCAACCCTTTCGGTATGTTTGGTCCGCGTGTGGTATTGTGTATTTCCACCATTCCTTCGAGTATGGTTGCCGAAGGGCTTACACACATAGGGCCGGCTCCCGAGTATAAGTAAACTCCACACGAGACAACATATACTAACAAATTAACAAATATTTCCCTCAGTGCATGACTTCATGCCATCAAGTTTGAAACATCATATTCATCACACATGTCATTTAGAAAGCCAACTTCAAGCCTGTAAGCAGTATCAATCGAGATATCAGTCCCATCGAGATATCCATTTGGAATAATCTCCGAAACGAAAGTCAGTTCCGATCGGATCTTAGTTTGCGTTTAAAGTATCTGTTGCAATACAAAATAAATTCAGGTTACAATCGCGTTCGATGGATTCCGCAACAATTCTTCGTCGGACAACTTCGGAAGAAATTTAACGCATATTGGTCAAAATTTTTGAAGTTGCGCGATTATGTCCGACAAATTTCGTTGGAAGATCTCCACGAAATGATATTCGAAACGGAAACCTAGGTACAGATTTGCTCGAAATCGGAGTAAATTTTGTCCCAAACTGATACCTCGATAGGCCTTAAATTCCTTTTTTTCGTGAAGATTTGCAAAATAGCCTGCAAGATGTCTTAGTCAGTCGACTTTGTAACTTTCGATTTAAATATTGTATTCAGTGTGTAGGGTAACGTTTGATGGTTTGACAGGCCACACATCTCATAGTGACAATGTAAATCCGTTGTGCTGCACTTGGGCGAGTGAATCTGTATAAAACACAGTTGGAGCTTATATAGGCCTAAGCGACTTTTTTTTAAACTTACCTGCACATACTGCAAATATTTCGCAAATCCTGTCTTTTCAATAAAAAAATTATTAAAAGCTTTATAAAACACTTCAGTTTTGTTTATCTATTTGTAAATTTTGTTGTTTTTATCAAAAGAGCTGTAGGTGAACAACTTTAAACGCTGATCTCTCAAATTTTAACAAAAATGTCTCTTACGCCCTTCCTTCCAAACGCTTCAGTTCCCTAAGCCACCTAGAGGCTCTAATGAAGCCATAAAATCCATTCACGGTCCATATCAAATTAATAAATTTCCGTAAATAAAAAAAAATGCGGTCTTCATTTTACTGGATAATAGACCACGTAACTTGCTCAAGGACCCCCATAAGGGTTATTTTATCCATACAACTGAATGCCATACAGAAAAGTACCATTATCGAGTAATTTTTAATCAAAATGCAAAATATACGACCGCCAGTGACCGCCGCCGCCGTCTTCATCATCCACGTTTATTGAAATTCGAGATATTGATGCACACATCAGAACACTTCAAATGTAAATTAGAAGCGTATGTAATCGCATCAACAACCCTCATCACGTAAGCCCGGTGTGTGCGCCAACCCCTCTGGTCATTTCGTTAATGTTTCGCAGCGAAGTTGATGCCTACCCCTATCCATTCACCGATTTACATTCGTAACAAATTCCATTTCATTACTTTTGGGCGAGATTGTAAAATGCATGCCGCTGCTTGCAATGACTCTAATTACTTCGCATCATGTTGATTATTATGATGTCGAGATCACGATTATGTCCCTGAAGGCCGGTCACACGGAATCAGGTGGTGGGTGCGTGCACGCAACCCCTTTTCGCCATTTCGGATCCGGGTGATTTAGATTAGCGCGGAATGGGTGAGAGTACGTGCTAAGTGATTAAGACTGGTAGTAATGAAATCGTGAACTTGGTTTAGTTGTAGGAAAGGACATTAGCGCGTGTAGCATACGTCTCCGACTGCACAAAGTCACATTCGCACGATTTATGCAGGCATAGCCGTGGGTAATGTCTAAATCGGGTGTGGGAGTGAAGGGTTGTCCCATTTGAATAGTCGTATGCGAACATCGCGAGGCAGGTTCAACAAGATGCCATTAAATTTCCTCTGAACGATTGAATTTGGTTTTCCTGGATTTTTAATATCCGGCAGCTGGTTATGGAAATATTCAATTACCCTTGGTAAGGAGGCATAAGTGTTGCTGCTTGGTCTAGTGAAATGGGATTCAAGAATATTAATATTTAATAGAAGCTTTGCTTAAAAAAGGAGACCCTCAGAACTGTGCGAACTATAGAGGCATATCTGCCGTAATATGAGAACGCCGGAAACCGTTTACCAACAACCAGATCGGTCCTTATCAGTGTGGTTTTAAGCCCGGAAAGTCCACAACTGAGCAAATATTTAGAAAATCCAAGTCGATACCGAACACCTATTCATCGATTTGAAAGCAGCATTTATAGAGACGAACTAGTTTTGGTATACCGCCCAAACTCGTCCGTTTGTGTAGGGTGACAACGGAGCATTCTCGCTACTCCATCAGCGTCGAAAACGACCTCACCGACACATTTGATAACAGAAGAGGATTTGGACAAAGCGATTCACTGCCATGTGATGTCTTCAATCTCATTCTTGAGAGGATTGTGCAAAACTCCCGAACCAACACCAGATCGTCCATAAATCGTTGCATCTAGTTACGACGATATTGACATCATTGGTCGGACTCAACGTGATGTCATAGCCACGTTTGCTAGTAAAGAGAAGGAAGCGTAAGTAAATGAAGATAAGACCAAGTATATGTTGTCAACTCAAAAGGAAGCCCAACATCGATGAATTGGACAGAATTTCATCATTGACAGATATAACTTTGAGGTAGTGCGGGACTTTGTCTACCTCGGCTCCGATATTAACTCTGAAAACAACATCTCGTCAGAAATTGAAAGAATTACTCTTGCTAACCGCTGTTTCTTTCGGCTAAGAAGGCATTTCAGTAGTAAAGCCCTCACTCGAAATACTAAGGAGATCCTATATAAGACCCTGATCATCCCAGTCCTGCTCTACGGCACAGAAGCATGGACGCTCCATCTAGTATGGATGAAGAAATCCTTAGTCGATTCGAGAGAAAAATTCTTCGAAAAATCTTCGGTCCCGTTTGCGTTGGTTGGCTATGAGCCGAAGATTCAACCACGAGCTGTACAGCGACATACCCCTCGTCAAAAAACTTCGCATTTGATGGTTAGCTGGGTACTGGTGCCCATTTGCTCCGCATGTCATAGCAAATGGACACCGTTCCCCAGCTCGCAGAGTCTTCGAATCCCATCCAGACGTCGTAGGGCGGAGTAATGTGTGACCCGCTTAAGTGACCCGCAAAAATACTGGAGGCGATACTGGAGGCAGTTAGCTTAAGACCGGGCATATTGGTTGATGCATAGCACCACATAAGCAAGTACGTAAGTCAAAGCTTAGCAGAGCTCATTGTTCTTTAGCTAAAGTTTTGTGGGCAGAAATTAATAGGCTCGTTAGGACCTAACCTTACTTTTCTTTACAAGTATTCATGAGAGATGATAGGGCCAAGATAAGCTTATTCATGACAATTAATACTAATCGGGTGTCGGATCCAGGATAAGGACTCTCATACTCCGTAAGATTTACTTGTGCTTCCAAACTCGAACTTTATTAGCGCTTTACTAGAACTATCTATCAATGGATTTCAAGTTAGTAAGTCCAACTGCTGATGTTTTTACTCCGCCTTTGCCTAAAAAGCGTTTCCTTGTAGACCTCATTCTCGGCTACGAGCAAACGTCAGTATTTTTCGTCAAACCAATCGTGTCTGGCTGATGGACGTGAAAACCCCAACGCGCTATATGATCAATCGAGACATTAAGGGATACGCGAAGGTCTGGGGGTTTCTTGCAATTTGAATTTTTCTTTCCCCAAGTAATGTATCTAACTGTTACTCCAATTTTTCAAGTCCTTGTTGATGGTTTTTGGCATAACATCGGTCTTTCACGGATCCCCACAAAAAAAAGTCCAAAGGTGTCAAAACGCAGCTTCGAGGCAGCCATCGCCAAGCCAGCTAATAACACGATTTGCGGATTAAATTCGCCAAAGATCAATTGTGACATGGTCTGTGTGGCATAGCGCCCCATCCTGCATGAACCATAGGCCGTCCAAATTACTTTCTTCAATTTCAGTAAAAAAAAGTCGGTTAACAGGGATCAGTAACGTTCACCGTTGACCGAAACGTTGTTCCCAGCCTCAATTTTGAAGAAAAATGATCCAATGATGCCACTCACAATCCGCACCAAACTGTCACTCTCTGTGGATGCACCGGTTTCCCAATTTTGTTTGTTAACGTAGCCGCTGTGATGAAAAGGCGCCTCGTCAGAAAAAATGGTTTTTCCCCCAAAATCGTTGTCCAATTCAAGCTGCTCTAAGGCGCCCAAACTGCGCAGCGGTAACGAAGCGGATAGTCGTGTGCCTTCAATGGCTGAGTCAACTGGACCTTGTAAGCGAATAATCCGAGATATTTCTGCAGAATTCTCCTAGGCTATTGCGTGAGATGTTGAGCTGTTGAGATCGATGGCGAGTTGATGTTTCTGAATTGAGTCTCACACTCTCGGCTACAGCAGTCACGTTCTCGTAGGTGCATGGCGAGTATTCCGGTTGAATGTTTGAAGGGGCGGAATGCAGCTGGCTATTTCGATTGAGCATTTCCTGTTAAAATAGCGGTAAAAAAGTGTAAGGCAGGAGATATTCCTACGAAGTTCAAGCGAGACTATAGAGTTCGTTGCAGTTGGATCTCCTATCACTTTTATCGCACGCTTTTGTATCCTATCCAGTAGGTGCAATGATGTTTTTGCTGCATCGGCGTTAAACCCAAATATGTGGTCGTTCCAACGAAGGTCGTTACTAACACACATAACGAGCATGGAAAGTTTTTCGGTTACGACGATGCAAGTGCGATTCATGGATAATGGAAGACAGCATTGTGTTTTGGAAGCACTAAAACCCACTCTATTGTATTAACCCCATTTAATTATGCTGTCAAGATCGGAATCTAATGAGCTTAACATACTTAGCCGTTTCTGTTCCACTTCCGAAGATGAAGGGCGTGGATAAGAGAACAAATATGAAAGTCTAAGAGTGCTGTCATCGGCAAAGGAATGGATTGGATTAGAAGTTGCAGACAAGAGGTCATTAATAAAAATGTGAAAGAGTGTCGGAGACAGAACGGAGCCCTGGGGTACACCAGCATTTATTTCGTGAGAAGCAAACCGTCCAAAACAACTTGAATTGAATTTTTCGAGAGATAGTTTCTAATCCATAGAAGAAGAGTTCCATCGATACCAAAAGCACGCATTTTCGATAAAAGTGCTTGATGCCAAACCCTGTCAAAATCCTTTGAAATATCAAGTGCAACGATCTTATTTTCGCCACCGAGGTGAATCCACTTTTCGGTGAGATATGTCATCAAACCACCAAAAACCGTATTGTCGGTCATTTAGGAGTTTTCGTGATTGAAGATATTTCATAAGCTGATGGCTTATCAGCGTTTCCATGACCTTAGAAAGAAGGGACGTATGTGCAATTGGTCGGTAGTTGGAGAGAGAAGAAGATACGGGCTGGACAAATGCTGTTTTCCATCTACTCGGGAAGAGTCCTGATGAATAGGGCAGATAGAAAAGCTTACGCAGTGGTTTTACCAGCATGGGAGACCACCTCTTCAGAATTATGGGGGAGATACCACCTGGACCAGACGATTTGTGAATGCTAAGATCTAATAATACTCTTGCGACTGTAGCATGGACCGTATCAAACGCGAATGAACAAATCCTTGGTTGATTCGAGAGAAAAATTCTTCGAAAAATCTTCGGTCCCGTTTGCGTTGACGGGCTATGGAGACGAAGATATAACCACGAACTATATGAGCTGTACAGCGACATACCCCTGGTCAAAAAATTCCGCATTGGATGTTTAAACGAATGGACACCAATACTCCGGCTCGCAGAGCCTTCGATTCCCAGCCAAACGTCGGACGCAGTAGAGGAAAACCTCGCCTTAAGTGGCGCGCACAAGTAGAATCCGACCTCAACCAACTTGGAGTGCGCAACTGGAGGCAGTTAGCTAAGGACCAGGCTAATTGGAGAGGCATGTTGGTTTAGGCCTAGGTTCTTCCCGGTTTACGGGAATTGTTGGAAGTATTGCGCCACTTAAGTAAGTAAGTAGACTTTACGAGTACGGAAGTGGATTGGTCCTATAGAATGTTCTACGTTCTCAAGTACGGGAGGAGACTGGGCACAATCTGGTAACGTGGAACTGGTTGCAAAATGGGCAGCAAGCAGATTGGCTTTGTCTAAAGAGGTGACAGTTGGAATGTCATTGTAAATCAGCGTGGGAATTGAAGATGAGGTCGAATTCTTAATGTTTTTGACAAACGTGTTTACTACCTTTGGGATACAGTAGAATTGTTTGCCTCAGCTTTTGGTCGTGGGAGAATTTGACACTCTTGATGCGAGCACTACAGTCGTTTCTGGCTCGTTTGAACTTAAGTCGGCTTTCTTCAGTTGGACGATAATGTTCTACGTTTGCTGCCATGACTACAAAATGCATTCACATCTCCGTTGTAAGTGTCAACTCTATCCCTCCACAAGATCTCCCTCAATCGTATTCCAAATGATGACCAACTCGCAAGGTTATTTCGACATTTCCTTGGATAAGAACTATTCACCCAAATTAAGAGCTAAAAAAAGTAGCTGAGAACGGATCTCTGGTCGGAAAGCACCTAAGTCTTGCATTAAAAATTCTAATTAAAAAAAATTAAACAAAGAAAAAAAAAACTTGTCTTCTCCATTGAATTTCCAACTTTCTCTCGCGCGCAGTCATTACTTAGATACTTTTGTAATACTTTTTGTGAAATCAAATTTCTACCAATTACTCGGCATTATGCACGAGTGGAAGGAGGAGATTCAACAGCGACAAATAAGCGTGAGAAAATTGAGGACAATTTCCATGCTCCATAACCGTAGCGTCGCGTCGCTTTAAGTAGATGTACAACCCACCGTGAGCAGGTATTGTTTCATGCTTAAGCAATCTGTAACGAGCTGAAACAGAAAAAAACAAAATAAATCATCTGCTCACTTGCATTAAGCGCTGTGCAATTATGTTGAATACGTATCGCTCTGTCAAATGGAAGCATGCAACACGACGCGCACTGGCCTGATTCGCGCAATCGACAAAACAAAGCCCAGAGGTCCCAATGTAATTAAATTCTGATTCAGTTCGTTTCGGTTTACCCACACTTGGCCACAGCAGCACCGTTAATAGAGACATCACGGCCGGCGTTCTCATCCCTCGCGTCAGCGTCATTAATATCATTAACACACAACAAATGATGTCTGGGCGTGAAGATCACCTCAAGCGTCGTCGTCGTACCTATAGTCTCGTTAGATTTGTATCCCACAACCCCTTGACAGATAAATATATTAAAAGAGCCGTTGATGATCCTAATGATGATTAAACATTCAAATGAAGAGGAGTAATAAAAATTAACCCTTTGAATGAATAATTTCAACCCTATCTGTGGGGTTGTTTGGTCGTCGTCGCGCGTAGGCATGCAATGGCGTATGACTTTCATACTTTTCCAGAGCTCCGGATTGTTTTCCTTTTTTTTTGCTTTTTTTTCTTTGTCATTCTGTCAAACCATTGCTGCCCCGTTCATTATTACGATGATAAGGATATTGTCGCTTAGTCGCACGCAAATTGATGTTCATACTTTGTGATGTGTAATTTGCATCTCTAATGCGTAAAAGATGATTTGAGAGATTCTCCCGCGCGTAATCAAAGAAAAGGGGTTTATTCTGGGCAATTAACACGATTGTTTAACCCTTTTACAGAAGGGGTTTCCTGCTGCCAACTGTGGGAGTTGTTGGTTGCTGGTGGTTGGCTTTTCATAATCAAGACCTAACCGTTGATGTCATTTTGTATCTGGGGTCTGGCGGGTTGTGTTGATATTATTTTAAAGCGAGACGATGGAAACCAATTAAGACGGAGAAATGTTTGCGATACTGGTGTTATGTTGTAATTTGGGATCAACACCTGTCCGGGGGATAATTTCCGGAACAATACCGATTGGGGGAGAATTGTTTTGTTTGTCTTCACAAGGAATGCGAATGATTTTCTGTTTTTTTTTTTTTTTTTGTTTGGGTTGTGTTGTGAGGGAGATTGAGTCGTATCTGTTGTTGTTATTGTTTTGTCAAATTATCTGTAGACTTGACCTTTGATAGATAGTGGGAATGGTTTGGAAGAGGGATGTTACGTTTAAAAAAAAATGCTATACCAACTGCTTTCAAACTCAATGCATGTATTGGGAGCATCAAAACTGTGGTTTTGTTCCCAATAGTGGAGTTTTTGCATTTTGGGTTGAAATGTGATGAAAATCGTCAATTGGAACGAAAGATGCGCCAATATGTAAGAAAATCAAAAAATTATGGAATAAAACTTGGACTTAATCTTGTTCTATTTCAAGAATAGGGGCCCTAAATTGAGGACTGGGTCTCATACATTATGGTCCACCCTGTGTATGTAATTTCATATCGGAAAGGTTTGAGGAAAGTAATAGGCTTTAGTCTTAAAAACCGTACTCTTGCTAGTTTGGGGGAAGTTGCTAGTTTGGGTGAAGTACTGACTTGAGTTAAAAAATCGTACCCTTGCTAGTTTGGGGGAAGTATTGGCTTTAGTCTTAAGAACCGTATTCTTGCTAATTTGGGGAAAGTTGCTAGTTCGGGTGAAGTAGTGAATTCAGTAAAAAAATCGTACTCCTGCTAGTTTGGCGAATGTAGTGACTTCAATTAAAAAATCAAACTCTTGCTATTTTGGGGGAAGTTGCTAGTTTAGGTGAAGTATTGAACTCAATCAAAAAATCGTACTCTTGCTAGTTTGGGAGAAGTAGTGACTTCAGTCTAAAAATCGTACCCTTGCTAGTTTGGGGGAAGTATTGGCTTTAGTCTTAAGAACCGTACCCTTGCTAGTTTGGGGGAAGTTGCTAGTTTGGGTGAAGTACTGACTTGAGTTATAAATCGTATCGTAGTCCTAAGAACCGTACTCTTGCTTGTTTGGGGAAAGTTGCTAGTTTGGGTGAAGTAGTGAATTCAGTCAAAAAATCGTACTCCTGCTAGTTTGGCGAAAGTAGTGACTTCAATTAAAAAATCAAACTCTTGCTATTTTGGGGGATGTTGCTAGTTTGGGGGAAGTATTGGCTTTAGTCTTAAGAACCGTACTCTTGCTAGTTTGGAGGAAGTTGCTAGTTTGGGTGAAGTAGTGACTTAAGTCAAAAATTCGTACTTTTGCTAGTTTGGGTCTTCAATTAAAAGGTGTCAACACGGAATGCACCATCTTTAACAGGTCCGTCCAGCTGCTGGGCTATGCGGACGATATTAACATCATCCGTCATTCCCAGCGCGCCGTGATAAAATCATTCACGGCGATGGAAGAACAGGCGAAATCCATTAGCCTTGAAGTAAATGAGGACAGACCAAGTACATGCTACCAACAATCAACAAGCATCTGTCCATCGCCTAGGACAAAACATCACTATTGATAGCAACAATTTCAAGGTAGTTAAGGAGTTCACCTACTTCGAAGTAAACATAGACTCCACGAATGATACCCCAGTGGAGATTCGGCGAAGAATTACCCTAGGAACCCGTTGCTACTTCGGGTGTACAACCCAACTGGGTTCAAAACTCCTAACTCGAAGGACGAAATGTGTGCTCTACAAAACCCTTATCCTGCCAGTTTAGTCTATGGCGCCGAGTGCTGGACGATAAGCAAGAAGGGAGGGCTAATACTGGGTTCCTTCTAAAGAGAAATACTTCAGCGGATTTTTGGTCCTGTTCGCGAGGAGGGCGAATGGAGCAGAAGATACAACCGCGAACTCTATGAGCTGCACCAAGACGTGGATATAGTCTAAAAAGCCAAAACACGTCGACTACATTGGCTCGGCCACAACGAGCGAATGGACATTAATGCTCCAGCTAAGAGGTTGTTCGAATCCCAGCCCCCAGGTTCGAAAAGGCAAGGAAGGACGAACCTCTGTTTCAAATACCAGGCTATCGCGAATGCCAGAGCGCTTGGTCTGGACAACTGGAAGCAGCGTCCCCGGGATCGTAAGGGATGGAAGGCTGCAGTGTCTCAGACAGAGACTCTTCACTGGTCGGGAGCCCGATAAGTAGGTAAAGTAAGTATGCAAACTAATGAAATTCGGACTTGCAACCTTTCGAGGAATTCTGCGATGGCAAAGCAAATTGATTGTTTCAGATGATTTGACACTTCTCCAGATCGGTCGTTCTGCAATTCGTCTCGCATGTTCATATTTACTACAAACATTGCATATAGTTCGCGACTGGCGTTGATCGTGGAATATCACTGGCAATGTTTATCGAAAATCACCTGCCAATAGAACCATCGCAACAACCAAACCGATTAAATCTTGCATCGTGCAGTTTAATGCCCTCAAAGATTCATCTAAAGAAATTCGCTGCAATTGCCCGGATTATCACCTCATCATCTGCAATTAAAAGTCGAATCGGTAATCATTATGTTGCGGAACATAAACCATCCACGTCCTTGTAATGGCACCCGACAAACGTCTCCAAAGTGACAATTTAGAAAGGGATGTACAAAGCGGAATACGTTTTGATTCCACGCATCCATATAATTCCGAACGACATGCCATTCGATGATAAACGTTTACACATTCCAGTGCGGGTTGCATTTGCAATGTCGATAAATAAATCGCAAGGGCAGAAGTTAAGTGGCATCTTTCACTATCGTCAACGATTTATCGTTTCACGGAATGAGTATCCTGATGGAACGATCAAACGGTCAATCAAATGAATTCTATTCATATATTTTTATGAATCCCATAGATATCGGGAATAGCATATTAAAACAGTGAGCAATCGGGTATTGCCAGATGTCCTAGCTAAATCTATTTATTGGAAAACAAAAATTAATTTAAGATATCCTTTGCTGTCGAGTGGCTTTTTAACAAATTCCTCACCTGAAATAACTATTCCTAGAAGCTTGCTACTGATGTTTACACAATTTGACATAGTTAGTTAGTTAGATTGGCTGTTCGTACAAGACGAAACACAATTAGCGCTGGAGTGCGCCGTTTTGATGCCAAATACTCGTGCGGTTAAATGTTATATCTTGTTGTTAGTTGGCGTGTACTAAATCCAACCAGTGACATTAAGGTAGGCGATCAGAGAGGTCGCGGATATTGTCAAAGAAAGGTTTGCCTAGAGTTCGTTGTCTTGCTCTTGACAGAGCCGGGCATTTGCACAGAAAGTGAGTTAAAGTTTCCTTTTCCCCCACCTCCTTGCAACTGCGACAGTTGGTGTTGTGGGGTATACCCATTCTAACAGCATGGTCACCGATGGGCCAGTGTCCAGTGGTAATTGCTATCACCCTGGAGACTTCCTTACGGGATCTGCTTAAGAGGTCGCGTGTTTTTGTCTTATTGTAGCGAGGCCACATATCTCTTGAAATGGCGCACCCACTGAGGTTTCGCCACCTATGTTCAGCTGTTTTAAGAGATTGCACGTGAGCTGGGAAGGGACGAGCCCAACCTGGCTAGGGCATCAGCCTGTTCATTTCCATCTATGTCACTGTGGCCTGGAACCCATATGAGAGTGATATTGTACCGACTCCCAATGGAGTCCAGATCGTTCTGGCATTGAAGTACTAGTTTTGATGACGTCGATACCGAGATAATCGCCTTAATAGCGGCTTGACTGTCGACAAAAATAGCGATATTTGGCTTGGTAGTACTATCATGTCTAATCGCGTGACAAGCCTTCCTAATAGCCAACAATTCCGCCTGGAATACGCTGGAGGAATCAGGGAGGCGAAACGATTTTTTTATTTTTAGTGTGTCCGAGTAGACACCTGCGCCCACTCCGCAGTCCATTTTGGAGCCGTCGCACAGTGGGGCAAGATACCCCAAAAACCGGAAACAATTCATGTGATGGGCTAGCTATACTGAAAAATATTTTTTTATGTAAGAATCTTTTACTAGTGCATAGAAAGACCATATTTGACTTTTTAAAGTTATTTTTATTGTTTAACTTATGATTTTTTTTTAATTTAAAAAAAAAAAAAATAAATAGTTCCGATTTTTTTTGTTATTCATATTTTTAAATTACAAATTATAATTAATATTACAACAAGTAAATACACACACCAAGAAATAACTAAAATTCAGATTCATCTGATAGACAATCACTCTCACTTTCATCGCTGTTCTCAGAACAAAAAACATCAGGAGCAATGAATAAATTTAAAACTTCTTTAGGAAATGATTTAACCTGTTTTTTAGGCAATTGCATGTAGCTTGTTATTAGCGGATCTGATGTTATTAACATTAAATTAAAAACATCTTCATTGCATTTTTGCCTTGAAAATCTCTCTCGATATTATTTGAAGTCTTTGTTCCTGGCTTCCTGCGCTTCTTCAGAGAGTTGGCCTATTGGAAGAAGAGCAGCAGAAATAACATCTGGACCATGGATTAGTAGCTTATGTACAGTTGGAGGCATATAATACCACGGATAAATATTGACAAAGTATTTGGCAGTATCCAGTGCAAATACTCTGAACTTTTCAGTATTTATACCACTTGAAATGGCTACCAGTACAACATGCAGTTTTTTAATCAATGTCTTAGATATCGACACCCAAGATTTCAGATGCCACATCTGCGTTGCTAAAAAAATCGCCAAGCAGTGTTGTCATCATTGGAGTTCCCAAAACCAGGTTTAGGTTGATCAACAATGAGACCCATTCGATCTCTGAACTTTTTTTGTTTTGACGAACTCTCCATCTTTTTACTGGAAGCTTATAGCCCACATGCAAAAGGCACTCAAAAACTCGAATCCAACAGTGCAGCACTGACAAACCAAACTGCAATGCACTGGGATTGTAGGGTTTTAACAGCAGCTCTTCAATATTATTAAAGTCCTTGGAACATGCACCGCAGATATAACAACGCTGAGATGAGACGGTATCTGTCAAAGCGTTACAAACTTTTCCGTCCACCATTGTAAAGGCGAGTTTATGTGCCACTTCAACAACCTTTTCTGCAACGTTAACTTTTGAATGGCAAAGACTCTGAATTTGAGCATCTATTCTGAGCTTTTCAGATACCGAAACTTGAGCTGATTCTTTCGTATATACAAATTTTATTGGACGGCAGTACCTGGTTAAAGAAGGTCTAGGATTTTGCCATATTACAGCTTTTTCTTCTGAGCTCTCACAAACCAATTGGAGGGGTACCACAGAACTTATAAATATACTAGAATCATCAGCATCCTTTCCAACATATTTCTGCTTGTATGAACTATCCCCAGAACTACCATCAAAGCCCCACTTAGAAATCAAACACAAATTGCTTAATTGCTCATCTTTCAAAGAAAATATTACATCTTTTTGAGCTAATATCAAACGTTCCACAGTATGATTTATCAAAGCTTCAACTGTCACTTCAGCTGATGTATCTGTTACAGTCATTTCTTCTCTTTTCGGATAGCACGTTTTTTTTTGCAGTTTGAACAATCTTCAGGGTCTTTGGCTCTAATAACATCATATTGGTGTCTTGTGAGCTTGGCCTCGACTGCGGTTGACAGTGCTTCTTCCCCTGACATCTGTCGAGTTCGTTGTTGTTCTTTATGGAACACATTTTTATAATTAATTGCACGCTGAGGTGAACGCACTAGGTCCTCTACTAATTTTGATGCAACTGGATGACCTGCTGCTCGTAGATTTACCTTTGTCGCAAATCCTAATTGCGAAGTTGACAGCTCCTTTCGCATTGATTCTGTTTTGAATCGTTTGCTTCTATCGCTGCTTTCTTCAAACGGCTTTTCTGGGCGGCCGCCTCGCTGTTTTGGCGGAGTTGCTTTATCCAAGAGTTTGAAGGCTATTGATGTATGCAACCAAATTTCATTTTATTTTTTAAAACGAATTTCATTCCTAGCAGATTTCAACCACTTTTCTCTTAATCTTATTCTAAATTGCGAAATTGTATGCTGGAGTTCTTTAACATTTATATTGTGGTGGGCTTCAAGGTGTATCTCCAAAAAATTAAATTTTTGTTCTAGGGTTTGAAGCCCCGATTCCTTCATAAGGTTAAACAACTCCATCCTTGTATAAAACACAACATTTGAATGCGAACCTACACGAAAATAAGAATGTGTGAATTAATACACCACATTTGTTGAAGTGGTGGATTAGGAAAAACTGAATTAAAAAAAATGGTGTACATATGAGCACCCGTTTTATTTTGTATTGTATACACAAGAAGTCAAGCTATATTGACAAATAAATATCTCCGTGTGGAAACGTGTGGAAATCTACTTTTGCTTTAGCTATTTACGAAATTATCTTTAATATTTTTGAAATTTGAATGCATATACAAAAACAAAAAAACAAAAATTGCTTTTATAGTTTTTGCATACAACTAAATCCACATAGTAAGTACATACTTGAAACTATCGATTCCATATTATTTTTTAACTTTCACGAGATTAAAAGAAAAATTACAGCTACGCAAACACGCGCCAATTGAACTACTTGTTAAGACACACGGTGCAAGAATAATTAAAGTGGTTCTTTCAATTAGCTCGTTCTAAGTGACAAAGCAAGAAAAAAATATAACTGTTTTTGCAAAAAATGCACTGGAATGTATTATAACGGAAAAACAACTTTGTGTACTCATCTCACCCAATTCATTTTTTGAGTTTATTCCGACTCCATCATATGAGCTGCCCCACTGTGCGTCGGTGTCTATAAGTGTGTCAAAATCTTTTTCAACCACTGCGTTTTTCCAATCCTCTCTAGTTGGAAAGCCAGCGGTGAAGTGTTTGTGGAAGGTCAGTTTGGGTATCATGTAGTCGGTATGATGGTCAGCTAGACCTGCTGGCATTGAATCTAGGATATTGCTGTGCCTATAGGGCTTATTGAACCAGCAGCCAGATTCTCTGAGCCTGACTGCACTGCACATTGCAATGTCTTTGATATGGATATCTAGAGGGAGAAGGTGGAGAAGAACCGTTAAGGCATCAGTGGGACAATATCTCATGGCCCCAGTTGTGCCGATACAAGCGGTTCTTTGTACCCTCTTAAGTTTGTCAATGGTATACCCTTTACTCACAGAAGGCCACCAGACTAGTGCACCATAGGTGAGTATCGGCCGAACAACAGCAGTGTACATCCAAAGTGTCATCTTTGGTTGTAGGCCCCATCTTTTGCCAAATGTTTTTCTACAGGCATAGCAAGCTATACATGCTTTCTTGACCCTTTGTTCTATGTTGGTCTTCCAATTAAGCTTAGTATCTAGGATAGTCCCTAGGTATTTGGCATTGGATGAGAGTTAGAGCGCTTGTCCATTAAGTCGGGGGAGATTAAAGGATGGTATTTTGGTCTTCGTGGTGAAGAGCATCATTTCCGTTTTGCTCGGATTAACACCAAGGCCACAGCTTGTAGCCCACGTGCTCACAGAACCGAGAGCGCACTCCATGATTTCGCTAATCACTGGGAGAAACTTTTCTGACACTAGGATCACCACGTCGTCCGCGTATGCCACTGCCTTAATCTTATCCCGATCAAGTCGGACTAACAGTTTGTTCATAACAATAAGCCACAGCAGAGGAGATATCACACCACCCTGTGGTGTACCTCTGTCAGCATATCGCGTTAAGCTGCTGTTGCCTAGTGTTGATTGAATGATTCTAGACCTTAGCATGGATATAATCCATTGGCTAAAATGCTCCTCTACACCAGTTACGGTTAGGGCTTCTAGTATACTGTCAGTTTGTACATTATTGAAAGCCCCTTCTATATCAAGGAAGGTGGCTAGGGTGTAATCTTTGTAGTAGAGGGACTTTTCGATGGTCCCAATCACCTCATGCAGAGCGGTTTCAGTCGATCTGCCTTTGAGATATGCGTGGTGTGATGTGGATAGCGGTGATTCATTAAGAATGCTTCGCACATGGATGTCAAGGATCCGCTCCAGGGTCTTTAGTATAAAGGAAGCAAGGCTGATGGGCCTAAAATCTTTTGCAGCCTGCCTTTGGTATAAAAACTACCCTGACACGTCTCCATGAGTGTGGAATAAAGTTTAATAAAATACAACTTCTATAAATTGGCAACAACCACGGTAATACAGTGTCCTGTAAGTTTTGTAGCATGATCGGCAAGATGCCATCAATGCCAGGTGATTTATAGGGTGAGAAGCTATTTATTGCCCAGGATGTCTTTTCTTTGGTTATGATGGATTTGATATTTTCCCAAGTTGCATGGTCAGCGGGCCGAGATTCAGCAGATGCTGGCGGCACCTCTTTACAACCCGGGAAGTGTGTGTTAATTAGGATAGACAGAGATTCGGATGAGGTCTCTGCCCAGCTACCATCCGACTTTCTTATTAAGGACGGGTTTGAATGGTCCTTCGCTAAGATTTTGCTCAGTCTGGAAGAGTCTTTAAGGGTATTAATGGATTCGCAGTATTCCTGCCAAGATTCTTTCTTGGCGCTACGAATAGCCGCTTTGTATATTCTGAGGCAATCTTTATAGGGCTGCCAAAAATTGTATTTATGGCAGATGTTAAAGATGACCCTGGTTATATTCCTAAGTTTAATAAGGTCCTCACTCCACCAGGGAGGTAGTTTTTTCTTACCGAAACTGGCTGGACACGAGACCTTGAAAGCAGCACTCATTCCCTTCTCAAAGGTAACGATAGCTGCGTACAGTTCGTCTGTCGAAGTGAACTTATATTTTGGTATTACTTGAAGTCTAGATTTAACTATTTGGTCAAACTTTGGCCAGTTGATTCTTTTGGGATTTCTAAAGGGGATTGGTGCATCAATCCGAATATTGACATCAAAAAGTATCCAGCTGTGATCAGAGAAGGATTTCAGGTTGGAAACTCTCCAGTTATGCACCTTTAGGTTGTCGTTGTTTGTGGCTAGTGTGATGCCAATGACTTCTTCCCAGCCCCTAAAACTCACCGTGCTCGGGAATATGAAGGTTGGGGTACAACCCTTGTTGCAAATTGACAGGTTGTTATGAATTATAGAATCAAAAAGAGACTCACCTCGTTCATTGGTCTCTGAGCTGCCCCACAGGGTATGCCTGGCATTGGCATTCATTAGTCTCCACAGAGCAAACAGATAACTGTTTACTATAATTACAGTACTTTTCGTTGTACTAATGCCCTCATTGGCTTATGCCTAAATAATACAAAAGCATGCCATGCGTAGTTTCATTATCGCTCCAGGATGTGAGGCCCTTTATCAGGCCCAATTTTCACTTTTAATTGCACGGTGAAACCGCACTGAAACATTTGTATTCCCCTGTAGCAGCACCTAATTCTCACATAATTTTCTGCCTCGTCAAATCTATTTAATTACTTTTGTCATTATTTATACTTCTTCTTTCGAAAATATTCATTTTCAACGCGCACCTATCGTGTTGGTGCTAGGTGAAGTTATGAATCCGTGATCAACCAATTACTGTAACTAGGTGCTTATTTGATAAATGTTTGTGTGTGCATTCATTAACTAAACTACTGAGAGACACTAATCTTTCCCTGCTGGGTAACAATTATCAACACTGGGGTTGCTATGACAAGAGGGACAACTTAAAAGTAACACCAGCCCAGACTGTTAATGGATTTAAATTTGTTTAGCTCTGCATAGCTACATATAGATACAATGGTACAACGGATAGGTGTGGAAACAAGCTTCTGGAAAACTTTTTAAGCACCACTGACTTTGACTGCCATGCCGGCTTAAAGTTCATTCCACCTTCCTCCATATAATCACTGTTGGTTTTACCGGTGATGAAAATTCGATTTTAATTGGCGAAGTATCTAAAAAGTGTATCTTGACAACACTAAAGCCAGTCGGACAAGGGGCTGCGGAGGGGAACAAGCGTATTAAATGCGCGCGTTCACGGACCAATTATTTTAATTTAACAACAGAAACAATGATGAAATTTAATTCCAAAAAAGACACCCGAAATTGCCACTTAACGAACAAAAAAAAATACTTCCCTTCTCCTGCTTCGGCTGAGGATAGTTTCTTTTTTTTTGTAGACAGGTAAGTACACCTAATAACATATTGGCGCGTCCGACAACCGTCACTCTGTGTGTGTGTGTGTGTGCGTGTGGATGTGTGAATGTTCATCGGTCGAACTTTTCGTCTATAATTTCGTGTGATGTTTGATGGAAGTCGAGCAATTATAGTTGTTAACCGACATGTACATACACACAAAGTCTACTAATTATCTCTTCTGTCAGGCAAAATGACCAAATATTTGAGGATGTGACTGCGGTAATAAGTTTGTCTGTCTCCCGTAGCATTATCATTAAATTCTTATCGTATATTCTTTGTTGTTGTGCAAGTACTTGAGGTTGAAAAAAAAACATCAAGCAAGCGTTAATGACTTGTTTCCGGTTCAAATATTTTTTTTTTTATTAGTATCCAATCGTGTGTATCCCCCTTTTGGTATTTTTGGCTTTTTTTTTAAACCTCAACGTATATAGAGCAGTTTCTATAGATATCCCTGATTCAAGTGTTAAAGAGTGGTTGTTTTTTTTTTTAAATAAATATGCGATTCGTTTAAAAGTATTATTTTCGGGCTTCTAAGGGAACATTCCCAATTGCTATTCTCAAGGAGAGGTTTTTGGGGACCTAAAAGTAAGAAAATGCCAAGATAAATCGCTTAAATAGTCAAATAGACATACAGATACAAAATCCGGCTGTAAGTGGGGATTTTCCTTCCGTAAATAATTAATGGCGTGGGGAAACCATATTCATTTCTGGTTGATATAAGACAATGTTGCATTCGTCGTATCACAACTGCCACGTTGCAGTCCGTTTGTTGTCGAGACAAATTAGAGAAGAATGTCATAAATTGTTCAATCGATGTACTGAAAATCTAGTATCACCGCCCATGCTATATGTTTGTTAATCTAGTATCACTGATGTACCAAGCGATATGGATAGTCGGATTGTCCAATCAATTGAGTTTCGCTTCATTCAGTGCGTTCATGTTATTTTAAGTTAATCATCGATGGCGCAACAGTATTGAGAGGTGCCACTCCAGGAACGATGTTCGCGAGGTTTACCAAAGTGATAGATTTTAGTAGGATGTTGTAGAACGAGGGTAGACTCTGATTGGCTTTAACCTGGCAATGCCCAGTGGTTGTAACGCTGACAACACATCAATTGCGTTTTTTTTACCTCCAAGTGTTAACTATCGGGTACTGGTCTTATCCAATCGGATTTGAATTGCTAAACGATAAGTGCGAGTGTTGATAACAAGACGAAAAACAGCAACGCTTTAAACAGCCTGGTCAGAATGGCACGTCTACCTGGCCTGCTGTCCCTCAACCTAGATGAGCTGCTTCGAAATATTCGGATAACAGGTTATTCAGGAATCCCAAGGGTAAGTCAGGCCCCTTCAACAGAGATGGTGGAGGATGAACCGAAAAGCCAACAGCAGCGCTCAATCCCGTAGTAGATACTGATGGTCCCATGCCCTATGGGTATCTAATAAATTGGAACTGGTTGGGGTTTGTGCTTTGGACAAACTGCCCACCCATGGAAAAACCCCATTCTTACGAAGCAACCAAAAGCCTCGGAAAGGAATCATTTAATTGCCGACGACCCTGCTAAATGAAAAAACAACAACGACGTTCGTATCTGAAACTAGAATCTGAGAACATCAAACAGTGGAGGAGCATGCGAACAACTAGCGGAAGCCCTAAACTTCTACAAAGCGGACATTACTGCCATCCAGGAAATACGATGGGATGGGTCGAGTAAAAAGTTAATGAAAAACTGTGACATCTACTACGGACCGTGTTATAGTGAGCAGAAACAGCGACTATTCAGATGCGGATTTGTAAAAGTGCCAGACTTAAGCAAGAAGTCTTATTTTTCCATGACATTAGCGAACGCATTGTAACAATTCGCATTAATGGCAAATTCGCCAACATAAGTCTCATATGCGCTCACGCCATTTCGGAGGAAAAGGACGATATAGCTAAAAATTGCTTTTCCAACCTCCTTGATAAACCTATGAGCAACTATCGAAGTACGATGTTAAAATCGTGCGGAAGGACCACTTCTGCAGACTGTTAAACGGCGGTTGCGAACAACATTACTCTGTCAGGCAGAACGATTCAATATTGGTAACGACAGCGAAAATTGCCAACCACCCGACCTAAGTGGAGTGAGGAATACAATATCTAAACTCAAGCTTAATAGGGCTGCCCGAAATGACGGCCCTCCCGCCGAGCTTTATAAAGCTGGCGGAGATGACTTGGTAAGTAAACATCCACCAACTCATAAGCCAACTCTGGTAGAATGAAGGTATGCCTGAAGAATGGAACCTCAGCATCGTTTGTGCGATCCACAAATAAGGAGACCCTCTGAACTGCGCCAACTAATATGCCTCTGTTACCTCCTCAACATCGCCTACAAGATCCTATCTGTGAACGCTTGAAACCATTTACCAACAACCTGGTCGGCCCTTAACGGTGTGTTTTTAGGCCAGGAAAGTCCACAACTGATCAAATCATCATACCTCGGCAGATCCTGAAAAAAAACTAGGAAGTCCAAATCGATACCCACCACCTATTCACCGATTTCAAAGCATTTTTAGAGACCAACTATACAGAGGCGTGACTAGTTTTGGCATACCGCCCAAACTCTTCCGTCTGTCTAGGATGACGTTGGAGAAGTCTCGCTACTCCATCCGGGTCGTAAACCACCTCACCAACAAATTTGATACCAAAAAAGGATTTAGGCAAGTCGATGCACTGTCATGTGATTTCTATAATTTTATTCTTGAGAGGATTGTGCAAAACTCCATAGCCCACCCCCTAGTGCCATATTCCATAAATCGGTGCAACTACTTGCATACGCGCCGACGGTATTGACATCATCAGTAGGACTTAACGTGGTGTCATGGTCACGTTTGCTAGTATGGAAAAGGATGCGGCAAAAATGGATTTAGCTGTAAATGTATATGCAGTCAACTGAAAATTACACCCAACATCGATGAATTGGACAGAATTTCACCATTGAGTTTGAGGTAGTACGAGACTTTGACTACCTCGACTCCGCTAATAACTCTGACAGCAACATCTCCTCAGAAATCAAACGAAGAATTGATCTTGCGAAACGCTGTTTCTTGGGGCTATGAAGTCAATTCACTAGTAAAGTCCTCACTCGAACTACTATGGAGATCCTATGTAAGACCCTGATCATCCCAGTCCTGCTCTATGCCGGTGAAGCATGGACCTTATCAAAAGTGGGTGAAGAAATCTTTTGTCGATTTGAGAGGAACATTCTTCGAAAAATATTCGGTCCCGTTTGCGTTGACGGGCGAAGATTCAACCAAGAACTATAAGAGCTGTACAGCAACATGCCCCTAGTGACTCCGCATTGGATGTTTAAGATGGCTAGGACATGTAGACCGAATGGACAGAAATCCTCCCACTCACAGAGTCTTCGATTTCCGGCAAGACGTCAGATTCCCAGTTGGTTGAGGTCGGAAGTGGTCTGTAGTGGCGCGAGGAAGTAGAAACCGACCTCAACCGATTTCTTTCGAACGGATTGATTCATCTTTTTACGAGGGAATCGATTCGTCTTCTTCGTGAACGTCCAGCCAAAAACCTATTACACAATTCCATTACAGATTTTTTAAAAAAATCAATTGAACATGCCAGGTCTAATAGTTAGATCCATTGTTACTTAAAAAAAATTTAAATATTTGCCATCCAACCATCCAAATATGTGCAAATATATTCCGAACCTATCGAGATATCCGTCGGAGCGGAAAATTCTCCGATTTTGTACGATTCGGAGGATTTTTGCTTCGAGGTATTCTTTCGAAAAGCTATTCGGAATATTTTTCCGACATTTTGTAACGTATCCCTGCGAATTGCCTTGACGTGCGTTCAGGTGCATTTCTCGTGCAATTTTTGGCAGCTAAGTGCCATTCTTTTTCCGATTTCCTCTTCGCGGAATTTATTTACGAATTCTAGTGAAGTGTCTGTGCAGTATTTTTTTCGATGACACATACCTCGAATGGAATTTGAACCACCGACGAAGTATGCGTTGCGGAAAATGATCCGCTTCGACGGATACCTCGATAGGGCTGATTATCATTATTACAAAGAAGATATAAAATGATATAGATATAGAATATGTATATAAAAATATGCTCTCTTCATTGAAAATAACTCGCAAAACCAAAAACGAACCAAAGCTACATGCACCACCTTTCGAAAACTCTCCATAATTTCGATAAAACCGTCAAAGCTATCCTCGAGAAACATAAACTTTCAAAAGGCAATCCTAGCCAAAAGTAACTTTATACAACTGAATACATCATCGAATCGAACTACGTAATCCCATCCGGTACAATCAGACCACATACCAATTTTCATCTTCTTCTAGTAGCCTTTCTCGTCCAATCAGTCTTTTTAAAAGAACCGCCCTTAGTAAAACACCATCATTTTTTGAGGCAGCTATCCAATTCCGAAAACACATCTTCATTATCACTAACTGCATACACATCGAAAACTCAATCAAATCTCTCTATTTGAATTTAAGCTTCAATTACAGACTCCAGACGTCAGACACACACCTTCTCAAAAACCACCCGACACCAAAATAAATGTATGATAGACCAAATGAAAGCCAGTATCGTCGATCAGCTGTCGTTTCAACACTCAGACGAAAATACCCATTTTAGCCACCTACCCTTAAACCTCTCCAAGAACAGAATCTTGTTCAGAACATGTTACCAAATGTCTAACTTTGCATAAGGTCTCTCGCAACTTTCGTTTGATTACAACGAAGAATATTGCGTTCATAGACTCTCAGGTGAGTTTTATGATTCGATTTTGCTCACACACAATACCACGTACCCAAATGTACTTATTGACGGATATAATTCCTACTGCACACCACCACACTTTCTTGGGGGTGCCGGTACACATTTATGCTGTTCTCTAACCAACATGCCAAGACTTTCCAAACGACGAGACGACACAGCACACTTAGGTTAAATGACAAACCAGCTGCTCATTTCCGACAACAGATTCCTTTTTGTACACCCATTCAATACGCACATTCAAACAGCCACAACACTCCATAAACAGCTACTGATTTATTTTTTTAATTTTCGTGACGCTTTTTCGTTTCATAAAATCCAATTTACACCGTCCTAAAGGAAGTTTCACTTCAAAAACCTAAAAAAGTAAAAGAAAATTTCCAATGAGGCTTTTTAATGACAGCTTTAACTAGACCCGTGTTCACTTCGGTTAAATGAAACATCAGCTGCGCACTTCGGACAACGGATCTTTTTTTTGCATACCAACGTAAGTGTTGACTAAGATACAAGTAAACCCATTCAATACACACAATCAAACAGCCACAATACTCCCAAAATAGCTACTGATTTATTTTTTAATTTTCGTGACGCTTTTTCGTTTCATAAAATCCAATTCACACCGTCCTAAAAGAAGTTTCACTTAAAAAAACTCCAATGAGACTTTTCAATGACAGCTTTAACTGGACCCTTGCTCATATAGCTTCGATTAACATAAACAAAGCTTCAACTACTTTGCGGCTTGTTATGACAACTAGGACATTTTATTCTGAAACAACTAAAAACCTCACTTTAATTCCTTGGTATATGTATCTCCTTCAATTTTCTTTGAAAACCTTTGTTCACCATTCCTTTATTCCTTATAAGGACATTTTACTATTCAAGTCATTGTCTTAATTTCCAATTTGCACATGCAAATGCGCATCGTGCGCAAGGAGCATTAAAAACCAAAAAAAAAAATGAAAACAAAAAGAAGCAACGAAAAACAAATCCACAAATGGATACGCGCAGCAATTTCATTTGGTAGTGTCTGAACAATGCACATGTCCAAAGAGTGCACCACCATCACTCGTCGTCGCGTCGTTGCGCATATATTTCGCACGTTTTGTGCTGCAATGATGCACAATATCAGCAGCAGCATAAGTTTGACTCTAAACTTCTGTATATATACTAATCATGGATAGAAAATCGTTACACAAAAAGGGCCTCCTTGCGGCCATGCCTGCGCGATGACTTTCCTTGTTTCTTTACAATATCCAGACATTTACCTCCGTTGGCCTTCCGCCACGTCCGTCGCTTGGTTCCTATACACTGTCGTCCACTAGGTATACGTGTGAAGGAGGGGGAGTTGCCTTCCTCTGATGTGCAAGACAAAAATCTCCATCTCCAATTTTCTTCTCTCGTCTTGAAGGAAGCTTGCTGACTTTCTATCGAAGAGAGAGAGGCACTGAATGTGAATTGTGAATCTCTAAAATGTTAGCCGTGAGAAGGGATATTTGTACGGTGCACATATTTTGCATATTATTACATTTTATTCCTCTACTTCCTTTTATTCTACTTCCCCAATCTACGAAGGATAATGCTGGTGTAGTGATTGTGAAAATAATTGGATTTTTCTTTTTTATTAAAAAAAGACCGTTGGCGGTTGTTAATTGCGGTTGATGTCTCACCAGGTGGGTAACATCATTGTTGGTTAAGGTGCTGCAGTCCGGGAGAATTTTAAAAAAATCATTTCTCGTCAGTAAGTAGGCCAGAAAAGGCATCAACTTTCTTGATGCCAAGACCATTCTGTGGACTACCCATCAGCACTGCTAAATTCCACATTAAAACATGGCTGAACAATAGGTCCAATCTTTACTCGACTCATACTGAAAGTAACAGACAAGCCAAAATGTTCATGCCAAACACTTCCCACACAAGAACGAGACAACTCTTACATCTAACTAGGAGTCAGATTCGAACTGTCACAGGGTTCCTTACTGGACATTGTCAAGTCGAGTCATGTCTATGGGAATAACTCAAGAAACCACTTGCAGACTATGCAACGAGGACGAAGAATCAGCAGAACACATCCTGTTTCACTGTAACTGCCTAATCAGATTACGTCAACACCATCTAGGTAAACACTATCTTGAGGCAGGGGACATATCTGACAGGCCACTCAAAGATTTGCTAGGATTCATCACAAAGTCTGGTATCTTGTGTGAGCTCTAATTGGAATAAATCACAATAGGCCCATCTGTGGCCGCAGTGATATGGTAACTTGCTTCCAACTCCCTAACCTAATCTAATCTTAGTTGGGCTGCCTCTTTGCATTTGATAAAGGTCGGTTTCTTCTTGTTGAGGCGATTTTATACCCTAGTAGGCAATCTCGGCGTCTAGCCAATCAAGACTTGAAAAATTTCTTTAACAAGGTCCAGATGGTCCAACCTATGATAGCGCCCGGCTGAATTTTAACAACGAAGTGATCGAGCACTCCAGAGCCATAGTCAGCGAGTTTTTCATTCCTCAGTTAGATGACTTAGGACTTTGGGATATATGGTTTAGGCAGGAAGGATCATTTTCGTCACATATCGCATTCGCTTTGGCATTCAAATCATCTGATTTGACCGCCCTAGAGTTCTGTCTGATATCGCATTTTAAAGATTCGCTCTGGTATGGAAAATCACCAGATATGACCGCCGTAAAATTCTTTCT
The DNA here is from genome assembly GCA_932526625.1 of Rhingia campestris. Classification (NCBI taxonomy): domain Eukaryota; kingdom Metazoa; phylum Arthropoda; class Insecta; order Diptera; family Syrphidae; genus Rhingia; species Rhingia campestris. The sequence continues at coordinate 498,625 of OW052186.1, read as the reverse complement.
AGCGCGGGTATATCAGGGTTGTATGTGTATGAGCCACAAATGCTGGCAGCCTAGAAAGATCTGGTAACCTTCTCATAATCAGCACTATCGAGGTATCCTTCGGAGCAGAAAATTCTCCGATTTTATACGATTTGGAGGATTTTTGCTTCGAGGTATTCTACTGAAAGCTGTTCGGAATATTTCTCCGACATTTTGTAACGCATCCCGGCAAATTGTATTAAAGTGCGTTCAGGTGGATTTTTCATGCAATTTTTGACAGCTAAGTGTCATTCTTTTTCCGATTTACTCCGACACGAGTTCTGCGTGGAATTTTTTTTACGAATTGTAGTGAAGTGAAGCTGTTGCGTCTGTGTAGTATTTTTTTCTGATGATACATACCTCGACGAAGTATTCTTTATGGAAATTTGTCCGCTCCGACGGATACCTCGATAGGGTTGAATAAATCATACGTTGTCAACAAACTTTAGACAGAACAAGGAACTGCGAGAATTAGCACCTCAGGGTCCAAGCGATCATGTCGCACTAATGCTCACATGGTACTTTTTCTTCTTAATCCAAGAATCTGAGTATTCAGAATTAATGAATCTAGCTGCTGCATCAGTAGACCCCTTGATTCAATGTCTTCGAACCTCTTATACGATATCCAACTGACATTTAATAGACACATCACCACTGGAATTCAACGGGAAACAATTGGAAGAATGTAGCGGTTGAAAAAGACTCACTTTGACAAACCAATGGCTCCAAAATGAACTGCGGAGTAAGTGCAAGAAAGTACTCAGTTACCCTGGATACTTATTCCGTAGCTTTGAAAACGATAATAGTTGACGATAGTGAAGCGACTTTCTGGATACGTGGCGTATGATTTTTATACTGAGTGTGTGCACATGTATACAAATTACACGGTACGAACCCATAAAGTCTCCTTCACTATCGTCAACGATTATCGTTTCGAAAGATAAAGAATGAGCACCCTGATTATTTGCCGCAAATCGTTTCATCTCCCTTTAAGTGGGGGCATTACCGGCTATTATGAAGGCATGTTACGCAATAAGACATTCAGTGCCAGACAACAAAATATCGAAAGTCGCTATCAAAACCATTCAAACTAGGACTTCAATGCTAGATCGCACTGCCTTCCGTTGGGAATCGGAGTAAATATGGGCTCTTACTTACTTTCTTACTTCAGTGGCGCTACAGTCCGGAATGAACCTGGGCCTCAACCAACATGCCTCTCCAATTAGCCCTGTCCTTAGCTAACCGCCTCGAGTTACGCACTTGGAGTTGTTTGATGTCGGTTTCTACTTGTGCGCCACATAACTGCCTCGAGTTGCGCACTTGAAATTGTTTGATGTCGGCTTCTACTTATGCGACACTTAAAGCGAGGACTTCATCTACTGCGTCCGAATCGAAGACTCTACGAGCCGGAGTATTGATGTCCAATCTTAAACTTCCAATGCGAAGTTTTTTTTGACTAGGAGCCTATCGCTGTAGCTGGTATAGCTCTTCGTCTCCATAGCCCTTCAACGCAAATGGGACCGGAGATTTTTTGAAGAATTTTCCTCTCGAATCGACCACTGATTTCTTTATCCACTTTTGGAAGCGTTCATGCTTCAGCGCCGTAGAGCAGGACTGGGATGATCAGGGCCTTATATAGGATATCCTTTGTAGTTCGAGCGAGGGCTTTATTACTAAATTGCCTTCATAGGCCGAAAAAACAGCGGTTAGCAATTCTTCGTTTAATTTCTGACGAGATGTCTTCGTCAGAGTTTATAGCGGAGTCGAGGTAGACAAAGTCCCGTACTACCTCAAAGTTATATCTGTCAATGGTCACGTTCTGTCCATTTCGTCAATGTTGTGTGTCCTTTCGTGTTGACTAGATGGGTTCTAATATGTGTGTAAGGAAAACACGAATAACTACAGACAAGAACACTCGACCTCATGAGAAAATCTTGAGAGGATGTATTCAGGGTGGAGGTGATTGCTTTAGGGCACTTGTCCACCATTGATCACAATGCAAGCCCTGGTAACACCACCTTTTGGAGCTGTACGGAGGTAATGTAGAGTGCTACTCTAACTTACCTGCTTTGGTCAGTCTAAAGTTGGCAGAATCAGCCAAATACCTGGGTCTGATTTTGGGTAAGAAACTGAACTGCGAAAAGCCAACAAACAAGAACGCGTTAAGAAAGCCACCGTAGTCTTGTACTCTCGTAAAAAGGCAATCGGAACGAAATGGGGTATAGAACCATATATATCTCTCTCTCTCTCTCTGGCTAAACGTGTCTATCTTTAGACCTATACTCCTGTATAGTGGATGGCTTTCAAAACAGCCTCCAACTTCAACTTTCTAGGTAAAGTTCAAAGATCAGCTTACATATGTATTAGCGGAGCTAATGGGGGTATGCAACCTCATATCTCTGTCTGGCTTTACGTGTTCTCCTGTATGGTGTCTTAGTCTGGACAACAAAACAGCCTCCAACCGCAACCCACTAGGTAAAGTTCAAAGATCAGCTCACATATGTATTAGCGGAGCTCTAAGAACAACCCCCTCCGTAGCCTTAGATACTATCCTACATCTAGTGCCCCTAGATATCTACGGCAAATAGACCGCAGCTTGTGCAGCTGTGAGACTGAGAGCCTCGTCACAATGGACAAGTAGTCAGGGTTTACACACAAAGATTCAGAATCACCTTAACATTGAAAAAAACACCGACCACACCACTACCCAGCTCAGTCGCCTTGGTGTGGGATACGATCGGAACCAATAACTCGGTTCACATCCATCCGTAAGGGTCTAAAATAGAACCTCGAGTGGGTGAAAGTGTTTTCTCCGAAATGCTTAACCTAAGCATATCCTTTCGCCTTCCAGATCATTTCGTTTTCCAGGCGGATCTCTTACTTACTTGCTTAGGTGGCGCTACAGTCTGGAATGAACCTGGGCCTCCACCAACATGCCTCTCCAATAAGCCCGGTCCTTAGGTACCTGCTTCCAGTTGCTCACTCCAAGTTGGTTGAGGTCGATTTCTACTTCCGCGCGCCACTTAAGCCGAGGTCTTCCTCTACTGCGTCCGACGTCTGGCTGGGAATCGAAGACTCTGAAAGCCATCGTAAACTTCCAATCCAGAGTTTTCTTCGATTAGGGGCATGTTGCTGTACAGCTCTTATAGTGAATCTTAGACCTTCAACCCAAACGGTACCGATGAATTTTCGAAGAATTTTCATCTCAAATCGACCAAGAATTTCTTCCTCCACTTTTGACACGGTCCATGCTTCAACGCCGTAGAGCAGGACTGGGACCAGACCGAAATCATGGCAATTAAATAAGCCTTGTCCTAGCTGAAAAGTAATGTAATATCCACTAAGTATAATAAAATCTTCAGTGACAGCCAAGCGGCAATGAAATCCTTGGAATGTATCTCGTTTAAATCGAAATCAGCCAACGAATGCCAACTATCTATTAATGAGATGCCGGATTATTTCACCATTTACCATTTCTGAGTGCCACAGAGACAGTCCAGGCAACTCTAAGGCGGATGAGCTTGCCAGACAGGGACCTATCCTTGATATCATACCGCCGCGCCAGTAGATATGTTAGGTATGCCCTTCGCTACAGGTAAATTACAGATCAAACTGGATGCGATCGGAAAGCAAACCGCAGATGGATAAACGGCACAACGTGTCCAATATCCAGTTAACCTATAATCAGAAGAGCTCCATCTGCTTGAAAATGCTGAACAGATCAAATATCAGCACAATAATCGGTGTCCTTACAGGAAACTGGCTTAAGGACTAAATGAAGAGCTCCATCTGCTTGACAATGCTGAACAGATCAAATATCAGCACAATAATCGGTGTCCTTACAGGAAACTGGCCTATAGGCCTAAATGCCATGCCATAATCAGAAGAGCTGCATCAGCTTGACAATGCTGAACAGATCAACCATCAGCACCATAATCGGTGTCCTTACAGGAAACTGGCCTATAGGCCTAAATGCCATGCCATAATCAGAAGAGTTCCATCTGCTTGAATATGCTGAACAGGTCAACCATCAGCACCATAATCGGTGTCCTTACAGAAAATTGGCCTATAGGCCTAAATGCCATGCCATAATCAGAAGAGCTCCATCTGCTTGAATATGCTGAACAGGTCAACCATCAGCACCATAATCGGTGTTCTTACAGGAAACTGGCCTAAAGGCCTAAATGCGGTAAGTTCAGACCTCTTTAGCAATGTCTTCTGTAGAAGCTGCTTCGCTCCAGCTCTCTCCGACCTGCTGCTAGGTGAGCTGGCTAATATTAATTTCAGAAACCTCCTCCGCTACATAGTCAGCTCTAAATGGTTCAATTAGCCAAACGAATATAGAAAAGTCGACAGATCCACAACGGACAACGGACATCTACGGTCTAAGTGTTCGCTCACATCGCGTGCAGCCACTGCAACCTTATCCAAGGATGATATTTTAGGAAGTTTGTCCGAATCGTGCCAGACGGCATATTATTTATTTATTTATCCACTTTTTTGCTATTGAAACGCCCGCCCCTTGCTGCTGTCTAGGTTTGCTCATCCTCTGCTGATGTAGTACTTATAAATGTGTATGTAATGAGATCTGCTCTTCTGCTTTGTGGAAGGACGACAAGGGGCTTCTCTACAGCTTTTGCTATTCTTCTCCATAAATTCGATGCTACTGATGTGTACATAGTTACAGCTTGTGCAGCGCAAGAGAACATGTAAATAAAAAAAAAAGTGTGGAAGCCTTGGTAATTACCGTTTTTTTTTTGTCCAAACCCTATCCTATAGGGATATATGAGTTTGTAGCATAAAAGTTCCTAATGCTAGGCATTTCGTTAGGTAAAATGTCTATTAAATCAAAAACCCCTTTCGAAACCATAACAAAATTTCAAGTCCTTCCTGCTCAACAATATCTTTTTTTGGGGAGAAGCATCCGTTCACTTAAAATCTCAAGAGATAGGGCATTTGACGATTCGCACAGCAAACTGCAGCCTTCCCATATGTTTTTTTCTTCTATTTATTCCCATTTTCTTTGATATATCAAACAAGGAGCAAACAAATAGCGTGAGGAGAGATTCTGTGGTAAGGAACCTTTGAGTATCCATAATGCTTAAAAATCGATTTCCATATCCATGGATTATAGCAACAATGAGAGAAAAGGCAGAAAAAAAAACATTTCTCCAGCAAAGGGCGGCAGACGACAGGGTGCAGAGATGACAAAAAATAAGAAGAAAAGAAAATGAAAAATCCGAATGAAAAGAGAAAAAAAAAGAATTTCTGAGATAGTCAAAGGAGCGGGAGGTGACATAAATGCCTTTCTAGAGATGTGAGTAACGAACAAACGATTTTGCACCGAAGAATAAGATAAGTGCGGAAGAAGACGACGCACCGGGGTATCAATCCACTATTATACTACGGTTATATAGGACCACTCGTCCTCGTCGTCGCTTTACATATATTATACTGGAATTTCAATTACATTATATTTTATTAAGAGTTTCCTTTTACTTCGTCCCTTTATTTTCACTTGCCCAGTGCACGAAGCACAAGGGAGATATAGTGATTATGCACAAAGTCGAGGCGGGCTTAGGAGCTGGGGTGGATTTTTTTGAGGCTATTTAACTTTTAAAATGTCGTTATGTTAGAAGGGGAGATGCGTTTTTGGAATAGGCACTCAAACGATAAGTCGATGTGGTTTTTCGACAGACAAATCATTTAAAAATGATTTTCAAAAAAGTTGTAATGTTCCTAAGCGGGGCAATGCAGGCGATAAATGGTAGTTTAAGGCGATACTTGATGAGCCACTTCTAGATCTGGTTCCTATGTCAAAAGCTTTGTTTCGCATTCAGCGTCGCAGAAATCAACAAGGGCTGGGGCCATTGATCACTTTATCCTTGGTGGAAATAGTAAGCTTATTCCTATAAGAGCTATGATAAGTAGCTACTTACTTACTTAAGTGGTCCGGAACAAACCTGGGGGTCAACCTCTCTCTAATTAGCCCGGTCCTTAGATAACTGCCTCCAGTTGCTTGGAGTGCGTTGGTTGAGGTCGGTTTCTACTTGTGCGCGCCATTTAAGACGAGGTGTTCCCCTACTGCGTCCGACGTCTGGCTGGGAATCGAAGACTCTGTGAGCTAGAGATTGGTGTCCATTCGTTCTACATGTCCTAGCCATCTTAAACGTCCAATGCGGAGTTTTTTGGCTGTACAGCTCGTATAGTTCTTGGTTGAATCTTCGTCTCCATAGCTCTTCAACGCAAACGGGACCGAAGATTTTTCAAAGAATTTTCCTTTCAAGTCGACCTGGCTCTGTATAGTTGGTCTCTATAAATGCTGTCGTATGCGGCTTTGAAATCGATGAATAGGTGGTGGGTATCGATTTGGACTTTTTGGGTTTTTTTTTTCAGGATCTGCTGAAATGTGAAGATTTGACCATTTGTGGACTTTCCTGGCTTAAAACCATCCTGCTAAGGTCCGATTAGGTTGTTGGTAAACGGTTTCAGGCGGTCGAATATTACGGCAGATAGGATCTTGTAGGCTATGTTGAGCAGACTTATGCCTCTGAAATGTAGTTGGCGCAGTTCAGAGGGTCTCCCTTTTTATGCGTCGGGCAAACGATGCTGAGGTTCCATTCTGTAGGCATACTTTCATCCGACCAGATTTGGCTTATGAGTGGTGGATGTTACTTACCAAGTCATCTCCTCCGGCTTTATAAAGCTCATTTCCGGCAGCTTTGTTAACCTTAATTTAGGATATTGCTATCCTGACTTCACTTATGTCGAGTGGTTGGTAGTTCTCGCTGCCGTTGCCAACATTAAATGGTTCGTTCTGCCTAACAGCGGAATGTTGTTCCTCATCACCGTTTAACAGTCTGCAGAAGTGGTTCTTCCATATCCTTAGCATCGACTGTGTCAGGATTCTGTTCGAGCCTTGTATCCTTGGTTTTGACGTTTTACACTTTGGTAAAATTTGCGAATATCGTTCCTGCAGTGGCACCTTTCTGTATCCTCGATCGCGCTTTTCCTGCTCTTTTTTCTTCTTTCTGCAAAGCCGGTGTTCTTCCCTTCTTCTCTGCCTATTGAGCTCAATGGCAGCTCTCGTCTTCACCTGCAGCTAAGCCTTGTAGGCCTCGTTCTTGGCTGCGAGCATCTGTCGGCATTCCTCATCAAACCAGGGGTTTCTTGCTGGTGAGCGAGAGAAACCTAGCATATTAGTTGCGGCTGATCTAATGGCATCGTTGCCATTGTTCTTCGACAATCGATGCTGGTGGTGTGGTGTTAATCGAGAGGTTAAGGGATACGCATTGCGCGAAGGCCTTGGCGGTCTCTTGCGATTGCAGTCTTTCGACATTAATGTTTTTCACAGTATTTCTGGTTTGTTCTGGTGTGGTGGGTATCCTCATCCTTACCATGGCTGCGACAAGGTAGTGGTCCGAGTCGATGTTAGCCCCCCGGAATGTACGGACATCCAAAATACTGGATGCATGCCTCTTGTCTATCGCAATGTGATCAAGTTGGTTGACTGCTCGTTGATCTGGAGACCGCCATGTCCCCTTATGGATATCGGGGTGAGGAAACCTTATGTTGGCTATAGTGGCATTTCGTTCCGTAGCGAAGTCAATCAGCCTAAGTCCGTTGCCAGACGTCTGGTCGTGTATGCTCTGTTTTCCGGCAATTCTTAAGATGTCTGCTCCGTCGGAGCACGAGAGCCAACAAAGCTTATGTTGGCGAATTTGGCTTTGATGCGGATTGTTACAATGCGTTCACTAATGTCTTGGAAACATAAGACTTCTTGCCTAAGTCTTACACTTATAACAAATCCGCATCAGAATAGTCGCTGTTTCTGCTCACTATAACACGGTCCATTGTAGATGTCACAGTTTTTCATCCTCTTTTTGCCCGGCCCATCCCATCGTATTTCCTGGATGGCAGTAATGTCTGCTTTGTAGCAGTTTAGGGCTTCCGCAAGTTGTTCGCCTGCACCTTTCCGGTTTAATTTTCTCACAATCCATTGAGCGCTGCCGTTGGCCTTTCGGTTCATCCGCCACCATCTCTTTTGAAGGTGCCTGGCTTACCCTTGAAATTCCTAGATAACCTGTTGTCCGAATATGTCGAAGCAGCTAATCTAGATTCACCTGGGAAAGCAGACCTGGTATTCCGTGCCATTCTGATCAGGCTGTTTATAGTGTTACTGTTTTTCGTCTTGTTGTAAACACTCAAACCTAGTCAAATCCAAGTTGAAGCTTCCTTTTGTTTTATAGGGCCGGGCAGTTACAAAGAAGATGAAGTATTGTTTCTTCGTTCTCTTCATCCATACAGCCCCTGCAAAAATCGTTTGTGTAATCGTTTTTGCGTTCCAATTAGACAGTTTCCAATGATGGCACCCATGATGGCTCTAATGTGTGGTCTAGCAAGCGAAATCAGTCCCTTGAATCTTCTCAAATCCAGCTTTGGCCAAATTTGTTTGGTTATTCGACACATCGTGCCAAGAATCCGTCTGAGAATTTGATTTGTCTGTTAGCATGTTGGGATAGTAAACTTTTGTAGTGATATAGGAATACCTAGTGCACCCGTGTCGGGTACGACTGGTAGTTTAGTCCCATGTCTGACTAGTTCATCAGCCTTATAGTTCCCTGGAATGTCACACCAGTAGTAGTTAACAATATAAAATAATTATCAGTAGATAATCCCTCTGCAATCCCCCTGCAATAGTGAAGTTGTTGACTACCTTCAGTGGGTATCAGTATCATCACAAAAAAAAGGGAAATTATTTCCCACTCAAGGTAAAGTTATTTCCTATGTGCGGTTATTGTCCTTGAAGTTATTTCCCTCCACCATTCATCTATTCAAGAATTTTCTGTTGCATTTCAGCAAACCACTAATTAATTGAAGAAATGCTTTGGCGCGAATGGCTAAAGCAGCCACCTTAAAATCGATCGATCTGATTGTAGTAATTTGTTGGTCCACCCACAAAGCTCTCACAATTTAAATTGAAAAAAATATACATTAACAGAAAAAAACTAGATACACCATCTAGACTGGCATAGATACGACCAATGCAAATGTAACCAATCTAAGATACGATATGACGGATGTGTGTACTCCCCTTCAAATATTTGGGAAGTTCATCCGAGTCATGTCAGATTGTTTATATTTTAGCCAGCGTTCTAGAAAAATGGGAGTAGATACATATTTATGTGCGAGCAGCATGAAAATGAATTGGAAAAATATGTGAAAGATGCAGGGCTTCGAAATGTTTGTGTATTTTAAGGGTGGTAGTATGATGATGAGGGTGATTAGAAAGAAGGATGGAACGTATACATGGGAAATGAATTGATTTTAACTTTTTTCTTCGAAAGAAGCTTAAGAAGGCCTTTTCTAAATTGATCAAATCGATAACGTGCTTTCTATTTGAGAATTTAAAAAACAAAACAAAAAATGGTTCGCAAATTTTGTCACAAAGAATAGAATATATTTGAAAGAAAAACCGCTGTTGGTTGGAAGGATTTATTGTACTTTTTGATTGAAAATGTTCCTGAGTTTCAGTTTTTTTTCTTTCATTAGCTACATAGCTCCAGGTGTTTGACCCGTCTTAATCTCCTGACTATACTGTCATTTCTTAGTAGGTTTGTGTGAATACCAAGCCTTATTCTTCATTTTTATTCCCATAAACGCCACAAATAACTGCATCGGATTGAAGGCCGTATTAACAGGTTGTAATCTTACGATACGGCTGTATTTTCATATTTCTGGTATTTCACCTACTGTAAGCAAATATCAATCGAAAATGTTTTCCAAAATCTAATGATAAAAAAAAGACACGTTCATGTTCATAAGGAGAGTTCAGTTTAAAACTTTGACGCACTGCGAAGACAAAAAAGCGGAATTCTGACAAAACTAAAACTTTTGTACAGACGACTGATAAACCCACGCGACCCGGAGATTAGTACACTGACGGCGTCGATCAAAAACATCAACCAATTGATCAAGGAGAACTACCAGTTGTCCATTAATTTGTTTTGGAAGTCCAGAATTCGGGACGTAAATTCCAGCGACCCGAGTATGTTTCCACAAATTAACAAGATCTTTAGGAGGAAAAGTCATAACGACCGTGTATTAAGTTCCAACGTACAACTGACAATACAAACATACTTTTGACAGCAGAAATCGTCTTCGTCTTCGACGATGATTTCTATGTTATTGAAGATCTTCAGGAGGAAGTGGAGGCAGTGGGGCCTGTCTTCCAGAAAGTGTATAAGGTGATTGATAGCATTCGCCCGAACCGCGTCCTGGAAAACAATGCCCTGCTTCTTCAACCAAAAATGACCTTGTGGATGTACACAGCTGTAGTACGTCCAATTCTAACGCATGGCTTACAAGTATGGTGGCCCGCGTTGAGCAAAGGCTACAACCTCCCAAAACTAAAATGGCTGCAAAGAACAGCCAGTATAGACACCACGGGTGCACTGAGGTCGTCGCAAACGGATGCCCTTACTGTGCTATTGCATCTCTCGACCTTCATATCCCGCGCTATACAGCGCAGTCATGATGATAGACTACAAAGACGTATCGCCACAGTTATATCCTGGACTCGTTACCAAACGACATGGTCACGTTTCCAACTGACTACATCACACCCACACTAAGCTTCAAGAAAGGCTTCCACGTAGGCTTTCCTACCAGAGCTTAGTGGAAGAGCAATGAAGTAGTAAGGGATTTCGACACGGTCTGGTATACCGACGGATCTAAGATGAACTGTGGGGTGGGGTCCGGTGTCTACTCCGAATCAACGAAAATATCAGTATCATACAGCCTGCCGGAATTTGACAGCATATTCCAGGTGGAACTACTGGTTATCCTAGAGGCTTGTTCGAAATTGGGCCGTGACACTACGCAAAACCAAAATATTGCTATCTTCATAGATAGTCAAGCTGCCATTAAGCTGGTACAGGAATGCTAGACAAACTTCCCCGCCTGAGCTAACGTTTCACGGTCACACTTCTCTGGTTTCCAGGGCACAGTAACATTGAAGAAAACGAGCGTGCAGAAGAGCTGGCCAGGGCCCATATCCCGCTAGGCCCCGAAGGGACAAATCCACTCATACTTTCTGAAGAAGCCAAGTCCAAATAGAGAAGGTTAACAAATTGTGTCATATCGAGGAAGATATGGCCTACCTACGACAAGAAGAGAACAAACCACCTACTGAATAGAACGCGCTCAGATATCGCAAGAATTACGGCGATCGTCACGGGAGACTGGCCAATTGCAAAACCATGCAGCCAAACTAGGGATCCCATACAACCCCCAATGCCGCAGTTGCGGGAACGCAAATAAGAGAGAAACCCTCTCCCATTTCATCTGTACGTTCGGCACTAGCAAGAGCCAGGTTTCGTGCATTAGACCAACCATTCTTCGACGACCTAGCGGCAACTCGGGTAAAAGGATACAAGATCATATCGGTTTTGTAAACCCTACAGATGTCGATTGTATCACACCCTCGACAATCATCATAAAAAAGGTCACACGGTAACAAAAAGGCACATCAGTGCTACTAAGGTTCATGCTGAACCGTCACTTCTCCCTACCCACCCTACTATTAGCAACACTGTTCACAATAAAATTGTTGTCAATAATCATTAATATAAATAAATTGAATATTTTTTTAGTTTCGGTAAAGCTTCGGTAAGGAAATCTTAAATAAATCTTATGCCCGCCTATGGCAGTCATACGTGAGGATTGTTCAGAGCAAGCTCCCTCCTTCATTGTGAAGAAGATCAACGAAGCTAAAGAGAACTCCAAGTAACTTTGGATGACTTCGGCATTGAAGGAGTTCAATTTATCGGACTTCTCCACAACATCGGGGTTATAAATTTAAAATGTAGACATTTGGTAGGATACCATCGACTTGAACTTATTGTAAATAAGCTAGCCTTCGGTGAATTCGTAGCCGCAGGTCATCACCTCATGGGCAAGGCGCAAAGCATCCAAGAAGGTTGGGGGCAGACGACCTTCTTTATTGGCCACCATGAGGATGTTTTTGCTGCACAAGCGCTGCAAGATCGAGAGGGACTTGTCTCCGATACAGATGACGTTAGTCTTAGTACCAACGATGGCCAACTCGTTATGAATTTGGCGGGCAACACCATTGTGCACAGCACCGCATAGACCACGATCATATATGACGGCGATCAGGAGCTTCTTGGAATCGGCCTTCTCGTCTGGAACAACTTCGTTTTTCTCGAAGAACTGTTGGGCACCAGTACCGTAGGGACGGCCAGCCTTCAAATCACGTTCATCGCGGGCATACTTGGCAGTTGAGAACATTTTCATGGATTGCGTAATTTTCTGAATGTTCTTCACAGATTTCAGACGAAGAGAAATTGACTTGAGGGTGGCCACATTGTTGTTGAAGTAAAACCTCCTCTAAATCTATTGTAAAACTGATAATTGCCCACTGTTCGTTTTTATCCTTATGGAGATCCCTTGAATCGCACATGATCGGAATTTGGCTTCTATATGGTTTTTACACGACCCTAGGGTCACGATAAATTTTCATTTTTCATCAAAATTTTTCAGATTTTGAATTTTTTACCCGACCCTAGGGTCACGATAAATTTTCATTTTTCATAAAAATTTTTCAGATTTTGAATTTTTTCACGACCTCGTTTTATTTATTAAGACAGTAGCCCCTCCTTATGCACAGTTGAAGGGGTGTAGGTTAATAGAAGCAAATAGAATGAAGGAAATTGTTGAAAGACTGCTTCTTTTTTTAGGTTTTTATTTCGTTATTTTTAAGTTTTGGGTAAGGCTGCGGTAAGGCTTCGGTAAGAAAATCTTATAGAGTCCCGTAAAGTGCCCCAAATATGTTTCCATAATGTTTCATACACAACAACAATATTGCTGGAGAGAAAATAGTTTCGAATGTGTTTTATCGAAGGGAAATTGTTAGTTGGACATGGCTAAAAATACTGCAGGTTCACTTAAGTAAGTAAGGGACCATAGTATATGGAATGAAGGAAAATGTTATAGGCCTGCTTCTTTTTTTTTGGTTTTTACTTTCTTTATTTTTATGTGTGGTTAAGTTTGGCTAAGGTTTCTGTAGGCCTTCGGTAAGGCTTCTGTAAGTTAATCTTATAGAGTCCCGTAAAGTGATCCAATTGTGTATCCATAATACTTACTGCTGAAGAGAAAATAGTTTCGAAAGTGGTTCATCGAAGCGAAATTATCAGTGGGTCATTGCTAAAAATACTGCAGGTCCACTTAAGAAAGTAAGGGACCTTAGTATATGAAATGAAGGAAAATTTTAAAGGCCTGTTTCTTTTTTTAGGTTTTTACTTTCTTTATTGTTAAGTTGGGCTTAGGTTTCTGTAAGGCTTCGTTAAGGCTTCGGTAAGGCTTCTATAGAGTCCCGTAAAGTGATCCAAATGTGTATGCATAATACTTACAGTTAATATTGCTGGAAAGAAAATAGTTTCGAAAGTGGTTCATCGAAGGGAAATTATGAGTGGGTCATGGCTAAAAATACTGCAGGTCCACTTAAGAAAGTAAGGGACCTTAGTATATGAAATGAAGGAAAATGTTAAAGGCCTGTTTCTTTTTTTAGGTTTTTACATTCTTTATATTTAAGTTGGGCTAAGGTTTCTGTAAGGCTTCGTTAAGGCTTCGGTAAGGCTTCTATAGAGTCCCGTAAAGTGATCAAATGTGTATGCATAATACTTACAGTTAATATTGCTGGAAAGAAAATAGTTTCGAAAGTGGTTCATCGAAGGGAAATTATGAGTGGGTCATGGCTAAAAATACTGCAGGTCCACTTAAGAAAGTAAGGGACCTTAGTATATGAACTGAAGGAAAATTTTAAAGGCCTGTTTCTTTTTTTAGGTTTTTACATTCTTTATATTTAAGTTGGGCTAAGGTTTCTGTAAGGCTTCGTTAAGGCTTCGGTAAGGCTTCTATAGAGTCCCGTAAAGTGCGCCAATTGTGTATCCATAATACTTACAGTTAATATTGCTGGAGAGAAAATAGTTTTGAAAGTGGTTCATCGAAGGGAAATTTTCACTGGGTCAGGGCGAAAATACCGCAGGTCCACTTACGTAGGTAAGGGACCTTAGTATATAGAATGACTGAAATTGTTTAAAGCCAGCTTCTTGCTTCTTGTTCACTGTTGATTTTCAAATCACCTGACCCATAAAATTCCACGTTTTGTTTATTTAAATAATGAGAACACTTAAAAAGCAAAAATAATCACTTCTCCTCAAATCAATTAACTTGGCTCCCGTTACGAGTATGCGACAAGCAAAGCAAAGTCTGTCGTTGAAAGACGCAACTCTAAACAAACAAAGCCACCACCACGTAGCTTCATTCTTATGCGGGACCCATTTTCCTTCCAATCAAAAGAAAATCTTAAGGCAAATCATGTATTCATTAACGAGCAAGCCAACTGATGATTTTCTTCAACTTCACATCTTTTCACAAAATAATGCTAATTATTCATTATTGGGCGCAGCAGCAACCAGTACGACCAATTGAAAGGTTGAATCTGTTCCTCTATAGATGGGTATTTTTGCTATCACGTCAAACGTCGATGATAATTACTTAAGCCTAAGTAGGTAGGTGTATGCGTCGTCGTTGTTAAATAAAAAAAAAATGAAAAAAAAGGGTATTATGAGGAGCAGAGTGCCCGGCCCGGTCCGGTCCGGCAGTCTTATTAATTAGGTGCTAATAGAATCGACACAGTTAAATAAAAAATATCTTGGCCGTGTAATGAAAACGTATATACAGTTTTGTGTGTTCTTTGCTTCTGTATTGTCAATGGAACGATGTTGGCATGATATCATTCTGAAATGAGAAAATGATTAGTAATGGGATGGAATAATAGAAACGGCATTAGCACTCTGTTTGTTTGTTTGACAAAGTGTGATTTTTTTTCGGTCCGAAACGCTAAGCATAAGCATTGTTTGTCTTCGTTTTCTGATTTATCATTATTAGGTGCTAATTGTAGACGTACAAGTAGTATGATGTATAGCAGAATAACATAAAAGGGTTTCCAAATAGCGTGGTGTGTTTGCACAGTACTTTCTAAATTCAGCTTCGGACGGTTTGGGTAAACTAATGAGGTATTTCATTAGGAATTCCATGAATACATCAGGTAATAAGTGGAGTTAATAACCAAAGTGATTTTTCGAACCCTTCTCGATGGAGTGCCGACTTTAAGGAGGCATACGTCTGCCTTAATATTTTGTTATTTGTTTGCTTTACACGGTTTTGACTTTTTTTTGGAAGGCAGTTCTATCTGTTTTTTGAAAAAGTGTAGTAAAGGATAGGGCCCTCCAGGTTGGGGGTTGTGCATTGGGTTAACTACCCACCCATGGAAAAAAGAACTTTTTACGAAGCAACCAATAGCTTAGGAAAAGACTCATTTTATTGTTGACGACCTGCTAAACGAAAAAGGGACAACGACGTTCGTATTAAACAGGAGAGGTGCAGGCGAACAACTAGCGGAAGTCCTAAGCTGCTACAAAGCAGACATTACTGCCATCCAGGAAATACGATGACGTGTTATGGAACGTGTTATATGAGCAGAAACAGTGACTAATCGGATGCGGATTTGCTATAAGTGCTAGACTTAGGCAAGAAGCCTTATGTTTCCAAGAAATTTCGCCATAATTAGCCTTATATGCGCTCAAGCCCCTGCGGAGGAAAAAGATGATAGAGCTTCTACGAGCTCCTTGACAAAACCTAAGAGCGACTACCGAAGTACGATGTTAAAATCGTGCTTCGAGATCTTAAGCAAAGGTAAACGAAAAAAGGAAACGACGTTCGTATCTGCACCTGGAATGTGAGAACATTAAACAGGGGAGTTGCAGGCGAACAACAAGCGGAAGCCCTAAACTGCTACAAAGCAGATATTACTGCCATCCAGGAAATACGATGACATCTACTATGGAACGTGTTATAATGAGCAGAAACAGTGACTAATCGGATGCGGATTTGCTATAAGTGCCAGACTTAGGCAAGAAGCCTTATGTTTCCAAGAAATTTCGCCATAATTAGCCTTATATGCGCTCAAGCCCCTGCGGAGGAAAAAGATGATAGAGCTTCTACGAGCTCCTTGACAAAACCTAAGAGCGACTACCGAAGTACGATGTTAAAATCGTGCTTCGAGATCTTAAGCAAAGGTAAACGAAAAAAGGAAACGACGTTCGTATCTGCACCTGGAATGTGAGAACATTAAACAGGGGAGTTGCAGGCGAACAACAAGCGGAAGCCCTAAGCGGCTACAAAGCAGACATTACTGCCATCCAGGAAATACGATGACATCTACAATGGAACGTGTTATAATGAGCAGAAACAGTGACTAATCGGATGCGGATTTGCTAGAAGTGCCAGACTTAGGCAGGAAGTCTTATGTTTCCAAGAAATTTCGCCATAATAAGCCTTATATGCGCTGACGCCCCGACGGAGGAAAAAATTGATACAGCTTCTACGAGCTCCATGACAAAACCTATGAGCGACTACCGAAGTACGATGTTAAAATCGTGCTGCAAATCTTAAAGCAAAGGTAAACGAAAAAAGGAAAACGACGTTCGTATCTGCACCTGAAATGTGCGAATATTAGCGGAAGCCCTAAGCTGCTACAAAGCAGACATTACTGCCATCCAGGAAATATGATGCGGCATTTGGAAAACCATCGTTTTGGACAGTAGACTGTTGAAGATCTTTACCTCCACGAGATTCCTGCCGATAAAAAAAAAAAAACAAATTTTTGGCGCAACAGGCTCGTTAGTACCCAGGGCCTAGCTTTCTCACAACCATTCATGTGTGCGAGTGTACTTCTTTGCACGATGGCGGGACCTCCTGTTTTATGCCGACTCCGAACGGCTAAGTTGAGATAAGCTATTCTTGACAATTGATACTACTCGGATGATTTGTCAGTTCATCACGAGAGGAGGGCCAGTGAAAAATCATTTAGGTGTTGCTACGGCTGGGAATCGAACCCAGACCTCCTGCGCGGCAGTTCATCGCACTAACCATCGCGCCACTGAGCCCCCGATTCCTGCAGATGTTGCCCAAATAAACAGCGGTTGACAAGATTACTTTGTTTAACTTTTTACGAGATGTCAGAGTTAATAGCGTTGTCAAGGTAGACCTCAAAGTTATATCTGTCAATGGTGTGGCTTTGTCGATGTAGTGTGTCCTTTCGTGTTGACAGCATAAACATGGTCTTACCCTAATTTACTGCTAAAGCCCATTTTTGCCGCTTTCTTCTCTATACTAGCAAAAGTGGCTATGATATCACTTTTGGTCCATCAATGATGGCAATATCCTCGGCGTTTGATAGTAATTGCACCGATATATGGAAGATTGTGCCTCTTTGTGTTGGCTCGGGAGTTTTGCACCATTTTCTCAAAAATGAAATTAAAGAAGTCACATGAAAGTGCGCAGCCTTGCTTAAATCCTTCTTTTTATCGAATGTGTCGGTAAGGTCGTTTTCGACCCAGATGGAGCAACGACAGACGGATGAGTTTGGACGGTATACCAAAACTTGCCATGGATCTAGTTCGCCTCTATAAATGCTGTCCTATGCGGCTTAGAAATCGATGAATAGATCGTGGGTATCGATTTGGACTTCCAGGATCTGCCGAAATGTGAAGATTTGACCAGTTGTGGACTTCTCTGGCCTAAAACCACTGATAAGGGCCGACCAGGTTGTTGGTAAATGGATCTTGTAGGCGATGTTGATGTGTAGTTCAGAGGGTCTTTCTTGTGGAGTTGGTATTATGAACCTTTAAAGCATAGCTTGGAATGTTCGGGGGCACTTTTATATCGGGAATTGGAAAGCAATTTGTTATATTCTTCTTCGTTACGTATAAGGGCGATTATTTCCCCTTAGAATGATGAGCTGTTATCTAGTCAACGTTTTGGGTAAGTGTTCTTAATAATCTGATCGTTATTTGTGGAGCGGTGTATACAGCATAAACGTTTTAAAATTCCTTTGAAGACAGGTTTGGAGCATCAATGTTACTAGGTTCCATCGATTCGTCTCTCGACTACCCATGAAACGAAGCCTTTAGGTAGCATACCTAATCAGTAAAGTAAAGAACCATCTGGCTGGTTTAACAATGACTAGAATGGACGACCTTTAGAACTGTTGGCAGTGAAAATTAAAAAAATATATCACAGGGCTCGAAAGTTCGAAGTTGGTGTTTGATTAAGTGCGAGTTTAGGTTTTAGTTTCATTCGCATGATGTTCACCTTTTACAAGAAGCAATAGCTTCGATATCGCTTCGAAGGATGACTGTTGGATACTACTCTTGTTGGACCGCCTCCGTTTGAAATAGTGAAACGGAGTAAATATTATTTCTCGGACCTTATAGCTTTAAGACCTTTTACCAGAAGCCATTGCATCGATATCGCTTCGAAGGATGACTGTTGGTTTCCATCCTTGTTGGACCGCTATCGTTTTAAATACTGAAACGTAGTTAAAATAAATCCCCGGAGCTTATAGCTGTATGACCTTTTACGAGAAGCCATATCTTCGATATCGCTTCGAAGGATGACTGTTGTTTCCCACTCTTGTTGGACCGCCCCCATTTCAAATACTAAAACTGAGTTAAACGGAGCTTATAGCTTTAAGACCTTTTACGAGAAGCCATAGCTTCGATATCGCTTCGAAGCATGACTGTTGGTTCCCATCCTTGTTGGACCACCCCCATTTAAAATACTAAAACGTGGTTCACTTTACTTCTCGGAGCTTATAAGACCTTTTACGAGAAGCTACGATATCTGCGATAGCTTCGAAATCGCTTCGAAGGATGACTGTTGGTTTCCATCCTTGTTGGACCGCCCCCATTTCAAATACTAAAACTGGTTAAACGGAGCTTATAGCTGTAAGACCTTTTACGAGAAGCCATAGCTTCGATATCACTTCAAAGGATGACTGTTGGTTTCCATCCTTGTTTGACCGCCCCCATTTAAAATACTAAAACGGAGTTCACTTTACTCCTCGGAGCTTATAGCTGTAAGACCTTTTACGAGAAGCCATTGCTGCGATATCACTTCGTTGGATGACTGTTGGTTTCCACTCTTTTAAATACTGAAACGGAGTAAACATCACTTCGCGGAGCAGTTAGCCCTTTCACAAGAATCCATAGCTTCGATATCTCTTCAAAGCCTTTTTAAAAAAATGGTTGCATTACACAAGCATCAGCTTCCGATTGAAGGTCTCATAGAAGCATAAACTTCTTCAACTATGTAGCTTGCAAATACAAGAAATAGCTAATTCGTCTTAAGACATGGAATGCAACAACACTTTCTTTGACCTGCAAGTACTTACTTCGTATAATAAGCTATTGCTTGTATTTGAAAACCTTATTGGAGTTATTTTCAAGTGTCAAGTGCTTTGAGTATAGTCCAGCGGATGGTTATGCAAGAGACTTTGAGTTCAGATGCCAGTGAAAACAAGGAGTTTACTTACCTAAGGGTCCACTTGTATGTACCGTCTGAATATAATGTTGATTCTCCATGTTATTTCATTGCTGGTGTCCATAAATGTGTTATAGCTAGCTAAGCAAAATCTCCAGTTGACCTCACTCTTATTAATCTACAAATTGACAAAATCCGAATATCAAACAAAACCAATAGACGACCCTCACAGGCGAACCATTGGGTATCCAGTTAAATCGACGCGTTAAAATCCGGATCATAAACCCGTCAACATACAAACATGAACCATGGTATTCACTTAATGCAAATATTTCCGTTCTCCACACCCAGCATTACATTAAACCATTTTTTCACCAAAAAGAACCTCAGTTTCCCAAATTTAAACCAAAAAAAAAAAATTAAAACGGAAGGCCGCTTTCAGATTTAATCACTCCGAAAGCAATAAACTCAAATGAAGGTCAATTGTCGAAGGAACCCCACTCAACAGCCCTCAAATTAAATTCAACCCGATAATGAAAAATCCACAACTGTATCGGTGCGAGGAATGGCCACCATAATCAGTTTAATTACAATACCAAGCGAAATGGAAAACCATCTCAAAGTCGTCCTTCTGCCTGATCCTTGCGCCTTCCAAACAACAACAACAAAGAAAAGTAAATTAAAGCAAAATAAAAAAAAAAGTTTAATCCGGAAAACGTCAATAACAAAGTTGTTTTCTCTCCTTTAGACAAGAGGAATTTCCTTCTTTACAATCTCAGCTCGGGGGTGCGTTGAGATTTCCTTCAAGGGAATCCTAAAAATATATTTTCATCCACACGACTAACCTCATAATCCGTAATTAATTCGTTCCGCAATGGAATAACGTCCTCTTTCCTTTTTTTTAACACAAAAAAATCCATTTTTTCTGCGGCAGGACACTTGGTTGGTGTGGACAATCCATCCTGCCCTGAATGTTGCCATTTGATTGTTTATTTTTATCGCCTTTTTCGAGTGAAAAAAAAGAAGAAAAGCTGAGAAAGGAAGGGAAAATTAGTTGCTGCCCACTGTCCTTTGCTCATTTGCCGCATTATAAACCCCACCGTTGAGTCAGTTTAATAACAGATTTTAATTCGTCTAGGGCCGTTGAATGGATTACAAACTGTGATAGCTGTAAATAAATTAAAAGCCGCTTCCTAATGGGAGCGCTGATATTTAATTCCCCGCTTCCAGTTGATGACCCAGAAAAGGTGTGCGCTGAACATTATCGCACGCAATTCAATCTGCCTTAAGTGCTCTTGAAAAATGTTTGCTCATTAACTTTTGGATTTTAATTGCGTGAAAGGGTGACGTTTTGGGATACCATGGATTGTGTAACGAATAGGAACGGATGAGAGATAAGATTTAGATAAGATATTGACAATTTGGAAGATATTCGTGAATAGGTGAGGCAGTGATTTTTTTATGGACATGGTTTGGGGAGAATTGAAGTTCCTAAAGCATCGAGAATCTGCCGTTGCGAAATTGGACAGAATTAGTGTTCCTAAAACATCGAAAATCTGCAGTTGCGAAAGGTACTGCTAGTAGCTAGTTTTTAATCATTGCTAAGGAGGCCTGCCAGTATATTGTTTCCAATCAACTTGCTTACTTGAGTGGCGCTAGAGTCCGAAATGAGAGAGCGCCTGAGTATGAAACTCTCCGCTGTGCACTCACCTACCACAGACGCCAACAATCAGTGGTGCCAGTATCGCAACATCATCAGGGAGGTAGCCGAAACCACTGTAGGGTACCCGCCACCCCCGAGAAAGAGCCCGTGGTATGATAATGCGTGTACAGGAAATAGGTGCCAGAAGATGCACACAAGAAAGCGCTGAAGCGCAAAACAATAGAAGAGTATCGAGCTAGGATAAGGGAGGAAAAGAAGAACCTGCGTCGAAAGAAGAGGGCTTACGCAGCTTCCCATCTCAAAGAGATCGAAGAGTCGCGCGATCATAACGACACGAAGGTTTTATCAAAAGGCCAAGCAACTGGCTGCTGGCTACAAAACTAGAATGCAGGATCTTCGATACAGCGAAGGAAACCCAGTCACCGAAGCGCAGGGAATAGTAGATGTGTTTAAGCAGCATTCCCAGGAGCTGCTTATTGGGCATCATCTAGAGAGAGCGGTAGGGCAAGAAGAGAACCCACGACCAGTAAATGAAGAACTAGTTCCACCACCTAGTATAGAAGAAGTTGGCCTATCTATCTCTGCTGTCGAAATAGAATCTAAACTTGTGCAACGTTGTCGTGAAGAGCTAAAGGTTCTTTCCGTCCAACATAATGGTAAGCTCTGCTGGGTCCCCGGACACAGAGGCATACAGGGCAATGAAATTGCTGATGAACTGGCAAGAAAAGGATATGTCTCGAGCATTGACCAAGCAGACCAGTATGTCAAACCACCACTATGTGATCTCAAATCTCGGGTGGGACAGAAAACACTGAATACAGCCAAAAGCAGGTGGAACTCCCTACCCACCAAAAGGATGTGGCCTGAGTATGACAAAGCCAAAACCCATAAACTACTTCGAAGAAACAGGAAATTTGCCTCGACTTTAGTTGGGATTCTTATTGGACACAACTTACTAAAAAGCCACAAACTGAAAATGCATCTCATAGATGATGACCTCTGTAGAGGCTGCGGTGATGAAGAAATACACGAGGATACCCTCCACTTTCTGTACCACTGCCCAGGCCTCAGCAAACTAAGAATGAGAACCTTAGGAAAATAAATAAAATTCCATGACCTCACGGATCTATCCGAAATCCCTATCCCTAATCTTTTAAGGTTTACAACAACATCTGGAAAGGGGCTAACAACAATGGACAGTAACGGGACAATGAAGGGACCAACCACACAAGTGGACACCCAACGGGCATCACAATGGGTCCATATTGACCTGAGTGAGATGATGGAAGACGCACACCGTCTACCTCATCAACCCACCAATCTAACTTATCCTTAGTATGGGTGGAAGAAAACATGCCCGATGACTGGACTATCAGCTCCATATGCCCCATCTACAAAAAAGGCGATCCTTTGTCTTGCAAGAACTATCGAGGCATATTCCTGATTAATATCGCATACAAGATCCTATTCAACTGCAGCACACTAATCGGAACGTACCAGTGTGGCTTCCGGGCCGGCAGACCGACTATAGTCCAAATTTTCACACTGAGGGAAATCCTAGAAAAGACCAACGAATTTCTGGTCACAACTCACCACCTATTCATCCACTTCAAACCCGCGTATGATGGCATACATTGTCAAAAGTGGCGAAGGCCGAACTCGGAATCCCGGAAAATCTGATTCAGCTGTGTCACGTGACTTTGGAAAATACGGGCTGCAACGTGCAGTTTATGAAGTAGCTTCTCCAAACTATTCCAAACATGCACCGGATTTCGGTAAGGAGACGCGCTCTCATGTGACTTCTTCAATCTCGTAGCAGATAGTGAGCAGGGCAGGTGCCAACACGGAAGGCACTATTTTCTACAGGTCCGTCCAACTGCTGGGCTATGCAGACGATATTGACATCATCACTCGCTTGCCGTGATAAAAGCGTTCACGGCGATTGAAGAACAGGCGAAATTCATTGGCCTTTAAGTCAAAGAGGACACGACTACGTACATGCTATCAACAAACAAACATCCATTGGTCTTGAAGTCAAAGAGGACAAGACTAAGTACATGCTATCAACAAACAAACAAGCATCTCTCCACCGCCTAGAACAAAACGTCGCTATTGATAGCAGCAATTTCGAGGTAGGTAAGGAGTTCACCTACCTCGGAGTAAACATAGACTCTGCGAATAACACCCTAGTGGAGATCCGGCGAAGAATTACCCAACTGGGCTCACAACTCCTATCTCGAAGGATGAATGTGCTCTACAAAACACTTATCATGCCAGTTCTGCTTTAAGACGCCGCCATTTGCTGGATGATAAGAAAGAAAGGAGAGCTGTTACTGGGTTCTTTCTAAAGAAAAATACTTCGGGCGATTACTAGTTCTGTGTGCGAGGAGGGCGTTTGGAGGAGAAGATACAACCGCGAACTCTATGAGCTGCACCAAGACGTGGATGTAGTCCAAAAAGCCAAAACACGTCGACTACATTGGCTCTGCCACATCGAGCAAATGGACAATAATGGTCCAGCTAAGAGGATCTTCGAATCCCAGCCCCAGGGCATCCCTTTCAATGACCAAGCCATCGCCGATGCCAGAGCACTTGGTCTAGACGATTGGAAGCAGAGAGCCCGGGATCGTAGAGGATTTAAGACTGCAATGTCTCAGGCAGAGATTCTTCACGGGTCGGGAGCCTGATAAGTAAAGAAGTAAGTACAATCCGAAATGTACCTAGGCCTCAACAAACGTGCCTCTCTAATTAGCCTGGTCCTTAGCTAACTGCCTCCAGTTGGGTACTGGGAGTCGGATTCTACTTCTGCGCGCCACTTCATGCGTGGTCTTCCTCTAATGCGTCCGACGTCTGGCCGCGAATCGAAGATTCTGCGAGCCGCGGTATTGGTGTCCATTCGTTCTACATGTCCTAGCCATCTTAAAGGTCCAATGCGGAGTTTTTTTTTTGAATAGGGACATGTCGCTGGATTGAATATTCGTCTCCATAGCCCGTCAGCGCAAACGGGACCGAAGAGGGATTTTTCTCTCCAAACGACCAAGGATTACTTCATCCACTTTTGCACCTTAACGTCAAGTCGTTTGCCCAACTTAATTTGACATTTCTTTGTTTCAGTGGTTGATAAATTCAACCATGGACAGGTACACAATTGAAGCCTTTTACGAAAATGGGCGTTCAAACCAAAATGCACTTCGTGTTTTTTTTTTTTTGGTCAGCATAATCGACCAAATGTGTCCAAAATCGGAAGAATTGTGAGAAAATTTCAGCAAACCGTGTCTGTAGGAAATGTGAACACACCTGTGCATGCTCGCCCAGTTCGCTTTGCGGGAAAAATTGCTGTTGTTCGAGATAGTGTGGCAGAAGAGCTGTCAACCTCGACTCGTCGTCGTGCTCAACAATTGAATATCTCAAGAACATCACTGGTGCGAATTTTGATAAATGATCTGAATTTACATACTTACAAGGTTCAATTGACTCAAGAGCTGAAGCCTACTGACCATTTCAAGCGTCGTCAAAACGCCGAATGGTTGGTTGAACAGACTTTACAAAGAAAATCATCTTCAGCGACGAGGCACACTTTTACCTCAGTGGGTTCGTTATCAAGCAGAATTGCCGTATTTGGGCAAATTAGAATCCATGAGTGATTGTTGAAAAGCCGATGCATCCACAAAGAGTGACTGCTTGGTGCGGTGTATGGGTTGGCGGCGTCATCGGGCCGTACTACTTCGAAAATGAGGTCGGCCAAGCAGTTACCGTGAATGGTGTTCGCTATCACGAGATCATAACGGACTTCTTGTGGCCAGAAATTGAGAAATTGGACCTGGACCAGCCAACGAAACAATGGCCGTGTTATCTCACGTCGGTGTCGTGGCGATGTTAATTGGCCGCCATGATCATGTGATTGGACAACATTGGACTTCTTTCTTTGGGGATATTTAAAAGAAAAACTGTACCTTAATAAGCCAAAAACAATTCAAGAGCTAAAGGATGAAATAATTCGACACATTAATGACATTGAACCTCAATTATGTCTCAGAGTCAATGAAAATATGGACCATCGGATAGAGGTATACCACCGAAGCCGTGGCGAGCATTTGGCAGTGCGTTTTTGTTGAACCATCCTCTATACAAATGATGCATTAAAACGTAACTTCTCCATTCATCCATCCATCGAATGCAGAATGCACTTTTAATAAAATCTACAACTGAATGCCTATTCCAATTCTAAGGATAGACACAGCTTCGCATACTATTGAACGTTTTTCTTTAAGTTTGACTTTCTCAAGCTACTCTCAACGATGATTCAATACAAAACCCCAAATTCTTACAAACCAATTAATCAGTTTATACGTTTTCCAAGTAATGAGTGAAGGCCAACCTATCCTTAAGTCGAACCATATCCATTCATTAAAATTCCATTTAATTAATTTTCGTCTATATTTTATCAAAAGACACGCTAATCAATGAATTTGCAAAATATTTACCCACCACACATCCAATCTTCACATGACCATACAAACATGTACGAGGCCCCCGTGTCTCAAAGCTCCGCCAGACACATGATCAAAAACATAAGCCCTTGATAATTTTTTTTTTATTTTTTTTTTCATAATGCTATTGCCCTGCGCTGCTAATCACATATAATTGCCTCATATGAATCGGTTCGAAAAATTTTCCTTGGAAATGCTGAAAGAGAAACACCACACAGTAATCCATTCGAAAACAACGAGCACCTATATGCAGGCAAGTGTGTCTGTAGAGGCACAGGTATCTCCGTGAGCGCACACATTTAGCGTCGAGGTTTGACCCGTACGTAGGAATTAAAGTGGGGGCATTATAGTAATTAAGAAAATCACCACCACCGCCACTGCCCTCCAAATGCTACGTCTCGAAAATCATCCTATCACTAATTTAAACCTGTCTCTCTAATTTGCTGTACGTTTTGTTTTTTAATTACATTTGGGAGAAGTTCGGTGGCATAAGAGGAACACACGGGTCATCCTCTAACTGAGTGAACCTATGATTCAAAGGGATAACAGCTGCAGGCAATTTCGGAACGTTTTAATTACGATCTCTGCATCCGTTTGCTTTGTGTAGAAATTGTCCAATTTCTGGTATGGGGAGAGAAAGGAAGGTCTTAGTTTTTTTTTCATGATTTGATGGAGGCGATTGCGTGCAGCAAAGTTGCGATTAATGCGGTTTTGAAGGAACACCGTATTTTGCATGTCTCGGGAGAAAGAGGTTTTTAATTTGGTCCAATATAAGGGCATAACCAAATTATAGTATCATGGGGTTTTGGACAAGACAAAAAATTAAGGCTTTCTTTGGGTTCCTTACGCTCTCAGTGGCAGACAAAAAAATCTAAGCAATTTTTAGCTTTGTGAATATCCGAAAGAATATCCGTAGAAGAACAGGCCTGGCGACACATTTTACATCATAAAACGTTGCGAAATGTGTGCTTGTGAGCTCATGGCTTGACGTGACTGAAAATCACCCGTGTCTTGCAAGGAAGAACCAACTGAACACAGCATAAATGTGTCTAGTGTACACAGTTCATAACCTCACTCTTAGGGGGGGAAGGAAGCGAATGATTTTGACGATATATCCTCCTTGATTTAAAAAAAAAAACGGACATGGTTAAATGAAATATTTGTCATAAGCGGCGATACAGGGCCTCAAACCTAGCATATCCCTTCATTTGTGTTATTTTTGCCACAAAGAAGAGAACCTCCTGCCTAACGCCTATAACCGAAACGGCAATTTTGAGAAGCTTCTCATGGCAATGTTACTCTTGGATGTTTGTTCGATATTCGCAAGAGGTGGAGCAGTGTGCAAAAAACGAAGGTATTGCCACTTTCGGGACCCCACGATTCGTAGTCCAACGCACTTACCACTTGGCAACGGACACCTTTAAATTTACTTGGATAAGTCCTGGGTACTCATTCCATAACTTTCAAAACGATAATCGTTGACGATAGTGATGGAGACTTTCGGGGTACAATCTGTGTAATTTGTATACATGTGCACACACTCAATATACAAATTTCACGCTTCGTAGCCAGAAAGTCTCCATCACTATCGTCAACGATTATCGTTTTGAAAGTTATGGAATGAGTATCTAAGTAAGTTCACTATCGTCACCGATTATCGTTCAGTCAGGTCCAACCATGTAAGCCATGTCCATATTTCTAATTATTCGAAGACCCTCTCGTTCCAATCGTTGGTATGGGGGTATTGTATGTGATATGGAAGCATCCTGTTGAAACAATATAACCATCATGTCATATATCCAGCATACCATGTTCACGCACTTATACGCACTTTCTCATTTAAAAAAACGACAGCCTTAATAAAAGGTCTTCCGACAGTTGATAGGGGGCAGCTACACCTGTCAAATTGGGTGTCATTTATTCAGTCTATTTTGATAAATTAACATGGACGGTCATAGCGTTCAACGACAAGTGTAAATGATAAAATTGTGGTTCTCAATGGGTGTATCTTTGGGCAACATTCTGCGCGCTTCGCCCATTTTACGGTCGAAATTATAATCCTACCGATAAACCAACACCCAGCACGTCAATAAAATGCAAGATCTACCGAAAACATCGCCTCTGTCCGTCAAAGTGTGCAGGAGAATCTGAGGCAGTCGATTTTGCGTAGCTCGAACTCGGCCTTTCGCAGACCATAACTTGGCAAATTTTGCGTCATGACTTGGGCCTTAATCCGTACAAAATTCACCTGACTGATGGGCCGAAGGTAAACGATCATAGCCAACGACGACGTGTGTTCCCTCAATGGGCTCTGGAGCAGTTGGAAATTGACCATAATTTTAATCGAAAAATCATCTTGAGTGATGAGGCCCATTTCTGGATGAATGGGTAATTCAACAAACCAAATTGTCGAATTAGGTACGATACCAATCCACCTGAGATCTAAAAGCGCCCAATGCATCCCGAAAAATTCACTGTTTGGTGTGGATTTTGGGCTTGCAACCTCATCGGTCCACATTTCTTTGAGAACGACGTTGACCAAGCCATCACCGTCAACGGCGAGTGTAATAGGTCGATGATATTGATACCAACATGTGGCTTTAACAGGATGGCGCTAAGTGACACACAGCTCACGCCACATTGGAAATTCTGCTGAAGCAATTCGCGGGCATGGTCATCTCATGTGCAGGTGATTTAAACTGGCAACCGAGATCGTGCAATTTGACCCCGTTAGACTTTATCTTGTGGGGTTTTCGGAAGTCGCAGGTCTATGGGTATAAGCCAGCAACCACAGCGGACGTTAAAGCCAACATAACCCATGCCATCGCTCAAATGATTTATCCGCCAGAATCCTGGAAAATTTGACGGATGCGCACCACCCAAAGAAGCCGCGACGGATATTTGAACGATGAACGATACATTCCATACGTTATGGCATCGATAGGCCTGTGAAAGACTGTCGATGATATCTCACACAAAAAAAAAAACAAATTTTTGGCGCAACATGCTCGTTAGTACCCAGGGCAGAGCTTTCTCACAACCATTCATGTCTGCGTGTGTACTTCTTGCACGATGGCGGGACCTCCTGTTTTATGCCGAATCCGAACGGCTAAGTAGAGATAAGCTTTTCTAGACAATTGATAGCACTCGGATAATTTGTCAGATCATCACGAGAGGAGGGCCAGTGAAAAATCATTTGGATGTTGCTACGGCTGGGAAGACTGTTGTTATACCATAAAGTGGCAACACGGGTGTATATTATTTTTCTTGTGTTATAAGTAATATATATATCTCTTTCACACATGTATCTTTTTTTTTTCCCTCTCTATATCCATCCGATATTCATTCCTTATTAAAACGTTTACCGAAGAACACGTATCTTTTTTTTATTCGCTTATGAACTACAGGTTATGGGACCAGAAAAATAATTAACTGCGTATAATTTTATAAAGTTTAATCAATCCAACAAATCAACAGGAATAAACCAAATTTAAAAGGAAGTATTGCTTATTGCAGTTAGGGTAACATAAAATATATACATATATTCATTTTCAAGATGTCGGCACATTCTGCGAACATCGAGAAACTTAACAAGGAAAATTTTGATACCTGGAAGCTGCAAATGGGAGCAATTTTGATAAAAAATGATTCCTGGGACTATGTTACTGGAAGAAAAATTAAGCCGGAGCCGATTACGCTAGAAAACTCAACAATCTCGAACCAAGCTGCCATCGACAGTTGGGATGTAGCAGACCAAAAAGCAAGAGCCGACATAATTTTAGCTATGTCGCCGTCTGAGCTGTGCCATATTAAATACTGCGCAACATCAAATCATGTCTGGGCGAAGCTGGAAGAGGTGTATCAATCAAGAGGGCCGGCGCGTAAGGCCACGCTGTTGAAATTGCTGCTGTTCACAAAAATGAAAGAGGGAGATAACATGATGGAACATCTTAATAGTTTTTTCGCGACGGTGGACAAGCTGCTAGAGATGGAAGTTCAAGTCGCCGGAGATCTTTTATCTATACTGTTGCTGTATAGCATCCCTGAGAGCTATGAAAACTTTCGCTGTGCGATAGAGGCAAGGGATGATTTACCAACACCAGAGGCGCTGAAAATAAAATTGTTGGAGGAATTTAGTTCTCGAAAAGAAAAGTCAACACATGCTAAACAAAATCAAGAAGCATTTTTCACAAGGACGACAGGTAAGCAAAACAGATATTTTCAACATAAGAACGAGCCGCAGACAACCCCAAGAAATTTAATGGGAAGAAACATGACTGGACAGAAGTTTTACAAGTGCAATTTTTGTCATAAGGTGGGACACAAAGCAGCTGAGTGTTGGAGTAAGACTAAACTCAGAACGACAAAACAAAGCACATCAAACGCTGAAGAGGATGTGTTTGCTGCTGTTGCTGTGTGTTCAAGCTCTGTCTCGAAGGATTGTAGTTTTGTTGCTGACAAAGGTGAGAAAGCGACCTTAGCGATAACAATGGGAGTTGAATCAAACTCAACGACTGATTGGTGTGTCGACAGTGGAGCAACATCGCACATGTGCCAAGACAAACGTAAGTTTACGGATTTAACTGAAGTGGCAAATCAAAATGTACGACTAGCAGTTGACCGAACCACTAAAATTATCGGCAAAGGTACTATCCACCTGAACATACAAAATGGAGACAGTCAAAAGATAATTAAATTGGAAAACGTTCTTTGTGTACCAGAACTAAAAACGAATCTTTTGTCGATCTCAAAGATAGCGTTAAATGGATACAACATTTCCTTCAAGAAAAATGAAGCGGTGATCAAAAACAAAAATGACCAATACGTAGTAAGTGCGACGCGAAGGGGCGATTTATATTTTATTGAATCGTTTGGAGAGTCCGCATCCGCAGTCGGAGAAAAGCCTATCGATTTAGAGAAATGGCACCAGCGTTATGGCCATTTAAATGAAAAGGATCTTAAAAGGCTGATATCCAATAAAATCGTCAGAGGCATTTCCGTCAACATCTCAGGACAATTGTCAGTATGTGAAGTCTGCATTAAAGGCAAGCAAAGCGCGACTGCATTCCCTCAGTCATCACAAACTAAAAGTCACAAACTGCTAGAGTTGATTCATTCTGACGTTTGTGGACCAATGAGAACAAGGTCACTAGGAGGAGCCACGTCGTTCGCAACATTTATTGATAACAAGTCAAGGTATGTGGATGTATACTTTCTGAAAGCGAAAAGTGATGTCAAGGAGGCGTTTGTGAACTTTAAAGCCTTATCAGAAAATCAGACGGAATGCCGAATCAAAACGTTACGCACTGACAACGGATTAGAATATTGTGGTGTGGATTTTACAAAGCTAATACAACGAGCTGGAATTAGACGAGAGCACACAGTGGCGCACACCCCGCAACAAAATGGCACGGCGGAGAGAATGAACCGCACACTAGTCGAAATGGCCAGGTGTTTAATGCTACAAGCGAAACTGCCACCAAGTTTCTGGGCGGAAGCAATTGCAACAGCTGCTTATATAAGAAATCGTTGCCCAACAAGAAGTCTGAATGATATGACTCCATTTGAAGTCAGATATGGCTATAAGCCAGATGTATCGAACTTCAAAATTTTTGGATGTAAAGCATTTGCATTGAATAAAAATCCAGGCAAAGGACAATTTGAAGCAAGGTCTAAGCAATGTATCTTTACCGGATACTCTACCACATCGAAAGCTTACCGTCTTTGGGATCCCACTGCAAGAAAGATAATTGTTAGCAGAGACGTCCGGTTTATCGAGGAACCTAGTCTTGAAGCGGAAAACAAACCGAGCGAAGGTATTGACTTCGAAATACCACTTGACAATTCTGGAGCAGTTAAGGATCAAGCTATAAATACGGGAGATGAAGGCGATGAGAGAGACGAAACCAAAAATGATGTCTTAAATCAACACAAAGCTGAAGAAGAACTTCAAGATCCAAAGTCAGAAACTAGTGACACGGATAACGACAGCGAACAGCACCGAGATGCAGAAATAAATGATCAACAAACCCCAGTCACTTCCACGAGGCTACCAGGCAGACCAACATTTCTCAGAACAGGTAAAAGAGGCAGACCAAGAAAGTTGTACAATATAATGATGCCGATAGCTAAGGAGGAAAAGAAAGTAGAAGCAGAAACAAGCTTTGCGTATGACATTCCGGATCCAACGGTGGAGGAAGCTATGGCTGGTCCATACGCTGATGAGTGGAAGGATGCAATGAAGGCTGAGTTTGAAGCTCTTCGAGATATCAAAGCGTGGGAGCTTGTTAAACGTCCGCAAACCAAAAAGGTCATCGGTTGTCGGTGGGTTTTAAGAACGAAGTTCAATGCAGATGGAAGCGTCGAGAAGAGGAAAGCACGTTTGGTTGCAAAAGGCTGTTCACAGCAACCAGGCATTGATTTCCACGAAACCTTTTCTCCAGTTGCCAGACAAAGTTCCATACGTATTCTTATGGCGCTAGCGGCTGAGTTTGATCTAGAGTTATTCCAACTGGATGTCGAAATGGCATACATAAACGGGGACCTCGATGATGAAGATTTGTATATGGAGCAAGCTGCGGAGTTCGTCGAAGGGGAAGATGATATAGTTTATTCGTTGAAGAAAGCGCTTTATGGACTTAAGCAATCAGGACGGAAGTGGTTTATGAAATTGGACCAAGAACTAGTGGCAATGGGACTGAGGCCACTAAACACGGAGAAGTGCATCTACATTTTGGAGAAAGACGAAATCTACATGATAGTCGTAATCTACGTCGATGATATCATAGTCGGAACCAACACGAAGAGTGCCTACAATGATTTAAAAGAACATCTATCCCGAAAATTTAAAATGAGAGATCTAGGTAAGTTGCATTATTGCTTAGGCATCGAATTTGAACAAAATATAACAAAAGGGACTGTGACAATGCGTCAGAGAAAATATATACAAAACATTCTGGCTGATTACGGTATGCAAGAGGCGAAAGGCATATCAACGCCATTGGATGGTAATGCAAAATTGTGCAAAGGAACAGTGTCTGAAACGGAGAGAGAAGATATGAAATCAGTCCCATATACATCACTCATAGGATCTCTCATGTATTTAGCAGTGTCAACACGTCCGGATATCGCACATACCGTAAGTGCTTTAAGTCAATTTAATAACGATCCCGGGAAGGAGCACTGGAAGGCGGCTAAGCGCGTGCTGAGGTATCTTCGAGAAACAGAGAATCACGGATTGGTATTTAAGAAATCCAGTCGTCCACTCATGGGCTTCGTCGACTCAGATTGGGGCGGTAACATCGACGATAGATTTTCATACACCGGATTTGTCTTTATATTAGCAAATGCAGCTATAACTTGGGAGTCAAGGAAGCAAAAATCAATTGCCTTATCCAGCACCGAGGCTGAGTATATGGCTTTGACGGAAGCATCGAAGGAAACTGTTTATCTCCGAAATATACTTAAAGAATTTGGATTCCTTGGTGACAACGCTGGTCCGACAACAATTTTCTGCGATAACCAAGGGGCACAAAAGCTGATGAAAAATCCGTCGTACCATTCCCGCACCAAGCACATTGACATCCGTCATCATTACGTAAGAGAGGTTTTCCAACGAGGCGAGTTGAATGTAGAGTACATTCCTACACAACAGATGATTGCTGATGTCCTGACAAAAGCATTGTTTGGACCAAGTCACAAAAAATGCATCCAAGGATTTGGAGTCCTCAACACCAACCACTACCCGCGTTGAGAGGGGGTGTTGTTATACCATAAAGTGGCAACACGGGTGTATATTATTTTTCTTGTGTTATAAGTAATATATATATCTCTTTCACACATGTATCTTTTTTTTTCCCTCTCTATATCCATCCGATATTCATTCCTTATTAAAACGTTTACCGAAGAACACGTATCTTTTTTTTATTCGCTTATGAACTACAAAGACCTCCTGCGCTTTGTTTTTTTTTAATTTAAGGATAGGAAGCGCTTAAGGGGATACCCT
Source organism: Rhingia campestris (assembly GCA_932526625.1). Taxonomy (NCBI): domain Eukaryota; kingdom Metazoa; phylum Arthropoda; class Insecta; order Diptera; family Syrphidae; genus Rhingia; species Rhingia campestris. The sequence goes on along the minus strand of OW052186.1, from coordinate 465,039 downwards.
TTATTTTCTACTTGTTAATAAAACCACTGGCACTGATAAGTCAGTCTTATCAGTAAAAAACATTTTAACAAAAAATGGTGGTTGCAAGCAACTACCGTAGTCACGATGCAAATCCTTGCATCAAGTAAATTTTGTAGGCCTGTTAGCACAAATCCTTGGGGAAAACTGTTCTTAAAGTCGATGGACACTGGCGTATAATGACCCTGAATAGAATCTTCCTCAACAGCGCGGTTATGTTTATCTGTACACACTTTGTGAATTATAAGCATAGGCTGGACGATTCCTTTAGTTGAAAATGTTTATTGAAAAATTGGCGATGTCCTGTATGGTTAAGAAAGGTTAGGTAATCTTTTGCCGTTTATAACAAACGATCCCGAGGGTCAAATTCGTTAGGTTTGAAAGTTTGTAAGTGAATGCCATTAAATATATAAAAACGCTTATCTTACTGAGATTCGATCTCGAGTTCTCACGCACGGGAGTCCAACACGCTTTGGTAGATACTATGGAACATGAAAGACCAGTCGGAACAACGAAGTACTTGAATTGTAATGACTCATTCTCCTTCTCAACTATTCTCAGGTTTCCGATCTTTTTACCTTTTTCCCGATCTTTTCACCTTTTCTCAATCTTTTCACCCTTTTCCCGATCTTTTCATCTTTTTCCATGACACTGTAGTCATATCTTTTTTACGCATTCTATACATGTTATGCTTCGGATTAACTTCGTGCGAAGTTCTATCTAAACATCTTAACGTATGGTACATGTACACACATCTCCGGAAGCTTAAAAACAACTTTACAGAGGTTATACCATCATAGCTTCGGTTATGCTTGTGCATTTTCCTGCATAGAATCTTAAACAGACATCTACATCCGCGCACAAGTACTATATAAGGCTTACAGAAATAATTGCTTGTGGAAATTAAATTTTATTGTCTTATAGAGGAATAATTGTTAGTTGTATTGGGCCCCTACTGGGGGACGCGTCCTCGGGTGGTGGATAGAGGGAGCCGCAGTAAAGCCAAGTATCTCGGTAATAACCGCGATCTGCGGTGGAGCAGGCCATAGCAGGTAATTGTAAAAGCCCATCGTGAAGCAATCCAAGCTGGCATCATGTAGGTCCGCGTAGATATTGGCTACTTAACGTAGTTAGACTCTTTGATAGAGGAACAAGTTTATAAAACTGTGTGTGTTAAAAAGGAAATAAACGCATCTAAATGGCGCATGAAGCTGAAAAGATACTTGTTGTTGCTGCTGATTACTTACCTGGTTAGCAGTGACTTAGTAACTTATGAGATTCCGGACTGGGTTTGTTACGGGACCCATAAGGAAGAGTCCCATCAGAGACTACAGTCTGGTACCACAGGATTCAGGAGTTCCTATGATTTGTCTTAGCTTAATTAAGAGGTAGGCCCCTTGTGGCAGTATCATGGTGGTTGATGGTTACCCGAAGTAGCGGGAACGTATGGCATTCTTAAATTGGTGGTGGCTTGAGAATACAAGAGGTGTAGATAGACCTCGGTCCTTGCCAAGGATGAAGTTCGTGCCTAACTCACACGATTTTCGAAATGCACTAATATAGTGTGTCCTATATTGGGGTGTTAACCAACACTTCTCGATGGTTCTGATATGTGGGTAGGCCCACCGTGAAATAAGAGCTGTAATGGCTAGGTTTTCACGTTAAGCTACTTAACATTATCTATAGCACTCCATTGCAAATGGGTTGTGCACGATTACATCAAAATCTCGGCCGCTAGATACATCATGGATAGTTAGCCTGTTGGATTAGAATTGGCATTAAGGGATTTTGGATTCCTTAAGTGCTAGAAAGCCTTGCCTGAATCTGATGATTTTATTATTTAAGGGCTGACTTCGTTTGGACGTTGTTGATGTGCTTGCTGTTATAGCTGTCGAATTCGAATTGCTGTGTACTTTTAGATGCGGTGTGTCTAATTTGATCAAAAACAAGGAAAACAACAACGACGTGAACTCACTCCGAGTTGGGTAACTCACCGGCAACCTTTTCCTAAGTTTGGACGTTTAAATCGACAACACTGAACGAATACCTTCGGTAGTCTAAAGTTGTGATGTTTCACACTATTGTGACGGGTAACCACGGACCTTCCGTTCTAGAGGGAGGAGTGATATGCAAAGTTCTATGGCGTTAAATGCCTCATTAGACATTAGAGTTACCAACATGTGATTTATTTTTTTAGTCGCCTTTCACGAAGAGCACTTTATGTCGGTGAGCCCTGAAGAGATATGGTTTGCTCATCTCGTACCATCTAGTGGTCCGTAAGGAACAAACCTTTCAAAGGTTAAATTTCGAGGTATAAAATTTACTGCTTTTGACTTTTTTTTCGGGAGAAACATTCGGCCCTATCGAGGTATCCGTCAGAGCGGAAAATTCTCCGATTCGGAGGATTTTTGCTTCGAGGTATTCTTTCGAAAAGCTGTTCGGAATATTTCTCCGACAATTTGTAACGCATCCTGGCGAATTGCGTTGAAGTGCGTTCAGGTGCATTATTCATGCAATTTTTGACAGCTAAGTGCCATTCTTTTTCCGATTTCCTCCGACACGAATTCTTCGCTGAATTTATTCACGAATTGTAGTGAAGTGAAGCCGTCGCATTTGTGTAGAATTTTTTTCCAAGGACACTTATCTCAAATGGAATTTAAACCTCCGACGAAGTATGTGTTGCGGAAAATTGGTCGGAATTGAAAAAAAATCCGACGGATACCTCAATAGGGCTGAATAAGAGTGACCAGCTTCTATGATGACAATTTTTAAAAATTTGATTGACGTTGGGAGGAGCACGAAAATCCCCGAGATCTGAACCAACAACCCCACTGCATTCATTAAAACCATTCAAACTAGATTTTGAAGTATCTAAAACGGAAAATCCTTCGTTTTCGTCATGATGACATGTACCTGCATACGTATAGTGTCCCATGAGATATTTTAAAATTAATCAGATGGATGATGACTCACGTTCATCGTTGGAGTTTACTTAAAAAAAAAAAAAAACACCCAATTCGAATTTGATATCTGCGAATATATACAAATCCATCGATACATCTATATAGGGGTCTGTTTTTTAGTCGAATTCTGCAAACGCAACACATGTGATTGAAAAGTATTTGAAATTAGCTTTAGAAGGGGTTGGTTGGTTGGCTGGCAACAACAACAAAAAAAAAACGAATTGTCCCTTTAAGTGTTTGCCACATTGAACTGTTCTTGACTACCACTATACGAGGGGTGAGAGTAAGGTGGTTGAAAAAAAATGACAATTTCGTCGTTGTCGTTCATACTCTAAGAAAAATTGCAAAAAAAAAAAATGTTTGTTTTGTCGGTTGGCAAGGGGTGGCATGGTACCCTGCTGATGAAACCCATTTATGTATTCTATTCCAATCCATCTATCGATTGAGTGAGACCGACAGACAGGCAGCATTAAAATGGAAATGAAATTCAATCTATATCCTTGACAGGATTTCGCATGTAGCGTTTTTTTTTTTCAAATTCCATTGGCATCAGCGCAGGGTGTGTGGGAAGGGTTGAAGTATTAGTACAAGGAAAAAATGCTACGGCACGTATATAATCACTTTTTTCCGCCAACTCCTTCAAATGCTGTGTGTTTGTGGCCTCTTTTGCAACCTTTTACTCTATATAATGGCGAAATGTTAAAAGTTGGAAAAAGGGTATATCGTACTTCATATTCAATCGCAGCGCTCGCTGGGCTAAACTAACGACGATGCTCGTGGATGGATGGTGTGTATATTTTGTACGCTTTTTATCTATTTTTTTCCACTTTCTTCGTTAGGGATATATATATATGTATTTGTTCGGGTATCTTATCATATCACTCCTTATGCAGTAAACAGATTTCTGCGCTCTTAGACATCTACTTACGGGTCCGCGCTGCTCTACGACATAAATGGGTGGGTAAATAAATGGAAATTGAAAAGAAATCGGCAGGTTTTTGTGAATGATAGGGGTTGAGGGGTTGTTAAGCCTCTGATCTGTATATCCTGTTTTAAGATTTTATTCAAATGATGGTTTCAGGAATGACAATCACGAAAGTTTAATTAAAAGTGTTGATAAGAATGGTGGTTCTCCGATTCCAAGACATTATGCTTTTCCATTAAGACTTTTGCTAACAGTATCGCCATGATGTTGGATGACAAACTGATGGTGCTGGCAAGATTTGCACCTCGGGGAAGAGGTTTACAACTTCATTAAAAGTCGGCGAAAAATAGTACCAAGATGATTGTCGCTGATGAAAATTAAAGCACTAACCTGAAACAACCTCTGGTGTCCAAGAAAGGAAGATGGTTTTTCATACAGGGGTGTGATGGAAGTATCCATGTCCCCCGTGATCCCTAAAACAATTTGCAGGACAATCCACTTTCAATCTATTCAGTTCATAGGCTACACCATAAACAAGAATCGAGCTCCACTAGAATAGTCGAATCAGGAAGTTATTCAGATTGTTCAGTCAAAAAGAGTGAAACATCTGAACTGCCCTGGCCCCATAAGAGGACAGTGGAGAAGTTTCCTCTTTAAGTGGAGAAAACTATTATTTGTTTCTCTGAACGAAGGTATACAATGGTGCGATCTACTGGAGACCCCCGAGGTTACTCTATACTGGCGGTCGAAACTACGGTTGTGGGTTTAAGCTCCTAATGGAACAGCAGGTTAACATTTAAAAGTTCTTTCAATATAAGGAGACTTGGCTCTAAAAAATAAATAAAATGTTGGATTTTACAAGGTGGGCCAAAAGAGATCACCCTATTGGAAGATGCTCTAATTTTTGCAAATGGCCGCCAATGTCAAATCTGTTTTAACATTTGTGGACTAGACAGATGGAGAATACAAGTGAACAAGCCATGGAGCGATACACTACCCAAGAACGCGGAATAATCGTGTCTATTTGTTTGCGCAACAATTCGTCTGTAGTGTAAGCGCAGCGCGAATTCCGTGGTCGATTCCCCGGCAGTCCAACATCGACTGCGCAAACACTGCGCCGTTTGGCCACCAACCTTAAAGATTATGAGACCACGCGAGACGTTGCTAATAGTGGCGGGCCCCGAAGCACCCGTTGTGCCGAGAATATCGCCGTTTTTGGCCAGACACCGTGCCTCGCAATTAGCCATCAGCCGTTCGTCCCTAGTCCGTCCAGTCCGTCCAGTCCGTGGTTCAGCTGCTGCCTGTCGACTGCCAAACGAGTGTATCATAGGCCCGACCCATCCTCGATCTCGAGGACAAAGTGGACGATTTTTCGACCAACATCATAATGAGCGATTAGGCTCATTTCCAACTGAGCAGGTACGTGAACAAGCAAAACTATTGCTTCTGGGGCACCGAAAATCCATGAGTAATGCACGAGGAGCCGTTACACCCGCTCAAAGTTACTGCATGGTATGCTGTTCACGCTGGAGGAGTCATCGGGCAATATTTTTCGAGAACGCCGCTGGTCAAACGACAAATGTGGACCGTGCGCGCTATAGGGCCATGTTAACCGAGTTTTTTCTGCCGCAATGGATGAATTAGGACTGGAGAATATGTGGTTCCAACAGGACGGAGCAACAGCACACACTGCGCGAGCCACAACCGATATTCTGAAGGGCCAACATCGGATGACTTCTTATGGTCCACCTTGTAGTATTGGCCAAATAACCCAGGACTTATTGAAGTAGTAGGAGTGTGATCCTCTATATTTTCCTTATCCACTAAATTGCTGCTTATGAGTTTAGGAAAAATCATACTTGCATTGACGTAGTCGTTAAAATGCAATAACCCCCGCGGAATAAAGCCCAGTGGGGCTAAATTCCCAAAAAAAAGAAAACGGACACCGCTGGGCTTCCTTTTCGAAATGAAAATAAGTCTTGGATTTGTAATTAGCTTTCTTTGAGAGTTTTGAATAGAAGGCCAATTTTAAATGGCAATAACAGCTGCGGATGTTATTGCTTTTTTGTGGTGGGGCTTATTTTGATTTCGAAAGGAAATAAGCATCATGGGGACTATTTCTATTTTTCGGGAATTTAGCTATTGCACTGCACCGATGTAGTCAAGATGCTATTTAGAGGCTTCTCAGTTCATCACCAAAACAGTTCATAAAATTGTTTGAGTGGCATTCTGCGGATTGGCAATCTAATTAAGGGATTACCTCGAACCTTTGGTATAAGGGATCAGAATACGGGGTATTACGAGTTGGTTAATTTTAATGTCATAACGGATTATACATCAGCCAACCAGTGGCGACAACTTCGACTTGAAAGACACTGCAATACTTAGGCAAGGCGGAGTAGCTGTTTTATAGGCAACAATCTTAGAGTCATCTGTGAAGATATATCGGGTATCCAATAATTCTCGGAAAGTTTGAATTTTGTGCCATTTAATAGTACCGTATTGCCAACGCAAAAACTGATAACAATGTGACAGCTGACAGTTTGGGGTTAGTAAACATGAAGCGTTATACGAAAGAACAACGCATTTTCATTGCTGAGGAATATTTTTAAAGGTTTGAGGTTTGTCAGCTACAGTCCGCAATTTTCGTACAAAATATGGCCGCCATAGTTATTTAAAAGCATCAACTGTGAAGAAATTAGTTGAAAAAATCAAGGAGACTTGATCAATTAGTGATCTTAGACACTCTGGGTTTCTTGTCCCAAGTCTTTCAACAGAAGACAATTCGGCACCGTTGTCGAAAATTGGGCGTTTTTTAAAGCTCTCTACAGCGAATTCCCACGAAAGACTTAAAAATACATGCTTGGAAAGTTCAATTGACTCAAGAACTGAAGAATACTGACCACGCAGCTTACCTTGGCTACAACAAGGTAGTGGTCCGAGTCGATGTTAGCCCCTTGGAATGTTCGGACATCCAAAATACTGGATGCGTGCCTCTTGTCTATCGCAATGTGATCAATTTGGTTGACTGTTCGTTGTACTGGAGACCGCCATGTCCCCTTATGGATATCAAGGTGAGGAAACCGTGTGCTGGCTATAGTGGCATTTCGTTCCATAGCGAAGTCAATTAGCCTAAGTCCGTTACCAGACGTGTTGTCGTGTAGGCTATATTTTCCGACAGCACTGCGCTAAAGATGTCTTCTCTTCCTACCTTTGCGTTAAAATCTCCCAGCACGATTTTAACATCGTACTTTGGTAGTCGCTCATAGGTTTTGTCGAGGAGCTCGTAGAAGCAATCCTTAGCTATATCATCTTTTTCCTCCGTCGGATTGTTGCAATGCGTTCGCTAATGTCTTGGAAACATAAGACTTCTTGCCTAAGTCTGGCACTTATAACAAATCCGCAACTGAATAGTCGCTGTTTCTGCTCACTATAACACGGTCTGTAGTAGTTGTCACAGTTTATCATCCTCTTTTTGCCCGGCCCATGCCATCGTATAGCCTGGATGGCAGTAATGTCTGCTTTATAGCAGTTTAGGGCTTCCGCTAGTTGTTCGCCTGCACCTCTCCTGTTTAATGTTCTCACATTCCAGGTGCAGATACGAACGTCGTTGTCCTGTTTTCGGTTAGCAGAGTCGTCAACAATAATATCAGTCCTTTCCGAGGCTACTGCTTGCATCGTAACATAGGCTTTTTTATATGGATGGGTAGTTAACCCAAAGCACAACCCCCAACCTGGAGGGCCAGGCCCTTGTTTTGACCCTAGGACAGCGGGCCGGAAAAAATACCGATGTGAGTAGCCAATTTTGGGTTATGAGCGCTGCCGTTGACCCCTTGAGGGCTCCTCCGCCACCAACTGTTTTCCAACACCCTGGCTCAGTATTGGAAATCCCTATAGACCTGGTGTTTAAATATGTCGAAGCAGCTCATATAGGGATTACACTACCAGTTCGATCAAACTGGAGCTGTAGGCGCCACCGTTGACTACATCTAGGGAATTCCTCCGCTGCCGCCTGAGAGTGAGTGCCTTAATGAGAGGACACTCCTCCCCCTCTCTCGTTTGTTGCCACCAACAACCTTCCACAGGGGTTAAATACCTCATCTCCAGTCGAGGTACTAGATACCCACCAGTCACCAGCGTGGATGTGAGAGTAGGAGTTGATAGTGAGAGGCTAGAGTAAGAACGCTTGTGTTCTCATGTAAACGCATCACTATCCTTAAGCACCACAGTGGTTCCACTTGTATGGGAAGGGCGGTCATAATTCGAAATTTCATTTTAATTTGTAGAAAATGAAACAAATAGATCAAAAAGTGATTTGTTTTATGTTTTATTGAATTTAAATCTAAAATATATTTGGACAATTTTGATTTTTGCGTTTTTTTTTTTCAAATTTCGTTCGTTCGATAGCAAAGGGTCTGAAGTTAAAAGTAATCTGTTGAATAAATCAGTGTTGGTAGACAGCCTAGATATTTTTCAAAAAATCGTCTTCATTGATGGATCTTTGCAGAGAGCTTTGAATGTCATTCATATTTGTTGGCTTTGCTCCGCAAATATAGTACACCTGTTGCGAAGTGGTATGTGACAAGGCATTGCATACCTTACCATCAACCATTGTCAATTTTAGGATATGTTTTACATTGTAAATACTGTCAGATATTCTTATTATTGAATCTGTCAAGTCATTAATCTAGCTTTGCATATATTCCTGCTCAGCTCTGCTCAATTCTGGCGTTTCTTTTCCTAACTGAAAACGTATTGGTCGAAAGTATCGAGTTGATCCTGGACGAGGATTTTGCCATACGATTTTCTTTTCAGCATTTGAGCTCTCTTGCGAGAATAATTGTATGGGAACATATGACGTTATGAACATATCTGCATCACTGAATTCGCCAGAAATTCTTTGTTTATATTCGGACTGTCCGCTGCTTCCATCAAAGCCCCATTTACCAATTAAATTAAGATTACCTAAATTCAGAAGACGAACACTTCATTATTCTTCCTCCTTTGGTTAAATTCAAACTAGAAACACTTTCACTGGCAACTGAAACGGTCATATCGGTTGTAACTAACACAAGACACTATTATTATAAACACAGACAAAACAGAAAGAAAGGACAAGTTTTACAATAAAACACAAAACCTGGTTGGTAAAATATTTTAATTATGTATTACCGAAATAGTCTCAGAATTTTCAAAATTTTCTCGTTGGGAATCTGCAATGCGTTGAGCAGTGTGATTAAGAAGTCCTTGAAGGGTAACTTCGGCCGATGCATCCGAAACTGTTATTGTTTCAAGTTGTGAGTGACATTTTTGCTTCGCTTTAAGAACATTTACATAACATGGCAAAATATCGACTTCAGTTCTTTGGTTTACAAGGTTCCTGATAACTTGGTACTGATGTATTGACAGTTTTGCTTCAACCAAAGCATCAGTTGCATCGAGTTTTATTACTTGAATATTGTCCGTAGACTGACAATGCTTCAAAGCGCAAGCAATGTCTTCATCGACTTCATTGATCTTAGCGATTCGTCTCCTCTTAGTTCGAGATGAACTTTCTAGGAATGGCTTTTTTGGTCTACCTGGACCTAGATTATTCGGCGATTTCTCTTCTTCTGGTTGAATCTCTGCAGAGCTAAAGTCTTCGATGAAATCAAGCCAAGCACTATTTGTAGATAAAAACAAGTTCTTTTTTCGCGAACATTCCTCCCACTTTCTTTGAAAGGACTTACATAGTGAGAATATCTTTTTCTTAGCCTCTAAGCTTTCAATTTGGTAAGTTTCCTTAAAAATTGTCCATGTGTCATTAGTTTTGGCAATACTTCGACCTTTCTTCACTGTATTCCAAATTTTAAAAATATCAATGCGCTTGATCATATTGTTAGATTCTATAAAAAAGTGCAAAATAGTGTATTACTTCGGGCTGCAATTTCACAATTTGCGCAGAATTGCGCAAAAAAAGACGCTTATATTCTTAAAGATGAAGAACTAATCTAAATTATGGTATATTAATTATTTTGCGCTTTTTTGGCCATTTTATGTGTTGGCTCTTCAGAAAAACACGAAATATTCACAAAACACAACATTTTCAGCAAAGGCCATAATAAAAAATGTTTTTTTTTTTTTCTTTGTGAAAATTATTCTAAAGCTTTCGTTGCACATTATTTTATTACTCAAGGTACCTTTTTCCAAAAAAAACTTTATACAATACAACAAAAATGGTTTAACCGCAGTGTCGTATTTTGATTTTACGTTTTTACTAAAATTGCGAAAAACACTCAACTTCGCGACACGACTGACAGCCAACAACTAATTTTGGAGAAGAAACGTTACCGCCTTTTCATTGCCCCATTATCATACATAATTACTGCATTAAAAAAAATTAATTTGTTTAACCTTTAAATTTTGAATTTTGGCCTATGGGACGAACCAGTGCGGCATCACATACTTCAAAAAAATGTGCATTTCTGACGAGAGTGACTTTCCAAATAAAAGCATTTAAAAAATATCTATCCATATCTTTTCACTATCTTAATAATTTCACATCAAAGATACAAACAATTCTTTGCCAAGTCTTTACTCGTAGAAAAGTTTTTATTTTATTTTTTCTCTCTGATTATATAGAGTTTTTATGAAATATATATTCTTTTCTTCTACTTGAAAGTTTTTTTTATCAATTTTTAAGTTTAATTACTTTTTTTCAGAAATAATTTATTTCTTAGTATTGAGTGAAAGTAATATGCTTATATATACAAATAATGATAGTTTAATAAATAAATAGTTATTGTAAGGGATTTTGAGGAGCTTTGTTGGATTAATTGAATTAGGATGTTCAGAAATGATGCATAAGATGCTTAATTGCTTGCCCTTCACAATTGTTGCTTCATAATCCGGCGGTAGCTTAGATGTTTTGTTTTGTAGAAACCCTGATTATTAGCAATCCATTTGCTTCCTTCATCAAAGACTTTATGTTTGCTTAACAAAAAATAAATCAAGGATAACCTCGTCCAATTTCGTTGTCCAACCCTATCAATACGTGCACGTTGTACATAATTACTCTGACCAAACAACCTGTAGATGAAGCACTGGATGTGCATTTCGATGACGACCATCCACCACCACCACTCCCCTGGCAACATTTAACCCAATTCGATGCTTAAGCAATCGTAAAGGCACATCGGTCAGCACAGCAGCAGCGTGACTATTATCAGCGATGATGATGTTTGTTGGTCATCAAATGCGCACATTATTACACTCACTTATCTGAAGGAATCAAATCAACATATGTGTGTAAATCCCTATTAGGAAATTAGTACAAGTTTCCCCCTGTACCACCGCCATCCTGTTGCTGGTGGTCATCTAATGCAGTTTATCCTATTTGGCTGGCTGACCAGACAAACAACCCCTTCGCCAAAACAAAATAATCTGCTTGATGTCGATGTTTATGTTGTGTTGGGTTGTCGAAGGAGTGGTGGTCGTCGCTCGCGCTGGTCAGTGAGGGAAGGGAAAGCGTTTATTTGCCCTGCTACGCCAGAGAAGGGTCAGAGTGAAAAGCGTGTATAAAAGTGCTGTAAAAACTGTTTTCAGCACTACAGAAGTAATTAATCGGAGATCGGTGAAATAGATACATTCTGGTACGTGTTTTGGGGTCGGCATAAGGATTTTATTGAAAAAAAGAAATACTTACAGCATTACGGTGGTAGTAAGTGTTTTCCTACGGTTTTTGGGGGAAAAAATGACACGCTACCGCTAGCACATGTTTGTAATAAGAATCTGAAGAATGGGTGAACCTACTTTTTTCAATCGGTGCATAGGAGTGGAGTGGGGTTTGATTTAACAATCATGAGACTAATTTTGCTATCGACCTGGGTTTGGTAGTTCGAAAAGTTTTATTTAATCCAGCGAAGTTTCAGCACTTCTAAACGTTTTTTTAAACTTAGAGACAACGTTACAGTGATCGTTGGATTTCCAGGTATTCAATATACTTTCTACGTTTCGTTGGTAGGTATTAGGAATTTCCTGTGGATTATCGCCATGGTCGTTAGAAGAAGTTTCCGTCTAGTAGAAGAGGTGTGAATTATGGAGTGCAGAAGCTGCAAAATTCTTGCCAAAAAGAAGAGCGATCGAACTCAAGCAATGACCACGAAATGCTTGTATTGGAAGTTTGAGAGGATTTGATCGGGTTGTTATAAAAAGTAGCTACAGTCCGGAATGAACAATGGGCCTCAACCAACATTCCTCTCCAAATAGCCCTTTCCTTAGCTAACTGCCTCCAGTTGTGCACTCCAAGTTGGTTGAGGTCAGTTTCTACAAGGTGGCGCAAAAATAACCTTCCGATGTTTTTTGGCTGTAATTTAAAAAAAAAAATGAAAAACTTTGAATCTTTTTGTGGATTATTTTTATTTGGTCTCTTAATTTTTTTACATCAAGTCGAGAATATGATGTCATTTAAATGGCCGCCGCCACAGTTGATTGTCATTTGAGCCCTTTTTATGGCATTTTCCATCACTTTGGCCAAAACTTCCGGCGATAGGTCCTCACATTCTTGACGGATATTGTCTTTAAGAGCTGCAAGAGTCTGAGGCTTGTTGATAAAATCTTCCTTCGGTAGTCGCTCATAAGTTTTGTCAAGGAGCCCCTAGAATCAATCTTTAGCTATATTTTCCATTTCCTCCATTAGGGTGTGAGCGCATAGAAGGCTTATGATGGCGAATTTGGCCTTAAATTGTTACAATGTGTTCGCTAATTTCTTGGAAACATAATACTTCTTGTCTAAGTCTGGCACTTATAAAAAATCCGCCTCCAAATAGTGCTGTTTCTACTCACTATAACACAGTCCGTAGTAGAAGCCCGGCCCATCCCATCGTATTTCCTGGATGGCAGTAATATCTGCTTTGTAGCGGTTTAGAGCTTCCACTAGTTGTTCGCCTCCACCTTTCCTGTTTATTGTTCTCACATTACAGCGTTGTCGTTGTCCTTTTTTCGTTTAGCAGGTTCGTCAACAATAAAATCAGTCCTTTCCGAGGCTATTAGTTGCTTCGTAACGATATGTTTTTCTATGGATGGGAGTTAACCCAAACCACAACCCCCAACCTGTAGGGCTTTGTGAGGGTGAGTCTCCTAGCCCACCAAGGTCAAGTCCAGAGCTTGATGTCGGTGCAAAAGAATAAAGAAAGGAACATAGATTGGACGTCAGATACTCCAAAACCATTTCTAAAGATTCAGGAGTAGCTATCATTAAAAACCCTCATTGCCGTGCGAGTTGGTGAGGGGCTACGAATTTTAGAACGTGATTATCTGAAAATATTTTTATTCAAGTTTTCTCAGAAATGATCAATGATCGAGATTTATTTTTCTGGGGCAATTTTTCGCATTATAAACACCCTGGTGAGAATGGCACGGAAGAATACCCGGCCTGCTGTCCCAGGCGAACCTAGATGAGCTGCTCTGACATATTCGGACAACAGGTTGTCTAGTAATTTCAAGGGTTAGTCAGGCCCCTTGAACAGAGATGGTGGCGGATGAACCGAAAGGCCAACGGCAGCGCTCAATCCCGTAGTGGATACTGATGGCCCCGTGTCCTAGGGGTATCTAATAAATTGGAACTGGCCCTCCAGGTTGGGGGTTGTGCTTTGGGTTAACTGCCCACCCACAGAAAAAAAACATGGTTACGAAGCAACCAATAGCCTCGGAAAGGACGGATTTTATTGTTGACGACCCTGCTAAACGAAAAAAGGACAACGACGTTCGTATCTGCACCTGGAATGTGAGAACATTAAACAGGAGAGGTGCAGGCGAACAACTAGCGGAAGCCCTAAACTGCTACAAAGCAGACATTACTGCCATCCAGGAAATACGATGGGATGGGCCGGGCAAAAAGAGGATGAAAGACTGTGACATATACTACGGACCGTGTTATAGTGAGCAGAAACAGCGACTATTCGGATGCGGATTTGTTATAAGTGCCAGACTTAGGCAAGAAGTCTTATGTTTCCAAGACATTAGCGAACGCATAGTAACAATCCGCATCAAGGCCAAATTCGCCAACATAAGCCTTATATGCGCTCACGCTCCGACGGAAGAAAAAGATGATATAGCTAAGGATTGCTTCTACGAGCTCCTCGACAAAACCTATGAGCGACTACCGAAGTACGATGTTAAAATCGTGCTGGGAGATTTTAATGCAAAGGTAGGAAGAGAAGACATCTTTAGAAGTATTGTCGGAAAACATAGCCTACACGACAACACGTCTGGTAACGGACTTAGGCTAATTGATTTCGCTACGGAACGAAATGCCACTATAGCCAGCACACGGTTTCCTCACCTCGATATCCATAAGGGGACATGGCGGTCTCCAGATCAACGAACGGTCAACCAAATTGATCACATTGCGATAGATAAGAGGCACGCATCCAGTATTTTGGATGTCCGAACATTCCGAGGAGCTAACATCGACTCGGATCACTACCTTGTAGCAGCCAAGGTAAGAATGCGGATATCCACCACGCCACAACAATCCAGAAATACTGTGAAAAAATTTAATGTCGGAAGACTGCAATCGCAAGAGACCGCCAAGACCTTCGCACAACGCGTATCCCTTAACCTCTCGATTAACACCATACCACCAGCATCGAATGTCGAAGAACAATGGCAACGATGCCAACAGGCCATTAGATCAGCCGCAACTGATGTGCTAGGTTTCTCGCGCCCACCAGCAAGAAACCCCTGGTTTGATGAGGAATGCCGACAGATGCTCGCAGCCAAGAACGAGGCCTACAAGGCTAAGCTGCAGGTGAAGACGAGAGCTGCCATTGAGCTCTATAGGCAAAGAAGAAGGGAAGAACATCGGCTTTTCAGCAAGAAGAAAAAAGAGCAAGAAAAGCGCGCGATCGAGGATATAGAGAGGTGCCACTCCAGGAACGATGTTCGCAAGTTTTACCAAAGTGTAAAACGTCAAAGCCAAGGATACAAGGCTCGAACAGAATCCTGTCGAGATGAACAAGGAAATATTGTAGTTGAGACACAGTCGATGCTGAGGATATGGAAGAACCACTTCTGCAGACTGTTAAACGGTTATGACGAACAACATTCCGCTGTCAGGCAGAACGAACCATTCAATATTGGCAACGACAGCGAAAACTGCCAACCACCCGACGTGAGTGAAGTGAGGATAGCAATATCTAAACTCAAGCTTAATAAGGCTGCCGGAAATGACGGCCTTCCCGCTGAGCTCTATAAGGCCGGCGGAGATGACTTGGTAAGTAACATCCACCAACTCATAAGCCAAATCTGGTCGGATGAAAATATGCCTGAAGAATGGAACCTCAGCATCGTTTGCCCGATCCACAAAAAAGGAGACCCTCTGAACTGCGCCAACTACAGAGGCATAAGTCTCCTCAACATCGCCTACAAGATCCTATCTGCCGTAATATGTGAACGCCTGAAACCGTTTACCAACAACCTGATTGGCCCTTATCAGTGTGGTTTTAGGCCAGGAAAGTCCACAACCGATCAAATTTTCACACTTCGGCAGATCCTGGAAAAAACTCAAGAAGTCCAAATCGATACCCACCACCTATTCATCGATTTCAAAGCCGCATATGACAGCATTTATAGAGACGAACTGTACAGAGCCATGTCTAGTTTTGGTATACCGCCCAAACTCGTCCGTTTGTGTAGGATGACGATGGAGAATTCTCGCTGCTCCATCAGGGTCGGAAACGACCTCACCGACACATTCGATACCAAAAAAGGATTTAGGCAAGGCGATGCGCTGTCATGTGACTTCTTTAATCTGATTCTTGAGAGAATTGTGCAAAACTCCAAAGCCAACACCAGAGGCACAATTTTCCAAAAGTCGGTGCAACTACTAGCATACGCTGACGATATTGACATCATTGGTAGGACTCAACGTGATGTCATAGCCACGTTTGCTAGTATAGAGAAGGAAGCGGCGAAAATGGGTTTAGCAGTAAATGAGGGTAAGACTAAGTATATGCTGTCAACACGAAAGGACACACAACATCGACGAATTGGACAGAACGTCACCATTGACAGATATAACTTTGAGGTAGTACGGGACTTTGTCTACCTCGGCTCCGCTATTAACTCTGACAACAACATCTCGTCAGAAATTAAACGAAGAATTACTCTTGCCAACCGCTGTTTCTTCGGGCTAAGAAGGCAATTTAGTAGTAAAGCCCTCACTCGAACTACTAAGGAGATCCTATATAAGACCCTGATCATCCCAGTCCTGCTCTACGGCGCTGAAGCATGGACCGTATCAAAAGCGGATGAAGAAATCCTTGGTAGATTCGAGAGGAAAATTCTTCGAAAAATCTTCGGTCCCGTTTGCGCTGACGGGCTATGGAGACGAAGATTCAACCAAGAACTATACGAGCTGTACAGCGACATGCCCCTGGTCAAAAAACTCCGCATTGGACGTTTAAGATGGCTAGGACATGTAGAACGAATGGACACCAATACTCCGGCTCGCAGAGTCTTCGATTCCCAGCCAGACGTCGGACGCAGTAGAAGAAGACCTCGCCTTCAGTGGCGCGCACAAGTGGAAACCGACCTCAACCAACTTGGAGTGCGCAACTGGAGGCAGTTAGCTAAGGACCGGGCTAATTGGAGAGGCATGTTGGTTGAGGCCCAGGTTCATTCCGGACTGTAGCGCCACTTAAGTAAGTAATTTTTCGCATTCCACCCAAATGAAACAGAATTTTCCAAAGATTCCGATTCCTCTAGATCAGTGAAAAATAAAAAAAATTCTTTCTGCGAAAACCATGATTAAAATTTAAAATATTTTTGGATAATCGTGTCCTAAAATTCAAAAGCTTTATTTTGACACCAACTCGCCAATGGTTGAATTTATAAAAAAGCCGCAATAACTACCTAAAAGAAAATTCCAAATGATGGTTTTCAATGAAAGCTTTAGCTGGACCCTAAGCAAAGCATCAGTTTTGTGATGCCACTTGCGTAAATCGTTTTTTTTTTTGTAAACTAACATTGTGACATGTAAAATGGCGATGACTCCATTTGATTCAACAAACGAAATAGGAATACCCGTTAAAAAAAAATTTTTGCTATGCTATCCTTGGAATGTGCAGTTCATAGTACACGAGCTCCTAGTCCCATTACAGCGCTAGGGCCTCTCAATTATCCTCCGGTACAATATGCACTGGGCGCTGTTATTATCATTTCCTTGCATTTAATATTACCATACCGAAAACGGAGAGAACAAAGCCTAATCCTATAATCAAGTCCAGACCTAAAATCATGATCTCCTCAGCTGACCATAGGTGTAGTGTAGCCAACCATATTTGGCTCTCATCGCGCGGCATTACAGCAACAAGCCGCCGGCGATAATTGCTTTTAAACATAATTTCATGTGGTGAGCGGGGCAGAAGGAGTGAGGATACGTATTCGGATCTGCGCGTTCATCTATTCATTCCTTCCATGCGCTTCAATTGAGTTACTCCCTCCTGGCCGGTCGCTCCGTCTTTGTCCCTCTAATCATCGTGATCAAAATCATCATCTTCATTAATTCAATTTCACTTCAATGTTTGAGTCTTAGACATTCCACATTCCTGCCTCTCTACCAAAAGAGGACAATTATAAGATTTGCCAATCCGCCATATATACACAAAAACAAAAGCAAATTAAGGGTCCTCGTCTACGTACAGTACTGTGTGCTCCAAACGCAAATTGACTAAAGAGGAGCAGACATGGAGCAGCAGAGCAACGCGAGGGAAACAAGAAAAGTGTAAAAACATCTTGACCAAGAGGAGAAATAAGCCTCCGTAACAATTTTGCAGTTCTGCGTGAATTTCTGATCCCATTCTGCTTATGGCAGGTCAATTTCCTCCTCCTGAGCTGAGCGAGATACGATGCACATTGCACACACTGGGTCCAACTCCAAGTCTAGTGGTCGTCATATTGATCGCCTTGGTCGACAACGTCGCCATTCGTTATAGCCGCCGATTTCTTTTAGCTCATTTTTGGTTCGATTTCCTTAGCTTAGCTTGGTTCCTTTACATATCTATATATATATGTATGTGTGTGTATGTGTGGGGTTTTTTTTTCCTGTTGTCTTCTTTGCGTTGGTTGGCTCTTATGTCGGCCTGGATATGTAAAACAATTATCGCAGGGGATAGGAGGCATTGGCATAGGCATCGGCTTTGCTCTTCGGCTGCCTCCTGCACAAATCCGAAAGAGTATATTTATGACCACAAGAAGACCAGTGACCATCAAATCACGCCTTGAGGGCATTATTCAGTATTCGGTATTGTACCTATCATAAGGTGTATGCAGCGGGTTGCGGTTGGAACCGAGACCTGCAAGAGCAAGAAATTTACGATTGCATATCATTGAATAATATTCCTCTCGTGAAATATGGAAAATGTTGTAAAAATGTGGTTTTCAAGAAGAACAAGAAGAAGACGCAACATTTGTTCGCCTTGATTTTCATATTTTTTTTTTATTTTTTTGGTTCTCCTTTTCGTGTTGCTTTGTTTTCGTCCCTTTTTCGGTTGTTTATGAATATTCTGACACTTTATCGAACAAAGGAGCTGAGTTTAAATCAATCACAATTAATAGAAATCGAGTGCAAGACAACAACGAAAGGTTTTCAAGTTTATGGGATTCCATTGTTGATTGGGACTGGTGTGTGATTATAGGGATAATAATCGTAGCTTTATAAATTTGAATTTTAAGAGTTTATTTCCATCCTCATTGGATGATTTCAAAATAAAAGTCGCGGAAGTGATTATGGTTCTACAACCAGGAAAATCACCGATTGAAATAACATCTTGCAGTACTACTTCACTTCATCCAATAATTTCAAAAGTTTTTGAAATGATATTACTTGGGCGCTTAAACCCCAATATTGGTCAGAAACGCCTTTTACCTGACCATCAATTTGGGTTTAGAAGTAAACATTCGACTGTGGACCAAGAGAAGGCTTTCGAGGAAAAGAAAATCTGCTCAGCCGTATTTCTTGACGTGTCGCAAGCTTTTGACAAGGTTTGGGATAGGGGCCTTCAAAACAAATTAAGACAAGTTCTGCCTGAAAAATTACATAAAATCCTCGTGTCGAGCATAGACTCTTCCGTGTGAAACTTGAAAACGAATATTCAGAGTTCAAATAAATAATGGCAGGAGTACTCAAGGTAGCGTCCTCGGACCACTCTCGTACCTTTATTAAGCGTTCACAGAAATAATGGCAGGTGTACCCCAAGGAAGCGTCCTTGGACCACTCTTGTACCTCCTATTTACACGTGATATCCCACAAACAAATACCATAGTTGCAACGTTTGCTGACGATACTGCTATACTAGCAGTTGGCACAACAATAAAGGAACAAATATGAAATAACAAAACGCTCTTAACGAGGATAATGAATGGACAAAATCCTGGCGGATTGCACTTAACGAGAGCAAATCGATTCATGTAGACTTTTCGTCAAACAATTCGCCTGTATTTCTTAATACGGTTCGAGTCCCGTTTGCAAATGAAGCGAGCAGGACTGGGATGATCAGGGTCTTATATAGGATCCCCTTAGTAGTTCGAAAGAGGGCTTTTCTATTAAATCACCTTCTCAGCATGAAGAAACAGCGATGGGCAGGAGTAATTCTTCGTTTGATTTCTGACGAGATGTTGTTGTCAGAATTAGTAGCGGAGCCGAGGTAGACAAAGTCCCGTACTACCTCAAAGTTATATCTGTCAATGGTGACGTTCTGTCCAATTTGTCGATAAACCCATTTTTGCCGCTTCCTTCTCTATACTAGCAAACGTGGCTATGACATCACGTTGAGTCCTACCAATGATGTCAATATCGTCGGCGTATGCTAGTTGTTGCACCGATTTTTGGAAAAAATGTGCCTCTGGTGTTGGCTCGGGAGTTTTGCAAAATCCTCTCCAGAATCAATATGAAAAAGTCACATGACAGCGCATCGCCTTGCCTAAATCCTTTTTTGGTATCGAATGTGGCGGTGAGGTCGTTCCCGACCCTGATGGTGCAGCGAGAATTCTCCATCGTCATCCTACACAAACGGACGAGTTTGGACGGTATACCAAAACTAGACATGGCTCGTCAGAAATCAAACGAAGAATCACTCTTGCCAACCGCTGTTTCTTCGGGCTAAGAAGGCAATTCAGTAGTAAAGCCCTCACTCGAACTATTAGAGAGATCCTATATAAGACCCTGATCATCCCAGTCCTGCTCTACGGCGCTTAAGCATGGACCGTATCAAAAGCGGATGAAGACATCCTTGCTTGATTCGAGAGGAAAATTCTTTGAAAAATCTTTGGTCCCGTTTGCGTTGACGGGCTATAGAGGCGAAGATTCAATTACGAGCTATACGAGCGGTGCAGCGGCGTACCCCTGGTCAAAAAACCCCGCATTGGACATTTAAGATGGCTAGGACATGTAAAACGAATGGACACTAATACTCCGGCTCGCAGAGTCTTCGATTCCCACCCAGACGTCGGACGCAGTAGAGGAAAACCTCGCCTTAAGTGGCGCACAAGTAGAAACCGACCTTAACCAACTTAGAGTGCGCAACTGGAGGCAGTAAGCTAAGGACCGGGCTAATTGGAGAGGCATTGTGATTGAGGTCCAGGTTCATTCCGGACTGTAGCCCCACTGAAGTGTGGAGGCTTGTTTTATGATCCTATAATCATTCAACAAGTTTTGGAAGAAATGCGCCTTTAACAAGATACATTCGGAATTTTAATTCATTATGCAAATCCGTTTATTCCAGCATTGATATTTCACTCAACAGACTTGAAATAGTCTGTTAGTCTGTCAATTGTGAATAATAAAAATATAAGTCGGACCTCCCACTCCTTCATGTCACGCAGAACATCTTATGGCCGCGAGAAATGCCATTATCATGCCTCATTCTCCATTCAAGTCCTTAAAAGTAGCAATTGTATTTCCATATCAACAGCATATTGCCGTCTGATAAACGGTATGTCATATCAATTTAACAATGGACCGTCTACCGTAGTCACAAATACCTCATACCGAAATCTCGGCTGCGTGCGAAACCGTGCAACCCAATTATTAGAAAAATGAAATCCATATGAGCCCACGCTTATGTTGCCATTATTTCCACGCTTCATGGAGGATCTTGATGACCGACGTCCTTATTCGATACCCAAAGGTTGCCATAAAAGTATGCGCCTTTGTTAAACTTATCATGTGTGCAAATATTCCTTGTTTTCTCAATCAATCATAAAAGAAATCGATAAACATAACAAACAAACAAAGGTGGATATCCTTTTCACATCGATGGACAACTTTGTGTGTAGTGATGTTTCACGTTACGTAGGTTGCGTTGGCCTCATCTTCACACATCGTGTGTCCTATTTTCGTAGCTGCTGCTAGCTAGTCTCCATCTAACTGTTTGGTTGGCAATACAGCTTTTTTTTTTTTTATTTTTTGGCATGACCCTGACCCCTAAAAGTGTTTTTTTATGCTCTTTTGGCAGACACAAGGTACAAGGTAGCAACCCCCATTTTCCAGGAAATATTATGTCTACATGTCTTCCTGTGATGGTTTCTTTTTTTTTATATTTCGTTCGTTTCTCCATTTGTGTGTTACGAATACGCACGAAGGATTGAAAATAATTTTACAAAAAAAAAAAAAAACTTCAAAAGTACCTGTCCGGTGTACGAACATATGGGTCGAATGCTATATATATCTGTTGGCCGTATACTGGACCAGTGAAGTCATTCAACCATCATCCAGCCAGACAGACAGATAGACGTGTATTTGTAGAGAAAAAAAAAAACACACATACATCACTTTGGGTGTAAAAAAGGTCAAATGGCCGACGTAAACGTCTAGTCGAAAATTGGTGACTTTTCGTCACCTTCGGGTATGGACGAGTTTGTACTGCTCCTTTCTGAAGTTCTTCAGCCCATTTGTTTGAGGTAACACACACTCAATATTGTTCGTTTGTTTTAACTTTTTCGAGTCGTAGGATGTGGGCCGGAGATGTTCGATTATACAGGAAGGAGTTTGGCTTGTAAATTTTATCTTTTAGGGTAAGCGTCTACGTTTCTCATTAAAATTTATTTTTGAGACTTTTCTGGGGTATAAGCAGAATGAGGAAGTTCGGTATAAAAGGACAGTATTCTCGGACGTCTTGACTAAGCAAGCCATGCCGTTCCAAAGATTCGTACAAACAGGCCGAATTGCCAAGTGCTCCGCAGGCTCCCTCGTGGGACGCCTTATTGCTATTGTCGATGTTATCGACCAAAATAGGGTACTTGTCGATGGTCCAATGACTGGCGTGGCCCGTCATGAATACAGGTTGAGCAACCTGCACTTGACTATATACCGCATCAAGTTCCCATTCACAGCCGCAACCAGAGTTGTCCGCAAGGCTTGGGTTGATAATGACTCGAATGCCAAGTGGAAGTCTACCGCATGGTCCACCAAGGCCCAAAACATTTGCAAGCGCACCCGATTGAATGATTTCGATAGGTGCAAGCTGAGCTATGCTAAGCGCCAGAGGAACAAGCTCCTCACCATCGCATTCAACACCTTAAAGAGGAGGACAAAGAGCGACGGAACCACACGTGCCTTGAAGAAGGACAAACGCGAGAGGATTCTCAAGTTGAAGGCTAAGAAGGCTGGAGTCAAGAAGTAAACTAGTTTTTGTCACAATCTTTTGTAAAGCGCAGTTAAAATAAATTTTACAACTTAGAACGTAAACAGCTCCGTTTATATGACTGGCTGGAGACCGAGGCGGCCAAGCGACTGGACCATTTCGTGAGATAACACGTTCTCCAAACCTGGTTTCCAATAAATTGGTCCTGTTGGAACCACATGTCTTCCAAGTCCATATCATCCAAAAATATTCGGTTATCATTGAACGGTAGCGATTCCCATTCACAGTAACGTACCGGTCTTGATCATCACGGAAGAAGTACGGCCCAATGACGCTGCCGGCCCATAAACCACACCAAACCGTAATTTTTTCGGGATGCAATGATGACTCATGGAGTACGTGTGGATTGCTGGCTGACCTATACCGCATATTTTGTTTATTGACGAAGCCATTCAGCCAGAAATGAGCCTCATCGCTGAAGATGATTTTTCGATGAAAATCCGAATAATTTTCAAGTTGTTGCTCAGCTCAATTCACGAACATACGACGCTTCTGGTGGTCAATTGGCTTCAGTTCTTGCGTCAATTTAATCTTGTAAGGATGTAGGCTGAGATCTTTTCGCGAAATTCGCCACAACGAGTTACAGAGATGCCCAAGTTTGAGAACGACGTGTGAGAGACACAACTGAAGCCTCAGCGGCAGCAATATTGTCGACACTACGGGCACTTCTTTGCCTCACTGGCACGGGAACATTTTGTACTGTGCCTGTGGATTTAAAATTTTCCACTAGACGCTCAATTGTTGATCTGCTAGGATGATTATGACGACCATTATTGGACGTAGCGCTCTTAACGTTGAGGCCACTGACTCCGAACTTCGGTAGTAAATTTTAATAATTTCGACTCGTTGTTGGCTCGTATATCTTTCCATCATGAAATGGCAAACCTTACTGAAGAGAAATGTCAAAAGAGCGGCAAGTAAAATGGCGTCGTTTGCTGTCCCTGTCGCTCTACTTTTGTAGCGTCCCTGTTGAAAAACCCTTTAAATGTTGTCCGCGGCTCCTTTTCAAATGGTCCATTCGGAAGGTCCAATTTAACGTCACTTTTTCGAGCATTTCGGCCTGTATTCCACGAATTACGCGTGTTATGTTATCCTGTAAGGCTTCGATCGTATGGTGGAAAAAGGTCACCCAAAAAACAGCCATAAATAAACTAAACAAGGTACAACGGCTTGCCTGTCTGGGCACTACCGTAGCCTTGCGTACCTGTCTCACTGCGGCTATAGAAGCCTTAATAGGACTAATGCCCCTCCACATCTATATAAAATAAAAGTGGCAATTCGCAGCTCAGCGAGTTTGACACAAGCGGAAGAGTTTAACTTTAGCAATTATTCAGAACTAAATGAACTATTATCCGAACTTCCAGAACTTAACATGATCTGTGCGGTTACAGGCCGCTTACCCAAGACACTATGCTTCAACAAACAGATTCTCAACGGAGATCACAACCAGAGAAGCATAGGTAAGCAATAACCCACCAAACAGCCAAAATGGCCTAAAGTGGTATACGGATGGTTCTAAAATGGACCCAGGGGTAGGAGCTGGTATCCATAGATAAAATCGGAACGTTTCAATACCTATGGGAAAAAACCACAGTGCATTTCAAGCAGATCTCTATGCCATCAAAGAATGCGCAAACCTAATACACAATTCGTAGGCTACCTATCGGGTCACCACGGTCTGCGATATCACCTAAATAAAATGCATCTAGTTGACTCACCGGAGTGCAGACTATGTCTAGAAGAAGACGAAACAGCCGAACACATCATATTATGTGAATGCCCGGCCCTTTACAGTATAAGAAGGGAATCCTTCTTCAGGGAAATATTAAGTACCGAAAAACTAAGGAAGTCCTCTGCTGAACGTATTATCAGCTACATTAGGAAAGTAGAGGCGCTACTAACCAAAAAAGACATCTGACGGGAAGCACAATAGATCTTCTAGGTCGACTTGCATCTTATTGCTTAGGCAAGTCAGAATTATAAAAAAAGGCTTCAATAGTGTTCGGCTTGGCCACATAACGTACGACTTTACACAACCCCACAAGGACACAAGAAATAATCAGGAGGCGTTAAATCGCATGATCTTGGCGGCCAACTCAGAGCCATTCCGAGAGATAAGCTGCTCACCATATTCATCCTTCAACGTTTCCATTGTTTCACGAGCTGTGTGGCATGTGGCAACGTCTTGATGAAACCACATGTCAACCAAGTTCAACTCAGCCAGCTCAAACCAGGTCGATTATGAGGACCACAATACGGTCGTAACAAACGGTGCACATTTTTCACAGAGCACGAATTTTGATAATAAATTTCAATAATTTGCAATCGTTGTTCGTTTGTAAGTCTTTCCACGATTGAATGGCAGAGTATACTGAACACTTTTCACTTTGACAGATGACGTTTGGACGCCATTACTAACCAGTGCTTCCAACCTAAAAAACAACACTTAAAAAATCACCCGTTATTACTCTCGTGACCATTTTTTGAATGTTTATCAGAAATTTTGCAGGAGTTGGTGCACTGAAAAAGCCTTAAAATTTACCTTTCCCAGATATTTATTTCTAAAAATTTATATGTTCATCACAAATGAATTCACAAAAGTTAGCTTATAAGTGTCCATGGCCAAAGATCTATCTTCATGTCGCAGTAGCGCGTTCGGTCACTCGAATTTTCCAAGACTTTGTTGATGATTTCGGGCGGTAGCTCACGGATTGCTTGGGTGATATTGGACTTAAATTGTTTCCGGATTGTTGGCATAACATTGGCCCTTCACGGTTCTCCACAAAAAAAGTTCAAAGGGGTCAACTCCCAGCTCCGAGGCAGCCAATTGGCATCATCGCCAAGAAGGCTGATAACACGATTTGGGGATTTGGTGAGCAAAAGATTGAGTGTCGTATAGGATGTGTGGTATGTTGCGCCATCCTGCATGATTCAGAGGTCGTCCAAGTTCATGTCTTCAATTTCAGCAAAAAAAAAAGTCGGTTAACTTGGCTTTGTAACGCCCACCGTTGACCGAAACGTTGTTCCCAGCCTCATTTTCGAAGAAAAATGGTCCAACGATGCCACCAATCCACAATCCGCACCAAACTGTCACTCTCTGTAGATGCATTGTAGATTCTTGACAATAACTTGTGGGTTTTCCCCAGATGCAGCAATTTTGTTTGTTAACTTACCCGCCGAGATAAAAAGGCGCCTCGTCAGAAAAGATGTCTTTCGCCCGAATTCGTTGCCCAATTCAAGCTGCTCTAAGGCCCAAACTGCGAAGTGATATTAAATAAGTCACATGACAGCACATCGCCTTGCATAAACCCTTTTTTGGTATTGAAATTGTTGGCTAGAATTCTCCATCGTCATCCTACGGTCACGGACGAGTTTGGACGGCATACAAAAACAAGACATGGCTCTGCGTAGTTCATCTCTAAAATGCTGTCGTATGCGAATTTGAAATCGATAAACAGGTGGTGAGTATCGATTTGGACTTCTTCGGTGTTTTCCAGGATCTGCCGAAGTGTGGAAATTTAATCGGTTGTGGACTTTCCTGGCCTAAAACCACACTAATAAGGGCCGATCAGGTTGTTGGTAAACGGTTTCAGGCTGTAGTTCGCGCTGTCCAGAGGGTCTCCTCCTTTGTGGATCGGGCAAACGATGCTGAGGTTGCATTCTTCAGGCATACTTTCATCCGACCAGATTTGGCTTATGAGTTGGTGGATGTTACTTACCAAGTCATCTCCGCCAGCTTTATAAAGCTCAGCGGGAAGGCCGTCATTTCCGGCGGCCTTGTTAAGCTTGAGTTTAGATATTGCTATCCACACTTGGTTGGCAGTTTTCGCTGTTGTTGCCAATATTAAATGGTTCGTACTGCCTGACAGCGGAATGTTGTTCGTCATCGCCATTTAACAGTCTGCAGAAGTGGTTCTTCCATATCCTCAGCTTCGACTGTGTCTCAACTACGATATTTCCTTGTTCATCTCGACAGGATTCTGTCCGAACCTTGTATCCCTGGCTTTGACGGTTTACACTTTGGTAAAACTTGCGAACATCTTTCCTGGAGTGGCACCTCTCTATATCCTCGATCGCGCGCTTTTCTTGCTCTTTTTTCTTCTTTCTGAAAAGCCGGTGTTCTTCCCTTCTTTTCTTCCTATAGAGCTCAATGGCAGCTCTCTTCTTCACCTGCAGCTTAGCCTTGTAGGCCTCGTTCTTGGCTGCGAGCATCTGCCGGAATTCTTCATCAAACCAAGGGTTTCTTGCTGGTGGGCACGAGAAACCTAGCTCATCAGTTGCGGCTGCTATAATGGCTTCTTGACATCGTTGCCATTGTTCTTCGGCATTCGATGCTGGTGGTATGGTCTTAGTCGAAAGATTGCGCGTAGGTCGGTCTCTTGCGATTGCAGTCATTCGACATTTAAATTTTTCACAGCATTTCTGGTTTGTTATGGTTAATACGCATTCTTACCTTGGCTGCAACTAGCTAGTGGTCCGAGTCGATGTTAGCCCCTCGGAATGTTTGGACATCCAAAATACTGGATGCGTGCCTCTTGTCTATCGCAATGTGATCAATTTGGTTGACTACTCGTTGATCTGGAGACATGTCCCTTTATGGATATCGAGGTGAGGAAACTGTTTGGTGGCTATAGTGGCATATCGTTTCGTTGCGAAGTCAAGTAGCCAAGTCCGTTGCCAGACGTGTTGTCGTGTAGGCAGTGTTTTCCGACAATATTGCTAAAGATGTCTACTCTTGCTACCGAGCAAGATATTAACATCGCACTTCGGTAGTCGCTCATAGATTTTTTCAAAGAGCTCCTAGAAGCAATCTTTAGCTATTTCGTCCTTTTCCTCCGTTGGGGTGTGAGCGCATATAAGGTTTATAGTATGTTGGCGAATTTGGCTTTGGTGCGGATTGTTACAATGCGCTCGCTTATGTCCGTGAAACATAAGACTTCTTGGCTAAGTCTGTCACTTATAACAAATCCGCATCCAAATAGTCGCTTTTTCTGCTCACTATAACACGGCCCATAGTAGATGTCACAGTTTTTCATCCTCATTTTGCGCGGCCCATCCCATTGTATTTCCTGGATAACAGTAATGTCTGCTTTGTAGCAGTTTAGGGCTTCCGCTAGTTGTTCTCCTGCACCTCTCCTGTTTAATGTTCTCACATTCCAGGTGCAGATACGAACGTCGTTGTCCTTTTTTCGTTTAGCATGGTCGTCAACAATAAAATCAGTCCTTTCCGAGACTATTGGTTTCATCGTAACAATAGGTTTTTTCTATGGATGGTTAGTCAACCCCAACCTGCAGGTCCAGTTCTAATTTATTAGATCCTACTAGGACACGGAGCCATCAGTATCCACTACGGGTTTGAGCGCTGCCGTTGGCATCTCAGTTCATCCGCCACCATCTCTGTTGAAGGGGCCTGACTTACCTTTCAGATTTCTAGATAACCTGTTGTCCGAATATGTCGAAGCAGCTTATTTAGGTTCGCCTGGGACAGCAGGCCGGGTATTCCACACCAGTCTGACCAGGCTGTTTATAGTGTTGCTATTTTTCGTCTGTTGTTATCAACACTCGCACTTATCGTTTAGCAAGTCAAATCCGGTGGTCATTATAACCGAATTCCACTGCACATCCTGATTACATGACGTATGTTCCCTCTCATTTGAAAATACACTTCCCCCGAAGAATTCAAATTCAGAATAATAGATTTGTCACTTAAACAAGCCCACCCCGCACCCCGCAGAAATCAGTGACACTGCGGTCCTATAAAGGCCAGAAAGTGGGCGGAAGTGAATATCCAATATCCACCACTAAGTCGTGCCACAAAGTGCCATCCAATCTTCAGACCCTTTTTGTATCATTATTAATAATTTTATTTAATTTTCCGTTGACCGCGTCATTCCCAGTCTGTCACTATTTAGAGTCTCCGTAAATTGATGAACATAATGAATAAGTCGGTTGTTTGGCCGACGGGCCGCCCAGTCGAACGGTTGGACTGGTAGGTCTCTATCGCTCGCATTCGGCATAATTAAATACAATTTAAACCAATTTAAGAATTAAAAACGATTTGAAGCTACTCATGAGTGTCACCCGAATGTACCCTCATATACGAGTGCCTATTGCAATTAATGGGGGTTCTCTAAGGCAGGCCCGCCAGCTCTCATTGTCCAGCTCCAGCAGCAGTGTGCTCAGTTTTCAGTGATTTAAGTAGCTTGAGAGATAATTTCCACCATTTCGTTGTAGACGATGTTGTCGCTGCCGTTGCGTTGCGTTGTCGTGTTATCGTCGTGCTACATATATGTAGACTCAGACTGTCAGACTGAGGCTTGAGGCACACAAAGCAATGCGAACCGCGTTCTATAGCTGCGCCATCATGACGGTACAAATAATAATATTGATCGGAGGAATAACAGAAATAACTACGCTGATAACTTTAATACTGGTATAATGTGACATGTGTTGAGATTCATTCCCGTCTCTGGTGATGTTTTAATTTGTGTGTGTGTTCTTTATCCTTGGATAAATAAATCTGGGCACAACGCAACGCGCTGCTATTTATTTCCGAGATAATTGAAAATGAGAGTAATTGTAAGATATTCGAGGATGTTGGCACTCAATGAAATGAGGAAGCCGAAGCTTCTCAGTTCTGTGCTGTTATTTTGTTTATGTAGGGAGACGAAATGGGCGCTTAATTGGTGACAATGGTATACGCGTTGATAGGGATTGTCCGGTTGTTTAATCAATTTCATTGGGGCGCTCATGTAATAAACGATTTCGGTAAATTAGTATTATGTGCCGCACGGCTTTGCTTGATTTTTTTTTTTATTAATTAGAGTTGTATGGTGGACCAATTAAGTCATGAAAGATTGCAATGATTTAATCGCAGGGATGGGCGACCTTCATTTTGGTTAAATTTATTGGTGTTTGGGGAGTTTTAATAAAATCTCATTAACTTAGGAAAATCATGCGTTTTATAGCATATACCAAATTAATTGACGTCAATATGGGAAATTTATGGGGGTAAGGTGGATGGTTGTGGTGATAATGTCTGCTTTCAATCCGAAACAAAATCTTTGACTTGATAATTTGAAGAAATAAAATAATAAAAGTTCAATGAATTTATACCTTTAAGTTACACCAACTTAAACGCAGTGCTGCTGGTTTTTGGGAAATTTCACTTTTTGAGGGAATATTTGACTTCTGAATCAGATAAATGGGAAAAAGGGAAACTTTGTTTTTTTATTTATTTATTCAGATAATTTAAGAGTTAATTTACAAATTATTTCGGTAAGGCATCGGAGCAACAAGGCCATAAGCGATGCCGTTTTTTAGAACGTTTAAGATTGATATAAAGAAAACAGAAAATTAATTCAATGAAAGTACAAATTAATTAATATTTAAGTTTAAAATCGTATAATTGTAGAAAAAAAAATTATATTTCATTAAATTTATTGTGGACATCTAAAGAACATTTTTATTCTTTGGATTGCATTTTAATCGGCTGGGCTAGGGATGGTGGTTAATTCGTTTGATATGCGTGTGCTATCAAGCGACGGATCGATCTGTAGTGAAAGAGGACATTCTACAAATATGTGATAAATTGAAAGAATATCTTGACAAGGTTCACTTACTTACTTAAGTGGGGCTACAGTCCGGGATGAACCTGGGCCTCAACCAACATGCCTCTGCAATTAGCCCGGTCCTTAGCGAACTGCCTCCAGTTGCGCACTACAAGTTGGTTGAGGTCGGCTTCTACTTGTGCGCACCACTTAAGGCGAGGTCTTCCTCTACTGCGTCCGACGTCTGGCTGGGAATCGAAGACTCTGCGAGCCGGAGTATTGGTGTTCATTCGTTTTACATGCCCTAGCCATCTGAAACGTCCAATGCGAAGTTTTTTGTAGGGGTATGTCGCTGAACAGCTCGTATAGTTCGTGGTTGAATCTTCGTCTCCATAGCCCGTCAACGCAAACGGGACCGAAGATTTTTCGAAGAACTTTTCTCTCGAATCGATCAAGGATTTCTTCATCCGCTTTTGATACGGTCCATGCTTCAGCGCCGCAGCACTGGGATAATCAGGGTCTTATATAGGATCTCCTTAGTAGTTCGAGTGAGGGCTTTACTACTAAATTGCCTTCTTAGCCCGAAGAAACAGCGATTGGCAAGAGTAATTCTTCGTTTGATTTCTGACGAGATGTTGTTGTCACAGTTAATAGCGGAGCCGAGGTAGACAAAGTCCCGTACTACCTCAAAGTTATATCTGTCAATGGTGACGTTCTGTCCAATTCGTCGATGCTGTGTGTCCTTTCGTGTTGAAACTATATACTTTGTCTTACCCTCATTTACTGCTCAACCCATTTTTGCCGCTTCCTTCTCTATACTAGCGAACATGGCTATGACATCACGTTGACTCCTACCAATGATGTCAATATCGTCGGCGTATGCTAGTAATTGCACCGATTTTTGGAAAATTGTGCCTCTGGTGTTGACTCGGGAGTTTTGCACAATCCTCTCAAGAATCAAATTGAAGAAGTCGCATAACAGCGCATCGCCTTGCCTAAATCCTTTTTTGGTATCGAATGTGTCGGTGAGGTCGTTTCCGACCCTGATGGTGCAGCGAGAATTCTCCATCGTCATCCTACACAAACGGACGAGTTTGACAGTTTAGACATGGCTCTGTATAGTTCGTCTCTATAAATGCTGTCGTATGCGGCTTTGAAATGGAGGTGGGTATCGATTTGGACTTCTTGGGTTTTTTCCAGGATCTGCCGAAGTGTGAAAATTTGTTCGATTGTGGATTTCCCTTGCCTAAAAGCACAATAATAAGGGCCGCTCAGGTTGTTGGTAAACGACTTCAGGAGTTCACATATTACGGCAGATAGGATCTTGTAGGCGAAGCTGAGTAGACTTATGCCTCTGTAATTGGCGCAGTTCAGAGGTTCTCCTTTTTTTGTGGATCGGGCAGACGATGCTGGATTCCATTCTTCAGGCATGCTTTCAACCGACCAGATTTGGCTTATGAGTTGGTGGATGTTGCTTACCAAGTCATCTCCGCCAGCTTTAGAAAGCTCAGCGGGAAGGCCGTCATTTCCGGCGGCCTTATTAAGCTTGAGTTTAGATATTGCTATCCTCACTTCACTTATGTCGGGTGGTTGGCGGTTTTCGCTGTCGTTGCCAATATTAAATGGTTCGTTCTGCCTGACAGCGCCGTTTAACAGTATGCAGAAGTGGTTCTTCCATATCCTCAGCATCGACTGTGTCTCAACTACGATATTTCCTTGTTCATCTCGACAGGATTCTGTTCCAGCCTTGTATCCTTGGCTTTGACGTTTTACACTTTGGTAAAACTTGCGAACATCGTTCCTGGAGTGGCACCTCTCTATATCCTCGATCGCGCGCTTTTCTTGCTCTTTTTTCTCCTTTCTGAAAAGCCGATGTTCTTCCCTTCTTCTTTGCCTATAGAGCTCAATGGCAGGTCTCGGCTTCACCTGCAGCTTAGTCTTGTACGCCTCGTTCTTATCTGCGAGCATCTGTCGGCATTCCTCATCAAACCAGGCGTTTCTTGCTGGTGACCGCGAGAAACCTAGGACATCAGTTGTGGCTGATCTAATGGCTTGTTGGCATCATTGCCATTGTTCTTCGACATTAGATGCTGGTGGTGTGTTGTGAGTCGAGAGGTTAAGGGATACGCGTTGCGCGAAGGCCTTGGCTCTCCTTATGGATATCGAGGTGAGGAAACCGTTTGCTGGCTATAGTGGCATTTCGTTCCGTAGCGAAGTCAATTAGCCTCGTATCGTATGTGTGGAGTCACCAAAGCATGAAGATCCTTGAATTGCTTTGAGTCCATTCGCAAAAAATTACGGTACAATTCCGGTTCCTCAGTTCGCAATTCCACGAGCAGTTTCGAATAAAATCCCTCTTGCAGTCGGCGGTCCATCCAGTCAAAACACTTCGGATTTTCTGTGGCAATTGTTCCTCCTCGCTGTCTTCCAACACGTAAGCCATTAATATGGTAGAAATCCCAATATTTTGTTCCATTTTTATTAATTTATTTTCACAAATGTGTTCACTATATGTAAATGACCTACGAATACAAAATTAAATATGTCCGACAATGCCTGTCAACCAATCTCCCAATTTTTTGGTAAACAAATGTCTTCCAACCGTGTGAACACATAATTTTGAAATTGACAATATATTCTCAAATAATTTTTTCGGACAATTGTCGGACAATAAAATTGGAAGACATTGGCACAAAATATACCAACCGTCTGAACAGACAATTAAAAATTGGAAGATAGTTGGGAATTGTGAGAAATTTGCAGCTATTGTCACAGCTTTGACATATACGACAATATTGGAAGATCTTCCAATCGTCTGAACGTAGCTTCAGTCAGGTAAGTCTTAATTTGTCGACTAATAGCAGCCTCGAAGACTTTGCTGAGGAAGGGAAGGATAGCAATTGGACGAAAATCTCTTCTATTGACTTTTGGCAGTGGGATCATTTTGGCAGTCTTCCAGGTACTTGGATGTAGTTAATATTGTATTAAATATATGAGTGATTTGGGGCAAGATGAAAGGAAGTAATATTTTTATAAAATCTGGGTGAATTGCTACACCTACACGATACCAATATTATCAAAATAAAAAGAAATGACAATAATTTCCTAAATAATTTGTGACACTCCAGGAATAATTTTTACCAAAATATAAAACTTCGAAGAAAATTGTGTCAAAATGGACAAGAAAACTCGTAGCTCTGAGTAACATTAGACGCTAAAAAAATGGAAAAATAAAGATAGGCAGCTCGCAATGTTCAAGATTTAATTTTCCTCTCTACAGCCCGTTAAAGCCAATGAGAACAAAGACACAGAAGTTCCTTATCTACTTTATGATAAACTCTTCAGCGCCTTCTTATCCCAAAGAAACATCAATTGGCGAGCCTAATTCCTAGTACAACAGATAAAACTTACTGCAAGTCCTTAGAGTATCTCAATGTACGTAACATCCTAGGAACGTATAGAGCTTTTCAATTCTCTAGAAAACTCCTCCAGTAAAGCCAATCAGAAAAGCAGTTGCAATTATCATCTGAAATGGGAGTGCTGCAGAAATTGTTTTCAACTTCATGGATGTAGGTATAATGCGAAATCCTTTTTACATAAAGAAATATTTTCTATTCCAACACCACACCACCCCCATCGTCACTGGGATGTATGTACAAATATCTTGCGCATCCACTCTCGGATTGGACTAATTAAGGACTTTGTTTGTATGTACTAGAAAAGGTGTTGGTGGTGGTGGATGATAATTAATACTTTTTTCCTGCATGTATATATCTACTCTTCCGGTACGGCAATCCGATGGCTGTAGTTGGCGCAAGACAGACAAAGCCCCAAGTAAATGAGAGTAGAAGGAAAAGTTTGAGGTACAGAATCCGATTCTCTGATTTGTTGGATGCTTGTGCCTGACAAGGGTTTAATTACGGCTGGTGATTTTTTTTCCCTTGAAGTGAGTGCGAAAACTCTCATTGGATGCTTACAAAAAAGGAGCACTTTGTGGAATGATGAGCAATGATTGGTGGAAGCACTGATTACTGACTAATTAAACAGGCTACTCTGATTGGCTGATTAATGAACACATACATGGATTTCCTTTAACTTACTCAAGCGAATAAATTTAAAGGATTTCAAGGTTTAGTTAAATTAAGTTATTCACAAGTCCTGCCTCCTTTTGGTGTTTTGTTTTTTTTTTCTCTCAAGCGTTTAACTTTTTGTTCCAATCGCTTAATTCTTTTCGCGTGGTGTCCCACTATTACCCATCTTGTGCGAGGATCGACCATCTTTGTGTCGCATGTGGTAATGCAAAGACAAGAAGATGGTGATCTCGCAATGCAGTGCAAAAACGGCAGAGCGAAAATGGACAAAAGATACAGGCTACAGCATCAACCGCAATGCATATCGATGAAGGTCTTTTGGAGACTAAATATAATTGTACGAGCATGTGAGATTCAATTCATCTCAAGTCAGGGACAATGTCTTAAAGTTGTTGTTGGAATCGAACAATATATGCTTACCTGGTTACTCATTGGGGATGCTGTAAAAAGAAAAATGGTCCACGCAAGATCCTTCAAAATACGAATGCAACAGAGTACCGAGAAGGGAGTGCAACATATTTTCGTAAAGAGTACGACGCATTTGTTTATAGTGGGGGTTTGGAGTCACCCAGTCTCAAAGGAGGAGACATGTGATTAGCATTTCTCACTAGGAGTGGAGCTTCTTAATCTTCAGTAAATTCATTCATTTAATTCTTTAAAATTAACCTCTTTAAACGACATTTTTAAAAGGCTTAATTTTCTCTTAATTTGCTTCTTGGACTTCGGTTGGTTTAAAAGTAGCAAAATTGCTTCATTGAGCGGCTTTACCTGCGGCAAAAATATTGGCCATTGTTGAAGTCAACCGTCATTTCTCCTGAACACCCAGAATCAAATTCATTTACATTTTATAAAACATACATTTTTATAAAACGTATACAACGTTGAATAGAGGCTGCATAGCCTGTATAAGGGAAAGGATTTAAGTTGTTTGTTCTCTATTTGTCAAAAACGGCAGAGCTTCGGTCCAGGAGTAAAAGAGGATCTTTTTGAATGTTAACAGTTGCCTTTCGCTGCTTAATTTATTTGAATGCTTCATCTTTTTCTGAAGACCCAACAACATAAGTCGCCAAAATGTTATAAAAGTTTAGAAAAAAACGAGTCTGAGTTCAGACGCGGTAGAAGTGAAACTATATTCCGGTTAATATATAGAAACGCGTTATATCTCATTCTCTCGCAGCCCAAACCCAATAAATGCATTTATAGTTGACCCCTTTTCTTTATACTTTTTCGTTACACGTTTTCGTTTCATAAAATCCATTCCACGCCGTCCCAAAAGAAGTTTTATGCCACCATGAGGTGTCACAAACCCAATAAATACATTTATAGTTGTCACCTTTTCGTTAGACTTCTTCGTTACACTTTTTCGTTTCATAAAATCCAATTCACGTGCGTCGTCCCTAAAAAGTTTAACTCCGCCATGAGTTGGGTCCTATATAACATTACCCGACGTATCCCCACAAAATAAGATATCTTCTCTGCGTTATTAATGAAGACCATTGTTCATTCCGATCAGACTAAGCTTACATCCAAACCAACATGGACACATCGAGACATTTAAATCCATACCGCTCACCTTATCCGAGGTCAGCGTCTACTTGGTCTATGGATGTTAAATAGTTCGACTCTGGATTTGTTGCATATTCCTGGGTCAAAATCATAGTCGAGATAGAGACAAACTCAAAATAAAATGATAAAAGGAACTCTGAATTCAACATAAAAATTAAATTATACTCATAAATAAATAATATATTAGGTCCTTCCCACGCGTGTTTTAAGAACAGGGCGTGGACATAATAATAAAAAAAAAATATTTCAGCCTTTAGCTTAAAGATTACAACACCCCTTATAAACCACTTCAATACTGTGTCTACAAGCATGGAACTTAAAAGTATCCCCACTGCCATATGAGTAGATATTGAAGGTGAGACCTGAAGAACTTAAATCCATCCGAA
The DNA here is from genome assembly GCA_932526625.1 of Rhingia campestris. NCBI lineage: Eukaryota > Metazoa > Arthropoda > Insecta > Diptera > Syrphidae > Rhingia > Rhingia campestris. Next base: position 428,857 of record OW052186.1, on the reverse strand, counting down.
AACTTCATCATCTACATAATAAATACATCCTATGCTGGGCTGTTACTGAAATAACTAAACCCCACCCATGCAGCCAGTAGCCTATTACTCAGCCAACCTTTGATTCCTCTTACGGATAACGAGACCATAATGATACTCCTAATCCCTTCGGGTTGAAGCAGGCCGCCTGCAGAGCATGACAATCCGACCACCAGTCAATCAGTAACAGACTCCACCAGCTCGTTAGGGCTGAGGGCCTGGCATTTACGTGTGTACTTCTGGCACGATGGTGGGCCTCCAGTTAAATGGCGAAGGTAGGCATTTTTCATGAAAATGACTCGGATTAATCGGAACATCGCTTGAGATGATCCTGTGAAAAATATTTTGGTATTGAAACGACTGGGAATCGAACCCAGTGATACAAGGTGGCGCAAAAGTTGTCACCCGTCGCAAAAGCTGTCACCCGATGTTTTTTGGTTGCAAATATTTGAATTCTTCCGGAAAAAAAGTAGAAAAATTTATTCCACGATTCATGTCCTGCAAAACACTTAAAAAAATGACGGCCAAGAATCATCGGGTGACAATTTTTGCGACGGGTGACAACTTTTGCGCCACCTTGTATATTCGTAGAATCTAAAACACTGAACGGACTTGAAACTGGTTCCGTTTTAGGGCTCCTACTGGACTTTGTCTAACTCGGTTCCGCTTTTAACTCTATGAACAACTTCTCGACCGAAATTAAATGCAGAATTACTCTTGCCAACCGCTGTTTCTTCGGGTAAGAAAACCTCACTCGACCTAATAAGGAGCTCCTATACAAGACCCTAATAATCCCGGTCTGCTCTAGATGAGGAAATCCTTGGTCGTTTTGAGAGAAAAGAATCTTTGGTCCCGATTTGACCAAGACCTATACGATCTTCATATAGTTCTACAGCAGCAAAATACCCCTATAGTCAAAAACCTCCTCATTGAACGTTTCATATGGCTAGGACACGTAGAGCGAATAGAAACCAATACCCCGGCTCGCAAAGTTTTCCATTCCTAGTCAGTAGAAACCGACCTCAACCCAATTGAAGTGCACAACTGCAGGTAGTTAGCGAAGGGCCGGGCTAATTGAAGGCCCAGGGTTATTAGTATAGGGTGTTTTTTTAGAGGTTGGTTTTTCGAATACAGAAAAAACTGACATTTTGTGGTCAAATCGGGCAACTCTAATGTCGTTTACGTTCAGTTTGGTTTGCCATTTCATCATGAACCAGTTGACAAATGAACAACGCTTCAGTTCGCGAAGTATACCATAAACTCCGTCTATTTTATGGTCGACATAATCTTCCATCAGAGCAATCAATTCGGTAAACCATGGATCGTGATAATACGCATTCGCAGAGACGTCGAGCAGTGCGCACCGAAGAAAAAATTGCCGCTGTAGAGCAAAGTGTTGAAGAGCACCGGAATGAATCGATTCGCCACCGTGCACAGCAATTGGAGCTTTGTCCATCAACTTTATGGCTTACGACCTTACAAGATCCAGCTTGTGCAAGAATTAAAGCCGCGAGACCATGCAATGCGTGATTTTGGTGTATGGGCCGAAAATGAGATTGATCTCGATTCTGATTTTCATCGCAAAATTTTGTTCAGTGATGAGGCTCATTTTTGGTTGAATGGCTACGTCAACAAGCAAAATTGCCGCATTTGGAGTTAAGGGAATCCTTATGAGACCCATGAGACGCCATTACATCCACAAAAACTGACTGTTTGGTGTGCTCTATGGGCTTGTGGAGGCATTGGGTCATACTTCTTGCGAAATGATGCTGGAGAGTCAGTTACCGTTAATGGAGACCTGTATAAAGCCATGACAACCGACTATTTTGTTCCCGAATTGGGTGGCATGAATGTGGATGAGATGTGGTTCCAACAAACAAATAGTCAAACTGGGTAATTCAACATCTCTACCCTTCAGTGTAAACAATGGTTTACCTCAAGGAAGTCATTTGGGTCCTATTCTACTTATTAAGAGATGATTCCTCTGGTCGCGGTGTTCTTTTAGCAATTTACCACCGTTTAGACTCAACACTCTTCTCAACCTCGCAGATCGCTGATTTTGAGTTAATTTGTGTAAAAATAAGTACATCTGGGCGCAACATCTACATCTTCTGTTGCTCCATTCGACCTTCACAGCCCACCCAATCAATGTTGTGGAAACCGCTGATGTTGTCTTAATTTTAGGAGATTTTAACTTTCCTAATCTTCAATGGAATCTATCAGACGATGAGTCTCACTTCATCGTTTCGAATCCCTCCTCAGATAAAGAGATACTTTTCACTGATTGTCTTTCCGATTCTGGCCTTTGTCAATTGAGTGGCATTACCAACAATTTAGGTAGACAGCTTGATTTAATATTCCCATCTGACACTGACAACTGTGTTGTCTCTGAGAGCAATCATCTTCTCTCCAAACTAGACCGTTTTCAGCCACCTCTTTCCGTCACATTTTTCTATGACCATATTAATAATACTCCACACCTGATAAATCTTATAGTTTTAACTTCCATAAAACCGACTTCGTTAAATTAAACAACTTACTCAGCAACGTCAACTTCAATTATGTTTTTGAAAACCCGAGCATTACTATTGATACTGCTGTAACGATGTTCTACTCCAAAATTTTTAGTTCTGAAAAATTGTATTAACTTTTTAGCTCAACCCCTTACTGCTCTTTTCCAACTCTCAATATCACAGGGAGTCTTTCCTTCTCTTTGGAAGACCTCTTTCATAATCCCCTTACATAAAAAAGGCCCTATAGGAACGAAATTTCTAACTACCAACCAATTGCTAAACTCTCTTTCCTACCGAAGCTATTTGAAAGCATCGTTTATGATAATTATATTATTTTTTAATTGCAAATCCATCTTTTCTCCTAACCAACACGGATTTCTTAAAGGTAGGTCTACAACCACCAGCCTAATAGAATTTGTATCTAACACTCTGTGCGCATTAGAGAATGGCAACGAAGTCGATGTTTTTGCCACTGACTTTAGTAAAGCTTTCGATGAAATTTCACATGAAATCATTCTTTTTTAACTTAAAGCACTAGGTTTTCAACCGAGCTTTTTTGTTTGGCTTAAATCCTATCTTTTTGAACGCCAATACAAAGTTCTGTTTAGATGCTCTGTATCGGACCCCTTTTTAGCCACATCCGGGGTGTCTCAGGTAGCCATCTTGGTCCGTTGATATTTATTTTGTCTATCAATGACGTTGAATACTCATATTTATCTGTTTATGCCGATGACATGAAAATCTTTAGGCACATTTCCTCCTCCGCTGACTCTTCACTTCAAAGAGATTTAAACAACTTTTCAACCTGGTGCCAAAAAAAACTTCCTGGAGCTCAATGTCATCAAATGTCAGACCATGACATACTCCCGTAAGCGTCTTCCATCAGTCGCGAGATCCTATTTAATATTTGGTGAGCCCGTACCTAATGTGCTTTTCATGCGTGATCTGGGTTTTATCTGTGACAGAGAACTTAACTTTCGCTTTCATATTGATAATATCATCAGCAGAGCCAACTCCGCACTTGGGTTTGTAAAACGCTGGTCTAAAGAATTCTCGAACCCCTATGTTACAAAATCTCTCTTTTCAACATTTGTTAGACCTATCCTTGAATATGCTGGCCAAGTATGATCGCCGTATCACAATACCCATTCCCTCCATATTGAGAGTGTCCAACGCAGATTCATCCGTTTTGCTCTACGCGGTCTCCCCTGGGTAGATTGTTTAAATTTACCACCCTACGAGGATCGTTTGAAATTGATAGACCTTCAATCGCTTCAAAAGCGTCATGAAATAGCCGACATTCTTTTTGGACATCAGCTTCTAGCAGGAAATATTGATTGCTAGAAATTATATCCCTCAACGCCAATTCCCGAAATCTAAGATCTGTTCCCCACTTCCGACTAAAATTCCACCGAACCAACTACGGCAACAACGAACCAATGACTAGAATACTGCGCCTGGCTAATGGACATAACTCCTTTGATTTTCACTGGAGCAAACTTGCTCTACGAAACTCCCTCATGTCCACCTCATCTTCCAATATTCCTTAACCCTTTTTAATTTTAATTAGGTTAATTAAGACTTAAGTTCAGCTTGTAACGGGTGATCCAAGTAGAGATACTTTTTTCAATAGCCTTTTTTGACAGATCACGTGTGAGTCGTGTCATGCTGTCATGTTATTTTTATTTAGTATTGTTTGGCATTTCATAATGGAAACACTTACGCGTGAGCAACGTTTACAAATTGTTCAACTTTATTATGAAAATTCTCGCTCTGTGAGGAATGTGTTTCGTGGACTTCGCTCAACTTATGGTCAACATAATCGGCCTACTGAGCGTACTATTCGCAACACCATCACCCATTTTGAGACCCAGCATTCATTATTGGATAATATTCGAACGAATAGACCACGTCCAGCACGCTGTGAAGAAAATATAGCGGCCGTAGCTGAGAGTGTACACGAAGACCGTAGAGAGTCGATTCGGCGCCGTTCGCAGCAACTCGGACTGACGTATGGAACGACTTGGCGCATTTTACGTCAAATCTTAAATTGAAAGCGTACAAAATACAGCTTGTGCAACAAATGAAGCCGCTCGACCTTCCCAAGAGACATCGCTTCGCTCTATGGGCTCATGAAAAGTTCCAAGAAGATCCGACGTTTTCGAGGCAAATTTTGTTTAGCGATGAGGCCCATTTCTGGCTCAATGGGTATGTAAACAAACAAAATTGCCGCATTTGGGACGAAGAGCAACCTGAAGAGATTGAAGAACTGCCACTTCATCCAGAAAAAACAACGGTTTGGTGTGGTTTGTGGGCCGGTGGAATCATCGGTCCATATTTCTTTAAAAATTATGCCGGTGCGAACGTAACCGTCAATGGCGACCGTTATAGTGCCATGATAACCGACTATTTGATGCCTGAAATTGAAGCTCGTGATCTCGGCGACATTTCAGCAAGACGGCGCCTCTTCCCACACATCGCATCAATCAATGGACTTATTGAGAGAACATTTCGGTGAGCACATAATTTCACGTTTTTGGCCGGTCGATTGGCCACCAAGATCGTGTGATATCACACCGTTAGACTTTTTCCTGTGGGGATATGTAAAGTCAAAAGCTTATGCCGACAAACCCGCTTCGATTCAGGCCTTGGAGGAAAACATCACGCGTGTCATTCGCCAGTTACCAGTCAAAATGCTCGAACGAGTGATCGAAAATTGGACTCAACGGATGGACCATCTGCGACGTAGCAACGGCCAACATTTGATAGACATAATCTTCAAAAAATAAATGCCAAAGAATGTTCTTTCAAATGATAATAAACATTCTCCATTAAATTTGAATTTTCTGTGTTTTTTTCTTTAAAAAAGTAGGGAACCTCGAAATGGATCACCCTTTACTAAGCTTAAATAGAAAAATAAATAAATAAAATCCATATAAATCTATCTGCATATTGGGATTGTTTTTTATCAAAATGACAGATAACGGGACCTAGAAAAACAGACTTATTTACAGCGTCACAATTCAACGCAAAACCAGACATATTAAATTACTCGCGGTAAACTATATGAACATTTTTTAAGTGTCACGATTGTATTTTGTTTACAGTTTTAAATATATCTAGCATAAAATATATTGCACTTGTTTATATACCTATCGCTGATTATTTCATTGGCATTTATAATGTCCAAATTGCGACATCGGATTCGAATTATTTTTCCATTGCCAGCTATTTCTATAACAAAACATGCTTCTCTTCTATTCCAATGGAATTCCAAGAGTACTGGAAACCGACAACGGACCACAATACTCAAGTAGCGAATTAAAATCGTTTTCTTCCGATTGGAAGTTTAACCATACCATCCAAGTGCAATAGACTAGCTGAGAAAGCAGTTCAAACTTCCTAAGGAATATTAAAAAAATGCACCTATGATAACTCCAACTACCAACTAGGTATCCTCAATTTTATGAACACCCCCAGAGAAGATCTAGGAAGTCCCGCTTAGCGTTTGTACTCTAGGAACCTGCGATCTATTATCCCTACTACCTTGTCATCACTCGTACCAAAACAAACACAGCATGACGTCAAAAAATCATTACAAGTCGAACGTCATAAGCAACCAAATTCTCAAACAGAGGAGCGGGAGATAGCATCCAACTCGCTGAGGGTCAACGAGTAATAACAAGAACAGAGTTCAACAACGAATGGAAGCCAGCAGTAATAGAGACCAGAGTTCATCCTAGATCCTATATCATCAAAGATAACAACGGCAAGAAATATCATCAAAACTCCAGTCATATCAAACCAACCGAAGCACACATTCAAGTTCAGCCATCGTGTACGCCCAAGGCAAACCACCAAGAACTGATGGAGCCACAGCTAGTCCCAGCAGGAACTTCATCCGATACTTTTGAGGATGACCCTATAAAATCTCAAGATGTATCTAATTCCTCCTCTAGCTTAGCCGATAAACAATTCTCATCAGCGCCCGCAACCGCCATTGTCACTACAAGGTCGGGAACGAGTGTCAAGCCACCAGAACGGTTCATGTACTAAAATCTCGAGAACCGGAGCTTCAAGAAGGGAGATGCTGGACCTTAGTCCTCAACAACACCTACATGTCAAATCATACAACACATTAGGTCTGTTCCGGTACTTTTTCAGTAAAAATTAATAAATTCTCAAATTTCTTGGAGTGGGGTAAATTATCTCAGAAAGAGGCAAAATTACCAAAAAGTACGGGAACGCGTTCAAGTAAAAAACAGTAAAATTTTATATTTCGTATGCTTTTTAAAGAACAAATGACATAAATCACCTGTCAAAACAAGCGAGTTGTGACTTTTAGATACCAACTGACAGTTTACTGATTTTTACCAACAGAACTTTCTGCAGTAAATTTTTTTTACAGATTTTTATGGAGGGGTAGCTTTTTGCTCTCTCGTGAGCTGTCTCTTTTACTTATTTCTGCGTACGGGAACGGCAATAAATAAAAATCAGTAAAAATCAGTAAGAATCAGTAAATATTATTTTGTACGGGAACGGACCTATTGTCACAAGCAAAGTGACATCCCCGGCACGACTACTGTCATAAAAACCGAGCTGTCAGATCCTTTTTAGAATCCCTCTTTTATAGCAATGTATCAATACTCCACACAGTAAATTGAATAAATCCATCTGAATTATATCACATCATTCTGGCTATTATTTGCAGTTAATCAATTTTCTAAATGTTTCCAAATATCGTATTACTTACCTGTCAACTCGCACTTAATTTTGAGTTGAATTTTAAACTTTCCTGCGGAAAAATTTGACAGCACCAATAATAAAAAGCATAATCATCGTTTACACCAGAGATCAAGTAAGGAAGTCTTCCCCTCTATCACCCGATTTCTTACGTGTCTTTGGTTTACACCATATCTGCCTGTTTATTTACATTTTGTTAAGCCATCAAACTGAAGTGTCATTTTCTAACATTACGGACCGTCATTTAGAGGTCTTTGACTAGGTCAATGCGTTACCTTTGTTGTCCTAAAATTAGAATCGGCAAAGCTTGACATTTTCATCTCAATACAATTTCGAATTTTTCATACTCTTTGTGTGTAGATTTCGTGTGTTTTTTTTTCTCTTGTATGGTTTGGGTGCGACAATATTTTTACTGTTAATTGTCTAGACTTGTTCTCGGATGTTTTAAATGCAGCTGCCGGCTACAGAGTCATTGCTACTGGTACGTTGTATAGGTAAAAGTTGAATGCATTTTTTGTTGTGGATTTGTATCAGTTCGTGGCTATCCTTTGACAGTGAGTTGCTTCTTGGTTCGGGTGGGTTTGTTTTTTTTATCCCTCTGACTCTGATGTGGTAAAATAAGCTTATGTGGCAATAATATGTAGTAAACAAAAAGTGGATCAATTTCTAGCAAGAAGAGACATTTGTCCTTCAATGTCTTTGGTGGAGATATCCTAGATTTGATTTTATACTCTAGTCTAAGACCACCTATTTCAGCAAAACAATTGGGCAATTTGATTTAAAATAAATGATACCGATTGCACCGGAATTACATACTTCCACAGTAATTTCTACATGGATGCACGTGCAAAATATATAAAGGATCAAAGCAAAACAAAACAAAATACCAAACATATTAAACTACTCGCTGTAAAATGTTCATACAGTGACATTTCCTCTCTGAATATAATTAGTTGGGATTTTTTCAGTTGGCACAGATATATTTTTTACAGTTTTCAATATACCTAGCATAAAATATATCAATTGTTAATATCTATCACTAATTATTTTTATTGACCCTTTCAGGTTTCAATCAACAAAACTACATGCAAACACCTCATGCCCACCCCTGCAGCTGTCAAATGTCATATTGACTTGAAGAAATTTGTGTGCAGGTGAATTCAGTGCGCGAGCAAATTAAAATTCTAATTTCCAATAATTGTGCAAATATTTGATAGCAAATGTATCAAAAGTTGTGAAATTAAGTTGTCGGTATTGTATTAATCCATTCGAAGGTGAAAAATAATGGAAATCGGTAAGGAAATTTGCATTTCTAGTTTTCAGTTTTGCCAATGGTTTTGCAATTGCAAATGTCCGCGTGCTCGCGAAAATTATTAAATTTTGAGATTTCTTTTCAATTATTTGTTCGGAATAACATATTTTATATCGGATTTATCCGGAAAGTTCCAATTTATAGAAATGTTCTGTGTTACGCCTCGTTTAAACGGAAATATGAGACTTATTTGCGTTTTCAGTTTTCCTGTCAATGGCGGTCGTTCAAGTGCAAAGTTCACCAAAGTCCATTTCGATGTTTCCTTGTGAATATCATAATTTATTTCGTATTTAACCGGGAAATTCCAATTAGTAGATACGTTTTGTTTGTTTTTGGTGTTCATTTGCGTTTTCTGTTCGGCTAAAATGACGCTTCCCCAAGTGGAAGTGTCCTCATGCTCGTGCAAGTCTTTTTCTTCCATTTTCCGTCGGGAAATTATGATTAATTGTGATATTTTGCATTAATCGGTAAAAATAAGTTTCTGATCGGCTCATTGCGTTTCACGAAAGTTTGTGCAAGTGCTCCCATAAGTTATTTAATAAAAATGTCCATTTCAGGTGATCCTTTGAGGAATAGCGTGTTTTATTTCATTTCTAACCGGGGAAATTCAGTTCAAAAGCGTTTTTTCGGAAAAGAATAAAATTTTGTGGCGTTTTTGAGACGGGAGTGCGGGCAAGTGCCGCTTTCGTTCAGAATATCTTTTATCTGTTAAGTAAATTATTTGATAAAAATGTCCTTTTCAGGTGATCCTTTGTGGAATAGCTTGTTGTATTTCATTTCTAACCGGAGAAATTCAGTTAAAATGTCATGTTTTCGGAAAAGAATAAAATTGTGGTCGCGTGTGGCGTTTTTGAGATGGGAGTACGGGCAAGTGCCGTTTTCGTTACGAATATCTTTAAAATGCAAATTGCATCTGTTAATTAAAAGGCAAAAAATATCGTCATAGAAAGCCAATCGTTTGCTCGGAATCGGAAGTGTCGTTTCGGATGTGATGGGTGGGGTTCAGCAACTCATGCATGGAAGTATTGATCGATGACAGTGGATTTCAGCGATGGAAATATGCAAAGCTGGTAGGTCAACATGGCCGACGGAGATTTTGGGAGGAAATTCACAAAGTAAGTCATGTTTAGCGTCACTATTTGTTAGAAACTGCTTAAGAGCGATGTCACTTGGGTTGAATTGTTATCCTTTGAACATTTTGTGAATTACCTAGAGAGGCAACGTTTATATCTAAAAGTAGAAAGATTTGGCCCAAATGGCAGACGCTCTATAAAATAAAATAGTTTAATATTCATAAATATATACAGTGGAACTTCCATCAGTCGAATTTTAAGTGAGTTCGAGTTACAGAAACATCGGAACATAGAAAATAATCAAAATATATCCAGGAATGTAAAATTATACGTTTATTTCAAAGAATTCGGTTATTTTAATAATGATCTCCAGTTATCGAGTCTGCTCCACCACTTTTACCACAAATTGTTTTTTGGACAATGGAATGTTTTTTTTTTTAATTTATCTGACCAACCTACTCAAGGAAAAAAGTCATGTTCCAGAGCATTCCTTTATTCTTTAACCTTTTCTCTTATATTATGATTCCTGAAGGCGGTAAAGGCTTCACCCATATCGTAATTGTGGTTACCACCACGAACAACGAAATTGACGAATACTTATCTACAACAAATGGACGAAACTTTTCAAAGAACAGTGAACAGGACAATACCAAAATACAAAGAACGTGACATAACGTCTACAATTCTACATACAGAAACGCGACCGGCACAGGTAAAAAAGCGGACTTCTGACAAGCCTAAAACATTTGTACAGACGATTGACAAACCCACGCGACCCAAAGACTAGTACACTGAGGGCGTCGATAAAAAACGTCAAAAAATTGATTTTTTTGTTTTGGAATAATAGAATTCGGGCCGTAAATTCCAGCGACCGAGAATGTTTCCACAAATTAATAAGATCTTCAGGAGGAAAGGTTTATAACAAGTTTCCGTGTATTAAGATCCAACGAACAACTGACAATAAGAACATACTTTGACAGCAGGAATCGTTCCGGGGGAAGCCGTCTTCGACGACGATTTCTATGTAATTGCAAATCCTCAGGAGAAAGTAAAGGCAATGGGGGCTATTTTTCAGGAAGTGTAAGTTTCCACAAATTAATAAGATCTTTAGGAGAAAAGATTTCTAACAAGCTTCCGTGTATTCAGCTCCAATGAACAACTGACAATAAAAACATACTTTTGACAGCAGGAATCGATCCGGGGGGAAGCCGGAGGACGCGATTTGAACCCAGGTTTCGGCAAGCGATTTGAATCTTTAAGACAATCAATTGGAAGGCTCTTACAACACGGTACCAGCTCTTCTGGTATATGCCTTTTGTTTTGAAATGGGTATCTTACCCTAGTAAGTGGGTGTCACCACCTTAGAAAATCAGGTTTTCCGACCTCTCCCCCAAACAGCTATATTTTTTTAGTCGGAAGTATGATCATACCGATATTGCACGATCCCAACAGTATCCTTTATCAATTTTAACGAATTAATTCTAAGCCAAGAAACTTTGTTACCATCTTCATCTTTTGTGCGGTTTTTTATTGCTTTTGAGGATCATCTTTGCAGATCATAAAAATCTTTGTATTTAAGAAGATGAACTTTTTATGGCTTTTTGTTTTATGATGGGTAGAACATGCAGACCTAGATATCTCAATTCAGTCAGACATTTGGAAAGTTTTTTTTTTTTGCGCTTTTGATTCCAGAACTCATAAAATAGCACCTTTTGTGAATGAGACTCTAAAAAATGATTTTTTTTTTGTAAATTTAGCTGCCACTTGCTGTTTGTCATTTTGTCCACCACAGTTAACAGAAAATAACTATATCTCGGTGAATGATATTGGCAACGATTTAAAAAACTTAATCAATACTGATCCTTGCAATCATGTGCACTAAAAATATAAATATAACAAGCTTTCGCTGAACTTATGATTTTTTTCCATTTGTATGACTTTAAGCTGACAAAAGAGTGAGCGAGAAAAGGAACACAAACTATCATAAGTAGTGACCGTTACCACTATGCCACTATGTTGCATTAAAAAACAAAACTAAGTGAAATATTTGACTTTTTCCTCTTACAATTATTATTTTTATAACTACAATTAGGGCCCAGTATTATATCCAGCTATAAAACGTGAGGTGATATAGTTATTTTCTTAAAAAAATCATTTTTTTCCAATTTCGGACTTAATGACTTTTACCTTTAAACCGACGATGCGTTGTTGGTGTTTCTACATAGGGATCAATGGAATGGGTGTAAGCTCATAAAACAATTGAATTTTAAAAACGCGATTATCTCGAAATCGCTTCTAACGATATTGGTAAAAAGGAAAAACAAAGCCTTTTCAAGTATATAGAAAAGGATGGCATAAGGATCGTTTGATTTCTTAAGAACGATTGCGTTGATTTAAACGAAATTTAGTACCCAGTGTAATATCGGTCATCTGAATATGACAAGATACTCAGATTTTTCAAACACTGTTTTACTACAAGGTGGGCCAAAAGAAGTCATCCGATGTTGTTTGGCCCTTCAAAATATCGGTTTTGGCTGGCGCAGTGTGTGCCGTTGCTCCGTCCTGTTGGAACCACATGTCCTCCAGTCCTAATTCGTCCAAGACAAAACTCGGTTAACATGGCCCTATAGCGGGCACCGTCCACTGTTGTCGTTTGTCCAGCGGCGTTCTTGAAAAAAAAATAGCCCGATGACTTCTCCAGCGTGAACCATGCAGTGTAATGGCCCCTCGTGCATTACTTGTGGATTTTCGGTTTTGCTTGTTCACGTACCCGCTGAGGTGGAAATGAACCTCATGGCTCATTATAATTTTGGTTGAAAAATCGTCCGCTTCGTCCTCGAGATTAAGGATGGCTTGGGCGTAGGTTACACGCGTTTGGCGGTCGACAGGCAGCAGCTGAACCACTGACTGGACTTTGTACAAGTCTTTGACCAAAATTCGTCTTAGGGACGACCGGCTGATGGCTAATTGGGAGGCATGGCGTCTGGTCGATGTTTCCTGCGACAGCTCGACATTCTCGGCAACAGCGGCGATATTTTCGGCACAACGGGCGATTTGGGCTGCTTTGGCCCACGTTGTATGATGATATAGCAAAAGACTGCTTCTACGAGTTCCTTGAAATAACTTATGAGCGACTACGATGTTTAAATCGTGCTAAGAGATTTTAACGCAATGGGGGGAAGAGAGGACATGTGGTAACGGACTTGGGCTATTTGACTTCGCTACGGAACGAAATGCCACTATACCCAGCACACGGTTTCCTCACCTCTATATCCATAAGGGGACATGGCGGTCTCCAGATCACTGAACAGTTAACCAAATTGATAACATTGCGATAGACAAGCGGCACGCATCCAAATGTCCGAACATTCCGAGTACCTTGTTGCAGCCAATGCTTTCAAACAATTTAGGCTGCAAAAGTTAAAGCTTCGATATAGGTCGATAATTTTACACTTTTTGTCTTAAAATTTATAGATTGGAGTAATATATCAATATTTCCATTCTTCTAAAAACTTTCCAGTTATTAACGACTGGTTACATATAATTTCTAACGGACCGACAAAAGACGATAAACAATTTTTTTTAATATTACCTCTGGAATACCGCCCGGACCAGGGTTTCTGTTCAATTTTAAATTATTTAACGCGTTTGTTAGGTCTTCCTTCGAAAATTGTATCAAACCGACATCTAGTAACTCCGGAATGAACTATTATCCGAACTTCCAGAACTTGACATGATCTGTGCGGTTACAGACCGCTTACCCAAGACCCTATACAACAAAAGATTCTCAACGGAGATCACAACCAGAGCAGCGCAATAACCCACCAAACTGCCGAAATGCTTTAATTCCCTTCAAACACTTAGTTCCAGGAACAAAACCAGGTTATGGTGGGTCGCCGGACATAAGGGGATCGAAGGCAACGAAAAAGCTGATGAACAAGCCAGAAGAGGCTCGGAAACCCCCTTCATTTTACCCGAATCAGCCATAAATCTGGCTATAAAAAGCTGGGAACAAAACAATTGTAAGTCATACTGGGAGAACATCCCAGGCCTAAGACAGGCCAAAAGAGCTATTCAGCCCTTCAAAACAGTTGCCAATAAGATACTAAATCTTCGCAGGCACGATATCTTTTAAATTCATTTTTTATTCACTTAAAATACTAACTTAAAACTAGACAAAAATGATTAAATCTAACTTATAATTAAGATTTTTTTTTTCTTAAATTAACCTATCGGCCCTAAGCGGGCGCTCTAAGCTAATATTTACTAGCTTTAAATTTTGCCTTTCGGCTTAAATTTATCTTTTGTTTATTTGTGATATATATATTTTAATTTTCAAAGAAAATTCAAAAAACTTTGATAAACGACATTTTTGTTTTATATAAAAAGCTTAATCTAGGTTAAAACTAACTTAAGACTACTTAATACTACTTAATACTACTTAAAACTACTTAAAACTACTTACACCTAACTTAATTATAATCGGGGTGGCGAGCACTCGTTGCAAATGCCCCGAGGGGTCGCCATCCCAATCGAGTTTTGGTCCACAGGCAGCCTGCAACCAACCATATTGTACCCCAATATGGTGTGCACGCCCCGCCCCAGACCTTGTTTCAAAAAATTTTTATTATTCTTAATTATTAAGGAGTAGACTAAAAGTCCGCAAAGACCGGAGGAAGTGCAGAACCACTTCCCTCATGTAGCCACCAAAATTCCGTACTTTGCCTTTCAGCATCGGTCCTATCGCGATCCGATACCGAAGTGCTAAAGCGGAGGAGCTCCGGAGCATTGTCGACATACCCGTCGCGGATTAACCGCTTGTCACGCGCGTCACGGTAGCGGTGGTATAAAACCGGGATACCGTTCCTGTCCTGTACCAACCCTAACGAATCGATATAAATAAATGCCTCTGGCGGAATAAAGCCAGACACGAGCGTACTCTCCATGTATGTTTCATTGGGGTAATAAGCCCAGAAGATCAGGCTGTTGTCGCTAGCCATCGCCCTTGCAGCGTGCCTTCGAGTCACCTTAATAAGGAAATTGTCGATTCTGTTCAGCTGGGCCCCATTGTAAAGAACCTCGTTGCGATAATATTTTATGTACTCGGAGTCCGGCGTTCGGTACAATCCTAAGCAGGATCGGAGACAACGCCTCTCAAACAGCCTTATCTTTTCCATGTAGCTTGGTGAAACGTTGAACCACACAGGACAACCATAGGCGATGATCGGCCTTATAAGGGCCATGTAGCAAATGACTTTCACCCTTGAATCAAGTTCACTGCTTTAAAACAATCTTCTTGTCAGAGCATAAGCCCCCCTAGCCCTAGCCAGACAAGCATCCACATTTTTATTAAAATACAGAAACTTGTCAAGCCAGATGCCAAGGTATTTGACTTCAGTTCTCAGCGCCAACGGCCGTCCATGCTGTCCAATGATGCACAATTTTTTCCAGTTTTTTCTGGTATCGTAAGATGCCCTCTGCACTGGGGTCCTGAACAGAATTGTTTCGGTTTTTTGGAAATTGATCCTCAATTTCCAATCGTCGCAATATCCCTTGATGTGATCGAAGTCACGTTGCAAAAGTATGTTGATGACTCCGATTTTCGGACCTGATCTGTACGCCACCAGATCATCTGCATACGCTATAGCGTGACTAAGGGAACCTACAAGATCACTTGTATAAATGTTAAACAATATCGGGGAGTTCACCGCCCCCTGTTGTAAACCGTTATTAATTTCAAAGACTTTACTCGAAGTTACGTTACCACATTTGACGACGAACTTCTTTCCCATAAGCATTTCATAAATCATATATAGCATGGGTTTACGCATGCCAAGTCTGGTTAGCTTGTAGAAAAGCCCTTCTAACCATACGGTGTCGAAGGCCTTCTCAAAGTCAACCAGACAGGCCCCTGTGCATTGTCCTTTGGATTTATTCCATTGGATGTCGGAGACTAGTTTCGACGCGGCATGAATAGTGTCATGCCTCGCTCGAAAACCAAACTGATTTTCCGGGATAATTTTATTTTCCTCGACCCACTCAAGCAGAGCCCTATTGACTATCTTCTCGAATACCTTGCTTACATTCGGCAGAAGGCTTATTGACCGAAGATTTGCAGGGTTTGTTCCGTCCTTGTCCTTTTTGGTGATAGGATGTACCACCGCCGTTTTTCACTGCACCGAATAATGTACATTATTCAGTGCATTGTTAAACAGCGTGGTGAAAATATCAACTGCCTCTATTGGCAGGTGTCTCAACACGACGTTTGGGACCCCGTCCTCTCCCGCCGACTTTTTATTCTTCAGTGATATAAAGATGTTCAGGAGTTCATCTTTTTGTACGAACAGCATCAGGCTATTGGCGACTATGCCATTTGAAGGATTTTCGTCATTGAATACGGTAAAACCGTGATTCTCAGATCGCCAAGCTTGAAGTTCGGTACTTAGATAAAAGTGAAAAGTATACACGGTCTCGAAGACAGCGCCTATCGCATTTGCCTTCTCCTGAGGATCTTCGATCGTGAAAAAACCGTCGTTCGAATCAACACTTTCCGGACTTATACCAACCGCCGTCAGTGTCTGTCTGTTCTCTGTCGTTTGGGAAATTCGGACACATGGAATGTCGTTATGATCCTTTCGCCTGAAAATTTTATTTATTTGCGAGAACATATTCGGGCTACTGGTTTTTATAGCCCGAATTTTCTTGCCCCAGTACAAACTTACAGATTGTCTGTAATTCTCTGTGATTAGCTGTTTGAGGTTTTTGATCAACGACTTCAATGTCCGAACCTCCGGGTCTTGTCTTTCAGTAAATTGTCTACGCAGCCGTTTAAGCCTTGAGACCAGTCTACTTTTGTGCTTATGGAGAGCCTCGCTGGCAATGCGCAGGTCCTAAAGAAATACTTAGGGAGCGTAGTAAACCCTGACTATCTACCTCCCTATCTAGTCTTTGATCGACCCTTCACCTGCTCGTTTCCGAGCAGAGACGAATGGGACAAGAATGAACCCACAAAAATGGACTGTGGAACAGGTGCTGGCATATTCTCAGAGGAATTAGTAATATACAAATCAATCAGGCTTTCTGATCATAGTAGTGTGTTCCAGGCTGAGGTGCTAGCAATCACTGAAGCGGCTCATTCGGTGTCAATAATGGAAATACCACACAGTGATATCACCATATTCATTGACAGAAAGCAGTATCTGCTATCGAAATTAAATCAAAGCTGGTTCGCCGCTGTCGCGAAGCATAATGCTGATCTCTGCTGGGTTCCTGGTCACAGGGACATAGACGGCAACGAGTCGGCCGACGAACTTGAAAGATATGGATCTGCTACAGATCATGACCAGGCACTACAAACGGTCGAACCACCACTCTGTAACCTCAGAGAACGAGTGGAATACAAGACCCGAATGAAAGCCAATACCAGGTGGAAGGTAGACTACCTGCGAAATATCTCGGAAGCTTGGTCTGGAACCGGAACAAAAAACTTTTGCGGTACGACAGAATCTCCTGGTCACAACTTTCTCAGAACCCACACAATGAAACTAAATCTCAAGGATGACGATATCTGTAGAGGATGCAGTGATGAAGAAACACACGAGGATACACCTCATTTCCTCTGTCACCTGAGGAACAGAACACTTGGCAGCTACTACTTCCAAGACATCCGAGAACTTTCCGATATTCCATTACCCAATCTTTACAGGTTCCTACGAACATCAGGATGGCTGGATAGAGTGGAGTAACCCAAAGTTACGATAAGGAAGGACGAAATCCCACCTAAGTGACCTAAGTGTGGCGGAATAGAGGATCCTCTACTCCACCAACCCCTAAACCTAACCTAATTCCAATATGATTTGCTATTTCGTTTAACCGATGACTCAACTGACAAAGCATCCTTGATGGATGGATTTGTTCCAACTTCTCCAAATATGTCAGCAAGTCAATCAAAGCCGTGTCGGTCCATTTATTTAAAATTTGCTTATTTATTTAAGCACGCCATATTTAAAATTCATAAGCCATACCTATAATTATGCCGAATAAAATATTAACATTAAGTTTTGGCAATTTTGTTTTAATTTATTTTGCGTGCCACTTTTCCAGTCGTCATAAATTCATTAAAATTCAAATTATATTTCATCTGTATGTTAACATTCATCTCGTTATTGGCATAATAAAATAAAAATAATTAAACAGCAAAAAATCGACATCCTAATGCTAATGCCATTCTATGTGTGTAGCATTCTCTTTGCAATAACTCTTTTGGGAAGCACTCTTCGAGACTTCGAATATGAAAAAAACTCTCTTTCGACTTGAAGAGCGTGCTGTTGCTGACTTCTGAATTTCAGATTCTGTCTGATGGTGCTGGTGCGGTGGTGCCCTGCCTGAGTGCCTGCAGTGGTGGTTGATGGTTTTGCCACTTTGCCAGTGCCAGTGCCATGTTATGCTCATGCCAGACTAGTAGTTACGAATTGCGAGTCGACCGGTCTCTCTGAACTGCTCTTTGCGTCTGCATGATTCTTCATTTTTTTTTTGTTTTTGACTGCACTGGTTCACTTTTTGCCGACTTGCATTTTTGCTTGCAATGCAGTTTTACTTTTCATAATTTTTTTAATCACATTCTGCCAATCGCTCGCAAATATTGTATCTCTGCGTTTTGTTGGTTTTTCAAGATATCGATAAAAAAAACTGCTTACACCCGCAAAGCCCGCGATCCGTGGCAAAAACACAAAAGCGAAAACGGTAAACAGTATTCGGTTAACATTCGTGGGGAGTAGGTACGCGTTTATATGCAGTGTTAGCTTTTATTTCTTTTTCTTATTATTTTATTTTTTTTTTTTTAAGAAAAAGAAAACATACCGTGTGTATGGATATATGTGCGGGATTATTTGGCGAATCTGTACACATAATTTCCAATCTAAAGGGTTATTTATGCATTTGCTACCCCTAACCTATGTGTCGCATATATGCATGTGTCGAGTACATATGTGGAATAGCACCTATGATTGCTCTTGTTCTAGTTCTTGTTTCTGTTTTTTTTTTTTTTATATAGGCGCCCTGTGACAGTAACAACCCAAGTTTTTACATACTTTGCATCAAAGATATTGTTGATCTTTTTTTTCGTTCTGTTATTGGGTTCGTTTGATTTCCGTTAAAGGAGGGGGAAACAAAATAAAAACGTCCTAGGTACATTCTTTGTTTGATTAATTACTCGTGGTTGGGTTTTCGTGCTTATGCCCATATTTACATAAATCCACTTCCAGTCGGGGTCCGAGGACTTTCTTGTGATTATTTCAAGTGCAAATATTTATTTTAAAAGTTTACCGACATATATCAGAGAATGCCAACAGTTGCAATTATCTTTGGTTGGGGATGATTTAATCGTTCAGATTGCGGTAAGTCAGTTCGTTAAAAGTTCGTTACAGTTAAGAAAAGCAAAATAATTATGAACAATTCAGGCTTTATTTTGCTTGATCAAACAAATGGCGGAAATAAGCGTTAAAATCCGTGACTCAATGAAATGAAATGAAATATCTGTGGTTAGTGGCAGACTAATAATTAGTGACATCAAAAATGTTTAATAATTGTTTTGCAAATTGGACTGAAACAGGGTAGAGTCGTCTGTTTCCGAACATCCCCAGTTCTCGAACACTTTTAGCAAAAGTCGTTAAATTGTCGTTAATTTACCGTTTCTGCTTTTTGTCACAGCACACTTGTACGTATAGATATTCCTTTTTTAATTACCTTAAGCATCACATTCATTCTTGTTAATAATACAAATTTATGTTACAAAAATCATTAAGCATGGCTTTGTTGTCTTCCTGATTGACATGAGTTTGTTTTAATGTTTATTATATTCTTGAATTTATAAAGATTTAAAGATATGTGAAAAAGCAAAACATAAAAAAATAGTAGACATACTAATTTGTTTTTTATACCCTATCCCATAGGGGGGTATATTAGTTTTGATACATAGTTTGTAACATAGAGAAATAATTTAGCTACATATACCTCAAAGTACAGGGTGGCGCACCAATTGTGCTACAATAAGAAATTCAAATTACTTTTTTTTTAATCGATGTATTTCATTTTTTTTTTATTGGTTAGAAAATTAAGTTTTATTTTAAATAGTTAGTTGTTTTTAAAGATTATAGTTCGCAAATGACCTCCACGCCCTCCCACGCATATGCGGCACCTGATCAAAAAATTATTCATTGCGGCCTGAAGAGTTGAAGTTGGGATCGCCTCAATTATTGTCGTTATGGACTGCTTTAATTCAGTTAAATTCCTGGGCTTCGTTTTATACACCTCTTGCTTGACATAACCCCATAAAAAGAAGTCTGGTGCAGTCAGGTCAGGTGACCTTGGGGGTCAGCGAAGAGTGGAGTTCCTAGAAATTAATTTGTTTGCGAATTTTTTGTTTAGCTCCGCCATAACTGGTCTGGCTATATGTGCAGTTGCTCCATTTTGCTGAAACCAAACGCTGTTGAATGGTATACGTCTTCGGCGCAGTTCTGGATAAAAAAAACTCCTTCAACATCTTTAAATAACGGTCCCCATTGACAGTAACGGTTACACCGTTTTCTTCAAAGAAGTACGGCCCGGCAATACACCTTGATGAAACTGCGCACCACACAGTGACTCGTTCTGGGTGCAGTTCCGTCTCATGGAGCATTTCTGGATTAGACTCTTTCCATATACGGCAATTTTGCTTGTTTACATTGCCGTTAAGATCGAAATGGGCCTCATCAGACATGAACAACCAATTGATCAATGTGTTGTCTTCTTCGGCCATTGATATCATTTTTTGGCAAAATTCCAGGCGAACAGGCAAATCCTGAGGGTTTAACTTGCTAGTAATTTGGACTTTGTACGGAAACAAGTTTAAATCGTCATGAAGTATCCGTAGTAATGACCGTCTACTAACTCCAATTTGCCCCGATAAGTTTCGGGTCGAAACGCTCGGATTGGCCTGTATTGCAGATGCTACTGCTGCGATTGTATCCTGAACCGAACATTGGCATCTCGATGGTACGGCCTTCGTGCGATGCTTCCAGATTCAGCAAATATGTTTACAAACCTCATAATGGTCCATCTACTCGGGGGATTTCCGCCAAACTCCCGCCTAAATTTCCTTTGGACGGAAATGACGGACTGCAAAGCATGGTACCGTTGCACTATCCAAATTCTTTTCTCCGTATCCCAAGCATCCATTTTTATAAATCTAAATAGTAAAAAATAAGCCGATTACTCACACAGAAAAAAAGTTATTACGTTTTATTTTTGTAGCACGATTCGTGCGCCACCCTGTATATGTATCGACTCAATCGATAACTGAGTCGATTTAGCCGTGTCTGTCACCAGTTTTTGGGACTTAAATTTTGAGCTAGAATGATGAAATTCGGCACACGTTTTTTTTTCCGTGGGCTGGTGGAAATCTTCATAGACACGGTGAGCACGTGCCCAAAGTAGTGTGAGATTTTTACTCACTAAAACCACCACCCATTTTGTATTTCTATTGCAACTAAGTATTCGACTTATCCAGCAATTTTTTTATCACGAGTATATAATATGTTTGGCAGGTAACTTTCCTTTGAGAGTTCCTGCTTTTCCGCAATTTATAGCGCGGTTTGTTATTATCTGGCCAAATCCAAGGGCTTAGTTCTTTGAATAAATTTGTTTCGTCAAGAATTTGGAGGACTGTTGTGTTTTTTATGTTTTCGTGCAAAATTGTTTGTTTCATCTTTAACCGCGGGAATACCCAGATCTCTGCGTAGATCTTCGTTCCTTATGTACCACGGCGCATTGACGAATGATCTTAACATTTTGTTTTCAAAAGTTTGTAAAATGTTTAGATTCGTTTCACTGGTACAACCCCATAGTTGTATACCATATGTCCAAACCGGTTTTAGCACTTGCTTGTATAATAGCAGCTTGTTATCAAGGTTAAGCTTCGAATATTTTCCGAGCAACCAGTACAGTTCTCTGTATTTATTCTTAAGTTCTTCGCATTTCTTTTTTACATGCGACTTCCATTTTAATTTTGCATCGAGTGTCATACCGAGATATTTCGCTTCATTTGCAAACGGGACTCGAACCGTATTTAGAAATACAGGCAAATTGTTTGTCCGTTTATACGAAAAATCTACATGGATCGATTTGCTCTCATTAAGTGCAATCCGCCAGGATTTAGTCCATTCATTAACCTCGTTAAGAGCGTTTTGTAATTTAATATTTGTTTCCTCTATTGTTGTGGCAACTGCTGGTATAGCAGTATCGTCAGCAAACGTTGCAACTATTGTATCGTTTGTTTGTGGGATATCACGAGTGAATATGAGGTACAGGATTGGTCCAAGGACGCTTCCTTGCGGTACACCTGCCATTATTTCTTTGAACTCGGAATATTCGCTTCCAAGTTTCACACGGAAGAGTCTATGCTCAGGATACGACACGAGGATTTTATATAATTGTTCTGGCAAAACTTGACTTAGTTTATAAGTAAGGCCTTTGTGCCACACCTTGTCAAAAGCTTGCGACACGTCAAGAAATACGGCTGAACAAATTTTCTTTTCTTCGAAAGCTTTCTCAATTACATCTGTAATTCGATGTACTTGGTCCACCGTTGAATGTTTACTTCTAAACCCAAATTGATGGTCAGGTAAAAGACGTTTCTGTTCAATTATGGGGTGTAAGCGACCGAGTAATATCCGTTCAAAAACTTTTGAAATGATTGGAAGAAGTGAAATAGGCCTGTAAGATTTTATTTCATTCGGTGATTTTCCTGGTTTTAGAACCATAATCACTTCCGCGACTTTCCACTGTCTTGGTATGTATTCTAATCTGATTGCTGCATTTATAATAAAAAGAAGCTTAGTTAATGCTTTCCGAGGCAACATTTTAAGAAGTTCTCCTGTAATCAGGTCATAACCCGGAGCTTTTTTAGGCTTTAGTTTCTGTATTTCCCGTTTAAGCTCGGCAATACTTGCATATCTTACTATGTTATTATCGGTTGTACTCTCGAATATATTAATGTTTTCATTTTGCGCCGGACCATCAAATGGCTTAAATGTTTCCTCAAGATGTGAGGCAAAAACGTCAGCTTTTTCCTTATCGCTCTTTGCCCAAACGTCTTGAGTTACCCTAATGGGCGGCACAGCGATTTTTGGCCGTTTTATGACTCTAATTGCTTTCCAGAGCGAATAATTCGATTCCTTTCCAGCGGTTAGGCTTTGCAGATAAGTTTCTACTGAATGGTTTTTAAAGTATTTAATCGAATTTGATAGCAAATTACTCAACCGATTGAGATGTGTTTTATCTTGCGGGGCACGAGTTTGGTGCCATCTTTTACGAGCTTTTCTTTTTTGTCTTACTAAATCTTGTATTTCTCGGGGGTACTTAATTTTACTATAGCTCACAATTTTGTTCTGTTGAGGAGTATTATTCCATGCTGCTTTTTGGATGGTATTGATAAATGAGTCAACAGCGACTTCGAGTTCCAATGGGGTTCTAAGCGATACACCCAGTCGGATATTATTTTCAATATCGTTTTTGAAACCTTCCCAGTTGGTTTTCCCGTTTGTTAATCTGGGTGGTTTTTCATTTCTAATCAGTGACTCGCTCGTTGTTAAAATGACTGGAGAATGATCAGAGGAAAGATCAAAGCATTCTTCAACTTTGATTCGATTGGACGGCAGACCTTTTACAATGAAAAATCGATCAAATCCGGTATTTTTCTAACATCAGTTGGCCAGTAAGTTGGTTTTCCCGTAGAATGAAATTCGGTATTATACTTTCTACCTACATCATAAAGCATCCTACCTTTCTGTGATATGCATCTAGATCCCCAGAATGTATGTTTTGCATTAAAGTCCACTCCGATGACAAAACGTTGTCCAAGGGAATTAAGCAAAGTTTTCAAAGTCAATTTTCTCAACCTTGCATCGTGGTGGGCAGTAAATAGACGATATCTTCAGAAAGGATTGTCTGCTTTTTATTTGTATAGAGCTAACTTGCATTGTTTCGATTTCTAGTTTAAGATCAATAGAATGTTCGATACACTCTTTTATATATAGTGAGGCTCCACCTCTAGCCTTATTCTATGGATGTAGAGCATGAAAGTCGAAATAATCTTTAATTTTTAAGTTCGAATAACTCTTTGCGTGAGTTTCGGATATTAAACAGATGTCTATATCTTTTTCCTGCATAAATAATTCAAGTTCTCCAAGTTTTTGCCAAAGGCCATTGGCATTCCACGTAAGTTCGGCACACGTGCTCTTTGTTGCTCCCAGCAGAACAAGTGTAAACATTTTTGAAATCCGCCCACTACCACGCCCCCTTTAAAAAAAAACGTAGTTTTTGGCCAAACCGTAAGGGCTTTCAAAAAAGTGTCTGAGAAGCGTATTTAGAGAATCGTAATATCTATATTCACTTCATATTTAGTTTTTTTGACACGCCCACTTTTTGGGGGCGTTTTTATGTTTTTTTTCTTCGCTGGTAGGAAAAATAATCGAAAGACATTTGCAGAGGTTTTATCGTTAAGGAGCCTTCTGCAATAGTGAGGGACTTTAACCCGATCTAAAAAAACCTCCCGAAGACTGACTTTTGTATGTCTTCAAGGAATCGCACCTAGTCGTTAGACTAATCAGCAATTTATTTTTCATATGTATTATATTTTATAAAAATATTTTTTTTTTCCGTGGGCTGGTGGAAATCTCATAGACACGATGAGCACGTGTCCAAAGTAGTGTGAGATTTTTACTCACTAAAACCACCACCCATTTTGTATTTCTATTGCAACTAAGTATTCGACTTATCCAGCAATTTTTTTATCACGAGTATATAATATGTTTGGCAGGTAACTTTCCTTTGAGAGTTCCTGCTTTTCCGCAATTTATAGCGCGGTTTGTTATTATCTGGCCAAATCCAAGGGCTTAGTTCTTTGAATAAATTTGTTTCGTCAAGAATTTGGAGGACTGTTGTGTTTTTTATGTTTTCGTGCAAAATTGTTTGTTTCATCTTTAACCGCGGGAATACCCAGATCTCTGCGTAGATCTTCGTTCCTTATGTACCACGGCGCATTGACGAATGATCTTAACATTTTGTTTTCAAAAGTTTGTAAAATGTTTAGATTCGTTTCACTGGTACAACCCCATAGTTGTATACCATATGTCCAAACCGGTTTTAGCACTTGCTTGTATAATAGCAGCTTGTTATCAAGGTTAAGCTTCGAATATTTTCCGAGCAACCAGTACAGTTCTCTGTATTTATTCTTAAGTTCTTCGCATTTCTTTTTTACATGCGACTTCCATTTTAATTTTGCATCGAGTGTCATACCCAGATATTTCGCTTCATTTGCAAACGGGACTCGAAGCGTATTTAGAAATACAGGCAAATTGTTTGTCCGTTTATACGAAAAATCTACATGGATCGATTTGGTCTCATTAAGTGCAATCCGCCAGGATTAAGTCCATTCATTAACCTCGTTAAGAGCGTTTTGTAATTTGATATTTGTTTCCTGTATTGTTGTGCCAACTGCTAGTATAGCAGTATCGTCAGCAAACGTTGCAACTGTTGTATCGTTTGTTTGTGGGATATCACGAGTGAATAGGAGGTACAGGATTGGTCCAAAGACTCTTCCTTGCGGTACGCCTGCCATTATTTCTTTGAACTCGGAATATTCGCTTCCAAGTTTCACACGGAAGAGTCTATGCTCAAGATACGACACGAGGATTTTATTTAATTGTTCTGGCAGAACTTGACTTAGTTTATAAGTAAGGCCTTTGTGCCACACCTTGTCAAAAGCTTGCGACACGTCAAGAAATACGGCTGAAAAAATTTTCTTTTCTTCGAAAGCTTTCTCAATTACATCTGTAATTCGATGTACTTGGTCCACCGTTGAATGTTTACTTCTAAACCCAAATTGATGGTCAGGTAAAAGACGTTTCTGTTCAATTATGGGGTGTAAGCGACCGAGTAATATCCGTTCAAAAACTTTTGAAATTATTGGAAGATGTGAAATAGGCCTGTAAGATTTTATTTCATTCGGTGATTTTCCTGGTTTTAGAACCATAATCACTTCCGCGACTTTCCACTGTCTTGGTATGTATTCTAATCTGATTGCTGCGTTTATAATACAAAAAAAGCTTAGTTAATGCTTTCCGAGGCAACATTTTAAGAAGTTCTCCTGTAATCAGGTCATAACCCGGAGCTTTTTTAGGCTTTAGTTTCTGTATTTCCCGTTTAAGCTCGGCAATACTTGCATATCTTACAATATTATTATCGGTTGTACTCTCGAATATGTTAATGTTTTCATTTTGCGCTGGACCATCAAATGGCTTAAATGTTTCCTCAAGATGTGAGGCAAAAACGTCAGCTTTTTCCTTATTGCTTTTTGCCCAAACGTCTTGAGTTACCCTTATTGGCGGCACAGCGATTTTTGGCCGTTTTATGACTCTAATTTTTCAGAGCGAATAATTCGATTCCACCATGACTTTCCTTCCCAGCGGTTAGGCTTTGCAGATAAGTTTCTACTTTCTACTGCATGGTTTTTAAAAATTTTTATCGAATTTGATAGCAAATTACTCAACCGATTGAGATGTGTTTTATCTTGCGGGGCACGAGTTTGGTGCCATCTTTTACGAGCTTTTCTTTTTTGTCTTACTAAATCTTGTATTTCTCGGGGGTACTTAATTTTACTATAGCTCACAATTTTGTTCTGTTGAGGAGTATTATTCCATGCTGCTTTTTGGATGGTATCGATAAAGGAGTCAACCGCGACTTCGAGTTCCAATGGGGTTCTAAGCGATACACCCAGTCGGATATTATTTTCAATGTCGTTTTTGAAACCTTCCCAGTTGGTTTTCCCGTTTGTTAATCTGGGTGGTTTTTCATTTCTAATCAGTGACTCGCTCGTTGTTAAAATGACTGGAGAATGATCAGAGGAAAGATCAAAGCATTCTTCAACTTTGATTCGATTGGACGGCAGACCTTTTACAATGAAAAAATCGATCAAATCCGGTATTTTTCTAACATCAGTTGGCCAGTAAGTTGGTTTTCCCGTAGAATGAAATTCGGTATTATACTTTCTACCTACATCATAAAGCATCCTACCTTTCTGTGATATGCATCTAGATCCCCAGAATGTATGTTTTGCATTAAAGTCCACTCCGATGACAAAACGTTGTCCAAGGGAATTAAGCAAAGTTTTCAAAGTCAATTTTCTCAACCTTGCATCGTGGTGGGCAGTAAATAGACGATATCTTCAGAAAGGATTGTCTGCTTTTTATTTGTATAGAGCTAACTTGCATTGTTTCGATTTCTAGTTTAAGATCAATAGAATGTTCGATACACTCTTTTATATATAGTGAGGCTCCACCTCTAGCCTTATTCTATGGATGTAGAGCATGATAGTCGAAATAATCTTTAATTTTTAAGTTCGAATAACTCTTTGCGTGAGTTTCGGATATTAAACAGATGTCTATATCTTTTTCCTGCATAAATAATTCAAGTTCTCCAAGTTTTTGCCAAAGGCCATTGGCATTCCACGTAAGTTCGGCACACGTGCTCTTTGTTGCTCCCAGCAGAACAAGTGTAAACATTTTTGAAATCCGCCCACTACCACGCCCCCTTTAAAAAAAAACGTAGTTTTTGGCCAAACCGTAAGGGCTTTCAAAAAAGTGTCTGAGAAGCGTATTTAGAGAATCGTAATATCTATATTCACTTCATATTTAGTTTTTTTGACACGCCCACTTTTTGGGGGCGTTTTTTATGTTTTTTTTCTTCGCTGGTAGGAAAAATCATCGAAAGACATTGCAGAGGTTTTATCGCGAGGGAACCTTCTGCAATAGTGAGGGACTTTAACCCGATCTAAAAAAAAACCTCCCGAAACTTACTTTTGTATGTCTTCAAGGAATCGCACCTAGTCGTTAGACTAATCAGCAATTTATTTTTCATATGTATTATATTTTATAAAAACATAAAATTTAAAAGAAATTCTGACGTTGGTCGGATTTCTATGTGTTTTGTTTGAAAATGTACTTTAGTTTCAGTATTTTTATATATATATATCTTTAGCTACATAGATCCAGAGGTTTAACCCGTCTTAATCTCCTGACTATATTGTCGGTTCTTAAAAGCTGTACTATTTCTAAATTAACATGGCTAAGAAGCCTATTTATTTATTTATTTCATCTACTGAGCTTAACTCTAACAGATTACTTACAATATTGTAATAACTTAAGGTATCTGTAATAATTTCAGTATTAAATATTTAAAATTCATTCTATTTAGTGTTAAATCTATTTCATTTGGAATTCGCAAAGGTAATTCATTAAAAAGTTTAATACATCTTGATATGGGTTCGTTGCATCCATAATTATATTTATGCCTCTGAGCTTTCAAAAAATGACGCTGCGCAAATTCATTTCGGTACATATATATCAAATAACTTAAGGATATCTGGATATTTCACACGACTCGAGTATACATCATGTACAAACATTATACATTGAACACACCGTCTCATTTCTAAAGTTTCAAGCCCTATAATGGCGCATCTTTCTAAATATGAAGGCATTTTTTCAATATTATGGCTTAGTTTTCTTATAACAAAACGAGTAAATGATTTTTAAACTTTTTCTATTCGAGTTATAATGGGAAGGGTACCATATAATAGAACAATATTCGTGTAAAGAACGTACCAGAGACATATAAACAGATTTAAGGGTATACATATTGGTGAAATCAGAACAATTACGTTTTACGAAACCAAACATAGAATAAGCTTTTGCTATAATATAGTCCATATGAATGGAAAATGTAAATTTGGTGTCAAAAATTATTCCAAGGTCCTTAACATCATTTTTTCGTTCTAACATTATATCTGCAATATTATAGATAAAAATTGTTGGAGTTACAAGACGGTTTGCAGTAAAGACATAACACTTATTTGTATTCAATTTCAAACCATTATTTTTACACCAATTGACGACTACATTAAGATCACTTTGAATTTTAGTACAGTCAAAAACGTTTTTTCACTCTATAAAATAGCTTTATATCATCTGCATACATTAAACATTTAGTATATTTCAGCAAAGACGGGATTTCATTTATGAATATATTAAATAAAAGAGGGCCAAGATGGCTACCCTGTGGAACACCCGACGATACATTTATGTACCTTGATAATATATTGCTTTTAACGCATTGTTTCCTACATTTGAGGTTACTTTGGATCCAATTTAAGAGCGCATCCCATGTATACCAAATGATTCAATTTTGACAATCAATGTGTTATGACAGACAGTATCAAAAGCTTTTATAAAATCTGTGTATAATACATCGACTTGATAGCCGGATTCAAATGCTTCTATGACATATTTCGAAAGCAGTATAGGGTTGGTTGTAGTGGATTTACCAGCTACAAACCCATGCTGTTCAATACAAATATGCTCTTTAAAAAAAAAAGGTAAGATTATCAGAGACGATCAACTCAAAGAGTTTTGGGATTGCAGATAGCTTTGATATTCCACGATAATTTTCAATATTACTCTTTGGACCAGCCTTGTGTATTGTTGTTGTAAAGGAAAGCTTCCATTCATCCAAGAAAATCCCTGAAGACAATGATAAATTAAAAATTATTTGAAGGGGTATGGCCAAAGCAAATTTACATTGTTTTAAGAAAAATGATGGAATTCCATTGGGGCCAGGATTCATAGAACAATTCAATTTTGTTATACCTTTTATGATCTCGATTTCAGATATTAAAATACAGCTTATATTAGTATGACCAATATTTGAATGTGCAACGTACGAGGGACTAACGACAAAATGATTGATATACACTGACTCGAAAAATGTTGCGAAAAGTTCACATGTGTTTTCAAGATCAATTGATGATTGCCCATTATACTCCATGCATTCCTGAAGAGAAACCGATTTCCTTTTGCCATTTAGAAATACCCAAAATGCTTTCGGATCATTTGTTATGCGAGACTGTATGTTCAAAATATATTGTTTGTATAAATATTTGTCTAAAAAATCATATTCTCTTCTCAATTGACAAAAACGCTGCCAATCAACATCCAAATTTTATTTTTTATATATTTTATAAACTATGTTTTTGATATTTTTTAAATTTACAAGACGTTTGTTATGCCACGGTAATTTAAAGTTACGTTACGTTTTTGGAATAAATTGTGAAAATCCACAATGTAGTACATTCTGGAACGTGATGTATGTATCTTCTAATGAGAGCCCGAAAAGGATTTGATTCCAATCAACAGAGTCAATGTAATTATTGAGTGCCACGAAATCACCTTTAGAAAAGTTAAATGTTGGACTATTTGAGTGATGTTTTTAAACTATTTTCAAATTTTAACATAGAACATATAGCAATGTGATGGATAGAATTTCTTAACAATGGATAAATTACTTCAGAAACTTTATAAATTACGTGATTGTTTATAAAAATTAAATCAAGAATTCTATTTAAAGAGTTTTCAATGTGGTTAATTTGAACAACATCTAATGAATAGATTTTATCAATAAAACTAAATTCTATTTCTTTCTTCATATTATATGGAATTAGGCATTTTTCATCATTCGAATAAATCCATTTAATGTTACCTAAGTTGAAATCACCAACTTTAAATGGGTATTGTTTATCTGACAAATTTTGTGTAACATTTTCGACATTAAAAACGTGGGATTCATAAATACTAATAGGACTATTTGGAGGTATATAACTTACTATGAAGAACATTTCATTATCATACAATTTCACACATACACATAGTTGCTCAATGTCATCTCCATGTCTTGGTAATTGGATAGGTTTACTGCAATATTTTTGTCGTACAGCGATAAGTACTCCGCCTCCCCGTAATTGACCATTAGTTGTAGGACGATCCAGACGATGAACAGTGTATTGGCAATCAAACAATTCAGCAGACGTAGCAGACTCTGTGTTTTAGAGCTTCTTTTTTAGCTTCGTCTTCAACCATTTCAATATATAGATCTCTATGTAGATCGGTGTTACGTATGTACCATGGTGCGTTAACTATGCTCCGTAGTACTTTTTTATGGAGGGTAAGTATTCTTAGTAAGTTTGTCCCACAGCTGGAGCCCATAGGTCCATCCTGGTTTAGGAATTTGCTTATATAGCAATAATTTATTGTAATTGGATAAGGATGAGTATCTCCCAATAAGCCAATACATTTTACTGTAGCGGATGTTTAACTCATCTCTTTTTTTCTTTACATGTGCTTTCCAGCGCAGTTTGGCGTCTAGAGTCATCCCTAAATATTTAGCTGTATTTGAATATTCCACTACATTACTATTTATGTATATTGGAATTTATGGTACATTTTGAACGTAACATTCATATGAACTGACTTCAGGTCATTTAATTTGATCTGCCAAGTTTTAGTCCATTCTGAGATATTGTTTATTGCCTTTTGTAGCTTTTTGTAGCTATTTCGACACTTTCTCCTACAGAAAGTATAGCAGTATCATCTGCAAAGGTAGCTAAAGTGGTTTCGATATTTTCTGGTAGATCACTGGTAAATAGGAGATATAGTACTGGACCTAAAACACTGCCTTGAGGTACACCAGCCTTAATTTCTCTTAATGTTGAGTACCTTGTTTCTTGAATACTTGTATTTTTTTTTTTTTTTTTTTTTTTTTTTTTTTCCGTGGGCTGGTGGAAATCTTCATAGACACGATGAGCACGTGCCCAAAGTAGTGTGAGATTTTTACTCACTTAAACCACCACCCATTTGGTATTTCTATTGCAACTAAGTATTCGACTTATCCAGCAATTTTTTTTATCACGATTAAATAATATGTTTGGCAGGTAACTTTCCTTTGAGAGTTCCTGCTTTTCCGCAATTATAGCGCGGTTTGTTATTATCGGGCCAAATCTAAGGGTTTAGTTCTTTGAAGACGCCGCAATATATTTGTTTCGTCCAGAATTTGGAGGACTGTTGTGTTAACGTGTCCTAATAAACGTTTTTTATGTTTTCGTGCAAAATTTTTTGTTTCATCTTTAACCGCGGGAATACCCAGATCTCTGCGTAGATCTTCGTTCCTTATGTACCACGGCGCATTGACGAATGATCTTAACATTTTGTTTTCAAATGTTTGTAAAATGTTTAGATTCGTTTCACTGGTACAACCCCATAGTTGTATACCATATGTCCAAACCGGTTTTAGCACTTGCTTGTATAATAGCAGCTTGTTATCAAGGTTAAGCTTCGAATATTTTCCGAGCAACCAGTACAGTTCTCTGTATTTATTCTTAAGTTCTTCGCATTTCTTTTTTACATGCGACTTCCATTTTAATTTTGCATCGAGTGTCATACCGAGATATTTCGCTTCATTTGCAAACGGGACTCGAACCGTATTTAGAAATACAGGCAAATTGTTTGTCCGTTTATACGAAAAATCTACATGGATCGATTTGCTCTCATTAAGTGCAATCCGCCAGGATTTAGTCCATTCATTAACCTCGTTAAGAGCGTTTTGTAATTTAATATTTGTTTCCTCTATTGTTGTGGCAACTGCTAGTATAGCAGTATCGTCAGCAAACGTTGCAACTATTGTATCGTTTGTTTGTGGGATATCACGAGTGAATATGAGGTACAGGATTGGTCCAAGGACGCTTCCTTGCGGTACACCTGCCATTATTTCTTTGAACTCGGAATATTCGCTTCCAAGTTTCACACGGAAGAGTCTATGCTCAAGATACGACACGAGGATTTTATATAATTGTTCTGGCAAAACTTGACTTAGTTTATAAGTAAGGCCTTTGTGCCACACCTTGTCAAAAGCTTGCGACACGTCAAGAAATACGGCTGAACAAATTTTCTTTTCTTCGAAAGCTTTCTCAATTACATCTGTAATTCGATGTACTTGGTCCACCGTTGAATGTTTACTTCTAAACCCAAATTGATGGTCAGGTAAAAGACGTTTCTGTTCAATTATGGGGTGTAAGCGACCGAGTAATATCCGTTCAAAAACTTTTGAAATGATTGGAAGAAGTGAAATAGGCCTGTAAGATTTTATTTCATTCGGTGATTTTCCTGGTTTTAGAACCATAATCACTTCCGCGACTTTCCACTGTCTTGGTATGTATTCTAATCTGATTGCTGCATTTATAATAAAAAGAAGCTTAGTTAATGCATTTATTTTTGAATACTGTTTCGGTAGTTGCTTTTTTTATTTATGGATCAATCCTTTGTGCCCTACTTTGTCGAAAGCTGTAGAGCATCCTTTTTTCTCTTCAAAAGCATTTTCAATTTTATCAGTGATTCTATGCACTTGGTCAATTGTTGAGTGTTTATTTCTGAACTCAAATTGATGGCTCGGTACTAGCCATTTTTCTACAATAATATCTTGCAGGCGTTTTACCAGCATCTTTTCGAATAGCTTGGACAACATTGGTAGTATAGGCCTATATTAGGTTACTTCGCTAGGTGGTTTACCTGGTTTTGGAATCATTATAACCTCCGAGACATATCTTAAATACAGCGTTTATGATCTGCGCTAGATGTTTCAGTATTTTTTTTTTTTTTTTAGAATTGTTTTAAAATATCCCCTGTTATTAAATCAAACCCTGGGGCCTTTTTTATGTTTATAAATTTCTTTTTTTATTTGAAAGTACAATCCTTCCGGTTAATAATGGTAAATAATTTCGTTCAAATGGCTGCCTCGGCTGGCCATGCAGTAGCCTACACGATCGGTCCAATTTTTAAGCACATTATCGATTGTGTGCAGCTGTATTTCACCAATGGCTTCACAAATATTGTCCTTTAAAGCGTCAATTGTCTCTGGCTTGTCGGCGTAACACTTATCTTTAACGGCACCCCACAAATAATAGTCCAACGGTGTCAAATCGCAGCTCCGAGGTGGCCAAACGACATCAGCTCTGCGGCTGATAATGCGATCTTAAAAACAGGGCGCAAAACATCGAGTGTAGCTTCGGCTATGGAGCACGTAGCGCCGTCCTGTTGAAACCAAATGTTGCCAATATCCTCCTCTTCAATTTTTGTAAACAAAAATTCGTTCAACATGGCCCGATAACGATCGTCATTGACTGTAATGGCCACTACTTGCTCATTTTCGAAGAAAAATGGCCCAATTAAGCCTCTGGACCAAAATCCGCACCAAACAGTGACTCGTTTTGGGTGTATCGGCTTTTCAATGCGTGCGGGTTTTCTGTGCCCCAAATGCGACAGTTTAGCTTGTTTACATACCCGCCAAGATCAAAATGAGCTTCATCTGAAAAGATGATTTTTTTGGCAAAATCGGCATCTTCTCTAAGTCGATCGCAGGCCACTTAGCGAAGCGAAAACGCATTGGATGGTCAGTTGGCTTCAACTCCTGAACCAATCGGACTTTGTATGGCGTCATACCAAGGTCTTTATGCAAAATTCGTCTCAATGATGTTACCGAAATGTTCAATCGTTGAGAACGACGGTGAATTGATGTTGATGGCGCTTCACGCACACTTTCTGCCACAGCAACAATATTCTCGGGTGTACGCACTGTTTTTGGCTTTTCACGCTTTGGTTTATCGATGAGGATGCCAGTTTCTTTCACTTTTTTCACAAGATAACGAACATACGGAGCTGACGGTGCTTCTCTTCTTCCAAAATCCGTACGCAATTTTCGCACAGATTCTGCAACATTACCATGATTTTCAAAGTAATGTCGCAATATTTCCCAGCGTTGTTCAAGCGTATACACAACCATATTCGTTCAGCGGAAGGATAAAACTAATTATCTGTCAAATCAGACATGAGCTTAGTGTTACCATTCACGAAATAAGCACTGGATGAAAAAAACAACGTTTGATAGCGGACCCGTTATTTAAAATGTCGTTTTTTTTCACCTAAGAACTTGTCTCTCTTCTTCTTCTTATTTTACTTCTTATGCATGCCTGCATCTACCTAATTGTAGTGTATAAAGAAATGGATTTTTAAAATTGAAAAACCTGCTTAAAAAATGTAGAGTTCCCATTGCCGATACACATACATCGCTCACTAAAATGATTCTCAAAAATAAATTCACCACGATTATGGATCTCTTCAAACTTCACTATCACCGCGCCATGTTATACCGCTTATTTGAACAAAATCGGTGTTTAAAATTCCCCATTTTATAGCCACCCTCACCACATTGCATGACTGCACCGATAGACACTAAAAGCACATGTCATCGCTTGAAAACCAACAAAACTATGTATCCACCTCTGGCTATTTATTTATCCATTTAGAAATGCACAACTGGTCACAACAATTAAATTCCCAGACTACCTTTCAACGGTACATGCATTATAGGTCTAGCCGACTGCAGCATAAAAGGAAACATATCCTTGGAACTCTTATGCAAATGTTAACCCCCGCCAATTGATTGTTTAACTTGTCGGGAGAGAAGTGTTTGAAACGATTAGTACATGTGCATATGGACCCGTGTTGGCACAACTAATATCTTACCTAGGGTATTGATTTTGGTGCTGCAGTTGTTTTTGTTTTTTCAGTCGTTAATCAGAAGTTTGTAAAACCATTCTATAACCAAACAGTAACATGTTGTAGATATACCTACACATGTACATTAAATAACACCACAAGTTTAAAATATTCTCTCCTGAGATTCTTACTGTCAAAATACAATTGGGTACAATTTATCCTGGCACTGTTTTGTACACGATTAGTTTTCTGTTCGCATAATGATGTACACACACATGCACAAATTATAATTACAAAAATCTGTCATGCAAACACAAAAAAAAAAAAAAAACGTATCCTTCAACTCTCTGTTTCTCCCTATCTGATCGTTTTGCAGCCAGGTGTCACATTTTTAGCAAATGAATTCTTTTATCTTTGAGGCTACGGTTCTTAACACTACCTTGCGTTGGTAGCATGGTAGTGGTACGTAGGTATTGTTCTATACGTTGAGTGTTTCCTTTTGCAAAATGATTATCATTAGAGTGAGGATACATTGTACATTTGTTCGATGTTTCGCACACCATCGAAATATATGCCTAGGTAGGTGCATTCGAGTATATAATAGCGAAGGTTAGGGTTAGGGCTGAATCGATGTTCACCGGTTTTTTGTTTTTTTTTGTTAAACAGAGTTTTGGCAAATGATTCCAATTTCA
This sequence comes from Rhingia campestris, assembly GCA_932526625.1. Taxonomy (NCBI): domain Eukaryota; kingdom Metazoa; phylum Arthropoda; class Insecta; order Diptera; family Syrphidae; genus Rhingia; species Rhingia campestris. The sequence goes on along the minus strand of OW052186.1, from coordinate 393,034 downwards.
TACAAGGGAGGATTTTATATGGCAGAAAAACAATTATTAGAAAAAAAGTAACTTTCTGTAAAAGAGATTAACAAGCATTTTTTTTGAATATTAAAGGGTTTTTAAAAAAAAAATGGAAATGAACCAATTTTAGCCAAAAAGGACCTCGTTGCGGAACATTTCTCGAATGGAGCACCGATTTTGGATATCAAGTTTTATGATTTACACACATTGTTCAGCACTAAAACAAAAGCCCTTATTTGTGTCATATTTAAAAAAAAGGTGATGCAAGATTGGCGCACAATTACAGGGGAATTTCCATTTTAAATTCACTTAGAAAGATCTTTGCTACAATACTACACAAAAGACTCTCCAATTGGAAAGATGACAGCAATCGACTCAGCATATTTTAAGCTGGTTTTCGCTCAGGATTTTCAACCATGGATTAAATTTTCACTCTGACTAGTATTGCCAGAAGATATATTGACAAGAAGTTGTAAAGGTTTTTTTTTGTAGAGGTATAGAACTTTGAATTGAAATAAAACACAAGAAAATCGTTTAAATGTCCATCAATTTGGCTTTTTGGGAGGATAATTTTATGCCATTACTGTTTAAATATGATTTCGGGCACGTCTAGAGGTCCAACCACTTCTTCGAGCATTTGTGGCCGTATGTCGGCAATAACGCCACGAATATTGGCTTCCAAGTCCCCTAACGTTTCTGGTTTGTTGGCGACTTCACATATCCCCACTGAAAATAATCCAATTGTGTCCAATCACACGATCTTGGTGGTCAATTGACAGGTCCATTCCGCTAAATTATGCGCTCATCGAATGTTTCCTTCAATAAATAGATTGTGACGTGCTAAATTATGCGCTCATCGAATGTTTCCTGCAATAAATAGATTGTGACGTGCGCTGTGTGGCACTTGCATCGTCGGAACCGAAAAACTTTCCATGCTCGGTATGTGTGTTAGTAACGACCTTCGTTGGAACGACCACATATTCGAAATCGCCAAAAATGCAGCAAAATGTCTAGGTTTCCTCAATCGATGTAAGAAATACTTCACCCCTTCTCATCTGGCCTCAATATATAAAGCGTACATACGGCCCAAACTTGAGTTCAACGCCCACATATGGTCAGGTGCAGCCAAAACATCATTGCACCTACTAGATAGAATACAAAAGCGTGCGATAAAATTGATAGGAGATCCAACCATAGCGAACTCCATAGTTTCGCTCGAACATCGTAGGAATGTCTCCTGCCTTACACTCTTTTACCGCTATTACAACAACAAATGCTCTAACGAAATAGCTAGCTGCATTCCGCCCCTTCAACAATTCAACCGTAATATTCGCCGTACCACGAATGCTAATCAGTTCACCCTAAAGCCTATCTTCGGACGTACTATGAAATATAGAGATTCATTCCTTAACCGAACAACACTAATGTGGATTGTGGAATGCTTTACCAAACTCAGTTTTTCCTCTCCATTACAATTTACAGAAATTCAAAACCAACGCACACCGGTATCTCCTCTTCTCTACTCCTCTATTTCCTTAATGCCCGCGCTGTTCTTAAACACCATAAGAGTATTGATAATCCCTTTAGCGCGCGCCAATTATATAAGAAAAAAATGTAGCGCCGTCTTGTTGGAACCACATCTCATCCACATTCATGCAATCCAATTTGGGAACAAAATAGTCGATTATCATGGCTCTATACCGTTCTCCCTTAACGGTAACTGACTCTCCAGCATCATTTCGGAAGAAGTATGGCCCAATGACTCCACCAGCCCATAGAGCACACCAAACAGTCAGTTTTTGTGGATGTAATGGCGTCTCAAGGGTCTCATGTGGATTCTCTTCACTCCAAATGCCTCAATTTTGCTTGTTGACGTAGCGATTCAACCAAAAATGAGCCTCATCACTGAACAAAATTTTGCGATGAAAATCAGAATCGAGATCAATCTCATTTTCGGTCCATACACCAAAATCACGAATTGCATGGTCTCGCGGCTTTAATTCTAGCACAAGCTGGATCTTGTAAGCCAAGGTCGTAAGCCAAGATCTTTGCGCAAAATCTTCCATAAAGTTGATGGACAAAGCTCCAATTGCTGTGCACGGTGGCGAATCGATTCATTCGGGTCTTCTTCAACACTTTGCTCTACAGCGGCAATTGTTTCTTCTGTGAGCACTGTTCGACGTCTCTGCGGATGCGTATTATCACGATCCATGGTTAACCGAATTAATTGCTCTGATGGACGGTTATGTCGACCATAAAATCGACGGAGCTTGCGGTAAACTTCGCGAACTGAAACAATATTTTCGAAATAAATTTGCACGATTTGCAAGCGTTGTTCATTTGTCAACTGGTTCATGATGAAATGGCAAACCAAACTGAACATAAACGACATTAGAGTTGCCCGATTCGACCACAAAATGTCAGTTTTATCTCTTTTCGAAAAACCAACCTTCAAAAAAACACCCGTTGTGTGTGTAGATATTGTTGATTTTAAAGCAGCGTTTGATTACGAACAACGAAAAGGCCAATAAAAAAGTTTTCTAAACGAAATGAAAAATTGAAGAACGAAAACGAACAGTAATTTTCGTTACCGTTATATCTTGGTTTACGTAGTATCGTTTTATGTTATAGTGTACCTGGGCTCAGTAAAAGTGTACCTAGCGGGCTCAGTGGTGAATGGTAAAGTGCTCTGCCATCTCGCCGAGAGATAGTCGGTATTCATGGGCTAATTTCGATGTGAATGAGATGGACCCCAACGATTTGATTGCCGCTTGGCTGTCACTGAAGATGCTAGACAAGGATTCTCTAATTGCATTGATTTCCGCCTGGAAAAAGCTACAATGATCAGCAAGGCGAAAGGCTATGCTTAGGCATCTCGGAAAAAACACCTCCACCCACTTCAGATTCTGTTTTAGACCCACCCGTGCAGATGTGAATCGAGATGTTATCTCCACTCATATCCGACTCCCATTCCAGGCGACTCGGAATGGTTGACTTGAAGTTTTGCTAACAACTGAGTTGGGTAATGACGTGGTCGATGTTTTCTGTAATGTTATTGATTTGACCTTGAGAGCCTCATTACAATGGACATGGACATGTATCGAGGCTCCCAGTCTCACAGCTACACTGGCTGCGGTCTGTTTCCCAAGAATATCTAGGGGCACTAGATGTAGGATATTATCTTGGTCTTCGGAGAGGGTGGTACTCAGTAGCGCGATGGTAACTGCGACGCACTGCCACGAAGAAGGTTTGGGTTCGATTCCCAGCCGTATCAATGATTTTTCACCGGCCCTCCTCTCGTGACTATCTGACCAATCATGCGAGTAGTATCAATTGTCAAGAAAAAGTTATCTCAATTTAGCTGTTCGGGTTCAGCATAAATCGGGAGGTCCCGCCATCGCACACATGAATAGTTCTGAGAATAGTTCATTCCTAGCATAAATACCAATTTTTGATACCCAAGCTTAGCCGGGAACACCATCGAAATATTTCCAAACCATTTCTGGTGTTTCCTAGCATACAGACCAATTTTTGGAAAAATCCTTTTTTTTCGAAATCGCTTTTTGAGACCCAGGCTTACCCGGGAACACCATCGAATCATTTCCAAACCATTTCTGGTGTTTCCTAGCATACAGACCAATTTTTGGAAAAATCCTTTTTTTCGAAATCGCTGTTTGAGACCCAGGCTTACCCGGGAACACCATCGAAGCATTTCCAAACCATTTCTGGTGTTTCCTAGCATACAGACCAATTTTTGGAAAAATCCTTATTGTTCGAAATTGCTGTTTGAGACCCAGGCTTACCCGGGAACACCTTCGAAACATTTTCAAACCATTTCTGGTGTTTCCTAGCATACAGACCAACTTTTGGAAAAATCCTTTTTGTTCGAAATTGCTGTTTGAGTCAACCCAGGCTTACCCGGGAACACCATCGAATCATTTCCAAACCATTTCTGGTGTTTCCTAGCATACAGACCAATTTTTGGAAAAAGCCATTTTTTCGAAATCGCTGTTTGAGAACCAGGCTTACCCGGGAACACCATCGAATCATTTCCAAACCATTTCTGGTGTTTCAAAATGCAAAAAGATTTCGTCATACTAAAAGAACTCTCAACATATTTCCAGTGCAGACAATACAACCAAAAAATTTCGCTCAGTATTGGCTCACTATTCACACTTATATCCCTGCCGCTGGCTGCTACTACTTGACGCGACACAGCAATGACGACGATGAAAACGACGACGCAAAAGACGATAGGGATAATCTACATATATTCTGCGCATACGGCATTCAAGTGTCAATCATACCCGTGAGTCTGAAAGGGAGATAAACGCGCAACGCACCTAGCACCAGAATACGTGACCTTACGTTTTATGGGTGCGCTATCTATGTGTGTGTGTGTTGAGTTAGAATACGGACCCTTTTACAAAATTCAGTCCAATTATTCAATGTTTCCATAGTACATTGTCTTATGATATAAAGGACCATCCTTTCTCTTTGTATTTAAAGTGTGCATAGAGGATTTTAAAAGCCCAATCACAAAAAAAAAACTGGTTCGCATTCTTTAGATGTTCGTTATTCAAGAACCAAACGTTTAGTAAGCTCGTTCTCCCTATACCTATATAGATTTTCTTGTAGTTTCGTGGCGATCATAAATGAAATGTTTGTCCTTTTTCAGCGCATATTCGTTATGAATGGTTATCGCACAGCACCTTTATTTGTGCCCCATATGCACTTAATCAAGTTACAGAATTTGCATGACGTATCGTGTTAAAAATCGTTAAAGCAGGCTGATCTACCAGACTGGTGAGTTACTTTTTTTTCCTGCAAACAAGTTTAAGAAAAATTCAAATCAAATAAACAAGACATCGAGTTGAACTTGGGATTTTTGAAGCCTTACGTAGAAACGTTCAAGGAGACAAGCAGAATATTCAGCCCTATCGAGGTATCCGTCGGGGCAGAAAATTTTCATCAACGCATACTTCGTCGGGCGTTCAAATTCCATTCGAAATATGTGCCATCGGAAAAAATACGACGGCTTCACTTCACTACAATTCGTAAATAAATTCCACAAAGAATTTGTGTCGAAGGAAATCGGAAAAGAATCCACTTAGCTGTCAAAAATTTCACGAAAAATGCTCCTCAACGCAATTCGCCGGGATGCGTTACAAAATGTCGGAGAAATATTCCGAACAGCATTTCGGAAGAATACCTGGAAGCAAAAATCCCCCGTATCGTACAAAATCGGAGAATTTTTCGCTCCGACGGATACCTCGATAGAGCTGATTAAGTCGGAGATGGGACGAATCTTAGGCGTGAATTTTTTAAGCCATACAGGTATCTATAAAAGTGGTTCTTCCGTTGTAGTATAACATACGACACACAACTCACCATTTTGGGCTGAAAATTCGTTCTGAATAAAGTCAGAAGACTACAGGGTTTCAAAGCACTATGGCCACATTCACCTGGCTTAAAAAATATTAAATGTACAAAGTATGATTTTAGCAGAGTTTTCTAACATTAAGCATCATATGTACGTCTCGAGATATGTTTCGAAATGTAGAGTCTATTTCGCTAATTTGGCTTGAGTCTCGTTATTTGTTGATTTCAGTCAGTTATGATACCCAGACGACCTTCCTTTGCTTGTTAGAGTTATTCATGTCCTTTGGCTTAGTTGATCATCAAATTTGCAATGCTGCAAGCTGTGTTAGCTTAACATACACCAAAAACAGCCTACAAGTCCCGACTATCTCTTAACAAGATACCAGACCTTTTATTGGTTTTATGGGACGCAGAGTTTTTCCAGGAAAATGCAAAGCTTGTGAGCTTCCCAGACTAGGAACCATCATTTACATCGCCACGTGTTAATTATAATTTCGCAGGGTGGATGGGATCTCTTTTAGTAACCTTTTTATATAGCCTTAATGGGTATCAATTCCTTAAAATATTCATAGGTCTTAAGGTTAGCAGTCTTATAAAAAATTTAACAAATTGATCTTTGGTAGTAGTTCCTCTACAAAACCATTACCTCCAATTTTCCAATCAGACAAAAGGTTGTCACTCCTCCTGCCTGATGGTCCAATTCTAAGTTATCATGCTCTAAACATAACAGCTACGTTTTTGTGTTGCTTTCATCGACCCTGGTGATCTCGAATCGCGTCAAACCACAAGTTTCCAGACACATTTCAGCGTCAGCCAAAGTTTCACCTTGGCTAGCAGTCGAATACATCGAAACTCAAAATATATTGATCCTGTAGAAAGTCATTACCTCCAATTGTCCAATTAGGCAAAAGGTTGTCATTTTGTAGAGCTCTCACGACCGCTGTCTAAAGGTTCAATTCTTAGTTGTCATGCAGTAAGCATAAAAGCTGCTTTGTTGGGTAAGGTTGTGCTGTCATCGACCTGGGTGATATCGACTCGCGTTAACTCAGTCATCCAGACACACTTTTGCGTCATCTTTTAGTGTCAAAATTTGTCTTTATTTAACCGTCTAATACTATAAACCGTCTACAGTGTCAAAATTTGAAATTCCCCGTCTACAGATAAACCATTATGACAGTTATTTCTCAAAATAGCAGTTTGCTTCATACAATAGAACACAAAATCTCATTCTATCGACCTAAGAGTCCCTATCTTATCTCTTCATGACTGTGCTTCAACCGTACCACTAAGCCTGAAATGTTTAATTTTCTGTCAAAGACTGACAGATCTGTGTGGAAACTATCCTGGAATTGTACCTTGTCCTAAACAAAATTACCTTATAGTGCATTCACACCGAACCGAAACTGAGTTTTCGAAAAACACCTGAAACCTTCATCGAAAACCGAGTTGCAGGTTGTTGGAAAGAACACACCTCTTCATACATTCTACATGTGTTCCACACGTCCCACAAAACAGCTGATGAACTCGCTGTCAAAACAAATGTTTTTTTTTTCAGAAATTTACACACCAGATGAAATAAAAACAAAACAAGCGGCGGGCTTGAGAGTCAAAAACTGTTGTCAAAATCTTTAGATTTGTTTAATTTTGAACTTCAAATGCTAATATTAGTTTGATTATATTAGAATTCATTTATTATTCAATTACAATATTTTCACAAACAAATGTTGCAGCTAGTATCACAATTCACAGCTGATTGAAATGTCAAACAAAACCTGGTCAGAGTCGGTGTGAAAGCATCCAGTGGTTTACGTAAACTTTTTGCCAAAAACTCAGTTTATGATTCGGTGTGTAAGCACTATTAGATTCGTTAAGGAATGCTTTGGATTTTTTGGGGGTGGTATTAATTAGTAGTCGTTATGCTCCATAGTTACAAAATTCAAAAATTAATCTTTACAATGCTAACACCCATCGAAAGTTCGCACAGGTAGCAGGTGCTGTTTTTTTTTCACCTTCTTCCATAGATCCAATGCAATTATTCCCGTTAACCACAAACATATGTTTGTCTTCTCTTCCCTGTATGAGACAATAAATTTCTACAGACAGTCTCTTATTCATTCATTCATTCGATGCGACGACATCACGTCGTGAGAGGCCAATATTCTCCTAGACGGCCGACAGACGATGACGACGCCAAAGACGACGAGCGAGACCCAAACATCGCAATCCCAGAATCGAAAGTGGAAAGTGCCAACAAAAGCCAAATTGTAATGCATGTATACATGTGCCTACATCGAAAACTAACCTTCGTCCAAAAGTTTAAGTTCCACTAACACACTTGCATGCACTTAATAGTATGTGATGTGTATTGACGGCAGCATACAAAAACACACCCAGCCAGACTTAATGGAAGGAAAAATCGAAGCCTATTCGTCCTTCGTTTCCCACCCCTTTCACCCAGTGCCCTCTGCCCACGCTGCCACCAAGACCAAAACTTTCTGTTGGTATGGTCGAAAGTTCGATGTCCTCTCTGACGTTTGATATACGAGTGTCGAGTACATATATATTTTTTTTTGCAGTGGGGTAAGGAAAGGTTAAAGGCAATGACATGCTACTGCCAGTCAGTGCGTGTGTTCTCTTCTAAACATACCCTTAGTCGAGAAACGGGTTACTTCAAATGTGGGTCAGTTTTACACCCCAAATAACCTACATATCAGTGTCCTTCCAGAGGTTTTCTTAAGTACTCACGTGAAAATCGATTTTTTTACTCTTCGAACCGGTCACTTAGGGTGGTATTCTACTAAAAAAAACGTAGCACAAGGTTACACAGAAGAATGTATTTTAATCGGATTAACAGTAAAAAACCACACAATTCAGTTTGCCGGCGGCAAAACTAAAACTTACTAGCTGCGCCTGCCGTGTCTGTCTATGGTCGTTGGTTTCATTATTGACGGCCAGTAAACAAGATAAAAAACAGCACTGAACGAGGAAATAAATTTAAATAAATAAATTCGAATTCTTCGAAAAATATAAAAATAAAATAATTCATGTTGACGATTTGTCAATAGTGTACGAGGTTTGACAGCCGTCCTCTATCATCTATAAAAAAAAAAAATGTCCTCGGAAACGAGTTGGGGTGCGATTATTTCAAAACCAAAATCATAAATACAGAAGAGATTGGCAAAGATATCGGCAACCAATATACAAAGAAGAAGTCAAATATTTTAACAAATTAATTTCTAAGCATATTGCAGACGATCGTTATAAGTTATGGAATACAAAATTGCATGGACTTGACAAGAATGGTAAACCATTTTGGAAAAAACAAGTTCCCGTACTCAAGATCCCCAGAAACACTTTTTTCACTGATACTGCGAAGCAAAATGCATTTGCATTGAATATTGCAAACAACTACTTGAGTGAACACAACAATTCAAACATTTTTTTGTAGATATTTCAAATCAACCTGTTATTCTGTTACAGAAGAAGACATCGAATTCTATGTCAGTTCTTTACGACCACAAAAAAGCTGGAGGTCTCCATTATATAAAAAATTACACCGTAGAAGTGCTACGAGGTTGAAGTGAAACTGTATCGAAGTTTCTCAAATAACTCTAGTCCTTCCTTATCAAACTATTGACTTCTTATACCCTATCTCATAGAGGTACATTAGTTTTTAAACATAGATTGTAACATAGAGAAATAATTTAGCTACCTATACCTCAAAGTATGTGAATTGACTCAGTTCCGCTAGCTGAGTCGATTAAGCCATGTCTGTCTGCCCGTCCGTCCGTCCGTCCGTCTGTACGTCACCGATTTTTAGGACTTAAATTTTGAGCTAGGATAATGAAATTTGGTAGACTCATCTATGTGATATAGTGGTGTCGTTATTAAACACTGCAGCCAAACCTTAATGGTTCTATTATTTATCAGACCGCTCAAATAACTGGACTTGTGAATTTTCTTCTATTTAATGTGAACATTAATGCAATGATCGTCATCTAGATGTCTTGGAAGTTTTTCACCATTGTATTTACTTCAACTGGAACGTTGATGATCTGGCCATATATTCCATATTGTCCATGTCCATGCCATAATCGTCGTATTTGCATGAATAGAATTCTTGGTGATATAAGTCTTTCTGATACCAAGTCTAGGTGGGGCAAATGATGGGGTATTTGTGGATAAAAGAAGCCATTATACATTGACAATGTTGGGACAGAGGTGGTGTTGAGTGATCGGAAGCAAGTATTGCAAACTTTCATTTGTTCTCTATTCATAGTCGGTGCAATTGTGTTCAAAATGTCATCGATCACAAATAGAGCAAGGAAAGCCAAAAGAGTTATATTTAAATTTTTTATCGAATTCTTTATGAATATTCTCAAATCGAATGAAGTATTTGTAAGGTAGGCTAGTGCTAACTGTAAATTCTGGGATGTCATTTGCCCTTATTGACGGTCCTGGGATGTCTTTAGCGACACATGAAATATTCAGGGTCGCCGATACATTAAAATTATTGAAGGATTCATCGGTTGTTCGACTTCTATTGCCAGTGAAGCGTTCAGAAGTTCTTGGAAGATGATAGCCCTCTTCCTTGCCACAGCCTCAACCACAATTCCACACTATGACTAAACCAACAAAATTCACAACAGAGCGCTCTCTTATGCTATGAATATTGTCATGCCTCGCTCTAAAACCAAACTGATATTTCGAAATAATTTTATTTTCCTCGACCCGCTTAAACAGAGCTCTATTGACTATCTTTTCGAAAACCTTGCTTACATTCGGCAGAAGGCTTATTGACCAAAGATTGGCTGGGTTTGTTTTGTCCTTGTCCTGCACCGAATAATGTACATTATTCAGTGCATTATTTAACAGGGTGGTGAAAATGTCAACTGCTTCTATTGGCAGGTGTCTCAATTTTTTGCACGAACAGAATCAGGCTATTGGCGTCTACCCAATTGAAGGGTTTTCGTCATTGAATATGGTAAAACCGTGATGTCTTGTCTTGTCCCAGTACAAATATACAGACTTTCTGTAATTCTTCGAGATTAACTGTTTCCATGTCAAAGCGGACGCGATCACTAATGCACTTTCAGTTCTCAATGTCGATGATTCCCTGATAATGCTAATTAATAAGCTTCTTACGGGCGTTTTGTCTCCTCTTCTCTGGAATCTGGTGGTGAATGAGCTACTAGTTAATCTAGAAAGGGAAGGCTGCAAGTTGATTGCCTACGCTGATGACGTGGCAATAGCTGTATCAGGGAAGTACCTTAACACCCTTAAAGAACTATTACAAAATGGTCTTTCAGTACTCTCCAAATGGGCCGCCAAATGTGGACTTGGCGCGAACCCTCAAAAAACCGAACTGGTCCTTTTCAGCAGGAAATACAAAATCCTGCACGTCGACCCTCCAAAACTCAATGGCGTCAGTCTCAAGTTTGTTGAATCAGCCAAGTACCTGGGTCTGGTCTTGGACAAGAAACTGAACTGGAAAGCCAACATCCTAGAATGCGTTAAAAAAGCCACCGTAGCCCTATACTCATGTAAAAGGCTATCGGGAAAAAATGGGGAATGCAACCACATATCACATTCTGGCTTTACGTGTCTATCGTTAGACCCATACTTCTGTATGGTGTGCTGGTCTGGTGGACTGCTCTTGAAACAGCCTCAAACCGTAACCTTCTGGGGAAAGTTCAAAGATCCGCCTGCATCTGCATAGGTGGCGCTCTAAGAACCACCCCATCCGCAGCTCTAGATGCATTTCTACATCTAGTGCCCTTAGACATCTTCGGCAAACAGACCGCAGCTTGTGTGACTAAGAGCCTCGTCACAATAGCCACCCAGTCAGGGTGTACACACAAAGATATTAAATCATCTAAACATATCACCATATCACTACCCAACTCAGCTTCGATCATAACTTCCAGTCAACAATTCCCAGCCGACTTGATTGGGAACAAGACTCGGTTGGATTGGACAACTCGATTCATATCTACACAGATGGGTCTAAAACTGAAGCGGGGGTAGGTGGAGGTGTCTTCTCCGAGATGCTCAACCTGAGCATATCCTTTCGCCTTCCCAATCATTGTAGCGTTTTCCTGGCGGAAATCATGGCAATCAAAGAAGCCCTGTCCTGGCTGAGGTGTAATGTTATATCCGCGAAGGATATTAGCATCTTCAGTGACAGCCAAGCGGCAATGAAATCCTTGAGATCTACCGCATTCACATCAAAATGGCAGATGGCAGAGCTATTTACCATTCACCTATTTTGGGTGCCGGGGCACAGTGATATCCCAGGGAATTTTAGGGCGGACGAGCTTGCCAGAAGGGGTACCAAGCTTGATATTCTACCACATGTAGAAACGTTAGACATGCCCCTCGCTACTTGTAAATCAACACTTAAACTAGATGCGATCAATAAAGCTAATTGTAGATGCACAAACGGCTTAACGTGTCTTATATCCCGGCAAAGCTGGCCCATATATAGCCAGAAACGCTCCATCAGTTTAATAATGCTGAACAGATCCACAGGACACTGCCCCATAGGCCTACATGCTAAAAGACTTTGCCTTTGTAGCAACGACTTCTGCAGAAGCTGCATGGACGAGGAGGAGGAGGAAAGTATCACTCATCTTCTTTGTTCATGTCCAGCGCTCTCCAACAAAAGAAGACTCCACCTGGGAGACTACTTTTTCGACAACCTAGGTGACCTGATTAACATTGACATCAGGAACCTCGGGTTGGTTCAACTGTAGGCAGACGACTCATAGGAAAAGATGTTTGATCCATGTGGTACCACAACGGACCTTCTTGGTGTAAGTGTTCACGCGTTCCGCGTGCAGCCACCTAACCTAACTTAACTGTTTCGACTTGTCTTGTCACTGAGTATTGTGATTGAAAAATGTAGAATTGCTTAGCGAATTATTTTCGCTTGCACAGTTTTAGTCACGCAGATCTGGTCACCCTACTTGCCTGCTTTGCGTGTTTTTTTTTTTTTATCTATTTAAACTTCTCAATGGCATTTCCCCAATTATAAAGCCCTTATTTTCGTTTTATGAAATATTTTCAAAATACCACTGAAGTGGATCTTTATTTACGACTAGGATTTCAAAAACAATAAGTCCTGCGTTTGATAGGAAACTCAATCAAATTCTGTCAGCTTGACGTCCACTATTATCGTAATAGGTCCTCCTCAAATATCCATCATCTCATTACCCATCCATACATTATCCACTGCATACATTTGTCGTAAATTCCGAAACCTCTGCGATCTGCGAGGGGGCTAGATACTCGACTATCGCCCAGATCGGTCCAAATTATACACTCATTGTCATTCCAGTGTTTATTTTAAAACCCCTTAAATATCCACTAAATACAATTTAAATGAAGTACAGCCAAACCTGGGTCCAGTCAGTCGCACGTTCCACCATATCGTCACCACCACCTTCTTGTGTTGTTGATAATCAAAGCGCTTCCTGTCTCCCGCATAATTCTCGTTAAATCACTGCTTCTTCGCCATATATATTCCTTACATTAGTTCCCACCAAATAAATGAAAATGAAAATGAAAGATGAACCCACAGATTTTAAATAATTGTCACCATTTGCGTCATGATAAATGGGATCTTTTGTGTGTGACTCTTGTTGTGTGTGCTTGGCTCTGTTCCGTGTATATGGTGTAGGCAACCGGGGCTCAGCATCAGCATCGCCAGACCACCATACAGCGTGTTCCAACTGATATGTATGACCAGTATGAGTGTCATCTTCGGAATTAATTTCTTCTTTCTCTTATTTGAGATTCATTAGCATTTTTCCTTCGTTTGGGAATTTGCATGCGTAGGGGGGAAAATATCAGATACGAATGAAAGATACATCAATCTATCTCACATGTTATCTATTCGGTTCCTTAATTTTTTTTTAATTCTTCTAAGACCATCTATCTATGTGGTCGCTTTGCTTTATCAATCACTGTATGCATGAGGTCCTCTGGGACGTTTTTTTTTTAAATTAAGAGATAAATGAATTAGAAAAAAAATTCATTGCTATCGACAAATACAAATATTTCAATGAAAGGTGAGAAATGAGGGAAAAAATGACAGTCGACGGTAGAGCGATAAAAAAGGATTAGGATACGAACCCGTATTCATTTTACCTTAACGCACATTTTCAGTCCGCATCCTGGTGATTTTTTTTTTGTTTTTTTCATTCTAAAAGGTCCTCGCCCACACTTTGTGTGAAGTATCTTGAATTGAAAATGACTAATCTGTTAGTTCACGTGTTTGAAGGTGAGAGATCAAAAGATTTTCAGATTTTTTTTTAGATTTTAGTTCGTCAAAATGACGATTTGCGTCAGTGCTACCTGCGTATGATTTATTGGAAAATGTTTTCAGATCTTATGTGTTTTAAGCGATACGGTTCTCAATTCCATTTCGTTCTGTTAATCATCAGCACATGTTTTTTTTTATCTAGAATTGTTTTCATTTTCGTAATGCGATTGTATGTATTTAGCAGTTGCGGCCGGCGGCTTCCCATGGTTATTTATTTATTTAGCGAATAATCAACTATTTCGAATTAATTTTTACAAATTTCACACACAAATATGGTGGGGGAAATTAAATTCTTATAAAGGTTGTGGTTTTTTCTTTTGAAAGATACAAAATTTCTTTCATTTCTTAATTCTTGTGGCTGTCAGAGAAACAATTGTAGTGCCTTGTAAACCTTGTCATATGTTAGGTTTTAGAGAAATCTAAAGTTTCCTCCATTTCTTAAACTGAAATGTTGGGATTCATAGGAATTTCTTAGATAGGAAGCATATCGCTGTTGATTTTAAAGATAAAACACAGAACATTGACAAAAATTCGTTGTTTCACACTGAGCTATTTTAACATGAGGACAGCAGTTGTGTATCTATTACGTTTCAATATTATTCGCATAGCTCTATTTATAAATACGTTGTAAGTTCAACAACTTATACTCACTACATAGAAAAAAAATTGACAAGCAGTACCCAAAGTGAGGTTTGACTATTACATTGAAAAAATTTATTGCATTCTTACTTACTTACATACTTAAGTGGCTCTATAGTCCGGAATGAACCTGAGCCTCAACCAACGTGCCTCTCCAATTAGCCCAGTCCTTAGCTAGCCTCCAGTTGCGCACTCCAAGTTGGTTGAGGTCGGTTTCTATTTGCGGGCGCCACTTAATGCGAGGTCTTCCTCTACTGCGATTGATGTCTGGCTGGGAATCGAAGACTCTGCGTGCCGGAGTATTGGTGTCCATTCGTTCTACATGCCCTAGCCATCTGAAACGTCCACTGCGGAGTTTTTTGACCAGGGGTATATCGCTGAACAGCTCGTATAGTTTTTGGTTGAATCTTCGTCTCCATAGCCCGTCAACGCAAACGGGACCGAAGATTTTTCGAAGAATTTTTCTCTCGAATCGACCAAGGATTTCTTCATCCGCTTTTGATACGGTCCATGCTTCAGCGCCGTAAACCAGGACTGGGATGATCAGGGTCATATTTAGGACGGCGGCCTTGTTAAGATTGAGTTTAGGTATTACTAGCCTTACTTCACTTAGGTCGGGTGGTTGGCAGTTTTCGCTGTCGTTGCCAATACTGAATGGTGTGCTCTGCCTGACAGCGGAATGTTGTTCGTCATCTCCGTTTAACAGTCTAAGGAAGTAATTCTTCCATATCCTCAGCATCGACTGTGTCTCAACTACGATATTTCCTTGTTCATCTCGCCAGGATTCTCGTCCCAACGTATTTCTGTGTTGGTAGTTATGTCTGATTTGTAACGACTTAGATCATTCGTGAGTTCCTCTGCTGTACCTAATAACGAACCAAAAACAAGTTTCTTTTTAAAAATGAAATGAAAAATGAAGGATACAATCCGCTATGCGAATCATTGAATACCCTATCCCATTCCATCCTTAAAATTATTATTCGGGGATAATGTGGGCTTCATGGCGATAAAAGATAGAAAATGGCGAATTATATATATATATTGAGATTCTCTAAATATGTTGCTCAGACCTTTTTTTTAAATTCCTTACGGTTTGGCCAAAAACCACGCTTTTCTAAAAAGGGGCGTGGCAGTGGGCAGATTTCAAAAATGTTTACACCTGTTCTGCTTCGTAGGCCAGAGAGTCTATATACCAAATTTCAACACTCTGGCTCAAAATTTAAGGTCCAAAAATCGGTGACACACAGACGGACGGACGGACAGACAGACATGGTTAGATCGACTCAGGTAGCGATTCTGAATCGATCCCCATCTATTTTGAGATATATCTATCGAAATTATTTCTCTATGTTACAAACTTTATGTCAAAACTAATATACCCCTATGGGATAGGGTGTGATGAACAAAATTAAAATTTTCTAAATATTATGTAAGAGCAAACATTCCCCACAATTATGGAACACCAAAGGGGTCGAATCTCAGCTCCGGGGCCGCCAATTGACATCGCCAAGATGGCTGATAACACGTCTTGGGAATTTAGTGCGCAAAAGATCGATTGTGGCATGGCGCGCCATCCTGGATTAGGTCATGGTTAGGGGAAGGCCAGAAGATATTTTTAGTGACAGGATTTTGGCGGACTCTCATACTCCGTAAGATATAATTGTGCTTCCAAACTCGAATTTTATCAGCGCTTTACTAGAACTACCTATCTTACTTACTTACTTATCGGGCTCCCGACCCGTGAAGAGTCTCTGCCTGATACACTGCAGCCTTCCATCCTCTGCGATCCCGGGCTCGCCGCTTCCTCTTAGCTGGAGCATAATTGTCCATTCGCTCGATGTGGCCGAGCCAATTTAGTCAACGTGTTTTGGCTTTTTGAACTACATCCACATCGTGGTACAGCTCATAGCTCACGGTTGTATCTTCTCCTCCATTCGCCCTCCTCGTGCACAGGACCAAAAATCCGCCGATGTATTTTTCTTTCGAAGGAGCACAGTATCAGCTCTCCCTTCTTGCTCATCGTCCAGCACTCGGCACCATAAAGCAGAACTGGCAGGATAAGGGTAGAGCACACATTTCGTCCTTCGAGTTAGGAGTTTTGAAGCAAATTGATTCGCCAAACCGAAGTAGCAACGGTTTCCTAGGGTAATACTTCGCCGGATCTCCACTAGGGTGTTATTCGTGGAGTCTATGTTTACTCCGAGGTAGGTGAACTCCTTAACTACCTCGAAATTGCTGCTATCAATAGTGACTTTTTCTCCTAGGCGGTGGACAGATGCTTGTTTGTTGATAGCATGTACGTCTTGTCCTCATTTACTTCAAGGCCAACGGATTTCGCCTGTTCTTCAATCTCCATGAATGCTTTTATCACGGCATGTTGGAAGCGACCAATGATGTCAATTTCGTCCGCATAGCCCAGCAGCTGGACGGACCTGTTGAAAATAGTGCCTTTCGTGTTAACGTCTGCCCTGCGCACTATCTGCTGTAGTACGAGATTGAAGAAGTCACATGATAGCGCGTCTCCTTGCCGAAATCCGGTGCACGTTTGGAATAGTTCGGTGGAGCTACTTCCAAACTGCACGTTGCAACTGAATCAGTTTTGCTATCTATCTGCCTTTGCCTAAAAATCGGATGCATATAGCGTTGCCTTGTAGAACTCATTCTCGGCTGAGAGCATCCGTCATTTTTCTTCGTCAGACCAATGGTGCCTGGCTGATGGACGTGAAAACCGCAACTCATGGCTTGTTGATCTTCAACATTTGATGCTGGCCCTATATGATCAATCGATACATTAAAGGATAAAGATCCGAAAGTCTGCGGGCTTCTTCCAATTTGCATTTGCATTTTCCCCAAGTAATGTATTTAATTGTCACTCCAATTTTCCTAGTCCTTGTTGATGGTTTTTGGCCTTATGTGCTGAAATCATTTCCGGATTGTTGGCATAACATCGGTCCTTCACTGTTCCCCACAAACAAAAAAGTCCAAAGGGGTCAAATCGCAGCTCCGAGGCGGCCAATTGACATCGCCAAGACGGCTGATAACACGATTTAAGAATTTAGTGCGCAAAAGATCGATTGTGGTATGCCGCTCTATCTTCCATGAACCAGAGGTCGTCCAAATTCATGTCTTCAATTTGAGTAAACAAAAAGTTGGTAAACATAGCTCTGTAACGCCCGCCTTTGACCGAAACGTTGTTTCTAGACTCATTTTCGAAGAAAAATGGTCCAATGATGCCACCACTCCACAATCCTTATCAAACTGTTGCTCTCAATGGATGAATCGGCTTCTCGACAATAATGTGCGGGTTTTCCAAGCCCCAGATGCGGCAATTTTGTTTTGTTTTGTTTCTATCGTCAGAAAAGATGATTTTTCGCCCAAAATCGTTGTCCAATTCAAGCTGCTCTAACGCCGAAACTGCGAAGCAATAACAAAGCGGGTGCGGTCGTGCGGCTTTAATTTCTGAGCCAGTTGGACTTTGTAAGCGAATAATCCGAGATCTTTTTGCAAAATTCTCCTCAGGCTAGTGCGTGAAATATTGAGCTGTTGAGATCGATGGCGATTTGATGTTCGTGAAGTGAGTCTGTTGACACCGCACAACGACGGTCTACCATACCAGTCTCACGGACTTTTTGCTCAGCAGGCGGGGTGGGTGCTTCATTTCGGCTAAAATTTCTTTTCAAATAACGCAATGCTTGGGCTACACAGCACTAACTTTGGAAATATCGTTGTTCAAGCTAAGAGCGAATTATTTCGTTCCGCGGAGGTATGACTTTCTGTCAATATTTCGAGCGGGAAACAACTGTCAGTCTCAAATAACTTATGATTTAAAAAGAAACCACGAGATGGACCACCCTGTATATTGAGTCTTTTAATATTCTTGTTGCAGAAACAAACTGGTTGCAGCTTGGTTGCATATAATATTTTATCCCTCTTCAATGTGGGTAGGACTAGTTTTGATGTAAATACCTGACATAGAGAGGCAATTAAGATAGACCTATCGATAAGTAAAAGATTAAATCAGAATCGAAACCTGAGTCGATTTCTGGCATGTCTGCCTGTCCATCCGCCCGCCCAATGAAATTCGATAAACTATCTCTTCCCATGTCATCTCAATAACTTAATTATTAACTGCCCGTCGCAGCAACTTATTCATTAATTTTTCCAGGTGTCGTCTGACATATGGTTAGTTGAACAAATGCATTTGTGCAAGGCTCCAGAAGTACTTTTAAAGTATCTCCGACCCAGTCTTGCTCTCCTACCCATCGCTTTGACTTGCACTCCCATTGTTTTAAATCTCAAGCTTTAGACAAATACCTACAACAACCACATTCCTCAATACGAAAAATTAAAAACAAATTAATCTACATGAGCAGTAACCCACCTCGTTTTCTTGTTCGAGCGCACGCGCTCGCTGCTTGCTCCCTTCTTATGTTCTGTCATATTATCAATTTAACGGCAATCGGCTAGACATGCTGTATCCACGTGCTCATGAGGTTCTTCCTATTATTTATCGACCATACCTCCGGTTTCCGAACAACCCAATAAACAAATGATTTGGTTGCGCCTGGCTTGAGTGCTATTAAGAAGTTTTTTTGTTTTTTTTTCTACGTGTTTGGTCCCAGCTTTTAAGATCCAGGTACACATAGAGAAATCTCAATCTCAACTCTTTTTCTAGGGAGTCTCGCAATGTTATAATTTTATGTTAATTCATTTGCATGTTTTGTTTTCGAAAAGGAAATTCGATCCCCCATTTGAATGTGTAGAAGGACAAGAACTACAACAAACAATCGAAACAGGGCAGAGGAGGCTTATGAATAATTTTGTTTTCATATCAAATAAGTGTGCTTGCGGTATGAGTGTAGGATGTAACGCGTTCATACCTAATCTAGTGCGGAACGGTGTTTGTGATTAATCGCGGCCAATTGCTAATCAAGCATTAACCGTACAGAGATCGTTTTTATTTATTCTTGGGATGTTAGGTAGTGAATCCGATTGATGAGTCTTCCAAAGTCCTATTTGTAGGACTCATTCCGATTGGATAAAAAAAACTGCATTTGTATCAATGAGCATACGTTCTACATCTCCTAGCGAATGCGTGGTTGTTTGGCCAGGTCTTTGTCGGTGCACAGTTCGTTAGGTCCATTGATCTCCGTTCCCATATCTCGTCGATGGAGACGAGGCGGTAGATTTTAAGAACAAAATGTTTGATCAAAGTGAACAAGGATTTTTGCCGTTGAACAGGACTGGGATGATCAAGGTCTTGTATATGATCTCCATATTAGTTCAAATGAGTGCTTTAGGCTACTTAGTCCGAAAAAATAACAGCGGTTGGCAAGAGTAATTCTTCGTTTAATTTCTGACGGAGCTGATGTAGATAAAGTCCCGTACCACATTAAAGTTGACGCTGTCTATTGGTTCAATTCGTCCATGTTATGTGTCTCTTTTTTTGATGAAAGGATATACTTGCTCTTCCTCTCCTTTAATGCCAAACAAATTTTTGCCAATTACATCGAAAAATAATGTCAATATCGTTGCTCTGCTACTTGTTCAAAAGTTTTCCTCAATTCACTCAAGAACAACTTTTCAAAAAAAAATCGAGTATGAGTTCACACGCGGTAGAAGTGAAACTGTACACTGCTTTATTTCTCTTTCACACTCTCTCTCTATGTTAACCACCTCCAAAGTGTATTCATTTAATTCTAGATGACTGACACAAAATCCAACAAAAATCCAAAATCCAACGCTCCACCTTTCGGAAAGACTTCCAAATATCGATAAAACTGTCAAACATTCAAGAGGCAATCTTAGTCAAAAGTACCGTTATATAACTCATACATCAAATCTGAATACGTCATCCCACCTGAATCAAACCGCATATACCAATTTTCATCTTCATCTTGTAGACTCTCTCGTCGCAATCTGTAACGCAATTTGTATTTACACCAACTAACGTAAGAGGCGTTCCCGATATCTAGTATCTCATTTTAAAAATGTCGTCATATGAAAAAATCGTCCTTCCTGAAGGCAACACTCCAATTCCTAGAATACATCTTCATTATCACTAATCACATAGACATCTTAAACTCAATCAAATCTACCTGTTTGGATTCAAGCTTCAATTACAAACTCCAGACGTCAGACACACACCTTCGCTAAAACACATTTATGACACCAAAGCTGTCATTTTAACAATCAGAAGACATCTTGGACATCTACATGTTACCAAATCTCGCATCCATACATGTAGCAACTTTCGTTTGATTTCTTACAACAATTGATACTGCTTTCCTGGACCCACCGATGAGTTTCATAATTTGATCTTGCTCACACACGTACCCACTACTGACAGATAACACACTTTCTTGGTGGATACAGGTGCATCAACGTCCTTTCTCTAACCAATTATGCCAACAAGAAACCATCCAATTTTTTTCACCCCAACGTACGTATTGCCTGAGATACAAGTCCATACATCCGTCCATTACACACGATCAAACAGCCACAACAACAGCCGTCAAAAAATAAGTTTCACTTCAAACAAACCTAGTAAACCAACAACACGCGTATTTGGATGGGGGACCGGATCAAAACACCGTCATCGTGATGTTCTTTTGTTTCATAAAATCCAATTCACACCGTCCCAAAAGAATTTTCACTTAAAAATCAGATGAAATACTTTTTGGTATCGTCGCCGACCTTAATGGTGCAGCGAGAGTACCCCATCCGCATTCCGAACAGGAGGCGAGCATATAGATGGTAGGGCTTTCCAGTTTTGTACCCTCTGTAGGACATTTTGACGGGCTCAGAGGCGCGAAGGTTCGATTTCCAGCCGTAGGATCACCTATGATGATGATCTGACAAATCATCCGAGTAGTATCAATTGTACCGCCATCAATACATACCGCTAACATGCAAGAAGTTCACACCCACACATGAATGGTTGTGAGAAAGCTAGGCCCTGGGTATTAACGAGCTTTTGGAGCCATTTATAGGGAAATTTCGTCCACCAGCGAGACAATTATCCTAAGTTCGTTGCCATCCTTTTAGTTGTGTGGGCTATGTTTTTGCGACATCACTGCTAAAGATGTTCCCTTTTTCCACCTTGGCGTTAAAATCATCAAATACTTCGACAGCGAGTCGCATCGGTTATTTTATCTATTAGGCAACCTATTAGCAAACTTGTCGCTATCTTACTATTTAACAAACCACGATAAGATGCACACCTACACAATTATGAAGAAGCTAACTACCCAGGCAAGCTCACACTAGGTTCTGCAAATCACTGCAAATCAAAAGCCAATAAATCTTAATCTTGCCATGCCACTGACAACAACAACACCACAAGCCCGACAGAAATGTTAACCATGGCCAAAAATTCATTCACACTCAAATATTGCGCCAAGCGCAGAAACATTTTGCCCCTATAATTCACCCTTCGCCCAGCGTGTTATTATGCACCGCTTCGGTCACAACAGCGCCTGATGGCGTGCGACTCACGCACTCCGATGATCGCATGCAGATCTCATATCTAAACGTTTTTATTCCCATTCAGCAGTCGGTCTCATTAAATTTCGATTCTTGCCTCACTCGACGCCGATTTGTAAAACATGTGTATTAGCACATCATAATTATTATGAAATACAGGAGTATAGCAGCTATGGCAGTCGGGACCGTAGCCACCACCAACCGGCAACCGGCAACCAGCTACCATCAACCAGCAACCAGCCACCGTGCCATGCCATGCCATACCATGCCATGCCATGTCCGTGTCAACATACACTGAATAAAGTGCATATACTTGGCGCGATGAGTAATTCGAGTGTTGGCAGGTAGGGGGCTATTGCTGCTGCCCAGATCATGGTGGGCTGAGTTGTTTAAATAGCCATCGACAAAGAAATGTTTTGCTTGATATAACTGATGCGATAAGGTGCACGCAAAGGTCGCGAGCCAGCCCAAAAGAAATTCTAAGCTCGACCTGAAAGGGAACAGAGTGTTGAGGGTTGAGTACGGTGAAGCAGGCGTCACACCAATCTATGAATATGCATTATGCTAATGGAAAAGGTGTGCTCTGCGTTCGATGTGCGTGCGACGACGGCCTGAGTTTTAATTTGCCTATGAGCTCAAATCTTAATTGACGCAGAATCAACTCCCAAGTGAATTTGAATATTCCATTCAGATTGACAAATGTTTGTCTATAATGGATGGACCAAATCCAATTCTCTGATAGATTTGATAGAACACCGGATAGGGAATATTTCGTGACCTAACAAAATTCTCCAAATTGTAGAAAAAGTATCTGCAACTCGGAAAGAGGCAGAATTAACAGGGTGAACGGATTGTTGAGCATCCGCGTTTCTCTGAGAGTAATGGAATTGGTGGTTTGGCTTTTCCTTTATTGACTTTGACGACAGATACCGTATGAGCCATATGTTTGGCCCAAATCCCTGGCAGTTGGGAAGAATGTTATTCGAGTACACATCACAGCCAAAAATTTTGTGGCCGTTTCAGACGCTGGCGGTAAGTGTGAAGGGAAATTTTCGTCTTTCGTATGCTCGTGTTTGCTGTTGGGGTACCAATGTGAGCACTAGGGTATCAATATCAGTACCGCACATAGTAAATTTTCGTTGTTTGGGATTATCACTCTATCTAGTTCTATACCTTTGGTATGAGTTAGCAGAGCATGATGGGGTGTCCAATTCACAGAGGAATCCTTCACGTCAAACAAATGCATCCCCAGAAATATGGAGACCGAGGACCTCGGTTAAAGTTCTGTCATGCTTAAATCAGAGATCAAACTGGAAAATAAATTACAAAATTGTTTAAGCAGCGGACCTGCCTAACAACTCCTAGATTTCACAAATATTCGTTACAGCTGCTTTGTCACCCTTGATCCTTTAACTGTGGTTTCGACCATGTGGAATGAGATTCGGTGATCTCCTCGGATCGAGCAGATTCAAACATTTATTTTATTTGTTCAGTGTAGGCAGGCCGATGTAGTCAATGTGCTTTTACCTTTTAGACTACACCGCACATCATGGTACATGTTACTCGTAGGTACAGTGGCTTAGTAGTTAATGCGTTGGATTACTAAGTGTACTCTGTGCAGGATACCTTTTTCAAATCCCGATAAGATTCTTTCACTGCTCCACCTTTTGCAAATGTCTGACAACCATCCAAGGTAAAAAGGAAGTCCTCTCCTTTGTGGCAAAAATAATTACTTCGCACACACAAAATGAAGGGAGAACCTAGGTTGGAAGCCCTGTATGGCCTGTAAATGCCAGATATTTCCTTTTCTTTTTCTTCACCTCCTCCTATACAGGACCGACGAAGATGTAGATAATTTGGATTAAACATCGCAAAACCAAAACCTTCAATATCCAAAAAAAGAAAAGAAAAACTAAGACTTTACGGTGTAAGTGCCAAAAGATTATCATGAAGTAGGACCCGCTCAAGTTCAAATATTTAAAAAAATTAAAATCCTCGGAAAACGTGGCTAAGAATAGATGTAAGGAATGTTCAAGTCCGCTTACAAGTCGGTTAACTCCTATTTGGTTTTTGAATCAGGAAGATCGACCTGGGATTTATTTTCAAGCGGTAACTAGTGCTGATGTTGTTTTAAGTGTGCTTTTTATTAAGGCAATTGCTGTTGGACTTGATGAAATTAATCCCTCATTTTTTTTAAAAATTATTTTGCCAATTTTATTGCCGCACATAACATTTATTTTTAGCACAATCTTGATGTCAAGTGAATATTCTGATATATGGAAGCTGGAAAACATGTTACCTATTCCTAAAAGCTCTAAAGGTGATGAATTTATACCAATTTGAATCTTGCCTTTCTTATCAAAAGGATTTGAAATAGTTTTACAAAAGCAAATCAGTACCTATCTCGAAGAAAATAATTTACTGAGCCCGAAACAATCCGGGTTTCGTCAAAAGCGTAGTTGTATTTCTGCTTTATTGAGCGTTACTAACGATATTAGACACGCATTGGATAGAGATGAAGTTACCTTTTTGGTATTTCTTGACTTTTCGAAAGCTTTTGATACAGTCTGTGACAACCATGCTAACCTTTGTAGTAAACTACTGCATCAATACAACTTTACTTCATCTGCTACTAAGTTCATCATTTCTTACCTAACAGAGAGAGCAAGCAGTTCTTGTTGATGACAAATTATCAAATTTTCTGCCAAACATGACTGGAGTTTCACAAGGTTCCATTCTTGTTTCTCTTTTATTTTCTATTTATGTTAATGAACTCCCAACTGTTACTGATAACTGCTCATTGCATACGTATGCTGATGGCGTCCAATTCTTCTTGAATTGCCCCCTCGGACTAATCGAGCATGGCGCTTTAAGTGTAAATGAGGACTTAGAAAAAAATTTAACATCGGTCTCATTCAAATGGTCTTATTTTGAACCCTAAAAATAAATATATTCCTCCGATAGTGTTGAGCGATGCTCCGATCGAATACGTCGAAAACAGAAAAAAATCTCGTGTTGACGTTTAATCGCTATCTGACTTGGGATAACCATACAAATTCTCTCGTCGAAACGTGTGGCTAACGCAGTCATTCACACCAGTAAACACACGTTTACCTGTACCTTACCTACTTACTTACTTAAGTGGCGCTACAGTCCGGGATGAACCTGGGCCTCAACCAACATGCCTCTCCAATTAGCCCGGTCCTTAGCTAACTACCTCCAGTTGCGCACTCCAAGTTGGTTGAGGTCGGTTTCTACTTGTGCGCGCCACTTAAGACGAGGTCTTCCTCTACTGCGTCCGACGTCTGGCTGAGAATCGAAGACTGCGAGCCGCAGTATTGGTGTCCATTCGTTCTACATGTACTAGCCATCTTGAACATCCAATGCGGAGTTTTTTTTAACTAGGGGTATGTCGCTGTACAGCTCGTATAGTTCGTGGTTGAATCTTCGTCTCCATAGCCCGTCAACGCAAACGGGATCGAAGATTTTTCGAAGAATTTTTCTCTCGAATCGATAAAGGATTTCTTTATCCGCTTTTGAAACGGATGATCAGGGTCTTATATAGGATTTCCTTAGTAGTTCGAGTGAGGGCTTTACTACTAAATTGCCTTCTTAGCCCGAAGAAACAGCGATTGGCAAGAGTAATTCTTCGTTTGATTTCTGACGAGATGCTGTTTTCAGCGTTAATAGCGGAGCCGAGGTAGACAAAGTCCCGTCTACCTCAAAGTTATATCTGTCAATGGTGACGTTCTATACAATTCGTCGATGTTGTGTGTCCTTTCGTGTTGACAGCATATACTTAGTCTTGATCTCATTTACTGCTAAACCCATTTTTGCCACTTCCTTCTCTATACTAGCAAACGTACTGACATCACGTTGAGTCCTGCTGGTAGTTGCACCGATTTTTGGAAAATTGTGCCTCGAGAGTTTTGCACAATCCCCTCAAGAATTAAAATGAAGAATTGACATGACAGCGCATCGCCTTGCCTAATTCCTTTTTTGGTATCGAATGTGTCGGTGAGGTCGTTTCCGACCCTGATGGTGCAGCGGGAATTTTCCATCTTCAGCCTACACAAACGGAGGAGTTTGGGCGGTATACCAAAACTAGACATGGCTCTATCGTCTCTATAAATGCTGTCGTATGCAGCTTTGAAATCGATAAATTGGTGGTGGGTATCGATTTGGACTTCTTGGGTTTTTTTTTCAGGATCTGCCAAAGTGTGAAAATTTGATCGATTGTGGACTTTCCTGGCCTAAAACCACACTGATAAGGGCAGATCAGGTTGTTGGTAAACACATTACGTTCACATATTACGGCAGATAGGATCTTGTAGGCGATGTTGAGCAGATTTATGCCTCTGTAGTTGGCGCAGTTCAGAGGGTCTCCTTTTTTGTCGATCGTGCAATCGATGCTGAGGTTCCATTCTTCAGACATGCTTTCATCCGACCAGATTTGGCTTCTGAGGTGGTGGATGTTACTTACCAAGTCATCTCAGCCAGATTTATAAAGCTCAGCGGGAAGGCCGTCGTTTCCGGCAGCCTTATTAAGCTTGAGTTTAGATATTGCTATCCTCACTTCACTTAGGTCGGGTGGTTGCCAGTTTTCGCTGTCGTTTCCAATGTTGAATGGTTCGTTCTGCCTGACCCCGGAATGTTGTTCGTCATCACCGTTTAACAGTCTGCAGAAGTGGTTCTTCCATATCCTCAGCATCGACTGTGGCTCAACTACGATATTTCCTTTATCATCTTGACAGGATTCTGTTCGAGCCTTGTATCCTTGGCTTTGACGTTTTACATTTTGGTAAAACTTGCGAACATCGTTCCTGGAGTGGCACCTATCAATATCCTCGACCGCGCGCTTTTCTTGCTCTTTTTTCTTCTTTCTGAAAATCCGATGTTCTTCCCTCCTTCTTTGCCTATAGAGCTCAATGGCAGCTCTCGTCTTCACCTGCAGCGTAGTCTTGTAGGCCTCGTTCTTGGCTTCAAGCATCCGTCAGCATTCCTCATAAAACACAAATTATTTAGGAAGTTATTGTCATTTCTTTTCATTATGATAATATTGGTGTGGTTCAATTATGTATGGAACAAAATATCGGCTAAATGGCCGCCGCCATCTCGACGGCACACCTCCATCCGATGGTCCAAATTTTCGATGACGCTGAGGCATAATTGAGGTTCTATGCCGTTAATGTGCCGAATTATCTCATCCTTTAGCTCTTGAATTGTTGCTGGCTTATCGACGGACACCTTTTCTTTCAAATAACCCCAAAGAAAGAAGTCCAACGGTGACAAATCACATGATCTTGGCGGCCAATTGACATCGCCACCACGTGAGATAACACGGCCATTGAATTTGTCGCGTAAAAGAGCCATTGTTTCCTTAGCTGGGTGGCAAGTGGCACACAGTCCTGTTGAAACCACATATCGTCGACATCCATATCTTCCAATTCGAGCCGTCAAAAGTTGGTTGACCGGTCACATTTTGGAAAAAATACGGCCCGATGATGCCGACAGCCCATAAACCGCACCAAACAGTCACTCTTTGTGGGCGCATTGGTTTTCGACAATCACTCTTGGATTATCATTCGAACAAATGTGGCAATTCTGCTTATTGACGTATTCTCTGAGGTGAAAATGTGCCTTATCACTGAAGATGATTTTCTTCGAAAATTGATCATCCACTGTTGCCATTGCTTGCCACCATTCTGACCATTCTGACCATTGACGACGCTTGAAATGGTCAAGAGGCTTTAGTTCTTGAGTCAATTGCACCTTATAGGCGTGTAAATGCAAGTTTTTAGGCATAATGTTCATCAACGACTAGCGCGAGAGGTGCAATTGTTGGGCACGACAACGAGTTCAGGTGGACGGCTCATCAGCCACACTATCGCCGCCAGCAGCAATATTTTCTGCAGTACGAGCTGTACGAGCATGCACTGGAGTTTTCACATCTTCTACAGACCCGGTTTGCTCAAATTTTTGCACGATTTTTCCGATTGTACGCACATTTGGACGATTAAATTGACCGAAAAAATCACGAAGTGCCCGAATAAGCCTGAATAACTTTAACGCGTTGCTCGATTGTGTTTTTTTTTTCATGGTTCAAATTGAGTTAGTCTGAAATTAAGAAATGTCAAATGAAATGCAGAAAAAACCTGACGTTTAGGTGTGGTTCACATTCAACATCGGCCCTTAAAATTAAACCACCCGTTATATGGTTCGAACCACAATCGTCTGTTCTATATTTTCGTCCATTCAATTTTGAGCCCTCAATTTCTATCTTCAATCAATATAAACGTTCTTTTTTTTGCGCAACATATTCGTATAAGGTTCCGCTACCTACATTTTTCGAACTTCCACAACTGAGGTTGAGATATGCTTTTCATGACAGCCCTCTCATATCTATCTTTCTACATTTGATAGTCAGTCTTGTTGGATAGCAAACAAATTCGTACGATACTCAATAAAATACAACACCCTTATCTAAATAAACCATCTTGTGAAATCGAAGAAATTTCTTCAATATACCTACCTGCGAACAAACCAAGATAACAACTCTGCAAGACCCACCATCTAGTTGATCCTTTTTTGTTTCAAAGAACTTACATCATTACAACAAAATAATTGCGGCTTCGTCCAATGAAAATACACACATTCTTTCATTGTGCGATACGGATAAGAAATTCCGGTAAATCTTAAACATTTACACAGACAACTGTTTTCGTAAGACCTATCTCATTTATGTTGATACAAGAATATACAAAAATCACCACCTATGACACTTTCCTACCTAAAGACCGAATTTCATTTTATTTCTTTTTTTTTTTTTTTTTTGTTGTGAAGGTTACTTCCAGTTTGCACACCTGTATTTACATTTGACGTACTGATAAGCAATTAGCCTTGCTGTACGTGTACCTGGTGTATGGGTTCGGAATTCCAATAGTCGTCAGAAATTTCAAACGAAATTCATCTGATTTTGATGAATGAACATTTTCAAAAAAAAAATTGGTTTCATGGGCTATTATCCCAACTCTCCTTCATCAGTTAAGGATCTTGTTGTTGCTCTCTCTCTCTTTTATTCGTATTTATGCACCTAGCCTTAAGCAGTCCAAGGAGGGAAACAAAAATTAACGTATGGCTAGCAGAATTTTTTACACATTTGTCTTGCAAGGACACCTTCGATTTCCTGAAAACTTCGTAAAGTAAACACGATTTTATGTGGGCGTGGCAATAATCGGACTTAAACACATGTTTTTCTTAGTTTGAGTGACAAGGTTTGTTCAGTCGATCAAACTGATCATCAACTAGTACTAAACGCTGTCAAAGCATATGGTCATACATATGTGTTATTTTTTTATTCACATGTCCAGTATCCACAAATGAGAGACACATATGAGAGACGCAAAACCTTAGCACCTAATTTTTGTATATTTGTTTCTCGTAGACAATGGAGTACACACGCAAAGGAAAAATAAGTCAAATTTCAGAAAACAAAAAAAAAATGCTTCTTTGAGTGAAGTTTAAGTCGCTCTCCCTTCTGGTATGTCCTTTTGTTCTTGTGCGTTTCTTTCCATTTGCATCTTCCTTCTAACCATCGCTATTGTTTAAATACCTGTTATCCGACAAAAAGGGAATACCAAGCAAGACGGAAGTTCTATGATCACCGACCCTCTTAAATGAAACAAAACAAAGGAAAAAAAAAATGAATCAATAAAGATCATTCACAACAGGTACCTACACAAAAGAACTCATATTTCACCCACGAGATTCGGGATTTCACACTCCCATCACAGATGCACACGCACACAACTAAGCCATCCATGAGAAAATGAATGTAACCATTCTGAGGATGGAATAAATAATGTTATACCCTATCCCATAGGAGTATATTTGTAATGTAGAGAAATATTTTGATAGCTTATAATGCTTTATAAGTATCGAATCGGAACCGAAAGATGAGCTGATCTAGATTCATCAGGGACATCAGTATATGTGGATGAAGTTATTCAAAAAAATATTTTTTTTTTTAACAAAACGATTCAGTTTAAGTTTATTTTTTAGTTTATAGGTCTTTTGAATAACTAACAGAATATATAATAATATAACTTCTTTATTAAAACATATGAGAAGACTACAAGCCGCTGTGCGGATCGTTGAATACCCTATCCCATCCCATCCTTAAAATTAATATCCTCAAAATTTAGGCTTTATGGCGATGAAATACAGAAAATGAAACTGTCGCAACACAGCTATTGTTCAGACAGTTTATCAAAACCTTTTGTGGTTCGACTAAAAACAACGTATTTCTATTGCTAATGCCTTGGGATGGGGTATACAAATGGTTTTTGTAATAAAACGCCCCCAAAAAGTGGGCGTAGGTGAAAATCTGAATAGTTTTTTCGAACTTTTTAAAATTTGGACAAAAAGCGTTTTTTTATTAAAAACGCCCCCAAAAAGTTGGCGTGGTAAAAAACTTTGTATGGACGAAATATAGATATTAGGATTTTCTAAATATGCTGCTCAGACATTTTTTTGAAATTCCTTACGGTTTGGCTTAAAAGTACGTTTTTCTTTAAAGGGGACATGGCAGTGGGCGGATTTCAATTTTTTTACACTTGTTCTGCTTCGTCGGCCAGAGAGTCTATATGCCAAATTTCAACAGTCGCGCTTCAAATTTAAGTCCCAAAAATCGGTGACACACAGACGGACTGACAGACGGACAGACAGACATGGCTTAATCGACTCAGCTAGTGATTCTGAATCGATCCATATACTTTGAGGTATATGTATCGAAATTATTTGTCTATGTTACAAACTTAATGTCAAAACTAATATACCCCCATGGGATAGGGTATAGAAATCGTTTCAAATGTTCAAAAAAATTATTGATGAAAGAAATCACTAATATGTGATTGTTTTGTACATATACTAAGTAATTTTTTGTTTACACCGTACATGACTATAAGCAGAACTAACGACATCTTTACCTCATTAGAAATTGTTTGCATTGACGTGAATGGTGTTTTCCCAAGATGAGCTCTAAAGGCTGCGCGACAAGAGGCAAAGTAAAAAAATAGTTTTAGCACTTCAGTTGAATTTATGTTGAATCTATGCGCAAGGTAGAATAAACAGTTAAATTTATTAGAGTCCAGGTCACCTAAATAAGTCGATTGACCTAAACAATTTAGTCCGTGTTCGATGTGTTTTAACTGATGAGACTTACACCAACTGTTGGCTTAGTCCCGGTTATTGAAATTGATACCTCATCCCATGTCTTCGCTATCATTAAGACGACATCAAGAACCGTAATTTTAGAATCTTAGGTTCAACATGTTTAAGGATTTCTAAAATCTTCAGTTTCCTGAAATGAGTCTTAAATGGTTTAGTGATACCTTGAGCCATAGGTTGTAGTGGTATTCGGGGGCAGAAATGTCAGGTTTGATAGCTTTTAAGATTTGGATGTGTGGATGTGTGCAGCACAATTATCCAACAAAAATAAAATTTTTCTTTTTTGTTACAAGCTTTCGAAAATAATAGACGTCATCCATGCTCTTTTATTAATTTCATATAAAACAGGTAGGATTGTAATATTCTTGAAACAGCGTGAAGTTTTAGATTTGCCAATAATCGTCATTAGCAGATACTAAGACTGTTAACAGTCAAACGTTCCTTAGACATTTTTTCCACCAAATCATTTTTCTGAATTTAAAATTTTTTTCGGAGCTCATTTTATAAAATGAGCTACATATACCGCAAAGTATATGGATCGACTCAGAATCGATAACTGAGTCGATTTAGCCATGTATGTCTGCCCGTCCGTCCGTCACCAGTTTTGGGCCTTAAATTTTGAGCTAGAATAATGAAATTCGGTATACGTGCTCTTTGTTGCAAATGTAAAAATTTTTGAAATCCGCCCACTGCCAATTTTTCGGTCAAATTTTAAAATTTCCGAAAAAAATGTTGATGCCGAATCATTAGTAATATTAATATGAACATTTCGTCTATAGACTATTGTCTATTTTAACCCACGCCCACTTTTTGGGGGCGTTTTTATTTAAGAACCATTTTTATACACTATACCCACTAACATATGCAGGAGAAAACCTTGTCTTTTGTAGAACCTTTTCCCAACAACTGGGTATACATCTCAGAATTCTTTTTTGTTGGAATATCCAAAAGCAGCCCAAACCATCTATGATCCGCCGCCAAAGTTCCTCTTGTGTCGTGTTTCTCAAGGGTGCCTTAAATCACGCCAATACTTATGACACCCATCAAGGCCATCCAGATTACACTTTTTCTCATCCGAAAATATAACATTGCGGAATTCTTTGCCCCAAAATGTATATTTGACGGCAAATGCCAAACGTGCGGTTATGTGACGTGGTAGTAGCATTGGTACAGCCACCCGAGAACTATATTTAACGGTCTTATTTTCGACCAAAAGCTGATGAACCCATCTCCTAGACACTTTGAGCTTCAAATGACGCCTGATCTCGTTACAACACATTTACTTGTTAACAGCAAGACGCATAGGCAGAAACAGCAAAACCAAGCATGAACAAACAAAATTCCTGATAAACATCTGTTAAATGCCATTAACCGAACAAAATCGGGCGGTTACAGATTTGTCCGGTTAACTAACCTAACCGTGGATTCTCCGGTTAATTTTTTGGTGAACAAACGCATTCGTCGGTTATCGGCTGGAATAACTTCCGTTAAAGTTAACCGACAGTGAACAAACCGGCCCTTAATCTCGCGTTTACACCTCTCGTCGACGGTACTGGGTCTTCCACATTTCCATATTCCTTAAAAAAAAATTGCAACCATATTTGGATGTCTGGAAACTCTGGAAGCTATTTGAGAAATTTTAGCGCCACTTGATAAGTTGATAAGTGCGTTCCACTAGGCATTCTGAGAAAAAAAAACTTCATTTTTATAGTGCTACATGTTATCACTTGATTACTTACATTTTATTCTTGTATAATAAATTAATTTTCTTCAAAATACAGTTAATCCAATCCACCAATCAAAGATCACGCTGATTAAGAATTGCGCACAAACGTCTGTATTCATATTCCTAAGGAAATAAAATCGCGACACATAAATTTTAGATAACGACGCTAAGAATAGTGAGCAAAGAATAATTTTGCATAGCATTGTAAAAACAGATAACAACAGTAGAGTACTGCATACCAATAAAAGATTGACGAATAAGATAAGGAATAACAGAAGTGACAACAAACATACACATAAACTTATTTCCCTGAGGGTATCTCTGTCATTCGATTGTTTGTCACCGATTTTCAGGACTTCAATTTTGAGTTCGAACGATGAAATTTAGATTAAGATTTATTAATTTGTAAAGTCTACGCAGTTTAAGATAAAATATCGTATAAATTAGTGAAGAATCGAACATTTTTAAATTTATGTTTTACATTAAGTAGAAAAGTTGCGAAATTGAAATGATAGACTAAGATTAAATTATAATTTTATGATAGTGGTACATTACTTACTTACTTACTTACTTACTTACTTGAGTGGCGCTACAGTCCGGGATGAACCTGGACCTCAACCAACATGCCTCTCCAATTAGCGCGGTCCTTAGCTAACTGCCTCCGGGTGCGCACTCCAAGTTGGTTGAGGTCGGTTTCCACTTGTGCGCGCCACTTAAGGCGAGGTCTTCCTCTACTGCGTCCGACGTCTGGCTGGAAATCGAAGACTCTGCGAGCCGGAGTATTGGTGTCCATTCGTTCTACATGTCCTAGCCATCTTAAACGTCCAATGCGGAGTTTTTAGACCAGGGGTATGTCGCTGTACAGCTCGTATTGTTCTTGGTTGAATCTTCGTCTCCATAGCCCGTCAACGCAAACGGGACCGAAGATTTTTCGAAGAACTTTTCTCTCGAATCGACCAAGGATTTCTTCATCCGCTTTTGATACGATCCATGCTTCAGCGCCGTAGACCAGGACTGGGATGATCAGGGTCTTATATAGGATCTCCTTAGAAGTTTGAGTGAGGGCTTTACTACTAAATTGCCTTCATAGCTCGAAGAAACAGCAATTGTCAAGAGTAACTCTTCGTTTGATTTCAGGCGAGATGTTGTTGTCAGAGTTAATAGCGGAGCCGAGGTAGACAAAGTCCCGTACTACCTCAAAGTTATATCTGTCAATGGTGACGTTCTGTCCAATTCGTCGATCTTGTATTCTTTCGTGCTGACAGCATATACTTAGTCTTACCCTCATTTACTGCTTAACCCGTTTTTGCCGCTTCCTTCTCTATACTAGCAAACGTGGCTATGACATCACGTTGAGTCCTACCAATGATGTCAATATCGTCGGCGTATGCTAGTAGTTGCACCGATTTTTGGAAAATTGTGCCTCTGGTGTTGGCTCGGGAGTTTTACACAATCCTCTCAAGAATCAAATTGAAGAAATCACATGACAGTGCATCGCCTTGTCTAAATCCTTTTTTGGTATCGAATGTGTCGGTGAGGTCGTTTCCGACCCTGATGGAGCAGCGAGAATTCTCTATCGTCATCCTACACAAACGGACGAGTTTGGGCGGTATACCAAAACTAGACATGGCTCTGTACAGTTCGTCTCTATAAATGCTGTCATATGCGGCTTTGAAACCGATGAATAGGTGGTGGGTATCGATTTGGACTTCTTGAGTTTTTTCCAGGATCTGCCGAAGTGTGAAAATTTGATCGGTTGTGGACTTTCCTGGCTTAAAACCACACTGATAAGGGCCAATCAGGTTGTTGGTAAACGGTTTCAGGCGTTCACATATTACGGCAGATAGGATCTTGTATGCGATGTTGAGGAGACTTATGCCTCTGTAGTTGGCGCAGTTCAGAGGGTCTCCTTTTTTGTGGATCGGGCAAACGATGCTGAGGTTCCATTCTTCAGGCATATTTTCATCCGACCAGATTTGGCTTATGAGTTGGTGGATGTTACTTACCAAGTCATCTCCAAAATACTGGATGCGTGCCTCTTATCTATCGCAATGTGATCAATTTGGTTGACCGTTCGTTGATCTGGAGACCGCCATAAGTACATTAGTACTTACTTTTGTAAATTTTCGTTTTGATTGACTCATTTTTCCGATTTTATTCAGTTAACAACTTTTTATTTTGCTGTTTGAAATTTTAAATTAATTTCCTTTTGCTGTCATACAACGATGTATGATAAAACGATTGAGTAAATATTTTTCCAATATTTCCAGTCGATTCGCCCTACATACATTGCTGTATGACAGCACAAGCTACATCATTTCTGACTAACAGAATTGCTGAGTGATTATTGTCAAAATCATACAAATGTATGTGCTGTATGATGATGTATGTTCTGAGAAATAGGCCCCAGATTTGGCTTATGAGTTAGTTACCAAGTAATCTCCGCCAGTATTAATGCAAAGCCTGTGAATTTAAGAACATGAGTATCCAAAAATAATTTCAGTCTTCTTAGAAAATCCCTTTTTGTTTTTCAATGATCAAACGTTTTTTTTTCTGAAGTAATTCCACCTAAAAAAAATTCAATCCCATAATGTATTGTGTGCTTTTTAATGGTACCTATAACTGGACCCGAAGTAAGGGATAATCAAACCATGACGCAGACTCGTGGGCGTAAATTTCCCAGGAACTAATGATAAATGATATTATTAACCGGGCTGGAACTTCAAATGGTCAACCGTTCACGAATCGATTAGACCATTTCCGTTCTGCCCGACTGCGATGTCCTTTTTGTTCCTAAAATATATTCCAATTTTCACAGTTTTCAATGATCCATGCAAATATTCGAGCTCAAGCGACAATCAGGTGTGGTCTCACCTCTAGAGTTCCTAAGAGATTGCAACTTCGGAAACAAATATTTTCCCCAAACCGTTTTCCGCAATACTTTCATCATTTCAACCCCCACCACTAAAAAAGGGATTCGGATGTTGCTTACCTGCGCTCCTATTCTTTTCTATAAATTAATGAAAATCTCTGTGCAAGGGAAAACCATAACAATATCTACACGTAAACAAAGCAACAAAATGTGTGTTACTGGTGAATACAATTCTTCATTGTATTGGTTGTATGCGTGCACTGGGTTATATTACAATTATTACTTTTTTTTTTATTACTCGAGTCCTCCAACACGTTCATTCATAGCATGTCTATCGTAAACAGTTGTATGTTGGAAATGTTTTTGAATGAACCTTTGGAAAACGCAGAGTTACCACCAAGTGTATCGAACGAGCGATGAAAGAAAGTTCACACCTCGCCTAATGGCTGCTGGATTTTTGGAACTCATTAAGGTCGGATGAATAGATTTCTTATTTGTCTGTCTGATACTATGATTCCTATCGTAGAATGCAAAAAAAAAAATGCTCACACAAGTGCATTTAATTTTTTTTCCCTTGTGTTCATATGACTTGAAACTTCACCCGCGCATAAGGAAAATATGGAAAGACAAGTGCGTTAGGGGTTGACTGAATATATTGAAGTCTGCACTATTCTACATAAAGAGAGAAAATGTGATAAATTAAGAAAAGGAAAGCAAAACCTCTCAAAAATTTACAGAGGACAACAAATAAATGATTTTTTTTTCTTTTTGTGTATAGTAGGTGTTAGGAGAAGGATATACACAGCCACCCAACCGAGCCAACATTCTGCATACGAGAATGCTATACAAACGTATGCTCATGAGTGTGTGTGTGGTGTTTTCCCGAAAGGACAAACGATATGTAAATTTGAGTTCAAATGAGAATGGCTGTTTGGCTCATGATAAAAAGTTGAAATCCCTTTTTCTTGCATACCTTAATAGGATGGAATAAAAGGGGTTTTCAAAAAAAAAAAAAAGTAAAAGAAATGAGAACGAAATTTGAAGATATATATATTTGCATAGATATATACATAAATAAGTACCTATGTACAATCTCATTTGTATATCATCTTAATATGTGCACATACGTATATGTGTGAAAAGTTTTCGGTTCGTTTTATCCAGCAGATGGGCGTTTCTTTCTCGAAGTCGCATTGGTTGGAGACTGGAGTTTTGGAGCACCGCGTCGCTCTTATATGGGTGGTTTTTTAATCTATGTTTTTGACGATATGACAGTGAATGCTTTTTTATTTAGCACCGAGCGTGAATGAGAAACGCGATGGTACTTGACACTGGAGATTGGAGTGTTGACATGTCTAGGGCCTATTACGACGAATCTCTTGTATAAACACAATTATACAATTTATAATGTATATGAGGTGAAACGATGTGTAATTGGCATACAAGAATGGTATATAAGTTGTAATTAATATGTAGAGCAAGTGACCCGAATAGGACATTCCGTAAACGAGGGCTTAGTGGGCCAGTGGTAGTGCTGCCAAAAGAGTTTGACTTCAACCGTAGGAATTATTGTTTTTCCTTTTTAAATATTCTGGCAAATCACACTACACCCAATTTTTTTCAGACCTCTCTAGTTTTGCCTCTTTCCGTCAAATACCCGAAACAATTCAATAATCAAAGTCCAGAAAAGTGAGTTTTCAAATCAAAAAAATACGCTTGTCTGCCACCTGGAGTCTGCAAGTCTTGAGGCTAGAAGCATATATTTTTAAGAAGTCAAATTAATATTTCTACCGCTACATGATCAGGATTACAATAAAGACCAATTTTTTTTTCAGGGAATGGAAAACTTATTAATTCTGTTTGAGAAAGAAAACGAGACCTTAAATTGTAATAGTTATGGTAACAGATTAAGTAAATCGAGCTAAACCTTGAAAAATGCAGGGAAGTGATCATTCAAAAGAACGCATTATCTGACGTAGCAAAAAGCACACCTGTTATGACATTAAAGACTTGGTAGTCCATGGTACTAAGATGACTGAAAATGGCTGCTGAAATGAGCATTTCCCAAAGTCGTCATGATTTTTTAAAATTTTCATTACCTGACGTAGCAAAATATACAAAAAGTACACCTGTTATGACATTAAAGACTTGGTAGTCCATGGTACTAAGATGACTGAAAATGGCTACTGAAATTAGCATTTCCCAAAGTCGTCATGAATTTTTAACTTTCATTACCTGACCTGATATGACGGTAAAGACTTGGTAGTTCATGGTACTAAGATGACTGAAAATGGCTACTGAAATGAGCATTTCCCAAAGTCATCATGATTTTTTAACTTTCATTACCTGACGTAGCAACATATATAAAAACACACCTGTTTTGACAGTAAAGACTTGGTAGTCCATGGTACTAAGATGACTGAAAATGGCTACTAAAATGAACAATTTCCAAAGTCATCATGATTTTTTCAACTTTCATTACCTGACCTGATATGACAGTAAAGACTTGATAGTCCATGGTACTAAGATGACTGAAAATGGCTACTGAAATTAGCATTTCCCAAAGTCGTCATGATTTTTTAAACTTTCATTACCTGACGTAGCAAAATATACAAAAAGTACACCTGTTATGACATTAAAGACTTGGTAGTCCATGGTACTAAGATGACTGAAAATGGCTGCTGAAATGAGCATTTCCCAAAGTCGTCATGATTTTTTAAACTTTCATTACCTGACGTAGCAAAATATACAAAAAGTACACCTGTTATGACATTAAAGACTTGATAGTCCATGGTACTAAGATGACTGAAAATGGCTCCTGAAATGAGCATTTCCCAAAGTCATCATGATTTTTTAACTTTCATTACCTGACGTAGCAACATATATAAAAAACACACCTGTTTTGACAGTAAAGACTTGGTAGTCCATGGTACTAAGATGACTGAAAATGGCTACTAAAATGAACAATTTCCAAAGTCATCATGATTTTTTCAACTTTCATTACCTGACGTAGCAACATATACAAAAAACACACCTGTTATGACAGTAGAGACTTGGTAGTCCATGGTACTAAGATGACTGAAAATGGCTGCTGAAATGAGCATTTCCCAAAGTCATCATGATTTTTTAAACTTTCTTTACCTGACCTGATATGACAGTAAAGACTTGATAGTCCATGGTACTAAGATGACTGAAAATGGCTGCTGAAATGAGCATTTCCCAAAGTCGTCATGATTTTTTAAACTTTCATTACCTGACGTAGCAAAATATACAAAAAGTACACCTGTTATGACATTAAAGACTTGGTAGTCCATGGTACTAAGATGACTGAAAATGGCTGCTGAAATGAGCATTTCCCAAAGTCGTCATGAATTTTTAACTTTCATTACCTGACCTGATATGACGGTAAAGACTTGGTAGTCCATGGTACTAAGATGACTGAAAATGGCTGCTGAAATGAGCATTTCCCAAAGTCGTCATGATTTTTTCAACTTTCATAACCTGACGTAGCAAGATATACAAAAAACACACCTGTTTTGACAGTAAAGACTTGGTAGTCCATGGTACTAAGATGAATGAAAATGGCTACTGAAATGAACAATTTCCAAAGTCATCATGATTTTTTCAACTTTCATTACCTGACCTGATATGACAGTAAAGACTTGATAGTCCATGGTACTAAGATGACTGAAAATGGCTACTGAAATTAGCATTTCCCAAAGTCGTCATGATTTTTTTAAACTTTAATTACCTGACGTAGCAAAATATATAAAAAAGTACACCTGTTTTGACAGTAAAGACTTGGTAGTTCATGGTACTAAGATGACTGAAAATGGCTAGAAAAATGAGCAATTTCCATTCCAACCGAACAAATCTAGCAACTGCATGGTTATGCCTAGGGTTTAGTTATAAACCGAGAGGCCATAGAAAAGCGGGACTAATGGCTCACACTAGTGCACCAGCACTATAATAAACGCCTTTTACTCATGAACGGCTAACCGAGATGGGAGACACGTGGAATAATTCCTCCTTTTTGGAACGCAAATCCTACAACCTGATTTATTTAGGCTAAAGACACATTTTTAGCCTTTAATATCACAAGCTGGGAACTTAAGTACTGCTTGACGGTAGCAGCGCTTCCATTATGGATATCTTTTCGGATTCTCCGGTCTTCGATGAGTATAGTTACTCAAAAATACTTTTCATTGGGCGATATTCAATTTCAGGGACTAAAAGCCTCAATCAGTTAATAGAAAAAGCCGACATATGTGATCGTAAACTCTCTGAACTTAACAGATCTTAATAAGAAAGCATGCATGTACCAGAACTAGCACATTTTCTTTCCAGGTTTCTCTTTACAACGTATGCTCAACAGATATTTCCGAGTTTCTTGAAAAAGTTCATTTCTGACCGATTCCTCAATATTTCCACATGCTCACCTCTGCCGAGGAACAATTTTCGAAACGAATTCCAGTTCCAATCAAAACTAAATATGTTTCGAGATATCAGTTTCGGAACAAATAAAAAAAATCGCGTTCGTATGATTCTGCAGCAATTCGTCGTGGGACAATTTCGAATGAAATTCACCACATAGCTGTCAAAAATTGTTGACTTAACGCATATCGCTGATGCACGATTATATCTGTCACATTTCCTAGGAAAATCGGTTCGAAATGTTAATCTGAACGTATACCTCGGTAGGAAATTTTTCGATTTCGAACAAATCCGAGAAAATTTTCTTCCGAACGCATATCTCGACTATATGTGAAATTGTAAAAATCTAGCGAAAACACTTGGCCAACAGTTGATTGCCAACAAATTCTATTTTTTAAAGACTGTATACAAACGAAGATGTAAAAAATGTTCATCTCTGAATAGTCCACTCTAACCTCTTCGGGTTAGGGGTCAGAATATACCCGAGGTAAGGCATGCCTGTCGTAGAAGGCGACTAAAATCCACTCCCCCTATACCTCGTGTAAATCTTGTACAACATAACAAAAATGCAATGAGTTCAACAAAAATATTAAATACCCCAGGTGGCAATTCAGTTTCACTGGAAAATACACCCTCTTCGGAGATCGGCTGTACGGATTCTGGGGAGAGCCAATTATTCAAGGGTAACGAGGTCACCTACATCTTGATCTCAAATAAATTCATATATGTGTCTCCAGTATCTCGACAACGTCAGAAGTGTCGGCTCACGAAAAACGAGACTCAATGAACAATGAAAGCCTTGAAGGCGAAAAAAACGTTTTTCCAACAAGTCGAACTGCTCTGAGTGGAGCTTCTTAAAGAGATTCTTCACCTTAAGGATGACCATTGTAGGTTAGGTTAGGTTTGATGGGTTATTGACGTTCGGGTGAGTCTTCAAACTCGCATACGCCTACGTGGGCCCATAGCGATACCTTTGTTGAGATATTTGTACCTGACAAGAATGTTGTGCTGATTTGTGTTGTTCCATCTGCTTCAAAGAGATATTTTCTCCATCCCGATTTGCAAAAACGGACGATCTATGTTATAGATATTGTTGCTAGCTCAGTCAGGTCCTGGTATTAGAAGCTATCAAAGGAGTTTTCTACGGCTATTGCTTTTCGCGGAGCAGTGACAGAATAGGTGAGGGATGTCCTGCTCGACTCCTGGTTGCCTGACTTCCTGAAAAGTTGAAAAGTTATGGCTCCAAAGAGTTCATTACAATTACCGATGAGCCAAAAATTGTCCCGTTAATTCCGAATACCATATGGATAAAGAAGAACTATCGCAAACCGACTGAATCCTAAAGAAAAGGCTCTTGAAAAAAAGAAAAGCTGTATCTGAAGTAATAGATCTCGATAAAGTGCGAATCTCATGATGATCTGACATCCGAGCAGTATCAATTGTCAAGAAAAGCTTATCTTAACTTCGCCGTTCAGAGTCGGCATAAAGTGGAGGTCCCACTAACGTTCAAGAAGTACACACGCACACATAAATGTTTGTGAGAAAGCTAGGCCCTGGGTACAAACGAGCATGTTGCGCCAAAAAATTGTATTTGTAAAGTTCAACAGGGAAAACAACGCCCCCCACCGCCAATTAATGTGATCACGACTACAACAAGTGACACACCTTGACAAAATCGTTACTATTATCAAGCTATCAAGTAGATTCATTTAAAAAAAATACATGGGAAGCTAAGGACCGTCTATTATCTCACAAACTAAATACCGAAGTAATGGAATGGTATGCACTTGATAGGCCTTTACCCGTTGTAGCTAGGCGGTTACATGCTTCGTGCTGAAAGTGTGACATCGTTCACGGTCTCAAAAACAGACAATATCAAATTATGGATGCCTTTATCATTGTCAAGCGAGAAGGTTAAGGACAAGTGATACAACGCGGTCTTCCTCTAATTATATTCACTTTCGGCAAAGCAGAGAGTTTGAACAAAATCTATGAAATAAAAGCAATTTTTAGTATTTTAGTAAAAATGTAACCATGAGTAAGGATTCCAAATTAGTTCCTCATCGCAAGTGGTACCAATAGATGCCTCCCCAACCGCTAGCCAACCGCTTTCATGTTCCAAAACTTGTGCCATATATTTGCTATCTAGAGTTGCGTCAGCCATGGACTGTGACAAGGCCAAGATCATGCAACTACTCTAATCATATGAGTCTTATTTGTTCAACTACCAACTCAGGTTAATTTTTGTTGATTTCGTACAACAACAGCCATAGGATAAGCACTCGTGTCAGTCTTTTTTAAAAAAAATGTAGATATACATATTTTTTTGTCAACCCATTTAAATAGGTGATCTTTTTCGATTTATTTCACAAAAAAAATATTCGTATTGCTAAAAATCACCCATTTACTAGTGAGCAATTCAAATCGTATATCCTCCACGACAGTTGTATATTTACACATACATCGAGTTAAAAATTCTATAACGACCTTTATCAAGTCTAACATTTCTCGCTTCCATAATTTTAGATCTACCCACCCCTTTTATATTTTTTTCCAATTATCTATAATCGATTAAAGATGAATGCAAAAACAAGGCTCATTCTTCTACCCGACCCTCCTCACTCCAATGCAACCTGACCCTTTGTGGACACTTATTCTCTATTAACGATTTCGGGACTTTCTACCATTCTTACCCATGAATTCATCTACGATGATAAAGAACCAACCACACATACCTAAATAAAAAAAATTGCACGTGCGGGAGATTCTTCATACAATGCATCACACTAATGTAACAAATCTTCGAAATAAGAAAGAAAACACGAGAGCCATCACTATGCATGTATATGTGTATCCTTCGTTAGAAAAAAAAGTCACCCCTTTCGCTGGGGAGATGAATTAAAAAAAATCCACACACACAGTAAAAAAAAAAAAAAAAACATCCTCGCACCACCCTCACTCACACGATACGAACCAGCTAAAGATAAAAAAAAATATTAAAAAAAAATAAACCTATCTCTCTCCTATCGCATATCCTATGCTATCGCCTCGGCGTCGTCGTGGTCGCTCAAAATTCTATCGCATTTTTAAAAGTCAGCCAGTAGGTGTGGGTAAAGCGATATGAAG
Source organism: Rhingia campestris (assembly GCA_932526625.1). NCBI lineage: Eukaryota > Metazoa > Arthropoda > Insecta > Diptera > Syrphidae > Rhingia > Rhingia campestris. The sequence continues at coordinate 349,813 of OW052186.1, read as the reverse complement.
CAGATATGTGGAGAACAACAGAAAGGTGCCTGCATATGTCAGTAAGAGGTAGCAAAAAAAAAAAAAAAAGATGTATACACACGTTTACCCCGAAACCCCCACTACACCCACCACCCCCTTCCACTTAGTCAACCCAAAATCACCCATGCATACGATTATTCCTAAAAAGGACGTGGTATCTACGTTTGCTTGCTCGTGTATTCATTTTTTCTTCATCTTCTTCTGTATCACCATCTTCTGCTCTGTGCTCTTCATCTTATTAAAAAGACGAGGGCGAAAGAAAAAACAACAGAAAAAATACATATTTCACAAGGGGTGGATGTTGATTATATTATACCCTTCTTGCAATTTTTTATTTCAGTTCTGATAAATCAGAGGAAGACAAGAAATAAAGAAGGAACAACGAAAACTCCAAGGGTGATATATAAATATATCTATGTATGTATATATGTATTTATTTATTTTATTTTTTTTTTTCGCTTTTTAGTATACTAGCTCCCTTCCAGTTACCTTACCCATACTCGATCGAATCCTTGCTTGCATTTTTTTTTCTTTTTTTTTTTTAAATCTGCATAATATGTACAAAGACAGGATTTTTTTTTTGCAAATGTAAGAGATATATTATTACAAAACAGATTAACATAATTCAACTCCTTAAGGGTAATACGTTGTCCTGGTCTTCGTCGTCGTCGTTGTCCCTTTCTTGCCATTCGGTAATATAGGTGCGTTTTGGTGACAACCAAGTAAGCTCACACAACGAATACAATTTATTTTGTGTTCATTCTTTGTTTTTGTAATACATGTGTGAGCTTTACTTAGTTGCCACTAAAACGCACCTAATGGTATCGGTGGTGGATAGTTCGTTCGGCAGGCTGTCCCGGCTAGGATGGGTCAATGAATGTGCTATCTACAGCTGTCGCGTGTTTCGTTTCTGAGTCGATCCATATACTACTTACATCAAGCTAAATTATTTCTCCATGTTATAAACAATTTAACAAACCGAATGTACTCCTATGGGATAGGGTATCACAATTGTATCATTTCCGTCCATGGTGATTTGGCAAAACAGACAGACTGTAGCTTCAACAATATGTCCGCTATCAACAGTCAAAGTTCGGAAGTCCCTTTTGGAAGACCCTTTAGGACCTAGATCATTCCAATCCTATAGTATTGGACGCATCGACATCAAACGAAGAAATCTTCTGTCGTTTTGAGAAAAATATTTTTCAAAAAAACATCAACCATCCCGTTTGTATCTAACGGGTGATTTTTTAAGCGTAGTTTTGTTTTTTTTTTTAAATCGAATAAAACACTCAAATTTGCATCAAGTATTCAAACTTCATGTAAATAATGTCCGCGGCTCTGTTTCAAATGGTCCATTCGGAAGGTCCAATTTTGCGTCACTTTTTCGAGCATTTCGGCATGTATTCCACGTATTACGCGTGTTATGTTATCCTGTAAGGCTTCAATCGTGTTCGGCTTGCCCACATAGACTAACGACTTTACATAACCCCACAAGAAATAATCAAGAGGCGTTAAATCGCATGATCTTGGCCAACCCACAGGGCCATTTCGAGCGATAAGCTGCTCACCAAATTCATTCTTCAAAATTTCCATTGTTTCACGAGCTATGTGGCATGTGGCACCGTCTTGATGAAACCACATGTCAACCAAGTTGAACTAAGCCAACTGGAGCAAACAAAAGTCGCTTATCATGGCTCGATATCGTTCGCCATTGACGGTAACGTTTCTTCCACGGTCGTCTTTGAAGAAAAATGGACCGATGATGCCACCAGCCCATAAACCACACCAAACTGTCGTTTTTTTCTGGATGCATCGGTAATACTTGTAGGGCATGTGGCTGTTCAACACTCCAGATGTGAAAGTTTTGCTTATTTACGTATCCGTTGAGCCATAAATGAGGCTCATCGCTGAACACAATTTTTCGATAAAACAGAGGATTTTCATGGAGCTTTTCTAAGGCCCATTCAAGAAAAACTAGACGTTGATGGAGGTCATTCTTCAATTCTTGCACAAGTTGAATTTTATAGGCTTTCAAACCCAAGTCGACACGTACAATTTTCCATGTAGTTGAGTAACACATGCCGAATTTCTGAGAACGGCGACGAATTGACATTTCACGATCATCATTAACATTGGACGCTACGACCGCAATATTCTCTTCGTTACGCATGCGAGTCGATGGTTTAATGTCCAACAAAGTAAATTTGGTGCGAAATTTTGTGATAACAGCACGAATTGTTGGTTCGATTCCCAGCCATAGCAACACCTAAATGATTTTTCACTGACCCTCCTCTCGTGATGATCTGACAAATCATCCTAGTAGAATCAATTGTCAAGAATAGCTTATCTCAACTAAGCCGTTCGGAGTCGGCATAAAACAGGAGGTCCCGCCATCGTGCAAGTACACACGCACACATGAATGGTTGTGAGAAAGCTAGACCCTGGGTACTAACGAGCCTGTTGGGGCAAAAATTTGTATTTTTTACACGAAAAGTTGATTCACCAGGTCGATTATGAGGAACATAATACGGTCGTAACAAACGGTGCGAATTTTTCACAAAGCAAATGTCAATAATTTGCAATCGTTGCTCGTTTGGAAGTCTTTCCATGATTAAATGGCAGAGTCTACTGAAAACATTTCACTTTCACAGATGAAGTTTGAACGCCATTACTAACCAGTGCTGCCAACCTGAAAAATACTTAACTCTTAAAAATTCACCCGTTACTATTGGATCATAAGATTCAGTGGAGCACGTATGCAAGCATGTACCTTCGTTAAATGTCCCACTATAATGCTCATCATTCGATAAAATTTCCCAACAACAATTTTAGACAATGGTGCATGGGTGTTTTTTTTATGTATAAAACTTTAAGTTGGCAACACTATTTTACCTGGCGGCTATTTTGTCAGCTGACAAGTGATTTATTTTTAGCTTGGTTTGGCATTTCAACTTGAATAGACTGACGTCTGAACAACGCTTCCAAATTGTGCAAATTTATTTTGAAAATCATGGTTATGTTCGAAATACGTATCGCGCAGTACGTCCATTATTCGGTCAACATAATCGTGCATCAGAGCAATTAATTCGATCAAGTATGGAACGTTTTCGTATCACGTTTACTCCAAATGATAATACGCATCCACAGAGACGTCGTACAGTGCGTACAGAAGAAGTCATTGCTGCTGTAGAGCGTAGAGTAGAGGAAGACCTGAATCAACCTATCCGCCATAGGTCACAGGAATTGTATATGTGTCCATCCACTTTATGGAAGATTTTGCCGAAAGATCTTGGTTTAAAAAATCCAACTCGTGCAAGAATTGAAGCCACAGGATCACCTAGCAAGGCGTAGATTCGGTAAATGGGCTCAAAACCCTCAATCCCTATTTTTATACGCGAATTTTGTTCAGCGATGAAACTCACTTTAGGTTGAATGGATACGTCAAAAAAACAAAACTGCACTGTTTGGAGTGATGATAATCCTCAAATGTATGTTGAGACACCGTTACATCCACAAAAACTGACTGTTTGGTGTGCTTTATGGGTTGGTGGAATAATTGGTTCTTACTTCTTTAAAAACGATGCTGGCCAGAACGTTACAGTCAATAGCGACCGCTATAGAGCCATGATTACTGACTTTTTAGTTCATCAATTGAACAACGATGATGGCCAGGAGCTGTGGTTTCATCAAGACGGCGCAACATGTCACTCAGCTCGTGCCATAATTGATTTGTTGAAGGAAACATTCGGTGAGCGCATAATTTCGTGTTTCGGTCCCGTGAATTGGCCTCCAAGATCGTGCGATTTAACGCCGCTTGACTATTTTCTGTGGGGATATATGTGAAGTCGGTAGTCTACGCCGATAAGCCCGAAAAGATTGACCACTTGGAGGACAACATTTGCCGCGTTATTGCCGATAAACGGCCACAAATGTTGGAAAATGTCATCGAAAATTTGACCTCCAGATTAGACTACGTCCGAGCCAGCCGCTGGAGGTCATATGCCAGAAATAATATTTAAATTATAATGCCGGAAGATTATCTTTCGAATAAAGTAAATTTTATGTCAATTTAAAGAAATCATCTTTCCATTTCAAAGTTCTATACCTCTAAAAAAAAAAAACACCCATTACATTCGTCTAACCAAACATGTAACCCACCCTTACTTTGTGGTAGACAAATATTACAAATATTACAAATGGAATGGAATGGCAGATAGGGCTGCAATGAACACTTGAGAAGGCTATAATCCGTTACACCTCAGGATTATTGCCTGTTCATTGCAGCCCTATCAGCTTGGAGTAAATTGGATACACAAGTTATGCTAATGATCGGGTGATCATAAGTGACCCTTCGTGACCCTAACCCTTCACTCAAACGAAAATATTAATTTAAGTAGGACAAATCAACGCCTTGAGAAGCAACAAAGCTTTCCTATTAACCATTCACGATTTCCGATTGCAGTCGCCAAGGTCCCAAAAGTCCCTATTTCTGGGTAACATCTACCCACCACCATCACTTTTACAGAATCCTAACCCTGTATTTACAGCTTTTTTGTCTGAACTTAGAAGTCATCGCCAGCCTTGTAACTGCGTGTGTCATCGTTACAACCGTCGGTCGTCGGCACCACCTTGCTTCTTTTTTTTTCTATACCCTGTAAGGGTCTTCTCATATTCCGTCCTGGGATTCCTCTTACTTCGCCTCCTGACATTGTGTTTGTTGAAATTCGTTAGCTCCTCGTACATACACCGACAATAATTTATTGTGTGCCTTGCTGTCTAACGTTTGAAGCTGCTTCTTTAATATTTTTTTTTTCGTCCTTTTATGCGCGGTTCTGAAAATTCAGATGAAGAGAATGAATAAACAGCAGCCACCCATAATGAGAGAACGAGCACTCGAATGGTGACGGTCGGTGGTAAGACGCCTACATGATGGCTGGTTAGAGAGAGATGAAAAATACGCCCCCTCTGGAAAATGAGAATTTTTTTTTTTTAAGAGTCAGAGACCCAGCATCAAAGCTTCTTCGAGCGACAATGATGATGAAGGGGGAGGGAGCACCCTTAGAAAATCAACTATACCTATACGCTGCTAAGCTGGTGGTGTCTTCGACGTCTTGATTATTTTGTTGTTGATCTCACGTGCAAAAGTTAAATAAATGAATGAGCGAGGGAAGCCCCAAAAAAATACTGTTATCGCAGGCGAATGAAATAAAGAGAAAAGGATAAAATGGTACAAAAGGGTTGTGCGCGACAATATTTCAGGGGAAACAAGAAGGAACAAATATATACCCATAGAAGAAGAAGGAGGGGAAGAGGCGAAAGCGAAGCAGGTAGGTAGGTAATAATGGGAGGAATGTACAACGAAAATTCCATAATGAAGATGGTGCCCATTATCCTGAATCCTGGTCCCGGCCCAGGGTGGAAAGACACAACACACGATGGATGGGACGCGTGGATAAGTGGGTGGTGGTGCGATATTGATATCGCCAGGATGATGTAGGTACATTTGTATGGGCGATACTACGAATGAATTTATGCGAAAAGGGTTAACTCTGTCACTGTCACCCACACACGTTTCTCGATGTGCAAAGGGCGAAAAAGAGAAAGAACTGCGGCGCGGTGCGGCATTTGATGATATAAAATGTTTCCCATACAAGGGCTTATTTCATGTACACCTACTCGTAGGTACATGGGAGAGACTTTTATTTTGCTCTCATTGTGTCCCTCACTCCCACGGAAATCTTGCAGCAAATAGGTAAAGTTTTTAATTGTCAACCTCTCGAATGAGTCCTTTTCATTCGCTCGCATACCTAAACCATATATGAATGTATGTACCAACAATTTTGGGGGTTTTTGATGGGACGTGCTACGGCGCGCGGCTGCTGCATATAAAAATTGATTTCTAATGGGTGGCAATCGGAAGTATGTTTATTAATTCTGTCCCCTTTCCTTTTTCGTAGTCTCTTTCTAGCTGATGGGTGCTTTTTACTTCTCCGATTTGTATATTATGCTGATGGGGATCATTCGTTAGGGCGGATAGGAGTCTGTGTAAATCTACAGGAAATGTGCTAAAATGGAGTATTATCCCGAAATTGGCCACGTCAACATTTACGCATATTTTTTAGAAGTGGAAATCGGAAATAAAGGAATTTAGTCATCTATGCTGCTGAAGTTAAAACAGACGCGTGCCTTAGACAATAGGACAAGGTGAACGGGTTTTTCGGGCGCATTAAATTGTATCTGTAAGTTGAAAATTTGTATGTATATCTCACTCATATCAATTTTTATCTGAATGTGTTTTTGTTGAACGTTTGATTCACAAAATTGCGTGCGGGATAATCTGCACAGATCCGAGAAATCTAATTGCAATCCATCTCATAAGGAAGATTCACATTTTAGTACCAATTTTGTTTCTTGAGTGCGTTTCAATGTTTTATAGCGACACATGCTTTCTGTTATTGGTTCACAGAAGTATAAAGAATATTTAGCAACTTTTGCTGGGTTCTTTGTACGGAGAAATCTACGAGATCTAGAAAAAATTCTGTAAAAGGAACAGATTTCCTTACCTGCGAAACCGAATACGTTTTTCAATGGGGCGACTCTTCCTGTGGAAAAGTACCTTACCACCTCGCCAACTCTAGGTTGGGTTAGGTTAAAGTGACTGCCAATGGTTCGTCAGCACATTTGGTCCATTTTGATAAACCTTCTTGGGAGGTTTTTCTTTATCTCCAAACGTCAATTGCATTAATATCAAATCAACCTTGCTGTGACGCACAATAAAATTGATCTGAAGCAAAATTTGTTATTTCTAAAGCTTTTTAGTGATGATGTGATAAGAACAGTTTACAAGGAGCAACATATCAAGCTTAGGTTGAGATATTGGTTATAATCTATGGCTACCAGACGAAATTGTATCACCGGATTATCGCTCAGTGGCGTGATGGTAAGTGCGATGAACTGCCACGCAGAAGGTCTCGGTTTGCCTCCCAGCCGTAGCAACACCTTCACTGGCCCTCCTCTGGTGATGATCTGTCAAATCATCCGAGTAGCCGTTCAATTAGCCGTTCGGATTCAGCATAAAACAGGAGGTCCGGTCTCGGTTCGATTCCCAGCCGTGGCAACACCTTCACTGGCCCTCCTCTGGTGATGATCTGACAAATCATCCGAGTAGCCGTTCAATTAGCCGTTCGGATTCAGCATAAAACAGGAGGTCCGGTCTCGGTTCGATTCCCAGCCGTAGCAACAGCTTCACTAGCCCTCCTCAGGTGATGATCTGACAAATCATCCGAGTAGCCGTTCGGATTCAGCATAAAACAGGAGATCCCGTCATCGTGCAAAATGTACACATGTATGATTGTGAGTAAACTCGGCCCTGGGTACTAACGAGCCTGTTGCGCCAAAAATGTGTGTTTTTTTGAATAAAGAATCCTTTGTTGAATCTATTACCAAACTTGAACATCATTTGGTAAGTCAGTGGAATCGGCTTATATGGACGACACTTCACTGTATCCTTGACAGCCTTTACGTTCTTTTTTCTTTAGTCTGAAGCTGTTTGCTTAAAACGATTCGAAACGTGTTTGCAAGTCCGCTTTTTCTCCAAGACAGTGTCAGTGATATAGTGACCTGAGGAATATTTTTCACCTCGTAAGGTAACTATGGGAGTTTTCGGGAGTGTCGGGCAATATCTTGCTACGTATTGTAAAATTATGTAAAAAAAAATTAGCCACTAAGGGCTCAGTTATAGCTATCATTGAACAACTTCATTGGAACACAAAACATGATGGAAACCAAAAGAAGTAAAAGAAATTTTCCAAATATGTTTTTCAATGATAGCTATAACTGGGCCCTAAGAGCCACTTCAACTGACCAATGATCAGAAAAAATATTAAAATTCTGTTAACCCTATCGATGCTAGTTGTTTGTTGGGTTGAAATATCTAATTCATCGAGGATTTACATTCCCACAAATTTGACAATTTCTCTGTTTTTGTAACTTCTTCATTCGGCGATACGGCTATAACATCAATCAAAATGGACTAGCTGAGAGCTGCCTCCAGTTGCGCACTACTTGAGGTTGGATTCTAGATGTGCGCTACCCTCAAGGCGAGGACTTGCATCTAAATGGAATACTCTCTCTCTCTCTTTGTTTGTGTAGCCATTTAGCTAAAACTGCGTCAACTCGAAGTAGATGCATTTTTGACTTAAACCGAGATTGGGTTTTAGACGATGCATGAAATGATCAGTAGATTACAGCTCTTAAATTATACATAACGAAGGGAAGGTTCCGCAAAGAGACCTCGATCATCAATAATCAACTTTGACGCTTTCGATGATTTGTCAACCCGTGCAGCGCCCCACAAAAAGATGAAAAGCCTTGAAAGATCACAATGTTATCAGAATGACTGGAATCTATTTTAAGCAGTTAGCTATCAAAGTTTCTAAACCAAAACTGCGTTCACATTTTCGCCAAGGACACATGTAACACAATGCTCCCAGTGGCAAGGTCCGCCATCAGCAACAACAAGTTCCTACACCAGTCGAGAGCTCATTTACACTAATCACATGAATAATACATTGTATACGTGACGTTCGTGGAGCTTTCTCTTGGAGCTGTGCATTTCGGGTGGTCAGGGTTGGTCGTTTCGCACTGCAACACTTGCAGCCACCCACATACTCCTTTTCTCCTTTCTCTGCACTCCTTGGTACAAAGACAGCATTGCAAAATCTCCTGATTGGCCAAATTTGATTTAGTTATTTATTGTTAGTTTCTTTTTTCAACGTTGGAAAATGGGAACCAAATTAACTTGAATGTGTGCTTCGAGAGAGGAGAGCAGCACACCACATAGAGTAGCATCCAATCCAACTGACACCGACTACCGACACCGACACCAACATCCCACCTCACTCTCAGAGCATGTGCCCCTGTTTGTGTTGGTATTTAATTTTCGACCCTTATCTCCCCTCATTGGAGTTGCTTGCGTGAATAGGGCGTCCAAAGGACGAAAACCTAATTAATATAAAAATCAACACAAACCCAGAAGATGGGTCACAATACGCCGCGCATCCATATAAAAAACTCTGATTGGTTATTCCCAGTCACATGGTGGGTCTTTTGCAATGTTTTTTAGTAAATGAGCGTAGGTACAGTGAACGAGTAAGAGCCACAGCCAGTCCTTACCTTATCGTACATTTTACAATTTCGCTGGTTTCTTCTGCTTTTTGCTTTGTTGTTGTTCCTTTTGTTTTTCGGATGCAATCCATTGTTTTAATTTTTTGTATCTGTCGCCTAGAATCCCCACTTCAGCCGTGTGCTGTGTGTGGAGCATGATACAAAAAAATAAATGTGGGCCGGGCTTTTAGTCTATTAAAAGCAAAAAAAAACATAAAAATGAAAAAAAAAAAAAAAAAAAACAACGACAACTAAAGCAGAAACACATAAAAGAGAGACAACAGAAAGACAAATGTTTTGTTTCAATTAAAATACATTAAGGCCGATGCTCATCGTTGTTGCAGAGGCTCTCCCACTTCGTCGTGATATTGGATCCGCTGCTGCTTCTGCTTCTGGTTCTTCTTCTTTGGAGAAAGCAATCGATAGCGCACCGTGGAGGTCCTAAATGGAAGCTTATCGGCTATCTCTTGTCCGCTGGGACGTCGGTCGTGCTCTGTCTCACTCGACGCGCTCGCTCTTTTTTTTTGTTTTGTTTTATAGTTTTATTATTACTCAAACGCAAACCACTAAAGAATCGCGAGACCATTATGCATTAATTTCGCTGTTCTCTTTTGGAGCGCACACCGGCACACAGTTTGTATCGCGTGTGAGAAATTGAAGGTGTGGGTTGGATGTGTGGCTACGTAACGCGAACACACCGCATAGGTACGATACGAATACGAATACGGATAAATGGGTGATGTTGAAGGGATTCCTCTCTTTTGGGGCAAATGAGTAGGGTGTTATGGAGCTTGCTGGATTTGGACCTCGACTGGAGTTGACATTGACAGTGCAGTACGGAAGACGTAGGGAAAAATTGATTCCATAGCAATTATATACCATGTGAGGTAGATATTGGAATGTTCACCAGTGGGTGTTGAACTGGCGTTGTCCACTCCGTATGTATTTTATTCAGATTCGGTGACCATTTCAATGGAACACAAGAGCACATTTGTTTGATAAGCTAGCATTGTTAGCCAAGAAATCCTCTTCAATTCGCCCTGCTGATTTGCGAGCATAAACTCAAAACATTATATCAGAGAGTCATTTATTAGATCAGGTTCGATACATTAGTTAACTGGAAGGAGATCCTCCTAAACTAACTTAACTTTTCGTATAACCGCAGAAATTGGCTGATAAGACCAACATTTTTTGGACCCCGCAATCCAGTCTAGCCAATGATCTGGATGTAAGGCAGGTCGCCATAGTAGTGCCTACTAATAGTTTTTCTTGACCGTTGCTGGCCGCAGGCCTATTGTACTGCAGCTGTATAGCCATTTCGTACTATTAGAGATGAACCCAATCAGTAGCCGTATATTCTAAAGCTGGAGAATGCAATATTTTGGTTTTTAATTTGTCTGTCATGACGCCATTTGAATTTTCTATCAGGTATAGTGGAACCTCGCGATAAACTGCCGCGCATAAGGCCTGGATTCGATTCCCAGCCCTAGCAACACCGAAATGATTTTCCACTGGCCCTAATCTCTCGTGATGATCTAACAAATCATAAAGGCCTGCTCAGAATGCGTATATGTAGCTTGTATCTTGCATCGCTGTCAGAAGAGAGATATAATTCTTGAATGAAGTTGCCCTCTATTCAACTTCAAGCTACAGATTCACGAAGATACACATCGTGTAAGCGCTTACGGGTTGCCTTGTTTTTAACTTTTTACTCAGCTACAAGCATCAGCTACAGATACGCATTCTATGGGCGGCCCTTACGAGTAGTATCCATTGTCAAGAAAAGCTTATCTTAACTAAGCCGTTCAGATTCGGCACAAAAAAGAAGATCCCACCACCGTGCAAGAAGTTGTGAGAAAAAGTTAGGCCTTGTGCCAAAAATTTGTACATTTATATATCCTGTCCTGTCCTGAAAAAAAAAGTGTTGACGGAAGTATGATGACTCCCCCTTTGGCATCTTCTCATCGCCGCAGCCTTTACTAAGATCGGATGAATTTCAACCTGGAGTTAGGGAAAAATTGGTTTTATTACCACCGCATGCATGGGCATGGTCAGTGTTAGTAGCCGTAGTCCGCAAGTCTTCTTGTTTAAGCTTCCAAATTCTGACCAACTTTTTCTGAAAGTCTGGCAAAAAGTAAAAAATTATCCAATTTGTCATTAAAAGACTTCCAAAATGTTTCACTCGGAATCAGCTGGTTGTGGGATTTTAAACTGTAAAATATATTTTCCCACAAGTGAATGGTTGAAGAAGCTGGGCTCTAGCAACACCAGTGGAAGCGGAATCATTGTAAAGGTATAATAATTTTCAGAAAGGTTTTTATCTGCAACAAGAGAATGTTACCCTCCCTTTCGGGCTGCCTCTAGATGAAAAACCCGGTGGTAGAGTTTATGTAATATTTTGTTTCTTCGTTAAAAGTTGTTATTTGGCCTTTTAAGGACACCGAATGGAATCTTGCTTTATGCAGTAGCTTGGAAGTGGAGCTTTCTCTTGTTTTTATGTACCACAGGCGGGTTCAAAGGAATCATTTCCTCCTCATCGTCTTGCTCCTGCAGTTCTCATTTGCATAAATTCCAAGTCACATAACGTGTTTGCTTAGTAGACAGTGTCCAGGGATGACACCTCTAGTGGTTCTAACAAGTCGTGAGATTGCAGACCGTTTCAGATTCAGCTCTTGTTTTTGTGTCCCAGGTTGGTTCAAAGTATATGAAAAGTAATCTCTTCTCCCTGATTGTCTTGCTCCTGCAGTTCTCATTCGCATAAAATCCAAGTCCCATTGTGTGTTTGCATAGTAGATGTACTGACAATTAAGTGAGAGTTCAGACGGTTTTAGATCCAACTCTGATCAAATCAGTTTGATGATCATGCACGTGGTACAGAAGCTTCCTTGATCCTCTGTAAAAAAAAAACAATACATGTGGCAACATCCACGTTTTACAATTTTCAGGAATGTTTCTTCCCCAAAAATGAATGTTTAGCTGCTCTACCATATCTTTAAGAGGTGCAGACTATATCTCTACTTTAAAGCCCCTTGACTGTTCGTTAAAATACTAAAATCCTTGGAAGACGACATTTTATATTCATTCGTTCCGTGTAGATCACGCTACAATGATCAGGAAGGCGTAAATAGAGACTAACTTCCACTCGAAATGCATCACAAAATACCTGGATAGTTAAAAAGTTATGTTGGTGCAATTAATTCTAAAAATTATACATTCGAAGAAAAACTCCTGCACCAACCATTACTTTGTTCTGAACCCGTCGGTCCTACCATGAACCAATTTTTTTCTGACAAGTTTGCTGTTTTCAGGGATTTAGCGTTCTTAATAAAAATCGAATCTAAATTTTACCACTGTCGATGTTCCGGCTAAGGACGAGTGGATAGGTAGCCTGCAAAAAAATTCAAGGGATAGTGAGTAAAAATCTTACACTGCTATGGGCACGTGCCGACGGTTCTCATAGTGTCTTGTGGAAAATTTCCATCTACCCGCGAAAAAGGTGATAGTAGGTGAATCAAAACGTCCACTGCTGTACTGAGTGCATAGAACCAATTCGCTGACACACATTCCTTCGCACTTAGATAATTTGTTTTTATATATACACAGCTCTAGCCCGTATAGAAGTTTATCTATCAATCAGATTTTTATATCAAACTGCAAAAGGTGCTTTCAACTGGGTCAAAGGAAATCGATGAGAACTGCAGACTCGAGTGATATAATGTGACTTCCAAGTTCAGGTTCACGGGCAGTGCTGTTCACATAAGTTGAATGAACTTAACTTCATGATGGTATTGCCAACGCGTATTGCGTTTAGGGTGTTGTACCTGTCTGGCTTGAAAAGCTATTGACAGTATTGGATTAATTTTGATTCTGGTAGCAAACAAAATTAAAATCCACAGAGAGATTGATTAGATGTAGCAGTCTTTCGGTCCATATGCGATTTTCTTGATTTGCTATTCAACCCTTTATTCCGCCATTAAGGGTGGCTTGTATGTACCAACTTTTTGATTCAACTATCTAGCCATTTCCTGGTGGTTTTAACCCAGGTCGGTACCAATTGGTTAGTTAAATGATTGCGCCGGTAAAAGTGGCGACGTGGAGAAAACAGTTTTTTTTTTTTCAAAAAATGTAAAAACTAGCCACAAAAAAATACTGCCACCCTTGGCTATGGTTATTGTGACAAATTTTCATGACAAACAAGTCGTCATTTAGCCTTTTACTGACACCCGCTAATTGCTATGTAAGCCACTGAACGTCGATTATATATTAAAGGAAAGTCGGAACCCTTTTAATAACATTTTCTATATTGTTGGATATAAATTTGGCGAACAACTTTAAAAAAATTAAAAATTGAAAAATGAAATCCATATCAACACCAGTCAAATCCAGATACTTACTTCCGCCAATTATAAGCGTAAATGTAAATATGTGCCTTTTATCTGGCGAAGGGAGTTATCGAAACTTTAGCGTAAATAAACTGACGAACCATTTTTTGCCAAGAAACGTGTTAACAGTGGAAATTACCTATCCATCGTGTCAATTATCGACTTACACAACAACTGTCAAGCATTTCCAATGTAAAGGCACGTGGAAACCCAAATTTGAGTATAGAACCTTCGATTTAAAAATAAGACACGTTTATCCTAACGTTACTTTTACCTGCTTGATTTTCGAGGTGTGCTTTTTCAGCCCACATGCAGTCTGTGACTAAATCCATCATGCCAACTTTATTTCATATGGGCAAATATCTATTTATGCAGCTTTTCCACTATTAAATAAAACATAGTTACCTACCATGAGATTTTTTTCATCTAAGGACCAAAAAACATGTCCAATAGGAAAACACAGCTAACAACTGTCCTATCCCTGTAATTCAAACTACATTCGAATAATTTCTTCCATCTTTCATGAGAATTTCTTCAATTCCAGCAATGCACAATGGAATGGTAAATTGCAATCAAAATTATCTGCAAAGCAAAAAAAATCAAGGAACACAAGCCAAGTGAAATAAAAAAAAAGTCTACTTCATGGCGAAAAAAAAAGCAGCAACCACAATCCTTTGGGACCCTTCCTTATGCCAACCGTAATAAACAAAAAAAACACACACACACTAATCCGAATCCAACTCCAGTACTCCCTTAATACGGCTCTCAATTTCATATTTCTCCTTTAAAGCCCTAGCCAAAGCGGCCAACATTTTACTAGTTCTTTCTCTCTTCTCTATACCGTCTATAAGCTATAACTGGATTAATATACCCACACTCTCTCACAAAATATAACTGCGAACAAAAATAATAATGTACCTGTTTTGCCCCATAACGTTCTCTCTTCATTTACGCATTTTTTTGTTTTGTTTTTTTTTTTTTGCACTGGATGTAAATCGCTCTTTTTCACCACACAAAAATGTGCTGTGATTTAAATTGTTGTTTATGCCTACCATCCCGTTCTGGCACTGGCAGTCTTCTCACACAGCCCGTATGCACTTTATTTAAATGCATTGCGCCTGTGTTCTACGCGGCTTAAATCATACCTACATATGCATGTGTGTGTGTGTGTGCGGCTTATTGGAGTGTATAATTATCTCTCGGTAAAAAGGTGATGCTCTGCGACTCTTATCTACCCTATGTGTGCTTATGAGCCGTTCATTTACACTGATTTCAATAACCAGCCTTACCCACACAACCAAAACAAAATAACAACAACAACAAAAAAGAGTATACAAAAAAAATAATTCCCCATGCTTAATTGGAATTCACGGCATTAGCAGCAAAAAAAAAACGGTGGATTCATTCAATTTGCAAACAAATACCCACACACATGCTTTGGCAACACCCCAACTTTTTATTTTGCATTAGTTCTCCTACTCGCATTCGGGTTGCGGAAAAACACGCGCAAAAAAGAGACATAAAATAATTTTTAATGTATTTCCCACTAATTTCGATCTGCTGTATTGTACTTGTATTGTACGGGCCTGATTAAGAGAGAGAATGGTAGATACAACACTTAAATTTCACCATCTCTCCCCGCATCTATCCCATCGAAACATGTACACACGCTCAAACTGTGGCACAAGCACTGCTAGCAAGGCACACCGCACAGGCACTGCCCAGCCACTATAGCGAGTACAGAGCTCGAGCGACGAGCACACACAAATCGTCGTCGTGTTGGATGTGGATGGAAGTTGGAAAAAACACGAACAAGCAGAAGAAGGTAATCGTCACCTCTTCCGACCTTTTCCGAAATCGCTTCACTCCATTGACGGGTAACGATAACGCCGTCGTCGTTTTTTGATCGTCGTGTCGTTGCGGTCATAGCCGTCGTTAACTCCGCCGTTGTTTCCATTTATATTTGTAACGAGTTCATTATTATATTGCCTACGATATAATTTCCTTTTTATTCATTTATCGCGTATGTTTATTGTTTAAACAACAAAAAAATAAATCATTTGAGCAATCAAAAGTGTGAACATGCAATTTAAATTGACCGCCTGGATGCGATATAGTGATGTGTAAAACTTTAACGATTTGCGAAAAGGATACGCAATCAGTGAAAAGAACTGAAATAGTTATTAAAAAAAAAATCTAATAAAGTGTAATGGTGACAGTTGCATCGATGACAACGATTTTGACTCCTGTGCGGTGATCAGAGTTTCGAGTTTCGAAGGATATCTATATGTGGATAATAAGCGGATTTCCTTGAAAAGTGTATTCTAGGGCTAATGAATCTGGAATTGTGAGGGCCCTACTCAGTTTTTTTGTAGAATTGAGAAAATGCCGCGAAGTAGGATTTACACAACTAACTGAAGGCGGCATTGATTTCCTCGGCACATGTCCTGACAGAAATTGCATCCCAGATGAGATTTCATTTGGACCAATGTCAATCAAATTGAGATTCACATGCATGCAGATGTATCTTTTTGTCATTAGAAAGTTTCTTTGAATAGTACATCGAATCTGTAGATGTGTCTGAGTACTGCAAGAGAAGTTAACATCTTCCGACAGACGAAATCTGAGAAAAACATCCGTAAATGATAGCCGTTATCACTTGATGGTGGGTCTTTCCACTTCCGCCTTTATTTGCGGAAATGGTTGTATTCAATCGGAAGGTTTCACTCTGAAAAACTATCTTCAAATCCTTCCTTCACTTGAAAAGTGTTTTCGTTTGTCAGATGCACCTTCTTTCGACCTGCATTTTCGCATTTCAAGTTGAAATCAGTTTCTTCCTACTACGGACAAACTTCAATCCAATCTCATAATTTTACCACAAACAAAACGTAGCTAATCTGCTCGGTAAAAATATTCAAAAAAAATTAGCAAAAATCTATCAAAACATCGGCAAAGGCCTACCATCCCGATATACCATCTGTCGCTCCCATCATCAACAGCAAAAGGTAACTTTTCGTTTCCACTGATTACAAAAAAAATTGCAATTTGAATGGAAACGCAGACCTACAGACCCCGGTGCGCTAGCAGTATTTCGAACCACTCGCATTGTCATTACCCGAAATCTGAATCCAATATAAACACGCACACCACTACAGTTACAGGCTTAGCTATTGTTTCTGCTCTCAGGTGTTAAGGGAATGCGAAACGAGAAATACGACTCGCTCTCTTCAGAATGTTTGCAGTTTGACCCAGCCGAAGAGAACTACACCCTCAAAGAGTGTGCGCAACTGTGCTCGCTCTTTCGCCTCGCTAAACATATGTGTAACAGTGTATGGGTGTGTGTTCGATTTCACAATTTATCAGGCCCTTTAGTAGGCTCGCTCGCTACTCGCGAGAATTCATTTATTTATTTATTATTACTGCTCAGTGTGTTGGTTTTTTTTTTCCTTGTATCTTTCTTCGCGTCGTCGACAACTCTCAGCAGTGTTGTCGCTTCACCGCCTAGTGTGTGGCGTAGCAGCAGTAGACAGTGTGGTGTTGGTACCTTCTACTATCTACTCTCATTTGTGCATATTCTATATGTGTTATTTTCTAGTTATATTTCGCTAGTACTCTATTTTGTTTTCCTTAATTTGTTTTTGGTGTTGCTTCCTATTTTTTTTTTGTTTTTTATTTGGCACTTTATTTTCATTTTCGCGCAACACCATAAACATAAGGGTAATGATCGAAGAGTTATTTTCAAAAGCGCTTTCGGACCGCCGCCGTCGTTGTCTTTGCCGTGGTCTCGATGTGTCAATTGTCACCGCGCGCGAACCCCTTTAATCACACACACTTTTTGCATACCTGCGGACAAATAAAATGGATTTTATTTTTATAATTAAAAAAATGTATCTTTAAAAAAAAAAAAACAAAAAAAAAAAACCAAAAACATGCCAAACAATGAAATGGATAATGATAATATTTATGTGCGAAAAAGTGTCAACAAATTAACTACAACTTTGTGTTTTTTGTTTCTTCTTTTCAGGATAACGTTAAATTTTTTGTTCTGTTTAAAATAATAAAATTATATGAAATTAAAAAAAAAAAAAAAGATAACATAACAAAAGAAATATATTGTGTGTGCACGACTATGTGAAATATAAAATTATTGCTATTTTTTTTTTCAATTAAAGTATCTAAAGTTCCTATCTTAATTTTATTAAAAAAAATAAATAAATAAATACATATATACACATATATATTTGTAACAAAAAAAAAATCAATTAAAGTGCCCGACAAGTAATGAAAAATTAAAAAAGAAAATATGGAGATGCAAATATTAATGCTAAAGTGAACGAAACATAACAAACAACACTAAACAGAAAAAGGATATTAAACCACCCAGCAGCAACTTTTGGAATTTTGGAAAAAGCAACAAAACGTAAGCGCAATTTCATTTAATTAAATCAAATATATCGCCAATAGTTTATCATGGTCCATCTCCTTCTTTCCTCGTCCTATTACCTGAATTCTATCATTTTTCAAAATCAAAATCGTATAAATACAAACTCTGAGAATGATTGAAAAATGATGCTTTTCTTTCTCCGTTACCGACTAACAAGTTATCTTTAAGCCGTATCATCTTAATTTTATCATCTATCAACGCGAGATCTTTTAAGTGGGGGTGGTGGCAAGTGAGTGGCAGTTAGTTATCGTAAGCAAAATATTTTAATAAACCGGATATATGAATAAAGTTGTTCATTATAAAAAAAAAAAACATTGGCGCATTCTTTGGAAAATTAGAAAAAGAAAAATTCTGCACGAAATTTTGGTTGTATTTTGTAAAATTCGGGCTTGAAATAAGGCTGTAATAGAACAGGACTATATAATGCTCATCTTAAAAAAATAAAGTGGCTATATCTGGATTCTGTTACCATTTTTGTGTGAAATTTGCATTTTCGCCGCTTTCAAACGACAGAACATATGACATCAATCCAGATAGTTTTATGAATAAAGTTGCTAATTATAAACAACCATTGGCGCATCCCTTGGAATATAAGAAAAAGAAAAATTCTGCACAACATTTTGGTTCACATTTTGCAAAATTTGGGTTTGAAATAAGGCTCTAATAGAACAGGACTTTGTAATGCTCATCTTTAAAAAAAGACAGTGGATTCTGTCACCATTTTTGTGTGAAACTTGCATTTTTGCGCCGCTTTCAAACAACATAACATATGATCTTAACTGCAAACGCAATACATGACCTAAGCCTAAATCCATCAATCTCTGTGAGTAGTTTTTGCCGATTTCAAACAGCTAAACAGTGTTACATCCATATCAAAACAAAGTTTCCTGCTAGAAAGTTCTTCCAAACAGTCGATTTGTGACGACCTAAACATTTTTTGTTCCGTCAATATGTTTATTGGTAGAAAATAAAAATTTATTAAACACCATAAACTACGGGCAGCACCTATCCCGCCGAATAGATCGTGTGTCACTATTTGATTTGTTTTTCTTCGCAAAAGCTTGAGCGCTTCTTTTCACAAATCCCACGAATGAATAAAAACTTGTTGAATGAATTTTTTTTTTCCATTTCATTGATTATTTTTTTTTTGTTTCGCTATTTTAATTATATACAGTGTTTGTTAATTTAAATAATGATGATCTTAATAAATAAGCATAAAGTAACAAATCGAAAAAAAAAATTAATGTCTCGACGAGATAAAACACTTTGAATAGAAAAAAGCAAACTGGCTTGAAAATGAGCATTTCCAGTTTGATTTGGTTTACTAATAGGGAAATAACAAAAATATATAAAATCTACCCACATTGGTGTTTATGAATTAAAAGCCGGACAGCACATCTTCTTCAGGTTGCTGAAAGTTGCATTAAATAATTAGATAGATTTGATAACTTAACACTAAAACACCGAGCTGCGGCTGATGTTACCTATTTCTTCTAAAAATGAACTGATAATCATCAAAATGATGTCTGACGGTTTGAAAAACACAAGTCATAGACGGGTTATTAGATGTTTTCAGTAGCAAATTGCTTTTGATGGTTTGAATTTGTTAAAGAATGTCTTAATTTATAATTCCGTACATGAGATTAAGGCGGAAGTCATTGAGAAAATGAGGATACCAAAGATATGCTTAAAAAAACAAATCTTCAACATTTTCCAAAATAATCAGAACAATGAATGCGTCGTATAAAAATTGAAACTTATAGAAGAGAGTCCTGAAAAACATAAACAAATCAGTAGTACGGAATCTTTGTATTTAGCGTTTAGAGTAATTTCGTTTATTTTCGTATTTGTGAAATAAACCATTTAAATGTTGCATTAAAAATATAAAACAATCGTTATATGTCAATATGAACAGTAAATAGAACAAACTATACACCTGATGTTGTCGCATTAACACGCACAAAAAGCAGAATTCGTTTCTCAAAAAATGCGTTTCTAGGGCTCATGAACTCGTAGACCAATAGGGCAATAAATATTAAACTATTCATAGCCAGTATAAGCTAATCAAAAAATATCTTTTCAATTTATTGATATCAGACAGTGATAGACTCGCTTTGAAGCCAAACCTAATGTTGTCCCACAAATATTCAAAAATAGGATAATAACTTCAAAAACATAAACTCACGAATTCGTAGAGCAATGGGCAACATATCGTCGCTTAAAAATCAAACTGAAATAAGTCAAGATTGGGGATTTTTAGTAGAGCATTCAGAACTATTCGGAAAAAGAAATTCAAAAATTTGGCGATTTTTTGTTGAGTATTCAGAACTATTCGCAAAAAAAATACAAAAATCCATCAAACCGTCATATCTATCGCTCTTTTACTGACAGCGTGAAAGCGTATGTTTGGAATTTAAGAAAACATCCATAGCAATGGAAAACTTCAAATACCTTTTCTGAAAATTTATGAATTTTGACATAAAGACATAAGTTGGCTTTTTTAGTGGCGATATTTAAACCTAATCAAAGAGAAGGGTAAGCGAATCAAAATGTCTGTTCAAATTATGGTTAGCCGAGCAGATTTTAAAATCGCTTATTACATAAAAAAAAATACATTGCAACTGAAATTGTTCTATAAACAAGATAATAAGTTTTTTTTTCTAAAGAAAAGGTTTTTTATGGCTCACGAATTTGTAGATCAATAGGGCAATAAATATTTACCGAATCAAAGCTCATCCAAATGCCTCTTTGCAATGTTGTTATCCAAAGCATGGATAAAAAAAAAACACACCTGATGTTGTCCCATAAACATGTACATCGAGGATAATACGTTTTTTTCTATAAATAATTTTTTTAATGCCACGAATTTGTAGATCAATAGAGCAGTAAATCTTTACCTAATCTAAGCTAATCGAAATGCATTTTTAAAATGTTGTTATCCTGGTTTCAAACTCACTTAGCACAAGAAAAAAAAATACATCTGATGTTGGTCCCTAAATTGACGAAAACCCAAATATATATTCATAAAGATACATTTGTTAAGGCTCAAGAATTTTCATGCCGAAATGGCACCAAAGTGTAATCTAATCATTGGCAACATGAATTGAACAAAATTTCTCCATTGTTAGAGTTTATTTTTTTGTTATAAATATTTCCTTTAGGCTCAGATTTCGCTCTGTAAAACATATTCTGATTTAAAGTTGTAAATAAGTTGGCGTTAAAAAAAGTTTGTTGTTAAACTTGCTTGGTATGGAATATTTTTGTAAAAATATGACTGCTATGGCACGATATCCTTGTTCGAACCGGCAAAAAATCTCCTTTGGGGTGACATCAAAATAAATACTTTAAAAACAAAATAACAATCTTTTGACATTAGACAAACGGTCAGAAAATGCAGTTTTTCGTAAAATAAAATTGAAAAAGTTTAATTATTTGCAGTAAGACGGTAATACCAAACCAAATTTACATTTCTCTGACTCATTACTAAAAGACTAAATTATTACAATCAAAATCAAAATTCAAAAAAACCAAAATACAATTTTTGACTTAAGACCTTCTTGCCAAACGTCAAAGAATTTCAGTTTTAAGAGGAGTCTTCTGAAAAATTATTGTTTTTTACTGGCTTTGTCGAAAAGCGTACGATTGAACAGTATTAGTTGGTCGGTTGTGGTTTAAAAAAATGTTTTTGTTAAACAGACTTAGCCTAGCTTTTTTTTCCACAATCATATTTATGTGTGCGAATGTAATCCTTTACCCTGATGGCGGTACCGAATTTGTATCGCGAATTCCAATGGTTGTGACAAGCGATTCGCATGAAAATTAAATGATTTGTTAAATCCTTGAGAGAGGGGTACCAATGAAAATGGATAATTGGTGGTCCTACTATTAAAAAATGAAAATCGCCTGAACACTGCTCCACTAAGTCCTCGGCCGAATAAGATTAGATCCAATATGCTATTTATTAGATGTATGACAATATTTAATTAGCTGTTAGTAAACGATTTGAGTATCCTTTTGACTTTTTAGAGCAAAATTACGTTACACATCTTTTTCATGATTAATATATCACAATTTTAAGGAATATGTACATCAGCTGCAGCTTTAAATGTTTCAAACCATAAAGTATCTGAAAAGCCAGATTTTCGTATCAAAACCATCTTTGGCATCATTGGAGTTACTTTATATCAATCAAAACGATGGCCGTTCGATAAAGATCCATTGTCGCATTTAGATTTTTACATTTTCAAGCCAATGTCATAGTTGTTATCCTATTCCGGTAATAGCTCACTTCTTATAGGGCAAAATATTTCGGAAGCATGTCGAATCGGTGGTTCCTTTTTCAACTGTCACTAGGAAAAGTGTACAAAAACATTAAATAATTCTTAAAACAAGTTTTATCAAATAAATTTGAAAAAAAGGCTCATAGAGGGTCTCGAGCCTAGCTTCTCCCTTCATTTTTGTGTGCAAAGTTATTATTTCTTCCACAATAAGAAATCCTCATACTCAACACCTAATACGAACGGCAAATTTAAGAATCTTCTCATGACAGTGTTACTCTTGGATGTTTGTCAGCCTTCGCAAGTGGTGGAGCATTGAAAAAATCAGGTGTTGTGACTTTCCAATTAAGTTTGCCTGATCAGAAAATAATTGCAAGAAATTGTAAAAAGTTGCGTCAATACGTATCGGTTTTAAAAAGTTTCCGGTTACTGCTTATTATGTGTTAGAAATAACAGCTGCAACTCCCTTTTTAGCGGTGAAAAAACCCGACGAGGGTCGAAACTCTAGTATTTAGTAGAGGACACTCCCTGGATGGTATATGCGGTTTTTTTTTAACGCATCTAAAAAAAATAGTTCCTGCAACCATATTTTTCGCTAACAAATACTAATATCGACTTCATTTCTTTCAATCAATAATAATTGCCCCAACAAATAAGGATAACTAGTGAACATCAACTTCCTTTTCAATGTGTGAATCCCAACGATTCCATCAATTTGAAATAGCTTTCTATCTATCGAATAAAATTAATCAAAAAAAAGTTCCACCAAAACGAAATGCCGTCGGGAACAACACAACTGAAACTCCAATTGCAGAGGCGACGGACGCACCGCACATACTCGCATTTTCTGCTCCTTCTCATTTGTTGTTCGGATTGGTACTAACTAGCAACTACGGATTCTGGGTGTTTTAATTAATGAACGATCTAGACAAGGGTTGTTGGTGGCGTAAATTATCTGCAAATCAGCGAATTGCAATAAAGGACAAGAAAATAACACAGACATCCTGTACATATTTACCACCCTCGTGAGTCGTCGTTTCCTTGCCACCCACTTCGGTCTCTGCCTTTTCCCGTTTCTCATAAAATAAACATTTTTCTAATGAAAGTGCGGGCATTTCATTTTTGTATACATATACATATATCTCGCTATGTATAGATGTGTACATAACTACATAAGTAAGTAAAATTGATTAGGCATGTAGGGTAGACAGTGGTGGCTGGCTGAGACTAGCTGCTGCTGCTTGATGTTTTTGTTCATTGATTGGATGGAAGCCCTCGCCTCAGCACAAGGCAATGATACTATACGTGATACATATACGTCAAACGGCACTAGTTTTATTTTCGTGCCCAAAGCACTGGCTTAATTAATTAAGAAGGCGAGTTTATATGATTCGCCGTTTGGCTCAGCATCCAAATGGAGGGTGGAGCTTCCATGTGAGATGTGTGCATGTACAAGAGTTGCTTCCTCTTATTTGGTGTTTTGTATAAATTTCCGAAGGTTGCTAAAATTTGCAAGTTATTTGCCTTGAGTACATATTTACTCTCGCTGGAGAGCAAGCAATTAGTTATCAGAGATTTGGGAAATAAGATTTCGCCGTTGGCCCCTGTGATAGGGTGCGCGTATAATATGAAAATAGATGATAAATAACCAAGTGGACAATTGTTTACTATTCACAACACCCAATCAGTGCTTTATTTCTTGGATATATATGTAACTGGTATTTAATTTGTGAGAAATAAAAATGTGTGTCGCAGCAGCCAACCAATGTGGGTACATAACTAATTAAAATGTGGAGATATGTATTCAGCTGTTAACGAATCAAGCTTGTGAATCCTTCTAATGAATTGATACGGACCATAACAATTGGAACGAATGTCTTAAAGTGTATTTATATCTATCCTATCGAATTTACATCTATCCTATAAATAGAATTCTTAGGCGAAAGGAAAATTAAGAAAATAATAACGCCCACGCCATATCCGAAAAGGACGAGTTTTTTTTTGTTCTCCAAATTTTGGACTATGAGCCTCTAAAAATACATACATCTCCTCTCCATCAGTTGCTCTCCCTCTCCGCGGATTTCCATCCCTAAAAAAAAAGCACGACTGGGGCGAAATAATAAATAAATCAACGCAAATGTGCTATCTAGGTATAGTGTCGTGTCGTCGCGTTGGGCGCCACTTAAGCAACATATCTTACCATTTTCATCTACAGATACACAAAACATTTGTAGTTCTCAAGTAAAGCTACCCAGTAAAAATCCAACCAAGAAAGGACAACAATACACAAATATCCTTTTTTATTACCACTGCAATGCTTACAATTTTTTAATTTGCAAAACAGAAACTTTTCTAAAAGTTTTGTTTTCCCCATTCGTGCGGCTTGCTTGCGTATTATGTACACTGGAATAGCGATAATTACATGGATATGTATATATGTATGTGTGTGTGTGTATTTGTGTGCTTGGGTTTGAGAGTACACCGCACACAAATAAGTATTCCATTGTACATAAGCATCCCCTAATTAAAACAAATGTCGCTTGCGCCCATTTAGCAACATTCTACCACTACGGGAGCACACCACACCATCGCACGATAAGAGGGATGAAATGGAATGAGATGATGTTGCACAGGCGACAGCAGCAGCAGCACCATAGCACCAGCAGCAGCAGCATACGAAGAGCACGCAGAGTAGAAAATGAAAATGAAGGCGTTCCTCATTTCCGCTTCTGTATTTACCTTTTTGCCTCTCATTTTGGTGCTCCCATTGTTGTTGTTATTGGTGTGCCCCAATTTTTTGTAGTTACCGTCGTCGTCGTCGTCGTCCTCATTAACTATTTGTGCGCGAACTTGTGTGGGATGTTGTGCAAAACGAACCAAAATATAATATCCTACCTAAAAGCAAAGAGGAAAACTTGATCTAAAGGGCGGAATTATTAATACCCTCTCTCGCTCTTGTGTTCTCTAGGTTATTCCGAGGGTTGATTGCAATTTATCTGAAAAAAAACAGCAACAAAGTGTAGATATAGCAGATCTGCGACTTTTTTTTTTATGGAGTTGGAGTATGAGTCTAAGTAACAACCCTTGTCCTTTGTCGCCTCTCGCGAAGACAATTTAGTTACTGTGCGAGGTTTATCATGTAAACACATTTAGCTGACTGGCTGGTTCTTTGTATTGCGCCTGTTTCTAATCAAGTATGTCCTCGGTAAGTGTTTGATACAAACAATACTTAATCCTTTTGGTTGCGCAAATGCTGTTTCTCGTTTTGTTTATAATTAAGCTTGTATTGCGCAAGTAATTAGTCCAAGTGAGAGGATATTGCAGCGTTTTCCCATTGGAGAGAATTTATCTTTCACAATTAACGTAAGCATTTACGTTTGGTCGGAAAGACCATTAAAGGATGTGCACGTGGGTGGTCACGTACTTCCGTAGTATATAAGTGTGAAGGGTGTTAATTGGGATGTATGTCCAATCAGAGATGGTTTTGCTTAATGTGTTCTCCTATGAAAATGATTTGGTATTGTTAACATATTTGTGGACCAATTACAGGCACTTTTTGATCCAGCTTGCTTGCTGGTTTGGGTGTATCTGCAGTTGCTTCGTTAACAGATTTTTCTTGCATTTCATTCATTCAGGAATGTAGCCTGCTTTATTGAAGACACATAGATTCTGTCATTTCTATTTGGAATATTATTTGTAATATGGATTAGTTTTAACTGAAGATAGCTTTTTTTTTTTTTACTAGGAGGGGTTGTAATGTAGTAGGTCCATATCGTTAAGTTGCAATAAAATTTTATTTTATGCTATACCTTTCATTTTCGAAGCATTGTTATTTTATACCTTATTCGATCATAGGTACTTTGGAGCATAGTTAGTTAATAAAGAGAGAAATTTCGTTTAGTTATCTTAGTCGATCTAGCCATATCTCTGTCTTCCACCATCATTTAGTGTTACCGAGTATCGATCCTCAAATTTTGATCTTCGATGATAACAATTCGAAGATTGCATAGCTTTCTTAAATGTTTTTTTTTTAATCCTCTCGTTTGACGTTCAGATACTTCTGAAATACATAGCCGCCTATTTAATTATGAGTAATGCTGACATGCTCAATGGAAGCCCACTATTTGTAAAGAAATGCAAAGGTTTTGTTCTGTCATACCTCAAGGTAATATTCCCTAATCAAAGTTTTCATTCGCCTTTATAACAATTAAGGTGTTTGTTTAGAAAAATGTGATGTGATGTTATTTTTTTTTTAAATCGACCCACTGTCACGGACCTTCAAACTTTTTCTTCACCATGAAACACCACTTTTCAAAATATAAGTCAAAGAAGAAGAGAAATTTGATTGAATAGGTATACACTGACATTGTTTTCTGAGGAGTTGTTAAATTAAATTTAGAATTTCCATCTAAAACAAGGGATATAAAAAAAATAGTCGTTCGTTCAATCCCAACTAAAATCAATTTTATTAAATACATAAATATAGTAAAATGTCGGTGGACACTAAGTATTAAGAAACATTCATCTCCGAAAAAGAGTCTAAGGAATTAAGCAAACACAAGAAAACACTGAGAATCCCCGAAGAGTTAGTTCGGACAGCAACCATGGAGTAATTATTCACTAAAACCGAAATCTTTTACATGTCCGCACGGGCGGTTGATTTTTATTTTGGGCGTTTGATTGAAAAAGGAAGAAAAAGAGATCATATTCCAATTAAACCGCCGCGTTTTGCAAAAACACTATAAATGGATTGTTAATACTTTGAGCGGGTTAATTGTTGAAGGTCGATGACTTGTATGCCATTTTATTTGTGATAAATAGTCGCAGACAGACAAAAATCTAATTTCAAAGTTGTACATGAATAACTTAACATTTGACACTTGTAGTCTTACAGGGAAACCATCTAGGACACACGTTCGTCTTTCCTCAAACTATAACAAACGATCAATTTGAATTGTTTGTCAATTACTGTGCGATTGGGTAACCTAACTTACCATTTGACACTTGTAGTCTTACAGGGAAACCATCTAGGACACACATTCGTCTTTCCTCAAACTATAACAAACGATCATGTTGAATTGTTTGTCAATTACTGTGGGCTTGGCCTACCGTTTTTTTTTAAATAAATATACATGGGTTACTTAAAAGGTTACGATTTGACAGCTTACATATTTTTTAGGCTTTTATCGACTCCATGAAACCGAAATAAATTACAGAGGATTTCTTGTATTCGTACTGGTACCACCGAAATGAAACTTATACTGAGATTCGTCTACAAACAAAAATATTATGTGAAATAAAGATCTATAGGTCATTGAAATACACATCTATTATCGTACTTTCTCCGGTAAAACGGTTTTTGACAAAAACATATTGGACGTCCCAAATCAACCCCTTAAGTGATTGAATTCCTATAAAGCTAACTACATCATTTTGAGTGCGTGCATATTATAAAAAAATACAAATTTTTATGAAAGTCTAAAACTAGAATCAATTTTTAATTGTCTTCCATTAGAGCTGTAGCAAACCGTATGTATTCGTTACTGAGTAACGAATTTCACTCTATTCACCCTTCTCAGTTAAAAATCGAATTGGCCCTAAACCACTCTTCCCGAAATTCGCTTCTAACAACACCCTGAGTACTTTAAAACGTAATTCTATCGAATGTAAGAAAGTAACGAAAGTAACGAATACTTTGTAACGGGTAGTTACTTAAAAAGTACCGAACACATACGGGTACTGATTTTTTCGTTACTTTTACAGCTCTATCTTCCATGCCAAACTAAATACTACTCCCGATAGTGTTGAAAGTGCAACTTATTTTGCAAGCCTACCCTAGACTATTGCGAATATAGACTGGCAAATACCAAATATTTATCGTATCTTGTCAACATTATTTTTTTGTGGGTAATTGTTTGTTAATATTATTTTCCTTATAATCTTATAAGTTAAGCTTTAGCTCTTAGGGCCTTTAGTTTTTTTTTTTTTTTGTAGAGAGATACAATATGTTTCATGTTTGGTTACATATTCAAAGTTTGTGTGCACTAATTGCCATTACAAGGGTTCATGTATGGCGGGAAAAAATCTTGGAAAATCTAAAAGAAATAAATAAATACAAAATATACTTTGAAAAAGGATGTACTGCAAAATTTAGTATCGAGTTTTACAAATGTAATTTTCTCAAGTAAAACAAAGAGTGCGATGATTGTGTTTAATAAAATGTATAACAAGGAAAATTTATAAATGATTGTATATTTTTCGGTTCGATTGAAAAATCTAATAATTTTTAAACCGCTATATAAATGTCAAAATATCGCAATTTTAATGCAATTGAACCACCGCCAGGAAATAGTTGTCTGTATTTATAAGCAATATCTGGCATTAAAGGTCCACATAGGCCCTCAAACCTAGCTTCTCCCTTCATTTGTGTGTGCAAAGTTATTATTATTATTTTTTTTTAATAAAGATAACCTCCCTGTTTAATGCCGATTCCGAACGGCAAATTTTGAAGCTTCTTGTGACAGTGTTACTCTTAATGTATAACGCCGATTCCAAACGTCAAATTTGTGAAGCTTCTCACAACAGTGTTACTCTTAATGTTTATCAGACTTTCCGCATGTGGTGGAGCAGTTAAGAAACTTAGTTGTTGTCACTTTCGAGATTTGGACCAGGGGGCCGCGCTTAGTAGTGCAAGCCACTAACCACTATGCCACTTTATCCATAGAGGGTCCTTTAAAATACACTCAAAGTGTAGTGTACATCAACCATTAAACATAGATACATCCATTTCAATGTCCGTTCGCGTTAAGAACATATCCCAAGGATTAACAAATTTTGTTGGTCGATATAACAAATACAATCAGAGGTACTCTCAGTGAGCCTAAAACACACCGAGCAGCTGTGTTAAGACTTGTGTCGTTATAAGTGCCTATGTCTACATGAATTCAAATGAAGTTTTGTCGAAAATTTCGTCGTTATGTCAAACAAAAAGCGATATCGTTGCATCCCATCTGGTGCTGCTGTTAGCAAATTCAACATTCACGGTACGCTGGCATCCTTCATGCGTCCAAAAAATTCAACAAAAAATGGCAGATTACGCTCAATGATCGTACGTAATTTTAATGGAACATTTTTCGTTTGCTCACTAGCGACAGGATTGGAGCTTTAGTTGTCTGTGCTCTGTCATCGTTGCGTGCAATGGAACTTAGTGGGTGTACATGGTGGACTGGTGGTAGTGTCATGTCAGCTGAGTTGAGTACCACTGAGATGTTGTCCGTTGATGATGGAATTTAAATAAAAATAAAATAAATCGAGGAAAATACAAAGATAAATCCCTTTTAAGGTGTATTTCTATTTATGGGCATTCTTTTGTTTTCATGGACTGTGTGCAATGTGTATGTAAACGGCTTGCAACAGCAGTAATATGTATTAAGCAACAAATGAAGGTGGTAGTCAATTTGATTGCTTCTCGTCGTCATGGTTGCTATGGTTATTTTTTTTTAATAGCCTGCCTTTGAATGTGAGTACAAGTACTCCATTGTCTAAAAGTGTTGGTATAGATTCATACCATAATTTTGCAACACTGACGTGCCAGCAACCCCAACTCAGACCGATTATTTGGATTGGATAATGTGCGCGAGGATAACGATGGAATTTCTATGTGTTGTAGCCTTAGATACATTTGTGATGTTGTCATTGGGGTATAGATTATTTTTTTTTTTTTTTGTGTACAATCGATGGACAGATTCTCACAGGGGCAACATGTCCATTTTATTTTAATCGTTGAAGACTTATTTGAGTGCAGAAAATAAGTTATATTTAAGGAACCTTTTCGCTGTAGGGCAACCATTTTGTGAAACAAATTCAAGTTTTTATTTTTGTTCTAATAATAGAACTTTTTTTTATTTTTTGCCATTTTAATAGGTGAATGGACCAGCATTCGATTAAAAGTCTGAGTACTCTACGGGATTTAAATTGCCTTTTTATTATTTTTTATTTATAAAACAGTCTGATAGACAACAGACTAAATCGATTTGGCAGTATCTACATTCCTTTAAATACGAAGATAACTGGCATGGTGGTAGGTTGGGACACTGCCAATTTTACCGGCTGTGTTGACCTATGTTAGCTTCAGCTGTATAGATCATTATCCTGCTGGTGTGTGTCCATCTTATTCCCGTTTTTTCTGTGCCGAGTTAAGTCAGCTCATTTAAGTTAACTCAGCAATGTTTTTGCGTTAATTCGGGATTAAATTGACTGAAAAGCAGGTTTCTATATTTAAATTGACGTTAATCCTGATACAAGGGTAGATCTCGCACTGATTTGATCATTTATTTGGTTGAAGTGAGGTAATCACCCATACAGGTAGCATTTACTCCAACTTTGTTTTAACTTTAAACCCTGATATACCGAACAAGAAGCTTCTCGTAAGGATCCCCGCGGATTCTCATTACCGCTGTTGAAATATTTATTTAAAAATTTTTTTAAGTCATTTTGCGATTGATCGTAGATTTTAGCATCGTATGACATTCCCATTCTTACTAAGGTTCGCATGCACTATAAAGTATTTTCCAACAAATATCTAAGCACTAGTCAGGCAATTATCATCAAATGAATAAGTTTCAGTGAAAGACCTTTGAAAGATCGTAGATTTTAGCATCGTATGACATTCCCATTCTTACTAAGGTTCGCATGCACTATAAAGTATTTTCCAACAAATATCCGCTAGTCAGGCAATCTTCATCAAATGAATAAGTTTCAGTGTTCCTAAAGCTTTGAAAATAAGCCCGACAATCTTAAAGTATCCTTGCAAATGGAGGAAACATCTTAATATATCGATATGTCGACCGTTTTGCATCTATCCTAATTCTGTTGACCCAATTTAAAGCGTGCAATCAATGCAAATTTATCTGAGTCTATTCGCGATTAATATCCATCAAAGGTCTCTCATATTCGAGAAACAAAGTAATCCTACATATCGTGAATCATGTTTAGATCTCCGGATATTTTGAGTTTTAATTTAAAAAAAAATTCTCAAAGTGACCCGTAGTGTATGTGGGTAAATACCGGCACCACCCTAAGCTAGAGATAATTCCATAGATTGTTTTCTACTTTACCAACCTTAATCTCAGAACTAGAAAACAAAACATTCACATCTGCTGCTGCTGCTCTAAAGATTATAGGATTTCCGAATTTGTATTCAAGTCGCAGGTAGTGGAAATTTTGGTGAAATTATGAAAAGTGCATTCACGTGTTCTCTTCTGTGTTTTGGAAATTCGCGCCAAAGTGAAGAATTACCTTAAGAACTAAGCTGCTGTCTTTCAAAATGTTAAAACAAAACAACAAACCATGTCACTTGTCATGTGGTTTTCCGATTTTTTTTTTGTTTTGTACCTTTCCTGGTGCCTGATGTTCCGACACCCAGTTGGTGTGTCCTTTCAAGCGACAAAAAAAGAAACACGCACACTATGCACGTAAAAACAAAACCAACCTTCAACCCTTATTGGGTTGTGTGTCAGCGTAACTTTGACATCTGCGGCAAGTTGGCAAAGTGGTTCTGGTGTGTTTGGTTAACAGATGCATAGACAATTCGTTCTCAATCTAATCTAATAAAATAGAAATATGTATCTGTTAAAACAAGAAAGCAAACAAGATCATTTTTGTGGGCAATAAAATTCACCAACCGAGCAGAGTAATTACAGCAAAACGAGAAGCAAATATATCAACAGCATGTCATGGCTGATTACATTGCCGAACCGACCTTTCCCTTAAAGTCTGGAATCGAATGAATTTCGTTTTTTGTTCACTATTTCATGGATAACTGCATTTCGGGAAACGGTTCTAGGTGAGAGCGTTTTTCCTCCACTTTTGTTGTTTTGTTTTTATTATTGAATCGACAAGCGGTTTTTTTTTTTTGTTAAATAAAATAAAACAAAGAAATCAGCACACAAATTGACAGAGAAAATGTTTTGTAACGTGGATATACGGATATATATGTTTTTAACCGAAATGTGAATCAATTTAGGTTCGGATAGAACGAGCAAATTTTCACTGGACAACCGATCATTTTCCCACACTATGCCTCATGCAAACCGATTAAGGCGACTAGGCTTCATCCTGTGTAAATGGTCTTTTGGACAAGTTGTGTGTAAGATATCTACTAAATTATTTTTAAGAACGTTTTTTGGCATCCAGTACGCAATACATTCATCGAAATTTTCGTTGCAACTTAGCTTTGGTGGGACGTATTTGGGTGGTCTAATTTTGGTCGCATTAATATGGCTGAAGGTGCTAGATGGCATTGGTTATGTTGACTTTGACGCTCTGACCTGCGGTTTTAGAAAGCCTCAAAGGAACAAATTTTAGGCTTTAAATCATGTTTCAGCCAAAATCGCTGTGCGATTTTAGAAAGCTTGAAAGGAACAAATTTTAGGCTTTGAATCAGACAAAATCGCTGGTTAGAATGACCTGCGATTTTAGAAATCCTCAAAGGAACATCTTTTAGGCTTAAAATCAGACGACTTCAGCCAAAATCGCTGGGCAGAATATCCATTGCATCTGTCCAAACTGTATCTGAAGTTGTAAACATGTTTCAAAACAACAGGATGCTGTTGGAACCTCACATCGTCGATAAAAGTAAGTGCCAGATTCGTCTGTCCAAACTGTATCTGATGTTGTAAACATGTTTCAAAACAACAGGATGCTGTTGGAACCTCACATCGTCGATAAAAGCAAGTGCCAGATTCGTCTTGGAAAAAGTACGGACCGAGTATACATTCCGCCAGACCAAGATCCGTATCAAACTTTAGTTTGAAGCTGAAGTCAACATAATTGGTAGGAAGACTGATTTATTAACTTTTTGATGAAACAAATTTTGTCTGTCTGTTCCAATTATCATTGAGTCCAAAATGGAAAATGGTGATATTCCGAAATGTTGTCTGATTTCTATAATTTTACTATGAATGCAGTAAATTACTGTCCTGGAAAATAATTTTTATGGACGAATAGGATCCAGTTTCAGCTATCATTCGAAAGCCTAATTGGACATTTTATTCTACTTTTTTGTGGCATTTTTATAAAGCGAATTTTTAAGTTTTCTCAGAAAACAACTTTTTTGTTTTTCTATGATCAAGATTTGTTTTTCTGAAGGCATGTTTGTCATTCCAGAATTTTGATTCAAGCTAAATTTTTCCAACTCTTAGTCAGAAATGCACCAACAATGTTGTCAATTCTTTAAAGTTTCACATTTTCGCTGTTTGGGATGGGAATGCAATAAATTACGGATTTTGGAAATATATTTTCTGTTGTAAGTTTTACTTTTTCTCCTTCAAGTATGGCTGCACTTTTTTTCTGTGATGTCCTGCTATTTCAAATTTCCTACGGCAACGCTATACATAAAGTGGGGTGGCATTTGTTGGATTGACAATTAATTTCGCTGAACACCAATTTACGTTATTTAGTCCTTTCCATTCCGTGTTAAATGCCATGTTCGTGTGTATACATACGAGTTTTTTTTTTTTTTATAATAACAACATTGTAACATTGTTTGTGTTTGTGTGTCCTGTACACGGGTGGAAAATTAACGTTTGATTTAAAATTCAGAGTACTGGATAAAAAAAATCCCTATAGCTATTTGAGTGGGTAGCATAAGGAAATACGAATAACGAACACAACACACACGTCCTTCTGTAATTGTTTACCAATTATATTATCGATAGGAACAAGTTCATTTCATTTGTTTTCAGATTTTGTTGTTGTGTTGGTTATACATATATATAGTGGTTTTGAGTGGACTGTAATTATTTTGAGTTTCGTAGTTAATTGCATTTTCTACGTTTTCATGATGAAATTTCTATGGGTGATTTGAAATTACTCTGGAAGAGAAAATAAATTAGTTTTTGTATTGTTCTACTCTCATAACTGTAGACAAGTAATTTGAATTAATTTTAAGAATTGAAGAATGGTATCGTTTTCTGAAATAATAAATTCATGAACGGAGATACAATGTGTAGCACCTACACATTTATTATAGATGAGCGAAACACTTCTACAGGTCACACAAACTCAGCATAAGTGTAGTAGACTGCACATGGTATATGTACATACAATGTATACATTTTCAATAGTCCTTTCTATAGAGGAATCGTACATACAAATAATCAATATAACTACTAAGGGAAATGATATGTTTGTAGGTAACCATGCCCATAATGTTGTTGATTTCGTGCCAACTATTGTTGAGCCCATTGTGTGGTAGAAGAAAGATGTTTGCTTCCATATGTTAAATAATTATGGAACTGGAACGAAACAGTAGACTCATTGTCTGGATTGTTTTGATTTAAAAAACTAGCTCCTCAAAAACTATTCCTGATAGTAACCTGTCCGGCAGTACGATAAGGCGACGGAAAAGCAAATTTTTAATCTGGAGCTAGCATATGGCTATAGTTTTCGAGATCTATCCTTCATAGTTTTTTCTTTGATTTGTTGCTCTACGTAAGGTATGTAAAGTCGTCTAGCAAACGCCTATATCAACAATTTTATTGATCACCAGTAGATGGGTTGGAAATTGAACTCCGTCTCCGTCGTCAATCCCGGTCACGTAATTTCGTTGTTCCACTTAGGATTTCGACCAGCACATTTCGCTTGGTTGTACAAGTTGTGCATATCCAAAGGACTCTAAAACGGCAAATATTTGCAGAGAGTCCATGTTTAGACTTTGTAGGATCTTAGGTTTGGGTTTCTTGACTTTCATCTTGCAATATGCTTTTCGTTTTCAAAAGAGCTCAAGTTTTGTCCAGTCGTCTAGCAAGCAGTGTTTTTTCGACCAGCACTGTTCGCATGGTTATACAAGTTGTGCATATCCAAAGGACTCTAAAGCGGCAAATATTTGCAGAGAGTCCATGTTTAGACTTTTTAGGATCTGAGGTTTGCGTTTCTTGAATTTCGTCTTGCAATATGCTCTTCGTTTTCAAAATTGCTCAAGTTTTCGCATCGTGTTCCAAATGTCATATTTAACAACAAACCACTTCTCGCTTACATTTTTTTTTTAATTTAAAGCTTAAGCCGAATATTCACATCGGGATTTTTGAATTTGAAACATATGAACATTAAACAAATGTATCTACCAACTTTCAATCGAATTGATACGCTTTGTGTAGAAAATGTTGCGATTTTATTAATTCCAAAGATAAGTTCAACTAATTACCTTTCTACTCACACATTCATAACTTCTGGTAAAAAAAGAAAAACAGTCCATAAAACGATCACACTACCCTAAACAATAGAGTAATCAAAAACTGAATGACCTACGGCGAGTATTGATCTAGCAGAAAGTATCTTAACAAAAAAAAAAAGAACGCTTTCCGAAAATGAATGAAATAAATAAAAAAAAAATGAATAGCTTACAATTGAATGCCATCATTAATGATAATTTTCATCTCCCTCGTTTGTCTGTGCTTCCTCATCTCTGGGCACTTAACAGCAATTATTGTTGATTGCACAAGTGTACCCCTGAACACGGGCGGGCACTGACACATATACCAACTCACGACGCGACACGCACACCAAGCCTATCGATGAGCAATTAAAATCACCCAACCCAACCAAATGGAATTCAATTGGAAGCAAAATTAATAGCAGAACAAAAGAAATCACTTCACTCTCCTCTAGTAGATGACATAATAAATTAACGAACATTAAAGCGTCGTCGTCGTCCGAATTTGGACGTCTCTCTCGCTGATGATTTGTGTGTAAATTCTTTTTCAATGACGATTCGATCGCGCGCTACACAGCTAAACTAACGTCGACCGAACGAACGAACCACTGACGCAACTCGACGCGACGACGATTGGACCGGACCGGATCAGTTCGGATGGACGGGAGGGATCGATTTGACATTAATTGCTGTGTGAATGCTCGTGATTTCAATTAGTTTTGCTCCAGCCGTATGTATGTACAGTATACACCTATAAATATATATAAACACATTAAAAATGAAATAAACGTTTGTAGGACTTTTTTCTGTGTAAATTGAATTGTGCACTCTATACATTCCAGCAAGTGATCATGATATCGGTAGGAGGATGGGGCGACGTTTGGGTTAGCACCCGCTTAATTAAGACACCCAATTAATACAGCAACAAATCACTGAAGGCACACTCCGAAAACAAATGATCGGTAGCACTTATTCTGTTCGTTAGCCATTCCTCAAATGAACCATCGAATGGGCCAACTGCTTGTCGCGGTGGTTAAATGTTATCAGTCTTAGTGCAACATAAACACAAAATCGCAGCTGCTGTACGTGTACCACCAGAGCCGAACAGAGGTGCTCACCACAAGCCCAGTCCAGTTCATAACCATCAACAGCAATATCTTTAGGTCTTCTTGTCTGGCGTTGTTTGTTTGATGATCGCTCGTCATCGTCTTGTTTTCAGAGTCTTCAGCCTTGCCCCTTCTGTCAGTCAATTCGAAAAGTGACTGTCGTCTGCGTCTCGTATATGCAGTATCGTCTCGTCTCGTCTCGTCTTATAGAAGATGAGGTGCGCAAACTCTTTCGTGTTTCCTGCGCGCTTATATTGTTGTGAGGTACTACAATTGTGCGGCTGTGTAGTTGTGTATTATGGTCAATTGTTTGGGGTGTTCTTTTTTTTTTTTTTTTTTTTTCTGCATTCATTCCCGTTTCTATATACAAACATTTTTATGAATAGATCTTAAGAATAATCAGTACTGAAAATTAAATTGAACAACGAAAATGAAGAGCACAGCGACGTACTGAAGGCGGAGACGGGTTACGCAGGCTTGGGTGCGTACAATTATAAGTTAATTACCAGTTTTCGTAAAAGAAGCGCACAAAGGATAAAGGATATTCCTATTATTTGAGTTTTGTTTGTCGTTTGAGTTTTGGTTTTAATTGCGTCGCGATGGATTAGTTGTAGGCAGTCGGGATGTATTGATATGATGGCGGCCATTTCTTTTGTATTTTGATTTCAGCGAGACATTGAAGGATGAATTGTATTCCTAAATTTTGTTTTTCTTCTCTTTTCTTGCAGAATCAAAAAAATACACACTGCAAGGATATTCGATGATCATTGGCTGAAACTAATACGCGCCTGGTAAGTACTTCAATAATAATTTATTTGTATTAACGATTTTGGTTTGCCCTTCTATTTTTGTTTTATTTTTTCTTTTATTACTTAGTCGGTATGTAATTAGGTAGGGTAGAGTTGCCTTATTCCGGCCGTCTCCACTTTTCGGCCACCTGTCATAAAAAGCGTCGTAATTAGTGAAACTGTTGTCGTACTTCTCTGGTTCGAATTCTAAAATGATCTGTCATCTCTCTTTTGTTAGTTTCAACATTTTTCGTTCCATTATGCACCTATACTATGACGCTTTTTAGGTCATTAGTTGTGCGATTTCGTCGGGACACGATTGTGTTAAGTTTTGCTACCGAAAAGTTTTAGTGAGACATTGTTCCAGAATAAGTGTTTGTTTTGAAATATTGTTGTGTAAGTGTTTTTTATGAGTTTTTATTTGTTTATTAAGCTATATTTTATATAAATTTACCTTAAAAAGTAAACAAATGTTTATGTTTGCGATATTTTCAAGGGGGCCGGTAAAAGGACACACAAAAAACCCGTGTTGCCTTTTTTCGGCCACCCCGGCCGGAGATAGAAAACCACAACAAAATCGTAGTATAGAGTATGGTTCCAGTATTCGGCCCCCTGTTTCTATTATAAAAACAAGATGGCCGAATACTGGAAACTTTGTTTCCTTATTTCGGCCACCTTGAAAATATGAACTAAATTAACAAGCAATGTATTTATTCAGGGGGCTGAGTATAGGAGCCAAGGTGGCCGAAATTGGGATCCTAGGGGCCGAATACAGGAAAATATGAGTTTTTTCATAAAAACGAAGAAAAATATTGTTTTACATTGAAATATTATTGTTTTATTTTTGTATATCTCTTAAGAAATATCAAATCAACAATATGAAAAAAAAACAATGTAAAAAACTTAACAATTCAAGCCTCAATGACAAGTTTTGTAGGAAAATCGCGTTAAGGGGCCGGCAATAGGCAACTCTACCCTATGTGTCTGTCTACGAACATCGAATGATATGTTACGTACAATTTGTTTGCTAGTTTGAGTTTCATTTAGGCTTTGTGCCGTTGCTAATAGGGATTCACTTACAACATGATCGCCGGCAAGATAATTGTATTGGTGAGGGGAAAAAATCATCGGTAAGCGATTTTGCTTAAGGTTACACTGAGTAAGATCACTTCAAATTGTCGACACGACAATCACTTTAACGATCTTAAGAACTGTCCAAAACAGTCGTTACGTTTGGGGCTCATGGTCATTAAAAAGTTGATTCCCGACCGTATTTTTAGAGTTCTTTAAGTCATATGAAGCATATTTCAAAGCGATGTCGTCTAGCCGATCATCGTATCTGAGCTCAGGCTTAGCATTTGCACATCGTTCTGAAGATCTTTTAAACTCGATGAAGAAATAAAATAATCACCAGGTGGGGTAAAAGTCGCAATTAGTCTAGCCACGAATATATAAGAAAATATTTGCAAAAATTAGGATTTATCCAAAAATGATAAAAGGCACACTGACAAAGGTTCTTCTATCGGTAAAACCTTTAAACATCGGATTTCATTTCATTCGCCATTTGCTCAAGAAATACCAAGAGATTGAAGCGTTTAATAGCCCAAATGAGACGAATACTTGTTTACGATATTCTTAACTTTATTACTTCATAATCTAAAATAATGTTCGCGGGATTGTGAGCTAGACTTCAAAGCACATTAGGCGGGAGTTGGATCAATAGAAAAGGGGAATTGTCTTCGGTTCCTATATGTTGCCAGCATGTATCAACGTGACAAGTCAGGTTTATCAAACTGGGGCTACAAAAGTGCCACAACAGTGTTGGCAGAATATAACACAGATGATAGTGTGTAAGTTGTTGTTTGATAATTTTCAATGGAAATAATTATTCTACGGTACCTAGACAGTCGTAAAACAAACTATTGACGAGCCGGTTAAGATCGTTTTTATTTTATTTTTTTTCAATAAACGATTGAGGCCTAGGTCAAATGGACTTTTGCATTTTTTTGTCTAATTCATCGTAAAATATCACTAAAAGCTGTAGAGCAAGTGAAGGACTGGAAAGGGATATTTTGGAGTAGTAAACCTCGGCCAAGTAACTTGATGAATGAATGTTAGCTCGCTTAAAGGTTCTATAGCAACTGAACCACACGTGCTTTTTTGGTACTGTCAGTGTTTCTGTAGAGATTGTCCTCAACTGAATTTTGAGTGACTTTCGTACCAAAAAAATTAATTTATCACTTTTTGTTAGCCGCGCAAACGCATCCGGTAGCTCATAATCTAACAAAATTTTCAGTCAGAAGTACCTTCTTAATTTAGGGTGTGTGCGTATATTTCAACGGTCGAACTGATAGTATGGACTGTGAATAAAATATGACAAAATCCCGAAACCGCTTGTTTCGACAAATTACCTATGTGGGAAACTACTTCTACTTCTAGGCTAATATTAATGTCAGAAGCCTCCTACGCAGTCAGCTCTGAATGGTTCAATTAGGCGAACGAATATAGGGAAAGTCGACAGATCCATGTGGTACCACAACAGACCTTTATGGTCTAAGTGTGCACGTGCATCTCGTACAGCCACTGCAACCTAACCTAACCTGGGTTGAATGTGTGCCTCACCCAATATGCCTCTTCAATGTCAGAAGCCTCCTACGCAGTCAGCTCTGAATGGTTCAATTAGGCGAACGAATATAGGGAAAGTCGACAGATCCATGTGGTACCACAACAGACCTTTATGGTCTAAGTGTGCACGTGCATCTCGTACAGCCACTGCAACCTAACCTAACCTGGGTTGAATGTGTGCCTCACCCAATATGCCTCTTCAATCAGCTCAGTCTTAAGCTAGCTGCCTCCATCCAGTAGCCCACTTCAAGTTGGTTAAACTCGGTGAGGTACTTAAACGTGGTCTTCCTCTATTGGTTCTACCATCTGCAATGGACTCACTCTACAAGTCCTAGCTGTTTTAAACTACCAATGCGGAGACTATCACCCCTATCAGAGACGAAAGTCAGTTCTAATCGGAACCCAATTTTCTTTCGAGGTATCCGTTGCGATATAAAATAAAAAAGCGTACAACTTCGGGTAACTTCAAAGGAAATTCAACGCATAGCTAGCTGTCAAAAATTGTTGACTAACGCATATCACAGATGCGCGATCATGCGTGTCCGAAATGCTTATCGAAACAGATACCTCGGCAGAAAATTCTCCAATTTCGAACATATCGGAGAAATTTTTCTTCCGAACGGATACCTCGCTGGTGTATTCCTCAGCGAAGCTGGATAATCCCCAAAGAGGCACTTCGAGTGACTTGCACAAACTATTTTTTCAACTATTTTCTGGTTACGGATACAATTGGGGTGTATATATCAGCATGGCTGGATAATCCCCAAAAAGTCACTTCGAGTGACATGCACAAACTATTTTTTTCAACTATTTTCTGGTGCATCTAACAACTGGTAAGTTGATAAGTTAACTGTAGCCCTAGTGGATTTATTTCGGTTTTAGGTTTATCGTATCCAACCCTACAATGGATGTTTGCAGCTTAGAATGTTTAAAAAAATGTGAAAATGAAAAATCTTGCATTTGTGTGTGCCGATTTCTTTTTGTGCCTCAAAGATGGATAGGAAATTTGAGAAGGTTTTAGAGACAGTGACTCTAGGCTGTTTGACAGACTTTCGCAAGAGGTGGGATAGTGAACAAAAGAGCTTTGCTGTTGTTACCTTTGAGATTTGTATCAGAGCTTAGTCCAACGCACTAACCACTGCACCCACAAAAGTGAGACGTCGCCCTCACGTGAATCTTCACACAACAATGACGATTGTGTCCATTTCGGTTGGGTTGGGCAAATTTCTATCAGATGTTTTGTCACACGTATTAGATAACACCTGCGTTTTCGCGTCATAGCAACCCACATTGTCACCTATAGCTTTGCATCACTCATCCGCCCTCGCTCTAAATCACTGCAAGAGCCAACAAACATATTATACACCCATTTTCGCATCTATTATGAAAAAGAAACAAATGCTAGAAAGGATTATATCCTTGCACATAAATTTGTCCGATAGCAAATTTACGACTACCAGTCCAGGTGAGTGATCCTTTTCTCAGGAAGTCGAGGAGAGACCATGGTCAATGTTGTAAAGGAATGGGCGAGATGCATTTCCGATAAATCGGTGGTATGGAGTCTTGTTTCTCCGCAACAGCCACCAAAGTTGACCATTGGATTTATATTTTTAGCTGGCAATGCGTAGGTTGTTGCCAACATACAAATGTGTCTGCGAGCTAACAAGAGTGAGAGAAGGTTTTCTTTGTTTTTTTTTTTTTGCGTTTTACTCTGATGAATATTGGGTCCGATTGTCATGCACGTTGACTCAATCCATTTGTTGATATAAGATGAACTCAAGTAATAAGGACACATATTCTCCAACAAAAAAAAAACGGTATTCGCAAGTCGTCACATTTTACCAACAAATAGTTCGGCCGCTGAATAGGAGGGTCCCTTTCTGCTCCTAATTGTTGATTGAGATCACTCGGTTTTCTTGTCCCGCTTTCTTGGTCTTCCTCATTGTGTGTTGCACGATATATGTGTATCGTTGTTATTTCGCTGCGGATCTACAAACGAAAAAAAGTGCAAAAAAACATTCATTAATATTGTTTCTCATTTTTTTTTTTTGGTTTTTGGTTTTGAATTATGCACAGGATGGTCTTACGTGCGCTTGTCGAAGACCAACGAAGACGACGATAATTCCCATCATCATCATCATCAACATCACGATCTTGAACACGCTGTCGAAGTCATAGCACGTACGCAGAGGCGCAAAATTCATATATCTATATAGCGTATGGTTTTTGTTTTAGTAAATTAATGTTTGTGTATAAATACGAATAATAAGAACAAGAGCGCGCGCGTCGCGCTCACACACAGTTCTGATGTGATGAAAACGAATTCCTGTAGCTCCTTGCGACGACGAGATATGGCGAAATGCAGAAGGAAGATTTGCGCGACAGTTATTTGTTTTCCCCAAAATGTACGAGTATAAGGTACTAGGAGTCAACTGCTATTCTTCCTTAGATTTTTTTTTCTGTGCGGGTTTTCTGATTTCGTCGTCTTTTGTCTTTTACTCATGTGGTGTTGTTGTTTTTTTTTTTTTTTTTAAATGTCGGCATTTAATTTTGGATCTCTGTTGTTTCTCAATTGTTTGTGAAGGATTTCGGATGTCGATTAGAAGTAACAGGGAACATGTTGCAAGCTCTTTAAAGTTGGAGAGAATAATGGGACACAAAAATATTTATAAATCAGAGTGAGAGAGCGAGGACGGCAACGGAAAAGGAGCCTCCTCGGTGCGGTTTTTGTGGCAGCGGCGGTGGCGGCGGCTTCTGTGACAGGATTGGTATGTGTGACCATCACCAGCGGCGAACACGTTTTCATTTGATTCTGTATACAGTTTTGCTGTGGGTTAAGTTATTTTTTGTTTGGCCTGACTTTTTCTGACTTGGGTTGTGAAGGTTGATATACCTTTTCAAGTTTCCCGGAGCAGGCGGCATAGTGCATTGGAGTGATTCGCGCGCACAGTTACACACTGAAATAAATTGTGTGCGGCACAGTTTTATTTGTGAGCACTCCAATTCGCAATATTTTTTTGTATCTTTATCGGGTAAAACGAAAAAGTCTTTTGAAGATCTTTCCAAAAAGGAACGTTTTGGTTTGGCTTTCGATTTAAGGATTCAGGGTTAATTTCTCAACAGGTCTTCATTTGTTTTTTTGTTAAAGTTAACCAGGTTTCACTAGGATTAGGGTATGGAATATGTTTTTGACTATGATGTGACAGATCACAACGGACAGCTTACTTAAAGGGTCACATAATATTTTCGATAATTTAATTCATCCCCGCACGGTATTCCTGATTTTAATTGGCGTCGTTAGTCTCACTATAACTTCGTGGTAATAGTAATGATTTTTATAAAA
The DNA here is from genome assembly GCA_932526625.1 of Rhingia campestris. NCBI lineage: Eukaryota > Metazoa > Arthropoda > Insecta > Diptera > Syrphidae > Rhingia > Rhingia campestris. Next base: position 306,446 of record OW052186.1, on the reverse strand, counting down.
TCCAAAAAAATTCAATGTTCACTAATTTATTTTGCATCACGCAAATGCAATCATACGGAATACAAAGCAAAACCATGTTAAGGCATTAATTTTCAACAATATTGTATAAGTTGCAGTTTTCTATTTTATTTTAATTATATAGATATTGTCCTGTGTCGAATGTTATTGTTCAGTCTCACAATGCACCGATGTCATGCAAATAATATGCACTTTGATGGTCTTGTGCGGCCTCGAAGTTTTAAGTGTCGATTTGCATTGATATTATAATTCAGTTATTCGGAGGCATCTGTAGTTTCCCTTCATAAACGGAAAACTTTAGTTGGAATGATTTTGTTTCAGTATATACATTTGGTTAGACACCAACCAGAAATCGGCATTATTCTGTGTTATTTCAGTTGCAGATACTGATTTATTGGCGGGCCTGGCTGTAAAAAAATTGTAATTTCATTTTGTGGTATTGTAATCATTGGCACTTAACAGCACTTCAGGCTGATATGGTCAAAAACCGTGATTTGAACAGAGAATTAGCCAGTACCAATTCCACAGTCCATCTTTTATCTATCTAAGTAAATGGATAGCGATCTCTTTTCCGTGGGTTCATATTTTTCTCCTTCATTACAAAGGAGGAGTGAAATGGGTGATCAAAATCCAGGTACGGTAATTGTAATCAGAGAGTATTTCGTCAGCATCTGCACATACCCAAAACTCGAGTTCTAGCTATTTATTTGATTGATACTTAAAGCGCTTTAGACAGCCCATTCTTCCTTGTATAGAAAACAGCAGACTTATAAGCCCCTTCAACTGAGAATCAGATTCATTCTCATAGCCCCAGTTGTCACCACTAGTCTTTGTAATTTTGACATGTGCCTGTGCTCGCTTAACTTCGCGAATTCGTTTTCGATATTGTCGAGTAGCTATGATTTTTTTTATTTGGTTTTTGGTTTCAAGAATCATGGCTGGAATTGAAACCACAACCTTCCACTCAAATGTGGCACAATACCGCCACACCGCGGCCGTCCAAGTCTGCACAAAAAAAAAATACTCTTGGCCTGATAAAAGATATAAAAATGCACCCAGATCATAGATTTGTCTTATCCCAATATGCAGGCATATATCCTGCACGAATTAAGCGTATCTACCAATTGTATAATCATAATTGTTCCGCAAATTGGCTGTGTTAGCGACGACCGTGGCGCGAAGTTTAGTGTGATGAACTGCCCCCAGAAGCTCTGAGTTCGATTCCCAGTCGTAACAACTTAGTGATTTTCACTGGCCATCCTCTCGTGATGATCTGACAAATCATCCCAGTAGTATCAATTGGCATTTCAAGCTAGCCGTTTGGATTCGGCATAAAACAGGAGGTGTCCTGCCACCGTGCAAGAAGAAGAGAGAAAAAGCTAGGCCCTATGTACTATAGAGCCTTTTTCCCTAAAAAAAATTGAGGCTGTATTTGGCTACGCTTACATCATGCATGCATGGATTATACCTAACCATCCCAGCTATCCTCCTTTTTGAACTAAAACGTTCAAACCTCCTTTCTCGCATTGAATCCTTCTTTTGCCCTCCAATCAACCTCCTTTTCTATCGAAATTATAATATTTTTACGCCGCTGCGATGTACATATTTGTAAAGTCATCAATAGAAAATCCTCCTCAAACGACAGAGATGTAAAATTCCTAAGATGGAATTAACGGTGGCATCTGCGAAGTGAGAAACTTACACGAGCAAGTCCGACATTCGGACAATAGGACATACAAACATTTCAAGGGTTAGTCACCAAAAGACCCGCTCAATTAGATAGTGGATACTGACGGACCTATGTCTAGGTGTATATAATAAATTTTAGTTAGACCTACTGGGATCACGGAAACACTCATTGTTACGAGGCAACCAAAAGCCATGAAAAGGACTGATTACACGACCATGCTAAATGTAAAAATGACAACGACGTTCGTATCTAAACCTGAAATGTGAAACCATTAAACGGAAGACTAGCGGAAGCCTTAAGCTGCTACTAAACAGACATTACAGCCATCCAAGAAATACGATTGGATGGAGGATAGAAAACTGTGACTTTCCGTGTTATACTGAGCAGAAATAAGGACTTGTATTTGTATTTTTTTTATAAGGATAGCAAGAAGTCATATGGCTTGAAGACATTAGGAAACGTATTGTAACAATGCGTACGAAGGTTACATTTGCCAATATACGCCTTATTTGCGCTCACGCTCCGACGTAGAAATGAGATGATATTGCTTAGGACTGTTTCTACAAACTTCTGAGCGACTACCAAAGTACAATTTTAAAATTGTTCTGGGAAAGATTGAGTGAATGTAGGAAGATACAACATTTTTAGCAGTACTGTCGAAGCAACGTATCAACTCGATATCCACGCTCAAGATTAACAACCATTGAATCAAAATATTCACATTGCGATACATAAGAAGAACGCATCCAGTTTTTGGATGTCCGAAAATGTCGAGGTGCTAACTAACTTGGACCTCTACCTGGATATAGCCAATGTAAGAATGCAGATATCACCACACCACAACAAATGCGAAGTACTGTAATATAATTTATTGTTGAAAGAGTGGAATCGCAAGAAATCGACCACACCTTTGCAAACCGTGTTTTCCTCAACCTTTCGATTAATACCATTACACCATAATGTCGAAGAACAAGGGCGATGATGTGAACTAGCCATCAGATCTGCTAAATATATTGATCGATCCTCCTTTTACTCTCCTTTTGGAGAAAAAAAAACTTATTTGCCAAAATTTGGAAGGAAAACCCTCCTTTTTTGATGGTTAACTATACCCCTAAACAAGCTTAGGTATGTTACATCGCTGTAAAAACATGGAACAAGGTCTAAGTTTTTTAGGTGAATCCTCCACTTTAGGCAATTCGCTTAATTGGTGCTATAATCAGGGTTAACCTTGACCTCAAACGATATGCCTTTTACCCTCTATACAGCTCGTAATGTTGGTGGCTGAATCTTCATCAACATTGTAATCACATGAACTGCAATTAAAAACAAACAAATTATTCTATCTTCTGATAGATGTCGTCACAAATCGAAATGAATTATTACAAAAACGTGCATTGCCCTAGGAGTCACCACAAATTCAATTGATGTATCGCGAACATGTGCAGTTTGTTTTATTGATCTCGTTCGTTTTTTTTTCAATAAAGCATGGTGTTAGGTCTGGACTTAGTCGTACTCGATGTAAACATCTACATCCCAGATGATTTTTCAGACCATAGACAGCACAAAAAAAAAAATAATTGGTCGGGTCGGCTAAAACAGAACTCAGACGCACAACGAGTTATTCTATGTAACATTCTTAATATGATGATGAAACGTTATCATAACTCTTAACGCTTCATCTAACATAAATACGTTCTATCTTTCTTTTGAATTTGCATTTCTTCATCTGCTTGCGTTGTTCATCTGTTTCCTCCATGCCTGACCGCCCACAAATGCAAAAAGACAAATTAGTAGCTTATGGTTGCGATACACACCTAGAAACATGTATCCACCAGTCAGCAGTGATCTGAAGTACCATTCCTGCGCTTGCGTGAATCCTTCACTTGCTCTGAGAATAATCTAGATAAGAATTAAAGCGCAATACGTGTTTGTTCCTTTTGCGCGCACGCTTACCCTATTGCCCACTACATAGTCAAGCTTACCCTGCGTACTGTATCGTAAAAGATCTATCGACCTTTATGCGGAGTCTTTTATTCGCTGTATGTAGCCAGAAGGTTAAACACTAAATAAATTCGATATTAAAAATATTACCACTTGATGGTGTTGGTGGTACGGATATGATCCTCATTACACAAAACATCCTCATACCGATGAAAACGAAACAAAACTGCATATGTAAGTAAACATAAACAGCGGTAGGATTAAGATAAAAAAATAAAAAAAAGATGAATACAACAACAACCAAAAGTGAAAAATGTAGCGCCTTGGGCGCAAAATGCCAGAAATTACAATATAACACGCTTTAATTGTATTCGTTCCTGTGCGTCACTGTTCCTGCGACATGGCAACGGCTGCGCGGCGGTTTATGTTGCTGCGCTGCTGTTACTGTGACGTGCCCTTCTTAGAGTGGCTTGTTTGCACGAATTTTTGCTGCTCAACAGCCGGCATGGCATGGCCACAGTTTGTCTTGGACTTGGTCTGCTATAGAGAGTAAACTTGAAAGAAGCCAACCACCACCACACAAACACCACCAACAATAAAGTTTTGTCGTTTCGTCTTTCATTGTCGTCATTTTGTTAGTGCAAATTACAAAAGAATTGATTTATGTAGTTTTTTTCAGCTCTGTGCGCGCGAGAATTCCTGCATTTCGGTTGATCGGTTTTAGGTACTGCAATTTAGCTCTGCTGCTGCTGCTGCGCTGCTATGCTGTTGCCTGACATCCGCCCTCACCCTGGTTGTGGTATATACAGACTTGTGTACGATGCGTCGCGTCTGTCGGTCGGTCATTGTGTGTTGGACCGGTCGAACCTGTAGAGAGATACACTCTCAAATTCGACCATAAATTGAAGTAATAAATTAATTTGCACTTTTTGACAGTTTAAATGACGCGATATTTTATCATGATTATAATTGTTTCTAGCAAATCTAAAAATTCTTTCGGTTCGATGTGATGTTTTGCTGCTGCGTTAACGTATTTCTCGTTGAGGACTACCTTACCTTACCAGATATTAGTTGTAGATATTCATTTGAGTCGATTTGTTGTTTCATTGTTTTTGTTGTAGATCCAGATTTATCTAAGCTTATGTTTTTAGTTTCTCGAAATTTGTTTTGAACTTGGTTGAAAGCAATTTGAACTTGCGTCCTTAAGAGCGTCTTCCAACAACAATTACGTTCTTTTCATTTTTTGTTTTCAGTTATTTAGTTTCATTGTAGAGATTTTGTTAGTTTTGATATATTTATGCAAATTTATATAAAACTAGCAAGCATATTGCTCATAACCATTTCCAGAAAATATCAGTGACACAGATCTGGCATCACTTTCCAGTCGACTTGGAAGCTGAATTCTTCAGCAGGACTGGCAGACGTTAACAAAACAAATCTGAGCGTAACAGCAACATGTTGCGGAAGTATTACAAAATAGTATAACCCTAGTAAGCCAGAGATAATCTCAGACAATTCAAGCTAAAGAACAAACACCTAAAGATAGATAAACTCAGTATTGGCCTAGCTATCTGCCCGTTTTATGTTACTTATAAAGTAATTCGAATTAAGAATGCCACCACCTTCAATAACGTCGGAGTCTGCACATGAGCCAACACCGAGAAAGCGTCGACGCAAACGTGATGATCCACAATCATGTTTCACCAATTCGGAGGTGAGCAATGTTTTCCCAGTTATTTTGTATTTATTATTTCTTGATCCTTTTTCGTTGCTGTTATTCGTTTCTTGTTTATTTTTTGATGAAAAATATTTGGGTTTTAAATAGTTCGGCTAGTTCGACGTGTTTCGCTAGTAGACTGTACGCAAAAGCGACATCAAGTCTTGTTTTTTTTTTTCGTTTCCCTAACTAGATAGTGCTCAGTTCATTGAAGTGCTGCAGAGGTATCGTTCATATTAGACAGATTCAATTTTAGGAGACTCGGGCATATAATTTGGCTGCCATCTCATCAATGACACGCACAATGTCATCCTCAAGGTGGCAGATGTATTGCCATAGGTCAGAGATTTTATGTTAGTCTAATGGAAAGGTTTTGAGATACCAAACAATGAATACATTTGCCCCACTCTGTATTTACTTTCAAAAGCTATATTTCCAGAAGAGCATTATCTTCAAAAGGATAAGTGCTAAACTCGTGTGTGTATATCTGAAGGAGCGTGCTGGATAAATGCGTTTCCTGAAAGATTTTGACTAAGGGCTCAGGGCTATCATTGAACAACTTCATTTGAACACAAAATATGATGGAAATGAAATTTTATCTCCATAGCTGCTTATAGGAATCGTAGGAAAATTCCGTTTCATTTCGGTGGAACGACAAACATTACTTCACAAAAATAAATCCTGATCAATGAAAAATAAAGTGATTTTCTGGGATAACTACAGTTAAAAATTAAAATATTTTTAGATAATCATGTTCTAAAATCCATAAGCTTTGTTTTGACACCAATTCGCCAATGATTGAATTTATAAAAAAAAAACCGCAAGAAGTAAAAGAAAATTTCCAATGATAGCTATAACTGGGCCCTAAAAAGGGTATGTAGAAGTATATAAAATAACCAGAAACATGTGAAGTTTTAAATTATATAAATACATATTTTTTAGACAATAATCGTGATTAATCATTTTAAATATTCATATACAAGGTGGCGCAAAAATAACCTTCCGATGTTTTTTGGCTGTAATTTAAAAAAAAATGAAAAACTTAAATAGTCACCAATATTCGGCGTTCTGGAGCAGTGTAGCGTAACATTGTTTATTAACGTGTATTTCGCATGTGTTTACTACACAAATGTCAAAACAGAACTGACATTAGGGGCCAATCGCAAAATTTATAGCATTTTCTGATAGGAGGATTACTTTTGCGCCACCTGTTATGTATGTCCTATTCATTTGTGTACTATTTAAGTAATGGACAAGTTATTCTAGGAATAATTTGAAAAACTCATATCCAAGTGAGAGGGAGCTTTGCTTTGAATTCCAATTCAGAATCTTGTCAATTGGTAATTTTTACCTGCAACAAAACTCATTCTGTTTTGACGAATGGACGACTTTGCTTGCGCACACTAGTGATCTTCTTTCAGAACTTGGATAATGATCTGTCCAAAACTTCAAAATTAATTACGAAATTCTGGTCTAAGATAGTGGACTATTTGGCTGACTTCAGCTATCAAATTCTTAAAGGTGGTAAGCTTCTCAGTTTCACAATAAAAAAACGACCCTTCAGTCGCCAATTGTTTTGTTTGTGTTCTGGAGACATAATTACAAGCAAACGAATTTCGATAAACGATGAGTTACTGCATTGCCTATGTCCAATAGTGCAGCTTGGTATGAATTTATCTTACTGCCAGTCAATTTCAGTCATTAATAGGGGTAGTTGTCGTAACATTTAAATCACCTACTTAAAAGCTTCAATATTTGCCTTGAAGTATTCATTTCTAGAGGCGGCCTATGATCCATATTATATCCGCACCAATACATTTATTTTCTTCACGTGTTTAATGAAATAGTCGATCACAGATGTATACAATTCGACAACTGATTTGAAAATATTTTCCAATACATATTGTCGCTTGAAAAGCAAACTGACACAAGTCAAAATTTGGCGATTTAGAATTAAGTATGCAGACCGTTATATTTATAGCTCTTAAATTGACAGCGTAAGAGCGTTATGGCATTTTCCATTGGTAAACCTGGATTTTTATCTAAAATTTGGTCTTTTTTTGGTGTCAAAGGAACACGATTTCAGATTTTTTTTTATCTCTGTATTGTTGCAATTTCTCGGCTGTGAAGTTAGTGTCGGTGTAACTGTCAAGTTTCAATCATCACAGATTGAATGTTTTTTATTTAATTTATTTTTCACATTGAACTGCTGCAGTTTTTATGATTAATAATAGTTTTTCACAACCGAAATAATAATAAATCAAAATGGAAATCACACTTAACTGACAGATATCATATGTATTAGTATTAGTGCAAGAAGGGGTAAATCTGCCGACAAATCAAGATTTGCAATATTGATCTGAGATAAAAAAAACTAATTTTTTTCCCAACGGAACACAACAACTGTCAAAATCGGTCTTTTGACAGAAATAGATAAAAAAATATTGTTTTTTTTTTGTTTTCAATGGAAAACGCAATAAGTATCGTTTGACATTTAAGGCAACATCCCTTGGAATGAAAGACTTCAAATAGCTTTTCTGAGAAATTATGAATTTTGACATATGACAGTTTGATGTTCAAGCGACGATATATTTGGCGGTTGTGAGTACAGTGGGTTAATGCGTTGGACTACTAAATAAGTGGTCCCTGGAACAAATACAGAAAGTAACAACTGCTTAAGTATTTTCACTGTCCTACCTCTTCCAAAAGACTATTTCTCAGCCTTGTATTCCTTGATTCAGTGTGAATCGTTCCACGAATAAAATTCAAAATATATTTACTTAGCAAAAATTAATCAAAATATTAATAAAGGATGTGTAGCTATCCTTTGACTAATATTTATACATTTGTGTAAGGGGAAACTTTTATGAAATTACCAACATTTCGTGACATGTTCTGCTCTCCTAATTATCCAGTTTAATATGACGATTTCCATTGGTTAGCGTTCTGGATACAAAAAAGGATACCTGATTCACTTCAGTTTTTAAAGACGAACATAAAAGAACTGATTTATCGATGTTTCCTCGCACCTATGTTTAAAAGTTCCCCAATTGATGATCTCTGTGATCATCTTCGGAATCCCAATGTTTAAATAAAACTTTAAACTTTTTATAACGTTTTTCAAAGTCGGGAGATTTACTTTACGCAGCACAACTTTGCATTTTTTGAAAGGAATCAGTTCACCTATGCTGAATTTCTTTTTTGTTTGTGGATCAACTTTCTCAAACCAACATAAATTTTTTATAATCGCGTCGATACGGTACATGGTTGAAAGCCATTTACTGATCATTTATTCATTTGGTATTAAGGATGAAGATGCTGAATGTAGATTTTTGAAGCCAAGGTAGCTTTTTTTGCGGACGGTCGGTGGATCACGTATAAAACTTATTCAAAAATATGGGGAGTGAACCGAAAAAATTAAAATCGTCACCGTACCGTTAACTTCCCCATCCATGGCGCACTTAGAAGATGAGGAGTGAATCGAGAAAAAGTGAAATCGTGACCGTCACCGTACAGTTAAAGTGAACGTCACACGGGCCAATACGTAAAAGCTTCGCTTCTTTCGGCCGTCCCACGACGGCTCCATGTTTTTTTTAATAAATTTTTTAACTTTTGCGATAGCAGCCATTTACCGATGATTATTGATACTTCTCTCAGGAGATAGAGCGCCCCTAGATGATGCCTTCTGATGCTTGTATGGGTATAGGGTATATTTTTGTGGAAACACCTATCCTGTAAGTTTGTTCCATTGCTCAATGCTTCAGAGGCAATTTCCTTGTTATCTCAAGTATAACCAATGGACAAAGCCGTATCATTTTTACAAGACGTGATACATTTTAAAGATACATTCCATGAATTTGCGTTTATCAACTGAAAATTCCCAGTCCTTTCTCCATGATCTGATAAATCATCCGAGTAGTATCAATTGTCATGAAAAGCTGTTTGCCGGTATGATTCGACCTACAGGTCTCAGGCACTGTAGTGCCACTGTATTGATTGAAACAAATGCTCAAGTTAAATACGTGTACATGGACAACAATTGGCATGTTTAATAAACAGAAATATAAATATCGTTTTGTTTCACCATCTAACACCTCGTCGGAGCAATAAATGGCAGTTACAACAACCTACAATGAGCACTAGCGCACATGCTTGAAAGACGCACCCATTGCGTGTTGTAAGTTGACAAAGCACCCTTATTCGCTGGTATTTAACTTCAATATTTATAAGGCTCCCATGAATACCTGTAATTTCTTAATTATTCTTGGTGCGTTTTTTTCAACTACCAGAGCACTCGTTGCAAAATTTATGTGTGGCCATATGTTGCGGTTTCCTATTTGTCCCGGCGTTATTAGTCGATATTAATTAGATGCGATTTATATAAAAGAACGCTAAGAATCGTTTTTTTTTTTAACTAATGTCGACCTCTGTTGTAATGGGATGCGTGAGGATGATGGCGCGCTAGGAGCTGTTGCATGCATGTTGACTCGATTTGGGTGGTTGGTTTTTTTTTTTTTTTAATAAACATAATTAAATCAAATTATTGGCTAGTCTTGTGTTCCGTAGAGTACGTTTGGGGTTATTTGTTGTTCCCCGCTCTTTCATTTAATTGGCTTAAATAAATATATAGTAGGTATGCTATAGAACGTACCTTGTTATGCATGTGAATATTAATGGGCCGCTGTAAGAAGCACAGTTCGTAGTTGTAATGTCACTCAATGGCAATGTAGATTCGTGTTAGTTGTGCAATTCACATGGCGAATGTATTTTGCTTGGTCTTCGTCTGGTATCGTCTTAGAGAGAATAAAACGGTTTTTTTTTATGATTTTTTTTATATTAATTATTATCCCTAATTTTTATTGAATTAATTGTATGGTTTCTTTGCTTGCAGGAATACGAATCGGATGACTGCTCCCCAATGTCCTGTTCTGATGTTGAAAGTTTTCAAGGCAAAATCGTATACAATCCAGATGGTAGTGCTTATATAATCGATTCTGAAAATGAATCACTTTCGAATATATCGGAACATTGTATGAGTGGTGAGTATGATTAGCTTGACAATGCCTATATTAGTAGATATATGTCTTACCCTTAGTAGAATGCTAAACAGTTAATTCCGTGGTTACCCTTTCTTATTTGGCTCTCTTTCTTTGCTTGATTTTTTTTTCGGATTCCTTTAGTTGGGGCAACTACAACTAATAACCCTAAAATCCACTCATTTCGTGTGGTTACTGCTCGAGATGCAAGTGTTAATATTTCCGAGCCAAATAAGATTCAAAAGCCCATATTAATGTGTTTTATCTGCAAACTGAGTTTTGGAAATACGAAATCGTTTAGCTTGCATGCAAACAGTGAGCACTCTCTCAATCTTCAGGAGTCGGAAAAGTTACTGCTTAATCGAGAGTATTCTAGTGCCATTATACAGCGGAATGTGGATGAAAAGCCGCAAATATCATTTCTGGAACCATTGGATATACAAAAGCAGCAACAATTGATGAAACAATCTTCCCAATCACAACAGCAAAAATTACTTATTGGATCCATATCGTCTTCGCCAAATAACAGCACCGGTATTAGCAGTAATAATATCAATTGTAGTAGTGCGATACAGCTGTCGCAATCGTCATCGGTGGCAGCGGCAAATGCGGCGCTTGTGGCTGCAATAGCTGCTAGTTGTAGCAACAATAGTGTAAGCACAACAGCATCCATGTCGATGAATACGTCGCACTTGGATAGCGGTCTGATAATGAGCAGCATGGGCGCTGGTGCTGGCGGCAATAGCAGTTCCGGCTATGGAAATGCAGCTGGTAGCATTAGTAATATACCTAGTAGTAGCAGCACCAGTAGTAATTGTAGTCAAATAAATCACCAACAAAGATCGGAGAATTTCGATAATCTGAGCACATTGGATTTGAGTGCAGCGACTGTGGCAGCACAGGCGGCTGCTGCGGCCGTAGCAGCTACAACATCGGTTGATGGCCGTCATACTTCACCACCGTTATCGCCCACATCGACCACTTCGTCCTCACCGTCATCATCATCTTCATCTTCGTCAATCTCAGCATCGTCGTCAACTGTCCAGCAACCAGCCAACACAATCATAGCGCCAGGACCACCAGTAGCCTCAGGTACGATGTCCAGTGGGCTATCAAAGCACTCCTCACATTCCTTAGCAGCCATGGACTCCATTCCACCAATTTCTTCAACGAGTTGCGCTGCAACGAAATCAACTAGTAGCAATAGCAGTAGTAACATAAGCATTATTAGTAGCAATAAGAACAGTGCGCCGGCATCGTCCCCGCCCACACCAACGCCTACAACTGTGGCAGATTTCCTACACCAGCAATTCCAACAAATGCAAAATCAAATGCGAATAACATCGCCAGCACTTGTGTCGGCGGCGGCACCAGTGGTGAGCACCAGCGTTTGCAATACGGAAAATATTGCTCTATCCTCGGTGACATCTAGTACAGCATCGCTGAGTTCGTTGACAGCTTCATTAGCAGCGGCAGCAGCAGCAGTTGGTAGCGGTACCCCGGGTGATCTAAATAGCAATAGTAACAGTGTAAAGTTGATCAATGATTTCTTGCAACATCAACTGCAACAACAACAGCAACAACAACAACCCATGTATGGATCGTGTCCCGAGCATCCCGATGTTAAAGGCATCGATTGCAAAACCTGCGAAATGATCGAGATAAATATGAAAACACCGATGACACCGACAAGATCGCCAAATAGTATTAATCTGTTCCCATCAAATTCGACAATGTCTCCCACAGCATCTGCAGCGCCTAGCTTCACAATCGGTGCGTGTCCAGAGCACATCAATGGTCGGCCCTTGGGTGTGGATTGTTCCAGGTGAGATTTTCAAATATAATTAAACATTTACTCTAGAAATTGGCCAATCATAAAACAACATTAAATAGACATGAACAGTGAGGACACCCTATCTATTCAAGGGGAACATTTTTTCCTGACATATTCCATTTGTTTTAGTACTGATTACACTTAAACCATAACACTTTAAATGGACTATCTCCAGAAAGTTTCCCCTCACTCACTGCATTCGTATGATCCATGACAATTAACACAAACGATGTGAGATGAGTATTGTTTAGATAATAATGGGTGACCCTCTGTTATGTCCGTCGTCGTCGTTGTCAATGCTTGCGCCGGACTTTCGCTGTACGCCTTTGCATTTACATATGAACAGCAGCCCGCGCAACTGACGACTAAAACAACTAAAACGACGACAACGATAAACGATCCTCTATCAATGTTGATTAAAAGTAATCAAAGTCACGTTAGGCATAGTGACTATTTATCACACGCTTTTCAAATTTCAGTGTGTGTATGGTCGGTGTACGCGAGTATTAATTTATAAGACACCCTTAATAGTATAAATCTTATTCCCAGGCCTGTTGTCATTGTTTTTTTTTTATATAATTTGTATCTTTGTATCGTTCTCTTCACAGATGCGAAATGATATTGAATTCTGCCCGTCTGAACAGCGGCGTACAGATGTCAACACGTAACTCGTGCAAAACTCTGAAATGTCCCCAATGTAATTGGCACTACAAGTATCAGGAAACATTAGAAATTCATATGAGGGAGAAACATCCGGATGGAGAGAGTGCATGTGGCTATTGTCTGGCGGGTAAGTGTGGCTGACCATGGCATAATTGGTCGAACCCATGATGGACATTGTAGGTGGTGTATGTTTGTGTATGTTAGTTTTTAAGTAACGCGATGAAACAGAAACGAAAGAAACCACAAATCTGGACAAAACTTACTTCGATTGAATTAAATTGGCAAGATTCTCGCTTCAATCTGAATTAATGTTACTTGTTGAATTAATTTGAGTACCATTACCGGGACAACAAAGCCAACGACAGGGCATTTCACATACACACGGTCTATCTGCGAGAAGAGATCGTGTAATTATTTATAATTTATATCTCCTTTATTGTGCGCGAGTGCGGGACAGAGAACTTGACAATTACCGCGAAAATATCCGTGATTTTTTTAAGCTATACAGAGAGGAAGAACACGCAAGTAAATTGTTAGGTCTGCTCAGACTGTAGCTGTGCGCGGTCTCTACAGTTTGCGGCCTTTTGTCGTTTTTGTTTTTCGTCCCTTTGTCGATGCAAATTACTTTTAATTGTCCTAATTTCCTGGACGATAACGAAACGACTAAGACGCTGACTGTAGAATTTGTTTTTTTTTTCTTACATAAGCATACACACACACATGTCTATATATATCGTGATTATATATAGAATTTTTATTTATCTTCCTTTCCCTTTTCCACGATTTAATTGATTGCAGGTCAACAACACCCGCGATTGGCACGCGGCGAATCCTACACCTGCGGGTATAAACCGTATCGCTGCGAAATTTGCAACTACTCGACCACCACTAAAGGTAACCTTTCGATTCACATGCAAAGTGACAAGCATTTGAACAACATGCAGGAATTGAACAACTCACAGAGCATGTCGAACACTGCAGCCGAAATTCGTGAATCACCGAAAATTATCATGCCAAATATGCAGCAACAGGCTTCAAAGCCAAAGCCGAGTTTTCGCTGTGACGTGTGTTCCTATGAAACTAGTGTGGCGCGCAATCTGCGTATCCATATGACCAGCGAGAAACACACTCATAATATGGCTGTTCTGCAGAACAACATCAAGCACATTCAAGCGTTCAGTTTTCTGCAATCCCAGAATCTCGGCCAACTGAGTGCAGCTCAAAGTGCGGCAGTAACAAACCCAAACTTGCCGAATTTGCAAAATTTCTTACCCGAGGCAGCCCTAGCCGATATTGCATACAATCAGGCTTTAATGATCCAGATATTACATCAAAATTCGGCTGCGGGTGCTCTAAGTGCAGCGGCAGCAGCGGCTGCAGCAACTAATCCACTATCCCTAGTCCCGCCACCGCAGTCTCCAGTCGGAACTGGTGTGCCAACAACACAATCTCAATGTGCATCTACGTCACAGCAGCCGTCGCAATCCTACCAATCATCCCAGCAGCCACCATCAAAACTGAATCTCCCACCTGCACAGGTTTTGCCAGCATCAGTAACAGCATCATCTTCACTGATATCATCATCAACGACTTCGTCATCGCAACAATCGTCTCCACATCAGCAGTCAACGGTAGCAGCAGCAGCACTTTTAGCAGAAGCGGCTGCGGCCGCAGCTGTAACATCCAATGTAGACCCAGCTACTTGTATTCAACAACAACCATCACAACAGGACTCATCGGTTGATCCACCCATTGATCCCGATCCAAAACCTACAACAGCCTTTAGTTGCCTTATATGCGCCAACTACAACACCAACAGCATCGATGAACTGAACAATCATCTGATGATCGATCGATCACGCAACACCAACAACAATTGCAGCGACATCATGATGATTATAAACAACAATTACATATGTCGGCTATGCAACTACAAGACCAACCTGAAGGCTAACTTCCAACTGCACAGCAAGACGGACAAACATCTCCAAAAGCTCAACTACATCAACCACATCCGAGAGGGTGGCGTCAAAAATGAGTACAAGCTGAAGTACAACCAAACCAACACAGTACAACTAAAGTGCAACTGTTGCGACTTTTACACAAATTCCATACAAAAGCTGAATCTGCATACGCAGCACATGCGTCACGATACCATGAAGATGATATTCAATCATTTGTTGTGTCTGGTGAACAGTTATAATGCGTCCTCTATGAACAGTGATACCGGTGTCAGTAGTGATAACAGTGAATTGCAATTAGTGAATAAGAACAAGGTTCTCATGTGTCAATTGTGTAACTTTAGTGCTGTGAATATTCTGCAAATGGTGCAGCACGTTAAGAGCTTGCGTCACATACAAGTTGAGCAATTCATCTGCTTGCAGCGACGAAGTGAGAACCTTGAATCCTTGGGCTTAGATGATGTCTTTAAAATTGCCGATAATAGTGGTGAGTAATATTTTTCTTTTCTTTTTTTTTATATATAAAACGCACCCCTGTTTTACGAGAGTAGTTTAGTTTAGCAGCAGCTCATGAGAAATCAGACAAAGGTCTCCTAAATCTTGCAATGGAATAAAGTTTGATAACACAGTTTGAATGTCCGAGCGCTCCTCTAGGTCGTACTGGGCTAATTTCTCCAGAATTCCTGCACCCCTAATCGATGCTTTATGTTTCAACTGCAACTCCATCATTTAGTAGATGGTCTACATAACTATAACTCCTTTTGTGTATCTAGGCTTTGAGTTTAAAATACAATCAATTTTCATAACAACCATAAAAAGGCATCGAAAAAAAAGCTATCTCTTCCATGCAAGGATTAATATCTTTGCCATTGGTTATTTCAACCCAAACTAATTCTCAGTCGCTAACATTACCTACCTTACCCTATTTATACGAATACACACACACAAAAGTATTGAAAATTCCTCCATTTATTGAATTCGTTCGGTTTTGTTGTGATGCACATGGTAATGGATCTCACGGATGTGCCTGGGTCTGTGCAATACGATCCAGGCACATCCACAAGCCCCACTGCCATGGAATTCCAATTACGACTGTGAATTCATATTACGACAGCGCCTGTGCTCTGTGTGATCTGTTGCGATACTTTTGTTAATTAGGCCGAAAGTAATGGATGATTGGTTTTAACTCAATACAGTACCATCCCGATGAAGTGAACTACTTATTTCTGAACATAGATATGTAAATACATTTAAATATAAACTTTATATCTCCAAATCATTAATTGTTTTATAACAAAAAAAAAATATGGACTGAGGTAAATTCATAATAGGCCGTCTTAAATCAAGTGAACATATAGCCCGATCGGTTGCTATTCGCATCAAGTTGCACACTGCGAGTTGGTAGAGTTCGGTTTCTCTACTGCGTCTATCGTCTGGATGGGAATCGAAGACCCTGCAGGTCGGAGTATGGTCGTCCGTATCTATTCGCACATAATTAAACCATAAACGTAAAATTCGAAGTTTGTTTGGTCAGTTTATGAAGACTGGTGTCTTCATTCAAATGATATCTCGCTTGATCGAATAAAAATCATGTCCACCCAGTATCTTCATTGAGAATTAAATCAAGTTGACTGGGTCTTAAAATTAAAGCCACTTGCACGAAAGCAATTATTCTACTAACCCGTGGTTATCTGTCTGAAATTCCTGGTTAGTGAAATTAATGTGTCGGTGTAAGTCGTAATGTATAAATGATGACTAGCGAGGACACCATTAAATAGGGTTGACACTTAACTTCTTTAGAAAGATAAAGTGGATAAAAGCATTAATCACTTCCTTTGATCAAAAATGTGCTAAAAGCAAGTAACTGCTTAATGCGAATTCTTGCGTGCATTTTGAATAATTCCAATTCTTTTCGAATAGTCTATACCTGTAGCAGCATATTTTTAGCCATTGCTTACCACATCACACATCCTGTGTTATATTTGTTACAAATGCCCATACATACAATCCAATTCTGTTAAATTAATAAAAAAATTTATAATGGCTTTCTCCGTCTCATGCATCTCACATCTTGTGTGTAAATAAAACCCATACGATTTTATTTTTCACTCCTTCAAGTTTGCTTCTCCTATTTTGTTTGTATCGGAGAGCTGCTCCTTTTGTCGAAAAGCCACAATGAAAAAATAGTTAAAAATGACTATACGAAGAAAGCCAGGTAGAAGAGGAGGAGAAATTGGTAGACACTGGCTGTCAGGCTTACTCTCCTGACTGACTGATAGATTCACGAAATTATGTTCAATCTTACCACAATGCCCTCCCACTGCACCACAGGGTTAGTTATACGTATAAAGGCCTCAAGTCTAGCAGCATTTCGCAAATATGAACATTGCTTGGAATACATGATGAAGATAAGAAAAAACCAAACCAACAAAAAGGAAGAAGGTGAGTGGAAATTCTACACAATTGCTGTAGCAGACCACTTGCTCTCTGTGAATGTTGCGGCAGCGCTGATAGTGGTGGTGATGATGGTGGTGGTGGTGGCGGTGATAATGGTGTTACTGTTGCAAACGAAAAAAAAAAATGCAGCGGAAAATTGGTATAGCTTCGAGTTAATCGTCACTAATTTGCTGCGGTGATAATCGTGTTCTTTTGTGATTCCCTCCTTCGTTGTTCTGGTGGTGGATTATTTTGGTGTTATTCTGTTTCTTGGTTCTGATGGTTAATAAGATTACCGATCGGAATGCAGTGGGTTGTGTTGGGTTTTTTTTTTTTTTTTAATTTGTTTTCGCATTGGATTTATAGTTGTGAAGACTGAAGATGCAAATTATATGTCGGGTGTGTATCTTGGAAATATAATATTGCACATGGTGAATTTTGATTATGAAAAGTTGCCTAAAAATAGCCTTTAATAATGCGAGTCTTATTCGTTAAGTAGCTGAAACACATCTAATCGATTTTATAGTAATGCAGTCCATAATCACTACAATGCACATTGTCAATGAAAACACCAGAAATGTTAGTTGTTTAGTCCAAACATACTTTTAAAAAAAAATGTTTTGAATAGGGTTTTTGAAACTTTTTGTTTGACTGGTCCTCCCTCGATGATCTGACATGTCATTTCAGTAGTACCAATTATCAATTTGAAAGGTTGTCTTAACTTAGCCGTTCAGATTCGACATGCAATTGTGGGTCCCGCCATCGTTCAAGGACGCATCTGTATGCATTGCACGAATCCGTTGCGCCAACATTATTTTGAATAAAACTATGTCCAATTGTAAAACTAAAATCCCTTTTTGTCATACCCAATTTACATAGGGAAGTGAATTGATTCGCGCTATATACAATTTTTTTTCAGAGCCACCCAAAAGTTGATCAGTTAAGCCTTTGTACGTATAAAAACACTAAAGTACTCACTTGTTCTACTTCTCCAAAAAGAAATTCTCAATTATGGTCCAAAGTTAATATTGTAACCGCGATTTGTTTAACAACCATTCAGTTGCCAATTGCAATTAGCTGACTTTAACAACCACAACTCTGCTGCACTACCGATGGGTTAGTTTTTTGGGGCAGTAACCTGAAGTGGATCCTTTTCAAAAGCCAGTTGTGTGCTCTTTTCTGAAATATTGACAAACTTTTTAAATTTTACTTAATATCGAAGTTTGCAGTGTTAGGTTTGTGTGTCCAGAGGTTAATTGGCAAAACAAGACAAAATATACGGATACCCTTGTTTCTGGGCAAATTTTTTGCAACCAAAAGCACTGCAAAGAACCAGAGACAATTTAATACCAAAACACTGCAAACTCCAAATATTTTTTTTTAACTTATCCAGATTTAAAGGCATTTTAAGGAGCCAAACACTTTATACATTTCTTATAACGCACCTGAGCCTATAGCAGGTGTGTTAAAAATAAATCAAATTGTGTTAAAAATAATTAATTGTTCATTACTCAAAGGATAACATCAGTGTAGTTCTATTTGATATAATACTCTAAACAAGCAGACAACTATACCCGTTTTTTTATTATAATTTGAAAAATATGCAATGTCCATCACCAATATACCACAAATTATTTTTAGACGCGTATAAAACACAACAAAAGAAACTGAAAAAATAACCACAACTAAATTTACCAATAGTAGCCTGCCTACAACTTTAATAATCCTTCAACAAATCATACCCCAAAGGGATAAGTTACTCCAACATCAAAATCATACCGATCAATGGTCGGCCGATACAATTGGGTTCGCTATACACACCAAACCCTGTACACAGCCACACCACACAGATCAAGCGCGCAATAAACGATTTTGTTCCTTGTACTATTGGCCAGAAATTGAACGCAGAAGTATCTTTGAAAAAATTATTACAAATTACTTTAGAATGCAAAAATGATTATGTATATCGATGAAAGAAAGACAGAGGAGAGAGAGGGTCCAAAATGATTAAAGGTCGGTGATCGGTGTAGTCAACGGGGCTTGCCACTCGGTGGTTCTCTACCAAGGCTTGCGCGTGCTTCTCTGTGCGCGCAGACATTATTGCACTCGTATCGTCGAGGATAATCTAAATGCGCTTTTACAGCTAATTCTTTTTCGCGTATTTTCTGAGCTGTCTTCCTTGATTTGGCGTAGGTATGGATCTTTATGTGCGTACGTATGAGTACATAGATATCTAGTGTATATGTGTATAAAAAAATATTTAAAAAAAACGAGGATATTTGATTGCATTGAAATGAAATGAATGATTGTAAGCTTTGGTTTTCTATACCTAAAACTTGTGTCAATACTTCGAGGAAGTCAGACTTAGATTTAGCGACTCGAAAAATGGCATTTAATTGTCAAAAACGGACTCGTTTTCCAATCTGCGTAATCGATTGAGTGTCTATTTTTTATAATATAAGTTGACAGACAGCGGGAAAAATAGTAGGTACTGCTTCGTTTGACTGTGAATTTATTTGAATTGTCTTTCTGCAAAACCTCGAGTTTTTGGATGTAAAATTGTATTTCGGAATCCATCTCATTTGAGTTCAAATCATGTTTTTAATGAACAAATAAAATATTATTTAAATTTTTTGCGAATACCACATATTTGCGAGTAATCAGTCGTCAATACTGTCAACGCCATCTATAACTGAGGTTCTGTAACATTAGTAAGTACATGAATCCTTTGTTATTTTAATGGTCATTAACTCGTTTCCACTTATGGATCTCTACAAGATCTCCGAAAGCTTTAAGTGCAACGTGATTCCTCACCTGAGGAACCGGAGATTTTTTTTGAATTAACTGACATTGAAATTTGTTGAATTTATCTCCTCACCTTTTCTGCTAAAAACTGGCTAATGTGCCTTGAAGAATACAAAATATTGCGTTCATTCGTTAATTGAACCAAAAAAGGAAAACCAATCTGTTTAAACTGCTGAAATCGTGAAAAGTCGTTTTATTGAAAAAATCCCCCCAAAAAGTTAGTGAGAGAAAACTAAACTCAGATATTGATAGTCTTTTTTTTTAGTTAGATTCTGGTCTTATGTCTTATGAAAGCGAGTGGATTTTAATCTGCTTTTGCATTTCTTACTTACTTACTTAAGTGGCGCTACAGTCCGGAATGAACCTGGGCCTCAACCAACATGCCTCTCCAATTAGCCCGGTCCTTAGCTAACTGCCTCCAGTTGCACACTCCATGTTGGTTGAGGTCGGTTTCCACCTGTGCGCACCACTTAAGGCGAGGTCTTCCTCTACTGCGTTCGACGTCTGGCTGGGAATCGAAGACTCTGCGAGCCGGAGTATTGGTGTCCATTCGTTCTACATGTCCTAGCCATCTTAAACGTCCAATGCGGAGTTTTTTGACCAGGGGCATGTCGCTGTACAGCTCGTATAGTTCTTGGTTGAATCTTTGTCTCCATAGCCCGTCTACGCAAACGGGACCGGGACTAAAGGAAATAACAAAAGTTAAGTTTTTTGGTAATGAATTTACGTGCAAAATCCTTAAAATCTTACAACCGTACCCTGGATAGAAAATATTCTACCAAGCCTATTTATTGCAATTGTTATCGAAAAGTATGATCGAAAATGCTAACAATGCCTGCCGGTAGTAGATACATCCGGTACACATTCGCTGCAAAATAGGTTGGAAATAATTCTTTTTAATGGAATAGCTTGATGTCAAAACATTGGTATATTTGCTTTGATCTTAAAATAAGTGTGGTAGAGGATAATATGAACACAAAATTGATTTCCAATTGACGAGTGGAAAAGTTTGAAAAGCACCTCTACATGTAAAAAAAACAGAACATGTTAAGTGCTATAGAATTAAGGGAAATTTTCATATATTCAGGATTGCCATATGAAAACTGTGTTTAAGCCGAAAATGCAAACAAATACGCGTTTGCATTTTACTATCAGGCAATATACAAGTTGATATGGCAGTTAATTGAATAAATAGTGGACTTTTTAAATATATGAAATGCTGAGCGATTAAATTATCATTTTAATACAAAAATGTAATTTTAATTTGGCGCTATTTTTCCATACGAATAGCGCCACTTTTGCGACCAGCAGAGAAAAAAGGAATATGTCAATGTATACCAAAATGCTAGCCTTCAGTCGTCACTTGCATAAACAATGTGATACAGCCTTATATACAGTTATAAAAATGCCAACAACCAAGTGCTACCAGATTACCGATGAGCGTTATTTTTTCTCATTTCTATTTAAGCCTATTTGGACAAATAAAAAACAGCAGAGTTCGTACAAAAAATTTCACAAGCTTAACTCAAAATCGATGGTCTAAAAAGCAATGCCATATCAACATACGGATGGTAGGACAAACGTAGTTACAAACGTAGCTTTCGATTTGTTATGTATCTACCATTATTATTTCTCCATGTTTCGAGCTATGTAGGTACCAAAACATTTATCCTCCCATGAGATAGGGAATAATATACCCCCATTAGGCAAAAATGCATAGGTAATGTGAAATATATTTCTATATAATTATTTCGTTTCTAAAGTAGGCATATATAATTGCAACCACTCGAAAAACATTCAACACTAATGGAATAGACCACTCTGGACACACATGACGTTACATGGTGACAAAGGACATTGCATATTTTTAGGCGGGAAAATAATACATGTTTTAAATTCCCTATGCATATTGTATGCTCTATGTAATTGCAGTTTACTCAGCATTTCAAGTGGAGGACGCTTGCCTCCTTTTATTATTCACAAGACGAATTAAACTGTCTTGGTCAAAGGAGTTAAAAGCCCTTTCATTTGATCCCAGTGAATATATGCTCAACGTGCGTGAGTATGTAGATTCCGACTTCAAAAAGAAAGTAATTATCTCGCTGCTGCAAAATAAGCCACATTTTCCCAAAGAAAACATGCATGAAAATTCAATAGTTCTGCCACCTACGTCGTCGAAGCAACTAATCAGCCTGTCATAACATACCCAGTTATACACAATACACACGTACGCGCGTACACATTGATCGTTTCGGTTGCATTAAACAGAACTTTTATGTCGTTAGTTGCGATTATACCCAAAGAAATGCTGCAATTATTTGTAATTATTCTAAATTACATGGCATTAGTATCAGGTAATTTATTCCTTAAAATATGCAATAGAGAAGAAACCAAACAAAAAAATGTACAGTACATATCTACATTTATCGTCCTTAATCCCAATATGGGTATCAGCATTATAAAAATTTGTGCTTAAATCTCGCTTGAATCGATAACGGACGAGGGCATATATATATATATAGGAACCTATTGCTCCTCTTCATATATATATGCATAAGGACAACATACTCGTACCTACTTGTAATAGAAATGATTTTGAAGGATTATTGACCTTCAATCGATCGAATTCTGGATAATGGATATTATAGGTGGGTGTGCTTTTGATGGAAGGGCGATGTAATTCCTTATGCACACCTTCACATGCAACACCAAGAGCATGGCGAGTAATTATTGCGTGTTTGTATTTTTAGGGCAGTTATAGTTTAAATGAGTTATTTTGTATGCTTGTATAAGTGTTGATGAACTAATTGTTAGTTGCAAAGGGGTGCCTACTCAAATTGTTCCTTTCTTTTTGTATACCCTATGGAATAAACTCTTTTATCTAATCCCTTGTCATTATATCGCAAAATTTCGAATTATGTAACAAACTCTATTCTTTGTTCATGTCGCATCTGTGTCGGTTTTTTTTTTATTTTCTATCGAAACAATAGGTTTCCCTTACTGGGAATACATTGTTCGTTTATGTATGCCTTTACGGGTGCACTGTTATAAGGTGGGGGTTGAAATAAAAGTAAAAATTGAAAAATCATCAATCAATCGAGAATAATATTGAATTCTTTTTATGCAATCTAAAAAGAAAGGTTTAGTAGTAGTTGTATACAATCTGTTATTATTTTGTTTTTGTAAAACCTACCCTTATTTGGTGAACATGCATTTATTACAAATGCTGATGGATTGGCATAATTATGAGTAGCAGTAGAAGTGTGAGGACCAAAATACGTGGACCATTCTTCATTTTAAATCCGTTTTACGGCGTCTTGTTTTCGATATAACGCATTTCACATTGACTTTTTTGTTTCATCAAATCAACTCCAAACATTTATCTTGTTTCATTACAGATTGCGTCAAGTCGGAACGCTCTAGTCCCGAACAATCTCTAGAATCTCACCAACTAGCGCATAAGCAAGACAATGAAAAAAATGTCATAATGTCATCGAAATCTTGTTCCTCTATGGTCGACGGACGTCATGATAGTGATGCTTACACAAATGCTTTGCAGCAGAACATTACAGCGTCGTCTGCACTAAGCGCTGCCAGTAGTAGCGGCTTTAGTAAGGAACTGTCAGATGTTGATCTCTCTACATTGCCATCAATTATATACAAATGCAACAATTGTGATTATTTTGCGCAAATCAAAAACGACATGGAGCATCATATTTGCAATATGCATCCGAATGCTTCTGAACAGGATTTCCTCACGATTCCAACAAATCCCGCTGCATTGCAAGCATTTCATGCAGCTGTTGCAGCTGCTGCCGTCGCAGCAAATGCTGCAGCATCACAATCTCGAAGTAAGTCTAGTTCACCAGTGCAAATGCAAGATAACCGCCAACCCAATGAACATTCAGGATTTGCATCATCTGCATGCGGGAGTGATATTTTGCCAGAAGTAAAAACTGAACGTATGGACACCATGGATGAGGCACAATCAAATGATGAGTGCGATCAATTCGAAGATCCTGTTGAATTACCGTCAAGAAACGCTGTAGCCAGTTCTCCTGTAGTGACCAATGTTATGTGTCCCCTATGTCAAGATACATTTAATGAGAAGAAAGCACTTGAAATGCATCTCATGGGTGTTCATAGCGTGAACAGCGATGGACTGGCAAGATTGCTTCAACTAGTAGACAACAGTCACTGGCTAAACAGTAGTCGGCGAAGTAGTACTAGTACTACCCCAGAGCCCCGAAATTCGAGTACACCACATTCAGAAGCTGGGCAGCTTATGTCACAACAACTGCAGCAGCAGCACCAACAGCAGCAACAGTCCGGTTCCAATTCCACAGCACAACAAAGTGGAGGAAGTGAAGAATACATTTGTCTGCAGTGCGGAGTCGCATTTAAATTGCAGCAACATTTACTGATGCATGCTAATGACGCACAACACTACCTTATGGTAAATGAGCAATATCAGTGTTTGGCAACAAACTGTCAACAACTGTTTGGCAATCTGTTACAAATGTTAACCCACTACAAAGACAGCCACATGAATATCGTCATTTCTGAGCGTCACGTCTACAAATACCGATGCAAGCAATGTTCGCTAGCTTTTAAAACTCAAGAAAAGCTTAACACCCACTCCTTATATCACACAATGCGTGATGCTACCAAGTGCATGATCTGTAATCGCAATTTCCGCAGCACACAATCCTTACAGAAACACATGGAACAGGCGCACAACCAGTTGCAAGCCACTGGAAGTCCAATTTCATCTCCCAATAGTAGTGGAGAGTTGGCAAATACTCCTGCTGCTCTTACGCCTACAGTATGTCGAGGGGATGAAGACGCACCAGTAAACGTTACAGCCGCATCGATCCCAGCAGCAGCAGTTACAACAGGTACGACCAATAAATTCAGCCAATCTTACGATAACAATTATGATGATGATGATGTTGGTAATAGTGAGGCCGTTGTTTCGGTAAATGAGATCTCTAATAACTTGACAGTGTCAGTGTCAGCACCAAAACCACCACCACCGCCACCACCACCACCACCGCCACCACCAGTTGCGATAAACATTTCAACTAGTTTCAGTAATAATAAGACTCAATTGGATGATTATCTAAACTCCCAACAAATGTCTGAAGAACATTACAGCGATGTGGATCGTAAGCTTAAGTGTCACAAATGCAAAGTTGCCTACACAAATCAAATCTATTTAGCAAAGCACTATAAATCGAATCAACATCGTCGCAATGAAAAATTGAGCATATATCCTCTGGAGAAATATCTCGATCCGAATCGACCCTTCAAGTGTGAGGTGTGCCGCGAAAGTTTCACCCAAAAGAATATCCTTTTGGTGCACTATAACAGCGTTTCACATTTGCACAAGGCAAAAAAGCAACAAAGCAGTGGTATGCTATCTCAGCCAACGGCGATCTTATCCCCCATGTTCATGTCAGAGCCGGCAGGGGGCATGGAACACATAACCGAATCAGGTGGTGGCAGTGGTATCAATTATTGTGGTGGTGCTGGGGGTGCCGCGACCGCGACAAACGGCAAGTTGCTTCACTCCAAAAGAAAACTTGCTCTTGAATCTGACTATGAGAGTCCCAAAAAGCCTTTTAAATGTGATATTTGCAAAGTGGCCTATGCACAGGGCAGTACACTCGACATTCACATGAGAAGTGTTTTGCATCAAACTCGCACATGTCGCTTGCAGGAACACAAAAGGCCGATGACACCACCCTCATCTTCGGAGAGTCCAACGGCTACAACAAAAACACCAACGCCGACATTCAATGACCAAGTGTACAAGTCCCTATTAGAAACGTACGGCTTTGACATTGTTAAGCAATTCAATGAAATAAACAAGTTTTGTCCAACTACTGAGTCCGGCAATTACTATTGTCGTCACTGTAGTAAGGTATTCTCCTCAGTATTTGTGTTGAAGACACACTGTGAGGAGATACACAATGAAAAAATTCCCCTTGAATTATTGGAGAAATTTGCCGAACGATTCAAAAACGTTTACCTCGATCCTAATACACCATCACCATCATCATCATCATCGTTATTAACACTAGGCAACACAACTGATACATTTCCTTTAAATAAATATGAAAATAATTTAGGTGTCACGACATCCACCGCATGTAGTGAGAGCAACTCTCCATCTCCAATGGTGGACTCGGCAGCAGGCGGAAATGAATCCTGTTCCTCCATATTGCCCTCGACGTCGCAGCCTATTGCGGCGACCAGTCCTAATCCTGCAACAGTCTCCGCCGTGGCAACCGCCCTACTAAAACAGCAACAGCAACAGCAAGGTCTCACACCAGATCTTGTTCAAAAACTAAACCTAGACCCGACCCTATTGGCTCAAAGGATTATGGAACAGAACTTCCCTAACTTTCCACCGAATTTCACAGGTCTACCACAGAACCTGCAGAACTTACAGAGTCTTCAAAGTCTTCAAAACCTGCAAAACATGCAACAAAATCTACCCAATATGAGTAATCTGCCTATGAATACACTTGATATGTTGAATTTAATGCAGTTCCATCACCTGATGTCGCTAAATTTTATGAATTTGGCACCTCCATTAATTTTTGGGGGCACAGGCTCCGGTCCAAGTCCATCGGTCTCAGGAACAGTACCGTCATCGACGGCTGAACTTCCGCCAACACCTAGTACTCAACTAATACAACAACAACAAACGGCAACCGCTTCACAGGTAATTTTTCTCCTGACAATTTTTTTTGGATGTATTTTGACCAAAAAGTTTGTATATGCATTCAACAGAATACCAGCAACCAAAAGCGTGCTCGCACTCGCATCACAGACGATCAACTGAAGATCCTTCGTGCCCACTTCGATATCAACAACTCTCCAAGTGAAGAGAGCATTATGGAAATGTCGAAAAAGGCTAATCTTCCCATGAAGGTATGTACACTTTCATTAGATTTTAAATTAAGTGAATTCCAAAAGAAAGAGACCTACAAAAAAAATCTCCCATCCTTATCCTATCACAAAAATATGTATAAAGGTCGTCAAACATTGGTTCCGCAATACGTTGTTCAAGGAAAGGCAACGCAACAAAGACTCTCCCTACAACTTCAACAATCCTCCGTCGACAACGCTGAATCTTGAAGAATACGAACGTACTGGACAGACCAAAGTGACCCCTTTAGCGGAGAGTGGAGGTGGTGGCATTAACAACTTCCATCTCCATCAGCAGCAGCAACAACAGCAACAGCAACAACAGCTACAACAACAACAACAGCAGCAGCAAAGAGAGCACCAACAGCGTGAACAACAGCAACAACTTCAGCAGCAACAGCAAATACAATCTCAACATCTTCAGCAGCAACAGCAACAGCGCCCGCCATCTTCTCAGTCCAGCGATTTGAATTTTCCGCAGCTGAGCTTCCACCAACAACAACAGCACCACGATCTCTCTCGGCAACAACAACAGGACAATCGTCCCTTGTCACATCCATCAAGCGTTACCAGCGACCGTGGAGACATCCATATTAAATCCGAACCAACTGATGACATTGGCAGTTCTGATTGTGATCAACAGATGATGATCAATAAAGATCACGACGAACAATCAATTATGCAATCACACCAACAGCAGTCAATGTTCTACAACAACTTCGAGACGAAATCTGAAAGTGGAAGCTCTGAGATTCTATCACGCCCTCAAACCCCTAACAGTGCATCGACACCATACAGCAGTAACATTTCCGATATTCTAAGCCAGCAAATGGACAACATTCCGTTGAACAACATGGCAAACATTAGTAATCTAAACAACATGGGTCCCCCCAAGAAGTTTCAAATGAACAAAATGTTTGAAAAGAGTAACAATTTCGAGACCAACTCGAACTCATCGAACAGCTCAACTTCGAGCGGCAAGCGGGCCAATCGCACCCGTTTCACCGATTACCAAATCAAAGTACTGCAAGAGTTCTTTGAAAACAACTCCTATCCGAAAGACAGCGACTTGGAGTATTTGAGCAAACTGTTGCTGCTATCACCGAGAGTTATTGTTGTTTGGTTTCAGGTAGGTTATCCAAGGCAAATGCATTCAGTTCTCGCTTTTCTAATTTTAAGCATGTTTACTTCTTTTCTGATATTTACAGAACGCCCGCCAAAAGCAGCGCAAGATCTATGAGAACCAACCGAACAATACCTTCTACGAGTCTGAAGAGAAGAAGCAGAACATCAATTACGCTTGCAAGAAATGCAACCTTGTATTCCAGCGATATTATGAACTGATTCGCCACCAGAAGAATCACTGCTTCAAGGAGGAGAACAACAAGAAATCGGCTAAAGCTCAGATAGCAGCTGCCCAGATTGCCCAGAGCCTAAGCAGTGAGGACTCAAACTCCAGCATCGACATCAATAATACCAACTTGTTGTCTTCGAACTTAGTGGGACAGCAGGCGGCCGCAGCTGCAGCGGCAGTTGCTGCAGCAGTTGGGGGAGGTTCTGCTCCTCCAGTTACTCCTGTGATTACTGGTATGCCAACAAGTCCAGGAATGAACTTGCTTGCATCGCCACAGCATATTTTCAAGCAACAATCGACGTCTGCTGCAGCCGGCGGCCACGTAGATAGCACATCTCCGTTGCAGAAGTTCGAATGCGATAAATGCCAGCTTACATTTACTCGATACGAACTATTCAAGGAACATCAGCTGATTCACCTTATGAATCCGAATCTCTTCATGAACCAGAGCTACAACGAAGCATCACCATTTGGAATCCTTCAAAACCTTCAAGGCAATCACAATAGTCAACAGCAACAGCAAGACATTTCAATGGACTTGAGTCGGCAGAAAAAACGCAAATACTCAGATACACAATCTTCAACCGATGATCCACAACAGCAAAACGACTATGAAGCCTTCAATAAGAAGTTTAAAAACGATCAGTACGACTTTCTGTACCAATATTTTATACAGAACGAGACTAACGTCGACCTCAGAAAGCAATTCACTCAGCAGCATCAACACCAGCAACAAACTGATCTGGATCTGGAGTACTTGGCGAATTTCTACCAGCAAAACGAAATTAAGAAACGCAGCAATTACGATTTTTTATTTCAATATTATCTGCGAAATGAGTCGAAACAGCAAAGCAGTGCTGCCAGTCGGATGTTGCTGAACGATGACGCTAACAAACCAAATATGGAATTTCTCCTACAATACTACCAACTCAGTGAATCGAAAAAGTTTTTTCAGTTAGATGCCTCGCCCCAACGAATACATGATTTTCCACCGTTGCTGAATCTGAGCAATGCAGCAGCAGCGGCCATCAACAATGGTGTAGGAATACAACAGCAACCACAGCAACAAGTTTCGGCAACAACACCAACAGACACCACAATGTGCACCACTCCCAATGCAGCAGCAACGCCCAGCACTTCCCCAGTATTGCTGACCAGCAGCAGCAGCAACAGCAGTGGTGGTGGTGGCATTGAGAACAAAGATACCAGCAGCAACATCAGCCAGAATCCGTCAACAGATACCAAACTAATGTCAACGGCATTGGCAGTTGGTGGTGGGAGCGGGGTGCAAATAACTACGCCAGCAAATGCAATTACTACCGGTAGTACTGGTTTTATAGGAAGTTCTATAAGTCATAGTCGCCATTGCGCAATGCTGCCCACACACCATCCTAAACAGCAAGAAAACTCCTCGCTTATCTCGAATCTGTTAGATGCAGCGCCGGTTGCTGCTGCTGCCGCTGCTGCTACCAGTGCATCCGATGTTGCTGTACAATCACTGAAACTATCCATCAACAATCTAACAAGCAAAAGTTCTCCCCTCAATAATAACAACAACAGTGTGGATATAGATATGGATAATCAACACGAGCCATCGGTAACTCCGGTCTCCAGTGCGGTGGGTCACCAACTTGAAGAAACCATAACAACGACAGAGAAGCAGAATAGCAAGAGATTGCGCACGACCATATTGCCAGAGCAGCTAAATTTTTTATACGAATGCTACCAGAATGAGTCGAACCCAAGTCGCAAAATGCTCGAGGAAATTTCGAAGAAAGTCAACCTCAAGAAACGTGTTGTACAGGTGAGTCTCAAACTTTAATCTTTTTTTTATTACTTCATTTAAATTATTATTTAATTTATTATTTTTAGTTTTGAGTTTATTATTTATTTTCCATTTATTTTATTTTATTTTTTTAGTAATAATCTGACAGATGCGTCCCTCGTTTGAGTATTAGTTGTTGTGTTGTGTTATTTTGTTCTATTTGTTCTTCTGTGTTTGATATTTTTCGTTTTACGTTGAATTTATTTGCGCTTGCTCAACATTCAGCAAATAAAACCAAAATTATAAAATCCAACATTATATCAAAAAAAAAAAAAGCAAAAAAAAACAAAAAGAAAAACAATATGTTTTACCACCCAGGTCTGGTATCAGAATTCTCGTGCCCGTGAACGTAAAGGTCAGTTCCGTCAAAATATACAAATAATAAATAAAAAATGCCCTTACTGTGCCGCCATATTCAAAATCAAGTCCGCTCTGGAGTGGCATCTACAGTCCAAGCATGGCGACAAGCAAGCCATTAATGTCGATCAAATCCCAGACATGAAGTTCTCCAACGATGGCCAGCTTACGCCTTCTGTTAATTTCGGAATTAAATTGAATGATGAGAGTGATCAACAAAAACAAGAGAAAAATGAGCAAAATGCATCTACAACAACAACAGCAGCAGCAACAACAACGACACCTTCGGCGTCTGCCGCATTAGATGTGGCACCATGTTTGGGTACATCTGTAGCATCAAACGCTGTGACTGCCGCTTCAATTCTAGCCCTAGTTAAAGGCAGAGGAACTCCTCTTGATCTTAGCAAAGCGCCTCCGCCACTAATTTACCACAGCAACAAATATGAGCAGAGTGAAAGTGAAATAAGCTTCTCTGATTCCAACAATGAGCACGACGAGTCCAATGATTTTTTTACTTCCTCGTCGTCGTTCAACAACGGCAGTAGTCTAGTGGTAAATAGGGCACCCAATGGGCTGAATTTGTTAGACAGTAACAACTGCGGCTTCAGTGAGTTCAACAACATGACAAACGGCAACATTTCAAGTGATTACATGGGCAATGAGCGTGACAATACCAATTCACCAGCTAGTCAGACTTCAAGCAACAACAGTGCACAGCAAAAGAAACGCTTCCGCACACAAATGAGCAATCTGCAGGTGCGCATACTCAAAACGCTGTTTCGTGACGGTAAGACGCCTTCGATGACGGATTGCTCTAACATTGGCCGGGAGATCGGACTACAAAAACGAGTCATTCAGGTGAGCATTGAATTTTGTATATGAGAGCATTGTCTTTTATTTTGGGTCGCGCAACATGTTTCCCAGTTTTTCGTTACTTGTTGTTTTGTTTTCATCTTTAAATGTTTTCTAAAAATTGATGCTATTTCATTATAAAAGAATTTTATCTAAATTAACGAAATGAAACACCACTGTCTTTCTCACAGGTTTGGTTTCAAAACGCCAGAGCCAAGGAGAAGAAATCCCGTAATCAACGATTCCTAAACGACGAAAACACGCTCGAGAACGACACATCAACCAAGTCAAATGTGGACTCGACAACCGTTCCGGAAATACGTGATTGCCAGATTTGTCACTTGCAGAATGTCAACATTCAAGAGCACGCCTTTTCTGCTCAACACATAGCGCAAGTACGAATGTTGCTCGAATCGAATAGCAGCAAGAACGATGACCAGCAACATGGTGACAACAGTGTAGAGCACGAATTCAGTAGCATTTATTCCCAGTTGTACGCTCTACAACAGCACAAGAACAACAACAACCCCGATGTAGAACGAGCTAATCACCACGGTGATGAAGACCACGATGTTGATATGGAAAATCACTGTTCCAATGTTACTGATATTGACGGCAATAATGATCAAAATGATGACGAAGACGAAAACAGCACCACAGCACAGAAGCAAAACGATGATCTGACTTTGAATGATGCCAACAAAGCCACCTTGGCATTGAGAAACTTTAACAAGTTGCAGCAACATTTCGCTGCTGCAACCGCTCTAGCAAAACAACAACAACACCAGCTGCAGCAGCAGCAACCACAATGTGATACAATATCGTCGGCTTCACCACCAACAATGGAAAATAACTTAATGCTGAAGATAAACACGGACAATCCGTTAACAACTAATCATTCAGAAATGCTGCAACAACTCTTTAACTACAGTCAAATGAGTGGTGAGTTGTTTATGTAGATTGTAGTCACCTTTTTCCTTAACATTTAGAGTCCAATCCCATTGCTAAAAGACAGGCTATGTGATATAAACATCAATGGGATGGAGCTTTCAAAATTAAAAGCGTAGACCTAACATTTTGTTTTATTTGTTTCAGTTTTGTTTTTAGAAATATTTTTGTTTTATTTTTTCGAAAAGAAAACGATTGTAAATACAAATGTGCTTGCGTCTTTACATGAAATAAAAGTTTGTACAAAATAATTTTAATGTAAATAATTTTAATAAAACATATCTCTATACATATATACATATATTGGGCATTCATAATAAAACAAAATTTCGCTATAGGTTGTGCTACATTATAAAATAATTTAGTACTCTCAATGAAAAGTAAACAAAAAAAAATAAAAAAGATTTAATTTTAATCAAAGTACCATTAAAAAGAAAAAAAGACTAATGATGTTTAATTAAAAATGAAAGAATATTTCCTTGCATTTATATTTGTGTTTGTTTTTATAGACTTTAGCTGACAACTATTAACATTAGAAATTTATAAAGAATAATATAGTTAAATATATATTTAAAAAGCCTCGCATATAAAAAATCAACTGAGTAAACAGAAATATAAATGTTTATAATAATAATAATAATAATATATATATATATAAAAATAAGTTTATTTTATATCAATTTCTCAAAATGCTTCCTTTAAAATTTAAGTACAACCGAGATGAAACAAACAACTTGTGTAATGTAATGTTATATCATTAGTTTTTAAT
This sequence comes from Rhingia campestris, assembly GCA_932526625.1. Taxonomy (NCBI): domain Eukaryota; kingdom Metazoa; phylum Arthropoda; class Insecta; order Diptera; family Syrphidae; genus Rhingia; species Rhingia campestris. The sequence goes on along the minus strand of OW052186.1, from coordinate 273,301 downwards.
CATAACAAACAAATATGAGTAAAGATATAATTTGAAATTTCGTTCTTGATTGATTAAGTCAGTTCAGCAGTTCGAAAGAGCAAGTTTTTCGAATTAAAAATAAATCAGTTATATATAAGTGAGAATGTTTTATCGGGAATCCAACTTTACAAATTGTTTTATTTATGAATACAAGTCTAAAAATTAAATATGTATCATATATATAGCATAAAAAGCACACCGAAAACAATTATTTTGATTTCAAAGAAAGAAAATTATATTATTATATCTATATACATTAACTTTTAGTTTTTAATTTATGTATTTTGTTTATTTTTTTTCTTAAGAAAAAAGAAGATTGGGGCACCGTCATAAGTGTGTTTCAAATAAACAATCATTTTTATTTATATTAAAAATATAATTTTGCGTTATGTGTTTGCTTTATTTTTCTGAGTTTTATTTCGTTTTTAGATTTGATTTGTTCATCGTTTTGTTGTGTGTGTGTATTTTGTTTTTTGTTAGTTCGAACCTCTTGTGTTTTTAAGGGGAAATAAAATAGACGTCTTCTTCTTTTCAGCTATCGGTGGAAAGTGAAACTATAATAAATTGAGGAAAGTATATCCTGTTGAAAGCATACGTTTTGAAAAGGTTAGTAATCACTGTTCTTGAATATATACACAATTTTAGTTTACCTGTTCCTCAGAACATACGATAATAGTAATTTAAGATTCTCATAGTCTAGTTATACATTAAGCTCGACTCGTAATTCATTGTCCTAACATGTCGAAATTTCATGCACCGTTTTCACTGAATGCAAACATTTCATACGACAGCTACTGTCTCTCGTATAGAGTTGTTCATGAGACTATCTCCCTCCCAAGGGCGTTGTCTCTTTTTTTTAAAACGTCAAAATCGCTTGGAGGAAAACAATGAGATATTTTATATGGCGGGAGTATTAATTTTTGGATAATTTGCTTTGAAATGTGAAAATATAAGTTGTTCAAATTGAAACTCAAATTATAAATACATAACGATACTAAGAGAGTGTGTATAATTATAAAATAGAAATAAAAAAGTGCCAGTGCCATTGCAAAGCGTGAACATAAATCCGAGTGCGAACTAAGTTGATTAGTTTTCGTGTAGTAAAGTTATTATGTTCTTGTTTTCACAAACAACAACATTTATAAATTGTTCTGTTCTCATTCAGCACTTTTACACAATTTTCAAGCAATTTTAAAAATGTCCAACCCCTGTCCCTTGCCAATGAATTTGCCATCATACAAATGTCAAATGTGTTTGTTTTCCTACAGATGCTGTCAGTTTGTCATTGACACTGACGTTGTCCTGAACAACTCTATTTTTTTATTAAAACATACTTAAATTTTCATTAAAATAATAAATACCAAATAGGAGGTTTCGCTGAATGTAATATCTTCAATCACCGCTTAGCAAACTAACCCCTTTCATTTAAAATTGTAGGGACATCTCTTTGTACATACATGCGATCATTTTTTTTTGATAGCGCGGAACAATTAGGTTTGTTCGAGTTGACTAAATGCAGTGGCGAAATGCTTGGAATTGTATAACGATATTGGGTCGGTGTTAAAAATGAACATTAAAAATTCGTCATATAAAGGGTCCGCCAAATAACTTTTTTTTTGAAAATGCTATAAAAAAAAAACAACTGAATATTTTCTCAAATTTCTTTTTTTATTTGAAAGTACAATCCTTCCGGTTAATAATGGAAAATAATTTCATTTAAATGGCTGCCTCGGCTGGCCATGCAGTAGCCTACACGATCGGTCCAATTTTTAAGCACATTATCGATTGTGTGCAGCTGTATTTCACCAATGGCTTTAGGAATATTGTCCTTTAAAGCGTCAATTGTATCTGGCTTGTCGGCGTAACACTTATCTTTTACGGCACCCCACAGATAATAGTCCAACGGTTTCAAATCGCAGCTCTGAGGTGGCCAAACGACATCAGCTCTGCGGCTGATAATGCGATCTTCAAAAACTGGGCACATAGCGCCGTCCTGTTGAAACCAAATGTTGCCAATATCCCCCTCTTAAATTTTTGTGAACAAAAATTCGTTCAACATGGCCCGATAACGATCGTCATTGACTGTAACGACCACTCCTTGCTCATTTTCGAAGAAAAATGGCCCAATTAAGCCTCTGGACCAAAATCCGCACCAAACAGTGACTCGTTTTGGGTGTATCGGCTTTTCAATGTATGCGTGCGGGTTTCTGTGCCCCAAATGCGACAATTTTGCTTGTTTACATACCCGCCAAGATCAAAATGAGCTTCATCTGAAAAGATGATCTCTAAGTCGATCGCAGGCCCACTTAGCGAAGCGAAAACGCATTGGATGGTCAGTTGGCTTCAACTCCTGAACCAATTGGACTTTGTATGGCGTCATACCAAAGTCTTAATGCAAAATTCGTCTCAATGATGTCTCCGAAATGTTCAATTGTTGAGAACGACGGTGAATTGATGTTGATGCCGCTTCACGCGCACTTTCTGCCACATCAGCAATATTCTCGGGTTTACGCACTGTTTTTGGCTTTTCACGCTGTGGTTTATCGATGAGGATGCCAGTTTCTTTCACTTTTTTCACAAGATAACGAACGTACGGAGCTGACGGTGCTTCTCTTCTTCCAAAATCCGTACGCAATTTTCGCACACATTCTGCAACATTACCATGATTTTCAAAGTAATGTCGCAATATTTCCCAGCGTTGTTCAAGCGTATACACAACCATATTCGTTCAGCGGGAGGATAAAATAAATTATCTGTCAAATCAGACGAGCTAAGTGTAACCTTTCACGAAATAAGCACTAGTTTAAAAAAAAACGTTAGATGGCGGACCCGTTAGTAAGATAGTGGGATTATTTCATCGAAAAACATAATGCTAGATGATGTCACTAGAACAAAACGAGTATACAACTACTGGAGTGCGCATCTTATACAACGAAAATATACTATGTGGGGTAATACTGATATTGATACTCCAATGTCCACATTGCCATGCCAGCATCAAGCAACAGCAAAGCCGATGCATACGAACGAGGAAATTTCCCTTCGCACTTACCGCCCGCGTCTGGAACGGCTACAACATTTTTAGCTGTGAAGCGTACTCTGTAGTTCTATACCACTTTGCTAGAATGAACATAAAATCTAAATTTAACCCCAGATTTATTAAGATCAGTGTGATAATCGCGATCTTTGAATATCATTTTTGTAAAAATAAAAAACTACTATTCTCGATAAATGAAGCTTGCATTCTCGAAACCAGATCCATACACGGTAGAAAAAAACGACCTTCGTAGGAAATGCCATGTTTTTTGAAGTCACCGAAAACGCAGTGAAATCTATGTTTGCTTCGTTATCCTCCTTTTCGTTTTTCAAATCGCTCTTTATAGCTTACTTCTCGCTTATTAAATAGAATAGAATACAAACGCTTCAAAGTCTTGTGCACTAAAGGGTGCAGCTATTGAGAACTATCTGAACATAATTTCTCCCATCGAATGACTTGGGGTATAGTTATTATTAACCAAACACAATCAACCCTATCGAGATATCCGTTCGGAAGAATTTTCGAAACGAAAGTCAGTTCCAAACTAAACTCAGGTTGATATCCGGATAGATATTCGTTGCGGAGTAAAATAAAAAAGCAAACAATTCGTTTGATTCCGCAACAGATCTTCGCCGAACAACTTCGGAAGAAAGTTAATATCGCCGATACGCTATCATGCGTAATAAATTTCGGCGGAAGATTTTTTCGAAATGCATTTCGGAGCGGATTCCTCAATAGGGATGAACATGTTTGGTGCTATATCCGCATATTACAATTAAAAAAAAACATTCGAACGAACTTTTTTATTTAATGCATATGACCTTAATTTTTTTAGTAATCACTGGAACTTTCAACAGTTAGGAAACTTCTCGTCAATCTTCTTAGAATAAAACACAAATTAAAAAAAAAACATGAAAAATAATAACTATATTGCAAAAATAAGAAACAATGCGCTCAAGGTTATATCTACTAACGATAAAAACTGGAAAATATTTCCATAACTCTTATTTTTAATGTAATATTTTGCAACTAAGAAAAATACTATTAAAATTAAAAAAACACAAAGTTCCTATTTTTAAAAAAATAAATCACGTAAATGGGAAATTTATGCAAATAAAATGTATTATAAGAAAAATCACACAAAAAATTAACAAAAAGTCAAACTGTTCCTACATAAAGCATCTAATTTAAAAAGAAGATATAAGTATAAGGAAAATATTCCTAGGATAAGCAGAAACTTGTCGTAAAAATTTAAACAAGTATATAATTTTTTAAGACTAAAACCAAAAACAAAAAAAAAGCTACCAAACATTTTAATTAGATAAAAACACATTTTCATGGGTGCCAATTTTTGATTCATTTTAGTTTATTTCTTTTCAATTATAAAAAAAAAGTTAAACACATTCGGTAATACATATTTTGATAAATCTATAGCCAGAGATTTGGAGTATATAAAAACAATTTAAATTAAATATATAGTTATTGAAGTTATTACTTAAAATGAATACACTTAAAAATCGACTGACTTATCTATTCTTAACTAAAAGACGTTAAAATCATATCTCTGAGAAACGAAATCAAACAAAACCCGGTGGCTACTATTACTACTCGAAGAAACGATAAACAAGGAACAAATCAATACATCAACACAATTGAATCGGAACAAAATAAAATCCTTACACAAAACTCATAAATGTATAAAATTTATATTTAACTAATTAATAAATGTAACCCCAAGAATGTTATTTAAAGAAAAAAAAACAAGAATGAAGAAATTGACAACAAAACTAAACATAAATGCTCTTAAGTTTATAAGTGAAAATTAAAAGGTTCCTATATATTAAATATATAAAATTAAAATAACTTAGTATTACTATTAAATAGACAAGATAAAAAGAAATTCATAAAACTTATTAATTTTAAAGATACAAAAGAAAATCGCAATTAAAACTAAATAAAATATACTATAAATTATAAAAATATATATGTATATATACATATACATCTAAATATATATATACATATATATATAATATTAAAACAAACTAAGTAAACAAATTATTAAATGTTATCGTTTTTGGTTTTTTTTATTTTTTAATTATTTTCTTCTTTTCACATACACACTTCAGTGTGTGTATTGAAAGAAGCGCAGCGAAAGCATATAGAAATGTAAAAACTTTTTAAAAGGCGTACCTATTTTATTATTGATTTTACCCTAAATTAGTTTTTTTATTTGTTCTCAACAAATGGTTAATGCAAATGTTTATGTGTAGTAACATGAATGTTTAAACTATTGTATTATTAAATAAATGTAAAAGTTGCTTACTGCACGCCTTCGGAGTAGAATGAAAAATATTTACCAAAACATTCATTTGGCGAAACATATTTTACTATTACCTTGGATTGTCATTTAATCCTTTGGACGATTCAAGGCCTGAACATATATTTTATGTACCCTTTTTAGTTTTTTTTTTTATAATAAATCAGTGCAATAAATATACGTACATGTATACTTTGTTAGGAGAGGTGGAATTTTTACCTACAACGCTTTACAAAGTTTGTGTTTCGACTCATTAATTCGAATCAAATAAATGCAAACCCATAGAAGCCAAACCCAAAGGATCATGATAAAACTGCAGAATGTATATTTACAATGGAAATAATGAGTAAGAAATGTTTTGCAACGAATAGGATTGTACATTTTTTAGGCCAACATTTGCCTTTAGCGCTTACGGCACCTTTGCCTTTACATCCTTTCTCATTTAAAAATTCCACTTTCACAACTTGACGCGAGTATACAAATATTTATAAGAGTTATTATCTACGGAGTTCTGATCATATTACAACATTACCATTTTTCAAAATTTTATTTTCATTTTCTTTCGTTATGGAAACAAAAAAAGAATACGATAAAAAGGCAAATTAACTGATAAAACATAGTTCCTAATTTGTATCACAATATTTACATACATATAAAAAAATTATATTACAAAAAAAAATTTCTATTATATTACTTAAGGCCATAAAGGAGAGATAGACATAAAACATTAAAAGAAGATATGAGTGTCGAATTCGTTTGTAAGCTAAACAATATTTTTTTACATTTTGTTTCCACTTACTTTGTTCCTTAAATTATAAAATAAGGGTGAAATTCTTATTCAAAAAAAGAAAAAAATACATAAAGAGTTCCTAAAAGAAGAGTTATTTCATTAAATATTAATAATTAAAAAAAAAGAAAGAATATTTCCATAAAATATAAAATATAAAACACATTTTCATCGAAAATTTAAAATAATTATTAAAATTTATTTTAATAGGAAAAACACAATTAAAAAAAAACATTCGAATCCTCGCAAAAATATGTGAATTAAGCAAACACTAAAATATAATAAGTTCATAGAAAACTAATTAAAAACATACCATTTTTTTTGTTTTGACATTATATTTAATGAAAAAAAAGTAAAACTATATATTACATAGGTATAAAAAATAAAAAAAAAGTTTTTAGTATATCAGAGAATATAGAACACATTTATTGCAAAAATGTGCATATATAACTTCAGTTTTATTTTCAAACATTGTTTATTTGTTATGAAACACTAGTTTTACTCATATTTTATTTATTCTAAATTATTTTTTTTTTATATTTTTTCTAACGAAATAAACAAACAAATGAAAACGATAAGACAACATATCACAGTATACGTAATCCTGTTCAATAATAATTAAACTAAACAATTTAAATATACACAAACAAAAACAGTCAAAGAAACAAGCTTATTTCCGTTTTAACAATGTTTGGTTTTTCTTAATATTTTCGGTTAAAATTATATTTTTTGCAATACAAATTTCTAGCATAAAACGGATAAGCTAAAAACTAAAAAAAAAAAGAATAAAAGAAAAAACGTAAGAAGTTCCTATATATTTCAAAATATTTAAAGTAAAAAAATATGTGCATATAATTATAATATAATTAGTGTTTATATAATATATACATATAAGAAAGTCTTTTCCATTTTATTTACTGTATGCAGCCCCTTGCGACGCGCAAATGTGACATCTTTTTAAACAGCCCTATTGAATTCCCCAACCCTGTATCTATTTCTTTCATTATTTGGTTATTAAAACGGTCTTCCACTTGAAAGGAAAACTCTTTTTCTCTTGACCACAAATATCCTTCTCGTCATCCCAAACACCTTCCAATTTCCCTTTATATTATCGTCTTTTTTTTTTTATTCTTTATTGAATTATATATGAGTATATATTATATATGTATGTGAATGGATATACATATATGTATGTATGAAACAAATAAAATACACAATTTAATGTATTGCCCAACCTCGCGAATCATGTGAAATGACTTAAAATTAACTATAAAAAAAATATTATTTAAAAATTAACAGAAAACGTACTATTAATAATACTAAGCTGTAAGTAATTTTTATGTCTATATATATTTATATATAAATTTACCTTTAGAATATTATATATAAATATATATACAGTATTAAAAAATAAACTACAACGCAAAAGTAAAAGGACAACCAGAGATTGTATTGTTAAATGACAAAAAAAAATAAATAATAATAATCATAAAGAAAAAAATGAAAACAAAAGGTTTCCTGATTATTTGTTCGGAACACAAACGTCCGCGGATTTCGCTGCGAGTCATAAATGTAAGTATCTATTTAAAAGCCACAGCGCGAATCGCCGTTTGCAACATTCTGATAACAGCATTGCGAAGATTCTTCTCCCACTTTTTAAAATTCCTTTCCTACTAAGAGATGTAGGAAATGTAATATGTTCATCGTACTTAACTTTGCAGCAGTAGCTTTGCTAACCTACTTACTATATCAATCTTCCTGATAATAAAGAATCCTTTAGATCGGAACCAGTACTATGCATTTTTGGTTATGCGATCAGGTATCTACAGATAGTTTAGCTTACCATCATCAAGGCCATCATGACCTATTAGAGCTTCAACCCAACACAGGATCCTACATAATCGTCACCTCTACCTATATCAACATATCAAATTTCATCAAAATCCATCGAGTCGTTATCGAGTTATTTCCATTTGCGGAAAGATTCTCTACCCCTCATAACGCCCCATAAAATCTAATGATGACGTCACGCCAAAAATAATCTCGTACCAAGCAACCGATTTTCATCGAAAATCACCAGGCGCACAGAAATCAGCAGTAGCAGTAGGTATACCAATCCCAGTCGCAGCGAGTTTTTTTTTCCTTTCCCGCGCAATTGCAGCTGTCACTTTTTGGCGGCCATAATGTTTTGAGCGCTCGCCAGAGATGTGCAGTCTGATTTGTGCTAGCTAGGAATGGGCGATCGTAGTGTGGTACATTAGAAATTTCAGCGTTTATTATGATTTCTATTTTGATTTCATGTTTTCTGTTTTTAGAGAGAATATTAATTTCGAGATACTTACGTGTGATTAAAAAGCCATAAACCGGATTTTTTTTAGTTTTATTTCGGTAGATACATTTGCTGCTTTAAGCAATGGGTAAGTAGATAAACAAAAATAGTAGTAGAGGCACAATATATCGCCGATGTTGTTCATCTGATGACATGAACTGCTAAAATGAAACGGGTTATATAGTCCTATATTTGTATTCTATTTTGTACTTATTCTTGCCTTAACTATCAGCTATCTACAGATAGTTTAGCTTACCATCATCAAGGCCATCATGCCCTATTAGAGCTTCAACCCAGCACAGGATCCTACATAATCGTCTCCTCTACCTATATCAACATATCAAATTTCATCAAAATCCATCGAGTCCTTACGAGTTATTTTCATTTGAAGAAAGATTCTCTACCCCTCATAACGCCCCATAAAATCTAATGATGACGTCACGCCAAAAATAATCTCGTACCAAGCAACCGATTTTCATCGAAAATCACCAGGCGCACAGAAATCAACAGTAGCAGTAGGTAAACCAATCCCAGTCGCAGCGAGTTTTTTTTTCCTTTCCCGCGCAATTGCAGCTGTCACTTTTTGGCGGCCATAATGTTTTGAGCGCTCGCCAGAGATGTGCAGTCTGATTTGTGCTAGCTAGGAATGAGCGATCGTAGTGTAGTACATTAGAAATTTCAGCGTTTATTATGATTTCTATTTTGATTTCATGTTTTCTGTTTTTAGAGAGAATATTAATTTCAAGATACTTACGTGTGATTAAAAAGCCATAAACCGGATTTTTTTTAGTTTTATTTCTGTACATTTGCTGCTTTAAGCAATAGTAGTAGTAAAGGGTAAGTAGATAAACAAAAATAGTAGTAGAGGCACAATATATCGCCGATGTTGTTCATTTGAGACATGAACTGCTAAAATGAAACGGTTTATATAGTCCTATATATGTATTCTATTTTGTACTTATTCTTGCCTACACTATCAGCTATCTACAGATAGTTTAGCTTACCATCATCAAGGCCATCATGACCTATTAGAGCTTCAACCCAACACAGGATCCTACATAATCGTCACCTCTACCTATATCAACATATCAAATTTCATCAAAATCCATCGAGTCGTTATCGAGTTATTTCCATTTGAAGAAATATTCTCTACCCCTCATAACGCCCAATAAAATATAATGATGACGTCACGCCAAAAATAATCTCGTACCTAGCAACCGATTTTCATCGAAAATCACCAGGCGCACAGAAATCAGCAGTAGCAGTAGGTATACCAATCCCAGTCGCAGCGAGTTTTTTTCGTATCCCGCGCAATTGCAGCTGTCAATTTTTGGCGGCCATAATATTTTGATCGCTCGCCAGAGATGTGCAATCAGATTCGTGCTAGCTAGGAATGGGCGATCGTAGTGTAGTAGATTAGAAATTTCAGCGTTTATTATGATTTCTATTTTGATTTCATGTTTTCTGTTTTTAGAGAGAATATTAATTTCAAGATACTTACGTGTGATTAAAAAGCCGTACACCGGAATTATTTTAGTTTTATTTCTGTACATTTGCTGCTTTAAGCAATAGGTAAGTAGATAAACAAAAATAGTATTAGAGGCACAATATATCGCCGATGTTGTTCATTTGAAGACATGAACTGCTAAAATGAAACGGGTTATATAGTCCTATATTTGTATTCTATTTTGTACTTATTCTTGCCTACACTATCAGCTATCTACTGACAGCCGTATTTATTAGATTTCCTTAGGCGGGGTCTCAGAGGTTGCCTAGTTAGGCATGCCTAAATATTTAGGTTGCCTCTAGGCAACGTTGCTTAAATTCTTATTTATAATCGATTTTCCATTGCTGCCTAACTAGGCGAAGTTTATGTCAAATAAAGTAGTTGTATTTACAAATCTAGTATAAAAAATTAAGATTCTTGTACTTTGTTTACATCAGATTTTCTTTTTTTTTTTGGGTTGACAGCATATGTTATTTGTAAACAAATATCTTAAAGGAAGAACATGGAGCTATATGGGCAATGTTATCTTGCTGTTCGGAATCAGTTTGAGGATTCAACAGTGGAGTGAAAAGAATGTTGGAGCAGGCATAGCCCCCATCATCGAGTAAGCGTTTTGTATATTTTTGGTCTCCTACTAGTTGGAGAATTCATAATATTCACTACACATAAATCATTTACAAGTGAAATGAAGCTTGATTCTATTCTTATGAAAATATTTTCACTTTATTGCAAACCACCACCCAAAATCTCAAAATAAATTTCCAGATTGAAATTCTCGTAAACGTCAAAATGAAAATGAAATGAAAATTCCTTAGGCAGCCTCTAGGCAGCCTTTAGGCAGGGTTCGCTCGCGCTTAAGTTAGGCGGCCTTTAGGCAACGTTGCTAAATGTGAAAATCGATTATAAATACCGATTTTGCACTTAGGCAGTACTTAAAGGTTGCCTAAAGTTAGTCACGCCAAAAATAATCTCGTACCTAGCAACCGATTTTCATCGAAAAGCACCAGGCGCACAGAAATCAGAAGTAGCAGTAGGTATACCAATCCCAGTCGCAGGGAGTTTTTTTTCTTTTCCCGCGCAATTGCAGCTGTCACTTTTTGGCGGCCATAATGTTTTGAGCGCTCGCCAGAGATGTGCAATCAAATTTGTGCTAGCTAGGAATGGGCGATCTTAGTGTAGTAGATTAGAAATTTCAGCGTTTTTTATAATTCTATTTTGATTTCATGTTTTCTGTTTTTAGAGAGAATATTAATTTCAAGATACTTACGTGTGATCAAAAAGCCGTACACCGGAATTATTTTAGTTTTATTTCTGTACATTTGCTGCTTTAAGCAATAGGTAAGTAGATAAACAAAAATAGTAGTAGAGGCACAATACATCGCCGATGTTGCTCATTTGATGACATGAACCGCTAAAATGAAACGGGGTATATAGTCCTATATTCGCATTCTATTTTGTACTTATTCTTGCCCACACTATCAGCTATCTACTGAAGGTTTAGCTAACCATGCTCAAAGCAATCAATCATGACCTCCTGACTACAACCCAACACATTATTCCAACACATTATTCTACATACATCCACATATCAAATTTCAAAAAAAAAATCATCTAGTTATTTCCATTTGAAAAAAAGTTCTATTTCCCTCAATGGCCAATGAAATCTAATGATGACGTCACGCCAAAAATAATCTCGTATTTAGCAACCGATTTTCATCGAAAAGCACCAGGCGCACAGAAATCAGCAGTAGGTATACCAATCCCAGTCACAGCGATTTTTTTTCTTTTCCCGCGCAATTGGAGCTGTCACTTTTTGGCGGCCATTATGTTTGCGGAGTTCTCGTCAGAGATGTGCAATCATCTGTGCTCGCTAGGGATGGTCGATCTTAGTATAGTAGATTTGTTAAAAAAAATATGTTAAGCAGTCTTGACTATTTTAATTTTATGTTTTTTTTACAGAGAATATTGATTTCAAGGTACTTACGTGTGATAAAAAATCCCTAAAAACGTGTTTTTTTAATTTTATTTAGATACAGTGTACATTTGCAGCCGTTGCAGAGGTTGTTTAACTTTGAAACATCTCCAAGTATCATTTAAATGCAAAATCGGTATCAATCATCGATTTTCATATTTAAACAACGTTGCCTAGAGGTCGATTTATTTTTTAGAGCCATTTTAAAATGAATTTTGACAGATCGGAGAATTTCCATTTAATATTTTTTATATTTATTTGGGTTTCTGTGTTGAAAATGAAAGCAAATTAATAAAAATGGACTCAAGATACGTTTCTTTTGTAAATGATTTGTAAATGTACTGAATATATGGTAAATACAATCAAAAAATGTACAAACCGAGAATTAACCCATTGGAACATCAAGGCAAATGTTTTCGGCAAAATTAAAGATTTTCAATATGGAAAATCTTATCATACTTGTTCGATCCGATCTTGAAGTCTCAAATCTAGGAGTGGCCACATTTCTGATAACCTCCAAGTGATGGCTGCTATGAGATATTGGGGTCGAAATGAGGTACATTATATAATCTACTTTTACACTGCAATATAATTCTTTAAACATTCCATTAAACCGCTGTCAAAAAAATACCTTAGATCATAAAGTAGTGTAGAAAAAAGCGACCAGAGGACATAATCTTGTGTAGAATTTCACTTTTTTGTACTAGATTTCTAAATTTTATTACATTTTTTGAACAATCAGCGTTTAGTTGTTTAGTTGTTACGGCTGTTGGTGCTTTAATAAAACAGATTAAGTAAAAATAGAACCAGAATATATCGCTGATGCCAATTTGATAACCTAAACTGATAAAAGCAAACATTTCCTTTAAATGTTCCTAAAACTGCTTTAAGACATGTTTACATCTTCAGATACAGATTTATTTTATAACTATTTTAATATTCTCTTCAACTCTGCATATCTAAAAAAAATTTAAAAAAATCAATTTTTAATGTTAATAATTGTAAAACTTGTATTTTATGTCATTAACTGCTAAAACAAAACATTTAAAGGGAAAATGTATGCATCGATTTTAATGGTGTGTTGAAGCTCAAGTTATCTGGTTATATTATAAATTCCGATCAATTTGTGACAATTTGAACTGCTAAAATCAATTATTTCCCTTAATATGTTCCTAAAACAGCTTTCTTCCATGTTTACAACTTCAAATACAGTTTTATACCCTATCCCATTTTATTATATTGATTTTGAAATTAAGTTTGTAACATAGAGAAATAATTTTGTAGGTATACCTTGAAATATATGGATCGACTAAGAATCGCTGGCTTATAGTCGATCTACCAATGTCTGTCCGTCCGTCTGTCACAGATTTTTGGGCTTAAACATTGAGCTAGAGTGATGAAACTTGGTGTATAGACTATCTATCCGACAAAGCTAAAGATGTGTAAAACTGTTTAAAATCCGCCCACTTCCACGACCACTTTTCAGTAAAACGTTGCTTTTGACCAAACGGTTGAAAAAGTGGCTGAATAACATATTTTCACAATCTGAACATCTATATGTATTTCGTCAATATCTATATTTAGCCACGCCAACTTTTTAAGGGCATATTTTTCATAACAAAAGAATGTTGGTACAATTAAAAATAAAATGAAAAAAACATTTGATGAAAATATTTTGAGATTAATACTATGAACATTTTGTTTATAAATCATTTTAAAACATGCCCAATTGTTTGGGGCGTTTCCAAAAAAAAACACATTTGGAAAACCTATCCCAAAGAAAAACGTCTTTCTTTGTCGAACCATAAGAGATTAAGATTAACATTCTGAGTAAGATTTGGTGAGAACGTATTTTGTATATTTCATCCCCATTCAGATTTAGGCTTATTATTGGAGATGTTAAATTTAAGAATGGAATTAAATAGGGTATTCACCGATTCGCACAGTGGATATATGTAGCCTTCTCATATGTTTTTTAATATTTTCTTCAATTCTTCATATAAAAAAAATCGATTTTTGCGATAAAAAATTATACAAGGGTACAAGTTATACAATTTGATGACATAAACTGCTAAAATCAAACATCTAAAGTAAATGTTTGATTTGAGCAGTTCACGACATTAAATTGACACAAATGCTTGCATGGATTTTATTTTGAAGCTCAAAATATCTAGGTATATTATACAATAAAAAAAATATACAAAATGTGAGACATTTGTATCAATTTTACGACATGTACTGCATTTTCCATTACACGGTCCTAAATCAGCTTTATATCATGTTAACAACTTCAGATACAGTGTTTTTTTAAACTATTTTGAATATCCTATTCAATTCTACATACCAAAAAAATAAACGATTTCATATAAGCGGTAGCAGATAAAGACTTAAGTGACACGCACAAATAAAAAGCTACCTCAACCAACTATATGTATGGCACTGGATGCAGTTAGCTAAACACCCAGATAATGGAAGGCATCTTGATTGAGATCCAGGTTCTTCCTGGACGGTAGCGTTTTTATCATCCTAGCTCAAAATGTAAGGCTCACAAAAAACATCCGCAGTGCTGATTTTATGGTTCGACAAAAAACAACATTTTCCTATTGCATATGCCTTGTGGTAGGGTATATACAAATGTTTTTTGTAGGAAAACGCCCCCAAAAAGGAGGCGTGGGTTAAAATTTTCTATGGACGAAATGTTAATTTTAATTTTATTAATGTTTTTACATAAAAAGTGTTTATGAATATTTGAAAATTTGACCGAAAAAGGTTTTTTTTACTGAAAACCCGAAATATAGGTATTGAGATTGTCTAAATATATTGTTCCGACACTATATCTATAATCATCTACCGTTTGGCCAAAACGACGTTTTTCCGAGATGTAAGCGTGGTATTGTGCAACGTACAAGGATCATATTTCCCAAATTATACTCTCCTAGCTCAAAATTTAAGGCCTAAAAATCGGTGACAGACAGACATGACTTAAATGACTCAGCTAGCGACTCTGAGTTTTTGTTTTTTCTTTGAAGATATACCTCAAAAATTTATTTCTCTATGTTAAAAACTATGTATAAAAACTAACACCTATGGGATAGGGTATAATAAAATGGCATATACACGGACGAACAGACAATGACCGTGTTCCTGGTTTCAGATTTAGTAAAATAACTTTTTATGATGTTCTATTCTTATTGCTCAATCGACCATTTTTGTCACATAACATTGGAGGGATATAACTGTCGAAACAAGTTCAAAATGTACGCATGGGCGTAAAGTGAAACAATTGATTTTTTTCGACCCGTCATGAAGATGGTTTTTATTTCAGTAAAATTATTCCATATTATAGGTTTCTTTAAGCTATTTTTTACTTTCATGATAATGAATAATTATTCTGAATAGATATAAGTTAATACAAATTTATAAATATGGAAAAAAGAAATTGAAAAATAAGGGTTGACAGGGGTTGATATTATAAATGTATATATATTATATATACACATATGTATTGACATAATATGTAATGTAAATATATTATATTTACATTACCTGTCAGTAAGATTTTGCGTTCCACGTCAACTTAAATTATTTTTCAGTTCTGATCCGGATATCTGATATTCCACTGAACAATAAGGCTAAACACGGCCAATATTTTCCTATGTACGAAAATAAACATACCCCTATAGGACATGGTATAAAATCACATTTTTTTTAATGTGCCCTTATATTAATAAAACCCACAGTCACCGTCTGACCTTAAAGCCGACAACTTCATTTATTAATTTTGCTCCTCCTATTTTTTCACTGTTAGAGTTCTCCCGTTACTCTCTCAATCTTTCTATTTTTTGCTTTATTCCGGTACCGCAAACAAATAAATTTACTTATGTGCGTGAACGGTTTAAACATGGACCCTGGGCCGCCAACGCTAGCGGGCAACAAGTTTGGCACGCTCGATCTCGAGCTGCTGTCTGAGCCCAAGAATAAAAAAAGAAAAAAAAACTACGTATACACACATGGATCTTAATAAATCTTTTGAAATAAATACAACCCTACCAGACCCTAAATTCATAGTGTTATCCTCTAGTGACCAAAACAAGCCCCTATTTTCCTACTAAAAAGAGCTATAGGCTACATTTACACCGTGGACAATAACCGGGACTAAGCCTACATTTGGTGTAAGTCCCATCGGTGTAAACACCTCGAACAAGTACTAAATTGCTTAGGCCCGTCCACTTATTTAGGTGACCTGGACTAAACTGTTTATTCTACCTTGCGCATAGATGTCACCATAAATTCATATGAATTGGTATACTAACTGTTATAATAGGTTACGCTACGTTTCACCGTGGACAATAACCTATTATAACAATTAGTATATCACCTGAATTTATGGCGACATCTATGCGAAGGTAGAATAAACAGTTTAGTCCAGGTCACCTAAATAAGTGGAGGTGGACTGACCTAAACAACTTCGTACTTGTTCGAGGTGTTTACACCGATGGGACTTACACCAAATGTAGGCTTAGTCCCGGTTATTGTCCACGGTGAAAACGTAGCCATTGGGGCTGATCTTGGAAAAAAAAACCATTTATTCATGACGGTGTAAACAGAAAATTTCTGAGACTAAATTATTTAGTGCCGGACCAAATATAGTCCACGGTATAAACGGTAGCCATAGATGGCATTAGTACTGCGTATGAATATATAACAGAACTACGTGACGGCAGTCTACTTCTTGCGAAATCTGAGAAATTAGCCAAATTATTCCTAGCAAAAAAAACGCTCGTCAATCTCTGCCCAATCTCCGTTAAGATTCACACCAACTTAAATTCCTCTAAAGGTATAATTTATGCACCTTGGCTAATAAACTTGCCCTTTTAGGCCTTTTTTCAAAAAGACCATTTAGAAAACTTGTGAGATAGGAAACCCTCAGCAAATATTAATAAAGAGGCAGACTTGATCCTATTCGTGTTGCTGCCAACAAATCAATACCTAAAGCTCACCAAAAACCCCCAAACGGAAGGTGCCCTGTTGGTGTCCTATGCTAAAGGCACTCCGCTGTGAAAAAATGTATGGATGCAGAATTCCAAAAAACATCCCAATCAAGGTAACCTTATGGCATATAAAAAATCAAACGCCAAATTTCGTAGAGAAGTAAAAAATAACAAAGCAAAGTGCTTTAATACTTTGATTTCATCTCGAAATCCAAATTCCTCGCATTCCAAAATCGGGCATAATATCCGCATTTTGACTGGGAACTACATACTACAACGCATAAAATGTATTTCTACACCTTCGGGTTCAATGTCTGCACCCATAGAAATAAGCAAAGACAAACACTTTTCAGATAGATTCAAAACAGACAAAGATTCAAGATATAGAAAAAGCCGTAACAAGTATAGAATTGGAATATTGCTTAACGAGACTCAAAGGTAAAACTCCTAGCAGAGACAGGGTATCTTAGCCCAAGTTATTAGAAAAGATAGTGGCAAAAAGGTAACTGTGGTTCATTGAAACCAAAAAACTAAATAGTCCTAATCAGGTAGCTTTTAGTCCAGGTAAAAGTTGTGCGGATGCTCTACTTCACTTGGATCACTACATCTGCAATGCATTGTCATCTCGCAATCACGTCGCAATTCTCTCGCTCGATTTCGAAAGGGCGTTCGATAGGATAGGCATACATTTGGTTTTATCTAAATTTAAAGTTTGTGGCATTGGACCCAAAATATATAAATACGTCAAGTCTATCCTTACCAACAGAAAAATTTGTGTTAAAACAATTAACTGTTATTCACCTTCCTTTTCGCTTTTTAATGGGATTCCTCAAGACTCACCATTATCAGTAATACTTTTATAATAGCTTTTGATGAACTGAGCAAACTAATCACCCAACACAACCTTCTAGATCATTGCATATAAGCGGATGATATTTACATCCTGTGTAAAAACAGTGATGTAGGTAGGACTAAAAATATGCTATCTAGGGTTGTAGAAGATATAAAAGAATGGTCAACCCGATCCGGTGCTAAGCTTTCACTAGAACAATGCAAATCATTGCACATTTGCAGCAAATCTTCATGTTCAGGTTTGTCCTTTAGTTTTAATGATATTAATATATAAAATTTTGATAATTTAAGAATACTAGGATTATTATTTAACAAAAAATATAGTTGGAAACCACACTGTTTGGAACTTAGAAATAGCCGTACTGTGAGAGTCGGCATAGTAAATTATTTAGCTAGTAAAAAAAGTAATTCCAATATAAACACTCTTTGCAGTATCGCCAGATGTGTAGTTTTAAGTAAAATCGATTACGGGTTACTGATCTATGGCAAAAACCAGCCTAAGTCTACAATCAACACTATTAAGGCACCCTATCATCAAGCTGCACGGAGAAGTATCAATGCATACCCCACAAGTCCTATAAAAAATATATTAACCGAAGCCGGACTTCCATCATAAAGGCAGCTTACTCTAACGGTTCAATTATCGACAAGGAATATAATCCAACACAAATGCCAAATCCATAAGGCGTATACCATCAGCCATCTCTCTTGCTTTCGCCACAGTGAAACACTTGGATCTACCTATGAAACGTATTTTACCTTACAAATGCTCATATCCCCCATGGTTCTAAAAACGTTCATCGTTGATTATGGATATATCGCAAAAAAAAAAAACGAACACCTCTCCTGATATGTTTCGTCGTTTATTTCTTAGGATCTCCTCCAAGAGTGTAGCAAGTGGAATTTGGTATTCACAGACGGATCTAAAACAAACTTTAGCACATCATTTGCTGCCACTCACGAAAACGGCGCCATAATAAGCATAGGCATATAGCCAACAATGCGGCCACCAGCAAGAAACACCTGGTTTGATGAGGAATGCCGACAGATGCTCGCAGCCAAGAACGAGGCCTACAAGGCTAAGCTGCAGGTGAAGACGAGAGCTGCCATTGAGCTCTATAGGAAAAGAAGAAAAAAGAGCAAGAAAAGCGCGCGATCGAGGAGTTGAGACACAGTCGATGCTGAGGATATGAAAGAACCACTTCTGCAGACTGTTAAACGGCGATGACGAACAACATTGCGCTGTCAGGCAGAACGAACCATTTAATATTGGCAACGACAGCGAAAACTGCCAACTGCCAACCACCCGACCTAAGTGAAGTAAGGATAGCAATATCTAAACTCAAGCTTAATAAGGCCGCTGGAAATGACGGCCTTCTCGCTGAGCTTTATAAAGCTGGTGGAGATGACTTGGTAAGTAACATCCACCAACTCATAAGCCAAATCTGGTCGGATGAAAGCATGCCTGATGAATGGAACCTCAGCATCGTTTGCCCGATCCACAAAAAAGGAGACCCTCTGAACTGCGCCAACTACAGAGGCATAAGTCTTTTCAACATCGCCTACAAGATCCCATCTGCCGTAATATGTTATCAGTGTGGTTTTAGGCCAGGAAAGTCCACAATCGATCAAATTTTCACACTTCGGCAGATCCTGTAAAAAAAACCCAAGAAGTCCAAATCGATACCCACCACTTATTTATCGATTTCAAAGCCGCATACGACAGCATTTATAGATACGAACTATACAGGTCCATGTCTAGTTTTGGTATACCGCCCAAACTCGTCCGTTTGTGTAGGATGACGATGGATAATTCTCGCTGCACCATCAGGGTCGGAAACGACCTCACCGACACATTCGATACCAAAAAAGGATTAAGGCAAGGCGATGCGCTGTCATGTCACTTTTTCAATTGATTCTTGAGAGGATTGTGCAAAACTGCCGAGCCAACATCAGAGGCACAATTTTCCAAAAATCGGTGCAACTACTAGCATACGCCGACGATATTGACATCATTGGTAGGACTCAACGTTATGTCATAGCCACGTTTGTTAGTATAGAGAAGGAAGCGGCAAAAATGGGAAGTATATGCTGTCAACACGAAGGGACACACAACATCGACGAATTGGACAGAACGTCACCATTGACAGATATAACTTTGAGGTAGTACGGGACTTTGTCTACCTCGGCTCCGCTATTTACTCTGACAACAACATCTCGTCAGAAATCAAACGAAGAATTACTCTTGCCAATCGCTGTTTCTTCGGGCTAAGAAGGCAATTTAGTAGTAAAGCCCTCACTCGAACTACTAAGGAGATCCTATATAAGACCCTGATTATTCTAGTCCTGCTCTACGGCGCTGAAGCATGGACCGTATCAAAAGCGGATGAAGAAATCCTTGGTCGATTCGAGAGAAAAATTCTTCGAAAAATCTTCGGTCCCGTTTGCGTTGACGGGCTATGGAGACGAAGATTCAACCACGAACTATACACCGACATACCCCTAGTCAAAAAACTCCGCATTGGACGTTTAAGATGGCTAGGACATGTAGAACGTAATCCTTAGTTACCCTAATTAGGATAACATTACTCAAATGTACAAATTTATTGAGAGTTTAAAAATAGAAATATAACATGAAACTATGCAGAACTTTGAATTTTATCATACTTTCAATTGGGATTAAGATGTGTTCTTTATGGTTTAAATGAATCCTTATTTCAAATGGTATTGACATACTAAAAGGACTTTTTTAAACAAGACCGTTCTTTACCTTATCATTTGTCACCCACACTGATTTGCCGCTTTCGATCATACTGTTGCGGATTTGTATGTTGTTATGTGGTGCTTGATAATCTGCTCATTGCAAAGATATTTGTGCACTGCAACACAAGAGTTAATAGCACAACGATATATTCATCTCAAATTCTCAATCCAACAATCTTAATACACCGAATGTAATATTGTAAAAAGAAACACTACACATTATTTTTTGAAAATCACTTTTTGTAATATCCCAGTCTCTGATCATGTATTAGAAAGGCATTTCCTGAGGGCTGTTGAGCACCTGTGCCGCTGCAATCGTCTACATATCACTTGTCGCTACAGCTCTTTGAACTCTTTGCCGGCGAATTGTGATGTTTTTTTATCTGGATCACTAAACGCTGTAATCGGACAAACATAAACAAAATGCGAAGCAAATTAAATGGAACATTCATTCGGAATGAGGAGAGATGAGGATTCGATAGTTTGACTGACGTTATCGTTTTTGACAACCATTGGCAGTGCCCAGTGCGACAAGTACAATTGTGCTTTGGATTCAGTAAAAACAATATCCAACGTGTGTTGTCGAAGTGATGCCAAACCTTGGGAATATATAACAAATAATATATAAAGGGTGTACTTCACCAGTTAATGTTTTTAATTTTAGGCCGTGTACCAATTGCTGTAAAAGTGGGGTTGCATATTATTATTCACTGCTGATCCACTGGCTATTATTTTTCTAAAACACTTCTGTAGTGGAAACCATTTTTTAGATTTTTGTTGCGCAAATTGGTTTAAAAAGTAATTTCTCTAATTTCATATTAAAATTGAATATTCTACTCAAATTTGAAACGTACGCAATTTTGTACGCAGTTCTTTATTCAAGGGGAAACCCTTAACATTTTTTGATACAAACAATCGGGTTTTTTAAACTTTTTTGTTTGATATGCAGAGTTGAAGAGGATATTAGGAATATTAAAAGAAAATGATTTTAGCAGTTAATGTCATCAAATCGACACAATTGACAGAAGCGCAAACTGCTCCGGCTAATTCCTAACCAATATGAGTGGGAGAAACAGCGCTGTCCGTGGTAATCATCGGGTACTGCTCTGATCCAACCGGATTTGACTTGCTAAACGATAAGTGCGAGTGTTGATAACAAGACCAAAATCAGCAACACTATAGAAACCGACCTCAATCCACTTGGAGTGCGCAACTGGAGGCAGTTAAGGGCCGGGCGAATTGGGGATGGATGTTGATTGAGGCCAAGGTTCATTCCGGACTGTAGCGTCACTTATGTAAGTAAGTCATGTAGTTGAAAGAGGGTTGCTATGGTTTTTGATCAGCTGTTAGTTTAAGTTTACTTTACTACAAATTCGGGGAATTTACACAGAAAACAAGTAACGTGAATTGCTTGCTGGCTATTTAATATGCAAATTATATGGATATAGGCTACTTCCGATATGAAAACAGAGCACCGTTTTGTACTTAGATAAGCTACAAATATAAAGCGTTGCATTATAAAATAACGTATACAACTTTTGCATTAAAGTAAAGTTTATTTTATTTCTATGAACCACCACTTAATTGTGAACACATTACCATTATGGCCACAAACAGCGGTGACTGTGCAGGGTATATGCAAAGTGTTTGTGTGTTTATTGCCATTATGAAACACGACAAAAAAATATATAGACAAATTATCTTTTTTTTTTAATTATCATGTAAACAAATATGTAAAAACATCATGTACTAAATTATTTATATAAATATATTATTCTTTTAATTAACAATAAAAATAAATCAATAAACTAACAAAATACGACTAGTTGTTCCTGTTTTGGTTCGTGTTTTTTTTTTATAACATAAATAAATTAATTATCAACAAGTATATGTTACATTTTAGTATGCTTCATAAGCTTTTTTATGTTTGTTTAATTTTTTCCCTTTTCGACTTAAAACTTAACGTAAAATAAGATTGATTGTCAAACAAAGATAATTACAATAGTTAAAAAAAAACAGCAAATAAACACATTCTATATCTACAGGTTAAACCTTACTTTGAGGTTCTTTTAGCGCTTGATATCAACTCTTGTCGCTTGTAGAGGGTACCTCTTGGCGATGGAACAGCATCGGTTGGTGTACCACTTGTATTACGGGTTCTTCTTTCAAAATCAGCTGTTTTTGAGCGTAGAATTGCTCCGCCAATGTTTGAAATGCTCGTTGGCAGTTTGGGCTCTATTTGATAGTCCGGAGTATTTGCACTGCCTGCAGGTGTACTTTGCAAATGCATGGTTTTCGTTGTCGTTGTAAGTTTTTGTTGCGAGCTGCTAAATGTGGTCGTTTGCATGTTGTTTGTTCGTGGAGATTTCGATTTTGATACCAAGGTCGCCGTAGATGGTGATGATGTTGCGTTTACCGATGATAGGAATGATGCAAGTTTTGATGAAGGTTCCACTGTGGCTGCACCTCCCGCTGATGGTGATGATATTTTTTGACCTTCATATGTGATTGGAATCTGGTACACAGTGGCACCTCTACTATTTGCATTCGCACCCGTTGATGATGTTGAAGGTTTGCGCATATACGAAACATCAACGCCACCACCGCCTCCTCCTCCACCAAACGATAATGATCCAGTTATTGGAAAACCTTTTGATTTTGATGGTGGTTGTTTTTTTTTTTAGAAATAATGTTCTAGATTGAAAGAAAAGAGCATGAAGCTTAAGCTATGTAGCAGCAGTAACGACCCACTTTTTTGAGTGTGAATTGGAATAAAAATAAGTTATATTCTGCTCAACAAAAAATAATCGGTACAGAGGAAGCTATGAGACTAGTAAAGTAAGCTGCTAAGAGAAGTGCAATAAAAAAAAATAATCTCTATTTTTAATAAACGGGTGCGCCGTTTTGATGCCAAATACTCGTGCGGTTGAATGTTGTGTCTTGTTGTAAGTTGGCGTGTATTAAATCCAACCAGTGGCATTAAGGAAGGCGATCAGTTCTTTGATGTGTTTATAAGAGAGCTCGCGGATGTTGTCAAAGAAAGGTTTGCCTAGAGTTCGTTGTCTTACTCTTGACAGAACCGGGCATTCGCACAGAAAATGAGTTAAAGTTTCCTTCTCACCCACCTCCTTGCTGCTGCGACAGTTGGTGTTGTGGGGTATACCCATTCTAACAGCATGGTCAGCATAATGAATATAACTTACTTTCACTCCAATTTTCATTATTTTTGTATTTTTTCAGTAATGAGAGTTTGCAATGCTGTGATTGCTATTCTAAACTCTGAGTTAATCAATGCTTATCTACTTTTTTTAATTACAAACAATATTCTAAGCACCAATATTCCACAAAGGAACGATTTTTTAAACCAAGGGGTATATTTTCAGAAAGTGTTATCTTTCCTATAACAGACAAAGTATAGTGTATTAAGGACGTTTGATAAATTGAGTATATGGGACAATTTTTTGCCCACTTCTGAAAGCATTAATAAACGTTGATTAGCTAATCAATGACTAAATTTTGACATTTGCGCGAGTACTTTTTATGGGGGAAACTGTCAACTTAGCCATTGGTTAGGTAATCAGCGTTTATTAATACGGCGGTACATGTTTTAAGATTCGAATATCCTATTTGAAAAAAAAAAATTATGAAGCATCACTTTTATTTCAACAGAAATAAACTCAAAAGCAGGACGTTACTAAGTAAAATATTTTACCGCCACATTTCATGTTTAATGCGTAGCAATATTTGCACAGATCACAATAAAGCTCTAGATATATGTATGCCGACTCGAACTGTTGTGAACTGCACTGTGCATGGTGCTGCTGCATTTTACAAACCTTCATTGCAATTTCCAAGTTCATTATAAGCAGAGTCCTCAATATATGGAATATTGGACAAGTCAAATTGTCCAGATCTTCTATAAAATACTTCATCGTCATCGGTATCACGTACATTGCTGCCACTTGCTACTGCTTGCATTTGTACTGGAATTTTCAAGCTAGCTGTCACAACGCCAGTCCGATCAAGAACAAACGGTGATGAAAGACGCCTTGCCGCGGTAGACATAATTGGTTGCTGCTGATGCATGGAATGAACGTCGACATTGGTTGACGATTTTGTAGGAGTGTTTAAGCTATCACTATTTTGTCCAGTTTTAGTGTTAGTTAATGTGTTACTGCTAAGTTGCTGCTTATGTGCAGGAGAATCACTTTCGGAATACTTTGACTTGGAAGTACGGCTATACAAAAGGAACGTTTAATAATATAAAATAATTATAATTTTTGTTATTTAATATTATTTTGCTGATGTATACAAAATTGGAAAACATTGTATTTATATATATTGTGTAAAATAATTATTTTATTTCACTAAAATATTATTTTTTTTTTAAATGTTTTATTAGTTGCTTACCGTCTTGATCCACTTGAGCTGGTTTGCGAGGGATCGCCTGTTGACACAGCATTCTCATGCATGACATCTTCTCGTGTGTAAAGTCGTCTAGGAGCTGGGATTGGTGGTGTTCGTGAGGACGATGACTCACTATAATTTCGCCCATTGGGTGGGGGTTCATTGTTGAAGTTAGATTGTTGTGGCGGGTGTCTAACGATTCCATCGCCCCCTGTTTGCATTACCCCAGTAGGGGGCAGTGAGCTCGCACCTTCAATTTCGTCACTTAGAAAGATAAAATAATATCACAGTTACAGTTAAAATGAGTTAATCCCGAAATCTGATTTACTCACTTGTCAGAAATATTGCGCCGGTCACATAGGTAATTTAATTGCTCTGGAAATGTATCAATCATGTTTGCATAAATTTCATCCATTAGCTCTGCTGGAACCCGGAACAGCTCTTCATAATGATCAATCATCGTTCTGCGAAATGATATGAAGTTACCAACATTTTAGTCCAGTTAAATAGAATAAGTTGATGAAACGAACGCACCTAATCACATTAATAATATCCCCCATTGACTCCTGCTCACTGTTCTCCTCGCCTGGTAATGTGGAGCGCAGAATGTTGGGTGCAAATACTGTAGCCAGGTTATTGCTGTCCATTTTATTGCCAGTTAGATGTACGGTACCATCCGAAGCAGAAATATCATCGCAGCAGGATGCAACTCTTGCAAGGAACCTTAGGAGTGCGTATAAAGTATCACGGTGAGCGGTGGGTAGAAGTTGTACTAAATGCGAGAGGGCCTCCAACTGAAGACGACGATTGCGAATTCCTAGTAAAAACCAATTAACAAATGATTCGTTAATTTAGGGGCTATACATACTTTGAGTTTTGATAAAGGCTTTGTACAAATTTCTACACAGCAGGGGTTCTGGTAGATCTCTTAGGAATTCCTTTAGCAATGTTGCAACATCATGTGGACAGGTGTTTGGGTCGATGATAATGCTTGCGCTTCTATCGAATTCATCTCGCATCTACAATATATACAAATAAAGCAGTTTGAAGCTAAATAGAAGCATAGCTTTAGTCCACAGAATAATTATACCTGTCGTACACGCTTTTTAGAAGTGCTGACGCGAAATATACCAACCAAATGGAGACCATGGTTTTCCAAGTGTTTGATGCATTCTTTGATAAAAGCAGGTACTTGCTTTTCAATTGGTTTGCTGTGATCAATCATCGGCGGTGGAGCAATCATCGAATTGTTCATCTGCAACTCATCATAGTCCTGACTTGAGCGCCGAATGTCTGATTGACTACGTGACATCTGTGTTGCAGCGGTCTTAGCAAGATTTCCATTACCGCTGTCGATACCACCGGTGATACTAGTAGAATTGCTGTCGGAATGGGGAAGGTTGAATGTACCTGATGGAAGGCTTTCGCATGACCGAACCTAAAAATGCCAATATGAATTATATATATATTCTCAGATGTGCCTTTTCAGCCAGATCATACCTTACTACTTGAGCTGCCACGGAAAAGCGATGTTATCGAGTTTCTTGAGCCTCTATCTGATGCCGCTGCCAAGTTTGTTCGGCGCTTCTGATCATGCGCCACACAATTTTCCAAAGAGTTTCCGAAAACGCCCACATGGGACCCTAAAAAGTGCTTGTTAACCTTCTGCCACTTAATAGAATACAAAGATAAATACCTTTGTCGTCCTTTCTTCCAATATCAAAGAAACTGGTAGTCATAGCTTTTTTCATTGCCAGTGGACGGCGTTTCTGTGATTTGCAGACATTTTCCGAATCTATAAGCTTACATACATAAAGATAACGTATTTTTTTATAAACAGTTCGACTAACCTGTGGGAGCGGCGACACTTACACCAATATTAAGTTGATTGATCTTCTCAATTGCCACCCGTTGTAAGATTTTCGCTTCAACCTCTGTCAGACTTTGCAAGTGTGCATCGGTAAGCGTTACATGACGACCACTGTCCGACGCCCACGTACAGTTACCCTAAATAGCAAAATTGAACATGATATTGTTCAATTAATGTTTGACAATAACAACTTACTCTTGGCGTCCATTCTGCCTTTGTTGGCGATGATGTTCTTGTTTGGCTTTTGGATCTCGTCTTCCAGATCTTTTTCGAGACAAACTGGCCAACATTGGATGATGACTTGGACTTTTGCATGGCTGCACTGTCGTTTTTTGAATCTGTGGATTAAATTTTAGAAAATGGAATTAGTATAAATAAATCAGAGAAGGGACCTTAAAAAAGCGAGCTAAAGAAAAATTACTGTTACTATGTCCAGATGCGGTGGTCCCCGCTGAAACGATTGAGCTTGTGCTGTTTGTGTGGCTTCCCGGTAGTGGATGGTAACCAGCTTGGTTATCCTGACCTCCGTGTTGATGATGGCCTGAACCATGCCATAAATTCGATAGAAATTGTGTACTTGAGTGTAAAATTCCGCTGGCTGTAGGCGTGGTACTTCCATGTCCATGTGATTGGGTATTAGTTGGGGATGTAGGAGCCGATGATGATGAACTGGAATGTGCTGGATATTGAGAAAAAGCTCCAGATTTTGTAGCTTTGTTGCTTTCCTGCTGTGCTAGCTTCTCTTCATATTCCCGTTTTTGTTGTATTCGTTGATCAAGACTTTTTCTCCACTCCAGATGAGCCTCGTCAAGGATGCTGGTATTCTCGTTGCCACGAATAAAGTCTAATGAAATCAGCGGCCATGCGTCCAATGTTTGAGTTGCCTTACTGTTACCCTCATCCATGCCTGGAGGATTAATCTCACCCTTTGCCCGAATATTTCGTAAATTTCGATCATAGTTAACCCGCTTGAATCGATTGGCGTTGTCATCGTGGACGCTCTTCTTGCGCGCCATTCGCAAATAACGTTTTATCGTGTCACTTACCGACTGTGACACGTCCTCGTTGTCGATGCTACTCTTACGGCGGTGAGCATGACTGGCTGTGACGCTTTTGTCGCTCTCATCATCAGTTGGTTGGCCTCCTGGGCCCGAAGCCATTGCCGCTGCTTCTTCCTTCTTCATTTCCTGGTATTCCTTTGCTAGACGTTTAATTTCATCCAATTGAATAAAATTTGTTTGCATACCTGTGGTTGCATAAACTACCTCGACAGATGGCTTCTTTATAGATATCACAGGAATCGGAGGGTTCTGTAGATGGAGGGAGGTTGACAAGTTAACTGACAGGTCTAGAGTTGATGGGGGCAGACGTTTGTTGGATTCATGATTAGGTGATTGTGATTGAGGAGGCGATGTAGTGGAAATGGTGGGTAACATATGTCCACAATGAGGCTTAGAAGCTGACTTTCCCGAAAAAGAATCCTTGGTGCTACCATTACGCCTAAAGTGCAACAAACTAGACAGTGACGATGCGTGTGGAAGACTCGTTTGTTGCCCAGCGTTGCTTGTGGAATGTTTTCCTAGAATACGGTGGAGTTGTTGCTTCTTCAGCTCATTATAAATCTGTTTAAGCAAGGCTTTATCCTCTAGAATTTCTGGTGTTATTCGATCTAATGGAATAACAGTGCGGCATGAAGCGCTACGGCTTAGCGTTCGCAGCCGTTCGAGCAGCTGATCGATCTCCGAGAGAGCATTAATACCTTTTGGAGATTGGGCGAGAGGCGGCAGAAAGCCAGGGCCACGCGATGACATTGCCATCGATTGCGAGCTGAGTCGACTTGAACTACCAGGTCGCTGGGCTGAGGGTGAAGATGTTTGATCTGGTCGAACAGTTTTTGAGCCTAGTAACGTTGTTGTTTTTCGCGATTCATCCAATTTAAGAAAGCTCTGAAGCAAATCAATAATTTGGTCGGCGTTTCGAGATTCTTCCGTTTCATCGTCAAAATTGATCGACTTATGACTGTGCGATAAAAGAAGTTTAAGGCGTCGCTTCGAGTTCCTTGTAGCACCCATTGCTCCAGGGTATGAGGCTTTGCGACGCCAAAGAATAAATCTGGGTTCATTTGCGCATAGATTATGAAAATGCCTTTCGCATTTTTGAATGTCTTCGAAGCGATTTTGAGTACCTTCTGGTATAAGTTTGCGACCAGCGTCTGCCATATATTTCCATGTTTTCCTTGTCAGAAGCCATCGTTCGCGCTTCTTTTCTTTTTTATCCTTCACCGAAGGAGTTCGTCGGCTATGTGAAGTGGAAGATGAAGGCTGTTGTGTTGGCACATGTTTAGAGTTTAGTTCATAAAGAATGTCTTCAGAGAATAGGGGTCCTGTTCGTTTTTTAACAATTGCTCTTCGTACATTTGGTCGCTCCATATTGACGTACTTGATTTATTCCCGCGATTTTAAATATATATTTGTGTATTCAATTTTATTGTGAAGAGGTCTCGGAATATCTAGGCTTTTATATGCCAGTATAAATATCCCTATGTGTTTGGCATTAACAAAAAAAATAATCATTCCGAACACTGTATAATAATAAAAATGCAGAGAAAATTTACTTTGTTTTGCTCATACGTACATTAAAAACTATTAGATTGATAAAATGTATTTTAATTTGTAATTGTTGTTTTTTTTTCATTAAAAATAATAAAAACTGAACAGAACTAGTAGCATCCTACTATTTGTCACATAAAACGTTTTAGTCTTTTTTCATATTTCAAAACCGAATATAACAATTAAAAGTTGAAGTTTCGTAGTTAATAGCGTTTTCGATTGGGAATTTCAGATTGGTCGTGTTCCGGATTTAAGATTTCGTAAGATATCTCAGATGAAGCTCTGCTCTCATTGGTCAAAATGGTTCATTAACTAATGAGAATAGTGCTTCATCTGAGATATGTAACAAAATCTTAAATCCGGAACACGGTCATTTACTCTCAGATTTTAACCGTCCCAATCTGATCTGGTTTGTGTGTGTGTTAGTGTGCCATTTGACAGCTTATTGTTTATATTTAGGCCGCAGTTATAGCTATCATTGAAAACTATAATTTCAAATTTATGTTTATCATTGCGGCTTTTTTATAAATTCAACCATTGGCGAGTTAGTGTCAAAACAAAGCTTATGAATTTAAGAACATGATTATCGAAAAATATTTTAATTTTTAATTATATTTTTCGCAGAAAAGACCTTTTTAGTTTTCACTGATCACAAAAAACAATAAAACTGCAAAATGCAAACTTCAAACTGACATAAGTCAGATGTTAAATGTTTTTGTGTTGGTGTATGTAGGTGTAAATCTCACTTTGAATCCAGATTCATCAAAAAATCTCTAGAGTAAAAAAAGAGTGTTTTTTGTATCCCAATCGAAAACGAAAAAATTGCCATCACCTTGAAAAAACGAGTGGTGGGTGCACGACTGGGTCGTACGGAACTTTCTCTTTCACAGCGAGTTGGGCGTTAGTTTAAATAGTACGCATTTTGATTATTGATGCTAAAAATGATATAAATAATGTCGAAATATAATAATACGAACGTTTACTCTGAAATTTGAAGGAATCGGTGTCTATGTGAATAATAATGATTTTCTGTTATTGGCCAAAACTGAAAATTCCGTTTAGTGATAGTTGGGCTAAAACTAATTATGTGGAATTGTTTCAAACTATAATAGTAGTACATGTATATGTATAATAAATTTCATTCAATTTGACATAGTAGTTTGCGAGAAAGCAACAATTTTCTTTATATAGCCTATATGACAAAATCCGTTATATGGATTTTCTCGAAAAAAATAGGTATGCAGTTTTGTTGGAACTATATATAAAAATTAAACAAAATCGTAAAAGCCGTTTTCTAGAAATTGAGGTTATGTGTAAATTTTATATGGCAGGTACCGTTAATAACATGGCTAAAAGCAACCAAAAATAGCCTAGAATTATGACCAAAACAAAGTTGAATACGAAATTTGAAGAAAATCGGTCAAGTCGTTTAGGCTGGGGAGACCATAACGGACAGACGGACCGACGGATATTAGATATTAGAATCAATCAAAATCTTGAGGTCGAAAATTTTCACGAAAACAATATCTTTCTCTTTGTAAGAGAAATTTAAAACACGTTTTTGTATGAAATTGATTTTTGCCAAATTTATTTGCAGATAGTTGAGTACCGTCATTGTTAACTATTTGCTAAAGTTAAAAATTGATGGATAGCGTTATCAGAATAGGGATACTAACTGATCGTAAGATGTCTTATAGCGTTTTCGATTGGGATACAAAAAGCACTCTTGTTTTACTCTAGAGTACTTTTGAAGAATCTGGATTCCAAGTCAGATTTACACCAACATGCACCAACACAAAAACATTTAACATCTGACTTAATATGTCAATTAGAAGTTTGCATTTCACAGTTTGATGATTAAAAAGTGATTTTCGGGGAAAACTATATTTAGAAATTAAAATATTTTTGGATAATCATGTTCTAAAATTCATAAGCTTTGTTTTGACACCAACTCGCCAATGGTTGAGTTTATAAAAAAGCCGCAATAAGTAAAAGAAAATTTCAAATGATGGTTTACATTGATAGCTAATAGCTATAATTGCGGCCTAAAGATAAACAATAAGCTGTCAAATGGCACACTAACAAACACAGAAAACCAGAGTAACCTCTTTAATGTTCGATTGGGATGGGTAAAATCTGAAATCTGAGAGTAAATCTAAAAATCCCAATCGAAAACGCTATTAGATAAACTTTGTTTGCTATGGCCAACTAAATAAGTCCTAGTATTTAAAGGAATTTCGGAAAATGTTAAAGGGGAAACACCAGTAGTAAATTTCCATATTAATAGGAAAACTGGATTCGACCATGTAGTTAAATTGCAGATAGGAACATAGTACAACGTGTTGCATCTTCCTGAATCTGGGTTACCCGAAAATTGTAAGTGTGGAAATCAGGGGGGTCATTCCGTAACATAGAAAACGATTATCTTTCAGACGGTAGTCGAAAACTCAATCACAATCGCTCAATAATCGTATGTGATTTGACAATTATTGTTTTAAGTCATGCGAATAAAGTTATATCGCCGACAGCAAAAACGACTTGATATAACGTGATGTAAAATGTACCGTCAAATTTCCGGAATGAGGGACATAGACATCAGTAATGTGTCTATAGGGGACTTTGTTCTATTGGTTTACACCAAAATATTAGGCCTGTAAAGGAATGACTTTAATTGATGTTAAATTGACGTAAAAGAGAATTTTCTTTGTTGCCTGGGTTACAGTGTTAGTTTTTGAGTGCCCCGAATCACTTGCCAACCCTTTAAAAAACAACCTTTCCGAGACTTAAGAATTTGTTCTAAGCCAAAAACGCATAATATATGAGAGCGTGAAAAATATGTCCTTTCATAAGGCACCTTCTTCTATTCCTAGATGAATAGTTCATATGGGCTCAGCGGTTGTGTCTTAACTCCAAGTTAGGGTAGGTAGACAAACTAAACAACATACGTGAGCTGCTCTGATATTTGGTTACGTATGACTTTGATTTGGAGATTTTGGTTTTGGGGTTATCGAACTTAACCGGAAAATAATATGAAGTATACACGTACATATTAAATATGTTATGAATAATCCATATTCTAAGTTTTTTTTCAAAGAAAGTCATTTACGTTCGCAAATCCAAAAAATACTTCCATTTTGTTAAATGAATTCAAATAAAATTTACCTGCTCATTATAGAGCAAGTATCGATTTCGTGATGATTAGCATTATGATGATGTAGTGTACGAACATTGAAGTCTCGCAATATTGCCTGTTGTTGGCAGGAGATGGATGACAAATGACGGATTTCCTAAAAATTTAATATACGATGTTCTGGGATTTATGGCATTATAGTTTTAAAACTAATAGTACCTGCTACATAACGGTTTTGGTAATATCGTTTTAATTGCAGTTTTATGGAACTCACTCGAATCGCGTGTAATTTGCAGTAAGTGCACTATATTTCACGACAAAAAATGATCTGGGTCGTACTAAACTGTCTCCTTCACTGCGATAATGGTTATTCAAGTACCAAGTATGGGGAACATAAACAAATTTTACTTATTGAATGTCCATGGTAAAAAAACATAATTATAACAGAAAATATATGAATTATGTGCAACTGTTTCAATCAATATGGAGTTTTGATAAATATCAATAAAGTCGTTCTTATCACAAAGATTGTCCGTTATTAATTAAAGTCAGAAATGCAAACATTAAAAGTAGCATACATCGACCTTTTTTCATATTTGGCCTAAATGCAAAAATATGTTAAAATCGTTTAAAGGACCAAGCTTCTTAGGGTAAGATAGCCATATTCGTTAATTTATGATATGAAATAATTTATTTACATGTACACGATGGTTCATAATGTATTACCCTGGCTACAGTGTAATATAAAAAAAAGGACCGCACAATATGACCAAGGTCATTTTCGCCCTACCCCTAGGGTCATGTAATGAATCTCCAAATATACCCTCACTTCTTCCAAATGGCATACAAAATGCCACGGTAATACTGGGCCAAATCCAAACAATTCGGTGTGCTAAACTGGGGATTTATCGTTTTCTAAGATTTTATTGCATTATCAATAAAACATACGATTTAGCAGAATTTCAGACTTCTGATTAGTTGGGAAGTGTTTGCAAATTTAATTACTTGGTGGGCGTTGTATTGTGTAGCTACATATACAAATTTATTGGAAATAATAATGGCTCATCATTAAAGGTAGGCGGAGATGTTCTAGTAAAACTTGAATTCAATTAGTGCACGGATCTAGATCTACAAGTTCACGCATTGAAAAGAATTTGTAAACACAAAAATCCATTATTTCAATGTTCTCAAAAAACGATTTGCAGTTTTCCTGTAATGTTTGTTTTTGCTACTTTTAATCAACATAGTTTTCTGGAAATTGGCGTTTTGAAAAATCGTTATTTAGAAATCACTGCTAATAGGAGGGATATTGCTAAACGAAAGATCACCTACAATTGTGACCATACAAAGTTCAAATATGAAGCTTGCAGAGTATGAACGGACAAACAGATTTAAATACATTTTGGTGATTTCCTCTACCATTGTAATGAATAAATCAAAATCTTGAGTTCGAAAATTTTGATGAATACAATACCTTTTTCTACTACGAAAAAGTTAATAAACAAAATTTATAATTCCACACATACACCCTTACGTCCAAAATAGACCCCACAAAACTATTTTTGAAAATACGAAGAAATAATTTTTTCTTTTTTTTTTTTGAGTAAAAACATTTTCCAACGGGAAAAAAAATGAGGAAAAATATTGGATTCGGTTCTTGAGAGAGTGGATTTTGTGTATTTTTATGGTACGTATGTGTGTTTGTACGAAATGTGGTCTTTTTCTTGGCGGTGTTGTAAACAGGTGGTAAAATTAAACACCTGAGAATATACATTTTACACATTCTTATTTTCTTTGAAAACAGTATATACTACGTAGTTTCTGTACATCTGAATAAGAAGGATAATAATAAAGACGATTTTGCTGAAGAAGCTTCACAAGCTATTCAATATCTATAAGAACAATTTTTCATAGCGTCGGAAAAATGCGTTTTCAAACAAAATACATAACACTTTTAAAATTAGATATATCTGTGTATGCTTAAGTTTCTTTTCTTTATACTAATAGCCTATCTGAATTTAGGTCAGTGGTTTATTCAACGATTTTTGCAGATGCTACAGATATTAACTAGTAAAAAATTCTGTTACATGTGTATAGGCCTAACATCTTTTAATTTTCCAACCTTAATGATATTGCGGGTATGGTCTTGAAAAACACATGCCGATGCAAATTTTCGATATCCGACTTATTTAACTCAAGCTAGATGTTATCTTCTTTTCATATTTAATATTTAAACTCTTACCCACTTGAAAAACGAACAACTCGATATCATAATTCCAGCATGATAATGGTATGTTGAGAAATAATTAACTGAAATAACATTTGCACTTAACAAATACAAATTTAAAAATTATTCAATCAATTTGAATCGAATCGATATTTTCAAACACTCACTGCCAAGTAATACATATTTAGCAAAAACACTTCCAATATTTTATGTTACAATGATAACAAAAATAAATAAATTATCTCTGCATTTTACAAAAAAAAAAACATATAAACAACATTCTAGAATCACTGCTATACTGCAAATATATAAAGACAATACATTTTTTTTCTTTTTTCACATAAATTATAAAACAACAAATTAATTCGTATTCATCCTTATTTTTTATTTATTACTTAAAAAAAAATATATATGCATGTGGATATATTTTTTTTTAATAAGGTGCTTTGTTTGGCGGTTACACATGCGTATATACAGAACCGAGTGTTAAAATTCGCGACGGTTAACCATTAAAGAAAAACAAACAAAACTCCAACGACGGATTCGTCGTAGTACCCCATTTTTTGTTTCGTGCCCCCCATCAGAGTTCTTAGATTGCACTGCGCGACGGCGGCCGAAAAATATTCTTAGCCGTAAAAAGAAACGAGGGAAAAACAACACGAACCAACCACCAACAACAACAATAATGGGAACAACAATCATATACGAGAAAATATTTTCAAACAAGTTCATTTTCCTGATATTCTTTCCGTTTAATTTTTGAAATGAACAAAAAAAACGCAAAAAGGCTCTCTATTCTATCTGTCGGGAGATGTTTTTACTTTTAAAAATATATATATATATATTAAAAAATATAGATATCAAAACGTATATTTAAAATATACATATTTGCTCTCTTGCTCTCGTTTTTCAAAACACACGAAGGAAGAAAAAAAAAACAACAATTAGGAAAACCAAACAAAAAGTCAAAATATCTTAGTACAAGAGGCACTAACATTTTATATACATTGGAGAGATGATTTTCTAAGCAAGAGGGGAAAGTGGACATAGAAAATATTAAACGCATAGTAGATGAAAATAAATAATTTAAAATACAAGTAAAGTCATGTATTAGAGTGCAATGTGCTTATACAATCTATATAGCTCTCTTAAGGAAAATATGTCATTAATTTATTTTTTAAATTTTGCAATATAGCTATTAGCCAATCATATCGGTATGTCATTCTTATGGGGATGATCTCTAATATATCAGTCCATTCATTCAATTGCATTAATCGAGAGTGGTATACGCATATAATAGGGATAGGGGATATCCATGGTTGGGTTGGAGTTTCGTTCGGATTATCGAAAGAAGTGTCACCAACAGTCGATTCGTATTTAGTGTTTATTATCGGATAATAAAAAACTAACATGTATTTGGCAAGAATCTAACCACAATATCAATTGTGTAAAAATATTTGTAACATCCCTATTCCATTCTTCGGTTTAAAAACCACGATGTGAGTGACCATAGCTCATCCAAATGATTCGCT
Organism: Rhingia campestris; assembly: GCA_932526625.1. NCBI lineage: Eukaryota > Metazoa > Arthropoda > Insecta > Diptera > Syrphidae > Rhingia > Rhingia campestris. The sequence goes on along the minus strand of OW052186.1, from coordinate 236,947 downwards.
CTAGGTTTGCCAGGGTGAGCATGACAGAACCCTTAATTCTGTGATTGCTTACGCGGATGACGTCGTTATCACTGTCTCAGGGAAACACCTGAATATACTCAAGGAACTTCTCCAAAACGCACTACATAAACTTTCCAAAGACTGAACTAGTCCTTTTCACTAGGAAATATAAAATTCCTCACATTGACCCCCCGTCACTAAACGGAATCGAACTAGTATTCTCAGACAAAGCTAAATATCTGGGACTTATTATGGACAGGAAGCTTAACGGGAAGCTAAACAAAATAGAAAGAGTAAAGAAAGCGACGGTAGCACTTTATTCCTGCAAGAAAGTCATAGGCTTCAGATGGGGAATGAAACCTCGTATCACGCATTGGCTCTATATTTCGGTTATAAGACCGATACTTCTTTATGGAGTAGTAGTATGGTGGACAGCACTAGAAAAAGCTTTAAACAACAAAAAACTAACCAAAGTGCAGAGAACTGCGTGTCTGTGCATTGGTGGAGCACTCCGTACGACACCCTCAGTGCGTTAAACATTCTTTTTCACCTAACTCAGCCATACGTCTTAAAGCCATCCAACAGTGGTCAAATACTAAATATGGCCACTGAAAAATTCTAAGCGAATATACAAATGTTCCTGAAAACACCGATTACACCCTCACCAGATTAAACTTTAATAAGAGTTTCCGGGTCACAATCCCAGACAGAACGTCATGGGAGACCAACGAATCTGTGCTAAACGAATCGATCCACTTTTATACCGATGGTTCCAAAACAAATGACGGAGTGGGTGCTGGTGTCTTGTTTTTCCGTCTTCCTGATCATTGCAGCGTGTTCCAGGCGGAACTCATGGCGATCAAAGAAGCCTTATCCTGGTTGAAAGAGAATGTAACATCTGCCAAGGATATTAGCATTTTCTCGGACAGCCAAGCGGCAATCAAATCCCTAGAATCAGTCTCAACAAATTCAAAGACAACCCTAGATTGCCGATCTTCTCTGCAGGAGATGTCAAAGCTACATGCAAAAGCTTATTTGCGCAACATATTAAAAGCAAATCAAACCTCAGATGGAGTCTTGGCACGACGTGTCAAACAACCAAACAAATTTGGCCAAAGCTAGATTTGAGATCAAAGGGACTGATTGATTGCATATTTGCGATACCATATAGGTGTCATCACGGGAGACTGCTTAATAGGTAGGCACGCAGAAAGGCTAGGCCTTTTCTCAAACGACTTCTGTAGGAGCTGCATGGACGAGGAGAAGGAGGAAACAATACTTCATTTCCTTTGTAACTGCCCGGCCCTATCAAACAAAAGGAAGCTACATCTCGGAGGTTACTATTTTCAAAATCTCAGTGATTTGGCAAAAACGGAAGTGAAAAGCCTCCTCCGCTTCATCAAAAGCTAAAAATGGTTCTCCCACGGATAGTAAGGAGATTGGACAAGATACATGTGGTATCACAACGGACCCAAGTGGTCTAAGTGTGCTGGCGAACGCCGGCAGCCACTCTAACCTAACCTAACCTAGGTCTCCTTTATAGGAATGATAATTGATAATATTTTTTAATTATGTAAGTAGAATATTTCGCCTTTAAACATGACAATTCCAGCTTAGCCGATCGCTCCTCATTTTACTTGAGATACTTTTTTAACGTGAACGTTTTATCGTTTCTAGATATAAGTAAATTCATGCAAAGTCAATACACCATGTAGGAAATTCAAATTCAGATTTACGAGACAAAGTCCTCGTGATTACTTTCGAACAAACAAAAGCACGGTTGACATTTGAAAAATGATGTATTTCTCAATGGTCAAAATATACTTTGAAATAAAAAATAAATAGTCAGACACGACTGGAAAAAATCAATTTTCTTAAAATAGTCAATTAGATGAAACACATCCATTGCAACAAAGAACAGCGAATTTCATACGTTAGGATATCCTACCTATTATTATTATTATTATTTTTTTTATTATTAAGTAAGTAAATTACAATTAACAATTTTATTTTTTTTATAGCACTAGCTACCAGGCCTTTGGCTAAATCCTACCTATTAATTTTCACCAGAATCAATAGATTTGTCTCCGAAAAAAAAATGTTTAAATGTACCGTCATTTGGTTTATTTTGAATAAAAAGAGTACGCGATCTTATTTGGAAACACCACATAACTTGCAAAAATAACATTTATAAAAATAGTTGAAGCCTATTCTAGGAATCGCAAAAAAATCAGAATGCAATAAAAGGTGTCCCATAATTCACGCAAAGTTTGAATTTTGCGCCATTTAATTAATGGTACTGTGTTGCCAACAGAAAAAAAGATAACAATGTCACAACGACAGTTCGGGGTAAATAAAAATGGAGCGCTATATGCAATTTTCATGCAATATTTTAAAAATAATGAAAGTTTGTCAGCCGCAGTCCGCAATTTTCAAAATATGGCCGTCATATTGATTTAAAACCATCAAATATGAAGAAAATAATTTTAAAAAAATATGAGAGACTGGATCATAGACACTCTGGGTGTCCTGCTACAACCTACAAGTCGTTCAACAGAAAACATCGAAGCAGTTCGCGAGAGTATTTTTGACATTCCAAGAACATCAATCCGATACCGTACTTAACAATTGGGCATTTCGAGAAGTTCACTACAGCGAATTCTCACGAAAGACTTTAAACTTCATGCTTACAAAGTTTAATTGATTCAAGAACTGAAAACTACTGACCATGCAGCGCGAAGAGTTCCTTGAATTGACTTTGGAACATCAACAAGTGAATGCTGATTTTTCAAATAAAATCATCTTCATGAAAGCTAAAAGCTCATTTTCATATTTATGGCTTCGCTAATCGTCAAAATTGTCACATTTGGGGTTCAAATACCCACGAGTAATTGTTGAGAAACAAATGTATCCACAACTCGAGACTGTTTGGTGCGGATTTTGGGCTGCAGGCATTATCAGACCATTCTTCTTCGAAAATATGGCTGGTCAGGCAGTAACAGTTAATGGTGTTCGTTTTCGTGACATGATAACCCAGTTTTTAGTGCCTAATTTACAAGATATGGATGTGACCAACATGTGGTTCCAACAGGATAGTACCACATGCTATACAGCCACAGAAACAATTCAATTACTACATGAGTCATTTCCTAATCGTGTAATCGGTCGTTTTTGCGATCAGAATTGGCCATCCAGATCTTGCGATTTCCAAATATATATTAATGAAATTCAGCCATATTTCTACGAAACGGTTATAGAAAATTTCAATAAAAGAGTACCTGTATGCCAGCAAAGCCGTGGCGGACATTTATCCGATTTGCTATTCCATATAGATAGCCTCAATCTTTATACCCTACTAACTAAAAAAAAATTTATCCTTTAAAATTAAAAATCTGTAAAATAACATTTTGCATGAATTATGAGACACCCTTTATGTATAAACCTATCTGCACATTTTAGTTCAAATCGGTTGATCCGTTTTCAGGAAATTACAATTACATACAAAATTAAAAAAAAAACGTTAGCAGTTTTTGAGAAAAAGCCAATTATGCAAAATACCGTTGAATGTCCTTATCAAATGAACTTTTATATGCTTTCAACAATAAGGGACATACAACACTAACAATGTTACAATTGGCAGCTTATTTCCCGTAACACATTGATACAACTACATCTACATCCACATCGGGATTACCAACACATTATTTGTATGTCAATGCTAATGTTTGATGCTAATACATGATCTTTTCGAGCGAACAAATCGTCGGTCCCAAATTAGTTGAGGGGCTTAAGAAATGTTTTAAGCTTATGAAATGTTAGAAGTTTACGTGCTATACAGCGACATAAGCCTGGTTAAAAAATAGACTTCGATTTGCAGACAGTTGGTAGTAGAATAAAACCTCAAAATTACGGGGTGGCCCAAAAATCTTTCCTATGTAAAAAAATTAAAAACTCTTTTATTTATTTATTTTTGAGTTTTTTGCACACCGAACAATAATTCTTAAATTATTGTTTGAAAATAGCCAGTCAATAATTTGAACTCAGTGTGCCGGGAATTTTATGGCGTTAGAAATGTGCCACCAGCACCCACTATTCATGCCGTGGTGGTCAAATTTGAGCAACATGGGAACATGGCCTCGTTTTGGACGATCGAACTAAAACATCCAGGTCTTTAGGGAAAGTGTTGCAACCGATCCTGAAACATCGAAACGACGAAGTTAAACACAGCTACGCAAACCACTTAGGACGATTCATCGGATTTTGAGAAAAGATCTGCACCTATACACTTACAAGATCCAGTTTGTCCAACAACTTAATCCTGGTGACCCAGAAAAATATCTGGGGGGTCATTCCGTAACTTTGAAAACGATTATCACTCAGACGGTTGTCAAGACCTCATGAGCAATCGGTCAATAATCGTCTGTTATTTGCCGATTATTGTTTTAAGTGAAGCAACTAAAGTGATATCGCCTACAGCAAACATGGCTATTTATCTTACATGACGCAAGATGTAACGTCAAAATGTTATCGTCAAACGATAATCACTTTGCGGAATGAGGGCCCTGGAGTACTGCAGAGCTGCCTTAATTATCGCCGAGAAGGACGAAGAATTGTTGGAAAATTTTAGTATGACCGACGACCGACTGGTGCTATCAAAACTATAGTATACGAATGTACCACATATGTGTCATGAAATACCACGCTAACGCCACGCGAGTAATATGATATCTGCGTGGCTTAAACTAACATTTTCTCCATTGTATACATAGAATTCTACCGGTCGCAGCGCTATTGTTCTTAAGTAGTACGTTGAAGAAATTCGATTCCCAGCCAGACGTCGGACGCAGTAGAGGAAGACCTCGCCTTAAGTGGCGCGCACAAGTGGAAACCGACCTCAACCAACTTGGAGTGCGCAACTGGAGGCAGTTAGCTAAGGACCGGGCTAATTGGAGAGGCATGTTGGTTGAGGCCCAGGTTCATTCCGGATTGTAGCGCCACGTAAGTAAGTAAGTAAGTACGTTGAAGAACTAAAGTTTGTATTGCCATTTCTCAACTCATTCTACATTAAGCTTGTGTCACCACCCAAGGTAATGCCAATACAATGCACCAATGCCAGTGGTATTAATACCACCAGACTGTCAAAGGTGTAAGCTGGCTTGTGAACAAGCAAAATTGCATATTTTGGGGCACATAAAATCGCAAAATCTTCATATTAACTTCGTGTTACTGTTTGGTGAGGAAAAACCTCGCATAAGAGGTCACCTGAAGGGTAACTATACACACTATACAGGATCTGAACTCAATATTCGCACAGAAATCGCTTCAAATGACTTATAAATGTCATGGAAAGTGCCATCCAAAGAGCACATCAGTGCGTGCAGTCTAATGATGGCCACTAAACCGATATGAATTTCCATACGTAATGTAAAAAATTCCATGAAATAAACTTTTATTTTTAATTTATTTCAATAAACCGTCCTTTACCAATTCGAAGTGCGTAGCTGAAAATAGTTAGACACCTGGCTAACAGGTAACCGTAGCGTTACTTATGGATGTGTATCAAACACAGCCTCCATATTAATAAACTTTGACTAACTAATCAGTGACTAACTTTTGAGATTTCCACTAGTAAATCTAATAGGAAAAACTGTTATATTATTGTTAGAGAACGTGGTCTATTTAAATTTAAAGATTATATTGCGCTTATTGAGGTAGAACGTAACAGGTAGTTAGTATAATGTGGTTATGGGTAATACATATGAGATACAGCTTTGAGCATAACCGGAAAATTGTATATGTCAAAAACATAGATACCGAGCAACCGAAACCGAAACTTTGTTTTTTTTTAACTGCTTATTACTTCCAATTTTCTGTGTTATTCAGTTAAAAATACTTCTTAAATAAAAGATATCAATAAACCACACTAATCTTATGTATTTGTATACCCTATCCCATAGGGGTATATTAGTTTTGATACATAGTTTGTAACATAGAAAAATAATTTAGTTACATATGCCTCAAATGTATATATATGGATCGACTCAGAATCGCTTGCTGTCTATCTGTCCGTCCGTCTGTACGTCACCGATTAGTATATAGTATTAGTATATAGGATCCTCGTCCGTGCCTACAGAACAAGTGTAAACATTTTCAAAATCCGCCCACTGCCACGCCCCATTTTAAGAAATATTCAATTTTTTTGCCAAATCGTAAGGAATTTTAAAAAAGTTTCTGAACAACATATTTAGACAATCTTCATATCTATATTACGTCTATATATTAAGTTTTTTGCCAAGCCCCCATTTCAATAAAAAAAAACTGTTTTCGGTCAAATTTTAAATTTTTCGAAAAAAAAGTTGATGCAGAATCATTGGTAATATTAATATGAACATTTTGTCTACAGACAATTTTAACCCGCGCCCAATTTTTGGTGATGTTTTTATATAAAAAAAAACATTTTTATACACTACCCCATAACATATGCAGGAGAAAATCCTTTTCTTTTGTAGAACCATAAATGTGCTTTATAAACTGTCTGAACAATTTGTTGTGACAATGTAATTTTCTATATTTAATCTCCATCGTGTCCACCTTTTGAGGATATTAGTTTTACAGATGGGATAGGGTATTCAACGATCCGCACAGCGGATTGTAGCCTTCTCATATGTTTATTTCTTAAAATCTTCTTATTTTAATATAAAATGATTTTATTTGTTTTCCGTACCGACATTTTACTTTTTCATTTTGCAGTTTTTTTATTTCTTCGTACCGAAACTTGCAACTTTTTTTTCTTTCGTTTGCCGAAGTTTGTGGACGTTACTTGCTTCACGTTTTTGATGTCGAAGTAATTATTTTTTCTGTTTCTGTTCTATTTTCGGTGGGAATGAAATGTCAAAACTAAACAGGAAAATGAAAAAAAATATAACGAAGTTTCGGTTTCAGTTGCTCGGAGGGTTTGGCAGTTTAACCTGAAATCCAACAGAAAATGCCTGAAGAGTCCTCCTAATACATTTTAAGGTACAAGTCACCCTGAGTTTTATATTTTTTCGCTCCACTTGCAGCTTGCGAATTTGGGCCTTGCGTGTAAGGTGCGTGCGTGGTCAGGTGCTACGGTACATTTTGTCGATTGGTTTGTTTCTTTGTTTTTAAATACATGATATGCAAATACTATTACATTTAGACTAGAGCTTATTGCATTGCATCTAAAAATCACAACATCCAAATTTTAATAACGCAATTTATCATTCTTAAACAGGAAATACAGAAACTAAAGCCTAAAAAAGCTCCGGGTTATGACCTGATTACAGGAGAACTTCTTAAAATGTTGCCTCGGAAAGCATTAACTAAGCTTCTTTTTATTATAAATGCAGCAATCAGATTAGAATACATACCAAGACAGTGGAAAGTCGCGGAAGTGATTATGGTTCTAAAACCAGGAAAATCACCGAATGAAATAAAATCTAACAGGCCTATTTCACTTCTTCCAATAATTTCAAAAGTTTTTGAACGGATATTACTCGGTCGCTTACACCCCATAATTGAACAGAAACGTATTTTACCTGACCATCAATTTGGGTTTAGAAGTAAACATTCAACGGTGGACCAAGTACATCGAATTACAGATGTAATGGAGAAAGCTTTCGAAGAAAAGAAAATTTGTTCAGCCGTATTTCTTGACGTGTCGCAAGCTTCTGACAAGGTGTGGCACAAAGGCCTTACTTATAAACTAAGTCAAGTTCTGCCAGAACAATTATATAAAATCCTCGTGTCGTATCTTGAGCATAGACTCTTCCGTGTGAAACTTGGAAGCGAATATTCCGAGTTCAAAGAAATAATGGCAGGTGTACCGCAAGACATTAGCGAACGCATAGTAACAATCCGCATCAAGGCCGAATTCGCCAACATAAGCCTTATATGCGCTCACGCTCCGACGGAAGAAAAAGATGATATAGCTAAGGATTGCTTCTACGAGCTCCTCGACAAAACCTATGAGCGACTACCGAAGTACGATGTTAAAATCGTGCTGGGAGATTTTAACGCAAAGGTAGGAAGAGAAGACATCTTTAGAAGTATTGTCGGAAAACATAGCCTACACGACAACACGTCTGGTAACGGACTTAGGCTAATTGATTTCGCTACGGAACGAAATGCCACTATAGCCAGCACACGGTTTCCTCACCTCGATATCCATAAGGGGACATGGCGGTCTCCAGATCAACGAACGGTCAACCAAATTGATCACATTGCGATAGATAAAAGACACGCATCCAGTATTTTGGATGTCCGAACATTCCGAGGAGCTAACATCGACTCGGATCACTACCTTGTAGCAGCCAAGGTAAGAATGCGGATATCCACCACGCCACAACAATCCAGAAATACTGTGAAAAAATTTAATGTCGGAAGACTGCAATCGCAAGAGACCGCCAAGACCTTCGCACAACGCGTATCCCTTAACCTCTCGATTAACACCATACCACCAGCATCGAATGTCGAAGAGCAATGGCAACGATGCCAACAGGCCATTAGATCAGCCGCAACTGATGTGCTAGGTTTCTCGCGCCCACCAGCAAGAAACCCCTGGTATGATGAGGAATGCCGACAGATGCTCGCAGCCAAGAACGAGGCCTACAAGTCTAAGCTGCAGGTGAAGACGAGAGCTGCCATTGAGCTCTATAGGCAAAGAAGAAGGGAAGAACATCGGCTTTTCAGCAAGAAGAAAAAAGAGCAAGAAAAGCGCGCGATCGAGGATATAGAGAGGTGCCACTCCAGGAACGATGTTCGCAAGTTTTACCAAAGTGTAAAACGTCAAAGCCAAGGATACAAGGCTCGAACAGAATCCTGTCGAGATGAACAAGGAAATATTGTAGTTGAGACACAGTCGATGCTGAGGATATGGAAGAACCACTTCTCCAGACTGTTAAACGGCGATGACGAACAACATTCCGCTGTCAGGCAGAACGAACCATTCAATATTGGCAACGACAGCGAAGACTGCCAACCACCCGACCTGAGTGAAGTGAGGATAGCAATATCTAAACTCAAGCTTAATAAGGCTGCTGGAAATGACGGCCTTCCCGCTGAGCTCTATAAGACCGGCGGAGATGACTTGGTAAGTAACATCCACCAACTCATAAGCCAAATCTGGTCGGATGAAAATATGCCTGAAGAATGGAACCTCAGCATCGTTTGCCCGATCCACAAAAAAGGAGACCCTCTGAACTGCGCCAACTACAGAGGCATAAGTCTCCTCAACATCGCCTACAAGATCCTATCTGCCGTAATATGTGAACGCCTGAAACCGTTTACCAACAACCTGATTGGCCCTTATCAGTGTGGTTTTAGGCCAGGAAAGTCCACAACCGATCAAATTTTCACACTTCGGCAGATCCTGGAAAAAACTCAAGAAGTCCAAATCGATACCCACCACCTATTCATCGATTTCAAAGCCGCATATGACAGCATTTATAGAGACGAACTGTACAGAGCCATGTCTAGTTTTGGTATACCGCCCAAACTCGTCCGTTTGTGTAGGATGACGATAGAGAATTCTCGCTGCACCATCAGGGTCGGAAACGACCTCACCGACACATTCGATACCAAAAAAGGATTTAGGCAAGGCGATGCGCTGTCATGTGACTTCTTTAATCTGATTCTTGAGAGAATTGTGCAAAACTCCAAAGCCAACACCAGAGGCACAATTTTCCAAAAGTCGGTGCAACTACTAGCATACGCTGACGATATTGACATCATTGGTAGGACTCAACGTGATGTCATAGCCACGTTTGCTAGTATAGAGAAGGAAGCGGCGAAAATGGGTTTAGCAGTAAATGAGGGTAAGACTAAGTATATGCTGTCATCACGAAAGGACTCACAACATCGACGAATTGGACAGAACGTCACCATTGACAGATATAACTTTGAGGTAGTACGGGACTTTGTCTACCTCGGCTCCGCTATTAACTCTGACAACAACATCTCGTCAGAAATCAAACGAAGAATTACTCTTGCCAACCGCTGTTTCTTCGGGCTAAGAAGGCAATTTAGTAGTAAAGCCCTCACTCGAACTACTAAGGAAACCCTATATAAGACCCTGATCATCCCAGTCCTGCTCTACGGCGCTGAAGCATGGACCGTATCAAAAGCGGATGAAGAAATCCTTGGTAGATTCGAGAGGAAAATTCTTCGAAAAATCTTCGGTCCCGTTTGCGTTGACGGGCTATGGAGACGAAGATTCAACCAAGAACTATACGAGCTGTACAGCGACATGCCCCTGGTCAAAAAACTCCGCATTGGACGTTTAAGATGGCTAGGACATGTAGAACGAATGGACACCAATACTCCGGCTCGCAGAGTCTTCGATTCCCAGCCAGACGTCGGACGCAGTAGAGGAAGACCTCGCCTTAAGTGGCGCGCACAAGTGGAAACCGACCTCAACCAACTTGGAGTGCGCAACTGGAGGCAGTTAGCTAAGGACCGGGCTAATTGGAGAGGCATGTTGGTTGAGGCCCAGGTTCATTCCGGACTGTAGCGCCACTTAAGTAAGTAAGTAAGTACCGCAAGGAAGCGTTCTTGGACCAATCCTGTACCTCCTATTCACTCGTGATATCCCACAAACAAACGATACAATAGTTGCAACGTTTGCTGACGATACTGCTAAACTAGCAGTTGGCACAACAAAAGAGGAAACAAATATCAAATTACAAAACGCTCTAAACGAGGTTAATGAATGGACTAAATCCTGGCGGATTGCACTTAAGGAGAGCAAATCGATCCATGTAGATTTTTCGTATAAACGGACAAACAATTTGCCTGTATTTCTAAATACGGTTCGAGTCCCGTTTGCAAATGAAGCGAAATATCTCGGTATGGCACTCGATGCAAAATTAAAATGGAAGTCGCATGTAAAAAAGAAATGCGAAGAACTTAAGAATAAATACAGAGAACTGTGATGGTTGCTCGGAAAATATTCGAAGCTTAACCTTGATAACAAGCTGCTATTATACAAGCAAGTGCTAAAACCGGTTTGGACATACCTATGGTACACAACTATGGGGTTGTACCAGTGAAACGAATCTAAACATTTTACAAACTTTTGAAAACAAAATGTTAAGATCATTCGTCTATGCGCCGTGGTACGTAAGGAACGAAGATCTACGCAGAGATCTGGGTATTCCCGCGGTTAAAGATGAAACAAAAAATTTTGCACGAAAACATAAAAAACGTTTATTAGGACACGTTAACACAACAGTCCTCCAAATTCTTGACGAAACAAATATATTGCGGCGTCTTCAAAGAAGTAAACCCTTAGATTTGGCCCGATAATAACAAACCGCGCTATAAATTGCGGAAAAGCAGGAACTCTCAAAGGAAAGTTACCTGCCAAACATATTATATACTCGTGATAAAAAAATTGCTGGATAAGTCGAATACTTAGTTGCAATAGAAATACAAAATGAGTGGTGGTTTTAGTGAGTAAAAATCTCACACTACTTTGGGCACGTGCTCATCGTGTCTATGAAGATTTCCACCAGCCCACGAAAAAAAAAAAAATTTTTTTTGATACATACGAATCCTGATTACATTTACAGTTCATGTTATCAGGATTCGTATCCTGATTATTGATTGATTGATTATGAATTTGGATAAGGCACATTCCCTACTGCGGTTACATAGCAGAACACAACTTAAGAATGACCTTAATCTACACGGTGAGCAGAGCAACAAAAAACTTTTTTAGGACCATTTCGGTAGGTACACATCATATCTACACCTACTAATCTGCACCTTTATATATGGTTACCAACTTCCGAAACATATTTATGCATTATCCCATAGGGGTAGGTACTCAGGTACTCAATCGCTATAGCTGAGTGGATCTAGGCATGTATTTTATTAGCTGATCCATAGCCGGCGTCCAAGAAAATCTGCTGTTTTAGATAAGATCCGGTCAAAAATGCTCAAATCTCTAGTTGCGTTGAAATTCTTTATGATTGCGTTTACTCGCGTCTACTCGCCTTCTACATTTTTATTAGTCCCATATGTTGGTTATAGCCAATATTAAGACGAATTCGACGACCCTAATGAATCAATTCGCCCCCACTGCGCTGCCAACAAATTGGCTTATTTTACGTAAATTCAACACACTGAAGCCGGCCTACCTATCGAATCATTACCATTCCAGATCCCACTGTTTTCGGCTGAAATTGTGTTCACTGATGAAGCCCATTTCTATTTGATGGGCACCTCAATATGCAAAATTGCAGTAATTGGGCTCAAAAAAACACGGAAGAGGTTGAAGAGCTTCCAATAAATTCAAACAAAGACATTTAAATTCTGTTTTTAAGGAAGGTAAGAATGTTACACTGACTCCTAACCTGAATGAAATTCCAAACAAAAAGTTGCATGCCTAGATGGTTGGGCTACATGGTTCGCATCACCGGATTGACTCCGTAACATGGATACAGTAATAATGAGAAAACGTCTGCGGTATAGATCGTAGAATTAATGCCAGGACCAAATCCATAATCTTCTGGTATTATTTTTTATATATAATTTGCGCGCGGGTGCAGTGGAGATTTGATAATTTGTAATTATGTATAGCAGTCAATTCGAGCGATAATTGAGTCGATTTCAGTAGCAGTAGCCTTATTTATGCTTCGCTGAATGAAGCGTTTATTTTTATACAATTAGTTTTTAAAAAACATAAAAAAAAGCACTTTCGGCTATTCATCAATGATAAGAATATTAAATTAGGATATTAAATTAAATTGTCCATCGTTTTGGCTTTTTGTAGATCAGGTACATCTCCTTTCAGTAGGCATCGCAACGTTAGTTACTATGAGTGGTATTATTTTTAGTCCCCATATTATCAATGATTTTCAAAGAAAAGCATAATTTACTATTCATTGCATTAACAAAACTCTTTAGTGTGTCTCACTCTTGCGTATACGCAATTTTCATTCAGTGCTTACTTCTACTTTTAAAAAACAAAAAAACAAAAGCACTTACCAATTTTTGTACGATGTAGAACTTCCATGTATGTTGAGGTTCTTCGAAAGCGTCTTCTCTGATAATATTGACTTTCATCGATTATAGTTGCTGATTTCTTATTTATTCAAATAACGGACCAAATTTACACATTTTTTTTGTAATATTCACTCGCGCACTGTATCATTCTTAAATATTTTGTTGATGTTTATCCGGTGTTTATAAATATTCGTACAACTTTGTTTGAAATTATTCCCACAATTGTTCCTTTTATTGGACTCAAATACACAATAGGTCCATTAGCTGTTTAATCAGTAGCTAAAACAAAACATTGCAAGAAAAGAAATAAAACAACAAGGAGTCACATTCTAAAATAAACGCGAGACTAAATGTGACTAAGATGGTTTAACTTTGAAACTATTTCAATCACATGCAAAGTGAAATGTTTTTTTTTTACTTTCTGTCTGTTGTCGCTTTTATTTTTATTTCTATTTATTTTTTTTATTATTCTTTACATGTAGGTAAACTTAAGTTTTATAAAATAAAATGCAATAAGAAGTGCAATTTAGCGAAGTTACCTAACGGAACTTTTCTGACTCATTTTATTTCCATCGCGCATATTTTCTCAGCAACATCATGGATAATTCTAAATACTAGCTGATTGGGTCAAGGCCAAGAGCAAAAAAGCAATGTAGTGCACATTGCTTTAGGAGACATTTGCCTCTGTATGTTTTAGAGGACAACGAAAATAGTGCCTAGATTTGTTACAACTAAAGTTGGCACAATATGATACGGAACAAATATTTGTTTAATTTTTAGTTTTGCTTGCAACTTAAAGCTCCGCAGCGATGGCAACAATTTGTGTTAAGAATAACTGTGAAGCCGGTATATCTGATGGGTTTTCATTGTATATATTAGATAGCCTAATAGATTCTACTATATTTAAAGAGCTTTCCTGTAAAAATCTAACTCAAAATCAGATGTTCACGAAATTGTCTGTATTTAATTCGCTAAATTTAAAGAAAAAAATAACTTCTTTTTTTTTAATGCTTCTCATAAATAGTAAAAAATCACATTCACATATGCGTGTATTTATTTTGTACGCTCACATATTTTACAATAAAAAAAAACATCACTTCCAAAATAATACCAATTTGTATTTATAATATTTAATAACAGCAAAACAATGATATATAAATATGTAAAAATACACACTTTTGTTTACATATATCCTAGGCTATTGTTGAAGTTGGTGGCAATGCTTTTTATTTACATATACTTTTTTTTTTTGTATCTACCTATTGCATTCACGAGAAACCAATTTGGCTAGTAAACAACTAACTAAAAAGAGTTTTTTTTTTGTTAGTTTTTTTTTTTTTAATAAAAAGAAAAATATAATGTATTTGGCTTCTTTTTAAATACACACAGACACGTTTGTTACTCCTGTCAGTACTTTTCGTCACTTGTCGAGTAATGGAACCTTAGTTATTCTAATAACCGTTCTCAGATCACTGATACAAAATTTTGCCGAGATTCACAGTTAATATTAACGCGCAGAACCGGCTTAACGATCTTGCGATTGTTATATTTTTAACTAGACAAGATTTTTAAAAAAATGTAATCTATGCGCGTGTCAGTAGGTTCGACAATGTTGGATGGATTAAGTCAATTTCTTTGTAAATAACATCCGACGCTAGGCAGTTTCTTGTGCTTTTGCTACTCGGTGGCGTGGAGATGATGACGGTTCCTTTCTATTTGGAAATTGGCTTCAACGTCATATTTCCTTTTTGTTTTATTTTTTTTTATTTATTCGAATACATTTTCTTTAGATTGGTCTCTGGTTTTCATCGGTTGTCGACATGTGTTGGTGGATTCTGCTTACTTTTTTAAACAAAAAAGTACACAAAGTGTATATTGAATATTTATACATTTTAGAATACATATCTTCTTGGTATTTATATATCTATGCTGTTTATTTACTGAATTAACACAGTCTTAATCATCGAAGAAAAGTTGATATAGTGTGTGGGTGGAAATAAGTTGATAAGTTGAATTAGATAAAATAGAGATCCGACTTTTTCCGATGCTTTTATTTATTATTTATTTGGAAATACAGAGTGAGCGCAAAGCTTCGTGAAAGGTGGACTATAGTAAACTAAATTGAATTGCACATGTAAGACGATTATAATGATGTTTGCCACTGGGTTGTTTTAATGTTAGTGCTAATTATTGTTTATTGTTTATAGATAGTATTAAGATCTGGGTACGTAAATAAAGCGTTTCATTTATTTTCCATGCAATTAAAACTATAAATCTTTTCATCATCTTTTCTTTTTTTTCTTTTTTGATCCACATGTTCTGTAGGACATTTTCCAACATGTCTCGATGGCGGTCACCAGTAACTGTTACAGCGTTTCCTATGGCGTCGTCAATGGAATATGGTCCAACGACGCAGCTGGCTTAAATGGGGTACCAGACAGATACTCTACGAGGGTGTAGTGGTCTTTGGTGTATCAATCGAGGGTTTTCACTGTTCAAGATAAATAATGCCAAAGGATTGGAGCTGTCCCTTCCTCCTCACTTTTCGTTTTTGTGTTAATTCTTTGTGCGACACTATTACTTTTAATGCTAATTTCCAACAAACAATAATCACAAATCACCTATATTATATATATAATTCATTTATGAAAACTACTTTTATTCTTTTGACAGAATTCGCAAAATGGCACTTAATTATTCAAAACGCTGATTTCGAAACTTGGAATACTTCTCCTCCCGGATTATAGTGGAGCCATTTTCCCCCGTTGACTCGTATAATAAAATATACGAGAAAACTACACCGGAGTAATAAAAAATACACCCACTCGTTTTGAAACTCAAACTATTCGAATTTACGTGGCTAAGATCTAGTGTCTTGACCATAGATTTGGTATGAACCCCTTTGAAAGTCTGAGTGGCAAGATGAGTAAACGGTGCAGTGAAATAACCCACGGAAATAGCCACCACAGGGTTTATTTCTTTTTTGAAATATATTTAAAGTTCCGCCACAAAAAAGCATTAAACGGGGGTTATTGCCATTTGAAATTTACAATACACCCATAACCCATTATTGCACGCAACCTAAATCCAACAGTGAGCCCAAGCAGGGGGATTTTCCGTACTAAAATTTTGCATACATCCAATTTCGCAACGATCCTGAGCCTACCCAGGAGGGTGTATGCAAAGTTTAAATATGCATAGGGGCCCATACTGCCCGTGGGGGGCTATAAATTCAACCATTACCGAGTTGATGTCAAAAAAGAAGGTTATGAACTTTAGAACATTATTATCCAAAAGAATTTTAATTTCTTATTATAGTTTTCGCAAAAAATCATTTTTTTAGTTTTTAATGATCACGAAAAACACAAATCAAATTGCGTAATGCAAACTTCAAACTGACTTGAGTGTTAGTGCATGTAGATGTAAATCTCACTTGGAATTTAGATTCTTTAGAAGTGCTTTAGTAAAAAAAAAATGATCTAGATCAAAAAAGTGCTCTAGAGCATAAGAGAAATTATTTTTGTATCCCAATCAAAAACGCTATTAGTTAATAATGTCCATATCCAGGAAACGAAAACTTAACTGACTTTACAGCAACATGCAATAATGTGATTAGTAGCAGTAGCTTGATAGACTTCGAATCCAGAAATCAATAGGCAATTCCTAGATGGTCAAACTGGCAAACAAATCGATCATATGGCCATAGCTTTCAAAAACTTATAGTGGAGTTCATAAACACATTTAGGGTCGGTTTGTTAAATCGACCTTTAGGTGCCAGCTTTCAAGTTTATCTGTCAAACTTATTCTGTGTGTTATCTTTGTTATTGTTTGTGTTGTGTTATTGTGTATATTTTTCGAAATACATAATAGCACAAACAAAGAGGTCAACGAATTTTTCGAAAAGTGAAGTCGAAAAATTAATTAAATTAATTTTGATCAAAAACATATATGTATTAGAAAACAAGAAAACGGACACTGAATTAACGGATATAAGTGTTGATTGGTAGGTAATTGATTATTGTTACTATTAATCAATATCGTCCCATTTATTGAAATTATCCAGTCGTTCATATAGGTTATACTGCCGCCGATTCGTGGAGAAGTGACGAGAGTGAGAGCACTCTTTTGCTCTAGATCAATTTTTTCGTTTTCGATTGGTATAAAAAAAGCACTCTTTTGTTTACTCTTCGTCAATAGACCATTTTAACCCACGCCCACTTTTTGGGGGCTTTTTCCTACAAAAACCATTTGTATGCCCTACCCCAAGGCATATGCAATAGAAAAACTTTGTTTTTTGTCAAACCATAAAAGATTTTGATAAACCTTCTGAACAATATATTGTGACAACGTCATTTTCAATACTAAATGGCCATAAAGACCACATTTTGGGGATATTAATTTTAAGGATATGATGGGATAGGGTATTAAACGATCCACACAGCGGATTGTAGCCTTCTCATGTTTTTTTTTGGCACTAGATGTCACTTTCTGACTTTTCCACTCGTCAATTGTTATTGGAGAATTTATTTGAAATCACCTTAGGCCTGTTCCCGTACTTTTGCAGTAAAAATTAGTAAATTCTCAAATTTCTTGGAGCGGGGATAAACTATCTCAGAAAGAGACAAAATTACCAAGAAGTACGGGAACTCGTTTAAGTAAAAAACAGTAAAATTATATATTTTGTATGTCTTTGAAAGAACAAATGACACAAAACACCTGTCAAAAAAAGCGAGTTGTCACTTTAAGATACCAACTGACAGTTTACTGTTTTTTACCAACAGAAATTTCTGCAGTAATTTTTTTTACAGATTTTTATAGAGGGGTAGTTTTTTGCTCTCTCATGAGCTCTCTCTTTTACTTATTTTTGCGTACGGGAACGGCAGTAAGAAAAAATCAGTAAGAATCAGTAAATATTATTTTGTACGGGAACAGACCTATTATATATGGACTGCTAGTAGCCAACTTCACGTATGTTCCAAAACAACAGACACGCCACTGTTTCACTGCGGAAAACTAAGTAAGCTAAAAAACGTTTGCTTCATCACATTGCACAAACAAATTGATGTAAATGATCATAAAACATAAGCAAGAAATATATTTACAAATCTTGTTCAGTTCATTGACACATAATAAGTAAGGAAATGTATTGTTATTGCGGAATTTATTTGAAATCACTCTTTTTCCTTCTTTTGAATAGTTGACGTTACATGTAGCTATGGAAAAGAATCTCTTCAACCAAGATATCGCTCTATTGTTAACCTTTTACTATGGAAGTTAAAGGACCGATCAGAATGCGTATCTGTAGCTGAGTGAAAAGTTAAAAACAGTGCAACCCGTAAGCGCTTACACAATGTGTATCTTCGTGAATCTGCAGCAACTTGGTAGGTTGAATAGAGGGCAACTTCATGCAAGAAATGTATCTCTCTTTTGACAGCGATGCAAGATACAAGCTATAGATATGCATTCTGAGCTTAACGGCGGCATGTGTTTTTTTGCTAATCCGCAGTAAAACATTGGCGCCTGTGCTGTTTTGGAACATATTTTCTCGCAGAAGCGTACGAAAATGACATTTCACTAGCAGTCCATATATAATAAATCAGTGGTTCAAAACAGCACAGGCGTCACTGTTTCACTGCGGATTAGCAAAGAAACGACAAGGAATACCAAACTTTAGGATAAAAGATCGAACTGAAGGGTTTAGCCGGTGCTTAAGGATAGTGAAGCGATTACATGAGGACACAAGCGTTCTCACTCTAGCCTCTCAATATCAACTCCTACTCTCACCTCGACGTTGGTGACTGGTGGGTGCCTAGTACCTCGACTGGAGATGGGGTATTAAGCCCCTGTGGAAGGTCGTTGGTGGCAGCAAACGAGAGAGGGGGGAGGAGTATCCTCTCACTAAGGCACTCACTCTCAGGCGGCGGCTGAGGAATTCCCTAGATGGGGTCAACGGTGGCACCTACAGCTCCAGTTTGATCGAACTGGTAGTGTAATCCCTATATGAGCTGCTTCGACATATTTGAACACCAGGTCTATAGGGATTTCCAATACTGAGCCAGGTTGTTGGAAAAGAGTTGGTGGCGGAGGAGCCCTCAATGAGTCAACGGAAGTGCTCATATCCCAAAATGAGCTACTGACATCGGTATTTTTCCGGCCCACTGTCCTAGGGTCAAAACAAGGGCCTGGCCCTCCAGGTTGGGGGTTGTGCTTTGGGTTAACTACCCATCCACGGAAAAAAAATATTGTTACGAAGCAACCAATAGCCTCGGAAAGGACTGATATTATTGTTGACGACCATGCTTAACGAAAAAAGGACAACGACGTTCGTGCAGGTGCAGGCGAAAACTAAGGGAAGCCCTAAACTGCTACAAAGCAGACATTACTGCCATCCAGGAAATACAATGGGATGGACCGGGCAAAAAGAGGATGAAAAACTGTGACATCTTCTATGGACCGTGCCATAGTTAGCAGAAACAGCGACTATTTGGATGCGGATTTGTTATAAGTGCCAGACTTACTACTTAGGCAAGAAGTCTTATGTTTCCAAGACATTAGCGAAAGCATTGTAACAATCCGCATCAAGGCCAAATTCGCCAACATAAGCCTTATATGCGCTCATGCTCCGACGGAGGAAAAAGATGATATAACTAAGGATTGCTTCTACGAGCTCCTCGACAAAACCTATGAGCGACTACCAAGTATGATGTTAAAATCGTGCTGGGAGATTTTAACGCAAAGGTAGGAAGAGAAGACATCTTTAGCAGTACTGTCGGAAAAAATAGCCGACACGACAACACGTCTGGTAACGGACTTCGGCTAATTGACTTCGCTACGGAACGAAATGCCACTATAGCCAGCACACGGTTACCTCACCTCGATATCCATAAGGGGACATGGCGGTCTCCAGATCAACGAACACTCAACCAAATTGATCACGATAGACAAGAGGCACGCATCCAGTATTTTGGATGTCCGAACATTCTGAGGGGCTAACTTCGGCGCGGACCACTACCTTGTTGTAGCCATGGTAAGGATGCGGATATCCACCACGGCACAAAAAACAAGAAATACTGTAAAAAAAAATTTAATGTCGAAAGACTGCAATCGCCAGAGACCGCCAAGACCTTCACGCAACGCGTATCCCTTAACCTCTCGACTCACAACACACCACCAGCATCTAATGTCGAAGAACAATGGCAACGATGCCAACAAGCCATTAGATCAGCCGCAACTGATATGCTAGGTTTCTCGCGGCCACCAGCAAGAAAACCCTGGTTTGATGAGGAATGCCGACATATGCTCGCAGCCAAGAACGAGGCCTATAAGGCTAGGCTGCAGGTGAAAACGAGAGCTGCCATTGAGCTCTATAGGCAAAGAAGAAGGGAAGAACATCGGCTTTTCAGAAAGAAGAAAAAAGAGCAAGAAAACTGCGCGATCGAGGATATAGAGAGGTGCCACTCCAGGAACGATGTTCGCAAGTTTTACCAAAGTATAAAACGTCAAAGCCAAGGATACAAGGCTCGAACAGAATCCTATCGAGATGAACAAGGATATATCGTAGTTGAGACACAGTCGATGCAGACTGTTAAACGGCGATGACGAACAACATTCCGCTGTCAGGCAGAACGAACCAATTAATATTGGCAACGGCAGCTAACCACCCTACCTAAGTGAAGTGAGGATAGCAAAATCGAAACTCAAGCTTAATAAGGCCGCCGGAAATGACGGCCTTCCCGCTGAGCTTTATAAAGCTGGCGGAGATGACTTGGTATGTAACATCCACCAACTCATAAGCCAAATCTGGTCGGATGAAAGTATGCCTGAAGAATGGAACCTCAGCATCGTTTTCCCGATCAACAAAAAAGGAGACCCTCTGAACTGCGCCAACTACAGAGGCATAAGTCTGCTCAACATCGCCTACAAGATCCTATCTGGCGTAACCGCCTGAAACCGTTTACCAACAATCTGATCGGCCCTTATCAGTGTGGTTTTAGGCCAGGAAAGTCCACAATCGATCAAATTTTCGCACTTTGGCAGATCCTGCAAAAAACCAAATCGATACCCACCACCTATTTATCGATTTCAAAGCCGCATACGACAGCATTTATAGAGACGAACTACACAGAGCCATGTCTAGTTTTGGTATACCGCCCAAACTCGTCCGTTTGTTTAGGATGACGATGGAGAATTCTCGCTGCACCATCAGGGTCGGAAACGACCTCACCGACACATTCGATACCAAAAAAGGATTTAGGCAAGGCGATGCGCTGTCATGTGACTTTTTCAATTTGATTCTTGAGAGGATTGTGCAAAACTCCGGAGCAAACACCAGAGGCACAATTTTCCAAAAATCGGTGCAACTACTAGCAATCGCCGACGATATTGACATCATTGGTAGGACTCAACGTGATGTCATAGCCACGTTTGCTAGTATAATGAAGGAAGCGGCAAAAATGGGTTTAGCAGTAAATGAGGGTAAGACTAAGTATATGCTGTCAACACGAAAGGACACACAACATCGACGAATTGGACAGAACGTCACCATTGACAGATATAACTTTGAGGTAGTACGGGACTTTGTCTACCTCGGCTACGCTATTAACTATGACAACAAGATCTCATCAACATCAACGAAGAATTACTCTTGCCAATCGCTGTTTCTTCGGGCTAAGAAGGCAATTTAGTAGTAAAGCCCTCACTCGAACTACTAAGGAAATCCTATATAAGACCCTGATCATCCCAGTCCTGCTCTACGGCGCTGAAGCGTGGACCGTATCAAAAGCGGATGAAGAAATCCTTGGTCGATTCGAGAGAAAAGTTCTTCGAAAAATTCTCGGTCCCGTTTGCGTTGACGGGCTATGGAGTCGAAGGTTCAACCACGAACTATACGAGCTGTACGACTAATTGGAGAGGCATGTTGGTTGAGGCCCAGGTTCATCCCGGACTGTAGCGCCACTTAAGTAAGTAAGTAAGAAGGGTTTAGATAGCTGTAGTGATAACACAATCCGCCAGACGATTCCAAAAAAATTACGAAGGAACAGAAACACGAAGACAAACTGCTGCAACTAGAAACATCAGTATTTTTTTTTGGATTTGAAAGTCAGAATGGAATAAAACTAGGAACACTGAAAATATGATTTTTCCTTACTTTTGTTTTAAAGAAAAGCTAAAACCGATAGAAACCATCTACTGCGCTTTTGAGAATGTTTTGGGGCAGTTAGAATATAAAAAAGTCGCATATATGATTTCAACATTTATAACACTACTTTATTACAATTTTTTTTAATAAATACTTCTATAATTAATTTAGAAACTAAAACCTATCTGAATTTGCAACAATGTGGATTCAGCTATTATGTATAATTGTTAAAATTTAAATGATTATCATAAAATTTGTTTTGATACTTTGTTTATACACTTAAAAAAAATTGTAACAAATAAAACACAATTTGATGAATTGAACATGCATTAATAAATAATCGTTATTTAAAGTTCGTCCATTCCTTTGTTGTTATTTTGATTAACCCCTCCACCGCCACCGCGACGGTCACGTTGATTATTTGGTTTAAAATTTCTTCTATTCATTCTGTTTCCACCGTTGCCGTTACCTCCTTGTCTGTTAAAATTGTTTCTATTACCTCGATTCATTTGCTGTCCTCCAAAGTTTCCGCTGTTATTGCTATTGTTATCGTTTCCACCGAAATTATTAGCAAACGGATTATTTAAGCCGCAATAGCCGGCATCCATTAAACCTGCGCCGCTTCCGTTTTCACCTGGATTACCTGCAAAGGGATTATAACCACCTCCTCCACCACTGCCACCTCCTGGTGGTATGCCTAGTAAACTATATCGGGGATTTCGGTCAAAAGTTGCTGACATCATTGCTCCGGGTCCACCAAACATTCCTTGCTGTGGTCCGGGACCACCATGTGCATTTCCTCCACCTAACCCAAGCATATTCATATTCGGGGGTGGGCCGCGTAAGAATTCTATCTGCTGCTGCATTGCCATTCTCTGCTGAATACTCATATTTTGATCGTTCATCATCATCAGGGGATTTCCACTTGATCCGTAATTCGTGCCAGTGTTTATTCCTTCCATCATATCATTATCATTTTCTATGTGCGCTACTTGACCATTATCATCAATGAAAATTCCCAAGTTGGTCAGGATCTGCTGAAGATTTTGGTTATTCACAATAAACTGAATATCGAAAACCTTATTCGGAGATGGATCTTGATGGAATCTTTTGAGCTCCGTTGAAACTAGTGCCAGCTGTTGATTCACCATAATTTTGAATTTGGAATTTAAATTCTTGTACCAGTCGGACTTTTGAAGTAGCATTCGGATCTCGACATTCTGCTGTGGATTACTCGTGGATGCAGGAACAATTTGAGCAGCACCTGAAGTGGTAGATGTGGATGTTGCTGCAGCCGCCGCTGCTGCTCGACGAGGATCGACTCTTGGCCCACGAACAACTGAAGTGGAAGGTTTCTCTTTTTCACGTGTTGGAGACGACGATGACTCCACACTGGATGGTGACGCGATAGTTGGCCGTGATGAAGATCCAAGGGCGGCAAGAACTTTTGAGTTTGAGAGCTCGGGCAATCCGAGTATACGTCGCAGTCGTGGATCCGTTGAATCATCGCATTGGAAGCTGTGCCGCAAATAACTGTATTTGGGTTCTGGAACATCAATCTCTGAGATCTGTAGTGAAATTAAGGCACAGTATATCTCGTTAAATTTGAAAGTGATTTCTAAAAATGATGCAAACAAAAGTGCAAAAAGAACAAAATCTCCACGAAAAGCAATAACCATGTCAACCATCATTAATTATATTAGATAAATGTGCAAGCATTAAGAGTAGTAGTATTGAAGGGAATAGAAACCAGAAAAGATAACATGATGACTTACCTTATAAGTTATTGGCATAAGTGTTGAAATTGACCCATCAATCTCACTTGCTATTTGCATGTTTTTCACTGGTTGAAATGGTAGTCTTAAGTCTATATCACCTGAAAAATATTATTTTATTAAATCAGGCCATACGATTGCAAAATCAAAACTTACTGTTTGGGCTATCGAGAAATCCTGATAGTCGCATATCCTTGTCAGCCTTTATATTCTTCCTGCTGTATTCTAAATCTTCCTGTTCACACTTCGGTGTCCAATCGTACATAGATTGTCGTTCATAAATTGACACAAAATTTTCCTTTTGCTGAGCTAATGCTGGGGACGCAGATCTTGATCGATCACTATCATGATCACTGTTATTTGGCCGATAAGAAAATGATGCGCTTCCTCCTTGCTCATTGGATCTCGATGAAAGCCTAGGGTCACGGAATTCGTCCTTTTTGTCTGTCAGTCTGTGATCACGATTGTCTTCGTGACTGTCTGTGGCCCGCAATTCGCGGTATTCATGCCTCGAATCAATATCTCGACTAACAGCTGCAGCTCCGTAAAAACCTTCATCATCATGTTTAGAAGATGATGCTTTTGCTTTAATGGAATCTGACTCTATTTTGCCAGAGAAAGCGTCAGTACTTTTTAATAATGCAGATACATTTACTGTATATAAGTTTCCTGGATCTTTTAAAAGGCTTTGAAGCTTCTCTGAAAGATGTATAGCTGGGGGAAGACGGACATCGTTTGAATCATCACAGCCATAACTAAAACCAGCCGAACTCTTGGCAACATTTTCAGCGTCGTCTTTTGTCTATAAATAAATTGATCACCAAAATTAACAAATTCATCAATTTCATTATTAACCAAGATGCTAACCTCCGGCTGATTCGCTTGAGAATTATCATCAGTCGTATCCATATCTTGGTCGTCTATAACAAGCTGTTCTTCATCCCTTTCGTCGTCCACTGTAAGAAACAAAATTTCAGTAATTGGCAAAATAGTTTGGTAGTCAACGCTTACATAAATCATTTTTATCGTATCCCAAATTCGAGTCTCTTAGATATTGGGAGTAATCTATACCACCCAAATTGGATGATCCACTATGTGAATCCTGAAGACTTGTTGTTACATCATCAGTTAATCTCATTATTCCGGTTGTATGTGTTTGCTGATCAGTCGGGGCAACTCCAATGTCATTAGTTAATTCCTTTGAAGAATCATTGGCCGTTGTTATTGTTGTGGTTGATGTGGTTGTTAATGGCAAACAACTGGGAAGAAAACGCATATCAACATCTTGACTTGATGGTCTACGAGTTTTTTATGTCAACATTTATCACCCATGAAACAATAACATGAAATAAAACAAATAAAATAATAATCGAATAAAAAACTGTGATGACTGGTGTGATCTATATAATATAAAACAAAATTACTCACATAGAACCTGAGCCAGTTGTTGATGAATTGGCAGTACTAACTTCACCATTTGCCCTTGCGACACCCAGCCTAGCCATGTTCTGGGCATTCAGCTGAATTTCATTAATCTCAGTTACAGTCAGTCCAATGATGTTCAGCTGGCTTAATGTGAGTTGATTAATTTGCTCCAAATTGACAACACCTAACTGTGATAGTTTTTCTATGCGATCGGTGGATAGAATTCCAATCAAATTTTTAAGGTCCAAGTAGCTCGGTGCACTGGATGAAGGTGGCTCTAAATTTGTTTGTTTAAGAGCTGCTGCATTAGAATCGCACCACCGTGATTTTCGCTGTTTTTCGGCCTTGGATTGTCCTACTCCAGTTGCCAAAGGTACTGTAGTGGTTATCAAATTCGTAGATGTATCACTGGTAGCTGGTGGTATATTTATTACCATATCTAACAGAGATGGAATGATTTCAGATTGCTGGTGTTGGTTTTGTTGTTGTTGATGTTGCTGTTGTTGATGATGTTGCTGTTGTTGGTGGTGTTGAGCAGGTGGTGCCTGTTGATTTTGTTGTTGTTGTTGTTGCAATAATAAATCTCCATTTCTCATTCCAGTAGCTTGTGACTGTATAATGGATTGATTTGTCGATGTAGTTAAGGTGTTCTCCACGCCATGCTCCTCGCATAGGCGTTCGTGGGTTGCATTCATTAAATGCAATGCATTTTCTCGGCTTATACGTCGAAATGTTCCTAGAATCTCTTTTGGAGCGGTTTCCAAATGCTTCAGTAAAATATTTCTTAATTGCTCCGTAAGAGGTTTTCCATGCGAAAATTTACATGCGGAACGGTATACACAATCTTTACCAAGATAATAGTACTTGCAAGGAAAATCTGAATGCATATATGAACATTTATCCTTTTTGGCGCAGCATTCCATAAGGTAAAATTTACAAAGCTCCATTTTGCGTGGTTGCTGAGGATGACGATCCTGGTATTTATCTTCCTGTGGAGATAATTGCTTATAAAATGCCTAAATACCAAATATTTACTCAAACTTACACTTGCGGAATCGTCGTAATTCCGTCTACTTCTTTTTTCCGAGCGACGGTCATCATCCCGACGACTACTGCTTCGTTCTTTGCGCCCAGACCGCGAACCACTATTTCCATCTTTCTTTCTCGATGATGAGTATCGCGAGTAGTTATGGCCAGAATCATAGCTGTCATAGGAGGAATACGACTGATCTGTGTCGTATCCATCTTTTTTGGACAAACCAGCGTCAAGTTGCGGGAGTGGAGTTACTAAACCAGCGGGTGGTGGACTTCCGCCTCGTATGCAAAGCATTTCATCGTCGTCGACATCATCGTCGTTAAGCGGGCCCATATTTGTGGTATCTGGTGACGATGGGCGATGTTTCTACAAATTAAAAATAAAACTTGTAATCGGAAATTAACATTACTCACATCTGTGACCTTACCTTCTTTTCTTTTTCTCTTTCTCGAAGTTTTCTTCGCTTTCTTCGGCGACTGCTTTTCGATGAAATAATATCTTTATCACTTTGCTTATCAATTTCCTCACGGGATTCTAACATTTTTGGCATAGGTGGCATTATGCCATTCTTTTTTAACGCAGCAGCTATTGCACTTTCAATTGAACCAGCAAAGTCATCTAGACCAAGAAGAAAACAAGTTAATAGAAATTTTAATTGTTGTTTTTCCTATATTATTCAATTTACCTTCGACAATATTATGTTTCTTGTATTTGCATTTTTTATCTCCTACATCTATATCTGGTGGTATTTTCTGAGTAATTACTGGCTGTATCGGCTTATTTACAGCAATTACTGCTGCGACAGTTGGTGCAGCCCCCATTATCTTTGAATGGACATTATCTGTGTGCTCATCATTATCATCTTCATCGTCGATTTCTCCATCTTCTAGGTCGTCGTCATCGACTTCTTGAGCGGTAGTTTTTGGGGCAGCTGCATTTTCTGATGTTACTTCATTGTCGGTAGGAAAAGTATCCTTACTCTCACCCGAGGGCGGTAATGCAAGTTCCTCCGACATATTTCTTAAGCTTGATGTTTTATTCTTTTAGGATGATTTCACAAAACCCATATATCCGTTACGCATGCGAGTAAGTATTTAAAATTGATTTTTTTTTCTCGACTTTTTGGTCTGTTTGTCTTCTAGAACAGGTTGAAAAAATAAAGATTACACAGAGATAAAAATGATAGATGTATAATAAGACTCTATACAATACAATGCTTTCCTTAAGAGGAAATACTAAAGAGTGGTTTACTGAACCAGTATATGAGTATATGAACGTAGGATCTAATAATTGTGAATGCAAACAGCATTTGAGAAATTTATTTACATTTGTAGATAAGTGTTCAATGATGATAGTTACATAATAATTGAACAAATGTGAAACAAAAGTTTTGTTGAATTGTTGTTTAGCACCATCAGCCGGTTCTGATGGATTCAGCCAAGATAACTGAGACTGGAAGCAACGTTTTCAGGATCGAAGAGGATGGAAGGCTGGCTTGTTTGTGGCAGTGGCCATCAACGGGCTAAAAGGCCTTTAGAAGCATTGGCTTTTTTCTCACAACCAATAAGCTGTATGTTTCAAAAAACGATGAAATTGCTTGCTCAGCACATATCCATTTCTTTGCACACTTCCAAAGGTAATAGAAAAATCGATTAAAGAGAGAATGTTTGTTTTAATTAAGATTTACATGCTAGTTATATTCAGAACTTATTTGTATCAGCAATGCTACAATATGAAGTATCGATAGTAGTTAATAAGCGTTAGTAGGAGCACTATTAACATGCAATACATCTATTATATTAGATGAATCCGAACATCTTTTGAGCATATGATACAGCACAATGTAAAAAAAAGCACAATTACGACCTGACTCTGATGACTAATCTCTTAACTCATCATTGCAACCTTTTGCACAGCATTTATCTTTATTACAAATCGTCAGAAGACCTTGTCAAAACCATGCTACATTTGAACAACCCCATAGACATGTAGTTCAACAACTACACCAAAACGCAACACCAAGCTAATACTGAAAAGCACTGCGACATATTTCCACCAATATGCAATCTCAAACAATTTAAGACTAGAGTAAACTAATATCTTCAGGCATCTGGTGGTGCTCATTCAGCGTTTTTCGCCTTACCTGAGAAAAAGACATCCTCATTTAGGATGATTTTAAAGAATCAGAATAAGAAAAGTATTTGATATCATCTTACACATTGGTAGCAAAAATCGATCCGGTATTTCATTAACCTTGATTCCAATAACATTCATTTAAACAAATCTCTTTAGACATGTATTTCCCTAACATACTTGGAAACATTAGGGTTTTACGCTACTAGGAATGCCGTTAAATATTTCAAGAAGAAGGTTTAAACGT
This sequence comes from Rhingia campestris, assembly GCA_932526625.1. Classification (NCBI taxonomy): domain Eukaryota; kingdom Metazoa; phylum Arthropoda; class Insecta; order Diptera; family Syrphidae; genus Rhingia; species Rhingia campestris. The sequence continues at coordinate 208,163 of OW052186.1, read as the reverse complement.
ATAATATATACCGATTTCTTTAAGGCTTCTAGTTTTGTAGACCTCACATTACAAATTCACATTTTTTGCGCAACAGGCTAGTGAGTACCCAGCACATAGCTTTCTTCATGTGTCCGTGAGTACTTCTTAATAATATAACTTCTTGTTATATTATGTAATCGATCTATATAGATATAGAAGCCAAATAAGCCTAACAAAGTCAAAAAATAATGAACGTAGATATGAACACATTTAAAATCTCTGCAGTTGAGTTTCGCAACAAATAGGGCGTATTACCAAATGTCTGGGGCAGTACGAAACTGGAAGTATTTTGAATTTTAAATCTTTTCTGATTTGACCTACGAAAAGAGATCCCCAATTACAGAGGCATAAGTATCCTTAATAACGTCTAGAAGATCCTATATGTAAACGCTTGAACCTTTTCAGTAAGTATTCAGAACAGTAAAGTTCACTGAAAAAAAAAATTCAAAAGCGATACACATCACTTCATCAATTTCAAAGCCACATGTGAAAGCATTTATAGTATACAGAGTCATGTCTAGTTTTGGTATACCGCCTAAATTTGCTTCACTCCGCAGACGATGAAGTATTCTCGCATCGACCTCATCGAAATATTCAATGCTAAAAAAAGGATTTAGATAAGCTGACGCTTTGTCATGTGACTTCTTTAACATGATTCACGATCAGATCTTCCATAAATATAAATAACACCGTGGATATTGACATCATTGTTCGGATTCGACGTGCAAAAATGAGGGTACAAACAAATGTTGAAATGTTTAGTCTGACAAAAAAAAAAGGACAATAACATTGACCGCTAAGATGGAATGTCCTATTGATACCAACTATGAAGTCGTTCTACCTCGGCTCTCACATTAACTCTGACAATGACATCTCGTCAGAAATAATGCTATTAACAGCTGTTTTCTTGGGCTAAGGCGATTTATAGCGTTTTCGATTGGGATTTTCAGATTTGCTCTCAGATTTCAGATTTTACCCGTCCTAATCGAACATAAAATAGGTTGATCTGGTTTTGTGTGTATGTGTTAGTGAGTTTACAGCTTATTGACTATCTTTAGGCCGCAGTTATATCTATATAATATATATATCATTGAAACCATCATTTGAAATTTTCTTTTACTCATTGCGGCTTTTTTATAAATTCAACCATTGGCGAGTTGGTGTCAAAACAAAGCTTATGAATTTTATAACATGATTATCGAAAAATATTTTAGTTTCTAATTATAGTTTTCGCAGAAAATCACTTTTTAGTTTTACTGATCACAAAAAACACAAATCAAACTGCGAAATGCAAACTTCAAACTGACATAAGTCAGATGTTAAATGTTTTTGTGTTGGTGCATGTAGGTGTAAATCTCACTTGGAATCCAGATTCTTCAAAATCGCTCTAGAGTATAAAAAGAGTGCTTTTTGTATCCCAATCGAAAACGAAAAAAATGCTCTAGGCTTGGGAGACGAAGATCAACAAAGAAACCACTGGGCCAATTGAAGTGGCATGGTGGTCGAGGCCCGTACTGTAGCGCAACCTAAGTAAGCAAGCTTGCCATATGCTACAGGATGATACAATTAAAATTAAGAATTGATGTATTTGAATAATTTGCAACTGAACTCTGGAAATTGTTAGTTTTCTCTTTATGTTGCATAAAGTGATTGGCCGCGGTGTAGTGGTAGTCTGTTCGCAATGCCAGACCAAATCCATGAAACTATAATTCAAAGAAATAAAATAAGTTCGGTAGTTATTCCTAAAAAGAACATAAAAAAAACAGTGACTCCCCGAAGTTAGTTCGGACCCCACCCGCAACATCCAAATCGTTCCTATCACTCTCTTGCTTCCCCTTCTCGAACGCCCCTTTAGTGCGCGCAAATTAGCAAAAAAGATTATTAAAGATTGAAAATTCTACTCAAAGTTAAATTTCAAATACCACTTAAACAATATAATATCCAAATCGAATTCTAGTATTTATTAAAGCAATGATTTTGCAGACAAGTCAACTCATGTATTTTTCATTAGTTAGATACATTTTTTAAGTATTGTTTGGTCACCAGGACCCTCATTCCGTAAAGTGATTATCTTTTGACGATAACGTTTTGACGGTAGTCTTGCATCACGTAAGATCATGAATCGTTTTTGCTGTCGGCGATATCACTTTATTTGCTTCACGTAAAACAATAATTGTCAAATCACAGACGATTATTGAGCGAAGGCTCATGAGGTCTCGTCTTTCATCAATTTGGATGTTGTAAGGACAACTAAAGCATATTTTATGATTTTTTAAGCTATCAATAGCCTTTTCATATTTTTTTTTTAATTTTTAAAGACCATTATAACGGTCAAATTCCGGCATTTAAAATTTTGTATTTAAAACATACAAAAGCATTTGTAGCCCACTGTAATTTGAAGATTCTAAAAGTAGAATGTAAGTCACTGTAATTTGATCGTATGTTTTTTTGTATTGGAACATTTACCAAAGGTTACAAAATGTTTCACTAGCATGTCAATTTGCTTCGCCGTAACTGAGCTACTATTAAAAAAAAGTATCTGTATAAGTTTGTAGTCATCAATTACTTGCATTTTGCATTATTTTTAATAAAATTGTGCGGCACCAAACACATTAAAAAATTCAAATGTCATTAATGACAATTTATGTGACATCCAATTAATAGTTTGAGAACTAGTTACTACAGTTACATACATTGACGATTCCAAAGGTGTCGAGTTACGTGAAGCAAATTGATGACGATATCGCGCACGACTACCGTTTGGGTGATAATTATCAAAGTTACGGAATGATCCCCCAGTATATTTAAATCGAATATTACATAAATCGCGTTCCGGGTATATTGCAAAATGAGTACCTATGTCCTTAATTTATTAAACGTATTATGTATGGAAGGCACGAGCCACTAAAACGATAAATTCGTGGTTTTTATTCTGTATCCAGTTCTACTGAAACCAGTCAACAGATTGGTTAAATAATTTTCAGAAAATTAGGATTTTTAATTACATTTTCTTCAATAAATAAGCAAAAGTGGATTAAATGTTCGACAAAATTCGTATACGAGGAAGTTAATATCGCGTATGCTCACAAACTTAAAACCCATTATTTTAATTATCAAGTTAAAAGACATCTGTAAGTAGATGACCTTACTTCTAGGATCATACTACGTATATTAGGAAAGTTAACATCGTCTATGTAAGCAAACAAACATTTTTTTTTATTTGCCAAATATCGAGATTAGTTTCAGTTGAAAAAAAATTAATTAGTTTAAATGTTTGGATGTCTGTTACATTAATGCTTATTTTGATTAAAATATATGAACGGCTTAATGATTTTAAGAAAAAGGTGTCTTATAACAATTTCAATCAAAATCAAATTAATCAATATTTTTTTTTTGGTTTAAAAATATTTTTTTTAAAAAACTATTATGAAGGAAATACTATTAGTTATCATCATTGTTAATAGACTACAAATTTTTTGTATACCGAATACGACCAAATGAAAGTAAAGCTCCATGGAAGTTGTGAATAATATTTTCTTTCCCCAAGAATCCGGTAAAATTTCGTTTGCCGGGTTTTTGTTACAACATGTAAACAATTAATAAAACAATTTAAAAATATAAGAAAAATACATGCATCAACCATTAAATTTGTCGAATTGAGTCAAAAACCTGTAGGTTTCCAATCATATTAATACAAACAAACACAGATTAGATACCTATCCGCTGACTAGTAAAACTCTTTTCCATCTACGAAATACACGCGCATATGTCAAATGTTTATAATGTCGGTGTTTTTTTCTTAAAACAGACCTTTAAAGGAAAACGTATTGAAGAAAAAAATAATCAAAATAAGATTACATCTGCATTTTCGCAGAACCTACAATCATTGTAAACAAGCATGAAAAAATGCTAACGCCTTAATAATGTTTGTTTGTGCAGTCCAAACATAATTTAATTAAATAAACAAAAGCAGCGTAGAGGCAAAATTATTTCACATAAACAATGTCGAACGGCGCCCCTTTAGGCGATATATTGTGTTTGAGACTACAGTGTCTGTTATACCGCGACCATCGCAACACCAATGCTAATTTATAAAATACGAGGCGAGCAGTGTATTCGTATATGCCAGACAACCTGAATATACGTGTACATATAATATATACATATATTTGCTTGTAGCTGATGTGGTTGCTAGACTTGCGATAACTAGAAGCAATTAAATACATACAAGAAAACATGACAAAATATCCACAAACACTTTCACAGACAAATGTATCACTAACAATAAAATTGTATCACTTTTCTTTCACGAGAACGAATTTCAAAGAGGAATAGACTAATTAACGAAACAGAACTTTAGATCGAATAAAAATATTTTCTTCCATTTGGTGTTTCCGCAAATGAACATTCTCATAAGCTACAAAAAAAAATAACAAATTAACAAAAATTCAGGGATTTTTATGGAGTTAGGCTGGAAATTAAAAATGATATGTAGAACTCGAGTGGAAAAAAAAATGTTGCATAGAATCTTAAATATCTTAAAAGCTAATTAAAAAAATAATTATTGGGCAAACCTTTTCATTTCATAAAACACTTTCTAATTTCAAAACAGAAATGGTCTCTCATTTTCATTTCATAATTTCATTTGATATTTGCTGCAACATATTCACGTCATATTACATTTGATTATTTTCATTTCCCGAAACATGAACATAGGTGTGTTTACTTTGGATATTCATTTCATTTTCCATTGCAGATGGCGACGTTGCCTTTTTTTATTAAACAAATAGAATCATTAATTTAATTAATCATTGCAGTGCTGCGAAAGAAGTAGCGTTGTTGCCATGTTGGGAGAGGCAATGAATAAATTATTAGGAACAGTTAGTCATTATTTATCCAATCTTTAATTAACAAAGCATTCCTTGCTCGAGTTAAATGGCGTACTCTCTCTTCGCTCCGCAGCAAAAGATTACGCTTGCTTTATACATATAGACAAAAATTGACGAGTTTGAGTATGTGCGAGAGGTAATACTGCAATCAGCACTCAGCAGCAGCACTGAAGGACTAAACCAACAGACACAACAAAGTATTGGTAGCTGCTTCTCCCATCCACCACCAACGCAAAAAAATGCCATATAGAAAGGTGGAATCAAAATGGCTTCTACAGGTAAAGAAAACGCATTTTGGGAAAAATGCGTATCAAAATTCAGAACTATGTTCAAAAATGCCTGCTCCGAAATCAACAACGCCTCTTCTTTACACCATCGAATTTTGTAATTTTTTTAAAAATTATATAACAAAAATAATTTTCGGAATATGTACATTTAACGTTTTCCCTGGTTTAATTTTTTTTATCAGCTTTCCTAACAATTTTTTGTTTGTTTCTGTATATATATGGAATTCATAAATAGGTTTTAATAAATTCAATATACATCGTTTCTTAGGAAAGTAGGTATGTAATGTATATTTAGGCAAATTAATTTGTTTATCGTTCTTGTCTTAACTTCATGTATGTATGAATAGTTCAAAGATTTCTACTTGAATGAAAAAAAGATGAATCAACTGGGCTGTTGCTAGCTCAACTAAAATCATAAAATTTTTTCGATGAAATGGCTACAGCTAAAACTCGACGAATTCGATTGTTTATCAGTGCTGCCAATTCATTCATTCGTATGTCGTTATTACATAGGTACCCAGGGTTATACTGTGGACTATTAAGAAGCACAAGCGGTATTTTTATCTTGGTATTAGTTTTCTGAGTGTATGTACCTGTCATTCTGGCTACTGGCATGCCATTACCTGTAAAATATACCAGATTCACGATAATCGGAGATATGCACTAGTGTAAAAGAGAAAACATACCCAAAATCAAATTACCTTTTAAAGCAGTTATCGACCTAAACGTTTGACATTATGATTGCTAGTAAAAGCTATATAGATTCTAATTTTCATACTCCTCAGTATAAACCCCGGATGAGGAATCGCGTTCCACTTACGAAGGTCTCAGACGAATCAGTAAATGGAATGCCTATTTTTATTAGCTCTGAAGTAATAAAATTCTTGATAGTAGGTATAAATACATGTAAACCAATGATCAAGCAATTAAAATGTAAGCAAAATGCATGCATCAATCAAAGTTGTCGAATTGAGTTAAAAACGTTTACAATAACCTTATTAAAACAAACAAACACAATAGCTAGTCCGCTGACTAGCAAACTGTTTGTTGACACAAAGAAAACTGTATAAAAAAAAACTCATCAAAACAAAACCAAAACATTGTAAACAAACATGAGAATGCCAACGCCATGTTTGTGCAGCCCAAAACATAATTTAATTAAATAAACAAAAGCAGCGCATAGCAGCAGAGTTACTTCATACAAATAATGTCGAATGGCTTCGCTTTTGGTGATATATCGTGTTGAGATTAAAGTATATGTTTTACTGCGACCATTGCATACCAATGTTAATTTATAAAATTTAATTTAATTAGTTTATAAAATACGCAGATAGAATGTCCATATTATTGTATAATACATACGTACATGGTTATATAAATTTTATTCTCCTTTCACCACAGCCGGACGGGCCTTTATTTTTGAGCCAGAGTGGAATTTGGTTGTCCGATGAAGCAGAAAAAGTGTAAAAATATTCAAAATACACCAACTATGCCAAGCACACTTTTGAGTTAAACATCGTTTTTAGCCAAACGGTAAAGAATTTTGAAAAAACGTCTGAATAACATATTTGGGATATCTCAATATCTATATTCCGTCCATATAAAGATTTTGCCATGACCACTTGTTTGGGCCGTTTTCCGCAATGTTTGGTCAAATTTTAGAATATTCAAAAAAAACTTAAGATGCATTGGTAATGTAAATACACAAAAATTTCCTTTGTAGATCATTTTCACCCACATGCACATTTTGTGGCTTTGTCCTATAAAAACCATTTCTAGAGCCTATATGGTTTTATCGAACCATAAAAGATTTAGATAAACTGGATAAAAAAAATGTGGTGAAAATGTCATATTCTCTTTTTCATCCCCATTTAGTTTTTAGCCATGCCCGCTATTAGAGGACATTTATTTTAAGGATGGGATGGGATACAGCTGTATTAAACGATTCGCTTAGCGGATTGTAGCCTCCTCATATGTTTTCTTATGCATTGGTTGCCCATCGGTTTCTTCTACCTGAAAAAAAAACCTTTTTTTATTATGCTGTGTGATTGAATGATAAAAAATTAATTTTTAACAAACGATAAGTTAAACCGCTGTTAATTCGCCATACCAAAAATTGATTATTAATAGACAAATTGCTTACTACAGAAAAAAAGTATATTTTTAGTATAAACGTTTTTGACAGGATAACCCAATAACGAAATTAAACGGAGTGATTGTAGTTGGAAATTGTTTTGTTCAAATATGAAGAAAATGTTTTTTTTATTGGGTTTGTGTTGGTAATAAATAATCTAGTCATAGAAATTTGATGTGATTTAACTGCTTCGTTAGGTAATTCTAGATTAATTTGAATCCAGAGTTAGTTCACGCTGGGTTAACTCGGAGTTAACTTACAACCGGGCCTAAACGAATGAAATGAAGATACCGTTATAAGAAGATTTCAGATATTAATTACGAATGTAAGAACATATATTTATATTTATTGGTTTAAAAAATAAACAAGTTAACATAAACCCCGTATTAATGAGATAGTTCTCCTCCATGAGTATGAATTAACTACTCTGGGAATAAGTTGTTTAGTTTTTCATTAGAATGTTATTTCTCTAAGAATAATTTGACAAAAATATACTCATATCGAATAGGGAATAGGGACAAACATATACTCAAATCAAATAGGGAATCCTCTTCTGAGTTATTTGTTTGTATTGTTTGATTGTGGTGATAATGACATATATACCTACATGTTAAACATTTTTGAAAAATAATCATGAGAGACAAATAACATTTACACACTTCTCGAGTTAGTGCATTAGAGATGATTAAAACAATTTAAACGCCAGATTTAGCAGCAATTTTATGCCAACTCTTAAGAATATGTAAATTTGTGTTAATAGAAAGATTTATGTGTATATAAAAATAAGTGGTAAAACTCCTTCTTGCTATAATATTCTCCAGGCTCCTTGTTTTATTCTAGTACATTTCACTGGCTTTTTGTTTGTTTTCATCAATTATATTTGTGTATATAAAAACAAGTGGTAAAACTCCTACTTGCTATAAACTTCTCCAGGCTCCTTTTTTTACTCTAGTACATTTCACTGGCTTTTTTTTGTTTTTCATCAATTATATGTATTCTATAATAGTGTGCTACCAAACTGATTTGTTACGATTTTTATCGAAAATTGTTATCCTATGATATTGATAAAGAAATAAGTTCTCGTTTCGAAATGAGATCCAGAAACTAAATTACCGCCTGAGAACAGTCTACGATCTGATTTTTTTTGGATCTAATTTCGATGTTCAATTGACAGTTGAATCCAACCTATTGGGCCTGTGCACACGAGTATGCTTCAACCGGTTGAACGTCATGTTTGTTGGTGGGACGGGTGAGGAGGAAGCACAGTTTGAGAGGCATTGGACAGCAATTTTTCACCCAAAATTAAGTGGTTGAAGAGGTTGAATCTACCAACACATGCATGCGTTTCTGACAGTTGTGGTACGGCGGCTAGTTCGGTGTTAATCGAATTACACATACATATAAAGTTTGGTATATTACACAAAATTCAACCGGTTGAACATATTCCCGTGTGTTTGGAAAGTAACCATAATGACTACGGTTGAAGCATACTCGTGTGCGCAGGCCCATTTGAATGAATCCAACAAATAATAGTATCACCAAATTTAAAAAAATTCTCATGTTAAGCAAAAAATAAAATAAACAGGAGATTGTTGCTGGTTATATATTCTCAATATATTCTCTTCTTTGCTGGTGTTAGGTTTTTGTATTACTTAAACGATATTAATTTTTTCTTTTCTATAATTTATCAATTTACACGAGTATCAAGTGTTCCGATAACTTTTTAAAAAAAATTATAGAAAAAATTATCGATGTTTATTTTTATAGATAACGAAACACGAATTTATGTATGTTAATTGACTTTTGCGCATCACTAATATATATACACACACATTAGGTGAGACAGACAAAAATTCAACAATAACCAAATTGTTCGGCATCAGCATTTTCCGGCTAGGATTTCATTGTTTATTTTCCAAGTGTGCTAAACTACTTCATTAGGGTGTTGAGAAGCGAATTACTAAAATAAATAAATAAATAAAAACACAACGATGGCAAATCTCGTATGGAGCATTAAAAATGGCGAGCTAGACCGAGTTCAAGAAGACATCGAAAACAAAGTAAGTATAGAATGTTTATTCTATATCGGATGATAGTAAACAAATTCGACTTTTCCGTAATTTGTACTCTAGAAAATCGATGTGAATAGCGAAATTAATGGAAGATATCCCTTGCACTATGCTGCGGATTTTGGGCAGGTCGAAGTTCTCTCGTATTTGATCGAAAAGGGTGCAAAACTCGATGTGGGTTCACATAAATGTTTGATGATTCACAATTCACATAATACTTTGCTTCTGTTTGATTGCAGTTAGCCGACAAACATGGAATTACACCACTTTTAGCAGCAATTTGGGAGGGACACACCAAATGTGTGCAGATTTTATTAGAAAAGGTATGTGGACTTGCATAATTTACAATTACATTCGCGTACCAATATTTTGTATCTTCACGTCATATTAGTTTTGATAATTTTGAGTTTGCAACATGAGTAATTATTAAAGCTCCAGCTATAGCGACATAAGAAATCTGCACGATAAAAACGAAAAGCGGCAAACATATTATTAGTGAATGTACTGATAAATGGATCATTGAACATTTTTCGTGAGGAAGAACAAAATAAATTAACTTTCCAGCTTATATTGTTCATTTGTTAATTTAATGTGTTCGTCAGTATTTCAAATTCCTCGTCACACGAGTTGTTTTTTTTTATAAGAAATATTTCACTTCGAACTGGTGCCATATTAATGATTGATAAAAGTTTTTCACAGTGGAAATAATAAGGGTATTCATGCAACGTCGTAATTTTACGTTTCATGAACGATCAACGTTTATTAATATGGCGGTTATTATTTTAAATTTATATTATTTAGGGATCGATTTATATTCAATCTGAAATGCTAGCGTATATATTTTTTTTAATTATCATTTATTAAGATTGTAAATGCCTGATGTTAATATTACTACATCTAGATCAATTTCTATACAAAGGAACTCGTAGAACTCGTATTGATAAATACGGTGCACAGGTAGTGCCATAGGTGACTGTGTTAAGTCTGAAAACAGTTATGGGTTGGTCTACTGAACGCCTCCACACAATGTGTTGATACTTTGTATCAGAATGGCACACAGAAATCTGACTAAACATTTTTTCTATGTCAGAAGAAAAGCAAACATTATTGTGTACGCCATCGTAACAATATCGTAGGTAATTCGTTTTGTAAGGCGGGACTAGCAGAAAGGCAATCGTTTATCGAAACTCCATTTGAAGTCTTGCAGGTACCATCAAAAACGACTCGTAATTTCGTTGTGCTGCTACTTTCTTTTAACACAGGTGTGGTAAAAAGTAAAGGTTTGTAATATTTTGTAAGTTTGACAAATATGAAACGCACTTCATGTGACCAAGCGCTTGATACTCAGTCATAAATTTGCAATATTCAGATCTAAGTTGAGGGCGCTTTGCAAATGTTTTTTCTTATTGACTAAGACGAGCTAATGCGTTGGGCAATGACTCTCCGCAATTTGGAACTGAATTTAGAAGTGAAGCTTCTTTAAAAGGTAGTGAAACAACATAACGTCCTGAAGGTTCCCGTGTAGTAGTTTTGACAAAATAATCTTCACATGCCTTTTCTTCGGGTGTACTAGATCTCTCAGTACACTCCTCAATCTCCCAAAACTTTCTAAGGAGAATATTAACATCAGCATTATCAGGCAAGTAGGTAGGTAATATTTAAATAAACAAGTTGTGGCTTAGGTGACTGAGTATCGGAATTTTCTAATTTCACAATCTGGTTTAATAGGATTGAAGTTTTGTTTCTGCAGTGAAAGTCGTTCAACTGCATTTTCGCTTATAAACGAAATTTGAGATCCTTGATCTATTAAAGCTCGAACTGGAAATTCTCCAATTAAGTTTACAACCTTTATAACGGCTGTGGGAAGCAAAGCAGGTTTAATAGTATTTAAATTGACCGAAGGTAAACTTGAAGTACTACACGCATTTGCTAATGGTAAGGATGAATTAATCGCATAAGAAACTGTTAAGGCCTCTGTATTATTTTCATTTCTTGTTTTAAAATGCAAAATGGTATGATGACGGCCATTGCATTTCTGACATCGTGATTTCGACTTACAGTTATTTAAGAAATGACCTGGCATACAGTTTAAACAAATTCTGTTGCGTTTCATGATGTCATTCTGTTTTTCCCGAGGCAGATTTTTAAAAGAAGAACATTGATAAAGAAAATGTTGTTGAGAACAAGCAGCACAATTAGAATGTGTGGTAGCGACAAAACTTCTAGGTTGCCTTGTGGGCCCACTAAATTGTCTCGAAGTTGATACTGTTATAGCCTCAAGTGCTCGAAAGCGAGTTTCTAAAAATGTATAGAATTCAGTAAGCGTAGGAAATGCAGTTGATTTTGCTAAACCTTCCTCCCTGATTCTACGCGAATCTGAATCCAAGGATTTGACTAAAAGGTGAATCACGATAACATCCCAAGAACAAACCGGTATCTTAAGCGTCTTTAATGCATAGAGACATTCACGAACGAGAACCATTTCAAAATTATTATCAGCCATATTGGATTATGAAACGAAAAAAAAACCAAATGCAGCGAAAACAAATCCAATTTTGTAAAAAATATCAAAACAATGTAAGGATGATATGAGTTACTGAATTAAATTTCAATGGCGTAAAGAAATTAAATCTAAAATTTTATCGAAGGGAATGCCTAACAAAAATTTGATAGTCTATTAAAAAGGCTCTTTATTAATACGAAGATTTTAAGAAAACGAAGAAAAATATCAGAAATATGCTGTGCACGCAATTGTTGAAAAAAAGGGAAAAGCTTCTTTCCTAAGGAATCCACAAAACTTTATTTTCGAAAAAAAAAAAATTAAATTTAAAAAATACTAACACTTCCAAACGAAAAGTGTGAAAAGTGTGGAAAAAAGAGAAACAAAATCGAGTATAAAGGAAATGAAAATTCCTACGAATTATCCGCGAAATCAAGAAAAATTTATTCGTACATTTTTCCTCTCGTCGGGTTGTCGCAATTTTAATATCATCCATCGAATCCGAAAATGGTTTCTATATTATCCCGTACCGGATTCATAGCCGAAGCCCTAGCTCCACGCGTTGGACAAAAGATTTTGGGACTTGCCGCTGCTGGTGGTCAACAGAAGAGGAATCTTAATGTCCAGGAACATGTATCATATACTCTGCTGAATGAAGCTGGGATTGCAACACCACAATTCGGTGTAGCAAAATCCGCAGCTGAAGCTGAAGCCATTGCCAAACGACTAAACACCAAAAATCTAGTACTCAAGGCACAAATTCTTGCCGGTGGTCGCGGTAAGGGTACCGCCAAAAATGGTCTCAAGGGTGGTGTACGAGTTGTCAACACCCCAGATGAAGCCAAAGAAATCAGTGGCAAAATGATCAACCAAAAGCTGGTAACCAAACAAACTGGTGCTATTGGAAGGATCTGCAACACCGTCATGGTTGCTGAGAGGAAATTCCCCCGCAGGGAGTTTTATTTCGCAGTAATGATGGAGAGAGCGTTCAATGGTCCAGTCATCATTGCCTCATCTCAAGGTGGTGTCAATATTGAAGAAGTCGCTGCCGAAAATCCCGATGCCATTGTTTATGAGCCAGTCGATCCCATCAAGGGCCTCACACCCGAACAAGCTGTCAGTGTGGCATAGAAAGCCGGCTTAGGCGATGAGGCCGAATCTGTTTGCGAAATGTTGATGAACATGTATGCGATGTTCTTGAAGAAGGACGCCCTCTTGATTGAGATCAATCCTTTTGCCGAGGATGCTTTGGAAAATTCAAAGTACTTTGCTCTCGATGCCAAGTTCCGTTTCGACGACAATGCCGAATTCAGACAAAAGGAGCTCTTCGCCCTTCGCGATTGGACCCAAGAAGATGCCAGGGAAGTAGAAGCTGCCAAATTCGACTTGAACTACATCACCTTGGACGGTACCATTGGATGCATGGTCAACGGTGCCGGTCTGGCCATGGCCACCATGGATATCATCAAATTGCATGGTGGTGATCCAGCCAACTTCTTGGATGTTGGTGGTGGTGCTACTGCAACTGCTGTTAAGGAAGCATTTAAAATCATCACCTCAGATCCGAAGGTGCACGCCATTCTGGTCAACATCTTCGGAGGTATTATGCGTTGCGATGTCATTGCCGAGGGTATTATTGCTGCCGCCACCGATCTTAACTTGAAGATGCCAATTGTCTGCCGATTGCAGGGAACCAATGTCAATGAAGCCCGTGAGTTAATCCGCATGTCCGGCCTTAGGATTATCCCCCGCCACGACTTGGACGAAGATTGTTCAGAGATTGTTCAGTTGGCCCGCGAAGTGAAGACGGATGTCAGCTTTGAAATCCATCTTCACTTCGCGGGCCAACTGAACAATCTCGGCCAAGTGGACAACCAAATTGGCAGCTTCGTCCAAGTCGTGGCGGGGGATGATCCTAAGGCCGGACTTGCGGATTAACTCACGGGCTTCATTGACATTGGTTCCTTGCAATCGGCAGACAATTGGCATCTTCAAGTTAAGATCGGTGGCGGCAGCAATAATACCCTCGGCAATGACATCGCAACGCATAATACCTCCGAAGATGTTGACCAGAATGGCGTGCACCTTCGGATCTGAGGTGATGATTTTAAATGCTTCCTTAACAGCAGTTGCAATAGCACCACCACCAACATCCAAGAAGTTGGCTGGATCACCACCATGCAATTTTATGATATCCATGGTGGCCATGGCCAGACCGGCACCGTTGACCATGCATCCAATGGTACCGTCCAAGGTGATGTAGTTCAAGTCGAATTTGGCAGCTTCTACTTCCCTGGCATCTTCTTGGGTCTAATCGCGAAGGGCGAAGAGCTCCTTTTGTCTGAACTCGGCATTATCGTCGAAACGGAACTTGGCATCGAGAGCAAAGTACTATGAATTTTCCAAAGCATCCTCGGCATAAGGATTGATCTCAATCAAGAGGGCGTCCTTCTTCAAGAACATCGCATACATGTTCATCAACATTTCGCAAACAGATTCGGCCTCATCGCCTAAGCCGACTTTCTGTGCCATACTGACAGCTTGTTCGGGTGTGAGGCCCTTGATGGGATCGACTGGCTCATAAACAATGGCATCGGGATTTTCGGCAGCGACTTCTTCAATATTGACACCACCTTGAGATGAGGCAATGATGACTGGACCATTGAACGCTCTCTCCATCATTACGGCGAAATAAAACTGCCTGCGGGGGAATTTCCTCTCGGCAACCATGACGGTGTTGCAGATCCTTTCAATAGCACCAGTTTGTTTGGTTACCAGCTTTTGGTTGATCATTTTGCCACTGATTTCTTTGGCTTCATCTGGGGTGTTGACAACTCGTACACCACCCTTGAGACCATTTTTGAAGGTACCCTTACCGCGACCACCGGCAAGAACTTGTGCCTTGAGTACTAGATTTTTGGTGTTTAGTCGTTTGGCAATGGCTTCAGCTTCAGCTGCGGATTTTGCTACACCGAATTGTGGTGTTGCAATCCCAGCTTCATTCAGCAGAGTATATGATACATGTTCCTGGACATTAAGATTCCTCTTCTGTTGACCACCAGCAGCGGCAAGTCCCAAAATCTTTTGTCCAACGCGTGGAGCTAGGGCTTCGGCTATGAATCCGGTACGGGATAATATAGAAACCATTTTCGGATTCGATGGATGATATTAAAATTGCGACAACCCGACGAGAGGAAAAATGTACGAATAAATTTTTCTTGATTTCGCGGATAATTCGTAGGAATATTCATTTCCTTTATACTCGATTTTGTTTCTCTTTTTTCCACACGTTTCACACTTTCCGTTTGGAAGTGTTAGTATTTTTGAAATTTAAATTTTTTTCGAAAATAAAGTTTTGTGGATTCCTTAGGAAAGAATTTAATAAAGAATTTTTAAATTAATGTGTCAGTATTTCAAATTCCTCGTCACACGAGTTGTTTTTTTTTTTATAAGAAATATTTCACTTCGAACTGGTGCAATATTAATGATTGATAAAAGTTTTTCACAGTGGAAATAATAAGGGTATTCATGCAACGTCGTAATTTTACGTTTCATGAACGACCCTAAAACTGCACAACTAAATTTTAATTAGCTAATCAGCGTTTATTAATATGGCGGTTATTATTTTAAATTTATATTATTTAGGGATCGATTTATATTCAATCTGAAATGCTAGCGTATATATATTTTTTAATTATCATTTATTAAGATTGTAAATGCCTGATGGTAATATTACTACATCTAGATCAATTTCTATACAAAGGACGTACCCTACGAAGACTTTTTTTTTCTCAGAACAGCATTCTGAACATGGGGAGTGCACAATAATCTTATAAGTTTTATGGTATGATCCGAAATTTCTCGCTAATCTCGTTTCTTCATGAAACGATTAACTCCATGTTTGGGTCTAATATGCTTTCTTTCCGGATCACTTCATTTGTTCAACCGTTGCTTTGGCTCAGTTCTTTCGTTTCTGAGCTTCTTCACTTCTTGGCAAGGGCAATGGAAGGCCATATTCTTGATGAAGATCGAATTAAATATTTTTGAAAATCATGGTATCATGGTATTAATATAGAATTTTTCAAACTTTATTTTATTATTGCGCTGCATAAAAACACACAACCTATCAAGAACATACTCAACTGGCGCAGCAGTCGGGATGAACCTATGCCTCAACCAACTATGTCCTCCAATTAGGGCGATGTGAGTGCCCCTTAAAGGTCTTCATACTGTGTGGAATCTTTTCAATTCTTGGCGAAGGCAATGATTGCAGTTCATTCTGTATGGAAAAACTTGTTTGACAGACAAAGTTTAACTGCTGAAAGTTTTATTTCATATTTCATATTATTCGCCACTTCTTTCTACTGAAAGTGGCTTCCCTCCTTCCATGGTATCATTAAACAGATTCTACTATCGCATTTGTTACCATTTGTTTATACAATATCCCATAGAAATAATTTAGCTAGATATACTTTAAAGTATGTAGATCGACTCAGAACCGCTAGCTGAGTTGAATTAGCCATGTCTGTTTGTCCGTCCGTCCGTCTGTGCGTCACTGATTTTTAGGTCTTACATTTGAGCTGGTATAATGAAATTTGTTATGTAGAGTCCTTATCCGTGCCTACAGGACAATTGTAAACATTGTCAAAATTCGCCCACTGCCACGCCAACTTTTTAGTTGGCGTTTTTCTGTAAAAAAATATTTTCGGTAAAATTTTAGGAAAATTAAAAAAAAAAAAAAAACGTTCGATGCAAAAACATTGATAGAGTTTATATGAACATTTCTTCCATATGTTATTTGAACCCGCGACTACTTTGGGGGGCGTTTTCCCACAAAAACCATTTGTAATAAAAAATTGCAATAAAAAAAGTTGTTTTTTGTTGAACCATAAAAGATTTTGATAAACTGTCTGAATATTCAGCTTCTTATATTTCATCCTTCATCCATATATAAAGTTTTTAGCCACGCCCACTTTTTGGGTATCTTTAATGGATGAAATGGGATAGGATTGAATGGATAGGGATAGGGTATTCAGCGGTTCGCACAGCGAATTTAGCCTCCTCATATTTCTTCTTTCTTTTATTTCCTTTTTATTTCTTTATTAATTTAATATTAATTATTTTTGACTGACACGGCGTTACTAGATCAAAATCGATGGGTTAAGTTATTCAGTTTAAATCGCCGAAAATTTAAAACTTATTTTTTTCTTGTTGCTTAGCTGCGGCACAACTGCAAGTTATTAACATTATTAAGATCCGTCGCATTTTCCAAAATACATTTACAAATCAATTTAAACAAAAATGTTAGAAATAAATATCGTCCATCTTTGGAATTTTTTTTTAGCTTCGCACAATTTCGGCTCATTAAAGGGATAATATACTTATATATTATTTTATTTTGCATTTTAGGGTGCATCGAAAACAGGCACAACACCAGACGGCATTCCATACCTAGAGGCAGCTGAAAAGGATGACATAATAAATCTTTTAAAGTAAAAAACATAATTTGTCTTACAACTGTCACAATGTATCTTGTGAACTTGAACAAAATTAAAAAAAAAAAATAAACAACGCATACCATCCTATGCCCCCTTATAAATAATATATAACTTCCATAATTGGATAATTTAGTGTGTACAGAAGTGGGAACTATTGCTAAAACGATTATTAAAATAACATCGTTATAGCAATACAAATTATTTGCTTTACATATAATTAACTTATGTCATTTTCTTATTTCACAGGAGAAATTATTTTTTTAACTTAATTGTTAAATATTTAACTTTTTTATTTATTTAACACTATGGCGCTGAATTCGTATTGTATACGTGTGTCGGTTTAAAAGAAAAGATATTATAACACATCTTTTGAGGTATTGATATCATGTTTATTATTATTTAGAAAATCATAAAAACGTACGCAGGTAAATGTCCCCCTTACGCTTGAAAACAATGAATGTATTATAACAATCGTTTTTTTTTCTTAAAAAGGCACCACTGCACCAGTCATTGCAATGGTAAAGTAATAATTTTATATAAATAAAAACTAAGAAATGAATATTGCAATTATTTTTGTATATTATGAGACAAATACAATACGAATATACAAGCGAATTAAACTTAACTATTAAAATATCGTTTTCTTAATTTACCAGAAGGTTAGCCCTCATTCGCAAATATAGTTTATCGTTGTCCATCGGGTATCTTCAGCTGGTCGTTGTTTCGTCGGTTTAAATTTTAACGCAAATGTCTTCGTATATTATTCATCTGACGTCGAATTCAAATCTACTGAGAATCGCTATTTCTAAGGTTTATTTTTCAGCGCCGTAAACTAAGAGTAGAGGGATTGTGGTTTCCTGTTCGTACTTGCTTCTCTAACGAGAGCTGAACTTAACTAACTGCTATCGGTTTTACATTACTTTGGTTGATGTCAGTCTCATCATCACAAAACGTTTATAAATCCCCTAGTTATAGTGACTCGAAACAAAATAGTTTATCTATTTTTGGTCTTCAAATGTATAACAAGAATAAGAAATTATTATAATATAAGCTAGAAAATGGAATCATTTGTATTTTCCCTACGGGAAATGATTAATTGTCATATTCCCTTTTTTCGTGTATACTGCTTAAGGTGAGGTCTTCCTCTACTGCATCTAACATCTGGCTGGGAATCGAACACTGCGTTCTGGAGTGTTGGTATTAATTTGCTTCATGTCGTAGCCATTTTAAACGTCGCATTAGGTGTTTAATGATCCGATTATTAACGCTGTTCGGCTCGTAGAATTTGTGGTGGATTTGCATTAACGCAAATTGGCAATGGAAGGCCATATTCTTGATGAAGATCGAATTAAATATTTTTGAAAATCATGGTATCATGGTATTAATGTAGAATTTGTCAAACTTTAATTTATTATTGCGCTGCATATAAACACACAACCTATCAAGAACATACATAACTAGCACAGCAGCCGGGATGAACCTATGCCTCAACCAACTATGTCTTCCAAGTGCCACTTAAGGGTCTTTATACTGTGTGGAATCTTTTCGCTCAAAATTACCAAGAATTTCTAAGTCCTTGGAGCATGGAGGCATGCTGGCAGGAGGATTTCTCCGTTTGATTTCAGAATCCGTAGTCGAAATTAATAGCGGGACCGAGGTGGTGAAAATTACCACATAAAGTTCTATGGTGACGTTCTTTTTTTTAACATCACAGAGCACTACACTTTCAATATCGGTTTACACAACTGGTTTTTGGTCCATCTACTGTTTTTTTTTTTTAACTTTATAGACTACTTTGAATTTACAATATTATAATATAAAACCATTGAATATAAACAATCTTTATTATTATTATTATAATTCATTAACTTACAACCCTAAATATATATGCTAACATATTTAGTGAGGACTAGTTGCGAGGCCTTTCGGCTCTCAATAAATTTGTACATTTGAGTAATGTTATCGTGATTAGGGTTACTAAGGAATTCATTGGCTGATGTGTTTGCAGGTAATAGACGGTTTGCGGTTTTGAAGGATGGGCATTCGCCTATGCTTAAAAGATGGTTGATGTCGATGTTGGAGTTACATAGTTGGCACTGGGTAGGTCTTTCACCCTTTATAAGATGCTGGTGTGTAATAGCCGTGTGTCCCAGATGTAGTCTTACGAAAATCGTGTTCATATATTTCGATGTAGTAAGTGTGTATAATGGTTTCGATTTTGTTGCGTTTATAGATGAGTAGTGATGATGGTAGTTGCTCCAGACGAGAAGTTCCTTTGCTTTGAGCTTAAGGTTAGCCATTTTGAGAAGGTCTAATTTAGAGTAAGTCTCGAGCAGGTAAACAGGGGCATGATGCGCGAGATTAGTATTAGTGCCAGCGTGTTCATTGCCTTGCATCCCTACGTGACATGGTACCCACATGAGTTTCAACTTTTCGGATCATTTTATAAGACAGTCTCTGATCCTGTTTATAATAGTGGTGTTGTGGTTAGGATCCATAATTGCCTTTAAAACTGATAGGCTTTCTGTGCATATGATGTATTTGCTGCGTAATTTAGATGTTAAGGTTATGGTCATCTACCGATTTTTCAACCCTATAGACTACTTAAATAAACAATATTTTAATTTAAAACCATTGAATATAAACAATTTTTAAAATCAAACCGGCATAAACAAATATCAGTTTTGTTGCTTACAAAATTCAATATGCATCGTGTTGCTGGTTTGACATAAATAAAATTAACAAATTTCGGCCCCTAAGTAATTCTTTGGTAGCACACATTCTCATAATAGAAATCTAGAGAGCCCTTGCAATTTATAAAACATCATTATGAGAAGAAAATTTTAATTGTTTGTCAAATACGACACCGATATCTTTGACTTCTAATGTACGCGGAAGTCCAAGATACTTACTTAAGTGGCGCTACAGTCCGGGTAGTAGCCCGATCCTTAGCTAACTACCTCCAGTTGTGCACTCCAAGTTGGTTGAGGTCGGTTTCTACTTGTGCGCGCCACTTTAGGCGAGGTCTTCCTCTACTGCTAAATTGCCTTCTTAGCCCGAAGAAACAGCGATTGGCAAGAGTAATTCTTCGTTTGATTTCTGACGAGATGTTGTTGTCAGAGTTAATAGCGGAGCCGAGGTAGAAAAAGTCCCGTACTACCTCAAAGTTATATCTGTCAATGGTGACGTTCTGTCCAATTCGTCGATGTTGTGTTTCGTGTTAACAGCATATACTTAGTCTTACCCTCATTTACTGCTAAACCCATCTTTGCCGCTTCCTTCTCTATGCTAGCAAACGTGGCTATGACATCACGTTGAGTCCTACCAATGATGTCAATATCATCGGCGTATGCAAGTAGTTGCACCGATTTTGGGAAAATTGTGCCTCTGGTGTTGGCTCGGGAGTTTTGCACAATACTCCCAAGAATTAAATTGAAGAAATCACATGACAGCGCATCGCCTTGCCTAAATCATTTTTTTGGTATCGAATGTGTCGGTAAAGTCGTTTCCGCAGCGAGAATTCTCCATCGTCATCCTAAACAAACGGACGAGTTTGGGCGGTATACCAAAACTAGACATGGCTCTGTATAGTTCGTCTGTAAAAATGCTGTCGTATGCGGCTTTGTAATCGATAAATAGGTGGTGGGTATCGATTTGGACTTATTGGGTTTTTTCAGGATCTGCCAAAGTGTGAAAATTTGATCGGTTGTGGACTTTCCTGGCCTAAAACCACACTGATAAGGGCCGATCAGGTTGTTGTTAAACGGTTTCAGGCGTTCACATATTACGGCAGATAGGATCTTGAAGGTGATGTTGAGCAGACTTATGCCTCTGTAGTTGGCGCAGTTCAGAGGGTCTCCTTTTTTGTGGATAGGGAAGACGATGCTGAGGTTCCATTCTTAAGGCAGTTGGTGGATGTTACTTACCAAGTCATCTCCACCGGCTT
Source organism: Rhingia campestris (assembly GCA_932526625.1). NCBI lineage: Eukaryota > Metazoa > Arthropoda > Insecta > Diptera > Syrphidae > Rhingia > Rhingia campestris. Next base: position 186,819 of record OW052186.1, on the reverse strand, counting down.
CATTATTCTGGGCGGGAAGGCCGTCAGTTCCAGCAGCCTTATTAAGCTTGAGTTTAGATATTGCTTTCCTCACTTCACTTAGGTCGGGTGGTTGGCAGTTTTCGCTGCCGTTGCCAATATTAAATGGTTCGTTCTGCCTGACAGCGGAATGCTGTTCGGCATTGCCATTTAACAGTCTGCAGAAGTGGTTCTTCCATATCATCAGCATCGACTGTGTCTCAACTACGATATATCCTTGTTCATCTCGACAGGATTCTATTCGAGCCTTGCATCCTTGGCTTTGACGTTTTACACTTTGGTAAAACTTGCGAACATTGTTCCTGGAGTGGCACCTTTCTATATCCTTAATCGCGCGCTTTTCTTGTTCTTTTTTTTTCTTTCTGAAAAGCCGATGTTCTTTCCTTCTTCTTTGCCTATAGACAAAGAGTATACAACTACATAGACTGCGCATCTCATACAACGAAAATTTACTATGGGGAGGTACTGATGTTGATACCCCTGTATTTAAATTGCCATGCCAGCATCAAGCAACAGCATAGCCGATGTATACGAGCGACAGAAATTCCCTTCGCACTAACCGCCCGCGTCTGAAACGGCTACACCATTTTAGCTGTGATGCGTACTCTATAATTATATACCTCTTTGCTACAGAGCTCAATGGCAGCTCAAAGGAAGTCTATGATCGTTCATATAATAATCGGAATAATCGTATAAAAACGGAATACTGTTTTTATTTTACATTTCAAGATGTTAAGCCGACAAACGGGAGCGGTACGAAATCCCCCAAAAAAATAATCCAACTGGACATTATCTCCATAGAAATAATATACATGGACAAAATATGCCAACGAAAAAATCTTTTTTTCCAAAATCTTCAAAAATCTCCAAATCTTACGATTCTCTCTTTAGTATTGTGATTACGATTAAATGTTTTTCGTATACACAAAAAACGAGTGGTGGGTGCACGACTGGGTCGTACGCAATTTTCCCTCTCACAGCGATCATAAGCATTTTTATTATTGATGCTAAAAATGATGTCGAAATGTGATTATACTAACGTTTACTCCGAAATTTGATGGAATCGGTGTCTATGTGAATAATAATGATTTTCCGTTATTGGCCAAAACTGAAAATTCCGTTTAGTGATAGTTGGGCTAAAACTAATTATGTGGAATTGTTTAAAACTGCAATAGTAGTAGTATATATATTAAATTTCATTCAATTTGACATAGTATTTTGCGAGAAATCAACAATTTACTTTATATGGCCATTTAGGCCGATGTCCGTTATATGGATTTTCTCGAAAAAAAACTGGGTACGCAGTTTTTTTGGAACTGATATGCTTATACAAACTTGAATACAAAATTTGAAGAAAATCGGTCAAGCCGTATAGGCTGGGGAGACCATTACGGACATACGGACCGACGAACCAACGGACGGAATTCCAAAAACAAACGTTGGGTTTTGCTATCATCGTAATGTTAGAATCAATCAAAATCTCGACGTCGTAAATTTTCACGAAAACAATATCTTTCTCTTTGTAAGAGAAAGTTAAAAAAATAATGCATGCACTTTTAGTATTTTATTATTCGTAGACAATAGACAAATCGATTTTGAATATCTATCTTTTGGAGATTTTGGATAATGGCTTTTAGCCCTGTAGATTCTTTCTTTAGGGAATTTTCGGCTGGAGATTTCAAGTGGGGGATTTCCGGTTTGCGGATTTTGTCTGGGGATGATATTAGGGGGAAAACGAACCCAAACCCCGACAAACTATTATATCAGACTGAAACTGGATACAGTATGTTATATTATTAATATTAAAGGGTGTTTTTTGTTAGAGGTATAGAACTTCGAATGGAAATAAAACACAGGAAAATCGTTTTAATGTCCATCAATTTGGCTGTTTAAATATGATTTCGGGCATGTGGCCGCCGCGGTTGGTTCTAATAAAGCCAGGTCTAGAGGTTCAATTTTCAACAACTTTTTCGATCATTTGGGGCCGTATGCCTGCAATAACGCCACGAATGTTGGCTTCCAAGTCTTCTGGTTTGTTGGCGTAGACGAGCGACTTCGCATATCCCCAAAGAAAATAATCCAATGGTGTCAAATCCCACGATCTTGGTGGCCAATTTACAGGTCCATTCCGCGAAATTATGCGCTCATCGAATGTTTCCTTCAATAAATCGATTGTGACATGCGCTGTATGGGATGTAGCGCCGTTTTGTTGGAACCACATCTCTTCCACATTCATGCCATCCAATTCGGGAACAAAATAGTCGGTTATCCTGGCTCTATACCGGTCGCCATTAACGGTAACTGACTCTCCAGCATCATTTCGGAAGAAGTATGGTCCAATGACTCCATCAGCCCATAGAGCACACCAAACAGTCAGTTTTTGTGGATGTAAAGGGTCAAGGGATGTCAAGGGTCTCATGTGGATTCTCTTCACTCCAAATGCGGCAATTTTGCTTGTTGACGTAGCCATTCAACCAAAAATGAGCCGCCTGCCTCATCACTGAACAATATTTGCGATGAAAATCAGCATCGAGTTCAATCTCATTTTCGGCCCATACACCATATCACGACGCATGGTCTCGCGGCTTTAATTCTTGCACGAGTTGGATCTTGTAAGGTCCTAAGCCAAGATCTTTGCGCAAAATCTTCCATAGAGTTGATGGACAAAGCTCCAATTGCTGTGCACGGTGGCGAATCGATTCGTTCGGGTCCTCTTCAACACTGCTCTACAGCGGCAATTGTTTCTTCGGTGCGCACTGTTCGACGTCTCTGCGGATGCGTATTATCACATAGAGTAAACGTAGTCCGGAAACGATCCATGGTTAAACAAAAAAATTGATCTGATGGACGATTATGTCGACCATAAAATGGACGGAGCTTGCGTCAAACTGAACTGAACGTTGTTCATTTGGTTTGGTTTGCCATTTCATATTCATGAAATGGCAAACCAAACTGAACATAAATGACATTAGAGTTGCCCGATTTGACCACAAAATGTCAGTTTTATCTCTATTTGAAAAACCAACCTCTAAAAAAAACACCTGTTAGAATATAATTTGAAATCGTTCGCGGAAGTTAAAACGTTGCACAATTTAAAAATATCATGAACGTCATTTAAAAATCATCGATTTGCGTTCTGTTTGTTATATAATTATGAAACCATTAAAGCATTGAGGAATGAAAACCCAACGATTTTAGTTTTAGAATGCAAGCTGTTAAATACATAATTATTTAACGATGTTAAATTGGAAGTACAGTACCTACTCCCAAAAAAAAACCATATTGATTATTTGAGATTAACTTTTTTACTATAAAGAAAAGCTTCTCCCTAACAATGCTTTCAACCAGTTTAGGAATCACATAAAGCTTGGATATAGGTCGAAAATTTTCTACTTTTTGTCTTAAACCGTTTTTATAAAAACTTTCTAGTAACTAATTACGGGTTAAATACAATTTTTAATGGACCGAAAAATGACGCAATACCATTTTTTTATTATTACCGCTTGTATACCGTCCGGACCATGGTTCCTGTTGAAATATGATTTATTCAATGTGTATGTAAGGTCTTCCTACGAACATTATATTAAGCCGGCATATAGTAACTTAGGAATACCTAAATAATGGTGGTGCCTTAAATGCATCCGAGATTTTTTATATACCGACTGATTCAGCCAAAAATCGCAGGTGCTCTCCAAATCATTTGAACCTACAAAATATGGCCATCATAGTTATTAATAACCATCAACTCTAAAAAGAATAATTGAAACAAAAGTGAGACTAGATCAATAATTAGTGATCTTATAGCGTTTTCGATCGGAATTTTCAGAAGCTCTCTACAGCAAATTCTCACGAAAGACTCGCCACTCCATGTTAACAAATTTCAATTGAATCAAGAACTGAAAACTACTGACCATGCAGCGCGAAGAGTTCATTGAATGGAATTTGGAACAACAATGTCGATTATTGAACAAAATTATCTTCAGTGATGAAGCTCATTTTCATCTTGCTGGCTTCGTTAATCACCTAAATTGTAGCATTTGGGGTTCATAAAACCCAAGAGTATTTGTTGAGAAACAAATGAATCTACAATGCGTGACTGTTGGATTTTGGGCTGGAGGCATTATCAGACCAAAGGCAGTAACAATTAATGGTGTTCATTATCGTGACATGATAATCCAGTTTTTAGTGCCTAAATTACAAGATATGGATGTTGGTCTCATCCATATCTTGTAATTTATGTGGTTGCAAAAAGACCGTGATACATGCATGAGTCATTTCCTTATCCCGTTTTTTGCGATCAGACTTGGTCATCCAGATCTTGCGATTTTACGCAATTAGACTTTTTTCTTTGGGAATTTTTCGAAGTCAAAATTGTATGGGGAAAGAATGAAATTCAGCCACATTTATACGAAAGGGTCATAGAAAATTTTATTATGACTTGGCAGAAAAGCCGTGGTGGCCATTTATCCGAAGCCATACCCCCCCTGAATACTCTATGAATAAATAAAAAATAATAATAAGCTTTATAATTAAAAATCGCTATTTTCTATCAAAAATACATTTTGCGTGACTTTGGGACACCTTTATTATCGGCTTATGCTAGTAGTTGCGGGGATTTGTTGAAGATTGTGCCTCTGGTCTGACGGGCTCAATAAACGATAGTTAGTGCAATAAAATGCCGCGCTGATGGTCTGGGTGTGATTCCCAGCTGCAGCATAACCTAAATGATTTTTCACTGACCCTTCTCTCGTAATGATCTGAAAATCATCCGAGTAGTATCAATAGTCGAGAAAAGCTTCTCCACTTAGCCGTTCGGCGTTAGACCCTGGGTATAGGCCCTGGCCTGTTGCGCCAAAAAAAAAATTGTTTGTGCCTCTGGTCTCTGCTCAGGCATCATTTTCCTTTATCCATTTATTGGTGTCAAATGTTTTGATGGTTTCTTGTAGCAGCGAAAATTATTCATCGATGCTTAGGTTCCATTATTAAGGCCTACTTTATTCTCTGCGCGCTATATATATTTAAATTTTGCTATAATCACATCATTAAGTTCTGGTGGCTGGTAGTTTTCGCTATCGTCGACGATATTGAAAAATTCGTTCTGCCTGATAGCGTTTAGTCTGCAGAAGAACTACGATTTTTCCTTGTTCACATCGATCCAGTTTGGTAAAAATGACGAACATGTTCATCTCTCTATAACTTCGATTGCATTTTGCTTTTGAAGAGTCGGTGGTCTAAGCTGCTGAATACGCGATGAAGAACGATCGGTAATACAACAATTTCTCTTTCTTTCTTGGTACTTTTTGGAATTTTTGATTTGTTTGTCGTCTCGTAGATGAATCCGGGTATAGCATTGGCATCGATTTTTAGTTTATATATCTCTTCCAGTTTTGTTGATATGAAGTGAAAAAACCCTAACGGCATCGTCCGTTCTATTCGAATACCATAACCAATTGGACATAAAAAAAACCCTCAGATGATGAGTTAGTACATAGTCAATATTTCCGACTCAATGTTGAGATACCGCTCACCAAATGGTGATAAAACGGCAAAACTCTCTCAACATTGAGAATACAGCATATGAAAAGTTAATATCCACAAAGGAAAAGTTTTAGCCACATAGCATCAATGTTACCAGATTTAATCAATTTCTCGATCTAGAAAGCCAAGATGGATATAATAAGAATCCTCACATACTGACATATGTATGCATTGATGTGTTATGATGACTTATGGTTCACCTTTGTTTGATCAGCCCATTTGGTGAACTCCAACTGGTCAAAAATTGTATGGGACCTTCCTTAATACTGGACGTCGCTGTTCGCTGTTGTCTTAAAGAAATAAAATGACATAGTAAGAAACGTGATATTTGGAAATAAAATATTTACAGACCATGTCAAATTACATACAGACCCTTTGGCCATTTGTAGTTGACCAATCGATTTATATTTTTTTCTGCTTTATTATACGAGGTTGCTCCATTGCCAGCAGAATATTTTTATTTATATTCACAGCTTCTTAGTACATACATCGCAACGTTCTTATCTGTAAAATAAACCATGTTTACAGGTCAACACAATCAAAAAAAGAACACTGTCTAATCAATGAGTTCGTTAGAAAATATTGCTGAGTATTTTTCAGAGAAAAATATGAAAAGATTAAAAGATAACAAAGTGAAAAGGCCTAATATTAAATTAGATTTATAATTCGGATGGTAACCATTGCAAATTAAAATACACAGGACCCCAAAAGTTTACATTCATAAATTTATTTTGCAACTAAATGCTTTGAATAACATTAACCAATACACGGATGTAAAATGCAATTCGCAATGCGAACCGAGAAATTACCATTCCCTTCCCATCTTCAAATACAATCGGCCGGCTCTGATAAATTAACACCAGAACTCCTAAAACATAAGGTGTCACCATAGAGCTGTGCATGCACCAAACCATAAACAACGTCTGAGCATTGCATCAACTACCAAGGCATATCCCTGTTAAATGTCGCATAAGATTCTTTGCAATGTACTGTGTAAAATGTTAACATTTACGCAAATCCTGGAAAAAATACCAACGAATTTTATGTCGGATTCCTACAAGGATGCTCGCTCTCATGCGATTTCACTAATCTTGTGCTCAAGCAGATAGTGCGTAGGGCAGAAGTCAATTCGGAAAGCACTTTCTCCAACAAATCCGTCCAGCTACTGGGATACTATCGTCTAGGTATCGTAGCTGGACGGATTTGTTGAAGAATCCGATATCATTGATCACTGGTCGCTCTTGTTCAACAAATCCGTCCAGCTACTGGGGTACACAGACGATATCGATATCATTGATCATTGGTCGTTCTTGTAGTTATCGAGGACAAAAAAAAGTATTGCTATCAACAAACACAAATTTGGATAAAGCGTCATTGTTGATTGCAACAATTTTGAGGTAGATAAAGAGTTCATCTATCTCGGATCCAACATTGACCAAACGAATGACACATTATTAGAAAAACGAAGAATTATGTCTAGTTATAGCTGTCATTGAGAACCATCACAGGGAAATTTCATTTTCTTTTTGTGGAGTATTTATAAATTAATGTAATGTTTGTTTTTCCATCCAAATGAAACAAATTAGCTTTGGGTTATGAGGCTGAGATGGAAAGAAAATGACAGAAAAACACGAAGGTGTTCTGCTTTTTTGAAAATGACAGAAAAACACGAAGGTGTTCTGCTCTTTTGGTTCATGAGCCTGAGTTTGGACAATCAAGAACACGTTTTGCTGCACCTTTTTTTGAGTAGGACATACGTTTGAAATGCAAATATCTAGTTGTTAGTTTGTCTGTTTCGATTTTATTTTGTAATTATAAAAATAATTACCATTAAGGGCATTGGAATTTGCAATATTTATATATAATTATTAAATGTCTATGTCTACTTGTTAATTTTGCTGTTTCGATGGTAGGTCCGTACGGATAATTTTGTGTGAAGAAAAACGTTCAAATCTCCAATATCGAGAGAAAATTCACTTATTTTAACGAAAAATAAATGAAAAACGTGAAAAACGTCAATGTTTCAAGTATTATGAAAGTATACCCCACTTTAGTGTTTTGCTTATAAAAGTGAACAGGTAGTACGATTAACCGTTTATTTGTATATATGATCAAAAAATATTTGAAGTTATCTTTTCTAACGGATATCGTTTATAGATTAGAATCTGCATTTTTAAATCTAAAGTGATGTCATTATGAATTTGGCCATGATGTGGATTGTCATAACGCGTCATTTCAAGTCCAAATGCGAACGTCGATTTACATGGTCATCAATAATCAATTCAGTCCTTTTTATGCTCTTCGTTGCTTCGTAAAATTTTCTATTAGCAATAAACCCAAGCACATCCGCTAACATTGGTAACAGACTCATGCTTTGTACTGAGGTTGAATAAGACTCATATCCGATCGTAACCACTGGGAGGTAAAATACTGACAATTGAAGTGTTTTCAATGTTACTAAACTATACCAAATTAGTGTCACCCTCTTCCTACAATACCGGATAATCGTTGTTGTGCAGCAAAATTAACCATACGTATTCATAGAATCCCAGTTTTTATATAAGTACCTACATGTTAAATGAGTTTAATTTTCTCTTTGCTAATTCATTGAGACGGGCCTCAGCTGAGTCAGGTAGTGATTCATATATTCCCACAGCGATGTAAAATACTTAAACAAACTCTAAAAATCGATACAGGTTACGTGGCAAAAACCTTTGTTGTTATGGCTTGTCACATGTTTCCTCAAATGACCGTGGGCAAAATTTGTATACACCGATCCCTGACGAAAAAACAAAATAATAATGGCCACACAATTTGACTTTTGTTTATATAACTATATTTATGTTTTTCAATATTTTTATTAATTCAGAGAAGCCACCCAGTTTATCTATACTTCTTTAAATTTCATGGAAAAGCAATTAGCGGTTGTCAATGTTTACTAAAACACACACTTTTCTAGAATCCCCTTGCAAAATGTGTTTTCCGAATATTTTTTTTTGAATTACCATTAAACAACAACTTAAACGCTTCATTATAGTCTCTAGTAAAAAACATCGACAAACAATGTTGTATAACTGGCTTAATTCTTCGAATTTTGATTTTTATTTGTCGCTTTCTCAATCAACGTTGAAAATATTTTAAAACGCTACTCATACTCCGATCAATACCACAATCAAGCGAAGATACACTACTCTCGATTTCATATTCAGTGATAGTGATTTGTTCGAGTCAATAAAAAAAAAACAAAAAAAAAAAACACCAAACAATTATGACTCTAAGAGGCTAGTCCAGGCGTTGAAATACGGTTGAAGTCAGTCTTAATTTAGTTGCGATTCGGTGTGCTCGCATCTTTCCAGTTCCAGTTGAAATTTAATACATAAAAAATATAGTGTTGGTGCTGCAACAAAATGAAGTGTTTAGTTTTGTTTGCCACTATATTAGTGGGAGTATTTGGCATTAATCAAACCAGAGCAGATGGCCCTGGACCCAGGCTAGTGTGTTACTATGATTCAACAAGTTCAATTCGCGAAGGTAAGATTTAGACGACTTTTTTTGTTTTGTTTTGTTAAAGTAGTTAATAACCGTTTATTCCTGTTACTGTATCCATGTATATTGTTCATAGTTAACCAAAAAATGAGATGATAATACCACGACATTTAATATGAACTTGACCTTCAAGAAATAAAAAAAAGTGTGATTTAGTGTGGGGGTTTTTAAAGGTTGGAATGATATACGAACAATTGAAATAAAAAAAAAACAGTCCAATAATACGTTTTGATGATTATTGTTCCCACATGTAGGACATGTGTAGAATGATAAATTATTTTCAAGATGATAGTCTGGGCATGTGATATCCGGAATGAATTAACTCGTGTAATGCTTTGCGGTGGCATGTAATATTCCTTTCATTTATGAATATTGTATTTTTTTTTATTTTTTTTTATATGATCATAATATTTAGCAGACCAATATAACTCAACGTTTCTCGAATTGTAATTTAATACAAGACTGTGTTTAGATTTCTCCGGGACTTTAAGTTGGACGTGTCGAAAAAGTTCCTTTTTTAATAACAATTTTAAGCTGATACGGATTTGAATTAATATATATTACTAAAACTAAGACGATAAATCTACGAACTATATTCTTTCAACATCCTCCATCCATATCACTAACCTAGTGATCTTACATTAAAATCAATTAATGGCTTCATTTTTGAAATGCAACAACAGAAAATGATAACCTTATCATAACTAAAAATAGACAAGAAATGATAGTTTTACTTCTTTGTTGTATATTAAGAATTTTTCACAATTAAAAAAAAAATGGGAGTAGGTACTTTCGGGATTATATTAACATGATAAAGCCTACTTTGTTTACCCAATTCTACATGGTTATCTTAATGTTAAAACAGATTCCCTAAAATTTACTGATAATTTCTATAATATAAGACAAACCAGAGGTACTTCGTTTTGTAATACGCTCCGAACTTCTCACGCAATTCTATAGTTGGACGTAAATGTCTACCTTTTCCCTTAAATCTCTTAATCCAATATTAATCTTAAAATGTTGGTTGTGAATCATCAAACAAATAAAATCAATATTTGCTAGCAAATTAATATATTTATACAAATTAACTTTCTAAATTCAATGTTTCTCATGTTTTGTTTGCATTGAACTAATTGCTGTAACTGTGTTGTAGTGTGAAGCTGGACTTTGAAATAAAAAGCTATTCTCTGTTTAATGTACACTTGTTTGACTTAAAATAGTATAATTCGATAAAAATAAATAAAAATAAAAAAAATATTTTTTCTATCAATATTTAATCTTAATATTGAGAATGCATCAATATTATTTTGATATATTTAACATTTTCTTCTTCTTAAATTTACGACCTCGAGACAAAGAAAATTTGTCAGTTTCTCGCAAACTAATTGGTCAAATTAAATGATCTTAATTGAATTTATGTGTTACTGTTATTGTTTGTAACAATTCCACATAATTAGTTTTAGCCCAAATAGTCCTTAACGTATTTTTTTTAGTTTTGGCCAATAGCGAGAAATCATTGTTCACATGAACACCGATTCCTTCAAATTCCGGAATAAAATTTCTTATAATCACAATTCCTTATTATTACACCATTCCACATTTTAACATTAATAACCAGAATGAATGTAATTGTATTTTGGCCAAACTATGAATATCCTCAAATTTTCAAATGGTTGGTATTTGATCTTAGGCCTATCTCGCACTGAACGAGAATGTTGCGTACGACCCAGTCGTGCATCCAGCACTCGTTTTAATAAGTTATATATTTCTTATTCTTTTCAAAAGACGTATGAGCTTACCATAATTATATAAAATACTATATTATTTACTCTCTATATGTTTTATATCTCGGTAGCGAAAGTTGCGTTTGTAAATTTTTATTGTTTTTTTTTTTTTTATGAAAATTAAGTCCAACATTATAGGTTATATGCCCGTTCCACTAACGTATTGACTTTAATCATTGGTTTTACGTCTTCATTTGAATTTTTGTTAAAATTTATTGTTGTATATCTCCCCTATAAAATGCTCAACCAACGTGTCACACAAGATTTTCAACTATAAATAATAGAAGTTGTTGTTGCGTTTAATGAAACGAAAAAACTACTAAAGGGTCCGCCAAATAATTTTTTTTTGAAAATGCTATAAAACGATTGTGTGCAGCTGTATTTCACCAATGGCTTCACGAATATTGTCCTTTAAAGCGTCAATTGTCTCTGGCTTGTCGGCGTAACACTTATCTCTTACGGCACCCCACAAGGTGGCCAAACGACATCAGCTCTGCGGCTTTTAATGCGATCTTCAAAAACAGGGCGCAAAACATCGAGTGTAGCTTCGGCTGTGTGGCACGTAGCGCCGTCCTGTTGAAACCAAATGTTGCCAATATCCTCCTCTTCAATTTTTGTGAACAAAAATTCGTTTAACATGGCCCGATAACGATCGCCATTGACTGTAACGGCTACTCCTTGCTCATTTTCAAAGAAAAATGGCCCAATTATGCCTCATGACCAAAATCCGCACCAAACAGTGAAGCGTTTTGGGTGTAACAGCTTTTCAATGTATGCGTGCGGGTTTTCTGTGCCCCAAATGCGACAATTTTGCTTGTTTACATACCCGCCAAGATCAAAATGAGCTTCATCTGAAAAGATGATTTTTTTTGGCAAATCATCTTCTCTAAGTCGATCGCAGGCCCACTTAGCAAAGCGAAAACGCATTGGACTTTGTATGGCGTCATACCAAGGTCTTTATGCAAAATTCGTCTCAATGATGTCTCCGAAATGTTCAATTGTTGAGAGCGACGGTGAATTGATGTTGATGGCGCTTCACGTACACTTTATGCCACAGCAGCAATATTCTCGGGTGTACGCACTGTTTTTGGCTTTTCACGCTTTGGTTTATCCATGAGGATGTCCGTTTCTTTCACTTTTTTCACAAGATAACGAACATACGGAGCTGACGGTGCTTCTCTTCTTCCAAAATCCGTACGCAATTCTCGCACACATTCTGCAACATTACCATGATTTTCAAAGTAATGTCGCAACCATATTCGTTCAGCGGAAGGATAAAAATAATTATCTGTCAAATCAGACATGAGCTAAGTGTTACCATTCACGAAATTAGCACTAGTTAAAAAAAAACGTTAGATGGCGGACCCGTTATGCCTAATAGCATCATCAAGAGGTGTGTAAAGTTAAACAATCCTTTAAATTAAACGCAAATACCTTATTCATAAAACATATACAAAAGTAGGCTGCAAACGTGTTGTATAGTGTAATATAAGGATATTTTTCGTATTAAATCGTATTTTGTCTTTGTTTCCCATGAACGGTTCTTATAAGGTTTCTGGTTTCAAATTTTTGAAGGGGAACTATAGACAAAAAAGTGTCTTCTGTATTCTCTGTATGTTTGTGTTTTTATTTTTCCAATTCTAAAAACATCTGAACAAAACACAACTATTCTATTTATACAAAAGGGAATCAGAATGATGTCAACATTTATAAAAAAAATGGAACAAAACCTTGTCTTCACCATTGAAAAGTCATTGTGTCAATGTTATGTGGTTGTCCATTAAGACGACTGAAGTATGTTTATTTGCAGCCAAATTACGATTCGTTATTCAGTAAAAAGACTGCCACCAGTGACCAGAGTGCGAAGACAAGCATTTTAATAGGTTTCTCCCTTTTTTGTACTTGTTTTAACACATGTCATGTATACCTAATATGGATGGCAAAATGTTTTATGAATATATTTGTGTGACGTTGAATAAAGGCCGCATGAATTCGTAAAATAACAATAGTGAATGTATGTATCACTTTTTGAGAAGCTATTCCTTGACCGGTTGTTTCACCTCATTTGATGCCAGCACATTTAACTAATTTCACAATTTTTTAAAATGTGAATTTGTATGAAAGATGATATTAAATTGAATCGAATTTATAAATCAAAACTAAATGATCTCATTCCCTCTAATCAAGATGCAGGATCAGCCCACTAAACATCAATTAGTGTTCAAATATAATAGAGCAATGCTTTCAATTTTAAATAGAATGAACATATGGTGAATTCATACTTTATACAAACTACAGTAAACAAAGTTACTACGTAATTCCGTTCAATTAAATGCAATGAAATTTTCTATGTGTGACATGTTCACGCATTTTATAATAGGGTCATATATATCAACTGCTGATTCATATACAATTCTTAGAATTGATGTGATTTGCATTTTAATTGTGTATATTAAGCTATATTAATGTAAGTAATATCATTCTAATAATATTTTTTTATTAATACGTTTTTAAAACAAACCAACAAAAGCAAATTCATCCATAATAGTGCCATATAGCTAATTAAGAAAAAAAATGTTTTTTTTTTGTTTCTAAATTTTAATATCTTTCTCAGGTCTTGGCAAACTTATTACTAATGACTTGGAACCAGCCCTGCAATTCTGTTCACATTTAGTCTATGGATATGCTGGTCTCCACAATGATAATAGTAAACTTATTAGTTTGAAAGAATCCCTCGATTTGGACGTTGGCAAGGGACACTTCCGCGTAATTACTAACCTGAAAAAGAAGTACCCCCATCTTAAGGTCCTTCTCAGCGTTGGTGGAGGACGCGATGAAAATTCTGAAAAATACCTTACCATGTTGGAAGCTAGTGTCAATCGTATGGCATTTATCAACAGCGCACATGCTCTCGTGAAAACTTATAACTTTGATGGGCTGGACTTAGGCTGGCAGTTTCCCCCAAATAAACCAAAGAAGATCCGTGGAAGTATAGGCAAATTGTGGAAGGGATTTAAGAAAATTTTCAGCGGCGATTCAGTCTTGGATGAGAAAGCCGATGAACACAAAGAGGAATTTACTGGTTTAGTTCGTGAGTTAAAGAACGCTTTTCGCCCTGAAGGATTTATTCTTTCTATGACTGTATTACCGAACGTCAACAGCTCAAGTAAGTAATTTAGAGGCATAAAATAATACATTTAATAATAATATTTCTGTATTAGTTTTTATTGACGTAAATGCAATTATCAACTATCTCGACTTTGTAACTTTGGCCGCTTTCGATTTCCAAACGCCCACTCGCAATCCAAAGGAAGCTGATTTCCCAGCACCTCTGTATGAACTTAATGAACGTAGCCCTGAACACAATGTCAACTATCAAGTACAATACTGGTTGAATGGACATTGTCCTGCTTCCAAAATCAATGTAGGCATTGCTGCTTATGGTCGCGCATGGAAAATGACTTCAGATTCTGGAATCACTGGTGTACCACCAATTCCAGAAACTGACGGTGAAGCACCTGCAGGTCTCCAATCACAGACACCAGGATTCTTAAGCTGGCCTGAGGTTTGCGCAAAACTACCAAATCCATCAAATACACACTTGAAGGGTGAAGATGCTCCACTTCGTCGAGTTGGTGATCCAACCAAGCGCTTTGGCTCTTATGCTTATCGTATCCCCGACGATAATGGCGATCATGGCATGTGGGTTGGTTATGAAGATGTTGATACTGCTGGTAACAAAGCAAGCTATGTCCGTGCTAAAGGCCTAGGCGGATTGGCATTCTTCGACTTGTCCAATGATGATTTTCGTGGATCATGCAATGGAGAAAAATATCCCATTTTGAGGGCTGCTAAAGCTAGACTCTAAACTGTATGTTTCTATATCATTTTTCAATAAAATTCAATAAAAAGTAAACCTTTTAACAGTGACTTAGTCTTATTTTTACACATTTCTTTCTTTCTTTCTTTGTTTAAAGGGTACCCATTGAATAAATAATAAATCCCATAATGTAAAATTTCGTAGATAATATAAGTGTGACTAGTCTTATATCTCTGAAATCTATACGGTCGTTTTTTTTATTACAATACATTTTTTTAGAATGGTAATTGTCTTAAATTTTAATGTGATATTAAAGACATTTGCCTCATTAATAAACACATAGTAGCTTATCAGTGACTAACTTTTCACATATGTTTTCTGTAAAAACATGGAGTAGCTAATCAGTGACTAACTTTTGACATATTTTGTTTTCTGTAAAAACACGGACATTTGCGCGAGTATTTCTAATTGGGAAAACTGTCAAGATAGCCATTGATTAGCTAATATCAGCGTTTATTAACGCAACAAAACGCTAAAAAAAGGTTCCCACTAGAGAAATTAAAAAAAATAGCCAGTGGATCTGCAGTGAATAATATGTAACCCCAATTTTACAGCAAATGGTACATAGCATAAAAAAAACATTAATTGGTGAAGTACGCCCTTAACATATTATTTGTAACATATTCCCAATATTTGGCATCACTTCTACTACACACATTTGGAATCGAAAGAGATTGCTTTTTTTGTAATGGTTGTCAAAACCAGTTTACTTGTACTTCAGGTTCAGCCAAAGTAAAAAATAAAAAGTTGGAATTACAAACGAAATTTGTGCATTTATTAAATTAGAATGTGATAAATTTATAATCATATGCCGTACCTATATCAATGCGGTTTCTATAATAAAATGAGGTAAATTTCTGCAATTAAAAGTATTAGCAAAATGTACATAACCGTATATTTTAGTCACACTTAGGCGAGGATTGGAGTTTCCCTACCACCGGATCTTTCATTCAGAATGTATGTTCCATTTCCATTTGATTTGCTTCCCAGTTTTTCTATGATTGTCTGATTACAGCGTTAGTGTTCCGCAAGAAACACAGTAGAGTTCAAAGAGCCCGCAGCGACAAGTGTTATATAGGCGATTGCAGCGGCATCAGTGCTCAACAGGCATCGGGAAATTTCTTCTTAAAACATAAACATGAACTAGGTCTGATTCCCAGAGACTGTGGGATCATAGAAAAAGTGATTTTTCAAAATAATTATTGTGTTGACAATATTACATTCGGTATTGAAGATTGTTGATATTGGTCATGGGGTGAATGTATCGTTGTCCAGTGGCTAGTTATGAGTTAGCTTTTTTTGTGCGTGTGACTTATGTCGGGGTCTTCATCTATTACTCCTTGTATAATTTATAACGCAAAAACTTTAATTTTTATACTTTTTCTAATATGCTCAATTGAAAAGGACATATAAAATAGTTACTAAAAAAACACTATTTGAAGTTGTAGACGTGATATAAAGATATTTTAGGAACATATAAAGGAAAATATTTGATCTAAGCAGTTCATGTCGTCAAATTAACAACATCAGCAATATATTCTGGCTCTACTACTATTTTTGTTTACTTATTATTGCTTAACGTACCAAATGTACACTGCATCTTAATAAAATTAAAAAAAATGTTGAAGACTTTAATCACACATAAGTATCTTTGAATTAATATTTTCTGTAAAAATAAACATGAAATAAAAATAATGAGAAACGCTGAAAATATTTTTTTTACAAATCTACTACACTACGATTGCCCACCCCAAGCACGAATCTGATTGCACATCTCTGGCGACAACACATCATGGCCGCCAAAAAGTGACAGCTGGAATTGCGCGGGAACAAAAACTTGCTGTGACTGGGATTTGTATACCTGCTGCTGATTTCTGAGCTCCTGGTGGTTTTCGATGAAAATCGGTTTCTAGGTACTCGATTCTTTTTTGCGTGACGTCATCATGAGATTTTATGTGGCATTAAGGGGTAGAGTATTTTTTCAAATGAAAATAACTCGATAACGACTCGATGGATTTTGATGAAATTCGATATGTTGATGTAGGCAGAGGTGAAGTGTGTGTGTGTTGGGCTGTAGCTTGTAGTCAGGAGGTCATGATTTAGGCCTTGATGATGGTAAGCTAAACTATCAGTGATGGCTGAAATATAAACTATCAGCATATAAAAGGCCAAGGCATGTACCAATTGCGTGTATTGAAGGAAATCGCATGAGAATGGAATAGCTTACTTCTTTTTCCGGTATTATGTCCACCACTTCCGGGAGGCTATTAAAATAAAAGTCGAACCTTTTTTTTCATTTATTTTTATGTTTTTCATTTAACAAATTAGTATATCTAATCTCAAATTTGTATTTTTCTATAGTCAATTGAATTTTTATATTAACTTATTTTCATTTTAATTGTTAATTTATTTAATGTTTTTTTTCTGTTATCTGTTTTTTTAGTTCTAAATTAATTTAGTTAGTAAGTTATGGTTTTCTTATTTAATTTTATTATTGTTTATTTAATTATATAATAGGTTGTATTAATACAAAAGTGCATAGAGCGTTATTTAAAAGGCAGATGAAGAAACTTATGAACTATTCAACTACATAATGATTACTTTTTTGTTGTTAGCAATAATTTGGATCATTTTTTTTTAAATTTCGTATATATATATATAAACAACTTATTTATATATATATATATAAAATATTTTCTTTTTTCTATTATTTGTTGGATCTATTTTGTTTACTTTGGTTGTTTGTTGTCACAAAACTAAATATTGACAGAATCGACAAAACGTTATATTTGTACAGGCATGATTTAAATATAGTGAATAACAACAGTTTCACGTTTTTTTTTGTTGTTGTTAGTTGTTTGATAAAACTTAAACAAATTGCTTGGACGATTAGAAAAAGAAGGGATATCTGCGGTACAATGGTTTGTCCTGAACACTATAATACATATATTTTAAGGCAACTTACTATGATAACACTGGTTAAATAAATTAAACATTCGATTCATTGCACCAGGTGGGCGAATGATTTGGAAAGAACATAAAAAAATATCCTAAGAGACATTCCCTCTGTACTGATTAATCAGTTTTATTGTTCATTGGAGATGCTGACACATGTATATCCGTATACCGCAGACATTTCCATAACGATTGCTTTTTAATTACCAATGTGTTATAATTATAAAATAAACATAAACACCGAAAAGATTCACATACAGGACTCATTTACATAGGTATTTTAGTGTGTGTTTTTTTTAAATATCCTAAATATAGTCATTTATTTATTAACAGTACTTTAATATTTTTTTTTAATGAAAATTAAACAAATAGTTTGGTTAAAGTATGATTAATGTAAAAAAGGCAATTATGTTCCAATTTTGTATAGGAATGCGAACGCAAATTGTGGTTTGTTGATATTATTTACATGGTGTTTAATTATGCCAACATTTTGTACATAAATATTTGCATACATATGTTTATTTGGTACATTTATGTGTGAATGTTTTGTTGCTTTATAAATCTTGATGATTTGATAACAATACCATATACGTAATTATTTAGAATTCAAATTTGAAGTTTAAATATGCTAATTTTATTGTATTTTCAATATGTTAGCATTGATGAAATTTTTTTTTCGATGTAGTGTATTGTGTTTATGGCCATGTATAAATTTTTGTTTAATAGTTTTATTCTTTAAACTAACTTTTTGTACAAAAAAGAATTATAATTATTTTTCTACATATAATAAAAAATATCCTACCATATTAAATGTTAAGCGTTTTTCTTTAATTTACAATTAGTCTAATATTTATTATGGTAGGATAAATTAAATTAGGGGTGGGTAGAATTTTCGAATGTATAAATATATTAAATACAAAAATACATTTTAGAAACATTTGCCATTTTAATATGAAGTTTTTTTTTTTCAAATTTGTAAAGAGAAAAAAATACTACTATAAAAAGCATAGCCTTGGCAGTATATTTTTTTTTAAATGTATTAGAAATTAACAACAAAGCAACATTTTTCGCATCTTTTTACACAATACACTTCAAGTCACTTTAAATCTTATATATTTGTTTTCTTTATAAAATTTCCTATTATTGTTACATCATTTACTTTGTTCTTATTTATAAACCTTGTAGTCTATATATTTTTATTTTTTTTTTTTAATGTGAGAATCGTTTTCATATACTCCAGGTTTTCAGAGACAAGTATACATATAAGAATGGTTAATTGAACAATAAACAAAATAAATATTTACTCAAAACTGTTATTTACAAAAGTGATTCCAATTGGGACAATTAAGAGAGCGAACAAATAAGAAAACAAAGTTGACCAGAAGTTTGACCAAAAGTGAAACTTTTGTGACTAATTACACACAATAAGCCGTTTTGGATGCTACCTTACATGCTCAAGTTGTGCTCATAGTGAAAAGTTATATATTTTAAAGATACATTTTCGAACAGTACGATTAATCAAAGTAAATAACAGTAGATAAAATAAATGTCCATTGATTTTTGACTTGAAAGGCCTTACTTTGATTTCCAATCAGAAATAAGGAATATAACATTTTATATTAACGGCTATTTGCTACGTTAAGGAAGACAACATCTAGTGTCAGGTACTATGATCAGTAATGACTCCCAGAATTTTCTGTATGTTTGCTTTATATGTTTTTTTTTAATTAAATAGTTGTTTGTATCACCCAAAAGAAAGTTAAATTTGTGAAGTATCTACCTCCATCGAAATTTGAAATGTTTCAAAATTTGAAGAAGTTAAATGGGAGGATGGATTTATGGAGTTCCCTTGTACAGAAAAAAAATTGTTTCCCAAGTGCATTCGCAATATCAAAGATCATAATTAACTACATGTATCGTAAATAATATGTTTAAACAATTAAATGAGTACATAGATTTACTAATGTTAGTAAACGCACTTGAGGGATTTGTAGAATATAATTATACAATATACATCACAAAATTTTTACAAGGAGTGATGTATACCTAAATGTATAATTTCAACAAGGTTGGCAGATATTTATGAATAAATTTATGGGTAAATTGTCAGACATAGAAATAGTTTAATAAAATAGTTTCTTATTGGGTGTCAATGGTGTTATTTTTGCTTACAACTATACTTCACTAAAACGATAACGTAGAGTTTATTTTTAATTACGTTTTTACACATTTTTTAATTTGTTGGTCTATCACTATTGATAAGGAAATGTTTAATTATCCAACATAACAAAACTAACAACAACAAAATTATATGTATAAGCTTATACTTTTACTTTTAGAATCTGTTTCTTTTTGTAACATATGACGATTGCTTTTGTTAATATTATACCTGGAATTTCATTGATGTTGCATACTTTTGTTTTATTACAAGTTGGTTTTTGTTTGTTCATATTTTTTGAGAGTGTATTTATTTAATTTTAAATGTTTGATATATATATATATATATATATATAAAAAAATGTATTTTGTATGTGAACAACTACATATGTATACTGGGTACTGAGGCCATTCAAATGTTTTCTCAATCATGACATAGTTAAAACAAACAATACTTATATACCGATTCTAAATGGTGATTATATATTTATTTTTATGTATAAATATATAATCCTCCTTACTTTTTTATGTTGTTATAAATTAGGATAAATAATACACAAAAATGTATTCTTAATTTTGTTGATTCCATTTGTTTATTTCCTAGTTTTTCTTTTTTGTTTTATTCAAAACAACTTTCATTTAAATATCCTTGTTGTTTAGTCCCATAGATCTACTTAATGTTCTATAAATATTTATGTTTTAATTTATATGTAATATGGTTGGTAGATATTTACATGATTTAGATGGGAAATCTTATATATAAATATTTCTGGTGTTTTTTTTTTTTGTTAATTAAGTGAAATGGTAACCTATAGCATTTGGAAGTGTATTTGTGTGTGTTTTTTTTCTTGTTTTCTATAATAGAACAAACAATATACAAAACAATCAATAACGTAAATATAATAAATCATCCGAATAGAAGGAATTATATTATGTTTCTAAATAAATGGTGTGACCAAATTAAAACAAACTATTTGTTAACGAATATTTTTAAAGGCACATCTTTAAGATCATAGTTAGCAGAAATACATAGGAGTTAGTCAATTACGTGCCTACGTCAAGAGAAATCGCGGTTGGAGCTTCACAATATATTATTAAGTAGAATTTAGAAATTTTATTTGTTTATTAAATAAAAAAATTAAATTATTCATTGGGAATTCTTCTCTGATATTTAATTCAATTCAAATGTCAAAGGCGGAATCTCCTAAAAACATTCATTTTGAAAAACATTAAAAAAGGATGGCACAGTCTTAGTGGAGTCAAATTGCTTTAGCCTATCAAATATTTGTATCCCAATTGAGTAGTTCTCTATAAATGATATACTTACCTAAATGAAAAAACGTTCAGAAACTAAGAATGTGATAATAAACCAAACATTTTCGATTATACAAATATGTGTCAGTCGCAATTGAGAGGGGCATATCTATACAATTAAAACCAACGAAAAAACTGTCCGCGTCACAGCTTTCTTGCAGTAATAAATAAATTTGAAATTGTGAAAAAATACTGGTAATCTCATTTTATTTCGGAAGAGCTGTGTATAAGAAAACATGTTTTTATTACTTGATTTATTTTTTATATAATTATATTATGCCAATAATCTCTGAATTGTCTAGGAAACAGAAATAAAATATGAATAAACACAACAATAGGCATTTAATTGATAACATTTCTCTTAAAAAAAATTATGTATATATTTACTGCTACTTAAAAAAATAAATAAATAAAAATAAAGTATTTTATTTGAAGCAAAAATAATATAAGAAAAAAATAAACAGAAAAAAAACATTGCTATGTGTAAAGCTTAGAGTTTGTTGTTTGTTAAAATATACCATGAGTTATAGTATTCTCTTGATTCTTTGTTATAATAAATTGTTCATACCCCACTTACGAATTGTATTTCTTGTTTTTAAATTAATTTGGGGGATAACTAAGTACAATTTTTCATATTTTTTCCCTTTTGTATTTATGGTTTAATTTTGTTGTTTTAATAGTTTTGTTTATTATTAATATTTTGTGTTATCGTATAACGGCTCTTTAAAGCATTATTAAAAGTTTATTAATTTTTACATAATTTAATTTTTTTTTAAATATTTATCAAATTGTATTAAATTTCTTTAACGAATTAATATTACACCTCTTTAATGTATTTAACAGTGTTATTTATAACAACTTAGCACATATATATGTATATATATATATCTATATATGTGTATAAAGACACATATATATATATATATATATGTATCATATAATGCATTTCAGTTTAGATGCTGCAAACTTTTACACCTGTTTGTTCAACTTATAACTAAAGATTTTTTAAATTGTTTTTTTTTTGTTTTTTAATTGAATTGTGTGTATATGTTTATTTTATATTGTATTCAGGAGTAACTTTTTTACTAGTTTTATTGTTGGCTTTTCAAGAATTTATTTAAAAATACGTTTTAACTACCATATCTATATATACATATAGAGATGTGTATATATAGATATACAAGTATATGTACATGTTTATCCATGTGTTTTTTTTTAATATTTATATAACGAAAGTATGTTTAGTTGTCGTTTTCACTTGTTTTCCTTCGTTAAATCTTAGAACCATTATTCCGTTCAATATTTACTCCAGAATATACATATTTAAAGATAACCTCAAATTTGTTGGTAGGCATTGCAAATATATAAATATTTGTGTTTTTTTTAATATAAAAATGTTATGCGCAATTCTGGGCGATTTTGTATTGTTGCTATATATTTACATTATGGAGTAAATATTTAGTTTTGCTTTATGCATTTTGTTTTATCCAGTTTTTGTATGTTTTACGTAAAATTGAAAGAAATAAAATAAATAAACGAATAACCATTAGTAGATCTAAACAGCTGTTTCAGTATGACTGTGAGATGATAATCTTTCGACATCAATTTCTGGTATCGTCAGTTCGTCTGGAATATTGTCCGCATACTCAATAGACGAAGTCTGAGAGAGACGTTTGCTAAGCGAAGTCTGTTTGCGTAGAACTTCGGCTAGAGATGTGTTCGTGTGTTCGCCATAACGCGCGTCGAGTCCTTGTCGAAATGCATTAACCACTCGTATCTGTTTTTTATATTATTTTTGATTTTTTCGTAATATCCAAAGTGACAGAGAAAAAGAAAGGATAGTTTTTCGGAAGTGGTGTTTAAGGTACATAATTCGATTTCGTGTTAACATAGTGTTTTAAATTTTTATTTTCGAAGAGAAACATTTTTTTGTAAACAAAATTTTGTTTTTTGGAATTATGGAGTATAGAGGGAAAATAAAAAAAATAGAAAAAAAATATTAATAAATATGTTTATAAAATTTAAATGATTGTTTGTCAAAAATTATTACTTAAGACTAGTAAAAACAAAAATAAAATATACATACACAGATATGTATAGTAAACATAAGTAAAACCAAAACTTACAAGTCGTAAACATTTACATGTCATCATTCAAAGTGAAACAAAAAAATGTTTTAACTTCGAAAGTAAAACAAATAAATTTGCAAATACATAAAAAGCATTTTGCAAAAAAAAAAAGATTACAACAAAGCCACACACACTGAATAACGCGCAAGCAATACTTTTTTTTTATTATTTTGTAAAAAAAAAAACTTAAATGTATACCTATGCAATTTTGGCTCAATCGCAATAAAATAAATACTAAAGAAATAGCAAGAGCTTTCGAATGACAAGATAATATAAAGTAAATTCATTCATTCAATTCAAAAATAAGTAAGAATAACATTTATAATGCCGAATTGTTTGGTAAAGTATTTTGCTAGATTTTTTTCCACATATGCCCAACATTGATTGATATCCCAGTTTGTAACCTCAATGTTTCAAATACTTTCACTATTCCAGCCTTACCTGCAAAACTTTATCATTTTTGTATGGAGAAATATAAGCGACTGTTAGTTCAGCAAAGCCAAGCATTACTTCTCTTAGCGTATGGGGAGAAATTATTGACCACTTTTAATTCTCTTTAAAGAATTTATACTACAAAACTATCAAATTAATAAATCAAGTTACCATTTATCTGACAACTTAGTAAAATAAATATATAAGTACTATTAAATCAGATGTTTAATAAGCAACAATTCTGAGGCCTAATAACGTTTAACCGAACGAGCGGAAGGTTAACAATAGAAACGGAAAGAGCGATTACAAAAAACCAGAATGTCTATTCTTGTTTTAAGAAGTCGCATTTTATAATAACGAGGTAATTTCAACGATATTCTTTTTACGTAGGAGACTTTCTGGGCTACAATCGTTTTTGAATATTTTATGAAACATTAGTTTGATCGCAACGTCCATCTATTAATACGCGATTAGAGCCCAGTATAATAATAAAAAATATAAGACTTGATTAAGGGAAAATATTCAAAATATATTTGTATATTGAAATGCTGCATAAAATAAAGCGTTTCAAATACGATTGTTCACACAAAAAAATCTATATTTTTATTAACTGAAACTGAAAGCCTTCTGGTCGTCAGTTGTTCAAATAATGTACGCGATAAGATCAGCCAGTATGAAAAACATTTTTTTTAATAGGCCAATTTGTCCGATACTATATCTACAGTCGAAAGTAAGACACTACTTTCTTGAGAAATTTTAAAACCCAGCAGTACTTCATTGGAACATTGTAATATAGATAGGATCAACATTGAGGTAAGCCTCATTAAGACATCATACACACATCTAAAGTTATTTTCTAGGGCTCACTTTGATAGGATACAAATTAAACAAAAAACAGAAACACTTGCTCCAAATCAAACTCAAAATGGACCCTTGAATTGAAATTCGGATGACATAAAATATAAATTTAATGAGAACAACCAAACTGCTTAAATTATTGTAATAATTATACCTACAAATAAACCTTACAATGCTAAAATAAATAATCCTAATCAAAATAATAATTAGGAACGAAACAACGATACTTCAAGTGTCTTTAAATATTTATAAAAAAATAAAACGATATCGTCGGACGTTATGAAGAACTGCTGCAAAGTTGCGACTGTTTGGTGCAGTCGTGAGTGAAATTTTAACCTTATGAGTACACAATATACATATTTTAACATTTATGGATCTGTAGGTATAAAAAGAAGTGATACATGTTTAAGGAATGTATTGTTGGTAACTTGTTCTGGTGGCGCACGAGCATTAAAGCAACCTTGATATTTACATGTTAAAAAAAAAAAAACTAAAAAAACGAAAACAATAGCTGAGCAATTTATATTTCTGAAAAAGGTAATTATGTATTCATAAATATCTACAGTGTATTTTTACTTTTGGTATTAGTTTATAAAAGTATTTAACTAAAAACTCAACATATTGTACTGGAAAAGTTTACAAAAATATCGGATTCAGACAAATTGAGGCCAAAACAAAAGTGTAAATAAATCCAAAAATTGGGTTTGCACTGATTTTTTTTATTTAATTGGATTGGTAGATATATTCATCGATTGCAAAATTCGTTTATTGTAGGTAAGAGAATTTTATTATCGATGGATAAATTCCATTGGATGTAATAGGAAACACATTTTGCCATTTGATTCATTGGTAAGCACACGTTTCCTTATTTTTCTTATGTCAGTAGGTACATATACATATAAACTATATAGAAGCATAGATTTGTATAAGCTCTTACATAATGAAGACGATTTATATCGATTGCTTACATGAAATTAATGCATTAACACGTAATGAAATTAGAGATGGTAGATGAAAAGACACGATAAATAGAAGAGATTAAACATAAATCATATATATGCTCTCCTCAAAAGAAACAAGTGTTATTAATAAATTAAAAATAGAATATACATACTTCCTTATTTGTATTAAAAAGTTAAAGAAAACATTTAGAAGACGAGTGAATTAATAAAGAAATATAATTATATTGTGCATGGTGCGGGGTAGAAAGGTGATTACATAAAATGTAATTAATCCTAAACGAATCTGCCCATAATGAAAACAGCGCAATCCTACTTTATTTAAGTAGGGATGTCATACATACACCAAATGTGAATGGGAAAAGTTTTGTAATTTTTTTTTTGAAACAGTAAAGCACTTTCCTCATATGCATGTATCACATGTTTTTTGGACAATATAAAATAAAGTCCCAAAGATGGCTTTGGGTATATGAATAAAAGGAGAAAATGTTCGCTACCATTTCATAGTTCAAAATATGTCGTGCAACTGGGACCGAACTTAATAATGTACTGACAAACACAGCCCGCCGTTTAATCCTGCAAGAAGAAACCAGAAGTAGAAGCGAAAATAACAGTGATTCGACTATGCGAAAAAAAAATGATAAAATCATGTTTTTCAATAAGAATCAGGACTCCGATCACTTACTTTCGAAAACGATCGTCGTCGAAAAGATTCTATAAAACAATGTCCGAATTTAAAAATGGTACTCTGAACATTTCATTGAAAGAAAATCCGCAACGGTAGTAAGTAATTCTCATAGCTTAAATGGATTAGCTTTTCTATGACACGACACGACACAACACGAGTCTCAAGACTGATTATTAAATATTTTAATGCAATTCAATTTAAAATGGTTGCATGAATTGAGGGAAGAAAAGGGGGATCTCTCCACCACTAAAATAAATGACACTATCCAAAACAGAATTAAAAAAAATATCTGACTCGTCAAACATTAAAAAATCTTTATCTTCACAATAAAATGTGGGTACAATTTTAATTGAAAAACTCTTTTTTAATTCAAATGTTAGAATAAGGGTATTTACATTTGTTATACCAACTGATTGGACATCGATTGGCTTGCTTTGCAAACATTTGTTTGATAAATTATAATTTTCCCATTTATTTAAAATCGCTGCGTTTGTCGTAGAAAGCATCTGTTTAACGCAAAGAAATTAAAAAAAACAGTTTATCGATGATAAAACATCGTTTTTTAAGACGGGGGTTTTTGTATTGACGTCTTTAAGCATAAAATGTCTTGCATACATTTGACGTTAGCTTTCGAATGATGTTCTTATCGAAGTGCCTTTTACAACTATTAGATAACAGTTTAAGGCAGTATGTTACTTATTTGTCCTCCCCCATCTCTATATTTGGTAATGTGCTTCCAAACATTATTTTTAGTACCTCAACGAGGCATCTTATTTTTACGTTTCGGTTTTTGAGCTGTTTCATTCTGTTTTTTTGATCCACACATTAACTGAATGCTTAATTTGTATTTTATTAAGCAGTTCAAAAAGTTTATGTGTATATTTTTTAAATTCAATAATTTTCATAGAATGAAGATGTCGACTTAATTTTGGGGCTAACGGTCCTGTTTTTTCCCTAATGATAAATAATGATAAAGTTTAGCGTAAGGTATGGCATGAAATTAAAGCGATAGAAACTAATCTAATTAAACAATTGCTAAAGAAAAGTGAAAGTAGTAAATAATGTAACGAATACCTAGAGTACAACAAAAAAGAAGAAAACTTCGAAAAGTTAGCACAAACAAAAACTAAAGGGTAACAAAAAAAAAATAACAGAAATTTCTCTTTTTGTTTCATTACTATGTTATATAATATTTTACGTAATTAGTAACATAAAAAAAAATAACGATCAACGTAAACGAAAGAAAGAAGGAAAGCTTACAGCTTGATCAGTTGAACTCTTGCTGTAGGGTACCGGAATCAAACGCTCTTGCAATTCACCACCTATTACCTTCAATGGAAAGAAGTAAAAGAAATATTGGATGGATTTTTTGTCTGATTTCGATGAGTTTTTTGTTTCTTTAAGGCTTTTACTTTAAATACTTTTTGTACCTTTACTAAATATATCTATGCAATTTGCAATACAAAAAAAAAATATGTTAAGAAAAAAGACATTAAACAATAAAATAAAAAAACAAATACAAAAAAAATTAATTATTTCTTAATATTTAAATTCAACTTAGACACATACTGCATTGAATATATGTACAAATATGTGCCTTAAAATAAAGTTTTGTTTATATATTTTATTTATGTTTTGTTAGAGCAGGTATGATAATCTAATAGTTGAAGCATAACTTACTCTGGGAGAATAAAGTACGGGTTGGGTTAAACACTAAAAATGGAAATGAAAAAAATAAATAAAATAATAATAACAATAATAATTTAAAATGAAACAAAATGATGAAGGGAAGAAACATACCCAATAATTTTAAGCAGTTATTTATCATAATTATATGTGTATGTTGTATAACTGTATAATTACAAGAAGATTGTGAATTTCAAATTGAATTAACAATTTTTCTTTTTTCAATACCAAGCTTAAATGTTACTTACAATGTACTACAAAAATATATGATATAGCCTTCGAAAAAAGCGAGAGACTAACTAAATGCATAGTTTGTAGTATTTATTAAAAGACAGGTTATGAATATGAGGATGTCTGACCAAGCAAACTCCTAAGATAACTTGGAAAATAAGAATTAATTCAATAAAACAGAAAAATTAATTTCTGTATAAATTAAGTGTTTTGATCAGGATTAAGCTAAACGAACCAAAAACTGTCAAAAACAAATTCAATATTTTATGCTTTCCAAATAAACTTGTTTTTTTTTTTTGCACAATAGCGATTGTCTACAATCTATTTTTTATTAGCAATTCTGTTTTAATGTAGTTACCATTTCCTTACTCATGTAGTTTAAATTTCATTATTTTTAAAAGAAAATTATAATGTTTGGTTTGGCCCTATACACTGTAAAATGACTATTAAAATATCATAATATTTACGTATGCCATTTTTTATTTGAAAACAATAAACAACAATAATAGAATCATCTATACGCTTCCTGTTAAACAAAAAAAATTTCACTGACTGTTCGTTTAAAACGTGTTACAGGCTATAGAATTTCTCCTTCATGCGTCGAATTTCACTCTAAGTAATAACTTTTATTTGTATTTTTCGTGTGATTTGAATCTGTTTGGTTGTAGTCTGTTAGTTCTAGAAAGTATGAAATACATCGTCGTTATATGAACTGATTATGAGTAAGAACACTATCAAAAATATAAATACCGAAATTCATTGTTTAACCACAAATTGTTCGTCTAAAACCTGATTAATCATTGTGTGCGTAGTCCTAAAACATTTTATAACAAGAATTCACATAAATTCGATTTTAAAAAAAATGCAGCAATTTCGATTAACATCAGAAGTAGCATTGTATACTAAGGCAAACATATTATTATAATCCATTTTCAGATAGTGATAGTCATAAATATTTACATTTTGTTTGGGTATAGAACACTAACGAATAATTTTAATTTCTCAATGTTGCGTATGAAATGTATATAGATATACGCAACACTAATACATAAAAATTTATTCCCTCGTGTAAATAAGATAAACACTTTATTTTTATTAATTTGATTAAAAAAATGTTTATAGAAATAATAATACATGTTTCTTTGTTAAAATAATATATTTGGTAGGCAATTATATAATTGAAGATTCACAACAATTGTTAATATATTTTATAAATATTTATAAAGTTTTCAATTTAAAAAAAAAAATAAAGTAAGAATTTTGAATTTAGAACATAATTCTTCTTCTTATTTATTTAATTGAATGTTAATTATTGGAACAGGATAGATATATTTTTTATATATTATTAATATATAAATTCGAATATCAAGTCTTAGTTATAAAAAAAAACATTGAAATTGGAAAAAATAAAAAGGCAAAATACGTATATTATTATACAGGTTGTTAAATTTATTTTTATTTAAATAAATGTAAGTACAAATGAAAAAAAAAAATTTATATAATACATTGCAGGCTTAAGTTTGATAAGTTTTGTTTTTTGATTCACAGACATTACACAGACTGGTTTAACATTTATACGAGTAGATTGTGTACGTATTTCTAAATATTGTGGATAATCCATGGAGCATTGGCTATATACAGTCACTATATGAATGCATTACTGCATGTCTGGAACTGACATTTATGAATCAGCAGAACTTTCTCTATTACCCTTTCTTATATATCAATAATTACCGATAGGGATTTTCACATTACAACAGCCGTGCATTTATTGCAGGAATTTATAAAACTGTAAACAATTTTTAACATGTTTTCAAGCGAAAAATTATTTTCATACAAATTAATTTATAAAGAAATTATCGTTTCCAATTTACGGAAAACAAAAAAATAGATTTTACCATATTGAACATCGCATTTGAGAACCACAAAAAGTAGAGTTGCTCGGATAAAGATAAACGATAGGCTATTTTTGTTTGCATAGTGATGATAAAAAGGGACATTTGCCATTGTTTAATATTTTTTTACAAGGACAGTAGTAAATATTCCGAGCAAACTAGTTAATTATTTTACTTCTATTACACAGTGATAACAATAGACAAAACTACTAACCTAAAACAGATTTTTTGAGTATTCCAAATTGAATTATAGAATAATAATTATGAAATATCAGCGTTTTTATATTTGCAAGAATCGGAAAGAAATTGTCCCTGAAAAAATTCATTTATGCCTATCGTTGAATCCGGCGGACATACTACAGACAGATTCAATCAAATTTGCTGACAATAACTCCACAAGTTTTAATTGGAGTACATTATAATAATTAAAATTAAAGAAAACTTTTTTCGATGTATTTTGTATCAATTCCACATTACATGGAAGTGCATACATTTGTTTAACATTATCTACAAGAAACTGGTATTGTTTTTATGAACATTTTTGAACTTATAACTCAAAGAATTCTCTAAGGAGTATGATTTTACATAATAGAAATATAAACATTAACGTTTTTAATAAAACTTTAGCTTTTTTCGAGAACATCCGAATATCGTATTTGTGTTTTCAGGCCATATTACGAAAATCAGCAATTTTTCGCAAATAATATTGTCTATTTACGTTTTTTTTTAACAAATTCACATAACTAGTTTTGGCATAAATATTTCTTAAAAATTTGTTCAACCTGATGCTTCTTCAATGATAGGATAAATATATAAAATAGATATTATTCTCTTCGAAGTGCATCAGCCAGATTTAATGACAGCCACGATTATTAAAAAAAAGGAAAAGAAATCATTCAAATTATTGTGACTAAGAATTAGCATAGAGTCTTTGATAACGGTAAGATTAATTTCATACCTCCTGCATTTAATGTCCAAAAGCAACGACAATATTTTTAAAAAGCCATAAGAAGACACGCAACTGATGCGCTGGGATTCTCTGTTATCGGTTGCTCACAATATTTCTCTATGATTGAAATTACTTATCAACACTGATATAGCCCAACAGGACAGAGTATAAAAACGGTATTATTTAGACAATTCAATCATCTAAATTCAACATTTCATTTTTCAAATTGATCTATTTCTACATACCTATAGCGTTAATTAAACAAAACGAATTATAACAAAAAAAAAATAAAATAAAAAATAAATAAATATTAAAAAGAAATGATTAAATAATAGTCGTACATTACTTATCGGTGCACCAATTTAGTTTTAAAGACGGGATACGGTTGCTCGATGTGTTTTTTGTTTTTTAAACAACTTTATAACGAACAGTTAACATTTTTTTTGTTGCTTAAGAAATTGTCATTATTTTTTGAATGAGTTTATATTCCTGTTTCAATTTGCTGCGGGCTCTCAGGTGTGTTACGAGAACGCCTATTATTACGAATACTATTGTTAGCATTTTTATTACTACTCAATTGTTGTGGATCTTCATCAATAAAGGAAATTTCTGATAAAATAGCAGATGTCGTTGGTGTTGTTGCTAGATTTTGTGATGTTGGATAATGCTGTTGTGGTGGTTGTAGAGTGTTCTGTTGCCGTCCACTACCTGTATACATCAGCGCAGCGTTATAGAAGTTTGCTGATCCTGGTGACTGTACCAGTTGATAACCACCAGCTGATACTGCTGTACGTGGGCTACGTAAACTGTGCAAACTGTGCACAGATCGGCGCTCGGTTAAATCTTCCAATGTTGAGCGGAAAGCACGAATTACACGTAACTGAAACAAACAAAATTAGACAACAAAACAAAACAAAAATAAAAAAAAAAACAACACAAAAAATCAGTAAAAACCAAATTAAAAACAATTGTTTGTTAATTTTATAGGCAATATTTTTTTTAAATAATATAAACAAAAATTATATGAAGCTGGCTGCTATATTTCAGTTTAATTGCATTTTTTGTTTAATTATTTTTTTATTACAAAAATAAGAAACATAATTTTTTTGGATGCATTAGCGGTTAACAGCTATAAAATATTACGCATTATAAATTTTTACATTTAGATTATACTATTTGGGGTTTCATGGGAGTGGGAAAGAACTGCCACATGCAGTTTTATGAGAGGGTATTGTAAATCTTGCTGTATGCACTAAAAAATATGTATAAATAAATGGTAAAACAATATTCGTGGATATGATCAAAAACAGGCAGTAATATAAATTAGCTACAGTTTTGACTTTGTAGCTTTACGATTCAAAATCTGTTCTTTTATTAAATACTTGACAGTCGCTAACGTATTTCTTAAACACATGTATACATTTATACACTGCATATTTTTTTGTCGCCAAGATAAGATAAAATCTTTTTTATGACTATTGAAATAAGAGTCACTCCACCACAAATCGCACGTTTTAAACAAAAAATGTTTGTCAAGTTCTCATACAACTCTTAGTTATATATTCAAGGATTAACAAAAGTTAAATATACTTCTAGTCTATTATATTTTATTTTTATCTACAGATAAGTGTATCTTGTTTTTGATGAGAATTAATGACTTAGAAAGATCTTGTAATAATCTTGATGATCGATGATCACGATTTCATAAATTTGTAAACATAATTTTCGAAAAAGTATAGTCATTTAAAAAAAAGAAAGCAGAACGTTGGTCTCTATTACGTATTACAAAGTAAGCAGGGAGTAATCGAAAGTGACAATATCGTTAAAAAAAAAAGTTTCCTAACGATAAACTTCGCACATATTTAGTAATGCCAAAAAAAAGATTTTAACTAGCATCTTTAAACGTACATCGATTCTCGTTTAAGAATTCACATTCAAACGCTTGCGTAATTGGGCCTCTTGAGTTGTTAAAAAGTAATTGCGTACCTTCATGAACTCACGACACCTCAAAACTTCGAATGCAGTTTTTTTTTTTTTTTTTTGCTCAGAGCGCGGTTTCAGTAATAATTGATAAAGGATTCTGAGTATGAAACCGAGTTAATCCGCGATAAATTTGATTGATAAACAAAACGTTTGAGATGGCGACAGGCTTATCTTGGTCTGAAGTGCAATATAGCACACGTTATATTTATATAATCTAATAATTCCTCAAAGTTAAGTATAATCAATTTGGTTACTAATCATACCCCATCAAATAGGAGCGCTCTGAGCACACAATAGGCGCAGGCTCTGATTTACTTAATGCCCCTTAGTGTTTACTGTGTAATAGATATACCGAAACTTTTTGATCACAACCTCTAAAAAAAATCCTATGCGAAGAATATTTACAAAATTTACAATTTGCGAATTATGATTTTTACTTTAGGTAGGTATATTTAATTTTCAATTGTTCTGTACAGAAACGAGAGCTTTTTTTAATTTAATTAGAAGGAAATTAAAACGATACTAAAATAATACCTAGTAAAACAAACGAAATTAAAATAATATCCAGAAATAGGTATAGGAGTAATAGAATACATTTTTAAGATGATTGTGGACAGAGTGTGTCGAAATAACATTGAAAAATGCGAATTAATTCAAATTGCAAATAATTTTTGTTTAATCTACTAAAGCCTTGATTTGACTTTTATGACGATATTAATAAATTTTGTTCATTATTATTTAGACACATGAACTCCAATATTACAAATTTTGAGATTAATAAACAACATATATATATATATATATATATATATATATATATATATATATATATATATATATATATATATATATATATATATATATATATTATAAGCAGCATATATAAATAAATATATATATATATATATTGTTTTAAAGGGATAGCGGGTAAATATTAAATATGATAGTCATAGAGCTAAGACATTTAAATAATAGGTTACAACCTATATGCATAATATGTAGGATATATATAAACAAATGTTTTTGCAATAGAAGCAAGGCAGCAATAAGCGTTCATACAAAATGTTATTGATGGAAATAAAAATTAAATTAAATGAAAGACAAATTATTAAAAAAAAAATAATATTCTTATATTTTATTATTAAATGTTTAAAAATGGTTGATTACATTTATAGCTATTTCGGGCATAATCGAGTTATATTTATAGCATACCCTTCTTAAGTGAAGCTATGAAGAGTGGTAATCCCCGACAGCTAAATTCTAACCAACGATTGTGTAATTTGTTTATAAATTGTTTTACTTATAAAACATTAAATAATTAAATATTAGACATAAATATTGTTTTTACTCTTCATTTGTCAAACATTAAATTTAATTCCATAGATAAAAGATAAAACAAACAAAAAACATTCAACAATGCAGTCAACAAACTTAAATTAATAAACAAAAAAACCAAACTGAGAAAGATTGTTTAAACATACCAGAAATCCATTTTATATTTTTCCTTTTTTTCATATTTTTGAATTTATATAATGCATTTATTTTTTGCTTACACTTAATCAGTTGACGGTTATCTTAACAATAAATTTACAATAATATTTATTTGTTTTCATCGAATTTGTTGCATTTTGTTTGAGTTGACTTTTAGATATTGAAACTTACCAAAGCTATATGTTTTTATGTGAATTTGTATTTTACTTTATGTTCAAAACAAAGATGACTTCCATGAAGAATATTTATAACCTTAACCGTATTACGAATTATATTTGTGGTTATGATACAAAAAAATGTAGGCAGATGGTCTAAAGCTGACAAGGAATGGGAACAAAGTTACTTAATGAAATTATTTTTATCGAATGAATTAAGATTTATATTGTGTTCTTTTGCAGTAAGTTTTGTTTTGTGTATTAAACAAAAAAATAACACGTATTATTATCAAAAACGTATATAAAAATCGACGTATTTCAATTAAAAATGAAGTTTACTAATTAAATGAGTGCATACAATTTTTGAAATTATTTTCATCATGTATTTTATGCCTCAATTAATTTCAAGTATTTTTGTTACGAGGGTAGTTTTAAGATAAAACGTCGTGTGTATCAATGGCTATGCCATGAGGCTAGTTTTTTTTTTTATAGATAAAAGTTGACGTCTTAGTCTTACTCATTTTATATTCATATACAGAACGAAATTATATGCTACAAAAAAAATTGTAGCCGAAGACAGCCAAAGAGTGCTCGACTTTATTACCAGAACAAAGTGTAGTGACAATGTGGCGGTTCAAAGCTAGACTCATAACTTCAATAATAGAGTAGTCAGTAAATACAAAATGTTATATAAACAATTCCATTAGATTGCATATGAATTTTCCGCTACAAGATCTTTGATATTTACAAGAGAAATTAAAAGTACTGCACAAATTAAATTCATACTACAGACTTTGATGAAAACGATAGAGACAGTACAATAGCACGTGTAGATTGAAAAACATATGACATGAAATTATTATAAAAAATAATTTTTAATACTGAGGTGAATAATTAATGTCTAACTAAGAGATGTAAAATAAAACAGGATAAGTTTGTAAGGAACATAATTAATAAGGAATATAAGAAAAATATAGATAAATGAATAGGAGAGCAAATGTATAAGGAAACAAAGAAGAGAGGCAATAGAACATAACAAACAAATAAGGTAATTTCATGATAAAACACAATACTAAAATGAGAAAAAAAATACATAAACCAAATAAAAAACTCTACCAACTCTAAGGTACTAGAATATGTACACATACGAAAAAAATGTAGTATAACATAAGCACACTATTTTGAAGTGGAGTTTTGTAAAACAATAAATAAATATATTAAAATATTTTCTATTTTGTTTAACATATCAAACAAAAATATGAGAATGAGTGAAAGTTAACGACTTTTGTTGATTTAATTTGTTTCATTTTGACTTTGTTTTTTATTATTTTAAGATTGTTTATTTATATGTTGGTAAAGAAGTAAAGAAAATCTCAGCACATTTTACCGTAAACAATTGGCAACAGTTTACAATTATATATTATTAAATTCAATAAAGGTGTGTTTTAAAAATATATAACTCACTATAAATTCAAACAGTTTAAATTTGAGTAATGAGGTAACTGAAACATAACTAACAAATTAACACTAGAATAAAAACTAAAATCATTGTTATTTGAAAATCCATTCGTGAGATTATATTATGTCGTTTCGGTGGGTGGAGGGTGTTTACACGTGGGTAAGTAAAAAAAATGTATTTTCTAGTTCATACAAAGCACAGTAAATACTTAGGTGGAAGGAGAAAATAAACTGTTACTCGAGAATTGTGACAAGAATACCATACTTTGGATCTAGGGAGACGATATAATGACAGTAGCTATTTTGTTCAATTTATTACTATGTTAAGAAAAGTAAAACTCTAAAAACTAGTGATATACTTTTTGGTTTACTATTTCTCACTAAAACAAACATACAAAACGTATTTATTGTTATACACTTATTGCTAAAATGTATATATATATATATATATATATATATATATATATATATATATTATTTAGATATTATATATATATATTATA
This sequence comes from Rhingia campestris, assembly GCA_932526625.1. Classification (NCBI taxonomy): domain Eukaryota; kingdom Metazoa; phylum Arthropoda; class Insecta; order Diptera; family Syrphidae; genus Rhingia; species Rhingia campestris. The sequence continues at coordinate 150,210 of OW052186.1, read as the reverse complement.
TATGTTATATATTTATATATTATATATGTTATATATTATATATGTTATATATTATATAAGTTATATATTATGTATATTATATATTATATATATTATATGTTATATATGTTATATATATTATATATGTTATATATATTATATATATTATATGTTATATATTATATATGTTATATATTATATATGTTATATATTATATATGTTATATATTATATATGTTATATATAATATATGTTATATATAATATATGTATATATTATATATTTATATATATATAGGTTTACATAATTATTTTATAATATATATATATATGTATATATATATATATATATATATATATATATATATATATATATATATATATATATATATATATATATATATATATATATATATATATATATATATATATATATATATATATGTATATATATATATATTTTTTTTTTTTATAAAATATATAATATATTTAATAATATATATTTATATATATATATCAAATTTTTTTAATAATATATATGTTTATATATTATTGTAAATATTTCATTATCATATAGTTATATATATATCTGTATATATATATATTTATATATTTATATATTTATATATATTTATATATATTTATATATATATATATATATATATATATATATATATATATATATATTTATATATTATATATATATTATTATATATATATATATATATATATATATATAACAAACGAAATGACAAACATTTGGTTGTGTTCAAAAAAAAAAAAAAACATCGGAAAACTTCAGAAATCAAAAAAACATATGATTGTATTAAAAAAAGACGGAAATAAAAAAAATAGACAATTAAATCGAGTTCAGCAACAAAAACAATCTATGCGTAATGACTTTGGAGATTTGTGAAATTGGTATAGGTTTTTTTGTTGCAAAAAATTAAAAGATAATAAACAAATCGATATAAATCCTACGTACTTTGGATAACGAATTAAGATTTTGATTCGAGTCTTGTTTCTGATGTTTTGTAAAGCATTTACTAGTTTATTACTAGTGATGCAGGGCGTTGTAGTAGCAGTCTAGATGTGATAGGAGAAGTTTTATCAGAAACATTAGAAAGTAGAATTGTAGAAGTAGATACTATTTATCTGTGTTTGCAAGAAATTGTTGCAATTGCATAAATGTAGTGGATACAATTGTTTCTTCATTTGTCTGTCACTACACACTATCCTTAATTGTTTTCTTCTTTCTCTCTTCCCTTTGTTGATATTCTGGTTCGAGTTTTCTTCTTTGAAAGTTAACAAACATCAAATCATACGATGCAAATTCCGATATACTACTATAATTTGTATATTTCTTATAAAGGGTCTGTTTAAATCGCTTTTAAAATTTTAGAATCTATTGCTTTTTGTTACTTTTTTCGATTTATCTTATTAGTAAACGATATATTAGAACGTTGAGTATTTAGAAATAACCGCTTTTTGTATAATAAATGTATGCATATGTTTCATTTTTAAAATCCAACTATTCAATTTTAATAAACTATTCATTATCATTTTTTTTATTTAACTACACCCGCATATACGCATATATGTTTGTAATAATATCGAAATTAGACAGCGACATTGTGTAAAAAAAAAACGTCTACATTATATGTGTATATGCATGCGCATATTTATTTTAATTGTTTCATTAAACACCGTTTTTCTAGTTTATTAAACAAATTGCTTTAAGTTTACTGATTTATTACTTCATTTGGATTGAATTTTAGTCTGTTGCTATAAATTTCTTAATTATTATTGTTTGTTTTCTTTTTTTCTAATTCATTAAATTTTATAACTTTGTTTTCATTTCATTGGAGTTTATCTTTATTTTTATTAGATAACTTCCGCGTTTTTTTTTATTAATTTAACTAATTTTTTTATATGTATAGTTGCCCCATATTACACTTCAGTCTCTCGCATTGGTTCCGCCGGCTGATTTAAAAAATTAATAACAGATATTGAATGTAAATATAAAAAAAGTAAATAACTTGAAGAAAAAGAAGATATTTGTTTGCAATTTATTTTATAAAATTTTGTCATTTTTTTGTAATAATATTTTAAAAATTTCGCTTGCGATTTGCTTTAGGAAAAAAATGAAGTGTAGGTATAAGGAAAAAAAACAAAAATATACGAGAAGGCAACAATCCGCCGTGCGATCATTTATTACTCTATCCCACCCCATCATTAAAATAAACGTAACCAAAAAGTAAGCGTGGTTAAAATTTGTCTGTAGATAAAAGCGTTGTCTAATTTATTATTATTATTTTCAGGAAAACGTCGGCAAAAAAAAGTGTTTTAAAACTATCACATTCGATCAGTTTATCCAAAAAGGAACTTTTTTTAAAGTTAGCGTACAAGAATGCTTATTTTGAAAAATAGTCACTTATAGTATTATATCATATATATATTTCCTTATACTAGCTTAAAATTTAAAGCTTAATATCAGTGACATACAGACTTTTTTTATTTCCAGGTGTTACTTTACATTATAGAAATCTATTGAAAGTGATTTCTGTTGTATTTTCACATGAAGCACTTCCTTGTTTTAGTCAAAATGTTTTGTATTATTGAAAAATATATATAATTATATAAATAAATGGAATCAAGTCCACCGAGATAATTCCCATTCACGTCTAAATGAACATTTGTGTTCATATATAAAGAAGGTGTAATCCATTTTATAGTTTCCCTAGATCCAAATTTATTGAACTTCGAGAAACTAAGCTCGCACTTATGTACATCTTTTCATATAATAGATATAAATAACCTCATTAATAATTCTACTAACAAAATTAGGTCTACGTAGATTATAATTGCCTACGGGGGATTAATAATGAAAATGACAGTGATCCTTTTATCCAGATCATACACTAGTCGATTTTGAAATTTATAACTACGTATTTAAAGTAAAGCATTTGCTATAAACACTTGTGGCGACATCCCCAGAAATAATGCCTTAATTATTTGCAACTGAATCCTTAATATGTCAAATTAAAATATGTAGACATCCACTTAGAATGTGGTAATTTTGTTTTAATGTAAACATAAAACAAAGAATGACATTGAGTTAAAAAAAATCTATGAGACCCGAGTACGTATTTGTATGCTAACTTCAATAAAAATCTGTGTGATTGAACAAACAGTTGACTAAAACTGATATTTAAAATTGTTTAATTGCGGAAAAATTATGTACTCTAATTTGTATATATATATATATTTATCGAAACGCACGCAGAAATGATTTGCTTTTTCCAATTATTATACCAAATTTGATTAAACAACACATTTATACTATTCTTCGATTTCTTTTCACTTAGACCACGGAACATACAACGATTTCTTATGCAATTTCAACATTACGACCTAATTGACTAGGATTTTACTACTAAACCGCTACGAAATTGTTTAAGTATTAGTAACTACTAAAATTAAATTATCTTTATTTTGTACAAATATCTTTTTGTGTTCTTAAAGTATAAACAAAATTTGAAATGATACATTCCTTAATTCAAACATGAATAAAGTGAGCAAAATAAAACTTAAAAAAATTAATAGATAATTGTAATAATATATAATGCATGCACCCCCACCTGACGTGTTTTGAATTTCATAAAATTTGTTAAATATATATTGTTCAGTAACTTATGAAAAAGAAAAAGAAAATGTTTCGTATTTGGTGTCGGAAATAAACTGAATTATCAAGAATGTTTGCATCCTTTTAGTTATCATTTTGACTCTCAAGCTCAATCTCATATTTTTAATATGTATATACATATGTCCTAGAAGAGATTTGTTTTAAATATAAAGAGGGTTAAAATATAGACATACAATTGAACTATTAAAGGTAGTATTATGGATTAACCATATAGATCATTAAGTATAGATTTAAATATATATTGCATTAAAAATGATATTTAAAAAAATAATATAGAGTAGGTAGAGATTGAAGCAAATATGAAGTAATAAAAACAGAATAAGTTTTCAAATAAAATTTAATAAAAAACTAAATTTAAAACTGAAGTATTACTAATAGCTCCCTTTCTGATAACAATATTTAATAAAATGGTATTGTTTTATTTCAATATATATATTGTTTGTTTATCTTATTCGTGTGGCTGTGAAAATTGGAAAGTCACTGAAGCAAATTTGTTTGATACAAATTAATAAAACTTAAAAAAAAAAGTGTGTTTTTAGGTGTGACTGTTGGCGTGTGGTTTTAATATATCTTGATTAACTACGAAATTTAATGGAAAATCAAGTAATTTATAAATCCTAAAGGCTTAATATTTGGATTATTTGTTGTGTTTGCTTTTGCCGAACATCTGACATCTTAAATTATATTCTAAAGATTGTGCTGCTCTAGGTGCTAACTATTGTAATAAAATCAATGACAAATGGGAAACTAAAACAAATTAAAATTTTCCAAGTGCGATAAGGTTATCTAGCTGCTAACAAAGAAACTGTTCCTAATATAACAATGCAATTATCTTTACGTTACTTTAAAATAATGGCTAAAATAAGGAATTTATTTTTCAACATTTCTAGCAATAAAATAAATATTATTTTTTAATAAAAAAAATAATTTTTAAACATATTTTATTAATAGTTCGGAGAAGACTGTTGTAACTAATATCTTGTGCTCTCATATATGGCTATTTAGTTAAGGATCACTTTAGTTCAGACGTACATATTTCTAGTATTATTCAATATCTAGAAAATTTGGTAGAAATTATATAAATAACTAAAAATTATTATTGAACTAGAAACTCTTTACCTACGTCAAAACCTAAATAAGATATATCAACAGCACAGGATTATTGAATGTTTGAAGTAGTATTTTTCCTTGATAATTATACAGATTGTAACTATCATAAGGTTTTTTGCTGTTATAAAACAGAAATAAATAACAATAATGAAAAAAACTAAACAAAATATGATAAAATAACTTCGGAACTAAAACGTATTTACTTATTTGTTTTAGTTAGGAACACATATTATGTATTCCATAGACAGTGAATAACTTCCCAATACATAGATTATGTAGGATCGATAAAATTTTCAGGACTTGCCTTCCATGTCAAGTCAAGTGCGCTGTTGTATGTTTAAATTTTAATCGCTACTTCCTTTAGCCTAATGACATTTAGTAAAGATATTTCTTTTTGTTTAAAATATATTTGGTTTGGTTAGAATCCAAATCTTTAAACATGCTTAATGTTTCTTTGTCAAATAATAATAATTTGAAATATATGTTTATATGTTTTACTTTATATAAAACATTTAAAATAAAGTTTATGTAATACTAACTGAAACACACAAACGACTTACCTGTGTCTGTAAACGTGTTAGGCCACGAATCCATAGAATTTGACCTGCTCGGGGTTTCTTGTCAGAATCAATTGAATCGAAACGTTCTTCACCTAAATTCATTGCTTCTGTGTATTCTTCAGGGTGTCCACGACCCCACCTGTAAAAATATATAAATGAAACACAATATTAATTATATAATTTAAATAAATGTACTACATCCATACATAAATATTCAAATAAATATATATCTCATTTAATTTATATATAGATATTATTTAATTTATATATATGTATATATAGATATTATTTTATGTAAATATATAGATATTGTTTGAGTTAAATACATACATATATATTTAAATATATTGGTATATGTTTACAGGGTGATCATAATGTTTAACCATATTTTCCTCTACAAAACATTAATAGTTGTAATAGTGTTTTTTTGTCACGATGTTTTGAAATCTATATTGCAATTTTGTTCCATAGCCTAGGAAAATAGGATCACATATTATGGCCCTCACTTATATATTTATATGCAATAGATAAATATATATATATATACATATACAATCATTGATTAAAATAAGAAATGTGTCAATAGGGTTTTAGTTTATGTTTCAAATTTTACTTTTTTTACATTCTCTTGCGAATTTAATACAGGGATTAATATATAAATACATACAATAATGTGCTTAACAGAACATGCAAACATAGATTTAATTTTTTGTTTGTACAGAACAAATTATTTTCTCTGTTTTGTGGCAAACGTGACATTTTATTATGAATTAGACCATCCAATTGAACACAGTAGTAATGTATTATGTATACAGTATAGTACAAAAAACAAAGTATAAGTAATGATAACAAATGTATTAGTCTGATTTAACAAGCTCAAGAGTGGAGCAAAGGTTTTTTTCTTCATTTTCAATCGAACAAAGTATGTATTTGTACATCAATGAAAGAGAACAAAATAAAGGAAAAGGAAAAGAGACAAAAAAAATTTAAATGATAAAATTGTTTTACAGTTTTATTTTTATGAAATTTTGAATTTTGGTGTTTCGATTCAACAGTTTATTTTTCCTTTTAACATCACAAAACATTCAATGTAGTGGTACATACCCAGTTCGAAATATTGTATTAGGCCTCTCTCAAAATTGAAACCTTCTGTGTTTATTTTTGTTTTATTTATTTTTTATCCTTGTGTAGATTTCAATAGCACGACCAATACCTTTTTGAATACATGCAAGTAAGCCCATCATATATATTTATATATATATATTTTTTTTTACAGATAACTGTCGAAAGCTGAAGTAGAAAATCCATACTCAAAATAAATCAAGCAACAATTATTAAAAAATCGAAACCAATACCAATGACACTTTTTGGTTTGTAAGTCACGGCGCGTGTACAAAGCTGAAAAAAATACCAACGTAAAGAGTTACGAGCGAAGAATGATCCGGCATAGGAAATGGTGGGTTCTTTATATCGATATTACGTTAACATAATTTACTTAAAAGAAATTAAAAGAATAATTTCATCGTAACTATTAAAAAAGCTATTTAGAAATTTCAAGAAGCATACCAGAAAAACATTGAAAAAATGTCAAGCCAATTTTTAAATCACAAAAAACTATTTTTAAAACTGATACTCAGTAAAATCTGTATGAAAATGTAATTTCAAAATAGATCAAAATATATACTTTAATACGATATCGATATCAAATTATGAGTAGAAATAAATTCAAATGAAAACACTCGACTCGTGTAATGAGTTAAGAAGTTCCTATATAATTAGCAAAATAAATTAATAACTATATCCGGTATTAAAAAAAAAACAATGTTTATCAGCAAAACAAACAAATTAATGTTAAAAGCTTCTGCAATAGCTTACAGGGCCTAATCACCACGCATACAAAGACCAAGCGGTTGAGTTTGAAAAATCTTAGGTTAGAAACCTAAGTATATTGTGTTTGATTAACATATTCTCATGCTAGCCAAATCACAAAGGTAAAACATAAGAAGAGCAGACAATATTCAACACGAAAAAGTTATACACATTTTATATTGCATATAATTAAAAATGGTATGTAAAACCATTAAAAAATGGATAAAATAAGCATAAATTATAAATTGTGGAAAAAGCAATTATAAAATTAAGAAGATTATAAATTTAGTCATTACCACCACCTCCCACCCAAAGCTTTCTTTCGAAATACCACGTGAATCACACATCGTGGAATCACTACATTTATCTTCTACACATTTGCATTGTAAAATAAAATTTAGTTTGTTCTTTTTAAAATAAATTCTCATATTTTCATGAATTATGTAACAACCAATTTTATCAATAAATAACTTACAATTTCGAAAACAAACGTTTTACTTTGTTGGCAACACAATTATTGATGTATAATACTGATATTTTTAATACTTTTATTCTTAACTACAATTGAGCTAATCACAAGACAACTTGTTTATTCTAACTTCGCATCTGACGGTAATATTGTTTTTAAAGGCTTATTAGAATATCTAAGACAAGTCAAATAATAAAGCGAAATAAATAATAAAGAGATTCAAGCACAATGTCGAATAAGTCTGTGTCAGAGCAACGGTACATTGTTATAAATTTGCTACTAACTTTAAAATTTAAGCTATATTCGCTTATTTTTTTAATTTTTCTGTTTTATATATACATATTTTTAATACTGCATGTTTCTTGTTACTAAATTCTAAAATTTAAAGTGTCAATATTATTCAAACAAAACCAAAAAATTAAAAACAGTTGAACCAAATGTAGCATTCATTAATAATAAAACACTACAGATACACTTAATTTATTAATTAATTAAAAGAAAAAGAAAAAAAACACAAAAAAAAATCAATTCAAATAATACTGATCATGTTTAGTAGAAATGAACTATAACCCATGAAAAACTTTAAAAAATAATAATAACTAAATCCAAAACAAAACTCAAAAATAAAATACTTAAACAAATAATTTGAGCCTATTTACATGTGTTGTTGGTTGTATAAGCACCATCTGTTCGTTTTATGTTTTTGCATATTTTTTTTATTTTGTTTTTAATTTGGTATTAGCATTATTTTATAGAAATTTCTCAATATTTTAATTCTTCTTTCATGTATACTATATTGTTTAGTTATTAATTTGCGTGTGCATAAATAATGTCCTTCATGGTTGTATATGTTGTACGTAAATTTATATTTAAGTTCTTTCACTTCTTAACTTAAGTTTGTGCATACTTTTAGAACTGTGTGTATTTGTGCACAAGTGGTTTGTGTAAAATGTGTTAAATTAAATAAAGAGGAACAGAAAAAATAAAATTGGCTTGCTGACTTGTCTCTCTGGATTTACTTACGATAATATTTTAGGTAGTTTTCTTGTAGGCACTGTAGTGATTAATTGTCCCCAGACTAACGTTCCAATACCAAAGAATATACACCATAGCCATTGGTCTAGTGAGAGGGCTTTTGTTGAAAACGCCATTTTACCGTATTGGACAATGACAACCTATGAGTAGGAATGAGTGCGTTAAATATTTTTTTGAAATCGAATGATGTCACGAAAATGAGGTGAGTAATTGAAAAATAAAATTTACCTGTGAAATGGCTGTGAAAATCCATATTGTATAAAATATAGGATTTGTGAAGAGGCCTTCAATAACATTTCTTTGGCCATGGATTTTTCTAGCATTGATCTCATTAAATAGTGTCATCATGACGAAAGTATTGAAAATAATAGTAAAATGTTGTGTTGGGCCAGCTCCCAGTTCTTGTCCACGTCCAGATTCGATATCGAGGAGCCAATCACCTGTATGAAAAATATGTTAAGTTATGTTTAATTGTTGTCAAGTATATGGTACTCACCGATGAACAATAGACTGAAGATAACGGTTAATTGGTAGATAGCCTGACCCAAAATATTTTTCATCATTGTGCGTGAAATAAGTGGTTTCGTGCGACCGTATGGCTTACGAAGTAATAAATCAGGCGTTGGAAGTTCAGTAGCTAAAGCTAACGATGCAAGTGTGTCCATAATCAGATTAACCCAAAGCATTTGAACAGCCTATTCAGAAAAAAAGTATTATAAAAATGAATTGACATCAATAGTTTTGTTATTTACTTTAAGTGGAGAATCTTGAACGGCACATGCACCAATAAATGCAACTATTACAGCAACAACATTGACTGTCAATTGAAATTGTAAGAATTTTGCTATCGAATCGTAAACATTACGTCCCCACATAACAGCCTTAACAATACTGCTAAAGTTGTCATCGGTCAGAATAATATCGGAAGCTTCTTTAGCAACATCGGTACCAGCAATACCCATAGCGAAGCCAACATCGGCTTTCTTTAACGCAGGTCCATCATTTGTACCGTCACCAGTAACCGCCACAACTTCCCGGTTTTCACTGACCGAACTGTCAATTATACCTAAAAATAAAATCATATTAAAAAAGGAACTTTTAAACTAACGAATAACCAACCTTTAACTAAAGTATATTTATCTGTTGGCGATGATCTAGCTAGTACGCGCAACTTTGGCCAGACTTTGTCGATAAGATGTTGTTGAATCTAAATAAATATATATGGAAGAATGCAGATATGTGATAAATGAGTTTATTATTTAACATGCGAGTTTGTATTAAATACTCACATCACCATTTGTATCACGAATGCGTCGGTTAAACTCCTTGCCTTCAAGGATAAGGAACTCTTCGTTTGGTCGGAGAATACCACATTTACTTGCAATGGAACGCGCCGTATTTATGTTATCACCAGTCACCATGCGAACTGTAATACCGGCTCTTTGACATTTTCTGATCGCGTCTGGTACTTCCGGACGGACTGGATCTTCGATGCCAACAACGCATAGGCATGTTAAATTGTTAGCAATATTTTCCTCGTCATCCCAGTTTGGCTCATTGTCGATATGTACTTCGTTAATAGCCGCTTTACCAGGTACGAAATCTCTATATGCAATCGATATGGTACGTAACCCATCACACGCCATTGGTTCAATAACTTCACGAATGAGCCGATCCTGCATATCACGTGTGAATTTTTCCAAAGCGCCATCATGGCCGTATATGAATGAACATCTTTTAATAAATGAAATATTGAGTTTAGAGATAACATATCTAGTTTTTATAAAGAATGCACTCACTTTTTAAGTACAATTTCAGATGCGCCTTTTGTGTATAACCTGAAGCCACCATTGGCCCTAGGAATTACTGTACTCATTGATTTACGCACCGAGTTGAATGTATATACACGTGTAAATTTGTCTTCGGTTATCTCATCTCGAACGGTTTGATATTTACATCCTAAGGCTTGAACGAAGCCGAGCAAAGAACATTCAGTTTTATTACCAACTTGCATAGGTAGATCACCAGGATTTGCCCCAGGCTAAACAATAAATATACAGTTATAATTAAAAAAAATAATAATGATAAACTTATTGTGTTACATACCAAGATATTTGAAGTATAGGCTGAATTAACCGAAATACCTTGAACAATTAAATTGCCAACATTTGATGGTAGATCGGAAAACTTTGGTAAAACTTTACAAAGCTTTTCGCATATGTATGACTGAACGACGGTCATACGGTTGGTAGTTAATGTTCCAGTCTTATCAGAACAAATGGCAGTGGCATTGCCCATTGTTTCGCAAGCATCTAAGTGCCGAACCAAATTGTTGTCTTTCATCATTTTCTAAGATCAAGAATAATGTTAATTATTAGATCAGAGTTATGTCCGGGCTATTTTCAGTTAGATTGACTTACCTTAACTGAGTAAGCCAATGACAATGTAACGGCTAATGGCAGTCCTTCAGGTACCGCTACTACTAATACAGTGACACCAATAATCAAATGCTTCACTAAATTATTGGCATAAGTGTTCTTCCATGGTTTCTCTTCTATGACGAATGTCTTTATACAGAACTGTATAATAAGGATAATAACCGTAAGTACAGCGATTGTTGATCCAGCATAACCAATTTGGATTGCTAATTTTGTTAGCTTGGCTTGAAGTACAGATTTCTCTTTTTTATGACCGGATCCCTCGTTACTTGTGGTCGTTGCTTGAACATGATTTCCATCAGACTCCGATTTTACAACATCCACTGGCATAGGTGAGCCCATGTGACTATTACTAATTGGTGTAGTACCATCGTCTTAATTTTTTAAAATAATAATAAAAAAATCATTAAATGAATATAAGTTTATATAATTATATATCCACAAAATATTTTTTTTTCAAGAACTTTTGTAAGTTTTGTACGATATTTACATAGAATTGTCTTTTCTTTCTGTAAGTTACACATTAATTTAAAAAAAACGTTTTACATTTTGTAAACAAAAAAAATATACTTGTGCAAATAAGCTTCAATTATAAAACAATATATATAATTATATATATTGCATGCGTTTTAACAAAAATTAAAGAATGAAAAGTAAAATCAGGACTTTATAAAATACAATTAATTTACACCAACGAGAGAAACAATAAAAAAATACTAATAGGATATTTTAATATAACTAACAGCAGTAATTATTTAAAAAAATAAACACATATGGGAAATCACCTGTTAAACTCTTGCTCTTCCTCGCCTTTTTAGCTTCTGCCAATGATTTATTGTTTTTTTTTTTTTTTTTTTTTTTTTTTGATATATTGATTATTTTTTACGAATAATTTTGTTTTAATATATTCATATTTTTGATGGTGAGTAGTATTGTGTGGATGAAGAGGAGAGGGACGATCAATCACATCATGCAACACGAAATATTCAGTTTCGTTTGTTTATTTTGCAGATGATTATATATATATAAACATACATAAATATGTATAAATATATATATTTGCATATATATAACATCATTTCCACAAAAAAAGAAAGAGAAAATAAAAATTGTTTATTTTAACAATTAGATTATATCATGGTAAATAGAGTACACTGATAATAAATAACAGTAAGTCATACAAAACACAAAGTATAGTTTGATCATCTTTTATCTTCCATTTTCGACTTTTTATGCATTTACTTTAGCAAATAGGATTAATTAAACGAAGAATATTATATACCGAGAACGTTTTCGTGATATTAAGGACAACAATAAAAAAAATACTGCTCAGACAGACATTAGTTTAATAGTCAAACTATTTTCTTATGCAGAACACCCGCATAGGTAAACGCAAAAATAATCAGTTAAAAAACATGATTAAGTTTTACATAAAGTAAAATAAGTGGAATTTCTTGAAGCTGGATGCATATTTTAGTATAATTGGTAAGCTATAGAGCATACATCGCTAGTGTGTTGGTTTGAAAAAAAATAAATTTATGGATTTAAGAATTTAAGTCCAAATCGAACAAAAGAAATTTCATCGCGTTGATTTTACAAAAGTTGTCATGAACAATGACTCCAATGAATGATAGTATAAATGATTTACAATCACTTCAGGGGTTTTATTTTGAACACGAAAGGAGGGTGGCAAATGAAAACTTACCGTTACACCAACGGACTGCGAAATCAAAAAAAAAATCATAACAAAATATTTACAAGCTACATTGTAACTAGGAATATACGGATTTAAACTCAAACCAAATATTCTACGCGTGTAAAAATAAAAAAAGTATCAAAAGGAGACCGCATTAGAAGGGAACCAAACATTCCGAAAATTTAAATACATAAAAACCAAACTGAAAATGTAATTTGTTTGTTTTCTCCCCGTTTTATACTTTAAGCATTAGCTTTAGTTTTACTATCTTACAATGATGAAAAATGAAAGATTAAGATGTTCATTTATAAGGGAGAAAATATACAAAACAATTTTAACAAAACGCATCTTAACCGAGTGTATCGGAATATATACTCACCCTTTTTCATCTTTTTGATTTCAGCTTCCTGTTGATCTACGGCGGCACCCAACAAGGTAAATATGATACCCGCTTGTGAGTTAACACCCACGGCGGTAACAACCATTTTACCGCTACCCTCCATAATATGGGTGCCAGATAATACCATCGGGTCTGAGTCTGGGCCTTTTTTAACATGGTCGGATTCACCAGTCAATGAAGACTCGTCAACCTGTGATATTACAATTATATTCATGCATTACTCGATTGATGGAATGTTATCATCCAAAACTCAAAATATATTTAACTTTCAATTTCAATTACCTTTAAATCATTACTCTGAATAAGACAACCATCAGCCGGTAACAGATCGCCATATTTTACTTGGCAGATATCACCGACAACAATGTCGCCAACCGATATTTGGCACACTTGACCGCCTCGAATAACAGAGAATTTATGTTCGCCTTCGATTCGATTTTGCAATCCACGAAACTGTCGTTCTTTCGAATAATCATTAAATGCTGTTACCAACACAACAACGATAACCGAAATTAGGATAGCTAAACCCTCTATCCATCCATGGTGATCTTCTTCTTCTGCCAGGACAGCTGTGATGGCAAAATACATAATTAAAGCTACCAGCGAACGGTTTAAACCATTTATATGAACTTACGAGCATCTTCATCGGCGGGTTTATAAAACGATAGACCAAGGGATACTAATGCAGCTACTTCTAATATAATAAGTGTTACATCTTGGAGAGCTTCCCAAACTAATGTCAGAAATGTTTTTGGTGGTTTCGGTGGTATAACGTTCGAACCAAACGTTTCACGTCTATGGTCTATATCAGATCTTGATCCGCTTAAGCCTGTAATTACAAAGACACAAAAACATAATAATAATGTATGAATATTTTTATATTGAACCATATCAATCGAAATATAAATACCAAAGAAGATTGTTTAAAACATTTACTTACCGTCATTTGGCGATGTGTATAATTTTTTACAAACATCTTGCACACCCCCAAATTCATTTATTTTTGCTACGCCCTCCCGGCCCCTGACTTCCATGAGCTCTCGTAACTGCTTAAGAGAGATCCCATATTGCGCCGGTCTTCCATCTATTGTGGCCATTTGTTACGATAAAATCTGTAAGCAATTTGAAATTGTCATAAATTGAGTTTACAGTTTTTGTATTTTTATTTATATAATTTTTTTAGTTTTTGTGAATACATGTTGTTTCTCATGTTTTGAGAGTTTTTATTTTAATATAACTATTTAATCTATAAATAATAAAAATGATTTAAATAAATAAACAAAGAAGAGGCTGACAATGGGAATGACCAAGTGAGTTGGTTAACGCTACCAATCCTAAAGGTTGTATTATAATTCTGTACCTACATTTTATGAAATCCCTCACTTGCCACCGTAGTGTGAATAGGATAGCCTACTAGATGCGCTAAAGGTATTTGCCTATGAGCCAACTGCATCATATGACGGGGTTTGGCTATTAAGTTTTTATGGATGGGATATGATAACAATCCAAAAGGAGTTAACATTTTAAAATTCAAATATGAGATTACTAGAATAGATAATTAAAAAAAAGGAAAAAAATTGTTTATCCCTTATAATACTAAGTTATCTTTATTATTAACTTTTAAAATAAAGTTAACTAATTTCATGTTTAGATCCTAACATATTGAGAACTATATTCTTTAATAAATGATTGCATTTCAGTTTACTATTTCAAAGCAAATGTGTTTTACTATTTTCAAACCATAGAAATACTCCCCTTTATAGACTTTGAATACAATTCTATTTTTAAATGGTACATAATCAAGTGTTGATAAACTGTGCTTTTATATACAAAAGTTATTTTTAACTCTTTGTTGAAATACACAATTAACTAAGCGATACAGAAGTCCCTGCAAAACCTAAAGAAAAAACAAAACCTATATTAAATAATAACTTCATCTTATGTTGGCTGTTTCGAATGTTTTTATAGTTAAAATAATGGATGAAACCGCTTTATAACTCTATGTATATTAAAGAGACGAAACAATGATATGGCTATTGTGGAATTTAGTTTCTTATCACCGTTGCCAGATGCATTGTCAAGTAAGGTGTGATTCCCTCAGCGCTGTTAAAAATCTCAAGATTCATGTCCTTAGACTTATATCTGCAAGTTATTTGTTCACATAATTGGGAACAACCCCCCAAACCGTGATGTTATTGTTTTGTACCTAGGTTAAAAGGCTATAGGTGCTTGGGGCGGCTTATATTTATATTATAACATTGCTCTTACATTTTGCAATACACATCGTGTGGTAACCACAGTAGGTAAAAGTAAAACAAATGTAAAAGATGTAACGTCACATTGAGTAGTATGGAATAATGAACATCTTCCTGCAACACCCATCATACACCAATGTGCCTTTGGTAATGGCAAACCTTCATTTCTAATTAGAAACCTAGAAAAAGTGTTAACGATTGTATTCCCTGCAGAGTAAAATTCATAAGCTTACTGAACCATCAGCCAATACAAACCCAGAACTATTCAGGTGTGCCAATGTATATCTTTCAGGACGGAGAAAGTTATATGCCGAGACCGAACGACAGAGTCCTTACATCAAGGAGGGTGAGTACAAAATAATACGATAGGGGATCAATGCCAGAGCTTATGCGGAGCTAAATTCTACGCCACTATGGAACTCAAGTTATAATTTGTTAAAATAAGCAAGGAAAAGTAGAATGAATCTAAAATAATTTTAAATAAATATTAAAGACAAATGTTTAGAGCATAGCAACCAATAACATCTGAATATTTTTACTGTATTGGAGTTTTATTTTTTTAAAGTGAATAGTAGGCTCTTACTGAGTCTTATTCTAAATATTATATTTTATGTATATTCTATTAAAATTATTTGAAAATTTTTTTTTCTTATAGGTAACTACTGAACTAAGAAGACGTTCATAAGTAACATAAACTTATGGGATGTGATATAAAAACTAGACAAACGAAAACAATTTTTTTTAACACTATTGTACTAAATTTTTCTGTTCTAAAATGCAAAAAAAAATATAATCTTCAAAACGCCCCACCATGTGGCATACCATTAATAGAAAATACAAGTCTTGTATTCATAATTCAGATATCTATTTACTACACCAAAGCGCAAATAGATTGCCAACAAATCGCTAAACCTAAAATGTCATCAATGGTCGCGCCTGACTAAAGAAATAAAGTACACAGGGTACATTTTGTACTGTATGACATTCGAGTATGACGAAATTACAATAACCAAAATTATGTACAAAAATTAAATACAAGCAATACGAATCATGCAGAAGATCTATTTTGAGACTCAGACAGTGACGATGAATGTATAGATACGACCTATCTATTTAAAAACATGATTGTTCTTTCATTGAACGTATCGGATCAATTATTATTTTATTAAAAACAGATCAACGCTAAAGAATTCTCGAAAAAAAAACTAAAATTTAAGTGTGTGCAATTTCAATACAATGGATGTCCGGGTAGGAGTGACTTCAACAAAATGTGACACATAGCATGTTATCGATGACCGCCACATGCTCTAGACCATGTCTGCTGCTAAACCCAACTTTCTCCGCAAATAGCCGCCTCATTTGTTGTTTATTGGACATATTCAGTGTGCATTTGTATTTATTTTATTTCCGACATCGTTTGTTTGTCATTTTCTCAGATGCCAAAATAACAATTAACCTTCCTTTAATATAATCTTCTATTTTAGTTGTTATTTAAACATTGATAAATCAAGCTTGTAGCGAGGTAACATTATCAAATGAATTATAATGATGAGCTAAATCCGAAAATGGATTTTATATGCATTCTGTTTCTTAAGTTCAATTTCATTCTTGTTTTTCGGTGTATTGTTGAGCAATGAGGAATACTTGTGTACGACTAGTGTATTAATATCGGAGAAATCTTGTCGAGATTGAAGGTTGTTTATTAGTGTACAGTCCATAATGGATATACGAAAATCTCTAATGATAAATTCGCTTATAAAAACAAAAACAATGAAATTTACCGAGTGCGTGCAAATAGAAAATATATATGTACATATATTTATATATGAGGAATACAACATTTCTTTCTTTCTTCTTACATAATAACCTATCGTTAATAGAATACTTTTTCTATGTATTGCTATATGAAATCGTCTTTGCGAAATTGGGATTTTCGCCGAAACAACATTTAGAAACAATTTAAAAAATAGAATCTTTTAAAATATATTATGTTTACTAATTAAAAATCCTCATGGCAAAGATGCAAACATAAGAATAAAAAAACAGATTGACATAGTAACATCATAGTGTGAAGGAAAAGGTCCGTTCGGTAAGAACAATTACGTGTGACAAATCCATCCATCTAAGAAGAATTCACATAGATATTACAAAAAATTTATGTTTGGAAATGTAAATCGGTGTTGTTTGTTGAGCAAACCAATTGAAAACCACTAACAACGTTATACATTTCAATAAAAATGTTGTTCTCAAATGCAATAATTGATTGAGAAATGTTGAAATTATGTGTACTTCCTTGCGTCATGCGATTTTCTTTTAACCTCACAATTCAAATTAGGAAGAATATAGAGACCACGTTTTAGGTTTAAGTTTAATGTAACATAAAATAAAACATTATTTGGTTTTCAAGAGTTGCTTAATTTAAATTTGCTAAAATTTAGGGTTAGTTTGAACAAACATTTTCTATTAATTCGTTCTTACTAGGGTTGATACTATATGTAGATAGATGAGAACGTGTTTAAGAACTCAAGTTTTGGTTTTAAAAATAGAAGGTGAATATAAAATAAAAGCAAACAAATTAAATTCTCTGAAAGTTAACTTTTTTGTGATACTAAGAACAATATGCAATTTATATTCTTACATGTCTGCATTTTTTAATACATTCCTGCAAACGTCGCGTTCATGTTAAATCAATGCCACTATCCCTAACCATACTAACAAGCAAGCAAAAGATGCAGGAGATTTTTTAATAAAGTCTATAGCAAGTATTTGTAGTTCCAGTAATCAAGAGTTTTACCAAATATTTGATCATGGGATACGGTTCGATACCTGAAAAGTGTGCCTACGTATGTAAATGTTTACATATCACAATCTATACAAAGTCACCTCCACTGTGCTGTTTTAACTTAAAGGAAATGTACGTGTACGAACTATGTATCTCGTTGGCTATATTCCCAAAACGACGGCTAACGCACGATGTACATGTTAAATGTAAGGAAATCTTCGTTGTCCGATATATACATGCTGATATAGATATACTACACTATAAACATTTATACTAGTATTTGTGATTCGTATAGATTTCGAGGTCCGAATTGGCACAAAAGCACGTGGAATGTTTAATAATCGCATTTTACAAGCACGATATAGTATGCCTAATACACATGACCATTCGATATTGGGAGTGGCACAAGCAAGTGTGCTGTCATTACATTGAAATGAGCCTTGGGATTATATGTTGCATCCTTTATGTTTCAGTATCCTGAATGCTTGCAATATTTCGAGGCATGTGAGTACGTATTGATAAAAAATGAATTGGCGGGAGGAAAACCAAAACCAAAATATATATACTGCCATCAAATGTGAATGCTGAGGAAACAAGCATTAGAAGTAGTTAGTTCCAATGAACTCCATCTAACCCAAACCTATAAATTGAAAGACAAGCCTAATAGATACAACAATGCGGTATAACAAAAATGCGTGTCAATGACCTATTTGAATTAAAAAG
This sequence comes from Rhingia campestris, assembly GCA_932526625.1. NCBI lineage: Eukaryota > Metazoa > Arthropoda > Insecta > Diptera > Syrphidae > Rhingia > Rhingia campestris. The sequence continues at coordinate 131,190 of OW052186.1, read as the reverse complement.
ACATAAAACATAAAACATATTTGGTTCTAGAGTGACTGTCTAAAGAGAACAATAAACCTGAATATTTGTGTGTATGTTTTTTCAAGTTTTAGTTCACACATTTAGGAACAAGTCATTGCAATTAACACACACTGGTTAAAAAATTGTCTCATTATATGTCTGGGAGAAAACATATAAGCGACACCTAACATGAGCATTAATAGTGGTGATCTAACGATTCGCAACACATCTCAAATTCTCAACCCATCAATATAATTCAGTAAATAAAAACAAATATGAAATGTGGGAGAGTAACAGCATCATCGAACTGATATTTTGCAGTTACTTAACAGCGAAATTTCATAATTTAAGTATAAGTAAATTAATTGAAGACTATTCTCAAATAATTAAAGGTCGGAGGGGAGATTAATCTCTCCAATTAAAAGTATTAACACATTTATACAAACAATAATATTTTATTTTGTATTTTTATTTTGGATGGAATTTAACAAAGGTGTATCTGTTAATGGGCTGTGAGTAAATCATATATCTGGCATTAATAGTCCATATCGGGCCTCAAACCTTGGTCCTAAGTATCTTTCTCTTTTACTGTGATAGTTTGACCAAAACCAAAATATATATGTTATATTCCGAAAATTAAAATAGCTTTGCAGATTTGCTCATATTATAATAACAGTATTTTAAATTGTAGGGGCCGTTTTTATGCTTTCAAACTTTAAATACGAAATGTGAAGAAAACCATTCTTGCCGTTTCGACCGGAGAAACACGTACGAACAGATATAACGATGGACCGCCGCGACGGACGCATTTTCATGAACACAATATCTTTCTCTCATACGAAAATGTTAAAAATATCTGCATAGGTGAGTTGTTCTTTTTTATATACAATAAAAAAAGTTTTTGCGCAAAGAATTTTCTGCGAGAAGTTATAAATAAATTTTCAGGTTGAGCTAAATGAAAATTAGCATGTATATTTTGGTTTTATGAGCTTTTCATATATTAAATAAAAGAAAACAGACAAGGTAGATGTTCTTTGCAAACATTTCCCTGAATGTTAAAACAAGTGATACTGAAAATCAATTTTTCATTGTTTTTGAGCAAAGTCAGTGTAATACCGTTAAACATGTTTTGTGACTTGAATTTTTAGTAAACGAGTAAAATTTATGTATCTTTGTATGTGTCAAAATCTTATTAGTGTAATCGTGCATATCTGCATCCAAATGTTTGAACAAACCAATATAAAGCAACATTGGAAAGTGTTACATGTCGCTGTTTAAATCTTCCGATATCGCAATAATGGTTTTGTACAAAGTACATGTAGTCCTTTTAAAAGGATTCATATTCTCTCATAACTAGGACGTGTGCTCATTTAGTTTTGGAAGTCGGTTATATTAATCAGAAAAATCTATACGAACAACTGGGAACATGTCATTTGGAACGTGCATTGATGTAAATTTATTGAGAAATGGTTCAGTGAAAATTTCTTCATACGTCAAATTAATTAAACTCATTTTTTTAAAATAAATTTGTTTGATAAATAACTAGCTACATAATCAGACATTATCTTTGTGAATATTTGTGATGTCTCTATAGCTGGGCGCTTATTTTGTAGATTCAAAGTCATGGTTAGACATCAATGTTTGCGATAGATTCTACAATGTTAGGCGGCGATATAACCAGGAAATATTTATTAAGGAAGTGAATCTAGTTGACTGAACTTCAATTTTATACGATCGATATTTCCATGTCTATTTGGATTTGAAGATAATACCGTTCAATCCTGTGACGGGTTTATGTACATGCACATAAAAATGCGAATGACTTTTAGCCTTGTCGTGTAATTTGTAAGATAAAATTATTAATATGTTGTTTGCAGTAAACAACACCAAACAATTGAGCAAAAAATAACAATCTGCAAACATTTCGACTCAAAATTCTTGAGGCGCTGTCTCAGCCATTGCGGTACTTGATAATACAGCTTAATGATTTATCGTTCTTAAATGTTTCGCCAAGATCACATTGCGATTTTCGTAGTAGCTACCGAAACCAAATTATTATAAATTAGTATTTAATAGTTCTGGATTATAAATATGTGCCTACATAGCTACTCCTTAAAAATGTGCCAAACTCACCTCAGTTACCGCAGAAAATGTAATCCTGTCCAAGTTGAACAATGTCAGTTTTTATATAAATGTTTTTTTTACGTTTCTATACTTTTAAATATAGATAGCCAAAGTTCATAACCGTATTTTTCTATTTTTAGAAGGCGCAGTGAATTTGTATTTTTTTATATAATAATTCAAAAAATATTGTATGCGTTTTTATTTTAACTTAATTGTCCTTTTTTAAGGACATGCATATTAACTTTCTTATCATTTCTCCGTTGAACCTTTTCAGCAAAACACAAGAATTACTTTATATTATCCAATTTCATATTATTTGTTTATTCGAAATTATGAATTTTTTTTCTTATCAGTAATGTTTCATAACTTCAATATATTTGAATTTTTCATAAAAGCTAAGTTATTTTACGACCCGCACTGAAAATCGCTTGAATTTGTTTACCCAGCTTGATATTGTGAACTCTCTAAAGTCTTGGAAAAAGGTAATGGGTAACGGACTGTCCGAGTTCGTCTCTTTATTTAGAAGGTATCCAGCTTTAGATTAAAGACTTTAAAGTCTTGAAGACGGTAGTGGTGGTGTACAATTTTAAATCTAAGATTATTTAAGAGTTGGAATGGTTAAATTTTGGACGCCTATATTCAATCGAAAACCCCACTAATTAATGTCTCATCGTGATAGCACATATGAATAAGACAAACACATGAAGAGATTGATGGTAAGCATGATGCATCACTTCTCCGAATTTGTAGGAACTGAAATTTGTGAAAAATGTTTCAAACATTTAATTATGGGGTACAAGGCGTATGTGTTTATAAGCAACCGTCAACACGTATATTTAAGGTAGGTAAAACGAGTTTGTACAACACGAATAACCATGAATCATGTTAACTGACGTCATTGAAAATTCACAAAAACGCACCAGTGACACAATACCTTGTTGACGATTCATTTAATTCTTAATACATGCAGAAGTTTGTATATTTCACAGCTTTAAGCCTGAAAATCAAATGCTATAATTTAATTTAATTTATTTATTTAACACGATACACGGATTGTACATTACGAATTAAATTATGAATATAATGAATCAGTAATTCATAAAAACAGAAAACAAAGCTGAACTTTTCTTAGAACTCTGTATTATTATGTAGAAAATAATAGGTATATTCGATATGAATTCATTACTTAATTAAAATATCTACATATGAATTACAATGACTTCATCTAGAAGAGTCATTTGTACTCCAGATGTTTTATGCGTTAGGAATTTGCCTATTGAATTAATCATATGACTCAGAAAGGTTGGCAGAGTATGGTTTTAGCAATCGTATTCAAATTTAAAACAAATACAGTTGGCCTACGAAATTTAAATGCAACATGTTCCGGTGAACTGCCTCCAATGGAATGCAGAAGTGGCAGGTTTATAATCACTTTAGTCGAGATTTGTTTCGAAAATGAAGGTAAACATTATATCTGACCCAGATACATGCTGGTATGTTTTTGTTAAAAAGGTTAATTTTATTTTAATTAGAAATGAAAATCCTTAATAGGTGTGCGAAATCAGTCAAGTCATCTACGCTGGATATCTAAATCGAAATCCACTTTAAGAATGAACTTTAGCACATATATGGAGCCACTATTTATGGTGTGTTCAATGATATCAAATCTTTAAATCTATGTGGTCAATCAATCAATATAAACCTGATAAGTGAAATTACTGCATCTCGAACTTTCTTTATTACCAACAAGTAATGATTGCATATTTACGACTAACATTTAGTCCGAATTGTAAAGCATGTTTATGTATACATATTCAAACGGAGTTTTTCATTGCGAAAAATATGTTATCGAAAGAATTGGGTAGGTTGTCGACACGTCGAAATGAAATCCACAAGCAAAACAATTCAGTAACTGTCTAATATGTATGTTTTTAAAATTCTTGAGTGCAGCCGATAAACCGGGTACCATGACTTGATGTCATAAAAAAAATCAACTTTTGACGTGCGTACACCCCCTTTGAATTCTTAATATCAGAATTGGTTACATTCAACTTTAAAGTATATAAGTTTCAAGTGAGTTTTTTTAAGAATAACTACTCGCAAGCCAAATTTGCTGCAAGGCTATGTTGTCGAATGCAAGAGGTTAGTGAGTCTTTCTTATTTGAGCAAACAACGTGAAGCTGTTCGGGCTTCCACACAACAGTCAAAAATGAACTAAATAATAATCCCAATAAGAAAAATTGAACCTAATTGAATGCACCATTTCATTAGATTTATATTTATAATTGGCACACAATTAAAATTAACTCACAATGCAAAAAAAAAAAAAAAATAGTAAAATGCCACCGGTTTATAACAGCAAAAATGAAATGTAGGTGCCATACACACAAAACAAAACGCAAATCCTGACAAAAAAAAGTGTCCAGTACAAGGTGACCTATCCGATTGCCGGAGGAAAACAAATTACCAAAAGTAATACATAATAGTTGGAGTTTTGCATGACATTAGACTTCAGTCAATTGGAATGTATGCCAATAGTGTTGACAGTGAATGACCTTAGAGCGCGGTAAATTCTTAGCTTTTTTTTACTTGAAAAGTTACATAAATGTTTAGACGTCTGTCAATTATGAAGAGGATTTTTGTTTAATGCAGCATGTGCTTTGCAGATAAAAAAGAAAAACAAATAACCATCCACCATTAGTTCTCCTCAACGCATCACAACTTTCTAAAATATTTTAAAAGCCAGGAGGGGGAGTGCTTTCATGTAGGAAACTCCTAAACAAAAATCCGATTTTTTATATGCAATCTGTTAAACACGGCAATAACATTATTTATAAAAAACACACACACGCGGTATCCTCTTTTTCACAAAATTGTAAACGTATACAAACGTATTTAGTTCTATGTAAATATATATTCACTTTTAGAAAACTGGTTGTTTTTTTTTATTTTTGTTCGTCTCCGCTGGGTTATCGTCTACAGCCGACCGACCGACCGACCAAACGAAAACAGGCACACAACACGAAGAAGGGAAATATAAGAAGAAAAACAACTTCGAAAAGTATAAAACCGAACAAATTAAAAATATCTCGGCGTGTTTTCCATTTGTGTTATTTTTATGTTAGTCTTTTTATTATTTCACAATTCTGTCAGTGTGTTTGGCTAAGAGTGGGTTTTTGTATTATTATTACTATTTCAAGTATTTCGCGTTCCCGTCTATGAAATACCGTGCCACTTGTAACTCGTGTATTTTGGCATGCGAAGATATTTACGGTAGATAATGCAATGCTGCACTCATATTCTACACACAATATCTCTTTTTCGTCTACACTACGCGTACCACATGACCGCACGAACACACTATTTTCACCGGACTATTGGAATTCGAAATGCTTTCGACCATTCACACCTTGAAATTGATTATGTGTTCGTGTTGAGCAATATCGCGCCCGGCATACACATACACTAGCACGTTTAGTATTTAATGTGACAGTGTTGCCACTTAACACGAAAGCAAATGTAGTGTAATATGGTATTTTAAAAATATATTGTACCATAAAAAGTATAACAGATTAATTGATAAAGACAAAAAAAATTATAAAAAAGAGGACGCAATTTGTATAAATGCTAACAACAATGTCTGACCAAATTAGGATATCATCTTTTCATGGGTTCCCACAAGTTGTTGGAGCAATAGACTGCACCGATGTTTAAACCCCAAAAGTAGGGGGACTAGCCGGCGTTTGCTTGGGGATGAAGGCTGTGCTTGGTTCAACATTATGTTTTCTCCTCTGTTGAATACTCAAACCAATTGCAAAATACAGCAATTACATAGTGACAGAAACATACCAGGCAGAGCATTCATTAAACAATATTAAGTCAATGAAAATTGTTTTACTAAAATAAATTATATATAAACATCTATTAAAGATCAGTGCTTTTAGTTTTCATTCCAATATATTAAAAAAAAAAACAGCAACACAATCACACAACAGAAAATTGACTGAAAGAACTGGAATTACTTTTTTTATACTAGATTTGTAAATTCTATTACTACTTTTGGCACAACCATCGGATCGTTTATTTAAGCAGCAATGAAAATCCGATTACAGATTTAGATAGATAGAGACTTCTTAAATATTACCTCATAAGAAAATATAATTAATACGACTGTAGGTGTTCGCGCATTCGATATTTGAAGGTTGCCAGCTTAGGATAGACTTTAGAAGTTCTTCTTATAACCGTGTAAACGATATTTTCTTGAACAGTTTGATAAATAGAAAAAGATAAAATCAAAATGTTAAAGCAGATCGAAGGATAGTATTTAATTGTAAATATATTCATAGACTTTAAATCTATTCCATTTACTGGGTTTGATAATTTTTAATCTACAAATATAGATTAGTATGGGGTATTGGGGTAGGTTAATGTTGGTAAACAATTAAGAGGAAGATATTTATTGGTCGCATTTATAATGTGATTATAATGGTACTAATAAAAAAAACTGAATATGAGTAGAAATATGTAGTAAGAAATATGAATTTTCCAGTATTTATAAGTAGATGGCAGTGCTGTCGTATAGAGCAAAGCCAGAATCACATTGACATCCACATTGACATAAACATCAGAATTCATAGAGGTAGTGTGTTTTGTATGGTGAATGATACATTAACTAAATTGTTATTAGAAGCTTTTTTAGAGCAAATTCAAAAATAAATGTTGCTGCTGAACATCGCTATGTTAATGTTTTACTAGAATACAAATTACTAAATTAAGGAAGTTTTACTCAATTTACTTTTTCGCGCATTTGAAATTTTCATTTCATTTTCATAATAAATGCTCATTGATTTTGGTGTGGTAACACTGCTGGTCACATTTTCTTAAGTAAGAAACTATATATTAAGGGCACAGCGCACTAAAATAAAATATAAACAGATTTAATGGTTGGAATAATGTGGAATGGATTCCACATAGTTGTGGAATGCGTATGAAGTTATAACACAATCGCACTCTAAAAACTATTATTTTGTTATAAGTTAAACAAACCGAAAATGATCCCATAGTAGGTACACAGGTACATAATATCGATTTTAGTACGACCTGAAATGTCGTGCATTCCAAATTTTAAGATCAATCAGGTTTTTATGTAGTTAACAGACACATTTGGCGTTAAACGTAAAACACGTAGGTATTTACAAAAAAAAGAAGCACATACAAAATTTAAAATATAATATACATTGACTTGTGTGTCATGTTGACTTTGTGGAAAAATAACGTATAGCTTATCATGCGTCAGCGCAACAAAAAAAAAATGCGACGGTGATAAAAGATTTCATGTTCCGCAGTGCGCGAGATTACTTTATCAATTTAAATATGTTTGCAACAGATTCCATTTCTGTATGAGTGGCAGCCAGATCATAAATTCTGGATGACGTATTTTTTTCAATCGGCAGATGTAGGTAGAACGTTTTTTTTATCAAACTTTGCAGAAACATTGGTGAATTGGACAGTTGATTTACATTCAATATTCAAAAATACAACTAACAAGTACCAACTTAAGGGCATTCCTTTTTTTACTTGTCTTAAATAGGTAAATGTGACTGCCGGCAGCTATATATGCTTCTGTGCACAAACTTCTATCATCAGATATAAGCAAATAAAACAAAACAAATTAGGAAGTTTGTGTTTGATGAACGACAGCCCCGACTTCAAACTTATTAAATTAACCCATAGTCTTTTCCAACAATCTAATATATGTTCATCGATATCGCATATACATATGTATGTACATCTAGAACCTAATCGAATCACCTCACACCTACTTTATATCAATACGTCACATATCAATCTGATAAACGAAATCTATGTCGTTTCAATGCCATAAATTTTTATCTTAGTTTAAAGTATCGCATAATGTTATACGACACAAAATACAGGGACAACAATTCGTCACATATCCAGACGAAACTGCTATGCCACAGGTAATAGGCGGATCAAGCTTCAATGACGTCAATGACGTCAATGTTCAAAATTCAATTTCTCTGACGCAATAGAAGAAAATAAAAAAAGTCAAAATAGAAAATCAGAGTGTCACAAGAACGAAATTATCTTGTAAATTATATTCCCGTATCTATTGAAACATATATAGTTACAGAAACATAATTTTGTTAGACTTTTGTGTTCTGAAGACGGTATTGAACGAACAGAATATGGCAATATTACAAACTATACAAATATAATTACAACTGAATATCTCTGATGTTTTCGTAGAAAGAGTGCCATGATTTGCATTGTATTTTGGTATCATTAAAACAATTCGTTTTCATCACTATATGAATATTTTATGCATTCACTACATGAATTTTTGCTTTGCGATCTAGTATACTTGATTGAAATTCAAGCAATCATGTAGATCAGTTTCTAGCTACTCTTAGTGAATAAATACCGTATACATTTTCAATGAAGAATGTTCATGCCACAGATCGTTGATTTTCGAAAAGAAGTATCTCTAAGATGTATTTGAACACAAAACATTTTTTTTGGATTCTGTATTATTCTATTTTGGCTATTGATCTCTTCGCGTATTTCTGTTGTCATGGTTAAATAAGTTGGTGTTTTTATTTCTAATGGATTGGTCAATACGTCAGTAAAATACCAACTGATGTCATACATGTGATTAGTGTGTCACCAAATTTTGTTGGATATTAGCTGTTTGATCTGGGTTTGGTCAGTTTAATAAATTCATTTTATTCAATCGCTTTATACTATGCTTTATATCACTTCTTTCGGATTAATGCTTTGTAAATATCAGCTCATAGATCTATCAAATGTTATTAGATCGAACACAGAATGTCGAAAAATATATAAACCTTTTTTGCCGTGGAGGTGTCTCTAAAGGCGATTTAAAATATAATGACACTTTAAACACCTCAAAGCTGTCCGGCCACTGAAGGTGCAATTCCATGAACTGAAATAACTGCAAATCCAGCGGTGTTTTAGAAGGACTATCAAGTTTTTACTTAGGGGATTTAAGTGTTGATAAGAAAAAAAATAAAGTCGAGATGCACTTCTAGGAATTCACTTAAGCGGGTATGGCTATGAACCCCCAATTCTGACCATATAGCCATGTTGAGCGTTAAGGAAATTTGACCTTTATTTATGTACAGATAAAGATTTGTTTACCGAAATCTGCTTCAAAAGTTATGTTTATCGAATTGATAAGATCTGATAGTGCCTTCATATGTCAACCATTTTCATGCCTTCAAATTTGAGATAGACTAACAAAATGATGGGAAAACACATTATTTTTGGAATTTGTTTGATTTTAATTTGAAGATAATACATTAAACATATATGTAGGTATAATTGTATATGCGTTATGTATTTTCGTAGATGAACAAAGTGAAATGGACTAAGGAGAAAGTAAACAACAATCGCATCGAATCGAAAAGCAATATGCAGCACTGAATTTCAAATGATATATACACGATCATACTGTAGTAATAGAAATTGGTATGTCCAAACTGACTGCTGTCATACATAATAATGGCAATAGTTGGTCATAAACAGAAACGAAACCAAATGTATCCAATCAGAAAACCACCGAAATAATTTACTTTATGTTGACGTTTATACATATGCCCAGAAGGGATAATATGTATTAGTTTTATAGTGTCCTAATATATTTTAACTGTCTAACTGTTTAAAATCTGGTAACACTTAAATTTTACACTTTTCTTAATTTTTTTACGTAATTGAATGCCTGTATATACAAATGTTTATAAAACAAACAATATTAGCACTATAATGCTTCGGCTGGCAAAGACCATGTTAATGTATATTTAATTTATTCCTTATCCTAATAGCCGTTATATATGCATGAATGGTTACATTTTACAAATTTAACAAACCACAATACTCACAACTAACGTTCTCCCAATGAAAAACAGCACAATTAAAAAAAGATTTATTATTATCCCGGAAAAGGTCTCAAAATGTAGAGTAATTTGAAGACTTGTAATCCAGAACAATAGGTAACCGGACGAGACTTTCGTTTTTAGTAAGGTTGATGAGCGAATATAATCATTCGAGCAATTAAACCGAAGACTTCGAAGAGCATTTAACTACTGAAACCAAATTTATAAATGATCGTCCTATTTGTTTATGTGATAATTCGCATAATCTACATCAGATATAGTCTTTTGTATCTACATACATGTAGACATGCATATGTATGAAAAGAAAATTAATATTATCAAGATACTGCAGAATGAGTTATATCAAGTTCTTATCAGGATTACATCCGTCAGAAGAAGGTTAAATCATACACAGAATACAATTTGAGTTTGTTTTTGGTTTGATACGCGGCTACGTGAAGTGATGTCGTGTAAAAACAACAAGGAGATACACATGTTTAAACAAAACAAAAAAGTAAATAAATAAAAAATAATAAAGGTTTTTTTTTCTATGAATTACAAAATTTGGTTAATCTGAAAATTTGCTTTTGCTACAAAATCAGTGCGGTGTGAACTTCATTGGTAGCAGATATAGTTTTCATCCTTATTTCTATTTTATGCCCGACAGTTAGTTTATGTACCCGTGGATACTTTTTTCTAGTCAAATACTTAACCCTACTGTAAAATTTATTTTGATTTTTTTTTTAACTTATTGGGGTCAACAAACGAATTGCGCTGGTGGAATATATAATATACCTTTAAATTGACTTCTTTAATAGGAGACGAAATGACAGTCCTGGTGTTCCCATGATACATCTGAATCAGCTGTTTCCGTTCTAAACTATAACTACTCAACGCTGCAATAGGTGAACATAGGCTGCAACCAACATACATCTCCAGCTTTCAATTGTGCACAGTACCTTGATTGTGCACAGTACATTCTTCCTGAAAAAGTGTGGTGTTGGCTACAGTGGTATTTGGTTCATGAATGGCAGTAATTTTAGACGGCTCTATATTAAAGTGAACAAAATAACTTCACTTTCATTGTTGCTTCGGCTTGCATTGCCATTACACTTAACGAAATTTGAGCGACCGAACCATCAATCAGCAACAATGTCTTTTCAAACTGCTTACAATACATTACAATTTTATTTCTACACAAACACAAATTTAAACTGTACATCGAAGTGCTCCTGACCTTGTTATTTGTATAGTTGGGCTTAAGCAGATATGTGAACAGCTCTGATTTCCCTTGTTGGTAATAAAATTGTATAGGATGCTTCGTATGCATCCAACATCTCAACAGTGTACTTTGATTTTATCCAACTTTTGACTTTATTCAGAAGCACATAGTTCGATCGTCCTTTTAAATTAATTAGATGTATCATCTACAGATACACTGGTATTATAAAAATATAAAGGTCAAAGAGATATAATAATATTCAAGGCCCTTACGTTGATTTCAACTAGAAAGGGTTGATTTCATTCAGCAGTATTGGGAATTGAATGTATGATTAATTGGATTTAATTAAAGCATAAGGAATGGAATACCATATTGACCTATCCAACAATTATTAATCAGTATACCATGTCTTAGTTTGAATCATTTTAAATAGAATTATTAATCGCAGTCTGTTAGATAAGTAAATATCGCACCAATCCGATGACTGTAAAAAAATGTGTGGATTCTTGAATATCTAAGTTTGTGCAAGTAACCCTAGACGAGCGCATAGACTATCGCCCATCTGAATAGGTTTAATACCCTTTTATGAACATTTTCGCATAATGATGGAGTAACGAATATTATTTTTTCAAATAAGTTTTTCAACTTATCCATAAATTTAATTTATGAGCTTTTGTTGGTCACTTCTTTCGCTACTGGCTTAGAGAAGAAAGAGTTACTAAGCTATGTTGAAGCTAGGTGTTGTATTTCTAAATAATAACATTGTATACCAATTGACCACTAATTTGACCATTGCTCATTAAATTATCTTCATTTACATATTAGCGTTTTTTGGAACTGCGTAAGTTTAAAATGTGCGAACAATTAACGGGTGATTTTTTAAGAGGTTTAGAACTTTTTTTAAAAAAAAAAACCACAAAAAATTCGAAACAATGAATGAAATATTTATTTGAATCGATAGTTTGAACCTTGCAATTTAATGTTTAAAGATAATTTCATGCAAATGTTGACCGCGGCTGCGTCTCAGGTAGCCCATCCGCTGAGTCCAATTTTGGCATACTCTTTCACACATATCGGCCGGTATCTCACGAATGAATGCATGGATGTTGGCTTCCAGTGCGTCAATCGAAGCGGGCTTGTCCCTATAGACATTAGCCTTGACATACCCCCACAAAAAATAATCTAATGGTGTCAAATCGCACGATCTAGGCGGCCAATTGACCGGCCCGAAACGTGAAATTAACTGTTCACCAAACTCGCCTCGCAATTGCGCCATTGTTTCGCGTGCTGTGTGGCATGTGGCATCGTCTTGTTGAAACCACATATCATGCAAGTCAAGAACTTCCATTTCGGGCAAAAAAAAGTTTGTTATCATCGCTCGGTAGCGTTCACCATTGACAGTAACGCTGCGATTCGCATCATCTTTGAAGAAATATGGCCCAATAATGCCGCCGGCCCATAAACCGCACCAAACAGTGGCTTTTTCGGGATGCATTGGTAGCTGTTGCAATGCTTCTGGCTGATCTTCACTCCAAATGCGGCAATTTTGCTTATTTACGTACCCATTCAACCAAAAATGAGCCTCATCGCTAAACACAATTTTTCGATAAAAAAGCGGATCCTCGGCCAGCTTTCCAAGAGCCCATTCACCAAAAATTCGGCGTTGTGGTAGGTCGGCTGGCTTTAGTTCTTGCACCAGCTGTATCTTAAAAGGCTTTACGCCCAAATCCTTCCGCAAAATTTTCCACGTAGTGCTGTAACAAAGGCCTAACTGCTGGGAACGGCGCCGAATCGACATTTCGCGGTCTTCTGTCACACTAGCTGATACGGCCGCAATATTTTCTTCACTACGCACAGTACGTAAACGTGTTGGTGGTTTAATGTCCAACAAAGTAAATTTGGTGCGAAATTTGGTCACAATCTTCCGAATAGACTGCTCAGAAGGTCGAGAATGCCGATCATAAAATGGAAGCAGCGCGCGATGAACATTTCGAACCGAGCACGAATTTTGATAGTAAAATTCAATAATTTGCAAGCGTTGTTCATTTGTAAGACGATCCATTGTTAAATTGCAAACCAAACTGAAGCTGTTTGACAGTGACACAAGGTACTAAACACACGTCAGCTGTCAAAACCAGTGTTGCCAAAACCAAACCAGCTAAAAAATCACCCGTTATAAGTTACGACGTTTCATTAACGCCCCTTAAACTGCGCACCTAAATGATGTGGAAACCACTCAATTCAATCCTATTTAAGTATTTTTATACCCTATCCCATAGGGGTATATTAGTGTGAATACATAGTTTGTAAATCATTTAAACAGATATACCTTAAAGTATATACATCGACTCAGAATCACTAGCTGAGTCTATTAGACAATATCTGTCCGTCCTTCCATGCGTACTTCACCAATTTGTAGGCCCTTAATTTTGAGATATAATGTTAAAATTTGGTACACGTAAAGTTTAAACATTTTTAGAATCCACCCACTGCCACTTTTCAAAAAAAAAAACATTGTTTTTACTCAAACCGTAAAGAAATTTGAAAGTGTCTTAAGAAGATATTTAGACAATCTAAAAATCTATATTTCTTCATATAAAGTTTTTTTCCCACGCCCACTTTTTGGAGGCGTTTTTAGTAAAAAATAGTTTCCGGTAAAATTATAAAGGAATTAAAAAAAACGTTCGATACAAATACTTTGGTAATATTTATACATATTAATATAAACATTTCGTCAGATCATTTTTACCCACCCCCACTTATTGGGGTCAAACATAAAAGATTAAGATAAATAGTCTGAACAAGATGTAACGACAATATTATGTATATTATGGCATGTATAAACGCGGTTTGGTAAAAAAAAAGTTAATTTATTTTGCCTTTTTTAGACATTTTTCCGTTCACACAAGCTCTACCATTTTCTAATTGTGTATGGGAACGACCATAAGTAAATATGGGACCGACCATAAGTAAATATTAGTAAAAATCAGTAAGACTAAAAAAGAGGTAACTTTTGTTGTAAAAGGTTACTCATACAAATTTTGACAGTTCATTTACAAAGTTTACGGAGCTGCATGTAACTCCTATTGCAGAGTTTGTTGCACGACTCCTATAAGAAATAAGCTTATAGTATAGCGCTGAAACAATTAAGTATTTATTATTTTATTCGTTGACGAACTATGGGCTCAGGAACAAGTTGCTCATCAAGCCGACAGTTATAAATGTTGCCCCTTCAAAAGTTGTACAAACTTGTATACAACCAGGATATTCACCCCTACCGAGATATCCGTTCGGAAGAATTTTCTACGGAGGTATACCTTCCGATTAGCATTTCGAATAGATCTTCCGCACATGATCGCTCATCGGTGATTTTTTCTTACATACTTTACTTGTATTTACAAATTTATAGCATTTTACTGCTCCATGCGGATCAAATATATATTCAGCTATTTAAATTCGATTATTCTAAAACAAAGAATTTAATTTTAAGACTGATAAAATAATATGTTTATAAAAACGGTCAAAACTAGCACCATCGAAGCATTGCAACAGCCAGACGTCAAGATAAAGATAAATATTATAACGTCAGAGTATTTTTTTTAAATACAAATACTGATTTGAGAACAAACATTTTCTGGTATTTTAAACGTCATTGATAATAGATATACCCTAAAGGCTTTCATTTATATTACAGTACACTTTACTCATATCGCACTCATACTTAAATATAAACATTCCAGTTAAAAGTAAAGCAATACCGCTTTGAGGTAGTCTGTCTAATCATAACAAATAAAGGAAACATTATGCGCAAAAACGTGAATGGAACGATAGTGTATGACATATTATGTCGTCTGAATCTAAACAAGATTGTCGAGGCTAAAAGAAAATGATAAGTGAGATAAACTTAGCTTGGTAGCAGTACAACCTGCACAGTCGCTTATGAGGTATGAGGAGCATACAGTTATATGATAAGGTTATGACGTAAGCAGAGATTGTTAATTGATTGACGAGAAACATGGGTGTTATAGCACGACACCCAAAAATAAACTGCACAACTGTACGTAAGCTATCATAATATTTGCAGGACACGTAGGTATGTTTATGGCAAGACATCGCCTTGAGATAATCGCCAATAAAAATATAGTGGTGAAGTACTTAAATTGGTGCAGAATCATATATTTAACATCCAAGTCATATATACAACATCTACTAAATGTATACGATGAAATAAAGTGAAATGCAGATTATAGTCAACAGATCTTGTGCATAAAGTTTTTAATTTAAATAAACATTCAAACGACCACTATAGATAGATGAAGAGGGACATGATGGCATACCATACGTCTTATTGCAGTGCTCAAATCTCTGTATCTAAAGATTTGAGATCAGGAGAGAATTCTTCTTAATGATATAGGCCAACTTTCGGGAAGACCGTAAATGAATTTTGTTAAATCCTGTAGGTAATTGAGAGAGTCACGTGGTGTGGTCCCATAAATAGGGTATTTACACACCCCAATGACAACGCGATGGATCTAAGTGTGATTAACCTAGTATGGGCGGTAATAAAAATAAATGAATGTTGTCATCAATTACTAAAATAATTTGACTTTTGGAAACAAACGAAATCGTTAATTGTGGCTTTGCACCGCTCACTATTGGGAATGACATTTCAATCATTTTCGGGGAAAAAAGCCACGGTGATGCTGAAAGCCATTACCGGCAGAAGATGACAGAATTTAGCCTTATCAATGACGGTCTAAACCTGGATTATGACTTCCAACTGTTAATACGCCCAATCAGCAAAATCACGACGCAACTAATTACCGCTCGCTTCAATTGTTCCAACAATTGAATTTTGTGTGTTAAGACCCTTCAACTTAACCCAACTATATAGTATGTTTAACTATTCAGAAGATTGATTTGGAAAGTAACCTGCCACTGATTTTATTTCTGAAAAAGCAAAATCCCCAGGTTGGTTTTCAATGACAGCTATTACTAGAGCCTAAGTACTATTCATTTCTCCCAAGCATTAATTGTTTCTCTACAGTCAATAAATCTGGATTATGGTATTACTATCACTCATTACTAATAACGATAGTTTAATTACAATCATATAATCACTATTAATGTCAGTATTATGACGTTATGACATTGTTATTGATGGCATTTCAACATTGACGGGAATACAAAAGTCGGATATCTACATCATCAACATTCTGCCCGTGTTTTATAGAACAGAACGAATAAGGAATCAAATATATTGTCAATTAGTAATACAATAAGCAAATTATAAATTGTCTGTTATACATACATATAAATATAATATCGCAAATATTTACTCACCAAATCAATTTTGGAACAAATTTTCGTGCGTGATCACCGTTTCATTTACTACGTGATATTTTTAATTATTTATGATGACAAAGTTACAATCTGCAAATAACAAGACAACCCATTAGCAGAATTTTAGTTAAAAAAAATTTAAATTATGATTATGCCATTTAGTTTTGATAAAATTAGATTTAGTAGATAGATGTAACTGTATTGTTAAGCCAAGCCTTACACTTTTTTCTATTTACATAATATTGTTCTGATGTTCATATCATGAAGAAGGTGGATCGCTCTAAGCAGCTTCGTTCATTTTTTTAAACTATATATAACAATTCAAATGAACAATATTTTAATTAAAGTCATTTAATATAAAAAATAATCTACCATTGATAAACTTCTTGCATATGAAGCTTGCTCATTACCGGCATAGTCAATTTAGGTGAAGCAATATAATTATTTAAATTGAATGCTTAATTTCTGAATATAAGGATATATTCAGGATTGCAAGTCTATTAGTTTTGATTATACACATAACTACGCAATTTCTTAAAAGTGAATATTTTACGGAATCCTGTATAATATATGTGTCTGCATTACATATGGTGAATAGAATATATTGAATTACACATCCAATTACGATGTGGGCAGCTAGCAGTTTATATATTTTTAAGGCAAATATGTCTTGTACATAAGTTCGCTATGAAGTAATCAATAGAAATTAAGTGCACGACTGGATAGTACTTAACTTTCTCTTTCACTAAGAGTTAAGGGTGAACGCAAATACCAAATACTTGATAGAATTTGACGTTTTTTATTCAATTTCAATAAATGTATTTACATTATTAAAGCTCTGTTCACATTGGTCAATTGACTATTTTGACCAATGAGAACGGACTTTCATCTGAGATACTTACTATTACATACTAAAACAGGAAACGGACATTGCAAATCAGAAAAAAAATTAAATAAAAACATATTTAATATAAGAAAATATTAAATCCCTACACTACAGTACGTCCCATTTTAGAATACTTCCATTTTTTGGGAACCGTAGGTACTACCAAAATAACAAAACTCGTATTGAAAAGTTGCAAAAATTGATAAGTAGACGATTTTTAGTAAAACAACTATGTATTTTGGAACGCAAATGTATTGCCATCTTATAAGATGTGCTCTAAGCGGTTTGGATACACTTAAAACCAATGTAATGACAATGTACATGTAATGTTTGTATTTGATGTTTTATAAAATCGTGTGTGAAATTTTTAGAATTTTTAGCACCAGAATGACATATTCGAGTAAAAAAATTGTTATATATAACAAAAACACACTCATTATTACCGCGCAAATGAACCAATTACTCGATTATTAACAGAGTTGAATTAAAAAAAGTATTGTTAGATAATATAAGATAAAAAAGATGTATTAGAACACTAATATATAACAGAGACTAATTTACCAAAATCAAAACATATCAGAAGGCTACAATCCGCTGTTTTCTGTTTTTTGTTTGTAGGAAAACGGCCCGAAAAAGGGGGCGTGGGTTAAAATAGTCTAAGCACGAAATGTTCATATTAATTTTATTTAAGTTTTTACATCTACAGTTTTTTTGAATACTTGAAAATTTGACTAAAAAGTGGGCGTGCAAAAAACTTTATACGAACGAAATATAGATATTGAGATTATCTAAATATTTCGTTCAGACACTTTTTCAAAATTCTTAACCGTTGGACCAAAAGGTTTTTCTTAAAAGTGGGCGTGGTAGTGTGCGGATTTTACATTTGTTCGAACAGCACGTACAAGGATCACATATACCAAATTTCATTACCTTAGCTCAAAATTAAAGTAAAATCGGTGTCCTACAGACAGGCGGACGGACAGATAGACAGGCATAGATAAATCGACTCAGCTAGCGATTCGGAGTCTATTCATATACTTTGAGATATGTCTACCTAAATTATTTCTCTATATTACAAATTATGTATCAAAACGAATATACCCATATTGAATAGGGCATAAACAACTGTAACACTTACAATAAAATAGTACATATATCCGTTTTAATAGCTAGAGGTCTGAATTGCATTTTATTTTTAAATCAAATTAGTTTTAGCAATAGTTTTTGAGGAAATCCCTTTTAAACTGGAAATGTGTATACTTGTTTTTCTTTAATTATGAAAGTATGCAATAGCTTGGCTATTATATTTACAACAGAGGGAGGTAAAATCCATTGAGCCCACAGGGCGGCACCAAAAGATACTAACCTCAAAGTAGGACCACGTAAAATAAAATAATATATATATATATATATAAAAGAGTAGTTTTACTGATTTTAATATTTTTTCAACTAAAAGATATAAAATCATTTGGTGTTCAGTGTTTGACTCTGAATAACTAGTGGCAGTGAATACTAAATGTCAATGTTGTACTTTATTTCACAATTTTGAATAAAAAATCAGTATAGCGCCACACTGTATACAGACCCTCTATAAAAAGCCAATATTTTTTTTTTGGGACCCAAGTTATCTTACTCGTGCCAACACAAAATATTAAAAACTCGTGTTCTATGCTTATTTTTGATTCATGCAGAAAATAACTTATAATAACAAAAGCAAATATATTTTCAGTCCATATTTTTGTTTAATCAATTCTCCGAAAATATTAACAACCGCATTTATAACATAATAAAAATCGCCTTAATAACTATGTGAATAAATAAGTAAAATTTTCGATTAAGAATAATCAATTTATTTCGTAGACGCCATCTCACTAAGTTTTGATAATTCGTTTGAAATCCCAGAAGGCTCGATATAGTGCTACGTTTTAGAGATATAATTTTTATCTTAATCAAACAAGTGCAATGTTGACTGCTCCAATTTTTTTTAGCTAACTGGAGTCTAAGCTAAACCAAATCATTATTACATCAACTAACTATAATAACTTTATACCTACACCAAAACTGCGAAATAAAACTGTTTGGTTTTTTGCTAAAAACTAAAATTTATATTACTGGTGTGAGCATATTATCTGATTATCATTAATCTGTAAAAAGACCGAAATAACGGTATAAGTAAAGTAAGCTGAAACAAATTAGGGATTGTTACAAACCATAGTATTAACTTAGATAATGAATTATATTAACCATGACCGAATATTTTCAGAACAAATTGAATATTCTAAAAAGAACACATTTGGTATGCCCGGCACTGTTAAAAAATGACCGAAAAATATCGGAATAGCTTTTTGGGAAAGGGAAGTGACTATAGACAGACGGCCGGGCGGAATCGTCGGAACTACTTGTTTGGGTCTCGCTATCATCTTAATGTAAGAATCAGGTCTCTTGCATGATAAAAGACATGCCTTAGAGGCTTAAATAAAAATGAGGAAAAAAACGCAATCACACTTTCCTAGTTGTCATTCTGACATTTTTTTAATTTGAAAATGATTTTGATTTCAATTAAGTTTACCTACTATCGTAACGACAGCCATTTTTTTGGCATTTTTGATAACAATCCCAATAAATTTATTTGGTAACACATTTTTTATCTAAGGATAAGAGTAAAACTCTAGAATGATATAGACTTATATAGACTAAAAAAACTCTACAGACCAAGGAATCGTATATAGATTGCCAAAAAAAACTCACCTGCAGTTAAGAACTGAACAGTTGGGATATTGGTGCTTCAATTGAGTTTTTAAGTTATATAATGTTTATCCAAGAGTATATAAATTATTAACTAAAGATTTTCCAAAAAAAATACTTTTTCTATTGCAATGATTAAATTTACTTTTTTGAACTGATGATTGTCATTCTATGTAAATGAAACACCAGTTAACGTTGTTTAATCTGTCAGTTATTTTTTGCACGATTATTGTAAACTCACATTTTGTTTTTCTGTCGTTTTATTGACAGACATTAACAATGATTCCTAGATCCATCTTGTAAAAAAAAATTTTAGTTCCATTATATTTTGTGTTTCATTGATTATGGTAAAAAATATCCAGTAAAGCTACTTCACTTTCTGTTCAGTTGATTTAGGTTCCATAGATAGTTTTTATTTTTATAAATTAAAATAATTATATTTTTGTAGCCCGAAACTAATGTAGGTATTGTGTTTTTATGTTGATTCATAATATTTTAGAGAGAAAAAGATAAATCACGAGTTTTCTGACCGAACACGTTGTATAAAGCCAGAAACACATTCAGCAAAGTCGCCATCAACAAAATCATTAGTATGGTCAGTGAATTTATTTTCGGCAAAATCGACCTCAAAATCAACGTTTGGCCAATTCGTAAAGTCAATGTTGATGCCGATAATGAAGTTAAAATCGTTAGTGTATGGTTAGGTATAAAACTATACATTTACTTTTGCACTTTTAGAGTTACTGTCGGTAAAGTACCAATTTCCTAAATATCAAGACATAACAAATAGTATTAATTATGAAGCATATTGTTTGCATTATCAAACGTCATGAAACAGTTTGACACATAAACTCACATAGATATAAGGGATGATTTCAAAAGTGACCGACTTGATGATTTTGAGATGACATGCCGGCAAAGAAAGTGGTTCAGGGAGCGGCAACAAATTACAAAGGGTATGTATGTACATTGTACATATATTGTATCTACTATGGTTATTCTTGTTTTTTTTTCTTACAACCTTCACCTTCTACACTACACCCATCGTCGTCATCGTAATAATCTAGTAGAAAATTAGAGCAGCAACATAAGCTATTCAACATGAGAGTCAAAGCGACAAGCACGAAAATCCACCAACATAGGCAAGAACATTCCACCCCAAAACACTTCACCCACAGTTCAGTTCTGGCACAAAAGGATAAAGGACTTTTTTGTGAAATTTACGAACCCAAAATCACTAATATATACCGAAGGATCTATAAATAAATAAATAATTATACATTATAGGATCTTTATATCTTTAGAGCACAAGTAATAATAATAGTATATTATTTAAAATACATATGTATATTTATTTAATATTATTTTTTAACTTTATATTTATTAGTTCAGTTATTGACGTTACACCTTCAGTTTATGGAGATAATTTTATTTAAACAGATTTAGACCTACAAAAAATATACACATACGCTATAATGCATAGGTACACAGCTAAATAAATTTGCGTTAAATTGGGGTTGGATTTTCCCAGATTAAATCATTCAGAGAGAAAATTGCGTTAAAAATATAAGGAGGTTGAAAGAATGGCTAATTTTTTCTGTTTTATTAATTGTAATTGACGACGTTTGACAACCAAATAGAACGTGGCAAGAAATTCCTCACACGCACACATGTAGACGACACGCACAAAATATACCCACGCGCACGGTCGTAAATACACACACTATAGCTCAATGAACAAACACTTGGATAGTATTTGAAATTGAAAGGATTCGAATTATTTAACAAAATTAGGGATACACTTTTTACAGCAGACTTCAATGAATGAAATAGAATAATATAAGGACAGAGCAGGGATTATTTACTTATTGTTCAATGTGTCTTGCAAAGATTTTTTTTAAAGACAAATTAAAAAAAAATTAAATAATAATATTTTATTCTGTAGAGTTTTGCTTACTATGTGTAATAAAAACTAAAGCACACAACATAACACCAAAAATAACGCAACATACGACCCGCTTTATCAAAAACCCGACGACGTCTCCTCGTTTGCTAAATGTAAGCCCGGGCACCCGAAATAAAGCGAGAAAGAACGAAGAGCGACCACAACCTACTGCAGTGGTTCTGGTGAAAAGTTTCTGTCTCCTCCTTGGGGTGGACAAATTGGGTGGTGGTGAGCAGGGTGAATACTGGACGAACGGAGAGATATACCGAGTAATTGAGAATACCGAAAAACTAAAAGGAGAATTTAACACCAATTTTACTTTGCTATCAAATCAAAATTTCAATACATTTTCACTAGGTTTCAGTTTTTTGACTTAAAAAGGAAATTTTCTCTCGCGCGCCAAGATAGTTTTCCTCTTTTTATTTCAATACTCATGCTCTCTGGATGATACGAATGACTGCAATTGTAAAAAAAAAACCTTTTTACTCTCGAAAGCGCTTAAAATAGAACATTTTTGTATAAAAGACATGTGTGTTTATGTTAAGAAGACTTTTGACACTACGTCTAAGATTTTTTTCATCATTTCGTGTGTATACCATGGGGATGGGATTGTTGTGCGCTCTTTTAATTACATGTCTTTCGAAAGTTATTCTTTGTACGGATAGCAACTTGGAGAGTCCTGCGCAATAGCTATGGCATGACAGATATGCAATAACCCCCATTTCCGATAGCTTTTCTCTGTTGGCTCGTGAGAACATATAAACTTGTCAAAGCTCTAGACGATTTCAGTTATAGTTTTTTATAAGGACTACAAATATGTGTGCCAATATCTGAGGTCAATAAGGGGAAGTCAATTTATTTATTTTTTGTTTTTTAAACGATTATGTTTTACTAGCTTTGCATATTCTTTTAAGTAAAAACTAGTGTCTTTATTTTATAAAACAACATGTAGGCACAACTTGTAAGAACTTGTTATATAGTTGGATGTTGTCATATATTTTTTTGTCTGCATAATTTATTCTATGAATGTAGGTGCGTGCGCTCTGTAAACTTGTGTTTTCTGCCAGCACCACGTATCTGATGAGTCTCTTTTTTCCATTTTTGGAAGAGCAGTTCATGGATTCATACAATAATATTGGTAATGTATGACGGCATTCTGATATTACGTACATAATATGCTTCCTGTTCTGCTCGAAGCCCGAACATGTAAGCTTAATTTTCCCTTCATAAAAAATAGAACAAACAGGTTTCAATAAATGTGAACACATGTTAAATCTGCAGGCGTTGCAGTTCTGCAAGTTTTCACTCTATGTAAATATACTGCTAAAGCCAGTATCACAACCATAAAAACAATATTTCCCTACGGGCTAGTAGGTACATTAGGCACGTGCAAATATTTCTAATTGGATATTTAGGATGAAAGAAACAACAAAAATGTGGATCAGTGGCACTAAAAAATGTCCTATTGTGTTTTGATTGCTGAATTGCATACGTCACTGTATCCCGAATTTATGCATTTGTTTTCGGGCATAAATCATACCGTCCAATAATTTGTGTCAAATAATTTTTAGAAATTTAAGTAACGACAAAAATAACAATTTATAGGTAGGTAGGTACCTACGTTCAATTTAGAACTGTGTAGTTCAATTTGCATGTGATCATTTTCTTATTTTAAAACCAAAGGGTTAATGATTGGCAGATCATATTCCGCCCATTCAAATTCACGCAAAAAATAATGAGGAGATAACTATGCAAATAAGAAGACTGTATATCATATTTTTAGAATTAATCAGAAATGCGGCAAACGAGGCTTTACAGAGTAGCTAGGCATCTCTAGAAAGCCACTATTTGGTGCGAATTATTTGACACTACCCTTTAAATCATTTATATAGCTCAGGGGAAAGGCGTTATAGCCGGTAGACTTCTAACGTTTATGTTTAGATTTCACTCTATTGAAATGAAGGTTGTGCGCTCAATCTCAAACAAATTCCATGATAATATAATTTAAATAACTAAAAATAAAAAAAAAATGCCGTTGCATACTCGTTAATAACGAACATTAACTTTCGAAAATGACGAACATAACCCTTCACCTGAATGGTTTGTTTTTTATTTCAATGCTAATATTAAATGCTTCATCTTTGAATAGTTCTTCAATATTATAAAGACGAGTTGCACCTCAACGTTATGATTTTTTCTTGTCCTTCAGCATAAGATAAAGCGGTTAAATGTAGTGTTGTCCACCAAACAATCTAAATCAACAACTGAAAAGTTTGACATCCTAGTCAAACTATTTTATTATATCACGTAGACTATGTATATTAAATAACTGGGATCCAGTAATTAATATACTCCAGTTAATTTCAGATCTTTCATTAGTAGGATAGTCATTTTCTAATTTGCTGTCATACCATTCTACATTCATGTGCATAGTTACTAACCATCGCGTGTTTTAAATTTTCCAGTTAGCCATTTTAATCTAACTATACTTTGTATATAATGGCTTAACTGCCCGTTTGTTAAACACATTCACTAAAGCACACTTTGGCAATAAAGAGCTTTTAAAATGATGTCGAAAATAACAATGAGGTCACCTATATCAGGTCACCAGTAAATACTAACAAGAACATTCAATATCATGAGAACTATGTCCTCAATGGGCATCTCCGAGAAAAGTTGAAACGTTAGCTGATGACATCATTATGCATTCACATTGCCGGTCATTGCTTTATGTTTAGAGAATTTGAACTCAGGGTAGAACAATGAGGTAATGTTTTCAGTCCTATTATAATTTTTAAAATATACTTGGCTATGTACTTTATTATTATTCTTATTCATTCTACTCCTGTAATAGGGATATATGCAATTCTTTAAAACAGGAGTGGCTCTTAGCTAAATAAACTATCAATTGTGATTAATATTTTTTCAAATTACAATGACTTTGTAATTGGTAAAGCTTCTAAGAACCACTTGCACAAACTCATTTATAATTCTATTTAAGATTAGCTGCCTTAAATTATCATACAAATATTTGCATATTTAAACAAGGACGATAATGCAGGGGCCTTGGATGCTTTAGCAATTAAGAAGACACTGAAATTTAGAAAATCATTATTTAATGGATAAATTATTTATCCAGTCGTAAGTAGTAAATTGTTTGAAAGATAATGAATACGTGTGTAAATAGCAAGTTGTGGGTGAAGTGGCCGAGTTTTTAGTGAACAAGACTAATAACAACTGGACCCGAATATAACAAAACCTACATTTTCCGCTGCACCGCATCTAGCATAAGTATAAAACTGTCTGTTTTGTTTTGTTGCGTTAAAGTTGCGGTTAACAATTATCCACTGGATATTTTTGACGTTTATATATGGATAAATAAATTATTACCCTTTTTTCTGTAGCAATTGGATCAATTTATAGAACTGAAAAACGTTCCTTACTTAATTTTACATGGCTAACATTTTAAAATATAAAATAGATGTCAAATATATACTTTATTTAATAATCTCTACTGATATATGGTGGCAACTAAAACATAAATATTTCATCATTCTCAATCCTCCTCGATAACAAGTCAGCCGGCTACATACCGTTCTAACGAGCTTCAGACTAAATTCGGTATTCACCACATTAAAGGCAAAATTTACCCATTAGCCTAATATTATCCACAATTTCAACGCAATCGACAGACGGCTTACCGATTTTGAAAGCAATCGACTAAATAAATGTAACAGTTTAAAAGGCGTGATTGGTTAAACATTAAAACTAAATATTCTGACTGCCGTAGCATAGAGAAATTTCATACAAAAAACTCTTATTAAAAATACCAGCAACGTATAATGTCATTTCATTAGAAAATAATACTTTTTTTTAATTTAAATACATATAAAATCAATTTGTCACTATTAAGCACGCTTTAACTATTTTCCTATTCCTATTTCATGTTTTAACTGTGGTCGTATTTGTAACGCATTGGACAAACCTTTCACATTGGGCGATGGGGAACTGTGACGTCATCTTGCTCCATTTTAACATGGACTGGTGTGGTAGCATCCCATTTATATCCCTAGTTCAACAACGATGTAGTAAACATGTATATATCTAGTGCTATAATGTTTATGCGATATAATCATCGTCGTCGCCGTCGCCAGTTGATGTTGTGGTTGGTGCCGTCGGGGTTATTCTACCACTACTAATATTACATCATCGTCTAGCTTTAATAGTATTATACATATGTATTTTGTTCTTATCAATATTATTTGCATATAACATTGCACTCGTTAAAAGGGCAGCTTTTTTATTTCATTTTCTTCTAAAGAATTCTAAGGAAGTGTGAAGAGCAGTTATAGGTAATAAATGTTAGGGCAGTTATAAATTAGATATATAATGCTGACCGTGAATGAATAGATATTAAGCTTAAGTAATTAACAAAGCAAACGAATATAGCACTCAAATCTGCAAGAAAGGACTTTTATATATCAACCAACTATTATACCCGTTTAAATCAATCCAAACTTGAACAAAATCGACAGCATTGTTCATAAGTTTGGAAAATATAATAGTTTGTTGTTAAATCTAATGGACCGTCTTGCGTATGATTACATCAAACTCCGGGTTGTATTGATTATCCACTGTAGCGGAAACACAATTCCTGTTATGACCGATATTTCGACCAAAATAATAACAAATATTGAATACATTTTAAATACCTGTCAAAGTAAACAAATTCCTTAATTCAATAACATTACCCAAACATTATATAGGAGCACTCATTTAGCACCATTTAGGGTGACTAAAATAAGCAATAGCAATACAGTTTTTGGTCAACCCAAAAAAGATTTTTATAACAATAATGGACAGTTATTAAATATGAAATAAGTTATGTTAAACTAATATATATATTTAGAAAAGTCAATAGTCATTACAAAAAATGACTTATATGACTTGATATAATGACCACGTGTCGATGAGTCATCAATTCGAGCATTCAGCCAAACAAAACCATTTCCTGCGTGCTTGTGCGTCATGCCAGATGCATTTTATGTAGTTAGTAAGTAAGCAGAATGTTTTTCAAGTTTTACTTATTTCAATTAAATTAGGAATTCGGATAAGGAACATTATTGTGGCCATGTGCCAATTGCTAAATTTCAGCCACTGCAACTGGATGATGTTTTCCATTTGTGTGGTGAGTATAGACTTCTAAATTATAACCTGCTATGAAGCTTGTTGAAATCGTTCTTGACGGTTGGTATGCCTACGGAGTATTGGGGTAGATAGGAAGATGTATGTTTCATATTTGGCGAGAGATTTTAAGTTTTTTTTTTGTTTGAATTAATTATCATTACCAGTGTTTACGTGTCATCGCCTCACTACATATCATATCATGAAATTTATAATATATTAGAAAATATAAAAAAAATTGCTTTTGACCTATTCATTGGTTGCTAAAAATATTATTATTGCATTTCCCAATGTCATTTGAACGAGAAATTTAGATAACTCTAACTAAATACGATTGCCTTCAAATGTGTACACAAATAGTACAACGAAATGTTCAATACCGAAAAGGACAATAATTGTCAAATATCTTTTTATTAAATCTCGTAAAATTAAGTATTATATGCACATGTAGAAAAGAGGAATTTATGAGCTTTATTTGTTTGCAAAGGCCATTATGTTCTTTACATCTATATTAAAAAATTTAAAATACTCAGTGGATACAATTCAACAACAATCTTAACGCAATTGACACACGTTCGAAAATAAAATATAAAAACACTTTTCCATTTGGCCATTTTCTAATAAGTTTCACATGAATGTCTTCTCTAATAAAATAATACAAATCAATATAAATTATTTGTTTACGTTTTTGCGCAAAGGAACGCTTATTTGCATTTATAAAAAATCAATTGACTAAATGATTTACTACTTTCCGGACAAGCTTACAAATGCCCTGTCATCTATGTTTCACACGAATGTATGACGTCAGCTACACGAAAATATAACCAAACGTAGCGAAAAAACATGTTAAACTACATATATGATGTAATATCTACGATAAATTCACATCAAAATACATTTTAGGCATTGGAGATTCATAAAAGCTCCTTTATGTTTCTTCTACTCAGCTTCATCGCTTTTGCTAAAACTCAGTAGAGTGTACTAACTTACTCTCTTTCATTCCATATCTCTTCAGTTTTTTTTTTTTGAATTCTAGTAGGAAACATTGAACAAAATGTGACGAATTTTCAAAACCCAACATAAAAATACTGCTGTAGGTCGGGACATTATTCTCTGAATATTCCCATACAATGATTGCACTTGTGTGTCATATTTGTAGCTTTTAGAGGGGAGCAGCAATATTACAATATCACCGGTCGGTCTTGGTCATACACTCATACCCCAAGTGATATGTTAAGGACATGCGCAAAATATCCATAATTATTATTCAAAAAGTAAGCTTTCGAACAGCTCCACTTGGATAGTTCTTCCTATATCAAACCTCATTACTCTCGAGGATATAAAAATGTCTCATCGTTTCATCGCCATCGTTAACGGGAATTAAAAATTTTGCTTCTGTGTGATTGCTCAACACATGGGTGGGATAAACTAGTATGTCATTTTATCCGTAATAGAATAATTATAAATATGAAAATGCCTACAAGGTCAATAGGATGTGTACGCAAAACGTTGCTTGCCTAAGAATGAATATTAGTTGACAAATAAAAAAAATTGAGAAGAAATATATCAATTCTATAGGAAGACTGACATATATACCAAGGAAGGTACGTCCATCAATGCTATAGAATGGCTGACAGCAATCCAATGTACCTATGCAAATGTATTGAGTAAAGCTCCCAAATAAACTTGATACAATTTTGTTTCTTCATACGTATCTGAGGGCCTCAACTCTCGTAACATGTATTATAGTCAATGAACTCTTGTTAACTAAAAGTAATATGCCGGAATATTGAATGTAGAAGTACCGGATTTAGACTTTATATTGTACGTTTGGTCAATGACTTAAGATATGCATTCAAGTCAATTATACTGAATCGAAGCAAATATATTAGAATAATAACACACAAATAGGAGATAATTAGCTATCGAGATTAAAATATTCAAATATGCATGCCAATAAACTGTAAACCTGGTAAAATCTTGTCCGTAAGAATCGAAAATTGGCATCGATTTTACAAATAGCTTCGAATATCGATTTGTTTTTTTATTAAAATTGAATGCATCGCATTTTTATACCCTATTCCATATTTGATATTATGTTTATAACATAGAAAAATAATTTCGATAGATATAGCTCAAAGTATATGGATCGACTCAGATTGGTCAATCAAATTACATCGTTGTTGAACCATTTACGACAATTGATGAATAGGCGAAACGCTTTGGTATTGTATAGTAAACGTGACCGTGAAGAAACCTAGGCTAAAAGGTAACAGTTGTTAATAACATCTTTGAGGTAGTTAAAGTATTCCTCTATGTCGGAGTCAACATCAAGCCTATAGAATGATATGCTATAGCGTTTTCGATAGGGATTTTCAGATTTGATTTCAGATTTTAACTCGTCCCAATCGAACATTAAAGTGATTGATCTGTTTTTGTGTGTGGATTAGTGTGCCGTTTGACAGCACATTCTTTATCTTCTTGCTGTGAAAAAATTAACTTACGAAAAATTGAATGGGCAATTGTTTTTGTGGAAATTCAAGAAGGTGTCACTTGATGTAGATGATGAGGAGGACTATTTCAAAAAAATCTTAATAAAACAAGTCAGGTGTCAAATGTTTGTGTGTTGGTGTATGTAGGTGTAAATCTCACTTGAAATCGAGATTTTTTAAGAGTGATCTAGATTACAAAAAGAGTGCTTTTTCCCAACAAAAAAAGAAAAAAAAATGATCGAGAGAAAAAACTGATCAAGATAAAAAAAAGAGTGATTTTTTGTATCCCAATCGAAAACGCTATTAGTACAGATTCGACATAGACTGAAACCGATGATACTTTGTTTAAGTGAAACAAATGGGATCAGACTCGAAATTCTAAATACTTTCTCAACCAAAACCAAATCCTACCACTTCTACTTTTCGGAGCAGAATGGTAGAGAATCAGAAGGAAAGCTTAGCAAATATTAAGCACTTTCAAACGACTCATTTTTTATCGTATTTTTGGTCCTGTGTCGGAGGAAGGGGAATAGAGGGGAGGTTTCAATAGTTGACTTTATGAGCTGTACCAAAATGTGGATGATCCATCATCTACACTTAGCCAAGACAATCGAGAGAACAAGGAAGATCTTATGCTTATATTAGAAACAAAGCTCTAGCCAAGGAGGAATCTTTGAATCCCAACCTTCAGCTTCGTGACGACAAGAAAGATCAAATCTTTGACTTATACTAGAAACACATTGACATCAACAGCAACGTTAACAATAACATCACAGTATTTATAGCCGGGTGGTAAAATCTTAAGGGCCGATGTTGAATGTGACCACACCTAAAGGTCAAGTTTTTTTCTGCATTTCATTTGACATTTCTCAATTTCAGACTAACTCAATATGAAACATGGAAAGATACATACATAATCGAGCAATGCGTTAAAGTTATTCAGGCTTATTATGAAAATGAGCGTTCAAATCAAAATGCATATCGTGCACTTCGTGATTTTTTCGACCAATTTAATCGTCCAAATGTGCATACAATCGGAAAAAAATCGTGCAAAAATTTGAGCAAATCGGGTCTGTAGGAGATGTAGGAGAAAATATTGCTGCTGTTCGCTATAGTGTGGCTGAAGAGCCGTCCACCTCAACTCGTCATCGTGCCAAACAATTGCACCTCTCACACTCGTCATTGATGAACATTATGCATTTATACGCTTACAAGGTGCAATTGACTCAAGAACTAAAGCCTCTTGACCATTTCAAGCGTCTTCAATGGTCAGAATGGTGGCAAGCAATGGCAACAGTGGATGATCAATTTTCGAAGAAAATCATCTTCAGTGATGAGGGACATTTTCACCTTTGTGGATTCGTCAATAAGCAGAATTGCCGCATTTGGGCGAATGATAATCCAAGAGTGATTGTCGAAAAACCAATGCACCGACAAAGAGTGACTGTTTGGTGCGGTTTATGGGCTGGCGGCATCATCGGGCCGTATTTTTTCCAATATTAGGCCGGTCATCGGTGTTATCTCACGTGGTGGCGATGTCAATTTGCCGCCAAGATCTTGTGATTTGACACCGGTGGACTTCTTTCTTTGTGATTATTTGAAAGATAAGGTGTACGTCTATAAGCCAGCAACAATTTAAGAGCTAAAGGATGACATAATTCGGTACATTAACAGCATAGAACTTAAATTATGCTTCATCGTCATCGAAAATTTGGACCATCGGATGGAGGTGTGCCGCCGATATTTTGTTCCATACATAAATGAACCACACCAATATTATCATAATAAAAAGATACGACAATTTTGGAAATTTGTGTTTTATTCAAAATCAACATCGGCCCTTAAAATTTAACCACCCTTTATTTTTGTATTAACAACGTCGGAACCAACAGCAAATTTGGAACAATTCCAAACGTTGACGTAAAAATTAACGTCATTGTTGATGTTGCTGTGTCAATTTGTTTATACATACCATTAAGGATCAAGGCATCGTGGGTGCCAGAGCGGTTGCACTGCATACCTTCGATTTTTAAATTTCGATTAGTTTTAGCAATACAATGATAGCGGGACTTAAATCCGTCCGTATATAAAAATTCACTTCATACACATGAACCGTCATTTTAATATTATTAAAAAACGCTTTAATAAATTATAATATGTTCTGATTCCTTTTTTAGTGATTTTATTTCATGATTAAGAAAATCACATAAAATACTCATATTTTGATTCAAGTCCATTATCTTCGGACGTGGGTTCAATCATGACAGCATTATCAATATACACCAATTATCCATGAATGACACTAACAAGTATGTGTTTTAGTAAATATCTTTGTTGCGATATATCTAGGTTTTCTAATCGATGCAAGTAATATATAGTGAACTCCCAAGTTTCCCTCAAAAAAAATTATACTGCCTTTTTTTTATTCGCTTTTTTAACAACCAAAGCTCCAATAGCCAATTGCATTCAACCCATTCAAGAATTTTGTAATTAAATGAAAAATAACTCTTGTAAAAATCTGTTTCTTCAGGTTGCAATTTAGTAATAGGTAATCATTCTACTAAACAGATTCTATATAACACTTTTACTGTCTCAATTCGTCATAATGATGTGAAGGATGCAGAGCATCATGGTAGTTCCAAGTGAAAGAATACTTTACAAAATAGTTTGAGTTGACCGGCTTTGCGCAGGCGAAGATTCAAACAAGATCTACGGATCCTTATTGCAACCGCAAGTGCAACACTCACACTCACTTGAAAAATCTGAAATTTTCTGCAATATGCTGAGACTAAAATTGCTAAAAGAGTACAGCTGGTTATTTGCGTGTATCATTGGGAAAGGAGATTGTTTACATTTCATCAAAAAATCTCATGCTTCCTTTACGTTCTTAACAGATAAATAAATATTACAAGTCAGTGCAAGATTCAACTTGTGTTCAACCAGAGTGCACTTCACTCGAGGCGAAATCTGGATAACAAGATGTGACAACTCAACTGTTAACTCTAGGTTTTTTTGCATTAAAAGGATATTGATATTGTTACTTTTCCATAAGATGAAATTTATTAGATCGAAATGATAAAAATAAACGAATTCATTTACGAAAAAACTATGAGATATTCAAATAATCGGGTATTTATTGCTAACGGCAATTTGGAGAATGCTAAATACTTCACTCTACAAATATGAAGCGACAAGTTCATTAATAAAGTAAGTTAAACAAAATTAAAAAAGAAACAATGCTTAGTAAAATTTAAAACAAAAAAATGATAATAATCAAATAACGTTTGACTTACCAGAAAAATATTTATTAAATGTAAGGGAACACTATTTTTACAGGCAAATACATTCACTCGCGTGTACACTTTTCTAATAAAACAAATTTCCAAGAAGAAGCGCCACTTGCTATCCACCGGTTTTTTCAAGAGCTGTTCTTTTCAATGAAGAATCTCTCTTGTAATCAATTTTTGACCAACATTGCTTACACTTTGACGTAAAGTTCAAATGAAGCGAAATTGAACATATAAAAGAAAATAAATTAATAATACAAATTTAATAGTAATCCTAAAAAATCACACAAAACGTTTTGTAGGTTATATTAAAATCAAAAAAAAAGTATATATATATATTATTTCTATTTGCTAGTGTTTTTCGATGTACATTTTTTAACAAGGGTATAAATATATGTTTCGAAGTTTACATCAATATAAACTCATATTATTTTATTTATGTCGCTTAATCCTGTAACAATAACGTACCACGAGGACGAACACGATAACGACAACCTCGGGAACGATTTAGGCGATTAGAAAAAAACCATAGGGTAGTGAAAAAAAATGTAGTACAAATTCAATCGATTTTTTATGTTAATTTCTCGGCGGTTTTCTCGGAATTCTTATTACTTTGCTCATCCACAAAAATTTGTTTTGGTATTGACGATATACATAAGCTCTATGACAGCTTTTTTGTTCCGTTTTATTCAGATTATTTTCTCTAAATCTAGTACACTAAACTTCGTTGAGCTTAATATAGATGTCAATCTATTACTTAATTTATGTAACCAGACAGACACTTTGTGAAGGTATTACAAATTAATTGTAATCAATTTAATTTGTATTTTAAAAAAAACGTCTTTTGATAAGGGCTTTTGGACAGAAATGACACACACATATTTTGTTCTCCAATCCAATCTAAATATTTCACAACTGTTAACATTTGAGAAAAAATCAATTTGCTTGTCACAATTCCGTTTCTGTTATCGATTTATCACCCTTTATTTCTTGATATATTATATTTCATGTCTACATTATTATTATTGAAATGTTGAATGCTTTTTATTTTAATATATTATATAAATAAAATAAATATATAGTTATATATTCAAACGAAAAAGAATAAAAAATATCTATGTTTTCGATTACTCCCGACTCCGGTATCCGAAAGCACGAAACATCAAAGAAGAAAAATGATATCTTGCTGTAACCTGTGTTAAAGAAAACTTTCAGGAATTGACATCAAATGTATATATTGGCGTTGAGGAAGGCAAGCGCAATGTCCCTTCAGGGAAAAGGGGAGTTCTGAAAAAAAAAGTGGTGGGTGCACAACTGGGTAGTACGAATATGCTCCTTGTGTGCTCGTTGGTTCAATTTGTATTTAAATAAAATATTGTAGCATATATTATAGTGTTCACATTTTCACACACTAAATTGCTTTTATATTTACCTATATTGAAAAAATCGATTATGACATATTAAAACAAATCATGTATTATTGGTGGTTGCAATAGTCTGGTGGTTAATGCGTTGAATTACTAAGCGAGTTCGTTGATCATATGCTGAAAGTAATAAAACTAAAAATTTTGTCCCAACTCTTGCGAAATTCACGTAATGATTTAGAGCACAAAACTATCACGAGAAGTTCACAAATTGTCCATTCAGAATTGACGTAAAATTGTGGGTCCGTTCGTTAGTGCAGAAAACATAACTCCGCACCACTAACTGGAGAAAGTTTTCACTTTTTATTTTTTGTTTGTCGATTAACCCATGTTATATCGATATCTGATATTTCTTATAAATAAAAATTAATTGTTTTTGACTTGTCTACCAGCGTATTATTTAGTTTTCAATTAGGATTTGTTTTTGCATGAAACCAATACTTGGCCTATAGGAGCAAGTATCTGAAATCATAATGTTCTTATTATTTTACATGTCGCATCACCTGTCTCTTTCTTTCAGACTTATTTAGTATGGGGAATGAGTTCAGGGAATTTATCTCTACCTTCAGAGCTTTAAATTTTTTTAGGGCTCTGCCGTCGCTAAGTCGAGGTTGAGCTTTATAATGGACTATAGTTTGTATATT
This sequence comes from Rhingia campestris, assembly GCA_932526625.1. Classification (NCBI taxonomy): domain Eukaryota; kingdom Metazoa; phylum Arthropoda; class Insecta; order Diptera; family Syrphidae; genus Rhingia; species Rhingia campestris. Next base: position 95,978 of record OW052186.1, on the reverse strand, counting down.
CCTTGTATATTCTACAATGTTATCTAATTTTCATCTGTAAACACATTCAACATGGACATTTTCCAGAAGCGAGGAAATTATTCATTTCCGCTATAATATGAGTGAATATGCCTTTTACTCCCTGCTTGATAATCTCTTTATCAGTTGGTATAAGACAAATGTGCTAGTTCAAGACCTAGCACATTTGTCTTATACTTAGCAGTGGCACTTTTTATTTCTAGCTTGTTACTTTGTTGGGGTTGCTCTTCATCTTGTTTCTGCAGCTTACATTTTTTGTTTTCCAAGCTGCTTCCGGTGTTTTCCTAGAGAACCATAAATGAACCATTCTCAAGGTGTATGAGAATATTGAATGAACTTAAATTAAGTTTAGATGTAAGTCTTGAAAGAAGTATATTTAAAGTATTAACTATTGAAAATGTAATATAGGTTAAGCTTAGCAATCTGTAAGAGGTAACTCGATAGATGAATGAAATAAATGAATAAATAAAAACTCTTTTGGTTAGGTGAATTCAGCCTCCAGAAACAACAATTAGAATAAACTACTATACCGGTTTTAGAAGCTAGAAATCTGTGATTTTATTTTTATGTAAAGGTTTTTGTAGCAGACCAGCATAAGACACACAGTGCAGCTAACCAAACAACTCAAAAATATTTTTAATCAAGATTAATCAAACAATGGGATGAACTACCCAGGTACATGTTAAGTAAATGAGTGCAGTAGCGTATTATTGGCATAATGATCTTAATTATGTTTTGTAAATTGTTCATCAATACAAACATGTGACTGATGTGCAAACATAACAAAAATATATGCGAATCGTTTTATACCCTATTGGGATAGGGCATTTCAAATAAATATTCTGACAAAATGGGTGTCGCTCAAAATGTAGGTAATTCATGTGAACTTTTTGTTTTAATTTGTGTATGCATTGAGCAAAAACTAGTAAAACATCTTAAAAATATCAAAATATCAAATATCAAATGTCAAAATATCTTATTCAGTTAATTTCAAAATCCCTAACGGTTTTATCAAAACTTGTTCTGGAAGGCATGGACCAAATTTCAATATCCCAGGTCAAAATGTAATTGATAATTATATCTTAATTATTCCTGTAAGTTACAATGTATGTATCGCATAAGCAATGCAAACTGCACTATTTTACAAATGTTTGACGATTCTGAATTTATGACTACCTGCCACTGTTCATATATTCAGCATGTATTTGCTTACCCAAACCGATTACAAATCTTATTGATTCAGATTATATTTATACCCTATCCCATGGGGTATATTAGTTTTGATACATAGTTTGTAACATAGAGAAATAATTAAACTAGATATCCTTAAAGTATACGATCGACTCAGAATCGATAGCTGAGATTTAGCCATGTCAGTCCGTCCGTCCGTACATCACCAGTTTTTGGGCCTTACACTTTGAGCTAGAAAGATGATATTTGGTACACGTGCTCTTTGTACAATTTTTGAAAACCGCCCACTGGCACCCCCCCCCCCCCTTTTTAGAACAGCGAAGTTTTTGGCCAAATCGTAAGGAACTTTGAAGCTTCTGAAAAATATATTTCGAGAATCTCAATGTCTATATTTTGTCCATACAAAATAAAATGAAAAAAAAACTTTGTTTGTACATTTTTAAAATATTTGTAAAATCTTTCGATGCAAGCCCATTGGCTATGATAATATGAACATTTTGTCTATACACCATTTTAACCGACGCCCACATTTTGGGGGCGTTTTCCTACAAAAACCATTTGTATACTCTACCCCATAGTATATGCAATAGAAAAACGTTGTTTTTTGTCGAACCATAAAAGATTTTGATAAACTGTCCGAACAATATCTTGTGACAACGTCATTTTCTATATTTCATTTCATTTAAGCATGGGATGGGATAGGGTATTAAACGATTCAGCGGATTGTAGCCTTTTGTATTTTATTATTCGGTTCGTTTAATCGGTTTTGTCAAATTGGGTTAAAGTAAAATCCAACGCGTGTTAATTCGGTTTAAGCGTAACTCGATCATGTCGTTAGATTTTGCTTTTGGTATTCAACCCAGTTCTAAATATTCCCGGAGAAAAGACATCACCGGGAATTATTTTCTCCAGAGAGTAAAATTGTCTTACTCCGAATTCCCCGGGAGATTTTTTTTTCCTTCTGTTTATAATCATTTGAAATATTGAAGATGGAATTGTTTACCAAAAATTAATCGGTATTAAATAAGATTTGTATTTTTGAAATCCGCCCACTGCCACGCCACGTGTTGTTGGCCAAAAGCTACTTTTTTCTGAAAAGTCGGCGTGGTAGTGGGTGGATTTTGAAATTTTTAAAACTTGTGTGTACATTACATTATCCTGGCTCAAAATTTAAGGCCCAAATTAGTGACGTACAGAGAGACATGGCTTAATCGACTCAGCTAGCGATTCTGAGTCCATCCATATAATTTACAAACTATGTATCAAAACGAATATACCGCTATGGGATAGGGTATTAATTGGTTGTGCTGAGTTGTGGTTTGATGAATCGGATAAAGAAATAACAAAATAGGAAGCAGACACCGCTGTTTGTTTACGAAATATTTGTGCTTTTGAACTTTCCATTAGTCAGGATCAAACAGTTTCGAATATTATATATATGGAGAAGTGAACGTATATTTAAAGCCAATCGTAAGAAATACATGTGGTCCCCATATTGTCCGACTGATCATAGTGAAATTCTGTAATAGGATTCTTGCAGTATGAGATATGAATATTTTATTGGACTTTCTTCTATTGTTCCATTAGTCCTGTAAGATGTCTTTTATGTTTTGCAAAAATATTTCTGGCCACGATATCTGGATTTTCTTGCACACAATTTTTTTATTGTTACATTTTGATAATAATTTGCAGTACTGTATTGTTAAATAATAAAAGCTAAAAATTTTTCGGTATAAACTACACCTAGTCGACCAAAGCTGCATACACAACTCCAAAATTCACGATAAATGTCGATCTAGATCGATTATTGACACACTTGAGGGTAAGTGCGATGCACCTGTTTTCATCACTATGTCAGTGATGCGTTACTGAATTTACCTAAATTATATAGCCTTGACAGCTCTGCAACTTGTAATTGAAAGTCATATCTACACCAAATATACATTTATTAAATTATGTACATGCCTTGTAGCCTTACATCACATATGTTACATACACTCAATATATTTTTATGTAGTCGTTTTTATTTTATTTGTCTTCACATTTTTTAATAGATATATACTACCGAAAAATAGAATACCAAAGTATTGAAAAATTATTTTATCCATTATTTAGTTAAACAGGTTATCAACTTCGACTCATTGTTTTTCAGATATATTTTTTTATAAATTAAATTTAAATGCTCATTGTGTAGATACATATTTTTATCAAAGAATTGTAAATAGTTTTCAGTTTATATTTTATCAGACAAAATATCCAAATCCTGACATACAAATATGTATATATTTTACCTTTTTTATTTTGTTTTTAGGTAATCTGCGTATTTTACGTAACATTTTACATTACATTCAGTTTAATTAATATGACGATTATAATAAAACTTATATCATTGAAATTTTGAATTTATATAAACTGAATTACATAACAGGTGCCGTAAAAATAAATAAGGTGTGCGCATATTTAAAAAAAATCGGATTATTCTTGCTATGCAAAAAAAAAGCCAATTTCATTCAATATAGTCCAAAAATAATGAATAAAGAATTATATTAAGGTGAATCATATTTTTAATACCTTCATGTGTGTATTAAAAACTAAAAATCTGATAAGTGGTGTATTTAAATTCGTTTTGGTTAATGTTATATATATTTTTAATATATATATATATATATAGAAAAATATAGCATCTTCAGTTTTATTCTATTAATCTAATAATATATTAAATATACAATTCATTGCACAGTTAGTGTTATATATATATATATGTATATATACATATAAATTCAACAGTTAAAATATCATTAGAAAAAAATATTTTTGTATCAATCTGTAATTATATCTTTATTTGTAATTTGATTTGTATAAAAATATATATTGAAAATATAAATGAATACATATATATATATATATATACATACATATATATATATATATATATATATATATATATATATATATATATATGCATTTATATATTGCATATATATATATAACAAAACAAAACAACAAGTCATGAGAACAAAAAATATTATATTTATATTTGTTTAAATACATTGTTGTATCAATTTGTAATTATATCTTCATTTGTTATTTTATTTCGTGATAATAATATATATTCACAGCCTTATTCATAAACTCATTATAAGGAGTTCATAAAGTTATGCACTCCTTAAAATGCCTCTAAACGCAAAAACCTTATTCATAAAAATTATACAACGTTGAATAGAGGTTGCATATCCTAAACGCGTCTGATGGTTGAATAGTGCCTGTATAAGACGGCTGAGCATCAGGGCTACCAAAGGTTCAATTGTAAGTTAAAAAAAATCATACAGGGTATTTTTGCATTTTAGCAGTTGTGTTTCACTGTTTAATTTGTTCAAAAGGTTATTCTTCTTTACCTACAGACTCAACATTGTAAACGATGTTATTGAGTCAACATAAGTCACCAAAATGTAAAAAAAAAGTGTAAAAATCAAATGAGATCACCATGAGATTCGCAACCATAAAAATGATCCCTTGGTAACTCTGCCGAGCTTTTTGGTAATTTATTTGACACAAACCCTCGATTACTATTATGGGTGAGGAAAATATGTTATGAATAAGAAATTGTGCGACCCTGAATGAAGGCTGTATAAATACCTACTTATGCACTGCATAACTAAACAACCGTTGATATGTTTTTTTAGTGGGGTCACAATTGTTTGGCAAAATTCATTTGGCATTTCTTTGTTTCAAAAAATCTTAACAATAAATTACCAAACAAAAAATAGCAAGAGAACAAAATGCCAAGTGATACGAAGAAATGCCTAATACAAAATTGCTAAAATTCAAAAAAGCTAAATGAAAATTGCGAAACGATTATTCGTCATATTATTTCAAAAACTAAACGTAAATTGCAAAACGTAGAATGCGAAACAATAAAATGCTAAATAAAAAAATTGCGAAAAGAAAAACGGCGAAATGAACCTCCGCCAATTGTTAATTTGCCAAACATTTTTGGCGAAACATACCATACCCATTTTAGTGAAATCTAATGAATAAGGGGGTCAGCATTTAAATACATATCAAAATTTGTTTAATGTATAACAGACTAATAGCACATCTTAAACATAACTTAATTACATTTATATGAGAAAAAAAAAACATTACATTTTTTTCAGATTTTTTTTTGTATCAATTTGGAATTATGTCTTTATTTGTTTTTTGATTTGTAAAAAAATATATATCTAAAATATAAATAAATCAGAAAAAATACCTTAATGCAGAAAAGCTTAATACTATATCTTTAGCATAATTCAATTATTATAATTAATCGTTCTTTGAACATTCACATAGATATATGTTATAATAACAAATAAAAATATAATAAGAAATTGATACAAAAATGCATCTAAACAAATAAAATGATAATATTTTTGTTCTCAAGATTTTTCGTTTTTTAGATATATATAGATAGATATATATATACATTGTAGGTAAATAGCTAACAAAAAAAAATCATGAGAACAAAAATAATGTTATCATTATATTTGTTTAGATACATTTTTGTGTCAATTTGTGATTATATCTTTATTTGTTCTTTTATTAATAAAAATATATGTCTATTAGACTAATACCACATTTTTTATATTATATTTATAGTTATTTGTACATAGATATATGTTATATATATATATATATATATCTAACATTAAAAAATTAAGGAAAAATATCATTATATTTTGTAGTCACATCTTTTTATCAATTTATTTTTATGTTAATTTTGTACATATATTTTTTTTACTAAACAAAAAGTTGTTTAACTATTCATTTTATAGCTAAGCAGGAAAAATGTAAATATGCTGAGATAAAAATATGTATATATTAATTTTTCTTTTAGCTCACTTGTGTATTATACATGACTTTACTTATACATCTAGTTTTCTTAATTTTACGATTATAAATACACTTATATGATAAGATTTGAACATATTTTCATTTATATGAATTAAATTACATATATATGGATTTAATACTGTTAGGTGTAGTATTTAATTTAGTTCGTATGATTTCACAATAAACAAACAATACATTGACTCTGTGTATTTAAAACTAATAATTGGACTTTTTCTGATATTGTCTCTTTTGTAATATTAGACGATTCGTTAAAATTGGTTGGTGTATTTGAAAACGTTTTTAGTTTATCTTACACAAATTCAACACTATGATCATCATCCGCTACTTCATCTATGTTCTGATCCTCGTTTTCATTTCCAGAATCATCAGCTCCTTCATCATCGTCGTCCTGCTTTTCTTCTTCATCCTGTTGACTTCCAGAATCTTCGGTTACTTCTTCATCTTTGTTCTCCTCCTCTTGTTCACTTCCAGTATCATAGGCTCCTTCATCATCTTCCTTCTGCTCCTCTTGTTCACTTGAATAATCTGTATCATCATCATTATTGAGCTCTATTAGTTCATCATCATCTTCTTCATACTCATCATTTTCTTCATACTCTTCAATCTGCCCTGACTGCCCATCACCCACTTCGAATGAACAGGAAGAAGAAGCCGCTTCTTCCTGCTCACTATGTGTGCTATCAGTTTCAGCAGCATATTTTTCAATCTCATCTTGATCCTGAAGACTACAGGTATCTGAAGAAACTTTTACTTCATCGTCACTTTCATCAATGACGATAACTTCACCCAAAGTAGTTGTTGGTAGCGGTAAGTCGTTGGGCCCTTTTTTTAGTTGCTTACTCAAACTACTGTTCTCATTTGATATTTTTCGCTTTAGTTCCGTACGTCGACTACTATGAGCTTCCGATGGCATGTCGTTTTCTTTTTGAATGGTTGGATTCCCGTCAACGTAGTCATGAACTTCGAATGCCAAAAGCTGTTCTTCCTGGGATTGCTCATAATCGGTAATTTGAGATGTCGGTGATGAAGTTAGTGAGAAGGTCTGCTTCTGACTACCACGTAAGTTTGCATCAAATAAACCTGTTGCTGTTTCAAATATTGAATTGTTGTTGCTGGTGGTTGTATCACTTTTTGGGGTACTGGAAGATTCTTTCTCCATTGTTGATTTCGTTACGTCCATTTTTACAAACAATAAATATATTGTAAATGCGATGCAGAATAGAGTTTTTGTCAAAATAGGTTTTATAATGTTTTTGATGTAAGTCCAGCGATGTACTAATTGTTGTTTGATAATAATGAAATTCTATAGTTGCTTTAGCCAATTCAACCTGGTTGTTGCAGTATTTAAACAGCGTCACTAATTGTCTTCTCAAAGTAGTAGACTGTAGCTCAGTCGTCGAGTCGAGTTATTGTATATGTATATATTATTGTAGCTAGTTGATTCTCAATTTCTCGTATCGTCTTCTAAAATAAAATATTTTTATATGCATTAATAATAATAACACGAATAAACAAACTTAAAAAATATATATGAGAAGTCTACGCGTCGCTAGTTGGTAGGCAAAATATACATTTATAGATGACCAATTATTCATTCTAGCAACAAGAAATTCCATTTAATTAGCCTCATTTCCCCAAATTGTGACGAAACAATTAAGAGCCCCGGATAGGACTAATCCCATTCGATCCTTAGAAGAAATGTGGGCGGATATTGAAAATGTTTACACTTGTTCTGCTTCGTCGAACAGAGTCTTAATACCAAATTTCATTTTCTTAAATTGAAGGCCCAAAATCGGTGGACTGACTGACGGACGAACAGACAGACATGTGGATCAATCGACTCTGAGTTGATCCCTATGGTAGGGTAGGTAGAAGTGGCGGTGACTCGTGTCTATCGCCATAATTCTTGCGATGTCTGGGGGGGTTCTATTTAGTAGATCGTTTGTTCTGCTTTTGTCGTAGTAGGGCCATATCGTCCTCGATATGACGAAATTTGTTAACCTTGTCTATTTGGAGTCGGCCTTTTTCAGGAAGTATGAGTGGATTTGTCCCTTAACCGCACCTGGCGGGAAACGAAACCTTGCCGCAAGTGAGCCGTGAAGAGCTGAGCCTAGCCAGCTCGTCTAACCGCTAGTTTCCTTCAATGTTACTGTGCCCTGAAGCCCAGAGAAGCGTGACCCTGAAGCGTTCGCCAAGGTGGACAAGTTCGTTCCGGCATTCCTTTACCAATTTGGAGGATATGGTAGCTGAGTTGATGGCCTTTATGGCCGCTTGGCTATCTATGAGAATAGCAATATTTTGCTTTTCCGTAGTGTCAAGCCCAAGTAGCGTGCAAGCCTCTCGGATGGCAAAATCCGGTAGGCGGTATGATACTGATATTTTCGGTGATTCCGAGTAGGCTCCGGACCCCACACCACAGTTCATCTTCGATCCCTTTGGTGTAGAAGGCCGTGTCGAAATCTCTTACAACTTCGTGTCTCTTCCACTGAGATCTTGAAGGAAATCCTACGTGGAAGACTTTCTTGAAACTTAGTATAGGTGTTTTGTAGTCTGTTGGAAACGTGACCATGCCGTTTGGTAACGAGCCCAGGATATTACTGTGGCCATACGGTCTTGTATTCCAGCATCCTGACTCCTTGAGTCTTACTGAACTGCATAAAGCGGTATCTTTAATGTGTAGGTCGAGAGGCAAGAGATGCAATAGCACAGTACTTTATGGTATGTCTAACGAATTTATTTCACTATGTTACGGGATAAGGTAAAATTCACTATCATTGAATCATTGGCAGTGAATTTGCATGACTAGAATTGACAAACAAAACCTCACTGAAAATTGATTGGCATTGTGTTGAATGTTTATCCAATTGAAAGGCATTGGAAGGAAACGGACACTCATATTTATTTGGGTTAGAATCTGAAATAAAAATAAAACAAAGGAAAATAGTGGCATTTGTGGCATTGAATGTTTGACCAATTGAAAGGCATTGGAAGGAAAAGGACACAGTCATATTTATTTGGGTTAGTATCCAAAATAAAAACAAATCAAAGGAAAAAGGACACTCGAACCCCTGATAATGTAACCTTTGTTGTGCCTATATTTATGGTTTTGTTTATGACGGACATCTTTTTTAACAATAAAATTTTAAAGTGGAAGTGAATACTAAGCCATTTCAAAACGTACCCACTCAATTGTAAAAAAAATCAACTATCTAAAAAACTAGCATTTAAACTTTTCAATTCTCGTCACTTAGGAAAGGTTAGGATCAATAGATGTGGGTGTCCATGTATGTACCTACATATAGATTAAACCATGAGATTGGCGGAAAATTATTCACTTGTTGGACAACATAAATGTGCAGGGACGCTGCCTAAATATGTATGTATACTTTCACTTACCCCGATTAACCAAGCACCTAGGATATCATAAGATTTTGATAACACGGATATTAATTAAAGTTTCTTTTTTTAAATCACAGAATAATTGCAATGAAAATGCATTTAACCGGCTAAACATGAATAAAATTTCAAGTCAACTGTTGTTGCCTCAACGTATGTATATCTACTGCGAAAATCAACACACCATATGTATTTAATTTATTATTAAGAGAAAATTGTATAAAAATTGAATTATAAAATCGGAAAAATACTTGCAACAAGACTCAATACGTTATTCACTGCACTCTCTATGAAAGTATAACAATAATTGCGTCGTGCGTCGTCTGGTATTATTTTTAAGAGGAAAATCCCGCTAATGCATTTAGTAAGATAGACTATAAAGGCACACAGCATTTGTCTCACTCTGCTGTATTGGAGTTACATGTGTTGCCACTTTTTATTTTAATGTAAGGTATGGTGGATTCGTTTTGACAGCTGTGGTGTGGTGTGACATCACTATATTTATTTATTGTCAAAAAATTCTTGATTTCAATTGCAATATTTCAAAAAAAAAAAAACGGTAGATATTTTATTGATGGTATGGTAATTAAATGACCTCTAACATGACAAGTGATATTATGAGCAGATAGAAAACAAAGTCAATGATTTTTTTTTATATAAACATGAAGATCTTCCCTAAGGTGCAGTTCGTCGCACTAGTGACACAAAAAACTAACTAAATTTTTTTACGATTTTGGGCTGGGTATACCAACTTACTTAAAATATAGAATTTCTATATTGTGGCAACAAATTGTACCTTTAAGTGAAGAAGATTAGAAGTTAGCACTTTACAAAAGTATTCATGAAACTCATAAAAATGGTAAATGGTAAAAAAAAATCACAAAAATATATCGAAAATTAGCAAATACTGACATACGTGTCACTAAGGCGATGAGTTATAGGTATCATTGAAAAAAATCAATCATTCGAAATGTTGTTTTAATTTTTGCGGCTTTTTTATGAATTGAATCATTGGCGAGCCTATGCATTTCAAAACATACATTTGATGTGTTAAAGGGACTGATTTAATGTCAAAATAGCATTTCAAAAGTTTACAACGTTTACCATCTCAGTTTACGCACCCAATTCCTGTGAGAAAATTCCGATATTGTTGGAAAAGATTTTCCATACAAATTTTGACAGATCATTTATCACGTCGTAATTTTATCACGTTTACAACGTTTACGACGACTTTCCGAAGTTACATGAATACTCCTTGGTTTTATCAGAAAATCAATTTTTGTTTTTTAATGAACAAGATTTATTTTTCTGAAGTTATGTTTATCATTCCACCCAAATGATACACATCGTTTCAATGACGTGTGTTATGACTTCTTCGTTTGTTCAAAATCGATCGACTAAATGTTTCAATGATTTGTATGACCGACATCTTTAATCAAATTTGAGTTCCATCATGTTTTGTGTTCCAACGAAGGCTATAACTGGACCTTTAGATTAAATAACTCCCAAGAAGCGCCCTTAGTTATCTTAGCTGATAACCGCTAACTGCCTACTGCTTCATTCATTAGGGCATATTATAAAGTCCTGACTTACTAGTATGCAGTTTTTTCTGAGTCAGTTAAATAAGCTCAGCTGCTATTCATATACATTTTCACCGCTGAGTTTCGTTAGATTCCAGTTTTAATTCTGATCTACTACAATTCTTGTTCCTATTATGACAGTCATGTAAATTTGGTATAGCAAAATAATACTCCATGAGCAAGAGTAAGATAAACATATAATACACATACGATTACAGACGCCATCATAAACAAAAAAAATAAACAAATGTATATACATAACTATATAATCGATTTTAAAGTCTCAATAAAATTCACTTCACTTCACTTCATGTAAATTGGTAAACAAAATGTGCACCCTTCTTTGATTTTAATGGCGGGAGGAGTTAGTTACAGTAGCCGAAAGAAATCGAATAACTAAAAAAATTTAAATTAAGTGCGTAAGTCTGTTATTATACCCTATACCATAGGGGTATATTAGTTTTGAAATTTAGTTTGTAACATAGAGAAATAATTTCGATAGATATACCTCAAAGTAGGTATATGGATCGATTCAGAATCGCTATAGCTGAGTCGAATAAGCCGTGTCTGTCCGTCCGTCCGTCCGTCTGTGTGACACCGATTTTTGGGCCTTAAATTTTGAGCTAGAGTGTTGAAATTTGGAATATAGACTCTCTGGCCGACGAAGCAGAACAAGTATAAACATTTTGAAATCCGCCCACTGCCACGCCCCCTGTTTAGAAAAACGTAGTTTTTGGCCAAACCGTAAGGAATTTTAAAAAAGTGTCTGAGCAGCATATTTAGACAATCCTAACATCTATAATTTGTCTATACCAAGTTTTTTGCCACGCCCACTTTTTGGGGCGTTGTTTTTATTAAAAAAACGTTTTTTGTCCAAATTTTAAAAAGTTCGAAAAAACGTTCGATGCAAATTCTTCCGTAATGATGTAGTAAACATTTTGGCTATTGATCATTTTCACCTACGCCCACTTTTTGGGGGCGTGTTCTTACAAAAACCATTTGTATACCCCCATCCCAAGGCATTAGCAATAGAAATATTTTGTTTTTTTGTCGAACCGCAAAAGGTTTTGAAAAACTGTTTGAACAATAGCTATGTTGCGCAATGTCATTTTCTGTATTTCATAGCCATAGAGCCTACATTATGAGGATATTCGTTTTAAGGATGGGATGGTCTTGTATAATTTTTAACGCACAAAAAATCAATTTTGTTAAACTTTTTCTTATTGATATGATGAATTGAAGAGGATATTAAAAATAGTTAAACAAAAATGTATCTGATACAGTTTTTTTATCTGTTTGTTTTGTGATTTTAGCTTAACGCTATCATTGAAAAGCATCATCGGAACATACAACAATTTTAGCTTGAAAAGTTGCTCATAATAATCATTGGAAAATTTTGCCACTTTTCTTTTACTTTTTGCAGATTTTTATAAATGCAATTATTGGCGAGTTGGTGCTATAACGAAGCTTATGAATTTCAAAACAAACCCATCAAAAAATCCCGAGTATCTCAATCCCACACTGTGTTGATTTTAATGACATTTGCCAATAATTGCTATAACCAACTTTTCATAATGAATACCTAACTGTATTGTGTTCATACGTTACTTTTGGCCTTAATATTAAAATTGGTGTCTATAATTAGGTACCAACGGTAAAAAAGATATACTCCAGTACAAAAAGTAACTAAACGAGGGATTCAATATGAAATGCAATAATTTATTTAATAAAATGAACACATGGACATGATTCGGATGTTTTGATAAGTAGAATTGACTATTCACTAAGTCAATCATTAAAGCCTAATTGAGAGCGGTCAATTGAAAAAAAAAAATAATATATTTGAATCGAAAAGTGAGGGCAAGCCTTAAAAATGTATAAAAGGTTTACAATTCTCTGTGCGACTCTTCGCACACACAAATGACGGGAGAAGCTAGGTTTGAGGCAAAAAAGTATTTATAAACTTAGGATATTAATGCTCTTACTCTTGACGACCAATCTAAGCAAACTGTTATTTGCAAGAAAATCCAGACATCACTCAAAAGCAATTGCAATAGCAATTGGCATAATATGCATTTCCAAAATCATTCTGGACTAATGAAATAATAAATGGAAAGTTCAATATACACTACACATTTCTCACCCTCAGTTGATAAATTCCTTGCGCACAGACAAAATATATAAACCCACGTGTAGTTTTGGAATACCGCCAAAATCGTCCGTTTTGCTCTATGAAGAAAAACAACGAACTCACAGAAGCTTTCCATACCAAAAAAGGATTTAGTGATAGCGATTTCTTCACTGGAAGGACTATCACTGTTTTTCGGGGTAGGAACATTTAGTAATCAAAATACTGATGCGATTTACTGATGTATTGAATAGGCTAGAATCCGCTGCGCGAATATATACAACAATACTATACATCACCAGCAACTGACCCGACCACAAACAAAGGAAACGGATATATACAGGATATTTTTTAATATAACATTTATTTTTGAGTAGAAAATAAGTAAAGAAAAACAATTTATGCATTTTCAGTTTTCTTACAGCACATCTTATGTAAATAAAATAAAAATGAATTAAAGATAATACATACATCAGCTGTAAACATGATAAGTCGAAACAATTCACAAAATAGTCCTTGTACAAAAACAAAAATAAAATGCTTCGGAGAAATTGTAATTCACCCGCAGAAAAATTACGTATAGATTCATAACTAAAACATTAAATACATATAAAAAGTACTAAAACAAAAATATTGCTTAAGACCTTCGTAGGCATCTGGAACTCATTCAACAGTAACTGACTTCGCTAAATTTCTCGGACAGTCCACATCACAACCACGTAGCACAGCTATGTGGTATGACAATAGTTGCATAGGAATGACAGTTAAAACACCTTGCAGGCAATCAACAGTTCGTGGAATTTCTAGACTTCGCGAAGAGTACGACTTTGTGTCTTCATCACCTTCCTCACAGATAATAATTGGTCGACCCTTTCGAGACGTTACTTGTTGCAGAGCATTCATGCACTTAATGTATACTGGATCACGTAGAACAATCATCAACACGGGCATTGAATCATCAACAAGTGCTAATGGACCATGCTTTAACTCACCGGCCATTATACCTTCACTGTGCATATAGGTCAATTCCTTGACTTTCTGAAATCAAAATAAAGTTTATAATCATATGCCTGATGAATGTATATTAAGAATTTACCAAAGCGCCTTCCAAACAGGTAGCAAAATTGTATCCTCTACCCATAATTAACAGGGATTTGTGCTGATACAAGTCCTTAGCCAGTTCCTGTACCTTTGAGTCCAACTTTAGTACCTCTCGAATTTGCGTATCCAAATTTGACAAGGCTTCAATGATCTCCTTACGCCGTTGTTGAAGCGAAATTCGATCTTCACTCATCACCAAACCGAACATTACTAAGGAGATAAATTGCGACGTGTATGCCTTTGTAGACGCGACACCAATTTCAGGTCCAGCATTAATATGAACACCACAGTGTGATTCACGACAAATAGAACTTCCCACTGTGTTAGTAATGCCAACTATTAGAGCACCCCGTTGCTTGCAATATCGCAGAGCCATCAAAGTATCAGCTGTTTCACCAGATTGTGATATAAAGAAGCAAACATCGTCGCGAAATATGGGAGTATTACGATCTAGAAAATCAGAAGCCAATTCAACCATCACTGGCAATTCAGTGAGTTCCTCAAGCAATTGACGTGTTGCAACTGCACTATGGTAAGATGTACCGCAGCCAATCAGCATCAAACGGCGGCATCGTTTTATTTCTGGAATGTAATCTTTTATACCTCCAAGAACTATAGTACCATTGACAAAGTTCATGCGGCCACGCATAGTGTTAATAACTGATTCGGGTTGTTCGAAAATTTCCTTTTGCATGAAGTAATCATAGTTGCCTTTCATAATTTGCTGAATTTCCATTTTAAGGGTTGTGATTTCACGTGCATGTGCATCATCAACACACTTCTTTAGGCGATGAATACTAAGAGCTCCATCTTTGACAGCGGCAACGTCATCGTCCTAAATAAATTGAAAGAATAAAATACAAATTTGTTTACTCGACAGACTAAAATAATGAGCGGAAAAGGCTAAACCAACAGAGTGTTCAAAAACACAGCTATATCTTAATGACTTACTAGGCAAATGTTTATGGTATACTCCATATACGTGATCTACTTCATTGATTTTTCTTGTTCGTTTATTGTAAAACGGGGAATGCGATACACAATATTAAGATTTCCTTAGGGCTCTAATCAACTTCTTTGCAAATGCGCAAAAAGTTTTCATTTAATGTTTAAACATTTGGATTTTCAGTTGATAATTGGCTTCAAAAGTTCAAAAATAAACAAATGAAATTCAATTAAAATTACAAGGACTAATTAAACCAGTTCTTAGTATAAACTTATTAAGAATCTGTTTAATTGTGCGACAGCAAAGTTGTACCTAGCATTAAAACTAAAAACTAACTTCTTTTTATTGATAACTTTCTTATTCAGTATCACATTACCCACGAATTTGGTTGAAATAACCTCATTTTAAACAAAATTTAGTTTTGTCCTAAGTTCTGCTAAGAATATTTTAATTAAAAATTCGCAAATGGCGCAGGAAAATCTTTGAAAAATGCGTAGGTGAAAATCAGGTGGTTTCACTTTAATTTTTGTTATCTTTTAGAGCCTCTAATAGCTTTCAAACATAAATATAATTTCATCTGGTAAAATATAGACAATGATATTGCCTGTTCTAAAAGTACTAAGTCACCATAAACATTTGCTTAAAACAATATATCATACATACCTCTAAGTAGATAACCCGGTTAGTGTGCTCAATTACAGCGGATGCATCCGACGCAAAGAAATATTCAACTTCTTTGTCCTCAAGTGGCATGAACTCAGATGTGCTTTCTGAACGTGGTAGAACTGGCATTTCACGTGCGGCACCATGTGGACGATGTTCTTTTGTTTTAGTTTATTTATTTATTTTGTGTATGGGTTTTATGTGAATATATATAGGCATATGTATTGTTATATATGCATACATTGGAATGTTTTTTATATACAATATGTCGTTGATAATCAGTCGATCATATTATGTTTCATTTTTTGTTTGTTATTTTGCATTGTCGGTTGAACCATGTGTTTGTGTGTGCGTGTTTTAAATGTGGGCATATCGCAGTCAGCATGAAGTTGATAATGCAGGTAACGTACCACAAGCGAATGTATTGGTATAATAAATAAATATTAATAATCAAATTGGAAAAAAAATATATATATTTATTTATTTTATATATTGATATAACGAACAGAACAATAAAGTCGTTTTATTTAATATAATATATGTTTTAATATTTTCCAATCACCAACACCAAGAGAAAGTACACATCAACTTAAATTCAGGAAAAATATACTGTTATATTTAAATAGGCTAGTACCTTCCTATTAACTACAAAAAATGTATTGAATGTCTTTATTTCTGTCCGTAACCAGTATGCATGTGAAACCACAACCATGTAAAATAAAAAAAGCACGATAATATGATGAATTAAAGCAGTTTTACTATTCTATAAATCAACTTAATGTCAGTGTCTGAACAAGATATTTAGATAATTTTAATATCTATATTTCTTTCATATAACACTTTTTACCATGCCAACTTTTTGGGTGCGTTTTATGTAAAAAAAATAGTTTTCGGTAAAATTTTAACAACATTAGAAAAAAAAAACTTTCGATGCAAAAACATTAATAATGGTCATAAGAACATTTCGCCTATAGGTCATTTTAACGCCCAATTTTTGGAGGCGTTTTCCTACAAAAACCATTTGTGTACCCTACCCTAACGTTTTTTTTTGTCGAAACATTAAAAATTTTAATAAATGTTGAATTATATGTTGTGACAATGTCTTTTTTTATATTTAATTCCCTATAACGTTTTTAGCCACGCCCACTTTTTAAGGATCTTTTATTTAAGGATGGAATGGGATTCGATTCGCACAGCGGATTGTAGCCTGTTTTTACTACATTTTGCTACATTACAATTAAGGGTTGTTGTCAAGACGTATGACGCCACAGTTGTAAATATTGTGTATTATTAAAGTGAGACAATTGACAGCCGATCACAAC
Source organism: Rhingia campestris (assembly GCA_932526625.1). Classification (NCBI taxonomy): domain Eukaryota; kingdom Metazoa; phylum Arthropoda; class Insecta; order Diptera; family Syrphidae; genus Rhingia; species Rhingia campestris. Next base: position 78,740 of record OW052186.1, on the reverse strand, counting down.
CGCCAATGATGACCAAAGTTGAAACAATCTGATTCAAAACATTCGCTACCGCAGCGCACCTTCGTAGTGTCCTATACAGTTTGCCTAATCCCCAACTAACGTATGAGTTAGTACCATGAACTGGGTTCCATTTGTTACGTAAATTCAATTTGCATTCACAAGAGCTGACAGAATAGAATCAATTGTTAGAAAAAAAGTTTATATTTGGTTAGACTTGCGGGTTCCACAAAAATTTTATATTTTAAATATAAAAAAAGGACTAAGTGAAATCCCGCAGAAGTAGATGTAATTTTTACTCCAGCATGTGTTTTAAAATACACTGCTTCAAATCAATTTTAAAGAAGACATATTATTTAATTTAAAAAAAAGTGTTAACAAAGAAAATTAATCTAATGAGTAAATTTATTTACAAAAATTCCATCCCGTTGTAATTTTTTTTTAAAGATTTTACAATGTACCTTTATCTTATTTATATTTTAGCATACTTATTTACAGCAGATTTTGACCGTAAAATGTTGATGGCCAACCAAAATAATTTTATAACATTGCAATCCCGAAACCATTTAGTTTCATAAGTGAGTAATATGTAGTATTGAAATCATTACCTTGAGTACTAGCAGCTTCGGTGTCTATTGCATTATATTCAATATTTGTTTTAAAATAATTTATTTTATTTAATCAGGGATAAAAGAAAGGAAAAATAAAAACGAAGTATGAGAACAAAGATTTTTCAACGTAATCAACATAAAAATAAAAAAAAAATAAACTTACAATTAGTAAGAAATTAAAAAAATGTTATTTAAAAAAGTTAGAAAGTATATGCAAAGAAAATGGTTCGATATAAGTTTTGATAATTTGATTTGACATCTTTTATTTTGAATTATATTTAGTTAACAACAAATTTTTTTTTTCGAAAAATTTAAAAATAAAGCAAAAATATAAAAAAAAATTAATAATTATATACAAACTTCTAAATTTTTAAATTTAAACTATATTTATTTTTTATGATTTCAGATTAATTAGGTAGATATATTGACTGACAATAAGAGCAATCATTAAAATATTGAACCATTTCGAATGCTTATTTAACGAATGAAAATTAGTGTTAGAGTACTTTGTGATCATAAAATGTTTAGCTACCTTTAACATCAGTCTTCTGTTTATCATCTTTTGTTATTTTTATCGTGGTATATCAAGCAGTAGTAGAGCATTTTTTGTGTAGGTAGAAATAGTATGTGGTAGGAGGGCACACGGGGATTAAGTTTTTTTTTAAATGTTTAAAATTTGCAAGTGTTTATTGTCCAAGTAATATATTTAAATATTTTTTGGAAACAAGTGTAACACGTGCAATATAAAATGAATAAACAAATATAAAACAGCCACCCACAAAAAACATTGAAAGTACATAGGAAAAGAAACAAACAAATGATTTAAAAGAACATTTAACTTATAGTAGTAAACATAGAAAATAAAGTAATACATATAAAAACATCTTATAACACTGATAAATAGGGAGGTGAATCAATGTTTACAAATAATATAAATACGATTACATTCAAAATTACCTACTGAATAGACACCCAGACTCAGGTGCATTAAATACACACATAAACTAATTTATTTTTCCAATCTTGGAACACCATCAACTCATTTGCGAGGACAAAGTTGAATATGAACATTTGTTTTATATAAGACTACCTACTTTATATATAACTCTAAGAATTTCGGTCAGAATACGCCCTCACAAGTACATTTTTAGACTAGTCTCTTGTAAATAACTTAAGCAGAGCAATTGCCTTATATAATTTATCTTTTTTTATAAATTTCTTGATAATCTGTTTTTTTATGTTTCTTTCTGATATAGCTGATGGAATCCTTATTTTAATTTCCTTATATTTCATTCAAACACACTTTCAGTCGTCATTACCAATCTAGCACAAACAAATTTATACTGTTTTGTCAAAAACCCCTTCAACTTACCTTTTCCGTATAGAATAGGAATGTGATCAGTGGCCAAGCGAGTCTTAGTCTTTATACCAACCAGCAATGGTGAACCACGGCGTGAAGCTACGCATTCACCAGGGAAATGTTTCGATTTAAATGTCAACGCAAATGCTCCTTCCTAAAAATTGAATCATTAAAATGTAATTTTTTTAGTAATCATTTAATTTACTCACCAATTGTTGGATAACTTGCTCTACCAGTTCTCTAAAGGAATACCCGGGATGCTTTTTCCACAAATGATGGATCAATTTGGCCATGATCTCTGTATCGGTTTCCGATTCAAAAACGTAACCGCGTTTTTCCAGGAATGTCTTAACATCTTTGTAATTTGTAATAATACCATTGTGAACAACAACAAATGAGTTAGCGACATCGGAACGTTGTGGATGAGAATTCGTTTCCGATGGGACGCCATGTGTTGCCCAACGCGTATGTGCAATACCAACGTGAGTAAGGACGGGATCGTCGTAGTTTGCATCACTAAATTCTAAAATAATGCAAAACGAAATTAAAACAAAGTAAGGGAAATATTTTAGTTATCCTAATCTTACGTTCTGCAATAGCATCTTCAAGTACTTTTACTTTGCCACACCTTTTGACCATAACTATATCCTTCCCATCGCTAGAATCGATTGCAACCCCAGTTGAATCATATCCACGGTATTCCAAACGCTTGAGTCCGTTGACAAGTAAGTTTAGAACTTCACTTCGAGATTTGGGTGTCAAGTAGTTAAGGTATGCAAAGATTCCTAACGAAATAAACATATATAAGAAATGGTATAAAATTAAATAAAAATATAGTAAAGCCTAACATTTGACCGCAAACTAAGTATTTTCTTTTAATGGCTTGTCAAGTTTCTGTATTGCAATAAAAATTTAGACGCTTGTCTGGCCAGGGCTCAGGGGCTATGCTCTGACAAGAAGTATGTTTCAAAGCAGTCAACTTGATTCAAGGGTGAAAGTCATATGCTATATGGCCTTTATAACTGCAGACCAGAAGGTCTGGGTTCGATTCCCAGCCGTAGCAACACCTAAATGATTTTTTACTGGCCATCCTCACGTGATGATCTGACAAATCATCCGAGTAGTATCAATTGTCTAGAAAAGATTAGCCATTCGGAGCCGGCATTAAACAGGAGGTCCCGCCATCGTGGAAAAAGTAAACACACACACATGAATGGTTGTGAGAAAGCTCGTCCCTGGGTACTAACGAGCCTGTTGCGCCAAAAAAAAAATATTTTCTGTATCCTCCATAAGATAGCTCACTTCAATCATAATCAAATACTACCCCTAAATAATCAATTTTACATCGATTTGAAGCACAGCTATACAACGCAAAATTTTAATAGACTATAGTTACGTAATTAAAGAAAATATTCGTTAGAATGTTTTTATAAGTTATGTTTTCAATTTATAGAGTCGGAGTAAAATACTATTGAACCTTGATTTACAAATAACAAGGCCTAATATGGAAGAGTTTCACGATACAATTATTTCAAGGAACTTCACATGTCGTTGGCCCTCGGTTCTCAGAACTAGATTTTCCTTGTGAGTTTATAGCAAACAAGAAGATTACAAGACGAATCCATCCAATTTAATTTACAACCATTACGATCGATTCGATTTATAATTGTTGAGGTGATTCCCACATAAACTCAACATTAACGAACACATTAAAACAACCTTTTTGTTTTTGTTCAACAATTTTATTAAAAAGTATGAAATATAGTTTAACTAAAGGAATAAGCACATATAAAGGGTGATCCAATAAAACCTTCCTAACTCTTTTTATAAAAAAAACACAAAATATCAACGTATTGAGAAAAATCTTTATTTGTGGTGTTAGTTTGATTCATGTCTTTTAATGTTTAATGATAATTTCATTCAAATGTTGCCCACGACTAACTCTTAAATGGTCCGTTCTGTGGTTTCAAATTTTGACCACTATTTCAAACATATTGACCGGTATTCCATGAATAACACGAGTTGTGTTGGTTTCCAAGCTTTAATCGTTTCGGGTTTATTGACGTTAACAATAGATTTCACATATCCCCATAGAAAGTAATCAAATCACATGCCAATTGACAGGACCATTTTTTGAGATGATGTTTTCATCAACGTTTTCCAAGCTATGGAGACGAAGATTCAATCACGAACAATACGAGCTATACAGCGACATATCCCTGGTCGAAAAAACTCCACAAGTAGAAACCGACCATGGACCGGTCTAAGTAGAGAGACAACATGTCTCTCTCATGGTTGAGACCCAGTTTCATCCCGGACTGTAGTAAGTAATGTCAGCTGGCTTGAATTCTTGAACGAGCTGTATTTTATACACTTTGAAATCTAGATCAGAATTCAAAATACGACATAACTTTCCATAAGAGATGACCAAAACTTGAGAATGGCGACGCATTGTTTGACGACAGAAGAGTAGAATATCGCGGCGAGTTGTCTTTGTACTCTCGGCATTCTAGCTTTTCAAGAGTAGCTCGAAAATTGACATATGCCACCCAAAAGATTTCTAGCGAAATTACAAGAGAGGGTTTTATACCTTTGTAGGATTTTAACACAGCGCAGCGGGCTATTGACGAGAAGAGGAAAAAAAAGAGTCGCTGTTTTTATAGTGTTCGTGAAATTTTCAGAACCTTCTTCGAATGTTGGTGTTATTCGGTTGGTACTCGCCTATATTTTTTTTCGAATTATGGTTTTATATAGATTTCGGATAAGATTGAATGCACAACCTTTCAATCAACAGAACACATAATCACTGCACCGTGACCACCCACCTAAACCCCACCACTTAAAATTAAACCATACAAAAATCACTTTATAAACCTGTACTAATATACATTCATTATACCGAATTAATATTTAAATCTAATTCATTTTATTTTTGTTTTCGACGACCTTGGCATTTGAAACTACTAGGTTATCTATAACTGACACTTTTGCAGAAATGAAAAATAACCATATGTCAATTTATGCATGCCAATAAATCAGTTCCACCAGTTGGCTTTTGATTTTTAATTACTTCAGCATTTAAAATTTTATCACAACGTATCATAATCCAATCTTAAGAAAAGTTAACAGTTAGCCGCTTATTTTGTATGATAGTTTCTAGACCTGTATTTCAGGTTTAATAGCAATACTATGACGGTGTATACTTGTATCGAAAATAATTTGTATGGTATGAAATATTTTGTTTCATTAATTGTTATCTCGAAGTTATCTAAATTTGATTTTCAAATTCACATTATTGCAAGATATTTTGTATACTCTACGATGAATGCAAATTACTACTCATGAAGAAAACGAAAACTTAATACAATTCCAACACTACTGGACCTGAGTTTCCATTATTTTGGGGAGCAATGCTAGTTTGCTAAAAATTAGCTCCTAATATCAAAAACATAAAATATTCTCATTATCTGTGAGATAATTTTAATAATTTGACGCAATAAGCGATTGTTTCGAATCTTTACTCTTCAAATGGGTGAGCTTTTAATGAATCGCCAACGACATCCACTTAACTTAGTATAGTGGAAAGGTCTCATCGCTTGGCGATAGTTGGTATCTACTCGAGAAAGAATCCAAGGGGATTTAAAACTGAAAACATTTTGGAGAGGTAAAGCTGTGTCAGTAATAGCACATTAATATATTATAAGACCGGAATGGATATACTCACTAGTCCTATAAACAGAGTATTGGAGTGGATAACGTTAGGTGGGAGAGTTGTAATCTTAATCCGACGGTAAAAAGATCGAATTTGGATTTTGGCTAACTGTATGTGTTAGATCAAGTATAGGCCGCCCTTAATATATATATTTTTAAATATAACATGTAACAATAAACTAAGTGACAACATATAAAATGCATGGTATTGCACCGATATGTTTTCTCAGTGTTTCAAATACAATAAAAAAAGTGAGTACCAGTAATACACAACATAATCTCATCGAATGGGGAACGACGAAAAAACTATTTTGCACGTTGTAGATTTGTTTCCAAAAAGAAAGTAGTACATACGGAGACATATAATGGCAACCGTATGTACGATGCACGCATCTATTTTTATTTTAACGCACACATTAACTAGTGAAACATTTGTTGAGTTAAAATCTAGCTACAAATTATTTATTTAATTTGATAAACATTCAATATTTTATTAAAAGCGAAAAGATTCCAATCATCAAATATTTTATTCTAAATTTCGCCAGTTGATAATATCATTCGCTATTCTATGCCTAATAGAAAAACAATTAACAAAAACACGCAACAGCTACAATATTTCGATGTTTTTTTTTAAGTGATTATTCTACCGCTATCGCGAAGCAAATGTTTCATACGTTATTATTTACGCAGGGTTTTGATAACAACTCACATGTGTTTTATAGATCTGCCGGCTCTCGATACATTCACAATGATGTTGCTCACCGGAACTTGCACTTGACATTGTGATTGTTATTGCTATTAGGACGATAATTATATTTGTATTGCCTTCTTTTCTAATTAACTAATAGAAAATTATTAGGTTTACGACTTTCTTAGTTTGTAACTTGCATCATACTATCAATATCACCGATATCTGGATACTTCGAAAAATAACATGAGTGTTGCAGTAAACATAAGAAACTATTGGCTTGGTAAAATTTCATCACATTGTTACATAATAGAACAAATCAATTTGAATACCGAATTTATTAATATTTCAATAAATCTCTTGTTAACTTTACATTTGGAAATGTATCGCTCTCGTATACTTCACACACAGAATTGTATGTACTCTTTGTTACACGCTTAGCCCAGTTAAGAGATGAATGCATAAAACCAGATACGTATTAAGTAACTCCAACCAAGCTGTTTGCTTCGCTGTGTTCCTATTAGGTAAGGTGGATAAACTGGTTTTTGCCAATTTAATACTATTACAATCGAACAAAATGAAAGTGAATTTTTATCATAACTCTTTTGTGACCCAATAGGAAATACATGTTTAACAGGTAATAATGCACATAAAAAGAGGGTAGGTACTAACTACCAACGAGTTGGTAAAACAATTCCGATATTAAAATGTCAGTTAAAGTTGCGTAATTTGACTATAATATATTGATGATATTTAAAATATTATCAAATTTAGATAGGCGTTCAAATTTCAACCAATACAAATCGATATACAGACGAAATGTATAAATGGTTTCAATGTATCATAGATACATGTATTTCATTTCTAATTTAATTAAAAGCAATATTATTCACTTCGTGGGTAACGCGAAGTCATCAGTATGCCAGGAACCCTTCAAAAATGGGTTTCTTCCACAGAATATTTCGTAGAGAATAATAAAAAACATGAAACACTAAATCGGTAATAGATTCAAAGCGTACGAGTCTTGCATTTAATAACAGAGAGTACAGTTTTTGTTTACTTGAAATCATAATTAAGTAACGTGTCACTCGTCGGTAACAATAACTTTCTGTTACTTACCGTGTTTTTTTTTAAGAAACTCATTAATAAGCGAAACAAATGCTAACCCTAAAGCTTATATATTTGTCTATTGAGGAATTAATAATTAATAGTCAAACGAAACATTTTGAGCGCATATAAAAAATGCACATAAGTACTTACCACACATTTTGGTTAAGGTAAGATTTAAGATTAAAGCCGTATATTATGTATAGATTTCCAAAATTTCTGTAAAAAGTAAAATTGTGGAATATTTAGAATAATGTATAGTTAATGTGATGTGAAGTAAATGAAAGTAATGTAGTACGTTCCTTCAGAAGCAGTATATTTAATAATGTATTTAAAGTTTAGTGAATATAAATGTCAACATATTATTAATTATTTACGAACCAATTTATAATCATTATATATCAACCAAGGATGAAAAAGATTAAAGAAGACCTTCATAAGGAACTATTATTCCATTGTCCTTTTATTATTAAAAATTGAATGGAATTTCTCATGTTGAAAATCAGTAATTTCTATACAAATCACAGCACCATTATGAAAAATATTTAATAGTCAATCTTTTTTAACCCTTACACTTTTTTTGCGAATCATAATCTATATATTTTGCAACAAAAATTATTTCACTTTAACTAATTATTATTTGCTAACTTAATAAGGAATCCATATGTATATATTTATTTAAAATATGTTTTTGTATTTAATATATCCATGAAACATAATTTGCCACGTCTAATAAAAACATTTATTTTGTTTTAAACTGATATTTCGTAAGCAAACAACATCTTATTATCTACAACTATATGACTACTAAATTGTTTACCTTTTATTGTTTATTTAAGTGCGTTTGGTCAGAATTTAGAGTTAACAGACGAAACAAATATCTAATATTTGATACTGATATAAAACTTACGAAACGGAAATGTGTACTAAGAGATACAAACAAAAAAAACACAAACAAAACAGCACTGACCACGACACGGCGGGACTAAGCGATGACGAATGCAAAGATAAAGTAAGCAAGCTAATTCAAAATGATGAAAATGAACCGCACGACTCCACTGCTGAAATCACAATGAGCTTCAGTTATAAAAGTGCGGTGGATAAAATATGGAGTACGTGGGATATTTTCCTGTATATAGTATACTGAAATTAAAACTAACCGTGATCATGGTAGACAAGATTGTTTTATTTTTGTTTTGTTTTTCTCCTTTTTCAGCAAGTGTTCACACAGACATTTATCGGCGATCAGTGATCGGCGTCGCGAACCAACCAAAAAGTAAGCTAGACAGCGTTGCCGTAAGAAATTTCCGAATCCCGGAGTGGCAATTTTTGGGCCACGAGAATTGTTGGCCACATTTTGACGAACAAAAAGACCATTGAAAAGCATTATAAACTCTGCTATATTTCAATTCAAAGAGTCAAACTAAAGATAGGCAGGAAATATTTTGAACATAAAAGAATTGATAATTTTACTCAATCCCATATTAGAATTGATATAATGTTTTTGACAAAGATAGATATGGAACAACGAAGAATATTAAGTTGTTTAATTTATTTAAACATTTTCAGTTCCATTATTATCGGATTAAGAAAATAAACAACACACTAAAAACACCTAAAATATAAACTGTTAATGGCTTTCATATAATTTTGAAAATTTAACTGTTACTTAATGAACGCCGCACCAAAAACTGTGAACTATTATATACATCTTGCACTTTTGTTAATAGTTAAGTAGATCGGAAGGAGGTAATGATGAAAAATACCCACAAGTGGTGGGTGCACGACCGGGTCGTAAGTAACTTTATCTTCCACTGTGAGGTTGCCAGAAAATCAAATACCAATCATTTGACGGATTTTATAGTTTGGCCAAATTATAGAAAACATTTACATTTATTTTGGTTATTGATGTTAAAAAATAAAAGGGAAATATTATAAGGAACTATAATTATAGGAACTTCCATTGAAATTTGAAGGAAATCGGTGTCCATGGAATTATAATGATTTTCGAACTCGGGATTTTGATTATTTCTAACATTACGCTTATAGCTAGTCCATCCCAAACATAAAGACGTAGTCTCCTGTCTAAACGGTTGCACCGATTTGTTTTCAAACTGGATGGTGTCCTTTAGTGAAATTTAAATGTTTGCCTTATTTGTATTTAAACGTTTTCTTACGTCGCAGAATAAGGGAAAGTTACGTATCATTCCGTCGTGCAATATATTTTTTTGAGTAAGTAAACGCAAATACTTTAATTAAAGAAAAATATCACAAAACAATAATTCAATTATATACAAATATGCGAGTCATTGACTGATGCCTAGTGCCAAATGGCTCGTTCGTGCACTTCGTAGCAACACTGGAGCCAAGTATTATGAATCAGCTAACTTTGTTAGCAATAAAAACCGCATTCCCATGTTTGAACCACAGTGCTCCTGTTCACTCCCACCACTCGTGTTTTTGGCCTTATCAAAAACTCTTTGCACTGCACTGAGAATAGAACAAGTTAATAGTATTGGCTATGATATAAGTATACATTTTATCAGTGGTATGATTTTCTTTCCTAGTGCGAACAAGACTTTTGTTATAAGCGCCACATGAACAAAATTGATCTGTCTGGTATTTGTAATAGCAAATTAATTATATGCATACATACAACACCTAAGATAGTTTTTCTTCAAATACTGGTCCGGGCGGTATAAAATGCATGCTAATTGAAGCATAATGAATGATCAACTCAAATCGGTTTAAAAGTGAGAGTGCTTAAGTCTTAGGATGGTTGTTAATATGTATATTAAGGTCAACTTGTTACATTTTGCCAGTCAATTGTTTTTTGAAGAGTGAATTTCTGTTGATTTAAATGAAGTAAGATGCCTTCTTTATAAAACACCAACAGCTTTATTGCTTATTGTTCTTAGTTTTAATTGTCTTATGTATTTATTAATAGTTTATTATGTACACATTGCAGCTCTGTTATGCGTTTTATTTCCTCTTTGTATTGAACATTTGTCAAAAACTGAAGAGTTAAAACAAATCGTCTAGTCTTACAACTATTTTATGAGTCTACATGTATAACAAGGGTTTAAAACCTCTTTCCCCATATTAATTTATCATTATTTAAATTTGCAACTTGATGCCTAAAAAGAAAACCGTTACGATGCGACTGTTTATCGTCTTGTAAATGGAAAATACGACGCAAAATGTAAGAATTGGTGAACATTTTTTTTATTTAGTTTTATTTAGATTATCACAACACAACCTTTCGCGCCGATATAATGGGATAATATTTTATTGTTTAGTAAACACAAGTTTATGTAAACAAGATTATGAAAATGATACAGAAAGTTTATGATGGCAAAAACGTTATGTAATTTTTAGCTACTCAGATATAGCTGAAACCAGTTGACAATGTTAATATATGTCCATATACCTTTTATATTTGAATGATATCTTTAACTTAAATAATTAGTATTTGACATATTGATTGTGTGTTGTTTTTATATTGTTACTGCATCGCTTAGTATTCTGGTACTATAACTGAGCACAACTCTCTACAAAAATATCATAATACATTTGATAAAATGAATCTATATTAAAGGTGTAGATTATTCACCTCCTACCTATTGCTTATTTGAAGCAATTACATATGTTCTTACAGTGTAACACTTCGGAGAACGCATAATCAATGCACTTGTATTAAACAGTCGCCTTATTATACAAGTGGTAATATCTAATTAAACCGCCGCCTTATCATACAAGTGTAATATCTAACTAATGTTTGCACAGACAGTAGAGTTCACTTAACACGGAAACGAATTACACAAAATGACTGCATAACAAGATTCCAATTGTAAACCTCCATTACGTGTATTTTTTTAATGGATAAGGAACTTAAAAATAAAAAGTCAATGGTAAGGAACATTGCTTTCAAGGTTATCTGTCAAATGGACCTATGCATTTTGTAGATAACAAATGAATAAAGAAATAAGCCATACAGTTGATGCAGACAGAGAAATAAGCAACTTAAATGATGCAGACAGAGAAATATTTCATTAAGGCTTTCGCATTCCCGTTATAAAAACATTTAAATGCTAAATAATCAGGTTATATAAAAGTTTCGTATATTCGCTGCTGGCAACAAACATCCCCCACTTGCTACTTAAATTATGTCTCCATTGCTGCGCTTTAGGTTGTCGTAGAAGTATATCACGTACCACGTCTGACTTAAAAGCATTTAGGTATAAATGTAAGGAAGACGGTTTTTTGTGACATGATATATATTTGTTTAATTATGGTTTTTGCACGTTCATCATGCTCGAAGCCAAGTTGGATTCTTGTCTACGAAACAAATTATTATATACATTTTGTAAATTGTTGCTGTTTTGAATGAACTTTCACATCATACTTACTTAATGATGTTTGTAATTTTGTTCTTATAACATTTCCAATAAACGCCATCCTCAATAGGGTACATGTGGGGTTCGCCGTTGTTTTTCATGACCAGATACATAGTATCGAATAACCGTTATCTGGGTCAAAAATGGAATATAGATTTTTTTATCAAATTTTGTGAAAACAGCATATAGTCAAACCATATTTCTGACACAAAACATATAAACGTATTTTGTATAATTGGCAAAACACGACAATTATTTTTAATAACCGCTGATGTAATTTAAAAACAATAATATCCTATCAAACAAGACTGCAGACTCCTTAGCCAAGACTAGGGGAACAATTTTCAATAAATGTAAGCAATTCCTAATATACCATATTGATATTTATATCAGTTGTCGAAATCAACAAAGTGTAACATCCAATCGAAGTGATGTAAAGTATAGATAAATCAGCAAAAAAGAGTTTACCAATAAACGACGAAAAGAACAGACACAAAAGGCCGACCAATTTTAAAGAACGTCTCAATTTACAGCTATAGCTGTATCTCACTACTTTAATTTTAATTATTTTACCTTGAAAATAAGACAAAATAGTGAAATTCATAATAATCACTAGGAACATATCTTAATTACCAGCTACTTTTGTTGCTCATTACTTAAATTTTAATTTTTTACATTGAAAATAATACAAAAGAAAAGGTCAGACACTACTCGGTCCATCTTTGATATGCAGAATAAACAAATCCACTTTCAATAAAAAACGTATTTGCTGTTTTAATTTATTTTATAATTTTAATTGAAAACTGGTAGTGTGGTGTTATTAAAGCTTCGACGCTTGAGTTGTTCTAAGAAAATCTGAAAAAAATTATTTTTTTCTTCAGTTAAGTAAGTAGATTTATTGAATCCATTCACTCTAGCTTAGCTATGTTTAAGGCGTTTTCGAAAAAAAATAAAATCTTAAAAACAAACATTAGAGTTACTTTTGTTTAGTAAAAGTTTAAACGTTATCCTTATTAATATAATCAAATAGGTTCAAGTAATCATTTGCTACTCAAAACGGCTCCGTCTTTTCGTGAGGTATACGTACCTTATATTAAAAAAAAAACGTTATTTATTTTAGAAAAAAACATTTTAAATCATAGTTTTAACAAGCACGAAGTATACCCAAAAAATCAACTTGATCCATTCATTACTTTTTGACAAAAAAAATGGTATGTAGATATGTTTCTAAGCACTAAAATAAACATTTCAGAATATTTGGTTAAAATTCTATGTGATACTTTTGCAAAAAATCAACAAATTTGTGATTTATTGTTATATACTCATTTTTAAGGAATAACTGAGTATGCAGCTTTCAAACGCACGTCTACACCATCTATGATTCAAAATTTAGTCAAAATCGTGGAAGCCGTCTTCGAGAAAATCATTATTTAAATAATTTGCATCCAAATGTTTTGTTAATTAACTGTTTTTAAAAAATCTGAGTATCGAGTCGTATTCAGAATATCCATATTAGACTATTTTTCATTTAAATTAAAGTGGTCGTTCTTGAGAAATTTTCAAAAGTACCATTAGGTGATTTTTGACGAAAAACAACATATCCCATCTTTTTCTAAATACTTGTAAAAGATTAGTTATACATTTTTAGTAACATTTTAAAAATTCCGTGATATTGGAGATACAGTTAAAAATACTTTGTAGGACTACCACCAACACACATAGCCAAAATTTGAGTCAAATCTACGGAGTAGTTTGGGCTCCAGTGTCAATAACAAACTCCAGACGGCAGTCATACATTTTTTAAAAACTAATTTTTTGGACTCTGGGTACCTCAAAACATAAGATTTTGTAAAAATATCAACTTCATTCTTGCGCCATCACAATACTCCCATTGGGGAGTATACTACGTATACAGTGAATGTAAAAAAGTAGTGAAATTCGTAATAATCACTCGAATTACTAGAAAAAATCTTTATAAGTATTATAACTGTTAAATGTTGTCATTATTAGCGTGTATTTTTGAAAGGCAAAGTAAAACTGCTGCAATTTTGTAGATAATATACGTTATAAGGTTGTGGTGGTGAAAGTTTAAGTCCATGATACAAATTATGTTATATATAATTACCGTTTTAGAAAATTCTCATATATTAGTCAAATGGTACTATTTTGTTTAGCATATTAATATATTACATACAGCGGAAACCAGAGTAGCTATAGTGAAGCGTACGAATAAAAATACAAAAATACAAATTTTTGGCGCAACAGGCTCATTAGTACCCAGGGCCTAGCTTTCTCACAACCATTCATGTGTGCGTGTGTACTTCTTGCACGATGGCGGGACCTCCTGTTTTATGCCGACTCCGAACGGCTAAGTTGAGATAAGCTATTCTTGACAATTGATACTACTCGGATGATTTGTCAGATCATCACGAGAGGAGGGCCAGTGAAAAATCATTTAGGTGTTGCAACGGCTGGGAAACGAACCCAGACCTCCAGCGCGGCAGTTCATCGCACTAACCATCGCGCCACTGAGCGTACGAATGGTCGACAAAAATATGTCGACTGGGAAAATGTAAACTTCATCGACTGTAACAGTGTCGACTGAAGTTTGATCGACAAAAAAAAAAGTTGACAATATAAAATCCAAACCATTAAATGTCGATTGAAAAGTTGTCGGGAAAAATGTCGACTTTTATCTTAAATGAAAGAGGAATGCTCTCTTTGATTGCTAAAAATAATACTGTTAATGTAAACATTTAAAATTATCCGGGAGACGCTTGTTGCTCGACAGTGGCGAAGTGAATGATGTTCACATGAATGCGGCGCTACTTTTTTAGGACCAACATAAACGTCTCACATTCATTCAGCAAAACAAACGAGTGGTGGTTTCACGACTGGGTCGTACGCAACTTTCTCTTTCAATGTTTGTTGGGCGTTATATCAAATACAATGCATGCAATAATTTGACGATTTTTATAGTTAAGCCAAAATACAGAACAATATAATTTTGGTTATTGCTGTTAAAAATACATATATATTGTCGAAGTGTGATTATACGAACATTTATTCCGGATTTTGAAGGAATAGATGTATATGTGAAAAATCCGTTAAGAACAGTTTGGGCCAGAAATGATTACTTGTAATTGTTACAAATGGTAAAAGTAACATAGATATTAAATTTCATTCAATTTGAACAAATAGTTTGTGAGAAATTGAAAATTTGTCTTATATAGGCCAAATACAAAAGTACGGTATATGGATTTTCTCCGAAAAAACTAGGAACTAATATAAAAGTATATGTTAAGTCTAATTATCTTGAATACATAAACTTCAATTTTAACCGATTACAATTAATTATTTCAAAGAAGTATGGGAAAGTATATAATAATACAAAAGTAAGTATGGCAAACGATCCTTTTAATGTCGTGTTGGTGATGCCGTTGACAGCTCGGTCCCTTCAGACCTTCCATCTCCGATGGATGATTCGAAGTCAGATATGCTATCTTCTTGCTCCTCATACAGATCGATTTTAGAAATGATTCTGCAGCAGGGTTTTATGAGATCACTTGAGATTACCTTAATATATCGCCTTCGATTTATCTGTTAGATCTTCTACTATATATCGGTCAAAGTCCAAGGCCTTCGAATACGGTCCTTTGGAACGTGGGTCTAATTTGTGCGATACCCCAGTAACTTGTGGAATATAATCAAGCGCGACTAGATAACCTTCTGCGTATTGATCAGAGATCACAAACAACCCTCTTAATTGAGAGCATGGACATTTATAACGGATACATATACAGCACACAACAATGTGTTAAGATTATTGATTTTTCAATTCTTGTCAACGACCAATTGTTAGGCTGAGGTTTACATTATGTGAAGTGTGGAAATTTATTTTTTTATTTTAAGATGTTCTGTAAAATAATTTTGTAAGAAAACTAGTTTTTTTTCAAAGTTTTTAATTTTCAACACACAAGATAGCTTTCTTTTTTAAATTCACCGATGTCAACACTACACTGGTTCAAACCATAATCAAAACAAAAACAGATACAAATTGTATTTACTTTCCTAACGGACTGTCTTAACTTTTAATTATGACAATAGGAGCTGATTTTAGCTGCAAGTTACAACGTACTTCGTTATTAGTTTGAAATCAGTGAGACATGTCCAACAAAATTGATTTTTTGCAGGTGTTACAGATAAAATGTAAAGTTCTTGACGGAACACGCTCTTTAGGACACCGTATTAGCCCCAACTTGTCGTTCTCACCACAAATTTGAAACTGTTCCGATGATTTGTCAGAATATCTTATGTGAGAATGTTATGATTGGAATTCCTCTATGCCAATTTTCATTTTCGATTCGAAACAAATTCTTTTTTATTTAAATAAATTTAAAAATATATATTTAAAGAAGGTGTAGAAATAGGAGAACACATGAAACATTAATGCCTGAAACACATTCCCGTGGAAACATCCACATTTTAAGAATATGATTTAGGAGTTTTTCTATATTAATTGTACCCGAAATTGTTATACCCTTGACACACTGCCTGGTGTTATAAATACTATGGCATTGATAACATTGTATTGTAAATACCTTGGGTGGTGACACACGCTTTATGTAGTATGAATATTTTGCAATTGACATGAAAAATATTGTTCTTAAAGTACTACTAAGGAAGAACAGCACTGTGTTCGGTAGAATTATACCACGGTAAAAACGCTTGTATTAAGAAACGCAAATTGAGTGGCATTAGGGTGGTATTTCCTGACAAAGGTATGATAAAAGGTATGGTACACCCGTATACCAGTGTGTCAAAGGTAGGTATTAATCTGTAAGGCAGCATACAAAATAAATCGCCTATAAAAATTGAACTGTTATAGCCGTATTTATAAAAAATGATAATTCTAATTCACAAATTATTTAGTCTGTGGATTAAAAAATAATTCATTAATCAAGATTTCTTGATAATAAATAAGAAATACCCTGCCCATGTAATAGCTGCTTGACGTTTATTGAAAAATATATTACTAAATCTATTACAATCAGTACAAGATCCGTTGTCATCAGCTGGTTTTTTTTTTGCCACTCCGTTGTCAAAGCAAATTCATTTTTGAGAATGTAATAAAAATAGAAACTACATATTGACGTGTGGAAAAGTTTGAAAAGCGCCTCTACATGTGAAAAAAAGAATATCCTAAGTGCTATAGAATTAAGGGAAATTTTCATTTATACAGGATTACCATAAGAAAACTGTGTTTAAGACGAAAGTCCAAACGCGTATTTCCAAACATTTTACTATTAGGCAATATACCAGTTGATATGGTATTTAATGGAATAAATAATGGACTTTTTAAATATATGAAATGCTGAGCGATTAAATTATCATTTTAATACACAAATGTAATTTTAATTTGGCGCTATTTTTCCATACGAATAGCACCACTTTTGCGACTAGTAGAGAAAAAAGGAATATTACAATGTATACCAAAATGCTAGCCTTCAGTCGTCAATAAAAATAGAAACTACATATTGACGACTGAAGGCTAGCATTTTGGTATACATTGTAATATTCCTTTTTTCTCTACTAGTCGCAAAAGTGGCGCTATTCGTATGGAAAAAAAGCGCCAAATTAAAATGATATTTTTGTATTAAAATGTTAATCTAATCGCACAGCATTTCATATATTTAAAAAGTCCATTATTAATTCCATTAAATAGCATATCAACTTGTATATTGCCTAATAGTAAAATGTTTGGAAATACGCGTTTGCATTATCGTCTTAAACACAGTTTTCTTATGGTAATGCTGTATAATTGAAAATTTCCCATAATTCTATTGACGACTGAAGGCTAGCATTTTGGTATACATTGTAATATTCCTTTTTTCTCTACTAGTCGCAAAAGTGGCGCTATTCGTATGGAAAAATAGCCCCAAATTAAAATTCTATTTTTGTATTAAAACGATAAGTTAATCGCTCAGCATTTCATATATTTAAAAAGTCCATTATTTATTCTATTAAATGCCATATCAACTTGCATATTGCCTAATAGTAAAATGTTTTGAAATACGCGTTTGGACTTTCGTCTTAAACACAGTTTTCTTATGGCAATCCTGTATAAATGAAAATTTCCCTTAATTCTATAGCACTTAGGATATTCTTTTTTTCACATGTAGAGGCGCTTTTCAAACTTTTCCACACGTCAATAGCACTTAGCATGTAATTTATTTCACATGTAGAGGCGCTTTTCAAACTTTTCCACACGTCAATTGCAAAAGAAAAAGAACGGGAAATTGGACACAAAGCGACAAGCTATGTGTAAAATTATTTACAAAAAATAAATAAAACTTCTTATAGAATTTATGGCTATAACTTTGTGCGAAAAAATCTTAAATATGTATTGAGAATAAATGTATGTAAATAAATAATAAACAAAGTACCTAGTGTTAAAAATTCACTGAACCACGAATATATTATTTACTTCATCCTACTTTAAAAAAGTGTCATTCCGATTGACATCAACTTTCTGTGAAACTTCAATTTAATTTAAGGTTAATTTACCTTATTCAATGTATTAGTTGATTTCCCCATGTATTGATAAACGCTGATTAGACATAAGTAAAACTTGCGCAAATGTTAAAAGTTAGTCACTGAGTAGCTTCTCAGCGTATACCTAAGAATACGGAGGTTTATGTTTATCAACGTCAATTAAATTTAAAGTTTGTTTATTAATAAGATTTTTCATTTAATCCATTAATATAAGATAATTCACATATTATTTGCATTTATTAATACGGTTGTTATATGCATATTTATATGAACACCGAAATTTGTTAATGTCGAACTCTCATAAAACCAACTATGGCAGCAATGAGCCTATTACACGATGCATATGCCTGTTTAATTTGGTAAGCAACAAAATTGATTTTTGTTTCGGGTTGATTTTTAAAATTGTTTTTATTCAATGGTTTTAAATTAAAATATTGTTTATTTAAGTTTTCTATAAGGTTGTAAAATCGGTAGATGATCATCTAAGTCACGCAACAAAAACCAGTTGTGGAAAGCGATACTGAGAGCGTAGTGCTCTGTGATGTGAAAAAAAAAATAAAAAACACAACAACTGTGTCAAAGTGTGTCTAGCATCTCATTGATACAGCAACATTAACAGCACAATTTTTATCACCCATATTATAAATGGACTGCTAGCAGCCAACTTCACGTATGTTCCAAAACAACAGACACGCCAATGTTTCACTGCGGAAAACTAAGTAAGCTAAAAAACGTTTGCTTCATCACATTGCACAAAAAATTGATGTAAATGATCATAAAACATAAGTTAGAAATATATTTACAAAACTTGTTCAGTTTATGTGTCAATAATTAAGGAAATATATTGTTATTGCATAATTTATTTGAAATCGCTCTTTGTAGTTTTCCATATTTTGAATAGATGACGCTACATGTCGCTATGGAAAAGAATCTCTTCGCACAAGATGTCGCTCTTTTGTTAACCTTTTACTTGGAAATTTAAGCTTAGCGGCGGCATGTGTTTCTTTGCTTATCCGCAGTGAAACAGTGGCGCCTGTGCTGTTTTGGAACATATTTTCTCGCAGAAGCGTATGAAAATGAAATTTCACTAGCAGTCCATATACGGAAGGTTATTTTTGCGCCACCTTGTATAATAAGTCAATGATATCGCCTGTGCATTCCGTCACACATTAATAAAGTCGACAGCAACAGCAATTTCGCTGCTGCTATGTAAATGTGTATCTTTCATAATGAGTTAAAACATTTAAAATTTATGCGTTAATCCTACATTAGTCTGAATATATAGCTTATGAATTATGAAACAAATTTATATAAAAAAAATAGCAAATGAGCTCAATATAAGCCTGAAATTTGTTTTCCCGTTCTCGGGGTGCATTTTACTGATTATACCTAATATGAAACTGATGCATAGAACACTGTCGATCACTGTGACGTCAGGATAAATCTGACAGCTTTTATATATCATATGAAAAAACCGCCACTCTTTTTCAAGAAATTAAATTTATACCTTTTAATTTGGTAAGTAAATTAAATATGGGTATCACAATTAAACCTTACAATTCCAAAATATAAAAAATAACCCAACGTACCTTCTATTGCAAATGCTCCGTCTTTGTTCTTCTAACTGTTCGGCACGAAAACAAAACAAACATTCATTGGGTTATACGAAGTTTTACTTGTACGAAACACAAATTTAATATATCACAATGATAGAAAACAATTAACTTTGTAGTTCAATTTCACCTACAGAATAAAGTTATTTATATTTTGCTTTTACTGCCTTTTTTATCACTTGTTTGTTTCAGTTAAAAACCAAGTTAATCACATTGTTAATACTGCGCGACTGACAGAAGCATCGTAATTTGATGAGAAAAGGAAACAGATAATTTTTCGTTGCTAATAACACGAAGAGTGTTGTCAGTTTGTCATATTGCATACGTATACAAACACAGGCAGATTCATCTATTGATAACACTGCGCCGCTGCCAAAGTTAAAGTAAAATCAAAATGATTCCCTTGCTGTAACTTGTGACACTGCAATTATAGTACTCAAACCAGTGTTCTAAATCGTGGGAAATTTCCTTTTTGTGGGAATTCATATGGAACAATTTACTATTTGCAATTTGTGGTAAAAATAAAATTTATTTAATTTGAAAGCACAACTGACTTTTTCATTTCAAGCATTCTACAAATTGTCTAACGAATGGAAAATGATTTATTGTTAGAGCAAATGCGTGTTAATCTTTATTAAAATAGATAAAATATATCTTCATAAGAAAATACAAATTTATAAAATTAATGAAAATCCTTCGCAATATTAGCTGGAAAATTAATTGATTCATTTTATATGTAGGAAATATGTTCAATGATTGATTTCTCAGTAAATTTACATCATATGTACGTACCAATTTGTTTACCCTCTACCATATGGTTATATTACCTTTGATATATACGTTTGTAAGAATAGACATAAGATTAAGGTAGATATACCCACCTTAAAGTATATGGATCGACTCCGAATTGTAGGCCTCTTGAGAATCCTTGTACATGGCTACAGAACAAGCGTAAAAATATTCAAAATTCGCTCATTGCCACGCCCACTTTTTGGAAAAAAATGTTTTTGATGAAATGGTAGAGAATTTTGAAAGTTTCTGAAAAACATATTTGGACAATCCCAATATCTATTTACCTATCGTCTATATAAAGTTATTTGCACGGCGTTTTATTGAAACAAATTATTTTCGGTCAAATTTTAATATATTCGAAAAAAAAAACTTTTGATATAAAATGATTGTTAATATTAACATTAATATTTGGTCTACAGATCATTTAAGCCCACGACCACTTTTTGGAGGCTATATTTAAAAAAACGATTTGTATACCCTATTACATGGCATATGCAATAGAAAAACGTTGTTTTTGTCGAAACATAAAAGATTTTCATAAACTGTATGAACAGTATGCTGCGACAAAGACATTTTCCATATTTCATCCTCAAAAAGTTGCCACGCCCACTTTTTTATATTTAATTTAAGGATGGAATGCGATAGGGTATTCAACGATTCGCACAACGGATTTCAGCGAAAAATGTAGTTTTTGCCAAGTCGTAAGGAGTTTTGAAAGTGTCTGAACAATGAATTTAAAGAAATTCAATATCTATATTTCGTCTATATACAATTTTTTGGCACGCAAACTGTTTGGGGCGTTTTCATTAAAAAATAAAGTTTTTCGGTACTTTTTTAAAATATTAGAAAAAACTTTTGCTGCAGTATCATTGATTATGATTTAACCCAAGCCCTATTTTTATGGGCGTTTTCTTTCCCAAACACTATAAGGGTATTCATAAACCCTTTAGCACGTGCTAATTATAAAAAAAATACTCTACCCCATAGCGTATAGATAGGGTATTCAACGATCCGCACAGCGGATTGTAGCCTTCTCATATTTGTTTCTATGTAATTAACTTATTATCTTTTATTTTTCCTAGTAGAATATAATGTCTTGTTTTCGAATCAGTCGTTTTTATTTATCAGAACCATTAATTTCAAAAGATATGTATTTTTGACGTATCTCCCACAGAACAAAAAACGACTGTGCAATGAGCAATGAGCTCTGGTTCCAATCCCGAAAATGAAAGTCTAAGTTTTTTCACTGCGAAATGCTGACAAACATCCAAGAGTAACACTGCTATGAGAAGCTTCTCAAATTTGTAGGTCGGATTGGGCGTTAAATAAGATATCCACTTCTTTGTGGTAAAAATAATAACTTCGCACATACACATGCAGAGAGAATTTAGGTTAGATGCCAAATATTTTAGGTTTAACTATTTAAACTGTGATGTCCAATTGATTTCATGCAAACATACCGAATGGAATATCTGGGGAAATGTAATAAAAGTAATCTTAATGAAAAAAATAAAAAAAACATGTATTTTGTATTAAAAAAAAGAAAACAGAATTGTATAAGAGCGTACTTAAAATTATTTATACAACAATTTTCTTTAATTTTCCTCCTATTTGAAATTAAATTAATGCAAATATTTTTTTTTTTATAACAGATTTTATTAGCGCAGCAAGAAATTCATTCTGGTCAAAAAAGAAAACAAATACAAATTTTTGGCGCAACAGGCTCGCAGGGCCTAGCTCTCACACAACCATTCATGTCTGCGTATATGTAATTCTTGCACGATGGCGGGACCTCCTGTTTTATGCATCCGCACGGCTAAGATAAGATAAGCTTTTCTTGACAATTGATACAACTCGGATGATTTGTCAGAGCATCACGAGAAAAGGGCCAGTGAAAGATCATTTAGATGTCGCTACTGCTGGGAATGGAAGTCAGACCTTCTTCGCTGCAGTTCATCGTACTAACCATCGCGCCACTGAGCCCGTCATTCTGGTCATTTAACAATTTAAAACGTAATGCATCTGGGTATCCAAGCAATGAAATATCAGTCAGATGAATACTAAGAAGTTTCTACTGTGATTTTTTCGGGTAATATTTTTGCGTAAACATTTTCAAAAAAATGTAATGTTAACCAAATAACTGATATTATAACGTTTGCAATTTCCATAAAAATCTGAAACACAACGTTTGAAGAGAATCGGTTTTAAATTTCTATTATTATTTTTTTTTTATAAAATATGTACATATGTATTTTTGTACACAGGTGTATTTCAAAATGAGTGGTTAGCTCATCTATCTATCCATGTTTTGTTTGTCTTCGGGCAGCTAACTACTGGTAAGTTGAACAAATGCATTCCTTCATGTGGCTCTAAGCATCATTCGTGTTTATCCCCTTTATGCTGTAACTTCTACTCGTACATAGATAAGATGTCTCAACAGACAAGCTTATCTTATTCGCCTAAATATAGGTATACTATCGATACAAAAGTCGAAAGGTCTTTTCTTGGAATAAAAGACAACCTAACATAGAACAATCAATATGTGTGTTACACGTGTGCTTACCACTTTAAACAAAATACATATATGCCTATCAATTGGTTTAAATTTCTCTTGAAATTAAAGAGACGTATCGTGCAATTACTTGTAGGCCTTTCAATTTGCACACCACTTTGTGTGTCTCTTTTTTTGCTTCCCCTCTTTCAAATATCAAATATCAAAAATCAATTAAAACATGACACATTAATGGACTTTGTCCCACAAGCAAATATAAAATAACAAATCTTGTTTGAATCTTATCTAGCGATTTTTAAAAAGGTACACTACATTAAGTGTATTTATCTTCAAAAATCAGTTTAAATCGATTTATACCTATACTACTTTCCCTTTAATAAGGACAGATAATATTAGCGGTTACTTGCATCGCCATCATTATTAAATGTTTAGAAATACGTTTCATGTGAATGCAACAAAGAAATTGGTAAATTTTATTACTATGGACGAGTTTAAATAGTCTAAATGCCATTATGTTAAGTTCATCTAACTTTTACGACTGCAACAACCTGTTAAATCGTTAGGTCAACTAATATTGATATTAAAACAACCTGAAACTTAATTTATACAATGATAAGTTTAAACGAAGAAGAGCTATATGATAATTTAAATTTTATGTGTTCATATTAACATCGTCATCATAGTGACAAATATGTACTTTGTCCCATTCATATCGAAATGTGATTTAAAACTTGATAGCAAATAAAATGGGTGATGTCCATTGAGTAAGATGTATTTGATCGATTCTGTTATTAAGGTTATTTCGCTATAGCCATGAACCTATTTACAAGGAACACTTAAATATAACAAGTTATGTCCTATCATAACAAATTAATACAAAAATTAAAAAATATGATATAATTACAGATAAATAAATCAAGGGACTTGAGAAGTGTTTAAGAGAGCTTTTTGAGTTTTAGATTCTCTTTAACAGTTTTCTTTCTTATCAAACACCTTACGCACACACACACAAATGTAATTATATTTTGTTTTGTATTTAATAAGAAGAAGAGTAAAATAATCAGCTCCTAATTGGGAATGGTTGTATATCACATACCATGTTAATGTCAAATCTTCTCGTTTGCAATTGATGAAGTTAATCCGTGTTAGTCTCACAGTATCAGTCGTCTACGACGCGGGAAAGTCGTACCTACCGTTAATTTATGTTATACCTTCTACCTACGAATAAAGAAATAAACACGTTAAAAGCAAAAGTTATACATAAATAATCAAAATATAAATATACTTCAACGGGAATAAAAATAAAACAAAACGGATCAACGGATCTTTCATACAGAGTTTTTAAAACTCCATTGTGGTATTTTAAATACAAATGATGATGATTTTTTTACTCTAAAAAACGTATGTGATATTTGATTCTGTTATTTGTAATTATATTTGTGTTTTAATCCCTAAGCCCTACATTAAATTGAGCGACGTTTGTGAAATGAGTAAAAAAATGCACATAAGTGCATTTAAACATATATTTAGGACCTAATCAGAAACCTTGAGCCTCTAAGATATATAAATCAGATTATATTACTCCTATGCTAGACCCAAATGCAATTATATATAAAACATATTTTTTAAAAGCTATATTCAATGAAAACAAACAATGAATTATGTTTTAAAGATGTTTAAAAAATATTTATTAAGTAATTTATTTTATATTTAAATGGATATATTTTGATTATGTTCCTTTTAAATAAGTCTACGATTTTCATAGATGTAAATTCATAAGCATCAATGTTAGTTAGTTGTAATAATGATTTTTCTCTAGTTTACGATGCTTGCCGCGTTTTGTTTACCGGCGGAGCTCGACTGTACATTGTTTATTAAGAAATTTATTTCCAAATTAAATCTGAAACTGCACTTTGGTTTGGCCTGATAAGATGTTCCTTTACATTACACCTTTC
Source organism: Rhingia campestris (assembly GCA_932526625.1). Classification (NCBI taxonomy): domain Eukaryota; kingdom Metazoa; phylum Arthropoda; class Insecta; order Diptera; family Syrphidae; genus Rhingia; species Rhingia campestris. Next base: position 53,442 of record OW052186.1, on the reverse strand, counting down.
GGATAATTTCAAATCGTTTACACTCATACAATATGTACATGTGCGTATATAAATTAAAAATGAACAAAACAAAAATGCCATCAAAGTTCATCAGGGTGTGGTACATATATGGACAAAATAAATATTAATCAAATCATAGCCACATGCAAAAAAAAGTAAAAAAGGGAGCAATTAAAAAACTGATAACAATTCAAAAATTTCCATCCTCCCACATAGCTTTGTAATCTTAATATACACTTGCTTCCAAACAATACACTCGCATATGACCTTTGAGACAATGCTTGTTGCTATATTGAATTTATTTGACTAATCCTTTCATCAGCCAATCTACGCATGAGTTTTTGGTAAAACTTAACATTTCTTTAAAGGCTAACACAACTGAAGAGAGTATCAATTTTTAACAGATTTATATAGTTTTTGGTAGAAAATTCTTAAACTTGTTTATGTAAATGACCCTGAATTACGATCACCCGTTTTTTTGGAAACTGATGTTTACCTCTTTTATTAATATGCTTAAATCGTCCTCCATCTATGAATGCTTATACATTTAATATTTGATGCATTGTATACCGACATTGTTATTAGAAATATTACTGAAATCGAAAACAAAATAATTTACGCAAATTGCAATTATATAGTTAGGAGGTTATATTCCCATAGCTCGACGCCTATGAATTCTGCAAATGCACGTTTACGCACGTCGAACCCATATTAAATTATCTAATGTTTCGTATGAAAAAAATGTACTTCTTTACATAATTTTTTTTTCTAAGAAATATATCTTTTGCTAAATGGTGCATGAATAAGTGACTTTTTTTCACAGCTGTCAGACTTAAGACGCATTACAGAAGTCCAAATTGAATCATTCGCCATTCACAATACTAAATCATTCGTCAAAGGTTTACCCAAAAATTGTTTTCTTTTTTTAAATTTCACGTTGAATTAATATTGCCTATATTAATATAAGCCCGTTCCTGCTAATCATGGATTAGTTGGATAATATTTAATGGCCTATATTTTTTTTTATGTTTAATACATAAGCTATTAAAATTGTCTTCTATTGATGAAGAAATTGAAATTGAGTTGAAATTCTAAAAATAACAACACCTACCTCTATTTTCATTTTACCTTTCCTGAGAAAATCTGACATACAGAAGTAATAAGTCCGTCATGAGCAGCTTTTCTAAGTTTCTGGTTTACCCAGCACTGCAAAACTGGCATATTATTCCAAGTAGAAATATGTATTGCCAATTTTTTTGTGACGCACTTTTGTATTCGCATATTGAATGTGAGGACATGATGCAATGCATTCCGTAGATTGTTAGTTTCCTTTAAATTAAAATATAAATTGAATTTGTAGATTTCTAAAGTCATTCGCGTGGTAATTCATTGATAAGAATATTATACTTAGCAATATTATGCATCAATTATGAAGTTTTTTTTAATGATGCAGCAGTTCTTAAATACGTACATATATATATATATAAGTATTTATATTTAAACAGGAAATTATGCATGCTAATTAATTTTCCCGAGTGATTTATATTCTTTAAAAATGGCCAGTATCAGTAACTACAGTTCGTAAATCAAGTGGAACGCGTAGTTAAAGCTCTAGGTTATCATGAGCATTTTAGCATTTCAACCTATACAGTTGTAATGATTATAATTACATCAATTATGCTAGATTAAGTGAGGAGATGAACTTCATGACTATTTAACCCTTTATTAAACATTTTTTAAATTATTTGCACCAAACGCGTCAATATAGGCCATTGACGTGTTTGGTTAAAGACAGAATGTTTGGTCTCAATTTGTTTGCAATTATTCAACGCATTGCTGCTTCCAACACTTTAAAAATTGGACTCATAAATATCTGCAGTTTTTCTTTAAACCGAGCGATTTACCTTAACTCACCAAAGAACATGAGAGGCCTTGCAAATCGAAGTATTAAATTCTACAGAATATAATAACAGCACACCATTCCAATAGCCAGGACACTTAATTTTAGCCCAATAACCTAGAGGTATACCAAACTAAAAGAGATACCTACTATTAAAAAATAGTTAAACTGAGTGACAATCCACATATCGATTGCAATACAGCATATAAACTGCATCGTACTATCATAGAACGAGTAACACCTCTTATTTGTATTATTATTTAGTATTTATTAAAAATACATTTACCCAAAGTACGCAGAAAAGTGAACCAATATACGAATAATAAAAATACTCTTTACACAACTGTTGCTGTGTTTTGTTGTAATTGACAGTTTTATTCTCAACGATAATATCAAATCAAAAGAAATGTAATTTACATAATAAGCAAAAAAAAAAAGTACAGACCGCAGATTTTGGGCTATGCCGCTATGGTAGCTGTTACTCAGGCTGATGCAATTTCTTGCAATGATTTCTTATTGCTCAAGAGAAGGGATGTCTTAGAGTAATTATTATTTAACAGATTGCCACGGTCTCATTAAAAATAAAGAATGAGGTATTATATTGTTCCCAAGCATTCCACATTAGTCGCGTGTTGGGAAAGGAGGTGTTGTTGCTCTTCGAAGTATCAACTACAGTTTTAAATATATTTCGTAGCAAGTGAAAGTTTCGTTTTTTTTTTTTAATATTTGATTAAAAATTGTGTTCTTATGGTTCAAATAAAAGACAAACTATTCGTATGTGTTAAAATATGGTTATATACATTTTTACTTACGCTCACGTGAAGCGAGTTTACTAAATAAGGTGCACCACATGCCGAACCATAATGTGCTCTTATCAAATTCCATTCTGATATAGTAAATTGCATTCATTTATTTATTGCAATTAGGGGGCAACGAATCAATTAGTTACGTTTTTGTGATTAAACTAGTGTGTATTGATACAATGCTTACAAGGCACATATTTCGATGAGAAATTATTGCAGTTCTGATTTAAATTTCCCTATACTAGTAAGTATTTACATTTATTTCTTATTAATCATTACTACTTTTGTATTTGTACACAGATATCCCTGAACTATCTTGTGCATTCATTATGATACATAAAAAGTGCATAAAATGTTGTTTTCTATAACCATATTTGGAAAGAATATTTCATGGCTGCAGGATTCATTCTATTGTAAAATAACGACCTTTTACTTTAAAAGAAATTATTCCTTCATTTTTGTGTATTTTTTTTCATCATTGGAAAGACTGAGTGCTATAAGCTGTACTATAAAAGGAAAAACTAAACTGTAAAAAAGCCATAAATGCCATTTATTAAGAAAAAAAAGGTTTTAGGCATTAAAATAACACCAGCAGCAACGCCTGCGATTGTCCCTTAGCAGAGCTTTGAAAACGCTGAAGGACCTCCCTACGTGGGCAGGGACGAGTGGAGCCCAGTTAAAAGATGTCACGTCGACTGTAATATTTGGGAGCAATGTGAAGTTTTCAGCATTATTTATTTGTCTGATGGTCTTGAGTCCTTCATTTTCAGAAAAAACGGCGTTCAACTCTTTCACAGCTTAAGCAACTGGTCCTTTTGCTTTTTGCAATTGCTCATCGATCCCCTTCAAAATATTTGAAGTATCTCTAATCTGGCTTCCTAATATTACGATATGCATTAGAAAAATAATTCAAATTGGTACACAACACATGAAATCCCCTATTTTTGGCATAGTTTTGAATATATGCTCTTTCGGGTCCACTAAAAATCCAAAATGGTTTGGATTTAATATGACCAAATATGCAGAAAGGTAATGTTGGTAAAAAAGGCAAGGTCAACAAAATCCATTCCCTGGTTATAAGCTTCATAGACTTTATCATGGGTGCAGGATTCATTCTACTTTAACATAACGATAGTTCATTCTTCCAACCTCTTTGTAACACTAAAATAATAAAACTCAGATGGTAGTCGAGATCTTATGAGCAATCGCTCAATAATCGTCTGTGATTTGACGATTATTGTTTTAAGTGAACCAAGTAAAGTGATATCGCCAACAGAAAAAACGACTATTGATCTTACGTGATGCAAGATGTACCGTCGAAATGTTATCGTCAAACGATAATCACTTTACGGAATGAGGGCCCAGGTGAATTTTCGTCCTATTTAAAATAGTTCAATTTCTAGTATGACAAAAACAGCTACTACCGTTTCTAACTCGTAAACATATTGAATTAACATATTTTGTATAATTGATCTGCATTATTCAAATTACTTCAAAAAAGAGTAATAACGCGAAAGTGCCCAATAACATTCTTATCCAGATTTAGAAAAAAATTTGATATTTATTGGTTTTTATTATAATATACATTGGCCCCAAATTTTTTTTAAGAAACTGTATCAGTATGAATATTAATTCAAACATGAGGCTATTCAAAAATATTAGGCAGAATTTTTCGGTCGAAAAGACCAGTGTTTTTAGCTTTTATTATGATCCATACGATGAAGTTAAGCGTCCTTAGACTATACCTATGCAGCACAAAAAAAATGTGAACTATTCTTTGATCACATGTATATACAAATATAGGTGAATATTGAAAATATTTGAGAGATATGTTTTTTTTTTTCATTTTCAGATTCAACATTATATTAAAAATTACCTAAAGTAGGATAAAAAAATTGCAACATTGAAAGCAGATAACATTTTAGAAAAAAATTGACAAGGCTTTAATAAGTTGTAGCATAGACAAGTGACCAATCTATGCTCTCAAACAAACCACTTAACACCGTCGGTATTTCAATGCTTCCGAATCGATAGAACTCGACCACGAATAAATAATCTAATAACTTTGCTATAATAAACAAAGCTAGAGCAACATTTTGAGAACAGGAAAATCAAATCACCTGAATATGGCGAAATATTTTGTTGCATTTATCTTGTTAGTCTGTGTCGCATTAGATAGCACAAACATCCGAAAACGAATGTTTGCTAAATCAGAAGTTCACAAGCATCCGCACTATCATTTACGACACCTCAAATATGTATTACCAGATGGAAGCACTCATAACAATAAACATCGAGGTTATCATGCATCACACAATACTGAATGGCACCAAGTGAATGATCAAACTAGTGAAAGCGATGAGCAAAAAGTTGTTGTCGAAGACGTAAATGTTAGTGAACAGTGGGACCCCCCTAATGGGAGCTATAAACCGAATCTATGGCATATTTTACACACCGAACTGAGTAAAAGTGATGGCAACAGTGATAATAATAATGAAGACGCCGGTGTTGATAAATATATATATAACGCTAAGCCCAACACGGATGAGGTTGAAATGCTAAGAGATGGAATGTATGGGGTCGATGTTGATAATGAACTAGATGACAAAGTTGTGAAATCATCTAATAATTATAAACAACACAAAGCACAATCGCCTCCAACGATAAAGTGTCCAAAATGTGAATCTAATAACCAAAATGTACGCGTCAGTGAAGAGGAACTGACACGACTTCGTATCGAGTTCGTTAAAAGGCAAATATTAGAAAAACTTCGCTTAAAAGACAAGCCGAATGTTTCTGCGGCTGGAATGCCTAAACCTATTTATGAGGCAACAACAATACAACAAGACGAAGTGACGAACTCTAAAGATCTGGATGACTACTATGCGAGGGCCAGCAAGAAATTCATATTTTTAGAAAGAGGTAAGTAAGTCAATAACCTATTTTTTGTTTTAACCGCACTATTATTGACTATGAATGTGAATAGTGTATTTGTTTTGGCCACATGTAAAGTCATTTTTAAATCCAGCAGATGCTATATGTAGACCGAAATGAAAATGGTAACACAAAAATGCATGTTAGAACCTTTTTCCATAACTTTTGATTCATATATACAAATGTCTACATATGGATCCAAAGTGTCTTTTTGTCATCTGCTTATCTATCTGAATCACCGATTTTAGACCTAACGTTTTGAGCTAGAATTATAAAATATTTGTTGAAAAACCCACATTTGTTCAATTTTGAATATGAACATCATATTTAGAGAGTATTGTCCTCTGATTTATAAAACTTGGACCATCCTTCCTATCTTGTGGCATTTCATTGAAAGCAACAATTATTTTGGAAAAAGTTCAAAGAACTTTTGAACAATATATTTAGACAATGTTGTACTCTACTTTTCGTCTATAGAGCTATGAAAGCAACAAAAACTTTTTAGGAACATTCATATAAATGATGGTAAGGTAATAGTCTTCCAACATATTTTGTTTATTAATACAAACAAACAAAGTCCTTACGCAGTTTTATATATTTTTGTTTTGAATAACTGATAGAATAGTCAAATATTTCAGTTTTCTTATCTCATTCTCTGAACTTTCACGAAAGCGTGCTGAACCCTTTGGTCAAATATTAAGAGTTTTTGTTTTTATAGTGCATTACTAATTAGAGATAATTGAATACGTGGAAATATAAATACATATATAATCTTAACGTAAATATTTTTGGTTGTCTAATTCATATCAGGAGCATTTAATTAATATCCGCGGTAAATAATTAACTTTAATATACATTTTTCTTTTCAATTAGTTTAATAAAATATACGTAAAACTTGCACTTATAATATCCAGAAAGAGAAGTCATATTACCATTCCATAGATCTTGTGTTGTCGGAACAGATATTTGAGTGGTTGAATCATATAATACCAATTCTCACCATCATAAGTGCGATACCGTCACACGCAAAACAAACACCGTGCATCTAACACGTATATATATGTATTATGTATGATATATCCGCTGTGTGCTCAATCATTGTTTTCGCATTATTGGTCTCGTAGTTATAAGCGATTAGAATCTTAAGGTATTTTGTCAAACAAAAAGTTCAACCGACTATCATAATAACTAGGATCGTTTTATTTTTTATGTTCTCATTTTTATTTCCTATTATAAAGTTAATATTTTTTTTTTAGAAAAACACGAGTGTCACCACTTGAGTCAGCCCTCCATTTGTTTCTCATTTAAAATCGATGATCTAGATGCGGAGGCCATTGATGTCAGTAAAGCAGTGCTGTGGATTTTTAAAAAACGCAATCGCAAGGATCTCCTGAAACAAACAATTATTATATCTGAGGTTGAACAGGGAGGTCATAACTCGAAATACCTCCCTAAAGTAAAACCAATCGCAATACAGACGGCCGATGTACAAGGTAAGCTTATACCTACACTCACATACTCTCTGTCTCTTTTATTATTTCTTCATATTCTACGAGCAAATTGAATAAATAAAATATACATATAATCAAAAGAGGAACAAACGAAAATACCTCAAAGAAAACATTTTTTTTAAGTCAGAGATTGGTTTTGGACTTTCGTCCGAAAGACGAATGACCCCGAGACATTATATTCGTATGCGTACTTTTCTTTAATATTAAAGATTATACAGAAAGTAAAAAAAAAAATATTGGATCCGTAATAGTTGTACTGCTAAGTGTTTTTGTTGATCCACCCACACATACCTACAATGACATTTTTATTTAATTAAAAATCACTTGATTTCAGAGGGTTGGATGAAAATCGATATTGAATGGCCAATTAAACGTTGGTTTGGTATTCATGATCTTAGCCATTTAATTCACATATCCTGTCAGTCATGTGAGATTGACTCTGCCGATGGTCTGATATCAACAGAAAAAGACTTTCGTCCGTTTATCATGATTGACACGCAAAATCGGAGAAGAGTGTCTAGACAGAAGCGTAGTGTTAATTGTACTAACGGTGTGACAGAGTGCTGTCGAGAAAAGCTCTACATATCGTTCGATGAAATCGGCTGGGGGGATTGGATTATACGACCGAGAGGCTATGATGCATACTTTTGTCGGGGATCTTGCTCTACTGCGGCGAGTATAGCTCAAAGTACGACGCATCATAGCTCACTAATGAGAGTAAGTAATTTTTTTTTATTCAATAAAGCCCTTATAATTAGCGAATTTGTACAACAAAAATAACAGACATATTAAATTGATTATCTTCAAAGATTTTTGGAGATTGTTACGTTAAGCATGCTTTGGTACTAACTAGTTTCTATTCATATTAATAATCGATTTTGTTACTTAACTGAACGGTAGTTGTTTTAAAATTAAAAAAAAAAGTTTGAAAATGAATATGGAAACATATGACAGATAAATACGTCCAAAATTCATACAGTTTTTCGAATATCGGACTATTCTGTCGTCCTGTTATATAAATTATAATTATAAATTCTATTGTTGCACGAAACTGAAAAATAAACTGCAGGATCAATAAAACGTCCGATAATAAACTTAAAGTCCTTGAAAACTAGAACACATGTTCATGTTCCGGGTATATACCGTTAATTTACCATGATGAACGCAATGAACGCAATCATTCAACAAGTTATGGAAGTATTTAGATTTTAACAAGGTGCATTCGTAGTTTTAACTTGAAATGTTATACTATTGATTCCAATATTAATATTTCGATCAACAGATCTGCATATATAAAATGGTTATGCTTTTGTTTGCTTAATCCTAGGATAGGTATAGTTTACGTATAAAGTTGTTAAAAGCACTAGATTTTAAGTTATTTTTTCCACAATAAATTTTGTTAAATTTTAATATTTTTCCAGGTTTTTTATACCTTTTTGTTTGAAATAAATATATTTGTAAATATTTGTTTTTTTCTTACTCTAAGAGTAAGTAAGTCAGTAAGAGTCATTTTAAATTTTATTGAAATTTTGTTTATGAAAGCAGTATCTGTTCTATTGGAGCAAATTAAAATCATCTTTTCTATACCTAACCTCGAAATCAAATGGACCTAATATTATTAGCTTATGTTTTATATAATATTCACGTATTTTTTGGCCAAACTGTAAGGAATTTTAAAAAAGTGTCTGAGCAGAATATTTATAGAATCGTAATATCTATATTTCGTTAATATAAAGTTTTTTGCCACGCCCACTTTTTGGGGGCGTTTTTTTTTATAAAAAACGTTTTCTGATCATATTTTAAAATTTTTAAAAAAAATGTTGATGCACAATCATTGGTAGTATTAATATGAACATTTCGTCTATAGACCATTTAACCCACGCCCACTTTTTGGGGGCGTTTTCTTACAAAAAAACATTTGTATGCCCTACCCCAAGGCATATGCAATAGAACAACGTTGTTTTTCGTCGAACCATAAAAGAATTTGATAAACCTTCTGAACAATATGTAAAGGCCACATTTTGGGGATATTAATTTTAAGGATGGGATGGGATTGTAGCCTTCTCATATGTTTTTTATATTAGTTTGGTCTGTTTTAAAAAAAATTAACAAAAAACAACATGTTTATTAAGCACAAGAGATTCATTGATTTTATGCGACCTTATATCGTTTTATAGGACGACCTTCCAATAGGGTTGAGGTACTGAATAATAGAACATTAACCCAGTCCTCAAAATGTTCGCTTCACTTAAAACAACAATTGTCAAATCACAGACGATTATTGAGCGATTGCTCATGAGTTCTCGAAGACCGTCTGAGTGATAATCGTTTTCTATGTTACGGAATGACCCCACAGGAATTATTAGCGGTTATTTTTGTTAGTCCACATGTGTTTTATAAAATTTATATACGTTTTCTTTTCTTAAAATTTATATATGTTTTATTTTCTTACAGAAAGTTATTTCACATCGGGATACCACCAGTAAAAAACCTCTGGAACTAATACCATGCTGCACTGCTAATCAGTACTCATCTCTGGAAATATTTTTCAGAGATAGTAATAATACAGCGACGTTAATGAAATTTCCCAATATGGTTATCGAGTCATGTGGATGCATGTAAGAGACTTAGAGGTTTATGATTTAAGTAATATACCAAATAAAAATGTATTTGTTTTAATAACTTATCTTCCATTTAAAAATATTCATAAATTTGTGTGTTAGTAATAATTTAGATTTCTTTAAATTCGTTGTACATAGACTACATAGATTCATACCTGCATATACACTCATTTATTATCTGAATCTGTATTATGTTAATATTTCATTACAATTTTAATTTAAAAATTACATATGTTTACATTTTTGCATATTTTTTATTGTTAGACTTAAGGATAAATTTAAATTTATATATTTTTAATATTGGTTAAAACTGCTGCCTTTAGGAATAATAAATATTTAAAATTGTGTATAAACAACACATGTAGCGTTTAAGTTAAATAAAAAAAGAATATATAAAACAAAATCGAGGTTTTTTCTCTTTCTCGAATGATCAACAAATTTGGAGTTACTGGAAAATTGTTAGAGATTCCCAGAAAATAAACCAGATGTAAACACATTGCTTTATGAATTTACTACCCATACTTTCAAAGGTAATGGAAAATCTAATATCGCACATATTATTGTTTACTTTAGGAGAAATGGATTAAAAAGCGATCGGCAATTTGGATGCAGATGTTTAAAAACAATAAATAGGTGAGGATTTGAAAAGTGGAGCAAAAAAACCAATTCAATTTAACTCTAGGAAAATGCAGAACAAGACATATCTAGCTTTTAACGGGATTTTTATGTTACTTCAGAATTGCAAACCGTCTTTGGTATGAAGATAGCTTTTACACCTGAACACTGGGAAATCTGAAACAATCCTCTCATCCTTTCTTGTCTGATATCGATGTAGAGTTGTTCAGGACAAAGTCAGTGTCAAACTTTCAAATGATAAAATGACATCATCTGAATGATAAAAAACTTTCCTCCAAGTGATTTTGACGTTTTAATGATAGAGACAACGCACGTGTGAGGGAGAAGTCTCATGAACCATATCTCTCACCATATAAAATATCTCAAAATATCATCGTGACTTCGTGAGCCTAGACTGAGCGAGACGGAACGAGTGAACGACCCCCAGTATTTCTGCCATATGAACATTGGAAAATTTCGTTTCATTTCGGTGGAACGACAAGCATTACTACGGAAAAATAAAAAGTGAATTTAATTAGAAATGAAAATATATTTTAATTATCTTCTTTTTAAATTCATAAGCTTTGTTTTGACACCAACTTTCTTAAGATTGACGTATTTCACTTCTTGTCACCAATCTTCTTTGTAAATATTGTGGCATTAAATTATGTGTTACTTTAAATATAAACAATATTGTATTCATGATTATTTTTTGTTTCACAGAACAGCAAAGTTCACGTTAAGATTTTACGTTTTAAATTTTAAAACTGAAGCTCAACGAAAGGCAAAGCTACATTGTGATAGGTAACATCGATTTCATATGGTTGAACTGGGTGCGTTAGCCAACGCAAAGCGCCAAAACTTGATTTTGTTTCAGCCATAATAGCGCTTCAAAAGTTTACGACGTTGCTACCAATTTGCTTGCTTGGCATTACCGGGTATTTCCTGACACTAAGGTCGTACATCCGTATACCATGGCATTCATTCCGCCAGTGTGTCATAAGTATTACGTTTTTTGAGACCTCGGGAGTATCATTAAGTGGAACACTTAATTTTATATCACGAAAAACGAGCATACCATATGAAACGTACATTCGATGTGAATTTATTATCCATTTTACTGAAATTTCACATGAAAAACACGTTTTCCTGTTTTTTTTTATTTACGTGTTTACAAATTCGCTTAGTTATCGAGAATAATAACATAAAAGGAGTAGAATACAAAAAATATAAAAATATAATTGTACTAGAGTTATAGCACAACCAATTTTTTTTTAATAAAGTGGCAACACATGTTACAGCCATGTTCATGTACTAGAAAGAGAAGCAAATGTAGTGTATTTCAATTTCATCATCAGCATTTTTCATGAATAAAAAAAACATTAGATAGACGAAACAAATATTGTTACACTGATTGAGGTGCAAATTAAAATGTTCGGCCGTGTTGTGTAGAATCAGAATGTGTTAATCCAAGTTAATGATTTAAACGAGCATAATTAGACGAACGTATAGGATATTGAATACATTTCTTATGTTGATTTGTCACATTTTAATCAAGAAAGCATCAACTTGCGATTTGAGAAAAATTTCTAATCGGGCCGGTTACAAATTATTTAATGAAAATTTATCAGAGAAGTTATTTGCTATTTGCAGTTATTTTAATACGTCGTAATAAAATAGTTCGTGAGTTATCCTGGGTGCTTGGTTAATGGTGGTACGTAAAAGTAAAATAGCCCTACGTAAATAGGTTAAACATTGTGTAGTTACTTTGTCTAGAAAAAGTGTATAACTTACCGCGTACCTTATTGGTGACTTGTGGGTAGAGATCAAGGAATCTCTTAATTAATTATTATTAATCTCTGGACATTGTTGGGGTTGGTGTTGACTTCCAGGTATATGAATTACCTCTGAACTAAATCAAAGTTATTTTTATCAACGCTGAAGTTATGTCCAAGATTGTGGGTTGGTTTACAACAAATACTCGTGTCTCGTTAACATGGTATGAGATCTTCTTGTTTGTAGATACGGCACTTGGGTCTGATATTCCAGTTATCGAACAGCAAAACCCATCCGGACTTAGTTGAAACCAGTTTCATGATAAGAATCAGTTAAATATCGAATATGATTTGCACAGCGAATAAGTTTAACATAATACATAATACAACATACTCTTTCCAATAGGGGCTAATTAGTTTTAATATTAAGTTTGTAACACTGCTTTTAGCAAAACCGTGATTCAAACTGCTTATTTATATTTATTTTTTAGGTGACGATATTAAACGACATATTTCAAACAGAAAGGTGTATAAGAAGGAAGGCTCCTGTTGAGATTTAAATCTGTATAAATGCTATCTAAGAAAATTCGTCCTCACGCCCGCCAAAGCTGGGCTCTCATTCCGTAAAGTGATTATCGTTTGAAGATAACATTGCGACGGTACATCTTGCATCACGTAAGATCAATAATCGTTTTTGCTGTCGGCGATATCACTTTATTTGCTTCACCCCTGAATTGGAACGTTTTTCAACATGGACACATCGAAATCATCATTGGACAGACAGACTACTACTACTCGAAAAAGAAGTTCAACCACCAGAAACAGCAATACCATATTTGAAACAACAACGGGTTTACTCGAATCATATTTACATGATTGTCAGCAGCAGCCCGCTTCTCCAGCGTCATCATCTACATCACAAACTACCGGTGATACAACATTTGAACCAACAATTGATATGATGGTAAATGATTTTGATGATGAGCAAACTTTGACAGAGGAGGAAGCACTAGCGGAATTCGAAGCTGAAGACACCGCTGATGAAATTGCAACTCTACAAAAAGAAAGCGAAATGCCATTGGAAGAGCTATTGGCTTACTATAGACGACAGGTGGAAGAAGAGTACCAGCACAAACGACAAAAGCGAAGAAAATCAATTAAAAAAAATCGTTTACGAAAGCAATCAAAAAAACAACCCAACAATGTACCGGTAACAGCAACTAGCAATGTTTTTCCGTATACTACAACTGATGAGGTTATTGTAATTGAAGAAAGTGATGACGAGATAAAAGAAATGAAGACAGAGTGCCTTGATAAAGATGTCACAGATACAAGCAGTGTGCAGGACGACCAAGAGGAAGAAGAAGTCGGTGACAATGAGAATGCGGAATTCGTGGAAGATGAATTCGAAACAAATTCAAATATAGCAAACGCATTTAGCAAACCGTCTCATTTGCTAGAATTATATCCCGAAAAATTTCCCAATATTCAGCAAAAGTTGGATGACTGTGAGTTTATAACACGCTTTTATATTTGTGTCATTATTTAAAATTACTTGCAGACTTATCAGAAGAAGATTACGATAATGATGATTTGGATTATGTTAAGAAAACGATAATGGTAGGGTCTGCTTATCAAGCAACTGTACCAGTTGGATTGTCAAAATATGGTGATGTGCTACCGTATGAAAATGAGGACAAATTAATATGGGAACCCCCACAAGTGAGTGAACAAGAAGTAGAAGATTATTTAATGCGGGTCAGAGAAATCAAGTCATCTACACTATCATCACAAGAAGAGGAAATGCCGTCATCATCAGGGTCAATAATATCGGAATCAGATCAAGGAACTGGCAGCAATTCAGTTAAGGATGATGAGCAGGTACGTATTCCATTAAAATAAGATGAATTATTTTCATGCCATCTTTAGGCTCTGCATCTTCTAGTGCAATGCGGCTATAATTTTAAAGAAGCATTACGTCGTAACCGTCTAAATGCTGTTCCCTTAACTGGCTCTATGAGCCTTTGGTCCGAGGAGGAATGTCGAAATTTTGAAGAAGGTATACAAAAATTTGGCAAAGACTTTCGAAAAATTCAACAAACCCAAGTAAGAAAGGAAGGAAACAAATCAATTTTGTGATTTCTTAAAATAATTTGACTATTTTAAGGTGCGGACACGGTCGATAAGAGAACTAGTACAATTTTACTATCTCTGGAAAAAAACAGATCGCCGTGTCAATGATTTCATTGATTCGAATACTATTGATCATATGGATATTTATTTAGATTTTGATGAACGTGATACAGTATCGAATGGAGGAGGTAAACATATATCCATTGCAACTGAATGTTTTATTTCAAGTAAGTCAGTGATTTTTGTTTTCATTGTAAATGTGATGTATTGTTATCATTATAGGCAATTTTATGTACCTATTAACTTCTCGTTATTCCATATTAACATATTCCCCATGCCATATTAACAAAAAAAAATAAATAAGAAAATAGTTTTTTCTAGTTATAATAAATTTCATCAAACTTAGTTAAACAAGTTAGCTTGTCTTAAAACAGTCAATACACATAATGAAGATGTTCGTTAACTATTCTGAACATATATTTTGTTTTTTAGCGCTGACTGCATGATCTTAGTTTGGGTTTTGAAGTTTCCAAACTGTCAATATACTAATGATATCAACATTGTCAAGATGTTGTTAAGAAACTTTTTTAGATATAGATCTTATTAAGTGCTGACTGGATGATCTTAGTTGGGGTTTCGAAGTAATATTTTGCACTTCACGAGGCCTTGATGTTTGTCAGTTAAAAACAAAATTGGTCAAAATCGGAATTTATTTAATTTATGTTTAATTTTGCTGTTCCAATTTAATACTTTTCGTACTATATACACCTAGCACATTTATCAAATCATGGTAGAACGTTCTGCACTCTGTGCACTCTAATTTACGAATTTCCAGTGCTGTACTAAGAGTCTAAATCTTGAGAACAGACCAATCTGTTATAAATGTCATGGGGATTTTAGTGTCATGTGCATGTTCAGATGGCCTTCAGATTGTATAGCAGAAGGTTTGTCACCATCTTCAATTGCCAATTACTATAATTAATCTCCTGAAACTTTTAGGTAGCTTCTGAAAATCCTGTTTTTAAAATTTAAAAATTCCTGTCTCGATGAATCGTTAGATGTTAAAAACATCCCCAACTTTCAGGCGTTAGTGAGTTCATTATGAGGCTTTTTGTTATTTGAGGTTTTAAATCAATATCGTTATTCTTTGATGCTGTCGGTATATTTTTGAACAATGTAAAGGTACGATTTGGTGAAGCAGTCATTTTTGTGTAATATACTCGGTGTACATTGCTAATATGTATTTCAATAATGTAGCTGTAGTCGAGAGTAATGGCTCCACACTGCGCATCATCCCAAGGAGATTTTGTTTGTTTTTAAGTTTAAAGTCGTACACTCGCACAACCGTAATAGCCAAATTGAAACCACATGTAATTAAAATTAAATCATTAAATTTGCGGCTACCCAATTTCAGAAATATGTCTTCTTTGGTCAAACTAAAAGTTGGTTGGTCTGATGATTTGCTTCACGATGTATCCGTATAGTGATGCTGATGACTGTCGAAAAATACTAATCAATAGCCGTTTTTTCTGTCGGTGATATCACTTTATTTGCTTCACTTTAACACACTTTTTGGGTTCCGCTATCATCGTAATGTTAGAATCAATCAAAATCTCGAGATCTGAAATTTTTACTAAACAATATCTTTCTCTTTGTAAGAGAATGTTAACAAAATTTTACATATGTATTTCATAGTATTGTCTTCAAAAGTACGTAAATTTCATCAAGTATATATAACATTTTAAATGGTTTAATCGTGACTTATGAAAAGTTAAAAACCAGAAGTGGAACACGAATCCTCATTGGAAAAGCGAAGATTTTTTGCATTTTTCTTTTGATTAAATTTGTATGGATTCATCTTCTCACATTTTCATTTGAAATATGAATGTTATTTCACTATATTAAAAAATCTAAGCAGAGGAGAATCTATGGGATCCGTAAGTGGAACACGCCTATCGTTAACTAATAGCGTTTTCGATTGGGATACAAAAAGCACTCTTTTTTTACTCTAGAGTACTTTTGAAGAATCTGGATTCCAAGTCAGATTTACACCAACATGCACCAACACAAAAACATTTAACATCTGACTTAATATGTCAATTTGAAGTTTGCATTTCGCAGTTTGATGATTAAAAAGTGATTTTCGGGGAAAACTATAATTATAAATTAAAATATTTTTGGATAATCATGTTCTAAAATTCATAAGTTTTGTTTTGACACCAACTCGCCAATGGTTGAATTTATAAAAAAGCCAATGAGTAAAAGAAAATTTCAAATGATGGTTTTCATTGATAGCTAATAGCTATAATTGCGCCTAAAGATAAACAATAAGTTGTCAAATGGCACACTTACACACACACAAAACCAGAGTAACCTCTTTAATGTTCGATAGGGACGGGTAAAATCTGAAATCTGAGAGTAAATCTAAAAATCCCAATCGAAAACGCTATTAGATTCTCATAAACGTTTAAATATTATTTATAGAGAAACGTCAAAAAAGTAAAAGCATTTGTTTTTCTTCTATTCATATTTATAGATCAAACATTACCAACGAAGAAACAGCAACATGGCACTGCTTCGGGTTCTACATTAAATCATTTTTCAATAATGAACGAAACTAAACGATTAGCTGCATGTAGTAACTATAAAAAAAAATCATCTAGCAAGAAACATCATCATGGTCCCAACAGCAGTGCCCCTAATCAGCATACAAATTTTCGTCGCCGGTGCAGCCTTTTGTCTGTGAATAAAATACATCATCATCGCGACAATAATAATATATTTATATCAAACAGCGAATCGGATTCAGCTTCACAAACACAAGGCGGTAAAGTCTGGAAAAATCACACTTTGAATGCCACAGCCTCGTCAACGATTAACAGCATAGCAGCTAACCACTGCAACAAAAAATTATAATTATAAAAATTACAATTATAATAATAACAATGTTTAGTTTAACCATTTATAAAACAAATCAGTAAAATACATATATTTTTTTGTAAACATAAAAAACGCTTAATATGAAGCACATGCTTCAATTTACAACTTAATTCTTAAAAGATCTTTGCACAGGTCTGTTCTTTTACTTTCAGGCTGAATATTCGTTTTTTCTAAGATTTCGAGGAGTTAGAATAAATTCTTTCGGGGTGCGGTAAGTTCTTTGAGACGCGTAATGGCATATCATTTTATTTTACTTAATTCAGAACGAAATAATATATCTCAAGTTTGGAATGGCAAATCATTTTATTTTAATTAATTCAGAACGAAATAAAATATCTCAAGTTTGGTTAAGGTTATATTTTATGGCTTAATAATGTCAGTTCAGATGATACAAACATGACACTTGCGCTCTGTTGTCTGATTTATCGAATCAGTTTATAATTAACCGGGGGAACACATGGAGCACCAAGTAGAACCAGTGCCTCCATTTGCGCACCCATTGTGAGTTGAGTTAATTTTCAAAAGCACCGTTACGTTAGAAGCTGTATGATTTATTTTTATCAAAGTACCGTTGTTTTTGTGCTGAGATTCTAATTCCAGTAACCTACAAAAGCCTGGAAACAACATTTGAAGCAAATCCGTCTAGTTCTTTGGGTTCCATGTTCTAAAGCAGACTTCTGATAATCTAAATACCACCAGCAATTTCCCAACAAGTTAAATGCACAAATATTATACCTTCTTAATTTGAAAACAGAGAGCTTCTACATTACTCACAATTTGCGAATACGATGATCATACATTTAGTGGAACACGCCAATTCTTTTGATTCCTATATCAATAGGAAATATTAGTCCTTTTTTTAATGACACATCTGCTTTGTTGTCTTAGAAATTTCCAAAATAATTAAAGAATTTCATATATCTACGAGTAGACAAATGGGACTTTGAAAAATAAAAAAAAAAATGTCAAACTTACCATAATTTCCCAGCACTGCAATTATCTATAATTAGAAGTCCAGAAGAGTGGAATATTTTACTAAACTCTGTTCTTCATTCCATTACAATTTATAAAACATTTTCTCCCCTTTTCTCATTTAAAATATCTTCTTTTCAATGCTGTTCTCAAACTCTAAAAATATTTTGTATTTGACATATTTCATAATGGCGATTGGGATATTTTAATATTAATTATAGCCTCCCAAATGTAGATGAAATTAAGCTATACAAAAATGAGTGATAATACTGTTGGAGATATATTGAAAAAAACTATAAGTTAAATTAAGAAATAAATGGACTTTTTAAAACGCAGTACTTTGTTGCCATTCTTATATCTCTCTGGCTGATCGATGTAGATTTCTTCTTTAATATCTCCTTATAAGAAGCCAGAAATGGAGTTCATCTGATCGATGTCTAAATCAAGTTGAGCTGCTAATGCAACAAGGAAACGAATTGAGTTATATTGGACCAATACTGGAGAGAAAGTCTCGATGTAATCAAACGCATCCACTGACTGCAGCCTTTCGCTACAAGGCGCGCTTTATACTTATAAATATCGCCATTAGGATTTAATTTTGTTTTAAAAACCCACTTTCAATTTAACTTTCTTTTTTTTTTCAGGTCGTTAATCTACTTCTTCCCATGTCCTACTACTCTACTTAATCTACTTAACACGACATTTATTGCTTTTCACCAGTGCACTGCATCCCCCCTTGAGACAGCTTCAGCTTATGTGCATGGATCACATAAAGTCTCTACGACAGCAGCATACGAAATGAAGTCATCACTTCTCATCGGCTTCGGTTGACCTTCGAATCTCCTCTGCGCTTGATTGTAAGTCGGTGTTACATTACATTACATCATTATCGGTAAAGAATATTACAGTATCAGACTTTGAAGGAATAAAGTTGTCGGATATAATAACACTATTTTCTTTAGTTATATGTTCCTCAGTGTCTTCAGTAGCTGTAGAATCCTCTTCAGATACCAGAGTTATACTTTGTTTTCACCATCCGACTCAGGTTCTTCTGCAAGTTGACCAGTTAGTACATTTTGGGTAAAAATATAATCAATATTGTTATCTACTCTATTTACTAATGCTGCTAATGCAAAAAGAAAACGAATTGAGTTATATCGGGTCACTACTGGAGGAAAAGTCTCGAAGTAATCAAAACCTATCCGCTGACTGCAGCCTTTCGCTACAAAGCGCGCTTTATACTTATAAATATCACCATTAGGATTTAATTTTGTTTTAAAAACCAACTTACAATTTAACTTTCTTTTTTTTTCAGGTGGTAAATCTACTTTTTCCCATGTCCGGTTTTGCCCAGGTGACATATACTCGATATTTATTGCTTTTCACCAGTGCATTGCATCCTCCCTTGAGACAGCTTCAGCTTACGTGAATGGATCACATACGATAGCAGCATACGAAACGAAGTCATCTCTTCTCATCGGCTTCGGTTGATCTTCGGATCTCCTCTGCGCTTGATTGTTAGTCGGTGTAACGTGTTAAACAGGTGGCGTGTAGTCATCATCATCGGTAAAGAATATCACAGTATCAGACTCTGAAGGAATAAAGTTATCGAATATAATAACACTATTTTCTTCAGTTATGTGTTCCTCAGTGTCTTCAGTAGCTGTAGAATCCTCTTCAGATGCCAGAGTTGTACTTTGTATTTCACCATCCGACTCAGGTTCTTCTGCAAGTTGACCAGTTACTACGACTTATCTAATCCCGCATCAATGAGCAGGCAACGAGGTCTTTCAAAAATTGCCTGTTCATCCTTTCAGCTTTCCCGTTTTGTTGGATTCCGAAATATTGTAAAAATTCGTTTTTGCAATATTCGGTGCCATTAGCTGTACGCAACATCTTGATATTTCTGTTAGTTTCATTCTCTACCAGAAGCCTAAATTCATAAAATTTAGCTTTCACTTGCGTTTTTGAATGCTGAATGTAGGTAAAAGCTTTCGTAGAGAAATCATCCAGCAGCAGGAAAAAATAGCTTGCACCACTTTTGTGGCAACGGGTCGCACAGATCAGTGTGCACAATTTCTAACACATCTTTGGTATTGGACTTTGAGGATTTAAACGAAAAAATGTAAGTTTGAGGGCTCAAATTCCATGCCCTCTAAAGATTTCCATAATTTTTTAATTATCAAAATTTATATGTCCTAGCCGCCTATGCCAGACATTAAATAAAATATTCTTACCAATAGGAATGTTGGCTGACTGACGAACATTCTCCAGTTTAAACATGTTTCCATGCAATGTGAATGTAGCAAGTAGCTGACCGGCACTTTTAAAAATGTTATGGTTACTATCGGCAAACTTAAGCTCATTTCCATTGCGGCTTACTGACAGTTTGCATATAGTCCTGGTATATTAGCACATTCTTTAATTGACACACCAACCACTTGATTTATTTGCAAACATGTTAATGTCACCCTTCCATTCAACACTTAAGGTTTTGCTAAACTAAGTTTACCCTCTCCATATTCTTTTTTAAATGACAATTTTTGGATATATGTTCATACTGTGGTAACATTTGTAACACCAGTGTCCAAATTTCTTTTTTGCCTTATAGTACTTTTTGCCACCTGTCCCACTGTAGATCGCAGTTCCGTCACCCTCATTACCGTTCACCAATGTGTCCTCCTGAAGGAGCTTAGTCTTGATTGAATACCATGTTCACTATCCCAATCAAGATAAAAAATTTCACATTCCAAAATGCTTCGTTTTGGTGCAATGCAATTCAAATGGCTTCTAAGTGAGATAAAACAGTTCCATATTCATCTTATTTTATATACACAATGAAAAAACCGATTCATACTGTCACTTGCGTTGGCGAAATAATATACTCCTTTGTTTTGTTTTAATAAATATAATGTTTTAATATATTTTGCGACGTCACACATCGTTTGTATGTTGCTGATTTTAAGAGCTATATAACGTCATAAATGAATTACATGTTTAAAGTGCTATTCTCTTTTTTTCATGCTATTCTATATAAAATAATATATTAAAATATATGTATATATATATTCGTAACTTAACTTATTTTGATATACGTGAAAATACTTTTTTAGTACTCAAACATGCATTTTTGTTTAACTTATCGCATATCTTCAATACATACATTAGTCTGACAATACTTTGCAGAGTTACAAGTTAAGCAATAAAAAGTTTAACTAAGGAAAAAAAAACAGTAGATATATGTATATGTGCATCAAATGCCAATTCAAATGAAATTTAACTAATCACAATCTCTTAATATTCTAATATTGTACTGAAGAAAAACTTTTGTTTCATCTGCTTCTTCCCGGCATAAATTCTAAAGAAAAAGAAAACAAAGAAACGTAATTTAACTTGGATGTATGATTTGTTCTGTTAGTCAAAATATTCTTTTTTCGAATAAACTATCCTTGAAAAATAGAGAAAAAAAAAGTTTCAAAAGAGCCGAACACTCTTTAATACACTGAATACGTAATCAACACCCAAATCCATTATGACTGCAATCAATCATGACCAATATTTTGCTGTTTAAATATTCGCTCTTCTTCGAAAATCGTCCGCTTTTTACACTTTCGCTGGCTTTTTTGCAATTATAAATCAACATCGCGTCGATTTTGTTCCGACATTTCTGTTTTGTTTAGATTTGGAAATGTTTTATCCAGAATAAGCACAATAATTTTATTGGGTTAACTTAATGTAAGGTTTCACATGATAAATTAAAAAAAAAAAACACATTTCAAGAGCTAACTGGAATAAAATCCAAAAAATATGATGTCGCATCAAAAATGTTACATGATGCCCATGGATCTAGTAGAGGACGAACCAACTCACTTTGCCAGCCTTCTGCACATTTAGAAAATTCAATCTTAAATTGTGTTAAGACTTAACTATAATATACGAAATGTTTCGTACTAATATGTTCATAAATTATTTCTTAGTTTCGTATACTTTTGATCACTTTTGAAAATGCTATCTCATTCAAGACGAAATTTGGCAGCCAGTTGTGATTGAAGCATGCATTTCAACAGATCAACAAGTTTGATTCTGTTCTCGTGAATTTTGAAAATTCTCAATTTTTTTTTGGTGGGTTAGTAAATTCTTTTTGAAAAAGATAAATACAGTAAAATTAATCGTTTCGTTTGGTTTTTTTTAATAACAAATAGCATAAAACTCATGTCAAAACTTTCAGTTATCAAATGATATACATTTCTGCAGTAAAATTGTAGAAATAAGTATGTTTAAATGCGTTTATTTGGGTTTGATCTGAAATTTGTTCTTTTTTGTTACCAATGAAACACGATTTCAGATTGTTTTTTTTTGTATTTGTGTTGTTGTAATTCATGTATGTGTAGTTAGTGTCGGTGTAGCTGTCATGTTTCAAGTCAAGTTGTTTGTTTTCTATTTAATTTATATTTTAAATAGAACTGCTACATTTGTATTGAGAAAAGTTTTCCCTAACCCAAATAATAATAAATTAAAACGAAAATCACTCTAGTCAAAGTATTAGTGTTAGTTTGACGAATTTGTTTGACGAATGGAACACAACAAATGACAAAATCAGTCTTTTGACAGATCTAGATAAAAAAAAGATTAATTTTTTTTACCAATGAAAAACACCTTCCCCCTTATTTATTAAAATCCACTAAAACACATCTGAACAGTTGGATAGTTATACAGTGCATACGTTTATATACAACCTTTATTCAGGGTCGCACAAATCCTTTTTCATAAAATATTTGCCCACCCATAATAGTTACACAGGCATTGTGTCAAGAAAATTACAAAAATGGGGAAATCTAATACAATTGGCGGTTCCACAGCTCGGCAGTTTTCAAGGATAATTTTTATGGTTGCGAAACGCATTGCAACAACTTTGTTTTCTACACTTTTATAACATGTTGGTGACTTGTGTTGACTCAATAACATCGTTTACAGTGTTAAGTCTGTAGGTAAAGAATTGCCATTTGAATAAATTAAACCCTGAAACACAACTGCTCAAAATACAATACACTGGACGATTTTTTTAAATTTAAAATTGAAACTTCGGTTACCCTGATGCTCAGCAGTCCGTGACAAACAGAAATAAAAAAATAAACCTTATACAGGCACTTATAATTTAGAGGGATTTTAAGGAGTACATAAATTTATACCCTCCTTATAATGAGTTTATGAATGAGGCTCCATATGTTTAGCCTTCAAATACACAAAATTTATTTTAAAGAAGGCATTTTTTGAACAGTATTATTATTATTATTTTTATATGGTTAAAAAAACAATTGTTTTATTTTTCGTCATTATGTTGGAATACTTTTTCTGCACAGACAACCGTTGAGCAAGTGCTTCGGTTAAATTTTTCCCATGCATATTTCATGAAAATTTACCTTTGTCGAATCCATTGCAGCACGTAATTCAATTAACCGCTCAAAATGTCCATGGCCCGGAATAATTAAATAAAATATAGAGACATTTTGATTTTTTTGAAATACTTTTCCATTGCTTAAAGCATTTGTAACACTGCTGCCATCAAGTTTTGTCTTTTCTTTATTACTACAAACTGTCCAATGTAGATTAACTGGAGCTCTAAAGTGGGTTGTTGGAACAACATTGTTAAACGAATGAATTTAAGCTAAAGAAAAGATGTATTAACTTACACGAAATATAATTCAACATTTGTTTCCTTTAAATATTTGGACAATGGTATCTCGTATGATATATTCAAGCTGCTCCCACCATTGTGGCAAATCTCTTCGCAGCCTAATGACACATTGAAAGTGTCAGCTTGTAGCCATGGTGTTATAGAGAAACAGTCCGATGACGTTCTGGGCTCATTCGCCGACTGTTTTTCAATTGAGTCAATCTTTCTCGTAGAGTCCTTACGAGGCTGATTTGTATCCGTTTCGATATTTTCTTGTTCTATAGATTCGTTTCCCTGATCAACTTTCGCTTCCTCTATTTGTGATTGTTCCATTGATGAAGTCGACTCTGAACTTTTATTTGTTTGTGGTTTTGGATAGGACTTTAAATTGCTACTTAGTGCTGTTACACTGCCTCCGGTTGAAACTACTAATGTTGTATTGTTGGATGCTGGAATTTCTAAATGACGACGTCGAATTTCACCCTCCTTGTTTTGTGATGGTAAATTGTTGGTATCTTCGAAACAAGCCGACTGAAAGCCAAGTTAATATTATTTAAAAGTAAATTATTTAAAATATGAATCAACATACCTGACAGTTAGAAATCTCTTCTCGCTTTATTTTTACACAATGATCTGGTAGTCCAATCGGTGCTAGGGAAAATGTTTTCACAACCACCGGAATAGTGGTAATATCTGAAAGACTCTGGTCATCAGAATCGTTGCTGTTACCAAGGTATTGAAGGTCTGCGTCTTCAGTATCAATTCCACGACTCTTATTTGTAATAGATGGAGTTTCCATAGTAAAGTTGACTGCTTGGCTAACAGTGTCGTTAATATTTTTACTTTGAACATTTTTGTACACAACAAAAAGTGATGAAGCTGACGATGTAGGCGATGAGTCCACAGTGCTCTCAATTTTCACCGCTCCCACCCCGATAGTTGTCTCTGCCAAATTACGAACACTGTTGCCTAGTTCATGGGCCTTATTTTTAGTTGTACTTCCGACTATGCCATGATCAATAGGTAAAACTCCATTTTGGTTGATACGCGACTCAGTTTTCTGAAGGGCATCGGAACCATCAATTGAATTATTTTCAAAATCCTGTGGTAGAGGAATAGAATCTGCAACTTTTTCTGAGGACGTCTCACTAACATTTAGACTCTCTTCAATCGGTTCTTCATTTATGTTGTAAGCTGATGTAATCGATGGTGAAATAGTTACTGTCTCAGATAGAGGCCATTTTGCTTTGTTCTTACTACTTCCGGTTTTATTGTTTATATGACTTGTAGACATAGTACTGATACTAGGGACAGGCGATTTGTCCTTTCCTATGGGCAGCTCATCGTTTGTTTTTTCGTTTTCTGGTGCGCCTCTTACACCGTTGTAAGCCTCTGAATCAGTATTACCATGAAAAATCACACCAGAGCCAGCTCTAGTGGAGGGATAGGATGCTTGTATCACAGAGATTGGAATGTTTAACGGTTGTGGGAATAAGGTGGTGTCAAAATTGGACGACTGTTGCGAATGGATCGGTGGTGGAGTGGGCGGTGTTGTAGGTGGACGTGGCATATGGCTATGTAGTAATATTTTTCCACTTTTATTTGTATGGTAACCATTATAATTTGTATTGCGAGGATTGATATCGTTGTTGTTACTGTTTATTAAAATTGCATCATGGGAAACCAGGTGATGACTTATATCGTAACGATCGTAACGTTTCATATAACGTTGTTTGCTGTGCTCAACAAAGTAAAGAGTTGAAACTGCTACCAAGCTATACATAAACGGATTGTAAAGTACATATCTTTATATTTTATCATACAAGAAAATATGATTTATTCAGCTAAACAAATTCGCTAACTTACCACGTTGCCATTATTATAACCAGTATAATAATCATCATTTGTATTGTTCGATTTGAACATATCTCATCCGCTCCTGATACTAAGCTATCATCGGTTAGATGCTTAAACCTTTTTTTATTGCGATCGAACTCCTGCATCTTCATCAAACGGTTGTTTATCTTCTCTAGCTGCTCAATTCGAGTTTCAAGTGAGCCAGTAACTTTGCATAATTCCTTCACAGCACCAATGTTTTCCATAAGAATGCGATCCTACAGAATTATAGTAAATAGTATACATGGTAGTATTCAACATTTTGAAGAGGTAACCTTGTTAACAAGTAGAAAATTGTCAATGACCTGTCCACTTGGTAGGACAATACTGCCTGCTTCTTGGACTGCATCTGGTAAGACTTCACGAACCTCCTGCGCAATTACTCCCGTGTCCACAATCTCTTCATTATCTTCAGCAGATTTAAGACCTGAGTGCATAGCAAATTCAGGCTCATATCGATACCTTACAATACGAATCTTTTGAAGGTTTCTTAATTGAACAGCCGTGTCAAGTTCACTTATCTCCTGCTTAGCTCGACTATCACTCGGTTGAATAATATGACCAGAAACTTTTAAATTACCATGAATTACCAAACTTTCGTCTGGTCGATCTGTATTAATACCCACACGACCTGCGTGAAAGATGGATTCTGGAGTTATGCCCCGCTGCCAGCAAAGTTCAACATCACTCTCGAATTGGCCTGGATTCGAAGCACGAACTATTATTCTTTCACTTCCCTGACTCACGATCGGAAAATGCCCAGAGAGTGTGTGCACATGTAGCCCAACGACCAGTTGAAAATACCGTTGTTCTGGATTAGGGCGGCCCTTCTTCCTCATATTATTATTTGTTGTTTCAGAAAAGTGTAAGCGACCCACAGTAACCTTACTGACGAGATGACTTTGAAGATCAATTCTAATGAATATACAAAAAATCAATAATTTCATTTATATAAATTTGTATTCATACTAACGGAACGGGATAAAATGGCTTCTTTGATCGATCAGATTGGCTTTGCTCCACGCGAATAGTTTGGTTTGGTGCTTCGAGCTTCACACCATAAAAATGCAAGTAAAAAGATTTAATTTTTTCCAAACCTGTTGGAGTTTTAACGAACTCCGCATCACCCTGCAAACGAGCATGGCAAGTAATTTGAAAATGATTCTTCTTTTGGCAAACAAATGCATCGTCTGAAACAGAAAAATTAAAGCCCTTGTCGGCATCGACACGATAGTGAGCTATAGTAATCTCCTGTAAGCTCTGGTCGCAAAGTGTATGCCAACTATGTTGCTGAAAGGGACTAAAACGTATACATTGCATTGGTGTGGATTCACTTGATGAATCAGTAGCATTAGAGCCTACAAAACTAGCCCCGTTGGGAGTGCCGGCTCCAATTCCATCAAGACTGTTATTATCATTTGACAGAGAGAGGCTAGTTGCGGCTGGTGATAAAGAGGATAACGACGGTGATCCAATTTCGGCTCCAGTACAACCGTTTTTTTGTAATTTGATGCTGATTGGTGAGTCTGGATTTTGCTGACACAAAGGACTTAGAGATGCACCTGACATAATGAAATGAAAACTGTGAAAAATATATGAATATATTAATGCTGCACTTACCGGGTTCTGGTTTAATAGTCAACATAGATGTACAGCAATCCACTTGTAATAACTTTCGTTTACGGTTGTTTGGCGCCACCGCCGTCGGCGTTTCTATCATTGGAGCTGGAGTTCCCATATACACGTCAGATGGTATTATAGATGACGTTAGTAGCTGTTGCGGTGTCATCATCATAACTTGTCTATTATAAGCACTCCTTTGTGAGCCTACATCAGATATCTCCTCTATACTGTTTACATGAATGTTTTTATTCGTGTGAGACTGCATGGCCAAAAGAGTGTCGGGGTTTTCATTCCCGCGCTCATGTCTACTATCTTCCGACTCAGCATGTTGCATCGATTGGTGATGTAGTTGGTGCGTTGCAGCCAATAACAATGACGGTTGGTTATTATGTTCAACATACTGATGGTGGTCATGAATGTTATGATGATTGTGTTGCTGTTGATGATCGCCACCATCTACAAGTGTCAGCGTATGAAGGTGCGATGCAGGTTTATTGTGCACAGAATCATCTTTCAATTTATTTTCAATTTCTTTCAACTCTCGCGGAAAATGGTTACTATATATAGATGGTGCTCTTGATGAAAGCGCATCGTTGGTTGATGTTGCCCGCGAGGTTAGGGTTAGGCCCTGCAGATCCACGGGACTGAAAGGAGGCTCTGAACCCGAATCAGGCGGACTCTCTGGCAAGTGTGATTGTATTAAGCCATTATTGTTGATGTTAATTGTGGTCGTCGGTACTACCCCCCCATCATGTAAAGTGCCGGTAGATAACCTTGTTGATACTTCGCCGTCACCTGCTGACGCCGTGACATGGATAAACTGTTCCAGATGTCCAAAGTCGAGTGCTTCATTGTCTATGCCACCAATAAAATCTGATCGACCTTTAAATAATATAAAATTTAAAGTAAGTTTTAAAGCTTAATTCTTTAAAAAAATGTTATTCTAATGTTTTTGATGCCTCAACATGTTTTACAAAAATAAAAATTGTTGACACTATAAGCTTTTTTAGGTTCGCAGCCATTCATATGGGAGTGTGTACTTCTAACACTTTAGCGAGATTTGATATTTTATGCCAAATCCGACAATATAAAAGCTTTTCATGAAGAATGATACCTATTAGTCAAGTAATTTAGTAGATCATTACGAGAGGAGTCTATCGATTGTAACGTTCTGTACGATTCGTCGGTGTTGCGTCTTTGTATCGAAAGTATATATTTGATAGTACCCTTGCAGGACAACGTCTATAGGTATGCGTTTGTCCATGTCCATTGACACAGTCAAAATTATTGCGCATGCAGACATGTTAGGTGTGGGCACTCTATACCAGTTAAGTAAGTAAGGGTATTCAAATTTTTAATTAAAAAATAAGTGGCATTTTGAGTAAACAAAAATATTTAGAATTTGCAAAATTTTATTATTTTCTTGTTGGCTCTATTTTTGTTGCTTTTGTTTGCAATTACTTTATATTCTTTATACAAGTGTGTTTGCCGCATTTTGCCAGAACGCCTTTACTTTTTCAAATACATTCAATTTATAAGAAAATTCATCCACACTTCTTAAATATTCAGAATTTGCCTTTTTGTTATTGAAAAGTAAAGAGACATACCGCATAACATGAAACGCATGTTTAACTTCAACAAGTTGAATCATCGATTCAGTACAATCGCGATTATTAGACACGGTCTTCGCAACAATTAAAAAGTAGGTAATTGTAAAGAAATGAAAATAAAGAAATAAAATTAAATATCATTAGCATCTCTTCATCCATAGCGGAGGATTTTTAATTATTTGGTCGAATAAATTTGATGTGCGTTTTTGCAAACTTATACTAGTTGTGTTAATTCCTTTCTGTGTATGCTAGCGCAATTTTCGCTTTCACTTTTTAAAAGTTTCATTTTTTCTTGTATGCATTGGATTAGATGACCTACAAATATTTTGGTTGTGTCTCAGTTGTTATTAGTATTAAATTTCTCATTGCAAAACAAAATGCTTGTCGGATGGATATATGCATATCCTTATTTGATAGGCGTTTATGTATAAAAAGTCAATGGACCTTCTAAAATCAAATTAGCGCAACAAATAAAAATTTCTTCTAGCTTGCCGATAATGATCATATACGAAGCAATTTAATATGTTTTTCAGTTGATGGGATTGTTTGCAATTTATTTTCTTTAATTAGGATTCACATAACTACGGCGTGCACATTGTTGTTTTTATGCTCCGACAATAGTACAAATTGGGAAACCCAGTGGTGAGCATTTAACATATTCTTGGGTAAACCAATTATAATCTGGATCTCAACGGATTTTCAAATTTGTTTTTATTGATTTATTTGATTTAAATCCATTTGCTGAGTTTCTTAAAGTTACATTCTTATCACAATTAAAAAAATCTATAATTTTTAATTAACGCCCGAGTTGAGATATATGCTTTCGTTGGTTCACTTATGTTAAATATAATCGGCGTTACTAACAATCATTTTTAGCAAACAACTTAAACGTTAATCTCCACAGTAGGTAGGAATTAAATAAATAAATTTACATCACAAACTGACACTAGTTCATACCTATATTTTGTTTTAAAATACAGAAAGTTATTTCTATGTCATAGAAGTCATAGTTGATTAGAAGGCGCCATTTTTGTAGGCATAATATTTCTTATGAATTTTGTTTATTATTTGCATGCATTGTTTTTTTTTTATTTTATGCTATGGAGAAAAACTTAAAAGAAATCGTTCAAGCAATTAGAACTAGGAGATGAAAGAGTTTCTTGTCTCATTTGTAAGACCATCGGAGGAAGCAGTTTTATTCATTTTACTGTGTAGAATTGTAGATAGTAAAATTAATTAAACTGCGACGTTCACGAATAAATTCGAAGACTTCGAAAAAGTTTGATCAGGTATTTAAAAGAAATAATATTGTCTTGATAACAGAAATTGGAAAAAAATAAATAAAAAAGAAGTCTATTTTTTTTAACAGGTAATTTGATTGAAAATGTTGTAGATTGAATCGATGAGTCGTGTTTACTTAGTTAGATATGTGCTCCAAATTTATCTTAAACAAAATTGCAGCACATGCCCACCATCTTTGGATGTTTTACCATTACCAAATTGTTTTGAAAAGTTCAAAGAAATTCTATGAAAAGTACTAGATAGCACTGTCTATCTGCGTAATTTCGCCCTTAGAATCACATAGACATGATATATACATATATACGTATGATATGACTGCTCTACTAAGTCTTCGTCATACAGACTTATCTGACAACATGCCTACATAGATTTGAAGGGCATAATTGATGACATTACAAATATATTTCCGAACGAATATGCAATGTAACGTAATTGAATTAATATTTCCCAGTTCTACGTTTTGTGGGATTTAAGGGGCGCTTATGGCTCCGCAAGATGAAATCAGTGGGAAAGTTAAGTTGTATGGCCTAAAAAAACGATGTTGAAATATTTACTGGTTCTTAAAAATTATACGATTATTTTCATGGTTTTATAGTGCCGAATGTAACTATTGAATTGTCCTTCCTTTTTTATAGCATAATTTATAAAAGAGTTTGACTAATTAATTAATAAGAGTTTAGGTTGATTATAACGTTATATGTATGCACATTTCAAATATAAATAAAGTTACCACTTATCGTCCTTGCGTATTCCATTTTTTTTATTGATGTGTGATATTCAATACATAAATCACTATCGCAGGCTTGGAACAAATACACCGATATTACGAATACATTTCTTACTTGTAAGCGCACTACCAGACTAAGTAAAGCAGTCTTTAGTTCAAGAAATAATTTGATAGATGCTTATTTGATTTAACACTGTTTTGTATTGTCTAGTTTGTATAATTGAATATACAATCTTAAAAAATGACACCGAACACTTAAACCTCTACTGTTTCATTAAATTGTGCATTGATTTTCGTGCAACAATGCCATCGGTATGGCATGCACTTTGTGTGTTTATCTTTTAATATCAGTGATCAATTTACTTCATTTTCTCCCGTCATATAATCACTCTGTCTTATGATCACCAATGTGGAAAATTTAAGAAAACTTCACTACCAATCTTAGCTGCTAAGGTTTCGTCAAACGTAATTAACTATTTATTTGCTCACAACATATCATCTGGAGTTACCCAGTGTTTCGGTATGAAGTTGGGCGAATGGAAGTTTTTTTTGCTAAATATTAAAAGGCCTTAGTTACAAAATAAAAATAGACTTGTGTATTTTTCCGGGGGTGATTGTTGCGGGGGTCTCTTTGCTGAAATCGGAGGCACTTTGAAATGGTAGGCAACACCAAATATAAAGGAAATTACACACGAAGAAGCCAAAACAAAAATGTTAGTTATTGATCAAACAGAAACTTATCGGTGTTTGAGGTGTATCTATGCGATTGGGTTCGCTGGATAGCCCAAGACATGTTTGTGTGCAAATATGTTCCACAATACAATTTCTATATAATATTGAGCCTGATATTGCATAAGCGAACATTTTAATATTAAGTTAAAAATATATGAAAACATACTTGCTCAAAATGGGTATTTTTATCCTTGGGGTTAAAATTGGTATTATACAGAATGACGGGCGGATAGACAGAAAAGGCTTAATCGACTCAACTAGTGATTATGAGTCGATCCATATGTTTTACGATATGTCTATCGAAATTATTTCTTTATGGTATACAAACTATGCATCAAAACTAATAAATCTATATGGAATAGGGTATTAAGATATTAGAAGGTTCGCGGTGCGAACCATTGAATCAAACTTACTTTTTGTAGTAAGATATATATAAATATGTGTCAAATATCAAACATCCCCAAAAAGCGTGACAAACAAATTATAGATATTGAGATTGTCTAAATATGCTGTTCAGACACTTTCAAAATTCTTAACCGTTTGACTAAAAATAAGGTTTTTCTAAAAGTTTGAAGTATTTTATTCTAGATTATATCTTTCTGGAATTTGTAAATTTAGATTTCGTTTTGAACCTAATATTGACTTCGGATTCGGATTTACAACACACTCTTCCATTCTTAGTTTTCTTCAGCCGGTTAAGATATACATATTAAACTGCTTGTAAAATTATTAAAGCCATTAATAAATATTTAAATGTTATATTATAAACTGAATGTATTCTGAATCTAACAGCTATGCTATTTATATAGAATGTATATTTGTATACCTACATATATTCGAAAACATTTAAATGGATAACTTACCAAATTCCGTAAATATTGGATCAGCTAAGAAGTCCATATCCTTACAAAATGCCCACTCATTCTATTATAATGGGTCATTCTTCCCGTTATATTATTTAAATGCACAAAATATGCATTTCCGAGATCGGTTCGAACTTTCTTTTAGGCTATCACTAAAGACACAATTATTTATTTATAAGCATGTGAACATGTGTTCAAATAGACGCACGCAACTTCAAAATTATTTTATTCTTCCTGAGAAATTACTAGATAGGTAAATGCTCTTCAATAGACATGCACTACAAAAAAAGTAAAATAAAAATAAATAACCAAAACTCATTATTCATATTCTTTTAAATTAATATAACTTTGTAAATTATTTTTTGCATTAATACCGAAAGTAAAATTAACACCTTTTTTGTTGATAATGTTAACACCATATACTAATCAATTTTATTAGGTGCAGAAATAAGCACACAAAAACTTAACCAAAGAACCAGAAAGCAAAGAACTAAAACATGTTTATTAAACAAAACTAACCATAATAATTATAAACTGGATACCATATCTCTGAAGTAGATACGGATTAATATTTTATAAATACACTGCCAT
Source organism: Rhingia campestris (assembly GCA_932526625.1). NCBI lineage: Eukaryota > Metazoa > Arthropoda > Insecta > Diptera > Syrphidae > Rhingia > Rhingia campestris. Next base: position 20,220 of record OW052186.1, on the reverse strand, counting down.
ATGAATTCTGAGTTGTTATTCAATTCGCGAACCAAATATGAAAAACAAAATATTCTAAATCTGCGTGTCATTAAAAAAATTACAAGATTTATATTTTCCGTTCTAATATTATCGCGCATCCAAAAGATGTTTTAAGCTAAGCTTAGATGCAATGTGAACCGTGCGAAAGAGAAGGACCGCCATATAATTACAGAAATAGCAAAATCATATCATAAACGAACGAGAAAAAACACTAAATAGGTATTTACAGACTAGTTACTTGTTATCATTAACTGGATTTTTATAGAAACTGTTATTGCATTTTGTTCGTATAAAGGCAAATAAAACGAATTGTTTTTTTACTTGACTTTCGAATCAAATTAAAATAGGTATTCACTTCAACGAACAATTTCACCAAAATAAAAATATTTGATAAGAAAAAGGAAGATATTTATTTAAATATATATATGTATATTGATATTTTCTTGTGTAAATCATACAAAGATATCTTTTTGAGGGGCAGATTCTTTTGAAGCAAACAGGTTTTTCATTTTGATTTAAGCTAATTCAATCAATCACTACATATATTATTGAAAGCTTAAGAGATTTTACGCAAAGACATAACCACCAAGCTATTAAAACGTTGAATAAACAAAACAAAAAATCGTCTGCCCTATGGCGCTCATATGGACGAAGACAAAAAAAATCACAAATTTTCCATAACCTATTTCATGAAATCTAAAATCCAAACAAGAATTGTATCCCCTTTTTACTGCAAGTTTAATGTCACACCTTCTATGTGCTTACAAATTAAAAAATTAAATTATCACGTACTAACATCTTTCACTGCGAGAATAGTCTTGGCACAATAAATATGTAAATAAAAAAAAATTAAAGGTCTTTTCAAAAAACAGAGCGATATCTTCTTTTCCACATTTTTCCTTTGATTCCAGATAAAATTATTCACGCACAGAATATGCTACATATACATAATTATAAATATGGGTGTCAATAACCGGTTAGTTGATCATGCGGATATATTATCGGATTGCTTGTATCATATCATATCTGTGCTCTTATTACAGGTATTTTATGTACATTAAAGTACAATTTTTTGTCACATAATTAACTAGGAGAATGCAAATTATATATAAGTTAGACAAACTTATTCACACGCGACAAATACGTCAAACCAAAAAACTCAGAAGTAACAGAAACAAGATCGTACCAAAAGTGATGGCGTTCCAACAACAACTGACACCGCTTGTGTATTAAAAACATGGCAATGCTATGTGTTGTTGAGTAGGTATGTGTCGAAGAATAAATTAATGCAATACGTAAAGCTAAGCTTAAACAAATTGGCTAAGCGTACAAAACGAAATGAACTGCTGAAACATGTGTAGGGCATCTGATGTATTATTATTTTAAACGGCAAAGCATACCGATTTATGGTGGTGTGTAGTTTCGCATTACCGCGAAGTGACCGAATGAGCCATTTAACTCGCTTGACTAAAGCTTAGACCCTTTGGGCACTAGAGTATAAATATAAATGCTTGGGCCCCTTATATTGAGTTTGATTTTCAATTAGGTAATTGACACTTTCATAAAATGTTTATTTTTCATAAGCTAAATGAGATATTTTGATGTCGCTATAAGTGGCGATAACCAATGGAAAAATACATAAATTTAATTTGAAAATAAAATATTCGTCTATTTCAGGGGTCAATTTGCGCTAATTTTTTTTATTATCCAAATTGACCCCGATGTTTCTATCCCTTCTCATTCTTCATTACTTATGTTTATCCTTCCGATATAAATTCCTACTTAGAAAATCGATACAATTTAAATTAAAAAAATCGATTTCTTTAAATAAAATTTTAAAAATCATTATAAAATTCACACAAATACAATTGATAGTATTTCTAGATTATAGAAATCCCAAATAGGAATTTCTATAAAAAGGCCACATGAACCACAAGGAACAAAATGAAAAAAATGTGTGTTACCTGTTTTTTGCATTAAGCAAGGGCTGTTGATTTATAGTAAACGAATCGAAAAAGAATTCAAATAGCACAAACTCCAGGTCGTGTTCTTGGCAAATATTTAAATTGGCATCTAATATTTCTTTTAGGTTTTCAGCCTTCCATTCCATTCCATTCTCAGAAACAAAATAATTAAGAACGCTTTTCCAACCAACAATTAAACAAATCACCACAAAAAATACATATTTCCTTTCTTATCCCAACATCGGGATGAATTCGAATGTCGTAAAATGTCTTGTGTAGCCATTTTCGATTTAAAAAAATTATGAACATTTTTTATGAACCCTGGATGGAATCTGTTTACATGAGCCCACTGATATAAAGTAGATATAGCCCTTCAGGGAAAAACTTGTAGGCGCTCTGTGAGCGAAAAAAAAAATGTTTCTTTAACCTCTCTTTTTTTTTTTGATTTAGATAGTCCCATTACCAAACCACAATTTTTTTTATTGTTCATTGTTTGAATTTCGGATGTTAAATTGTACTGATTTAATTTTGTATTTCCTCGAGCATGAGCTCTGCCTATAGAGTTGTTCAGGACAACGTCAGTGTCAATGACAAACTGACAGCATCTGTAGGAAAACAACACATTTGACATTTCTATGCCGGCAATTTCATTGGCAAGGGACAGGGGTTGTTTTTTTGAACATTTTTAAAATTGCTTGAAAATTGTGTAAAAGTGCTAAATGAGAACAGAACAATTTATAAACAAAATAAAAATATTCAGAGTTATTGTTGTTTGTGAAAACAAGAACATAATAATCTTTACTAGGTACACAAAAACTAATCAACTTCTTTTGCACTCGGATTTATGTTTACGCTTTGCAATGGCACTGGTTATCAATTTCACTCATTTTATTTCTATTTTATAATTACACACACTCTCTTAGTTTCGTTATGTATTTATAATTTGAGTTTCACTTTGAACAACTTATATTTTCATATTTCAAAGCAAATTATCCAAAAATTAGTACTCCTGCCATATAAAATATCACATTGTTTTCCTCCAAGCGATTTTGACGTTTTAAAAAAAGAGACAACGCACTTGGGAGGGAGATAGTCTCATGAACAACTCTATTCTGAAAATGTGTGGTCCTCTAGCAGTTAAGGCCTGCTCAGAATGCATATCTGTAGCTGGTATCTGAAGCTGAGTGAAACGTCAAACGTGAATCTGAAGCGTGAAGTTGAACCCCATTCAACTTCAAGCTACAGATTCACGGGAGATACACATTGTGAAAGCGCTTACGGGTTGCCTTGTTTTTAACTTTCACTCAGCTACAGATACCAGCTACAGATATGCATTCTGAGCAGGCCTTTACCTTCCATTAAATTCCAATAAAAAGTCATTTTGGAATACGAAATATCATCCCTCACTCCAAAAGCTAAAGCATGCCTTCACAAACTTCTCAAAATGTCATTTCATATTTCAATTTGATGTGAAAAAAAATTTCAAATTAGGAAATTTCGCTTCGTTTTCTTGTATACTGAAGAAGACACTCTTCATATTACAAAACATTTTTATTTATCTACTGCCAAATCGAAATATTTGTAAATAAAAACCACATAAAACCACAGATGTATTAAAAATGAATTGTGCTTAAATTCGCAATCATAAAATCAACCAGCGTATCCCAGAAGTGGATGACGAAACACGAATTGATGAATGACATGAAGCATGCAAAAATAAATCAAGAAACTGGTTAGTTTTGTTTTCGCATTTTCATTTTATTTCTTTTTTTAAGAAGTTAAGGGTTGAATTCAGAAAAAATACACATCTCACTGTATGCAGATTTACATTTGATGGCAGTGCGCAGTGGACACATAGTACGCACTACGCACAACCGATCGCAAGAATTGAGTTGTGTTTGGGAGTGTATAATGTATATTGTACACACAAATCTAACAAACTTCGAGGTTGCTTACGTGCTCTCCTTGCGATCATGAATCATGATATGCAAACGAAACAAGTAGATAACTGAAAGAGACGAATGAGAATGGTGGTGGCAGTGATGGGACTTCTACCACAAAAGTGGTATCTCTACCAGTTTTAACAATGTTAGACATCGGTCCTGAGATGAACTGATTTTAGTTTATTTACTTTTTTGTTTGAAAAAAAAAAAAAAACGAATGTTACTTTTTTTTTTAGTTATTTTTGTTTGTTTTGTTGAAATAAATTATTTAATTAACATGGAAAACTTGTTTTTTTCATCTACCACTTTTCTACCAACTTTTTTTTTGGCTATATACCACTAATTTGAATTTCGCAAGTCCCATAACTGGCGTTTTGACAAGTATGGTTGAGAGTGAGAAAACGTTGGAGAAAAGAGACGGATATATAGCATCTGAAATCAAGAAGGCTTTTCCCTGTGGTGGTGGGTGAGTGGGGAGGCGGGGGGGTGAAATTGTTCAATTTGCAGACCAGACGTATTCTATATGTGCTCATGTTTAAATAATAATTAATAATACAAGCACATCGAATTCAATATGAAATTTAGTAGAAATGACAAATATAATACTTCTTCTACATCATAGAGTAAAAAAAATACACATTTGAATGACATTTCTATCATATCTTAATAAAAGACAACAATGCGTAGCGAAAAGTTATAAATTCCAATCCAATCAACAACGTCTAACGGGACCATTTGAAGGAGTAAAAAGGTGAAATTTTACAGTTAGATGGATTGACTAACGGGCTTTCTAATTGCATTAAAAAAAAAATTATGTTTGCCTTGTGTGAGCGATGAGTAACGTTCAAAGCGTTTTACAACTTGAAAATGCAACAAAAAAACAAGGGATAAATAACGTCTAACGGCTTTATTTGAAGGAGTAAAAATGTGAAATTTTACAGTTAGATGCATTGACTAACGGGCTTTCTAACTGCATTAAAAAAAAAATTAACTTTGCCTTCTTGAAGCGATGAGTAACGTTCGAAGCGTTTTACAACTTCAAACCCAAAACCAAACACAACCAAAAACAACCAAAAACAAGGGATGATTGACGTCTAACGGGACCATTTGAAGGAGTAAAAAGGTGAAATTTTACAGTTAGATGGATTGACTAACGGGCTTTCTAATTGCATTAAAAAAAAAATTATGTTTGCCTTGTGTGAGCGATGAGTAACGTTCAAAGCGTTTTACAACTTGAAAATGCAACAAAAAAACAAGGGATAAATAACGTCTAACGGCTTTATTTGAAGGAGTAAAAATGTGAAATTTTACAGTTAGATGCATTGACTAACGGGCTTTCTAACTGCATTAAAAAAAAAATTAACTTTGCCTTCTTGAAGCGATGAGTAACGTTCGAAGCGTTTTACAACTTCAAACCCAAAACCAAACACAACCAAAAACAACCAAAAACAAGGGATGATTGACGTCTAACGGGACCATTTGAAGGAGTAAAAAGGTGAAATTTTACAGTTAGATGGATTGACTAACGGGCTTTCTAATTGCATTAAAAAAAAAATTATGTTTGCCTTGTGTGAGCGATGAGTAACGTTCAAAGCGTTTTACAACTTGAAAATGCAACAAAAAAACAAGGGATAAATAACGTCTAACGGCTTTATTTGAAGGAGTAAAAATGTGAAATTTTACAGTTAGATGCATTGACTAACGGGCTTTCTAACTGCATTAAAAAAAAAATTAACTTTGCCTTCTTGAAGCGATGAGTAACGTTCGAAGCGTTTTACAACTTCAAACCCAAAACCAAACACAACCAAAAACAACCAAAAACAAGGGATGATTGACGTCTAACGGGACCATTTGAAGGAGTAAAAAGGTGAAATTTTACAGTTAGATGGATTGACTAACGGGCTTTCTAATTGCATTAAAAAAAAAATTATGTTTGCCTTGTGTGAGCGATGAGTAACGTTCAAAGCGTTTTACAACTTGAAAATGCAACAAAAAAACAAGGGATAAATAACGTCTAACGGCTTTATTTGAAGGAGTAAAAATGTGAAATTTTACAGTTAGATGCATTGACTAACGGGCTTTCTAACTGCATTAAAAAAAAAATTAACTTTGCCTTCTTGAAGCGATGAGTAACGTTCGAAGCGTTTTACAACTTCAAACCCAAAACCAAACACAACCAAAAACAACCAAAAACAAGGGATGATTGACGTCTAACGGGACCATTTGAAGGAGTAAAAAGGTGAAATTTTACAGTTAGATGGATTGACTAACGGGCTTTCTAATTGCATTAAAAAAAAAATTATGTTTGCCTTGTGTGAGCGATGAGTAACGTTCAAAGCGTTTTACAACTTGAAAATGCAACAAAAAAACAAGGGATAAATAACGTCTAACGGCTTTATTTGAAGGAGTAAAAATGTGAAATTTTACAGTTAGATGCATTGACTAACGGGCTTTCTAACTGCATTAAAAAAAAAATTAACTTTGCCTTCTTGAAGCGATGAGTAACGTTCGAAGCGTTTTACAACTTCAAACCCAAAACCAAACACAACCAAAAACAACCAAAAACAAGGGATGATTGACGTCTAACGGGACCATTTGAAGGAGTAAAAAGGTGAAATTTTACAGTTAGATGGATTGACTAACGGGCTTTCTAATTGCATTAAAAAAAAAATTATGTTTGCCTTGTGTGAGCGATGAGTAACGTTCAAAGCGTTTTACAACTTGAAAATGCAACAAAAAAACAAGGGATAAATAACGTCTAACGGCTTTATTTGAAGGAGTAAAAATGTGAAATTTTACAGTTAGATGCATTGACTAACGGGCTTTCTAACTGCATTAAAAAAAAAATTAACTTTGCCTTCTTGAAGCGATGAGTAACGTTCGAAGCGTTTTACAACTTCAAACCCAAAACCAAACACAACCAAAAACAACCAAAAACAAGGGATGATTGACGTCTAACGGGACCATTTGAAGGAGTAAAAAGGTGAAATTTTACAGTTAGATGGATTGACTAACGGGCTTTCTAATTGCATTAAAAAAAAAATTATGTTTGCCTTGTGTGAGCGATGAGTAACGTTCAAAGCGTTTTACAACTTGAAAATGCAACAAAAAAACAAGGGATAAATAACGTCTAACGGCTTTATTTGAAGGAGTAAAAATGTGAAATTTTACAGTTAGATGCATTGACTAACGGGCTTTCTAACTGCATTAAAAAAAAAATTAACTTTGCCTTCTTGAAGCGATGAGTAACGTTCGAAGCGTTTTACAACTTCAAACCCAAAACCAAACACAACCAAAAACAACCAAAAACAAGGGATGATTGACGTCTAACGGGACCATTTGAAGGAGTAAAAAGGTGAAATTTTACAGTTAGATGGATTGACTAACGGGCTTTCTAATTGCATTAAAAAAAAAATTATGTTTGCCTTGTGTGAGCGATGAGTAACGTTCAAAGCGTTTTACAACTTGAAAATGCAACAAAAAAACAAGGGATAAATAACTTCTAACGGCTTTATTTGAAGGAGTAAAAATGTGAAATTTTACAGTTAGATGCATTGACTAACGGGCTTTCTAACTGCATTAAAAAAAAAATTAACTTTGCCTTCTTGAAGCGATGAGTAACGTTCGAAGCGTTTTACAACTTCAAACCCAAAACCAAACACAACCAAAAACAACCAAAAACAAGGGATGATTGACGTCTAACGGGACCATTTGAAGGAGTAAAAAGGTGAAATTTTACAGTTAGATGGATTGACTAACGGGCTTTCTAATTGCATTAAAAAAAAAATTATGTTTGCCTTGTGTGAGCGATGAGTAACGTTCAAAGCGTTTTACAACTTGAAAATGCAACAAAAAAACAAGGGATAAATAACGTCTAACGGCTTTATTTGAAGGAGTAAAAATGTGAAATTTTACAGTTAGATGCATTGACTAACGGGCTTTCTAACTGCATTAAAAAAAAAATTAACTTTGCCTTCTTGAAGCGATGAGTAACGTTCGAAGCGTTTTACAACTTCAAACCCAAAACCAAACACAACCAAAAACAACCAAAAACAAGGGATGATTGACGTCTAACGGGACCATTTGAAGGAGTAAAAAGGTGAAATTTTACAGTTAGATGGATTGACTAACGGGCTTTCTAATTGCATTAAAAAAAAAATTATGTTTGCCTTGTGTGAGCGATGAGTAACGTTCAAAGCGTTTTACAACTTGAAAATGCAACAAAAAAACAAGGGATAAATAACGTCTAACGGCTTTATTTGAAGGAGTAAAAATGTGAAATTTTACAGTTAGATGCATTGACTAACGGGCTTTCTAACTGCATTAAAAAAAAAATTAACTTTGCCTTCTTGAAGCGATGAGTAACGTTCGAAGCGTTTTACAACTTCAAACCCAAAACCAAACACAACCAAAAACAACCAAAAACAAGGGATGATTGACGTCTAACGGGACCATTTGAAGGAGTAAAAAGGTGAAATTTTACAGTTAGATGGATTGACTAACGGGCTTTCTAATTGCATTAAAAAAAAAATTATGTTTGCCTTGTGTGAGCGATGAGTAACGTTCAAAGCGTTTTACAACTTGAAAATGCAACAAAAAAACAAGGGATAAATAACGTCTAACGGCTTTATTTGAAGGAGTAAAAATGTGAAATTTTACAGTTAGATGCATTGACTAACGGGCTTTCTAACTGCATTAAAAAAAAAATTAACTTTGCCTTCTTGAAGCGATGAGTAACGTTCGAAGCGTTTTACAACTTCAAACCCAAAACCAAACACAACCAAAAACAACCAAAAACAAGGGATGATTGACGTCTAACGGGACCATTTGAAGGAGTAAAAAGGTGAAATTTTACAGTTAGATGGATTGACTAACGGGCTTTCTAATTGCATTAAAAAAAAAATTATGTTTGCCTTGTGTGAGCGATGAGTAACGTTCAAAGCGTTTTACAACTTGAAAATGCAACAAAAAAACAAGGGATAAATAACGTCTAACGGCTTTATTTGAAGGAGTAAAAATGTGAAATTTTACAGTTAGATGCATTGACTAACGGGCTTTCTAACTGCATTAAAAAAAAAATTAACTTTGCCTTCTTGAAGCGATGAGTAACGTTCGAAGCGTTTTACAACTTCAAACCCAAAACCAAACACAACCAAAAACAACCAAAAACAAGGGATGATTGACGTCTAACGGGACCATTTGAAGGAGTAAAAAGGTGAAATTTTACAGTTAGATGGATTGACTAACGGGCTTTCTAATTGCATTAAAAAAAAAATTATGTTTGCCTTGTGTGAGCGATGAGTAACGTTCAAAGCGTTTTACAACTTGAAAATGCAACAAAAAAACAAGGGATAAATAACGTCTAACGGCTTTATTTGAAGGAGTAAAAATGTGAAATTTTACAGTTAGATGCATTGACTAACGGGCTTTCTAACTGCATTAAAAAAAAAATTAACTTTGCCTTCTTGAAGCGATGAGTAACGTTCGAAGCGTTTTACAACTTCAAACCCAAAACCAAACACAACCAAAAACAACCAAAAACAAGGGATGATTGACGTCTAACGGGACCATTTGAAGGAGTAAAAAGGTGAAATTTTACAGTTAGATGGATTGACTAACGGGCTTTCTAATTGCATTAAAAAAAAAATTATGTTTGCCTTGTGTGAGCGATGAGTAACGTTCAAAGCGTTTTACAACTTGAAAATGCAACAAAAAAACAAGGGATAAATAACGTCTAACGGCTTTATTTGAAGGAGTAAAAATGTGAAATTTTACAGTTAGATGCATTGACTAACGGGCTTTCTAACTGCATTAAAAAAAAAATTAACTTTGCCTTCTTGAAGCGATGAGTAACGTTCGAAGCGTTTTACAACTTCAAACCCAAAACCAAACACAACCAAAAACAACCAAAAACAAGGGATGATTGACGTCTAACGGGACCATTTGAAGGAGTAAAAAGGTGAAATTTTACAGTTAGATGGATTGACTAACGGGCTTTCTAATTGCATTAAAAAAAAAATTATGTTTGCCTTGTGTGAGCGATGAGTAACGTTCAAAGCGTTTTACAACTTGAAAATGCAACAAAAAAACAAGGGATAAATAACGTCTAACGGCTTTATTTGAAGGAGTAAAAATGTGAAATTTTACAGTTAGATGCATTGACTAACGGGCTTTCTAACTGCATTAAAAAAAAAATTAACTTTGCCTTCTTGAAGCGATGAGTAACGTTCGAAGCGTTTTACAACTTCAAACCCAAAACCAAACACAACCAAAAACAACCAAAAACAAGGGATGATTGACGTCTAACGGGACCATTTGAAGGAGTAAAAAGGTGAAATTTTACAGTTAGATGGATTGACTAACGGGCTTTCTAATTGCATTAAAAAAAAAATTATGTTTGCCTTGTGTGAGCGATGAGTAACGTTCAAAGCGTTTTACAACTTGAAAATGCAACAAAAAAACAAGGGATAAATAACGTCTAACGGCTTTATTTGAAGGAGTAAAAATGTGAAATTTTACAGTTAGATGCATTGACTAACGGGCTTTCTAACTGCATTAAAAAAAAAATTAACTTTGCCTTCTTGAAGCGATGAGTAACGTTCGAAGCGTTTTACAACTTCAAACCCAAAACCAAACACAACCAAAAACAACCAAAAACAAGGGATGATTGACGTCTAACGGGACCATTTGAAGGAGTAAAAAGGTGAAATTTTACAGTTAGATGGATTGACTAACGGGCTTTCTAATTGCATTAAAAAAAAAATTATGTTTGCCTTGTGTGAGCGATGAGTAACGTTCAAAGCGTTTTACAACTTGAAAATGCAACAAAAAAACAAGGGATAAATAACGTCTAACGGCTTTATTTGAAGGAGTAAAAATGTGAAATTTTACAGTTAGATGGATTGACTAACGGGCTTTCTAATTGCATTAAAAAAAAAATTAACTTTGCCTTCTTGAAGCGATGAGTAACGTTCGAAGCGTTTTACAACTTCAAACCCAAAACCAAACACAACCAAAAACAACCAAAAACAAGGGATGATTGACGTCTAACGGGACCATTTGAAGGAGTAAAAAGGTGAAATTTTACAGTTAGATGGATTGACTAACGGGCTTTCTAATTGCATTAAAAAAAAATTATGTTTGCCTTGTGTGAGCGATGAGTAACGTTCAAAGCGTTTTACAACTTGAAAATGCAACAAAAAAACAAGGGATAAATAACGTCTAACGGCTTTATTTGAAGGAGTAAAAATGTGAAATTTTACAGTTAGATGCATTGACTAACGGGCTTTCTAACTGCATTAAAAAAAAAATTAACTTTGCCTTCTTGAAGCGATGAGTAACGTTCGAAGCGTTTTACAACTTCAAACCCAAAACCAAACACAACCAAAAACAACCAAAAACAAGGGATGATTGACGTCTAACGGGACCATTTGAAGGAGTAAAAAGGTGAAATTTTACAGTTAGATGGATTGACTAACGGGCTTTCTAATTGCATTAAAAAAAAAATTATGTTTGCCTTGTGTGAGCGATGAGTAACGTTCAAAGCGTTTTACAACTTGAAAATGCAACAAAAAAACAAGGGATAAATAACGTCTAACGGCTTTATTTGAAGGAGTAAAAATGTGAAATTTTACAGTTAGATGCATTGACTAACGGGCTTTCTAACTGCATTAAAAAAAAAATTAACTTTGCCTTCTTGAAGCGATGAGTAACGTTCGAAGCGTTTTACAACTTCAAACCCAAAACCAAACACAACCAAAAACAACCAAAAACAAGGGATGATTGACGTCTAACGGGACCATTTGAAGGAGTAAAAAGGTGAAATTTTACAGTTAGATGGATTGACTAACGGGCTTTCTAATTGCATTAAAAAAAAAATTATGTTTGCCTTGTGTGAGCGATGAGTAACGTTCAAAGCGTTTTACAACTTGAAAATGCAACAAAAAAACAAGGGATAAATAACGTCTAACGGCTTTATTTGAAGGAGTAAAAATGTGAAATTTTACAGTTAGATGCATTGACTAACGGGCTTTCTAACTGCATTAAAAAAAAAATTAACTTTGCCTTCTTGAAGCGATGAGTAACGTTCGAAGCGTTTTACAACTTCAAACCCAAAACCAAACACAACCAAAAACAACCAAAAACAAGGGATGATTGACGTCTAACGGGACCATTTGAAGGAGTAAAAAGGTGAAATTTTACAGTTAGATGGATTGACTAACGGGCTTTCTAATTGCATTAAAAAAAAAATTATGTTTGCCTTGTGTGAGCGATGAGTAACGTTCAAAGCGTTTTACAACTTGAAAATGCAACAAAAAAACAAGGGATAAATAACGTCTAACGGCTTTATTTGAAGGAGTAAAAATGTGAAATTTTACAGTTAGATGCATTGACTAACGGGCTTTCTAACTGCATTAAAAAAAAAATTAACTTTGCCTTCTTGAAGCGATGAGTAACGTTCGAAGCGTTTTACAACTTCAAACCCAAAACCAAACACAACCAAAAACAACCAAAAACAAGGGATGATTGACGTCTAACGGGACCATTTGAAGGAGTAAAAAGGTGAAATTTTACAGTTAGATGGATTGACTAACGGGCTTTCTAATTGCATTAAAAAAAAAATTATGTTTGCCTTGTGTGAGCGATGAGTAACGTTCAAAGCGTTTTACAACTTGAAAATGCAACAAAAAAACAAGGGATAAATAACGTCTAACGGCTTTATTTGAAGGAGTAAAAATGTGAAATTTTACAGTTAGATGCATTGACTAACGGGCTTTCTAACTGCATTAAAAAAAAAATTAACTTTGCCTTCTTGAAGCGATGAGTAACGTTCGAAGCGTTTTACAACTTCAAACCCAAAACCAAACACAACCAAAAACAACCAAAAACAAGGGATGATTGACGTCTAACGGGACCATTTGAAGGAGTAAAAAGGTGAAATTTTACAGTTAGATGGATTGACTAACGGGCTTTCTAATTGCATTAAAAAAAAAATTATGTTTGCCTTGTGTGAGCGATGAGTAACGTTCAAAGCGTTTTACAACTTGAAAATGCAACAAAAAAACAAGGGATAAATAACGTCTAACGGCTTTATTTGAAGGAGTAAAAATGTGAAATTTTACAGTTAGATGCATTGACTAACGGGCTTTCTAACTGCATTAAAAAAAAAATTAACTTTGCCTTCTTGAAGCGATGAGTAACGTTCGAAGCGTTTTACAACTTCAAACCCAAAACCAAACACAACCAAAAACAACCAAAAACAAGGGATGATTGACGTCTAACGGGACCATTTGAAGGAGTAAAAAGGTGAAATTTTACAGTTAGATGGATTGACTAACGGGCTTTCTAATTGCATTAAAAAAAAAATTATGTTTGCCTTGTGTGAGCGATGAGTAACGTTCAAAGCGTTTTACAACTTGAAAATGCAACAAAAAAACAAGGGATAAATAACGTCTAACGGCTTTATTTGAAGGAGTAAAAATGTGAAATTTTACAGTTAGATGCATTGACTAACGGGCTTTCTAACTGCATTAAAAAAAAAATTAACTTTGCCTTCTTGAAGCGATGAGTAACGTTCGAAGCGTTTTACAACTTCAAACCCAAAACCAAACACAACCAAAAACAACCAAAAACAAGGGATGATTGACGTCTAACGGGACCATTTGAAGGAGTAAAAAGGTGAAATTTTACAGTTAGATGGATTGACTAACGGGCTTTCTAATTGCATTAAAAAAAAAATTATGTTTGCCTTGTGTGAGCGATGAGTAACGTTCAAAGCGTTTTACAACTTGAAAATGCAACAAAAAAACAAGGGATAAATAACGTCTAACGGCTTTATTTGAAGGAGTAAAAATGTGAAATTTTACAGTTAGATGCATTGACTAACGGGCTTTCTAACTGCATTAAAAAAAAAATTAACTTTGCCTTCTTGAAGCGATGAGTAACGTTCGAAGCGTTTTACAACTTCAAACCCAAAACCAAACACAACCAAAAACAACCAAAAACAAGGGATGATTGACGTCTAACGGGACCATTTGAAGGAGTAAAAAGGTGAAATTTTACAGTTAGATGGATTGACTAACGGGCTTTCTAATTGCATTAAAAAAAAAATTATGTTTGCCTTGTGTGAGCGATGAGTAACGTTCAAAGCGTTTTACAACTTGAAAATGCAACAAAAAAACAAGGGATAAATAACGTCTAACGGCTTTATTTGAAGGAGTAAAAATGTGAAATTTTACAGTTAGATGCATTGACTAACGGGCTTTCTAACTGCATTAAAAAAAAAATTAACTTTGCCTTCTTGAAGCGATGAGTAACGTTCGAAGCGTTTTACAACTTCAAACCCAAAACCAAACACAACCAAAAACAACCAAAAACAAGGGATGATTGACGTCTAACGGGACCATTTGAAGGAGTAAAAAGGTGAAATTTTACAGTTAGATGGATTGACTAACGGGCTTTCTAATTGCATTAAAAAAAAAATTATGTTTGCCTTGTGTGAGCGATGAGTAACGTTCAAAGCGTTTTACAACTTGAAAATGCAACAAAAAAACAAGGGATAAATAACGTCTAACGGCTTTATTTGAAGGAGTAAAAATGTGAAATTTTACAGTTAGATGCATTGACTAACGGGCTTTCTAACTGCATTAAAAAAAAAATTAACTTTGCCTTCTTGAAGCGATGAGTAACGTTCGAAGCGTTTTACAACTTCAAACCCAAAACCAAACACAACCAAAAACAACCAAAAACAAGGGATGATTGACGTCTAACGGGACCATTTGAAGGAGTAAAAAGGTGAAATTTTACAGTTAGATGGATTGACTAACGGGCTTTCTAATTGCATTAAAAAAAAAATTATGTTTGCCTTGTGTGAGCGATGAGTAACGTTCAAAGCGTTTTACAACTTGAAAATGCAACAAAAAAACAAGGGATAAATAACGTCTAACGGCTTTATTTGAAGGAGTAAAAATGTGAAATTTTACAGTTAGATGCATTGACTAACGGGCTTTCTAACTGCATTAAAAAAAAAATTAACTTTGCCTTCTTGAAGCGATGAGTAACGTTCGAAGCGTTTTACAACTTCAAACCCAAAACCAAACACAACCAAAAACAACCAAAAACAAGGGATGATTGACGTCTAACGGGACCATTTGAAGGAGTAAAAAGGTGAAATTTTACAGTTAGATGGATTGACTAACGGGCTTTCTAATTGCATTAAAAAAAAAATTATGTTTGCCTTGTGTGAGCGATGAGTAACGTTCAAAGCGTTTTACAACTTGAAAATGCAACAAAAAAACAAGGGATAAATAACGTCTAACGGCTTTATTTGAAGGAGTAAAAATGTGAAATTTTACAGTTAGATGCATTGACTAACGGGCTTTCTAACTGCATTAAAAAAAAAATTAACTTTGCCTTCTTGAAGCGATGAGTAACGTTCGAAGCGTTTTACAACTTCAAACCCAAAACCAAACACAACCAAAAACAACCAAAAACAAGGGATGATTGACGTCTAACGGGACCATTTGAAGGAGTAAAAAGGTGAAATTTTACAGTTAGATGGATTGACTAACGGGCTTTCTAATTGCATTAAAAAAAAAATTATGTTTGCCTTGTGTGAGCGATGAGTAACGTTCAAAGCGTTTTACAACTTGAAAATGCAACAAAAAAACAAGGGATAAATAACGTCTAACGGCTTTATTTGAAGGAGTAAAAATGTGAAATTTTACAGTTAGATGCATTGACTAACGGGCTTTCTAACTGCATTAAAAAAAAAATTAACTTTGCCTTCTTGAAGCGATGAGTAACGTTCGAAGCGTTTTACAACTTCAAACCCAAAACCAAACACAACCAAAAACAACCAAAAACAAGGGATGATTGACGTCTAACGGGACCATTTGAAGGAGTAAAAAGGTGAAATTTTACAGTTAGATGGATTGACTAACGGGCTTTCTAATTGCATTAAAAAAAAAATTATGTTTGCCTTGTGTGAGCGATGAGTAACGTTCAAAGCGTTTTACAACTTGAAAATGCAACAAAAAAACAAGGGATAAATAACGTCTAACGGCTTTATTTGAAGGAGTAAAAATGTGAAATTTTACAGTTAGATGCATTGACTAACGGGCTTTCTAACTGCATTAAAAAAAAAATTAACTTTGCCTTCTTGAAGCGATGAGTAACGTTCGAAGCGTTTTACAACTTCAAACCCAAAACCAAACACAACCAAAAACAACCAAAAACAAGGGATGATTGACGTCTAACGGGACCATTTGAAGGAGTAAAAAGGTGAAATTTTACAGTTAGATGGATTGACTAACGGGCTTTCTAATTGCATTAAAAAAAAAATTATGTTTGCCTTGTGTGAGCGATGAGTAACGTTCAAAGCGTTTTACAACTTGAAAATGCAACAAAAAAACAAGGGATAAATAACGTCTAACGGCTTTATTTGAAGGAGTAAAAATGTGAAATTTTACAGTTAGATGCATTGACTAACGGGCTTTCTAACTGCATTAAAAAAAAAATTAACTTTGCCTTCTTGAAGCGATGAGTAACGTTCGAAGCGTTTTACAACTTCAAACCCAAAACCAAACACAACCAAAAACAACCAAAAACAAGGGATGATTGACGTCTAACGGGACCATTTGAAGGAGTAAAAAGGTGAAATTTTACAGTTAGATGGATTGACTAACGGGCTTTCTAATTGCATTAAAAAAAAAATTATGTTTGCCTTGTGTGAGCGATGAGTAACGTTCAAAGCGTTTTACAACTTGAAAATGCAACAAAAAAACAAGGGATAAATAACGTCTAACGGCTTTATTTGAAGGAGTAAAAATGTGAAATTTTACAGTTAGATGCATTGACTAACGGGCTTTCTAACTGCATTAAAAAAAAAATTAACTTTGCCTTCTTGAAGCGATGAGTAACGTTCGAAGCGTTTTACAACTTCAAACCCAAAACCAAACACAACCAAAAACAACCAAAAACAAGGGATGATTGACGTCTAACGGGACCATTTGAAGGAGTAAAAAGGTGAAATTTTACAGTTAGATGGATTGACTAACGGGCTTTCTAATTGCATTAAAAAAAAAATTATGTTTGCCTTGTGTGAGCGATGAGTAACGTTCAAAGCGTTTTACAACTTGAAAATGCAACAAAAAAACAAGGGATAAATAACGTCTAACGGCTTTATTTGAAGGAGTAAAAATGTGAAATTTTACAGTTAGATGCATTGACTAACGGGCTTTCTAACTGCATTAAAAAAAAAATTAACTTTGCCTTCTTGAAGCGATGAGTAACGTTCGAAGCGTTTTACAACTTCAAACCCAAAACCAAACACAACCAAAAACAACCAAAAACAAGGGATGATTGACGTCTAACGGGACCATTTGAAGGAGTAAAAAGGTGAAATTTTACAGTTAGATGGATTGACTAACGGGCTTTCTAATTGCATTAAAAAAAAAATTATGTTTGCCTTGTGTGAGCGATGAGTAACGTTCAAAGCGTTTTACAACTTGAAAATGCAACAAAAAAACAAGGGATAAATAACGTCTAACGGCTTTATTTGAAGGAGTAAAAATGTGAAATTTTACAGTTAGATGCATTGACTAACGGGCTTTCTAACTGCATTAAAAAAAAAATTAACTTTGCCTTCTTGAAGCGATGAGTAACGTTCGAAGCGTTTTACAACTTCAAACCCAAAACCAAACACAACCAAAAACAACCAAAAACAAGGGATGATTGACGTCTAACGGGACCATTTGAAGGAGTAAAAAGGTGAAATTTTACAGTTAGATGGATTGACTAACGGGCTTTCTAATTGCATTAAAAAAAAAATTATGTTTGCCTTGTGTGAGCGATGAGTAACGTTCAAAGCGTTTTACAACTTGAAAATGCAACAAAAAAACAAGGGATAAATAACGTCTAACGGCTTTATTTGAAGGAGTAAAAATGTGAAATTTTACAGTTAGATGCATTGACTAACGGGCTTTCTAACTGCATTAAAAAAAAAATTAACTTTGCCTTCTTGAAGCGATGAGTAACGTTCGAAGCGTTTTACAACTTCAAACCCAAAACCAAACACAACCAAAAACAACCAAAAACAAGGGATGATTGACGTCTAACGGGACCATTTGAAGGAGTAAAAAGGTGAAATTTTACAGTTAGATGGATTGACTAACGGGCTTTCTAATTGCATTAAAAAAAAAATTATGTTTGCCTTGTGTGAGCGATGAGTAACGTTCAAAGCGTTTTACAACTTGAAAATGCAACAAAAAAACAAGGGATAAATAACGTCTAACGGCTTTATTTGAAGGAGTAAAAATGTGAAATTTTACAGTTAGATGCATTGACTAACGGGCTTTCTAACTGCATTAAAAAAAAAATTAACTTTGCCTTCTTGAAGCGATGAGTAACGTTCGAAGCGTTTTACAACTTCAAACCCAAAACCAAACACAACCAAAAACAACCAAAAACAAGGGATGATTGACGTCTAACGGGACCATTTGAAGGAGTAAAAAGGTGAAATTTTTACAGTTAGATGGATTGACTAACGGGCTTTCTAATTGCATTAAAAAAAAAATTATGTTTGCCTTGTGTGAGCGATGAGTAACGTTCAAAGCGTTTTACAACTTGAAAATGCAACAAAAAAACAAGGGATAAATAACGTCTAACGGCTTTATTTGAAGGAGTAAAAATGTGAAATTTTACAGTTAGATGCATTGACTAACGGGCTTTCTAACTGCATAAAAAAAAAAATTAACTTTGCCTTCTTGAAGCGATGAGTAACGTTCGAAGCGTTTTACAACTTCAAACCCAAAACCAAACACAACCAAAAACAACCAAAAACAAGGGATGATTGACGTCTAACGGGACCATTTGAAGGAGTAAAAAGGTGAAATTTTACAGTTAGATGGATTGACTAACGGGCTTTCTAATTGCATTAAAAAAAAAATTATGTTTGCCTTGTGTGAGCGATGAGTAACGTTCAAAGCGTTTTACAACTTGAAAATGGCAACAAAAAAACAAGGGATAAATAACGTCTAACGGCTTTATTTGAAGGAGTAAAAATGTGAAATTTTACAGTTAGATGCATTGACTAACGGGCTTTCTAACTGCATTAAAAAAAAATTAACTTTGCCTTCTTGAAGCGATGAGTAACGTTCGAAGCGTTTTACAACTTCAAACCCAAAACCAAACACAACCAAAAACAACCAAAAACAAGGGATGATTGACGTCTAACGGGACCATTTGAAGGAGGTAAAAAGGTGAAATTTTACAGTTAGATGGATTGACTAACGGGCTTTCTAATTGCATTAAAAAAAAAATTATGTTTGCCTGTGTGAGCGATGAGTAACGTTCAAAGCGTTTTACAACTTGAAAATGCAACAAAAAAACAAGGGATAAATAACGTCTAACGGCTTTATTTGAAGGAGTAAAAATGTGAAATTTTACAGTTAGATGCATTGACTAACGGGCTTTCTAACTGCATTAAAAAAAAATTAACTTTGCCTTCTTGAAGCGATGAGTAACGTTCGAAGCGTTTTACAACTTCAAACCCAAAACCAAACACAACCAAAAACAACCAAAAACAAGGGATGATTGACGTCTAACGGGACCATTTGAAGGAGTAAAAAGGTGAAATTTTACAGTTAGATGGATTGACTAACGGGCTTTCTAATTGCATTAAAAAAAAAATTATGTTTGCCTTCTTGAAGCGATGAGTAACGTTCAAAGCGTTTTACAACTTGAAAATGCAACAAAAAAACAAGGGATAAATAACGTCTAACGGCTTTATTTGAAGGAGTAAAAATGTGAAATTTTACAGTTAGATGCATTGACTAACGGGCTTTCTAACTGCATTAAAAAAAAAATTAACTTTGCCTTCTTGAAGCGATGAGTAACGTTCGAAGCGTTTTACAACTTCAAACCCAAAACCAAACACAACCAAAAAACAACCAAAAACAAGGGATGATTGACGTCTAACGGGACCATTTGAAGGAGTAAAAAGGTGAAATTTTACAGTTAGATGGATTGACTAACGGGCTTTCTAATTGCATTAAAAAAAAATTATGTTTGCCTTGTGTGAGCGATGAGTAACGTTCAAAGCGTTTTACAACTTGAAACTGCAACAAAAAAACAAGGGATAAATAACGTCTAACGGCTTTATTTGAAGGAGTAAAAATGTGAAATTTTACAGTTAGATGCATTGACTAACGGGCTTTCTAACTGCATTAAAAAAAAAAATTAACTTTGCCTTCTTGAAGCGATGAGTAACGTTCGAAGCGTTTTACAACTTC